>CM057470.1:19209852-21709852 GCA_030035585.1 Dugong dugon | reverse complement strand
GCACTGTTGGCGGTGAGCTGATCAAGCCGCAGCCGCAGCTCGCGCAGCTCTGCCTGGTAGACATCGGCCAGCTTGGTGGGCTCCTTGGCCCGCAGCTGGTTCAGCTCAGCAGCCAGTGTCTTGTTCTGCTGCTCCAGGAAGCGCACCTTCTCAATGTAGCTGGCAAAGCGGTCGTTGAGTTCCATCATCTCGGCCCGCTCACTGGCCCGTGTCTCCTTGAAGCCTGCATTGAGTGCCCCAGCCAGGGAGAAGTCCACCCGGGCCGGGAGTGGAGGGGGTATTCGAGCCAGGGAGAGGCGGGTGCCAGACCCCAGGCGGCGGCTGGGACCCAGGCCCCCCACCACTGTCTCTGAGGAGACATAGGAGCGGCGGGCCGCTGAGGTGATGCGCCTCCGCTCCATCCCGGCTGGGCTCTGCCCACTCCTGGCATCTGAGGGCTTTATGGAGGAGTGGGCTGGCCTGGCACTACCCAGGCTGCCCCAGAAATGCCGCCTGGCATGGCCTGAGGAGGTGGGGTTGGGCTGCAGCCCAGCCATGGGGACACCTCCTCTCACCCCACCAAGGTCACTGTGCCCAGAGGCAGGGTTCCTGAGCATGCCAACCCTGGCCTGGGCCACAGACAGGGGCACCGATAGGTAGTGTCTGGGGCTGGATGCTGGGTCTAGGGCCCTGACCACTGGACAAGGAGACCCCCTTTCTAGGAAGGTGGGTCAGGAAGGGGCTGGACCAGGTGACCTCTGACTTGCCTTCCAACTCTTGGATTCCATCACCCAGGCATTCCCTCACTCACTGAGTGCCTGTTTGATAATGGGAATTTGGCAAAGAACAGACCTATTCCCGACCCTCAAGGAAGAGCCTATGTTAAACAGTTTCTTACCGAGCCCCATTCCCAACAGCTTCCTGGACGTCCTCCCCTCTGGAGACAGACATCCTCCATTCCCCTTCCCTGGAGTTCTGGGGCTGGGGGCTGGATTGGACACCAGCCCTTTGTCTGGAGGGTTGGTTGAGCCTCTCTATCTAGCAGTTGGGTGATGACAGAGGAGGCTTCGGGGGTCCTGGTAAGGAAGAGGGGCCAGCACTGCATTCCTGACTCTCTCCCTGGGCCACTCTTGAGCCCCTGCCTGGCCTCCCTGCACCCCCTCCCTGAGCCAGGCCTTGACAGCTCCACAAAGCATTTACCAATGAGCTGGCCGTCCCAGCTTGCATCTTTGTTGTTGTGACACCCTGGTTCCCTGGTGTCTTAGTCATCTAGTGCTGCTATAACAGAAATACCACAAGTGGATGGTTTTAACAAAGAGAAGTTTATTTCCTCACAGTTAAAGTAGGCCAAAAGTCCAAATTCAGGGCATCAGCTCCAAGGGAAGGCTTTTTCTCTCCATCCGCCTACTTCTCTTTGGTGTTCCCCCAGACTAGGAGCTTCTCAGTGCAGGGACCTTGGTCCAAAGGACGCACTCTGTTCCCGGCACTGCTTTCTTGATGGTATGAGGTCCCCCCTTCTCTGCTTGCTTCAGTTTCCTTTTATCTCTTGAGAGATAAAAGGTGGTGCAGGCCACACCCCAGGGAAACTCCCTTTACATTGGATCAGGGATGTGACCTGGGTAAAGGTGGTGTTACAATCCCACCCTAATCCTCTTTAACATAAAATTACAATCACAAAATGGAGGCCAACCACACAATTCTGGGAATCATGGCCCAGCCAAATTGATACACACATTTTTTTGGGGACATAATTCAAACCGTGACACCTGGCCACCCTCTCCCTCTCCTGCTGGAGATTTATTTCCTTTGAGTTCCCACCCATCAGGCTGGGAAGATGGGAAAAGCCTCCAGGCAGGGATGGATAAGTTGGAGATTGGGGGCCACTGGGTACAGACTGGGAGCCAGGTCGACCGCCTCCACTCTGGTCCTGGAGGGTCAGATCCCTGCCCAGCACCTTGCCAATCTGTGTCCTTGGACCTCTGCAAAGCAGGCAGCCCTGCACGCCTCCCCTCCATCCGCATAGCCCACTGCCATGCCTGGGCCTCGCATCCCTTTCCCTGGGCACTTACTGAAAGGAGCCTTGTTCTCTACTGCTGCTGAGGGCGCCACGCTTTGAGGGCGGCCCCCAGGGGGCTGTGACACTTTTATCCCAAGATGCCAGGGTGTCAGGCCAGGGTGCAGTCTGAGCCCCCTGCTCAATGGGCTTCTCGGAAAGCATCTGAGGGGGGCTGGGTGCAGCGGGAAGCAGGCTCTGTGCCCACCCCTGACCATTGTGTCTGTGCCAAGGTGAGTCATCCAGTTGCCATGAAGGGAAGGCCCGGGGGGCAGCCAGCTCAGCACTGCCAGGTCTCCAGCTTGGCAGATGAGGCCTGGCTGCCCGCCTCCCCAGCTCTCAGCCAGCTCAGGCCCCTGAGCCCCTGTCAGGGCAATACCCCCCACCCCACACTAGGTACATGCTCTTCATTTGGGCATGTTATGTGCTGCCTGCTGGGGCCAGACTTGAGGCCTCCCCCCGAGAGTCCCAGCTCTGAGGGGCAGAGGTGAGAGTCCCTGAGTCTCTGGCCACATCTGACTCTGAGTCCTGACCAGTAGTGTGGGGAGCGGAATTGTGAGGAGGGCGCACCCAGTGACCTTTGATCCTACTGGGTTGGGGAGCTGGGAACAGATGGAGGCTTTAAAGGAAGAGCAAGACTAAGGATGAACCCTTGGGTTATTCATCCTTGTCCCAATTCTCTGTGGCTAGGACAGTGGCCTGCCCTTCCAGGTTGCTGGGAAAGTCACAGTGTGCAGTCTCCCCTTTTTGGTCAAGTAAATCTAGTTGAAATGAGTGCAAAGCAATCCTGAAGAGAAAAGCTGTAACAGAAGCAGGAAGGACTTGTCGGTGAAGCTGGGTAAATTATACCTGTATAGATGAGACACAGAATCCTGAGTGGTGCAAATGGTTAACAGGCTCTGCTTCTAACTGAAAGGTTGTTTGTTCGAATCCATCCAGAGCTGGCTCAGAAGAAAGGCCTAGTGATCTACTTCTGAAAAATCAGCCATTGAAAACCCTGTGGAGCACAGTTCTACTCTGACACACATGGGGTCTCCATGAATTGGAGTTGACTCTAGAGCAACTGGGTTATGAGACACAGGTTCATTCAGCACCAGAAGATGGAGTCCCCAGACTTCACTCCCTTCTGCCACCTCCCTGGGCTCTTGTCCCAGACCCAGGCTCTCTGCCCCCATCCTCAACCCCGCTCCAGCCACTAGACCTGTCCCCACACTCAGCCCTTAACTATCTAAAGGTTTCGGCACAGAGAAGCAAAGAGGCCTACAGACTTAGCGGTGATGATTTTCCAAACTTTCATTATTTTATTTTACATTCACTGTAGAAAAATGAGAAGATAAAGATAAGTAAAATTTTTTTTAATTAGCCATAATTTCACCACCTGGAGATAAATATTACCAGATTTTCCCCACATATATAGATACGTTTTTTAAAAAGTGGACTCATGCTGTACAAATTATTTTGTAATTTGCTTTTTTCACTCAACAGTATGTTGTGAACATCTTTCCATATCAATAAATACTTATCTACATCACCATTTTAACAGCTGCATGGTTTCCCACCATATGCATTAATTTATCCAAGCCCTACTGCTGGACAGACAGTTCTGCTCTTTCTCTGTTCTAAACCACATGGTGATGCTGCTCATCTGCCCCAGGCACACACAGCCAGCAGCGGGGGGCAGGTCATCAGCTATCCTGGCCACTACCTCTACCCCCTTCCTCCTGGCCTGCCTCAGGCCCATCCTATGTGGTGCCTCTTCTCCTGTTTCCCCAACCTGACAGCCCAACATCCGAAGCCTCAGGCCGAACCCTAGTCTCACCTCCAGACAACAGAAAGCTGCTGGCCATAGAAGATGCCTGGATGCCCCATCACAGGGCATTCAGCCAACCTATGCCCCTCTTCAAGCCGAGTTAGGGACAAGATGACCTCCCACTCTGTGTCCCTCCCCATGTCAGAATCTGCCAGGATTCTCCCCTGTCCTTAGGGCAAAATCCAGATGCCTCCCGGGAGAGATCAATGCGACATCTGGCCTCCACCCACACACAAAATTCTCTTTGGATGACCCCTTGGTGGCCACGGAGTCCATCCCATGGTCCATCCCTGAGCGAGGGAACCAAGCCCTGGAAGCCACTAGATGGCAGTGCTCAGCTGCCCTGGTCCGAGTGGCCAGCTGGCCACAGCCAGGTTAGAGGCAGGGAGAAAGCCAGCCTCAAAGGTCTAGGCAGGTTTTCTAAAACCTGTATTTGGATCACCCAGAGAGATCACCCCCTTGGCTCCCTAGACTGGCCTCTGACTGCTATGGCAGTGTCTTATAGGGGAGAGAGCGAGGCCTTGGCCGCCCAGTAGCTGTGTGATTTGGGCAAATTCAGGAACCTTCTCTGAGTCTTCTTTTACATCTGTAAAATGGGGAGTCATCGTGCCTGCTTCAAGGTAGTTGTGAGAATAAAATCAGTGAAATTCAAACACAGCATGCTTGATAAATCGTTGTTGTTATTGGGTGCTGTCAGTTGATTCAGACCCGTAGTAACCCCACGTGACAGAGTAGAACTGCCTTGTACGGTTTTCTAGTTTGTTATCTTTACAGGAGCAGATCGCTAGGTCTTTCTGTCACAGAGCCACTGGTGGGTTCCAACTGCCAGCCTTTTTGGTTAGCAGCCAAGCACTTACTATTATGCCACTAGGGCTCCTTTGATAAATTGTAGCTTTCATTTGATAACACCTACTATGTGTCATTTAATAACACCTACCGTGTATCGACTCCAGTGCTGGTGGGGCAGGGGCGGTGTGAGGGTAGCTCCTCCCCAAGAGCAGTTACCTGGCAATGTGGCAGGACCCAGGGGGGCAGCAGCCAGTGGAAAAAGGGTGGGAGCCAGCACTGTTTGCCCCAAACTGAACCACTTGTTATTCCTACAAGTTATCTGATTGCCCTGGAGGAGGCTCCAAGTAGAGGCTGTTTTCTAATATGCCTTCTTCCCTCCCTGACTCCCCCAGTGGTCTCTGCTCCCTCCACCCTTGCCCCCCTCCCACCTCTACAGTTGATAGAGGCTCCCCACAACTCCATCTAGTTTGAGAAGCTGTTGGTGTGTCCATGTCTCTCATGGGTGTGGGACTCATCTGCACCTCAGCCTGAGGTTCCCCAAATAGGGGGGCCATGTCTCCCCCCTCAGATGGGGGCTTCCTGATGCTAGGATGTTTTTCCTTCAGACTAAGGATAGAGTCTGTTTCCTGCCTCAGACTACGGCTCCCACCTGACGGAAGCCTCCCGCCTTGGGCAGGAGTTCCCTAATGCTAGAGCCTGTGGTTCACTGTCAGACTGAGGCTCCTTAAGGGCAGGAGTTGTCTCCCCCTCAGCTGGAAGGGACCGCTTCAGGGCACTGACTGTTCTGTCTCCCCATCCTCAGCCCGGGCCCAGCCAGGCTCTGCCGGTTAGAAACTCCTGACTTCTGAGGCAGCAGAACCCCCAGACTCCTTCCCCACCCTCTTCCACGCCCCTTCTGAGCACTTTGAAGTTTTCAGCTCACTCACCTTGACAGACCCCAGGGGGCTAGGCTGCTGCACTGGGGTTAATAAGCTCAGCCTTTTCTCTCTCCCCTTCTCACCCCATTCAGGACCCACTGCAGCCCACCCTCCCCCCAGCCTCTAACCCTGAGACTGGCTTTTTAATTGCTTTCTCCGGATCTGCTCTGCTCCCCACTCCCCTCGTCTCCCTGCCTGACTGCATCCCTCCGGGAAGGCTGCGAGAGGCGGGGACCAGATGTGGCCCTGGCAGAGGCGAGGGCTGGCAGGCAGCCTGTTATTTCCAATCCAGCGGTCATCCAAATGGACAGGATGAGCCAGGAAGTGGGGCTGGGTGGCTGCAGGCTGTGGGCCATCTGATGGGAGCCCTTTGGGTGAGCTGAAAAACAGCCAGGTCTACTCCCCCGGGGGTGACTCTGATCCCTTCCTCCCCCCACATCCGCCATCCCAAGCCCTCGTGGGTCCCTCTTCACAAAAGAACCATGGAGGGGAAGCCAGAAACTAGATTCTGGCTGAGAACCAACATCTCCGAAACAACATGGAGAGCAAAGGGACATACCTGGAGACAGATGTGGAAGGGTCTGGGCGGCAGGACTCCTTAGTAACTGCCAAGTGGTGATGAAGTGCCCTCTGAGGACCAAGCCAATGGCCGGATATGGGAAGGGGAGAAAGCCAATTCCCCCACCTAGACAGGTGCCAACACTCATGGAGGTTTTGGCTTCCACTCAGCAGGGACAGGTACCATCCCTGACTCCCTGCATGCAGGAGCCATGTCTTGTTTTCAGCTCCTGGCCCTGAGCCTGGTGCTGTGTATGAACTGGACAGGAATCTGTGCCCAGGACGGGGGTCAGGGAGGGAGCTGGGAGACTGAGGCAAGAAAGGAGGTGGGTGTAAAGGGCCTGGGACGAGAACCTCTGCACTAGTAGAAGTGGAGTGCGGGGCTCTGCCAGGTCCCCAAGGTGGCCCAAGAACAGTTACCTGACATTGCCGAAGTACGCACAAGATGACCTCCCACACATGTCCCTACTCGTGTCAACATCTGCCAGGATGCTCTCATGCCCACAGGACAAAGCCCAGGATGAGGCAGAGAGGGGGGCCTTAGGCCAGGCTGGGCCTGCGGTGGTTGGGGAGCCATCGATCGCCATGTCTCACAGATGACTCTCTTTACGTAAGAACAATCCAATCTCAGCGCCTTGTCGCCGCCCACAGAGGTCAGCTGGGAGCTGGCTGTCAGCTCGCTTCCCCCCAGCCCCTGCCAGCTCCCCACAAAGCTTGGACCAGCCAGGCTGCCTCCCGGCGGGCTAGCAGGACGGACACCGTGCAGCGAGCACTCTCAGCTTGACCCCGTGATTGAGGGCAGGAGCCTCACATGCTGCAGTCCATCGGCAGAGTCTTTGTACATTTAATGGGTCACCCAGAGCGCATTCTGCCCCACGGAGCTCCCAATGTTTGCCAAGTGAATGGATGGTGGCAGAACATCCTTGTCAAGAGTGACCTCTCCACTTTCAAGCCGCCCCAGCCCAAGCAGATTCTGCCTCGTGCAATGGACCCTATGGTGTACAGGTTGCCTTCCTGGCCCCGGTCACCAGCTGCCTTGCCCTGTGCCTGCTGCATTGGCACTTGCAGGGGTGTTTGTAATGATCAAATGAGATAATGTATGTGAGGGCCCCAGGAAAGGGGGGAGCGCTTCCATTTGAATCCAGCAAACACTGAGTGGGTCAAGGCACCATGGCAGGCTCTGGGGGCTACAGATGTGACCCTGGGACTGCTCACGTGGGAACAGAGGTACACAGGAGGGGAGAACTCATTAAGACTAATTGGAGAGGAGGGGAGCTGGGCCTGGGAAAAGCAATGTCTGCTCACTTGCAAGGGGCAGCAGCTTGGTGCAGTGCAGAGCCAAGCCCCGGCATGGAATCCTGGCTCTGCCACTTGCTGTTGAACTTTGGGCAAGTTTTGTGAGCCTTTTTGAGTCTGTTTCCTCATTATCTACCTCAAAGGGACGATGCCTCGCAGCTAGGAGGTATTCAGTGCTTTTCTTTCTCGCTCCCCTAAAAAGGAATCCTAACTGGATGGGGAGGGGCTGACCAGGTAGAGGGGGGCTGCTTCTTCAGAACAGTTAGGTTTCATTTTAAATTAGCAGCATTATTGACACACTACTCACAACGTGCTAAATACCATTAACACGTTTGCCATCAGAAGCAAGTTAAACACAGCCTCCTGTAATTTTGTTTACACTATTAGTTCATTCAGCCAACCATGTCTTCATGGAGAACACGGGGAACATGTGTGGGACTTCACACGTCCAGATGAGTGAAGGTGGAAGCCAGGAGAGGGGCCTCGTGGAGCTGGGGCTGGGGCAGCAGATTGCCCTGGGTTCAAGCTGGCTGGGGCTTAGCCTGAAGCCTCACCTCGGACCCGGGGACCACCAGAAACTCTCTCCCTGGCAGCAGGACTCCTAGCAAGCCACCTCCAAGGCTGCAGAAGGATGGAACAGGCCTGAGGCACAATTGCTTCTTAACCTCTGAGGGGCAGGCACCCTTCACAGAGGTTTGGGGTGTGGAGTGTGGTACATGGTTCACCCCTGGGCCCAGATCTAAGGCTGTAGGAGGGGGCAGGGTGGGAGTTGTTTTCTAAACTCGAAGTTTCTTGAGGCTCTTGAAGAGTGGAAAGGTAAGAAAGGAAGGTGTTGTCATCCTACGCAGGTGTACAGAGAGAAACTCACGCCAAGGATAAAGACAATTTATTAATCATGATAATAAAAAAATATATCTAACTGTAGGTATATATATATATATATATATATACATATGTGTATGTGTGTGTGTGTGTGTGTGTGTGTGTGTATAAAGGCCTGGTGATCTGCTTCCATAAGATTATAGCCAAGAAAACTCCATGGAGGGCATTTCCGGTCTATAACACATGGGGTTGCCATGAGTCAAAATCGACTTGATGGCATCAGATTTTATACAGATACACACACACACGGAAATAAAAGATTGGAAGGGAAAAAACCCAAGTATTAGCAGCAGTTATATCTAGGTGGTAGCATCAAGGCTGAATTTCGCTTTTTTCTTTCCGCGTTTTCTCCTTACGTTGAACGTGTGTCATGTTTATCATAGAACAACAACAAAGCTATCTCCATTTGGCAGTCCTGTCACCACCACCATCTGCATCATCACTGGGACTGCTGCTTGGGGCCGGGGCTCCTGCTCAGGCTGGAGGCAGTGCGGTTGAAGATGCCCCCCTCCCACCCCGAAACTGGGAAGAGGCCGAGCTGGGACTCCCCATCCCCCATCCCCATCCCCATGCCTCCTCCACTGGGCACAGCCCTGTCTCAGACCTTGGGGGTAGGGGACAAAAACAAAAAAAGCCCCTGGCCTGCACAGAGGAAGGTGTTATAACCTAGGGGGGAAAGAGGCAGTGCCCCTTAAAATAGCAACACATTAACACTCACAATTGAATATATACACATGGAGAAGCTGAGTGTAACAGGAGATTAATATAAAGAGGGTGAGTAGCAGAATGAGTGGCCAGGGGAGGGGTGTTAATAAAGGAAGTGCTTGCTGCATATTAATTGTTAGGAGCTGAGGGAGGCAGGCCCAGGCTGCTGGTGTAGGTGGCTCCAGGAACCAAGAGGGGACAGCCAGCTGAGGGGCCCGGTGGGTCAGGATACCTTGGTGATGCAGCTCCCAGCTGACAAGGTTCCCCCAGCCCCCACTAGTTCCTTCTGGCCCCTCTGATCACCAGGACAGTGGGGACTCGAGGGGCGCTCTGCAGGCCAGTTGGGCGGAGGGAAGGCAGAGAAGAAGGAGAAAAGTAAGGCTTTGTCCCTGGGTCCCTCTTCCTCCATCCCATCTCCCACTCTTTCATTGAGGTCCCTGAGATGCTCCGTACTTTAGGCTCCTCTTGACAAGGTCGTGGCCCACCTTGTCCCCCCTTACTCTCTATCTTCACCTGCTACCTGGGGCCCAGAACCTCCCTGTCCCCAAGGCCAGTCACCTGGGATTGCAAAGGGCCCAGCTGGCCTCTTCAAGGTGCTGCTAGGGAGGCGGGCAATGCGGCTGTGGCCCCGGGTCACTCCCAGGGAGCGGGAGACTGAGGAGCTGTGGGAGGGAAAAAGGGAGTGAAGGTGGGAAGGATACAGCCCTGGCTCTGGACCTTAGGGGTGGGGTGGGCAGACCTAGACCCTAAGCCTTGAGAGCAGGAGAAAGCTGAGGTCCTTGAAGAGCTTCCAAAGCTATATCTGAGGGTGGCAGAGGCAGTGGGGGGAAGAGAGGTTTGTGGGGTTTGGGACACGGGAGGGAAGTCAAGGTGGTGGGGGGAGTCCAATCCCTGGATTAACCAATGAACTCTAAATGTCTCCCTCCTGGTTAGAGGGTCCTGTGGCCTTTAACTAAAGGAGGCGATAAGGAAACCTCCATCAGAGGGAGATAAAGAAAATTCCATCGGAGAGCTAGACGCTGGTGCTGCTCACAGACCTTGCCAACCTATAGTCGGCCCAGGTGCCCACTGCTCTGGTGAGGGCTCTTTCTCTCCCCCGACACCTCCCAAACCTCACCTCCCAACACGCCTCTTCTTGCAGGCTGAGGTCCCAGGGAGGAAAGAAGTTGGCTTGGGGCCCTTCGTGTTGAACAGGAACACAGGTCCACTGGGGGAGGGAGAAAGATGAAAGAACAGATCAGGAGGGAATCAGAGAGTGGTGCTAGCCACTTCCTCCCTCCAGCCCCCAGCTCAGGGGGCAGGGAGGCTGGACAAGATGACCTCTGAGGCTTCTTCCTATTTAAGAGGTGGACTCTCCTCCCTGCCTCGCTTGGCCTGGGCTGACAGCTGAGTGACAGGCCTGGTTTGGGAGAACATCCAGATGTCAGTTTCTGGTGCGTCTAGGGAACTGGAGTTCAAACAATTTCACCCTTCCACCTGCCCAGCTTGGAGCTTGTTACTGAGAGGTGGTTCAGGGGCTGTGGGAGGGGTGGAGGGAGGCAGCTGGCTGGCCCCTGCCACACAAGCTCAGGTCAAGGTGTCATCTGCTCTTGGCCTTGGACCGTCCTGAGCTGGTTGCTTTTCCCCTACTCTCTGCCATGTGGGTGGAGAATGAGGGCAAGAACTTCATTTTCTCACTGAAAAGACATCAGAATAAAGTTTTCTGAGGACCCTCTTCCCAGTTCCAGATGCTGTGCTGGAAGGAAAAATCTCGTGGTGGAAGTAGTGGAAACAGGTATTTCCCGGTGGGACCTAGAACTCAGACCAATCGACACAGAGGAATAGCTAGTGTTGGGTTCCCCTCCTTAACTGTTGTCCTTTGCTGACTCTTCCCACGTTGGGGTTCTGTTAGCTACTCATGGGAAGACCACAAACCAGCACAGACTGGGGGCTTTGAAGGGGGGCAGACAAGGCAGGACACCCAAGAGAAAGGACACCTGTGTGGGAACTGTATATACTGCTCTCCTGGGCCTGGGGAGCAAAGCTGATTTTCCGCTCTGAGAGGCCGGCCGTCTTCCAGGCCTCTGGGCAGCACCGTCCATCGCTGACCTCTGGTGCCCTGCTGGCAAGGCTGGGGGGAGACCTACCTAGGGGTGAAGGGCTGCTCCGGCCTGTTCAGGTCCTGGGGGACATTCTCCCAGCCAAGGCATTCACGGAAACTGAGCTTGGAGGGGGGCTCCTCAGAGAGATCAAAGGTGGCGTTGAGGTCCCGAGCAGGTAGGGCCAGAGGGGTGGAGCAGTTCTGCAGGGCAGAAGGGCCTAGGGGCACCCGGCTTTTGATGACTGTGGCTGGGCAGAAGCGAGGGGAATGGCAGGGAGAGGAGGTCCTTCCCCGCTTGGGGGTACAGGGCCTGAATGCAGGCTGGGCCTCAGGCAGTGAGCCCCTCCCCAGGCAGGGCAGGAAGGACTGGCGCTGGCGCTTGGTCCCCAGCTTCAGGGCTGGGGGGCTGTCTGGCTCCGAGGGGCTCAGTCTCCTCTTCTTCTTCTTCCTTGGGGGCCGCTGAGATGCCCGGGCTGGGGTGCAGTCAGGCCCAGATGGGATCCCCAGCATGGGCATGAGGCCACTTAATTGCTTTGCCATGGTTCGGGTCACAGGGCCGGAGTATCCTAGAGACTCTGGGCACAGAGAAGGAGGGTGCTGAGGGGAGACCAGGGATGGCCAGAGGGGAGGAGGACTTGTAGAATTTGGGAAGTGGGACACAGGAGACATGAAGGAGCCCCTAAATCCTCAGGTCCACCGCAACTCCACGTTCCCATGGGCCCAGCCTCCTACCTCTGCACCCAGTACCTGAGGCCCCCAGTCACCTTCAGCCCCAGCTGAGCCTTGGAGATGCACCGATAGGCAGGAAGGGAACAGGGGCAGACTCACTTGACTCTGAACACAGCTTCTGGGCCAGAGGTGCCTCCCTGCCCAGGCCAGGAGTCCTGGCAGCCTCTGCCCCGGACTCAGTTTTTTCCTCTTGCACCAGCTGCTGCAGGGTCTCAAACTCTGCAATCATGTCCGGGGTCAGGAGGTTGGCTGCTTGGAGCAGGGAAAACTGCCGCTGGGCCAGGCACAGCACCTTCAGGGCCAGCCTGGAATGGAGAAAAGAGGATCCCCATTCCTACTCAGCCCCGACCCAACCGGGGCCCTCTACCTGCACCACTCCCATCGCTCCAGGTGTGGTAAGGGGCACACGTGGCCTGGCTGGCCCTTCGCCGCTGCCAGCCCCGGCTCCTGCTCGGCCATACCCTTGCCACAGGGCCAAAGCTGGTCAAAGGTAACGGTGGAAGGCTTCATCCACTCAACATACCGCACAACAAAGTCGGTGACCAGAGAAGTAGGGAAACGGCGCTAAGTGGCCTTGGGCTCAGAAGGTCTGAGTGTCCTCTCAGCTCTGCCACTTACTAGTGGTGTGATCTTGAGTAAGTCCATTTATCCATTTACCCGAGAGGCAATGCAAGGTAGCAGTTAAGAGTACAGGTTCAAGTCAGGCTGCCTGTGTTCAAATCCTGGCTCCAACACTTTCCAGCTGTGTGATTTTGGATGTATTGGGTAACCACAGTCTCCACATCCTTAGAATGGGGATAATAAATACACCTACCTCATAGGGTTGTTGGAACAATTAAGTGAGTTGCTTTACATATCAAGTGTTTTAACAGTGCCTGGCACATAATAAGTGCTATGTTGTTGTTACTGGCTGTTGGAAGCAGTTTGCCAGGCCTTTCTTCCATGGCACCACTGGGTGGGTTCGAACCGTCAAACTTTGGGTTAGCAGCCGATCGCAAACAGCTTGTACCACCCAGGCTCCTAAGAGCTATAAGGTTAACTAATTATTGTTTTTTTGTAATGTGGAAATAATACCATCTACCTTGTTAGGGTAAGAGGAGATTAAATAAGGTAGGCTATGTTTATCTCAGTTCTGAGAAGATGCTCAAAAATGCTCTCAGTCGGTGCTTTCTATTAAACGGTTGGGATCCTGAAGAAGTCTGTGTGAATCAACAGGTATTTCACATGCACTGGAGAGCTACTTAAAGGAAATTATGAGGGTAATGTGATTATTGTTGTTGTAAATTTAGATTCTAATAAAGCAAATTCTCTTTCTGTAAGGTACACCTATGATAAAAGAATAAATCCAATTATCACAGTGGAGATTATTCATGGCAAATAATTTATCCTCAGGTAGCTCCAGCTGCCCAGACATTTTCAAAGCCCCTCCGCTGCCCTCAGTGTGCACTCGGGGAACGTAAACTCATTTTACAAAGCAGCCTCAAGGCCTTTTCGAAACAAGGCAGGATAGAAATGAAAAAGAACACAACAGAAACAAACTCATTCCGTATTCACCTGAGCCACACATGGTAAGATTAGTTGACTGAGAAAAATGGGTGTTTGGGAGAAAAAGCACTGGCCTGGATGTCAGATGGAGCCCTGGTGGTGCAGTGGTTAAGAGCTACGGCTGCTAACTAAAAGGTCAGCAGTTCAAATCCATCAGTTGCTCCTTGGAAACCCTAGCGGGGCACTTCTGCTCTGTCCTATAGGATTGCTATCAGTCACAAGCAACTCGATAGCAACGGGTTTGGTTTTTGGTTTTGGTGGATGTCAGATGGCCCAGGTCTGCCCCTGTCTCTCTCGCTGTGGGATCCTGGGCAAATGCCTCAGTACCCAACATGATAAATGCAGAGTTGATCTTAATCAGGGGTTTTCAAATTAGGTTTCCAGAAAACTGTCAAAGGACACTTCAAACAGCAGTTCTAGTTTGTCTGTTCTACGTATTGGACTTTAGCACTGATTTCATTTGAGGAAAGGACTTTGAAGCTAAAAAAAATAATTCTGAAAAACCACTCAGCTGCAAAATCTAAGATCTACTTAGTGCCCTGGTGGTCTAAGATTTTAAATTCTAAAGCCAAGGAGAAATTTTTTGATTATCTGGATGTTAGGGTGTTTCCAAATATGGAGATGATCTAGAATGTTCCGCAGCCCCTGGTACTTAGCTAACGTTCTTGTGTTACGTTTGATTCCTACGTACTTCAGCCCCGAGAGGCAGGGAGAATAAGGGCTATGATCCCCATATCATAGCCAAGGATGAAGCAAATTGTCAAAGGTCACAAAACCACACTGAGACAAAGCAGAAATAAGAACCCTGATGTCCTCTCTCCTCGCAATGGGGGACACTAAGTAGAGACCCTGAGTCATCAGTGGGAGTCCATGGTGCCCCCTAGGGGGCTGAAGGAACATCCCGCAGTACATCCCTGCCTCTCCAGGGCCCCAGGGAGCTGGCAGAAGGAGACAGATAATGAGCTGCTGATTATTCAGGCTGCAGCATTTTTGCTGAGTCGGGAACAGACACTCCCCCAACAAGAAATAAAATTAAACAGGCCCTTCTGTCCGGAAGCTTTAAATACACTGCCTAGCGTGAAGCGTGCCGGGGAGGGAGAGTGGGGTTGGCAGCGGCAAAGCTAAGTGGCAGGGGATTTATGTACTAGGGTCCAAGAAAAAAACACTAGCAGCCTCTCTCCATTAAGCACAAAAAGAATGGTCCAAACTCCATTGCTCTTTGGCTTTGGGTGGTGGCTTGTATTTACTTCTGAGAAAAAATAGCCACAGTAAGTTTGTTATTAGAGACACAAGATAAATACCTGGCTCAGGAAGGCTGCCCCTTCCCCATCCTGATGCTCAACTTCTCTTGGCTGCTCTCTCCTTGCTGAGGATGGGCAGCTTTGCCCTCAGACTGGAAAGCAAAGCACTAGCCCAAGCAACCCTGCCCTAACTTGGTGCTTGCCGTCTTTCTGGATGGAATTTGGTATTTGGCTTCCCTCTCCTGTTGGGCTGCCAACTATATGGAGGAATAAATGGAAGCGTTGACGAATAAACAGAGTAGGTGACAGTATCAAGGAGCTGAAAGCAGATAAGGGACAATGTTGATGAAAAGAGACTTGACTCCTGACTGGAGTTGAACCAGTGCTTCTGTGATGTACATAACTTCCACCCAGGAGGCAACCGGAGGCTGAGCCCAATCACCTCCCACCTGGGACCCAGGGTACAGTGAGAAGACACCTACTGCTTAGAATGGTCCCTGCACATGACAGGCTCGGGCTGTAGATGTGGGCCAGGGGACCCCGGAAATGGGTTTCTGAGGCTCTGCTCTGGCATCGGGATTGGAACCTAAGAAGAAAGGAAGAGTCACAGGGAAAAGCCCTACCTCCGTTTACTTATATTGTTGTTAACTGCTGTTGAGTCGACCCCTGACTCATGGCAACCCCACGCAGAATGGAACAAAATGCTGCCTGGTCCTGCGCCATCCCCATGATCAGTTGCAGATCAGACTGTTGTGAGGGTTTTCACTGGCTGATTTTTGGAAGTAGATCACCAGGCCTTTCTTCCTAGTTCATCTTAGTCTAGAAGCTCTGCTGAAACCTGTTCAGCATCATAGCAACATGCAAGCCTCCAGTGATAGATGATAGCTGCATGAGGTGCATTAACTGGGACTTGAACCTGGGTCTCCTACATGGAAGGTGATAATTCTACCAATGAACCACAAACGTCCTCCCTTTACTTATACAGCTCCTAAGAGCTTTCCCTCTTCCAAGATGGCTTCCTAGAATGGATTTCTTTCTCTCAGTCTCCTCCCCTCCCTCCCTGCTACACAGGCTCCTCATTTTCAAACACACAAGGATCTGACAGAATATTTCTCCTTCCTGAACAGGCTCTGAAGGCTTCCTAGTGACTAAGAAGTAAGACATTCAGGTAAAAAATCTAGGACTGAAGGGACTCTGAGTTCGGGAGAGGCATTTCTCCCAATATTCCACTAGCTCCAAGCCTTCCCGATGCCCAGGCCTCACGCCCCCAAGTCCTACCTCCTTGGTTAGACCTTCACCCTTGTCCGCTGGGGGCTGCTCCTGGTCTGGGGACTTCCCTTCCCCAGCCCTCTCTACCCGAGACACTGTTTCCAAGCTCTCCTCCTGAAGGACTCCAGATCCTGGGTGGAGCTCTGGGGTGCAGGGCTGGCTTCGAAGGCCGGACAGTGAGGGGGCTTGAGGAAGGCTAAGGAGAAATGAAAGAGAGAGGCAGGGTGTGGGGGCAGGTGGAGAAAGCAGGGAAGGGGAAGAGCAGGGTCTCCATGGCACCCAGATAATACAGAACCTACAAAGGATGGGACTTGGGTGTCAAATGGGCATTAGCAAAGGGCAAGGAAGGAGTCAGGAATTTTCTGGTTAGGCAACAGTGATATTCATCCCCTAACTTCACCTTCTCTTGGTTGATAGGTACTGCTTAGGTGGGCTGGGCTGGGGTGTCATTTTCTCATGTGACAGTGCAGAGCACATTCTAGGTGACAATCAGAGTGCTGGGCACTAGGTGGGAACCCCGGGCACCAGGTGGGAACCCCCGACCCTAGGTGTAGGAACACAAGCAAGGCATCATAGCCCTCTAGGAGCTGCAGAAGCGGGGCTGGCTCCCCATCCTGGCTGGCAAGCTGAAGGGTGAGGGCAGGAAAGAGCAGCAGAACTCACTGTGGTTGTGGCAGGGCCAATCTGGGGGATCGTGGGAGCTCCTGTTGTGGGGCCCGGGCTCCTGCCTCATACGCCTGGAGCTTCTCCCTCAGGGTGGCCACCTGGAACCAAAGCAGCCCAACCCCTCAGAGTCCTAGGTGAGTGCAGGAGGCAAGGGGAGGGCACAGAGCCCTGGCCACACCCAGATGCTCCCATCTCTCACTCCATCCCCCAGCCTGGAGCCCTGCCTCCCAGCCAGGCTCCCTGGGCAGCTTCTCACCTCAGCCTGCAGCTGTTGGCAGATAGTGGCGTACTGGCTGATGTGACAGTCCAGGCTGACCACGTTGCTCTTCAGCTGGAAAGGGGGCACAGGGGAGAGATTTGTGAGTTCAGTCAAAGCAGCTTTTATCAACCACCTCCAATGGCCAGGCACTGCGCCAGGCGCCTTATTCACATTACTGGGGCTGACGCTCACAACCGGGGAAACAAAGGCAGAAAGTGTTTTGAACCCCAGACCCCTGACTCCCTGATCGATAATTCTTGCCATTGGGCTTTCTGCAGCAGCTCCAGGAGTACCAGGGACCCCTAGGGGTGGGGCGGGGCCGGGCGGGGCAGGGGAGGCTGCACAGACATAGCAGAAACCAGTGCAAGTCTGCCTTCATCTGTTTTGTATATTGGTGTTTATGGTGTTTGCTGAAAATATGGTCCTGCTGCTAAAAACAAGTCTGGGGGAAAAAAAAAAATCACTGGACAACACCACCGCAGTCACCCCACAGTGTGTGATATTCTACTCTTACATCCCTGCAAGTCTTGGAGACCACCCTGCTTCTCTCCCAAGTGGAGGCTTTCCAAGGATGGGGACTATGTTGCTTCTATCACAGAGAATTTCCTGAAGATGGAGGTTACGGAACCTCTTTCCCCTGCCTTGGGAAATACTTGGCTCAGGTACCTGAGGAAGCTGGCTGGGCCCTGCCCCTTCCTCCTCCCAGACAGGGCTCCCCTGATGCCCAGGCCAGATGTCCCTGGCCGGCACACACCGTGAGTTTGATCTCCTTGGCCCGGTCAGCATACTTGAGGGTGTTGTAAGTGTCTTCATAGGCCAGGCTGGAGGGGCTGATGGCAGCGATCATCACTGTGCGGCAGTTGCCCCCAATGGAGTCCTTGAGCAGGCGGGTCAGCTTGCTGTCCCGGTAAGGTACGTGAGACTTGCGGCCCTGTAGGGCAGTGAGCGGGTGTGAGGTGAGGTAGCTGGGCTAGACGGACCCAGGCTGGGCCCAGCAGCCTTTGCCCAGGGCTGGATGGAGGCCTTTGGGTTCAGGCACTCAGTTGCTGTCCTCCAAGGACCTGGGTCTATGCAACTTTACCTTTGCGTCGGCCAGGGCATTAAGGACATTGATGAGAGCCAGCAGAGAGCGGTTGATGTTCGCCCCTTCCCGCAGCCGTTCCCCCTTTGCATGGGTGCTGGACGCCCGCTCCGAGCCAGCCAGGTCAATCAGGCTCATCTTGGCCACCTGAAAGGCCTGGGTCAGTCCTGGAACCCGGTCCTGCTGCTTCACGAAGATCTGGAAGCATACGGCAGGTGTGAGGGGGGAGCTGGAGCATCAGAAGACCTCGATGCCAGGTCTGACCCATGGCCCCTCTCACCTGGAAGATGGCATGGGAGCGGGAGGAAGTCGCGTTGGCATCAGTGGGGTGCTGCGTGCGGTTACGGTTCCCCCTGGTGAGCATCTCCAGCAGCTGCTCAGCTGAGGTTGGCTACAAAGGAAATGCTCAGGAAGGGGGCTGTGGTCTCCCCCACCAGGACCTTGCCTTAACAGGAAGGGCTGCTCTTCAGAACCAAAGTCACCCCCTTGCTGCCACCACTGCTGCCACCCCCACTAAAGGACCTAGGGCATCTCCATACTGCCTTGTGAGGGAATCCCGAAGGACCAGTGGGACTGCTCATCCCACCCAAGCCCAATCCCATACCTGGTGGAAGGAAAGGCCTTGTACCACCACCCCCTTGTCGGGGTCCTCACGGATGGCAAGAGGCCCCTTGGGCTCCAGGAGGTCGTGGATCTGCTCATTGTACACCTGAGGAGGAAGGAAGCAAGGAGACCTGAGGGAGGGGCCATGCCAGGAAGCCTCTTTCCCTTGAAGCCAGCGAGGGGCTGAGCGCTGGGGAGAGGGAAGCATAACCAGACTGGTGAGTGTTTGTGACACCGTATGACCAGTGGCACTTGGCAGGATGACATTCAGTGAACAAGATCAGGACAGGCAGGTTTTAGCTCTCATGCAGTCTCTCATGGAGCTGTCTCTATGTTCCCTTGGCCTCTCATTTGGCCACAAACCACCCATTTGCTACCACCCTCTCACCTACTCACAGCCCCCTGCTCACTCCCTCCTCAGGTGGCTGTGAAAGTGAGGGGTGGGTCCTCTGGGCAGGGCAGGGAACAGTCCTACCTCCTGGTAGTTGATGAGCACCTCGAACCGCTTCTCCTCCTGGAGGGCTTCGAGACGCCTGTACAGCTCCATGGTGGTCAGGTACATGATGCCAGGGTCCCCCTCCCTGCCCAGCATGGTGTGTGTCTTCCCGGCCCCCGTGGCTCCATAGGCGAACACTGGAGAGGACAGAGTAGGGAGGACGGTGGTGGTGGAGCCAGATCCACCTTCTCTAGGGTCTTCCCCAGTGCGTTCCCACCTGTTCGCCCTTCCTTCCTCCCCAAGGCTCTTTCATTTAGCTTCCATGTCCACCATGCTACTGCTTCTACCCACTTGCATGCCCTCATGTTTGTGCTGCAGCACTTATGAGTTCTCCGTGTGTCTGTCCTGGTCCTTGATAGGCCTATGGATTTGAGGGCAGAGGGATCCCCACTGCTGGTGGGGACTTATCTCTTCCACAGGGAAGTCTTCTGCCGTCCAGGTCAGCTTCCTCTGTTTAAGGCTCACAAGCCTTTCCATCATATGACTTACTTCAGTTTATAACCACCCTCTTGTTGGTGTGATTTTGTGATTAGTGTCTTCTGTCCCCTCTAGACTGTAAGCACTGGAACCATGTGTGTTTGGTCTCCCATTGTATCCCCAGGGTCCAGTACAGCGCCTTGCACATAGTAGAAGAACGAATGGGGACCCTCAGGGAATGAAAGGACCAGAGGCCTCCTCAACAAGTCATGCCCAGATGAGGGGGAGGCAGTCACATGTCAGAAGACACATGAAATCTTTAGAAGGAAGCAAGGAACCAAGGCCACTACCCATTCCACCACAGCTCTTCCTCCTCGCCGCCCAGTTCTCACCTGAGCAGTTGTAGCCCTGGAGGAAGCTGTCTAGGATGCTGTGGGTGGTGTAGTGGAACACATCCTGTTGGGTGGCTGCCTCACCAAAGACCCGGTCAAAGACAAACTTCAGGTCTTTGCCTTTCTTCTTGGAACCATCATGGGTGCTGCCCCATTTCAGGCCAGGGAACCCCCCATCAGGTTCCTCAGGGTCAAACACCAGCACTTGCTCATCCACCACCTGAACCACAGGCCGCCGTTGACTCTCCAACTCCCGTGGTGTGGGGGGTCGTACTCGCACCACCACCTGAACCATGCTGTCCTCCACCGCCATCACCATGGCAACACCTGGGTAGAGACACAATGAGATGAGGACCCATTGGACCCCAGGCCTGACCAGGTGTCCCTCAGTCTAGCGCTTAAAGGCCTCCTCCCAAACCCTTCCCCACACATGATCTGGATTGTATACCTCAAGAGAAACAGGCTTGAGCTCTGTGGAGCTCTGGCTTGAATCTGAAAACCCACATCCACCATTGACCAGCTGTGTGACCTTGGGCAAGTGACCCCTGGCCCCTAGGTCTATTTCTTTACTTGTAAGATGAAGATAACAGCACCCAACAATCAGATGGCTCTAAGGAAGGACAGAGTGAGTGCTGCTAAGTGACAACAAATGTTTCGCTTCTCTTCAGTTACTGACAGCAATTGGATAGGACATTCTGGCTTGCAGACTTGTGTTCTTTCTTATCCTTCATTATATCCCTCTCCCTCCTATTGTAATTTATCAGATATTTAATTAATCCGAACTCTGAAATGTAATTAATTTTTCCAAATTTTACTTTTAATTGTGCTCTTACTAATACATCCTCATTGTAAAAATTTCAAACAATAAAATGAACCAAAAACCAAACCAAATCCACTGCCATCGAGTCAATTCTGACTCATAGCGATCTTATAGGATGGAGTAGAACTGCCTCATGGGGTTTCCAAGGCTGTAAATCTTTACATAAGCACACTGCCACATCTTTCTCCCTCAAATCGGTTCAAACCACGGACCTTTTGGTTAGCAGCAGAGCACTTTAACCATTGTGTTACCAGGGCTTCTAGATAAACTGAAAGTCTCCCTTAATCAACCTCCATTCCTGGAGGTTATCGCTCTTGGTAGTTTTATAAGTCTCCTTCCAGGCCTCCCTGCAGACATTTTGTTGTTGTTAGTTGCTGTCCAGTCGGCTCCAACTCATGGCGACCCATGTACAACAGAATGAAATGTTGCTGAGTCCTGAGCCATCTTCACAATCGTTCGTATGCTCGAGTCCATTGTTATGGCCACGGCGTATTTTGAGTGCCTTCTAACCTAGGGGGCTTATCTTCCGGCACTGTATTGGACAATATTCTGTTGTGATCTGTAGGGTTTTCATTGGCTGATTTTTTTTTTTTTTTTTGTAGTACACATATTGTTTTATGACATTGGTTAACAACCCCACAACATGTCAACCCTCTAACTTCTCAACCTATTTTTGGTGAATATACACATAGCCAAAGATACACCATTTCAAAAATTTCTACATGCACAGTTCAGAGACACTGACTACGCTCTTCCAAGTGTGCTGCCATTCTCACTTAAGATGAAGGCTTACAGAACAAAATAGTTTCTCATTTAACAGTTACTACACATGTTGCCCTATGACAACGGTTAACACTCTCACAACACATCAACAATATCTTTACTCAACCTTGGGTTCCCTATTACCAGCTTCCTTGTCCCCTTCTGCCTTCTGGCCCTTGTCACTGGACTACTGTACCTCATTGGTCCCATCTGGTTTTACGGGGCCGTCCACTCCCAGGCTGAACAGTGAACCTCGGAGATAACTTCATCACTGAGATAAAAGGGTGTCTGGGGGCCACACTCTCAGGGTTTCTCCAGTCTCCTTTAGGCCAGTAAATCTGGTCTTTTTTTTGTAAGTTAGAATTATGTTCTACATCCTTCTCCAGCTCTGTCCAGAACCCTCTGTTGTGATCCTGGTCCAAGCAGTCAGTGGTGGTAGCTGGGCACCATCTAGCTGTACTGGACTCAGTCTAGTGGAGGCCTTGGTAGCTGTGGACCATTAGTCCTTCAGACTAATCTTTTCCTTGTATCCTGTTCTCTTCATTCTCTCTTGCTCCCGAAGGGATGAGACCAGTGTAGTATCTTAGATGGCCGCTCACAGGCTTTTAAGAGCCCAGACACTACTTACCAAGGTAGAATGTAGAACATTGTCTTTAGAAACTGTGTTATGCCAACTGAGCTAGATGTTCCCCGAGACCATGGTCCCCACAGCCCTCCGCCCAGCAATTCAGTCCCTCAGGGAGTTTGGATGTGTCTATGGGGCTTCCATCTCCTTTCCTTGTACATCTGCTAGTTTCCCCTGTATTGTGTACTGTCTCACCCTTCACCCAAGATACCACTTATCTATTGCCTATTTCCCCCCCCACCCCTCCCATCCCTGGTAACCAACAAAGATTGTTATATTTTGTGTGTGAACTTTTTCATGGGTTTTTTCAATAGAGGTCTCATACAATATTTGTCCTTTTGTGATTGACTTATTTCACTCAGCATAATGTCCTCCAGTTTCATCCATGTTATGAGATGCTTCACAGATTCATTGTTGTTCTTTCTTGTTGCAGAGTACTCCATTGTGTGTATGTACCACAGTTTGTTTATCCATTCATCTGTTGATGGGCATCTGGGTTGTTTCCATTGTTTTGCTATTGTGAACAATGCTGCCATGAACATAGGTGTGCATATGTCTATTCGAGTGACCACTCTTATTTCTCTAGGATATATTCCTAGGAGTGGGATTGCTGGATCGAATAGTATGTCTATTTCTAGCTTTCTGAGGAAGCGCCATATCATTTTCCAAAATGGTTGTATCATTTTGCATTCCCACCAGCAGTGCACAAGAGTTCCCATCTCCCCGCAGCCCCTCCAACATTTGTTATTTCCAGTGTTTTTGGTTCGTGCCAGTAATGCCGGGGTGAGATGGTATCTCATCGTGGTTTTAATTTGCATTTCTCTAATGGCTAGTGATCACGAGCATTTCCTCATGTGTCTGTTGGCCATTTGAATGTCTTCTTTGGTGAAGTGTCTGTTCGTTTCCTTTGCCCATTTTTTAATAGGATTATTTGTCTTTTTGTTGTAGAGGTGTTGGATTTTCTTGTAGATTATGGAGATTAGACCTTTGTCTGACTTGTACTGTCCAAAAAATTTTTCCCAGTCTGTAGGTTCTCTTTTTACTCTTTTGGTGAAGTCTTTTGAAGAGCATAGGTGTTTGATTTTTAGACGATCCCAGTTATCTAGCTTATCTATTGGGGTTTGTGCATTGATGGTTATGGTTTGTATACTGTTAATGCCATGTATTAAGGCCTGAAGTGTTGGTCCTATTTTTTCTTCTATGAACTTTATAGTTTTAGGCTTTATATTCAGGTCTTTGATCCATTTTGAAGTAGTTTTTGTATATGGCCTGAGGTATGGGTCCTGTTTCATTTTTTTTGCAGATGGATATCCAGTTTTGCCAGCACCATTTATTAAAAAGACTGTCTTTTCCCCCATTTTATGGACTCTGGGCCCTTGTCAAAGATCAGGTGACCGTAGGTGGATGGATTTACATCTGGGTTCTCAATTCTGTTCCATTGGTCAATGTATCTGTCGTTGTATCAGTACCAGGCTGTTTTGACTACTGTAGCTGTATAACAGGTTCTGAAGTCAGGTAGTGTGAGTCCTCCAAATTTATTCTTCTTCTGTAGTCCTTTACTTATTCGGGGCTTCTTCCCTTTCCATATAAAGTTAATGATTAGTTTTTCCATCTCTTTGAAGAATGTTGTTGGTATTTGGATCGGGATTGCATTGTATTTGTAAATTGCTTTGGGTAGAATTGTCATTTTCACAATGTTGAGTCTGCCTATCCATGAGCATGGTAGGTTTTCCATTTATGTAGATCCCTTTGGGTTTCATGCAGTAGTGTTTTGTAGTTTTCTTTGTATAGGTCTTTTACATCCCTGGTCAGATTTATTCCTAAGTATTTTATCTTTTTAGGGGCTATTATAAATGGTATTGTTTTGTAGTTTTCTTTGTATAGGTCTTTTACATCCCTGGTCAGATTTATTCCTAAGTATTTTATCTTTTTAGGGGCTATTATAAATGGTATTGTTTTCCTGATTTCCTTTTCATCATTCTCCTTATTGGTGTATAGGAATCCAACTGATTTTTGAATGTTTATCTTGTATCCTGCTACTCTGCTGAATCTTTCTATTAGTTCCAGTAGATTTCTCGTAAGGTCTTTAGGGTTTTCTACGTATAGTATCATATCATCTGCAAACAGGGACAGTTTAACTTCTTCATTACCAATTTGGATGCCCTTTATTTCTTCTTCTTGCCTTACTGCTCTAGCTAGAACTTCCAGCACAATGTTAAACAGGAGTGGTGATAAAGGGCATCTTTGTCTTGCTCCTGTTTTCAAGGGGGAATGTTTTCAGCCTCTCTCCATTAAGAATGATGTTGGCCATTGATTTTGCATAGATGCCCTTTATTATGTTGAGAAATTTCCCTTCTATACCTATTTTATTGAGAGTTTTTTCAGGAATGGGTGTTGGACTTTGTCAAATGCCTTTTCTGCGTCAATTGAGATGATCATGTGATTCTTTTCTTTCCTTTTATTTATGTGGTGGATTACGTTGATTGATTTTCTAATGTTGAACCATCCTTGCATACCTGGTATGAATCCTACTTGGTCATGGTGTATTATTTTTTTGGTATGATGCTGAATTCTCTTGGCTAGAATTTTGTTCAGAATTTTTGCATCTATATTCATGAGAGATATTGGTCTGTAATTTTCTTTTTTTGGGATGTCTTTGCCTGGTTTTTGTATCAGCATTATGCTGGCTTCATAGAATGAATTTGGAAGCGTTGCTTCCTCTTCTATGCTCTGAAATAGCTTGAGTAGTACTGGTACAAGCTCTTCTGTAAATGTTTTGTAGAATTCTCCAGTGAAGCCATTTGGGCCAGGGTGTTTTTTGGTTGGGAGTTTTTTTATTAACTTTTCAATCTCTTCTCTTGTTATGGGTCTGTTCAGATTTTCCACATCACTTTGTTGTAGTTTGGGTAGGCTATGTGTTTCTAGAAATTTATCCATTTCCTCTAGATTTTCAAATTTGTTGGAGTATAGTTTTTCATAATATTCTGTTATAATTGTTTTTATTTCAGTTGGGTCTGTTGTAATGTCCCCCATTTCATTTCTTATTTGGGTTATTTCTGTCCTCTCCTGTTTTTCTTTTGTCAGTCTGGCCAGTGGTTTGTCGATTTTGTTGATTCTTTCAAAGAACCAACTTTTGGTTTTGTTGATTCTTTCTATTGTTTTTCTGTTCTCTATTTCATTTATTTCTGCTCTGATCTTTACTATTTCCTTTCTTCTGGTGGTTGTGGGCTTTTTTTGCTGTTCTCTTTCTATTTGTTTGAGTTCTGTAGTTAATGTTTTGATTTTGTCCCTTTCTTCTTTTTTGATATGTGCATCTATTGCTATAAACGGTCGTCTGAGGACTGCCTTTGCTGTGTCCCAAAGGTTTTGGTATGATGTATCTTCATTCTCATTTGATTCTAGGAATTTTTTGATTCCATCTCTGATTTCTTCTATTACCCAGTGATGTGTAAGCAGGGTATTATTCAGTTTCCATGTAATTGATTTTTGTTCCTTGCTCTTTCTGTTGTTAATTTCTACTTTGATGGCATTGTGGTCAGAGAAGATACTCTGAATTATCTCAACGTTTTGGATCTCATTGAGGAGTGCTCTATGGCCTAAGATGTGGTCTATTCTGGAGAACGTTCCATGTGCATTGGAAAAGAATGTGTACTTTGCAGCAGTTGGATGGAGTGTTCTATATATATCTATGAGGTCAAGTTGGCTGATTGTGCCCTTTAGGTCTTCTGTATCTTTGCTGAGTTTCTTCTTAGTTGTTCTGTCCTTTACTGAGAGTGGTGTGTTGAAGTCTCCTACTATTATTGTGGAACTGTCAATTTCTCTTTTCAGTGTTGTTAGAGTTTGTTTTGTGTATTTTGGAGCCCTGTCATTGTGTGCATAGATGTTTATTATGGTTATGTCTTCATGATGGATCATCACCTTAATCATTATATAGTGTCCTTCTTTGTCTTTTATGGTAGATTTTATTTTAAAGTCTATTTTATCTGAGATTAGAATTGCCACTCCTGCTCTTTTTTGGTAATTCTTAGCTTGATATATTTTTTGCCAACCCTTGACTTTTAATAAATTCACATCTTTGTTTCTAAGGTGTGTCTCTTGTAGACAGCATATTGATGCATCCTGTTTTCTTATCCATTCTGTCACTCTCCGTGTCTTTATGGGTGCATTGAGGCCATTTACATTCAGTGTAATTATTGATAGATGTGAGTTTGTTGCTGTCATTTTGTAGTACTTTTTTTTGTGGTGCTGACGTTTTCTTTGTTCTTCTTACTCTCTTGTGCTGAGTTACTTTTGTTTGTGGATTTCTTTTTCATTTCTTTTGTTTTTGTAGGTTTTGTTTTTGCTGAGTCTTTATGTTTTTCCTCTTTTTTTTTATGAGTATGTTTGTTAACTTTCTTTGTGGTTACCAAGAATTTTACCCTTATCTTTCTAAGTTTGAAGCAGTCTACCATTACTTGGTATCGCCTTGCCTTCCTCTCCATTAGAAGGTTCTATACCTATGCTGTTTATTCCCTCTTTTATTGTTTTGATGTTGTTGTCATTTACTGATTAACTGCTCTGATTCTCTGTTGTATTTCTTTTGGTTTTGGATAGTCCTTGAGAGTTCATTTCCTAGATTGGTATCTGGCTGGTATGATCCTGTGTCCTAGATTCTGCCTGTGAGCTGTAGTTGTTTGTCCTCAGATTGAAGAACTTCCTTTAATAATTCTTGTAAGTTTGGTTTGACTTTTACATATTCCCTTAATTTCTGTTTATTTGGAAATGACCTAATTTCACCATCAAATTTGAATGAGAGTTTTGCAGGATATATTATTCTTGGCTGGCAATTTTTTTCTTTCAAGACTTTATATATGTCATCCCATTGCCTTCTTGCCTGCATGGTTTCTGCCGAATAATCTGAGCTTAGTCTTACTGTTTCTCCTCTGTATGTGACTTCTTGTTTTTCACGAGCTGCTATCAGGATTCTTTGCTTGTCTTTGGTTTTGGCGAGTGTGATTATGATATGCCTTGGTGATTTTCTTTTGGGGTCTCTCCTATATGGGGTTCGTTGAGCTTCTTGGATGGCCAGCTTTTCATCTTTCATGATATTGGGTAAGTTTTCTGTCAGCAGTTCTTCAATGATCCTCTCTGTGTCTTCTGTTTTCTCCCCCTGTTGTGGAATTCCAATCACTCGCTAATTTTTGCTTTTGATTGTATCCCACATAACTCTCAGGGTCTCTTCATTTTCCTTTGTTCTTTTTTCTGAGTTTTCCTCAAACAGAGTTGTATCCAAGTGTTAGTCTTCAATTCCACTGATCCTGTCTTCCACCATTTCATATCTGCTTCTCAGCCCCTCTATGACATCGTCCATTTCTGAAATCTTGTTGTTGATCTTTTGGATTTCTTTGTTGTCTTTGTATAATTTCTAGTTGTGAATTTATTTTGGCATTTTGTTCCTGCATTATTTTCCTGAATTCTTCCAATTTTTTATCTGTATTTTCCATGAATTTGTCTATTTTTTCCTCATGTTTGTCAGTTTTTTGCCTCAGCTCTTGGAGAATTCTGAGTATTAGAGATTTGAATTCCCTATCAGGTAGTTCTAGCGCGTTTTCTTCCACTGGAAAGTCATCTGGTGTTTTATTTTGGACGCCTGCTAGAACCATCCTGTCCTGTTTTTGTAAATGTTTTGATATTGTCTGCTGTCTTCGGGGCATTCAGTAGTTATTTTTCTCATTTATTGATTGTAGATTTGTTTGTTTCATCCCTTTTCTTAAAAAAAAAATTTGACTATGTCTGAGCAGGCGGACTGTGTGTTCTTTGTTGTTTGCTCGTCTGTGGGCACAATACTTTTCGCCTCCTTCTCCAATTGGCAGGATCAGTCACTCAGATATGGTACAGCAGGGCAGGTCTAGCTGAAGGGGAGTTACTGGGACGGGTTGTTTGTGGCACTTACTACAGCCACCAGGGCGGGTCAGTAATCAGTACAGGGCGGGTTCCAGTAGGCCTTGCCTGTGCTGCGTGGTGGTATGATGTCAACTGCAAGGTGCAGGTAGGCAGGATGTAGCGGGGAGATTGTTATGTGTGGAGCTAAGATGGATATGGGAGAGAGGAGAGAGGAACAGGAGCCAAAAACATACAAACTAACAAAAAAGAATGCTAGGGGATCTTGCTGTTGGAGTGGAGAGATGAGAGACTATGAAATGGAGAAAAACAGAAAGGGAAGAGGAATAAAAGAAAAGAATAGAATGAATAAATAAAAATCAGAAAGGTTAAAGAACCGCAAAGTTCCCAGGGATCCCACCGGTGCAGCTATGAGGTCTTGGGAAGTCACTCTCAGGTGTTGCAGTACAGCCTGGCTAGAAGGCGTAGAGGTATACAACACCAGGTATTCAGGGAACAGAAAGAGAAGGAAGATATAGAGAGACGAGAAACTGAGTAATGAAGAAAGACAAAAAGGGAAAAAGAGGGAAAAGAAAAAAAAAGAACAAGAAAAGCCCACAAAAAAAACAGGAAAAAAAAAAAAAACCAACGAAAAAAGAAATGTTCTCAGGGATCACTCTGCACGTCTGTGCAAGCCGAGGGGGTAGTCTCCTTTCCACGCAGCGCCGCCTGGCCAGAAAGGGCTCCCAACTCAAGAAAAGGAAAAGACAACAAACAAACAATTCAAAACAAACAAATGAACAAAAGCCCCGGGATCCCACCAGCACGGCAGCCCAGTCCGGGAAGCAGCTCCACACTCGAACGGAGCTCCACAGCCCCTCAGAAAGAAGCAAAGATGGCGCACGGAGCCAGGTATTTGAGCGAAAGGAGAGGGAGGTGGTGAGAGGTAAAGAAGAAATCAAAAGAAGCAGAAAAAAAAGCAACACCAGCATCAGTGGCTAATTTTTGGAATTAGATTTCCAGGCTTTTCTTACTTGTTTTAGTCTGGTAGTTCTGCTGAAACCTGTCTACCATGGGTGACCCCAGTAGTATTTGAAATACCAGTGGCATAGCGTCCAGCATCATAGCAATACAAAAGCCACCACAGTATGACAAACTGACAAATGGGTAGTGGTCTACACATTTATACACATGTATTTGTACATGTGGAACTATAGTGTTGGTTTCAGTGTTTTACAGAAATGGTATCACACTGCATATTTACAACTTGCTTTTTACATTTAATAATATATCTTCGAGATATATTTATCTCATTCTTTCTAACACCCAAAGAGTATTCTATGGTATGAATGCTCTACAATTTTTTTAATGTTGTAAAAATATAGATAACACAACATTTGCTAATTCAACCTGTACAATTCAGTGGCACCAATTATATCAATCATTTTGTGCAACCATCACCAATATCTGTTGCCATGGACGCTTCATTTTAAATGTTTTAATTTAACCACTGTCGTATTGACTTATAGGTACTACTTCCAATATTTCACGTGTACAACAATTCTGCAGAAGCATCCTTTTCATGTTCCCTAAGCATAGTAGTTAAGAGCTACAGATGCTAACCAAAAGGTTGGCAGTTCGAATCCACTAACCACTCCTTGGAAACCCTATGGGGCAGTTCTACTCTGTCCTATAGGGTCGCTGTAAGTTGGAATCGACTTGATGGCAACGGGTTTGGTTTTTTGTTTTTTTTTAAGCACATGTGCAACATGCTCACTCTAGGGAACATCACCAAGAAGTGGACCTGCTGTGCCATAAGGTGGGAACATTTTTAATTTTAGAAGAGACTGCCAAATTGCTCTCCAGAATGGCTGTACTCATTTACACCACTACTAACAGCGTACATGAGTATCCATTTCTCTACATCCTTACCAACACTGGACTGTTTTCAGTTTTGGCCAATCTGATGGTATTTCATTGTTGTCTTAATTTATACTTCCTCAATTACTAGCAAGGCTGAGCATTTATATTTCTTTTTCTCTGAATTGTACATCTTACTTGCTCATTTTTTTCTGAGTTGATTGTCCTTTTGTTAGGAATTTATAAGAGCTTTGGACATTATTTCACATCTATATTACAAATATTTTCCCCCAATTTATCATTTGTCAGTTGGCTTTGTCTATGACATCTTTGCCTTACAAAATGTTCATATGCTTAAAAAGGCAAATATGTCTATTTTTTCTTTCAGAGTTTTAGGATTTTCTGTCTCCATTAAATAGTCTGTTTCAGGGAACACAACAGAGTCCCTGACGGAGCAGGAGAAAAGTGGGGTGCAGAACTCAAATTCTAGTCAAAAGACCAGACTTAATGGTTTGATTGAGAGTAGAAGGACCCTGGAAGACACGGCCCCTGGGCTCTCTGTTAGCCCAAAACTAAAACCATCCCTGAGGCCAACTCTTCAGACAAAGATTAGACTGGACTATGTGACATAAAATGATATTCGTGATGAGTGTGCTTCTTCTTAGCTCAAGTAGATACATGAGATTTAACGAGCAGCTCTCATCTGGAGGCGAGACGAGAAGGCAGAGAGGGTCAGGAGCTGGTTGAATGGACACGGAAAATCCAGGGTGGAAAGGAAGAGTGTGCTGTCACAGTATAGGGAGAGGAAGTAAGGTCACAAAACAATGTATGTATAAATTTTTATATGAGAGACTAGCTTGAGTTGTAAACTTTCACTTAAAGCACAACAATTAAAAAAAAAAAAAAAGGTCTGTCTCTCCAACCCCTAGGTTGAACAGAGTCTCCTAAATTTTCTTCTAAGGTTTGTTTTTTTAATTTAAAATGTTAAACTCTCTCGAATTTTTTAAAAAATATTTTATCGTATTTTTGGTGAAAGTGTACACAGCAAAACAGGTTCCCATTCAACAATTTCAACACATATTATTCGGTGACATTGGTTACAGTCTTCACATTGTGTCAACATTCTCATTATTTCTGTTCTAGTTGTTCTGTTCCCAATAATCTAGTCTCATTGCCCCCCAACCTTCTTATCTATGCTTTCGAGTAGTTGTTGGCCATTTGGTCTCACATATATGATTTTTTAAAGGAGCACAGTACTTTACTTTATAAGCCAACCTGCTGTTTAGCTAAAAGGTAACTCCAGGGGACAGTTTTGATTCAAGGTTTAAAGAGCATCTCAGGGCAATAGTCTTGGAATTCTTCCAGTCTCAAATGGTCCAATAAGTATGGATTTTTTGAGGATTTGAAGTTCTGTCCCACGTTTTCTCCTTATCAGTGTTGTCATACTTTATTTTGTTGTTGTTGAGAATATACACAGCAAAACATAACCAATTCAACAGTTTCTACATGTACCATTTAATGACATTGATAACATCCTTCAAGTTGTACAACCATTCTCACCCTCTTTTTCTGAGTTGTTCCTCACTCATTAACATAAACTTACTGTCCCCTAAGGTTCCTATCAAATCTTTCAAGTTGCTGTTGTGAATTTGATCTCATATGGATAGTTCTTAAAAGAGCATAATACTCAAGGCAGACATTTTTTACTAGTTAAGCTAAACTACTGTTTGGCTTTAAGAAGACTTCAGGGGATCTTTTTGGTTTAAGGTTTAAAGATTATCTCAGGGCAATAGTTCAGGAGTTCCTCTAACTTTCATGGCTCCAGGAAGTCTGGAGTCCATGAGAATTTTAAATTCTTTTCTACAGTTTCCCCCTTTTGATCAGGATTCTTCTATATAGTCTTTGATCAAAATATTCAGTAATGGTAGCCAGGCACCACCCAGTTCTGGTCTCATGGCAAAGGAGGTAGTTGTTCATGGAGGATATTAGCCACACATTCCATATCCTCCTCTTATTCCTGATGCTTTTTCTTCCTCTGTTGCTCCAGGCAAACAGAGACCAATTGTTGTGCCTTGGATTTTAAGATCTCAGGCACTGCGCAACGAACTAGGAGGTAGAACAGAAGCACTGAACAAGTTATTAGGCCAATTAACTGATATCCCATGAAATCATGCCTCTAAACCTTCAAACCAAGAACCAAATTTCATTAGGATTTTGGTTGTAGATAAGCCGCCTTAGTAGCTACTCTCTTTTTGTTTGTTGTTGTATATATGTCTATTACACAACTTTTGCGAATTCAACTTTTTACAGGTATAAAACTTATTGACAGCAATTACAATAATCAGCTTTGCAACCCTACCCTTAATCAGTGTGATATCTGGAATTATTTTAACATGGAGTAAGATAGGTATATAACTTTATTTTCTCCCAGACAGAGAGGCAGTGGTGCCGGCACCGATAATTAATAAATATCCTTTTCTCACTTGAAATACCACCTTTGTCATATTCAAAGTACTATATTTTCATAAGCTTGCTTGCTGAAAATGAAGAGAACTTGAAGCACTTACTGTTCAAGATCAAAGACTACAGCCTTCAGTATGGATTGCACCTCAACATAAAGAAGACAAAAATCCTCACAACTAGACCAAGAAGCAACATCATGATAAATGGAGAAAAGATTGAAGTTGTCAAGCATTTCATTTTACTTGGATCTACAATCAATACCCATGGAAGGAGCAGTCAAGAAATCAGACGACATATTGCATTGGGCAAATTTGCTGCAAAAGACCTCTCTTAAAGTGTTAAAAAGCAAAGGTATCACTTTGAGGACTAAGGTGTACCTGATGCAAGCCATGAAATTTTCAATTACCTCATACGCATGTGAAAGCTGGACAATGAATAAGGAAGACCAGAGAAGAATTGATGCCTTTGAATTGTGATGTTGGAGAAGAATACTGAATATACTATGGACTGCCAAAAGAACGAACAAATCTGTCTTGGAAGAAGTACAGCCAGAATGCTCCTTACAAGCAAGGATGGTGAGACTTCATCTCATGTACTTTGGACATGTTATTAGGAGGGACCAGTCCCTGGAGAAGGACATCATGCTTGGTAAGGTAGAAGGTAAGTGAAAAAGGGAAGACTCTCAATGAGATGGATTGACACACGGCCGCAACAATGGGCTCAGGCATAGCAACAGTTGTGAGGGCAGCGCAGGACTGGGCAGTGTTTCGTTCTGCTGTACATAAGGTTGCTATGGACTGGAACTGACTCGATGGCATCTAGCAATAACAACATATTTTCTGAGGTCTATTACTGAGCTTTCTATTATGTTCCACTAAGCTATTTGTCCAGTCCTGTGCCAACACCACAGTGTTTCCATTGTGTTACTTTACACTAGGCTTTATAGCTAGTAAGGCAAGATCTCCCCCTCAATAGTCTTTTTCATAATTTTCTTGGTGATTTTCAGGCATTTGGTATTCTATTTGACTTTAAGAAAATTTTATCATTTCCATCTCTACCCTAGAACCCACCCCCAAAAACACCCTGTTGGGATTTCAATTGGAATCACACTAAATTTACGTATTTCTTTTACTATATTAAACCTTCTCGTGCAAGAATATGGCTATTGCCTTTCTATTTGTTCAGATATTTTTTTATGTCCCTCAATCAGATTTTATAGTTTTCTATCTCTTCAGATAGATTCTGTAATTGTCCTTTTAATATAATTCCCAAGTATTTTATGGACTTAATTGCTCTTATGAATGGAACATCTTCCCTCATTTCCATTTCCAGCTGGTAATTGCCAGTATGGGGAAACATGACAAATTTTTATATACTTGTCTTATATCCACCACCCTGTCAAACTGTTGTTAATTCTGGTTGTTTTTATTAGAGCCTATTGAGTATTTTAAGTATATAATTATACATCAAAGAAGAAATTTTTTTAAACTTTTCTTCTCTATATTTATACCAAATATTTCATTTCTTGTCTTATTGCATTCCCTAGAACTTCCAAAACAATGTTAAATAATATTGATGATAATGGACATCATTGTCTCACTCCTGAGTTTAACGGTAATGACATTAGTACTTCTCTACTTAGAAATTAGTTTTTGGACAAGTGGTCTTCTCATAGACAGTAGCTTCTTCTATTCCTATTTTACTTAGAGTTATTAGGAATGTCTCAAATTTTATCTAATGCTTTTTCAGCATCTCCTGATGTTTATGTGTTTCCTCCCTCTTATTTTGTTGACGTGGTAAATTATTTGATATTACTCCGGTATCAAACCAACCATGCATTCCTGGAAAAAATCCTACCCGGCCATGTGAAGTTTTCAATTTCGAAACGCTCAAATTTATCTGTCTTTTTCGTTACGGCTTTTCTGTCTCATTTAAGAAGATATTCCTTTTCCAAGGTATATAAGCACTTTTCTTATATTTCCACCTAATATTCTTTCTTTCTTACATTTACGTCTTTATCCAGATGGAATTTACTTTTTTGGCAATGGTATGAGGAGGTTTCTAAATATCTTCTCTTTCTGAATGGTAAGCAATTATCTCAAGATCGTTCATTGAATAGTGAATTATTTCTCCACCAATTTGAAATGTCACATTTAACATTCTCAAACATACATGAATTTACTTCTGACTCTCCATTCTGTTCTACTGTCTATTCCTTTTCCAGTACCTCACTGTTGTGACTACCATTGTTAAAAAATAAAACTGTTGTAATTATTATTGTTAAAAAATAAAATCTGGTATTAATTCAAAAGAATAACACAATATTTGATTGCTCTATGATTTAATAAACGATTTGCAAATTGGGGTAACATTTTCCTCTTGGAAGAGGAACCCACTTCCAGAGAATGGAGAATTCACAGACACTTAAATAATTTTTGCTTAATGAATGTAAGTTTCTATGGTGATGAAGTACTTAATGGTTACTGAGTTAGCATTAGCTATGAGACATCTTGAAATCAAAATTTGGAGAAACCCAGACTCTTTTTTATTAAATCACAAGGTAATGGTTTTGTTATTGACTGCTCTTCGAACATGAAAGAAAAGTCTATTAGCAACTTTGGGTGAAAAAAAATAGCCAGCGAAGCCACTGGTAAGAACAAATGTGGGTCAGGAATATTTGGGTTCATGGACAAGAAAAGCCTCTTGAAATAAAAGTAAAATATCTATTTTTAATGAAGCTTTTATTCCACAATCTCCCCTCTTCTGATCATGATTCAATTAGAATCTTTAATCACTATGTCTGTATAATACATCAACTCACTGCTCTTTTTCTTGGCTATTCTTGGTCATCTTGTGTGATCTTAGAATCAGCTTATGATGGTCTATGAAAAATCCTGCTAAGATTTTAAATGGGGTTATTTCAAATTTATAGATTAATTTGAGGAGAATTGGCATCTTTACAATATCAAGCCTTCCCATCTAGGAACATGATATCTCATTCCACTTATTCATATAATATTCAGTAAAATTTTATAATTTTTCTCACAAGGGTTTTATATATTTCTTGATGGATTTATTATTACTTATTTTACAGTGTTCGTCATATTGTGAATAAACCAAACCAAACCCATTGCCATCGAATCATAGCGACCCTATAGGACAGAGTAGAACTGCCCCATAGGGTTTCCAAGGAGCAGTCGGTGGATTCGAACTGCCAACTCTTTGGTTAGCAGCGGTAGCTCTTAACCACTGCGTCACCAAGTTCAGGCTGTTTTTTTTGAAATTACATTTTCTAATTTATTTTTGCAAGTATATAGGAAAGCTACTGGTTTCTGTATGCTGTTCCTGTATCTGGCCACATTGCTGAACTCTCTTATTAGTTCTAATAGCTTGTCATTGATTTGCTTAGATTTTTCAATTAAATGATAATATAGTTTGCAAATAATGACTGTTACTTTCTATTTTTAACTCTGCTACATTTAGCTCTACTCCCTCTTCCCCATAAAGAATGTAGGAACAGATGTTGAATTTTATCAAATGCTTTTTTGGCATTTACTGAGATGATCAGTGTTTCTCCTTTTATCTGTGAAAACACTTATTTGCCTATTCACTCTTCTATTCCCAAGAGTTCTTTCCCCAGTTTTTCATATTCTCCTTTCAGCTAGCTTCCCAAGGGTAAGGCTGGAATTTTTGGAATGCGGGAGTCACAGACATCCTAGAAAAGTTCAGTCCAACTTTAGGGACATATTAACAGGATAAGGAACAGAGACTGTTCCTGGGGGATACGAATGGATGAGTGCTTTCCCAGTACAGACGGGTCACAATTACCAAGGTCATTCAACAAGGAAAAATGGGATCTCTACCTAATATTCTAGCAAACAAATGCTTTCCTTATGGAATGAGGTAGATTTAAGCTAATTGGGAACTTCTGTCTCCTCACCCCCAAACTTTGTAACTTGTTCCCCACACAAAACAAGGGAAAGATATCAATCAGCAATAATCCTTTTACATGTGTATAAGTCTCTCCCTGTCCCAGCAATCAGACTGCCATAATAATGAAAATAATCACCAAGTGCTCACTATGTCAGGGACTGTTTTATGCCTCTTACACGTATCATCACCTCATACAGTGGAAATCTGTGAGAGCTGGAACTTGACGGGACTGCTTTGTTTTTCCGGGTCTTGAAAGTTTTCCGCCTTTGACAGGGTGCAGTCTTTCCACTTTTCAATTACTCTCTATTAGTGGAAAATATTGGAGTTTTCCTTCTCTGACAGATTTCTGCCTTACAGATTCCAGCTTTCACAGGTTTTACTGTATTCCCATTGCAATCCCATAAGATAAATGCTATCATTATACTCAACTTTCAGTGAGAAAATTGAGACAGAGGGGGTTAAGCAACTTGCCCGGGGTCCCAATGCTAGTAAGTGATGAAGCCCAACTCTAACACAGGCAGTCTGACTGCAGAGCCTGCTCTATTGCCTTATAATGATACTAGATATTATATTATGATTATCACATCGTTGTAATAATAATTACATAATAATTACAATCATTTTCTGTAACTAGCATTATGGATTCTGCAAACCCTTTGAGATATATGGACCGTGTGGGATTTTCAACAGTCTGGGAGAGTTTCTATCTCCCACCCTCGCATTCCCACCCTCAGGGACCCCACTCTTGCACCCACACTGGAGAAGTGAAGACAGAGGGTGCCTGGTCCCACCGCCTGGGTCAACATTGGCTGTCTTAACGACAGTCTCAGCTCCTCACCGGGAGGGTTTTTGCGAAGGAGGAGCTACAGAGCAGCTTAACATTCCAAGCAGGAAATTAAAAAGGGCATTGGCAAAAGAGTGCACATAACCTTTACAGTTCTCTCCTCCTGCCTCCTGAGGGCCAGGAGGCAGACTGTTTGCCTAATGAGATGTTTTCCTTCTTCCTGAGACAGTGCTGGGGGCAGTGGGGAAGGGGGAAGACACTCGTCATGGCCTATGGCCGCAGCTAGGATGCCTGGGTCCTGGTCTCTGCTCTGTGTCTGACTGGTGGGTAGGTCTTTCCATGGACCACACCATGCCTATGTCACATCAGCTTCCCTCTTTTGAGAGCCAGAGAGAACAGCTACCGATCTGCTCCTGCCCCAGGGGGATAGGGAGATTAATGAGAGAACATTTGTCAAGTTTGCTTTGATCCTCTGTTGGAGAGAACATTTCAGCCCAAAGTACAAGGGAGATGATTCTTTAATAAGCTCTTCAGGGTTCTGAGCCAGCCACAGTCACGTCCTGTTTCTAATCCAGGGCAGCTCATTAAAACCCAGAGGCTAGTGCGCGGCCGAGCTGGGTCTGGGAAGCCAAATTCGGTTGTTTTCAGGGTGGCCTCCTCTGCCCACCTCAAAGTGACAGGCTAGACAAGCTCCAGCACCTTAGAAGCTTCTGGAGAAGAATTTCTCAGAGGATCTCCTTGCAGACATTGGGAGCTGGGGGAAGCGGGAAGGAATCTAGGATGTTGTTCTATTTCTATAGAGGTCTCTGGAGCCCCATTGCTCCTTCCCAACCCTCACTCACTAGTGATTGTTGTCCATAAGCTCCGTGAGAGCAGGACCCTCTTCTGGCATAGTCAGTGTGTCCCAGGTACCTGGGCTTGATGCCTAGCATGCAGTAGGTGTTTAGTGTTTGTCCTATGAGTGAATAAAGCCCATAGGAGAGCAGAATCCAAACCTGAAAGTCTCATAATTATTATTATAGCTAAGGTGTACATATTGAGAGCTTACTATGTATCAGGCACTATGCTAAATGCTTTACACAATAACCTCATGAAGAGGTGGGGGGGGTACTCATACAATTGTTACATCCTTACTTTACAAAGGAAACCAAGGCTAGTGGTCACACAGATAGTAGGTAGTAAGGGTGGCACTTGACCTTGGTCTGCCTGTCCCCAGAGGCACTGCTCTTCATCCCTAGGCTATTCTGCCCTGAAGTTGGGCTTTCCCAGCTTCCTCCTCACTTCACCTTAGGACCCACAGAAGAGCCACATCCGAGGACCAGCTGGTTCTTCCCACCTGTGCTTGCGCAGAGGAAGGAGCTATGTCCCCCAGATATCATTCTTCCCGTGGAGTAGGCAGAGGAGGGCGTCATTTCCTCATCCTCTACATTTGAATGTGCAAAGAAGGCAAAAATACCCCCACCCCAATCCTCAGACGAGGGGTGCGTGGCTTGTTTCCCATCACTCAGTAAAACAAGAGGATCTCATTTCCCTCCACATAGATGTTCATTATGTGGGCTCCTTGAGGGCAGGGTTTTCCTTCATCCCACAACCTAGCATAGCACCTACTCACAAATATTCTATGACTACGTGTTTTTATTATATTTCCTAACTAATTATTCCACCACTCGTATGTCAATTTGTTGTAGTGTTCATGTTGCTGTGATGATAGAAGCTATGTCATTAGTATTTAAAATATCAACAGGGTCACCCATAGTGGACAGGTTTTAGCAGAGCTTCCAGACTGAGACAGACTAGGAAGAAAGGCCTGGCAATATACTTCCAAAAATTAGCCAACGAAAACCCTATGGATCACAATAGAATACTATCTTGTATACTGCTGGGAGATGAGCCCCCTAGGTTGGAAGGCACTCAAAATACGGTGGTTGCAACAACGGACTCAAGCATATCAACAATCATGAAGATGGTAAATGATGCAGGACTGGGCAACATTTTGTTCTTTTGTACATGGGTTCACCATGAGTAGGAGCCGACTTGATGGCAACTAATAACAACTAATTGTTGTTGGTGTATAAAAATGCAACTGATTTTTATATAGTGATCTTATACCTAGTAACTCTACTGAATGCTATTAATTATAACAATTCAATCATCTAATAATTTTTAGGTTTAAATAGACAATCAGATGGTCTATAACTGATTTAGTTTTATTTCTTCATTTCTAATATTACCGTTTTATTTTTCTTGTGTTATTGTTCTGGCACGAGTCCTGGTAGCACAGTGGTTCAGCACCCAGCTGCTAACAAAAAGGTTGGCCGTTCAATCCACCAGCCACTCTGCAGGAAAAAGGTGTGGCAGTCTGCTTCTGTAAAGATTACAGCCTTGGAAACCCTAAGGGGCAGTTCTACTCTAGCCTATAAAGTCGCTATGGGTCAGAACCGACTCAACAGCAATGGGTTTTTATGGTTCTGGCTAGGACCTCTGGTACAATATTGAATAGAAGCAGCAATAGTGAGCAATCTTGTCTTTTTTCTGATTTTATAAGAAATGCTCCCATTATTTCACCATTAAGTGTGATGCTTGTTGTTTTCTTTTTTTTGGATAGTTTCCTGTCATGGATTGAATTGTGTCCCCTAAAAATGTCTGTTGGCTTGACCAGGTCCAGGTCATGATTCCCAGTAATCTGATGTGATTTTCTTACGTGTTGTAAACTCTGTCACTATGATGAGGTTATACTGATGAGGTCTACAAGATTGGATAGTGTCTTGATCCAGTCTCTTTTGAGATATAAAAGAGAGCAGTGAGCAGAGACACATGGGAACCTCATACCACCAAGAAAGCAGTGCCAGGAGCAGAGCATGACCTTTGGACCTGAGGTTCCTGTGTAGAGAAACTCCTAGATCAAGGGAAGATTGATGACACTGATCTTCCTCCAGAGCCGATGGAGAAGGTTTTACCCTGGAGCCGACGCCCTGAACTTGGACTTGTAGCCTACTGGACTGTGAGACAATAACCTTCTCTTTGTTAAAGCCATCCACTTGTGGTAGTTCTGTTGGAGCAGCACTAGATGACTAAGACAATTCCCTTTGCCAGTTTATGGAAATTTATCTCTATTTCTAGTTTACCCTTCTTTTTTTTTTAAATCATGAATAGATATTGAATTTTATTAAATGTTACTTCTGAATCTAATGGGACATGTTTTCTCCATTAATCTATAAATGTGTAAGTTGTATTTACAAATTTTCTAATGTTAATCAATTTTTACATTTCTGGAATAAGCTCAAACTGGTCACAATTTTTTTTTTACATTGCTGACTTCTGATTGCTAATATTTTAATTAAGATTTTGCAACTACATTCATAAAAGAGATTGACCTGTAATTTTCTTTGTCTGGTTTGTGGTATCATAAAATAGGATGCAGACGTTCCCTCTCTTTTTAGGGAGAATTTATATAAGATTAGAATTATCTCTTCCAATTGCCTATAAATTTCTTTCAGAGTTTGTTGGGATTTTCTGATTTGTGTGAGGGTAGATTTTAAATTAATTACAGTTCCTCAATGGTCCTCTTCAGAATTTCCATAACTTCTTGAGTTATTTTTGGCACACTGTGCTTTCCCAAAAAATTGTCTAAAAGCGCTAGGAAAAAGCGTATTCCATTTCTTTCTCTATCTTAACCTCTGTAACTGAAATTATGTTCCTATTTTCATTCCTAACATAATTTGTGTGTGTGTGTGTTTCCTCTCTTTATTTCTTCATCAATATTGCCAGAGATTTGGCTTTTTATTTGTCTTTACAAAGACATAGCTTTTGGCTAAGTTAATCCTCTCTATTGTATAGTAACATTCTATTTCATTAATTTCTGCTCTTATCATTATTATCTCCTTCCTTTTAATTTCTATGCATTTATTCTGTTGTTCTCTTCTATATTATTAAGTTGACTATTTGCCTTACTAACATTCAGCGTTTTTTTCTTTTAAATGTTCTAATGTAAGCATTTAAGGGTATAAATTACCCTCTAAGTACTGCATTTGCTGCATCCCACAAGTTTTACATATAGCATTTTTGTCTCATGCTAAATATCTTTTAATTACAATTATGATTTCCTATTTGACCAATGAGTTATTTAAGTTTTTCTTTTAATTTTCAAACATGGGTTTGCTTTAATTTTCTTTTTCTTTTTGTATTTTTAACTTAATTGTTTGTGGAAAAGGTATATAGTTCGTACAATACCAGTTTTATTTATATTTGTTTTGTTGCCAGGTGGAGGAACAATTTTTACAAATGTCTCTAAGAATATGCTGCTTGTACAATTTTTTTTTTTTTTTTAAAAAGGTATAAATGGGGCTGGGTTGGATAATATAAAGACCAACAAATTGACATGCCTTAAAATACCTCTCTAGGGGTGGGGGTGGGGGAACTAAATTATGAAATAGGCAGAGAAGGGCCTGGATATGTTGGCAGTTGATGAAACACGGGATATGGTGATGGAAGAGAAAATACAATAGGGATGGGACTGCTGAAAGTAGTGTGACATTAAGCTCATCCAGAAAAATTTTGTAGATGTTTCCCTTTCTAAGCTAGGCTTAAGTTCTCTGTGCTTCAGTTTCCCAACCTGTACAATGTAAATATTAGTATATACTTCACTGGGTTGTTGTAAGGATTAAATGAATTAATCCAAGCCTGATAAATGCTCAGAAAATGTTAGCCATTATTATTATTAGAATTGATATGATGTAAAGCGTTTTTCCCATGATGTCATAAGAACCAATGTCTTCAATAAAATTCTGTGGGACAGACCAGGCTTTATTTTTTCCATGTCACTTCAGTACCTTAAAGGGCCCCAGTTAAGAGAGCACCCTAGGAGCAGTAACAGAAGGCCTGATTTTCTGTCATGCAGATTCAGTCCTTTCTTCGTTCAGTCAAATGTTTACTGAGTGCCCAGTTCCTAAGTAAGGGTCACTGGCACATATAGCTCTGCAATCAGAGCTTCCGTATAGATGTGGGGAGCAAGGCCTAACCACTCCATACAGATGTGCAGAAAGTCTCCAGTTCTGAGACCTCCAGTGTGCAGGAGAACCCAATTCTTCCTTACACATGGGCAGGAGGACAGCTCCCTTTCCCAGGAACAGGAGGATGTGTGCAGGCCGGGCCTGGGTCCTGCACAGATGAGCACAGGGGTCCCGATCTCTCGTGCAGATGCGTAAGGAAGCACCCTGCTCCCCGCACTGCTCCCCGCCTTGTTCAGAGGGGACCACCCAGGGCTTGTCCATGCGGTGCGAGGGCTCTGTCTCAGAGCCTCACGGTCACGTCCCGCACAACGGAGGCCGGGCTCCGGCTCCAGCCCCGGAGCAGCTGGGTCCTTGCGCCGCAGACCTCAGAGCAGGAGCCCGCAGGGCCAGGGCTTACCCTTCGTTGGTTCCTCACCGCTGGTGTCGCCGATCGCTCTCTGGTCCCTCCGGCGGCGGACAGGAGCCCCAGACCACAGGAGAGAACGGCCCACTCCCTCCCCCACCCCCGCGCCAACCTCCGCCCGGCGCCGAGCGTTCAAATTAGCCGGATCAGGCGATTCCGCTTTTCCCATTGGTCACTACCTGGGTCGCTGATTGGCTGTTTCCTAAGTAACAAGGACCAGCCGGAGGTGGCGGTTGCAGTCAACATTGCGCTTGCGCATTTCCCCTTTCTAATTGCCAGAGATTTTGGAACAGCGTCGTCGAGGCTGAAAAGGACCGGAGCGATAGGCAGAAACCTGGATGGGGTTAGGAAATAGGGGGTCACGGCATGTCTCTGTCGTCCCTGGGGCTAGATTCATGATAAGTCACAGCTACCAGACATCCAACGGGTTTTCAAACCTGCTTTTTCTGTAGGCCAAGTCGGCATCCGCGTATCCGAGAGGGGGTTCTCAGCCGCTGTTTAGGGTCTCTTGCCGCTTCGCGACCCTTCCAAAAATGAACTTCGATGGCAGCCTTGATGTGGAAAAGTCGGCGGAGGCCGAGAATGGCAATTCCACCCACTTGGCCTTGACAGTGTCAGGGTATCATGGACTATTGTATTTGAGGGTTGGCCCCTTAAGGCACTGATGGGCGGCGCTGTTTCTCCGTCCGCCACAGCGACCCACACCTTGGTGGAATAACCTCATGATCTCCAGAGGCTGTGGGGTCTAAGAGAGAGCCTTGCACTGGAATCAAGAGACCAGAGTTTCCAATCCTAGCTCATTAATTACTGACAGTCAGTTTCCTCATCTTTTTATTAAGGAACGAACAAAAACGTTGCCTTCCAACGCGCCACCTTATAGGACACAGTAGAACTGCCCCATAGGGTTTCCAAGGCTGTAATCTTTACCGAAGTAGCCTTCCACATCTTTCTCCAGGGAGCTGAGGTCAGAAGGAGAGGTGCGCCACCGGTACCTGTCTTAGTTATCTAGTGCTGCTATAACAGAAATGCCACAAGTGGATGGCTTTAACAAATTTATTTTCTCACTGTTCAGGAGGCTAGATGTCCAAATTCAGGGCACCGGCTCTAGGGGAAGGCCGTCTCCCTTTCTCTCTCTGTTGGCTATGGAGGAAGGTCCTTATCTCTTCTGAGCTTCTGTTTCTGGGTGATCTTCATGTGGCTTGGCATCTCTCTTCCTGTCTTTCTTCTTTTCAGCTTGCTTGTCTAATCTATGAGATCGACTCAAGACACACCCTACACTAATCCTGTATCATTAACATAACACAGACAACCCATTACCAAACGGGATTATAACCACAGGCATGTTGTTGTTAGGTGCCCTTGAGTTCTGACTGCTAGCAACCCTAAGTAAGACAGAACAAGACACCACCGGGTCCTGCGCCATCCTCACAATCTTTGCTGTGTCTGAGCCCATTGTTACTGCTACTGTGTCAGTCCATCTCTTCCAGGGGCTTCCTCTTTTTTGCTGACACTCCACTTTACCAAGCATGATGTCCTTCTCCAGGGACTGGTCCCTCCTGATAACATGTCCAAACTACTTGAGAAGAAGTCTCACCATGCTTACTTCCAAGGATCACTCTGGCTGTACTTCTTCCAAGACAGACTTGTTCGTTTTTCTGGCAGTCCATGGTATATTCAGTATTCTTTGCCAACACCATAATTCAAAGGCATCCATTCCAGCTTTCACATGCATATGAGGTGATTGAAAATACTATGGCTTGGGTCAGGCACATTTTAGTCCTCAAAGTGACATTTTGCTTTTTAGCACTTTAAGAGGTCTTTTGCAGCAGATTTGCCCAGTGCAACACGTCATTTCATTTCTTGACTGCTGCTTCCATAGGCATTGATTGTGGGTACAAATAAATGAAATCCTTGACAACTTCAATCTTTTCTCCATCTATCATGATATACTGCTTATTGGTCCAGTTGTGAGGATTTTTGTTTTCTTTATGTTGAGGTGTAGTCCATACTGAAGGCTGTAGTTTTTGATCTTAATCAGTCAGTGCTTCAAGTCCTCTTCGCTTTCAGCAAGCAAGGCTGTGTCATCTGCATATCGAAGTTTATTAATGAGTCCTCCACTAATCCTGATGCCACGTTCTTCTTCATATAGTCCAGATTCTTGGATTATTTGCTCAGCATACAGATTGAATAAGTATGGTGAAAGGATACAACCCTGACACATGCCTTTCCTTATTGTAAACCACGCAGTATCTCCTTGATATGTTTGAACAACTGCCTCTTGGTCTATGTATAGGTTCCTCATGAGCACAATTAAGTGTTCTGGAATTCCCATTCTTGGCAATGTTATCCATAATTTGTTATGATCCACACAGTCAAATGCCTTTGCATAGTCAATAAAACACAGATAAGTATCTTCTGGTATTCTCTGCTTTCAGCCAAGATCCTTTTGACATCAGCAATGATATCCCTTGTTCCACATCCTCTTCTGAATCTGACTTGAATTTCTGGCGTTCTCTGTTAGGATTTACAACACATATTTTGGGGGGACATAATTCAATCCATAACAGTACCCAAACTCCAAGATGGAGATTTGTGTGTGGCAGAGAAAGAGGAGGAAGCAGGATTGGACAGAGGAGACACTGAGCTGGAGCTCTGAAGCTGAGAACACCCTTCAGAGTTGTCCTGAGTAGGGGCTGGGAAGCTGGGCCTTTACACTGCCATGTTGATCAGTCACTGGAAGCAGGCAGCCCTGAGAAAAGGGCATGATGTTGGGCGAGCAGCTCACATCAGTGGAGGCAATCCCTGAAAGGGGCTGGTAGCTAAGAGTCATCAGCAGGCAATGCTCCCTGCAGCTGGGGGAACAGGTCCTTCGGTCTGGAAGGAAACCTGGGCAGCGCAGTGAAGAGTCCACCACAGGAGGTAAAGGTGGAAGTTTAAGGAGAGTGAAGGATGTTTGAAATAGCTACTATTATAGTGGAAATAGTTATGATGTGACAGGCATGGTATTAGGTGCTGAGTGAGGCATTGTCCTGCTTGGAAGATGCTCTCAGTCTGGCCTTGCAGACAGGCACAAAACTGCTGGGGGAGTTCAGGAAGGCTTCACGGAAGAACAGGCAATATACTTGGCCTTTGAATAAAAGGCAGGTGTTCTTCATGCAGTTGAAGTATCCAAGGGCCTAGCAGACCCACCCGTAGCTCTGGGCAGACAGGGAGAGGTCTGTAACTCTCCTGGCCTAGGCAGTTGTCCTAGCCCAGGTTGTGGCTCCTGACTCAGGGAACAAAGGACTTGTGCCCTGGGGTCCTAGAAAAGAGCCCTTGAATTTTCTCTAGACCTTCTGGGAAGAGGTAGAAGCCTAGCTCCCTGCACAAGCTGCCCAGACAGCAGGCATTGTGGGGAGGGGTGTCCATTGATTCAGGGGAGGACAGCGCACTCTGGCAGGGAGGGAGATTCAACCCTTCCCTTACTTGAGGGATAGAGGGCAGTGCTCAGAAAGGGTAAGCCATGTGACCTTGGACGAGTTACTTCACCTCTTTGTGCCTCAGTTTTGTCATCTGAAAAATGGGGATGATGATAGTAACTATCTTGTATGATCATTATGAGGCTTAAATGAACGAATACATGTACAGTGGTACATAAGCTACCATTATAACTTAACTGTTGATACAGAGATGAAAGTGTATGTTTTTCTCTACCATCCCCTCCTCCAATATTCCCCAGGCCTCTGGGCAAGGGAGGGGGAAACTCAGCTATCAGGGTCCTAGTGCTGCACCCTCAGCCCCAAAAGGACAACTTCAGCAGCACTCTGGTCAGGGGGAGGCTCTGACTTTGGAAAGGTATATGCTTGTCATAAAACCTTTCTAAACATGTTCTTAGCTGTCATTGAGTTATTTTTGACTCATAGAGACCCCTGTGACATACTAATAGAACTGCCCCATAGGGTTTTCTTGGCTGTAATCTTTACAGAAGCAAATCAGCAGGTCTTTCTCCAGCAGAATTGCTGGGTGGTTTCAAACTGCCAACCTCTTTCGTTAACAGCTGAGTGCTTAACTGTTTGTGCCACCAGAGTTTCTTTCTAAACATGTTATAAGTTAAAAATGTAAGCCCCCACTTATACTAGCTCCGTTAGAAGTAACCCCTGTTAACAGTTTGAAAGCCTTCTTTGCCCCTCCCTTCCTCTCTAATGCCACAAGGTCTGGGGTGTATCTGTAAAATCCCTGTATCTTGAACTCTGGGTGGATTCTTATCCATCTCTGGATCCTCAATACCATGCTAGGGTCTAGCCCACAGGAGATGTTCAGTAATGTTTGTTAAAATGGATGGAGCAAGTAGAGACAGGAAGAGATGGGTGGGCCAGGGTCTCAGGAGTACCCCTGTGCTCTCGCCCCAAATTGGAGACCACAGAGTAGAAGGGTGAGAAAATCCACAATGGAGACCAGCAGACTCTGGGTACTTCATTCCCAGTACTTAGCCCCACATCATGGATACCCCAAATTACCCCCTCTCCTAGTATCCCACACTCACTTTGGGGTTACCAGGCTGTGTGAACAACCCAAATGTCTTCATCTTCATCAATGATCATCTCCATCCCAGCCAGTGAAGTGTAGCCAAAAGAAATTTCCATCATGGGGCACAGGCAATTTGAGTTGTAGTAACAATGCGTTTGCATTTTGCTTCATAACTTATAAAACAGGTTCTCAGCTACTACCTCACAATAGCCCTTCAAGTTGTTATTTGTTATTTTCCAGCCTCACCTTATAGATGGAGAAATCAAGGCTGAGAGAGGTTGTTGTTTTTAAGTACTGTCGAGTCTCTTCTAACTCGTAGCAACTCCATGTACCACAGAACAAAACCCTGCCTGGTCCTGTGCCATCCTCACAATTGTTGCTATGTTTGAGCCCACTGTTGCAGCCACTGTGACAATCTATCTTGTTGAGGGTCTTCCTCTTTTTCACTGACCCTCTACCTTACCAAGCATGATGTCCTTCTCCAGGTACTGGTCCCTCCTGATAACATGTCCAAACTACTTGAGAAGAAGTCTCGCCATCCTCACTTCTAAGAAGCATCTGTCTGTACTTCTTCCAAGACAGATTTTTTTCGTTCTTCTAGCAGTCCATGGTATATTGAATATTCTTCACCAACATCATAATTAAAAGGCATCAATTCTTCTTCAGTCTTCCTTATTCATTGTCCAGCTTTCACATGCGTATGAGGTAACTGAAAACACCATGGATTAAGTCAGGCGCGCCTTAGTCCTCAAAGTGACATCTTTGCTTTTCAACATTTTAAAGAGGACTTTTGCAGATGTGCCCAACGCAATATATCATTTGATTTCTTGACTGCTGCTTCCATGGGCATTGATTGTGGATCCAAGTAAAATGAAATCCTTGACAACTTCAATCTTTTCTCCATCTATCATGATATACTGCTTATTGGTCCAGTTGTGAGGATTTTTGTTTTCTTTATGTTGAGGTGTAATCCATACTGAAGGCTGTAGACTTTGATCTTAATCAGTCAGTGCTTCAGGTCCTCTTCGCTTTCAGCAAGCAAGGTTGTGTCATCTGCATATCGAAGCTTGTTAAAGAGTCTTCCACCAATCCCGATGCCTCATTCTTCTTTATATAGTCCAGATTCTTGGATTATTTGCTCAGCATACAGATTGAATAAGTATGGTGAAAGGATACAACCCTGACACACATTTCCTGATTTTAAACCACGCAATATCCCCTTATTCAGTTCAAACGACTGACTCTTTGTCTATGTACAGGTTCCTCACGAACACAATGAAGCGTTCTGGAATTCCCATTCTTCACAATGTTATCCATAGTTTGTTATGATCCACACAGTTGAATGCCTTTGCATAGTCAATAAAACACAGGTAAACGTCTTTCTGATATTCTCTACTTTCAGCCAAGATCCATCTGATATGAGCAATGGATCTTGCTCAGCGTCCTCTTCTGAATCTGGCTTGAATTTCTGGCAGTTCCCTGTCAATGTACTGCTGTAACTGCTTTCGAATGATCTTCAGCAAAATTTTACTTGTGTGATATTAGCGATATGTTCAATAATTTCTGCATTCTTTTGGATCACCTTTCTTTGGAAGGGGCACGAATATAGATCTCTTCCAGTTGGTTGGGCAGGTAGCTATCTTCCAAATTTCTTGACATACACGAGTGAGCACCTCCAGCGCTGCATCCATTTGTTGAAACATCTCAATTGGCATTCCATCAATTCCTACAGCCTTGTTTTTCACCACTCTTTTCAGCGCAGCTTGGACTTCTTCCTTTAGTACCATCGGTTCCTGATCATATACCGCTTCCTGAGATGGATGAACATCGACCAGTTCTTTTAGGTACAGTGATTCTGTGTATTCCTTCCATCTTCTTTTGATGCATTCGGCGTTGTTCCGTATTTTCCCTGTAGAATCCTTCAGTATTGCAACTCGAGGCTTGAATTTTTTCTTCCGTTCTTTCAGCTTGAGAAATGCCAAGTGTGTTCTTCCCTTTTGGTTTTCTAACTCCAGGTCTTTGCATATTTCATTTTAATACTTTGTCTTCTCCAGCTGCTCTTTGAAATCTTCTGTTCAGTTCTTTTACTTCATCATTTCTTCCATTCACTTTAACTACTCTACATTCAAGAGCAATCTTCAGTCTCCTCTGACATCCACTTGGTCTTTTCTTTCTTTCCTGTCTTTTTAATGACGTTTTGCTTTCTTCCTGTATGATGTCCTTGATATCGTTTCACAGCTTGTCTGGTCTTTGGTCATTAGTGTTCAGTTCGTCAAATCTATTCTTGAGATGGTCTCTAAATTCAGGTAGGATATGCCCAAGGTCATATTTTGGTTCTTATGGACTTGTTCTAATTTTCTTCAGCTTCAACTTGAACTTGCCTATGAGCAGTTGATGGTCTGTTCTGTAATCGACCCCTGGCCTTGTTCTGACTGATGATATTGAGCTTCTCCATCATCTCTTTCCACAGATGTAGTTGACTGGATTCCATCTGATGAGGGCCATGTGTATAGTCACCGTTTACGTTGTTGAAAAGAGATATTTGCAATAAAAAAGTCATTGGTCTTGCAAAGTTCCATCATGCGATCTCTGGCATCATTTCTGTCACTGAGGCCAAAATTTCCAACTACCACTACCAATCTTTCTTTTTTGTTTCTAACTTTCACATTCCAATCACCAATAATTATCAATGCATCCTGATTGCATGTTTGATCAATTTCAGACTGCAGAAACTGGTAAAATTCTCAATTTCCTCATCTTTGGCGTTAGTAGTTGGTGCATAAATTTGAATAATAGCCATATTAACTAGTCTTCCTTATGGATATTATTCTATCACTGACAGCATTGTACTTGAGGATAGGTCTTGAAATGTTCTTTTTGATGATGAACACAATGCCATTCTTCTTCAATTTGTCATTCCAGTCATAGTAGACCATATGATTGTCTGATTCAAAATGGCCAATACCAGTCCATTTTAGCTCACTAATGCCTAGGATATCAATCTTTATGTGTTCCATTTCATTTTTGATGATTTCCAGTTTTCATAGATTCATGCTTCTAACATTCCACTTTCTGATTATTAATGGATGTTTGCAGCTATTTCTTCTTATTTTGAGTTGTGCCAAGGGCAAAGGGAATACAGCATGGGTGGTGAAAGAAGGTAGTTCTAATACCGGTAACAATCACAGGACCAGCTGCAGAAACGAGGACTGTAATTGTTATGAGTATTTTTTCCTTGTATGTGTGCATCAGATATTTTTGTTTTCTTCACCTATAAAGTATAAGATGTAAACAGGGCTAGTTTGTTTTTGGTTTAGTGTGTTAGTTATATCATGTTAGGCACAAGTATGACTTCATAATTGTCTTTATTCAGAGATTATGTATGATTTAAGGAGATGTGTACAAGTGCCAAGTTTACAAGGGGTGGACTGTGGTCGTTAAGGTTGCGTGTCAGTTTGGCTAGGCCACGATTCTCAGTGGTTTAGCAGTTATGAAGTAGTTTGGCAGTTGTATAATGATGTGATCACTTCCGTGATGAGATGTGATATAATGTGATCTCCTCTACGATGGAATCAGCTGTGAGTAGCCAATAAGTTGAAAGAGAATTTCCTTGGGGTTGTGGCCTGTGTGCAATATAGGTGGACTTTCTGGCAAGGCTCTTGGGCTTTTGCTTGCTCTGTATCCTTCAGCCAGCTCCTGTTCATCTGACTTCCAGTTCTTGGGACTTGAGCTAGCAGATTATCTGCCGATCTTGGGATTTGTTGCCTCTGCAGCCCGTGAGCCAGAGGCCTGTTGTCTGACCTGCAAATCTTGGGTTTGCCAGCCCCTGCGGCTGTGTGAGTCAGGAGAAGACTCCAGCCTGACGCATGGACTTGGGACTTTCCAGCCTCTACAACTTCGTGAGCCATTTCCTTGATATAAATCTCTCTCTCTCTCTTTATATATATATGTATATGTATATAGACACTTCATTGGTTTTGTTTCTTTGGAGAACCCAGCCTAAGACATTTCCCAAAACACTGAGCATGGAAATGGTGGAGCCAAGACTTAAGCCCAGTTCTTCTGTATCCATTTACTGTAATACTAATCCGTCCCACTGTCTCTGGTTCTAGCTCCAGCTGTGCCCTGAACCAACCCAAGTAACCCTGGGGTTCTATCTGGCCCCCAGTTTTTCCAACTGTATAATGGGGAGTTGCTCCTCAGTTTGGGCAGTTGGGGCAAATGGGTAGCACATGGAAAGCATGGGGTTGGGCCTCTGGTCATTTTCTCCTCCAGCCCCTTACCCACCACCCCAGCTGCCACCTCTCAGTAACCCTCCCACACCTTCCCAGTTCCAAACATGGGTAGATTTTTCACTTCCACTTTATTATCACCTCATTTGTAGGATTTTAAGGTTTGTTACCTGGAAGGGAGCAAGGAGCTCACACCTCCGGTTCCACTTTTCAAATATACCTTCACCACTTGTTTAAAAAACCTTATTAACAGCATCTAACCTGCTACAATTGTGGGGGCACCAAGATAAATAAATGCAGAAGGAATCAGGACCAGGGAGACAGCACACCCGGCTAGGGCAGTGCGGCCTCGGGTCGCTGGATTTTTCTCCCAGCCCTTGGGGGTCCTGGAGCTGTTGTCAGGCTCAGCAGAACATGAGTGAGGCCCACTGTTGCCTTGGCGGCCTTCTTGGGGTCGCTGCCTCCTGTCTCCTCCCCCAGCACTCAGACATCCTCATGGAAACATTTCCTGTGCCTGCTTAGCTTCCCTGCCCCCTGGATGCTTGTCCAGGATTGATTCTCTGGGCAGCTCCCCCTCTGAGCAGTAAATGAAATATCGGTTACCAGGAGTGAGGCGGGAGGCAATTAACCCCTAGACCTCGTCATGGCAGATGTGTTTGTAGCAAGCTGAAGCGCAGAGCCAAGCGCACCTGCCTGGCCTTCCTGTAAAGTCATCCAATTAGGGCAGCCCCCAGCAGTGGGCCCCGCTGCCCCCTCTGGTTCCCATAACCCCAGAAACCAGGACAGCACCAGCCCCTAGGGCTGGCAGCAGTTTGGGCACAGGACAGTCTGCCATTCCCCATGTGGGGGAGCTCCAGGGACACCTCTGTCCTCTTACTTCTCCTGGCAGGGACATTATTTGTTAATTAATCATACATCTTTCTAAGGGGAAGGCAGCCTGGGGAGGCGTCTTGCTTCTTTTCTTCAGAGTGGATCCCCCATTCTGCCTGTCCAGTCTCCCTCCCACCAGCCACCCAGCCCTGCCCCCTGGGAATGTTCGTGTGCCAAGAAAGCCCTTCCCTGAGGAGGTGGAGACACAGGTACTGCCTTCAGGGAGCTGCCAGTCTGAGGGGCAGACAGGCTTTGGTCTCAGAGAGGCCCCAGCTGGTCGAGCAGACAGAGCCTCACCTTCGGGGAACCTCCAGTCCAATGGTAGAGACCACCGTCTGGTCTCAGAGATCCCTAGTTTAATTAAAAAAAAAAAAAAAAAAAAGCACAGTGTCTACCCTCAGAGGCACAGTCTCTGAATCTAGGACATCCCCAACTCCCTGGTCTCAGAGGAGACACAGGCCCTGTCTGCAAGCAGCTGACAGTCTGAGGAGAAAACCCAGTCTTTGTTTTTGAGGATCCCCAATCTGATGGAGGAGATACAGGCTTGCCCTCCGGGAGTCCCATCTAAGGAAAAAAAAAAACACCACGTATGTTGCCCTTGGGAAGCCCCTGGCTGATGGGGAGACATTTCCGCAACAGGTTTCCCTGCAGCTGGGTTGCTGCCTGAGTGACAAGCAGCTGGCATGGCAATGCAGGCCACTCCTGGTACCCTGCAAAAACTTCAGTCCAGTCCCAGCTGTGCCACAAACTTGCACATGACCACTGGCAAGTCAGAATTTTCTCTAGACTCTGATTTCCTCATCTGCAAAATGGGGATTTTAGTCCCATATATCAAAATGGCATGGAGATTTTTAGGTCACCAAAAAAAAGGAAAGCAAGCAAATGAGCCAGACAACTAGGTAGACACTCACTACAGTCCTGGACCAGTCCCTTGTCTCTGGAGAGGGGTTGGGGAGCACCCAGGTGTGGTGGCCAGGCAATTCCAGACCAGTGTGGCCATTAAAAATCACAGGAGGCTGTGGGGGCACTGCGGGGTAGAGAGGCGAGCACCTTCTAATCTAATCACTCTTCTCTCTGAGACTCTAGTTCCAGCTAGACCTGCCAGGGGTTTTATTGGGCTAGTGGGGACCTGCAGATTTCAATCTTCAGACCCCACAGGGAAGGAACAAGCATTAAGCTAATTTTATTAAATGGCCACAGCTGGTAGTTGGGGGGGAAGTGGGGAATAGAAGGGAAGACAAAGAAAGTCATTCAAGTCTGCCAGCCATGACAAGGGTCCATACATGGGACCTGGCCGGGAGGGAGGCCGCCCCTCCTTCCTGTCTCTCCAGCTGAGCTAGACTGGGGAGGGGAGGCCAGATGGTACCTTTCCTCACTGCAGAGCCCTGGGAGTCTCCAAGAGGCTCACCCAATGGCTGCCCAGGGCAGATGCTTGAAAATACACTAGGCCTCTGCAGGGCTGGGTAGGAGTGGAGGGGCTGGGCTCGGGCGATGAGGGGGGCTGAGCTGTCCCAAAGCCATCCTTCCTTGGTTCTGCTTTGGAGAGCCCAAATCTTTATGAAACATGGTGTACTGATTAACTCTATGATCTTGGCAAGTTACTTAACCTTTTGAGCCTTAGTTTCCTCATCTAAAATGGATAGAATAACAGCAACCATGTAAAAGAACACAAGAGCATTTCCTGCAAATCCATCCCCCCAACACACAAACCCGTGAAATAATATTTATGAAGTTCTTTCATGGTGTTTGACACAGAGTGGGTGCTCTCTAAATATCAGCTATTATTATGACATTATTATGACAGTCTGTAACTGCCTTGGCCCCAATTACAGGAGGTAAGGGAGGCTGTGGCAGGCCAAGAAAACTTAGTGTTTTATCGCCAAAGAGAAGGGCTTCTTGGATTCAAATGCAACCAGAGAATTTAGCAACTGTGTCACATTAAGCAAAATTATTTAACCTCCTTAGAAGAAGGGAGAGTTTGGGTAGTACAAACAGTTAATGCGCTGGGCTGCTAACCGAAAGGTAGGTTCGAGTCCACCCAGAGGCACCTTGGAAGAAAGGTCTGGTGATCTACTTCTGAAAAATCAACCATTGAAAACCCTATGGAGTATGGCTCTACTCTGACACACATGGGGTTGCCATGAGTCGGAGTCAATGGCAACTAGTTGGTGGGTTAGAAGAATAAAATCTACCCATCCAACCTCCCGGGGTTGTTGGAAGACTTGAGTGATGACATACCTGAAAGCATTTTGCAAACTTGAAAGTGATTTATAAACAGTAAATCTGTGTTTGTTAAGCATATACATTGATTTCAACTCATAGCGGCCCATGTGACAGAGTATAACTGCCCCATAGAGTTTCCTAGGCTGTAATCTTTAGGGAAGCAGATCACCAGGTCTTTCTCCTATGAAACTGTTGGGTGAGTTCAAACAGCCAGGCTTTTGGTTAGCAGCCTAGCACTTAACCATTGCACCACCAGGGCTCCTTAGCACATATATTGTATTTCTTTAATCCTCAGTCGAGTGAGATAGGTCTCGTTAATTTACACTTTATGGATGAGAAAACTGAGGCCCAGAGGTGATCTACCAGATCAAGGTCAACCAGCTTTTAGTGCAAAGCTTGTTCCTTTAATTGCCACCACTAACCCAGAACTGAGTTTGGGAGGATGACTCTCCCAGGATCACACACAATGGCACTGGGACGAGAATCTAGGCTTCCTAGTTTAAAGCTTGCCATGCCTTTGGAATACCGAAGTCACTTTCAGGGATGCAAAAATGGAATTTTTCCACCATGGAAGATGATGATAATAACTGGGTTGCTTTCCCTTCCAGCTCCCCATGACCACTTGGGCTGTGCCGGGCATTGGGCACTATTAAGGGTTGAACTGTGTCCCCCCAAAAGATATGTTGAAGTCCTAACTTCTAATATCTGCGAATTTGACCTGCTTTGGAAATAGAGTCTTTAAAGATGCTATCAGTTAAATTAGAATGAGCTCATACTAGAGTAGGGTGATCCTAATCCAGTATGACTGATGTCCTTACAAAAGGAGGAGAAGAGACACAGAGAAGACAGCCATGTGAAGACAGAAGCAGAGATTGGAATGACACATCTACAAGACATACCAAGGATTGCCAGAAACCACCAGAAGCTAGGAAAAAGCAAGGGAGGATCTTCCCCTAGAGCCTTCAGAGAGAGCATGGCTCTGCCTTAATTTCAGACTTCTGGCCTCCAGAATTGTGAAACAATAAATTTCTGTTGTTTTAAGCTGTTCAGTTTGTGGTACTTTGTCACAGGACCCTAGGAAACTAATATAGGCCCCTGGTCCACCTCCTCCTGGCAGCTCTGACTCTGGCACCTGGCTCCCCCCAGACCCATGGGAAGCTTGCACTAGACTTCAGCTCAGTGGGGAGGAGGGATGCTGTGAGACCTTGAACAAATCACAGCCTCTCTCTGGGCCTCACTTCTATATCTGAACAATGGGGCAGTTAGAGTACATGAGCACTGAGGTCCATTACGAGGGGACAGCCTGGGGTTTCAGAGTGTATCTCAGCCAGTGTCTGAACACTACACTTCATCCTCCCACTTCTCCATTTTGGACCCAGCCAGTGAATTATTCCCCTGCAAATTCTTCAACCTGAAAGTGTAACCTCTTGCTGTCAGAGGGAATTCAGGGGTTGCAAATGCACTTTAACGTTAGTCTGAACAAACTGAATATGAAAGGGGAATTTTACAACAAAATATTATTGATCCCTTTTCAACAGTAACAGACATCTTTTGGGGGTTAGCTGGGGTTTTAGATTATCTCCTCCACCCCCAGCCCTGGCCCCACCTAAGGTAAATCATTTACATCTTGCATCTCTATTCCTACACTGCAGTCACCCGCTGCCTTCTGAGCTGAAAATGACTTCTCTTCCTGGGACGAGTCTGCACCCTGGAGAGAAATGGACTCAGTTAAGTGGGACTCAGTGACAGCCTAGCTCCCTGTCCCCTTTCACTACTCCTGCAGGCACCACCCCCCTCCTGAATTCTGCCCCCTCCTCTTCTCCCCACTAGCCCCTTTTTCCACCCCAAACCTGCCTTTTCTTTGGATCCTCTTGGGCAAACCCCAATCCCCACCCCTGAACTGAGCCAGTGCCACCAGCTGTGAAAGCTGAGGGGTGATGATCTACTGGACCAAGGAGGCCAATAGACTCCCGCTCCTTGAAATAAGAACCCCCTGGTGACATGTGTGGAGCAGGTGGGCCTGGAGTCAGCCAGGCCAGCTATTCCACCCTGGTGATGGTGACAGAGGGGTTGATGGTTGGGGAGATAGATATTCATGGTCTGTCTGGGCCTCAGCTGGCATGGGTTTTTAGTAACCTGGGCATTCATACCAGCTTCCAGTCACTTGGGCTATAAGTCAACGTGTCAGGGACCCAGTTAAGAGATAGCAGAAGGGAAGGATTTGAGGCTGAGTGGGGATGGAGAGGCTCAAGGACCAGCAGAACAGGGCAACAAGGAGGTCCCACTAGAACGCTGAGAGAGCAAAGCAGACCACACAGTCTCAGGGTGGGGTCTGAGATCCGGTTCTTTTTGTTTGTTTTTACCACCCACCGGGTAGGGTCCTACCTCAGGCCCAAGAAGAGGCCTGCTTCTCTGTTCTCATTTCTGCCCTTTCAAAGCCATCCTTTCCCAGTATGGAGGTGGTTGAAATCCACAGTCCCCTCCTGCAGTCCCTCCCCAGGGCACAGACTGAAACTTCACGGGGTGAAAGTGTTTTTATTATAGCTTTGGTCAGACGGGGCACAGCGGAGCTGGGCCGGGGCTTTGGGGGTGCTGGGAAGCTCTCCAGTCCCCAAACCACCCCTCCCCCAGGTGGCACTACCCCGGAGCTGGGGAGAGCAACCCATCAGAAAGCTGCAAGCGACCCACCGCCCCGACCTCTCCCTGGGCTGGGGTGGACTGGCAGCGGAGATGATCAGTAAACAGTCCTATTGTACAAATATACAGAGTGGGCCAGGGTGGTGGCTCTGCGGCCAGCCGGCAGGAGGTGGAAGCTGTGGCCCGGGTGGTGATGACATAGGCCGGGGCGTCAGAGCTGGGAAGGACCGGCAGATAGGGCCAGGCAGCGAAGGGGTGGGTGGGGGACAAGTCATCCTCTGTCTCCGCCAGAGGGGACCCCCGGGGGACGGAGGATGGAAGGGGTTGCCAGGAGCTCAATCCGAGTAGATGATGAAGCCGGAGAATGTGCTGTATTTGTTGCTGTTGCCACCGTGCGCTTTGCCTCCATCCAACTTGATGAAGACCTCGTCGCCCGCATCCAGGTGCAGGATCACGCTGTTGCTGGCATAGTCATAGTTCTGGTCTGCGTCCTGGGCAATGGCGCTGGCCCGTACCTGCGGGGTGGGGGTTGTGAAGGAAGGGGAATGATGGTGGGGGGAGAAGGTAGAGGGGGAGAAGGAGAGGAGCAGGTCAGGGAGGGAAGGGGGTTGTCAGAGGTGAAGCGGCTGCACCAGGAGGGTTTGGAGGTCCTAAACCCGGCCACCAGTTCCTTCTCCACCCCTCTACAACTCTTTCTAATCATAACTTGTGTATTTGGGGAGGGGTCATAGAGGAGGCCTGGATTTCTTAGACAAGTCTAATGGGGGTCTGAATTTGAAGTCAACATGGAATCTTCCTCCTTAACTCATCTAAGTCTTACCATCTGGCCTGCTGTGGGAACCTCTAGGATGCCCCAGCCTGGAACTGCCCTCCTTGCAGAGAGGGATTCCCTGGACTCTCAGGATGGAGGGCCATTCCCTCTCTCATCATTCCTTCCTCTCTACTTTAATAATAACATTTCAGCCACATGCACCCTCTCTTATGGCAGTACAGTGGATGAACACAAAGACTAAGGGTAGCCCCATAGTTCAGGTGGCTGGGCCAATGCCAGACTACTAGCAACCACCCCAGAACCGGGACAGGTCTTTATGCTCCTTGTCTGAAGTTCTTTCCAGAGTCTCTCACACATATCCACCCACCCACCTCAGTAGTGATGGAAGGCCTGATCATCCTTTCCCCTCCCAAGGTTCAGATTAGGCTGTAGCTATACCTGTGACTATTACTCCACTGAGTGGGGAGGGAGGACAGGCAGGATGATGTGGCAAGAGAACACCAGCATTTGGGTATGACACCTGCTACCACTTCTGGGGGCTCTGACTATATTCCTAAGATATTGGGGTGGGTGCATGTGTGTGGTGGTGGGTGAATTCCCTCCCGGCATTCCTTTCTAACAGCTGAGGCCACGAAAGCCCTGAGCCTCAGGATCTGGGGCCTCTCCAGGATATCCTGGGTGGGGACTGGAAGGGAGGAGCCATCTCCAAGGTCCTTCTTGTAGGGGAGGAATGCATTGAATGAGATTCTTTCAGAAGGCTCCTCAAAGTCCCCTCTCCATCCTGCCCGTCCTCTGAAGGCAGCTCCCCCTACAGCTGATATTCTGGGCTGGTTCAGGCGAAATTAGGCGAGGGGCCCAGCCTCCCTCCTGGTGGGAGGCAGAACGGCAGGTCAGCTGTGCCAAAGTTGCTGACTCAGCAGCAATGCTGCAAGGATGAGGACCAAACATATTTGCATGCAGTCTGCCATTAAAGTCCAAATCTGTCCAGCCCCTTCTCTCCCCTCAATCTCTTCTTCCCCAGCCTGGGAAGGAACTGTTTGGGCACTTAGCTGGGAAAACTCCTGATCTAGCTAAGGGGGAGGGGATAAAATGAGGGGAAGATGCTGTCTATCAATGAGCTCAATTTCTCTATCTGGAAAATGGAGGAGGAGACCCTGACTCACCACCACCACTTTTGTGAAAGCCTTTTGATAGTGAAGAAAAGGAAAAATTAAATCTTGACAAGGCTTTGAGCTACTAAGAAAGAGCTGAAAGCAAGCAGCCGACTTCAGTATTGTCCCCTGGGCCCCAATCCTGGTAGTATTTATCATTACACATGCATTTCATTATCTTTGCTAATAAATTACTACTAATAACAATTATTTTTATTACCCAGATTAATTTAGCCTTAACTCATTAAAACAGTGTGCTCCTTAATAGCCAAATCCATCAGAATGCAGTCATCTGTCATCAGGAATCTCCTGGTGATGTGACAGCCATCAGAATTGTTACGCTTATGTTTATTATTTATTCATCACCATGATTGTTGCTGTAATTATCCTTATTATCCATGGAGGCAGGGAGAATTTATATCCCTCCATCCTTAGACAGTGGGGGATCTGGGAACGGAACCCAGGGGTCCTGATCCGCTGCCGGATACCAGAAGCAGTTGAGGCACTCAGCACTTGGTGGGGGCCAAAGTGATGTTTGAGGAACTGAAGTTGCCATGGAAGCAGGAAAGCAAGTCTGGGACTTGTCATGAGGGGGCATCCTAGAATCAGTTCCCAAAGGTTTGCCAGGAGGGGAAACTGAGGCCCTGCTCTGACCAGGAGCCTAGAATGGGGAGAACACAGGGAACTTGCCAGACCCTACAGATCAGTGCTGGGTCTCGGATGTACAGGCATAGCTCCATGGGCAGCCAGCCTGGCTCACATGGACACTTGAGCTTTCACACATTTACTGGGCCCCTACTGTCCTTGGGTGGTGCTCGACTGCTAATCATGTGCTAACACTCATGGAGTCACCATGAGTCAGAATCAACTCGAGGGCAACTGGTTTGGTTTTGACTTACTGTGCCAGGCACTGTGTTCTGTGCTGTGAAAGGCATTATGGGTCAGAGAAGATACCTGGGGACCCCTCTCTCATCACCAGGTGAGAAGCTGATCTCTAGTTAGGTCTTCATACCACAGCCCTCAATCTAGGTACCCCACCACCTCTCACCTCTGCTGGATGCAGCCTCTGCTGTCCAATCCCTTGACCATTTTTAATACTCATCTTCCCACAGCCCTATTCCCTGGACAAGGAGCACCTTGGCCATAGGCCCTGGCCCATCTCCACTCCCCCCTCCCCAGCCCAGTTTATCAATTCTGTGCCCTCCCTCACCCATCTCAACTGTAGGCAGCTCACCCTGCCCAGGGCACTACCCTAACCTAGCACCCCTTCCTCAGGTTCCTTGAGCTCTCCAAGTCCTAATGACCAGGGCTTGATGCCAGAGGGCTGGGGGTGGTGACTCAAAGCTACCCCTGGGGAGAGGGCAGACAAGGAGGCCAGGCCTCAGAGAAAGAGAGAGAAGAGGTCTTAGCACCAGGCACGAAGGTGGCAACCCCCAGCAATCTTGCTCAGGGAGGGGCCAGGGCCTGATGTGGCTGTAGCTTCCTGCAGAAATACTGGAAGCCTCTCTGCAGGCAGAAAGCCAGGGAGGAAAAACACAGAGCCCACAGTCGCCCTTGCTCCTGAAGGCATGGGAGGGGCAAGCACCTCTCCTCTATTCCCATTCATCGCCCAGCCCTGTCCTTTTTCCTCTGCTCACTAGAACGTCCTCTTCAACCCGAGCCAGCCTTTCCCTACACTGTTCTCCCTACCCCTGTTTCTTCACCTCACCTTGGGATTAGGTTCACCATCTTCTGCCCCCATCCACCAATACTTACATACAGGATAGTCTGAGCTGGGGGCTGGTCCCACTGAATTGCTGCCCCCAGCCAACACATTTGGGGACAGTAGTTGCCCATTGGGCTGCCAGCCCACCTTTAAGATGGCACTTGTTGGAGTGTGTTACTGTCTGATTACCACCATCTCCTCTACACAGAACATGAGTTCCAGGAGAGTGAGTAGATTGAACCCCTGGTACCAAGCCCCAAACCTGGCTCCTAGTAGGGGCTCCAAACAAGTGTGTGGAATGACTAATGAGACTGAGTGAGTCTCTTGGGCACTCTGGAAGAAGTCACAAAGGATGCGTGTGACTTGTTTCTCTTGTTTTATTTGGCACCAAGGTAAATGGTCTGAAAGGTCAGTGGTTCGAACTCACCAGCCCCTCTGTGGGAGAAAGATGTGGCAGTTTGCTTCCCTAAAGATTACAGCCTTGGAAACCCTATGGGCTAGTTCTACTCAATCCTATAGGGCCGCTATGAGTTAGAATCGACTTGACAGCAATGGGCTTTTAAAATGGTCTGAGTAACTGTAGAAAAATACTAGGTCTTTGAAACCCCCAGTTAAAGCCACCTTGTTTTCCCTACTGGCCTGTGGCCCCACCTCCTGTGAGCACCCCTCATCAGGCTCTGCCAAAGCCCTACCCTGCCCTGCCGGAGGTAAAAGAAGGGGCTTTTGATCCGGTTTCACCTTGAAGTGACTGAAGCAAGTGCCCCCTCCCCACACATGTACCCACCTTTGGGACCTCCTCTCACTTTGTCTCTCAGACCCTCATGCAACCTCCTGAGGTGGTTGGTACAGGATCTAGAGCCTGCCAGTGGGCTGGTGACCGCCACTATCCAGGCAAGCTGGGCCTCCAGCCCCCTGACCCCTCAGCTTGGTGCCAGCCCAAACTTTCTTTGGGAGAGGAAGAAATTCCATTGATGAAGGTGACATTGCTGCATCCCTTATTGGTGATTAATAAGGGGAATTGTGGGACTGTCTGCAGAATGAGCCCTCGCAGTATACTGGGGCCTCGCATTTGGTCAGGAACCAAGGACAAAGAGAAGAGACACAGGGAAGCCTGACAGACACAAGTGGGAGAGAGAGACACAAGGAATAGAATGGAGGGGGTTAGACCCAGGGGAGAGAGGCCAGAAACCCAGGGAGAGACAGACAAGAATGGCAGACGCAGGGGAGAAAGAGACAGGAAAGAGACTGAGAGATAAGGGGAAAGAGGCAAGGGAGGGGCAGAAACCAGAGAGAGAAGCAAGCAGGGAGAGAGAAGAAGGGGCAGACCTACAAGCACCTGGAAGGCTTTTTGCTGACTTCCCAATGCCTGCCCACACCTTCGCCCCCCCCACCCCACCCCCACCCCCAGCCTTGAGAACCCCACAGGGCAGCAGGGCCTCAGAGCAGTGCTGCGTGGGGAGGGTTCCAACAAGGTCTCGGGTCTCAGTCCAACCAGCCCAGCTTGAGTTCTGACGGGTGAGGGCTCCCCTTCTTCCACCAGAATGCTCGGCCTGACCACGCCTGGAGGACCCAGGCCACCGTGGGCTGGGAACGCTGAAGCGGGATGGGCGGGGAGAGGGGGGTGTTGTCGAGCTGGGCAAAGTTGTCGCTCTGAAGCAGGATTGGGTCGAGGTTAGTTTCCCGGCTGGCCGCTCCAAGGAGAGCTCCTCGCGCTCGCGGATTCTCACACCAGAGTCCCCTTGCGCTCGGCGCCTGCCAGCTCCGGTCCATGGGTTGGGGGCAGGGAACCGAGAGGTTCCCCCAACACTCAAGGAGTCAGGAGGGGTTCGATCTGGGAGACCAAAAGGAGAGGGAGTTTCCTTCTCTTCGCCCCACCTCTGGAGGAAAAACTTTTCCCCGGAGGCAGCCCTCTTAACGCCCGTTAGCTCAGGGACGGATGGGAGGGGCTACGCAGTACCGGTTTTTGCCAAGGGTGTCAGATTCGCGCCGTGGTCCCTTCCGAGGGTGGGGGATGTATAGCCAGCCAGGCTTTCTTTGCCTTTGTGCTCAAAATCTCTCCTAAAGCCCGCCTTCTCGGCTTGCGCGCATAGCCCGCGCGCCCGAGCGCCCGCGGGTGCCGAGGCTGCTCTCCCCACCCGCTGCCCCGGAGCCCATCTTTGCCCTCTCTATCGCCCGCTGGTACCAGCCTGAACCTCAGCTCCCAGATGCCACCTCCCAGGTCAAGCCCCCAGGGGCCAGTCTGCGCGCCCGGGAGCCTGAGCCCAGCGCTCTGACGAGTTGGGCTAGATAACCGCATTTCTGTGCCGCCAGTACCCCGCAGCGTCTCCCTTAGCTTGCGCCTAGGCACCAAGGAGTTAGGGATGCCAGCAGGCGCTGACCATCCGCGCATGTGATGCCTACATGGGGCTGCTATGGGGTCTCCAGCTGCGCCGCCTGGCGCGCCCGTCGACTCCGACGCGGTGCCTATCTGCCCCGGGCTCCCTGGGTGCCCTGCCCCCAGGCCGGCCCCATGCCCCCGCCGGGCCCACCTGGCCGTTCTTGCAGAGGTCCGCCCACATACTGGTGCCGTCGCCGCCGCGCATGAGGACATGGTAGGTGAAAAAGTAGGTGCCAGGAATGTTGCACGTAAACTTGCCGCTGGCCGCGTCGTAATTGTTGCCTAGGTTGGTGACCACATCGTCGAACTTGAGCACTTCGTAACCCTCGTGGGGGTTCTTGAGACCGGCGTAGAAAGCCACGCGCGGCACCGTGGTGTACGTGGCCGTGCTGATGGCACCGCTGCCCCCCGCTCCCGGCAGCCCAGGGGGCCCTGGCTTGCCCGGCTCACCCTTCTCTCCGGGCGGCCCCACGGGTCCCGGAGGACCCGGGTTCCCGGGAGGCCCAGGAGGGCCCGGCTTGCCGGTGCGGCCCGGCTTCCCCTGGGGGCCCTGCACCAGCGTGGAGGGCGGGGACGCGCCGCTCTGCTCGCTCAGGGCATCGCCGCCGTCGGGCCGCGCGCCGGCGCCGGGGCCCCGCGCGGGGTAGGGGTCGCACACCATGCGACAGGTGCCTAGCATCTCATAGTGGCCGTCCGGGCCGCCCGAGCTCACCAGCACGGGGATGAGTACCACCAACACCAGGAGCATCACCACGCCCGCGGCCGCCGCCAGCAGCGTCTTCTGGCCGGCGCGAAGCCTGGGGAGCGCCGGGCCACCCGGCCGCGCCGTCGGGGCAATGGTGCCGGCGGGAGGGGGCGCGGCGGGGCGCCCGCGTTCAGGGGCGGTCCGGCGGCGCTGCGGGCATGGAGCCTGGCAGGGGGCGCCGCGCGTTGCTGGCTGCGCTGCGGAGCCCAGCTGCCGACTCCAGCCTCGCGCCTCCCTCCCGCTGCGCGGCCTCACTGAGCGCAGCGGCCGCAGCCTCCCGCCTCGCTACTCCCGCCTCCTCACGCGGGGGCCACAGCCCCCTTGGCCCGGCCCCGGCCGACTCCTCCGGGCTTCTCTGCGCGCGAGAGGGGTGGGGCTGCGGGCGGGGCCGAGCGCCTAATTGGGCCGCGGGCCGTAGGGCTCCGCCCACGTCACGGGGTGGGACAGAATGGGGGCGGGGCCTCTGAGGCAAGCCCTGGAGCCCGAAGAAGGGGGAGACTCAGGGAGTGTGAGACCGAAACACCGAAATGGGGAGGAGGCTAGAAGCTGAAAAACAGGGAGAGGCTCCCAGAGGAAGAGTAGGGACCAAAAAGCAAATGGAAGAGAGGGCCACGGGAGAGCTACAGAGCACCGAGGGGGACCGAGAAAGGAGAGGCCTCGAGGATCCGTCACAAGGAAAACCGAAAGGGACAGAGGAAGGCGCAAGGGGCCGCGTCCCGCAGGGGGCGGAGATGAGGAGGGGTTACCTGGGTCTGCAAGGGACAAAGAGAGCGACTGAGGGGAGGGCGGAGCGGGGAGCGAGAAGGAAGGAAGAGGGTTGTGAGAGGGGAGAAGAGGGGAAGGCAAAAGGAGGATAGGGGAGGGGGGCCATCTCGCACCCTGGCCTTGCAGACTCCCCGTCTGGGGGAAGGTCTACCTGTCAGGTGCCCAGCGGGTTCCCGAGTACTGACAGCAGCAAGTCCTCTCCTCTTTCTGGCTCCTTACTCCTTACTGCTCCCGGACCCGCCTTTCCCCAGGAGGGCTAGATCTTGAATCCCCACCCCGACAGGGCTAGTGACCCAAAGGACACGTGCACGGTCATTAGCGTAAGATTTGTACAGACCCTCTTTTCCTACTATAGCCAGCCCAGGCTGGCTGCCTTTTTTTTGGGACCCCCTTCCTCTACCTCTGATCACGCCCTTTATCCCTGATACTAGACAACGGAAAAATGGGAATCTTAAGAAAGTGAGCATCCCTACATTATTTCTCCGTCTGAGAATAAGAAGACATCCCTGGATGGTGGCCTCCTTTCCCAGCCACCTGGACGGGTTGACCCCACCCAGCTCCTCAGACCTCCTCCTTCACCCTCCTCCGTGGGCTCCATAACTCTTCTCCCCACCGGGTTGTGTGAGGCTCTCCTCTTCCTCAAATGCAGTAAAGTGTTTATGTTGCATAAACTGAAATGTGTCTAATTCCATCAAAATATTTGTCACATCATTTGAGGCCCAGCTCTTGCTGCTCCACTGCAAGCCCACCAGGGAGGGCTCTGCCTTTCCGAGCAGGGCTGGCTGCTGGAGAGGGACCTGCCAGCTTCTTCCTTCTCTTTAGAGAGACCCCTCCCTGCTCACCCTCTCCCCTTGCTGACCCATCCTGAAGTCCGTAGAATTTTCTGGCCTCTCCTACCCATAGTTGAGCTGTTTAGCCCTGCTAAGGGCTGGGAGGAGGAAAGGAGCACGGAGATATCAAAAGGGGGCTGTGAGTGGGGATATCAAAAGGGAGGGGCTGTGAGTGGGGATATCAAAAGGGGAGCTGTGAGAGAGTACCCTCCAAGCGTTGAAGACTGAGCGCGGGTTAGCGTCCCCCACAGCCAAGGAGGGAGGTTAAAAATGCAATAAATGACATTTATGCGGGGCTTACTGTGTGTCAGACTCTGTGTTGAATGCTTTACATGCGCGATCACACTCGATCTTAACAACAATCCAAAAAGGCAAATCTCATCATTATTCTCTATTTACGGATGGAGAACTGAGGCTCTGGAAAGACTTGCCCAAAGTCACACAACTTATAAGTGGTAGAGCCGGGATTCAAACTGGTAGTCTGGCTCCAGTTCTTAAAGCTTCAATTCTATTGGGTCTCTAGGCACAGTTTACCGCCCAAAGGGAGGAAGGTGTTTAGTGCAGAGGGGACTTAAGGTAGCAAATCTCCTCCGGCTCGGGAACAGCGGTCCTCAGCTCGCGGGCTATCAGTCCAGTTTCCTGTCCTCCACGGCGGTCTCCCCAGCATATCTCCCCTAACAGCGACAGGGCTGGTGACCCGAGGGACACGAACACGGTCATTAGTTTAGGATTTATATAGAGCCCCCCTCCCCCAGTACACACGCACACGGCCCCTTCTCCGACACGTCGCTGGTGCTCGCCAGCCCCCCACAGCCCTCTCACTACCCGCAGGGGAACAGCGGCTGGCTGCCCCTATCCCCACCCCCACTCAGCGCTTGCTGTGTTTCGGGGAGGCGCGCACCGCGGCAAGCGCCCCGCCCCCTCGCCTGCCAGCGCACCCGCTCCCCTGGCGCGGTGTGGCGTCTCTGTCGGCCCAGCCGGATTCTCCCCGCTTCGCTGGAGTGGAAAATAACGGCTTCAAACTTTGCAGAGAGGAGCTGGTGCCAGCACTTTAATTAACAGCCATCTTGGCCTGAGAGCCCGGGCCACCCGCTCCGCACCTCCCACGGGCTCTCCAGGTCCCGCCCCGGCCCCGCCCAGGTCCCGAAGGAGATACCCCTCTCCTCCTCCCAGGTGTGGGGCCCTCTGCGCTCTACGTCCCTTTATCCGCGGAAATGAGATTCTGGCTGATTGCCAGGCGGTGCTACCTTGCGGGACGGCTCCCTAGCTTCATTCCTGAAGACCCACAGATGTCCCACACCTCAAACTCTCTAAAACCTGGCAGTTGAAGATTGTGGAATTAGAGACCTACGTGCCAATCCCAGCTGATGATTTTTAGGCAAGTCACCTGACCTCGCAGGGTCCAGTGTCCTCCTCCGTAAAAAGAGTTTGTTGTAAGAATTAAATGAGGTATAATGTATGTAAAGTACTGGGTTCAGCATCTGACCCTCCGGTATGCATCCGGTAAACGGTGGCTAATATAATTATTTCACCTTGAGGCTAAGCAGGCTTTCTCGCAACCCCGGGCCTTCAGTCTCCTCTGTCCTGCCATCTTTCTGCAGATTGTTGTACTTGGCACTAGAAGAGGGGGACAATGGACCTACCTTTCCAGGTTTAGAGAGGGAACTAGACGAGTGAGGAAGAAACCCTGCACTCCTAGCTCCCAGGCTAACCTCCTGTGAGGACCAGGGACCTAGATTTTCAAAAAAAAGGGGGGGGCGGGGGGGGGCATGGATCAGCACTGTCTGCAGTTGGGATGCCCTAGGGTTTGGTTTTCCTTTCCCTCCTATGGGTGGGACCTCCTTCACTCCTACAGCCCCCATCATTCCCAGATGGTGTGTGGAGGGGGCAGGGAAGTGGGTAAGGGTCTTTATGCATGGCTGACTTTAGGAAACTGAGTGGCTGTTCCGTGTTATTTTGGGGTTCTTTGAATGAATGTGAGTGGGTGTCACTGTGTAAGAGATTGTGTTTGTGTTAGTGTGTCTGGGTTTGTGAGTGACGAAAGGGTATGCTGTGCCCTGACTCATCAGCTAGCAAATCTGCATTCATTTATTTATTCACTTGTTCATTCAGTAAATATTTACTGAAAGCACCGAGCTTCACACTGCAAGGTGGTAGTGGTCATGTGTCTAAAAATGAGTAAGACTTGAACAGTAGCCCTGAGGAACTCACTGTTTGGTAGGGAGCATGGGCAGAAAGAAGTGATAAATGCTATGATAATTATCGTAGGTAACATTTTTTGGGCACTTAGTGCAAATTCCTGTTCTAAGCAAGCACTTTTGTGAATTCCTCATCTGGATTTAATAACCTATTATAATGGATTAAAAAGCATGACATCACTTATATCATTTAATATCAATAACTTCATGAGGTAGGTACTATTATTTCCCCCATTTTATAGCTGAGGAAACGAAGACGTGGGAAGAGGTTTGTACTGGGTATTATGAAGGACCGATGAAGAGCTCCCCCCAGGGGAGTCCAGGAAGACTTTACAGAGGAGGGGTTCTTTCTTCCCTCCATCCATCCATCCTCTGTCTATTCTGTAATTCTGTGTTAATTGACTCTTGTTAGCCCAGGACATCAAGAAAAGCTTGTCTTCATGGAGTTTACAGTGTATCACAGAAAGCTGGACAATTGAATAAGCAATTGCTATCCAGCCTGACAAGTGCGCTGCCTGGGAATATGTGGGTTACTATGGGAATACTCAGCAATGTCACCTAAATTCATCTGGAGGCAGGGAATCATGGGAGATTTTCTGGAGGAGGAGATATTTAAATTATGCCCTGATGGAAGAATAAGAGTCAGCTAGGTGAAGGAAGGAGAATGACCACTAGAGGTGGAGGAGGGGGGGAAGGCGGGAAGAGTGTTCCAGGCAAAAGGAACAGCATATGCTAAGGCTAGGTCTTGCAGGGCCTTGTGGGCTGTGACAAGGAGTTTATCATTTATCCTAAGGGCAATAGGAAACTACTTAAGGGTTTTAAGTGAGTGAATGATATAATCAGATTTTTTAGATTAGAAGGATCACTCTGGCTGCTGTTGGGAGGAGGGTTTAAAACAGAGTAAGAGTGAAGGTAGGGAGATTATCTGGAAGGCAGATGCAGTGGTCCAGGTGAGAGTTGATGGTGGTCTGACCTGGGAATGCAGGAGGCAGATTGGATGGGGTGGAACGGAGAGAGGCAGGAGATTTCCAGGTTTCTAAAAGGGTCTCGAAATGTTTATTAAATGAATGATGGATAGATGAATGTTGTTACTATCGCCTGGGTACCTGATATATATGTGCCAGGTGCTTTATACACTGTATTTCATTTAATCCTCACTAGAAGTCTGAGAAGTAGGCATTATCATTTCCATGTAGTCGATGAGGATGCTGAGGCTCAGAGCGGTTAGATGACGTTCTGGGAATCACACAGCTGGTAAGAGGGAGAGGCAGGATTAACACTCGGGTCTGTTTGACCCCAGGTGGGGGCTCTTCATCATGTACCACTCGAGGCCCAGCAGGCACACACCTGGGGAGGGGGGAAGCAGGGAAAGATACTTTAGGTGGAAAGAACAGCTTAGGTCAATGTCCAGGAGTATAAAAGGCATTTTATTGGTTTCTGGTTGAAGCCACTGGTCTACAGCTGGCTTGGGCAGAGTGGGGAGCTAGGCACCAAGAAGCAGAGACTGGCTGTCAAGGCCCAGTAACGCCATCAGTTTACCTTGTGAGTTTGAGGAAGTCTCATCACATCTGAGACCTTCTATTTCTTCTTCTGGGCGGGGTGATTGTCCTGGGCAGCTCTGAGATGTTGGGATTCTCACGTTAAAGACAACTCCTCAAAGGCATAGGTTAAAATATCTTAAACCCCATCATGACATTTTAACTCAGATATTTCCAGATCCTCTATGGGAAAAGCCCCTATAATTTTCTGTCCCTCTTTGGAGAAAAGGCATTTTGTGAGAAAGTGTGGGATAATGGAAGTTGAGTTGTGATTTGAGGTGGGGGCTCAGGACACATCTTAGCGGCCTGAACCAGGCTGGGTCTCAACTCCTGAGTCCAGACCGGGGACCTTCTCCAGGATCCCCTCCCCCAGCCCCATCTCCTAAGGAGGACAGAGTGGGATTGAGGGGGCAGAGCCCAAGGCTTTCTTATGCCTCTCTCAGCAGACAACTCTGGGCCTTGTGCCTGGGGGTTCCAGGGACTCCCAGGCAGGTCCCTGGACCCCCTCCCTACCTCTTCTGACCAGCAGCTGCCTGTTGCCCACCCCAAATCTATCTCCAAGTAGGCAGCTCCTGAAAAGACCCGGCTGAGGCGAGGAGAGACCTAATCGGAAGGGCAGTCTACCCTCAGCCCAGCTTGCGTCTCCCAGCTGCATGTATAAGTAATGAGGCTTCGCAGCCCCAACAGGAACCAATATAATGGCGGGTGCGCGGGGTCAGCTGGAGAGACAGATAGTGGGATGCAGGAGTGACAGGCAGCACAATTACGCTGAGCTTACTGCAAAGGCAGCAGAGAGAGGGCCCTGCGCGGCCAGCGAGGTTCACAAGCTTCCCACCCCCTCGCACAGGCCTCTGCAGGACTCCTCCAGCCCCATACCCCAGCCCCCAGGCAAGTGAGGAGGGAAGGAGCAGTAGTGGGAGAGGGGGGTGGAGGAGGAACGGGGGCTGTGGGAAGTGGCTGTTTTTCCTGGGTTCTGGGGGTCTGAGGATGGGGGCAGCAGGGGACTGGGGAAGACTCCTTCTTGGAAGCCCTGTCCCTTCTAGGAAAAACCTCCCCTGTCACTCCCACCCCAAGAGACCGTAGCACTTAGGGTCTGGAAAGTTCTTAGAGACTCCTTCCTTTAACAGACTGGGAAACTGAAGCCCAGAGCAGGAAATGGCTTGCCCAAGGTCATAGGGACAATCTGAGGCACAGCCAGGATGGGAGCCCCAAGCCTTCTTTTTAAGACCCCTGGTGGGAGATCAGGGGGTGAGGAGGAGGAGGGGCTGATTGCTGCCTCTGTACTGGGTGGTCCCCACAGAGCCCCTGAGGGTGGTCATGGAGGGTGGGGCTCAGAGAGGTCTGGCAACGGGGGACAGGGGTCAGAACTATAGCTGCAGCAGCATGGTTGGAGGGCCCACAGCCAAGGTTGGGGGTAGCCCCGCCCCCTTCCATGTTCAGAGAGGGGTCTCTGAGCACCTCATCTCCATACACTTGGGGACTGGATGACTGAGAGGGGATCTCTGAGGTCACAGAGCCCTGCATAGGTCTGGCCCACAGTAGATGCTTTGCTTAGTAAATGTTCATTAAACTGAACACCTGAAAAGGGCGGGTCTCCTGGTCATGTGACCCGTGCAGTCACATTGAGCCTGTGCTTATGAGGGCCCCATGCTTGGTTTAGTGCTGTGTTGTCACCATCTTGAAATTCTTAATAATTTTTTAACAAAGGGCTCCATATTTTATTTTGACCCTGGGCCCTGCAAATTATGTAGCTGGTCCTGGCACTGAAACAGAGATGTGGTTTGTTCTTGGAGTGGCTCCCCTGGCCCTTCTCTCTGCCCCACACCTTACCTGAGATGCCCCAAGTGGAGGTGGACACAGCCAGGAGAAGTTGGTATTTGGTGAGCTTCTTGGGGGGTTTCTGCCCTACAGTGGCTGACCGTGCACATGTGGGGTTGAGGGCTCTGCCCTGCCAGTCTTAATCTCATCCACAAGGCCTGCATTTTGTCTGTCTATCACTCTGTGTGCCCATCTCTGACCCAGGCCAGGGGTATATATGAAAGAGGGTACCTAAGTGGAGTTCCCTGTCCTTTGGGAAGACATGGCCCCTCTGCCTATCCCACCCGCCTCTGCCAGGGCAGGAAGTGCTGGTAGGAGGTGGGGGTGGGAGGCTTAATTAGCAGCCAGAGCCAGGCAGCCAGTGGTGGGCGCAGAGCGGTTGACTTTTCCCTGCTATAGATCTGCTCTCCGGGAGAGGCACTAGCCAGCTAGCTTAGGCTCTGGCTCTGGCTCTGGCTCAGCTATTTTAGGAATAGACTTAACCCTTCATGCACCACCACCATCGTTGGACCTCTCTTCCTCAGCACATGGCAGCTCCACACTGTCCTCCTCTAGTCTTCTTCCCTGGCAGCCGAGAAGGTCACAGTTTTCTCTGTGGTGGGGTGAGTTGACTTTCGCTAAGGGAAGCTCCCATCTCTGGGCCCCTGAGCCCACTCCTTTGCCCTGCCCAGGGCCTTCTCTCTCTCCACCTTACCACAGCTCTGGACTTAGGAAATTGGCACATTTAAGCATCACCCCCAGTCCCTTCTTCTCATCTTAGGAAACTGGGATGGGTTGACTCCCCTACCCTGGTGAAAACAGCTGACCTGGGGAACAGTGAATGAGGCGGAAAGCCCCATCCTGGCTTCCATCTCTAGAAGAGCAGCAGCCCTGCCTGTCTAACTTTGAAGCCCCCTGTGGCCTGATGTCCAGCAGGTTGCCCCACACAGCTAGCCAGAGCCCCACAGTGTCATGGGATTCTTTCTGCTTGGCTTTTTCTCCCATTCCAGTTCTTCCCAGTGTCTCTTCTTAGACAAATCTAGGCCAAGATGTGAGCATTACCTGCGCCAGGCCAAGGGGAGTTCCACTAGGGACCAGACAGTCCAGCATTAGTAAAGCTGAATGTTCTAGCAAGGCAGGGAAGTGATCCCAGCTCACTTAGTGTCGGGGTTCCTGTATCTGTGCTATGCTTGCCCAAGCTGGGAGGCCCAGGACATGCAGGACTCCTGGTCCCATCCTCAGGTATATACCTTCTGGGATTAGGAATGGGAATTTGCCACCATATGCTATTGGAAAAGCATGACTCAGAGATCCAGGCATATGGCCGATGACTCCACATAAATGCTGAGAGCCTGGGCTGTGCCTGACATTGCACTGGACACCAGGTAGAGGATCAATAATCAATAAATGATCCCAGCCTGAGAAGGGAAGCTCTCTTGGGGTGCTTCACCAGGGTGTCTGACCACCGGCCTGGGCACAGTCGATGGTCTGGGGCATGTGAGTCCTCCTCTCAGGCCCCTTCTAACTTCCCTTCCCCCAGGTTCCCACCCCCGGTCCAGCTCCAGAAGTGACAGGGCCAGGGGTGGGGGTGGAGGGTGAGGACAGATGAAAATGTGTTAGCTCCCCTCAGGGCCTACAGAAGGGGATCTTGTGATGGTGGTGGTGGGGGTCACTGAGCTGCATGTCCTCCAGCCTCCAATCTAGAAGGATCCAGATGGATTTATCAAGATGTCCTGGGGAGGATATTACATTCAGAGAGACAATATCCTCCAGGGACTCGGGAAGAATTCTCTGTGCCTTTTAAAAAGTAAAAAGACCCCCCCCACACACACTTTACCCTTAACTGAGAGCATGCATAGGAGGCAGGAGATTGGCTGTAAAAACGAGGACCCCCCTTCTATCGTGCTTCCTGAGGCAGAAGCTCCACAGTTCCTGATGAGGACACACTGGGGCACACAGGCTAACCTCTGGCAAAACTAGGAGCTGAACCCAGTAGTCCTGGACCCGAGGCTCCAGTCAGCCCCACCTTCCTCTCCCCCATGTTCCTTGCCTGCGGGTTCCATCCCTGCTGGCTTCCAGGCTGGGAGCCCCAGCTGGCGGAGGATGTCTTGCTCCTCAGTAGCTGGGATTTGTAAATATTTATAGGAACATGGAAGAGATCAGTGACTGACAGGCCCAGGGAGCGGGCAAGGGCCCTGCCTGGAGCTCAGCAGCTTCACTCCCCTCTCCCCATACCCTGACCTGATTTAAGGGAGCTCAGGATGACAAAGACTGGGTGACTGAACTGGGCTGCCAGCCTCCCCATTCAGCCACACAAGCTCTGAGGCTGTACTGTCCATGTGCCTCTGGGCTCTGCTTCCACTGTCACCCCAACTTACACCCCCCACCATCACACACGTTCTTGAACACTTGTGTGCATTCACTGTCACACTGGCTTGTGCACACATGCTTTAACTGTCAATGAATGTGGATGTTCTTTCTTATATACACACTCATGCATACATGCTCACACCTTTGCACATACACCAGTTCACACTTGCAAGCCCACTGGGGGCTCAGCTCGTAGTCACACTCCCTTCCGGCCCACTACATGTCTTCATCACAGGTCCTGGGAAAGAAACTCTGTCTCCTGTCTGAGGTGGAGATTGTGTGTGAGAGTGTAGGGAGCAGAAGGGAATACGCCCAGAGGTTAAGGGTGAGGAAGAGGGAGGAGGAGATAGAAGTGCGGACCAAGGGCCATTCCCAGCTGATGTCAGCCCAGAATGAAGCAAGACAGAGACAAAGGCAAGCTGGAGAAATGGAGACAGACAAGGGTTGAGGCAGAGGGGGCAGAAGCTGGGGACAGAGGCCCCACTGGATGAGAAGCTGTCATATTGCTGCTCCAGTAGCCTTGGAGACCAGCAGCCCCCCTCAGCTGGAGCCTCTCCCCTCTGGATCTTGTCACCGTGGCTTGGCTTTGCTGCTTGGGCAGCCGGGAGTGGTGACAAGCAGGGAAGACAGTGCCTATGGTGGCTGGCTATGCCACTCTGGCCTGGCTGCCAACTCACCCATCAGTGCCCATCTCATCCCCCACAGGGACCCAGATGAAACCAGTGATCAGCCTGGCTGCCCTTGTTTTCCAGGGCCACAGCAAGAGGAGGGCAACTGGTCTCCCCGCTGAAAGGTGGGCAGCGCTAACCAGACCTCATCCAGGCTCCTGGGTCCTGAAGCTGGGCATGGGGATCATGGGCCGCCTGTCTGCTCTCGGGCACCCAGAACCTGCCAGACGTGGGCAGGAACCAGGGCATGAGATAGAGGCTTGGGGAAGAATGCCACTAAGAGGAAGCAAACATGTTTTTGGAGTAAGCTTTATTTTATCGCCTTCACCGTGCTCAAGAATGCCGTTCCCATACACTCTGCCCCTCTGTGCTGTGTTAAATAATCATCCTTCTAGCCTCGAGTCTGTCTCAGAGTATTAGTTCTGGGGCATCAATCAGTCAGTTTGTGCTCTGCATCTGGGAACAACCATTTCTATAAAATCAGAAAGGCACAAAAATAATAGTAATGAAAAGCAGGGGAAGTTGCGTTGCCTGCTATTTTCCTGGAGCCTGGGTTCTCATCATCAGTGCAGCTTGCCACCCTGGCTTTGACATCCTGATTGATTCATGCTTTCACGGGTTCATTCATGTATTTACTCAGTACCCATTACTCATCCAGGTGCTGGCCGTGTGCTGGGGCCTGGGACCAGCGAGAAAGCCAAAGATGCTTGCCTGCACGGTGTTTAGAGTTGATTGAAGAAGACAAATCAATGCACAATGAAGTGTGATTTCCCCAGGAGGCCGGGGAGCAGTGTCTGGGGTGCCCAGCCTGGGGACCCAGATGTCCTGAACCTTTGAAAATGGCACAGAATCCCTCTCTCATCCCAGGATCTTCCTAACCCCTCTCCTGCCTCTGTAGGTCTGTTCTCCTGGGCAGCCAGGTCATCTGGGAATGGTGGAAAGAACTTGGATGTGGGACTGAACCTCAGCTTGGACACTTAGTCACCCTGGATAAACCATTTAATCTCTCTGAGATACAGTTTCCTTCTCTGTAAAATGCAGTAATACTCATCACAGGGGTAGAGAAGAAACATCAAATGAGATTAAGTATATAAAGCACCAAAGATGGTGCCTGGCCCACAGTAGCGCCTCACCTAATTCTAGCCCCTTTCCCTGTCCCTTTGCTGGTGGTATAGGCTGCATCTCTCCTCACCAGCAGGGGATGCTGGGGGGTTCAGGAGGACCCAGCATACCATGTACCATGATTCTCTGCTGCACGCTGTTTTCTCAGGCAGCCTGGCTCTGCTCTGAGTGGAGCCTTTTATTTGGGGCAAGAGGATAGAGAGACCTGGCTTTGCCTCCTAGACCAGGTGAACACTCCAGAAAACAGCCCCTTTCTTCACCCTGTTTCCCCTCTCTCTGGCTCTCTAGTTAAAAAAAAAAAATTAAAGTGTGTGTGTGTGTGTGTGTGTGTGTGTGTGTTGTGGTGGTGGAAAGGTGGTTGTGATCATAGAGGTGGTGGTGGTGATGGAGGTGGTCGTGGTTGTGATGATGGTGGTGGTGGTGGAAGTGGTAATGGTGGTGATGGGAATCCATTTCAGAAGGTTTCTATATTCAGATTTTGAGATCTAGGAGACAGTTCAGTTTCAGCTAATTCACTGAGGACCTACTATGTGCCAGGTCCTGTGGTTCTCACTTCATTTTCATAGCAATGCACTGCAATTACTATCTCCTTTTGCAGATAAAGATGCTGAGGCCAGAGATATTAAGTGACCTGGCTATAGATTCACAGCTGTTAAGTTGTGGTGAGGTATTTAAACCTTGGGTCCTTTAACTCTTAGCCCTGTGTTCCTTCTCTACACCATCATGATGCCAGCCATATTTCACAGTAGGGGAGAGGGAGATCCAGGGACGTTAAGTGATTTACCCAAGGTCACACAGCAGTTAGAAGCAGAACCTGGCAGTTTCCTCTCCACTTCTAGGCCTCAGCAGTCCCCATCACCAGAGCCTGGGGTCTCACTGAGGACAGAGGACCACTAGCACATTACCTTTCACAGAGACCCAGGAGCCCAGACCTCCTTGGACCTCGGGAGCTCTGTCTCTGCTGTCCTCTCAACCCTATACACTGTCAACTCCAATCTCTCCCTCCGGCCTCAGAGTGAGAGTGACAGCCCAGCTGCTGCCTGACCCATTGCACTTGACACTCCTCCCCCAGATCTGACCCTGGGCCTCCCTTGGCCTGGGAGCCATGCTGCAGCAACTCTGGCATGGAGGTGGAGGGACAAGGGCTGGCACCCCTCTACCCTCATCCCTGTTAAGCTCTAAGGTGGTAAGCTGGGGAGTTCAATTGTCTTGCTTTCCTGGTCCTTTTCAGGTCTTGAACTTTAGCTTCCTGCTCAGGAAAATGGGTAGCTCCACCCTAACCTACCAGGAAGCCTTCTGGGACTCATCCTACCCAGTTCCACTTTCTCTGACCCTTTCTGTACCATTTCCTCAATCTGGAAGATATGTATCTGAATCATTGTGATCATGAGGGTGATGGTGGTGGTTAACATTGATGGCTGTGGTGATGATGAAGATAGCAGTGATGGAGGTGGTTGTGGTGTTGATGGTTTTGGTGATAATGATGGTGGTGGTCATGGGTGTGGTTGTTGTGATGGTGGAGGTGATGGTGATGGTGGTGGTGGTGGTGATATTGGTGGTGATAGTAGAGGTGATGGTGGTAGCTCTTGGATAGTAAGAGTAGGGTTGGGCTTCCTGGAGGGAGGGAGGTTAACTGGTCACTACCTTTTTCTACATCTTCCCCCACTCTAATAATAGTTATTTATTGAGTGTCATCCATAAAACAGGTATGTGCTAATATGCTATATATATAATATATACTTTATTATGTACTTTCTGTATAATAATTCATTTAATCTTCTCAAGAACCCTATGAGGTAGGTACTACCATCATTCTTATTTTAGAGATGAGGAAACTGAGGCACAGAGAGGTGAAGCAGATTGCCCAGAGTCATACAACTAGCAAGTAGCAGAGCCTACAGTCAGCCGCAGCCCAGTCTGATACCAGAGTCTGGGCTCTGTCTGGGCGGAGCTCTGTACATGGGAGGAGAGCTGGTGGGCAAATGTGTGTGTAAGAGGGACTTCAGGGGGCTCAACTGTCTCAGAGTTTCCTGGGCTTAGCAGTGCCATTGTGATTATCTTCCTGCTTCCACACAGGCCTCCACCTCTCTCAGGAGCTCGAACAAGGGAGGTGGAGATCATAGATGTGAGGAGAGGGCTAGGTCTCAGCCTAGTGGTAGTCACAGAAGGGGGGCCTCTGCCGGGCCCATGCTGGGCACCTTGGTCCAGCTCTCACCTGGTGCTCCTGCCCTCACCCTCAGGGAGCTCCATCCTGACGGCCTGCCTCCCTCCCAGGATCTCATTATATCCCTAAGAGAAACTGACAGCCTCAATATCTTACTTTGCAAATATAGTTTATTCCTTCAATAAAGCCGCCTGCGCAGGGGAATGTTTAAGCCCAGCTCTCCCCCGAGAGCCTCATTTGAATTTCTAAAGTCTTTAGTTGGTTCCTCCAATGGGGCAGCTGGGTAATGAAAACGCAGCTGCTTAGAGGGGATTCATTTCCTGCCTGGGTCTCCATCGGTGGAGGAGCTTGACTGACCTAAGGGAGAATCGCTGGCCACCTGGATGTTGAGGGGCAGAGGGTAGGAAGGCCTTAGCATGGACCTGAGTACCCAGGAACCCGTGGGGGCCCTGGCTCAGGCCTACATGGGTGGATCTGTACATTCAGTGAGGGGCTGCCAGCCTCCAACCCTTCCAACCCTAGGTTCCTCTCAGCCTAAGGATCCCTCTATGAGGTCTCCTTTCCGGGGTACCCCTCTATGGGGCTTTCCTGCTCCAAGACATCTCTGTGAGGACTCCCTGCCCAAGGACCCCTCCCAGGAATCTCCCTGTCTGAGGACTTGTCCATGGAGGCTCTGTCAAGGGACTCTTCTACAGGGTCTCTATGCCCTGGGGCCCCTAGACAGCATCTCTCAGACCACGTGCTCCCTGAGAGGCCCAGCCCACCGATCCCTGGCAGGACCCCCTCACTCCAGGGCAGCCCCTATCCTAGACCCCCATGGGAGCCTCTAATTAAAGGGCTGGCACGCCCCTTAGGGACTCATTAGGCCCGCTGTGCAGAGAACATTTAATCATTGCTCAGAGCATCGATTGGAAAATCAATTTCTTTGTCTCTTGGCACACGGCACTGGAGAAGTTGGTGGGGGTGGGGGCTGACCTCCTTCTGCTGCCATGTAAAGTGCTGCACATTTAATCAGGGAACAGAAATCAGTTAGCCACTTATGAGGTTGGCTTTAGTTACCGAGTCGGCAGGGCCCACGCCACTGCTCAGCCGCTGACAGAAGCGAATCCCGTGCTCCCCGAGGCTGGCCAGCTTGGTCCCACCAGCTCTCCAGGCCCCGCCCCCTCCACACACACACTTGCTGGGCACTTCTCATCTAGACAGACCCCCATGGCGCCCCAAAGAAGCCCTGGGAGGACTCCCAAGTGCCATACTATCACAGTTGCAGCCTCTCTCATGGACTTCCTTCCCACTATCCCGGCCCCTCTGCTCAGCTATACCAACCCTGAGAAGCCACTCAAAGGCTCTGCAGAGCCTGATTCAAATCTCAGTTTTGCTTCCCACTGGCTTCTGTGGTGTTGGAAAGTTTCTTAACCTCTGAGCCTTAGTTACTTCGTGAACACTCTCCTCATAAAATGGGGATAATAATAGTTCCTACTTCTGAAAATTCAATGAAATAATCTTTGTGAAAACCAAAAACCAAGCTAGCTGCCATAGAGTCGATTCCAACTCATGGCGACCCATGTGTGTCAGAGTAGAACTGCCCCACAGGGTTTTCAATGGCTGTAATCTTACGGTTGGTTAAGAGCTATGACTGCTAACCAAAACGTTGGCAGTTTGAATCCACCAGGTGCTCCCTGGAAACCATATGAGGCAGTTCTACTCTGTCGTATAGGGTCGTTGTGAGTCGGAATTGACTCAACGGCAACAGGTAATCTTATGGAAGTAGATTGCCTGGCCTTTTTTCCAAGGCATCTCCAGGTGGATTGGAACCATCAACCTTTCAGTTAGTAGCTGAGCGCTTAACCTTTTATGCCACCCTGAAGCACCTACCAAATAGTTGGAGCCCAATGAAGAGAACTTGGAACTCATATCAGTGGGGTAGTGTCCTGGCCCCATAGTCAGCCAGGGCAGGCAAGATAGTGCAGAGGTGAGCTGAGGGGGCTTCTGGCCACTGCTCCCCTCCCCCTCAGGAAAAGGACAAGTGGGCCCAGTGCCCCCCTCCACCCTCTCCCATTTCCCTATCACCTTCTGAGGTTGACTGAATCACCTCCACACCCACTCCCTCCCTCCCTATCTGTACAACCACACACAGCCCCACCCTCTGGCTGCATCCTCACCTATAGGATGTCCCCCCAGCCACCTCTCACCCCATACCCACCCTACACAGTTCCAGGGGTACAAGCTTTCCATAATGTCTCACGTACCCACAGTTATGCATACCCAATTACACAGCGTTGTACACAATCTGCACGCCCCATTACACACAGTTGCTCAGAGTTGCTCACACAGTTAAGAGTCCCGTGGCTCCCATCTTCACACGCAGTTGCACACACAGCCCCACCTCCACACACAGCCTCACCCAGTGTCACGCTCCCGGCTCAACCCTGCTCACCTGCGGCCCCACCCCCAGAGTGGCCCACCAGTGACATGTACTCGCGTGTGCACATACACACACGCGCACGGCGCACAACCGTTCTGTAATAATATTAGACATGCCATTTCTTTTGCATGACAGTTCCAGTGGAGATGCTCAGAGCTGTCACTTGGATGAAAAATAATGCATAATCCTCATCTTCCTTCCTTCCTTTCCCTTTCTTTCTTCCCTGTTTAATGAGCTCCTAAAAATATTCCTTGCTGTCTCACCGAGGCTGTGGGCTAAGTGTGAATCAGGTCTCCCCTCTCCTTCCCATCCCCCGTTGCCTCCCTCAGCCCCCTGAGTGGGCAGGAGGATGAAAGTTCTCGGTGAGCTGAGATCAGGTGGAAGTGCTCTCACCCGGGCCTCCCAGAGATCTCTGAGTCCTCTCCGGCCCTCCCTGTCAGCTCACCTGAGTTGGGGATGAGAGAAGCAGGCAGGCGAGACTCAGGCTGAAGCCCCCTCTGGTACCTGACCGCCTTCGGTAACCCTCTCCACGTTTCCAGACCCATTTCAAAGAACTGGCCCCACCTACCATCCCTCCCACCTTCAGAGGGAAAAGCCTGCAGGTAGCCAAGTTTTCCCCTTCCCACCTCCCTGCACCTCAGCTTCATCCTCCCTCACAAAACTCCAGAGAAGAAAGGAGGAGGAGGTGGGCAGTCAGAGGCTCCCTGAACAGCCAGCTTCTACTGGCACCTTAGCCTGGCTCTGCTGGAAAGATTGCAATTGTCACAGCTTCCTCCAGTTCATCCTCTAAGCCCCAGATCAAAGTCACCTCCTCCCTGAAGCCTTCTGGATTTATCCAGAAGAATGTATTTGCTCACTGTCTGTATCGACACACTCTTGTTATGATACATTTACTGTGGAGAGGCAATCATGTGTCCTGCCCGGTGGGAACTTTGTCTCTCTGTGGGACTCTTTCTGCTCTGTTTGTTTCCTTACTTACATGTGTCACCCCACCAGCTCTGAGCTCATTCAGGGTGAGAACCCGAATGAGAGCTCGTGTCCCTAGAGTGAATAGGTGGATGGATGGATGGATGATGGATGGGTAATGGGAGGTGACATAGAGGGAAGAGCTCAGGGTCAGAAGTCTGAACGTTAATCCCAGTTTCTAACAATTTGCACTGTGACTTTGGGAAACACAAAAGCCCTCTCTGGGCCCTGGTTTCTCTATCTGTAAAATGGGAGAGCTAGGCCAGGTGGTATCTGGCATTCTTCATTCTACTACTCTCCATGGTGTCAGATGGAGTACACCTGTCTCTAACCTTTATGTCCCAGCCTACTGTGTGCAAGGTGCTGGGGGACCAGGACGAGTGTGACAAGGAGCTCTCAGCACGGCCATCTGGCCTTTATTTTCCCTACCTTTTCTCTGTCTCCTGCCTCTTCCAGACCTATTGCTTTGCTCCAATCTCCTTAATTCCGGTTCCATGTCTTCCTTTCATTCTCTGTCCCTTTTCTTGTTTTTTCTGTGCCTGCATCCTAGCCCTCAGTGTCTCCGAGCAAGCGTCCCTCCTCCCTTCCCTCCAGCAGCCCCACCTGCTTCAGAAGTCCCCTCCCCACAGGCCTCCCCATCTTGTCCCAGCAGCTCCAGTCCCGAAAGGTTAAGCTAATAGCAGCTTCTTCCCCATCAGCTGCTCTTGTTTGCTCTACATAATTGCAGGAGAGGGGGACTTGGAGGAAGGCCCTCTGAGTGGAAGTGTGTGTATATATGGGGAGGGGAGCGGGGGGGAAAAGGGCACTTACAGAAGTGGGCTGGCAGGCTGTGTGGGAGCTGGTCACATGGGACAAGCATTGGGCAGAAGGCCCAGCTGTGGAAGAGTGGTCTAGGGAAGGGGGAACGGGGCCAGAAAGGAGCTATCAAAGATGTTACTACCCCTAGGAGGAAGACAACAGCAGCAATAGCCATAAGTAACATTATCAGGCATTTACTCTGTGCCAGGCACTGTACCAAACACCACTCTGACTTTATCTCATTGAGTCTTCACAACAGCCCCAGGAGGCAGGTTCAGCTCTTGTGCCTATTTTATAGGAAACTGAGGCTCCAGGAAGTTAAGTCATTGCCCAAGGTCACATGTTGCTAAGTGGTAGAGCCTCAAGCAGAGACTGCTCTTAATCGCTTCTGCTCAGGAAGGTCAGTGCTTGCAGGGACCTGGGAGGTTATTAGGTCCAACCCACTCATTGTCCAGAGGGACAGAGGGAAAGGGACAAAGTCACACAGCAAGTCGTCCCCACACCCGGGCAGAGGACTCAGGTCTGGCACAGAGGGAGTTGCTTCCCTCTGGGCCTAAGTCCCCTTGGAGGCACCCCCTTGGAGACTCCCTGTGGATGGGGTGCTTGGGGGAGGGATGACAGAGTGAGGAGGCAGAGGGGACAGGCCTCCCTGGGAGGAGAGTGTAGAGCAGGAACGTGGTGTGTGCTGCGTGCACAGAGATGGGAGGGGAGGCACACGTGGAGAGTTCTACCTCTGTGCCAGGGGGCCGTAGCCCTGGCCTCCTGCTGGTTTGCTTATCTTCAATAATTCATCTGGGACAGAATGGAGCCCAGAGCAGCTTGCAGGAGAAGGTGGGGTGGGGAATGCCACAGCCAGTGTGGGTAGATTTAGGCCAGCACTGGGAAGTTGGAGACAGGAAGCCAGCACACCTGGGTCCCTGGCCCTGCTTAGCTGCAGACTTGGGGCCACATTGGCCTCCACATTCCTGCCACCCATATCAGGTATGGGGCCCTGCAAATTTGCTCCAATCAGGGCCACCCACCTCTTGTTTTCCTCCCAATGAATGAACATTCTGGGAGCAGGCTCTGTCTCCCCTTTTAGATTTGGGGGCTTCCCAAGGCAGGGACTGTGTCTTTCTCATCAGACTAGGGCTTGCAGGGCAGGGATTAAATCTCCCCCATTAGACTGGACATTCACCTATGGCAGAGATCATACCTCCCCCATTAGATTCTCCCCTCCAGCCTCTGCCTCTGTGATGTGATGGTCACAGCAGCTCTAGCATTGGCTCCATCCTAAGCCCAGTGCCCCGTTCTCACAGCAGTGAGTTAAGCTGCCCCTTCCTGGCTTCCCCTGGGTACCCACTGGACTTTCCTTGCTGGGACCTGTTATCGACAGGCATGGCTCTGCCCAAGTGGGCGCTCTTTCCTCTGCCTGGTCTCTCAAGGAAGATCAACACAGCAGCCACTGGCCTTGCCTTCCAAGGTAAGCACTTATATGCCCTGGCCAGTTATGACCAATTCCCACCATTCACATCACTAATGGGACCTCTTGTGACAATATCGGGGCAGGGCTAGTGGAAGGGGGGTGTCTTAGAGGCCATGTTTCTTGACAAGTGATCTTCCAGACCTTGCTTGGACACCTCCAGTCCAGGCAGCTGACTTCCTCTTGAGGTAGGAAATTTCTCTTGTGCAGAATGATCTGCTTTCTGGAGAAATGGTCCTCACAGGACTCTCAAATCCCCCTTTGACTGCCCTATACAACCCGATACCGTGCACATCTGCCTGCAAGGCTGCAGTTTGCCCAGTGCTGGTGACTACATAAAGAGCTGTAGCTCACTGCCACGCAGGGTCTCCCACACCCACGTCTGCATGCCTGGGGTACATGCCCCCACCTCCCATCAGCACCACAGGGGTAGCTGTGAAGGGCCAGGTGAGCAGATGGTCTCATTTGTATTCTGAGTGGCAGGCTGTGCCATGGCTTTCTTGGTGAGAATCTCAGCCTCTCCCTCAGCTCTGTCTTTTGAAATTTCTCCAAGCAGCATCAATAATGGGAATCGATTCATCGATGAGTATCCTTGGCTCTCAGCTCCCAGTCCCCTGTGGAGATTGGCTACATCCCTAAGCACTTCAACTCCCTGTGCACTCCACCGCCCGTGTCCCGTGCATAACTTCTAGGGATTTGGGCCTGCTTTCCCCTTGCCACACTAAGTCCCACCCCAGCTGCAGGACAACTTTGCTCTGGCTGAGCAAGAAGCATAGTGTAGCCTGGGGTTGGAGGAAGACCTGGGGCAGGCAGCCTAGGACTGAGCTATCAGGCACCATCCTGATAGCTCAGTGGGAGAGGGAGTGTCATAGCTTAGGGTGACCACCTTATCCCAACTCCAGACACTGACTACCCAATATCTACCTCTTGACACTGATTAACCAACACTAACCATTCCCAGAAATGAGTGCTCAACAATGACCACCAATACTGGCCACCCATTGACTACTGCCCAGTCGCATCCTCCTAACACTGATAGCCCACGCCCAACCAACTATCCAATGTCAACCATCCATCCTGGCCAGCCACTCCTAGTGGCCCAACATCAATCTTCTAATACAACAACCTCCCTATACTACCAACACCAACTGCCCAACATGACACCCATCACCAACATCTCTATACCTAACATCCAATAATGACCCTCAATACAGATGTCCTCAAACTGACCACCCCAAATTAACCATTCTAAGCCACCCTCTACTGACCACCTAATACTCTGTCCAACAAGGACTCCCCATCACTGACCATGACTTCTTGTTTTCTACTAGATCCCTGTGTGTCTAGTAGATGTCTGCTGGTCACAGCTGGATTTTCCTGGCCCTGACTGGGCACTAATTTGAACTTCCTCTGGCTTCTGGGACCTTTCTAGTCAGCCAGTGGTGGAGCTGTTTGATCTCTAGTCCTGTCCCTCTCTGACTGACCAGCCCCTAATGACTGTGACCAGCCAGCATTGACCAGTTGACTAGAGTTTTGGGGGAAGGGCTATCCTCAGGGAAGGTTGGCTGCTGCCTACTGGATGCCTCCATACAACTCCAACCCTTAGCAGCTGTTAGCTGCTAAGAGTAACAGTCTGTGGAGGGTGACAGCTCTGAGTTTGGGTTGCTTTCACAGGGAAAGCCTGAAGATTGTTGTTCTCGTTGTGAACTGTAGGTGGAGGGAGGCGCCTCTCCCTGCCCACTCCCCTCTTGAAGCCAGGCTGGTGGGGAGTGGGATGGAGGGACCAAGGGAAGCCACTGAGAAGGGAACAGAGGATGGGATGGCCTGAGTGTGAGAGAGGATACAGAGGAGGCCTGTAAGGCCAGGGAAGGGGCAGTGGCAAGCCCAAGGGGAGGAGAAGCAAGAAGCTAAGAAAGGGCCGAAAACAGGAAGAAAGAGGTGGGAAGAGGGGCAGTTCTTAGCAAGTCAGCCCTGTGAGTTGCTGCAAGCCCTCCACCCTTCCTGGCTGCCCTGCTTATTAATGGAAAGCTCTGTGCAGGCTCGTGCGGAGCAACTGCTCGTGATCCCGATCATCAAGGACGCAGAACCAGGGCCATTAATTAGACAAGGGAGCAGCTACTCTGGGCCCAGAGGCCAAGTGACAGAAAATCACTCTGTCCCTGGAAGCTCTGGCTCAGCCCTGGCCGAAGGGTCAGGAGGCTGTCTCTCCACCCTCGTCCTCTGTGGGGCTGTCCGGGGGTCTGCACGTGCTAACCTTGGAATCAAGTCCCAGGAAAGTCCAGACCTGGGGTGGGAAACTGGCTCTTGGATTTGACTCTGACATGTTGTACAGCCATGGTCAAGTCATGTCCCTTCCTCAGGCCTCAGTTTTCCCATCATTCCAGTGAGGAGGCTCAGTTCCTCCTTTGTGGAATGGTGCTGCCCCAGCTTCCCTGACGGGTGGTCTCGGGGTTCCCCGCTTCCTCTCCTATGTGCTGCCACAGACTCCTGTGACTTGTCTGGAACTGAAAGAAGGCTGCGCCCAATGGCAATGACTTCTCCTGGATTCTGGGGACTTTTTCTGCTCTCTAGCCCCACCTTGGGGACCCAGGGAGAGTCATCGTCTATCCAGGTAGTGGAGCTGAGGGCCCTTACACCAAGGCATGAAGGGAGGTGGGCTCAGGAGCTGGGAAGCTGCCCAGGGCTGACTGGCTCACAACAGAAGCCAGATGGGGCAGGGGAAGTGAAAGTAGCTTTGGGAACTGAAGCAATTGAAGATGGAGGAGATGGGAAGCAGCCCTGAGACCAGAAGTCATGATGCCACCTGCAGACGGGGCAGAAGCTCAGGGAGACCCATGGACTGCCTTCCATCACGGGAACTTTCTGACCTCATGGGAAGGAGAGAAAATGCCACTGCTGTTCCTTCTGGCTGCAGGAGGCTGTGAGTCTAAGGCTCACCAGGCAGCACTGTGTGCTGTGCCAGCTACTGCAGGGGTGGGAGTGAAGGGGGGTTGCTAAAATGTGGCTCCTGATGGGGAGGCCCTTACCATCCAGTGAAGATGGGGCTGTTGCCCAAGAAACCACAGGAGGCAGCGTTCTCTGAGCCTCCGCTTGTAGACCTTTACACACTCTCAGACACACACACACGCGCACGTACACACACACACACTCAAAGGAGATGGCAGGGGTGAGGCTTCATGGGACAGACCAGAGGAGTTCAAGGAAGGAAGAATCCCAGGAAGCTCAGAGTGCTAGGAAGATTTCGGTGAGTCACAGGAGTTAATCTGGGTCTTCAGGATTGCACAGGACATGGATTTGCGGAGAGGAGATGGAGAAGGCTTTCCAGGCAGAGGGAACAGCCTGTACAAGGCATGCAGGGGGATGGTGGGGCAGAGGGAACATGGAGCTAACTCCACAGAGCCTGGAGTGTAGGCAGAATGTGGGGAAGCTGAAGGGGGTGAGTAGGCGACGTCTCAAATGACCTTTCAAGAACGAAGACCATTGCCCATCAACAGATGAAGGGATGAACAAACTATGGTACCTGCACACAATGGCATACTATACAACGATAAAGAACAACGATGAATCTGCGAAACATCTCACAACATGGATGAATCTGGAGGGCATTATGCTGAGTGAAATAAATCAATCATAAAAGGACAAATATTGTATGAGACCACTACTATAAAAACTCATGAAAAGGTTTACACACAAAAAGAAACAATCTTTGATGGTTATGAGGGAGGGGAGGAGTGGGGGTGGAAAAACACTAAATAGACAATAGATAAGTGTAAGTGGTAATTATGGTGAAGGGTAAGACACTATACAACACTGGGGGAAAGCCAGTACAACTTGTTCAGGGTAAGGTCATGGAAGCTCCATGGACAAATCCAAACTTTCTTAGGGACTGAATTGCTGGGCTGTGGGGACCATAGTCTTGGGGAACATCTAGCTCAATTGGCATAACATAGTTTATAAAGAAAATGTTCTACATTCTACTTAGGTGAGTAGCATCTTGGGTCTTAAAAGCCTGTGAGCGGCCATCTTAGATACTCCACTGGTCTCATCCGTTCGAGAGCAAGGGAAAATGAAGACAACTAAAGACACAAGGGAAAGATTAGTCCAAAGGACTAATAGACCACAAATACTATAGCCTTCACCAGACTGAGTCCAATACAACTAGATGGTGCCCGGCTACCACTACCGACGGCTCTGACAGGGATCACAATAGAGGGTCACGGACAGAGTTGGAGAAAAATGGAGAACAAAATTCTATCTCACAAAAAAAGACCAGACTTACTGGCCTGACAGAGGCTGGAGAAATCCCGAGGGTATGGCCCCCGAACACCCTTTTAGCCCAGTAATGAGGTTACTCTGGAGGTTCTCCTTTTACCCGAAGATTAGACAGACCCATAGGACAAAATGAGAATAAAGGGGCACACCAGCCCAGGGGCGACAGGAAAGCTGGTAATAGGGAACCCAAGGTCGAGAAGGGAGAGTACTGATATGTCATGGGGTTCTTAACCAATGCCATAAAACAGTATATATACTAATTGTTTAATGAGAAGCTAGTTTGTTCTGTAAACCTTCGTCTAAAATTCAATTTTAAAAGAAGTAATTACAAGTACAAATCAAAAGACCTCAAAAAAAAAAAAAAAAAAAAAAAAGAACGAAGACTATTTTCTGATCCCCAGATCTGAGCACGTGATGTGACTGGTTGTGTGTGCCTAAGGACCTGATGGGGCCAGATGTTTGAAATGAGGGCCATCTTGGAAAAGCGGGCATTTTTGGTGGTGGAACTTTTTTCTCTTAAATTTCCCACCTCTTCTCTAGTCCTGCTAGTTCGATTCTGGGCCATATTCCAGGACCCTACACCCCAGGGACAGCCGAGGCCCTGGTACCTGATGAGACCACAAGGACCCTGGGTGTCCTGCCTTCCAACCTTGCCCACCTGCCCCAGGCTGAGCTGTCTCTCCACTTCTCTCGTTAAAACCCAATCCCGTTCCTGCTGGTCCCAGGGCTCCCCACAACAGGACAGAAATCAATGAACAATTTGCTGCAATTTGTAGATCTCATTTCCCTGCCAGCCCCCCAACCCCAGCTGGCCCTGACCAAGTATGGACCTGCATCCCCATCAGTCAGACAGATTGGCACCTTGCCAGTCACGTGAAGCCTGGTTCTCAGTACCTGCAGGGAAGGGGTCACGGCCCAGAAGCCTCTGCAGGGAGCTGGGCTTATTCGATACCTGAGCAATCCCCTAAGAATCTAGAGGAAAAAAGGGCAAAGCAAAGCATCGGCCAGGAATCTGTATTTTAAAATAACCCTCCAAGGGACTCAAATGGAGATGGTGCAAGGACTGCTGGGAAATAAACAACATTAGCTGCTGTCAGCTTTCCTTCCACCTATCAGCTGTGTGATCTTGGGCAAATTACTTACCTTCTTTGGCCTCAGTGTACTCATCTGTAAAATGAGGGCAATAATAGCTCCAGCTTCATGGGGTTGTCCAGAGAATTAACAGAAAAAATGCAGGCAAAGGGCTTAACTTAAAGCCTAGCACTTCACAGCCATTTAATAAATGATGGATACTAGCAGCAAGTGAGACTAAGGGCAGGAGCTGTACCCACCAGCACACGGGTCTTCTGCCTTGCCAGCCAGCCCCTCCTAGACACGCTCAGGGGCACCTGGGCAGGTGAGCCCTTCCCCAGGCTTCTCCTGCTGCACTTGGGGCCAACCACCAGTACCCTGGGTCTAGGGGTGTGGAATCATGCCTCTCAGGGAGATACACAGGGTGAGCTTGACTCCAAGGGGTGAAAGGAGACAAAACTTTGACTCCTGGCTGGGTTCCTGACCTGCCAATCAGGATGCTGCTTCTTGAGAAAGCTGCCTTTTGTTGGAGGGATGGCGGGGCAGCAGAAGGCTAGACCCCCTTCCTGTGGGGTGGTCAGCTCTCCCAGCTACAGGGAAAGCCCTTGAGGGCCTGGGGGTGGGGTAAGGCAGAGAGAAACTGGATACCTCTTTCCTAGTGGGGTTGAATATTCAATTCTAAAGAACTACAGCTTTTTCTCTTTCCCGAAGGGCTCGAGGTGCCTGCTGTTTGCTTCCACTACCTGGAGAGACAGAGGGCAAGTAGTTACAGGTGTGGGTTTCAGCTCAGGTTCCTGGCTTTCTTTTTTTCAACTTTTTTGAGGTATAATTTACATACAATAAAATGCACAGATTTTAAGTGTTTAGTTCCATGAGTCTTGACAAATTTGTACACGCATATAAGCACTGCTATAAACAGGATATAGAACATTTACATCATCCCTGAAAGCTCCCTCCTGCCCCTTCTCAGTCATTCCCCATACCTCCCCCAGTTCCGGGCAATCGCTGATCTGTTTTCTGTCACTATAGATTAGATTTGTCTTTTCTAGAGTTTCATATAAATGGAATCATGTAATGTGTAATCTTTTATGTCTGGCTGCTTTCACCGAGTATGTTTATGAGATTCATCCATACAGTTGTTAAGTCAGTAGTTCATACTTTTTATTGCTGAGTAGTATCCTATTGTATGAATATATGACAATTTGTTTATCCAGTCATCTGTTGATGGATATTTGTGTTGTTTCCAGGGCTTGGCTATGGTGAATAAAGCTGCTATGAACATATGTGTACAAGTCTTTGTGTGAACATATATTTCCATTTTTCTTGGGTAAATACTTAAGAGTAAAATGGCTGGGTCCTATGGTAATTGCATGTTTAACTTTTAAAGAAACTGTCAGACAGTTTTCCAAAGTAGTTATGCCACTGTACATTTCTACTAGCAGTGTATGAGAGTTCCAGTTGTTCCACAACCTTGTCAACACTTAGTATGGTCATTCTTTTTAGTTTTAGCCATTCCAACAGTGTGAAATGGTATCTCACTGTGGTTTTAATTTGTGTTTCCCAGACAACTAATGATGTCAGCTATTTTTTTCATGTATATATTGGCCATTCCATATCTTCTTTTGGCCATTTTAAAATTGGATTTTTTTGTCTTCTTATTATTGAGTTGTGAGAATTTGCTGGATACAAGTCCTTTGTCAGATATATGGATTGCAAATATTTTCTCCTAGGCTGTGGTTTGCCTTTTTATTTTCTTAGCTGTTCAATTCTTGATTCTACTAGTTCCATGTTATGCAATCTTGAGCAAGTTACATAGCCTTTCTGCACCATAGTTTTCTCCTCAGTAAAATGGGGATAATATTACCTACCCTATAGTGGTGTTGTGACATTTAACTCAGTTAATGTATGTAAAGTGCCTGAACCCAGAGGAGATCCTCAGCTCTTGGTGGCTGTTACTGCTGTTATTTTCAGGCAGTTAATGGCCTCTCCGTCACCTCTCCTGGATCTGGCCCTGGTGGGGTAACGGCTCTTCTCTGTCCGTCTGGCTACCCAGGATCCCATGGCAAGCCAAAGCAGTGGGGGCAGGATGACTCTTGTCATCATCCCATGTGAAGCTGGGCCTGCATCCGTCCTGACTGTTGCCAAGACACCCAGATTTAGGGACCAAAGGGGGCTGGGCCCACCATCCTGGAGCCTTGGAGAGAGGGGGAAGTGCCTCTGGGACCCCCACCTGTAGACCTACGATCCTTCATGCACACCTCCAATCCCTCGTTCACAAAGCCTACACAAGTGCATGCATGTGACTCCAGTACACTTCACCTAACAAGCTCAGATGCTGACACCAAAATGAACTGCAGTGATCGCTGTACTCCCAGCCCCCATTGCCACTAGTCAGGAGTGGCAGGCTCACTGGCCAGACCATGTATAATGCAGATATCCGGCCCAAAATAGTTCTATTCTGGCCCCGCCTCGGGGACAAAGGAGGAGGTGTAGCAGGAGCAGCAAAGGGAGTGGGGACAGATAACCCAGTCCTGGTGAAGACCCTGGAGTCTTCCCCCACTGCCCCGGATGCCTAGGCAGGGCCTGTGAGGGAAGCCTCAAGAGAAGGCTGCAGGGCCCCCTTCCCAAGATGAGGGGCCCTGCCCTGAATGGCTTTCTGGTAGGGGAGAGGGAAATCCTCCCTTTTTCCCGCCCTCACTCACATCCTCCAACCCTGGGGAGACAGGGTCACTAAAGGGGCAGCTGGGAGAGGAACCTGGAGTGCTACCCTGCCCACATCTGGCCACATACCACATACGTATGCTGGGCCCTGGAGTCCCCGCCTGCATGTGAGAGGGACACCAGTCAGTTCTCAGGCATCTCTGTCCCTGGGCTCCTATCTTTACCTCACCAATCAATCAGTTGATACGTACACAAATATTTATAGAGCACTCACCTGGGGAAGACTCGGTCCTAGGACATCACAGGGCACCTGGGCTGTGCAAGGAGAGGCTCACAACTTGCTGGAGATGTAGCACATTCATAGGAAGGGCAAGGACCCGGCCAAGGAGGGACAGGCCGTGGGGACAGGGGTGGGGTCTCTGGGAGGGCTTCCCGCTGAAGGCCCAACTTGAACTGGATGAAGGGCTAGACTCAGGAAGGTGGAAAGGCAAAAGGGAGGTAGTGTGGGATCTGGATTAGGGGCTGGAATGTATAAGGATACCTGGATGTTAGTAAGGCGACTGACTGATGGCACCGGGGTCATATGAGGAAGTCGGGGGACTCTCCTGGTATGTCTTTCCATCTTTGGTAGCTCAACAAGGACAGGGGCTACTCCATATACAACTCCCTGGGGTTTCCCCCAGCATCTGTTACATGGTGTTAAGCACTTTGCTTTGGAGTCAGTCTGCTTGGGTTCACTACTTCACTGCTCTCCGACCTTGGGCAAGCAATTTAACTCTGTACCTGTTTCCTCACCTGCTAACTGAGGTAAGGATAGGCCTTACCTCACGGCCTTGTTGAAGAGATGAAATAAGAAAAGCACCCATGGTGCTTCGCCTAGTGGCTGTCCCTCCTGTTCTGTCTCCCATGTTCTTTCCACCTGTGTGGAGACAGAAGCACAGTGTCCCCAGGGCCCAGGTAACTGAGTAGGAGGGGGTTTTGTTGCCCAGGGGTAAAGAGACAGAGCTGCTGCGTAGAAAGCAAGAGGGCTTCCTGGCAGAGCGGGCCTTTGAGCAGCGATCTGAGATGAGGTGCCTGACTCCAAAGGAGCCCTGGTGGGACAGTGGTTAAGTGCTTGGCTGCTAATCAGAAGGCTGGAAGTTTGAATCCACCAGCTGCTCCACGGAAGAAAGATGTGGCAGTCTGCTTTCGTAAAGATTGCAGCCTTGGAAACTCTAGGGAGCAATTCTACTCTGTCCTATAGGGTTGCTATGAGTCGGTATCGACTCTACAGCAACGGGTTTGGTTTTTGGGTTTTGGATTGATTCCAGAACACCTATAGGCAAAGTGGACTAGTGGACCCACCTGTGATGGGGACCCCGTTATCCATGGGGCCTGACACTCCCCATAACACTATGAGAGACCTGTGGGGTTTTGTTTTGCTGTGCAAAGTCACCACCTAGGATCAGAAGGACTCCCTCCCTCCTCTCCTCTGCGGTCTCCAGTCATCTGGCCTCTGGTTCAGTCTCTCCATCACTCTCTGCCTCCACTTGTCACTCATTTTGTCTTTCCCTGGGTCTCTCTCTCCCTTACCCAAGTCTTTTTCAGGCTCTGATTCTATCTTCCCTCTCTCTGTTGCTCCTCCTCTCTCATTGTTCTGCTCTCCTGCCTCTCCAGGGGCTTCCCTAAAACACCACACTCTCTCTTGCTGGGGCTGGAGGCATCTGGGGAAGAAGTAGGGGTCCCTACCTCTGAGTGGTCCGGGTCCTGGCCCAGCCCTATCGATTGGGGCTTTTTGCAGAGGGAAAGAGACAGCAATGACTTAGCTACAAGCCTCACCAGCGCTGCTAATATTAGCCCAGGAAGGCAGCTCACTGATGGATTACGAGAAATTAAGAATTCAAGTTCTGTAATTTGAATTGGTGGCCGCTGCTTGCTGACGGCTAATACCGCCCCAGAAATTAATGAGTGAAGGAGGGGTGGCTGCACTGGCTTTCTTCTTTGACAACATAATTCTTCCCCTGTGATCTGCACCTTTGAAGCCCCCATCTCCAAGCAGGCATTCGCCTAGAGGGCTGGGGTCCTGTTTGTCTCCAGTCTTATTCCTGGATCCTCCATGGAGCTGAGCAGCTCCCAGGAACGGTCTCCTGATTCCCAACCAAGCACTCTGCTTCTGCCTCCTGGGGCCCCCAGCTCAAGGGCAGCTGCTCTGGGAGATAGGAAGCAAGGGACGAGTGCAAAGGACAGGACGTGGGGCACAGGCAGACCTGTGCTCAGAGTCCCTCCTGGCTGTGCGTGACCTTGGCAAGTGACCGAACCTGTCTTAGGCTCAGGACTCTCATCTGTAAAATGGAAATAATAATTCCCCCCTTCAGGGGATGTCGTGAGGCTCAGAGATGCCAAAATAAGAAGGTTACCTTCCTTCTCTCTCTCCCTCCCCCCTTCTCCCTCTGCACCTCTGCTCTTTGGTCCGTTGGAATGTCCACCAACCTCCACGTGGCCAAACCATGCCCAGACCTCCTTGAAACCGCCTCCTCCAGGAAGTTGGCCTGGGCTTCATCCTATTAAGACCAACTGGCTTCTGAGAGCTCGGCGTTTCATTTCTGACCCATCTTTTCTGCCAAGTCTCAGAGTTCTAGGTTATTCCCATGAAGAGGGTGTCCTGTCTCCCAGACCAGATTGTCAGCTTCCCAGAGGCAGCACTGGCCTTATGCTTGCACCCAGCTGATGCTCAATCACTGGTGAGAGAATTTCACCAACACCTTCTATCCTCCTTGTGTCTGCCTCGCTGCCCCTCTGCCTAACCCCCCCCAAGTGCCCAGTCCGTGCTTGCTGATGACTGGCAGATGCTGGGGTCTGCCAGGGCCTGGCCAGTCCTCTATCCAGTTCCAGGGCCCATGTCTGATGGGAGAGTGCAGGGGGTGCATTTAGTCCTGCTGTGGGCAGCTCCCCTAGAGCACATTCTAGAAAATGGTGCCTTTTAAACAATTTGCTAAAAAGCGTTGACTTGGTGTTTGTTAAGGCGATGGGGAAAAGGAGTTAGAGGGAGCCCTGGGACAGACGGCAATGGAGTCAAAGGGAGGGCCTTTCACGGAGTCCTTCCTCCTGATGCCTTAGCCTTTGGGGCGCACTCCACTTCTGTCCCGCTGCCCCAGCCCCAGGCCCACTCTCTCCACCTGGCACCTGGCTGAGTTCTGGCTCAGAGGTGGGGGAAGGACAACCTGCCCAGGAGCCCACAGGCCCTGTGGAACTGGTCATCAAGGAGTTGGGGTTGGACATCCCCAGCCTCATGGAGAGCCAGGACACGCGGGAAATAGCGAAAATCGCTTCCTCCATTGCAGGGAAGGGCCTTGGTGGTCACCTAAGACCAGCCTCCTTGTCTTAGTCATCTAGTGCTGCTATAACAGAAATACCACAAGTGGATGGCTTTAACAAAGGGAAGTTTACTTCCTCACAGTGAAGTAGGCTACAAGTCCAGATTCAGGGCGTCAGCTCCAGGGGAAATCTTTTCTCTCTCTGTCGGCCTTCTCAGCAATCTTCCCCCGGACTAGGAGCTTCTCCGCGCAGGGACCCCAAGTCCAAAGGACGCGCCCTGCTCCTGGCACTGCTTTCTTGGTGGTATGAGGCCACCAACTCTCTGCTTGCTTCCCTTTCCTCTTATCTCTTGAGAGATAAAAGGTGGTGCAGGCCACACCCCAGGGAAACTCCCTTTACATTGGATCAGGGATGTGACCTGGGTAAAGATGGTGTTACAATCCTACCCTAATCCTCTTTAACATAAAATTCCAATCACAAAAGGGAGGCCAACCACACAATTCTGGGAATCATGGCCCAGCCAACTTGATACACACATTTTTTGGGGGACATAATTCAAACCATGACACCCCTCTTTGACAGATAGGGAAACTGAGGCTTACAGAGGTAAGCCTGTGGTCAAATCCCAATTATCTAATAGGGAGAAGTCAGGCAGGTGATCCCCGTAGCAGATAATCCAAATCCCTTTAGAAAGTTCTGCTGGATTCTGGAAAATCAAGTTTGGTTTCAATTCTGCTCCCTTGGGCTAGTGTTAAAGCAAGTTTACTCTCGGTGGGCTGGGGTTAGGGGCAAAGAAGCGAGACTGGCAGAGAAGCCCTTTTCTAAGTGGTTGAGGGCTGCTTTGGCAGGAAACATGGCTGCTGGAACCCTGTCCCTACCCCCTGCAGTCCCCCAACCCGCTTGCCTGGAAAGCACCCTCACCACCAGCAATTTTCTCTTTCCTGCTGAGGCTCATCCTGGATCCAGGATGAATATCGGGGAGGGGTGGGGGCTCACTGAGGGTCAGGGAGGGGGGCTGGGAGGATCTCAGAAGCAGTCCCTTCACTGCCCTTTGAGGCTCCGGGGCTATCGGGCTCCCGCCTGACATTCCCACACTGCTCCCACCCCGTGCAGCCCCTCTGATGCCCGAATTGCCTTTTCCCAGATCCAATTAAGACAGCATTTGGAGCAAGGTTGAAATAATCACATAATCATTTTCTCTAGTAAAGTTAGTGGCTGGAGCCCAATTTGAAAGCCAGGCTGGTAATTGAATCTGAGGGGCGGTGACAGCAGAGGGGCTGTGGGGAATGGTGGGGATCAGAGGCCTCCTGGCCGTGGTCACCCCTCCCACCACCCAGTGGGGAAAGTCGGCCCCCCTCCCCACCTTACTGTCATCACCGTGCCTCATTTCCTCTGGCTGCAGATATCTCTTGGGGCTGCAGGACTCCCAGAGCTTATGCCTTCAGACTTTCTTGATTCACAGGCCAGATTGGAGAGGCCACACACCCACGGTCACCCAGAGGGGTCAAGCAAAGCCAGAATTCCAACCTGGAACTCTCCATCCAGTGTTCTGTCCCCACCCCAGTTTCTTGTCTCCCCTGAAAAAAGCCCTAATATGCCAGTGTTCCAGCTCTCCCCCACCTCCTTCTCCAGCCCTGCTCATCCCCCCATCTCCCATGATGCCCTGGGGTGGTCCCACCACATCCTCTCTGCTGAGGGGAGGGAAAGGGGTTACCTGCTTAATCTCCCTCCACCCAGTGGACCAGGCATGCTGTGGCTCCTTGTATACTGCTAACAGCTGAAATGCCAGAACGGGCTGCCTTGCCCCGTCCTTCATGGTGTCCTTTCTCCTAGCACTAGAAGAGGGGTCAGAATATCTGTCACTTGCAGCAGCTCATTCATTTCTTCACTCATTCGTTTCTTCCTTCATTCAGTAACTATTCATTAGATCCTTCGTGGATGTGAGGTCCTGAGCTGGGGGCTGGGGATGAAAAGGGATAGGCAGAGTGGGCGGCTGCCCTCATGACCCAGTAGGAGGTATGGAGAAGTTAGCAACCACAACACAATAGGACGGCACTTACCTGCAGCTGGGGAGACAAGGACAGCTTCCTGGTTGAGGTGGCCTCTAAATTTAGGTGGCAAAGCTGAAGAGGAGTTAGCCAGGTGATAAAGGAGAGGAGGAGTGTTCTCCTAAGACAAACGCAGAGCCTGGGAAGCAAGAAAGAAACAGGCATGATCCTGGGCAAGTTGAGGTCTCAGTTTCCTCATCTTTAGAATGGACACCCTGCCTTGTCTGCCTCACAGGATTCTGGGGAAGAATGGGCATGGATGCACTTAGTGAGATGGAAAATTCCATTCAACTGATTGTCGTTAATGAAAAGCATTTGCCCCCCTCAAGGGACAGAGTCTGGGGGAAGGGTGGGTAGAGGCCAACACCAAGGCAGTGGTCAGGGTTGGCGGGGAAGGCTGGGATGGGAGAAGCTGGAATTTCAGACTTGCTCTGCAGAGCCCTTTTGGTTATTTGGGATCATTAGCCAGCAGCCAGGTAGGGGAAGGGCCTTGACCACATGGCTGGAAGTTATGGGGCTGGAAGAAATTTCAGAGTTGGTGGCTGCTGGCAGGGCCGAGTTCAGCTCCGCTCTGGTAGGCTGTCAGCTCCACACAGCCAGTGCCCCCTTGGCTGTGGGCACTACAGGCCCTGGAGTCAAATTGGGACTGAGGGGATCTGGTCCCCTCCCTACACTTCTCAGCCAATCAGCACCCACTCTGCCCTCCCCACTTCCGCAGGGTTGGTGCCAGATGTGCCATTCTGGAATTGACTAGCTGGCTGGCCAAGAGGGTGGACCCCCACCAAACCTCACGGAACCCCCCATGGGGACTTTGCAGGAAAGCTAGCTATGAGGAAGCTTTGTGCCTCTGTTATCAGCTCAGTGGCACCAGCCACTGAGATTCCTGCCCCCAGGCCGTCCTAAGCCCATGCCTGTGGCCCCAGTGCCCGCCCTGGCACGGCTGGCCTCCTGGTCAGCAGCTGCAGGGGTGAGTCACGGCTCTCATTAGAGTTTAATTAATCAATTGAGTTAATCAGACAGCTGGGATGTGCTGTGGTTGCAGATGGAGGTGGGAGAGAGAAAGAGCCAGAGCTGGGGCTGGAGGGCCACTGTTGGCAGCGGAGTCTGGCGGCTTGGCAAGGGAGGAGAGGCCCTGGCCAAGACTGCACCTGAGGTCCTGGGAAAAGAGGATAAATGGGCTCGGCAAAGGCCCACGACGGGCTGCTCTGAAAGGTGCCCTTTGCTGGGTGCCAGAGACAGATTGAGGAAGGAGAAAGCAGGACCTCTCCCACCCCCAGCTTCCTCCCTCATTTTTTTATCTTGTCACGTGTGTCTCTGAAAGCTGCTTGAAATCCTTATTTGAATGGAGTGGGGAAAGGAAAGAAAGGAAAAAAAGTTAGGTCCTCACATTCCCTTTGATTCCAGCCCGATAGGGGAGACCAGATGTCTGCTGGGAACACAGCTGGAGACCCAGACTCAGAGATAGAGATACCCGATGTCTCTCCAGTTAAGCCAATCAGGCTCTGGACATCTGGACTGGGTAGATGGGGAGGGGCTGGAAGGACCAGAGCCAAGGTCAGGCTTGAGTCCAGTAGGGCTACTGGGAGGACGGGAGCACTTGAGTGAAGTCTTACGTGATGATTTGCAAAATGTTGTTTCATCTATCTTTTTCATATCCGCCCTTGGTGTTACCTTGAGGGGTGAGCAGGACGGGAAGTATGATGGTGGGAAATGATTCAGAAAGCACTCACAGACACCACCCCCCCAACAGACCCTGCTCTTAGGGGCTTACAGTTTCTAAGAAGTGATAAGCTAAGTTCATTCCCCAGAGAGCCAGCATCTGAGGCTATGAAAGGTAATGAAGGCCGGGGAGGAGCAAAGGACTATGGGAGATGATCAGGCTACCAGGGAAGGCTTCACAGAAGAGGTGGCATCTGAGCCAGGCCTTGCAGAATGGGGGGATTTCAATAAGTAGAAGTGGGATGGGGAGGAAGAAGGATGTTGTAGGAGGAGAAAACTGCCCGGGCAAAGTGCAGCAGTGGACTGTGTCAGGGAGAAAAGGCTTATGGTGCAGGACTTTGAATGCCAAGCCAAGGAGTCCGAAACGGAATTTGGTAGACGTATTGGGAATCACTGACAGTCTCTAAATGGGAAGAATAGGCATAAAGCAGTTTTGGGGGGAGGATGTCTCTGGATACAGTTCTGTACAGGATGGAACCCAGATGGGAGAGACCGACCTGAAACAGGAAGAAAGAGAGAGAATGTGTGTGTGTGTGTGTGTGTGTGTATGGGCATGTGTATATGTATTTGTGTGTATATGTGGTATGTATATGAATGTGTCTGTACATACCTGTATGTGTGAGTGTGTGTATGTGTCTAGAGCAATGGTTCTTACCCTTTTAAGGTTAGACCCTTGGTTTGCCTTTGATGATGGGGACAGGAGGAGGTTCACAGATCTCCTGAAGCCCATTTGCTGGATCCCCTAGGGTTTTCCAAAAAAAAAAAAAAACACACCTCTTGCCATTGAGTCAATTCTGATTCCGACTCACGGCAAATCCATGCATGTCACAGTGGAACTTCCCTCTATAGGGTTTTCAATGCCCATGGAAGCAGTAGCCAAGAAATCAAACAATGTATTGCATTAGGCAAATCTGCTGCAACAGACCCCTTTAAAGTGTTGAAAAGCAAAAATGTCACTTTGAGGACTAAGATGTACCTGACCCAAGCCATGGTATTTCAGTTGCCTCACATGTATCCGAAAGCCGGACAATGAATAAGGAAGACTGAAGAATTGATGCCTTTGAATTATGGAAGAACGAACAAATCTGTCTTGGAAGAAGTACAGCCAAAATGTTCCTTAGAAGCAAGGATGGCAAGACTTCATCTCACGTACTTTGAACATGTTATCGGGAGGGACCAGTCCCTGGAGAAGGACATCATGCTTGGTAAGGCAGAGGATCATCGAAAAAGTGGAAGACCCTCGGTGAGATGAATTGACACAGTAGCTCAACAATGGGCCTCAAACACAGCAAAAATTGTGAGGATGGCACGGGACCAGGCAGAGTTTCATTCTGTTGTACATAGGATCACTAGGAATTGGAACTGACTCGATGGCACCTAACAACAACAAAAATCTTATGGAAGTAGATTGCCAGGACTTTCTTCCCATGTGCCTCTGGGTAGATTTGAACTGCCAAACTCTTGGTGAGTTAGAAAAAAAAATCAAACCCACTGCCATCAAGTCAGTTTCTACTCATGGTGACCAATGTGTTAAAGAGTAGAACTGAGCTCCGTAGTGTTTTCTTGGCTGTAATCTTTACAGAAGCAGATTGCTAGGCCTTTCTTCTGTGGCACCACTGGGTGGGTTCAAGCTGCCCACCATTCAGTTAGTAGTTGAGCGAAAACCAGTTTGAGCCACCCAGGAACCTTTCTAGGGTTAGAACTTTCAAAGTCCCAGCTCTCCCCCTTAATTACAGAATCTGTATAAGACATAACTTGGGATACAATGGAATATTACTCAGCCATAAAAAGAAATAAAGTTCAGATACTTGCTATAACGTGAATGAAACTTGAAAATACTGAGTGAAATAAGCCAGACACAAAGAGAAAAATACTGTATGATCCCACTTTTACGAAGTATCTAGAATAGGCAGATGTGTGGAGACAAAAGCTGTGGGGAGTGGGGAGTCATTGCCGAAGAGGTATGGAGTTTCTGTCTAGGGTGATGGAAAACTTTTGGAAAGAGTGGTATGGCTACACAGCATGGTGAATTTAATTAATGTCACTGAATTGTACCCTTTAAAATGGTTAGAATGGCAAATTTTTTGTTAGATATATTTTACCACAATAATTAAAAAAAAAAAGATAATAACTGGGTGTTCACCTTGGCCGTCAGACCCAGCAAGTGTGCTGGGGGACTTGGTCCTAGGGCAGCCTGGAGCCTCTCCCCACACCCTTGCCCTAACAGGGCAATTCTGTAGCCAGGACAGGGAGGCCCCGTGGTAGTTGGGGCTGGGACCACTCAGGCACAGGACCAGCCTCTAGGGCCAGCACGAGAGCTCAAGGCTGCCAGGCCTCCTTCCCTGGATCCCAGCATCAGTAGAGAATGTCAGGCCAGGCCCTGGAGGGCTGCTTCCCTGCCAGCACTGAACACCTTCCACATGGCCCTGAAATACCCCTGCTCACTCCTTCCCACAACCCCTATCACTGGGAGCAGCTGAGAAGGGGGCTCCAGGTGTCCTGGCCCCAAACCAGGGAGCTCCGGCTTAGCCACTTCTAGGTTTGCCAAGTGGCTCCTAGAGAACCACAACTTTTCTGGGCCACCCCTCCCATCCTCTTCCTCCAGCTGGAGCCTGTCTCCCCTAGGAGCAGGGCAGCTCCTGCAGACCCTGAGAACATGTCCAACTATGGCCACCTAAGGAAGGGGCAGCCTTGGAGAGTCTCTCCCTTCCTCCTCATTTTCTGTTTTCCTCTCACATTTTCACGGCTAAAACAGCATATGCTCTTGGTGTGAGAAACCTTTCTACCTCTGCCGAAGAAGGGTTGATCGTGACTGTTCCCATCATATAGATGGTAATGTTGAGGCTCACAGAGGAGAGGGGCCTTGCCCTGGTCCCACAGCCAGAAAACAGAGGCACCAGGAGTGAACAGGGTTTTCCAAGTCCAACTGCCAGACCCTTCCCTAAGTGTGGGGATGCCAGGGAGAGCTCAGCATCTGCTCCCAGGCCCAGGTCCCACCCAGGTGAACCCGAGACCTGAGGTGGGCCTACTGTGGGAGGCCTGGTCCCCACTGCCATCAGTCTATCTCCCCAAAAGAGCCTCTTCTGGGGCTTGGTGACCCCCTAAAACAAAACAAAACAGAAAACCCAGTTGCTGTGAACTATTCGACTCATGGTGACTGTGCTCCATATGGTTTTCAATAGCTAATTTTTCTAAAGTAGATCGCCAGGACTTTCTTCCAAGGCGCCTCTGCGTTAATTCAGACCTCCAACCTTTCAGTTAGCAGCTGAGCACGTTAACCATTTGCACCACCCAGGGACTCCTGGTGGCCTCTTGAAAAAAAAAAAAAAACCAAACCCATTGCCTTCGAGTTGATTCTGACTCATAGTGACCTATAGGACAGAGTAGAACTGCCCCATAGGGTTTCCAAGGAGCGGCTGGTGGATTCAAACTGCAGACCTTTTGGTTAGCAGCCAAGCTCTTAACCACTGCACCACCAGAGCTCTGGTGGCCCCTTAGTAGCTGTAAAATAGCCTCTCAAATGGGTGCTTTGCCCCTGACTCCAGAGGCCCCTCTTCACTGTCATGAGGACCAAGAGCCCCCACCCTGGGAGGGGGACCCCACTAGCTTATTCTAGATCTGTGCTGTCCAATAGGATAGCCATCACCAAATGAGGCTACCGAGCACCTGAAATGTGGCTAGTGCCACATGTTGACATGATGATATTTTAGTTGCTTTGAATTAAATTTAAAAAATTACTAAAATTAATTTAACCTGTTTCTTTTTACTTTTTTAGTGTGGCTACTAGAACATTTAAAATTGCACATGTGGCTCACGTTATATTTCGATTGGACAGCATTGCTCTGGATAGCGATAGCCCCTCACCGCTGTGTTGTGTTCTATATGATCTCATTACAAAATTCTGTGAGATGAGCAGAGTGGGGGTCACCTATCCACATTTCACAGATAAGGAAGGTGAGGCTCAGAGGTCAAATGATTTGGCCAAGGTCATAGACCAGACCGGGAAAGGGTGGACGCCAGATGCAAACCCAAGTTTTCCTGACTCCAGATCTGGGACCCACTTTCCAAGACAACCCAGAGAGACGCCCTTCTCTCCACATCAGCGCTTACACACTCTGGACCACATCCCCCCACCCCAGCCCCTGATGAAGCCACTCCCCCCTCCCCATGCTCTGGGAGCCTCCCATAGAAACAGCTCCCTGATAACCCCATTAAGACGAATGCCTTTTGGCCCTCCATTAAAGCCAGAGTCTGACCCCACATTAGACTCTGTGGCCTGTGACTCCCTCATCAAAGCTGGTGCCTTTGCCCCGTTATTAAAGGCATGGCTCCTTTGTACCTGCTGCCACTCATGGAAGTGCCCCAGGACAAAGTAGACAACAGCCACCGCTCCCTGGGACATACCCACACAGCACCCCAGCCCATTCACCCCCATCTCCTCCCCTCAGAGATGAGCATATTCAATGAGGCTGGGGGACTGTTTCTTTAATATCCACCCCCCGCCCCGCCCATGTGTCCCTGGAACATGATAAAAATACCCAGCATTGATCTTTTTTTCTTCCCCTTCTGCCAGGATAATGTTTACCCAGGTGTCAGTCAGGAGAAGAATTTGGCTTCCTAATTTCTCTTCTCCTCCCTGGGGGCCACACGTCTCCCCGCCTCACATGGACACTGAGCTGGAATCAAGGTTACTAATAATCCCCCAGCACACACAGACACTGAGAGCACATATATTAAAGTCACATATTGATTTATATTTTCCGGTCCCTCTGCCTTTCTGCCCAGCCTCAGCCCTTCTCTGTGCCAAGGAGAAAAAAAGAACGACACAACTATAGTTATCGCCAAGATGTTTAGTGTAAAGAGGATTGTGTCCGAAGGTAATTCCCACCCTCACCCTCTTTTTGGGGGGTATTTTTCAAAAATAGCGTGGCATCTCCCGTCCATAGGCATTTATCTTTTGCTGTTTGTTCTGTAAATTTCCCCTGAAGGAAGCAATGAGAGATTTAAGGTAGACTGTGGGAAGGACTTTCTGACTTGACAAATGGTGGGCTGCCATCCACAAGGAGGCTGGAGGGATTGTCTCGCTAGCAGAGATACTCCTAGTGCAGGTGGAAGTAGGGGTGGGTAGGAGCCCATGTGGAACGGAGGGCAGTGTATTCAGTGACCTCTAGAGGCCACCCACCAGTCCAAATAACACCTCAGAATTAGTGGCTCAGGACCTGCGGACCCATTTCACAGCTGGGAAAATGAAGAGAATGAGGAATGAGTTTGTTTCTGGTGGCTGGGATCTGGGCTTTTGGATTCCATGTCAGTCTCACCTTCCCACCTGGACTCTGGGTTCATGAGAAAAGGACTTTCCTCCAGGTTCGGGTAACTGCTGTCTTGAGGGAGTTGGGGGCTGGGGAAGGTCACTGGTTGAGGGGGTGGGGAGAGAGAGGGGAGGGCAGTCTGGAGTCTCACCCTTTAACGTGTGGTGGGGGAAGGATAGGTTCTTAGAACACTAGCCTTGGGACCCACAGCCTTTCCCACACCTCTCCTCCCACCCAGAACACCTGTCAGCCTGCCTGGCACAGCAGCCATTTAAAAATGCTGAACTATTTGACTCCAGTTCCTTCCAGGCGCTCTTGGAATGGAAGCAACATTGAGCATGGAAAGGAAGGGCACTCACATACAAACTCAGCATCATCTTCTTAACATCTATTGCTGAGTTTCCTTCCCTGTTACATACATCATCGCCTTTATTCCTCATAAGTGCTCTGAGAGGTAGATGGAGAGCATCAGCCTCATTTTGCATGTGGGAAAACTGAGGCTCCACAAGGTTAAATAACTTGCCCAGGGTCACACGGCTGTTAAAAGGCAAAGCCTCAATTCCCAGCTGTCGAGATTCCTTCTAGGGCTGCCTCCTTGCCCTCTGCCTTAGGCATGAGCTTCTGGTACTCAGCCTGGCATGGCTAGGGGGCCTTGGATGACCTTCTTCAGGTCCCTCAACCTCCTCTTCCGGCTGCAGCCTTGGGGTTACAGCTTGCTTTCTGCTCACCTCCAAGTTCAACTAACTCTCTCCATCCTTGGTACTAGAGAAGCCGCTCCTCTGAGGCTGGCTCAGATCTTTCCCTGATGGAGCCTGACCGAGTCCTGCTGCCTGCCCAGGCCATGCCAGGGATTCTGGGGGTGCTGTCTGGCCCCCAGCTCCGTGGCTTGATTGACCCGCCTCCCACCAGTCTCCCTCAGTTCATGCTGGACCTATTTTACCCCAGAAGGGCTGAGAACTAAGGTATGGAGTGACGCTCTGCGCCACTACGTGCAGGGTGCTGCTCCCCCCCACCCCACTTGGTAGACCCTACAACTACCTGGAAGGTGAAGATTAAGCCCCATGTTAAAGATGGGGACGCTGAGGCTCCGGGAGCTTAAGTAACTTCTCTAAGGTCTGCCAGCAGGTAGGATGAGTTGCTGGGATTGGACCCAGGTCCGTGTGACCCCAAGCCCGGGCTGTTTCGCCACTCCGAGGCTGTCCCCATCAAACAGGCCTGGTGGGGGCGGGGGCCAGACAGCGCCGGGTGCAGCAGGAATCAACAACGAGGATCCTCCAGGGGAACTTTTCCCATTGAAAATCTGTTCCCCTTGCGGCCACGGGTGATTTATGGCTGGAGCTGATGAGAAACGTGCAGCGGAATGGAGGCGGGCGGGCGGAGGCGGCGCGGCATTGGGATTCTGCCGGGCGCTGGGGGCGGCGCGGGCCTGACACGGGCCGAGTAATTGATCTGGAGGTGCCAATTTGCAGCAACTAAATATTTGGTTTCTGCCTCTGCCCGCTCCGCGCTCTGCTCAAAGAAACTTCAATTAAAAGCGAAAAGCGAGGAGTGAGGGGAGGGAGGCACGCCCGGGTCCCCGCGGCCCGATCAATGGCGCGGAGCCTGGGGGCTGCGGAGCGCAATTTACTGGGCTAGGGGCCCGCAGTACCAGGGCCGGGCGGCGCCCCCTTCCGGATCGCCGAGCACCGGGCGCCCGACCCGCGCGCGACAGGCAGCGCCCGAGGGAGGGACCGCCGGGGCGGCTGCTGGGAGCTGGAGCTCAATCTCAGCTCGGCCGAGCAGACAGGAGTCCACTCTGTGCCAGGTGGGTGAGGGCCGGCCCCGACACCCCCTCCCCGAACGGACGTCGGGACCAGTGCAGTCGCGCAGGGACCCTGGGAAAGGAGGGGTCCCGGGCTGCTGGCCCCTCCCCCGACTCAAGTGCATTCACCAAAGGAACTTTGCAGGCTGTCTTGCCATCCAGCAGCGGTCACTCAGCATCTTCCTGAGCTCTGCTGGGTGACAGGTGCGAAGCTGGGCGCTCAGGTCCCATTTCCTTTCCTGTGCCTGCCCAACTGTCCACCCTTGGGTTGGTTCAAGAGCTGAGGGAGAATCCAGCCCAGGTCCCACCCTAGAGACCTGAGGGTCTGCAGGAGAGGGTTTGGACTGGGGGAGGGAGCAGTGAGATCCTGGGGAAGTGGGGAGGGGATCTGGGGAGGAGACTACAGCCCAGGGCAGGGGAAGAGATCACTGGGCCACATTTTCCTCCTTTTGTGGCTCAACACAAACCTGGTGACAATAGTCATTCACTGGCCAGAGTTTGTCCCCTGAACAATCCTCTAGTACTTTGAGGGACAGATCTGAGGGGTGTGGAAGGGGAGCTAACCACTGGTGCTGGGGGGTGGGCACCTCAGGGTCTGCAAGGTGGGGCAGCCTGGGCTACAGCAGTTCAGGGAGGGACGTCATGAGCGATGGAAGGGGGGTTAAAGAGGCATCCAGGTAGGCCTAGAAGGTAGAGCTGAGGGTGTGGGAGCGGAGGAGAGTTGAGGTGCTTAGTGGGGAGAGGGGTTTTTAAAGGCCAGAGGTGAAGGAGAAGGTAGAGGGGCTGGAAAGGTAAGTGAGAGGCCCTACCCCCTCCCACAGCACTGTGCCCACCTTCTGAGGTGGAAGGATGGCTAGGAGACTTACCCCTTCACCAAGGCAGGCCATGCTGGTCCACTCAGCTGCAGGCAGCAGCCCCCTTCCTCCCCTCCTCCCCTTTGTACCCCTTGTCCCCTGGGACTCCCCTTGGCCCAAGGCTGGGTGTGGAAGCCCTGGTACCGCCTGTATGGGCCCAGCCCTGTGCTCCCAGTGGCCTCCAGGCACTCCGATGGCCTGCTGGTCTCTTCTAGCTGAGGGAGGCCTGGGTGCCATCCCCTCCCCATTCATTATACAAAAGGCTGTGGGGAGGTTGATTTTACCCAACCCCCCACCCCGCTCCCTTTGACTCCAAGCTGATGCCTCCCAGGCCCTCCTTACCACCTCAGCCCCCAGGGCTCTTTCTTTGTGGCGTCACAGGGGAGCTGGAGCCAAGACCTGGCTGAGGAAGAACCTGGCCTGACCACCCTGAGTAGCCTCCCCATCCACTCCTGCCCTCGCGCCCTCCTGGGGCCCTAGCACTCCTGGCTTTGTCCTGGAGCCCCTTCCAACCTGCAGGCAGACTGGGCGCCGCTCCTCACTCTCCCTCCCTCGAGCCCCGACAACCCCACAACGCCGTCGCCACTGAGCTGTGGAGCAGAATGATTTCCTGTAATTGGCCAGCAATCCGGCTGACTGACTTGTTCTATCGACATGCTGGTTAGCTGAAAATTGTATTGGAATCTGAACAACTGGGAAGAGAGGGTGCGAGCAGTGAGAGGAGGTTCCTGGGCCACAGCTGGGTGCAGCCTTAGCCCCCCCACCTTCTCCGAGGGTGGCGCAGAGGAGCCACCAACCACGTCTCCCCTTTTAGGGAAGGAGCAGTAAAGCAACCCACAGGGCCTCATTACCCCCTTCATTTTGCTCCTTCTCTCCAGCCATCTCTGGGTGTCTCCCCTGCCCCCCTTTATGCCCCCACGGCCCAGGGTCATCACTGCTACCCCATTCCCTCTCCTGCCCTGGGACTGTTTTCTTCTGACCTAAAGTGCTTTTATGAGAACTGGGGATGCTCAGCAGACATGGTTACCCTCCACTCACCCCATTTCTAGCCATGGAGTGCCCCAACCATTCCCCTGCCTCACCTCCCTCCCCAAGTGGAGAGAGAGACTCAACATCTGAAGAGCTGACAATAATTCCTAGATAAACAATCAAGGTGTGCATAATGGGGATGGTGCAGGTAATGGGATGAGCACTGTGCTGGGAGTCCAGAAGTTTGGAGATTATACTGGTTTGTAACTTTGGCCACATGACTCAACCTCTGAGCCTGTTTCCTCCTGGGTAAAATCCTGACCGGCCTGCTTCACAGAGCTGGGAGACACGGTGGGTGTGAATCTGCTTTGTAAACCGTAAAGCTCCGCGAGTTACCCTAGGGCCAATCCGAGCCCGGGGTGCTGATGGTTTTAGGGGCCTGTCTGTCGTCTCTTCCCCGGCCAAGAGGCCCGGGCGTCTTCAGGCCTCGCTGGTGTCTTTTCGCTCCGCGCGGTCTGCTAAGCCCCAAAGTAGGGGAATGGAGCCCAGGGTCCTGTGAGCGTCGCCCTCGCGGGGAGTGGGAATGGAAACATCCTCCGCCCGCGGTGCCAGCTGAGCGTGCAGGGCGCCCGGGCCCCGCAGCTCCGACTTAAGAGGACGCGAGCGGGAGACACAGCTTCTTAATCAGCGCCCGGGGCAAAGCAGAGCGCCCGCGCCTCCGCCGCCCCCGCCCCCGCCCCGCGCGGCTCCGCGCCCCGGGGCTCGCGCTCCTGTCGAGCAGCTAGGCCGGGGATCTGAGGCCGTCCGCGGTCCCCGAGGGGAGGCGGGAAAACGACCGGGAGAAAGTAACTGCTGGGCTACCACCCGCCACCGAACCCACACCCAACCCGGGTGGGTGCTGCCACCTGTCGTCCGGAGGGGAGGCCGCCGGCTCGGGCGCTGGACGGCAGCTCTGGTGACCTGGCCCCTGGTGTGTTCTGGGCAGCAAGGGCAGATTATCCAATAAGCAAGGCAAGCACGGTGCTTACCTTGCTTACCAGATCATCTGTAGTGAACAATTTCACATTTTTTCACATCAAAGACTCTGCTTCTAGGTATGGCTGACATCTGTCTCTAGGAACACCACAGCATCTTCCTACAGAATCAAAGCCTCTTCTGAAATTTACAATCCCTGACAGGGGCGGATTACCCAATAAACAAGGTAAGCACGGGCTTACTTGTGCTTATTTAGTGATCTGTAGTGAAACTGTGCACTACAGATCAGTAAATAAGCACAAGTAAACCCGTGCTTACCTTGCTGAGTAATCCGTCCGTGGTCCTGGGCTCCCACACATGGCCTAAACATGAAGTCACATCCAGGGTAGGTAGTGCTTGATTTAAGGCCGCTGAAAGGGAGCCCAGGAGGATGGAGGCCTGAGGAGAGGGAGAGTGGGACCAGGGCAAAGGCAGGACAGAATCCGAGTTCTCGTCACACCTTGCAGCCTGGCCGCCCTCTGACAGCATTGCACTAACCTCAGCAGACTGGGCTAGGGAAGAAAAAAATTCTTTCAAAGTTTACAGTTTGCAAAGGGTTTTCCATCCTCCATTTATTAGGCCTTATGATGTAAGCTTTATGAAGCCCAGTTTACAGAAGAAACTGAAGCCAGGTCACACAGCAAGTAGGTGATGGAGCCTGGACCCACTCCCAGGTCTCCTGCTCTAAGGCTTGGGGGCACATGGCAGAATTCTGAAGTCTGGCTCTGTGACCAGAATCAAATCTCTCTGGACTGTTCTCTGTGAATTGAATAACTGATGTTGTCTTACCTATAGGGTGTCACACGTCCAGCACAGAGCCCAGCATCCACAGGCATTCATTAGTCATTTTCTCAATCACTGGGGTAACAGTGTGGGAGGGGTCTATCCCTTTCCTCTCCTTTGCCTCCTTGCTGCCAGGTCCCACCAAACCAGGGAAGCAGCAGGCTGTTCTCATCCCGCCTGGTTGACCCTGGCCCCCCACCTGGAAGCTCCCCACCTCCTCACCCAGCCATTCTTTGTCCTTTAGGGGTTTGCACTGAGTTAATGAGCTGGCCTCTGAGGAATGGGCAGCTCTGGGAAAGGGGGCACTGAATACGGCCACTACAGCATTCACATCTGTCATGCTCATTTCTGGCCTTAATAGGCTGTTGGCCACAGGATCAACACATTAGCAGACCTGCCAGCTCTGGCCGGGAAAGGCTGATGTCTACACTGGTCTAATTGGGTTGGGGAAGGAAGATGGAGCAGTGGGGTGGGTGGGGTTGTGATGCTGCCCCAGCACATTCATCCACCTCCCACATACATACTTCTGGACGTGGCTGGAATCCTTCTGGGCTGAGAGAGGTCAGGGGGGCTACTGTGCTTTCTGGAGCCTAGGAAGTGAGGCCCCCAGGTCCAATGTGGGAAGAGCCAAAACAACAAACAAACAAACAAACCACTGCCATTTAGTTGGTTGCCGTTGAGTCGATTCCAACTCTTAGCAACCCTATAGGACAGAGTAGAACTGCCCCATAGGGTTTCCAAGGAGGGCTAGTGGATTCGAACTGCTGGCCTTTTGGTTAGCAGTCAAGCCTTAACTGCTGCACCATGAGGGCTCCAGGAAGAGGCCAAGTAACTCCAAATGGTATCAGTCAAATTAGAGAACCTTGTTTGGTCCATGGACCTCAGTAACGAAGGCAGTGCAGGGTGTTTCAGATTAACACTTTATTAAGCACCAACAGGGAGCCAGGCTTCACACTAGGAACACAGAGATGAATAAGACAGTCCCTGCCCTCAAAGGGCTTACAGTCTAGGATACCAACCAGCTTTTGGCTTATGACTATACTCTGGATTAAAACAAGGGGGCATGGTATCCTAGAGCACCTAACCCAGCCTGGGGCTTCAAAGGTTTCAGCTGGGAGTTAGCCAGTTGTAGAAAAAAAAGACAGGCATTCCAGGTGGGGGAGCAGCATGGGCAAAGGCACAGAGGCGAGAACAGCCTAGTGCATGTGGAGTACTAAGGAAAGCATCTAGTGGGAGGCACGGGTGGCGGAAGGCTGGGAGGTGGTGTGCAGGGTATGGGAGTGCTGGAGAGGTCCCATGGTAGGATGGTGGGGCGTCCTAGAAGTCAGACCCCTGCCCGGCTACAGCATTACCCACGAGAATCCTCTCTGCACTCTGTTTGAAGGTGGCAGCCCTTGGTCCAAAAGGATTCCCCATTGTCCACTACGGAGGTTTTGGCCATGATGGGGGCACCTGCTTGGATCAGGTTCAAGCCCAGGGAACACTTGGCCTCCTAGCTCTACACTGGTGAGGGCCACCAAAACAGTGCTCCCCACCCAGCTCACAAGACACTTATAACAGATGGTCTCTGAGTGTTGCTGTCATGCACCATCACGGATACTGATCTGTAGGTGGTGCCAGAGGGGAAGAGCCTTGGGGAAGGTAGGAAGGAATAGCGACTGGCAGCTGTTTCTCTACTTCCAACAGGATGCTCTCCAAAGAAGAGTCCACCCAGGGCAGGGCCCAGCCCAGACTCAGATCATGTGTGAGTATGTGTATGTGTGTGTGTGTGTGTGTGTGTGTATGAGTGTGTGTGTGTATGGTGTGAGGGGTTGGGGGAGAAACAGGATGCCTGACCTGTGACTTCCTGCCTTGGAGTACCCAGCTAGGGGGCAGGCAGGAGGTAGCGGGTAAGCAGGTAGAGGAGGCTGGCAATGCCAGCTAGGCCTGTGAGGACGCCAAGCCTCAGTGGCAGGTACTCTAGGGAGTGCTCCAGCTCGGCATGCAGGAGGACAACCTGGCGTTTGGTGATGCTCCACTCGCCTGAGTTGTCCAAAACGTGGCGGGCCATGCGTGCTTTGTCCTTCAGGGGCAGCTGGGCTGAGATGCGGGCCTCTGCGTCCTGGCGGTTCAGCTTGTTCCGCTGCATCAGCCGCTTCAGCTGTGTGTCCCGGTCACTAAGTACAGGGTAAGAGGGCTGCTCAGGCACTGCAGGCCCAGCCTCCCTCCTCCAGCAAGGTACAGAGCTGGGACATCCCCGTCTGGCCCAGCCTGGAACAGGGTCTGGGGGCTGGACCTTTCTTGGAATCCTGCCCTGCTCTAGGATACTCAGAGTTCCACCCCCAGGGAGAGGGGCTTGGAAGCTCACTGGCTATACCCTCCTCACCCCACTCCTTGTGAGGCTGGTGGCTCTGTGGGCCACCTAAGTCCCTCAATACAAGCAAAGGGTGGGGGGAAGGTTTGCAGCAGCTGTTTTCTGCTATCTGGGGTCTTTCTGCTTTGCCACTAGGCCTACATTTCCCCAGCTATAAGACAGGAGGATTTGATCACCTGAAATCAGCTACATCCTGGATCCCTGGATGGGTGACCTTTACTGAAAGGCCTGTGCCTGCAAGTTAAACATTCCCTGCAGTTCCCCTGGGGCTGGGCCTGCTGCATCAAGAATAGCTTCCACCACAAAGACCCCTCTCCTTCCCCGCCCCACCCCCACCCCCACCCGCACACACATCTAGAGCAACAGAGTGTGCTGAGATACTGTGTTTGATGCCACTAATGAATGGAAGGGGCAAGCCCCAAGTTCCTTCAAAGAGGAGCAAGGACTTGGGAACTGAGAATTGGATCCCTCAGTCCTTAGGACAGGATAAGCACTGCATTAAGCTGAACAACACCCAGGTCTTCCAACTCCAAAGGAAATTCAGAGAAGACTTCTTTTACCCACCCTGATATTACCATCTGGGTCCTTCCTCCTCCCTCTGGAAGGTCCCTCTCCTGCCTTTGGCTGCACAGGACCACCTGGCTTGGCCTGCTACGGTCAGTCCTTAGGAATGGGCTCCTCTCCACCACTCCTCTGGCTCTATGGGATTCCTAAGCCCCTCAATAGGAATGAGTGGGGGAAGGGTGGCAGCACTGTCTTCTGCCATCTGGGGCCTCTCTGCTTTGCCACTAGACCTGAGCTTCTCCAGTTACAAGGAGGGAGGATTTGATCACTGCAATTTGGTCCCCTCTTAGGGACCCTGGGAAGCAGACTAAGCAAAGCCAGACACGTGGGAGTGGCAGCCCACCCCTCCATGACAATGAATGCAAGAGGCCACTGATTTCCTTTGGCACAGGGAACGGCAAACTGTTGAGGTCATGGCACCAAAAATCCCTGCTTGGCTGAGAACAAGGACTATCTAAACTTAGTCAGGGGAACCACAAATTTGGCTGGGAAAATCTGGGTGAGAGACTGGAGATGGCTCGGGGCCCTGTGGGTGCACATCCTTTTGAGGGTGCAGCCGAGATGCAAAGGCCTCTGGGACGTGAAGGCAGCATCCTCCTCCAACCCTGGGTTGGGGCCCAGAAATAATCCCGTTATGGTTCACTTAAGACTTGCTACTATTTGTGGTAATGGGATTTTTCCCCAAACACCTATTCCACTATTGACAAGTGCCTCAGGAAATGTGAATAATCACATTTTGGTATAATCACACTTTGGTAAATGCCCCATGTTATTTCAGATGCACCAGGGATCGCTTGCCATTAAAAAGGACCCATGAGGGGAACCTTACTTTTGTAAAATGTAGGTTCCTTTAGTGAAAAGCAAATAATCATTCCCTTGTAGCTCTCTGGAATCTCTCAAGTCATATACCCATGTGTACTCAAAGAGGGGCAGGCCCAGAACCCAGGATTCTGGCAAAGCCTCCTCTGGCTGGCAAGTGGGGCTGGAGCAGATCTCTTGGTGAGGAGGCAGAGGCTAAAAAGTCCCGCTCATCTGCCAGAAGCCACAGCTATCCCTGCTCTTAGCAAACAGAGCAACTGAACAGGAAAACGCAGGAAGAGAGGGTGGCAAGGGTGGGCATGAGGTCATCCGTGACTGCAAATGCCCTGCGTGTTCTTAAGTCTTATTATAGGCCTGTTCTGTTTCCCTATCTACACACCAAGAGCCTTCTTCTTTTTTTTTTTTTAATCCCCAGGTACAAAGTTCCAATCGCATCGAGATTCTAAGGCAAAAAGGATTCCACGTCTTCAGGGAGCCCATTCGGCCTCAGTTGATAGTCTTCCACAAACAGGGAACAAAGAACCCAGAGAGGCTGCAAGTTTACATGGGGAGCCACAGGCCAATGGGGGAGCTGAGAAGGATGCCTGAGACCCCACACCAGGCTCACGGGATTCATACTGGGCTTTAAGGACAGCCCATGGTGGGGAGTTGGGAGATGAGGGTGATCTCGGGGCACTGAGACAGTACTCCAGGCCCCACCTCCCGTGTGCTAGAAGCCTCCCACGCATTAGTCTCTTGAGAACCACCCTGTGCCCAAAATACTTGCAGAGCCAAGTGCCCACCTATGTGTCTGCTGCATTGTGGGTGGCATCTAGGAAGTTTCTGGGAGGCAAAGACACTCTGAAGCCTCATCTACTCTCTCACCCCGCTGCGACTGTGACTCATGTTCTCCAACAGCTCGATCCTCCTCTGTCTGCCAACCCTGGATTCTGGTTTACTTCATGTCCTGGGGGATTCTGAGAACAAAGCTCCTTCCTTAGCTGGGCTCTGACACGTCCCTCCATGCAACTTTTTGTTCGGGTATTGCCAATGGGTGAGCCTGGACAAATTCCTTAACCCCCTCCTTCAGTTTTCTCTTCTGTAATGCAGAAGAATCAACCCCTGCCCTGACCACCTCCTGTTGAAAGGTAAAGTGAGTGAAGCAATAAATGTGCAAGTTGCTTTGGAAAGCTGAGAAGTGTTATAGGAGGGAAAAGGGATCCAGTGAATGTGAATAACAACTACATCTCACGTACTTTGGACATGTTATCAGGAGGGACCAGTGCCTGGAGAAGGACATCATGCTTGGTAAAATAGAGGGTCAGCGAAAAAGAGGAAGACCCTCAACAAGATGGACTGACAGTGGCTGCAACAATGGGCTCAAGCGTAACAATGATTCTGAGGATGGCGCAGGACCAGGCAGTGTCTCGTTCTGTTGTACATGGGGTTGCTATGAGTCAAAACAGACAGCACCTAACAGGGGGGCCAGGTATCTGGGCTGAACCGCTGCCAACGGCCAGCAGGGGGAGCCCTTCCCAAGCACTTATAGAAGCAGTGGTGGTACGGCATCACCAGTGCAGACAAAAGGGTCCACTTCCCACACCTACCCCCCAGACATACCCAGGTCGGGCAGGGAGGTCAGTTTCTATAGGCTCTGGGCACTGCTGCCAAACCCCCTGTGCTTCCTCGCCACATTCAGGGAAGAAGGTACTCCAAGGGCACTCCTTCCCAGCCTTAGTGCGGCTGGGCCAGGCCACGTACTCACCAGTACACTACCACTGTGTGTCTCATGTACTTGAGCAGCTTCTTGGTCTCAAACAGCAGGGGGATATCCAGAATCACATAGCGGTATCCTGGGAACAGGCAAGAAAACCCACAAGTTCAATTCTGCAAGCACATACTGAAGATGACCAAGTGTTGGAACAGAAAGGAAGCCACCAACCCTAGGATGGAGGGCTCCCAGCAGTGGCAGAGACCTTCCAAGGGCAGACACAACCTGAACGCTAGCCAGTTCCAATGCCATTCAGAACAGAATGCCACAGAAAATCATTTCTGGCTCAATGCTCAGGGAAGACTTGTAGGAAGGATGGCATTTGTACTGGCCTTGGAAAGGGGGATTCCAGCACGAGGGACAGCCAAGCACAGGGAGCAATGAGGTGTCCCCTGCTCGGGTTGAAGTGCAGGCCTCCTGCACTGTGAGGCAAAAGTGACAAGGTGGTTGGGGTAGGTACAAAGGGGTTAGTTGGCCTTGATCCTGAACCCAAGGGAGTTGTGACTTCCGAGCAGGGAAATGACACAACCAGAGTTGCAGGAGACTGGGGAGAGTTTTCTGGAGTAATGACCCTTTCTGCCCTACTTCATCTTACCTTTGCTCAAAAAGACCAAAAGGATAAGTTCCTCCTCAAGAACCTAGTTTGAGCCTGGCCCCCTGCTGGAGAAGTCTGGTATGGCTCTCTCAACCAACTCACCAGGGCAGCAGCCCCAAAATGAAAGAGGCTGCTTCTCAGTGTCAGAGGCAGACCTCCAACCAGAAATTGTGGGGACTGGGTCTGGAGGTGGCAGGGCTGGTTATAACTGATACTATACGACTCCAAAGAGGCAAAAGGTGCTGGCTGAACTTCCCACTAACAAGCCAAGGCCAGTCAAAGGCAGCACCCTGACTACTGTGAGTGGGCACGTTCCCTGGGCTGCTTGCCCAGAAACACCCTCCCAGTTCTCTTTAGGCCAGCAATCCCTGTGTATGTGTGAAAAAGCTGGCAGGGATCTGGGGAGTAGTGAGGGTAAAGGACAGGACGGCTTCTACCCAGAGACAGCTGGCCTGGATGGGGCGGAGACTACACCGATGGGAACATGCCTGACTCCACACACTTTCAACCACAGAACCAGACATACACATACCAACTCCACGGGTGTCACAGGGAATGTGGTGCTCAAGGTGTTGCAGGGAACAGGGGAGGCAACCCCAGCTGCTGGGTTTCCCGGCCCCCAGGACCTGCTGCCAAGGAAGTCCAAGAGAACCCCTCAGCTGAATGAGGGAGTCAAGAGCATAGATTCTGATAACATAGGTTGGCTTATAGCCCCCCACCTGCCCATCATGTGACCTTAAGCCCCTTAAGGAATTCATCTGTGTGAGTAAAATAAAACTATCTACCTCATGGGATGATAATAAGGATTAAATAAGGGAATGCATGCAAACCACCTTTCGCATGCAAACCGCCCGGCACTCCCTCCTCCAGCCTTTCTAAGCGCTCCATAAATGATGGTTATTATGACCACTGTTCCCAGGAGAGAGGCCAGCAGTGCTGGGTACCCTCTTATGCCCCCACCTCAGAGCACGAGCCAAGACCAGATCCTCTCTGGGCCTCTTATCTCCCTTTCCTGCCCCACTCCCGTTGCCTCCTCTCCTCTTGCTGGCCTTTCTCCTTGGCCCTCTCAGGAGCTCATGGCCAGCTCTTTGGTTCACCGGCAAAGGGCTATTCAGCTGTCACATCCCTCCTGCTTGATAAGCTCTGCAAACTATCCTGACTCTATTAAGACATCCGTCTGCCTACACAGAGACCTCCCCAACAGCTGGCGATCTTATCTGATGTTTGATTATACCAACTTTGACAGTTGTACTTGCTTCACTCATCAGAGAAAAACTGGGACTGTGCAAGCCACAGCTGTCGTCCCCGTTTTTCACCTTATGGAGCTGAGAAGAGCTTTCTGGCTTTTATTTAAGTGGTGGTGGCGGGGGAGGCTGGGTGGATGACACAGTGGGAGAGCTCTGGAGTGGGTGACATTATCCTATGCTTAATTTCAGAAGGAGAGAGCCACTGTCAGAGCCCTGCAGATATACTTGTAATTGGCCTGGGAGCAAACGCAAAAGGGCAGGAATGAAAAGCAGAAGGCTCCGCTCCTGGGCAGGGGATGGGAGGTGTACTGGCACAGACAGGCAGCAGGACAAAGGCAGAAAGACCAGAGACTCTTCTTAGCGGGGAAGAGGGGCTGCAGGAAGGGCTATGGCAAGGTGCTGATGGGGGAAGCAGGGCTGGTCCAGTAGGAAGGATGTCTGGAGCCAGTTCCAGCCTGCCAGAGCTTGGGGAAGTTGGGGGGCTCAATGTCATGGATGTCTGTCCAGTCACCATCTCCTTCTAGAGGGAGTGAGGGTGAGGATGGGGAGGGTTCCTCACTCTGTACATGAGAAGTTGGGAGAAAAAGGGGTTTGATCATCACAGTGCAAAGGCCTGAAGAAAATTTAGAAAGCTCCCCTATGCCATCCAGGCAGGAAAGTCTCCATTGTGACTGACAGTGGGGAGAGAGACAGCCAGACCTGCAGCACCAAGGCCAACGCTGGAGGCCATGTATGCCAAAGGCTGGCAGCAGACTCACCGGGCCTCACGCCAGCCTCTTGCCTGATCCTGAGCCCTTGCTCTGTGCTCTCCCAATGTTCCTGGTGAATTGACCCCATCCTGGACAAGAAGTGTCAGCTCACTCCTGCCCAACACTGTCCTCTAGAACAGGGCTTGCACCATAGTATATGGCTTGGGAAAGGCTACACAGCTGCATGAGCAAGGTTCTTGTCAGTGACCAAAGGCCCTTGCTTTTCAAACCCTCTCCCCTCCTTCTAGCCAGGCATACCCCCTGGCAGTCCTTGCACATGCCGGGCTGACTCTGACCACTGAGACCTACCTCTGCATAATTGTCCCCGAATTAGAATTCCTCCACCACCTGCCCTGGCCATCCTGGTCCCTCCCCAACTTCCATTCCATTTACAAACTTACTTTCCCAGGTGGCTCAACCATTCCCCGGTCTGACTCTGACTGTGGTTTCTATTTGTGGAGTGACTGACTATCCCTAGCATGGACTTTCAGTCCTCCCAACAGCTTTCCAGAGTCAACATTCTTATCCTCACTACACAGCTGAGGAAACAGGCTGAGGGACTGGATCGCCAGGACTTGAACTCAGGTCTAAGGACTCCATCACTCATCAGCTATTATCACTCTCATCCCCACCAGAAAAATCAACTTACTTCCTAGGGATCATGAATCAAAAGCCTCATGTGTCTCTTCTCATTAAATTGTCAACTTCCTTAAGAATTGGGGGACGTGTACTTCTTTCTTCTGGGGATTGTGTCAATGAAAAGTGTGAATGGACCAGCCTGAAAAACCAGCTCCCCAACCCTGGCCCTGAAAGGAGTGGGCTTTGTCCCTGGCCCCTGGGTCTTACCCCGGAGAAAGTACTTGAAGGTCTCTTTCATCATTTCCTTGCGGATCTCAGGGTGGGTGATGGTGTTGAGCAGCCGCCGCAGGTCAGGCTGGTTAAAGATCAGGTCCCCCAGGACCTTGCGGTTGATATCACCATTCTCTAGCAAGACCTCAGTGCCAAAGGCCTCCACAATACGCCGGTGGGCGGGGTATCCTGGCTGAACCACTGTGGCACAGGGAGGAGGCTGAGTCACTCTCAGGAGCCTCCAGGCCAGCCAGAGGACCCAAGTGACTTGACGTAAGATGACGGAAGAATTCAAGGGGTGCTTCTTGCAGTTGGAAAAAAAAACAAAATGAGGGGAGGACTCCAGACTTCCTGGAGCCAAGGAGGCTGGATGAACCCCTGAAACTACTGCCCTGGGATAATCTTTACACCTTAAACCAAAAATATCCCCTGAAGTCTTCTTGAAACCAAACAATAGTTTAGCATAACTAGTAAAGAATATCCGCCTTGAGCACTGTGCTCTTTTAACATCTATCTATATGGGATCAAATTGACAACAGCAACTTGAAAGATTAGATAGGAAACCTACAGGGCAGTGAGTTGATGTTAATGGGGGAGGAACAACTTGGAAAAGGAGGGTGAGAATGGTTGCACAACTCGAAGAACGTAATCAATGTCAGCGAATTGTACACGTAGAAACTGTTGAATTGGTGAATGTTTCGCTGTGTATATTCCCAACAACAACAAAATTAAAAAAAAAAAAAAAAAAAAACTAGAACAAAAAAGAGGAGAGGGAAAGCGGTTAGGAAGAGAAGGCACAGACTCCTCATGTTGGTGATGGAGAAGGTAAAGGAGGACACTCCCAACAAGAAGGAAGAGTAAACAGAACAGAGGGGGGGAGGCAAGAAAGCCTTTGCCTCCTCTGACACCTTGAGGTAAGGAATTAAAAGGGTGAGGCATGGCAGAAAAGAGAAAGAGGGCACACAGGGGAGCTGATGTGTACAATCCCCGACACCCCCTCCCCAACTCACCATGCCGGGCAATGACGTCCACATCAATCACTGCACAGCCCAGCTGCTGGAACACCTGGATCACTGAGCTCTTGCCCGAGGCAATACCCCCCGTCAGGCCCACCAGGAACATCTTGCCCAGGAAAGAGGGAGGTCAGAACCCTCAGAACCAGGAGCCAGGCAGTCACTGGAGAGTAACGACAGCTCAGCCGCTGCTGGAGGAAAGACAAAAGGACCTGCTGGTCAGACAAGAACAGTGTTGCAGCTAGGTGACTGGGGGAGCGGGAGGCAGAGGAAGGGAGGGGAGATATGGCCTGGCTGGGGAAAGTCAAGCCTGAGCTTGGGGAGCACTGGGTCTACCTGGATGGAGACAGAGAACGCCTCCAGGAAAAACCTTTTAAAAACACTCCTAAAGAAGGCAAACTAACACAGTACAAATTTAGCAATCAAAATGCTGAGCAGGCAAGAACCAGGTCAGGTGCTGTTAAGCAAAGAGTGCTTTCTGGAGGAGGCCGTTTGCCTCATCGGCAGAAAGGAGACACCCACCCCTCTGTGGGGAACCCAGTTGAAGTTCAGATGCCCCTGATGAAAAAGACCAATGCAATCACAGCCTCCACTCTTACTGGGACACTGAGGCTCATGGGGAAGAAAGGGCCTACCGGCAACCACGCCAGTGGGTCGCAGGAGAGATTACAAACAGACCCCGGGGATCTGGGCCCTCTTGCTCCAAGCCCCCTCTGCCCGCCCCACCCTGAGCACCAACCCGAGGGCCACATGGGTGGCTGGTCTAGACTGAGATGCCTAATCCCTCTGGCTCAACCAGCAAGTGGCCTAGGTGGGGCTCAGTGGCTTGGGCTTGGCAGCACTAAGCTTGAAGGTTTAGAGAAGGCTGGGTTTTGCCAAGGAGGAATGTGAGGGGAAGGATGACAGGCCGGGAAGGGACTCTGAGCTCCGTGATGTGATCTGTGGCTCCCCCTGAAGGAGGAGCAGCGGTGTAGCACAGAGGTCAGGAGCACAGGCCATGAAGGAGGCTGGACTCCAATCCCAGCTCCTCCACTTACATCTTGTGATGCTAGGTAAGTCACTTATCTCTCTGAATCTGTTTTCCTATCCATAAAATGGAAATAGCAAAACCTGCCTCATAGGGTTGTTGTGAAGACTGAATGGGAAACATACATGAAGCCCTTCACATATGACCTGACTGTACACTGTCTGACTCGCTGGCTTTGGACATGTCATCGGGGGGATCAAATGCTGGAGGAGGACATCATGTTTGGTGAAGCAGAGGGCCAACAAGGGCAGGGGAGACCCTCAGTGAGAGAGACTGGCATAACAGCCACAGTGATCAATTTGAATATGCCAGCAATTGTGAGGATGACGCAGGACGGGGCAACACTTGCTCTGTTGGACGTAAGGTTACCATGAGTCAGAGTTGACTCAATGGCAGTTGACACCAACAGCACTGCCTGAGAAATAGTAAATGTTCAATAAATAGCAGTGAGGAAGGTGAGGTTGGGTGGAAGGTGTGGGTTAAGAGAGGAAGAAAAGAAAAAAACTTTCACGAAGTCCGGTCCCCATTCCTGCACCCTCATACTATCTCACAATAAACCAAAAAACCAAACCCGATGCTGTCAATTCTGAATCATAGTGGCCGTAGAGGCGGAGTAGAACTGCCCCATAGGGTTTCCAAGGAGTGTGTGGTGGATTCGAGCTCCAGACTTTTCGTTAGCAGCCGAACTCTTAATCACTACACCACCAGGGCCTCCAATGGATAAGTGTGACTGCTGCTCTCACCAGCTCTGTCCAGCCGCTTCCAAAAGTTAGGTTTCATTTTCTGGAGTCAACGGGGCTCCCATGTCCTGGATTTTGATACCCAAGCTAGAAGAAAATTAAATGGAAGGCCAGCTCTTTTCTACCCTTCCTTCGATAGCAAGTCACTTCTCCAGGACCTTGAGATCTGTCATAGGACTTTTTTTTTTTTTTTTTGGTTAAACAGCAGATTACTGTCCTAATTACACTTTGCTCGAGCTTATCCTGTAATCAGTTTGTCTCCCCTGAGGACACACCACATGACAAGGGGCTTGGGATGTGGGCTGAGTGGGTGGGTGGCTTGGGGCGGCAGAGGCACCAATTGAAGTTTAAATCTGCCTAGGACCATTCTCACCCAGGGAAGCCAGGGTGGAGACAGGAAAATATTCACCAGAGTCACCACCCAGATGAAGGAGACCTGAGTATTGCTGTCCCTAAAGCAATGGGAATTGGCTTCTCTTCTGCTGAATGACCCATGTGAAGGAATGGGGGGTGCCCTGAGAACAGGCCAGGGCCTGGAGGAGGAGCAACAGCCAGCTCTCCACAGGGCCCTGACCCCGTATCACTGAATGCATGCTGCTGTCACCTGGTCACCCAAATTTGCCAGGCTTGGCTGAAGGGGCCTCAAAGACCATCTGGCTGAGGCAACCTCAATCCCCACAGTACACAGATGCCAGGACCCCACCCAAACCGAAAACCAGTTGTCACGGAGTTGATTCTAACTCATGGTAACCCTATGTGTTGCAGAGTAGAATTTCACTTCGTAGGGTTTTAAAGGCTGTGACCTCTCAGAAGCAGATTGCCAGGACTTCCTTCCACGATGCCTCTGGATGGGTCTGAACCACCAACCTTTCAGTTAGTGCCAAAATCCAAACCCACTGCTGTCAAATCAACTCTGACACATGCTGACCCCATGGATACACAGTAGAACTGCTCCACAAGGTTTTTTTGGCTGTAATCTTCATGAAAGCAGATTGCTAGCCCTTTCTTCTGTGGTGCTGCTCATTGAGTTTAAACCACCAACCTTTTGGTTAGTAGTTGTCATGGATTGAATTGTGCCCCCCGAAAATGTCTGTCAACTTGGCTAGGTCATGATTCCCAGTATTGTATGATTGTGTGTTGTAAATCCTATCACTATGATGTAATAAGATGGATTAGCAGCAGTTATATTGATGAGGTCTACAAGATTAGATAGCCAACAGAGAAAGCCTTCCCCTGGAGCTGACGCCCTGAATTTGGACTTGTAGCCATGAGACCGTGAGAGAATAAATTTCTCTTTGTTAAAGCCATCCACTTGTGGTATTTCTGCTATAGCAGCAGAAGATGACTAAGACAGAAGTCAAGCACTCAACTGTTTGTGCCACCCAAGGATTCTTAGACCTCTCCTGCAACCTACTGAATCAGAATCTCTGGAGATGGAGCTGCTCAGGTAGTTCTCATGTACAGCAGGGCTTCGGATCAACTTAACTCTTCATTTACAGTGGTGAAGACTGACGGCCAGAGAGAAGAGACTTGCCCAGGGCCACAGCTATCAGGCCAGAGAGAAGAGACTTGCCCAGGGCCACAGCTATCAGCATACCCCAGATGGAATTCAAGGCTCCCAATTCCCTAGTCTAGACCCCTGCCTTTAATGTACTCCAAACCCGTTACCACTGAGTCAATTCTAACTCATAGCGACCCTACAGGATAGAGTAGAACTACCCCATAGGATTTCCAAGGAGCGGCTGGTGGATTCGAACTGCCTACCTTTTGGTTAGCAGCCAAGCTCTCAACCACCACACTACCAGGGCTCTGCTTAATGTACTCAGGGAATGAAAAATTAATTACCTTTAGACTAACAAAAAAAAAACCAAACCCATCGCCGTCGAGTCGATTCTGACTCATAACGACCCTATAGGAAGAGTAGAACTGCCTCACCGGGTTTCCAAGGAGTGGCTGGTGGATTCAAACTGCCATTTTGGTTAGCAGCCGAGCTCTTAACCACTGCGCCACCAAAGCTCCACCTTTAGACTAAGTAAGACAAAATGAAGAAGGTGAATCTGTCTGTAGGCCAATCAATTCAGAGCCAATGAGAAATGATATTTTGATTATCATACTATTGTTTTTCCTCCTGCAGAATGGGGTCAAGGGGACTTTGGACAGAGATCAGGACACAGATATAAATTCCAGGCTCAGCTCTGTCCCAGGGTAACCTAATAAATCTCTTCCCTTTTCAGAGCCTTGGATTACCATCTGTGGAAACAGATCAACAGCTGCTTGGCCTCCATCAGGAAGGCCAAGGGGACGGAGAAGCACATGCCTGTGGAGGTTCTCGGCTGCTGGCTTAAAGGGGTTGGACAAATAACAGCTGTTTTTGTCCAACAAGCCCCTCCATAACTCAGCCCCTCCCTAACGATTGACTGAGCATCTCTGAGCTTTGCTCAGTGCCAGGAACTTCTTGAGCAACCAAATGAAAGCACAGGTCTTGCTCCTCAGGGAGGTTGGAGACACAAACAGTAACAACTGAAACCAGCAGAGAAACAGAGCACCAACAGGTGAGGAGGAGTGGTCACCTGGTACTCCCCCTGGGCCCAGAAGGTATGTGGAGGTGCCTTCCTTCTGGCTCACGTATCTGCCAGGGAGAGAGCTGCAGCAAAAGCCTACTGTCCTTTTAGGGCTTAAAAAAAACAGTTGCCATCAAATCGCTTCCAACTCATGGCGACTTCCTGGGTGTAAACTATGCTCCACAGGGTTTTCAATGGCTGATTTTTCAGAAGTAGATGGCCAAGCCTTTTTTCCAAGGCATCTCTGGATGGACTCGACCCACCAACTTTTTGGTTATCAGGCAAGAATTTAATCATTTGCACCACCCAGGGATATCTCTCAAGGCTTAGCTGGGAGGAAACAGAGGCTTAGATTCTGAGCTGCCTCTAAATCCCACCTAGCCCTTTCTGGCAGCTCCTCCCCAGGAATCCACGGAGAAGTGCTCCCTTTGATAACCTGTATTCATGACTTTCTTTCTGCTCTGGCTCAAGTCATCATTTTCCAGAACTCACCCCAGTCCTTTATTCCACTGCCATTTATACTGAGGCAGTGGCACCTCACAGCAACTCCTAAACCTGGCCTGGATCTGCATGCCCTACAAAACTTTAGAAAAGGTACAGAAACCCAGGTTCCACCCCAGATCTACTGAATCTGAATCGCAGGTGGGACCCTGGTGTCCCAGCCAGCAGGGCACTGGAACCCCCGCTAGAATGGAAGAGTGTGAGCTGGGAGTTGAAAGGCCTGGGTTGCAGTCTCTGAGCTCTGCCATAAAACTACCCGTGTGGCTGCAGGCAGACCTCCTCCCCAGGCCCAGTGCTGCAAGTGCTCCATAAATAAGAAATGGGGGCTGGCCCTGAATGCCTTGTCATCTCTGTAAAACGAGGCGGCTGGCCTTCCAGTGCCAATAACAGTGCCAGCTCCTGGATAGGCTGTGCGTCACAGTGGTCCTTTCTTCCTCTCCCTCTGGGGTTTAGCGCTCTTCCAGGAACAGTCAATAAATGTTTACCTAGTGGATCAAAGAATGACTGTTCATGGCCTGGAATCTTCCTCCTCAATACCCAAAGTCATTAACAGAGCTGGCTTGGCTAGAGGAGGAAGGAAAACACTGAGTCCCATAGTTACAGAGAAGAAGTCAATGCCCTGTGGAGGGAAAAGGGACACTAGATTCCAGAACTAATCCCAGGCAAGGGAGACATCAGCCAAGGTAGGATCAGGAGGAAAAGCCAGGGCTCCAATTTGAATCCTTTCATTTTCCTCCTCCTCCATGTCAATGGAAAGGCAGCAGGGGGTAAAGAAAGGGCAAGGACATCTGAGTCAGAGGTGGTGTCTGTACCCCAAATCTGCTGTGAGCTCTGAGGTCTGAACTTCCAACTCTGTGAAATGAAGATCAGATTCTACTGTGCTCCATAAATGGTGGGCCCCTCTCATTGGCTTCTTCAAACTGCTTTTCAGCTCTTACCTCCTGGGCCTGCCCCAACAGCCCCAAGGAGACAAAGAAAATACATTCAGGGAAGAATAGTCTGTTTTGGAATCTCCTCTGGCAGTGCTGCTCTTAGGGAAAAATGAGTGGGTGGCTTCACGTGCCAACAGACAAAAAGCACAACTGCCCGGTGTATCTTGTACAAGTTGTAACCCCTCTAGACCCATTTGGCTAATCTAAGCCATCAGCACCTCATGTCCGGACTGCTGCAGTAGCCTTGCGTGCGACCTGACTCGCCTCTTATTTCTCCTCAAGGCTTTCTCTACATGGCAGTCAGTCATGGCTTAAAGTGAACACTGGATCATGTCATTCTCCTGCTTAAAACCTTCACTGCCTTCTTGTCCCTCCTCCTAGCCCCTCCCAGAGGCCTCCAGGCACTGTGTGACCTGCCACCATCAACCCCTCCACCCCCTCAGTGATTCACTGTCCATGTCCTGTGCAAGTCAAACTGGCCTTCCCTCTGTCCCTGAACATGCAGGCTCTTTCCTCCCTCAAAGCCTCTGTATATGCTGCTCCCTCATCCAGAACTATCCTCCTGGCTAACTCCTCTTTATTCCTGCACCTAATCAGACACCAGGCACTGTTTAAGCTTACACTCTAATGTAGGAGGTGGTGGTGAGGGGGGATATAAACAATAAACTCACAACATGTGTGGTGGCGGTAAGTGCTACAAAGAAAAGAGAAGGGGGTAAAGGTATCAAGAGTGATGGGGGCATTGTTTTAAATGAGGGACCAGGGGGGCCTCTCTGAGCAAGGACCTGAAAGCAATGAGGGAGCAAGTCACAGCTCTTCTTCAGAGAAGCCTATTTTGATCCCCTAATCCACATCAGTTCCCTGAGTCTTTCATGGCTCCGTTTACTCTCCCTCCCTTGTACCTATCATGGTGTGTACTTTTATTTCTGTTCGTGTGACTATTAGGAATGTTTTAGATAAACTAAGCTCCATCAGGCCAAGGGCCATGTCTAGCGTGCGTCCCTTTGTCCCAGCATTGAGTATGGTGTCCGGCACATATCTGTCACTTACCAGGTGAATGAATTGGTCAAGTTACTTAAATCTCTCTGCAACTCAGTTTCTTCATCTGTAAAATGCAGCTAATGGCATTGGCTTCTCTGAGTTGCTGTGAAGAGTAAATAAGTTAGTACATGTGAAGTGCTCAGAATGGCGCCTGGCACACACCAAGCACTCAGTCAATGGTCCCTATTTGTTATTAGAGTGAATTTAATTTACAGAATGAATGACTGAATGACTTCATGAGCAGGCCTAGGTGTCAGCCCAGGGCGGGGAGGGGCCTGCTCCTTTTTCCATTAGAACCTGCTCCTAGTTGCTAGTAAATCTCTCTTGGAAAAAATGGAAACAAGCAAAACACCCAATGGTTAAACAGAGAAAGGAACGAGTATTTGAATGGACATTCTCTTCCCTCCCTTGGGACTTGAGTCGGAAGCACGTTCTATTGCTTCACATTTCCCAATCAACAGCCCAAATCTGCTTGTACAGGGCCAGGACCTCTCTCCCTCATTAGCGTGCGGCTTTGCTTCCTCCTCCTTTTGATGTCTCTCAGGATTTCACACTGGGCACGCTGACCAGCCAGAAGCTTCGCCTTTGAATTGCTTTCCAAAGGAGATGTATCTATTTTGCACCAATGATCAATACAATCATTCACAAAAACGAGTCATTTCCTGCCTTGGGACCCAATTATTTTCTCGTGGAACCAGTGGTTGCAAAAATATATTGTTTTCCAGTTAACTATTAAGTGCTATTTTTATATACGGTTTCCTTACTCCTAATCTTTCTTTATAGGTGAGAAGCTGCTGTTTAAACCTCTGAGTCCAAGTTCTCTCCTTGTGGCTTGGCCTATTAAGTTCCACCTCCTCCAACTCGCCAACTACCTGGAGGGAGCCCAAGAGGAGGTGTGGATGGTCATGCTGTCTCTCCCTCCCTCCCCACCTGCCAACACCAAGGGAAGGGAAAGAAAAGGTCTCTCTTTTCTACTTGCACACTCTCCCAGCACAAACCAGCACCCAGGGAGCTTTTACAGGTGGGCAGGGAAGCTTACTGGATAGACTACTATGCTGGAGTTTATGCAGACAAAGGATCACAGAGAACACCAACTCCCAGAGGATTCCCTCAGAGGGCCCTAGATTTGGATCTCAGCTCTGTCCCTTAACTAGCTGTGCGGCCTTGGGCAATTTACTTCAGCAACCTGAGCTTGTTTCCTTGAGTTTAAAATGGGATGAGTACTGACTACCCACAGAGGTCTTGTCAGGATTAAATGAAGTGACGTAAGTCATGGTCACCTCATCTTCCCCAGCTCAGTGTGAGGCATGTCAGGGGCACTGCAGTCCACCCCATTTCATAAATGGCACCTCCATCCTTCCAGATGCTCAAGCCAAAAACCTTGGCGTCCTTCTGCCTCCTCTCTTACCCTCTTCATCAGATCCACCGGAGCACCTTGCCAACTCTACCTCCCACCTTCACGACCTAGCCAGACACCGCTGGATCTGTATACCATCATCATCTTGCTCCTGGATTGCTGTAGTAGCCTCCTGAGTGATTTCCCGGCTGCCATCTCTGCTCCCAGACAGGCTATTCACAACACAACAGCCAGTGTGATCCTTTAAAAATGCAAGTTAGGTCATGTCATCCCTCTGCTCAAAACCCTCCAATGGCTCACTCAGAGTAAAGGCCAAGTCTTAACTATTTATATAGGATCAAATTGATAACAGCAACTCAAGAGATTAGATAGGAACCTTATAGCGTGGGTGCACTTAATGTTAACCGGGGAGGAATAACTCAGAAAAGGAGTGAGAATGGTTGCCCAACTTAAAGAATGCAACTAACGTCACTGAATTGTACATGGAGACTGTTGAACTGGTGTTCTGTTTTGCTGTGTATATTTTCAACAACAACAAAATAAATAAAATAAACCCTATGGGGCTGTTCTACTCTGTCACATGGGGTATCTATGGAAAAAAAAAAAAAGTCAAGTCCTGTCATGAGAGATGGAGGCTAGATCCTCTCCAGTCACCTCCTGCCACCCCTGCAGGTCATTCGCCTCCAGCCACACTGGCCTTGTGCTCCTTGACCAGGCTAAGCACACTGCTACCTCAGCCTGTGGACCTGCTGTTCCCGCCCCACGGAAAGCTTTTTCCCCTGGAGGGCTGCATTGTTCGCTCCTTTCTGCCCAACTGTCACCTTATCAGAAAGACTGTCCCTGCGTATAGAAAACAGCACACCCACTTCACTCTATTCTCTTCACAGTCTCATTTTTCTTCATAGCATGTATCAACCTACCACCACCCAACATATTATCTATTCATGTATTTATTAATCACCCTCTCTCCCCCAGAATCTCGGTACTGCTGCATCCAAGATGCCTACAACAGGGCCTGACAAGTAGAAGGCCCTCAAAAAACATTTGCTGATTGAATAAACACCCAGCAAAATGCCCAGCTCATGGGTAAGCAGGAACTTCACATTAAGTATTGTTATTATAAAATAAGAACATATCTGTTCCGGAAACCTACTATGAGAATCATAAAATCTCTTCCACATCACTTCCCACCACCACATTCCTGGGCTGACAATATCTTGGGCTCACAGTGAGGAAACTGAGGCATTGTGTGTCTAGGAAAGTGAGTTTCTGAGCCAGCAGGAACTAGTGTGGAAAAATAGCCACTACTCGAGCACTTTCTATGTGCCAGGGACATCCTTGATCCCATCTGATCAGTACAACCCAATGAAGTAAGGTTTCATTTATTCTCATTGTAAAGATGAGGAAATGGAAGTTAGAAGAAGTTAGGTATCTGCCCACAGTAGTTCCAGGTGGTCTTCACACTGGGCAATGAGAACCTCTGGGGGGGATGCATGAAGCTTTCCAAGGGGCACAAAGGCACAAAGGGGAAGAAATTCCTAACTCCTCAACTTCCACAGCCATCTTCCCCCTAAACAGACCTGCCTGGGAAACTGCCTGCAGGCTCTCTTTTCCCAGCTCCCCCTTCACCATCACTCAGTCTCCCAGACAGGTATAAGTACTCACTCATCCCAAATCTTACTAAGATGCATTGTCCCACAGTGCGAAAATCCCTGAGCAGCAAAAACGCCCTATTCAAAACATCAGTCTCCATGCTGAGAATGTTGAAGGCCTGGTGACAAAATTAAAGGAAGACCTGAAAAAACTATCCACTGACAGATCATCAATAATTGATTTGGATGATAGATGGCTATGTGATTTTTTTTGTCCCATAACTCAGGTGTTCAAAGAATTGAGACACTGCTGCAAAAAACTGCCTTCAACTCCTGTGTAGTTATTCACACAAACAAACTTTTTAAATGCTATTAAAAAAAGAATCAAACAAACAAACAAAATAGCTGTTTCATTCAAGAAGCAAATATACATGGATGGACGCGTGAACAACAACAACAAAAACTCCACTCAGCTTATTAAGAGAAACATTTCCAATTAAACTTATGTTTAACAATGATCAGAATTTGCAATGTGTTTATTTTTTGTTTTGATCAATTGTGTACTAATAATTATAATAACTCAATCCAAAAGAAAATGTTTAATGTTATAATCAAACACAATTTTGAAAATATAAATTTTAATTTTTGAATATGTTTTTGTTGCAGAGAAGTAGGACAACGAACCAAAGGCTTTCAGGCATAAAATCTATTATACTAGAAAAAACTTCGGCCAAGGAAATAAAGTGAAAATATGAGTTCAAGGAGGAAAACGGAACAATATGGAATTTCAACTGTTAAAAAGCTCACTGCTTGCCTGCCTTCAGCTAGCAGCCCTTATCTTTTCTCCTAAGGCACACGCACCCTAAAGCCCTTTATTTTTAACACATCACCCAGGAGAACACACTCAGACCTTGCCCAAGGTATACAGAAGACGATTTGGTAGGAATGTAGGGCCCAGCTAAGACCAAACTGTGGTTAAGGTTCCGTTGCTATCAAAAAAGTGGGCGGTCCAAACCCACCAGGCGCTCTGCGAGAGAAAGACGCGGCAGTCTGCTTCTGTAAACACTACAGCCTTGGAAACCTTATGCGGCAGTTCTGTTGCGTCCTATACGATAGCTGTGAGTCAGAATCGACTCCATGGCAGCGGGCTAAGACTAAACCACCCCAACCACACTGGCCACTTTCTATTCATCAGCCAGATTCCTCTCGAACAGTTCACCGGTTTCCCCAGGCCTATACCCGCACCCCCCACCCTCAGTCAATCTGATTGGTTCAGGCAATATCAACTCACCTCCACCAAAAACAACAAATAAAACAAATTTAAAGCCTTCCACTTCCTCCGCTTTAGAATTAGGACTTAATATCAACTCGGGCGATAACTTCCCCATAGTTAAAGGAGACAGAAAGTCTGAAAACTTCATAAGCAGACGCAACATCAGGGATGCCAATGCCTCCATTTGGGAAGCTTCTTCTCTGCGGTCTGGTGGCCCTCTTCACTAGGGGACGCCCCCTCCTAGGCCTCAGGGCTTTCACTAAAACTTTAGACAAGCAGCCTAGCCTCTTGAGGGAAGCGGAGAAGCGAAGTTTGAAAACCGAAGATAAGCACTCAGCACAACAGTAGCTACTCACCAAAACACTGCACAGCCACCCTGTGAAATAGGTACCATTATTCCGATTTTTCAGATGGGCAAACTGAGGGTCGGAAAGGTACCCAAAGTCATATAACTAGAAGTGGCCGAGGCTGGATTCACAAGTCAAATCTAGGTCTAATCACAAAGTTCTAAAGCGTAGAGGCTTTGGACTCGCAGCACCTGTTTTGAATCTACAATTTCCGCCGCTTTCTAACTGTAAACCGTTCTCAGTGTCCACAGCTGTAAAACAGGGATAACATCTTGCTTTGTAGGGTTGCTGTGAAGGCCAGGGCGGACCTTAGTTATTGGGTAATCCGTCCCTGGTGAAGGAAATGAGCCATGGTTGCAAAGCGTTTGACACGCTGTCTGCTACATATTATTTGCTGGAGAAATTGTAACCAAGGCTTTTAAAAACAGCGCATACTCTGCGCTCCACCAGGCGGCACGACCTGGGCGCCTCGAGCGGTGGTTCTGAGCGCCCAGATGCCAGCTTCCAACCCAGCGTGGGCATAGCGCCTCTGGGTGAACCCAGCCCTCTGACCTGGGTGGTCGGAGCGACGGAGAGGAACAAAACATCCCCGTTTCGCCTCCATCCCAGCCGCCCCCGCCTCGTGGCCGGGCTCGTTCTCACCCGCCCACGCGTCGCCCTACGTACCAAGGGGCCTCTGACCAGGCCGGAGTCACCGCCACTCGCCCAATCTCCGCTGCGCTTACTGGGTGGCTCCCGGCGGTGGAGGCGGGGTCTCGGAGGCGCGCGCGGAAAAACCGGACGTCCGCCCGGCGGAAGGGGCGTGGCCGGGGAGGTAAGCGGCTGGGCGTGGTACGATATCGTGGGACACAGTGCAGGCGGCACGAGGTCGAGATTACTACTCCGTTGGAGCCTGAGCCTTTGCGCTTCAGAGCGTTGTAAATTCAAATAAAGTCTTGCCCGCTCCTTGTTGTATAGCCTCTGGCAATGGTAAGGATAGCTACAGTGATTAACCGAGCGTTTTCTACCAGGTCCTGTGTTGTCCTGTAGCTACTAGCCCATTTAATCCTCACAGTCCTTCAGTTGGGTACTGTCATCATCCCCATTTTACACATGAGGAAACTAATGTTCAGAGACTAACCAATTTGCTTTCTCATATAAAGTGTTTTGGCTGCACAGCTCATATTCTGTCCCTAGCAAGTCACTCAATCTTTCATCCTGTTTCTTCCTGTTAGTTGCCTTCAAGTTGATTCCAACTCATGGTGACCCCATGTGTGCAAAGTAGAACTGCTCCATAAGGCTGTGACCTTTCAGAAGCTTACTGCCAGGTCTGTCTTACAAGGTGAGTTATAACCACCAACCTTTTGGTTACTAGTCAAACACTTAACCTTTTGTGCCACCCAGGGACTATCCTATTTCTTAAAGTGGAGATAATTGCTACTGTGTAGCTCTATTGACAGAATTGGAAATACATAAAGCATCTAATGGTATCAGAAATAAACCAATAAAAACCCAAAACCACTGCCATCGAGTCGATTCTGACTTATAGCGATCCTATAGGTCAAAGTAGAACTGTCCCATGGAGTTTCCAAGGAGTGCCTGGTGGATTTGAACTGCCAACCTTTTGGTTAGCAGACATTGCTCTTAACTGCTACACCACCAGGGTTTCCATCTCACAAATAGTGATTCTTAAATCACTCCTATCCCACCTCCCTTCCCTTTCCCTAAACTGTATTTTCTCTCTGTTTCCTTTAAAGTAGGAATCTTGTCTATCTTAAGCACTATATCCCCAGAACCTAGAACAGTGCCCGGCATAGTAGGAACTCCATACATTGAGGAATGAAGGAACTTAACATCTTTCTCTGAAAGCTTGACTCCAACAGCACTGACTGCCATCACCCAATAATGTCTCACAATCAAAGGGTCAATTGGTCCAAACACCCTGCCAGTGTCTGAATCCCTTCCATGTCTTCTCTGCCATCTATACTTGGACACATCCAGTGTCAGGGAACTCACTACCTCTCAAAGCAGCTTTATGCTGTGTTTGAAGTTCATTCCTGGCAGTTAGAAAGTTCTTTCTTAGATGATATCTCTCCTAGTTCCACTCCATAAAGCCATACACGAACAAATGTAATCCCTAATCCATACAGCCAGATCTCATGGCCCAGTCCCTTTCCTCCTCCACCCCCTTCCTCAAGCCAAACAACATACAGATAACATAGTTCTGTGGTTCTCAACCTATTCTCTACTCCTGACACATCAGAGGAATACCCAGGCTCCCATTAGTAACCATGGCAGTGATAGGGATAAGAACATGGCCAAACTTCCCCCCAAATTATCAGGATATTCCTGGGGCATATTGTTAGGAAATCCTTGCAGATGATCCTGATTTCCCCAGTGTTTTAGTCATCTAGTGCTGCTGTAATAGAAATACCATAAGTGTATGGCTTTAACAAAGAGAAATTCATTCTCGCACCGTCTAGCAGGCTACAAGTCCAAACTTAGGGTGTCAGCTCCAGGGGAAGGTTTTTCCTCTCTGTTGGCTTGGGAGGAAGGTCCTTGTCATCAATCTTCCCCGGGACTAGGAGCTTCTCTGTGCAGGAACCCCGGGTCCAAAGGGCATACTCTGCTCCTGGTGCTGCTTTCTTGGTGGTATGAGGTCCCCAAGTCTCTCTGCTCCCTTCTCTCTTTTATATCTCAAAAGAGATTGGTTTAAAACACAATCTAATGTTGAAGATCTCATCAGCATAACTGCTGCTAATCCATCTCATTAACATAGTGATAGGATTTACAACACACAGGAAAATCACATCAGATGACAAAATGGTAGACAATCATACAATACTGGGAATCATGACCTAGCCATATTTTTTTGGGACATGATTCAATCCATGACACCCAGATACTGCCTTACAGTGTCATAAGCTATTGGCATATGAGTGAGGGTTTGCCTTCTAAGCAGGTGTCCTTGTGGTCCAATCTGCCAACAGCTGCTAAACCTTTACCCTGGGACAGAGCAAAGGCTAAAGGGCTGCTGCAGGGGCTTCAACCCAGGCACCTCCTGGTACTGAAACTCACCTTAGCAGTGTTGAGGTGATTCCATCAAGAGTTTTCTCAACCCAAACACATATCCTCCCTTATGCACCAGGCAATCAGAAACTTTGATTTGGCTCTAGCTTCTTAGATGATCCCACTTCATCCTGAAAATGACCTGCAACCCAGTCACCTCTGTGTCGTTAGCATCTAGCATGATGCCTGGGACACAGTGATGCTTCAAGTTTTGTTTGATGAACAACTGAGTCCATTAGAGATGACTCCTTTGACTCCTGGATCTTTGACTCTTGATTCTTAAAATTTATTTTCTGCATATTTACTTTAAATAAATATTAATATGCAATTAAATTTATATCATGACTCACAAATACCATTAATATTTATCCTCTATTAAAAACCTTAAAAAAAAAAAAAAAAGCCTCCCATAGGTCCTTATCGGCTAGAAGATAAAGTTCCACCAGATATATGTTCCCCTTGGCAAAGGAGAAGGAGAAGGAGGAAGGTAATCTAGTTATTACACCAGACTTTGTTAAAACACTCAAATTCAGGTCTGAAGTCCATACTAAGTAGCAACTAAGAAACTCTGGGCAAATCAGTGAACTTTTCTTTGGTTCCTCACTGTAAAACAGGAATAATACCTGCCGTGCTCACCATACAGGTCATGGTAGGGATCAAATGAGATAGTGTACTAGTGCATTTTGTGAGCAACAAAGCACTGTACAAACATAAGAAGTCATTATATTGTATGTGTTCCTGTCTCTGCCTTTGCTTGTTAAAGTCTCTTATCCTGAAAGCCTAATCCTGCTTTCTTGCCATTCACTCATTTACTCACTCACTCATTAATTCAACAAATATTGAGGGCTATTTGCCAGCCCAAGCGATAAAACCTGTTGCCATCGAGTTGACTCCAACTCATAGCAACCCTACAGGACAGAATGTAACTGCCCCATAGGGTTTCCAAGGAGCAGCTGGTGGATTTAAACTGCCAACCTTCTGGTTAGCAGCCATAGCTCTTAACCACTGCACCACCAGGGCCCACCCAAGGGATAAAAAAAATAAACCATTGCCGTCAATTCAACTCATACTGACCTACAGGACAGAGTAGAACTGCCCCACAGGGTTTCCAAGGAGCAGCTGGTGGATTCAAATTGCCAACCTTTTGGTTAGCAGCTGAACGCTTAACTACTGTGCCACCAGGGCTCCGCCCAAGGGATTAAAAAAAACCCCAAACTAAACTTGTTGCTGTCAAGTTGATTCCTACTCATAGCGACCCTACAGGACAGTAGAACTGCCCCATAGAGTTTCCAAGGAAGACTTGGTGGATTCGAACTGCTAACCTTTTTTGGTTAGCAGCCATATCACTTAATCACGGGACGGAGGTGAGGAAAAGCCAGCCTAGTCTTTGCCTTCATAGAATTTAGCAACCTGTAGGGGAAGATCATCACAAACCAAACAACCAGACAAAAGTAAAAGTGCAGTTGTTACATTGGCTTAGGAGAGGGAGTCCACAGGTCCCAGAAAGCCTGTTGTTATGGGTGAATTGTGTTCCCCAAAAATATGTGTTGTAGATCCTAACCTCTGTGCCTGCTTTATAATTCCATTTGGGAATGGTTATCTTTGTGATGTTAATGAGGCAGGACTAGTGTAGGGTGTATCTTGAGTCAATCTCTTTTGAGATATAAAAGAAATTAAACAAGCTAGCAGAGCAGAGATCGGGGAAGAGTGATGCTAAGCCACATGAAGATTGCCTAGGAGCAGAAGCTCAGAAGAGATAAGGACCTTCCTCCATAGCTGACAGAGAGAAAGCCTTCCTCTAGAGCTGGCACCCTGAATTCGGACTTCTAGCCTCCCTAACTGTGAGAAAATAAATTTCTGTTTGTAAAAGCCATCCATTTGTGGTATTTCTGTTACAGCAGCACTAGATAACTAAGACACCTATAATGGCCTAAATAGCCTGGTTTCTTCAGGAAGCCTTTTCTAACACCTTTTCCCCTACCACCATTTGACTTGACTTATTATCTATCTGGCTCATTTGTTATCTAATCATATGCAGTCAGGCTTTGTTATTTTATTTTCAAGTGTGCCTAGTCTTCCTGATTTTACTGTAAGTGCCCTCTGGCAGAGAAATCCTGGCACACTACTTAAATCCCACAGCACTGAGCAGAAAGCTTGGCCCACTGTGCTTTAGGCCCATGTATTGAATGAGTGAATGTAAACTGAGATCCAGTAGGGGCCATGACTCAGGAAGGAAGGGTACCCTTCCTAAAGGGGAGCTCTGGGGGAGACAGGAAGCTGCCAAAGGCCATCTCCCCATTCCTTATTTCACAATTGAGCCCACTAGCGCTGTTCTTCAGAGGGGGAAAACCTTCTCCCTAGGACAGCCAGGCTGCTGCCCCGTATCATCCTTCTTTAAAAAAATCTGATCATGTCTCTCCCCAGCTAAAAATCCCTCAATGGCTCCCAAGAGTCTTCAGAATGAAACTCTAACTCCTCAGCGTGGCATCACATTCTTTCACGGTCCAACTCCTGCCTGTCTCTCCAGTCTCAACTTTCAAAATTCTCCTCACACGGAAGAACTAGATGGTGCCCAGCTACCACCCATGGCCACCCTGATAGAGAACAAAACAGACAGTCCCTGATGGAGCAGGAGAAAAGTAGGGTGCAGAACTCAAATTCTAGTAAAAAGACCAGACTTAATGGTTTGACTGAGACTGGAGGGACCCCAGAAGACATGGCTCCCGGACTCTCTGCTAGCCCAAAACTAAAACCATTCCCAAGGCCAAATCTTCAGACAAAGATTAGACTGGACTATGGGACATAAAATGATACTCGTGAAGAGTGTGCTTCTTAGCTCATTACATGAGACTAAATGGGCAGCTCCTGTCCAGAGGCGAGATGGGAAGGCAGAGAGGGTCAGGATCTGGTTGAATGGACACAGGAAATCCGGGGTGGAAAGGAGTGTGCTGTCACAGTATAGGGAGAGCAACTATGGTCACATAACAATGTGTGTATAAACTCTTGTATGAGAAACTAACTTGAATTGTAAGCTTTCACTTAAAACACAATAAAAAAAAAAATGCTCCTCACACGCTAAGGTCCAGTCACATCATTCTCGTTGCAATACCTCAAAAGCACGCTACTCTCAGGCAGATGGACGTTCACACCTTCTTCCTAGAACATCTACCTGTTTGCCTGCTTCCTCTACAAAAACTCAACCGTCATTTCCCCCAGGATCCCTTTCCCCTGATTAAGGGTCCCTCCTCTGGCCTCCCACTATACCCTGTGCTCCCCACTCTCTCATGGCACTGTATTATTACTATCAGTCTATGTACCTACTAGATCCTGGAAGGAACCCAGGGCAGGGACTGTGTTCTTTATTCCTGATTCTCCAGTTCCTGCCATAGAGTTTGATACGTTGTAAGTGCTCCAAAATGTTGACTACATGAACCACAACCTGGCTCATGCCTTCCTAGGCCCACTGGAAGAAAGGGTATCTCTGATACGCTGGCAGTACAGCAAGGGCCTTGATCTGTGACAGACATCATGAGAAAGCTTTTCTTTGGTTACCACAGCAGTAATGCTGACTTCCTGGGAAGAGAAACAATAACTGGGTGTTGACTTTGTCCCAGAGTTCTTTGCGTGCATTGTCTCATTTTACATTTACAGATGAGGACATTGAGGCTCTGAGAAGTTAAGTGACTTACCTAAGGTCACTCGTTACGTCAGAGGCAGAGCCAGGATTTAGAACCCAGGGAGCCAGACTCTGGAGACTGCACTCTTAGCCACTGACTCCATTCTACTGCCTCCAACAACACCTGTGAGGGGAGGATGGAAGTGTCTATGGTAGGAGTAAATTCCAGAACTTCACCGGCAGGTTCTTCAGCCACCCCCTGGGCCCTGCTGTACTCTACGACCTTCATATGATGCACCTGCCAGAATGTACAGTGCGACAAGCCAGCAGGGCTAGATGGGAGGGTCTGCTATTCTAGTGTGACGAGGGGTTCAGAAAGCTGGGAAGGTTTGTTTAGGAAAAGAGAAGAATTTTAGGGAGCCAGATACTAATTGTAGAATATCTTACAACATATGACACAAGATTACATATTTCTGCATAACTCTGTAAGGCAGAATTTGGCCAATTTTCCACCAATTGCAGCTGTCTGAAAGTGGAAGACTCTTACAGGGAAGTGGAGAGGAGCAAATATGAGAACTGATGGGACCCAAGAAAACATCTGTAGACTCGATTTAGGAAACTTCACATTGCTTTGCCTTGGGTGATAATTCTGTACCAATGTGACCGTAAACCCAAATGGAAACTTAGGCACCAAAATCACGGTTATTAAGTGGTTATTTAAAAAAAGTGATCACAGGTACTCAATTTCTTTCTAAAAACATAAATTTAAATTTTATTGATTCTACAAAATATAAGTGAGAACTCTGACTTGAGAAATCCCGAAAGAGAGAGAGAACGAGTAGGTGTGGCTCAGGTCCTTTCTTACTCTGAAATTCTCAGAGGTGCTGGATTCCAGAACTTTCGTCTTATACTTGTGTTTTGAGCTTGGTTATGTCAACCCCATTGCCTGCGTCCCTCCCAGAAAGGCTCTCCAGTTAAAAAAAAAAAAAAAAGACTGCTCAGTTTACAGTGAAATACAAGGCAGAGTATTTTACTTAAGCTTTGAACTGCAAGAATGGCAGGGTCCACAGAAACCAGCACCCTCATTCCCCATAATCATTCTTCCTTGGTCATGTTTCATTAGCCTTCATTCAACCTCTGCTTATCTGTGGGGAAAAGAAAACACAGGGTTGGGAATTAGGATATCAGATGCGGTCCCAGCTCTGCAACTGGGTCTACTGTGATTTTTTTTTGCAAGCACAATTTTCAAGTCACCACTTCCTTATCTACTTCACAAGGTCAAATATATGAGCTGAGGTAAGTGAAAACACTTAGAAAAGTTAAATCAATCTAACACGTATAAGGCTTTATTATTATCTCTGACCTTTTCTCCTTCTCCTACAGCTGCATATAAGACATCGTGTTGACAACAGTCTTGGTCCTGGAGAGATGAGCATGGGTGACAGCTCTCAGCCTGAGCGGGTGTCTCTGACTACCTTCCAAAGTCAAATATAAATGACTGTGTATTATCTACTGCTTTGGACCACATTTACTTCTGCTCTTGCCACTTACAAAAACTAAGAGTTGACTACATTTAGCTCTATGTTTTACTTGTGTTTTGTTACCTGAGTCAGATAGGAACTGTTTCTTTCCACCCTACCCTTCTTCCCATGTCGAGAGTCTCCCAAAGGCATAAATCTTTTCCCTTTTTGGCCACAGAGCTCTCTGATGATCAGAACTAGCCATGGTGGCATAGTGAAGAGCCTGGCAGCTAACCAAAAGGTCGGCAGTTCAAATCCAGCAGCCGCTCCTTTCTAAGGGGACTGTCCTATAGGGTGGCTATGAGTCAGAATCGAATTTACAGCAAGGGGTTTGGTGTGGTTTGGTTTAGTCCTTCCCTCACCACCCACTACACCCAAACTACACAGGAAATCTCTAAGAATGGAAACCATGCAATCTCTCTTCAGCACCCAGGTCAAAGATTACTCCATCAAAGGGGTGAGACCCAAGGGACTGAAGCATTCAGCCAAGGTTAAAAGTAGATTAAAAAGTTGCAGTTACTTTCTAATAACTGATTTCGTTGGGTAGATGTGTGTATCAGACAATGGAACTTTTGTGGTGGTAAAGAATTCAGAAAGTCTAGGGGCAGATAGATCCCAATTTGTATACTGACTTCTCCACTTATTAGCTATGTGACTGCGCAACTGACCAACCTCTCAGGGCCTCATTTCTTCATCTGTGACAAAACGGAATAACAACATCACCCACATTCTAGGCTTGTTGAGAAGATAAAATGAGAGATGCACGAAAAGTCTTACCACAGGGCCTGGCATATAAGTGCTCAGTAAAGAGCAGCCAGGTCTTCTGCCTCGCGAGGCCTTGAACTACCAACGACCAGGGGTTGCCAGGAGTCTCGAGTGAGGACGGCAGACAGAAGCCAACCTGACTTCTTGCAGGAAACCCCCATCCGAGAAGGCCTGACCCAGGCGGGCTCCGGGCGGGTCATATTCACGGGCCTCTGGCCCTCTCACTTACCCGGGAATGGTAACGGTCCTTAACGGCAGCCAATAACGGCTCACCTGTGGCCTAGGCAATAGCAAGAGCAGGCTGAGGCCAGACCTTGGATGTTGGAGCCTCCACACCTGGAACCCCAAATTAGCATCGAACTACAATTCCCAGCATGCCACGCGGCCACCCGCGTCGGGGAAGCCGGCCCCACCAACTTTGGGAGCCTTCTTTCCTCAAAGCGCGGTCGAAGGCCTAGGGCTTCCGGGTATTGCTGTCCCGCCCAATCTAGGGGACAGCCTCCCTTCATGATTTCTGGGTATTGTAGTCCACTCGTTTCCGTTTCCAGGGAATAAGCTGCGCCTAGTAGCGGCTCATCCCTTCGCCAAAAAAACTACAAAACCCAGAAGATAGCGCAAGTTCCCCTCGTCCAATAGGAACTCCCCATGTAGCGGGGCGCGGAGCCCGGCTCTGGGAACTCAAGATGGCGGATGAGAGTGAGACAGCAGTGAAGCCGCCGGCACCTCCGCCGCCGCAGATGATGGAAGGGAACGGAAACGGCCATGAACACTGCAGCGATTGCGAGAACGAGGAGGACAACAGCTACAACCGGGGGTAATGAGATCCTCGGAGTTCAGTTCCCGTCCAGTCTCCCACAATCTGGGGTGCGGGGAAGTCACCCGGAGCTTAGTCTAACCCCACCCCTATATTCTTATTGGCGAAGGCATTGGGATCTTGCCTGGCGATTGGTTGCTGTCTTTGTCATTCACGAAGGGTGGGTGCTTAGTGTATTGAGGGCCGGAGACATTCAATAGTTGTATTATGTAAAAGTTCTTCTGTGTAATATTCCACTCGTGTGTTTCAGGCGCGTCTGAGGAAAAGAACAATTTGGACGATGTTTTTTCATAGCACAACACGGGGCAATCCAATGACAGTACAGTTCAAAGGGAACGTTATCTGTAGAGGTGTTGTATGAACGAACGGATTAGCAATAAAATAATAAAGCATTTCGCTGCAGTTCACCTTCAATGAGGAAATTCATAAAGCTGTACAAACCATAATTATGTTGTAAAATACCACTATTACAGAATCCTAAAATATACACTCACCTTATAAATCCTGGGTAATTACTGTATGGTAGTGTTTTGAGTTACGTCCATTGCTCCAAATAATCCATGTTTCCTGAACAATATATAATTAGGTCTTCCAGCATCCTTGTTCTACTCACTTTGCGAAGTAGCCTCAAGCTTCAAGAAATTGAGTGATGTTGCTTCTTGGACAGTTTGGAAACTGTTGATTTAATACTCATACTTTAGAGTATTGCTTATTACTAACTGTGCATTTCTTCCTCCAGAGGAAGAAATGCATCAGGCTTTTGAGTGATGAGTTCTTTTAAGCCAAACCCTATCATTCTTCTTTCTTCACATTCTTACAGGGGCTGGCTCTCTCTCTATGTGTATATCTAATCAACCGTATGTACATATATATTATTAGTCATGAGACACTGTTTTGGCTGTTTAACTTTTTCTGAGTCTGTGGTACTCTGATTTTTCATAGCCAGCTTGTCGTTTGTAGTGTTAATGGTAGCCTCAGAGGAAGAAGGTTGAGGTTTTTGGATAAACTCTTTTTTATTTTAATTCTGCTCCCTAGTGGGGACTGGAGAGTGAAGGAATACTTAAATAGTTTATAATCTGCTTGTTGTGATGAATCCTTAGGTTAAAAGATTTAGCTTTTATGTTCTTCTGAAAGTGTTAAAATTCACACAAAGAATGTAGAGGGAAAGGCAGTGTGCCAGATTTGGTTTTATAAGGCTGTGTTCTGTTGGTGTAACTCACAACAGTTCTAGTGTAATAAAAGCCTTGTTTAGAAGTTTGAGATTCCTTAGAAGAGCTAAGAAAGAGGAAGTAGGAACAGGAAGAAGGGAAAGTATAGCTGTCCTGGGTAGAGGTTGGAGTGAGAGGTGAGAGTTACTAAATGAGAAAGTCACTTCAGAAGTGAAAATAGGGCTTTTTCATTGCTCTTTGTATAGTTTGCTTTGAGTTTTCTCTGCGTAAGCTATTGCTTTGACCTGTGTCTATACTTCATTTGGTTTTGTTCCCTACATGCTATGAATCACTTTGCAAAACCGTTTGGCAGAAAGTTTTGTGTTTATAGTACAACAAAGTGACAGCCTAAAAAAAACTTTGGAGGTGTTTTTGTTGTTGTTTTTGCACATGGTTATGGCCTGGGTAAGAAGCCTTGGTAGGGCAGTGGTTAAAGCAATTGGCTGCTAACCAAAAAGGGGTCAGTTTGAACCCACCAGTCCCTCCACGGGAGAAAGATGGGGCAGTCTGCCTTCATAAAGATTTGCAGCCTTGGAACTGCTATAGGGCAGTTCTATTCTGTCCTATAGGGTCACTCTGAGTAGGAATCTGGTTTGTTTGTTTATGGTCTGGGTGCGTAAATTAAGTTTATTAGCATCCTGAATCTAGAGGTCTCTGCTGGAGGAGAGAGTCCAATTCTGTCACTTAGATAATAGAATCTGAGGTAGAATCAACATTTTTCAGTTACTTGTTAGAGGAGGTTTCGGAAGAAGCAGCGTGGCATGGTGGGAAAAGCATGGACTTTGGAGTCATTTAGACCTGGGTTCAAAGCCTGCTTCTGACACTTAATAGTCCTGTGACCTTGGGAAAGTTACTTAACCTGACGTTGTTGTGGGGATTAAATGAGATAACATCTGGAATGCAGCCCTCTGGCCTTGCCTCCTCCTCTTCAAATCTTCCCTGATCTGCTTCCCCTAGCCACCTCCCTGCTTTTATCACATACTGTATTTTTCATAGCTTTTATCATAACAATAATTAAATAACCCACTGCCATGGAGTTGATTCCGACTCATAGCAGCCCTGTTGGACAGGGCAGAGCTGCCCTGTAGGGTTTCCATGGCAGTAATCTTTATGGAAGCGCATCTTTCTCCCATGGAGCAGCTAATGAGTTTGAACCACCAGCCTTTTGGTTAGCAGACAAGCGCTTTAACCACTGCACCACCAGCGCTCCAATTAAATAACATTTGATAATTTTGTTTAATGTGTCAGATCCCTCCTGCATCCAGTTGTAAGGTGTGTGAGAACAGGGATTGTGGCCTTGAGATGCTTCACATTTAGTGGGCATTATTGAGTATCTCCTGGATGAATGAATGGTTAAGTGTCAAGTGCCTGACCCAAATTTTAAAGTAGTTTCATTTCCCCTCACTGAGTGAAAGGATGTGAGATTTTTCTTACATACACACTTTCTTTCCCCAAAACAGTCTCATTGTAAACTTGACTACAGTTTTTGTGCCAAACCAGTAGAAATCGAGGATCCTTCAATTTGTGGTAGAACCTTCTGCTTCTTGAAATTGTTTTTGTCTTTATTGTTAGTTGCTGTTGAGTCTCCTCTGACTCATGGAGGCCCCATGTACAACAGAATGAAATATTGCCTGGTCCTGTACCGTCTTCACAGTTGTTGGTATGCTGAAACCCATTGTTGCAGCCACTGTGTATTTTGAGTGCCTTCCAACCTAGGGGGCTCATCTTCTAGCACTATATCAGACAATATGCTGTTTAGAATCTATAGGGTTTTCATCGGCTAATTTTCAGATATAGATTGCCAGGCCTTTCTTCCTAGTCCATCTTAGTCTGGACACTCCACTGAAACTTGTACACCGTGGCTGACCCTGTTGGTATTTGAAATACTGGTGGCATGGCTGCCAGCATCATAGCGACACACAAGCAGCCACAGTATGATAAACTGACAGATGGGTGGTGGTCTTCACTTAATGTTATTTAAAATGTTTTCAAAAGTCATGTAAGAATTGAAAGGCAATTTCTCTTTAATGCTAGCAGTTCTAAAGTACAATATGCAGTAAAGGTTAATGAGAGTTAAAACTCTCTCTTATTTTAGGATTTTCTTTCAGGATGGGTTCATAGTGCTTTACACTAAGATGAGTTACATTCATGTACTGGGTTAATAGGAAATGCAGTTGTGCTAGTTTCTTATGTGTCTTTGTGTCTAAGTTTAGTTCTTGCCTTTTTAGTCATGTGTTTCCTCTGTAATCAAATAAGCATAAATATTCGGTGAATATAAAGCTTAACATATGCATATAAACATGTTTTTATGTACAAATGTGTACATATACATTGTATATATAGTACGTGTATATCTGTCTACAGTTTTTTTTCTATCAGCTATTTTTTTTAAAAATCCACTCAACAGGAAAGGTCAGCATTTTTCCCCCAGTTACTTGCCTGACATAAGTTAGCCTTAGCAACTGAGAGGAGAATCAGAAGGAAATAATTTTATACTGTATATCTCTGCAGTTCTGTGGCTCTGAACAAGCAGAGGGCTGTTTAAAAGTCTGTATTCATCCGTGTGATTTAATTTGCTTGCTTGTTTTTTAGTGAAAGGCTTTCAAGAAGTATTGCTAAAGAACAAACCTTGTCAGTAGGCAGTAGATTTTAATTTTGGGGTAACAAAGCTTATCTGGGTGTTTTAGAACAGGAAAGAGCTTTTAGACTATTTTGTTTCTAGGATTCTTTGGAATTTATTTTGTAGCGTCATTAATACCATTGAGATGTCAGTAAGCCATGTGTCAAGCAAGAGCCCTTTGATAAAGAATGCCTCTTCGTCCCGCTCTCTTACTGCGTGAATGGGGACAGTTAGCATGAATTCTTATAAGTTTTCCTCACCTGTGGATCATAATATATTATTTCTTGTGAAGAAACTGAAGAGAAAAGAAAGATCTTTTTGAAAGTAAATTCCATAAAACTGTCCTCATTTGCTTTTGTTTTATTCTTTAGATTTTCCAAGAGTGGTTCTTTCCATGTTCATTTGATGGCTTATAGCTGCATCTAGCTCTTGGAAAGAAGAAATCTTTTTAGACCTTATTTATTCTTCCCCTTGAAGCTTTTAGTTTTTCAAAACTAGATCAAAGCAGAAACGAAAAAAGAAACTAATCAAGAGCTGCTTCAAAGAGAACAGACTGGAAAGCAGAAGAAATGAAAAGTAAAGGAGAGCCTATTTCAGGGAGACTGCTCCTGGCAAAGTGGTTTTGCTGATTTTTCACATTGTTACTAATGTGCTCACCAGTTTATTTCCCAGCTTTACTAAGTCTGCAGTTAACCCTTTCCCTGCAGAGTTCATAGATTTTAGTAATTTTAGGAGTATGCCTCTGCAGCTCTTCCTCTTTAGTATCTGAAACCCTAATTCTGCATTGCAAGCCTCTCTTCTAATTACTGGAAGAAGGTGCCCTTGTGATTGTTGTATTCAAGGCTCACAGAACTTGGTGTTCTCTGTTGAAAGCGCCAAAAAAGCAAAACTAAACTAAAATTCTTCAACAGGGTCAGTGCTTCAAAGAATTTTCTGGTGCATCTGACTGAAAGGCAGGTGAGGATTCACTATTGTTAAGTGTTAAATAAATGTCATCTGTTACTGTTATTACTGTGTGTTGGCACTGTGGTAAGCCCTTGACGTGGATTATTTTATAGAGACTTATAAAGACTGTGTAATTTAGCTTTTGTTGTTAGGCTCAGGATCTGCACCCTGCCTCTCTCTTTCTTATCTCAGAAGGTCCATTTGGGATTCTTGCTGGATTCTTATCCCTACTGCATTAATTTCTGCATCCTGAGTCTGCAGTGGTATACGAGTCCTATCTTTGGATCTGTTCAGAAACTCATGGACTTTACCAAACTCGGGAGCCCCTTGGTGGTAGAGATGGCTGGCCCCTTTAAACACTCCTTGATAGACAGTATCTTTTTCAGATGTCATTCTGGTATGTGAAATTGCTGCCAACATTGAGTCAGTGCTCAGAAAATTCCTGGCAGTGGTCTCTGAACAGCGTTTGATTTGACCTTGGAGTTGCCTTCTCAGTCTAGCTCACCAAACAGACCCAAAGGATGGGGATTCTACAGTTTTGTCTCATTCCCGTTTAAAACAGTTTAGTATATCAGAGCTTTTGTGACCCTGAAAATGGTTATCCTTTATGAAGGGAATTGGCTTGTTCACCCTCAAATCTCTGGGTAATTAACCAGGGAGGATAGAGGATGGCAGTAAAAATAATCTTTGTAATCCCTTCGCACGACCTGCTGTGCTTTTCACAGGACTTCTAGGATATCCTGATGGCAGTAGTGAAGTGTTTTTGTTTTTCTCCTCATTTTGAATTCACAAGTATTTTTAAATATAAATACCTAATTGGTGGGAATTTGCAGTTTGGATATTGTGTTATTGCATTAAGTGATCCGGTAGCCACAGCAGTAGAGAGTAGGCAGCTGATACTGCATCATGCATGCCATGTGGCTTCCACCTGGTAAATGCCACTTCATTCACCTCTTTTTGGGCTTTCTGAGTGCTAGTAGGATTGCTGATCATATTCATGAGTAAATTGACTTGCCAGAAGGATTTCCTAATGTGTAGAGGTAGAATCAAAAGGATATTAGAAACTAAGTTTATCTCAGTAAGTTTCTCTGGTAAAGTTGAATTTTAGCCCAAAGCAGTAACTTCTAGTTTCTGGGTAGAAAACAAGTGACTAAAAGTTGTGATTTTTTTTTTTCCTGAACTCTTTATCTCAGTCGAAACTAGTCCCGTGACCTGTGTTTAAGACATTGAGGCCATCTGAAATAGTTATAGCAAAGCTTTTGTATTTTAACTTTTGTAGAAATAGGACAGGCCCTAAGGAGAGGAGACAGTGAATAAGAAAGTTGAGAATTTAAAATCTCAGCCAGTGGCTCAAAAGAGCACAGCATTTCCACTGCTTTCATAGACTAATAACACAGCTGTCCTGTGGAAACATTTCTAAAGATGTTTTGCTGACCCTCTTTTGGGCTTTGACTTTTCAGGGTTTTATTTTAGTCTATTATGCCTGGAAAGCTTCAGTCAAGCATGTATTTGTTGAACCCTTTACTGTGTACTCAGCACAGCTGAGAGGTGCTGTAGGAAAAAGCTGTATAGTGGTCCTTAGGTTCAGAAAGTTTGTAATCTCATTGGGAAGCCAGAAAACACATATTATTATTTATAAGGTATTGAAGTGTTTAGAAGACCGTGATTTTAGAACGGAGTCCCTCGGTGGTGCAGATGGTTAACGTGCTCAGCTGCTAACCAAAATGTTAGAGGTTTGAGTCTCCCCAGAGATGCCTTGGAAGAAAGGCCTGGCAGTGTACTTCTGAAAAAAAGCAGTGCTTTGAACTGGTTCATTTCAACCTCCTGCTGCGAATTTGCATTTCCACCCCAGACATACTGAATCAGAATCTACATTTTAACAAGATTCCCCAGGGGAAGGATCCCCAGGTGATGTGTACATAACAGTCACCCAGGGATCGTGTTAAAATGTAGATTCTGATTCAGTATATGTGGGGTGGCGATGCAAACTCTCAGGGGGCTTAAACTGAAACGAACTGCTTTTAAGCCCTGGAAAAAAATCAACAATTGAAAACCCTATGGAGGAGTTCTACTCTTACACACATGGGGTCACCATGAGTCTGAGTCGACTTGATAGCAACTAGTTTTGCTTAATTTTAAAACAGTGATCAGTGAGAGCTAGAGTAGTCAGTGGAGGCTTTCTGGATAACATGGATCACTCTCCTCATTACCTGTAGTTACCTGGTCCTCTGCTACACTAAAACTTTGTTCAAGGGCCCTGTGTGATGAAATAGAATGAGTGTTCTTTTGGCTTCGGAGGATTCTCATATAAATTCTGGTAGGAGTGAGTCTAGTGTCTGGGGAGGCGTGGCCCCAGGTTCTCAGGGATCGGTGGCTTGTCCCCAGTTTAGTTGGTTAGATGATGTCTCTGGGCCATGGCTTCCTCATCTGTAAATAACAGGTTAAGCCATATGGCCCTGAGATTCCTTCCAATGCTGGTGGCTTAGTTTGCGTTCCCTCTTGATAGCTGCTTTGTCAGCTTGGAGTGGATTTGTCATCCAGTAGGACTGAGGGGAGGCCTCCATTATGGACCCTCACTGCTTATGCTGTCTGGAAGTTCTCTGCTCCCACTGCTCATTTGTCAGCTTGTCCGTCCCTCCCACGCACTCACACACCCTGGCACTGCATTCTGTTTTAGAAATAAGTACTGAGATTCGTTTTCCAGCTCCATCCCCTAGCCCTGACTTTATTTAAGGTCATCCATAGGATTTCTTAATACGTTTGAACTTAGAATGTTCTGGCTTTCATTAAAAGATGACAGACCCTGTTCCTGGGTCTGTCATTTTACTGATTAGTCCCACATTCACTAAGTTGGTCATTAATGACTTGGTTCTGTCAACTTTACATTGAGAAGATATAAGTCTCAAAATTTTTGTATGGACTCCCATCTCCCTTTCCATAACAGGCACCCACCAAAGAAGGCAAATTTTACCTAATTCACTGCTCTTTATTTTCAAGGATGATTTCATAATTGACTAGAAAACCAAATGGAGCAATTGGACTTCGACTTTTGTATTCTAAGGTTCTAGTTCGGGCCAACCTCAGTTTGAAGGATGTTAAGGTGACTTGCAGGTTTACAGAGATCTTTGAGAGATTTCTGTTTCAGTTCACAGAATCCCAGCATGCCCTGGGATACCCACCCAGTAAGTATAGACTTTAAACCAAACCAAACTGTTCCCGCTGAGTCCATTCCAACTCATAGCGACCCCACAGGACAGAGTAGAACTGCCCCATAGAGTTTCCAGGGCTGTAGTCTTTACGAAGTAGACTGCCACATCTTTCTCCCACAGAGCAACGGGTGGGTTTGAACTGCTGACTTTTTGGTTAGCAGCCAAGTGTTTAACCACTGCGCCACCAGGTGTCCTGTATGGACTTTAATCCAAAAAAAACAAACCTGCTGCCATGGAGTTGATTCTGACTCATAGCGACCCTACAGGGCAGAGTAGAACTGCCACATACTGTTTCCAGGGAGTGGCTGGTGGATACGAACTGCCAGCCTTTTGGTTAACAGCTGTAACTCTTAACCACTGTACCACCAGGGCTCCGTATGGACCTTAGGGCCCTTTAAAAGCAATGCTGAGTTCTTGGAGAATGTCTAGCATGGCACCAAACTCTGGCTTGGTGCTCCCCAGAGCCAAATGGAGGCCATTTTCCTGTGAGATGGCTTTGGCTTCTGCGGATGCTTCTTGAAGTCCTACTTCAAGGCTCCTGAACATGGTTTCTTATGAATAATTAAATTGATTATAATCATTTTGAATGTTAACCCCAGCAGGCTTCTTACAAGTCTCTGACTCAATTGTTTTCCTGTCCGGGGGTATTGATTGTAAGACTGTCTTGAGCTTATAATGTGTTCTCATGGATGTGGTGCACTATCTGGTAGCTCAGTGAAAATGACTCTTCTTTTTTTTTGCCTTTGTTCTTCATCTGTCTGTATGCTTGGTGTACAAGTTGAAACAAGATCATCACTCAGTAGCTGTGTGTGCAAATCAAGCCAATACAAGGAAAATGAAATTAGTGCTTGGTTTTAGTTTAGGTCTTCGAGTTTACCAGGCACTTGTATTGATAATACATAAAACAGAACAAGAGTTCAGCTCAAAATCCTTCAGCAGAAATGGGCTCTGTGAGGATGGCTCCATAGAGTAACAAGAGTAAAGGGCGGGGCAGGAAGGTAGTTTTTATAGTGGTGGTTTGTACTTGTAAAGACTTGTAAAGTTGAAGGAAGTCGTTTCCTCTATTTTTCTCATGTGAAACAGTGTTTAGTAAGTATCCCATTGGTTGGTACATGGCAGTTCTTCACCTTGAACTTTATCATTTTTTCTTTGACAGAATTATAAAAATCTTTATGCTAATTCATATACAGGGACTACATAGTTCATTCCATAAGCCGATATGAATAAAGACTTAGAAACTATACCTGACAGTGGGACACTGCTTTGTCTCCTAACATCAGCTGATTTTAAATGTTATAATGCAGCTCATAATCCAGAGACTGAAGTGAGAATATCTCTGGAATGAGAAAACCGCAGAGTTGTCATAGTCTGCGAATGTGCCTGTGTGTGATTTCAAAAAAAAAAAGATTAAGAGGAAAAGATTATCTTCAGGCCGTAAATGACTTGTGGTTCCTGTTTTTTGCCGTGGCATTGGAGGTTTTTCTGAGCATCAGGTTTTAAGGAGTTCACCTCTTCCCCCTCTGAATGTTATCAGTCTTCCTTCCGTATTATGCCGTCTGTGTTCCATTAATAGAATGCCTAGTAGGATCCCTGGTGGCATACTGGTTAAGAACTCAGCTGCTAACCAAAAGGTCAGCAGTTCAAATCTACCAGCCGCTCCTTGGAAACCGTATGGGGCAGTTTCTACTCTGTCCTGTGGAGTTGCTACAAGTTGGAATCAAGTTGACGGCAACGGTTCTTTTTGGTGGTGGTGGTGGTTTTTTTTTTTTTTAGGAGCACTTTCATCTAGACTCATGACCTTATGCTTGGACTTTACTAGATCTCCCTGACTTCACAGTCTTTCTGCATCAGGGCATTGAGAGGCCTGGCCAGACTGGTATTGGGACGGTTAGTCTAGAGCAGTGGGATGGAAAATCCAGCACTAGGACGAGCTGGCTGGGAACTGAGGGTGATGTGCCTAGAGGAAGGTTGGGCTTGATACCTTCCAAGTTAAGCAGCTTTCATAGCGTGAAAGGGACACATGGGAAGCCATTTTCACAGAGGTGAGTCCTGCAGCTGCACATAGGTTAGGATGATCCAGAAAGACTCTGAAGTCAGGGAGACCCAGGAAAGGCTAGAGATTACTTTAGTCCCAGTGTGAGGTCATGAAGTCTGGACACATGTGCTCCTGCCAGGAGCAGGAAGAGGTGAGTGTGAAGATATTCTACAAAAGGAAATATCAGCCCTTGGTTACAGATTGTCTTCTCCCCAGAGGGTACCACTTACTGTAAAGTAATTAATATAATAACCCCAAGGCATTTTAAGACACTGAAAGCTTTCTGAATGATAAAATAAAGTTTAAATAGTAGTTGCCATAATGTCATGGGCTCCAAGTTTTGTCTTTTTAATGGAAGATTTTCAGGAAATATGGCAGAGTGAGATCAGGCATTAATCCCAGACTGACAGTACCCAACTCAATTTAGACACAACAGAAACGAGCAAACTACAGAAGTAACTAGAAAGCAAGCTGCAAAGTGAACCTTAAAATTCATCAATAAAATGAAGGAACCCCAAAATCAAAACCATTATCCTAAAATTGGAGGAAGACCAAATGAACAAGAAGTGAGAGAAAACATCTGGGAGAGAATGAATGGAAAATATCAAAGAAACAGTATAATACATGATTTGTATCTCAATAAAGATGTTGAGATACAGTACAGGAAATGATAATAAAAGATTATGGAAATTTATAAATGTGGCTGAGAAACTGCTGTTGCTGCCTTCACTGGATGCGTCATGTAGGGCTCTGTGAGGAAGTAGCATGAAGAAGACTCGTTCACCCTGTTCACGTGCACACCCATGTTTCGTGTAGTTTCTTCATGCAGGAGTAGCTGAGTGTCTTTTTTGTTTGTTTGTTTGGTTTGGTTTTTGAATTTTCCTCAGATCCCTAGTGCTGGATTTTGCCTGTAGTGATTACTCAGTCTGAGCCAGCTGACATTTGTCCTTCATCCCACAGGCCTGATTTGGGCATTTCTCATGATCGTTTGACTATTTTGGACACAGATCGGAGGAACTTTGAACTGCTTTTTTCCTTGTCCCTTCCTCCCTTTCCCATACTGCCTTGTACTTTAGGTTCAGCTGAGGAAACTCAATAAAACCTAACGTATTGGAGGATGGGGGTAGAAAGGAAGGGCAAAGCATTCCAGAAAGACCAGTACTGCCTTTTGGCTGTGATCCTTTGAGCTTCAGAGCTGTAAGGGACTGTTGCTGGTATGAATGTCCTGTTAACAAGTATCCTGTGCCTTTGATGCCGTCCACCTGGCAATCTAAAGAAAATAAGCACACCAACCCAGCAAGAATGGAAAAGGCCCTTTCAAGCAAATAGGACATTCCTTGACCAGCACTCCATCCGTGGGAGGCTAGGGGGGGTGGGAGTGGGGAGGAGAGTGGTGTTTGCTGGTGTCCTCCAAATGTCTCTGTGGGACCTGGATTCTCCAGTCAGCCTCTGAAGCCAACGGGTTTGATTAAGGAAGGGCTGGCTCCACAGAAAGCTCTTTGTTTTGTCAGTGTAGCGCAAAACATGATTTTTTAAAAACCCTGCATCAGTATTTACTTTGTCTTACAGTGGTTTGAGTCCAGCCAATGACACCGGAGCCAAAAAGAAGAAAAAGAAACAAAAAAAGAAGAAAGAAAAAGGCAGTGAGACCGATTCAGCCCAGGATCAGCCTGTGAAGGTAACAAGGAGGCTCTGTTTTCTTGTGACTGAGGGTCAGTTTCTCAGCTGAGAGAGTTTTGAGATCGTTGTATAGGAACAATTTAGATTGATGCTCTCCACTGTTATTACTTCAAGATGGAAGAATGGGATCCCTCTGCTGTACTCTGCTGCCCTATACCTAGGTGATAAAACTGCTATCAGTACCTTAAAAGACACAGCAGGTTAGACACTGACTCCCAAGCAAGGAGCCCCATCAGAATTTACAGGTACATCATTGCATGTGGTGCTGTGCTAGGTGCCATAGAGTGATAATTATGTAGTAACAGCCCCTGTTGCCTAGAGCAGTGGTTCTCAACCTTTTCTGTCTTAAGCCCCTAACCTGTTCTTTTTGAGGTCGACCTTTATGTATTTGCAAGCATTCTCTTAATGCCAAAGTCATTGTAATGAAAACCATGAGTCCCACAAAGTCTGTTTGTGAGTTCCACTAGTTGAGAACCACTGGCCTAGGGTTTATAACCTAGGATTGACTGCCTGACATGGAACCCAGAGGTACGGGTAAGGATTGTTTGTTTCTTAAATAAAACATTTTTTAAAGCCTTTTCATTCAGATAAGTGTTGCTCTTCAAAGTAAGCCCCTAGGGAAACTCAAAATATATCCATAACTCTCCTTTTAGAATTGCCTCAGAGAGAATTTATGAGCCTTACAAGCTTATGAGCCACGCTTTGCTTTATGCCTCAAATGTTATGCTCCAATTTGAATTTCCTACCTTACTTATAAATAGTCCGAGAAGCTGGACTATATGAAGAAGAACGGGGCGTCAGGATTGAAGGAAGATTCATTAACAATGTGCGACATGCAGATGACACAGCCTTGCTTACTGAAAGTGAAGAGGACTTGAAGCACTTACTGATGAAGATCAAAGACCACAGCCTTCAGTACGGATTACACCTCAACATAAGGAAAACAAAAATCCTCACAACTGGACCAATAAGCAACATCATGATAAACGGAGAAAAGATTGAAGTTGTCAAGGATTTCATTTTACTTGGATCCACAGTCAACACCTATGGAAGCAGCAGTCAAGAAATCAGACGACACATTGCATTGGGCAAATCTGCTGCAAAAGACCTCTTTAAAGTGTTGAAAAGCAAAGATGTCACTTTAAGGACTAAGGTGCACGTGACCCAAGCCATGGTGTTTTTAATCGCCTCATGTGCATGTTAAAGCTGGACAATGACTAAGGAAGACCGAAGAAGAATTGATGCTTTTGAATTATGGTGTTGGCAAAGAATATTGAATATACCGTGGACTGCCTGAAGAATGAACAAATCTGTCTTAGAAGAAGTATAGCCAGAATGCTCGTTAGAAGCAAGGATGGTCAGACTTAGTCTCACATACTTTGAACATGTTACCAGGAGGGACCAGTTTCTGGAGAAGGACATCACGCTTGGTAAAGTAGAAGGTCAGTGAAAAAGAGGAAGACTCTCAGTGAGATGGATTGACACAGTGGCTGCAACAGTGGGCTCAAATATTACAAGGAATGTGAGGATGGCTCAGGACTGGCAGTGTTTCATTCTGTTGTATATAGGTTCACTATGAGTTGGAATCGACTTGACAACACCTAACAACAACAACCTTACTCAGATGTGTCTCCAAGTAATTTTTTATTATTTCCAGTGTCAAACCCACTATGAAGAAAATAACTGCTATTATTGACCATTATAAGGAGACTTGGCGGTGCAGTGGTTAAGCACTTGGAACTCTGCAGGAGAAAGACTTGGTGATCTGCTTCTGTGAAGATTACAGCCTAGGAAACCCTATGGGGCAGTTCTACTCTGTCACATAGGGTCTCTGTGAATCAGAATTGATTCCATGGCACACAACAACAACTGACCATCATATTGGCAGGCACTTCACTTTAAATTAGCTCCAAACCTTCACCATCCCTGCAGAGTAAGTGGGGTCTTCTCATTTTAAAGACAGAGGTTTAAGTGACTTACCCAAAGTCTGTCTGTCATGAACTCTAGCCCAAGCCCATACTGTGGCTTTAGGACTGTTAGTTTATTTGTTTAGGGGTAGGTGTTCAGATGCCTCCAGTGGGATTAGAACTCCAACCTGGTATTAAAACAGTTCATTGGAAATTAGGAATTTTTAACAAAACACCGTTTACATAGCCTCTCTGTTTTCCTGTCTGTGAGAGTCATGCATTTCATTGTATAGATTTTAGGAAAAAACATCTAAGAGGAAGAAAATTAAAATCACTTCTAGTTCTACTTCCTAGAAATAAGCAGTGTAAACATTTTAGTTGATAGTCTCCCTTTTCTTCATAATTTAAATTTAAAAAAGTAAAAGAGAAGAAAATTTGGATATTTTATCATCTTAAGCCTGACATAAGACCCAGAAGCAATAAAAGAAAAAATTGACCAATTTAAAACTTACTCTGGCAATAAGTACTTAAAAGTCAAAAGACAGCAGACTGTGGAAGATATCTGCAGTGTGTGTATCAGTCAATTAAAAATAATAAAATGAGTAGGTTGTTCACAAAGGAAAAAATACAGATGTTTGATCAGTGTATGAAAAGATGGTTAAACTCACAATGAAGGAAATGCACATTGAAACCGTTTTTTTCTCCTGAATTGGCAGAGGTTCAAGCTTGGTAGTATCCAATGATAAAGGTGTAGAGAAACAGATACTTTCCAACTCTGTTCATTGATTGATTAATATTCTCTCTTCAGAAAGCAAGTTGACAGTATCTATTATAATTTCAAATGTGCACACCCTTTGACACAGCAAGCCTCTTTCTTAGACTTTATCATATAGAAATAGATGTACAAGAAGGTTAATTACAGCATTGCTTGTAAAACTAAAGACCACCACCACCAAAATGTCCATGAGAAGGGGGATGGCTAAATTTGTTGTGGTCCATGCACACGGTGGACTTGGTTGTTGGAGATGAGCCAGTCTGTGCGTCCTCAAATGGAAAAGTCTCTAAGATACGGTGTTTGAAGAAGAGATGTGTGTAGAATAATATCATACAATCCAATTTTAGCTTTTGAAAAGTGTGTGTGTGTTTGGAACTTGTGTGCAAAAAAGTCTGAAAGTAATGTATGCCTCTGTCTACCCTACCTCCGGGATTAAGATAACAAGGATTATATTTGAGGGATAAGATTATTGGTTTTTTACTTTCTGTATGTATTACACATTTCTGCATTGTTTGAAATTTTATACTGAGCATATATTACTTTTGCCATCAAACAAAAAGACTAAGAAGGAGAGGAACCCTATAAGAAATACTCACCCATCAGATAGCTCATCATCAACCCCTCTTTCTCTAGTTGTCATACAGTATATGACCTCTGGGATTAGGACAGAGGAGCCACACCCCACTCCCACCCTTAACTCTTGAGCTTGTAATTAATCAAAAGTACTTATTAACATAATGGGCCTTTTCTCTTCCTGACTTTGTCTTGCCCAGATGAACTCTTTGCCAGCAGAGAGGATCCAGGAAATACAGAAGGCCATTGAACTGTTCTCAGTGGGCCAGGGGCCTGCCAAAACCATGGAGGAGGCTAGCAAGCGAAGCTACCAGTTCTGGGATACACAGCCCGTCCCCAAACTGGGTACGTATATTCTTTCTTCCCCAGGCGTGGGCGAGAGATGTGCTTTAGCGGTACCTCCAGGAGAGTTCCACGCTGAATCTGAGGAAGAGCAGTAGAGTTCCAGAGTTCTGGGTGGTTATTATTAGAGGGTAGTCTTTAACATGAGGTAGAGAAAAGACTGTTGTTCAGGGACTTTATCATTTTACAGTAGCACACGTTGAAGATAATGATTATTTTAGTGCGTCATCATCCAATATAAATTGACAAAGAAAAACTGTATTGGCACATGATGAGCAAGGATGTCTGCCCGTGGGTCTTTCTTCCACAAAGATTTTATACAGAGAGACTGTCTTGTTTATCTGGGCAAATGTTTAAGCCTGGGATGGCCAGAGTCCCTAGCCTCTTCCCCTTGTCTCTAAGTCAGTGCATGCTTACTAAATGCACGGTAATTTGAAGTTTTGCTTAGCAGCAGTGGTTCAGCACCTGGAATACCACATGTGCTTTAGTTGGCACCTCAGAGTAGGCCCTAGAGAAGCCCACAGTGCTGGGCACTGGGAAGGACTGTGCAGGAGCTCGAGCCTTGTCTCAGCCTTGTTGCCACCCCAGACTGGGACTCTGTTCAAAGTGGCTGCTGCTTTCTCAGAGTTCCCTGTAACTCTGCGTTGTCAGCTCTGTCGTATATTACACAGTCTTCAGATAACCTGTGAGAGCTGGTTTAACAAAAGATAGATTCTTAACCATTTGAATAATGTATAAAAAAGTTCACTGGTAATGTCACTTGACAAGCCCTTACTGAATGCTCCTTGTAAAATGCAAATCTAAACACCTTGTCTCCACCATCCTCCACCCCCCATTCCCACTTAAAAACCCATTGAGGACGTCCTACAGTCCTGAGGATAAAACCTAGCTTCTTTGGAATGGCTCACAGGCCCTCCATGATTTACCCCAGCTGTCATCTCCAGCTTTGTCTCCTAGTTTCAGTTTCTGTCCTTCATCTGCAGGCCTTTGCATACGTACTTGCTTGTCTGTTTGGTGCCCATGTTGGTGAGGACCTATGTCCATTTCCTTCACCAGCTTCCACCACAGAACTGGTGTGTTCTAGGATTGAGTAAACATTCGGTGAAGTAAATTGTCCCAGATCGTGAATGGAAATAGCTGCTGTGTGCAGGGCCTTGTTAGCCGCCCAGATGAAAAGCTCTGGCCTTGTAATATAGTAGGGAAGACCACAGTATCTTGGCCATGGAAATCAGTTAGGACAGAAAAAAAAACAATAAAAAGGTTCTGAAATTAAGTGCATTTTGGAAAGGGTATAAATTCAGTCAGAGATGGGAAAATGGCTGGCCACCTAGACAAGACTACAGAGTGGAAATGTAGTACCTCACTAGACTCCAGGGTCTAGCCCTCAGCTTAGTAGGCTCCAATATGGTTTTGTTCACGTACATGATAGAATTGGAAGTGGGTTGACTTACATTAAATGAATTCACAAGGACTACTATGTAAATAAATCAAAAGGCCAGTTTCATAACTAGGGAAGAAAACTAACTGCTCAAGCAAGCAGACCTTTTGGGGAGCTAGAGTGTAAGTGGAAGGTTGCTAGTCGCTTTCTTGCTAGATGCACCTGTCGTTGCCTCTGCTTTCCAGTTTATGACTCTTAGCACATTGGTAATGACTTTTTATTGAACATCTTCTCCAGAAAATGGTACACTGTCTGGGGACAGGGACCTTGTCTTTCTCACTGCTTTGTACTAGTGCAAGGCACGGGGTTTGGTGCATGGTTGATGTTCAGCAAATAGGTTGAATGAAAGTGATTAGAATGGTCAGTTCTGATGGTGGTATCCTCAGGTTGTAGCCTGCTGTAGCCGTTTCCACTACACCTGCCCCACGGATCAGTGACTGAGGGCCTCGAGCTGCCTCTTCATTCATACACTACAATGAAGTGTTGGGCCAGGACTCTGATAGTGAAAGCATGAATTGAGTACCTAGTGTGTGCAGAGCTCTATGCTAGGGAGCAGTGTACTGACGGGGTGGGAACCTTTTGAAAACTCAGTTTTCAAAATGTACTAAATGCCTTCTTCCAAGTATGAACATGAATGAGTTCTGAACTCTAGAAACTAATCTTAAGGGCCATAATTTGGTGGTCAGTTTGTCTAGGTTTATCAGATGAGTCCTGTTGGGCACTAGATGGGAATCAGGCTGTGCCTTCCAAGCACTCCCGTGCACTCCCCTGAGGAGGGGCTTGCTGTCTAGGCTGGGGGTATTGTGTGAGGGTCACTTCCCGGCAGCACTGTGGAGACTCAGTGATTCAGCTCAAGGGCACTTGTAAGACTCTGTAAACACTGAGGGTCTGGGTTGGCAATGACAGTAACTGGCTCCCATTGCTGAAAGCCAAGTCTGGCATGGCTGAGATTGAGCCTGGCGCCTAGGTGCCATTATCTGTTTCAGGAATGGGCCCAGCACGTTGTTGTAGCTGTTAACACAGAAGCAGCCTTGTTGCAACTTCTTATAAATTGTCCCAGATCGATGGGCCCAGGCCAGGGCCATGACAGCACTCTTTACACCAACCAGGAGGCACAGAGCCAGATTAGTGAAGATAAATGTTTCTCATTCAGTAACTGAAGGGACATTTGAAAGGTTTCCAAAAAAAAACAGCAACCGTGGATCCTAGTGATTATTCTGAGGTTTTGCCATGGATTGGCCCTCAATACGAGGCCAAGGATAGCTGGAGGTATGGGCTACTATTGCTGAGTACAGCGTGTACTTCAGATGCGGGCTCCTAGGAACAGAGGTAGCTGAGCCCCCTCCCTCCCTAAGAAGGCAGAGAGTGAGGCTCATGGCTGTGCTCTTCTTCCAGGAGAGGTGGTGAACACCCATGGCCCTGTGGAGCCTGACAAAGACAACATCCGCCAGGAGCCCTACACCCTGCCCCAGGGCTTCACCTGGGACGCCTTGGACCTGGGGGACCGTGGTGTGGTGAGTAGGCCCGGGCAGGCCACAGGTAGGGGTTGGGTGCTGTTTTCACAGTAAGCCCTGCAGCTACACCTAGCCTTCGTCAAGGAACCTCTTGAGAGCTGAACCAAACAGATCTGAGCAGAGACCCCACACAGATTCTCCACATAAATAACACTTTGCTTTTCTGGCAGGTTGAGAGTTGACCTCTGTAGCTCCCCAAGATGGATATCCTTCTTTCATTCATTCTTTTTTTGGTTTGTTTTCATTCACTCATTCCCTTATCTTATTTCTAGCCTGTACCCTAACTGATAAGTTGGGGCTGCTCATTGAAGGCCTCTCCTCACCTTCCCACCTCAGCTGCCCAGAGCCTCTTCTCTTTGTTTTATTTCCTCTGTAAGGAACATTGAAAACACGAACAGAATTTTTTAATTCCAGACTTTGGCCCACAGGTGGAGACAGCTGGGAAAGGAGAAAAAGGTCAAAAGCTTTTGTTGGGCCAGAAAATAAAAACCAGACATGGTAGGAAATGGCAGTGACTCTGCTTAGAGTAATTCCTTGACTAACCCCAAGGGTCATTTCTCCAAAGAACTGCACAGTAGAAACCAGTAGATCTCCATTGCTGATAGGTCAAAAGTGATGGAATGGTTGGTTAGTTGGAGAACATTCTTGGTCTGCCACTTTATGTACCTTAAGTCAGCCACTCTACCCATAGTGGCTCGAATTCCTATCACAACTAGGGTGCTTGTTCCAAGAAGACCTGTCGTACCTGGGGTGAGAAGGATTCATGACATTAGACCAAGCATTTTGGTGGTTTGCCTCCTCCTGAAAGGCTTGGTGCCCCCGAGTCCTGGAGTTGGTCCCCCACCTGGCAGAACACCTCTAAGCGAGCGCCTTATTTCTCTACAGCTGAAAGAACTGTACACCCTCCTGAATGAGAATTATGTGGAAGATGATGACAACATGTTCCGATTTGATTATTCCCCAGAATTTCTTTTGTGGTGAGTCGTAGGGTTTTCTTATGGTTCTTGAGTATAAGGCAGAGAGCAGGACAACCACAGGGCACCACAGTCACCATGCCTGCCAAGAGCCAGCCTTCGAATGGCAAATTAGTGTGTGATTGCTGAGTTCCCGTTGCATCTGAAGGAGACTTGCTTCCAGGGGAGCTTAGAGATAAAACCTTATTTAGATAGAATGGCTGGATGAGGGAGACCTTTGTAGAACTGGTACCTAGAAGAAAAGTCATCTATTGTACGGTGGTGACTTTATGGAAAAAGGAAAGGGGGATAAGACCTACTATGATTTAAAAGAAAAGCAGGGTTGTTTTCTATCTCATTCCTGAGCATGCTGTTGTATAAAAATGACCCTGCCTGGCTGAGCCATCTACGTGCCTGGGCCACAGTTACTATCCAGGAGGGTAGAGGCATGAAGGCTGAAGTGGTGAGGAACTGCCTGAAGGGGGCGAGGAAGGAAGAACGGGCAAGCAGAGGGAGGGGAGTGGTGGTGCTGGGAGGGCAGATGGGAGGCCAGAGCTCCAGGGCCTCCATGATCCACTCCCAACCACAGACCCACTGTCCTTGAGCTGAGGAGTCTAGTCCTCTGGTAGATTGGTTTGAGCTGTCAAAATGAGCATAAAGAAAATTAGATTGGGTATGAAAGCCTCAGTATACCAGCCTTGGATTGAGTGAGTGAGTAGGCCAGGCGGGCTGAGCAGAGAGAAAGGGCCAAGGCTTAGTTATGCTTGTGTCCTGGAGAGCTTGGTCCCAAAAAGAATTCAGCTCTCAACCCCTGGTGGGTGGCAGCTGTGGAGCCCAAACAGCTAGTCCAGCCTGCTGCAAACAGTACCACAACCCCAGCCCCTGTCTCCTTTCCAGGGCTCTCCGGCCGCCCGGCTGGCTTCCCCAGTGGCACTGCGGGGTTCGAGTGGTCTCAAGTCGGAAACTGGTTGGGTTCATCAGTGCCATCCCAGCAATCATCCATATCTATGACACGTAAGCACCAGTGCCCACCTCCAGCCTTCACATCACCACCATCCTGCTTGGTCTTAGAGGGAGAAGAAAAAAGATACATATATCCCTGTCTTTCCCCTTCTTCCCCCAACCAATGAAAGAACAAGGGAAGGTCCCACAAAGGCAGGAAGCCCGGGTCCTGAGAATAGGAATTCATGGTCGGCACTACCTCTTTTGCTCTGAGTTGCTGATTCTCCTGTCTGTGACCTGGGCTGGAAGGTGCACTAACTAAACAGGCTCATTTTTGCACTCCTGCACCAGACCCCTGCTGACGCTTTCGTGCAGTTTCAGAAATGGGCTGGAGCCAGTGTAACCCAGAGTCACACAATCATTGGGGCTTTTATTTCTCCATTTTCTCTGGAAACGTCAGAACTATCTGCCACAGGCTTCTGGGCTTATAGGCCATGGATTCTTGTGGGAATCAGAACCTTGAAATCCTAGAATAGCCTTTGCTTACTCTGAGGGGTTACCTGTGCCACTTCCCTGCCTCTTAAAGGTGGGACACCTCCAGCCCAGCTGTTGGGGATGAATCAGGTAGACGCTGGTGGTGCCTTCAAATAAAGGAGCTTGCTTGAGTTGCACTTTCCTTTGGAATTGGGCTTGTGTGGAAGAGGAAGCGGGTTTCTTGCCTGTAGAGGCTGTTAGAGCAGCGAGAGTCCAAGATCTGATTGCCAGGGGCAGGTGGCAGCAGAATGCATACCTGTACTGAAGGCCTGGGCCCTCCAAGTGTAGCCCCAGACCCTGGAAGTGATAACCTTCCCCTGTTAAAAGCCTAGTCACCTGGTCTTTTCTTCCTCCTTCAGAGAGAAGAAGATGGTGGAGATCAACTTCCTGTGTGTCCACAAGAAGCTACGCTCCAAGAGGGTGGCTCCAGTCCTGATCCGGGAGATAACTCGGCGGGTTCACCTGGAGGGCATTTTCCAAGCTGTTTACACTGCTGGGGTAGTACTACCAAAGCCTGTTGGCACCTGCAGGTAAAACTCTCTTTCTGCCATCCGCTGTAGTCCAGGGGCTTGTGTCATTGTGAGTCCCTGTGTCACCTCTCAGGCTCACTGCCTGCCCAGGAGCATCTCACTTATGAGTCTCTGGTGAAATGGGTGGTGGGAAGCCCACAGGAACCAGGTGGGGAGCATGGAGGGGTGGAGGGGAACATTGTGGGAACAGACAGCTGGAAAGTACATGCCCTGTCTAAAGGGGTCAGCCCTTCTCGGCCGCTGACTACTGCCATTTGGAAATGGAGGGTCGATCTGCTGGGGATTTTGTTTTTGAGGATGAGCAAGCTAATCTTGATTTTTATGAGAAATATCCTCATTTTTTTAATGGTTGGCTCAATTTTGTTTTGAATATTGTGTAGGCCAAAGAGAGCATGGTGTGAGGATTGCTCTTCCCAGTAACAAAATAGTGGCTTTTGAGACTGAGGAAGAAAATAAGACACTGTTTTCACTGGAGGGCAGGGTGGAGCGCCCCTGGCTCAAGTGGAGCCTGACATGTTTCTCACGCCACCTGCTGGCCATCCTGAGATCTCCATGCCGTTATCTTAATGGGACTGGCCAGAATCCGGAGGACAGGACGCTTGTGTCCCCACAGGTATTGGCATCGGTCGCTAAACCCTCGGAAGCTGATTGAAGTGAAGTTCTCCCACCTGAGCAGAAATATGACCATGCAGCGTACCATGAAGCTCTACCGACTGCCAGAGGCCAGTGGTGCCTTGGGGCGATGCGGGGTGCGGGGAGAGGCTGTGGAGAGCCTGGCGATGGGCCGTGGCTGGGGGAGGTTCTCTTACCAGAAAAGTCAATCAACCCATAGTTTTCAGATTCCTGGACTTGCCATTTCTGTCCTTGCTGTTATCTATAGCAATTACCTATTACTATCAAGGTGATTCTAACTCATAACGACACTGTAGGACAGAGTAGAACTGCCCCATAGGGTTTCTAAGACTGTAAATCTTTATAGAAGCAGACTGCCACATCTTTTTCCTGAGGAGTGGCTGATGGGTTCAAACTGCTGACCTTTCGGTTAGCAGCCGAGTGCTTAACCACTTCACCACCAGGGCTCCCCATCCATAGCAAAGGTTTTATTTTGACTTTCTCAGTTTTCCTGGCTCTGCACCTGGGCCAGCTTCCCTGCCATCTGTTGATGAGCTCAGAGAAAACACCTATTCTTTCTAATTTTAGCCGAAGTGAAGCATAAATAGATGAATCCACTTACTGAACCTTCATGTACACAGCATCACATCCCAGAGCCCAGCGTAAGGGAGTTGTAGGGTGTCTGCTGCTCCCCTCAGCCTGAAAGACCATGTTTCCAATCCCAGTTGCCACACCCAGAGTTCACCACTGGAGGACTGGGCAACCTCGGGGGAGTGGTTTTTCTGTTCTGGGTCTCAGTTTCCCTGGTTTCCCAAAGGAACAAATGCTCCTCATTCTCCAGTTATGCCTGGCTTCAGGATCTGATGGTAGGGGTTCTTAAAATCCTCTCTCTCTCTCAAAGCTCTTCTAGTTAGTAGTCAGTCATCCCATGGTTAATGAGTGCCTGCTGGTCAGAAGGCTGCCCGCCTGGGTTCATCAGCCATCAAACTGGATTAATCACCCTGGGATGGAGCTAATAATCTACCACGGGATTGGGGTCATTAGCATCCCATTTTGAGAGACTGCTGCAGTGCAGTTAGACACTGTGCCAAAAAACAGGTTTTAGAAGCCATGATGTGCGTCGTCGTCTTGTTACCATGACAAATTTGCCTGCATTCTAGGCAGGCAGGCAGAGTGTTCCTAAAGTGGTGTAGCAGCCACTGATCTGGGTGAGACCCCTGGCATGGCTGCTTTTTCAGCCCAGGATATGAAGTGTTATTGTGGGAGCTGCTGTGTAGAAACAAGGTCAGTAAGTGCTCCCTAGAGAGGTCAAGATTAGCAGGGAATTTCAGAGGCTATAGGCCCTGGAATTGAAGTTTTAAAAGCAGGCACTGGGAAGCAGTTGAACCAGGCAGTGACTAAGGGTATATAAACTGGTAACTCCACCCTGTTCTGAGGTTTGGCCCAACTGCACCTTTTTATGTATCAGCCTCTCAAGAGGCTCTATCAGCCCCAGAATTTTCTCCACTGGAACACATGATCTCATTCCACTGGAGCATTTTTCCTACAGAAAGGCAGCTGTGCGGTGGGACTCTGGTTTGAGATTAAAGCCGAGGAGTTCGCTGCTTTTCTTCTGAGTTTAACTTGCAGTGTCCTCTGGGGCACTGCTGGTGCGGTGGTGTCTGAGTGAACGGACATTATGAGCATCCAGGGCAGATTGTGGGCTGGCCCTGTCTGCGAGTGCTCTGAGCCTAGTAGGAGAGACACCAGTGTAGGACGAGAGAGATCAGCTACAGTGCGGTGTGGCGAGGCTGGGGGCCTGGGATGGGAGCCAGGGGACACTTGGCAGAGGCCTGGGAGTAGCACTGTGCTGGGCACAGGAAGGTGGTGGGAAAGCCCCCAACACATCCATGGGTCAGGCAGGTTTCTTAATCATGGCACCATTGGCATTTTGGGCAGGTAATTCTTTGTTGTGGGGGGCTTCCATGTGTATTGTAGAATGTTTAGCAGCATCCCTGGCTTCTACCCACTAGATGCCAGTAGCTCCTCCCCCAAGTTGTGATAGCCAGAAATGTCTCCAGACATTGTCAAATGTCCCTTGTGGGGGAAAACTTCCCCCACGCCTGAGAACGTCCAGGCTAGAGGAACGAAACAGAGCCAGAACAGCCAACTGGTCCAGAGGGTGGAAGGCTTGTGACCTCGTTAAGGAGTTTGAAAGATGGGTTGTGTTTTCTTAGGAAAACAGCCTGGGGCCACGTGAATGAGAGATCAGTCCAGCAGCCTCAGCCAGAGATGACAGCCTTCACTAGGGCGGGGAAGCTCCAAAAGCTGTTGAAGAGGCAGGACTGGTGCCTGAGTAGTTGTGGGCCTTGAGGGAGAGGGAGGTGCTGAGGACAACGGAGGGCCCTGGATCTATCCAGCCAGGGTGGTGGTCTCCAGTTGTGCCTGGCTTCAGAAGCCTGTGGTAGGAATTCTTAAAATTCCTTCTCTCTCCTTGGAGTTCTTTCTGTCAGCAGTTAGTTGGCCCATAGTTACTGAGTGCCTGCTGGTCAGAAGGCTGCCCACCTGGATTCAAGGGAGTCAAGGCACTGACTTCACATTCAGCACATCTGAAGCAGTTTTTTTTCTCTTCCTTTCAGACTCCCAAGACAGCTGGGTTGCGACCAATGCAGAAGAAGGACATTCCAGTAGTGCACCAACTCTTCACCAGGTACTTGAAGCAGTTCCACCTCACACCAGTCATGAGCCAGGAGGAGGTAGAGCACTGGTTCTACCCCCAGGAGAATATCATCGACACTTTTGTGGTGGAGGTGAGTGGGGCCAGTGGGTATCCTGGGCCTCTGGCTTATTCACAGAGAGGCATCCTCCTTGAGTGGCTGGGTTTCCAGGACTTGGTGTCTGAAGAATCGCTGACAGGAGCGTTGACACCCTAGACTTCCTTGCCCATCCATGTTTGGTCCTGCCTAAAGACAGTAAGAGTCATAGCTTGCATTTGTTGAAAATGATAGTCTCTGAACTGGCTTGAACTCTTCTTTTCTCCCCCGCCCCCTGAGGGTGGTGACAGAGTAGAGAGGACTGAGCCCCTCTTAATAAGTCAAGTAAGCCTTTGCTTCCCTGCCTGTCCCAGCTAGATCTGGATCTGGTGCTGACCAAACATCAGGGACACACTCTTGGAGAAGAGTAGCGGCAAGAAGAGGTCCCTGGCAATGCCCAGGCAGCCTCAGCCACAGTCCAGCCTGGATTTTCCTCTTGGCTCTGTCCTCAAATGCCCTTGGCCAACGCGTTTTCTTCCTCACTGCAGATCTGGTTTCAGTGTCCACCCTGAGGGGGACATGAGTGATAGGAAGCATTTTGTTCAGACTGCAGTATCGCTGTGTGTGACATTGCCTCCTTTTGTTGTCTTCCCTTCAGAATGCAAACGGTGAGGTGACGGACTTCCTGAGCTTTTACACCCTTCCCTCCACCATCATGAACCATCCAACCCACAAGAGTCTAAAAGCCGCTTATTCTTTCTACAACGTTCACACCCAGACCCCTCTTCTAGACCTCATGAGTGACGCCCTTGTTCTCGCCAAAACGGTGAGGAACAAACTAGAGGATCTCTCCAGAGATCTTTGGGGCAGGACAGTGGAGGGCTGGTGAGCACGGCTCCCAGGAGGTAGCTGCCTGCAGGCCAGGAGGCTTCGACCCCTGCTCAACTCTCCTGCTCTGCTTAAGTAGCGTCTCAGCAGTTCTCAGCCAACAGTTCAAAAGTAGGAGGGAGCAAGGAGCATCCAGACAAAGCTCAGGCATTGAACTCTTCATTTATTTCAGTGAGTTTCCTTCTCACAGGCGGTGCTGCCAATAGCCTGAATAGCCAGGCCTGCCCTGCGCGTAAAGGGGTTCTCCTTATGACTTCCCCAGCATGGGGCTGGGGAGATTGGTCTTTGTCTTGGTGAGTCATTGGAGTATCTGACTGTAAAACATGAGGTGGAGGGGCCCAGGCTGCTGTTACCCTGGAGAGGTCATTGCTCAGTCCTTCATATTGTGGTTCTGGGTGCCCTCTTGCAGCAAGCCCAGCACACTGTGGGTAGGCCAGAAGTGGACAATCCAGTCCTTGTCCCTCAGAGCTGATCCAGTTGGTGAGATTGAGGAAGTGCTTCACAGTGTCAAAGCAACAAGTTAGGAGTCATTAAATCCCATGATGCATACCAAAGGCCTAGGAGTTGGGCTGTCCGAGGAGTGAGGGAGCAATGCCAATGCCAAGTAGCTGATGGGAGCCAGCTTCTTAGGGTTTGGGGCTTGATCTCCATAGAGGACTGTGGAAGTCGCTGCACTGTGTCTCAGGGAGGCATAACAAGGAACAACAGGAGCAGTGGCCTGGACAAGACAAGTGTGTGCTCAGAGGGACACTGAGGAGAGGCCGGGCTACAGGGGTGGTGCTCGGTGTCGTGAGAACGTGACCTGGAGAGCTGGGCTCTTGCAGGAGTTTGGCTTTGACAAGTAAGCAGTGGGAGCTTCTGAAGGAACGTTGCTCTCAAGGCTGTCTGTGTGGTGGTTTGGATGTGATTAAAGGGGGCTGGAAGGTAAGACAGCCTCCATCCATCCTAATGTGTTCTTGTTTTTCCCTGCCTCCGGGCAGAAAGGGTTTGACGTGTTCAATGCACTGGATCTCATGGAGAACAAAACCTTCCTGGAGAAGCTCAAGTTCGGCATAGGGGACGGCAACCTGCAGTATTATCTTTACAATTGGAAGTGCCCCAGCATGGGGGCAGAGAAGGTACGTGCCGCCTTCCTGCCATGGGCAGCCTTCCACTGAGGCTCCTGCACAGCTGGCCTGAGCCACCTGTCAGGGATTTGGTGTCTCCAGCAGCCAGTGCCCCAGGTGTGGGATACAGCATCAGCTTGAACTCTGGTTAACTGGTGTTTGGGCCCTTGAAAGATTCTCCCCTTGACAGTCAGGCCAGCAGGGTCATTTTCCCCTTTCAGCAGCTGGTGTGAGCCACCTCAGATGGCTGGAGACAGGCCATTTCAGACTGTCTGTGGGAACATTAGCCAGAAAGGGCAGAGCCTAAGGACCCAGTGGTGGGTCATTTCCTCTGCACAGTGTGAGACTTGCATATAGCCCTTCTTCCTCCATCCCCAAGGGCAGCCCAGGGGCATGGGTACAGGCAGCATTGAGGAAATACTGACAGGTCTGCTGAGGGAGGCCTTCTGACCAGTTTTCCTTCAGGATGCTGACAGTGGCTTTCCTGGAAGAATCTGACGTGTAAACCCTGGCGCAGAGGTTGGGTGAGACAGTCCCAGGCTCTGCTGGGAGCCTGCTCCCACCACACAGGTGGAGTCTGGTTCAGTCAGTCGAACTTCAGGATGGGATGGGGAAGTGTACAAGTCTTTGGACAACTGTCATCTCAACTCTGCCTCTCCCTGTTGGCTTTCCTAGGTTGGACTGGTGTTACAGTAACCAGTCGCCAGTGAAATTCTGGATAAAGCCACTGAGAATTCAAACAAAGAAATGGAACCCCACCACTTGTTGGTCTGATTTTCACAAACGTGAGAATCCCTGGCAAAGGGAACAGAACTGAACCGGCTTTACCAAACGCCATTGAATTTGACAATTGTATTGCGATGGCATAGGCTGCGTGATGTCACCTCTGGCCGTGTCTTTGGTCTCTGTTTTCCAATTAACCACATCTTCATGCAGCCGTGATCAAGGGAATGTAACTGCTGAAAACTAGCTTGTGATTGGCATATTATGGAATTAACGGGTGAATAATAAAAATATATATATTATATATATATAAATATTTTAAATATCGTTCATGTTCCAAATGTACAAGGATATTTGGTCTCTAATGAAAAGCTGTATCCAGATCATTCCTCAAAATTAGAACCCAAGAACAGTGTCAGAAAGACACATATTGATACAGGAATTGTTCGCTTCTGGAAGCAGGCAGCGACTTCTCTTGGGGGAGCAGCAGAAAGAGGATCTGGGGAATCTTAGGCAGTTCCCCTTCTGAATTGGCTGGAATGATTGGCTTTGTGAAGGAAGGGGAAGGCACAGGGACTCTACCAGGCTTTGGGGAGGGCTCCGATCTCTCAGAACAGCAGGTCGACCTCCTGGATGGCTGACCCACAATCAGGGCGTTCCTGAAGGGTCCAAAGCTTTTTGCCTTTGAGACTGGGCAGCAGGGAAGATCAGTGGAAGCAGATTTCATACATCAAGTCCCTTCTGCCATCCCCTTGGCCTGCTCCCTGTGGGAGGTCATCCTACTGACCAATTTAAAAGGGCTTTTTAGCCAGCAGTTGCCAGCTTTATTGGGATGAGCCCCCTGTGAGATTTGGCTTTCCCGCTGTCTGGGGTGACTGGCAGTTTGAAGGGGATCTTGGAGCTCCTTGTAGCATCTGGGACCTTGTGGAGACCACAGTAGTACAAGCCCTGCTTGGTGAGCTCATCAGGAGAGCAGAGGCAGCACCCTGGTTGGATGGGTGGCTGGGCAGGCATGGCATGGGGCCTGTACCCGGCGTGGGCCTTCCAACTGTTGTCAGCTCATTAGCCACGGCTTGTTGTGCTCTTTTCCAAGACAGACAGCCAGCAAGTGGTGGCAAGGAGTGGTGAGTAGAGGAAGATCTAGACTTAGCTGCAGAAATCATTTCACATCGCCACTGATGATGCTTTGTGGATGGTGGTGGTGGTTAGTGATGCTGCCAGTTTTCCAAAGCATAAATGAGCCTCTGGGCACATGGCTTGTCCACGTAGGCAGTTCTTGGTTGTGCTCCGCCAGGTGGCTTGGGGAGAACCAGGCTGTGCAGTTGTCAGCCACCCCCTTCCAGGCTTGCACGTAACTTTAGGAAGACGTAAGTGGACGGATAATGTGATGTGTGGGGTTTCCTTGCTGCTTTCATTCTCGGTTCTTTTAGGCGGAATGAAGCCTTAGCCAGGAGTTAGGCTCAGCCTGGTCCCACTAACTGAAGTCACTCTCTGCAGGAACAGGGGTTTGTTTTCAGGCTGTGGGTTTGGGCTGAGATGTGCCAGAGGCTAATTCTGCAGAGTCCTCAAAGCTGGAGGGAATCGTGTGCTTGGGATGGGGGCTGCACCACCTACCGGAATGCTGCTTGCCCTCCGTAGACTGCACTGGAGCCATCAACTCCACGTACTGGATTTCATTGGAGGTCTCAGGGGCCCCCCACTCCCTGTTGTTCATGGCTGACCTTTGACTCCAAGAACCCAGACCAAAGAAGCTGCTGTTCTTAGCAAGGTGTACACCGCATTCTGCAGACAAGAAGTTGGAGAGGCAAGGGTCTGCATCCACAGCCTGACTGACATCGGACATAGCCCCCCAAGTCCCAGAGCAGCTCACCTGTCCAGATCTGCAAGGATATCAGAGAACAGAGCACTCAAACTCTTTCCTCCCTTGGGCGGGAGCTGGAACTTGGAAAGGCTTGCTGTCTTAGTCTTGGTCCACTCTGGGTCAGGTCCCAGCCCGAGCTGCTTCCGTGGGATTTGGGGTGTTCAGTAGCCTCTCTGGAGTGTGCTTTGCCTCGGTTGACCCGGGTCATGGAATGGAAATAACCAAGACTCGGGTGGCTGCTTGGAAAGAAACAGATCTTCTGGTAGAGGCCCAGTGTCTCCTCCAAAACTATGTGGACTGCCCCTTGGACTCTGCTGGTGTCTCATGATGGGGACGCTGCCTGGCCCTCAGCAGCACTGCCCAGGTTTGCAGAAGTCAGCTCAGTGGCTGCTGTTGTCCAGACAACCCCTGGGTTCTTCACTCAGCCCCTTCCAGGACTTTGGGTTACTGTGCTCAGGGAGAACAATTGCTTGAGGTATAGGGTCTCAGCCAAGGAGCTTTGCAGTCGGGTGGTGCCATGGCTGACATGAACCAAACAAAGGAAGGACCCAGGGCTTCCAGGCTCATGACTCTGGGACCAGCGGCCTCAGGCAGCTACTGCTGGCGGGTCTTCCTGAACTCGGCGTTCGTTACCTGCCATCCAATATTGCTGCTAGCAGTGGGCTTTTGGACTCAGTGATGACAGTTACCTCCTGCCTTTGGATTGACTCTGCATTTGATCACTGTCCCCATGGCACATGCCCATCATCATCTCTGTGAGGGAGAGTGCTGGAGAGAAATGAGCCTCTGCTCCAGATTGAGGGCGACACTGGCCTCGTTTCCCCCACCAAATGCCTGTTTCTGAAGACTTTGATGATGTTTGGAGGCTGGCCCACACCAAGCCACTTCAGCGCCCAGGTTTATGGAAAGTTTCAGGCCTGGCCTGCTACTCCCTTCTGATTTCCCTAGCCCCTCTTACCTGCTGACTGGAGCCCAGAGGTGGTGTCCCTGTAGTCTTGAATTCTTTCCCAAAAGATGACCAGCATTTAACCAACCTAAGAGATGGCCCCAACAGCCTGGGACAGCTTCCCCGAGCTGTGGTCTAGGAGAGCAAGAGGGGCTGACCGTGAGGCCGGGGAACAGGGGCAGGAGCGGTTTGCTGGTCAGTGCCTCCCATTAGGGGCTGCCTTCCTGTGGCCTGGCCCACCTGGCCAGAGTGGGAAGAGACTCGAGACTTCAGTTTTACCCTCCTGCACAGTGAAGGCAGGTCTGCAAACAGACTGCCCCTGGGGACTGGTTCATTCAGGTCAATTCAAAATTGACTGGCAGGCAGGTGCCATATCTGGGAAGGGGGAAGGGGGCCACTTCACCTTTTTGTCTTGGCTTTTCTTTGGTCTGTGGGAGGGACGTCCATTTCCAGGGTGGGGGAGGAAACACTAAATACATTGTTGTTCTGCTGGATACATCTCACTTGTTTCTAATAAAGGAAGCAGCTGAACAAACCCTTCCGCCCTCGTGGTCTTCCTCTGGTCAGCAGGTGGCAGTGGGACAGATGCATCCCGGGCTGGGGCCTGGCCTAGAGCAACTTCTCTTCCTGAGGGCGAGGAGGCCAGCAAGAAGGGCTCACTGCGCAGGGCAACTTTTGACAAGGGCGAGGCTGCCCTTTTTTCAGTGCAAACTTGGCTCTTTTTCCGGCAGAGAGAAGCTGGGGCTAACCCAGCTCATTCCATGTAAGAAGGAGCAGCTGGACTCTGAGCCAGCACCTGAGCCCCTTGGCAGAAGGGCCAGTATAGGGTGGTCTGAGAGCCCCTTGGGGTGGGAGGCCCCCCCAGGCTTCACTGGCCAGGAGTGGATGAAGCTCCCTTGGTCCTCTGATGGAGGGTGCTGGGCCAGCTTGTGTCCAGGTGGCCCGCGCCCTTCCTGGGCCAGGGGCCAGGGTTCTGATGAGCCTCAGAACTGCTTTTTTGTTGTTGTTCTTGGATGAAAGTTTACAGCTCAAGTTAATTTCTCATTAAAAAATGTATACAGATACTGTTTTATGACATTGGTTGCCATCCCCGTAATGTGACAGCACACTCCCCCTTTCCACCCCGGGTTTCCTGTGTCCGTTTGTCTAGTTCCTGTCCTTTCATGCTTTCTTGTCTTGCTTTTCGACAGGAGCTGCCCATTTGGTCTTGTATCTTTGAACTAAGAAGCACGTTCCTTACGTGTGTTTTTTGTTTTATAGGCCTGTCTAATCTTTGAAAAGTGGGCTTCAGGAATGATTTCACTTCTGGGTTAGCAGAGTGTCCGGGGGCCTCAGTTTCAGGTGTTACGAGTGCTTGTTAACGTTGCCATTGCTAGGCCCCACACAGACCTCCTGAATCAGATCTCAGGGCAAGCCAAGTAGCTACATGCACAGCTCACCTTCCCCCTGTTCTCCTCATTTCCGGTCCCCTACCTGTGGCCCCCTGTGCCTGGCGCCTCTGAGCCTCTTTCCAGGCATCTTGGGCATTGAGCTGCAGGACCAGCCTCGGGCGTGGTGTGAGGCTTTTCACGGAGGATTCCTGACCCCTTAGCCCTCACACCTGTGCTCTCAGGCCTTGAGCAGGAGCTAGAACAACCAGCTTCAACCAGGTGGTTCTAGCTCCTGAAGGCTCATACCTTCATTCCTGCCGTTAGATTTGGGCTGGGAGAACACGGCCCTATGGGTGGTCTCCGCCCAGGAACCTCCAGGGCTAAAAGCTGTGATTTCTCCTTTGCCTCCATCTCTCATACTCAATTCCTTTCAACTTTCTAGCCTTAGACTCTTGCCCTTAGGAAGAGCAGGCTTCCCAGATCTGGGGAACTTATCCTAGTAACAGGTAATAAATCCTTCCTCTTCCTACACCAAAGTTGAGAGGAGAAGCAGGCTGAGGGCTCAGCTCGGGGCCAGTGCTCACCTGACACAGGACCCTGACCGGAGCTGGGCCTGCAGGCACCGGGCGACCCTAATTGTTCTTCGTGCACTAAAGCTGCACTCGCTCTCACCCGCCCTGACGGGTTGCATTTTAGTGTCCTGGCCTTCCTGACACTGCTGAGTACCACGTGCCCACCCACTCCTCCATGGTCCCTGGTCAGAGGGGCTTCTGGGCCCCTTGAGATTCTGATCATCCTTCTTGATACAGGAATTCATCAGAACTAAATGCCACTCCCTGGTGGTATAGTGGTTAAGAGCTATGACTGCTAACTAAAAAGTCATCAGTTCAAATCCACCAGCTGCTCCTTGGAAACCCTATGGGGCAGTTTTAGTCTGTCGTATAGGGTCGCTATGAGTTGGAATTGACTCCACAGCAACAGGTTTGTTTTTTTTTTTTTTTTTTTAAATCCACTCCCAGCCTGAGCCCAGCACAGAGTGACTGCCACTCCCTGCTTACCAGATGATCTGTAGCGAACAATTCCACATTTTCTCACCACATCAAAGATTCTGCTTCTAGGTATTGCTGCCATCTGTCTCTCTCCCAACCGCACAGCAACGTCCTACAGAATCAAAGCCTCTTTTCAAATTTCAGTCCCTGACAAGGGCAGATGACTCAGTAAGCATGGGCTTACTTTGGCATACTTACTAATCTGTAGTGAACCGTTTCACATGTTTTTCACCACATCCAAGATCCCCGCATCTCTGCAGAGGCAGCCAGAGCAGCCCAACCAGGCCTTCGCTTAGGCTGATTGGCTGCTAGAAGGGGTTTGCCTTGCTGAGCAGACAGGGGCCTTGAACCCAGCTGAGCCTACACAGTGGGGGCCTGTCCGAGGTTCCCTAAGTCCTGTCCCCACCCTCTTTAGAGCCATGATGGTTCTGCACTGCTAAAACCTGCCCACCTGCCGCCTCCCCATTCAGGGCCCCCTGTGTGTGGGTTGGGGGACAGGGTGGCCTTGTGAATTGGTGTCCTTGGCAGCCTTGTGATGCTGGCAGCAGCTCCAACCCAAGAGGAGGGGTCGGCTATTTTGAGCTGTAGTATCTCCAGCCCTCCCACCCCCTGGCTGTCTTAGAAAATGCAAGCACTGCTGGGGGACCAGGCCCTAGGGACTCTCCTTCCAGCCCAGTCCTCCTCGTGCGGCCTGTGGGTGTAGTGTCATAGAGGTGCTCAGGGGTGGAAGGGCTCAAATAAACTTGTTGCTATATTTTTTAAAATACATTGTCTTGTTCTACTGTCCTCTCTAGGACTCTTCTATGACACAAGTTAAAACCTACCACTAGAGTCACTATGAGTCGGAATCGAACTGACGGCAGTGGGTTTGGTTTTTGTTTGGGACTAGGTTTCCTCAGGGCCCCAAGCCTCAGCACTCCCTTCTTGCTCTAAGAAGGGACGGAGATCAGGTTTAAGAGCTTGGTGAGGGAGGAGACCAGGAAGGCCTGGGAGGGAAAGGAAGGGGTGGCTAAAGTTCAGGGAGAGTGATGGGGTGCTGGACTCCTTGGGGGAAAGGGAGGGAGGCTGGGGTGGCCCATCTGGAGGACAGAGAGGGGCTGAAGGCTCGGCTGCGCCTTGATCCCCAAGTCTACCGGAAGTGACAGGCCAGGCTCTTCATAAGCCACAATGAGGGAGGTGCGCGAGGACCAGAGAAGCTGGGGCCATCTAAGGCCCCAGGGGTTGGCGTGCACAAGTCCCATCAGCAACTCTTCCGGGTAAAGATCAACTGCCTATTCTCAGAGGAGGGGCTGAGGCAGCCCTCAGCATCCAGTTGAGGCCAAAGCCCGGTGAGTGGCTGGAGACTCTTACTATTCCCACCGCCCCTCACTCCAAGTGGGAGAGGATCTCTGCCATGGGACCAGAATGGCACCCGCAGAACCCCAGGGTGGGTCAGTCCAGGCCTTAGCAGTGCTGGATCCGGATGTGGATGAAGAGCGTGGCTGGTGAGAGTGAGGCCCCATCCTTGGAAAGCAGGTGGATGTGGCGGTACCCTGTGGGGAGGGCAGTCAGGTCAGGCTTACTGCCCACCACCCTGCAGGCCAGGCTGTGCAGGCACAAACCACATCCTACCCTGGTGCTTGGCCCCAGCTCGGACCTACCTCAGGTTCTCTAAGGAAGTACCTGGCAGAAAGGTGGCCAGGGTCTGTGCCCCAAACCCCACCCCTTTCCATCCTCACCTCCCACTGCCCCCACCAACCTTGCTTCAGGCTGTTCAGAGGCAGCGTAAACTGGCCGACAAAGTCATTGGGGGAGGTGGTGTCATAGTCCTCGACCACGAACCGGACCAGCACCAGCTCTGGAGCCCGCAACTGGAACTGCAGGGTCTGCCCCCAGTGCGGATTGAAGCCTAGGGCACAAGCAATGGTCAGAGCCCTGAGGCCCCCAGGGCCTGCCCTGCACCTCCCCCATGTTCACCCAGACAGGCCCACCCACCATTGTTGAGCACGTAGTCAGTCTCCTTGCGCGCACAGTCTGCCGGCACCCCGTGGATCTCGATGCGTACCAGAGGGTCCACGATGGAGTTGGGCTTCTCAGCGTTCAGCTTGGGCAGCTGCTGTGCAGTCAGCACCTGGGCAGGAACGAAGGTGTGCTTCAGTCTGGGCCCCAGCTGCCCTTCCTGCACTCAGACCCCGGCTCCCGCCCACCACACCCACTCTGCCTCGGTATCTTCCTCCACCTCTCCTGGACAGCTCGGACCCAGGTTGGGGCTCAGCCCAGGCTGCTGACCTGGATGGTAAGTGTGGTCCTGGGGGGCCTAGGGCACTCAGGGTCAAAGGTTGTGTCGGGTTGCCGTAGGCAGTCAGGTTTCAGGACATATCCACACTGCCCGTTGATGAGGAAGCGCCCAGCATTGAGGTCCATCTCATAGCCTGGCGTCTGGAAATTCAGGGCCACTGGGGACACACAGCAGGGTCAGGGCAGGGACTTAGTGCCCCCCTCCTCACTGCTTAGTTTCAGGAGCTTGGGCGTGGGGACTCATGACAGCCAGAGGACCTAGCCCCCACTATCACCAGTACCTCATCCCTGGTATCCCCCACCGCCTGAGGGCAGGGCTGGGGAAGGGCTGTCAAGGGAAGGGCTGGAGGGGCCCCCACCCTCAGGGCCAGGCCCCAAGGGGACCATTCTCCCCTCTTTTGGCTAGTGCCCTGGCCTGCCCTCATCACTGTGACTTAGTGGGACTCTTGGGTGTGTATGTGTCGGGAGGGGCACATGGGAGTGGAGGTGTTTAATTTCTACCTTCATAAAAATGCATGAGACTTTTACACTGTCAGGAACAAACAGGTGGGATCTGTTTCCCCACATACATTGCTGACAACTTTTTTAATAATTATTATTATCCACAAAACAGTTTTTTTTTTTTGCCTTCTGGAAAATTATGTGGCCCCGTCATTGTTGGGGCCTCCCACGGCTCCCCGGGGGTCACCCCACAGAGCAGTGCCCTGCCATCCCCGCTCCTGCTGGCCCACTTACCCAGCTGGCAGCCTGAGTTCCACATCTCCTGAGGGCTGTAGTTGGCCGAGTTCATCCGAAGCCCCAGCGGGTAGACGCGGGTCAGCTGCCGAGCATTGTGCCTGACAAAGCTGTTCCCTTGTGGGGGTCAGAGTGGGGGAGGAGAAGTTGGGGGAGGGCTGTGACAGCCCCTGAGGTGTCCCTCACCCAGTGCCAGGCCCTGTTACCACCCCTCCTCCAGCTCCTCCTCTCGGACCCCAGGCCTCTCTTCCTCTGACCTTAGAGTCCTAGGGTGGGGAGGGGGCCTCAAAGAGGAAGCTGCTGAGTCCAGACAGGGACAAGGACACGTTCCAGCCACACAACCTGGCACTGTATCCTGGCCCCAAATTCCCCCATTCCTGACTCACATCATCCACCTGGCATCTCCAGTCGTTCTCCACCCATTCCGCCCACACCGTCCTCCAGCCACGCAGTGGGTTCCCAGAAGCATGCCTCCAGGCCTCAGTACAACCTGTTCCTCCTGATTCCTGCTTAGAAATCCTTCCCCACTACCTCACCACTTCCTATGCATCCTTCAGGTCCGCTGTCTTCTCAGGCATCACCTGCTCCAGGAATCCAGCCCTGGTTACCTACTACTGTATTATCTGGCTATTTCTGGCTCCATCCACCACAAGGGTGTGAGCCATGCAGGCAGACAGCAGGCCTCTTATTCCTGTGTCCTCTTCCCTCCATCCACGCCTGGCACAGGGCTGGCACTGGGTGGGCACTCATCCCTGAGCCACTCTCTGGTGTCCTCCTGACTGTTTGACTGCCCCCTCCTCAAAGCCCTCTCAACCTCCTTCCCAGACTAACTTCTGGACACCTCTCCCTGCCCACTCGCAAAGGGCCCTGCGCCCAGCACCCCGCTCCTACCTGCCTCTCGGATGAGCTTCTTAGCCTTACGCTCGCTGAGGGAGCTGACCTGGCAGGGCTGGTCTGGCACAGAGGCCGGGTGCAGGTTCTGCAGGCGGGTAGCGCAGCAGTACACAGCCAAGGCTGACAGCTCTGGGGAGATCTGCTTGGCCTGTGAGAGAAGCCTCAGCTGGGGTCTGCCAGCTCCAGCCCCCTAGTCCTCCTCCCTTGCTTCCCTCCCCCATGCTGCCCCTGTCACACCCGGGGGAGGGAGCCTGGCCCGGCCAGGCTCACTCACTCACCCTCCGCTTCTGCTCTGCACCCTCTGCCTCCTCTTCTTCCTCTTCCTCTTCTTCCTCCTCCTCCTCCTCCCTGTCCAGTAAAATTCGGCCATCCTCACTCCGAGCAGCCGGCAGCTTCTTCCCCTTCACCAGGACACGGCCCTTCAGTTGCTATCAGGGCCAGGATGGAAGGATTAGGCCCTCATGACCCTCTGTGTCAGCCAGTTGATCAGTCATTCAACCAGGGCTGTGTGAGGGGCTGGCTTGGGGTGCAGGGCAGGAACAGAGACACAGAGATGAAGCATATTTCCAACAGGACAAAATGGGAAGCAACCTATATGCCCACTGGCTAATAAGGTCTTGTTCCTCTATACATCAGAATACTATGCAGCCATTCAAAAGAGAAGGCAGCTCAGGATTGAAAGAGAAAGTGCCCTCTTTAGAAAAGATCTTACATGAAAGAAGTATACAGCATGTAAATGCATGATCCTTTTTGTGCAACAATTAAAAGAGAACATAGTCACATAGATTTATATGCATGGGAAAATTCTGGAAGGACACACAGGAATCTTGAAGATGGTTACTTCTTGTGAACTATGACTGAGGGAGCCAGTATACTTTTCATTGTATACTCTTGTACAGCTCAGATTTTTTAAAACCATGTGTATGTTATGATGCTGAATAGGTTTCAGCAGAGCTTCCAGACTAAGACAAACTAGGAAGAAAGCCTTGTGATCTACACTACCGAAAAATCATCCGATGAAAACCTTGTGGATCACAATGGTCCAATCTCATTGTACTTGGGGTCACCATGAGTCAATAGCAACTAACAACAATGTTATTTTCATGCTAATAACAAAAATCAAATCACATGCACAACAAAGGGGAATCAACATTCCCTGCATATCTGGGATTGGGAGGAATCCCCAAGAGGAGGAGAGTTTTCCCGAGGAGCCAGAAAAGGATAACCATCCCAAGGGGACAAATGCTCTGGGGTTTTGGGAGGAAAGGAGGAAGGACCACCTCTGACCAGAGGACTGAGGACATTTATAAGACTCTGGAAGAGGCGGTTCAAGCTGAGCTAGAATTTCAAGCAGCTGGCATTTGGCAAATGCAGATGCCTGGGAAGGGAGAGCCAGGTGGAGAAGACAGTGTTAACCAAGGCCTTCGAGGTGGAAAAGTCTGAGTTTGCAGAGACTCTGTGGGCAAGGAGGCCTGGAAGGGAGCAGGCAGGGTAGGGCCAAGTCATGGGAGGCCTTGAATGCTGGGTAAGAAGGGCTAATGGGCCAAGAACAGAGAGCCAGAGGGCAGGAGTGACAGGACCATGGGGCAGCAGATGTCAGACGAACAGAGAAGCAGGGGGAAGAGGACTGCAAAGTTAAGGCAGAAAGAGGTGAGGGGCCCTGAACCAGGGAGGTGGCATGAGCGGGACTGGTAGGGGGTGGACCCCAGCCAGACACTCCACTCAGGCAGATTGGGGCCCGGGAGTATCACCTCTGGAGATGGTATTGCCTCAGGGTTCTGGGACTCCAGTGCCTGTGTCACCAGCATGTCCCCCAGGATGGTGCGGAGGTGGCGGGCCATGGCAGCTTGCTGCTCCAGCCCACAGTGGTTCTCGAGGGACAGGATGACAGGGTATGGGGAGAGCTGTATGGGGGAGAGGCAGAACCTCAGAGTCACTCACTCCTCCCCCAACACCACCCCCCCGCCCCCTTCAGGACAGAAGGGAAAAGGCAGGGCTCTGGGGTTCCATTCTGGGAGATCTGGACAGTAGGAGGGATCTGGGTCACACACTGGGACCTGTGTATGGTCCAGGGGCAGAGGTTTGATCTGGGACCTCGGGGAAGGGATGGACTGTCTGGGAGGCTGGGGTGCCTGCAACAATGGTTTTCTTTTATAAATGCTCTTTATATGTTAATAACATTGACCATGTAGTTTATGTTGAAAACTTTTCCCCCAGCCTGTCATTGGTTAATGGTTAAGATTTATATAGCTTGACAGAAGTTGCAATGTTTGTGTAGACGCCACTGTTGAGCTTCTCTTTTATGGCTTATTGAGAGTCATGATTAAAATGTCCTTCCCTACCCCAAGATTTCCTTCTGGAAATTTTGTGGTTTTATTACATTTACTAAAAATGAAAGTGGAAATGAGAGCATCTCACCTGGTTTTATTATACCCCACTGGCCAACTGTCCCAGTAGCACTTGGTGAGTGAATGATTCTCTGGACAGGGGCTTCCTTTGGAAGGGCTGAGGTGGCTGGTGTGTGGATGGGGTTGCTGGGAGGGCCTGGGGGGCTCACCATGAAGGCATGGTCACGCACAGCTTGGACCACGTCACGGAAAAGGATCTTGGAGGTAAGTGTATGGCCGTGGTAGATGACAGGTTCCCCTCCTGGGCCCTCCCAGCAGTCTAGCTCCACACAGCGGCATCCCTGGGCAAAGGCCCTGCAGATGGATAGATGGACAAGCGAGGTGTTGTGTGGGTACCACTGGGCAGAGCTGGACAGACCAAGCTGGGCAGGCTGCAGGGAGCCCATGGTGGGAGTCAAGGGTGTTTCCTCAAGGGGCTCAGAGGCATGTTCACCACCACCACCACCCACCCCCGCCATCCTCCCTACAATACCTAACATAGGCCTCAGTGCTGCTAGGCCCCCCAATCTGAGAGTCGGTCAGGTAGGTATTGTGGGAGGAGGAGATGAAGTAGTGGGTTAGGGGTTGGTCCATGTCCTGGAACACGCGTGTGTGGGCCGGGTCCAGGGCAGCCCCTTCAGGCGACAGCAGGTACATCATGAAGCCATCCAGTGTCATCAGCTCATGCTGTTTGGCTACAGGGAGGGGGAAGAGACAGCATCAAGCTACACAGGGGACCCCATGTCTGGCCCCAAATGCCCCCAACTTAGTAATAATGAACACCCAATGACTGATTGAACTCTCCATAAGTTATGCCATTTAATCTTCAACCCACCCCTCTGGGGAAGGTACATTGTTATGCCATTTTACAGAAGTAGAAGCTTCATTTCTGAGAGGTGAGGTAACCTGCCCGAGATAGCACCCACAGCCAGTAACAGCGGAGCCCACTTACTTGGGAAGGCAGACCAAGCCCTACTTGTGTTGACCCAACCCCATCTCATCAGACCCCCACCTGTCTCGTTGAGCTCATAGGTTTGGATGAGCTGCTGGGCGTGGGTCAGTGTGGCGTCGTCCTCACCCTGGTCCTCCAGGAACTCCAGCAGTTCAGGGGCGCTCAGCACGTGGTCCTCACCCGAGTACCGATGGAAGATCTCCTCCAACTCAGGGCGTTTCAGCAGCCGCCGCAGAAATTCCTCTATCTCAGCCCCTTCCAGCTTCTCGTTGTTGGAGTGGTCGCACTCCTGGAGGGGCAAGGGCAGGAAGCTCAGGGGAGGGGGCACCCTGGCAAACCTGGCCCACACTGACATATTCATCATCGACAACAGCTGGGAAGGCAGGTGTCCCCATTTCACAGGTAGAGAGACTGAGAGCTAGTGAGGCTCAGGGTTTCATTCAAGCTCTCACGGCTGTGAATGGCAGACCTCTAAGGCAAGTCTCTCAGGTTCAGTGCCTGTCCCTCTACTGTACTATGATCTACCCCAAGAATCAAGATGTGGGAGGAAAAATGGTGGCCCAATCTCCCCTCCTGTGTGTACACATTACTATCCTCACACATACACACCCGGAGTCAATGAGCAACAAGTAAGAACATGGAGCAGTCCACATGGAGCTGTTGGCACAAGTACATGGGTGGGCACCATGAATGTCACAGACAGTTCAGACTCAACATCCATCGGCACAGGTGTCTGCCACGTGCCCCGACTGGGCCATGGGTGGGGAGCCCACCCGTGTGTCCCCGTGCTCCCACGTGTGGGGTATTCTGTGCTCCTGTGTGCAAGCTGCAGGTGGTCACATGTGCAGAAAGTGCCCACAGACTTAGACAAATAACACAGCAGCTATGTTGCTCTCTTTGGAGAGGGAGGGCATGGAGGCACTTAGGTCCTCCCTACCCTTGGACTCTGCCTTAGGGCGAGGAAAGAAGTCCTTGGCTGGCACTCCCCAATCCAGTACTGGCCCAGTGGCCTCAAGGGAGGGTAAAAGGGTAACTAGGCCCTGATGTAGCCTTTCTGCAGGGAGAGGCCACTCCCTCCACAAAAGCTGAGGGGGTTGGGCACTGATGATTCAGATGGTGGCTGCAGGAGGGCAGAGGGCAGAGTGGTAACGGGTTGGGAGCCAGGATTCAAGGCAGGCAGCCCACCTTGAAGAGGTGGTAGGCATACATGTCATTCATGTCCACATTGACCATTCTGAGCAGGCTCTTGATCTCCTTGAAGCTCATCTTACTATCCTGGTTGGAGTCTGCCCGGTGCAGGTAGAAGTGGATCCAAGTGTGGGTGCTCAGGAAATAAAAGCTACAGACTGGGCACCTACGCTCAGCTGACAGGTCACAGACAGGTAAGTCACCACCACCTTGGTTTAGGGGCTCCCTGAGTACAAGGCTCTCCAGTTTAGGGGCTATATTTTTCCTTCAACCTGTGGACTCCCTGAGGACAGCAGCAGTGTCTTTTCAGTGGGACTGGGGCTCCCAGAAGACAGGAGGCTGCGTCTCCACCTTAAGGGAGCCCTGGTACACCCCAAGGAGGGCCCGGGCCTCCCCTCCTACTGGGAGCTCAGGCAAGGCAAGGGCATCTGCCTCTGCCCTCAGTTCTGAAGACAAGGGCTGTGTCTCTGACCGTGGGCTCCCTGAGAGCGGTGCTCGTCCCTGCCCTCGGCCTGGGAACACCCTCGGAAAGCCCTGCGACCCCGGCCCTCCTTTCCCCTTCCCCCTCCCCCTCCCCCCTCCTTCCCTCCACTCCCCCGTTCCCTCAGCCTCCCGGGCCCCCGGGCCGGCGGGCAGGATATTGGTCAAGCCGCTCCCTCTGGCTCATGGCGTCGAGGCGTGCGCGCAGCTTGGCCAGGCCGCGCACCCAGCGCTGCGCCTCTTCCGCCGTGGGTGCCACCAGGTCCAGGTTCTTGCGGCGGCCCTTGAAGGCAATGGTGAGGCAGCGTGCGGGCGCGAAGGCGCTGCCGAAGCGCCGCAGGCCTTCGGACTGGTGGCCCTCGCGGACGGCCTCGATGTGTTGCACGTAGACTGGAGAGGGACGGGAACAAGCGGGCCGGTCAGGGCCGTGGTCCGGCCGGCGCTGTCCCCGCCCGGCGCCCGCCCGGCCCTGGCTCACAGATGTGCTGCGACGGCGCCCGCGGGATGCGCCGCTGGAACCACACGCTCAGGCAGTCCTCCTGCAGCCGGTACAGCCGCTCCTTGTGCCACGTCCGCGAGCGGATCTTGCGGAGCCGCGAGCCCAGCAGCATGGCGCGCACATCCTCGTCCTCTGTCAGGCCTGCAGGGCGGGAGGGCAGCGGGTGTCGTCGGGGCCTGGCCTTCCTAACCCCAGAGGCTCCCTTTCCAGCTGGGAGCTGTAGGGCTTCCCTCCTTGACCCTCTTCAAACCCAGGCCTTGGCCCTTCAGTCAGCGTACCTACCCCTCACAGACCTCTCCTTGTTGTGACAAGCCCCCAATACCGGGTTTGGCTTTATGTCCCTGCTTGGCGTACCCCACCCAGACTCCCTTGGGAGTGGTGCCAGTAACAGGCCTTCCCTTCTGTTTGCCAAGCAGCCACCTCTGGAGTACCCCAAAGTAAAGGAAGCCCTCAGACAGAGCCTGAACTCAAACCCCAATAAGGGTCGCCCTTTCTGCCACATCCCTCCATCCCAGCCTCCAGCTTTCAAGCCCAGAATCTGCCACCAACAGCCCTTTCCCTTGATGTGAAATCCTGACCATCAGGAAGTCCCTCTCACTATCTAACCTAAATCTCTCTTGCTGCAGCCCAAGCTCCTCGCCTCTCCTTTCCCAAAGAAAAGGGAGAACAGCAGAGGTCACTCTGACTCCAAGGTCACAGGCCAGGGTCTCCAGGATCAGCCTGCCTTGGCCAGCCCTTGGCTGATCTCCAGGTGTCCCTGGTGTGACCCTGCTAAAAGGATGGTCACTTATGACATTTGGCCTTTCCCTTTGCCCAGCCACTGTCATACACACACACCACTAGCCCACATATGCTCTCCAGCCAATGTCCACCTTCAGAAATAAGACCAAATGTTTGCAAAGCCACAAGGTGCCAGGCCCTGCTCATGTATTAGCACGCAAGGAAACTGAGGCACAGAGAAGCTTAAGTAACTGGCCAGAATCCCACAGCTAGGAAGTGGAAGCAGGCTTCAAACCCCGGAGGTCAGGCTCTACTGCCTTTGCCCGTAGCCACTCCAGCAAACAGCTCTTTTGCCCCTATCTTCCTCCCTCCCCCATCCCTGCTACCACCCTGGGCAGCGGGCTGTAGGAAAAGAGCAGAATTTAAATTCAGAGGTCTAGGGTGTCAAGACTCAATCTGTCACTTCCCAGTTGCGTGGCCTTGGTGGCACTAACCTGTGATGGCTCTAGGTCTCATGCTCTCCATTGGTAAAACAGAGACGACAGTATTACCTGCTGCAAAATCTAGAACCCAGTAAAGATTTGGAGGTTTCTGCTGTGTGACCACTTACTCTCCTTCCTCTAGTTCCTCAAGCATGCACTGCCTAGCCCTGGTCATACCACACCCTGTTCTAAATCTTCCCAGGGCTCCAATTTGCCTCAGCAGGGGTCACAGGACAATAGATGAGGTGGGAACCAGGCAAACTGGAGAGTCCACACCCTTTGGAAGGAGGGAGCAGTGTTTCCATGCAACTGGAATCTGGATCTGAATGTGAAATCTCCAGATTTTTCACTGTTGGCCACTAAATCACATTTGAGGGAAAAAAACCACAACACCACTGTGTGGGCCAAACTAAACACAACAGTGGGCCAGTTCCTCTGGGAGCCCCCCTGCCCAATTACAAACTGACCCAGGGACTCAAGACCCCGGCCTTCCCCTGGCACTCTCTCGTAAGATCCCTCCAATCTCCTCCTTTTCCTCACACCAAAGTCCTTTAAGGACCAGCTCAGATACCACCTCCTCCAGGAAGCCTTCTTTGATTTGTCCTCAAATGTAAGGAAGTTCTCCTTCGCTGACCACCAACAACACTTTTTACTAAAAAACAAACACAGTCACTCACATTGTCATGTCAGTGGACTTTAATAAGCCTGAGGGCAGGGATGAGCCAGGCTCTCAGCAAATGTTTATAGAAGGGGGAGGTGGAGGGATGGACATTCTCTTCCCAGCCCTGCTCTCACTTGTCCTGAGTTCAGGTCAGAGACCTTGGGTCAGGGTTTCTCAACCCTGGCTGTTCATTAGAATTACCTGGGAGAAGTTGTAAACCCCATGGTGGAAATTCTCACCCAGCAGGTACTTTTAAGAACCTACTCTGTGACTTGGAGGAAGACTATGGTTGAGAACCAAGGTTTCAGGGGCAGGAGGAGAGACCTGCCATCCTTAGGAGGCTGATGCCCCTTGGGCAGCATGTGGGCCTGTTGGCTCCACAGGGTCTCTCACGGTCTGGCCTGTGGCCCTCTGGAAGGGTCAGTGCCCACTCAGTGCTCCCTGGCCAGGAAGAGGAGGTGGAACCCTCTTTTTTTGGAAGAACTGGGTACGTAGGACATGCCCAGGCCAAGGAGCTCACCAGACCCGCAACCTCCGCCCCACATCTGGGCAACGTCTGACTCCTCGCACCCTGAAAAATAATGGGGTTGGTGTAGGTAGTCAGTGCCACCATGACTGGGCCTGCCCCTTGTCCACCCGCTCAGCCTTGGGAAGGGGACCCCTTGTTGCCATGACAACCATGCTGTGTTCTGCAGCCAAGGCCACCTCCCCTGACCCGGTCATTCCACAGCCCTCTGGTGCCAAGCCGGGGGGCAGGGCGGTGGTGGTGAATGACTAAGGCAGGAAATAGAGGTGAGTCACTAGGGGCCTGCTTTGTCCAGGGTCTTCTACAAACAGGCTCGTGGGAGAGGTCGTCTGAACTCTGGACATGGTCTCCCACTGGAACAGGTTCCCACGTGCAGGGGGCCCTGCTCCTGGCCCCCACCCCTGGCTCCATAGAGGCCTGTTGGGGGGAAGGGTGGCATTCCAGTTTGCCTGCCCAGCTGGCACTGACCCCTGGATCACTCTGCTTCCAAACCACACACCCCATGGAGAAGCAAAACAGAATGAGGGTGCATGCTTCTGAACTCTGGGGGAGTGTGCAGACTGGTGTGTCAGAAAGGGCAGGACCCACAGAACTAAGGGGGCGGGGCAATGATGCTAGGAGGGCCTGGCTCCCCACCAGCCACCCAGTGATCATTTATAGGTCCTGCCTGCCCAAACCCACACATGCTTCCTTGACCTCATTCCTATCTGCTCTGAGCAAGTGCACATGCTGCCCACCTCCTACAGGTTCTGTGTGTTTCTATCTGTCCAAGTACCTCTACCTTAATCCTGGATCTGGGCTGGGCCAGCGTCCATGGCCATGGTCAACTGACTGGGTGGGAGAACAATCCTGACATAATAGCAGTGAAAATGATAGTGAGCATGTACTGAGTGGCGAAAATCCTGTGTAGCCTTACCACAACCCAAGAGGACGCTCTTATTGTCCTGTTGTACAGATGAGGAAGAAAAGGCACACAGCATCTAACTAACTTGTCTAGGGGCACCAGGTTGGTAAGTGGTGGAGCTGGGGTGCATCAGGAGTTGGGAGGGCTGGCGTGTGGCTACTAAGAGCTACATTCAGCACACAGAGCACTTGGTTTAGGGCCTGGCCCACAGTGGACGCTCGATAAATGATAATAAAGAAGGAAACTGAGGCTGGATTCTGAGGAAGTAAGTCAGTGCCCTGGAAGAGAAGAGGGACCAGGTGTTTCATACATTTGTCCTCCTCAGTCCCATGCCCTCCGGGTGGGTCCTTCTCTAGGCCAGGACTGTGGTGCCTCCTGCCCCATCCAGTGTTGTCAGCTGGGGCCCAGACACCTTCCCTGAGTGGCCTGCTTATCTCAGGCCCCAGAGAGGGGCCATGAGGTGGTGAGGGTTGGGCAGGACCCAGAGCTTTCCAACTGCGTGGGCTGTTTGGGGAGTGTGGTCTGGGGCCTGAGCAGTTCTGCCTGGGGGTCCAGGCTGGGGCAGGAAACTGCCTCATGTCAGAGGTGGGAGGGGCACTGGGGAAGGGCAAGTCCAGCTCCAAATCCCCCAGTCCCATCCTTTTCATAGATGGGGCCACTGAAGCTCAGGGAGGGCCAGCGGGGTGTCACAGGGCAGGGATGGATGCAGGGGCTGGGCAGGGCTGGGCAGAGGCCAGAGCAGGCCTGGGGGTGCTGTATTCACAGAGTGGTAACCTGCAGAGAGCAGAGTGTGTAAGGAGTGGTTGGTCTGGAGCAAGGGTGTGTGTAGGGTGGTGTGTGTACGTGTGTGTACGTGTGTGTGTGTGTGTGTGTGTGTGTGTGTGTGTGTGTGCGTGTGTGTGTGTGTGCGCTTGCTGGGAGAGTCTGCTCAGGGAGGAAAATAGGCAGCGTGTGTGAGAGCCAGTGCTCGCTCAGTAAGGCACACGGGCTCCAGCAGGAATGTGAGACATGCCGGGAACAGCGACATCCTCATGCCAAGGCAGCAAGGGAGGGGAGGGAGGGAAATAGCAGGTTCCCTGGTGTCTGAAACCATGAGGCTCCAGGAGAGGGCACCCAACAGCGAGGGGTCCCAAACCTTCCCACCCTGATCCTTTAGCCAGCAGGCAGCTCCAGCACCTCAGATACCAAGTGTGCCCCCACCCCACCCCCGCTGGCCTCCACACCCAGGGCTGGAGCCCGCTAGAGGCTCAGGGCCAGAGTCCATAACATTCCTGGGAGAATCAACAAAGTCAGGAAAGGCAGGCAGTGCTTCCCGGGGCCCTGGGCTGGAAACAGGGAGATGAAGGTGGCAGCTCCCTTCCCTGCAGGGCCAAGACAGGCACACAGCCCGGTTGGGGGTAATGGTGGGGGGGCCCCAGAGCCGAAGAAGGAGAGGTGAGGGGGGGACCCCCGCCATGACAGAGCTGGCTGTAGCCCCCTTAGTCCTGCCCGACAAGCCCATGCTTAGCCAGGAGGGCTTCCCAGGCCAAGCGTCTGACAGGGCCAGGGGCTACTCTAAAGCCCCCCACATGCCAACCCTGCCCACAGCAGCCCCACTCACCCTGCAGGAGACATCCTGGGCAGGCCATCAGGAGAGGCCTTTTGCGCAGGGGGACTTGGTGGTGTGTCCAGGCAGGAGAGCAAAGGGAGCGGGATTCTGCCCGCTCAGTACTCTAAGGATTAGGGGCAGAGGCGGGGCATTGGGGGCACAGGCGCAGACAGGGGCCCTGGGGAAATGGGGCTGCCAGATGAAACACAGGACACCCAGTTAAATCTGAATTTCAGATAAACAACAAATAATTTTTTAGTATAAGTATGCCCCACATTATTGTTTATCTGAAATCCAGATTTAACTGGGCATCCTGTATTTTATCTGGCAACCCTACGATGGCACCCCTGGAGCCTGGCAAGGCCGCCATGGGAGAGGGGAGTAAGAGGCATAAGCTGCTCATTCATTTGTTGTATTATGAGCACAGACTCTGGGTCAGACTGGCTGGGTTCAAATCCTCTCAGCTACTTTCCGGGTTTGAGCCGTGGGTGAGTTACTGAACGTCTCTGAGCCTCAGCTTCCTCATTTGTAAAATGAGGCTAATGGCACCAGTGTGGTTGCTCAATAAATGATTATAAAGAAGGAACTAAGGCAGGGCCTCATATGATTGTGAACATTAAATGAGATATAGGTGAAAGCTCTTGACACAGGCTATAGAGGTGTTGCGATGCAATGGGTTTCTCTTATACATGGCCTTTCTGGCCTTGGGTTATAACTCTGCCCTTTGGAAGCATGAGAGAATGAAGAAAAGGACTAGAAGGCAGGAGGGAACAGGAAAGCTGGTAATAGGAAACGCAAGGTGGAGAAGGGAGAGTGTTGACATGTTGTGGGGTTGTTAACCAATCTCATAAAACAATATGTGTACTGTTTAATGAGAAACTGCTTGTGCTGTAAACTTTCATCTGAAGTACAATAAAAAAATTAAAAATAATAATAATTGTTTGGGCTGAAGCCTGCCCTATGATTGGTCTATTTTATGTGCCTTACAAGGACTGGTCAGTCTACCATGCAAATAGGAGGTGTAAACCCACCCAGTAGGATTAAGTGACCTGGGTGGGGGGCGGGGAGGGAATTGGTGATTACTATGCCCACTAAGTGACTGTGGCCTACCAAGGGAATTGGTCGTGGTCCTGGTAGGAGGACCATGCTTTGAAATTGACAAAGAGTAGGCTTGCATAAAGGCCAATCCCACACAGGTTTAGGAGGACCAGGACCTCACTACCATCAAGAAGAGCCTGGAGCGGAGCACGCCCTTTAGACCCCTGGTCCCTGTGCTGAAAACCTCCTAGACACAGGAGAGAGCGAAAACACTGGAGACGGCAAGAAACAGTGGCAACCATAGCAGAGCCTAGTGGCAGAGAAACAACGGCAGCAGTACGAGTGGCAGCAGGAGCCAGGAGACCTGCGCAAGGCGGCTGCAGTGGGCTTGCCTACTCAGAGCAAGAGAGAGCTGAGCGCCTTTGGGCAGGAGGCTGGCTGTTGGACTAGAGTGCCTCTGGGCACTTGTCATTGCAGCTAAAGAGTTGTAACACTTGCCTGAGCAGCAGGACAGAGGCCTAGAGAAGGGCCCGCTGGCTGGCATGACCAAAAAAAGGCCCAGCAGCAGGCACAGCCAAGAGAAGGGCCACGTGCCTGCGGGCATGGCCAAGAAGGAGCTGAGAGCTGTCTTAGTTGGAAGCCGTCCTTACAGGAGAACTGTAACTTCTCTCCTGAGTTGTATCCTGTTACTTCTAAGTCATCCTGATCTTGAGGATAGCTGTGAATATGGTCTGTGAATTCTGTGTCCATTGCAACGAATTATTGAACCAGAGGCATATCTACAGATAATGGCCCCTAAGGCAAGCACTGAAATTGTGCCCTGTCCAGCCATCTGATGCCCATCTTTTAGATAGCTTTACCATAGTATCAGTTCAAAAATACAAGTCAAGCTCATTATTCTTGTACCTAACACATGATGGCACTACACGAAAATTACAACTGCACCTTCCTTGCTTTCACTGATGAAAATTCATCTATGATGTGCTCGAAATCATTATCTTCACCTTCTTCTTTCTACACTCAGCAGGGCAAGATCACACAGTCAGCCTTGACCCATGGAGGCTCTCAAATATGAAAGTATTAGTTTTAACTTGCTGAATGTTCTCTCACAGCTTGTGATGGGAACAGCAATGGTTAACAGAAACTGTTCAGTGGCACCCCCCTTCAAGTGGCATGTGGGGTATCTGCCATACCTTAGATACGCCTCTGTTAACTGAGCCCAGCAGAGAAGTAGAGCGCCTTGAGGTGGAAGGCTGGTGTCAGAAGTGGTGAAGAATTGAGAGAATGGAGGTACGTCTGACCTCCACCTCATAGGAATCAGCTTTGTGCTGATCTTAATTCTCATCTCTCCTCCAGAATGTAGACAAGGTCTGAAGCTACTAGATTTCAGGCGTTAATTAGTATTCATTAATTCTGGCCATAAAGAGCTATCATTGAGAACTGGCTATGGTGGTTGACAGACGTTACCTCTTAATTGTGTGGCCTTGAGCAGGTTACCTCACCCCCTCCACCTGGGTTTCCTGTCTGTGAGGTGAGGCAGCAGAGGCGCCTACCCGCTACACCTTCCCCACAGGAGTGTCTGAGGATTAAGTAGGATGGGAACTGGCACGTCCTAGCATTAGCTCCTCTTCTCACTATTCAACTATTCCAGAGGCTTCTTGAGGGCTGGCCAAGTCAGCAGACCAGCCTGGGGGCAGGGGGCCAGAGAGTGCAGGACCCCAGTCTCCACAAATGACTGCCCTCCCCATGGTCCTGGTCCCACCCAGTATGGCCCTACAGCCCCTTTTCCCTGGGGCCCTCCAAGCCCTTGACCTCTGAGCCACTCCCTGTACTTAGTCCAGTCACCTGGTCTGATACAAATTCTGTTCTCTGTTAGCCTAAGGGGTGTGGAGATGGCAGTCGCAGGGTGCAACAGTGAGGGTCCTCTCAGAAGAGGTGGCAGCTGCAGTAGTTGCAGAAGCTACCTGGGTGGCAGGCCTGGGCCTTGGCCCCTGATGGCACAGGGCGCTGCACCCCGGAAACCTGGGTTTCATCTCCACTTGTCCCTGCACTCAGTGTGGCATTCCCCACGGAGTCCAGCTTCCTCTCTAGTCAGTCACTCAGCAGGAAGGGGCAGTGGTGGAGAAGGAGGGTGATCGAAATGACCTTCTGACACCCACATAGTTCCTAACAGTGTCACCCTGACAGGGTGCCCACGCAGCCTTACTCAGGTGACAGGTGCCGAGTCCTGGGCTCCGCTGTAATAATTTGTTTACCAGTGTCTCCTGCCACTAAACTGTGTGCTTCCCGAGGGCAAGGCCCTGTGTTGTTCATCTCAGTAATGGCCCTGGCCCAGTGCCCTAGCGCATTGCTGAGGCTTAGCACACATGTGTGGAATGATGAGGTAGACAGGTGTACTGGACAGCCTTCAGCCCGCCTACAGCATCCATAAGCTCTTCAGGGCTGACTCCCAGGGCTGCGTCTCCAGCCCAGACTTGACCCTCAACACCAGCCCTGGGAGTCTCAGCGGCACCTCAAACTCACCATGGCTCTCTTCCTCTCCTCAAACCACCCCTGGTTCTTAGCCCAGAAAATGACACTGCCACCCACCCAGGCACTCGGGGTAGAGAAATCTTTCAGATCCCCCCCTATTAAAGTCCAGCCAAGTCTACCTCCTAGGTTGTTCTGAATCCATCTGTCTGAACCCACCCAAGTCTAAGCCCTACTGGCCCTTGCCCAAATGACTCCTCAGCCTTCTGTGGGTCTCCCTGCTTCACCCCTGCCTATGTCCCACTCACCGCCTCCGCTCCTCACAGCTCACTGTCTGCTTTACTTGGCCTGAGACCTTTCCGGGCCTCCTGCTGCCCTCCAGATAAAGTCCATAACTGTACAAGCACAAGCCATGAGGATTTGGCCTCCACCAGGGGAACTGTTTCCTTTTGCCGTACTCCAGGCTCCCTCTAGGCTCTGAGGTGCAGCCTGGGCTCCTACTGGCTCCTCAGCCTTGCTAGGTCTCCCAGCATCTCACTTGCCCTTTCCCTTCATGGTCTTGTTTCATTGTCTGACCTCCTTGCTGGTGCCTCAGCTCTAGAAGGGCCAGGACTGTGCCTGCCTTGTTCGTTGCTGAATCCCAGTGGCTGCGTATACTATAGGCACTCAATAAGTGTTTGTTGAATGCATGTATGATTGAATGGAGGGCAGGGCAGAAATCATGTCTTATGTCTCAGTAAGTGGCAAGCACAGTGCTTGGAACATTGTCAGGGCTCGGTGAATGTAGGTCGAATGAGTGAGAGGATGTAGAAGAAAGGGGACAGAGTCAAAGGGAAAGAAAAGACTGGCAGCCAGGATGCCCAAGTTCTGCCCCAAGACTCACCTAGTCTCCTGGGCAGCCCTACCCTTCTGCTCGCTCCCTGTGCCTCTTTGTCATTAACTTTTCTACCAGCAGCAGTTCCAATACACCACTTCCATTTTACAGCACTTTACAGTCTACAGAATACTCTCACATACACATCTTCATTCAAGCCCCTCAATCACCCAGTGAGTCCCACTTTGCCCAGACTGTAGCCCCTGGATGAGCAGTGTGGACGTAGACAAATTCCTTGACTTCTCTGAATCAGTTTTCTCATCCGTGAAATGGGGATTAGACCACCCACCTCTCAGTAAGGTAAAGAGGATTGTGAGACACTACATATGTAAACCACCCAGCATGGGCCCTGTTCCTGGGACTTGTTTAATAAGCCACAGCCACATTCCCCGCCCCCGCTCCGCACCCCGGGTAACTCGCCCCAAAGCAAAAATCAAAAAAGATCAGCATCCTGGCTTTCTCACTAGTTAGACCAGTCTTTCAGGTGCTGTCTGGCTGCTGCTGCCCCTGTGGGGGCTGGGGGTTGGGGGGCTGGCTTGGGAGCCCAGCCTCTCCCACAGAGGCCAGCCACAAACACCCTCATCTAAAACAACCCCCATCCCCTTCTAGGGGCTGCTAGGAACTCAGGATGCTCCGGGGCGCCCGCAGACCTGGGAAGGAACAGGATCAGGGTGAAGGCTGATGAGAGGCCCCCCAGCCTCCCTCTCCCACTCTACTCTCCCGGCTTCGGGGATCCCGATCCGCGCCCCTAGACCCAGCTGGCACCCCAGCACACCCGGCGGGCGCGTCCTGGTGGGAGACAAAGAACGTCCTTGGCGCCTCGCTCGGGTCCCAGGCACCCCAGGTGACCACCGCCCTCCCCCCTGTCCGCGGCGCGACCTCTATCTGCGACGGCGCTGACATTCCACCACTCGCAATACCCCCCACGGCCCCACGCAGCCTGAGAAGCCCACGAACGACTCCTGGAACACCCTGGTTCCCACCCCGGCTACCCATGCCTGTCACTGACCCATCTTTTTCAGCGCCCGCAGCCCGGGCCTCTTGATGCCGCCGTCCGTGGGCGCGGGCTGCGGCGGCAGCGCGACGGGTGCCGCGACGTGGGCCGACACCGGGGGCTCCTCGGGCTGGCGGCGACAGCTCCTCCAGCGGCCGCACAGCATGGCTCGTAGGGCCGGGGCCGGGCCGGGGTCTCCGCGCGGCAACAGGGAAGCTGGAACGCCGCTCGGCCGGGCCCCGGCTCCGCGCGCAGTCGCGAGCTAAAAAACTTAGTGGCGCGGGGAGGGACACGGGAGGAGGTGTCTGGAGGAGGGAGAAGGAGGGACCGGGACCGGAGGGAGGGACAGGGAGGAGGGGCGGGGCCGAAGACAGCGCAGGGCGGTGCGAGGCGGCGGGGTTGCGGAGGGGCGCTGATCCCCAGCCGGGCGAGCCTTCCCACGTTCACCAGAGTTTCTGCGTTCGCCGCCTGCTCGTGGGTCTGCCTTCCCATTCCCTGAGCGATCCTCGAATACCTGCCTCACCGGTGGTGACAACCTCCATTCCAGCGGGGCGGGGGTGGGGGCGCGCCGAAGGGGGCGAAGGCTGCCCTCTGGCACAGACACTCTCTCCTTCCCGGGGACCCTAACTCAATGAGGAATCCGCGCTCTCCACTCCCACCACACTCCACCCTCAGGAGGTCTCAGAAGGGAACCGAGGGGCGGGGGTCGGCAGGGCGGCTCCTCCTGGGCCAGCGGTTCTCGGGGCGGGGGAAGGTGGGGTCGGGAAAGCCTAGGCTGTGGGAGCTGGAAGGAGGAGAGGCGAGAAAGGCTCTGGCTGAGACGTCGTAGGATTAACCCTCCTGGCGCCTAGCCAGCTGCCGCCCCCTCGGTGGTAGAAGTCTCGAGGCTGAGTAGTCTAGAGAGGATGGGGTGGAGCTAGTTCTAGAGTCCCCGGCAACTAGTTTTGGGGCTCGAGGCTTGGACAAGTCTGCACCCCACCCGGCGCTCGATGGTCCAGAGACGGCCGCCGCATGGAGCGTAGGTGTCCGCGACATCAACAGGTTAGTGTGCGTTCGCCTGGGGTTCGCAGGTGGCCGTGTCACGTGTGCACTTAATATATATGAAACCACTAGAGTAGTATGTGCTCGAAAGGTAGGGTGTACAGGTGACAAAGGTCTGCGTGTGCGCGCGTCTGCGCTGTCTATAGCTAGTGCCCTGGGTCGGGGGCGGAGAGTTGGGCGCACAGCGTCACTCCGCGGCGGCCAAGCGCGTGGCATCCGAAAGAGAAAGCTTGGTTTCTCAGGACTTAGATTTGCCATCTACTTGTCGCCCGGCTCTATCTCATTCTCAGAAACCCCCAACCCAGAGCTGCTGCATAGTGGCTCGGGTTCCCATGCTCCTCTGGGGTCCTGAATTTTCTTCCTGAATATCAAGTCTCCGTCTCTGTACTGCAGTTCCTTCTTCCAGGAATGACCTTCTTCATTCTTCTCCTGGCTTACTTTTATTATTAGTTGCGTCAGCTCCGATGTTTCTTCTCTGGAACGCTTGACTACAGGACATGACTGTTTTTATCCCCAGCACCTGATACGTGTTTGATGAGGTGAGTTGGGTCTTTCCGAACTGAGGGGCGGGAGCTAAGCAGCCAAACGCGAGTTTCCACCAGGTGGCGCGAGGAATTAGCGTCATTTCACTCTGCCCACCAGGGGGTGCTGTCGCCCGCTTCTGGCCGGCCAGAGGAGGGGAGCCGGACCCGCGCAATCGCCCCGCCTGATTGGGAGAGGCACCGTGAAACTATTTGCATAATCTTAAAAGAGCCACGCTGAGTGGTTGTGGTTTAGAAGCCGAATGTGAAACGGGCTCTCCTATTGGCTCAATTTTCCCCCTTGCTCCTTGTCCCCATCCCGGCCAGTTTGAGCCCCGAGGTCAGTCGGAAGCCGTCAGCAAGAGGCGAGAGAGGACCCAGGTGTCCGGGCAGTGGGCGCCACGGGGTGAGTGCAGGGCGGCCGGGTCGGGGTGCGGGGGTCCAAGGTGAGACAGTATTCGCCCCGCCCTGACTCCTCCTCACTTGCCCATTCGCCCATCTAGGAGTTGGGGATGCGTACCTAAAGACGAGCATCAAGGGACGTATCTGATACTGGACCATTACCACCTGCCTCTCCTCTTAGGGTAGGAAAAGGAATCTCCTTCAGCCTCTTCTTCACGTGCTCTGACCTCCCAGGATATCCCACTCAGGCCTCTAAAGAGCTTGGTTTGCCCTCCTGGAAAGTGGATCAGTGACTTATGGAGGTGTGTACGGGGTGGGCCCTGGAGGCCTGCTCTGATGGGACTTGTTCTTGCAGAATCGCTCAAAAGTAGGGTTCCAGGGCTCGGAGCAACTGGGTATGGGCACCGAGAATGAAGGCCCAGAGCCAGACTGCCAGAAGCAGTTCCAGGCTGCAGTCAGCGTCATTCAGAGCCTGCCCAAGAATGGTGAGGCCGGGGGACATCGTGGGGACCCGCATTTGTTTTGGGTGTCAGGCCTGCTGGGATCTGGCCTCTAGGTGGGAAGTGGCTCTGATCCCTGAAGTTCCTACAGAAAGGTCCCTGTCAAGGCTGCACTGTGGGACCCCTCTGCTACTGGTCCCTGTCAAAGCTGCACTGTGGGGCCCCTCTGCTACTCGCCCCTGTCCGGCTGCTCTAGATGAGACCCTTCACTGTTTCTGTCCATTCCAAGGGTGGTTCCCCTCCATCTTCATCCTCCCAGGGCTGAGGGTGATGCTATGCCCTCTACTTCTCAACCCCTGCCCAGGCTCTTACCGCCCCTCCTATGAAGAGATGCTGCGTTTCTACAGCTACTACAAACAAGCTACCATGGGGCCCTGCCTGGTTCCCCGGCCCGGTTTCTGGGACCCCATTGGACGCTATAAGTGGTGAGCTACCGACCTGGCAGGCAAGCAAGCCTCAGCTGTCAAGCAGCCCTCTCACAGCCCTCTTCCCCTCAGGGATGCCTGGAACAGCCTGGGCAGGATGAGCAGGGAGGAGGCCATGTCTGCCTACATCGCTGAGATGAAGGTGGTGGCACAGAAGGTAGGGAGGGCTGCCCGCCAAGCTCCCACCCCAGTAGCCTGCCCCCAACCCCTCCACCCCTCTAGTGCTGACCTCATTATGTTTTATACACACTGACACGCCCGTGGGAATCACTGCCTTCATGCTGCCTCCCAATCCTGCCCATCTCTTGCCCCTGGCTGGAGAAAGGTAGAGTGGGCAGGGGCAGGGGCAGGGTGAGCAGTGGTGGGAGCATAGCAGGGCCAGCTCCCCTCAACAGGCCCCCTCTCCCACAGGTGATCGACACAGTGCCGCTAGGTGAGTTGGCAGAGCACATGTTTGGTTACTTCAAGCCCCTGTACCAGGTGATCCCTGACATGCCGAGGCCCCCGGAAACCTTCCTGAGAAGAGTCACAGGTCAGGCCCCCAGTACAGGAGCTCAGCCAGTGCTAAGGGGGCTGCTCAGTTGCGGGTGGGGAGGCTGAAGGCAGAGGGCTCCAGATAATGACCCTGTAAGAACCCCAACCAGTGCCCCCAATGAAAAGGGTCTCAGGCAGTGTCTGGAGCTGACGGGCAGCAGGGGTACCAGCCTTCCCCTAGACCCACCTCTGGTGCTGTGTCTCAGCAGGTCAGAAAGAGCGGGTACTGAACAGGAATGTTGGGGCTGACTTGGAGCCTCCCTGCCCCTGCAAGGAACCAGCCCCTCCAAGCCCAGGTCAGTACCTGGGCACAGGGGCAGAAAGCCAAACCCTGATAGGGACCTCCAGGTGGGGTGGAGGGGAGAAGGCTGGATGCCATGCTTTGCCCTTCACGCCTCATGCCCACAGACACTGAGACTGCCTATGTTCCCAAAAGCCAGGGCACAGGTTCTGGGACTCCCGTGCCAGGGCCTCATTTCGTGTGACCCATTTGTGCCCCTCATGACAATGTCTCCACTGCCCCCTCTGTCCAGTTGCATGCCCCTGCTCTCCATCCATAGCCTTTCGCCTGTCAATAACTACACCTACCCACTCCCCAGAGTTCCAGCTGCCCAGGGATTTGGACTCCGAGGTTTTCTGTGATTCCCTGGAGCAGCTGGAGCCAGAGCTGGTGAGATTATACCCATTCTCCCCCGCTTCCCCATCCCCATGGTGCCCTGGCTGCTCCCACTCACTCTCAGACCTTATGACTCATCTCAGGAGGTTTGGGCAGAGCAGAGGGGAGCACCTGGAGGAGAGCCTGACACCAGGACCAGCCCCAGGCCCCCCAGAGAGCAAGGTGAGCCCCTGCCTGACCTTTCATCTTCCTCTGCCCTTCCTCACAGCCCTAGCACCCAGGCCTCCCCCAGCTACCCCCTTAGGGCAGAGGTGAAAGTCCAGTTCTGGGCACCGAGACAGCAACCTCTTTCCAGGAAGGGTTGCCAAACAGGCATGCCTGGGTGGGCAAAGTCCCTGCCCTGCATCCTCCCCCTGAGGGCCACCCAGGAGCCTGCAGCCCCCGCTAATGCTGAGAAGGAATGAGAGTCCTATCCCAACTGTATCACTTACAGCTTTGTGGCCCAGGGAGGTCACCATTTCTCTCTGGGCCTCCCATTTGGCAATCTCAAAGGAGAACAGTGTGTCCTGCCCTGTACCCCTTCTAGAACTTCCTGTATGCCAAGGCTTATAGGGGCATTTTCATATATATTATCTCCTTTATTTCTCTGAGCAAGCAACTCTGTGAGAGAAAGGGCATCTTACCCTAATTTTTGGATGACAAAATGTGGCTCAGAGAAGTTCATGACGTGCCCAAAGTCACACAGCTGTAAGTGGTAGTGCCAGGATTCAAACGCCTGGAGGCCCATTACTCAGCCACATGGATGGCCTTTGCAAGAGTCACACTTGGTACAAGGATTGCATTCTATGATTACATTTCCCTGGATGTGCTCTAGCCTGCCACCACCCTACCCTGCCTCTAGCTGAGCTGCCTCCTGAGTCCCCTTTCCTGTGTGTCTGTGCTCTACAGAGGGGTTTGGGGGCAGCCTGCTGGGACCCCAGGAACTGGACACGTGGCTGACGGGGACAGTTCAGGCGCTGCAGGAGAGCATGCAGGATGTCCAGGGGAGACTGCAGAGCCTGGAAAGCATGCCCCACCCCCACAAGCAGGTGAGGGCCCCCCCCAACCCCATTAAGACTGGGGTAGAAGTCTGGGTGTCCCAATTCCAGCCTTCTCACCCAGCTGCATTTGTCTTTGTCCCGATGCTGCCACCTGCCCACAGCCTGCCTCCTCGGAGAATGATGTGGTTCATGTTGCCAGTAGGGAAGCCAGGGGGTCTGAAGTGCTTCCACCCTGTAAGGGAGAATGGGGAGGCCCTTCCCTTCCTGCTTACCTTCCTTCTGCCTGAAGAGAAAGGAGTAATGAGAATGAATTCTGAGAGCTGGAAGGGCGCCCCTGAGTCAGGCTTTTGTTCCCATTCTTAAGGTTTCCCCACAAACAGATCAGCCCTTGCATCCCTCACCCCTTCTCCTTGATGCCTAGATCTGTTTGCCCCTTACATCTTGGCTCCTGGGCTTCTGCAAAATAAGTAACGGCTGCCATTTCTTGAGCCCCAGCTGTGTGCCAGACTTGCTACTTGCATTATCTCATTCAATCACACATCAACCCTACGAGACAGGTTTTCTTTTCATCTCCTTTTTACAGATGAGGAAACTAAGGCTCTGAGAGGTTGAGTAATTTTCCTGAGGGCGCACAGCCTGGAAGACCCTCACAGAGCTGCTGTGAGGATTAGGTGAGATAATGCATGCAGGTGCTTCCGCAGTGCCCAACACACAGGAAGCCCTTCATGACTGGGCCCGTTGTTGTTGTTGTTACTATTATTATTAAGATTAAGTGCCCGTTGTTGTTGTTGTTACTATTATTATTAAGATTAAGTGATGGAGCTGGGAGTGGCCCCAGGCCTATCTCCCCTTAAAGCCAGCACCCATCGTTAACTCTGAGTGGGTCTGTTCTTGATAAGCTTGGAGTGGTGGGGCAGGAGGGGGCTGAGTTGCTTGATATGGGGGATCCCTCAGGTGACCCGTAACCTGCTCTGTACAGTTGGAATCAAACAGGGTGGCAGGAATTTCCTCAGACCCACAGCAGCCCACTTTTCAGCACCTTCTACCTACCCACACAGGACTTTATTTTTTTCCCTTACGTTTTATTTATTTTTAGGACTTTATTTTTTTTCACTAACTTTATAAGCTGAGATTTTATGTGGATTATAGACATCACAGGAGTCTCTGGGTGATGTAAATGATTAATGTGCTCCAATGCTAACTGAAAGGTTGGCAGTTTGAGTCCACCCAGAGGCACCTTAGAAAAAAGGCCTGGCAATCTAGAAAAATCAGCCATTGAAAACCCTATGGAGCACAGTTCTACTGACACACATGGGGTCATCATGAGTTGGAATCAGTTTGACAACAACTAGTAACTGGTATAGACCTCAGAGTGTTCCTCTTCTAAATACTTAGGTTTACATCTCTAAAAATAGGAACATTCTACTACCTATCCAAAACAACATTTATCACATGATTAGAAATTTCTTAATATCATTAAATAGCTAATCCAAATTCACATTTCCCCTGTTGTTCCAAGATTGCCCTTTCCAGCTGTTTGTCCAGTCCAGGACCACACACTGCATTTTACGTTCCTTAAATCTCTTCTCATCTAGCACTGTCCCTTTTCCTTGCCACTGAAGTGCTGATGAGAATGGGCCAGTGGTCCTATAGAATGTCCCATCTTCTGGGTTTGTTTGAGCACATTCTCATGGTATCATTTTAGCTAGTTCCTCTATACATTTTATTTTCTGTGAGCTAGAGGTTAGACCTAAGGGCTGGATTAGAGTAAAGTTAGATAATTTTGACCAGGTTATATTAGAAGTTATGTTCTTCACATCAGGGGACACACCAGTAGTGTTTCCAGCATGGACCACTTGTGTGGATTAAGGGAATAATGGCCTGATCCCACCATTATAAAGTCACAGTTTCCTCTTGCAGCCAGGGAATATTCTGTCTTGTGTTATCTTGGTACTTCGCAAATGTCTAGTTCCCTGCTAACCCCATTTGCCACATGGTTTTAAACAGCAATTGATAATTCTTGCTTGAATCAATAATTTACTTAGTGGTTGCAAAAAATGTTGACTTTTAAAGTTTATTATTCCTTTAACATGTATTAGCTGTCATTTTTCTGTATAGTAGAACTTTCTCTGATCATCTAGGGTTTCCCTGAAATATAGTTCCTTAAGGAACCCTGTTGGCGCAGTGGTTGAGCGCTGGGCTGCTAACTGGAAGGTCAGTGGTTCAAACCCACCAGCCACTTCATGGGAGAAAGATGTGGCAGCCTGCACCTGTAAAGATTACAGCCTTGGAAACCCTGTGGAGCAGTTCTCTTCTGTCCTATAGGGTCACTGAGTTGGAATTGACTTGATGGCAATGGGTTTGGTTTGATTTTGATGGAAAGGCAGGATAAGTGCTTAATTTCTTTTTCTATCTATTTTAAAGTAAGGAGTTGATTTAACAGTCACCTCAGTGTTGACAAATTTCCAATTTTTGCTTTTTTGAGTATCCTTTCAGGACCCTTTCAAGCCAGGTCCTATGTCCTTATAACAGGACCTCATTAATCTTTAAAAGCTTCCTTGCTTTCTGGTCTAAGATGTCCCAATTTACTTCTTCCTTCCCTGCACCAGACCTGGAATCAGCCACTTCTCCAAGAAGACCTGGATCCTTTAAGTGGGGAATGGTATTTAGAAACAAAAAATCTGAGTGTCCAGGGCTCTCCTCTGAAACATGTGGCATATGGGGTCTTCAGATTACCAACAGGGTCATTGCTTTGTGGACCAGAGGAGACATCCTGGAAGCCATTCCTCCATATGGCAGCCCCTCCCCAGCCTTGGATTGTTCTGGGAAGGAGGATGTGGGAGGGAGGTAGAGCTCAGTGTGTCAGGGACACATTGTGGATCCCTTCCCTTCCCGACCCCTGGAAGAGGGTCTCTTGTCCCCCTCCTCACAACTTAGCTGCCACTAAGCTCAGGAAGGGGGTTCCTAAGGAGGGCCCAGTCTGTGCTGAGGCCTGGGCTGGTCCCTGACTCCCTCCTCTTGACAGCAGAGGCCCCCACCCAGTATCCGGCCTTGGCCCTTCAGGCTCTCAGGTTGCACGCTGCTCTTCTTCCTCCTGTGGCCCTTCGTTGTCCAGTGGCTCTTCAGACAGTTTCGGACCCAGAAGAGGTGACTCTCCATGGAGGGGTCTCTGCAGCCAACTGAGAAGGCGAGGCTACCAGCGCTGCTGTTCTGCTGTGTTCTGTGCCTTCCTAAAGTTGGGTGAGGAAGGCATTAAAAATCACCCCCCATTAGTGTTTGCCTTGACACCCCCTCCTCTAATGGGGCTGGATAAGACCCTACCCTTCTCTGCAAGCTTCCCATGAACGCTTTCTCTCCTAACTGCCCGGCCTTCCCTAGAAGGCGGCAGCGTGGTGCAGGTTCCCGGTCCTTAATCGGCCAGGGGCGGGGCTGTCGGGTCTCAGCCCCTGCCCTCCCCAAGATCTGACTCCTTCCACCCCAGCCTCTCCCCAGGAGGCTCAGTTTTTGGGCCAGTTGGAATTTGGGCCGGGGCCTGGACAAGTGATTGGTTGGGAGGCCCGGACGAGTTGGGGAATGGGAGGGGACAGGACTTGGAGGAGGGGAGTAAGCACTGATTTTGTTTGACGCCCCCCCACCACGATTGTCCACCACACACACTCAGGACATCTTCGCTGAAGATTCACTTTACAAATGAATGTTTTCACTAAATAAAACAAAACCTTAATCTGCTGCCGTCTGTGCTCCCCCAGAGTGAGGCAAGAAGCCGGGCCCGGGGCGCGGGAGGAACAAGTCCCTTCCCTGTACCCGCACCCCTACTCCACAGGCCACACCCCTTGTAGAAGGCCCCGGTTGGTGTTTTTGAATAAGGAACATTTTCCCTCCCCCTAGGCGGGAGAAGGGAAAACCGAGGCCTCGGTCTGGAAGAAAGGTTGAGAAGGAGGGAGGCCCCGGGCGCCCTGGGCGGAGCGGGGGCGCCAGAAGGGAGGGAGGGGAGCAGGGCCAACAACAGCCGCCGGATGGGTGGGGCCAAGGACGCAGCTGCGGCCCCGCCCCCCGCACGTCGGGGGCTCGGTCCTGGGCAGCCCGGGTTGCTGGGGGAGGAGGAACATGGGCTGGGGGCGGCTGCTGCCAGCTTCGCGCCCTGTGCATGGGACGGGGGCTTCGAGACCCCGGTCCCAGGAGCTGCCCGTCTCCCCTTGCCCAGCCGTCGGTTCCAGGTGCCGTATACCCCTGACCTTCACGCTTGGGCTTCCCAGGGAACTTTCCGGAAGACCAAGGGCCAGCGGGAGCCTCGTCTCCGCCTGGTCTGAGGAGTGGGGGGCGGGGCCCCGTGCGGCCCGGAGACCCCGTCGGAGTGGGCAGAGCGCCCGCGTGTGCACGGACCTCCGGGTGCCCGGGCTGCTGCAGGCTGCTTGGGTTCCGAGTTAATTTTTCTCCCTGGCCATGTGGCTTTGGCTCCCTGCGGTCATTGCCAGCCCGGTCGTCCCCCACGGACAGCCTTGGCTTCAGCCACGGGTCGGAATTCGGTGGCAGAACTCGCCACTCTGAGTGCCTCCCGGTGCCCAGCGCCTCCGAGGCCATTGTCCAGGGTCCCACCCCGCAGAAGACCGCAGCAGCCCAGAGCCCCCCTGCAATTCCCACCTCTTGGGACCCCAGCACCCTCCTATCCCTAGGTGAGGAAGAAGCAGTTCTGAAAACTCCTCCCTCTTTGAGTTTTCCGTCAGCCCCTTGCCTTGACCATGGACTGGGGCGTAGCCATCATCTGTACCACTGGAAGCCACGGTCACTTTTTGTCCATCAGTCCTTCTCCCGAGGCGGGGAGGGTACCCCTTAGGACAGACACAGACCCTGCTGCTCCAAAGGACCCAGCCAAAGGTCATAAGCACAGAGGCTGCATAAACCCCTTGTGATAAAGATGGACTAACAGCAGGGCAGTGGGAGGGAACGAAATTGATGCCGGGGATGCAGGCATGGATCTGAAGCCCGCTCCACCACTTGCACACACTAGCTGTGTGACCTTGGGTAAGATTCTTAACTTCTCTGAGCTTGGGCTGCCTTGTCTGTGAAATAGGGGCGATGCTCTCTTTATCATAAAGCAATCCTGCTATTTAAATGATAAGGACATATAAAATGCCCGCCCGAGTTAGAACTCAGCTAATATTAAGGGGTCAGGCTCCTTCTTTGCTAGAATTCTAGAAGTTCCACAAAACCTATCAGTCTGACCACCCCCTGCCCCACCCTGATTTGACAAATGAGACCATGCGGATGAGCCCTGCCAGTGAGCTGACGCTGGATTCAGCCGTATCTTCCAAATCCCCTTACTGGGGGCACCCAGGAGTCCTCTGGAGTCTGAAAATGTGGTAACAATTTGGAGGTTTCCTACTCCCAGTTGAGTACTCTGCAAAAAAGTATAAGGGTTCAGTTCTTGCCCTCAGGGAGTCTCCTGCTTGATGGATGGAGAAACATAGGGCAGGCTTTTTAGATAAGACCTGAGTTCTTGGAAGTCCAGGGAAAACATGAATAAGAGACTGGGATGGTCAACTCCAAAACACCTGATGTGCCCCAGAGGCACTCCGCTTGCCTCTCACTTTGGAGACAGTCTACAGAGGGCATGTCCATCACCACTGCCCCACCATACACCTTACACTGTCCCACAAAACCCCTCCTGAGTCCCCAGATAAGTCTTTTCTTTAGTATGATGCTTGCTTTTCACAGAATGCCTTCTACATGACACTCTGCTTGGGAAAACTGTTCATCCTTTGGTACCCAGCTAAGAAGTCACCTCCTCTATGAAACCTGTCCACAATTCCCTACTCCCATCGGTTTGGCTCACAAGCTCCTGCCAAGATTTTCTTCACTTGCCATTTTGGCTCTTTTCCTATTGAATTGTGATTTGGAGCCATTCTACACAGTCCACCTGAGGGCAGGGATGACATTTTATTCACCTTTGTGCCCTCCTAACAAATGTTTGCCAAGTGAAGGAATAAGGGCCTGAATTAGGTTGGAGCTGTAGGGAATGAAAAGGAACTAAATCCAGAGTTCTTGAGAAAGAAGACGTTAGGAGACTTTGTGGCAGAAAGAAAAATGGCATGGGGACCAGAACCTGCCTCTGCCAGGAATTGCCACTTAAATTGTTATGTGACTTTGGACAAGTCACTTAATTTCTGAGTCTCAGAGATTTCTTATCTCTAAAATGGAGACAATAATTCCTACCCTGGCTAACTCACTGGGCTGTGGTGAGGTCAAATAGTTGTATAAAAGAACGTTACATGGTGCAAAGTGATAGGAATGTAGAAGGGATTACTATTAAGGAAGAAATAATGAGAATGGGTCACTGAGTGGGTGGGTAGCGACTAAGAAAGATTTTAGGCCTAAAAGTGATTATGGAGGATTCAGGTTTTAGTTAGGGACTTGGAGTCTGGAGAATTGCTCTCAAGGGAAAATATGCCCTCTATGAGTCTGCCCACAGTGCTGGGCCAGAATTCCGCCTGCCCGCCCCATTTCGGGGCAAGGCCTCCTCCTCCTCAGGGAAGCTGGTGGCTTCCCTCCCGGTCTTGCCCAGCGTCCACTGATGAGGAAGGGCCTCTGCAGATACAACCTCCTCTTTCAGTAGCCAGGGTTGATGATTTAAACTCATTAATTTCAAACTCCTCCCCAACAAAGAGGCCCCTCAGTTGGCCTGGATTCCCCCATCTAGGCTCAGGAAATGCTCCTGGTCGGAAGTGAAAAGCCCATGTCGGCCCCTGGAGGCCATTTTCTTCGACAGAAGCTGAGGCCCCGGGGGTGAGGCCCTCCCGCCCCGGCTGTCCCAGGCGCACACCCTGCACTTTCCGATCCCCACCCAGGAGAGAGGCGCGGCGGCGGATCACCATTTTGCATTGGCCTCTGTGGCAGAGGCGGCCCTGAGAGAACAGGCCAGTGGCGGGGGCTGGGATTCGGCTTCCTTCGCTCAAGGGGCTGAGGCTTGACCAAGGGTCAACGTCACCTGGGACTCGAACCCGCCCTCTCATTTTCCGCGGCCTAGTACGTGGTTGCTACGCTAAACGGAGTCACACTGTCCCTTTAAGGCGGCACGTTTTATTCTTCATTTGTTTACTTCTTGATGCGCTTTTCGTTTTATTACAAAATATGTTCACTATATCCTTCCGCAAATGCCAATTCCAGGAGCTAACCACCCACCTTGAAGCCATCACTATAATCTTAAGAATTGAGGGTTAATAGCCGTGGGCCTACTTCTCTCTTTACAGAATTTAATCCTCTTTTACACTTTGGGGACTACTTTTTAGGAATAAACCATTTTTGCTTTACTTAAAAAATGCTTGTGATTTTCACAACCCTTCCGCTGAGGACAAAATACGATAATATCCTTTAAAACGCACCTTTCCGTAAAAATATTCTGTGTGGGCCCTCACAAGCCACCAAATCTCCTCATATTCCCGAAGCATAATGGTATGATCCAGAACCCGCCCCATCTTCTCTGCGATTGGTCCTCCTTCCTCGGCGAGTCGTGTGACTCTTGACCAATGGTCTCTTACGTTCCCCTAGCGAGGGCTAAGCGATGGAAGGAGTCGGCCTGGGAGACGCCCCCTACGCGTCCTGGGATTGGCTACGTCGCACGGCGCGCGAGGACGGCAGGCATAAAAGATGGGAACTACGACTCCCGGCTTCCCGCGATGGGGACTCCGTTACGCATGCGCAGGGGCGGAGCGGACAGGCTTGTATATAAAAGAGGCGCAGAGGGCTGGGAGACAGCAGTTGGAAGTTGGCAGGTGGAGAGGCAGGTTGGGAGGGGAAGTCGGGGGAGGAGGCGGAAGAGAAGCTGTCGGAAGGGGGAGGAGGGAGGGAGGGAGGGAGGGAGGAAAAGAGGAGGAGGCGGAGGAGAACTGAGCTGAGCAGAGCATCGAGCCAAAGGGGAGATGAGTTTGTCTGTCCTCGGCTGAGGCTCCGGCCGGGCCTAGGGAACTGGGAGCTCGGGTTGGAGCGACACCCGTGGAAGTGGGAGGAGGTGGCTCAGGGACTTTAACCCCTTGTGGGCTCTGCGGCAAGGGATTTAACCCTTTGTGGATCCGGCCCCTCCGAGGCAGCGTCATCGGGTAGTTTTAACCCCTTCGGGACGAGGTTTAACCCTTTGGACTTAACCTCATCTCTTTGCCCACCAACTCTTGTGGGGGTGCTCTGCGGGAGGCTTGAGGCCCATCCCCTCCGTACATTACGTACTGCACCCCCTTGGACCCACTAGCTGGCTGCGCTGAGGGCACTTAACCCTTTACTGACTTGAGCTCCCCCAAGTTGCAATTGGAGTTTGCTGGCAGAAGGACTGGTTGTAGGCGTTCATTGCAGGAATTACTAGCCGAAGAGGACTCCGTTGGATATTTTTAAAAAGAGAAACCTTTTTTCCTTAAGGACTTATAGCCAAAATTTTTCAAACTTCGAGAAGAGGACTCTTTTAGCCATGGCTGAGCCACTCCTGTCAGAATATCAGCACCGGCCGCAAACTACCAACTGTACAGGTGCTGCTGCTGCTGCTGTCCATGAAGAGCGGAACCCCGAGCGCCCCCCGGGCGCGGAGGAGCGGGTGCCCAAGGAGGACAGTAGGTGGCAATCGAGAGCGTCCCCCCAGTCGGGCTGCCGTCCGGGGCAGGAGGGGGAAGGGAGCCTGGAGCCCCAGCCACCTCCCCTACTGAGCCAGGCCTGCCCAGACCCTAGCTGCCCCAAAGCGGGGGAAAAAGGCCAGAACGGGGACGACCTGTCCGCTGGCGGAGCCTCCCCGCCAGCGGCGGGAGGGGAGTCGAGACCCGAGGCCGGACCGCCCATCCACCCATGTCATGACTCCGAGGCCAACAAGTTGGGGACGCCTGCCTCCGGGGGCGAGGAGGCGTGGGGACAGCAGCAGAGACAGCTGGGCAAGAAGAAGCATAGGAGACGCCCCTCCAAGAAGAAGCGGCATTGGAAACCGTACTACAAGCTGACCTGGGAGGAGAAGAAAAAGTTCGACGAGAAACAGAGCCAGCGAGCTTCGAGGATGCGAGCCGAGATGTTCGCCAAGGGCCAGCCAGTCGCGCCCTACAACACCACGCAGTTCCTCATGGATGATCACGACCAGGAGGAGCCGGATCTCAAAACCGGTCTCTACCCCAAACGGGCCGCCGCCAAATCCGACGACACCAGCGATGAGGACTTTATGGAAGAAGCGGGTGAGGAGGACGGGGGCAGCGACGGGATGGGAGGGGACGGCAGTGAGTTTCTGCAGCGGGACTTCTCGGAGACCTACGAGCGGTACCACGCGGAGAGCCTGCAGAACATGAGCAAGCAGGAGCTCATCAAGGAATACCTAGAGCTAGAGAAGTGCCTCTCGCGCATGGAAGACGAGAACAACCGGCTGCGGCTGGAAAGCAAGCGGCTGGGCAGCGACGACGCGCGGGTGCGAGAGCTGGAGCTGGAGCTGGACCGGCTGCGCGCCGAGAATCTCCAGCTGCTGACGGAGAATGAACTGCACCGGCAGCAGGAGCGAGCGCCGCTTTCCAAGTTTGGAGACTAGACTGAAACTTTTGGGGGGAGGGAGGAAAGGGGACTTTTTACAGTGATGGAATGTAACATTATATACATGTGTATATAAGACAGTGGACCTTTTTATGACAAATAATCAGAAGAGAAAATCCCCCCGGCTTTGGTTGGTTTGGTTAATTTAGCTATGATGTAGCTTGTGTGCTTTCTCCTGTTCTTTAATTATGTGAATCTGAAGGGTTGCTTTTCTTTTCCTTTTTAGAAGTTTTTTTTTTTAAATGTGTAATTTGACCAAGTTATACTGCATTTTTCTGTTTAAAAAAAGAAAAAAAAAAAAAAAAAACCCTCCTCCTTAAACGGAGTTTTAAGGTGGCCAAATCTGAGAACCATTAAATTCATTCTAGTTATAATAAATTTAATATTTGTAAATGTAACATAGTTTCAGTGTGATTTCTAGCTAATTCAAAATAGTACTGATTTATGTGATTACATTTTTGGGGTAAAGAAATCATTAAATTTGTCAGTTTGCAAAACAATCGTAATGGGAGAATTTTCAATTTGCCAAATTTCCTCTTGAAGGGTTTTAGCGTGCTACAATACACTGTTCAGGCAAAATATAAAAATTTAATTATCTTCAGTACTTAAGTGCTTGCTTTCTAGTGCCTTGGTTTTCTTCCCTGATGCTGGAGAAATAAACCAGTGTTGGGTGTTTGGGGGAGTGCAAAGTGGCTACAATAAAAAGCTTAAAATTTAATTCTGCTTACCCATAGCCATTTAGAAAGTCTGTTAACAAAAACATAATTTGGCAGTTTGTTAGGTTAGAGGACAGCCTCGTGTTTCATCTGTACAAGGTGGTTTTCAGCAATCAACACCCCCCTACCTCTGGGGCAAATAAGGCTGTAACAAGTTTCTGGATGCTTGGGAGAGGCTCTCAGTAAACCCTTGCAAGCAATGGTTAGATAAGATACACAACTTTTGGGGCAGCTCTCTGTGTTAAGATGTTTAGAGGCAGGGAATACTCGATTTATAGAGTAAATGGCTGTTTGGGTGGTCCCAAGGACTTACTCTAATTGTCTAATACTCAAGTGGTTCCTATACCCACCCCCACCTCCCCCCCAAAAGGAATAGGAGGGTCAAATTAAAAACCCCTCACTTCAAATAAAATGTAAAGCTTCTGGTTAATTAAGCTAAATTAGGTCCTTAAGGGCTGAGTGAGGAACCCTTCTTGTTCCTGTACAGCTGCTATTCTCAACTACTAAACTGCACTGATAGCTGCTTAGGTTCTTGAGTAGTTCAGCTCTTCAAACAGCTGGGAGGCTCTGGGAATTAATGTTTGCCCCAAAATCAAAATAGTAAGAATGGTAAGATTGTTCCCTCCTGTCACCATAGTTTACATCACCCAGCCCATCTTCACCTGCCCTGTGTCAGTGTTTCCCCAGAGCAATGGCTTTGCTCAAATCACTAGCACAGGGGTTCCTTAACTTGGGGCCTTAGAAACCACAGGGGGCCTTGGGGTCCGTAAACTCCACGACATTATGTGTAAACTTGTTATATGTGCATTTTTCTGGGGAGAGTTCAAAAGAATCATATTGTCAAACTCCCCCTGAAGGTTAAGAATTCCTGAAGTGAAAGGGAAAGAAAGCTTACCATTGGGAAGCTTGGTTTTGCATCTAAATGGAAATAGTGGAGGTGGGAACTTTAAATGCACCTTATGATACATAAGAAGCATACACAAATCAATGAATCAAGGGAAATTATGTTGGTCAGGACTGACTCAGGGCCTTCAAAGCTGGACTGAGCTTGGCCCTATTCTAGCAGATGGTCCACTGGAGACAATGTATGGTCGTTCTTGCTTTGACCTAAAAATTACATTAAAGGTTTATTTTGAAATAGTTTACTTCGTGTTTTCAATCTTCCTTCTGCTATGACATCATGCAGCAGCCCCAGAAAACCGCTGCTTTGTTGAGGCAGCAACACTGCCCTCTGGCTTTGCACTGCAGAGTGGAAGCCTCACTGTGACTGCACTATGGGATGGATGCAGCAGTGAGAACCTTTGATTTTTAGATCTTCTTCTTAGTTAGGTAGATTAATTATAAAGGTCTTGTTTCCCCTACTATTGGAAAAATGAAAATTCCAAAAATAATCTTGGAAAGAATTTCTAAACGCATTTGCCATCAGAAAAAAAAGGTTTTACTTTTAGGAGATAAATTCAGTTTTCTTTAAAAAAACAATTATTTACAGTTTCAAGTAACTCATAAATTGATTTACCTTGAGTTATGTAACTTTCTGGTTTGAATTCTGCTTTCAAAGACACTGGCATTTTACTATATTTATTACATTTATGTTCTCAGAATGAGGTTTGTGTGAAATTTCAGCTATGAACGCTTTCTACATTGAAACACTTGACCAGGATACTGCTCTCCAAACAGCGAGAAAAGCCTCTGAGTTGCCTTTATTAACAGGGTTGTGATGACAAATGATCCTCACACGCATTCTAACCTTTCACTTAAGCCTCCTATGCCAAACATTTTAACTGAGCTGCTCAAAAGACCAGGCTTACCAATTTGCAATTTCAGTTTGTTCCCTTGCTCATACTGGGGCCTGGGTATCCAGCCAGGGCAAACTGGTTACCGAACTTTTGAGACAGCTACTTGGACACCTTAATCCTCCTTTGAGTGAGGACAGCTTTTCTTGGGCTGGCCGAAAACATAAAGAGGCTTTCGGGAGACAGGGTCCTGAATTTGTTTTCAGAATTTTTTGGGAAGAGAAAGCCAGTGGGTTTCAGATTTGTTTAATTCTGAAAAATAGACTAGGCATGTCTAAAGAGAAGAAACATGACATAATAAAAATGAGACCAAAATGGGTAAAAAAAACCAGGGTCCTTGTCACACCTTTGACATGAACTACCTGTGCAACCCTGGACACATCTCTATGCCTCTCAGAGTCTCAATCTGTTTCTTCACACAAAATGGGGCTACTACTTGCTGTGCTACTTCACATAACTGCTCTAAGAATTAAATGTGACAGTGTGAAATAATACAAAAAATGAAAATGTTCTGTACAAAAGTAAAGTTCTATACAAAAGTAATGCTACGGTTATTATTACTGGTTCTGCTTAAGACCAGAGTACCTGGCCATTTGATTGGTATTTTAATTTTCACTTTATCCGGAATAAAATAAAATCCTCTGCTTGAGGGAATGAAAATAAATTTACCGTAATAATTTCAAAACTTAAGAGAACCCAAAAAAGAGAATCCACAGAATTTTTAAAAATCCACAATTCAACAGTCTACCTTCAGAAAATCAAGGGCTGGCTATATTTAGTCAAACGTTAGGTAATGCACCACAGGTGTTCTCCTGAGGGCAGGCCCACTGGCCACTTATACCCTTAACATCCTGTAACAAATATTCACAACAGTGTGATGGAAAAGGTGGCTACAGTCAAGGTAGTACTTTTACCTTAGTACATTTGAGCTTATTTGGAAAGTTGCTATTTTTTGAATTTGCACATTAAGATCACTGGAATAAAAATTCCACTTGACTATCCTTTCTCATAGAATGTAAATGATTCATGCTAGAAATGAAAAGTAACTTTTAAAAGACAGAAAATGTCAAACTGTTGACCAAAGGGTAACAGTCATACTATGCAACATGGACAGAATATACTGTCTAGGAGGTAAAGAATCAATCTTTGGCCAATTTTTGACACTTGTCTTTGGATATTGGAAAGTTTACAACCTCATTCTGTTTCTTGGGGGGAAAAAAAAAAAGGCTGGGGAATCCTTTAGGCAGATCAATAATTTAGCTCTCACAAACCCTCCAGAATAAACTTTTTCTTGGGCTTTACTTAGGAAGAGAAGGTTCAATTATGACAAAAGACCTAACAACACGGGCAACAGCAGAAATAATCCTAATAATTCACTAATAACTTTTGCACACCAACAAAATTCAAATGGTTCATCTACTACAGGAAACTGTCCCTAAGTCTTCTGAAATAGCTAGTGTGATCTTCCCCTCAATATATCAACAAAAGCAGTTATATTTGACTTAAAAGTTCTTTTCAATAACAGAAATTCAGAAGGGAATTGTAAACTCTCATCTAAAGCTGTATTCTATTTGACAGATCACTTCGTGTTAAGTTTTAAAAAGCCCTGGGTCTACAGTGAGTAAAAAGGATATTCCTGAAGGGAAATGTAGGAGCTTTAGAGTGCTCCATACACAAGAATTTGAGAAAATGATAGCAACGCCTCTCTTATAAGCTTCAAGAGGGTCAAGGGAGGAAATTAATTTGGAGTTTTGAAGCCTGCTTTAAACATGTGCATGTCTGGATAACCCCAGTACAACTTTCAGAAGACCAAACTGAAGAATGGAAGACCAAACTAGGGGATGGAAGGAAATGTCTAAGAAGTTAGTCCTATCTTCCTCTTGATTATTATTAAAAGCATATTTATTAAAACCATTAAGTGTCTGAAAAATTTAAAAAGAGAAAAAGTAGAGGGAGGATGGCGGGAGCTAAAGAAAGGAGAGTAAAAAATCGATTATCTGTGGAAACTAAATTGTTCAGAAATAAGCATCTTCATCCTGAAGGGGAGGACTGTGGCTAAAAATCATCCCTGCCTCTGTCAATGAACTCTGCTCACACATAGCCAGGGGCCCGCAGGAGCTGGACATCAGGCAAACACACCATGTCCAGGACTTCACAGTAACAACTGCTTGGCACCCTGAGAGACCGCCCTTTGTTCAGCCTATTCAGATGGTCACCTTTTGTGGTCCTGTGGGCAATCCAGGCTATAGTTCAATAAGACAGGCCTCCCAACTGTCCCAAATGACCTTTGAAGCATAAGTTCTAGAGTTCCCAAATAATGAAGTTACAGCAAGTAGATGTTTACATAGCTACTGAAGATGACTAGTTACTCCTCAAGGTATTTATGAGGGAGGCAGCATGGATACCACTTTCAGATTAGCAAACTGAGGTACACAGGGTTTGGAGAATTTGTCATAAACCACAAAGCAACTCAGCTGAAAGGCGAGAGCTGAGGAGGAAGCTGAAGGTCTGGTTGAACATTAGATGAACAACAGACTCAGGAACAAAATGACCAGTCTGGCCTCATCTTCAGGATTTGGAGTGTAGCCAAGCCAACGAAGTCAGTAGTAGCACAAACAAATAGAACCTGGAGTTCCTAACTCCCAAGCCTGTGTTTTGCTCAGTAGATAACCAGAGAACCATTAATAAACTGGTTTTATTCTCATTTTTTTTTTAAATCGAGGAATGGAAAAGCTTATGGGTCAACTTTAAAGACAAGCTTTCATCTTTATAAATGAGTAACAAATTTCTGCACCTAGTAAAGTGTTTTTCACTTGGTAGCATCCAAAGGTTTAACTAGATTACTTCACAATGGAGGATGAATCACAAGAGCCTGGGATTCTCCTTCATTAAATTCTCCGCAGAAGAACCAGATAATCTTTAAAGCCCCTTTCAGCTCCTAATAACTATTTAACTTAACTCCTACCAAGTTAGTGTCAGCTTTTCCTAACTGACATCTGAATAGTATAAAATGAACATGACACAGACTAAAGTCAACCTACAACACAAATCAAGTGTACCAAAGCTTCATTCAGTTAGGACTATGTGGTTCAAGTCTGACATTAAGAACCTGGGTCAATGGTGATATTTTTGCAATCTAGTTCTAAGACTTCTTCCGAGAACATCTTGGAGGGGAGGAGGAATAGTCAAGGCTGTCGAGATGTCACCCTTACAATTTAAAAAAATTATAAATAATAGGAACAAGGAGTCCTCGTGGTACAGTGGTTAAGTGCTCAGTTGCTAACCAAAAGGTCAGTGGTTCAAATCTGCCAGCCGCTCCAGGGAAGAAAGACTTGGCAGTCAGCTTCCATGAAGATTACAGCCTTGGAAACCCTATGGGGCAGTTCTACTCTGTCCTAAAGGGTTGCCATGAACCAGAATCGACTCAGTGGCAATAGGCTTGGCTTTTTTTTTTGAGTAACAGGAGCAAGTTTTCAGTTCTGAAGAACTCTCCCAAGATTCTTGTTATTAAGATTTAGAAATGATTTGAGTATCTGTAACTAATAACAAGACTCATCACAAGGTACCCACAAATACAAAGTTCGCTACCCAGTCACCCAGAAAAATCTCTACTACTTAAGAACCTACCTAGGCATCATTTTAACTAACTTTTTATTTTTAGCAACAAGACTATTATTTGAAGATATCCCTAAGCTATAAACCTCTCTGGACTTAGGTTTCAAGCAGTAGGAAACAAGATGGTTTAATCTGCCATTCAAGAACAAGAACTTCATCTTAAACTTAAGTCTTTAAGAAGCTGCTACAGCTGTAAGGTCAAGCATTTTATTTTTTCAAAGTGGATTTTCTCTCCCCAAACACCACATACATGAAGTAGCTAAAAAGTGCTTTCTATTTTGGTAGCATCTAGGATCTACAGAAGTGATTTTCAATTACTTGGAATTCCAAAATAGAGACTCCCTAGCAACAATGCTAACCAAAAGTTCGGCAGTTCCAATCCACCATGCGCTCCTTGGAAACCCCTCTGGGGCAGTTCTACTTTGTCCTATCGGGTCCCTAAGAGTCGGAATGACTCCATGGCAACGGGTTTGGTTTTGTTTTGCTTTAGTAACAATGCACCGGTGGCTGCAAGATGCTCCCTCACTTTGCTTAGTTTGGGAGAGAAAATTCTTTAAACCGCAAAGAATTTGGAGTCTTACAAAGACTACATTGGAATTAGTTCGTTTTTTCCTCTAGAAGGGCAGCCATTTCTACAAAAGCTTTGGTAAAAGTTATGGCTCGGATTTCAAAATGCAAACAGATGTCCCTGAAGCATCCAAAATGGGCCACTCCATTTCTATTCCTGGGCTGTGGCGACTATGAGTTATTTTCTGTCCCAACTCTGCAAAGGGCAATGACCCATCCCTTTGGTGTGAACTTTCAAGACAAGTGGAACCGCACACTTCAGGAGCCTCCCAAAGTGACTAGAGACGTGCTGAGTCTGGTCGTTACAGAATCGGGGCTGGATGGGAGAAATCTTGAGAGCAAGTGCGCTCAAAGATCTCCAAGCACTGGGCTCGCAAAGGTTTCCACGTGCCCCTATCTAGCTGGTCCCAGGAGAAATCAGTGGTTGCTACAGTATGAAGGCTGTTCCTTTTCGCAGCCCAGGGTACAGGATGGCCTTGGTGTATGGGGTTGGGGGAGATGGTAGTCGCATCAGGCCCTCTGCCCTCGGAGCCAAGGGGTGGACCCGGTGGGGAGACGCGCAGCCAGAGATGCGACCTCCACCCTTGCCCGCGGCGCCCGTCTTTGGAATCTGGCGTCGCCCCCACTTCGCCCGTCGAGGTGGGGGTCCCGCTACGCTGCGCCTCGCTGCCATGCCAGGCCGGATGGGGTAGGGAGAGAACTTGGCAGAGCTCGACCTTAGAATCCGCGCTCTAGTGGAAGGACAGCAGAGAAGAGCCGTTTCACCCGGTCTCTCCCCTACTAGGCTCTCGGGAAACACGCGGTAATTACCCAAGAACCCTGACCTCTTTAAGAGGGGAGGTTGCGGGGCTGCCGGGGCGGTTTGAGGACCGGGCCCAGCCGGGGAGACTCCAACCTTCATCCCCCCCGGCCCCCAGTACCACACCCCACGGTCTCCTGGCGCCGCCACTTCAGGCAGCCCACTTGGCCCGGCCTCTCCCCGCGCCCAGACCACCCCCCGCGGGGTGCTCTCACTGCGCAGCGAGTCCCTCCGCTGCCTCCTCCCAGCCCAAAATGGCGGCTGCGGCCACCGATCTTCTCGTCGCCTTCCTCTAGGACCGAGGATCCCTCCGCGCCCAGGCCCGCCCCCCCCCCTCGGCCGGATCTATTTTCTGCCCTTCAAGATTAACGCCGTCAATGAACTTTTTAATTGAGTTCGGAAAGGCGGATCCGGTTGTGCTTCTGCACAGCTAATCGTTGACGAAAGTAAGAATACTGGCATATGTTGTGACCAATCAGAGAACAGAAGTGGTGAGCGTGGGCCCCCCCCCCCCACTCGCGCAAGGATAGAAGGGTTTTGTAGTCCTCGGATGTGGCCGTTGACGTGACAGGATCTTGATCCGCCTTCCAAGGCTAGAAGAACTACAATCCCCAGCAGGCTCGGTGCTGTCCAGGCTGTCCCCTCCCCCCAACCTTAGTGCTTGAGCGGCTTGACCAGAGCTGCTGTAATGGCAGCAAGAGGTAGGGCTGGACGTTGGGAATTGCAGACAGGGTGCCTCACAGAAAGACACATAGATGTAGTCGTGTGCGCAGCCCTTGACAGAAAATAGGTCAGTTCTGCTTTTGCAAAATCTCCTTCCCAGACCGTTTGCCCTCTTTAAAGGAATCCAGCCTTATCCCAGTTGGGTTTCCCTTTCAGCTGCACCTAGTGGGACGACTTCTCCTTCCCCTTTCCTCTGCTTCCCGGTCCTGAGAGGAAGAGGGGTGGCAAGCCAGGCTCTGTAGAGAAGAAGCTTCAGCCCAGGTTCGGCCCAGCCCCCAGCCGTGCTTCAAGGGGCATTGCCTTCTGGAGCCCCGGCTGAGGAGGAAGTGGGGGGCTGCAGCCAGGACTGGGGACTCTGGATGCAATGGGTAAAGGACCCCTTTTAAACTAGCTACATATTGTCAGAGCCACAGATCCATCCCACTCCCAGCCTCCCCAGGGTTATTGCTGTAGATAGTATATTAAGGCGGACTCCTTTTCCCGTTTGGTTATTGGGGGAACAGAGAGTAGGCCTAGTTTCCTAGCTGCCAGACTGGGCCTCAGTGACGTCCAGGAGGGCAGTATGGGAAATGAACTCTGGCCTGGGGCCTGAGGAACAGCACTGGGAGGATGGACCCTTAATCCCCATTTGACTCCTGGCTGGCTGGAGGTGTTGGAGCCCTGGTTGTACAGTGGTTGAGAGCTCAGCTGCTAACCAAAAGGTCAGCAGTTCAAATCTACCAGCTGTTCCTTGGAAACCCTATGGGGCAGTTCTACTCTGCCCTATAGGGTCGCTCTGAGTCTGAATCGATTTGGTGGCAAGTCAGGTTGTTTTTTTCTTGGCTGGAGGTGTGGAAACCAGGGCGTGGAGGCAGCCTCCAGGGCCTTCCTTTGAAAATGAGGGTGTGGAGGTCTGGTGCTACGAAATGGCTGCCATTGCCTTAGTAAAGACTTCCTAGGTAGCCAGAGCCCTCCTCAGAATTCCCCCTCAGGACTTAGGTTTCTGTTGTTCTTTAAAGCAGGCGTCAGTAGTTACAGGCATCTGCTCTGAGATTTGGAACAGAAGAAGGTGGCTGCTCCAAAACAGACCAACTGTAATACAGAGTCACCAGCAGCCCTGGAGGAGGCCAAGGTAAGCCCTGACCCTCCCATCCACCTGACTATGCTGAACTTAGATCCTGCCAGCTGGGATCCTAGCTTGTCTCAGGTGTGTTGGCAGATTTGGAAAACCAGCATTTTTTAATGAGTCCCTGCTACGTCATGGGCAATATGCCAGATGCTGAATCGGTGCTATCTGATGAAATCCTAGTAGCCTTTCAAGGTAGGAATTATTATTTCCATTTTACAGAAGCTAAGGTTCTGAGAGCTGAAATAACTTCCAGAATCATGGAGCCTGCAAGCAACAGACCCAGGTATAACCAAGGGCCTTCTGACAACAGAACCGTGCCTTGACCTCAAGGCCACAGAACTTGGTTGAATATTGGTATTTTGTCCGGGTTGAGAACCAAGTCTGAAGCAGGAAGAAGAGTTTGAACAATTAATCTATAATTTGGGATGGCAGTGGGGAGTAGGATCTCACCCAGGAGAGAGAGGAGAGGCAAATTGTATCAAGTCCCTGAGGACATCACCTTCTTATCAGACTGTTGTTGTTAGCTGCCTTCAAGTCAGCCCCTGACTCATGGCAACCTCATGTACAATGGACCAAAACACTGCCCGATCCTGCACCATCCCCATGATCAGTTGCAGATCAGACCGTTGTGATCCACAGGGTTTTCACTGGTTGGTTTTCAGAAGTAGATCACAGGCCTTTCTTTCTGGTCTGTCTTAATCTGGAAGCGCAACAGAAACCTGTTCAGCATCATAACAGCAGGCAAACCTCCACTGACAGATAGGTGGTAGTTGTGCACGAGGTGCATTGGCCAAGAACTGAACCCAAATTTCCTGCATGGGAGGCAAAAATTCTACTACTGAACCACCAAAACCCTCCTAGCCTGTGCTCTCTCATGGTCTGCACTTTGCCCCCTCTTCTCCAGCCATTAACTCCCTGTAGATGAGGAGGGAATTTAGAGTGGGGGTTCAGGAGCTTCTGACTTAAACTACCTAGCTATTTCTAGTGTTTCCTGGAATTATTTAATTTAGAGTTCATGGCACGTCAGGGCTAGAAAGTTAAGAGGGCAAACGACTCAACCAGGTCACACAGCTTATCTGCAGTAGTGATAATAGTGGTGGAAGGACAAGCCTTCAGGAGGGAGGCAGCATGTGGGGCTGAGGGGCAGGGCTAGCTTGGGTGCGGGGAAAGATCTTTAGAGGACATTTGCTGAGGGCTGGGAGCAGGTGAGTGCACACACACAAACAAGCCACCCTGCCTCAGTGTAGCTAGTGGCCTTGCCTCTCCTGGGTCGGCTAGAAGTTCTCTCTCAGTTGACCGAAGCCACTGATGGAGACAAGGCCTATTGCTTTTGACTGATGATCTCCATGCTGGTGAGGTAACGTACAACCCATCCAACACCACACACACACACACACACACACACACACACACACACTCCTCTCTCTCTCTCTCTCTCTCTCTCTCTCTCTCTCTCTCTCTCTCTCTCTCTCTCTAACATGCCTCCTTTTCCCTGAAGCAGTTCTCTTCAGGGTCTCCAAAATGCACATAGCACATCCCTAGCTCTTACAGGGCTGCACACACCATGTCCCCTAACATACACCCTATGCCTGTATAGACCCATGCTCCCATGTCTCTGAGCCATGTTGTATATCACAAAACAACATACCAGTGGCAGTGGTTATTATTAGAAATCCCCAAACCACAAACTTAGCGCAGTTCATTCCCTGTCCCCCACGCTCCATATTTCCACCCTCACCACAGAGAGATAAACAGATGCCCTGAACACAGACACACTCTCTTGGCAGAATCCTTTCCACCTCTTAGATAAGTTCTAGAACTCTCTCAGCTGCAGACTGGAGGTTGGCTTTTCTTCCCGACTGGAACCTCTTTCCTGCCCCTCATGTAGAAGAGTGATCCACCAACTTCTGCTTGGAATAAATACACTCTATCTTCTGTACTCTAGAACCATGGAAAGAAGAGTCTCACTGTCCACTATCTTTTGGATCCCCCTATCTTATAGGTTTTGGGTCATTTAACAAACATTTATAGAGCACTTACCTTGTGTCAGGCATGGGATGGAGTAGTGAACTGAATGGACAAAATACATTCAGATGGGAGGAAGACAGATGGTAAATGGTAATGTGATCAGTGTTATGTGGGACATTAACAGGGTGACTGATAGGGAGTTGCTGGGGAAGGGAGGTGGGGGCTACTTTTGATAGGTGGTCAGGGAGGACCTCTCTGAAGAGATGATACTGGAACTGAGCCCTAAAGGATGAGAAGGAGTCAGCTATGTAAATATCTGGAAGCAAAATTGGCTACATAATTTATGGGGCTCAGTGCAAAAGGGCCCACTGAGAATTTCAGGATGGCGACAGCAGAGGTTTAAGCCAAGTATGAGACCTTTCTGAACGTGGGGCCCGTGGAGCCAGCCCTGTCTGAAAGACAAGCGTTCTAGGTAGAAAGAAGAGCAAGTACTATTTGGGCTTCTGATTGAGCAAACACATCGAAGTCACCCTCCATCCCAGTTTTCTTCTCCTACTTCATTCATTCAAATACTTTTCATTGAACACCTACCCTGTGCCAGGTCCTGTTCTAGGTATTGAAAGTTGAGTGAACAACACAGGTAGAGTTCCTGATCTCACTGTGAGTTTACTTGGGAGTGGAGCAGTGTGGGCAGACAGTAGACAGGTAAGGCTAAATAAAGAAAATGGTTGCAGAAGGGTAATGGGCTAGAGAATGACCAGGCTAGCTGGGTATGGGAAGGTCAGCTTCATGCTGGGTGGAATGGGAAAGTGTCTACCAGCAGGGACAGACTGTCTGTGATCCCTTCCTCTTTGTCCTCTCTCTTCAGAGCTTTGGGGCTCCCAGGAGCCCTGAAACACCCCCTGGGCCTCATGACCCTGGCAGTTCCCTGCCCTTGACACCTCCGATGGAAAGTAACTCAGAGGATGAGGATCCTGCCAGGGCTGCTGGTGGCTGGAACAGTAGGCGTCCCTGGACCCAGAGCCCAGGGGTCTGCTCAGCAGAGGCAGTGCTGGCCCGGAAGAAGCACCGCCGGCGGCCATCGAAGCGGAAGAGGCACTGGCGGCCCTATCTGGAGTTGAGCTGGGCTGAGAAGCAACAGCGGGATGAGAGGCAGAGTCAGAGGGCCTTCCAGGTGCGTGAGGAGATGTTCGCCAAGGGCCAGCCTGTGGCGCCTTACAACACCACCCAGTTCCTGATGAATGACCGAGACCCGGAGGAGCCTGACCTGGATGTGCCCCACAGGGTCTCCCACCCAGGCTCCAGCGGGGAAAGTGAGGCAGGGGACTGTGACGGGCCAGGCCAGGCTCACGGTGAGTTCCTGCAGAGGGATTTCTCCGAGGCCTGTGAGCGCTACCACACTGAGAGCCTGCAGGGCCGCAGCAAGCAGGAGCTGGTGCGAGACTACCTGGATCTGGAGAGGCGGCTGTCACAGGCTGAGGAGGAGACCCGGAGGCTGCAGCAGCTGCAACGGTACACCAACCAGCAGCCCTGTCGTCAGCTGGAGGAGCTGGCTGCCGAGGTGGAGAGGCTGCGGACCGAGAACCAGCGGCTTCGGCAGGAGAATGAGATGTGGAACCGAGAAGGCGGCAGCTGCAGTGAGGAGCTGGGCACCTAGGGGCGCCCCGCAGCCAGGCTGAGCCAAGGAGAAGGTGCCATTTTATACCCACTCAGGCTAGCTGGGTCCCAGGGAGGCAGGTGGCAGATGAAAACCATTCTCAGTACTCTGTGTCCTCTGAGAACAGCTGAAATCGGTTCCGACGTCTACCTTGTCATTTCCACAATTTGTTCTTTGATGTCATCTTATTTTTCATAAAGAAAAGGTCTTGGTGAAACCAAACAGGAGTGGCTAGTGTTGACTTCATGGGCTTTGGCAGGGCAGTCCATCCCCTAGGGCTGCTCTAGGCATCCAAGCCCAGTCCTCCCAGGAAGGTCTGGGACTTGGGGTTGCAGTCCCCCCTTGCCCCAAGTTGGGAAGATAGTAGAGCTGTGGATTGGGGACCTATCAGGGTCCCCATGATGCCTGAATTCCACTCTCTGGGTCTGCAATCAGAATGCACTGAAGGTTTTTTCTAGGGGGATGCCAAAATGGGAGGGAGCTAGTCAGGAACCCCCAGGTTCAGCTGGAACCTGATTTGAGATGCCATCAGGCTGTGAGGAGCTGGGAGTTTCCCCTGGAGGAGAGGGAGCTGGGACTTCAGGAGATGGCCCAACCCAGGCTGTCATTCCGTCCCAGGGATTCCTTCAAAGTTTGCTCCCAAACGAAAAAACCAGTTGCCATCAAGTTGATTCCAACCCATGGCAACCCCATGTGTTGCAGAGTAGAACTGCACTCCATCTGTCTTTCAAGGCTGTGAACTTCTGGAAGCAGATTGTCAGGTTTTTCTCTTGAGGTGCCTCTGGGTGGGTTCGAACCACCAACCTTTCAGTTAGTAGTTGAGCACCTAACCTTTTATGTGACCCGGGAACTCCAGGTTTGCTCCCAGGCTCCCTGTATTCTCCCTGTATCTAGAGGGTTGGGCAAGATGAGGTCTGAGTGTCTTGTGTCTCTTTTTCCTTGACAGCACCCCCATCCTCCCCACATACCCCTCGTCCTCCAGCAAGGACTTAGGAAGGAGGTTAGTCATCTCATGTTTGTCCCCTTTCCTCCTGGAAGGGCACTTCCAAGTAAGCACTCAAGGGATGCATTCTCCTGATGGAAAATAAAGCCCAAGAGGTAGAGGAGGACAGCAGATGGATCTTTAACAGCGCTGGACTGCCTGGCCTTCTTGATGCCTGCCCTGCGTCCATGTGCATCCTGCTCCTTTGAGTCTAAACACGTGTGTGGTAAATTCCCTCTGAAGTGTGTGAGCCTCTCACCTGTAAGCATGATAGACGGTCAGCCTGGATGATACAGATACCACCAGCATGCCAGCCACTATTGGGCTCCGAAATGAGCTCACAGACCCTCACACAGACCCACCCTTCCGCAGACACTCTGTCTTTTCCCGCACCCTCCCAGACCTTGCTGGCCACAGCTGCATACCAGGCTGGCAGCAAGGATAACTGCAGTGGCACGAAGGAAGTTAGTCGGCTCACAAGTGAGCCTGTGTTGACTCTACCACCACATACAGGGAGGGGCGGAGGCCTGGCCAGCCCTGCCTGGCTTCCATTCCAGGCGCTGATTTTGACAGGCCACTTTGGGCAGGAGAAGGGCTCAGGCCTGGGAGCTGCTGGGATGGAAATATTGACGATCCCTGTGTTTTGCCAGAACAACTTTCATTTTTGCCCTGCCACACCCAGGCCTAGCCAGCGCCTTCTACAATGAAGCCAGCAGGAACAGACTCTAGGAAGGGATGGGTTTCAAGGGAGACAAAGTCCCATCCTTGGGAGATCTGCCCCTGGAACACTGGCTGAGCGCTTTAATTTATTAAGCCCCTGTCCTTTGATCCCCAGACAACTCTGTGAGGAAGGGTGGGCAGGAATGGTTGGCCCCACTTTGCAGATGGGAAACCCAAGGCTCAGAGCGGAAGTGACTTTCCGGATTCCATGGAAGCCAGCCAAGGCCTGCCTTCCCGTGTAGGGTGCTAGCCTGGGACCTGAGGCTGCTTGGCAAGGCACAGGCAGCCTCCCAGCTGCTGCATTCCTCAGTGCGGAGCCTAGAGGGGGAGGGCCAGGAGAAGGTTGTTTACAGGGAGGTGTGTGTGTGGAGGGGGGACCTGCACAGTGTGGAGGGGGGGCCTGCACAGTGTGGAGGAAGAGGGTGTGTCTGGGAGGCGGCTAGTCCCTGAGTGGGTGAGAGCTGCTCCCGGAATGAAGAGCAGGGGCTGGGAGGGGGCAGGTGAGGGGCTAGGCCCTTCTTGGCCAAGAAGCTGAAGAGCCTGGAGACAAGAAAGCTGCCAGCCGGCCTGTCCTCTCACTCCTCCCTCCCTCCCCCCATAGAATGGCTGAAGGGCTCTTTGCCAGGGCACACCACTGAGGTGGATGATTTTTTCCCGAGGCTGGTGGGGGACACTGTGGGGCAAGAAGCAGACAAAGGAGAGGGGTGGGAGCTGGGAAAGTCAAGAGGGGCTGAGCAAGAGGGTCAGTGAAGAAGGATCCATGTCACGCCCCTTCTGCCATCCAGTTCCCTGACCTCAGTGCCCGACTCCCAGGGTGAGGGGTGTGGAGGGAGGAGACCATCACTGGGAGCTGGAGTGTCTCGGTCTCCCTCCTGAGGAAAGCAGGCTCAGCTACAGGTGATAGCCAGGCCTGGGTTCATCTCATCACTTCCCTCCTTTCCCTGAAGAACCTGTCCAGTTGTTCCCTCTGAGGCCTAGACTTTTACCCTACCCCACCACAGTGGTGGGTGCTCCAATTTACAGACATGCACTCAGCTGGGGAGGATAGGCTTAAATACACCCCTCTCTCCTCCCTAGGCCTTTCCTGTGCCTGCCTTCCCTCCAGCCCAGTTTGCTTTCTAGGACTTTCTTGGTCTCCTGGACCAGGGGAGAGAGGACCAGAGAAGCAAATATTTCACAGGAGTGATTGCTGATGCTTCCCACCACTCCTGCCTAGCCTGGTCTGGGATCCCCCTTTCTTGCCCATTAAGGACTCCCCACCCCAAATAAAAACTCCTGTGTCCTGTGGACCTGCAATGGGGCAGGGAATGAGAGGTAGCAGGGTGGGCAGAGGATCTGAGGGGTCAGGAGGAAGCTGCCAGGAAGTGAGGAGGAGGTTTGGATGAAGTGAGGAGGAGGTTGGGATGAAGTAATTCAGTATGAAGAAAGAAGTTGGCCAGAGCCCATTGTACCTTTGGGGAGTAGGCAAGGGTGGCACTGGCCCTTTAAGTGGGGGTGCCAGTCAATGCCCTCCCCCCAGCCAACCCAACTTATGGGCATACTGAGCATGTGCTGGAGCTGTGCAAGCAGAGAGGGGAGGGAAGAGGGGCCGGGGTGGGGGTGCCGGGATAGATTCCGGAGGAGCTCCTTACCCCACAACTTCCTGTAGCTGTCCCTAGTTCCCTTCCTGGGTCTGACAAAGGAGCCCACACTGCTCACCCAGTCCTTTCCCCCATCCTAGACCCCAGTGCTGTCCTCTGGGGGACAGCCTGGGCAGGGGTGATTGGCAGGGCACTTCAGCCTCTGTTTAAAGTCCCTTCTCTGAGGTGGCAGCATACTTAGCCCAGGGCCATCCTCACTTGCCCGTGTGGGCAGTGGGTATTCTTCCTGCCGCTTAACATGTTTGATCTCATTCCGCTGGTGCCAGGTGTTTTGCAAGAACCATCTACCTGTGATGACACTTGGAACATCAAAGAGAGCTGAAAAAATGAGTTCCCTGCTCCCACCCACCGGGAGCTTCCAGTCTAGTCACAGGGGAAGCAAACACAGAGGCTGAAGTGCCTTCCCCAGACTCTCTCTCATTTGGGTTCTCCCCTCCTTCCTCTGCAGTGCAGTGGCTCCCCCAGTCCACGGGATTAAACTCTGCTTCCTCAGCCAGCGACATCCTCAGGCCACTCTCCTGCAGCTGAGGAAACCCTCTCCCTCAAACCTTTCTCCACCTCAAACTTCCCTGTTTTTGCAATGTCCTTCCTCATACCTCAGCCCCTCCTTCACCTTCCCTACCCATTACCACTTGCCCACCCTTCTCCTTCCTCTAATCTCTTTACTACAGGTACCATTATTATTATTTTTAATGTAGGTGACATTCACATAACATAAAATTAACCATTTTAAAGTGAACAGTTCAGTGGCATTTAGAACATTCACAATGTTGTGCAACCACCACCTCTATCCAGTTCTAAAACATTTTCATCACCCCCAAAGGAAACCCCATACCCATTAAGCAGTCATTCTCCACTTTTCCTGCCCCCACTCCCCAGCCTTGGCAACCACCAGTCTGCTTTTTCTCTCTACAGATTTACCTGTTCTGGATATTTCATAGAAATGGAATCATACAGTGGTAAACTTTTGTGTCTGACTTCTTTCACTTAGAATAATGTTTTTGAGGTTTATCCACACTGTAGCATATGTCAGTATTTCATTCCTTTTTATGGTCGAATAATATTCCATTGTATACCAGTTACCATAGATTCAATTCTGACTCATAGTGACTCCATGTGTGTCAGAGTGGTACTGTGCTCCATAGGATTTTCAGTGGCTGATTTTTTAGAAGTAGATCGCTAGGCCTTTCTTCCCAGGTCCATCTGGGTGGACTCAAACCAAACCTCTAATCTTTCAGTTAGCAGTCAAGTGCCTTAACCATTTGCACCACCCAGGGACTTTTGCTTCTAACTCAGATTCTACTTCTAATTCACAGCCCTCCTTTCCTTATTCGTTCAAAGGGAGTAGGGGTCTTCTGGCCAGGTCAGGATCCTGGGATGTCCAGGGCCTATCCTGGGCCAGGGGGCTTCTAGAACTGTGCTGCCTGGTCTAAAAAACGCATCATCCCCTCAACCCTCCTGGCTCCTCCCTGCCGAGTCCAGGCAGTGAAGGTGGCCCAAGGGGACAGTGTCTTCCTGTGATTAGTACTGTGGGGCTTGGGGTCAGACTCACGAGATGAGAAAACTTTAGCTCAGAGAGGTTGAGAAACTTGCCCAAGGCCAAACAGAGAGCAGGGGGCTGTGTTGGAATTAAAGGCAGTTGTGTCTAACTGTAGTTTGAGCTCTTGCCCATGGTGCTCTCCTGTCTTCAAAAAGGTAATATAAGCTAAGGGCTTAGCAAAGTGCCAGCTATGTAGTAGTTGCTTTCAGATAGAAGCCACCATAAATTTTACTATTTGTGGGACACTGCGTAATCATGAATAGCTCCATTCCAAGGTGGTCAAAGTGGTTCTTGGAAGTTCCTCTCATTCCCCCTTTACCTTATCTTTTGGAGAGGGTTTCCTCTTTGCTCTCTGTACTTGCCTCTATAGGTTGACAGCTTTTGTGGGGGGCTAGGAGGGGCTGTCTGGACCCTGAGCCCTTTGGTAAGTTAGGGGTGAGAAGCATGCTCCCCTGCCCCATGTCCACAGTCCCTGATCCCAGCACCCCAAGAAGGAGGAGATAGTATTCTTTCCTTCATGTGGGGCAAGGTTCACCTTTCCTTCATGGCTGAATGTCCATCCCTGCCTCTCAACCAGAAAGGCCTTTGTGGGCCCAGAGAAGGGCAGGGGCTGCACAGGTCTTGCCTGGCAGGGGACAGGCTGAGCAGCTGTCCCGCAGTTGGCCACTGTGTTCCAGTTGCCTATGAGTACGGACATACCAGAGACCACCTGATCCAGAGACCCTCTCTCAACCCCTTCCAAGATGGAACACTCAAGACCAGCCCCCAAGGCACCTGCCATTTCCTGCCTCAGGCCAACCAGGCTGGTCCCCCTTCCTGCCTTCCCTCCAGGCTACATCCTGCTGTGTCCTTACCCCAGTGGCTCCAAGAGGAAGTTTCCAAGGAGAGTAAGTTGTGAGGAAGACACTATGAACCATATGGGCTGCCAGAACCTGTCTCTGCCATATCCCCATCATTACCACAGAGAAGGAAGGTGTCCTTGGGCCCATAATCTTGCCCGGCTCTTACTTCTTCCGGCCCAGTGTGCTCCTCAGGACCACATTCAGTAACTTGTTACCAAAGGATGAAGAATCAACACAGGGAAGCTGCAGGTTCCCTCACAACCCAGGCTGGCCAGCTCCCATTCCTACCCTGGGTCCTAGGGCTCCACTGTGTCCTTTCTAGCTATACCCTCTGTTCCTTTGCTTCTCAGTCCCAGCCTCAGCTACTTCCCTCTTGGGCCTCTGAGAAAGGCAGATCTCTTTTACCCCGGGCCCCTGGTCCAACTGCCCTCACTTGCAGTTCACCTCAGCTGTGTTGTGGCCACAGGAATCACTCCTCCCTGAACTCATCCCACCCCTGCTTCCCCAACTCCTGTTTTCCCCAGCAGCCCTGCACAGAACGCCTTACCTGCCTCTCCACCCTCCTCCTGTGGGCTCCAGATCCTAGATTTTACTGCTTCCCTGCTGCTTTCCTCCTCTCACAGAGTTCCTGCATCCACTAAATCATGGCCCCTCAACTTGGCTGCCCATTGGAATCATCAGCGAAAGCTGAAAAAGTTTAGATACCTGGGTACCACCCCCAGAAATTCTAGTTTAATTGCGTATGGCCTGAGCAATGGGGTTTTTAAGGTTCCCCAGTGGGGTTCCTGTGCAGCCAGGGCTGAGAACCAGACTTCTATGAGCACCAAACCTTCTCTCTGCCCAGTTCCCTGCAATGGAGAGCCCCTTTGTGGGTGCTGCTCTCACCCACCCAGCTCCCAAGGAGTACTCCAGGGTGGTATGACCTCCAGTGTGCCCACGCCAGACAGGGTAACCCTGGAGGGCAGACCTGGGCTCCATGGGCAGAGACGCTCCAGAGGAGGCATTTCTATCAATCGGCTGTGGGCCAGGCTGTCTCCAGAGACTCCCGGCCCCCACCACTGGATGTGCCAGGGCTCCAGAGGAAGGGTAGGAGGCGAGACTAGGAAACGAGCTGAGGGCCCCTGCAGCTCTCAGATTTGGAAATTCTGTCTAGCAAAGAGCTGTTGCTTCATCTCTATAGCAGCACAACTATCCCCCAGGGGTGTGATAATGACTCTGTCCCCTCTGAGCAGGGAGTGCTCTGGACTGGGGGTTCACCCCAGGCTCCAGCCTCTGGCATCCACCTGTGAGCAAGTGCTGTGTATGAGTCAGCTGGGAGTGTCAGAGTCAAATGCTGTCCCTGCTTCCCCTTTTAGTGTCTTCCTGGTTATCCCCCATCCCTTTTCTCCTCATTCACCCGGGGAGGGAGGGAGGAGGCAACTTGGAAGCTAGGGGAAGAAGGGTTTTTCAGATACAACTGGGCTGTTCCAGGGCCCTGGCAAAGTGTATTGGGTAAGAGCATGAACTCTGGCAATGGGTTCAAATCCTGCACATCCTGCCCACTGCAGCTTCCCACCCAGCTCAGCAAAAGGCAAGCACCTGCCCACTGCCCTGTCTGGACACCCACATCCTCTTCTCCCAGTGAAACAGATGCCCACATTTCATTAGGAGCACAAACAGCACCATTTGTTCATTCGACAGATACTGACTAGAAGCCACTATGCGTCAGGCCCTGGGATGGACACCAAAGTGAACTCAATGGACAGCCTCTAGCCTCATGGTGCTTACCTTCTCTTGTGGTCCATTTTACCTGGGCACCTCCTGTTTAATGCGAGGTCTCATTATACATCACTCCGGAGTGTTCAAAGCGCTTTCATTCACATGAGTTTGAGGGTTTCGATGTGACCTTCATTTCATGGGTGGGCAGACTGAGTTTTGGAGAACTGAAGTGACTTGTTCAGGGTTGCAAGACTAATAAGCAATAATATAAATAATAATATCCAGCACTTGCTAGATACCAGTCAGTGCAAGCTTTCCACACTTCATCTCATTTGAGCCCCATGAGCATTTTGCAGGATAAGGAAATTGAAGTAAGTTGCAATGAGATTGCACCAGGACTTGAACTCAGGCAGTCCAATTCCAGAATCCATGCTCTTAGCCACCACCATATGCCTCACTACAGCAAGACAGCCTTGTGCCTCTTTCGCTGTTCTCTGCTCTCCACCAGCAAGTCAAGTCTGATTGCTCATTTTATCTGCCCTGTCTGGCAAGAGCCACCTCTTTTCCTTATCCAACTTCATTTTTTTTTTTTTTTTGTACTTCAGGTGAAGGCTTACAGAACAAATAGTTTCTCATGAAACAGTAGTACACATATTGTTTTATGACATTGGTTAACAACCCCACAACATGTCAACCCTCTCCCTTCTTGACCTTTCTTTTTTCTTTGGTGAAAATCTACATAGCCAAAGATACACCATTTCAAAAATCTCTACCTGCACAGTTCAGTGACATTGACTACGCTCTTCCAATTGTGCTGCTATTCTCACTTTAGATGAAGGCTTACAGAATAAAATAGTTTCTCATTTAACAGTTAGTACACATGTTGCTCTATGACAATGGTTAACAACCTCACAACACATCAACACTATTCTTACTCAACCTTGGGTTCTCTATCACCAACTTTCCTGTCCCTTTTGCCTTCTGGCCTTTGTCCCTGGACTGCTGTAACTCATTAGTCCCATTTGGTTTTATAGGGCTGTCCACTCCCCCACAGAACTGTGAACCTCGGAAATGACTTCACCACTGAGCTAAAAGGGTGTCTGGGGGCCATACTCTCGGGGTTTCTCCAGTCTCCTTTAGGCCAGTAAATCTGGTCTTTTTTTTGTGAGTTAGAATTTTGTTCTACATCCTTCTCCAGCTCTATCCAGAACCCTCTGTTGTGATCCTGGTCCAAGCAGTCAGTGGTGGTAGCCGGGCACCATCTAGCTGTACTGGATTCAGTCCGGTGGAGGCCTTGGTAGCTGTGGTCCATTAGTCCTTCAGACTAATCTTTTCTTGTATCCTGTTCTTTTCATTCTTCCTTGCTCCCGAATGGATGAGACCAGTGGAGTATCTTAGATGGCTGCGCACAGGCTTTTAAGACCCCAGATGCTACTCACCAAGGTAGAATGTAGAACATTGTCTTTAGAAACTGTGTTATGCCAACTGAGCTAGATGTTCCCTGAAACCATGGTCCCAACAGACCTCCACCTAGCAATTCAGTCCCTCAGGGAGTTTGGATGTGTCTCTGGAGCTTCCATGACCTTTCCTTGTACAAGTTGTGCTGGTTTCCCCTGTATTGTGTACTGTCTCACCCTTCACCCAAGATACCACTTATCTATTGCTTATTTAGTATTTCCCCCCCATCCCGCCCAGCCATGGTAACCAACAAAGATTGTTACATTTTGTGTGTGAACTTTTTCATGGGTTTTTACCATACAGGTCTCATACAATATTTGTCCTTTTGTGATTGACTTATTTCACTCAGCATAATGTCCTCCAGTTTCATCCATGTTATGAGATGCTTCACAGTTTCATCATTGTTCTTTCTCATTGCATAGTACTCCATTGTGTGTATGTACCATAGTTTGTTTACCCATTCATCTGTTGATGGGCATCTAGGTTGTTTCCATCGTTTTGCTATTGTGAACAATGCTGCCATGAACATAGGTGTGCATCTGTCTATTCGAGTGACGACTCTTATTTCTCTAGGATATATTCCTAGGAGCGGGACTGCTGGATCAAATGGTATGTCTATTTCTAGCTTTCTGAGGAAGCGCCATATCATTTTCCAAAATGGTTGTATCATTTTGCATTCCCACCAGCAGGGCATAAGAGTTCCAATCTCCCCACAGCCCCTCCAACATTTGTTATTTCCAGTGTTTTTGATTCGTGCCAGTAATGCCGGGGTGAGATGGTATCTCATTGTGGTTTTAATTTGCATTTCTCTAATGGCTAGTAATCGTGAGCATTTCCTCATGTGACTGTTGGCCATTTGAATGTCTTCTTTGGTGAAGTGTCTGTTCATTTCCTTTGCCCATTTTTTAATAGGATTATTTGTCTTTTTGTTGTAGAGGTCCTTATCCAACTTCTTTAAAGCTCCTTCTCCCTCCCTCTTCTTCCTTCCTTCCCCTCTCACTCTGGGCAGAGTAGCTTTTCAAGCATTTAATTTATTATACAATATTTCAGACATAAAACAAACACCCATGTACCTATTACTCAGCTAAGAAATAGAAGCATTGCCATTACTGTTGAAGCCCCCAGTGCCGTACCCCGCCTCTGTTGCTTTCCCCACCCCAGAGGTATCCAGGCTCCTAGATCAGTGACAGTCATTTCCATGCATCTTTAGAAACACGAAGTTGTTTTTGACTGACAGTAAGGCATCTTTGAGCTTGATTCTTGGCAAGGAAACATAACAGGAGGTGGAGATCAAGGTGGAGCTGCAGCTTGAATTGAATCCCTTTGAAAATAGATTATGATGAAATATTTCAGACACAAAAAGACATGTAGAATAAGAAAATGAACCTCCTGCTTAGGAAAGAAAACATTTTAAATAGCCCCCCTGGGTTCTCCCCTCTGATCCCATCCTCCCAGATGCACCAACCTCCTGAATTTGGGGTTATCATTCTGAGCTGAATCTTGGGGGAGGAGCAGAGGTTTGCAGTTAGGTGGGGGTGGGAAAGGGAGGCACTAATGAGAGAACCGCAGGGGCAGACTCAGAGGAATGAGTTTGGGAATGGCAGGCCTTGGGTGTGGCTGGCAAGCTGGGAACCTATGAGGGAGGGCGGGGGCGAGTTTGGGGAGATAGATAAGCTGCCAGCCCAAGCCTCCCCTGGGACCTTGCTTCTGTATTTCCTTCTACCATTGCCCGCATCACACAGAATCATAATTAACTGTTAATTGGACTCCCAGATCCTGAGAGCAGGGGTCCTCATTGTCGTTTTTGCCACCCCAGCCTCTAATACAGTGGTTGGCACAAATGGATTTCATTGAATAATTGATAACTGAGTGAATACATAACTGTTTAATTGATTTCAGCCCACCTAGGGGTGGTGGTGGTGAGAGTCTCTGGGTGGTACAAATAGTTAATGTACTTGGCTGCAAACTGAAATGTTGGGGGTTCAAATCCACCCAGAGGTGCCTCAGAAGAAAGGCCTGATGTTTTACTTCCAAAGAAATCAGCCATCGAAAACCCTGTGGAGTCCTGTTGGTGTAGTGGTTAAGAGCTATGGCAGCTAAATAAAAGGCTAGCAGTTCAAATCCACCAACTACTCCTTGGAAACTCTATAGGGCAGTTCTACTCTGTCCTATTTATAGGGTTGTTATGAGTTGGAGTCAACATGACAGCAATGGGTTTGGTTTTTGGTTTTTTGAAAACTCTGTGGATTATGGCTGATGGTTGCACAACATGATTAATGTAATTGCTATCACTAAATTGTACACCTGAAAAATGTTGAATTGGCAAATGTTGTGTTATATGTATTTTTACAACAATAAAAAATACATTGATTCTTCACCAAAAAAAGAAAAAGAAAGAAAGAAAACCCTGTGGAGCACAGTTCTACTCTGACACACGTGAGGTCACATGAGTTGGAATCGACTCCATGACAACTGGTTTTTGGGGGGTGGTGCTAGTGGTGACAGTCTGAATGGAAAGTCTGAGTTGAGAGACTGTGAAGAGAATCATCATTTTATTACTGTAGGTACAGTAACATCACTACCTTCATCACAGTGGGCTGTAGAGTCAAGGAGAGACCTTGCTTTAATGTCTATCGGGAAGGGTGGGAAATCTGCTGTCCAGACAGGTGTGCACTGATGTGATGGCCAGACGGGCCTCCCGCAGCTTCAGCCACCACCAGCATCACTGCTGACCCTTCAAACTATTAGCTCTGATTGGGGTTAACGGACTAATCAGCCTCCTGCAGCAGCAAGGCCTATTCTCCTCCTTAAAACCAACCTTCAAAGCCCAAGCCTCTATGAATCCCCGTTAATGTGTTCATGTGGTTAGCGTTGTATTGCTGCAGGGGCAGCTCCTCGTTTGCATTCCTAGAAGCCCCTCTCAGGCTTGTTAATGCTTCGCTGGGTTTTGAGTGGTGAGAAGTGCTTTTCTCAGAGGCTGCATTCCACACGGGGCCCTAACACACAGATGAAACGCGTCTGCAATTAGCCGCATCTCTGAACGCAAAGAATTAATGTGTCGGAGGCTGTTTGTTTATTCTCTTGCACTAGTCAAATTTGCTCCACGATTTTGTTTTGACCAGACTTTGGCATAGAGAGCCCTCTTTTCTATCTATCCCATGGGAGGACAAATACACTAATGCAAAGAAGACGAATTGAGCTACGTGTGTCATAAACATAAAAGTTAAAACGTTTCCGTAAAGAACAAGTGATTTAAAAATTTTGGTAGTGTGTGTGATTTGTAGAAATTTGGGCCACCATATTCTGAATCTGCAGAGTTCAGATGATGAAGAAGTCGTTTTGTTCCTTCTCCGTGCCCTGTGTCTGTAATTCAGTTCAGATACAGAGGGTGCTGAATCTGGGCTGAGGCTTTCATGATTGTTGTCTCCCTTCCCCTAGGAGCCCTGGTAGCACAATGGTTATGTGCTTGGCTGCTAACTGAAGGACATTAAAGCAAGGAGAAAGATCTGGCAATCTGCTCCCATAGAGATTATAGCCTACAAAACTCTATGGGTCAGTTCTACTTGTCACACGGGGTCACCATGCATCGAAAATAGACTCCATGGCACCCAATAACAACAACCCCTCCCCCTACTTGTGGTAGTGTTGGGAATGCCCTGGACTTGGGATTTTGCATGAGAAGACCTGGTGTTGAGGCTTTACTGGCCAAGTAAGCCTTCATTCACCAAACATTTGCTGTGTGTCAGGCATTGGGCTGGTGCTGTGAAGACAAAGATAAATGAGACAATCTTCCCTCTCCCCCTTTTTGTTTTCTTCTTCTTCTTTTTTTTTTTTAACACTGAAGTTCTTTGAATTATGAAATATGTCAATCAGAAAAATATACAGCGTAATAAAATGAACATGCATGTTAAGAACCACCCAGCTTAAGAAATAAAAGTGTAAGAACTTTGGAGCTCCTTGTGTATGTATCTCATTCCCCTCTCTCCCACTAAAAGGTCACCTCAGTTCTGAATTTGGTGTTTATCATGCCTCTGCATGTCTTTTATTTATACTATGTACGTAGGTATGTATGCTTAAACAATATGCAGTGTTAGGCACTTTTAAAATCTGTGCAAATCATACAACAAATATCTTTTATCAACTTGCTCTTTACTCAAAGTGTTTTAAGATTTATCTATATGATACACATTGTTCAATTCACTTGCCTTTTATATTAATGTAAACTTTGTATAGAAGTTTTACATTTATACAAAAAATGCATAAAACATAACTGTACAGCTAAATTCATTTTCCTAAAGTGAACACACTTGTATAACCAGCATCCACAGAAAGAAACAGAATACTGTCAGTACCCCAGAGCCCTCTATGCCCCCCTTTTAATCACTGCTACCCAAAGGTAACTGCTATCCTAATCTGTAACATAGATTAGTTGGCTATCTTGGAACTTTCTATGAATGCAAACATGCTCTATGCACCTTTTCTGTGCTTGGTTCCCTTCTTTCAACATTATGTCTGTAAGATTCACTCATGTTGTTGCAAGTAGCAGTAGTTCATCCTTTTTCATTGCTGTATAGTATTCTACGCATAAATAGACCAAAATATATTCATCCATTCTACTGTTGATGGACATTTGAATTGCTTCCAGTTTTGGGCTATTATGATCAGTGCCGCCATGAACATTATTTTATGTGTCTTTGGCATACATGTACGCACATTCCTCTTGGAATTTCTAGGAGTAGAATTGGTGGCCATACTGTACACATATATTCAGCTTTAACAGAAACTGGTTTTCCCAAGTGGTTATACATTTATGCCCCCACCAGCTGAGTATGAGCGTTCCTTTGCTCCACATCCTTGGCCAACCCTCGATGTTGTCTTTTTTCATTTTAGCCATTCCAGTAGGGATGGACTTTCTCTTTTTAAAGTTATATTTACTGTGCTAAGTACTTTATCTGTATTTTCTTACTTAACCCTCCTATCAACCCCATGAAGAAGGTACTGTCATTAATCCAGTTTTATAGATGAAAAAACAGAACTTGAAGAGTTAAAGAACTTTCTCAAGGCCACATAGTAAGAGCTAGAGCAGGGCCACCAGGCTTCACTGCCCCCAGCTGCTGTTGTCTGGAGCCCGGTCTGGGAAGGTGGGAGTCTCGTGATGATAAATCATTGGCAGACACTGAGACAAATGCAGTCATTGAGATACTATGTGAGGTGCCCTGGTGGCCCCAAGGCAGAATTCAATCAATCCCACCAGGTGGATCGGGAAGATTCACAGAGAGGCACTGGGTCGAGCTGGATCTTTGGACAAGTCAGCTATAGCACCCATCTCTGATGGTCCTTGTGAGGACTGAACATTTTTGCATTAGGTAAAGCTCCAGTGGGGTCACTATGAGTTAGAATCTACTCATCGGCAACCAGCAACAGCAACAACAAAACTCCCTGTACCTCTCACAGAGCTGGTGCTTAATGAAACTTTGTTGAAGGAATTAGTGAAGGTTAAAGGATCGGGAGGTCCCTAGGTGGTACAATTGGCTACTAACCTAAAGGGTGGTGGTTCAAACACACCCAGTGGTGCCACAGAAGAAAAGCCTGGTGATCTGCTTCGGAAAAGATTACAGCCAAGAAAACCCTATAGGGTAGTTCTACCCTGTAGCACATGAGGTCACCGTGAATCGAAATGGACTCCTAGGCAACAGTTTTTTTTTTTTTTTGGTATAGAGGTGGGATAACTTCACACACTTATGGTCCTTCCCGGAGGGGTGGTGGTGGTCAAAACGACCTCTCCAGGCCTGAGTCTCTAGTGGGTCAGGGGAGGGTGAGAGTAAAGGGCCAGGCCCACCACCCCAAGCAGAAAGGACCCCTCCCCCACCCCCAGTCCCCACTATCACAGAGGAGATGTGACAGCAACTCCTTCCTACACAGGAGGAAATAACACCACAGGGCATCTGTTCCTCCCCCAGCACCCTGCCACCTCCTCCCCATCTTCACCCTGGTCCCTGGACCCAGCAGGGGAACCAGAGTCTAGGAAATGGCATCTCCTGGAGAAAGGCCCAGGCCGAGCTGGGATGGGCTGAGGAGGTGTGTGTTTGTTTTGAAACCAGCTGACCAGGGTCAGGGACTCAGGAGAAGAGGAAAGGGGAGGCGGCCGAAGGAGAGAAGGAAACAGGCGGAGGAAAGGGGTGGACTGAATTTGCTGCTAGAACTCCAGGGCCTAGGACTGAAGCTTCTTCCTGCCATCCTCCTCCCCTTCTCCACCTGGGGTTGTCCCAAGAGGCTGACTTGAGGCATTCATGTTGGAGGGAGGGGTGCAGGAAGCCGACGGCCTGGGAGCGAAAAACCAGATGGGGGCTAGAATGAGCGAGACTGCTCACAGATCCGGGTGGGCCGGGCTCTGGAAGAAACCCCACGGGCTGACCATCTCCAAGTCGCGGTTTAGCCTCGGCCAGGTTCTGCCAGCGCTGGCTCAACAGCGGCACCTGCTGGCTGGGGCCCTCCCTACTGGCTGGGGCCCTCCCTGCTGGCTGGGGCCCTCCCTGCGGGGCGGGGCTCTCCCAGTGCACTGGGAACCCCGTGGGTGAGTCACTCCTGCCCTTGGTTTGCTGGGCCTCCCCAGCTGTCAGAACAGAAAATGTCGGGGGCTGAGGAATGTCCCAAGGATGTGGGCCTCTGCCCTTCCGGCCGCCACCTGTGCCCCTAATTCTATCCAGTTCACACAGAACACCGACTACCGAGGGCCTGCCCTGGGCTAACCCAAGGCCCGCGCTGAGAAAAAAGAATAGGATAAAGGTCCTTAACTTTCGGTAAGGAGCTCCTGGTTTGGGTAGGTGTGGTTTTGTTTGTTTAGTTTTTATTTGGAAACAATTTCAAACGTATAGAAAAGTTGAATCATAGGAAGGTCCCCGTATACCCCTTACCCAGATTCACCAGTTGTTAACATTTTGCCTTATTTTCCCGTGCGCGCTCTCCGTATGTTTTTCTGAACTATTTGATAGTAAAGGAGCCCTAGTGGCGCAGTGGTTAAGCGCTCGGCTGCTGACCGAAAGGTCGTTCTGGTGGGAACTCCTCCTAAGCATTTAGGCTTCTGACAAGTTCCCAGGTAATGCTAATGCTGGTGGTTGGGGACCAATTCTGAGAACTACTAGTAGAGCTCTTCTCCTCCCCCCTTGCCTTCGAGTCCATTCCGACTCATAGTGACCCTGTAGGCCAGAGTAGAACTGCCCCATAGAGCTTCCAAGGAGTGGCTGGTGGATTCGAACTGCCGACCTTTTGGTTAGCAGCCGATCTGTTAACCTCTGCACCACCAAGGCCTAGTAGAGCAGTGGTTCTAAAAATTTGCTATACATAAGCATCACCTGGTTATCTTATTTAAAATATAGATTCTGATTCAGTATATCTGGGGGGTAGAAATGCAAATTCTCAGCAGGGTTTCGAACTGGAACAAACCAGTTCTAAGCCCTGGTTCAAATCCACCAGCTGCTCTGTGGGGAAACCCTGTGGAGCGGTTCTGCTCTGTCCTATAGGGTCACTATGAGTTGGACTCGACTCAACGCAATGGGTTTGGTTTTTTGTATTTGAGAGTAAGTTGCAGCCATCACACTCCTTTACCCATAAACTCTTCAATGTTCTTTCCCTAAGAACAAGGACATTCTCTTGCATAACCACAGTATACTATTCAGCTTTGGGAAATTTAACATTGACACAATATTTTTATCTACTGTCCCTATTCCAATTTTATAGATTGATTCAATAAGGGTCCCTTAGGACATTTTTCCCCCTCCTGTATAGGATCCAGACCAGGATCACACATTGCATTTAGTTGTCACATCTCTTTAGGCTTCTTTAATCTGAAGCAATTCCTTATCTTTCCTAACGTTTTTTCAGAATAGTAGTTGTGGCTGGTTGCCGGCTTTGACTCATGGTGGCCTTATGTACAACAGAGCTAAATGTTGCCCAGTCCTGCACCATCTTCATGATCTTTGCTATGTTTGAGTCCATTGTTTCGGCTCCTGTGTCAATCCATCTCACCAAGGGCCTCCTTCTCCTTCACCGACCCTCCACTTCATCAACCACGATGTCCTTTTCTAGCAATTGGTCTTTCCTGATGATGTGTCCAAAGTAAATGCGCCAAAGTCTCGCCATCCTCGCTTCTAAGGAGCATTCTGGTTGTATTTCTTCTAAAGCTGATTTGTTCGTTTTTCTGGCAGTCCATAGTATATTCCATATTCTTCACTAGCACTACAATTCAAATGCATTCCAGAGTAAAGCCCCCGCCCTTTTTCTTTTAATTGAATGTTCCTCATTTTGGATTTATCTGGTATTTCTTCACGTGTAGATTCAGGTTACACATCCCTGGTGGGAATATTACATAAGCAACATTACGTTCTTGATGTGTGATCCTCCACCCTGAGGGGTCTGTGGAACCCCTGAACCTCTAAGGATTAACCCCTGAGTTGTCTGCAAAAACCTTAATCAGAATTTTCAAAACAGGTTAAGAACTGCATCATTAATTACTTGTGTGTTTTCTCTCTTCTGATGGCCAGCTTAGGCTGTGCCCCTCTGTTTCTCTCCCTCCCCCACTTCCCACCACCAAACTTGTCCTTGAAATTCAGCTGCTCCTGTTGAAAGCATTCTTTTTTGAAGGCCATTAGAGACACTCTAATAGCCTAACTCAATCCCCTTCTTAGTTCTCACCCGCCTGACCTCCTCCCAAGGACTAACCCACCGCTTGCCCTGAAATCTCCTAGAGCTGCACTCCCCTAGTCTCCGCCCATTCTCCTGCTGCCTCTTCACACAGTGCTTCCTTCATTCCTTCATTCAGCCAATGAGGAACACTACCTGGGCAAGTGCTGGCTGCCTTGGGGGATGTAGAGGTAAATCAGGCGAGGAGTCTGCCCTTCTGGAGGTGGTTTAATGCAGGGAAATGCCACACGTCCTGGTCTTTCTTGTGCATCCCTCACGCCAGCAGTGGAAACGTTCTCCTAGTTCCCATCTTCAGATGGGTCTCTTGACACGCCCCTGGGAGAGCTCAGCCTTCCTGCTCTTCTTCAACATCCTAGGAGGGCAGTCTGAATCTCCACCCTCCTGCCTGGGTACTGGATGCCCCTCAGACTCCGTGAATCCAAAACAGAATGGTTTACTTCTCTCTAAATCTACCTCCTCTTCATCCTTGTCCCTGCTGTGACCCCACCATCCCTCCATCACCTGTGCTCCAAATCTGAGCAATGTTTCACCTCTCCTTCTCTCCTACATCAAAGCCATGTCTTCTGTCTGAAAGATCTCTCTCTTCTCCCCAGAAGAAAGAGATGGTGCCTGGCTACCACCATCGACTGCTGTGACAGGGATCACAATAGAGGGTCCCGGGCAGAGCAGGAGAAAAATGTAGAACAAAATTCACATTCACAAAAAAAGACCAGACTTACTGATCTGATAGAGACTGGAGGAACCCTGGACACTCAGAACTGAAGCCACTTCCGAAGCCCACTTTTTAGCCAAAGATTAGACAGGCCTATAAAACAAATGGTAACACACGTGAGGAACGTGTTTCTTAGTTCAATCAAGTATATGAGACCAAGTGGGTAACTCCTGCCTAAAGGCAAGACAGGAAGGCAGGAAGGGACTGGAAAACTGGATGAATGGACACGGGGAATCTGGGGTGGAAAGGGGGAGAGGGCTGACACATTGCAGAGATTGCAGACAATGTCTCAAAATGATTTGTGTATAAATTTATTGAATGAAAAACTAATTTGCACTGTAAACTTTCACCAAAAGCAAAATTAAAAAAAAAAAAAAGATCTCTCTTTTCTCTCTGCTACCCTCCTCTTTCCTGGTGTGTTGTTAAAATAAATAAATAAATTCCCTAACCAGTCTTCAATTCTTTCTTCTTTTTCTGATATGCCCAGCTGACCATGTCCCTTCTGCCCCACCTGACCCCGTAAGCCACTAGGCTCAGGTCTCATCTCCTTAGCAGGCCAAAGAGGACCTTGAAGATCGGGCTTTCGGATCCTTCCAGACTCCCGTCCTCCCCCCAACTCCCACACCCCTTGCTCCAGTCAAACCAAACCTGCTATGTTTCTCCCACCAAGTCATTCCCACTGTGCCTGCACGTGCTGTTCTCTCTGTCTGGACCAGCCAGCCTCCTTCCTTTCTCCACCCCTCCCACTAATCCTTAAATACTCAAATGTCCCATTTCTATGAAGTCTTCCTGACCTCTTCAGGTAGTTCTACCCTTACACCTGGGCAAAGGGGGTCCCGCTGTGGCCTCCTCCAGTTGCATTCTTCCCCACAGGGCAAGGAGCCCACTGGGAGCCCTGCCTCACCTTCTAGATTAGTGCTGTCCTATAGAATTTTCTGCAGTCATGGAAATGTTCTCTATCTGCACTATCCAATATGGTAGCCACTAGTTGTAGGTGGCTATTGAGCACTTGAAATGTGGCTAGTGTGACTGAGGAACTGAATTTTTAACTTTACTGCATTTTAATTAATTTAAATTAAAATTTAAATAGCCAGATGTGGCTAATGGCTATCCTGTTGAATAGTACAGGTCTAGACCATGCACTGGGTATACGGGACTCTGGGATCCCCTGCCCCGAGAACTCCAAGTTTGCTTCCATGGCCTGCACAGGCTTCATCCCAAGTCTACCCTCCTAAGGGTAGACCATACAACTGGTGTGTGTGGTCCTAGGCTTATGGGTGACCAAAGGTGCTGTTTGTAAGTATGGGTGAGGGCTGGATGTGAGGGATAGGGTGTTTACACATTTGTGTGTGAGACCCCCTCTTGGTGCAGGACAGAGCTGGGAGTGGGAAGATAAGAGGATGCTCTCTTGACACTCTCCTGTTCCAGCACAGAGCTTTTGTTCTAGAACTTTTAATTTGAACCTGGCTTTCCAGGTCCTTATGAAGCCATATTTTCCAGGGTAAGAGGCTAGAACCTATTTTATTTATCTGTATTGGTTTGATTTACATCTTTTAAGTATTTAGATGAATTGTAAGTGGGCTTCAGTTGACTTGTTGCCCTGGACCCACAAATGTCAGGGTGGGTCTGGGGTCAGCGTTTCTTCTCAGTGTCCCCTGTGGCACACAGAGCCTTCACTGACTCACCCCGCTCAAGGCTGTGAGTTCTGTTCCACTGGTGTCTACCTAGTGCCTCACACATGCTTGGTCTACCATAAACATTTATTGAGCTATGAGTAAAGAGGTTCTGCTACTTGCCCAAGGCCACAGGACCTTGCCTTGAGCTTGGATTTGATCACAGTGGCCTCTGGGTCAGCGGGCTGTCTGGGAGGGAGACTTCTGCAATCTGGCTGCCTCTGGTGCAGGGGAAATGGTACGGAGAGCTGGGCCTGGAGACCTGTGTTCTTGTCTCTGCTCTGCCATTGTCTTGACCTTGGGCAAGTGACTTAACCTCTCTGAACCCCAGTCTCCTCATCTGTAAAAAATGGGCTAAAAACACCAACTTCAGTGCATTACTATGAGGATTAAACTAAACAAGATCATTTCATAGGCACAATGCTTGGTGTTCAGCAGGTCATCCATAAATGTTTATTCAGTCAGCATTCATTAAACACATACTGTGTACCAGGCACAAGGCTTTGTTCCCAACTATAGGTGAGCCCCTGACCCCCAGGATGTATCCACCCTCCCTTCTCAGCTCTGGGCATCTGTCGCTCCCATTCTATTTGGCTCCTGGTTGGATTGGACCTCATCTGCCCTAGGCTACTCAGGGCCCTGCAAGGAAATACCAGATTTTCCTCTTCTGGCTGGGCTAGCAGAGTTGGTTGTGATAGACAGACAAACTGATGAAGGTGATGGCTGTGGTTTGTGACCTCTCCAGCTCAGCCAGACATACCAGAACCTGAGGGGACCAAATGCTTCCTTAGTAGACTGTTTCTGAGTTTAAGACACAAGCTGTTAACCAAAGCTTGTCCCCACACCCCTTGGTTCTCCCCTCAAGGAGAATGTACCTGTTAGACTGCAACTGCAATGAGAGGCAGCATGAAAAGCAAGAGGGCCAACCTGTGTGTGAGTCTTAGCTCTGCCACTGTCTAACTGGGTGACTTGAATTGCTTCAGCACTAGCAGCCTCGGTGGCTTCATTGGCAAATTGGGACTAGAATAATCCCCAACTCACAAGATTGTTGTTTGCATCTTGTCCTTTGGGCCCAGACTCAGTGGTTACCCCCAAACTCAGTCCTTCAGCCTTTATCCTTCCTCCTTTGACCTCAGAACTGACTAACAAGTTTGTCCTACAGACCCCCCACCGCCACACACACATACACACAAGTTATTGCTGCTGAGTTGTCATCATCATCATCATCATCATCATCCTCACTTTCATTTTTAGGGCACTATGGGCTAATGAAGCCCCGGTGGCTCAGTGGTTAAGGGCTAAGTTTGCTAACCAAAAGATCAACAGTTCGAATCACTCCTTGGAAACCCTATGGGGCAGCTCTACTCTGTCCTATAGGATTGCTATGAGTTGGAATCAACTTGATGGCAATGAGTTTGGATAGAGGCAAACAAAAATACACAGTGTATGTTTATTTAGTCATAGGAATCCACACACTGCAATGGAGAATTCATGTTAAAGGTGAATATCAAATGCTTATATATTTGCATCTTAATTGGTGGCGCAGTGGTTAAGAACTCAGCTGCTAACCAAGAGGTCAGCAATTCGAATCCACCAGCCGCTCCTTGGAAACCCTATGGGGCAGTTCTACTCTGTCCTATAGTGTCGCTTTGAGTCAGAATCGACTTGATGGCAACAGGTTTGGGTTTTTTTTTAATGTGCTAATGGAAAGAGCCCTGATGGCACAGTGGCTAAAGCGCTCAGCTGCTAACTGAAAGGTTAGCGGTTCAAATCCACCAGCCACTCTGCAGGAAAAAGATGTGGCAATTTGCTTCCATAAAGATTTACAGCCTTGGCAAGGGACATGAACAGACACTTAACCAAAGAAGACATCCAGGAAGCCAATAAATACATGAAGAGATGCTTGTGATCATCAGCCATTACCCACTACTGTTGCCGTCGAGTCAATTCCAACTCATAGCGACACTATAGGACAGAGTAGAACTGCCCCATAGGGTTTCCAAGGAGCAGCTGGTGGATTCGAACTGCTGAAACCTTTTGGTTAGCAGCCGTAGCTTGCTGCAGAGAGATACAAATCAAAAATACAATGAGATACTATCTCACACTGGTAATAATAGCACTGATCAAAAAATCAGAAAACAACAAATGCTGGAGAGGCTGTGGGGAGATTGGAACTCTCATACACTGCTGGTGGGAATGTAAAATGGTACAACCACAATGGAAAACGATATGGCGCTTCCTCAAAAAGCTAGGAATAGAAATGCCTTATGATCTAGCAATCCTAGTCCTAGGTATATATCCTAGAGAAATAAGAGCCATCACATGAATAGACATGTGCACACCCATGTTCATTGCAGCATTATTCACAATAGCAAAAAGATGGAAATAGCCTAAGTGCCCATCAACAGAGGAATGGATGGATAAACAAACTGTGGTACATACACACAATGGAATACTATCCAACGTTAAAGAATAACCATGAATCCTCGAAACATCTCAAAACATGGATGAACCTGGAGGGCATTATGCTGAGTAAAATAAGTCAATCACAAAAGGACAAATATTGTATGAGACTACTATTACAAAAAGTCAAGAAAAGGTTTTCATACAGACACACATTCTTTGATGGTTATCAGGGATGGGGGAGGAGGGAAAATCACTAACTGGGTGGTAGACACATACTAACCTTGGTAAAGGGAGAGATAATACACAATATGGGGGAAATCAGCACAACATAATCAAGATAAAAGAAGATACTGAAAGGTACGCAAGAGTAAAAGGCAACAACGGTAAATACTAATACATATAAAATCCTGTAATAATAAAGAATAATGTACAAGTGGATACAAAGGTAGATATGTAAGCTGAACACAGACGGGAGGGCGTATGGAAGTACATCTACATACTTACAAACAAATATACCCATGTACAAAATAGTGCACATAGGGGAACCGTCATGAAAACTTCTTAGCCATAAACATATACCTCCTGGGACTGAGATACTGGGTTTGAGAGACAGGGACCATAGTCTTGGGGGACATCTTGATCAATTGGCACATCATAATCCATATAGACAATGTTCTACATCCTACCTTGTTGAGTAGTGACTGGGGTCTTAAAAGCTTGTGAGCCGCCATCTAAGATACAACAATTGGTCTCTTCCCATCTGGAGCAAAGAAGAGTGAAGGAAATCAAGGACTCAAGGAAATAATTAGTCCAAAGGACTAATGGATGACATGAACCACAGCCTCCACTAGACTGAGGCCAGAAGAACTAGATAGTGCCCAGCTACAACTACCGACCACTCTGACTGGGATCACAGTAGTAGATCATGGACAGAATGGGAGAGAAATACAGAACAAAATTCAAACTCATAAATAAGACCAGTCTGATAGGGAATGGTGGAACCCCCAAGACTATGGCCCTTAGACGCCCTTCAAACTTGGAAATGAAATCACTCCCAGACATCACATTATAGCCATACAGTAGACAGGCCTATAAAATGAACAGTAACACCAGTGAGGAATGTGTACCTCAGAACAATCAACTATACGAGACCTAAAGGGCAGCCATTTGCTCAAAAGCAAAGTTCGGAAGGATGGTAGGGGCAGGAAAGCTGGGCAAATGGACACAGGGAACCCAGGGAGGAAGCGGGGAGCATGCTGACACATTCAGGGGTTTCCAACCAATGTCACAAAACAAGCTGTGTATCAATTGTTGAATGGGAAACGAATTTGCTGTGTAAACTTTCACCTAAACCATGATAAAATGTTAAAAACAAAAAAAGATCTACAGCCTTGGAAATGCTATGGGGCCATTCTGCTCTGTCCTATAGGGTTTCTATGAGTCGGAATTGACTTGATGGCAATGGGTTTAGTTTTGGTTTTGTTATGTGCTAATGAGGTCCCTGGGTAGCGCGAATGGTTTGTACTTGGCTACTAACTGAAAGGTTGGAGGTTCAAACCCACCTAGCACTGCCTTGGAGGAAAAGCCTGGTGCTCTGCTTCCATAATTATTACAGTCAAGAAAACCCTGTGGAGCTCAGTTCTACTCTGGAACGCATGAGGTCGCCATGAGTTGGAATCCACTAAACAGCACCAGGATTGGGTTTTTGTTTTTGTTTTATGTGCTAATGGGAGTCCCTGGGTGCTGTAAACAGTTAACACACTCCACTTGGCTGCTAAATAAAAGGTTGGGAGTTCGAGTTCATCCAGAGGTGCCTTGGAAGAAAGGCCTGGTGATCTACTTCCAAAAAATAAGCCATTGGAAATGCTATGGAGCACAGTTCTACTCTGACACATGTGGGGTTGCCATGAGTTGGAGTTGACTTGACAGTAACTGGCAGAGGTGGGTATGCTAAGGACTTTATACACAGTATTTTTGATATTTTGTCCTAGAGATTTTCCAATTTCTATTATAAATTCTTCTTCAATCCATGAATATATTTTCACATTTTTAAATGCATGAGTTTATCTTTTTTTTTATCTTTTTGGTTATTGATTTCTAATTTAATTATATGATGCCGTCAGAGAATTGGTCAAGACTTGCTTTACGGTCTGATATGTGGTCACTTTTGTCAATGTTCCATGTGTGGCTGAAAGGAAAAGTGTGTTCTCTGATTGTTGGCTGGAGTGTTAAAATTATTAGATCAAGCTTGTCAATTACATTGTTCAAATCTTCTATATCCATCCTGAATTCTTTGTCTGCTTGACAAAAGATTACCAATTCCGGAGGAAGGTGATTTAAATATTTCATTACATTGGGGGATTTGTATATTTTTCTCACAATTTCTGCTTTATGATTTTCAAGGCTATGTTATTAGGTACGTACAACTGTAGAATGATTTTATCTTCCTAATAAACTGAGGCAGGCAAGTATCCCCACCATCTGCCTCTGCAGGGTGGACTTTTTTTCAAGTTTACCCAAGGATGTCACTATCTGTGCACCCTGGACTTTTATGAGGGGAGATTGTCTCTGATCCAACCTCCTATCTTAAGAAGCTCCAGGCTTTGTCTTGTTCCTTTCTGGTTTTGTGTTTTATCATCGTATCTGGCCTCGGGGGGTTTTCTTTTCTTATCACCTCAGTCTTGCGTTGAAAATAACACACACGCAAACACACACACACACACAAATATTGTATTTTATCTAACATTTTTAGGCATTTTGTACCAGAAAGGAGTCCTGGTGGTACAGTGGTTAAGTGCTCGGCTACTAACTGAAGGGTGGGTGGTTCAAACCCACCAGCTGCTCCGTGACAGTCTGCTTCCGTACAGGTTACAACCTTGGAAACCCTATGGGGCAGTCTTATTCCACCCCATAGGGTTGCTATGAGTCAGAAGCGACAGGATAGCAAGGGGCTATTTGGTTTATGATTTCACTAAAGATCCCTGGTGGCTCAGTGGTTAAACACTTGGCTGTTAACCGGTAGGTTGACAGTTCAAACCCATCACCCTATGGGGCAGTTCTCCTCTGTCCTGTAGGGTAGCTAATAGTTGGAATTGATTCGATGGCAATGGGTTTTTGGGTTTGGATATTAGAAGGGTTTCTCTGGGCATTGAGTCTACCTTATTGCTGGAAATGTAAGTCTGTGCTTAGCCCTTTACATGAAATTGTATTTAATATTCAAAACAATTCTATGAAATCCTATCTTCATCTTTTCAGAGGAGGAAACTGAGGCTCAGGGAGTTAAGTATGGAATTCAGATCCTAGCTCTGGTCTTTACCAGCTGTGTGACCTTGAGTAAGTTAGTCACTCCAGAGGACCCTCAGCCCAGGGATAATGAAGCCTGTCCTGGCTGCTGTCTGGATTAGAATGACCCGTGGAAAGTGCCTGGTACATCATCAGTGCTCAGAAGATGTCAGTGACCATTGCTGTCTATAGGGAATGGACAAGTGCCAGGTGCTAGGGTCTGTCCTCTCTTCATTGGGAGGTATTGATTGGTAAGGGCAGTTCAGTGTCTGCTCTGAGAGTTACCTGGTAGACCGTAAATGGCACAGGCTCCAGGCCCCATCCCCTAACATTCCAATTCTGACATAGGCCAGCTGTGGGCACCTGCCGCATCTGGGGTGTGGCTTATGAGGTGTTCTTTGTCCCAAGTCTCCAGAGGCGTCCTTTGGTGAATCACATAGAAGCGGCAGTGTAGTGAGGTTCCTTTCCTCATCTACCACAAGTTGCCAGGATAGATAGATCTTATATTTTAATTTAACTTTTTGGATAGGTTAATAAATGCATATGGTTCAAAAATCAAAATGATACAGAAAGAAATTCATTGTGAAGTCTTTCGCCCACCCTGTTCTTGTCCACCTTGCTTTTCCAGCACACTAGAGGCCACCACTTTTCTTATTTTCTCCATGCAAATTCAAGCATTTATTCTTATTTCTACCTCCCTTCCTTACAAAGATAGCATACTATATATACTGTTCTGCATCAGATCTTTGCTTAAAAATATACTTGAAGATGTTTCCATATCAGTATCTGGCATCCTGATTGTTTTTCATAGCTGCATAGTTTTCCATTGTGGGGATATATCATAGGTTATTTAACCCTGCACTGTTAGATATAGTAGCCACTAGCCACATGTGGCTAGTTAAATTGAAATTAATTAAAATTAAGTAAAATTTAAAATTCACTTCCTCAGTCACAGTAGCCACATTTTGGGTGCTCAACAGCCACATGTGATTAGTGGCTACCAGATTGGACAGTGAAGACAGCAAACATTTCCATCATCATGGAAAGTTCTAAAGGACAGTGCCAGTTTATCCAATCCCCTCTAGCTGGACACTTGATTTGTTTCCAGTCTTTAGGTATTTCAGTGATGACGAGGCCCATCCCTGCCACACAGAAGAGCTGGCTGAGAGCTACCTTGGGAATCCTGGGTCTTCAATCTCAGAGATGACAGTCTGTGAGGCTCCTGAAAGAAGAGGGCTTTTGAGTTTGGGGCAGAAGCTTGACCAGGGCCTGGAAGAGAAAGTGGCCTTTAAGGCTAGGCCACCTGCTCAACCCCAGCCCTCCACTCCCTCCTTCCAGGCTTGCCAAAAGGCAGTCATGTTTTCTTGTATTCAATATTCACCAAAGACTTCTTATGTAATTACATGGTGCCAAGTCCTGCTATGGGGATACAGGGACAGAAAAGATACAGTCCTTGCCTTGGAAAAACCCACGGTCTGAAGAAAGAGACAGATCCTCACCTTTTCTTTGATAAAGCGGCCTCACTGAAGATCAAAAGGCCTGATAATACCCTATGTTAGTGAGGATGTGGGGAAACAGGCAATGTCATCCATTGCTTTGGGAAGGAATGTGCAAATTGGTACAAACCTTTTAGAGGACAATTTGGTGAAATCTATCAAAAATGTAAAAAACCATTGCCTTAGTAATGTCACATTTATAAACTTATCTTGCAGCTGTACACACAGTGCAAACAAATATATGTCCCAAGACATTCCCTGCAGGCTGCATTGTAGTGACATAAGGCTGGAACAACCTAAATAGCCACTAGGAGGGGAACAGGGAAATAAATTATGACATATCTATATACAGAGGCAGGTATGTTATTAAGTGAAAATAGCAAGGTGCTGAACAGTGTGTGGAGTGTGCTTTCCTTTGTGTAAAACACACACACACGCACGCACACACACACACTGCTAAACAGCTTGTATATGCCCATAATATCTCTGGAAATTTACATTAAAACTCTTAAGAGTGGTTGCCTGTGGGGAAGGGAGGGGGGACAGGGAGGCAGATTGGTCATGTAGAAAGGTTTGGTTTTTATTGCACATGCTTTTGAGACTTTTTTTTTGTAAGAGACACCAGTTGAGTAATTTCGAACAGGCAGGGGGAGGAAGGGGATTCCTGGGAAAATTGGCTTGGTTACCTGAGCTCTGAGTGGCTGCACAATCCCTCCATCGGAGGTGACAAGGCAATAGTCCAGAAACTGTCACCTGTGTTGTATGATTACATTATCTATCACCACTGGAGGCCTCTCCCTATCTTCGCTGTCATACCTCCTGTACCCAGCAGGGGGAAGCACAGACCCACAAAAGCATTGGTCCCCAACCTTCACCACAAGGATCCTTTCTAGGATTTCCTCGTCTGTAGACCCCGGATACTTCCTGCCAAGTCGACCAGATTTATTAGGTAATAATTGATTAAATTACCTCTCCTTCTCCCCTCCTTTTTTTTTTTTTTTATTGTAACTCACAGTTCTGATTGGCATTCGAGAGAGAGCTCATATAGCCTTGCCGAACTGATAACGTTCCACACAAGTTCTAGCTAGCCTAGCCTTATTTCTATCAGGCTTTGGGTTGGGGTGGTTGTTGGTAATGACTTGAGGACCCCCAGGGATTGAGGGTGCCTGCTACCAACAACTGCATTAGAGGCCCTCTGCTCGGATTTTCAGCTGCGTGGGGTACAAATACCCTTTAGGGAGGTTCTACCCAAACGTCCACCCTCCTCCTCCCCCCTCAAAAAAGTAGTTCTGGGCAAGAGGGAGCATGAACACCTGGCAATACAGGCTGACTTGTAGCGGCCACTCTCCCAGATGTGTTCAGAGTCTGTCCCTTGCTTGGCTCTGAAGGCCCCAAGGACAGGGACTCTTCTGTCTGCCACAGAATCCCTAGGACCAAGCACAGTGGTCGGCACACAGCTGGTGCTAAGGAAAGGTTTGTTGCTGAATTGAAAGAGACAGTCATCAAGGGGATCAGAGGCTAGTTAAAACAACAACAAAAAAACCCAAGAGGTCCCACAGAACCCACCTCTGTTCTGTCCTAGGCTGGAGGTGAGGGCAGTGGGCAGGAACGGATCAGCTTCCCAGCACGCCCAAGGAGAACCCTGTTTCAACTCACCTTGGAGGTCTCTGGCCAGAACAAGAAACAAGTGACTCCCTGTCTTACCCACCTGGGGTGTTGATGACCTTGGTAGATGAAAAGCTTAAATCAGGTCAGTCCAGGCAAGGTGTGTGTGTGGGGAGATCATCCATGGCCTTCCTCAAGATTAGATAACTTCTCGGCTCCTGCTTAAACTCCTGCCAGTGGTTCTGGACAATCTGAGAGTGAGAGTGGAAGGAAGATGAGGCCATAAAGGGACACGTATGACCTCTGGGCTGGCCTAGGGAAGATCTGGGGCTCATTCAGTGGGTCCTCAATGCACCGGTAGTGCAGGCAGGGGCCTATTGGGGATCCCTGCAAATTAAATGGGGATGAGAGGAGCAAGTGAAAGGGAAAGGCTTCATATGCAGGCTGGAGATTGTGCCCCAGCCATGGGTTCTAAGCCTCCCCATATTTCCTGCCCTTCTGGTCCACCTTGGAGGGGTGGTGGTGGTGGGGGTGGGGATGGCAGGACAGCAGCTCCAAGGTAGTGTAGAAAGTGCCCTGGATTTTGGAGGTGGACAGAGAGGAGGCCTGTGTATGTCGTTTATTAGCTGTGTGCTTTTGGGCAAGTCACTTATCCCCTCTGAGCCTAGTTTCCCCATTTCTAAAATGAGGAGCTCAATACCTACCTCCCCTGGTCATCATTGTCAGGATGAAAGAGAAACAGGCCCTTGGAAGTGCTTCTGTAATTGGCAGACATCAGAGATTGTTATTCTTCAAGCCGAGAGGCCACCTTAGGTGCCTGGAGGTGCCAGCGTCAAGATTTTTTTTTTTATCCTCTGCGGTGCCTGCTCCTTTCCCAGCCCAGCGGTTGGCTTTAATCCTTCCTTATCCAACCCCCTTGGTTTTCCTTGGAACCGCCTCGGTGGTCCTTAGCTTCTCAAAGCCAGCCCTTTTTCATAGGCGCCACATACTAAAACCACTGGGGTTGCCGGCGCAGGCGCAAAGTTGGTCGAGGGTGGGACAGGTGGCGGGGTCTACGTTGGCCTGTGTCCGCGCCCCACGTCCCGCTTTGGGGTTCTCATTTGCGGATGGCTCCTTCTGGTCCTTAGCTCATCTCTGGGCGAAACAGACGAGAAGAGAAACAAGGGGTGGGGGGCCTGAAAGGGGGTTCCCACCTTCTCTGTCGGGGGCCCGACAGGGGGACGCAGCCCCTGAGCCCCAACGGCGCATCACCGTGGGTCTCCCAGCCGCGCTCGCAGTTGCTGAGAAACCTCGACTCAGAGGTTTACCCCCTCCCGCTCCACGCTGTTGACTCCCTTTCCCAGAGCCCGCCAGTGCTCCGGCTCAAGCCGGCGGCAGATGTGGTTCTAGGACCCGGGGGCGCCGCCGAACGGGCCGCCGCCTCTGGCCTCGCCTTCGCCACCTCCTCCTCCGGCAGGTGAAGCGGCGCCGGCTCCCGGCTCTGCGGCGGCAGGTGACCAGGCTGGCCGCCCCTTCTGCCGCGCCATGGCTGCGGGGGACCCCCGGCAGACCAACGCCCGCCCCCTCCCTCCAGCCCGCCCCCCTGGGGCTGGGTGCACAGCGGCGGCGGCGGTGAAATGCGGTCTGCGCGCACCGAGAGCGGCAGCAGAAGTTCGAAAATCGCCGAGGGGGGAGCCCGCGCCGCAGCTTCCTGCCCCCAGCCCAGCCCTCGGGCCCCGGCGGCCTGCAGCTTGACTTCCTCCCCGCGCCCTGCAGCTCGCCACCCGGCGCCCTCGGACCGGGCCGCCCGGATGGGACGCCGCGCCCCGGCCTCTGAGCGCCGCTAAGCCAAGACCCCCGCCGCGCGAGCCGCTGCCTCCATCACCCTCGGGCCGGGAGCCGTGTCCCCTGTTCCCCGGAAAGCTGGATTTCCGAGGCTGGAGGCGCCTGGCCGACTGGGTGGGGACCACTATGGGTAACGCAGCAGGCAGCGCCGAGCAGCCCGCGGGCCCTACCGCGTCGCCCCCCAAGCAGCCCACGACTCCCAAGCAGCCGATGCCCGCGGCGGGAGAGCTGGAGGAGAGGTTCAACCGAGTCCTGGTGAGTGGACCCCGGCTGCGCGCAGGGCACAAGCGACGGGGCTCCAGGGGCTCAGCACTTGTCCCCGCCCCCGGGGGCTCAGGTGCCGCTTGGGGATCCCCGGCCCAGGGGCTGCCCTTTCCAGGGGGTGGGAGTGACAGTGGCTTCTTCAGAGTGACTTAGCACTCTCCCCCCAAAACTTTCTTCTGCAACCGCGTGGTCTCCCTCCCCAAGACGCCATCCCCCTTCTCTCAGCTCTCCCAGGTCTAAAGGTCTTAAACAAAAATGTCCAGCGAGGAAGTGGGAAGCGGAGCACGCCAGGGGGTCCGGCGCACCCCCTTCCCCACTACACGTAGGCCTAGCCACCGGCTGCAGGTCTGGAGCATCTGCCTCTCTCCGTCCTCGCGGGTCAGAGATGGAAGGGTTATATCTTAAGCTCCTGGGAGCAGGAGATGGAGGCAAGGTGTTTTGGTCCTGCCGGGGCTGCTGGGAGTTGGGGTGTTGGGTCGCTGGAGAGGAGGTGTCTGTGTTTCTCAGTTCCATTTATCAGGGAGATATGCCTGTAGGTCCTTGTCTTGGGCATTGTCGCCGGTCCACTGAAGGGATTAGGTCAGGAGGGCGGGGTCAGGGCCAGCTGGTTACTCTGCTTGGGGTGGAGCAATGGTCCAGAAGCCCCCCCTCTTGCCTGTAGAACTGGGGGCGTCCTGGGGACCAGGCCACTAGAGAGAGCTCCATCAGCTCAGGTGGGGCCCGGGAGCAGTGGGCTAAGTTTAGTGGGGGTGGGAGCGTCAAAGCTGAGGCAGGGGGTCCCATCAGGGGGTGGGAGGCAGAAGTGGGGAGGGGGAAGGGCCACTCATTCTCACTTCCCGCTCCCTACCTTGGCCTGTCCCAGGCTCTTTCTCTAATTAAGTGGCCTGTCTGTTGTCAGCCTTCCTTTGCTGGACACTGGGTGACAGGCAAGTAAGGCCATGCCTTTTCCCAGAGGCCCTTCCCAGTCTGAGCAGGTTGGCACTGCAAGGCTGAGAGTGGGGTCTGAGGGAGGCCTGGCAGCAGTAGTGCTCAATACTTTGTCCCCTCCACCTCCTTGACATCATTTCCCCCCCCCCCCCCGGCTGGTCATTAGGCTGTACTTTAGACCCTCAACATGGCCCCACAAGGCACCTCCTAACAGTTCTTGAAAATCTTGGCTGCTGTTCCGTCCCTGAAAAAGGCTAGGAGCAGTTTGGAGGAGCTAGCCAGGGTAGGGTGGGGCAACAGGCTGGATTAGGGGAGAGAGAGGGCCTCTGAGGGATGCCTCACTGCAGGCTAGTCCCAGACTTCCCCATTTCTCTACCTGCCCCCCCCCCCCACACAGGGCCTGGCCAAGCTGAGCTGAGCTGAGCAGATGGGTGTCCAGGTGGGGGTGGGAGGATGAAGGGGCCATTTGGGGAGCCTAAGATGGTAGTGGGTCCCTGGACCCTACCAGCCTGCTGGGGGGCATAGGTCTGTCTTTCTCCTCAAGTGCATGTCTATGGTTGGGGGTGCCGCTCAGGGTGAGGCCCAGGCTCCAGTCCACTCTCTGCTATGCACACTAATGGAGAGGAGCTGTGTGAATAATGCAGACCGGTGGAAAATCCAAAAGTCAAATGGTGAGGTTTTTGGTGACGGTATAGGACTTTATTGCCCTGCTTGGGTTAGTTGCCATAACTCTAATTGGCTGGGTCTGACACTAAATGCCTTTGGGAGTCCCTGAGTACTAAGGAGTGGAGGGCAGAGGCCCAGAGATGGGTCTTAGAGGATGTCGTTGTGGGTAAAAGCTGGTAGCTGGGTAGAAACCTAGGCCAGCAGCACCCGCTGGGCTCACCCTCACCCCAGCTCCCAGGAACCTGGGTGCTTACATTTCACTACTTCCTGGGGAGGGTTTGGCCTGTCCTTTGTCCTCTTGTGGGCAGTACTTACCCAAGGTCACTTGGCTAAGAACCTAACTCCTCTCACTTCCCACCAGCAGGGGCATTTGCCTTGACCCAGGGGTGACAGCCTTGACCCCTGCCTGAGGCTGCCCAGGGCTAAAGATTTGGCTAAACACACAGGCCATTGCAAGGTGGGCCTCCATCTGACCTCCCATCCCCAATGGCAGAGCCCAGTCCTGTCCTTAGGGAATGCCTAAGAGGAGAAGAACCTTAGCTTGCTGAAGGTGATGAGCCATCACCCTCAGTGTCCCCAGTCTTGATGAGAGAAGAATAGCCCTACTTTGGGGATCTAGTCAGATGGCCTCAGGGAACCCCTTCCGTTCTCTCAAGCTCAGCCCTTTCACCACTGCGGGGTGGGAGATCCAGACACCCAAAACCACTCCTCCTCTCCTGGCTATGGCCCCCCTCCCTTGGGAGAGGGTTGCCCCCACCATGCCCATAGCCACACAGGAGATACAGGGAGCCTGCTCTTCCTTCCCCTGGCCAGCCTTTCTCCCATGCAAGGGTGTGGGGCAACCTGTGAGGCTGTGAGAGAGAGGGGTGCCCTTACTTAAAATGCGGGTGGGGAGGAAGAGCAGGTTGAGCCAGGGTTTCGGCTGCTGCCTTAGCAACAGCGGAGGAGCAACGGCTGCCCAGCCACACAGGCCTGCTGCAATGGTGGGAAAACCAGCCAGCTCCACTCTGCTCTCTCCTCTCCTACGCCCATGCCTGAGGCTGGGTGGCTTCCAGCCCTCATTCCTCCCCTGCCGGGCAGGCAGTGCCAGAGATTGAGGTGGCAAGGCGCCCTTTCCAGGTTTGCCAGACAGCCAGGTATAGGACACCCCTAATCTGTCTGTAACCTTGGGGCAGAGGCTTCGAAGCCACCTGTCAGTGCAACGGGATCAAGGGGAGGTGCCAGGAATGGTGTGCACAAGGCCTGGGGCGATGCTGGCATCTGAGTAGGGGATAAACCATTTGGAGAGGAGTTTGCCTGAGGGGGGCCAGCATCCTGGGGTGCTCTCAGCATATGCCCTTAGCATGTGCCCAGGAACGTGGGCACTTGACCAGGCTGTGTGGGGTGGTTAGGACAGCCCTAAGAATGATGTGGGTCCTGGGAGTCCTGTTCTGGCTGGCTCCTCCCCATCTAGGACTGGTGGTGGAGAGCAAGGGCAGGTGTCACAGTTCCGTCGCCCTGGGACTGAGCTCCCTTCTCTGTGGTGGAGCAGAATAGGTTTTTGTTTTATTTTATTTTTTCCTAAATTTTATTGATTTTGTTGTCATTGTTGAGAATATACACAGCAAAACATACACCAATTCAACAGTTTCTACAAGTACAATTTAGTGACATTGATTATACCCTTTGAGGTTGTGTTACCATTCTCACCCTCCTTTTCTAGGTTGTTCCTCCCTCATTAATATAAACTCACTGAACCCTAAGGCTGCTATCTAATCTTTTGAGTTGCTTTTGTCAATTTGATCCCATATAGATAGTTCTTAAAAAATCATAATGCTCAAGGCACACATTCTTTACTAAAAAAAAAACCAAACCCGTCCCTATCAAGTCAATTCCAACTCATAGCGACCCTACAGGACAAAGTAGAACTGCCCTGTAGGGTTTCCAGGGAGTAGCTGGTGGATTCTAATTGCCAACCTTTTGGTTAGCAGCCAAATGCTTAGCCTCTATGCCACCAGGGCCCCATTCTTTACTAGTTAAGCTAGACTGTTGTTCAGTTTTAAGAAGACTTCAGGGGATATTTTTGGTTTAGGGTTAAAAGATAATCTCAGGGCAAAAGTTCCAGGGGTTCATCCAGCCTCCATGGCTCCAGAAAGTCTAGAGTCCATAAAAATTTGAAAATTCTGTTCTACAGTCCTCCCCTTTTGATCTGAATTCTTCTGTGGATTCTTTGATCAAAATGTTTGGTATTGGTAGCCGGGCACCATCTAGTTCTTCTGGTCTTGTGGCAAAGAAGGCTGTTGTTCATGGAGGCAATTAGCCACACATTCCATATCTTCCCCTTATTCCTGACTCTCCTTCTTCCTCCGTTGTTCCAGGTGAATAGAGACCAATTGTTGTGCCTTCTTGGATGGCTGCTTGCAAGCTTTAAAGACCTCAGGCACTACACTACAAACTAGGAGGTAGAACAGAAGCACTGAACATGTTGTTAGGTCAGTTAACAGGGATGTCCCATGAAACCATGACCCTAAACCTCCAAACCAAGGAACCAAATCCCATGAGGTGTTTGGTTGTACATAAGCAGCCTCAGCAGCTACTCTTTTTGTTTTTGTCATTGTAAATATATATCACACATGCTTTGCCAATTCAACTTTCTACAGGTGTACAACTAATTGACAGCAATTACAATAATGGGCTGTGCAATACTCTTAATCAATGCGATATTTCCATCACTGTTAACCCTCCGCCCCCATCTCCCTGTGTGAATAATGCAGACCGGTGGAAAATCCAAAAGTCAAATGGTGAGGTTTTTGATGACTGTATAGGACTTTATTGCCCTGCTTGGGGTTAGTTGCCATAAATCTAATTGGCTGGGTCTGACACTAAATGCCTTTGGGAGTCCCTGAGTACCAAGGAGTGGAGGGCTGAGGCCCAGAGATGGGTCTTAGAGGATGTCGTTGTGGATAAAAGGTGGTAGCTGGGTAGAAACCTAGGGCACTGTTAACCCTCCCACCCTTGGTAACCACGAATGAACTTTGGTCTCTGTACATTTACCTTTTTTGTCATTTTATGTAAGTGAGGTGATACAATCTTTGTCCTTTTGTGATCGGCTTATTTCACTCAGCATGATGTCTTCAAGCTCCATCCACACTGTAGCATGTATCAAGACTTCATTTCTTTTACTGGCTGAGTAGTATTCCATTGTATATATGTACCACATTTTGTTTACCCATTCATCGGTTGATGGGCATTTAGGTTGTTTCCACCTTTAGGCTTTTGTCAATAGTGCTGCAGGGAACATTGGTGTATTTACTTATTTTTTAAAATTATTTTTGTTGTTGTTGAGAATATACACAGCAGAACATACACCAATTCAACAGTCCCTACGTGTACAGTTCAGTGACACTGATTACACTCGAAAGTTGTGCTACCATTCTCACCCTCCTTTTCGGAGTTGTTCCTCCCCCATTAACATAAACTCTCTGGCCCCTAAGGTTCCTATCTAATCTTTCTGGAGTTGCTGGTGTCACTTTGATCCCATATAGATAGTTCTTGAAAGAGCATATTGCTCAAGGCGGACATTCTTTAATAGTTAAGCTAAACTGTTGTTTGGTTTTAAGAAGACTTCAGGAATTATTTTTGGTTTAAGGTTTAAAGATTACATCTGGGCAATAGTATCGGGTTCATCCAGCCTCCATGGATCCAGAATATCTAGATTCCATGAGAATTTGAAATTCCATTCAGAGCAAAATAGGTTTGGGAGCACGTAGCTATGGGGCCTAGGTTGCTCAGGCCCTGTGTGTCCCACCTCTGGGGTGTCTCACACGGATGATCCCAAAGGGGCTGTGGCTATATGGTCAGTTGCTAGGCTGGCCAGAGGCTGGAGGGTGGCATTCCCAGCAGGCAGGCCTGTCCCACGTTGACCCTGGAAACCCAGGGATGTGGTGAGCATGATTCATACAGACATCTGGGATTGACAAAGAGCTGGGTGAGACGGGCAGGAGCAGGTGGAACTGCTCTCTGGGTTGCCTCTGCGTTTTTGCTGGGAACAGGGAGTCCTGGAAGGTGGCTTGGGCCTCCGTGCCTCTGAACTGGGCAAGGGCTACTCAGGGGAAAGGCAGGGTAGCTTCCTGGGCTTTGGAGTCATGAAGTTTGGTGTTTGAGTTTTGTCTTTGCCGCTTACTGCCTGTGTGACCTTCGGTAACTTACTTAACCTCTCTGAGCTTCGGTTTTCCTCACATGTAAGAAGAGAACAATAATGGTATATGCTGGCTTTCTAGGATTGTTGAGGGGATTGAATGACAGTACAAATGCAGAGTGCTGAGCACAGTGGCTGGCACACAGTAAGTGCTCAATAAACACTCTCCCGTGTGAGGAAGGAGATGATGACGTTGGAGCTGACGAAGGCCTCTCCGTCCTGGGCCCCTGTAAGATGAAGGAGCACAGACCCTACCTCTTCCTTTCCCCTACCCCCATTACCAGGACTACCCAAGGTTGCTGTGCACCCCTAAGGAGACTCCATCATCATCACAGGCTAGGCTGCCACCACACAGGTGAGCAACAGAGGCCTAGGTAGACAACTCTGCAGTGGCTAGAAACCACGAAGGACAAGCCCGCCTCTCCTGGAGGGTGGGGCAGCAGTGGTGTTAACGGTAGCAGTGTGTGCGTGGGGAGGGGGTAGAGAGGCCTCCACTTCCCCCTGAGAGAGGGTGTGTTGAGGGGGGGGTTCCCCAGTGAGTAAGAGCTCAATGTGGGCAACAACAGGAAGCGTAGGGTGCTGGGTGGCAGGAAGTGGGGCTGACTGTTGCTGGTTCCTCAGATGGGGGAGGGGAGCTGGGCCAGGTTGTCTGCAGAAGAACCCTGGGAGGCCAAGACCCACATGTCTAGTGATTCCATCTCCTTCAGTGTTCCTTCTTCTGAGGAAACTCAGTCTTCTTACCAGCTTATCAGCTAGGTCACCTTGGGCAAACGGCTTAACCGCTCTGTGCCTCAGTTTACCACCTGTAAAACGGGGATTATAATAGTATCTATCCACCTCGTAGGCTCACTGTTGAGGTTTAAATGAGGTAATAGATGTAAAGCACTTAGAATGGCACCTAGCACAAGGCAAGCGATGTGGGGTTGTCATTGTTATCCTTCTCCTCCTCCTCCTGCTAGCCTGCATTATACTGGCAGTGTCTGCCATCCTGGCTCCTACACTGTTGGCCCTTGTCCCTGCCATGGGGACCCCTGAACCCCAAAGGGAGAAGCTCTTAGTTTTTTGGGGATTCCAGCACCGTATCCTAGGACTGAGTCACCCCACAGCCCTCCTATAAGCCTGGAATTATTTATAAGAGTCCCAGAAAATCTATATTCTGGAATTTTTTAAGTGGATAAAATGGGTTGTTTTTGGAGTTGCATTGACAGCTCTAGAACCAAGGTGGAGGCCATACAGGGGTTGGGGGTGGGAGAGGGGCGAGTAGGGGCCAGGGCACAGGGTGAGGAACACCGGCGGGGCTGGTTGGAGACTAGGTTTGTGCCCAAGTTCAGGGGCATCCTGGGACTTGCAAGGCCAGGCCTGATGCGGAGAGGGTGGGCAGGTGGGTGGGGACACAGATTCAGCTCAGGCTGAAAGTGGAACTGGCAGGTGTGGCTGTGTCCAGCTGCAGGTGGAGCCCCTTCTGTCTCCTGGAACCCTGCTCCAGATGGCACCACTGGTTGGGGGTGGGTGGTATGAGCCTGCAAGGGGCTGGTCTTTGGTGAGTGGAGGGTGGGGCCCCCCCTTTGGAACCCAGGGAGGTAGGGGCAGGGAGGGAGGAGAATGGTCCACACATTCTAGTAGAAAGATTTGGGGAACCAGCTCGTTTTCTTGGCCACACTCCAAAACATGACTCTTATCTGCCTCTTTGTCTGACCCAAAGCACTAACAGGGGCAGGGAAAGCGGGTCAAGGGATTAGTTAAGTTTTGGGCCAAGTTTAGGTTTTACCTGGATGTTTTCACCAACTTCTGCTCACTGCATGCCCCCACCCCTGCACCTTGGGCCTTCCCTGGACCCCCTCCTCTCTGTGGAATGCCCTCTGCATAGTGCAGTGCAGGTGAAGAACATTATTCCATCAGAACACAGCTTCTCACTGAGTGTCCCCAGCAGCTCTGTGAGGCTGTGAGGCAGAGGGAGCGTGCCCATTTTATGGAGAAAGAAGCTGAGGCTTCGAGGGGCAAAGGAGCTGTAGGGCTGAGGAGTCCAGAGCTTGGGCCTTCTGAATCCAGTCCTGGTTCCTCCGTGTCATAGCTACCCCTCCTGCTCTCTGCCTACCTACCTCTGCCCCTCCTGCTCTCTGCCCCCCACCTGCTCTGCCTGCCCCTTCTGGTCCCATCTGAGCACTGTCAGCCAACCTCCTACTTGCCCCTCCCGGCCCCACCCCTGTGCTGAGGGCCTGGCTCTGGGGGGCTGTTCCTGCTTTCCAGGGTGGCCTCACCCCACCCCGAGTAAGTGGCAGCCACTGGCCCCTCCCTCACTCCCTCGGGTGCCCGTCTCCTCAGTGGGTATGACCGTAGAGCAGCTGCTAATTAGTGCTCAGAGCTGTCAGAGCTATTTCTGATTTCCGAGCCTAAATTTAGCCTGTCTCACAGGCTGACATGTGGGCCCAGGGGCCTGAGGAGGCCCAGGTGGGGAAGGGGCAAAGGGGCGTTCTGCCCTCCGCCACTGCCCAGAGCTGTCTGAGGTCTGGACAGGTGCACCAGTCCTGTAACTGAGGGAAGGAAGCCCGCAACCCCTGTAATAACCGCAGGCCTGTCCTGGGGTTGCTGAGTGATGGTTCAGAGTCAGCTCTGGGCTCAAAGTCTGGCTCTGCTCTTACTGGCTGTGCAACCTTGGGCAGGTCACTAACCCAATCTGTGTCTACACCTGTACCAAAATCAAACTCATTGCCAATGAGTTATTCTGAGTCATGGTGACGCTGTGTGGTACAGTGTAGTACTGCTTCATAGGTTTTTTTGGCTGTAATCTTTGTGGAAGGAGCCCTGGTGGTGCTTGGCTGCTAACTGAAAGTTGGCAGTTCGAACCTACTTAGCGGTGCTGCGGGAGAAAGACCTGGCAATCTACTCCAGTGAATATTACAGCCTAGAAAACCCCATGAAGCAGTTCTACCCTGTCATGTGGGGTTGCTATGAGTCAGAATCCGCTTGACGGCACCCAACAACAACAACAATCTTTATGGAAGCAGTTTGCCAAGACTTTCTTCCGTGGTGCTGCTGGGTGGGTTCAAACTGCTGACCTTTAGGTTAGCAGCTAATCACAGACCACTTGCACCACCTAGGCTCCTTCCTACGCCTGTAGAGTGGGAATAATAATGGTGCCTAGTAATGGTTGGAGAGCCCTGGTGGTGCAGTGGTTAAGAGTTTGGCTGCTAACTGAAAGGTCAGCAGTTCGAATCCACCAGCTGCTCCTTGGAAACCCTATGAGGCAGTTCTACCCTGTCCTATACCGTCACTATGAGTTGGAACTGACTTAATTTGTTTTTTTTTTTTTTTTTAGTAATGGTTGTGTGGGGGGACCGAGGTCACTGGTACAAAGGGCTTAGAGCAGTGGTGGGCATTGAGGGAAAGTCAGCTTCTGTGATTGTTGTGGTCATCACTGTTATGGTGGACGTGCTTTCTGGGGTGCAGGGGCCATTCCAGGAGCCAGTCAAGTTGCTGGGGATGTATGAGGGTTCAGAAAGATCCATACTGGGGAGCAGCTGTCCTCTCAGGCTCAGATGCTGGGGCTTGGCCCTTCCTCTTGCTCCTCTGTTCTCCTTCCCCACCACCATCTTCTTCCTCTGGCTCCAGTTTCCCCCCCAGCTTCCCAAGCACTGCTTACCTTCTCTCCCTCCTTCCTCCTTTCCCCTCAGTCTTGCTCCCCACCTTGGCCCTGCTCTTACCGCAAGTCTCTGTGGGCTGGTAATGTATCTGGGAGCACCACGGAGAGAGAGAATGGCCCCAGGGAGGCCTCTTTGGCAAAATGGGACCCTCCCCACGGCTCTCAGGCCCCTTCCTGGGCAGCCCCTTCCGGGTCATAACAAGCACTGTCCTGGCAGTTGGTGGCTTGGGGGTTGGGAGGGCGCCCGATGGGACAGCTGAGACAGCACAATTTCCTCAATCCAGGCTCAATTTCGCAATAGGGGAGAGAGAAAGCGATGACACACTCCCAGCCCCAGCCAGCCTGGGAGTGCCCAGTGGATGGGCAGTTTCACCTCTCAAGTGGGGCCCTCAGCTGGAAAGCTTAAGCAATGAGGGCTGAGAGCACCCAGCTTCCTGTTGTCTGGGCTGACCCAAGGCAGTGATTTTTGGGGTGAGGTCTGGCCAGAGCCCCAGTACTAGGTCCAGCACCTCAGAGAGGAAGCTGGCTGAGGAGCCTCAGGTGGGTGTGGCCCCTGTCTGCTCCTGCTGTGGCCTCTTCTGAGGGTCACCTGACTGAAGGGATGTCATGTAAGCCACCGGATCCCACAACAGGAGATTTCATAGCTCTGGGTGGGGCTCCCACATCCCCAGCTGAGACCCTGGCTTAACTCAGCTCTTTGAGGGCAAGAACTGTCTTTTGGGGCCTGACACATCGTAGGCCCTCAATAAAGCAGGGGTTTACTGGATTGGGGTAAACTGGCTTTGTCTTCTGGGTCTCTCAGGGAGAGGCTCCAAGTCTTGTGGGTCCAGGGAGCCCCTCATGTTGTGATACCTGGTTGATTCTGCAGCCCCAGGTTGGGCCCTCTGCCTGCCCTGTGGCGGAGAAGTTTGACTGAGACACCATACCCTTGTCATCTGTGGCTGTGTGAGGAGGGCCCAGGCAGGCTACTGTTGACCTTTCTTCAGTTCTGAGGGAAGTCCCAGCCTGGGCCGCAGTACTCCAGGCCCAGCGTGCTGGCTGGGGAGATCCTGTGGCTGGGTGACCTTCCCCCGCTGAAATCCCCTTCCCTCTTGGAACCATGATGTACCTGCCTGGAATCCCCGGCCTACTTGACCCATCTGACCTCAGCTCCAGGCCCCCTCTCCTCACTTCCCAGTGACCAGGTGGGAGGGGGCCCTCTGCTCTCCCCACCGAGAGGTTTTCTGGTGTTTGTGAGGCACTGTGCCGGGCTGGGTGCATGTACACGTGGTGACTGGTGGCACGTGGAATGGCGCAATGTTCATGCCTGGCCACACTTGGGCCTGGCTGGGGGTGGCCCCTCTGTTATCTTCCCACCCAAATGGGGGAAGAGATGTCACCTGCATATCAGAGAGGGGGATGCTGGGGCCCAGAGGTGTCTGAGGTCCCGGTGAGCTGGGCTGAGAACCCCTGTTCCTGCCTCCACACCCTGAGTTCCAGGAGGCAATGTTGAGGGGACAGAGTCCAGGCCTGGGTAACGCTACCTGAAAGTACTCCAAGGGTGAGAAGACTATGGGGAAGCGTGTGTGAAACACCTACTAGGGAGCTGGGCCGTTTGTGGTCCTGGAATGCCCATTCCCCACTTCCCCTGCATTGGGGCCCCAGGCTCAGTCTTTACTTTGTCCTCCCCTCCCCAGAACTGCATGAACTTGCCCCCGGACAAGGTGCAGCTACTGAGCCAGTATGACAACGAGAAGAAGTGGGAACTCATCTGTGATCAGGTGAGTGCCAGCACAGCTCCGTGCCCCTGTCTCCCACCCTTGGGTGTCCTGCCCTGCCCTGGCTAGGCTGGGGCTGGCTGGAGAAGGGACACCGCCACACTGCCCATGGGCTAGCATTGCATCTGGGGAGGGTGCTGGCGGATCTGCTGTCTCTTGGATCCCCCTCTCTTTTGGACATGGGGCCTCCCCAGGGAGCCTGTGAGTCAGAAGCAGGGCTGGAGCTGCCTCTGCTGAGCTGGCAGGGCTGGTCCGGGGTACCGGCCAGCATGGCCAGGGCCATGTCACCATCCTTCTGGCTGAGTTTCCTGGAACAGCCTCCCTTTACCCTCCACCCCAGGGATGGACATCTTCATCTGGCCGCATGGGACATGGGGGAGAAGGGGCAGGAACCCCTGTCCTCCTTTTACCTGGGGCCCAGAGGGGCTGTGGCCTTCCCAAGGTCACTCCCGAGTGGTGGAGTGGGGACCTGAACCCACATCTCTTGGTGCTGGGTCTGGACTCATGGGCCTGTCACTTCATGGCTCACTCACTGCTCCTGCCCTCCAGCTCTGGGCTGCTGTCTGGCAGCAGAGACGACCCCTCTCCCACTGCTGGGCAGGTGGGGCCTGGCTGCTGCAGTAATTTGGTGAGGGAGGGAGGTGGGGAGCAGCCTTCAAGCCTGTGGCTGTGGAGGCTAGAGGTAGGGCGTTGGGGAGCAGGGAGCCTCCCCTGGGAGCCAGGGCTGGGCCTTGCCTCCTGTAATGGACAGGATGGGATGGGTGAGCTGGCCAGGCAGGAGTCTGGGGGTAAGGGCTGGGCATGGAAAGAGGGTGGGGAGCTGACTCCAGAGGCCTTGGGACTGTAGTCGGGGGCCAGCATCTCAGAGGTTGGGGGCTTAAAAGCCTGGGAGAAGTAGGACGTTAGGGGGATGGCTGGGGTATCTGACGGGTCTAGGTGTGGAAGGACAGGAGCTCTTCCAGTTGGGAGCCTCTGCTGTGGTCCCTGCCCCTTTGTTCAAGAGGCTGCCTGAGCTGGGGGCAGGCCAGGGGGAGCCGGGAGTTGCTTTGTTGAACACGAATGAGCACACACAGAGGTACCTGCCAACACAGGAACCTAGGTGAGCAGGACAGCTGGGATAGAGTCCTGGGGAAGGAGCCTTCAGCCTGCGAAGGAGCTAGGCTGGGGGTGATGGTGGGCGCTGGCCCTCAGTGACCCCTTCATACAGGCCCCTCCATGGCGCTTTTCCTTCCTGTCCCCCAAGGCCTGAGCTGAGGTGTGGTCCAGGGAGGGCAGGGGGCTGGGAGGGTGCCACCTAGTGACCAGTCTGAGTGCCCCCCCAGGGGTATCCATGACAGAACTGACCTCTCCATGCCCCACTGCAGAGCTGTGCTAGGGTGTGGCCTGTGAGGCTCAGGACTGGGAGTGGGGGGCGGGTGCTTAAATTGGCCTGGTGGACTGCTTGCATTCATGCCTTTGTAGTTCAAAGTGGTCTTAAGACAGCCTGGGACCTCAGTCAGAGCTGAGAATGGGGCACTGGGGCGACGGGTGGGGTAGCTCTGCCGGTTCCCTGTACACCCCATTCCCTCTCCCCAGGAGCGGTTTCAAGTCAAGAACCCCCCTGCAGCCTATATCCAGAAGCTGAAGAGCTACCTGGATACTGGTGGGGTCAGCCGGAAGGTGGCAGCTGATTGGATGCCCAACTTGGGGGTATATGTCTCCCCTTTTTTCTCTGTCCCTTTTCCCGTGCAACTCCCAAGCTCTGGGCAGCTGAAGTGACTGCGTATAAATGTACACTTTTCTGTGGGCCTGTATGGAAACATGTATAAGTATGTGTGTATTTATAGGGGATGGAGAGTGCCCTGGATGTGCACCTTTACAGGTTCCTCTGAGCATCCTGTGTGTGCATACATGAGTACACTTCTGTGTACTTCTGTGTGTGCATGTGTGTGCCTTGTGTGTCCATGCATGGATTCATCTGTGTACTGTGTGTACTTTTGTGTGTGTGTATGAATGTGAACATGCATTTGTGTGTACCCTTGTATGCATATATAGGTATGTGTATGATGTGTGTTGTGTTTGGTATGTGTGTACCCCATGTGTCATGTCCGTGCATGAATGTGTGTGTACCCTGTGTGTCCTGTACAGATGGATGGATATGTGTATACCCTGTACACATAGGATGTCCGTGTATGGATGTGGGTGTGTATTTTGTGTATGGATGTATGAGTACCCCATGTGTATATCCAGGGTGCTCGTATATGAATGTACACGTGTGTGTGTGCTCACAATGTTCATGTACGGATGTGTGTGTGTACCCTGTGTGTGCTTGTATGGAGATATGTATGTGTCTCTGTGCACCACGTGTCCAAGTATGAATGCGTGTATGCGTGTGTGTGCCTTGTGTATCTGAGTATGGGTGTGTGTCATGTGTGTCTGAGTGTGCATGTGTGTGCCCTGTGTATCCAAGTATGGATGTGTCTGTGTTTCTTGTACGCCTTAGCATGGATGTGTGTGTGTGTGCCCTGTGTATCCGAGCACGGATGTGTGTGTGTGTGCATGCCATGTGTGTCCAAGCATAGGTGTGTGTGTGTGCCCTGTGTATCCGAGCATAGATGTGTGTGTGTGTGTGTGTGTGTGTGCGTGTGCCCTGTGTATCTGAGTATGGATGTGGGTGTGTGTGCCCTGTGTATCCGAGCACAGATGTGTGTGTGCCCTGTGTATCTGAGTATGGATGTGTGTGTGTTTGCCCTGTGTGTCTGAGTATGGATGTGTGTGTGTGTGCCCTGTGTATCCGAGCATAGATGTGTGTGTGTGTGCCCTGTGCATCTGAGTATGGATATGTGTGTGTGTGTGCCGTGTATCCAAGCATAGACATGTGTGTGTGCCCTGTGCATCCAAGCACAGATGTGTGTGTGTGTGCCCTGTGTATCTGAGTATGGATGTGTGTGTGTGTGCCCTGTGTATCCGAGCACAGATGTGTGTGTGCCCTGTGTATCCGAGCACAGATGTGTGTGTGCCCTGTGTATCCGAGCACAGATGTGTGTGTGTGTGCCCTGTGCATCTGAGTATGGATATGTGTGTGTGTGTGCCCTGTGTATCTGAGTATGGGTGTGTGTGTGTGCCCTGTGTATGTGAGTATGGATGTGTGTTTGTGTGTACTCTGTGTATCAGAGTGTGGGGGTGTGTGCATGCCCTGTGTATCTGAGTATGGATGTGTGTGTGTGTGCCCTGTGTACCTGAGCATGGCTGTGTGTATGTGTGTGTGTACCCTGTGTATCTGAGTATGGGGGTGTGTGTGTGTGCCCTGTGTATCCGAGCATAGATGTGTGTGTGTGCCCTGTGTATCCGAGCATAGATGTGTGTGTGTGCCCTGTGTATCTGAGCATAGATGTGTGTGTGTGTGCCCTGTGTATCTGAGTATGGGGGTGTGTGTGTGTGTGTGTGTGCCCTGTGTATCCGAGCATGGCTGTGTGTGTGTATGTACCCTGTGTATCCGAGTATGGGTGTGTGTGTGTGTGCCCTGTGTATCTGAGTATGGATGTGTATGTGTGTGCATACCATGTGTGTCTAAGCATAGATATGTGTGTGTGCCCTGTGTATCTGAGCATAGATGTGTGTGTGTGTGCCCTATGTATCCGAGCATAGATGTGTGTGTGTGTACCCTGTGTATCTGAGTATGGGTGTGTGTGTGCTCTGTGTATCCGAGCATGGATATGTGTGTGTGTGTGTGCCCTGTGTATCCGAGCATAGATGTGTGTGTGTGTGTGCCCTGTGTATCCGAGCATAGATGTGTGTGTGTGTGACCTGTGTATCTGAGTATGGATGTGTGTGTGTGTGTGCCCTGTGTATCTGAGTGTGGCTGTGTGTGTATGTGTGTATACCCTGTGTATCCGAGTATGGGTTGTGTGTGTGCCCTGTGTATCCGAGCATGGATGTGTGGTTTGCACCCGATGTGTCTGTGTATGGGGGAGTATGTATAGCCTGTGAATGCTTATTTAGCTGGACAGGTGTGTGGAGGTCGTGGGGGAAGCTGTGCATGGAAGGCCACGTGTCTAGTGTGGGTGTGTGGGGGTGGCTGCTGCCTCAGGGTTTGGTGGGCCTGTGAGAGGCCTGGGCTTCCCCCACCAGGCTGCCCTGTTTTGACCCCTAGTTTAAGCGACGAGTTCAGGAGTCCACACAGGTTCTGCGGGAGCTGGAGATCTCCCTGAGGACAAACCACATTGGGTGAGCGAGGGGCTCACACCCCCTCTCTGGGGCCCCAGGAGAGCTCTAACTCCAGGCAGCCCCGGGCTTCCCCTTACTCTCCCTGCACAGGGCTGTCTGTGCCTGTGGACCCCTGGGTGGGTGTCTGGAAGGCTTCCCCACCTCCTTCCCTGGCCCACCTCTGACCCTCATCTCAATCATGCTTGGGCTGTACTTCCTGGCCAGCCTCTAGCATCCTGGGCCTTCTGAGCCAGGGCTTGTGGTGTCTCCCTGAGGGAGGGGCACCCTGGGGCCCTTGCATGGCCATTACCTGCCCAGTCTGGGCAGGCCCTCCCTTCCTGGCTGGGACTCAGGGAGCCCTGTGCCCTGTAGGTGGGTGCAGGAGTTTCTCAACGAGGAGAACCGTGGCCTGGATGTGCTGCTTGAGTATCTGGCCTTTGCTCAGTGCTCTGTCACGTAAGCACCCCTGTGTTCACCCCCCTGCCCGTACGCCACACCTTACAGCCTCACACTTCCCTGCACCTTGCCCGCTCCTCTGGCCTGCTTCAGGCAGCACAGCCCCAGCCCACCCTGCAACGCTGTGCTTGGCATTGAACCATCCCCTTCTTAAAGGCCTGACCTGGACAGGGAGGGACATAGCCTAGGGTGCCACCTGGGACCTGGGGGACATCCCATTTGCGCATTCTTTTATTCCATCCTCCCCATGCCTCTTCCCCCTGCTATGCCTGGCCCACTGCCAAGAACACAGCCTCCTTCCCACCCCAGCCTCTCCTCAGGCATGTTTCTCTTCCTTCAGTTTCCTCCACCCCTCTTTTAAGCGCCCCTACAGCGTTGGCTTCCAACCCCACTGCATTGTCCCCTGCAGGTATGACATGGAGAGCACAGACAACGGGGCCCCCAGCTCGGAGAAGAGCAAGCCCCTGGACCAGTCAGTGGAGGATCTCATCAAGGGTCCCCCCTCATCTTGCCCACCACAGCCCAAGAGTCGCCACCTGACCATCAAGTACGTGTGCCCCATGGCAGGTGGTGGGAGGATGGAGAATTCACCCCTATACCCCTATATCCAGCCAGCCCACCTAACACCCCTGGGGTGGTGGGAGGATAACCAGGCCCTGGGAGCAGAATTAGGGCCACACATAGGGCTTGGCTCACAGGTGTGTCAGAAACCATTGGGGTGGGCACCTAGGGGCTGGGATCTGGCTGGGTCTGGGATTAGGAGAGGGTTTCTGGGTCATTGGGGCCCATTTGTACCCATCTAACCCCCTGTTTTCTCCCATGTGGCCTCCAGATGCCCCCCTTCTCCCCGGTACGTAGCCCCCTGGGGGCAAGTGCATGCTTGGCTGGCTCCCTGGAATGGTGCGGGGCTGGGTGAGGTGATTGATTGATGTCCCAGGTTCAGCTGCTGTGGATAGGCCACCTCATCCAACTCCACGCAGGAAACGGCCCTGGAGTATCGTGTGGACCCTCAGCTTCCTTCCTTCCCACTTTGGGTCTAGGGGAGCACCTTCACATTAAGCTCCAAACACTCACAGTGTGTTCATTCATTCATTCAACAAACATTTTTTAGCACTTACTATGTATCAGGCACTGTGGCGGGTGCTCAGAAGACAGATTAGCTTGTGATAGGGGGCCCACAGTCTAGTGGGGGACTATTCAGTGTGACAGGCTGTCACGGAGATATGACTGGGAGCTCTGAGAAGGGACGTGGCCACTACTTGGGGCATCAGGAAGGCTTCCTAGAAGAGGTGACACTGGAATTTGTCTTGCAGATGAAGAGACTTTATAGGCAGTGATGTGGGCAGGAAAGGGCATTCCAGGCAGAAGGAACGACATGGACAAAGACTTGGAATGTGGCAGGATGATGGGAGACTCGACTGGGTGGTGGCAGGGCCTCTCAGTACTGTTGGAAATGATAGGATCATCAAAACGACCTGACACATGGAAGTCACAATTGACTGTTCTCCTACAGTGAAAACATCACACATTTTTTGGCAAATAGCAATTGCACACACTCATATAGTACTTGCTATGTGCCAGGTACTGTTCTGAGCATTTAATATGTTTACTTATTTTATAGTCCCAAAAACTCTATCAAGAAGGTATAGCTATTACCATTCCTATTTTATAAATGAGGAAACTGAGGCCCAGAAAGGTGAAGAAATTTGCCTAGGAAGTGGTAGAGCTGGGGTTTGAACCCACGTACTCCGAATTCAAAATCTGCCTCTCAAGACTGAAGATAAGCCCAAGTGGCCATGAGCACCACCTTGTGGAGAACCCTTCCATGGCTGTTTCCAAGCTATGGCTGTCTTTTCCCTCCATAGGCTCTCCACCCCAACTGCACAGCAACGCTTTTTAATGCTGTATTACTGTTAATGGTCTTTGCTTCCCTGACCCTTTTCTTCTCCCCCCAGGCCTAGGGACTGAGGAGCCCTACCTGCCTTTAGCTGGCTTCTTTTGTTGGGTGGATGGGAAGTAGTGGCCTAGGGTTCCAGCGTCCATCTGAGTGACTGGGGGAATGGGAAGTGAGGACTCAGGACTCTGACCCCTGCTCCTCTCCTCCACCCCACACAGGCTGAACCCGGCCCACAGCAGGAAAACTCTGCGGAATTCTCGTATTGTCAGCCGGAAGGATGACGTCCATGTCTGCATCATGTGCTTGCGTGCCATTATGAACTACCAGGTGGGCTGGTGGGCATGGGGACTGGAAGGTCCAGGAACCAGGCCTGTCCTTATTAGGGGCTGCTGAGGCTGCTGAGGTTCTAGGACCAACTGTTCCCCTACCCCATCATCCACCGGGGAGCCCGGGGTCTGGGCTATTGGCTCAGTGTCTTCAGGTTGACGAGTCTTGAGGGGAGGCCCAGATTTCTGCTGCCTCCTTGTCAGCACCTCTTGAGCACCTCCAGTTGTGGCCAGAGATGATGGGTGTGCCTCACGTGGGGACTTAGACACACATACCAAGACGGGCTGGACAGTGAGGCCACAGCAGACAGCAGCCTGTGTGTATTTAGTTTGAAGGAACAAATTGGTGAAGTGGGCCCTCCCTCACTTAGCTGGCCTTTGAGGATTCACTATGTCCAAGATGCTTTAGAAAAGACAAAGGAATTTAAAAAGAGGGGCAGAGCCAGGCTTTGGCTATAGCAGAAGAGGGTGTAGTTGGACATAAAGAACTTTCCAAGCTTGAGGGCAGTTAAAGACCGGAATGGCGTGGCACTGGTTCTTCTGAAGGTGCTGGGCAGAAGGTGCTAACAGTCCTGGGGGTCTGCCTGGAGGAGCTGACCTCTTCTCTCTCCCCAGTCCGGCTTCAGCCTTGTCATGAACCATCCCGCCTGTGTCAATGAGATTGCTCTGAGCCTCAACAACAAGAACCCCAGGTGAGGTCCACACCCCTCCTTTCTTCACGTTTAGACTCCTCCTATTTAACCCCTTGCCTACTCTGTCCCTCAATTCTCAGGACTATTTGCCCAGACTCATTCTACCCCCACCATCAGCTCCTCTATTCTCCCTCGAGCCTGGCCCCCCTGCTCCTTGCTGAGGAGCCCACCATCAGCTCCCCTGTCCTCGCCAGCTGTGTCCACCCTTGCTGCAGAGCCTGCCTATTCTCAAGGAACAATCTGTCCCTTCTCTCCCCAGAACCAAGGCTCTGGTGCTGGAGCTGCTGGCAGCTGTGTGCCTGGTGCGAGGGGGACACGACATCATCCTCGCAGCCTTTGACAACTTCAAGGAGGTACTGGGAACCACCTCGCCCATGCGCAAACATGTGCTTGCCACTGTGGTGGGCTTGGAATCCCATTGCCAACGGTTGTTGCCTCTGCTGGGGGCAGCTAAGGATATCGGGTGGGCATTTGGGGACCACAGGGTGGGGAGAAGTTTTGAAGGGAAGGTGCAGGATCAGGTAGGTACACTGCCTGGGGCCACGGGTGTAACTGCTGGAGCTGCTGAACCTCTGACCCTCAGCTTTGCCAGAGCCAAACTGAACCTGATCCACACATACATCCGGAGTTGCTGACTCTGGGTAACAGGCTCAGGAGAAGTAAATGCAAGACATATGATGCATATGGCGGGATACGTTCATTCATTCATTTGATGAGTATTTCCTGAAGTGCCTAATGTGTGTCAGGCACAGGAGTGGACACTTGGGATACATCAGTGAACCAAAGAAACAAAGTGGGGGAGACAGACAATAACAATATAACAAACAAGTAAATTACATAGTGTGTTAGAAAGTGATCAATGCTCTGGGAAAGAAAATTGTGCAGGGTAAGAGCAGAGACACTGTGGGGGAGGGGAACTGTTTGCGGGGTGGTCAGGGAAGGTCTCGTTGAGGTGAGGTTTCAGCAAAGCTGTGAAGGAAGTGAGGGACTTAGTGCAGTGGCTATCTGGATAAGAGCACTCCAGACAGATGGAAGAGCAAATGCAAATGCCCTGAGGTGGCTGTGTGCCAGGACGCCACTGTCACCAGAGTGGAGTAAATGAGGGGGAAAGTAGGACGGGAGGTGGAGAAGAAATGGAAGGCTGAGCTCTGTGATCAAGTTCTGTAGGGCCCACTTGCCTTGGACCTTGGGTCCCATGGCTGGTGGGGCACTTGGGTTTGGCATCAGTATTTGGGTAAGCACAGTCCAACCTGGCAGCTGGCCAGCTGTGCTAGAAAAGGGGTCCTCAGAGCTCCTGGGGGGTGATGGTGGCAGCCTGCCAGCAGGAGAGGGTATACTTGCTGTTATTGGGTAGGGGGTGAGATGTATTTGCATGCAATTTGCATAGGTTTCCTTGTTGAACTAATCACTCACCTCCACCTGAGGACCAAAGGAATGATCCAGGTCTGGACCCCCTCCTGGGTGGTACCATAGAGACCAGTTTCCCAGGCTTATCTCCAATAGGGGGATGGTCTTGGGGGCAGGAGGATACTAGGTAGCTGCAGTCTGTTGGTGAACACAGGAAGCTCTCTCTTAGATCCTGTCCTGTGAGAATGCAGAGTGGGTCGGGGGGAGGTCAGGTTTGCCTCTGGGGGTAGGCTGCCCAGGCCCTCAGTGACAGCTGTTCCCCTCCACCCAGGTGTGTGGGGAGCAGCACCGCTTTGAGAAGCTGATGGAATATTTCCGGAATGAGGACAGCAACATCGACTTCATGGTGAGCTCAGTAGCTCAGCAGGCTTAGGCCTGGGCAGGGCCACTCTCGGGAGCAGGGAGCACCTAGGGGCCTGGGTAGATGGGGTCTGGGCCCTGCCCTTGCAAAGTGTGAGGACTAAGTGGTCAGCGTGGGGGGAGAGGTGAATGGCAGAGTGAGGGGGGCTGGGTTAGTGGAGTAAGATATGTGGAGAGGGAGGGAGACTTGGGAGTAAATGGGGGATGGAAGACACTGAGCAACCCCACCCAGAAGATCATACACCTGCTCATGTCTCCTGCCCCCCAGGTGGCCTGCATGCAATTCATCAACATTGTGGTACACTCAGTGGAGAATATGAACTTCCGTGTCTTCCTGCAATATGAGTTCACCCACCTGGGTCTGGACTTGTACTTGGAGGTGAGCCCTACATGCCCCTGGCCTTAACCACTCACTCGTGGCAGAGTATGGCTCAGTGGTTAGCAGCATGGGTGCTGGGGTCAGGCAGACGTTGGTTCAAATCCTGGCTCTGCCACTTCCTAGCCATGTGACCTTGGACAGACCTCGTCCTGGCTCTGAAACTCAGTGTTCTCATCTGTACAATAGGAGAATCACAGAGATAATAACGACTCTAAATATGTAGAACAGTACTGGGCAACTGGGTACCTAGTGCACGAAGCTGTTTTTGCAGGCACTGGATCAGGCTCTAGGGGGTCCTGGGTATGACTGTGGGAGCACCAGCCTCAGACAGGTGCTCTGACGCCAGTGCATAATGCGGAGGGACGAGATACTGGGTCAAAGTGGGAGCCAGATCACCTAGCCAGGTCCAGGCCCTGGCTGAGAGCTTTGCTCTGGGGAAGGTGCACAGAGAAGCTTGATGCTTCCCGGCCCAGCTGGAGCAGAGAAGCTGCAGCTTCTTCCCCGATTCCTTTGGGAGGCTTCCTGGAGGAGTGGAGGCTTGGGGATTGGATTTTTGAAAGCCAAGATGAACAAAAGGTGAAAAGCAGACTAGGGTGGTATATCCATACAATGAGATATTATTCAGCCATAAAAAGGAATGAAGTACCAATAGACGCTACAACATGGATGAACCTTGAAAACATTATGCTAAGTAACAGAAGCCAGACACAAAAGACCACATACTGGATGATTCAGTTGATATGAAATTTCCAGAATAGACAAATCCTAGAGACAGAAAGCAGATTAGTGGCTGCCTAGGGCTTGGGGAGAGAGAGAGAAATAGGGATGAGTGATGAAATGAGCAGATATTAGATAGTGGTCATGGTTGCACAACCTTTTGAATCCATTAAAAACCACTAAATTGTAGACTTTATTTATTTTTAAAATTTTTTAATGTATTTTAGATGAGGGTTTACAGAGCAAATTAGTTTCTCAGTAAACAATTAATACACATATTGTTTTGTGACACTGGTTGCCACCCCCATGGCATGTCAACACTCTCCCCTTCTTGACCTTGGGTTCCCCATTACCTGCTTTCCTGCCCCCTCCTGCCTTCTCGTCATTGCCCCTGGGCTGGTGTGCCCATTTAGTCTTGTTTTGTTTTATGGGCCTGTCTAATCTTTAGTTGAAGGGTGTACCTCAGGAGAGATGTCATTACTGAGTTAAAAAGGATCCTGAGGGCTCTAGTCTCAGGATTTCTCCAGTCTCTGTCTAGTCTTTTTTTTGTCAGTTAGAATGTTGTTCTACATTTTTCTCTAGCTCTGTTGGGGACCCTCTATTGTGATCCCTGTCAGAGTGGTTGGTGGTGGCAGCTGGGCACCATCTAGTTGTGCTGGACTCAGTCTGGTGGAGGCTGTGGTACTTGTTAAACTGTACACTTTAAAATGGTGAATATTATGATATGTGAAGTGTCGCTCAGTAAAAAAATAAAGGAGGGAAAAAAAGCAAGCTAGGGCTCAGGCCCCTTCTTCTGGGTCCTGGTGGGGGGACTAGAAGGACTGCCCCCCCGCCACCACTCCTCAACTTACTTGTTCCATCTGGGGACAGAGGCTGCGGCTCACCGAGAGTGACAAGCTGCAGGTGCAGATTCAGGCATATCTGGACAATGTCTTTGACGTGGGCTCCCTGCTGGAGGACACAGAGACCAAGAATGCGGTGCTGGAGCATATGGAGGAGCTGCAGGAGCAGGTGGCAATGGTGAGAGTGGCCTGCACCCACTAGCACATAGTAGGCTCACAGGGCCCCACACCCGGCTCAGGCACTGGCTCTAGGTGTGAATTATGAGTGGCTGTCAGCCTGGCCCCTGAGTTTGCCCCAAGTCCAAATCCTGAAGCCTTTGGGCGTTGTTCTCAATTTGTGTTCATTGAGCTTCTACACTGGGCTGGACCTAGAGAAAGGCAGGCCCCCTGTTCTTCCAGTGTGCAGACCCCAGGCCCTGGCTTGGGTGAAAGTGGGTGCTTGGGTCTCCTCCCAGCTCAGTCTCCTCTCCATCCACCTCCCTCCTAAGAGTACTTTAGTAATCTCAGTGCCTTACCTACTTGGGTTCAAGTGCCAGGCTTGGGACACCCACAGTACCCTGGGCTGAGCGCATCCGGGAGCTTCCCCCAGCCCTCCAGGCAGGCATGCCTGGTGCCGCCCCCTCGCTGGCGGCGCCAGTGCCCGGCCGCGGGTGGGAGCTCTCCAAATGTGCCGGTGTCACAGCTGACAGACAGGCTTCGGGACGCGGAGAACGAATCCATGGCCAAGATCGCCGAGCTGGAAAAGCAGCTAACCCAGGCCCGCAAGGAGCTGGAGACCCTGAGGGTGAGGCTGGGGGCATGGGCCGGGCCAGGCCGGGTGGTCTCCCAAGAACACACCAGTTGGGACTGCTAGGCTGACATCCCCCTACACCCCGGGAGGAGGATGGGAATTTGGGCCAGGGAGCCTGCAGGTGGGCAGTGACCCTTCCCTCGGAACTTACAGGAGCGCTACAACGAGCCGACCGCCGTGGGCGCCTCCAGGCATCCCCCAGAGCCTGAGAAAGTGCCTCCCCCCGCCTCAGCGCGGCCCTCGGCCCTAGAGCTGAAGGTGGAGGAGCTGGAGGAGAAGGGGTTAATCCGCATCCTGCGGGGGCCGGGGGATGCTGTCTCCATCGAGATCCTCCCAGTAGCTGTGGCAACTTCAAGCGGCAGTGATGCCCAGACACCGACTCCGGGAGTGCCCACCGCCTCCCCCAGCCCAGGTGCGCTGGAGCTTCAGACCTTCAGCCGGGGCCCGGGAAGGAGAGCTTGGAAGCATCTCGGGGCTGAGGGTTGGAGGGGGCAGCTAGATTGTGGGCGCCGCTCAGGTCGTGTGCGGTGGAGAGAATGGGCCCAGTGCGCATGTGTGGGGCAGGGAGGCGGAGATGAGATCAGCAAGGTAAGAAATTGACACGCCCCCTCCGACCCCTTCTCCCACCTGCAGCAGAGTCTGCTTCTGGAGCAGCTGCCCTACCACCGCCGCCCCCACCCCTGCTTCCAGGCGCTGCTCCCCAACAGGAAGCCCCGCCCCCGGCGCCCCCGGCGCCCCCGCCCCTCCCAGGCAGCCTGGACCTCCCAGCCGCACCACCACTGCCCGGAGACCTGCCGCCGCCCCCGCCGCCGCCACTGAGCACTGATGGTCCCGTCCCGCCACCGCCCCCACCGCCTCCAGGAGGCCTCTCTGATGCCCTTGGAGGGCCCGGCCCGGAGATGGGCCCAGGTGAGTGGACCCCCGAGGCTCAGGGCTTGGGGGAGCAGAGGGAGGGGCCTGGCCTTGGTGTCCTTCGGGACCCTCTGTCAGAGAGCCTCATAATGCCTCCTGCCTGCCCTGTCAGGCATCTCTGGGCCCAGGTTTCCTCTAGATTCCCCCTCTCCCCCCCTGCGCGCTCATCACTCCCTCCCTGTCCCAGGAATTAAGGCCAAGAAACCCATCCAGACCAAGTTCCGAATGCCGCTCTTAAACTGGGTGGCCCTGAAACCCAGCCAGATCACGGGCACCGTCTTCACCGAGCTCAATGACGAGAAGGTGCTGCAGGTGTGTGCGGCCCTGCCTTTCGCAGACGTGGGCACCAAAAGGGGAGGGCACTGGCTCCAATCATGCTGGGCATTGGGGGTGGTCATCTCCTCCACCCCCTTCACTTTCCACTATTTACCCCTGGTAAATTCCAGTTCTTCCTTCAGCTTTAATGGCCTGGGGTCTGGGTTGCCTGGTTTGGGTGCTTCTCTTCCTCCTTGATGTGCCCACAACCCCCTGTGCTTTCCTGTACTCCTCATCATGGCCTGTGGTCAGACTGGGTTACTGGTCTTATTTCTTGCCTCGTGGCCTGGTTAGTGCCAGGTAGATGGTTCTAGCACTGAGCACATTCCTCAGCCAGGAGTGTCCAAGGCCTTGCCCCACCCAGCCCACCTCCTCTCTGGTCCCTCAGGAGCTAGACATGAGTGACTTTGAGGAGCACTTCAAGACCAAGTCCCAAGGCCCCAGCCTGGACCTCAGTGCCCTCAAGGGCAAGGCATCCCAGAAGGCTCCCACCAAGGCAACACTCATTGAGGCTAACCGGGCCAAGAACCTGGCCATCACTCTGCGCAAGGGGAACTTGGGGGCCGACCGCATCTGCCAGGCCATTGAGACGTGAGTACCCTAGTGCTGGGCTGGTGGGCAGCCAAGGCCTTCTACCAGGCCGGGGTTGTCAGGCGGGTCCTAGTAAAAGAGCCCTAACCATTGGACAGAGACCATCAGGTCCCACACCAGCCCTGGTCAGGGAACAGTGGGGAACTGTGTTCCCATTTACAAAATTTAGGCCACACAGTGAGTACATGCCCAAGGTGGGATATCCCCACTCCCTGTCTCCTTGCCCAGCCGTGGGCACTCAGGCCCAGGTGTTTACAGCTGGGCATCTGCCACTGTGATACAACAGGGACTCCAGGCTACCCAGCTCCCAGTTTCCCTTGTTCCCTGAAGCTGTCAGCATATGGCAAATACTGAAGTTCATTTATTGTCAAGGAGGGAGAGGGTCCTGCTCTCATGGGCGGATGGGTGTGGAGTGACACCCTCACTACACATACAGGTATGACCTGCAGGCCCTTGGCCTGGACTTCCTGGAGCTGCTGACCCGCTTCCTGCCCACGGAGTATGAGCACAGCCTCATCGCCCGCTTTGAGCGGGAGAAGAGGCCCATAGAAGAGCTGTCGGATGAGGACCGCTTCATGCTGCGCTTCGGTCGAATCCCACGCCTGCCCGAGCGCATGGCCACGCTCACCTTCCTGGGCAACTTCCCGGACACTGCCCAGATGCTCATGCCGGTGCGGGCAGGGGGAGAGTGGGCAGGGGGACGGCAGCCAGGGAACAGTGCGGCCTGGTGTGGGGGTGGAGGTGGGGAGGAAGCAACCCCAGCCTGGGCTCCAATGTGAGTCTGGGTGTGCTTGAGCCTCCTGATGGGGCTGTTCTCCCCAGCTCACCTTGTCTCCCCCCCCTACACCCAGCAACTGAATGCCATCATTGCGGCCTCAATGTCCATCAAGTCCTCAGACAAACTCCGCCAGATCCTGGAGGTGAGAGGCCAGGCCCAGGGTCCGGGAGGTGGGGCCCCCCATGACTCCTTGTCTGCTCTGGGTGGTATGAGAGGGAGACCAGACCCTTCCCCGCACACCTAGGATGCAACAAAGATGGGGTCCCCATTTCTCACACACCCCTGATGGCACTTCAGAAGGACAGAACTGGAATGACATGTCTCTAATTGTACCCTGAAGACCCTGCCTGAGGGCTCAGCCCCCTACCCCGGGGGAACAGCGCTGTGATTAGGAAAGCCCAACCACACCTGCCCCCTAGAGTGTCAAGGAACCGTTAGAAATACCTGTTAGAAAGGTGACCCCACAGCTTAGGAGGGGTGTCAGCAACACAGTGTTGGGCAGGAGTGGCAGAGGACCATGCTGCCAATGGTGCACACGTGTCAAACATGCACACACACATGTATACGTGTCATGGACCTAGGGGGTCCGTGCAGGAGTACTGTGGGGGCTGAGTGTGGGGCTTGTTTTTCTGCCACCTTTTCTCCTGTGCCCACTCAGCCCCAGCACTCCCCTGAGCTCTCTCCCGCCCCTCCAGATCGTCCTGGCCTTCGGCAACTACATGAACAGCAGCAAGCGTGGAGCAGCCTATGGCTTCCGGCTCCAGAGTCTGGATGTGGTGAGGGCGGCGAGGAGGGACCCCTGGCTTGGGGGATGTGGGTGATTGGTAGTGGATAGCTTCTGACAGGCCCTTGTGCAGCTACTGGAGATGAAGTCGACTGATCGCAAGCAGACGCTGCTACACTACCTGGTGAAGGTCATCACTGAGAAGTACCCCCAGCTCACAGGCTTCCACAGCGACCTGCACTTCCTGGACAAGGCGGGCACAGGTGTGGGGCCCTCAGGTCTCTGGGTGAGGAGGGGGGCTCAGCCCGGGACTGTTGGGCTGGGCTTGGTTGGGGAATGGCAAGGGGACCACAGAATGTCTACAATTGGAGTAGGAGTGCTGCTTCTCTGACTCACTGCCCCTGTCCTGCTCTACCGCACCCAGTATCCCTGGACAGCGTCCTGGGGGATGTGCGCTCCCTGCAGCGAGGTCTGGAGTTGACACAGCGGGAGTTTATGCGGCAGGACGACTGCATGGTGCTCAAGGAGTTCCTGAGGGCCAACACGCCCACCATGGACAAACTGCTGGCAGACTGCAAGACGGCTCAGGTGCTGGGACTGGGGAGGCTGAGATAGGGGGATGCAGAAGTACTGGAGTCTGGGGAGGGTGTGTAGCCAAGCCTTGGAGGGGTGTGGTCCCAGCTGGGACACCATGTGGGGGGATGAAGCTCCTCCTGGTCTGGGACAGTGTCTTGGGGGGAGGTACCAAGCAGGGGTCAGGCTCCAAACGGTCTGTGCTGGTGGGGCTGATGGGCTGTGTCTGCAGGAGGCCTACGAGTCCGTGGTGGAGTACTTCGGGGAGAACCCCAAGACCACATCCCCCTCCATGTTCTTCTCCCTCTTTAGCCGCTTCATCAAGGCATACAAGGTATGTGTGTCTGGTGGGTAGGCTGGGACCTCTGCGGGACATTGAAGCCTCTCCATATGGGTGTGGGAAGGGTAGGGGATGCTTCTTTCTTGAGGGCAGGATTGGGAAATAGGAAGGGCTCCCCTCATGGAGACCCATCTTGGCCCCTCAGAAAGCTGAGCAGGAAGTGGAACAGTGGAAGAAAGAAGCAGTTGCCCAGGAGGCAGGCACTGATGCCCAAGGCAGAGGGGAGCCCTCAGCACCCAAGGTAGGCAGCAGCCCCTGAGCCTGTGCTGGGATGCAGGGATGCTTGGTATCTTCGTTGTCCTCTAGTCTCCTCTGGGTCATCACTGTGTGGACAGATCCCGCTCAAGGCAAGAGTGGTGCCCCAGGAGCCTGGGATGGAAATGGCTGCCCTCTGCTCAAGCCAGCTGCTCTTGCTGTGGGGGGACTAGGCAAATGTTCTAAGGGCTTAGTAGGGCAGGGGAAGATGTTGAGCTGGAGCTGTGCACCCCCTGCCCCAGTCCCCACCCAAGGCCCGGCGGCAGCAGATGGACCTCATCTCGGAGCTAAAACGGAAGCAGCAGAAGGAGCCACTTATCTATGAGAGTGACCGCGATGGGGCCATTGAAGACATCATCACAGGTGAGGGCTCTGCTGGGCCTCTGTCCTGTCCTCAGTCTGTCCTTCTATCCTGTCCTCCATCTGTCTCCCCCCCCTTGGGGGGGTCTGCCTGCCTCACTGCCTGTTGCTACTTTTTCTTTCTTTTTTTTTTTTTTTTCCTCTCTCTACCCCTCCCACCTTCCCCTCAACCCTCAGTGCTCAAGACGGTGCCCTTCACGGCCCGCACCGGCAAGCGGACATCCCGGCTCCTCTGTGAGGCCAGCCTGGGAGAGGAGATCCCCCTCTAGCTCCCCAGGTACCCAGAGGGCCTAGCCTCTGACCCCAGTGGCTGCCTTCAGCCCTGGGAGCCTTTAGGGGAACTGGGCCCCGTGCTTGGACGGGATGTGTTTGAGGGCAAACAAACAGTGCCCCCTCCCACATGCACACAACCTGGGTCCCTAGAAGGGTAAGGCCTGTGCTCGGGAGTGGGAGTCCTAGCCCTGGGCAGACTCCTGAAGGGTGTATGTGTCTCCTCTCGGCTGCCAGATCTGCGGAACCAGCCCTACATCCGCGCAGACACCGGCCGTCGCAGTGCTCGCCGGCGCCCTCCGGGGCCCCCCCTGCAGGTCACCTCTGACCTCTCGCTGTAGCCGCTATTCCCTAGATGGACTCTGCAGGGGGGCACAAGGAAGGTGGTCGTCAGCTCGGCTGGGCCGGGCAGCCCCCTCCTCCGCTGTCCCCACCATGGGCCGGCACTTCCCTCTTTTGCCACAGGGGGCAGCATCGCCGACCTCTCCCCCAAATGCTGCTTGCAGCACCCCCTCTCCCCAAAAGCCATACTTAGCCCTAGCGGGAGCCTGGCCTATAACTTATAAAGTGCAACCTTGCCCTACCCCCCAACTCCCCAGCCCCGGGGAGTCTCCGTGGACCTTATTTTTATACAAGATTAATAAAGATGTTTGCAAAACATGCGCGTCCGCCCCTTGCCCGCCCCCAAGGGGCAGCCTGCTTTCGCTCAGTAGACGCTTTTCTTGTACAAGCTCCTCACGACAGGTCTCTGCAAACAGGCGGGCCAAGGGGAGGGGGGCTGCCTCTGCACTAGGGTTGGCGGAGAGGGAGGCAGCTTCAAGTGGGGCATACACTCTAGCGACGGGTCCATGAACCCTGAGGGAGGGAGGAGGGGCATGTGCGGAGATCCAGCGGGCAGCTCCAGTGAGAGATGCCTTCGATTCCCACTGCTTTTGAGTGGATTCCGACTCATAGCGACCCTGTAGGTCAGAGGAGAGCTGCCCCATAGGGTTTTTTAAGCAAGCCAACTGCCACATCTTTTTACCGAAGAGCAGCTGGAGCGTTCCAACCGCTGACCTTTCGGTTAGCAGTCAAGCGCTTTAACCACTGCGCCACCAGGACTCCTACCATCTTTTACTAGCCCCACCCAAGTTCGCCTTTCTGCTGCCCCGCCCCCTCTCCGCCAGTCCCGCCTACTGCCTGCGTATCTGGCGCGTTCCCTACTCCCTCGCCCCTAGCCTATAGTCAAGCCCTCACCCTGGCTTATTCTCCACCTGTGCCTGTCGCCATTTCTTTCTTCGGGTTCTGCTCCTACTCCCGCCTGTCCCTCCTCTCCCTACCTATCATGCCCCGTCCTGCGCCTCGCCTCTATACCCGCCTGTCCCGCCTCCATTCTCCTTGTCCTGTTCCATCTGCCTGCCCTGTCTGCCTCCCACGCCTCCTGCCCCGCCCCTATTCCCGCAGCGGTCTCCTCCTTGCTTGCGCCGCCCCTCATCTACAAGGCCCCCGACCCCGCAGGCCCTGCATCCTCCCCGCTCTCACTTAGGCTGAGCTGCCTCTGGCTGGCCACGCATTTTGGGCGGTTGGGCTGGTAGGGCTTGGGAGGTCAGACCTCGGGGCGGGCCGCTCGGCTCCTCGTCCAGCGTTCTGGTCGCGTCCGCAGGGCCAGGTTCGGTATCTGAGAATAGGGGCTGCGCGCACCTGAGGTGGGGAGCCGGGGAGAAGTCCGAGGCGTTGATGGAGGGTTGGACGTGTTTGGGAGGGTCTCCATCCCGCAGGCCCCGCCCCCCGCCTCACGCCCTCCCTGCTCCCCGCTAGGGGCGCACCGGTTTTGTGCTGTCTGTGCAACGAGCGCGCGAGCTGGGTACGGGAGAGGCCGCTGACACGCGCGGCCTGGCAGTAGAAGACGAGGCCCGCGTGGGCGTACGGGGAGCGGCCGTGGCCGCGGGACTGGCCCCTCCAGCTTGGGTTCCTCAGAGCTTGCTGCTTCTTGGAGTAGTAGCTTGAAGGAGGAAGGAGGTGCAGCCGCCTCAGACGCTGCCCCGCCCAGCCCTCTCCATCTCACAAGGGGGAAAAGCGAAGCAGGGAAGCAAGACCGGAAGCCGCTTGACACTGGCCTGCGGCGAGCTGGGGCCCGGGGCTTCCGTCTCTGGGGCAGGGAATGCTCCCCGCATCCCGGGCCCTAAAAGTGGGCGTCGTCTGCCCACCTCATCACCTCCTGCACCGACTTGGAAGGCACGGAACCCTGGCCGAGCAGCTTAAGCAGTATCTCAAAGAACAGGGTCTGCAGGCCCTGGGGGTCGTAGATCCGGCTGTTCCTCACCCGGCCTGGGGACAGACAGCATGGCGCGTGGGTGCGGAAAGACCTCCCCCAGGCCAGGCCCCTCACTGCCGCACCACCCTTGTTCCTCACCGAGGCATTGTGCGAAGCGGTGATTGTCGGTGAGGACGCCCAGGAAGTCCTTGAAGCTCACGGGGCCATCACCTGGGGAAAGAGTGCTGTGGTGCCTCCCTCGCAGAAGACCTGTCCTACATACGCTTTAGGGGCTTGCTGGCAAGATGCTGGAGTTTCAGGAGTTAGAGAGTCATGCCAAGGGGAGACCCCAGTTTGAGTGCGGGAGAACTAGCCCTTGCCCTGGGAGAGTCTCAAGTCAAGATGAGCGTAAACAGACTGCAGAAATGTTTAGGAACTATGGGCTAGGTGTGTTAGTCTGGGAGGGCTTCCTGGAAGAGGGAACTTTAAAACAGGATCAGACCAGGGATTTTGTGGGCAAGGGAGGCATTCTTCAGGGCTGGAGGTAGGAGACCACAAGAGGATAGGGATGGGGCACCCACCATCCAAATCCACCTGCCGAAGAGCCTCACACATCTCTTGTGGGCTCAGTTGGATGCCCACATTGCACAGGGCAACCTTCATGCTGCGCATGTCCATAGTGCCTGCCGGGTTGGAACTGAGCAGTTTGAAGATATCCTGGAAGGCTGAGGGCAGGGAAGGGGGCAGGCAGCAAGGTGAACCTCACATACAGGAATCCTGAGATCCGCCTACTCTAGCTCATGTAGGACCCAGGACTTGGGTCACTCCAACTCTCCCAGGTGTATTTTTAATACAAAGAACAACAGTGGCTGCTGTGTGTTGGTGCTTGTTAATCATCCATTCAGTCCTCATTTAACTTATGTCCAAGGTCACACCACTTTTAAAGGGCAACGATGGGATTTGGCCCCTGCAGTCCAGCTCTGAAGTTACAGTGCTCTGCAGGTAGCCGGCACTGACAATTGTTGAATAAAATGATTCTGATTTGAGGGGCCTCTGCCAATATCAAGACATAATCTTTGGGGGGCATTTGGGTAGTGACTCCTTCTGCTTCTACCCCCAGAGTCCCAGATCCCTGGAGAGGACTCAGATTATTTTCTTCCACCCTTCCCTTCTCTCTCCCTCTTCCGTCCTTCAATTCTTTTTTTATTTTTATTTATTTAAAATTTTTTTTTTTAATATTTTATTGTACTTCAGGTGAAGGCTTACAGAACAAATAGTTTCTCATGAAACAGTAGTACACATGTTGTTTTATGACATTGGTTAACAACCCCACAACATATTAAGCCTCTAAATTCTCAACCTTTTTTTTTTTTTTTGATGAAAATACAGATAGCCAAAGATACACCGTTTCAAAAATTTCTACATACACAGTTCAGTGGCATTGACTACGCTCTTCCAACTGTGCTGTTATTCTCACTTAAGACGAAGGCTTACAGAACAAAATAGTTTCTCATTTAACAGTTACTACACATGTTGCCCTATGACAATGGTTAACAATCTCACAACACATCAAGAATATCCTTACTCCACCTTCCTTCAATTCTGTTCATCCATTCATGTATCCATCCAAAACCTTCATTCACCCATTCACCAATCCATCCAGAACACACACACACACACACACACACACACACTCACACTCACACTCACACTCACACGCATCCTCTGGGCCATGCCCAGCACTGGGCTCTGGGGCCATAGATGACTGGCATAGAGGGAAGGCTAGAATCTAGTAGAATAATCACCTCCTTCCTTCAGTGATCCCAGCCAAGCCACCCCTTTTAATGCTGTCCTGCGTACCCCCTATTTTTCCAGTCCTTGGGCCCTCACCTGCCAGCTGCCTGGGTGTCAGAGGCAGCAGGTTCTTGTCTGTTGAGCTGCCCGGGAGGAAGAAGTGGGAAAGGCCTTTGCACCTGTGCAGAGAGACGCCAGGACCAGGCAGGCATCACCCCCAACCCAGTGTTCCGGGTCCGGCCTCCAGTCCCTGCCCTCACCTCTGAGACCTCATGCTTGGGTGTGGCTGTACTGGATAGGTAGCCACAGGGCCCTTGAACTTCCTTGACCCCAGGCGTGGGCTGCTCAACCCCCCTGGCCCTGGCCGCTGCTGCGGGCTCCATCGCCAGCTGCAACCTCCCCTTCTGCGCCCTGTCCACCTGCTCCTCCTCTGGATCTCGCGAGAGCAGTCTTCGAGGCTTCTGTTGAGGCCTTGAGAGTGGGGAGAAGATAGGGCAGAGGGACCCAGCCCGCTCTCCCTCCTCAGACTCTAGGGGTATGTGGGATCCCCTACCCAGGCTGAGCTCACAGTCCTCAACCCCAAGGAACTCTAGGGGCAGGGGCTGGGGAAGTGCCCTCCCAGGGTGAGGGGCAAGGACCCTCCCCAGCCCTGTCACCTGCACTTGCTCTGTGCTGATGGGGCTCTCTTGGTCTTCTGCCCACTGCTGCCTGAAAGGCAGAGTCACAGGCTCTGAGGCTGCTGTAGGGCCCCAGGGCCGCAGGCCCAGGCTATGTTGTGGGGTTTAGCATTTTTTGGCCTGGTGTGCACTCTCTCACCCCAGGCCTGCCCCACCCTGCTGGGGATGCCTGCTGCTTCCTTCCTTAGAGTTCCTGCCTCCCTTAAGGCACCCTTGACTCCTGATGCTAAGTCAGGATGGCAGAGGTCCAGAGAGAGAAGCAGCCCCTGAGTCCCACAGCCAGGAGGAGGAGGGCAGGTCCAGGCTAGGGCCTCCTACCCCGGCTCCTCTAGGAGGGGAGGGTCCCCTCCCCCAAGCAATGCAAACTCACGAACTAGATTTTAAAAATACCCCAGATGGATGCATCCCAACAGCCTGAAGGTGTTTCTGGCCCAGTCCCTCCCCAGACACTCACCTCTGCATCTCTTCCTTGGCCCCTTGCTGTCTGACCTCCTCCTCTAGCCTCCTGCCCCCTTCTCCTTCCAGCCCGGCCCCTTCCTTACTGCTCACCCCTTCCTAATCCCACTCTCCCAGGCCCTGAGCACTGCCCTCCTTGGCCCCTCCCAAGGCCGGGCAGGCTCTTGAATTTCTGCAAGGCTGGGCTTTCACTTGACAGGGAAACAGAGGCCAGACTGGCGGTGAGTCGACAAGCCATTGTGCGTCTCCCGCTTCTCTTTCTCCCCGATTTCCTTCTCAGCACCTGTGTTCAACCCTGTGCGGCCATCTCTCCTCTGCCGGAAGCTCCCCCACATTGTCAGTCCTCTGTGCCTCCAAGGCCAAACCTTGTGCATTTGTGTGCTTGTTTTGTATGTGTGTCTGGGTCACAGGCATGTGTGTTTATGTGTGCTGTGTGCACGGTTCCTGTGTGTGTGTGGATGTGTTTGTGGAAGTGCCTGGATATGTGACGAACTGGTCAGCTGATGTGTGTGTGTGTATGAGTGTGCATTTGTGAATGGCTGTGTACGTCTGGGTTGCACATAGACGGGCACCGTCACACGTAAGCGCCGTCCTACATTTTGGGGTACCTCCAGATCCAGGCTGTGGCCCCCTGGGGGGCCAGTACCACAGCGTCACTCCCTTTCACCCTCAAGCCCCTGGACACCATCCCTTCCCCATGCCCAGGCCTTCCCTGTGGAGAGAAGCAGGAAGAACTCCCTTCACACTTGCCTTCTCGGCTGCCCAGCCCCACCCAACTCCAGAAGACCCCTCCTCAGATAACCCAACAGGTCCCTGGCTTCAGGCCCAGCAGAAGCCTCCATTTCATAGTCTTAGGAACTGAGACTTCAAAGAGGGCCCCGGGGCCTCCCCAGTGGCCAGTCATGAGTCTTTCCTCCTGGCCTAGAGGACTGGGCAGGTGGGCGCAAAGAGGAGCTACCCATGGGAATGAGCAGGGGCGAAACAGATGGCAAGGAACAGGAGTGGCAGAGCTGGAGGAGGTGGGGCAGGGGTAGCTAAAAATGGGGGTGGCATCTCTCAAAAAGTAAGGACTAGGGTGCCGCAGCCAGGTGTGCTTGCTTGGTCCAGGGGTGTTTGCACAAAAAAAATCTAAGCAGGGGGCCAGCACTGAAGGCTTTACTGGTTTTGTCTAGTCATATCTATGGGGAAGACAGCTTAAAATGGATTTTCAGCAATAATGGACTCTGTTTCTTGGTTCCTGGCACCGAGCTGCAATGCAAAAGAGACAGTGTCACTTGGGCCCCGGTGGGAGGGTGGGGGGGAGAGGGGAGAGCCTGGAGGCCTCTTGAGGTGGGTGTTGGGGGTCAGAGGGCCTCCTGTTGCACGCTGGTGGGCAGCTGGCTTTCTGTTGTATTCATTCATCACTAGGAAGCAAGAGGTGCTGGAGAACCCCATTCCCTCACTCTCCCTCAAAGGAAGAGGCCTGGGCCCCACGGCTGGGGGCATCAGGCTCTCCTCAGGGCAGACTCTAGTGCAGGCAATTTTGATGAGGGTGAGGCCATTTACCCTCGGGGTGGGAGATGTCCTAATGCTAGAATGGCCCTTACCGTTTTGACCCCAGCTCCCTGTCCTGACCCTGGAGTGCTCACTCTCCATGGTTCCCAGCCCTCCTCTGGCCCTGGCCTTAGCGCTGTACCTCAGTCCACTGGAACCTTCTTTTCAGAATCCTTTATGAGGTCACTGAGGTGGGGACCCCACAACCCTCTCCATGCCCTGCCTGGCCCCTCATTCTGCTGTTCCCCACCCCCACCCCTGTGTGAGGAGTGGGGGGCACCCACATGTACTAGCACAGCCCCCTCTTCAGGGCTGCTGCTGGATAGGCCCTCACTTACTCTTTCCTGGCTCCCTGAGGCGATAGAGCCAAGGCTGGTGGCTGGAGAAACTTGACTTCCCCTTCAATGGTGGCCCTCTTGATCCCTGGCTTGTTGAAGCTCCTGTATTCCTCATTCCAAACTTCTTGTGGCTCACCAGCTTCAAGTGGTTTCTCTGATGGCTTCTCTGGTGGCACCTCAGTGGGCTTTTCCAGCTCCAGCTCTGCCTCGGTTGGCTGGGCAGCAGGTTCCTTGGTGGGCTCTGTAGAAGGCGCCATGGCCTTCTGGGAAGGAGCTTTGATCAGGTGCTCCAAGTTGGGCAGGTCCTTGCTGCTGGAGGCCATGACCAGGGAAGACGCAAAACTGATTAGGTCAGCCAGGCCGATGGCTACTGGGAGACTGGAGGAGGACAGGCAGGGGCTTGTCAGCAGTGTCTGGGAGCCTGTAGTTGAATGAGCTCCCTGGGCCCTGTAGCACAGGGTGTTGTTGGGGATGGGCTCCTGGCCTGTGCGGCTGGAGGTCAGCATGTCTGTGATGTTCTTGCTGGGCTCCAAGCCTATCGCCTGTATCAGGCTGTGTTCTGAAGCCTGGATGTTCTTGTCTGCCCAGAAGAGGTGATTGGAGGTCTGCAAGCAAATGGAACAATGGCTGGTGGGCCTCTGCTCCTCTTCCATGGAGGTTAGGCTGCACTGTCTGAGGTTCTGCTCCTTGTTGGGGTAGAGGGGCTCTATGCTCTGCTGCTCAGGGGCTTCATCGAAGGACTTCAAGTCAGTCACCCTCAACTCTGGCTCTGTTTCTAGCATGGACTCAGGCTTGGGCGAGGATCCGTCTAAGTCTGCCTCCAGCTCCGGGTCCGGGTCCGGGTCCACGTCTGGCTCCACTTTGGGCAATGGCTCATGTTCTAGCAATTCTGCTTCTAGCTGAAGGGGTTCAAATGAAAGCTGAAGAAGCAAGAGCCAGAGGCCCCTGCCCCTGAGGTCCTCCCCACCCCACAGGATACTGCTCACTTCCTCCCCACAACTTGCCCCTTCAGCAGAACTCTGCCTAGGGTAGGAGGCAGTGTGGGCAGGTGATGAGGGTGGAGGTGTGTGAACATGCTCACAATGACCTGATGCCAGGGTCCCAGAATTTCAAGGGTAGGGGCTGGTCAGGACTTAGGGAAGATGGATCTCAAAAAACCCTGCTTCTGCCTACCACCTCCCCATAAGCGGTGACCCTGCCCACTGTTACCTCTCTCTCATCTTCTTGTACCAGATGGGACTCAGACTGGTGTTGGAGTAAGTTACTCCTGCGATAGAAGGAGACAGAGTGGGTGACAGGGCTTTATGGGAGGGGTGGCTTCAGTGGGAAGGGGGTCTCTGGGCCCCTCAAAGCCCCCTGCCTTGTACCGAGGCTGGTAAGATGCCCCTCACCTTATCTGTTCCCCTGGCTGCCCCCACCCCCACAAATAATTCTAGAGTAGTATTCTCAAGCTTTAGTGAGTTTAGGAAGCTCCTGGAAAGCTTGCCAATTCACTCCCCTCCCCCAAAGGGGGATTCAGTTGGCTGGAGGTGAAGCTCAGGAATCTTCATTTTTATCAGGCGTTACAGGTAAGCCGATGCAAGGGGTTCTCTCAGCTCACGTTGAGAACCAGTGCTCAGGAAGTGAGTACATGAGGAATTTGGCAGTGGTAGCAGGGGGTAAGGATGGGAGTTCTGGAGGGTGTGGGGATGAGGTCCTACAATGATGGGGGGCTAGTTCTTACTGTGTATCCATAATGTCTACTGACTGCTTGCCACAGCAGGAAAATCCATTGACACCTGGCAGGGAGAAGAAGGTGAGGGCAGGGGAGCTGCAGGGCAGGGGACAGTCTGAGGGATTCTGGAGCCAGGGTTGGGTACTGCACCCTAAGCTTCTCCCTTCCTCCTTCCTTGTCCATTACCTCAGCCCGTTTGCCACCCTCTCTCCCATCCTGCCCCTCCTCTCCTCTCCCTTGCCAGTGTCACCAGCCCTATCCTTCATGTCTACTGTGCTCCACTCACCACCTTTGCCTTTCTTCCAAATCTCCCTACTCCATCACTGTCTTCCATAAGGCCTAAGGTTAAGAGTATTAGGTCCCATTTACTGAGTGCTTACTATAGGCCAAGTATTGTGCTGAGCACTGTTTGTGCTTTATCTCACTAATTCAACACAAAAAATTAGGAGAGGTCCATTTGCCCAAGGTCCCACAGCTGGTAATTGCTGAAGTCAGAACTTGAACTCAAGTCTGGCTCCAATAACTCTTAACTCCCCTGCCTGGCACTGCTGTCCCATCCAGATACTGTGTGGGGCCTCTATCATCCCCCAAATCAACCTTCCTCATCTCCCTCCCTTCCTGCCCCTCTGCCCCCTTTCTCTATTCTCTCTGACCAGGTCTCAGATCTTCTGCTCACCCTCTTTCTAGCCTCTCCCACCCTGAAGCCCTCTTCTCCCCAGGCTTTTCATTCCACTGCACACTTGGTGTTATCCATCCTGAACTCCAGACCAAGGTGCTTATCCCAGGTGCTTGATATGCCGGGGCGGGGTGGGGGTGGGGGGTTGCCCCAAGCCGGTTCTCTCCTCAGAGACTTGTGTCTTTTACTGCAGAAGCTCCTCCTTCATCCCTCGGGGGTGGGAGACATGAGGCTGTCCCATCCTGTGCTACCCAGGGTAGTGGATAGGGGTTGATGGTGGGGCCATTATGGCACAACTCGGTCCCCACGAGTCTGGGGTGTGGTAGGAAGTGACAGTCCTGGCTGGGAAGAATTGCTCCCAGAATTATATCAGAGGAACCAGGATATGCTGTGGCCTCCACATAGAGGCATAGAGGCTGGGAGGGAGTCCCTGCATGGCTGGTCCCGGGATTGGAATTTGGGCATATCCATGCTTCGGTATTCAATATACCAGGTTTGGGTCTGGAGGATCTTGGATCTGCTGGGTGGCTGGGCTGGGGCTGCACTATCATGCGCAGGCCCCCAGTGGCCAGCTCATTGATATCTCATCACATCTTCTACTTCCTTGACCACCATGCTCCCTTGGCTTCTTTATCTCCTCCTCCACCTGCCCTAAGTGCTGCTATTCCTCAGGCTTCTGACCTAAGAGCCTTCCTTTGTCTGCTTTATGAAGTTTCCCTGGGCAATTTAATCAACACTCACAGCCTCAACCCTTCCATAAACAGCAACTGGATGTAGACAGGAGGAGAAATTACTGTGGCATGAATTCTGAAGCAGCACTGAAGATTGGAAGAAAGCATCTGAGTTTGACTCAACTTGGAACCTCTGTGCCTGACTTGGAAAAATTCTATTAGGGATTTCAGTGATGTTCTGTAGTATTTGAAATAATTGCAATTTCCAATTGTTTGTTGCTAGTATATAGAAATATATTGTTCTTGTATCCTGCAATTATGCTAACAATAGTTCTAGTAGCTTTTTTTGTAGGTTCCATAGGATTTTCTACATAGATAATTGTTGGAATCAAGGTAGTTTTACATCTTCCTGTCCTATCTGGATGTTTCTATATATATGGTCTTACTGCACTGGCAAAAATCTCCAGTACAATGTTGAACAGAAGTGGTGAGAGTGGACATCCTCACTCTGCTCCTCTGTTTAGGGAGAAAGCATTCAATCTTCTACCATTAAGTATGTTGTTAGCTGTAGCTTCTTCCATAGATGCACTTTATCAGGTTGAGGACGTTCCTTTCTGTTCTTAGTTTGCAGAGAGTTTTTCATTAGGAATAGATGTTGGGTTTTGTCTAATGTTTTTTCTGCATTTATTGAGATGTTCATATGGTTTTTCTATTATCTTGTGGGCCTGGAGTTTCTTTGTGGGAAGATAGTGTAATTACTAATTCAACTTTAAAAAATAGATACAGGATTATTTAGACTATTTCTTCTTGAGTGAGCTTTTGGAGTTTGTATCTTTTAAGGAATTTATTCATCTAAATTGTCAAATTTATTGGTATAAGTTGTTCCTGATATTCCCTTATTATCCTTGTCATATCTGTCAAGTATGTCCACAGGAGATACGCACGTCTCTATTTCTTACTCCTGTTCTCTCCTGAGCTCCAGACACAAACACCAGTCACTAATTGCACATCGAAGGACCTCAGATTCACCTTGTCCAACACCACGCATCCATTGCTGGAACAGGAGCTGTTTCCTCTCTCTGGAATGCTCCTTGTCATCTGTTGGTGATGCTGCTCAGGGCTCACCTCTTCCTGGAGACCTTCTGGACTCCACTCCATGGCCACGGGTTAGAGGCTTCTCTTCCAGTAACCCCTGCCCCGACCCCACAGACCTCTATCTGAGCACACGGCCCCTTGCTGACCCTCAATTAGTGGTGGGCAGGGTGTATGGGTTGACACCCAGCACAGAGTCTGGCCTGAGGTGGATGTGCAGCAAATGTCCGTGCAAAGAATGAATTCATTATCTCTCTCACCCTGCCAGACCCTGTTGTTCCTTCTCCGTTTCGTACCCCAAGTTCACACCCTGCATGTCCAGACTCTAGCGTGGCCAACACAGTTCTGCATCTCACCCTGGTCTTCCTTTTCAGCCTCTCATGCCCCTCCTCCTCTTGCCCCGATTCATCCTTCATCCTATCACCCAAATTAGAAGCCTGGGTCATTTGTGACTCCCTGTCACTCCCCGGCTCTTGACCTTCCTCCCTCTGATGCTCACCTTGTACACATGCAACCCCTTTTCCACTCCTACTGCCTCTCTCCTCCTCACCTCCCAATACCAGAGTCCACACAAGCCTAGAGCTTTACTACCGTCCAGCACTTGGTGCTTAGCACTGTGCAGGCATTTAATCTTCAGTGCCACAGGTGGTCTCAACTCTTCTCTCACAGAGGAGGAAACTTGCACAAAGTAACGCAGCTATTAAGAGCAGAGCCACAGCCTGAATACAGATCTGACAGGCTCCAAAGTCCCGATGCTAACCATTGTGCTGTCTTAAATCTCTTTCCACCTCCACTGCAGCCATATTCCCCTCTAACCTGATCTTCTCAATGACCCCAGAGTGATTCTGCATCACATCTGCCTCCAGTCACGTCCGGACTTTAGTGTGTAGCCTTGAAGGCCCTGCATGGTCTGAACCTGTCTTTCTTTCTCAGCTTTTGATATCCAGCTTCCTGCTGTTTGCCCCAAGTCCAAGCTACCCCAGAACACGGCAGGCCTTTTCATTCCTCAGTGCCTTAGCACATGCTATTTCCTATACCTGGAAAGTCCATCTTCTGGTAAAAATCCTACTTGTGCCTGAAAGCTCAAGTCTTCAGTGTCATCTCTGTGACAAACCCAACTGTCCAACCTGCATTTTAATTCTAAACCAACTCAGTCAGACTCAGGGCCTCAGGACCCAGCACAAGAGTAAGCCCCGAGGGGATGCAATAAATGTCACAGGAGCGATTTAAGGTGCCAGGAGTAAGTCTGTTACCCCGCAAGTTGGGTTTGGGGGAAAGCTGCTCTCTGGTTGTTGATCCTTGGCACATTTTTACACTGGTCTATGTCCTCCTGAGAGAGAAGTTCCCAAGAAGAAAGCCCCCGTTTCAAAGGGGATCTCAGCCAGAGCCCTGAGGGGCAAATACCTTTGTTCATTGGTGATCTCAGCATAGAACAGTGCAAGGCACACAAAACCAAAACCAAACCCGTTGCCCTCGAGTCAATTCCAACTCACAGCGATCCTATAGGACAGAGTAGGACTGCCTCATAGGGTTTCCAAGGAGCGGCTGGTGGATTGAACTGCCAGCCTTTTGGTTAGCGGCTGAGCTGTTAACCACTGAACCACCAGGGCTCTGCAAGGCACACAGGAGGAGCTCAATAAATATTTGTTGAAGACTGCTTCTCCCTGTGGCAAAAGCACCAAGCATCAACAAGGGACAATGTGAGGTGATGTTTTTGGATGATCTGCAGTGTGGGATGATTCATGGGCTGTTTCCTGGGCACAAGCCATGCCCCTTTCGTGGACTATAGGGTCCCTCCAAGAACCTGCTGAATCTCCGTCTTTACCCCAGGATGTGCACGTGCGCCCATGTGCACACACATATTTAAGCACAGCGCAGGGGCGGAGGCTGGGTGTTGAGGTCCGGACATCAGCCGCCCCCTTTCCCCGCAGGATGGCAAGGGTTTGGCTGGGGCACTTCCTTTCCGGCGCACGGCGCCTTGGGAGCATGCAGAGCGGCCCCTAGCGGATTCCTTGCTGCCCCCTCCGCGCCCCGCCCTCACTTTCACTTTTCTCGCCCCTCTGGGTCCACGCCCCGCCGGGGACCCGCTATCCCTCCGCGACCGCCCCACCCGGCCGCGAGCCCGCCGGCTCCCACCTGTCACCCCCATGCCGACCGAGGCTCTGTCAGGGAGGCGGGGAGAGGGGTGGTGGATGCTGCCCCTCCGCCTCCAGTGCGCTCTTTGGCTGGGTGGTGCGGGAGGCGGGGGACATGCCGGGGGTGCCGGCGCCTGTGATGTCGCCGCCTCTGTGACGTCCCGCCGCTACCCTGCGGGCAGGGAATAGCGCCCCGGATTCCTCGGGGCATGAGGGCAGCCCGGGGCCGCTGCCGGCGGTGGGTGGGGGCTGGGGAAGAAGGCGGCAGGCCCGGGCGAACCGGTTCCTGGGGGGCAGGAGAGCGGCCGTTGCGGGGCGTCCTCCGGAGAAAGATGCCCTGCCCAGCCCGGCAACCACAGCCCTTTTCAGGAGACCTCAGGCTGCTCTGCTTTGGCAGCAGGCCTCGACGGTGAAGAGAGCAGCGATGGTAAGCCTGGGTCTGGGGCTGCACTCTGCACCTGGCAGGGGCACGCTGGGCACAGGCTGCTGCCCCTCCATGGGCCAAAGACCCCTCCAAGAACCCCACGGTGTGGACGTGTGCTGGAGGGCACACACATTTGTGCACAGCTTCAGGGGTGTGGAGTCAGCTTAACAAGGCACCCATGTGGCCTGTGGCATTCATCATCACACAGGCCCTGACCCTGACCAAGGCACCCACTCCTGAAAGTCATCTTTGGTCACACGCAGGAGCTCAGGAGGCATCTGGGAGGGGTGGTACAGCCTGTTCTGTGGTCAGTGCTCATCCCTAACTTGTCTCCTGGTGTCACTGGACTGCCTTCTCCTCCTCCCCTGTGTCCTGGCAGCGTTTAGCCAGGAACTTCCCTGCTGCCACTGGGTGGGGCATCTAACCCAACTGGTCTGGAGACCCCAGAGGGGGCAGGGGTGGAAGCATCCAAACTCAAGGACTGAAAACAGTCCTTGCCCAAAACAAAGGGCTGGCTCGAAAAGACCCCTCCAAGAAGGCCAGAGAAGGCAGTGGTTAGGATTAGGAGTTTAGCAAGCAGCAAGTAAGAGCAGACACCCATGGCCCAGAGAACAACTGTCATCACCCCAAACTTTATTGCTTACAGTTCTCTACAACCCAGACTCCGCAGTACCAAGGCTGCAGTGTCACGTGTTGGGGGCTGGGAGTCTCTCCCTGGGTAACAGTATGGCTCGATGCGAATAGCTGGACAGACATCACCTTGGCAAAATGTGGGGACAAGCTTTCTGAAACTTGATAAGGTGCTGTTCCCCAGGAAGGTGTTTCAAAGGAGCCCCCCATGACTGCCGGAGGCTAAGGCTAGCAAGCCCCTCACCCCCAATGATTCACAGTTGATTTAATGCTACATGCGTCCTGATCAACCCCCCTGGGCTGGGACAATGGGGAGGGGAGCTCATCCTAAGAGAAATCTGGACAAGAGGTTTTAGGGGTCATGTGAGTGTAGACAGGTCAAGACTGGAGTCCCTTCACCCTCTCTCCTGGCCCGCTGGGGGCCATGTCATTACTTGTGCTCAAGCAGAGCCACTGACCTGCCCTCCTGGAGGGCAGCCATGAAAGTGCTTTGAGGTCATCAGAGTGCAAAGTGTAGCTGGCAGTGCCCATGTGGGCAGGGCAGGGTCAGTGCGGGTGTGCGGCCCTGGCCGCATCCTTGGGGAAGATGGTGTGCTCGGTGTCAAAGCCGTGGCTCCGGCAGTAATGGTGCTGCTGTCTGCTGCTTTCTTTTGCATCCATCATGCCCCATCCTCAGACCATTCAGGTCAAGTGGGTCTCGTGTCCACCCTTCACTTTTACAGATGAGGGAACTGAGTGCAGCTGGTTGGGGCAGTGCTGGCCTGCAGTGTGCGCTCGGGATGCCAGGACGGCCTGTTGCTCTGGGGAAAGTGCTGGCCAGCAGCAAAGGGTGCGTGCTTGGGGACCGAGAACCATTCCACTTAAACACCTTTGGTTCTTGGTTGAAGCCAAGTTCAACAACTGGACCGGTGCTGCATCAACCTGAAAAGTGTGGTGGAAGCTCCCAGGGACTCCTTCCTTCCTGACTTCATCTGAACAGTTCTAGATCGAAAAGTGGGTTAGATGGCCAGGAAAGGCCACACGAGGGGGCAGAGGCCCCCCATTAACCCAAGGTCCTGTACTGGACCTAGGTGTGGGCTCTTAGACACTGACATCCTCACACCTGCCCAAAGGCTGAGGAGAAAAGGTGTTCACCCACCCCCTGACCCAAGCCAGAAGCTACTTTCCCTGACTGCCAGCAAGTGCTCGCTGATCCAAACGGGCCAAGCCAGCTTGTTAGGGCCAAGGGCAGAGAAGACCTTCACTTCTGGAGGGAAGAGGTCTCACGCTTTCCTCCTCCTCCTCACGTGGGCAGTGTTCTCTTGGCGGGCTCAGGCAGGACTCAGGCGGGAAATCCTGGGTGGTGTTTGCTAGTCCTGCTTTGCTGCTGCCAGCCCCTGGTCCCACTGCTGAGCCAGGGGATAGCAGCTCCCTGGGAGCAGGCTGAGCCTGTGTCTCAGGGGCAGCATCTAGCCACCAAGAAGGAAGGCTGTTTCGGCAGAGCAGAGCTGGTGGTAGAAGGCAGGGCTAGGGCCTGTTCTCCAGCTGGCCATGCTTGACCCTCCAGCTCCAGGCAAAGCTGCCATCGGGGGCCAGGGTGCACTGCAGGTCAATGCCCGAGTCTGGTACCTCCATGTCATAGCGCACGGGCTGCCCATCCTTGGTCACCAAGCTGAAGGCTGCAGCCGGGATCTGGGGGCGGAGTAAAGCAGTGGGTCAGAGACAGCTGGCGTGCGGCTTAGAAGCCACACAGAAGTGTAAAGCTGATGGTCCCCTACCATGCTGGGAGGCACATCTCCCTCCAGCCAAGCAGGCAACCCTGAGGACATTACCTGCCTTTCATTCTGGAGTGCTCAGAAAATCTGCCTGGCCCCACTGAGGGTCCTGAGGACCCTGAGTCACCACTGTCAGTCTTGTCCTGAGCCCCCAGCTCTGGGGGATATCTGAGGCCACGTCCAACTATTCTGTAGGGTGCCATTTCTACTTCTTCAAAAGCCTTCCTCCCAGAGGGCTGGGCCAGGCACACTGGCTTCGAGGCTTCTGCCCCTAAGCAGATACCTGTCCCCTTACCTGGCTGCTGATGCCAGTCGCGATGTCTCCCACCTTGACGCGGTGGAACTCCCGGATGTGCAGGTGTTCGCCATTGAGGGACTGTATTTGGACTTTCACACCTAGAAGGCAAGGTGATAGGATACTGGGGCCCTGAGGAACCTTTCATTAAAAAGTCACTCTGTCCTAAGTAGAGGGAAGCAGGTCTGGCTGAGATGAAGCTGCAGAGATGACATTTAGGCTAGAAGTGGCCCTAATGTTATACATCTGCTAGCTCTTCCTCATGGTTTCCTGCCAACCCCTAGAATTTGGCCTGCACATGGCAAAAAGCTGAGGCTGGCTCTTACGGGGAAGTAATATTCCAAACTGGACACAAAGTAAAAAGGAACTGAAAACAAAGACTCTGAAATTGGACTGTAACAGCTTAGACTTCAACGTTCTCTGAGCTAAAGCAGCTCTGGCCAGGCCACAGGCTTCATGCCATGAGTCACGCTGGCCCTGAGGCGGGCCAGGCAAACCAAGCCCTTGTTCTCTTAAAATCACAATATGACCTGTGCACCCAAGCTTGAGACTGAGAAGTTATATGTTGTCTTTCTCATACTCTGACCTCAAACCCCAGAGGAGGATTCTAGGATGTCTAACTTATGGCATCCACAAACTTGTAGCTGAGTTCTTGACTGAAACACCCAGGGGCTTCTGTCCTTCCTTATCTCTTCAGAAGATGCTGGTTGGTCAGTTTCTTGACTCCAGGCCAAGAGAGACTTCTCTCCTTCCCAAGCCAGGGGGCCTCTGGGACTCCATCAGTAGCCAATGAGGGGATACTGGTTCTCCACTGCCCCACTGGCAAAGGCTCTTGGGGAATCAAGGCCTTTGCTCTGAACTTGACTGACTAACCAGGTGCCTTCCTTGCTCTTCCTCATTGTGCCAGAGGAAGGGGGATATGGGCCCCTCAAAGATTCCCTAGTCCCAGGCAGATCGGCTGCCGTGGGGGTTGCTGAGCAGGTGAGTGTAGGATTGTACCATTGAAATGGCTTGGGGTATCTGTGGGCCGCCCCCGGGCCAGCACCATGTTCCAGCTAGAGCTGCGAGCCTCTGCCTGGCTGCTCCATGAGTGCACGCCGGAACTCAGGGTGTCCCGCGAGCTCTGAGAGGCCTTTGATGGATTCTGAAACAACAAGGGTGGACACAGACTCAGGCCTTGGAACCATCTTTGGCCTTGGTCTCATTTAGGGCAAAGGAGCCCTACCCTGAGGAGAGGAGCTGCTCACGTCCTAGGCTGGAGCACGGCACTACTGGGTACTTTTGAGGCTATGCAGGGGCTGAGCTCATGGGGGGCCCCCGGGCTGGAGGCGGATAAGGAGTATTTCTATGGGGACCAAAGCCCATCTCCATGATATCTACCGTAGCTAAACCCATTCCCTAATCCCCCAGTGTGTTGAAGATGGATTATCCCACCCTGAGAAACCACGGCCCTTCCTCAGCAGGACACCTCCCAGAAGGAAGCCCCTCTCACCTTCCCTTTACCCACTCCTTGCACACTGTCCCTTCACCAGCTGGACATACAGCCACCTGCTCCGTGCCAGAGCCAGGAGAACCACGCCCCTGAAGTGATGGCTCCCGGCCCAGAGTCGACTCACCTTCTCACTGTCATCTGACAGGGAGAGGCTGTCGACGCTGAGGCACGACAGGATCTGCTCCTGCTCCTCCAGAGAGAATGGCTGGGACAGGCTGTTCAGAAATAATTCTGCAGGGAAAAGCGGAAGACAGCTATGAAGACTGGGAAAGGCCTGGCTTTAGAGTCAGGGTTCTTCCTGGAAGAAAACCGCGCTGGATATAGAGAAGGAAGCACTGGCCTTGGTGGGAGGCCCAGGGTCAGTGTTCAGGGGTGCAGGGGCCCGAGGGCCATGGCCAGAGCCATGGCTGCCCATACCTATTTCCAGCTGCTGCAGTTCCTGCTCAGGGAAGGTTGCCCTGCGCTCTGGTGAGCTGGGGCTTTTGGCAGGGGCTGGGTCCAGGGAGGACAGAGGCAAGGGTTCCCATGTCCCAGACTCCTCCTTGCTCAAGTTCAGGGTTGGAGACTTGTTCCGCTCTGGGGGCTCTGGTGGTAGAGGAGGGTGGAGCTTAGGAGCCCCGTCTGCTGTGTCCTCAGCTGGCTGGGGCCCTGGGGCCCCTAGCGAGAGTTCCCTTGGCTGGGCGCAGAAGGTCTGGTGATAGTTTGGTTGGTTTGGTGGCAGATGTCTTGGTTCTTTATATTCTCCCCTCCAAGGGCTCTTCAGACCTCCCACTACAAAACAGAGCACAAGCGTAGAGGTGGAAGCATGTCAGCACACAGATACAGCTTGGGCCACGTCAGGAATACCTTTCTTGAGCAGAGGAGGGCTACATCTGAGCCACTTGGGAGGACTCCTGCTGGGCCTTCTCAGGGAGACCACTAAGGAGGGCAGCGGTGGTCTCCAGAAGGGGCCTCTTAGGTAAGATGGCCTCATAAAATGAGAACAGGACTGTATTTGTTTCTTATTCCATTTCCCTTCAGGTAACAGTAGCAAATTGAAAAACTACAGAACTGGCTCCAGAGAAGGACTTTGTTATAGCAAAAAGAAGATTTAAAATCAGCTCTGGGGCAACACCACCAGGGAGTTCCCTGGTAAAATGGCCTCCCTGACCCTCCATCACCCTCACCCCTCTCCATGGTCTGTGCTTCCTGAGGGCACCATTTCTCTGGAGTGGGGGCAGCCCTGAGGCCACCCTCATAATTACAACTACATCCATTTTTAGGGTGGGAGGCTGTGCAAGGCCCCCTTCCTGTTTTATTTCCTTTAAATTCCCAACGCTACTCTTTTCCCTGCCCAGGTGACATTCTATTATGTTTAATGGATCACTTTTCGTTTGATCGTGTTATTGCAAAATGTGTATTGTTTTTATCAATCAATTTTTAACTTATAAAAAAGGCACTGTGCTCTGAGTCTCATCGTTTGGCTTCTCTTTTCACGCAGCACCATGGTTATAGGCTCCGTCCATGCTGCTTTGTGAACATCTTATCTGTTGCTTTAACTGCTGCCTGGCCTCCCCTGTGCATCCCCACCTTTCACCTCTCCACTCATCCGGTGAGGGAAGGGGGACTGCACCCAACTTCCCTCTCACAGACAGGGCCAGTGCAGGCCCTCAGGCGTGTCCCCTGGTGGATCTGTGCGGCAAGTGCACCCAGGAGTGGAGGTCTGCAGATGTCTGCCTGAGCACCGCCAGATGCCCTCGAGAGGGGCTGCAGCTTCGTCCACACGACTTAGCGGTGTTCAGGGTTTCATTCCCCGCCAACGCGTGCCTCTACCAACTTCCTGATTTTTCCCAGTCAAAGGGCTGTAAAGTGACACCTGGTTTTACTTCGCATCTCTGGTTACTACTGAGTTTGAGCCCCTCTTTATATGTGGTATAGAGCCCTGGTGGTGCGGTGGTTAATGTGCTCAATTGCTAATTGAAAAGGTCAGTTGTTCGAAACCACTGGCTGCTCTGCAAGAGAAAGATGTGACAGTCTGGTTTCAAAAAGTTTTACAGCCTTGGAAACCCTATGGGGCAGTTCTACTGTGTCCTACAGGGTCGCTATGAGTCGGAATCTACTCTACGGCAGTGGGTTGTATGTGGTAACCCTTTTCCCCCTCTCAAGTCTTCCCTTTTACAACAAGGCATGGCACGAAGCATTTTTACTCACATCACCTCAATTTGTCTAACATCCCTGAGGTTGTTGTCCTGCCCACATCCTAGATGGGTAACTCAGGCTCCCAGAGGTGAGTAGCTCACTCTTGCCCACTACACTGCCTGTCTCTTTGCTTGGCCCGTGGCTGTCAGCCTCGCTGGGGGGGAGCCGCAGCAGTGCAGGCTCTTACCTTGCTGCAGTGCCAGGCTGACCTTGCCCCCCAGCTCCACCGCAGACGCTCTGTGGATGGGCTCCTTCCTCAGCCCCTCTTGGATGGCCTGGGCAGTGAGAGGAGCACAGGAAGGTGGGATCTCCTTCACAGGTGGGGGCTCGCTGGCAATCTGGGGATCAAAAGACAACATAATGAGGTCTGTGATCCTCGTTTCCCAGCACTCAGCCTTTCTGTTCCTGCCCCATGTTGCAGGACAGGCCTGTCACCAGGAATGAATGGAGAGGCCCGGGGTAGAGCAAAGGCTGGGACTTCTCCTAGAAAAGGGAAAAAGGGTCAGGTAGGACCGGCAGGGCCAGGGAGCAAGGGCCCATGTCCTCCAGGCCCAGCCTGTCAGGAGGCAGGTGATGGTGGCCCAGGATGTGGACAGAGGAGAGTTTTGACCCGCCCTGAGCTCAGTAATGCCCTCACCTGGGATCTCTCCTTGTGCTCTCCGATCTGGGTGGCAAGCATTTTAGTCAGGACCCACATTTATTCTGAGGCCTCCCCCTGCTCCCTGCTCACATCTGACGCTGAAGAGCAGCCAAAATGGGAGGCCACCTTGCACCTGCAGCCTGGGCCCCATAGCCCTGCCGGCCTTCCCTCATTCTGTCACTGACCTTGAGGCAGAGTGGCCCTCGGAAGTACTGAGTCCAAGGATGGCAGCCATTAAGCATGTGCAGCATCATGCAGCAGCTGCTCCAGATGTCCACCTTAGCATCACAGGGCTTGCCCATCACCACCTCTGGAGCCATGTGGGTCTCTGTGCCGGGGATGTAGTCCCCTGAGAAGGCGAGGGCAAGACAGACAAGTCAACTGTGAATTCTGATGGGCAACAGCCTGGGCAATGACTGCATCAATCAGTTCCCGGGAGACTGTTAAAGTGCTTCAGATCAAGAGACGAAGCCCCCCAGTCGAACTTGCTGGGGATGAGCTCAGTCGGGGATTCTGCTGGGACCAGGACAAAGCAACACATCATCTACAACAGGGACCAAACCCTTCAAGGGCCTTTTAAAAATGAGAAGGGAGCTGGACATTAAAAATCAGGTAGAAGACTAATTAATGGCCTGATGTTCCTGAAATATTAGAAGTGAGAGAAATCCAATTGCAGAAAACTTATATGCATAAAAGACTGGAAAGATCAGTACCAGATATTAACAGTAGTTTTTTTCCGGTGATAATGGATTCTTAATTTTTGCTTAGCTCTACTGTTTGCAATGAAAAGCGTTTATTCTTGTAATAAGAAAAAAAGCCCCACTGAAGTTATCTGAATGTGGAGGTGAGGTGTCCACAGTCAATTTACAGCTTCAGAATTACCAACATACTCCTTTAATGACAAAGAATCATATACACCCAAAAAATAGTTTTTCCTCTGGTCAAAATAAAATCATGTTATGTTTAATGCTATAAAGGAAAACAGGAAGGCACAAAATTGTGTTATAATGGTCTTACCTATACACAAAACAAAACAAAACAAAAAAACTTGGAAGGAATTATCCAAAATTCATGCGTATCTCTCTGGGTGGAGAAATGGTGAGAATTCTTTTTTTTCCCTTCCTCTTTTATACCACTTAACTCTGTATTTGCCAAATGTTTGGGCATGAATTATTTTAATAATCAGAAAAATATAAGTTAAAAAGAGGTGTTTCCCCAGCTATAGAGCCCAGGCCCCTTGGTCCCACTGTACTTTGAGGCAACTGTGCTCTCAGAGGTGTGGAGAGCTGGGGTAGCAGCTCGGGAGCACAGCTCCACCACAGAGGCCAGACAAGAGGGATGGAGTCATGGGGGTTCCAACGAAGGAGCCTTAGGCAAGGCCCCCAACCTTTCTGTTCCCTTCTCTGTGTAATGGGAACATCAGAAATGAGCAGTTGACACGCATTATTTAAGCATTACAACAAAAGCGTTACAATGACCCAGGGTTGTTCTGCGACTTAGGTATATATTGGTGGCTGTAAAGTGCTCACATCTCTTATTGCCATTACAGAAAGCCCAGGAGAAGGCCCACGGCTAATGCTCAATAAGGGCTACTGCTATTAGCATGGCGGGGAGGGGCAGTCTGGAGGCCTTACCTGTAAGTAAGGAATTCCCCAGACCATCAGGTTGAAGGCACACAGCATGGCCGAAGTCGCAGAGGGCTGCACGGCTCCCGTCGCTGGACAGGAGCACATTGTCAGCTGCCAGGCCGCCCCGGGGAGAAAGAGGAACAGGTGAGTCATGTCATGCCCCAGCCTACCCTGGCTTGGCTTGGCCTGGACCTCCAGTGAGGTCATTTTCCGGCTGACCCTACAGGGCAGCTGCTGCGTCTGCTTTGTTTCATTAGTCACAGAAGATGGGAGGAGGGCATCAGCTCAGGCTACAGGCAGGCAGCAGGCTGGATCTCTGAGGATGAGGGGACAGGAGGAACGTTTGCTTCTGGACACTACCACTCAGCTCTGCTGCCCCTATCCTTTCCCAGTGGTCACCAGCGTGTAGGATCTTGGTCTTCAGTTCTCTGTGCGCACCAACACTTGGAACTACAGTGCCTGACTGAGGGCCTGGAGAACATCCTTCCCCCTCCCACAACCTGTCAGCCTGATCCAGGCCCTGCCACTGGAGATGGCCAGGCAGACCGAGAACAACTGGAAAGAAGTCACCAGGCAAGATGGGGTGAGAGGGGAGCCCACTGGGGACCAGGGCCATGGGGGCCTGGGCCTCACCTTTGACATCTCCATGCAGAATCCTTCGTGTATGCAGGTATTCCAGCCCCTCCAAGGCCTGGCCCAGGTAGTAAAGGGCCCGGTCCTCTGGCAGACATCCCTTCTGCTTTATGAGCTGGCCTAGGGAGCCACCTAGGAGACCAATGGCCAGTCTTTACATGGGGTTTTCCCAGGCCTCCAAGCAAGCCAAGGGCAAGAGCGAAGGGCAGATGGTAGAAAAGCAGGCCTTTCCTGAAGATGTCACAGGGTTAAGAGGTTAACATGGACTGATTAAAGGTCAAGACATACTGGGCAAGACTTGGGGGAAACCCTTGGTTCTAAATTTCGAGGGATAAAGGAGTGGGACTTGGTATCTTACCTTCCAGCAGTTCCATGAAGATGCTGACCCAAGGACCTTCCTTCACAGCACCATACAAAGGGACAATTCTGGGAGAGGTCAATCCTGCACATGCCACCAACTCCTCTGCCCTAAACACTTCAATTCGCACCTGAAAAGACCCAGAGGTGGTTGAGTCAGGGGTGAGGGAGACTGGAGCTGGTTCCTCTGGCATCCTGTCAGGACGGAATCTGGTAACTGCTACCTGGTCATCTCTGGGCTCCATACACAGACTGCTGATGTTCCCAGTATCAATTAGGAGGCCGGGCAGCCCTGGCAGGCCTGCAGAACCTTCAGAGACTAAGCTGTGCACTGTGTGCCCTTGGTGTCAGGTACAGCTTCTTGTACTTTACTAACATTCTGGAGTGCTCACCATGTGTGAAATCGTTTATACAAAAACCACAGTCATTGTCCAGGCTATTGGCAGGATGTCCACCCTCAAATCTGCCACACAGGACATTTTTATCCCTAGCCCAACAGCTGGGAAATTTCTGGGACATGAGGACTTTCGTTTATCAACATCCATGTCTACTCTTCAGAATCTGGGTTTCTGACTTATCTGAAGCTAGAGCTGATGCTGCTAAGATTCTGTCTCAGGCACCTCTATGCAGAATCCCCAGTACCCTTCTCAGAATTTTTCTTAACTCATTTATAATTATCTCTCTCAGAGGACTCAAAGCTCCACGCAGGCAGGGAAGTGTTGAAGTTTATTCTGTTTGTGGCTGTTTCCCCAGCATCTGGACACAAAGGAGGCATCAAGGGATGTGTTGGCTGCAGGATGTAGGCCTGGAAAGGTCATCCACTCCTTTCTGGAGGGAGTGGCAGCTTGGCATGGTGGGAAGATCCAGGCCTTGGATATGAACAATCCTGGGCTGAGGTCCCAGCTCAGCCATATCGAAAGGCAGATCACTTCTCCTCAGCTGGGGTGTTTCCATATGTGAACATGGGCATGATGGTATCTGCTCCTGGGGAAAGTGAGGACTTGGAGGGATGATACCTGGCACCATGCTTGGCAAACAGTGGGTGCTCAGGAAATGCTTGCTCCTCACTTCCTCCTTCTAATCTAACTCAAATAAGAGAAGCTTATTAAGCACTTAGACTTCATAATAGGGAAGAGTTCTTCTTCCAGGCTGCTGTGACTGGTTCTTGTGTAAACTTTGAGTAGCATCACCAGGGGGCGCCAGGGGTACCAAAACCAGTTTGGGAGAAATCTGTCTGGGACTCAGCAGACTGTTGTTTGGAGACCTGCTGATGTGGCGAACAGCTCTGCTGATGTGGGGCCTTTGGACTTTTGCCTATCAGTGGAAAGTGTCTCTCTTCTGGTTACTTAAAGAATATTTGGTTAGGTTAATCAACTCACATGAACTTTGACTCTTCACTGTCAGTGTTTCCAGCTCTTTAAAAGGCCTCTGAATTTGAGTTGGAACTAATCCACCAGCAGGACTTGTATCAGCAAATGTGTAAGTGTTTTAACCCTACAGTTCCCAAATTGTGAGCTGAAACCCCCAGGGTACTGCAAAGAACTGAGGGGCCCACAGGATGTTTTACATTAGAGGGAAACGTGATGCTCGACATCAGCGGGCACTGCGTAAACTACTAGCTCAAGTAAGCTCACAGTTTCAACATTAGATCACACTAAGTTCCTTTTGATGATATATTTTGTGAAGCTGGGTTTTTGGAGGTTGCTGTGATAAAAAGCAAGTACTCTGGGAGAAAAATGTGGAACAGGACACAGAGGTGGTGGTGTCCAATCCGATTTCAAGGCTCTAGAAGTTGAGCAGTGCCCAACAAGGCCTCCATCCCCTCAGTAAGTAACTATGGCTGTTTAAGAGTGGAAGAAAACTTTTTTCTTTTAATTTATGTGTATTTTTCAAATGGCTAAGTTGTTCTGACAAATATGTTATTTGACCTAACTACCTGATAAACAGAGCTGTTAGGTGTTTATTTTGGCCAGAGCCATCATGAGAAAACTGCTGGGATATTAAGGACTGTGAATCAAACAAGTTTGGGAACTTCTGCTTTAACCCTTAAAGAAATCTATATGTCTTCTATAGCGTACTAAACCTGTTGCTGTGGAGCAGATTCCGACTCAGACTGACCCTACAGTACAGAGCAGAACTGCCCCATAGGGTTTCCAAAGAGCAGCTGGTGGATTCCAACTGCCGACCTTTTGGTAAGCAGCCATAGCTCTTAACCACTGTGCCGCATTAAAAATATCTCCAATCACCCAGAGCAAAGTGGGGTGGGGTGGGGGAATACTTCAAAACACAAGGTGCTTCTTTAGAAGTCTGGGCCAGTCCCAGAGACAGGGAGAGCTGAAAGGCCAGTCAGGTGGGAGAAAGCGCCTGGCCTTCTAGTCCAGGTCTTGCTGCCCACCTCGCCCACCTCCCCTCTCTGGATTTTAATGTCCTCACCTTACTGGACTGTGATGAGGATGTTAATGAGAATATATCAACGCCTACTTAACACTGAGCATTCTAACTGTTCTAAGCACTTTACAAGCATTAGTTATTTACAACTTATAATAGCCTAGGAGCTGGTATTATCATTATCCCTGTTTTATAGATGAGGAAGCTGAAACCTGGACAAGTAACTTGTCCAAGGTCACTGCGTATTAGAGCTGGGGTTTTGGTCGGGGAAGGGTGAATCCAGAGCCACCAGCCACGCTGTCTCCCTGAAGGCCTTCCCAGGTGTGGTTTCTCCATCTGGGCCCTTCAGAAGCAAGCACACCCAGGTGGGAGTGTGGTCAGCAATCATCTCCGAGCTGTCTTGGCCAGAAGCAGCTTCCTTCCATTGCATTGCCTTCTTGAAACCTCTTGTTTTCTTTAGTATTCTCACCATTTTATTTCCTCTGTAAAAAGGGGGCTGACAGAAGAACTAGATGGTGCCCGGCTACCACCAATGACCACCCTGACAGGGAATACAACAGAGACTCCCTGATGGAGCAGGAGAGGGGTGGGGTGCAGAACCCAAATTCTAGTAAAAAGACCAGAGTTAATGCTCTGAGACTGGAGGATCTCCAGAAAGCACGGCCCCCAGACTCTCTGTCAACCCAGAACTAAAACAGTTTCTGATTCTGAGGCCAACTCTTCAGACAAAGATTGGACTGGACTGTGGGACATAAAATGATACTCGTGAAGAGTGTGCCTCTTAGCTCAAGTAGATACATGAGACTAAACAGGCAGCTTCTGTCTGGAGGTGAGATGGGAAGGCAGAGAGGGTTAGGAGCTGGTTGAATGGACATGGGGAACCGGGGGTGGAAAGGAGAAGTGTGCTGTCACAGTGTGTGGACAGCAATTAGGGTCACATAACAATATATGTCTAATTTTTGTATGGGAGACTAACTTGAAATGTAAACTTTCACTTGAACTACAACAGTAAACAAAAAAAGGTGTGTGGGGGGGGGGTGCTGATAGCAATTCTGTAAGTTTGTTTTTTTTTTTTAAAGTTTCCAGCTTGCTCTCATCCTGTGTAGCCTGACCTCTGATCCTTGGCCCACTTCTGAGGCCCTACCCCCTTAGCAGGGACCGTTTCTCATCTGGTCTTCCAGCTGAAAATCCTAAAGCACTGTCTGCCGTAGCACCCCCTGTGAGAGAAAGGATGCCAACAAGCTATCCCCACTGAGTGCTCTTGGACGGGGAGAAGGGAAAGTTCTGAGAGGGGCCAGCTCTGGTGCTGGGCAGTCTGCGTGTTGTGGTTGGAGCTTTTCCGACTGCCTTGGGGAGGTGAGAAATGTAGTATTTGTCCTCTTCTACTATATTAGGGTTGTTTATCTTGTTGCCTGGGACTCTGGGAGCCTCAGCAGGGGAACAGCTGGGAAGCACAGTGACTAAGCTCCCCAGCACTGGGTGTTCATCTCCAGGACACTTCACACTCTTTTGCCCTCCTCCCGCCTGTCTCTCAGGAGGGGACAGCTGAACCTTCTCTGGTAGCCTGGGGAGGGGAACTATAGCTGAGGAGGTCAGGCACGTGGCCTTGGCATCCAAGTGGAAGATGATGACCCATGATGGCAAGAACTCAGCACGTGTTTCTGTGTGTGGGGGGTGGTGAGGGGTGGAGCTTGCTTGTTTGATATAGTATGTTTGAAGTTTGGGGTAATACCTATGGATAGTCCCCTTTCTCGTCTTATCACCGACTTGAACATCCTGGCCCGTGAACAAACCAGGGAGGCCAGGTGTATTCAGATCACAGCTGGTATCCTCACCACTTAAGCACCTGCTGCAGTGGTGGTGGTGTCCACGCTGCACGGAGCCTGAGCACGCTGGGCCTGCCTGGCTGGCTACTGAAGGAATAGCCACTTGAAACAAGGTCCATAGTTCGCTTTATTTCACCCTGCCCAATTAGCCAAGGAAATGGCCCATGGAAATGTTTCTGACTTCAAGCTTCTGAGGTCCTGGTAGCACCAGGTCTGAGGCTGAAAGTCTAGGCCAGGGACAAGGTGGCTTCTAACCAAGGTAAACTGTCAGGGGGAGGAAAAAAGATGGCTGAGGCGGGTGCAGGGCTGACACCCTTCAGGTCTGTGGATCTGCTGCCACTGCTGCTGATTCCGGCTGGGCCTGGTTGGTCTGATTTGACAGAGGCAGGAGACCTCAGCTCTAGGCCCCCCATGTGGCCATGGACAAGTCTCGCTATCCTCTCCAGTCCCCAGTTCTAACCAGTGAGATGTGGGGGTGGAAGAGATGTTTCATTCCTCCTGCCACTAATCAAAATTCCAGGACCACAAGTCTGCCTCTCTCCCCACCCGTCCTGAAGAGCGGCTCAGAGCACAAACTCCAGGGTCAGACAAACCTGGGCCTGAATCCTAGTTCGGCCACTAGGCCAGTTACTTAATTTCATGTCGTCTCATTTCCTCTTAATACCCATCTCTTAGATCTGTTGTGAGGAACAAAGGAGATAACGTTATGTATTGTTCTGGCACACAGCGTTTAGTGATTTGTAGCTACGATCAGTGATGTGCTTACGAGGTTCCAGGCATTGCGCTGAGCAGTTCACACTTAACATTCTCTCTTCCGGTCCTCTCATGAGCCCTGGGGCTGAGGACTGCTATCCCCACTTTACGGACGAGGAGACAGACACATGCTTGTCCAAGGTCCCACAGCTCAACTCAAACCAGATCGCTCTGACTCCCAAAGTGTATGGCCTCCTCCTGGGAGGCACCTGATAGGTGGAAGTTACTGCTCTGGTTATTACCTTCTGGTCCAGGTCGGGGTGGCCCCACTGTGTGGTTTAGAGGTTTTAGCTCAACATGAATTTGTGACGATCCAACCGTCTTCCAGGTTTTGATTTGTCCCTAAGGGCCTGGCATTTATTTAGAGTGGTCCAGACTGTATTCAGACACCAAGGGCTGCAGATGGCTGCACGTACCCGTTCATACTCCCTCTCACGTACACACATACCAAGGGCAGCTCCCAGGCCAGGACATGTGACCAAGACCACCCCTTCCAGTTCCAGATGACCCAGGGCTAGTGAGTGCCAAGCTCTGACAGACCCACGCTGCTCTGCTGCTGTGCTCGAAAAAGGCAGAGGGAACATAACAGGCCAGCTGCTGGCTTCCCTCTTCAGCCCCTGGCATACTTTTGTTTTGGGGAAGGGGGGCATGCATACCTTTTTGACAGCACACTGGAAGCCAGTCTGCTTGTCCTCCATCCTGTGTACCTCTCCGAAGGAGCCTCTGCCCAGGCGGGGCTGGTGTGTGGCCCAGTGGATCTCCTCTCGGTACTCATAATCCACCGGCTTGAGTTTCTGGGGTTGGCAGGAGAGAGAGGCCAGTTTCAGTGGCCAGGGCAGCAGAGGGATGAAGAGCTACAGTGAGGAAGGCTCTCACAAACAAAGATACCACTGGGTCTGAGGTGGGGCTCTGAGGGGCAAAACCAGAGATGGGCTTACAGGAATAGGGTAACAGCAGAGGAGAGCCATGGGCTGCCTGAGGTTGCCGACCCTTGTGGTGAAGAAACACCTTTTCCCCAGAATTGTGGATGTGGGACAGAAATGGAATTGTAAGCAGCCTTGACAATGTAAAAACATGGTAACTCAGGAGTAAGAAAGGGGAGAACACTGAAGAGGGGTGGGGGTCAAGGGATAATGTTAAAAGTGGATGGAATAAAACCCAGAAATTGAAGCTTGGTCAAATCATTTAAAGTCACAAAGTTATCCCGTAAGAGAACAAGAGTAAAAGGGGAAAGTAGGGGGCTAGTGAAGAGAAGCAAAATCCTCATCTTTTATATCAGGGAGCCATTAGATCATATCTGAAGTAGATAAGAGATATGCTTACAGTCTGTTTCTTAATATCTGTATTATTCATATAATATGCGTACACACACAAATACTTTAGCAACAATGAGGTAACTAACCAGAATAACTAAAAGCAGAAATAGCTAAAAAGACTGACAAGTGAGCCTGGAGGTGGAGTGGGAGAGTACTGCTTTCCGTCAGTGACAATTTTCTACTATCTGACTTGTTACTGTGCGTATGAACGACTTTGGTAAAGAAAGAAAAGCAGCCTCCAAAGGGTGGGAACTTGAGAGGGAGTCTGGCAGGTTTTGAGTGATGCCTCTTTTCCCATAGCTGGTCCCACAATGACTCCCAGCTGCTGCTCTTGGCCCCAGAGTTGGTGGTATTTGTGTGCGCATCTGTGAGCGCGTTCAAGAGAGAGATTGGGGGAGTAGTTACCTCATTAAGCAGGACTCCCTCGCTGTCCTCAGTTTCGGGGCTGGGTCCCCGCATCCTGGGGCCCGCTGCCGACCAGGTCTTGGCCAGGCTGGCCAGACTGTGGGCCTGGCCTGAGCTCACACTGCCCTGCAGAGCGTGTACCAGGTATTCCTCCACAGAAAACTTCTCACAGGTACCACGTGATGGACAGCTGGGCTTCTGGTGTGGGCCAGGCAGGGGCTTCTGACTGTCTATACATGCCAGCTTGCCCAGGTGTGGGCCAGGCAGGGGCTGCTGGCCATCTGCACATGCCAGTTTGCTCAGGAAGGACTCCAGGGGGTGAGGTTTCCAGGGCTGGAAAGGGTGGAATGGGAAGGGATGGGGCAGTCTGCTGTAGGGGAAGGGGTGAACGGGTTGGGGCAGGGGGCCCACATCCTGGGGGTGGTGGAGTTTCCACACATGGTTCAGACATTGCAGGGGGCTGATCAGCTTGTGGAATTCTGATCGAGGAAGTGCTGGCCGCAGGCCCTCCCCGAGTTTCTTAAAACACAGTTGGCCAAGGCTGGGCTCCTGCAGAGGCTTGATAAACTGGGGTGTGTTTCTAACGTATGAGGAACCTAGTGGAGACTCATCCTCCTGTGGGGGAAAACACAGCATTAGGAATACGGCCAGGGCCAAGGCACAGGCTGCTCCTCAAAGGATCCATTCTGGAGGCCCATGAGCCTGGGGTCTCACCTGCACCGGGACTGTGCAGCTCTCCTGCTCGGGGGTCCTGGGGAGAGGTTTGGCCAAGGCCACTCCCGCCTGAGCCAGGGCCTTCGAGCTCTTCTTCTTCCGCTTCTTCCGGGCTTTGCTGCGCCGCTTTCCCTTCCAACATACAGGGGCCATTTTACCCTCAGTTGCATGGGCCACATTGTTGGGGATTTGATCAAGACTATCAGACTGGCTGTCAAAAAAGGGACAGATACTCATTTTGAGTATGAGGAGGCAGTAAGACAGAATGTGTCAGGACAGCAGCATCAGAGTCATACAGACCTGTGCTCAAATCCTAACCTTGTTATAACTTGTGTGAACGTGGAAATGTTCCTAACCACCCCCATAGATTTCTGTTTTCTCACTTATAAAACAAGCAGAGTATTTTCTGCCATGCAAGGTGGAGATGAGGTTTAAATGAAGTAGTTCATTTAAAAGGCCTATCCTGGTGCCTGGCCCCAATAAGCAGTAGTTATTGCTATCGTGATGAGGCACACACTTAGCTCTTCTTGAGGAGACGGTGGTGGTGGGAGACACACAGTTCTGTCACTGCTCACATGGGAGCCATCCTCCATGGCCTCATCTCTCGCCTCCCGCAGGAAACTCAAAGGTAGCGGGTTAAGCCCAGGCCTGGGGACAGCTAGAGGCCTACAGACCGCTGAAAGAAGTGGGTCTGTCAGAAACCCCCTACCCTAAGCCAAAAGGCATCTGAGGCAGCTTCAGGAATTCTACCAAACACTGAGCATTTCTTGGTTCAAGGAACCAGCCCTCATCACAACATTTTCCTCCACAGCAGTTTCCTAATTCCAATGATAAAAAAAGCCTGCCTGGTGGGAAAAGATGGAATTGTTTCTAGGTTCAACTCTTGGTTGTCAAAAATCATCTTTAGGGGAATGAGGAGACTGGGAACTGATAAGCCTCACCTCTAGCTTCCTTTCTACAGGGCTACTGAGCTGCTCACATTTTACATTTCCACAACCTTCATCCCTACTTGGGTAAGCCTCACAGGAGGAAAGACGCCAGCAGGTTTCTCCCACAGAGCGCAGTTAAAGTGGCACCTCTGGGGCTTTCACTCATGGTCACACACCAGTGGGAAAGCAAATCCTATTCCCAGCACCCACCCTACTGATGGGAAGCAAGGGGTGCATCAAGGACTCTGAGGAGAATAAAAATAAAACGTCAAGCTGATGTGACCCAGAGGCAGTCTACCAGCAACCACGAGCTGTGAAAAGCTTTTGAAAAGCTTATTTGGCTAAGAGACCAGCTGAGCCAGGAAAGCCTGGGCTGGTTCCAAGAGCTGAACCACAGGTGCTGAGGAGGCAGCCAGGGGTCACTTGGGAGCAGCCTGGGCAAGCATCTGGGGGAGGGAGGACGCTGCCCTCAATTCCCTGGCTTCACAATCAAGCTTGCCTGCTTACCTGTACTGTTTGGACCCAGCGATGAAAATTCGTTCTGAAAAGGTGGGACTGAACTCTTGGCTATTCTCACCTTTTAAATAAGGGGGAAAGAGTTGGATAGAGAACAGAGGGGAGAAGAGAACAGAAATTCAGCACTTAGGAGAGATACATTTTACAGCTGGCTTCTTGGGCCATTCTTCTCCCGCCCACCCAGACCCACCTCCACCTGGTGGCTCACCTCCCTACCATCACCTCTTTCTCTTACTACCTGTCCTCACCTCTCGCTCCCCAGCCCAGCAGTCATGAGCAGAGGGCGTGCCTGTAATATGGTGACCATAAGGGTGCCCACCTCACCTCAGTTACTGTGACACTTAAGTAAGATAATCCACATAAAACACTCAACACACGCTGGCACACAGTAATGGTTCAATAAATATAAGCTATTGTATACATATCTGTATGTTTTTTGGTGTCCCTGAGTGGCACAAATGGTTAAGTGCTGGACTACTAACCTCCCCAACCCAAGAGGCATAGTTGGGGGGTGGGCAGGGGAGGCATGTGCCCCTAGGCACAAGTCCAAGGGGGAGCCAAATGAGGCTGGCTGGCAAACCACCCCCCACATCGATGGCTCGCTGCCCTTGCTAAGCCTCTGCCTAACCCCTTGCTACTCAGAGGCGCATCAGAAGTAAGTGTGGTGATCTGCTTCTGAAAGATCACAGCCTTGAAAACCCCATGGAGGAGCAGTTGTACTCTGCACACATGGGGTCACCATAAGTTGGAATCGACTCAACGGCAACTAACAACAACATAATTTTCACATTATCTCATTCACTCTTCTTTAAATTTTTATTTTCTCATTGCTCCTCAAAAACCAACCAGAAGGAAGTGGAAGATGAGGAGAAGAACGTGTACATGTGGGAAATGCCTTCACAAACTCTTGGGTCTCTCCAGACTCCACCAAGAAACTGCCTGAGTTGGAGGGTAGAGTGTTGAAGAAAAGGAGGACTCCTGGCCCTACCCAGGCCTCCTAAGAGTTTCTCTGTCTCTCAGGCACTGCTACCGTTACTAGGTATTTTGAGGTATTTTGAGCAGATGCAGAAGGTCCAGGCTAGGCCTCACCCTCCAGTGGCTTGCTGCTCTAGACTGGCCCAACAGGACCAGAGCAGGTGTTCACTCTTTGGGGTGGGGCCATCTCTAGGTAGAAGGTGATGAAGGGCCTACAGGCCCCAGAGGGGCTTTCCAAGAGGCCTGGCCTTTCCTGTCTGGGGCTTCTCTTGAGTCGCTCAGCTGCTCACGGTCACAGCAGAATGCTGATGTCCTGCTCATTGAGCCTGCACAGAGTGCCCAGGACTGGGAAGACGGCCCAGGAGGCCCAAGCATTCCTGCCTCCTAGCTCTCCTCCCCTGCTCTGGCCACAATGGGCAAAAACCTCCACTTGCCACTTCACCCTTCTTGTCCTCCGTTTCTCAGGGCTTTTATAGCTCCCACTTGGTTATTGGCTTAACCCCCTGTGGCATCTTATGAGAATCTTACATAGCAGTCACCCTGACCTTCCTCTTCCATAGGAGGACCCTGAACCCAGCCTCATCTGTGCCTGGCCACCTTTGCACAAAGGACTGCCAAGCTGCAGGCCCACCTGCAGGCCTACCCCGTCTGCCGTTTCTGCCAATAGCCCTGACCCAGTAGCTCTTACATTCGGCCTGGGCAATGATGGAGATGGCAGCCAGTCCTCCCTCGGAGCCTTCCTTGGCTGTGCCTTTGGTGATCACATCGTTCAGGATATCCCACTTCCCGCAGAACACGGAGCTCTTCTCTGAGGCCTTAAGCTTGCACACGGAGCTTTGATTCTTCCCCACTGTCTGCGCCTTCTCCTTGGCTTTGGCGAGCTCCTTCTGCTGCCCGACTGCCGAGCCAGGGGTGCCTGGACAGGCCATTTCCATCACTGCCATCTCCCAGGCTCACGCTCACCCTGAGAGAGACCAAACACAGAGCAGGTCACCATAATCCCAGACGCCAATAGGCCTAGATCAGGCTTGGGTTGGAGAGAAGTAGGAGGGAAAGGGCCTCTGCCTCTTCATGCCACATGTATTTATTTTCCAACACCCTAAATGGTAAAGGAGTCAACCTTTCAGCATCTACACATGCACCATGTTGTGTGTGCCCTGGCCCTTCCAGCTCCCCAGCATAAACGAACTCCTCCACTCTGTCCAACAGGATTCTGGAACCATCTCCTCTAGGGCAGTGACAACACAAACATCTGGGCTGCCTTTTTCTTGCCTTTATAATGGCTGCATCTTTTTCTGTGGTTGGTTTTACGGCAAATATATGCTCCCCTAGGAAAGGGTGGTGGATCCTACCCTCCAAAACCATCTGTTACCTCACTGACCCCACACAGGCCTTGCCTTCTTAGAGGACTTGTCTATACCCAGCCACAGTCGCTTTTCTCCAAATGGAGAGAATCAAGTTTTTGCTTTTGTTTTTCCCAGCAGAAGGTATATATGTATGTATAAGTATGAATGTGTGTATGTGCATGTATACGTATACATATATACATACACACACACACACACATGTATAAACACACACATATGTATAAAGTCTTAGAAAGTCTAAAATCAGCATGCAAATAGCAGAGCTCAGTAGTTGGCTTCTTTCCTAAAAGGCATCTGTTTGTGGCTCTCTAGAAGGAACTGACATGCTTCCTCCTATAATGTCCTAACTCATTTGCTGAAAACTTCTTCTAGGTATCATTCCTCTTTCAGGCGACATTAGTAGTGGAATTTATATTAGAACCCCAACACCAACCTATAGCTCTAAAAATATGAGGACAAAGAACAAGAATTCAGTTTTATCTGGGTTCTATCTCGGCCAGCCCTGTCTGTTACCAAGGAAGTGACAATCTGTCTGAATAGCATGGAGACCAGAACTGTCATGGAAGACAACAGCACTGGTCTGAGATTGTCACCATTTGGAAATCTTCTTAATGACCAGGACTGTGGACTCCCAAAGGGCAATGCACCTCTGGGGTGTGACTTGCTTTAGACAAAGCCTGGGAAGGAACCAAATGCAGCCAGGTTTTTAATAACTGTCCTCTGATGAGAGTTTTAAAACAGTAACTAACAGCTGTAGTCTTCCCTCCTGTAACTCCATTAAATCTAGATCACCCCTTCCATTTGCTCTTGGGGAAGAAAGACAGATCATGTAAAGCCAAACCTCTAATGTCTCTGGCCCTTGGCCTGTGAGACCGTGGGAAGCTGGGAAATACTAGGTTGAAGCCTTCTTCCTATTGAATCTCCCTCACTCATCTTTCCCCACCACATGGGCTACCAAAGGCTGAGCTTTTTAGGCTGTGTTGCCCATTCCCGAAGTCTCCTGGGTTACAGGAAACAGAAGGAAGGGGAACTCTTGGTTTTCCCTGGTCAGAACAGTGTACACAGTTGTGCCCCCAGTATGTAGCATAGCAGGGCACAGATCAGACAATGGATGTTGGCTGAATGATGGGATCAAAGGATGAAGAGTGCTTTTCTATGCCTTTCAGACACAAGATGAGCCTGAGCACTGGGGATAAAGAGAGCCCATTTGACTGATGAGAAAGATGAGGCTGAGTGGTGCATAGCTTGTTCCAAGGGCACTCAGTAGTCCAGTGATCTAGCTGCCCTCGAGCTCAGAGAGCCTGTCTCTCTCTGGTATGGCCCACCGAGTGTTCTGGATTGCTCATCCTGAGCTAGAGCTCCTCCAGAGAGGCTGTGGGGCATCCCCTTGCCCCTGGGAGCTGTCCTTTCATCTTGCGGTTAGGTAGGCAGCTGGCCAGGGGCCCTGTTTCTCCCTCCATGAGCACACCAGCCTTCTCCATCCCCAGAGAAGAAGCTGAGGCTGAGGCTGAGGCAGCCAAGCTCAGAGCCTCCTTTGCAGTTCCCTGATGACTCATTCAACAGCCTGGCAAGCAGAGAGAGTAACAAAGAGACTGTTGAGAAGCTGACCCAGCAGATGGCAGCTGAACCTGTGAAGGGCACGGGGAAATGGACTGACCCTCACCTCCCAGAGGCACAAAATCATGCCCTGAGAGCTGTAAAGCTTCTCCTGTGGCTCTTTTCCTATGCCACATGACCATGACTCAGACCCTCACCGATAGCCTCCAAGTTCAAGAGACTATTCTTGGGACACATTGGCCTGACAGCAGCACTCCTACACACACACATGCTCACTCCCCCTTCTTCCCCAACTTCTGTATGGGTTCTGGTCTACAAAAAGAAAAAAAAAAAAAGTTCTGCAGTAAGCCTGGGACTGCTGGCCAGGTGGCCTTCCCAGCCCTGGGCTTCAGCCCCTGGCTCGTTGCCCTAGCACACAGCCCCACATCTCTACCCCTTGTCTCTCCTGCAGCTTATGGGGGAGGCAAGGACTAAGTAGGAGCTAGTTATGTTTCTGCCTCTGAAGGCAAGTCAAAATCCTGATCCATTACTCAGCCTGGACACTCTCCATTCCACTCAGGCCTCAAATGCATTTTGACCCTGACGTTCTCTGTGTCAGAGCTGTGAACATGAGCAGTGGCAACAGCCAAACCCACTCAGCCCACCCACAAGTTCATGAAAACAAAAGAGGAAAGGAGAAGTAGAATTCATTCAGTATTATTTTAGGACCTGATGCATGTACGATGCCTGTTGTCTCTCCTGTGGAGCCCTGATGACCCCGTGGAGAAGTTTGGGGGGCAGGAATGACTGGCGTGGTACCAGAATCAACCCCGGGTCCTAGCTGTGTGATGTGCCTGCTGTGAGCAAGGCTCCTGAGTCCTGAGACTGAATGTGGCTCCCCACCAGCTAGTAAAGGTCTTTTGTCCAAGTTGAGGAATTCTTAATCTGAGTTCAAGGATGGCTTTAGGGAGAACTGTGAGTCCCCAGAAATAATGCGCCATTTGTATTTTTCCAAGAAAAGAGGTCCATAGCTTTCATCATATTCTCAAAGGGTCTGTGTTCCCCAGAAGGCTGCTCTAGTATCCCTAAAAGATAAGCACGAGAGCAAAATGTTCGATTCCGGCTCTGTCCTTCCAATCCAAGGAAGAGATCTGTAACTCGGCGGTTTCCAACCTGACTGTAAGTTAGAATAACCAGATGACTTCTTAAAATCACTCACCCTAGGCTACTGAATCAGAACCACTGGGCATTAGGCCCAGACCTGTACTTTTGACAAGTTCTCTGGATGATTCTGATGCTGAGGGGCCAGGGACTACCATCTGACCCTGCTCTACACTCTAAGGCTGCACCACCCAATATGGTAGCCACTAGCCACACTTGTCTATATAAATTAATTAAAAATCAGTTCCTCAGTTACACTAGCTACCATACTGGATAGTGCAGATGGAGAACATCTCCATTGATGCAGAAAGTTCTATTGGATGGCACTGCTCTAAGGCAATAGCAATGTTTTCCCTGACAGCAAAACTCCCGTTCCTTGGATTCTGGGACAGAAATGGGGTTTAGGCTGAATGAATTTTTTATTAACTGTAAGGTACAAAAATAATGTTTTAGGTTTTGCTCTTTAATGATGGTAACTTAAAAAATGTATCCTATTTTAGTTTCCTGCTTTAGTAAGTACAGTGCAATGAAATCACCAGACTAGGAACTTTTTTTTTTTTTTTTTAAAGCAGTGGGACCATTTTTGTCAAATGAAATCATACCTCAACCTCCAATATATAAAAGACCTAGAAGCATGCAACTGGTATGTAACTCACATGAGAAACAGCTGCTCTGGGTAAGAGTGTGGGAAGAGCCCCATGTGCTCAGCTTCCCTTCGTCCACCAAGGACCTCTGTGGAGTCTTGGTCTTTGAGGAAGACCGTTTGAAAACCAGTGGCCTAGCAGATCTTTTGAGGTTCCTTCTAGTTCCAAGAACGTAAAGATTTGTCAGGATTAATTTAGGGACAGAGGACTCCAATTCAAAACAATAACTGTCACTGTTTATTAAGCACCTACTGTTACTAATCTCATTTTCATATGTGAAAGCTGAGGCTTAGAGAAGTGAAATAGGCTGCTAAAAAAGTTTCAGAGTTACAAGTTGTGGAGATGGGGCTGAACCAGGCTGCTGCCTTCTGAGTCTGCAGGCTAAACCTGGGCAGGTAACTTAATTAACTTCTCTGAGTTTCTTGTCTTTGTTCTTCAGAGTTGTTTTGAGGACTGAGTGAGGTAAAGTATATGAAATGCCAATCGGTTTGCCTGGCTCATAGAAGATGTTAAATGAATGTTCATTCCCTTGTCCTTACCAGGCTAGTGAACATCGTTACTGAGACAATGGGACTTCTCTGTTTCAGCATCATACAGTCAAAGTGCCTTGTACCTTACCTAAGGCATTCAACACCTTGAGCCTTGGCTCTCCCACATATAAAGGGGAAATAAAAATCTCCATCTTACAGTGCCACAGTGACCATTTCTCCTCTTGAGAATGTCCACTGAGGGGCCAGGGCAGACCAGGGCAAATCCCTCTCACGATTATTTCATCTGGAAGTAGAAACTTGTCCTTCTCTGAATGCCCAGAGGGACAAACTGCAGAAGTGTAATGACTCAACTTCCTTAATAAGATATTGGTTGAAAACCAATCTCATCCTGATGCTTCCTCTTTTAAACCTTCAGCTTGCCCAGCCACCAGGCCACAATGGGAAAGGCCAGCCTCTGCCAATCAAGAACAAGGGGCTGTGGCCAGGAAGGGGAACCAGAGGCAAGTGGTCGGCAGAGCAAGCGGGCCTGGCAAAATAGCCATCTGGCCAGGCAGACACAGTGGTCCCTATCCATGCTCAGCCTGGCTCCCCTTCTGCTCTGCCTGCCCTCCCCAAGCCCTGGCCCCCAGCCTCTATTCCAGCCAGACTGTTCCCTCCACTTGCCTAAGCAGGACTGCAATGTGCAGACCCGATTCTTCTTCTTTGCTCGCCCTGTCCCTCCCATAGACAATGCTTTCTTCATTAATGTCTGCCCAGATCTCATCTATCCTTTAAGACCTATCTCCTTGGTGAAGCCTTTTATGATAGGCTTCTTCATTCATTCAGCAAGTGTTCCATGAGCGTCTCCTAAGTGCTAGGGGCTTTAATAACCACTACATTCACTAAATGCCTTCTGTGTGCTAGGCACTGAGCTGTATGCTTCATCTAGATTACTGAACTTCACAGTAACCCTGCAAGGATGATAATTTTATTCCCATTTTACAGATGGAAAAAACCAAGGTGCAGAGAGGTAAGTTACCTGCAGGAAGAAATGAGGCTCAATTTATACAAGTAGGGCATCTAACAAGGGTTTAGGGCTAACATCAAGACATTCCTGGCCCTTTCACCTGGGACCCGAAGATCCTCAGCTCCTTTCTAGAATAAAGACTTGTTGGCAGAGGTACCTGGAACATTCAGGAACTGAGCAGTATTATTATCTAGGTGGATATTAAAAAAAAAAAAAGAAAAAGCCAAACCTGCTGCCGTCAAGTCGATTCCGACTCATAGTGATCCTACAGGACAGAGTAGAACTGTCCCAGAGGGTTTTTAAGGCTGTAATCTTCACAGAAGCAGACTGTCACATCTTTCTCTTGAGGAGCAGCTGATGGGTTCAAACCACCAACCTTTCAGTTAGCAGCTGAGCGCTCAACCACTGTGTCACCAGGGCTCCTTAGGTGGATATTGCTACACCTACTTTACCCCTAGGATCTGGTCACTGTTAGTAACAATTTCTTAGATGATGTAGGCAGGAAGGCCAAGAATGAAAAATGAGGGGGTCTCATCATTAAGGGCTGAATCAGTAGTAAATTTGTCAGACTTCTAGTTGAGTTATACCAGTACATGCTCCTGGGGTGTTAGAATTTTTAATTTAATTAGTTTAACACGTCATTTCAGCTTCTTAAAACAATCAAACCCGCACATAACATACATATACATAAACCAGAGTTCCAGGCAGGATGGCGCTACCTTTAGTGAAAGAATCACTGAAAGATGTGCTTTAGCAAGAAGAAAAGTAAATCAGAGGGAAAAAAGCATGCAAGAAATAATAGTAGGCATAAGAATTGATATGTTGGTCAATTTAATTAACAATGGAATGTAAAAAAAATTTAAAAACATTAAAAAAAAATTAAATTCTAGACAACAATGAAAAGGAAAAAGGTGGTGTGGGTTGTTCAATGAGTAAAGAGTGATATGATCCTTGCCTTCTTGGGAAATTTACATATGAAGATGTTTAAATTTCCTTAGAAAAAAATTACAGTTACATATTTTAAAATTTAAGGGTAACTACTATAAAAATAAAAGTACAATTCATAGTTTCTAAACGAGAAGGATAAGGCAGGAAAATAGCAACCTTTTATATCTCTAACAGAAGACAAGGAAAGCAGGAAAAAAGAATAAAGAAAAAGGATAGTAAATATAAAATGAAAACACAAGCTAAGGTGGGAGAAATAAGTGAAAATATTAATATACCATTAATCACAATACACATGAATGGGTTAAGCCAATAGATAATTAGACTGCATTTAAAAAAATTTAGCTAGATGTTGCCTTATAGAGACAAAACAGTTATACAGAAAGGTTGAAAATACAGTGATGGAAAGAGACTGTCTGGCAAATACATGTACTCCTCACTTATCGACTATCCCATTATCTGACATTTCACATTTACAACAACAGTAAAAAATATACTATTTTGCACATTAACAATGTACGTCAGTTAGTAATGAATGCCGACATGCAAGGTGGATTAACAATGGCTGTGACAGTTAGACAGTTAGAGGTTATGTGTCAACTTGGCTGCGCCATGATTCTCAGTGGTTTGGTAGTTATGTAATGATATAATTTGGCAGTTATGTAATGACGTAGTCATCCTCCATTTTCGCATAACACCAATTTTTGCATAACAACCTGGTCTTTGGAACCTAACCATGGAGATAAGTGAGGAGTGGGTGTACTAGCAACAAAACAAAAAACCCAAAGCATTATTAATATTGGACAAAATACTTAAGACAAAAAAAAAAAAGAACAACTTAAGACAAAAAGATACAACAATCACTTATACGCCCCCAATGACAGAGCATCAAAATCCAATGACTGGTGGCAAGTGGAGGCTTTGTGGATGAGTAGGTTCTTGGCTTCAGAGTGTTCTGTCAAACTGTAGAGAACTGCAGGATCTTAGAACACAGCATTCCATGAGCATGTTTCATGTTTGCTGGGTGTTGGGCCCTGTGCTGAGTGCTGGGAATACACTGAAGAAGAAGACACAGTCCCTTGAGGAGCTAACAGTCTACTAGGGGAATGAGACAAGTAGTCAGACAATTACAATACAATACAGTAATACAATGACAGAGACAGACATGCAACAGATGCAGTGGGAGCACACAGAGAGGCACCTAGTCCAGCATGGGGGGGGTGTCACAGAGAGGCACCTAGTCTAGCATGGGGGGTGTCATAAAGAGGCACCTAGTCCAGCTTGGGGGGTGTCATAAAGAGGCACCTAGTCCAGTGTAGCAGGTGTCATAGAGAGGCACCTAGTCCAGCATGGAAGGTGACATAGGGAGGCACTTAGTCTAGTCTGGGAGGTGTCATAGAGAGGCACCTAGTCCAGCGTGAGGGGTGTTAGAAAGAGGCACCTAGCCCAGTGTGGGGGGTGTCATAGAGAGGCACTTAGTCCCACCTAGGAGCGTCAGGAAAGGCTTCCTAAAAGGTGACGCCTGGTCTGAGTGTCAAAGGGTAAGCAAGAATTGCCCAAGAGAAAGGAAAGGGTATTCTAGGTAGAGGGGACATCAACAGTTAAGGTTCAGAGGTGAGTTTATCTGGGAATTATGAACTGCTTGAAGTAGCTGGTGGGTAAAGCTCACAGGAGATGAGGAGATGAAGCTGGAGACCAACTTCACATACCAGATATAACCCCAGGATTTAAACTGTCAGAAGAGCGAGAGGGTATCATTTTACATTCCCTCAAACTCTTAGGGGCAGAGTTACAGGTGGAGAAACAGACAGGACAGGGGCAGATGGTAGATGCTGGGCATTAAGTGAAAATCCTGCCATTGGTACTGAACCTTCCCGGCCTAGGCTGACAATACTGCAAGTTACAGGCCTCTGGAAGGCTTGCTTAATTCTCTCAGAGAGACAGATAGGCAAATGATCATTGGGACCTAAAAACAGTCATGTGAGGAAGAAGAAACAGGCATCGTTGAGGACCACACTAAGGCACTCTTGAGTGAAAATTCAGCTGGAGGAATCTCAAAACCTGCCTCACTTGCCAGCTTGAAGACTGCTTCCCAGGAGAGCAATTTCTGTATAAGCATTTCCCATTAAGGAGGCTATGAAATGTGAATGTACATTAATCATTAAAATCTTACAGATCAATTATAAGAAAGAAAACTGACATGCCCACAAAAACTCAGTCTCACCATCAATTCCGTAGGTCTAAATGCAGGGTAAATAAAATTTACGGAGTAAAATTTATGACTGTCCTCCAATTCCCACCACACTCCAGTCAATGCTGGCTAGCCCCAGGCATGCAAAAACACTGCCATCTTCAAGGCACCTTAGCATAGGTCTTACCCACCTCCAGCTTCTCCCTGACTCCTTCCCATCCCACAGTGATGCTAAGCTAATCTCAAAACATCATGTCCTTATAACTTCAAGGTCAAAGACAACTGATGGCTCTCCACTGCTTATGGCTCCAGTCCTAATTCTGCAGTCCATAATCTGTCTGACCACTGTTTCCCTAAACACAGGGTTTTGGCTCTGGCCATCTGATCTCTCCACAAACCCATACTCAACCCTACAGGTCTCCGAGTGTGCCATGTCCTTTCACGGTTGCCTGCACGGTCTGCCTGTCCTTCACCGGCAAAGCTCAGGCTTCCACCTCCAGGAAGCCCCTCCCAACGGCTCCACCACCCCAGTGGCCTCCTTTTCTGACTGTCTTCAGCACTTGGTCTCCACACTCTCCTCACCATTACCCTGGCATTTAATCACACACTCTTTTCTCTTTTACTCATCAAATGCAATATGCAGGTGAAAGAGCTCAGGAAATGATAAAGCATTATATAAACAAAGCCATTTTTTTGTGTGTACAACTCATAAAGTCTAAGTATGGTAATACCGAAAAAGATGCATAATCAGAGATGTTCCAGGTATTTTTATAATAGTAAAAAACTGGAACAAAAATGTCTAATTCCAGGGTAGGGATAATTTTTAACAAATCATGTTATAGCCATTAAAATGTTTACAAATAATTTTTAACAATATGGAGAAATGCATATAGGATACAAAGTTAATAGAAAAAGGACACAGAATTATCGGCTGTCCCTGGGTTACAAAGGTCCCAACTCAGGGACAACTCGTACTTGCCCTTCGATGTTAGGTAAATTTGCCCTCACCTTGAAATGACTGTACCAATCCCTACTCAAAACAAATTTTTCATCACGATCACCTCCACTTGCTGCATGTGTAGCTCTTCAATCAGTGAAAAGGCTTCGAGCTTTTTCTTACACTAAGTAAGACTAAATAAGAACAGTATGCACCTGTTCCGACTTACCTACAAATTCTTAAAGTCACACTCAAGAACTGATCTCGTTTGCAACCCAGGGACTGCCTGTATAGCTAAAGTGTGATCTCATATAACATATGTCTATATACAGTGAAACTAGTGAGAGCCGGAACTCCACAGGACTGCCTTGTTTTTCCAGGTCTCCCAACTTTTCCACTTTTGATGGGGTGCAGACTTAAACTTTTCTATCACTTGTTTTAGTGAAAAATATTTGCGTTTTCCTTCTCTGACAGGTTTCGGCCTTACACAGGTTCCGGCTTCCGCAGGTTTTACTGTATCAACATTTATAAATACACAGACACGTACGGCAATGGTTCTCTTTTGGTGGTGAGCTTACGGATGTTTTAATAATCTCACTACTTTTTTAATTTTTCCACATTTTTTTCTGGCGAGCATATATCACTTTTCTCAGTTTTAACTTTTTAATAGATAATATTTCCAAATGGTAAAAAAAATAAAAATACAGAAAAGTTATACAGTGAAAAGTGTAACTCCTTCCCACCCTTCCCCTGCTCCTCTGAGGGAATCCTGTTATCAGTTATTTTGTCTATTCCTTCAGAGCTGTTCTCTGTAGTATTACTTTTATGAGAAAAAGCTATAACTAACAATAGGTCTCTTGATGTGAGATGAGAATTTAGGAGGCATCCAGTCCACATCTGTGAGTGGGGCTTAATAAACACTTGATGAGCCGCCTCCCCCAAACCCCCAGCTCCACTCCCCCACCCCCACCACACAAGCTTCTCACCAGAACCTCTGTGGCTGGTCAGTGATTCTGGCAGCAGGGCCACTAAAACAGAAGGCCATCCAACAGGACCACTGGGCTGGAAACGGGCAAGCTTACGCCTCCAGGTTTTGGTTTTCATTTCACTCTTTTTTGTCCTCCCTTGGGGGCTGTGAGCTTTATCAGTTGTGACTCAAGAAGTAGAAAGGTGCTCAGAGATGGCTCTGTCAGCCATCCTCAACTTCTGTGGCCACTGCTTCCCTACTTTTATTTAGAATCTTCTGATGACAAACATGCAGTGGTTACAGGCCTGCACTAGTGCTGGATGTCAGAAATGCTTGTGGGCACGAGTGACCCCATGAGGACTGGGAAACATAGCAGAACTGGACCTGAAAGGAAACTGCCGGCCCCTCCTTCACTGCTTATGTGAAGGGGTAGAATCTGAGGGCTGGTCCCAATCCAGGAAACCCAAGGGAGGGTAGGGTTTTTAGCTAGCCTCACCTACCTTCCTTATATAATATCTGATCCTGGGTTGTTTTTTTTTAATCTTTATTTTTTTTCAAAGACAAAAATAATACCTGTCCATTGTAAAAATTTAAACAATACAAGAGTGTCTAGAGGGGGGAAAAAATTCCTGCACCACCTCCCCCTTCCTGCAACATAAGAGACAAAGTTTGGTGTAAATTCCTCTAGCTCTATTACTATACACACACGAACATATAATTTGGAACAATTTTAAAAAACAAATGTGGGGTTATACATACATAAATTCTACAAGTTGCTTCTTTCACTTAACAGTATATTATGGATACTGTTCCCCTTCAGTGTATGTAGATCTTCTTAATGGCTCCATAAGATTCCATGGTATCGTCATGTCTTCACCTATTCCTCTACGAATGGAATTTCAGATTGCTTCCAATTTTTTACTCTTATAAGCAATACTGCAAAAAACACCTTTATTCACATCTTTGTGCATTTGTACAAGTAATCCTAGGTATGGTAAACTCCGGGAATCAGAATTTCTGGGTGAAATTCTTGGTGGGATCTCTCCCTTATCCTTTTTTCTTTGTCAGGGAATTAGGCAATATCTCATCTATCACTCAAGGGCAGGTGGTTCCCAAACATTATATTAATCATGGTACTTATAATCTAGTTAGGGAGAATGGGTGGATGGATAAATAAATGATAAAGGAATCACAAAATGATCTTAGGATCAGAAGGGCCCTTAGAGATCATTTATTCCAACATATCACTTAATCCTGAGGAAGAGCCATCTAGCTATATAACAGGATAGTACAGCCTTGGCATCAAAAGATCTGAGTTCGAATCTTAGTTTCTCAATTCTCTGGTACGTGACCATGGGCAGCTCACTTAATATGAGACTCAGGTGTCTCATCTGTAAAATAAAATAGGGATTCTCAAACCTACATAACAGGATTTTTGCAGGATGATGAATTGTTTCAATGCCCAATATGATGCCTGGCACACAGTGGGTGCTATGTAAATGTCAGCGGCACCACCAGTGATACGGACGCTATTACAAGATAACAGTCCTTTCCGTGATTGGAAGTACAAATTGTTTGAAAGTCCTTGCCTGTGCAGAGATGACACCCACATTCCATAGCTTCTAGCCAGCGGTCCTAGTGTCAAATGGAAGATCTGGAACAGAGTCCCTATCAAAGGAGGAGGAGGAGAACCCGAGTGCAGAAGGTCAGGGGTCATCAGCAAGAAAGGGTCAACCCATGTGGGAGGATATTCTTTACTGAGCATTCTGCACAGCTTGCTCAGTGCCCCTCCGTGGGCAGTGGCTCAGTGCTGAACAGCCTGAGGAAAGAACCACTGCTGCACGATGGGCAGGGACCCAGAATTCCTTGGCAGCTAGAGCTGAAATCAGTCATCCCATGGACATCTTTGGGTGTTTTCAACAACCTGCTGCTATGTGTATACACATAACTACATGCTGGATGTCAGTAATAACTAATAATAACAGCAACTATCATTTACTGTTTACTAGGTATTAGGATGTATTAGGTGGTACACGAATTTATTTCTGGAATCTTCACAACGATCCTCTGAGCAAGGCACTGATATAATTCCCTTTATATGGAGGAATAAACTGAGGCTCAGCAAGTCCAACAACTTGCTCAAGGCCTCACTGCAAGCAAGTGACAGCAACAGGATTTGCACACGGGGTTCTTTTATGTCAAAGCCCATACTCTTAACCACTACACTGTCTGCACTTTCAAACAATCTAAGCTTTAAAAACTAGGACCTCAAATTCAGAAGCTGCCAGAAGCCAAAGGTTTGTTAGTAAGAAATCCAGGTACTGACCCAGGAGGAAGCATGAACACAGCCTGCCTATGTTCTGGAAAAAACAACTTTAAAATGCAATGGGGAGGAAACACTGTGGCAGACCTGTGTTCCTTAGCCCACCCACACCCTGCACAGCAGGGCCCAGGTCAGGAACCAATTCTGTGACAAAATTCCAATTTGCCATTCATTTTGTAAAGCCTGGCTTCTAGCTTCTTGAGCCTGTTTTACTGTTCTTTTATAATAAAGCCTTGAACATCAGCTGCTATCCTCATAAATATGGTCAGTAGTTTGTCCCCAGGCCCAATGTGGGACATTTTATAAACTTTAAAAGAAAAGTTATTACAATGCATCTTCATTTCAACTTTCAAGTTTTTGCACGAGAAGAGCCAACAGCAAACAGAAAAGATGCTACAGGAGGTATCTTTGATCTATAGAAACCAGTATGGAATTGGTATGGAGGAGAACATGGGGAAAAAGCAGTATCATGGGAGGGCGGGAATCAACCACATGTGCACTTCATTTTCTACAATAAGCAGCAAGGGATTTTTAAAACGTATGTTACATTAAAAAAGCCTCAGATTTCCCACTCTGAAATCTGCAGGTTGGGGTATTTGGCTTAACTGAATATTTTCTTTATGTGGGAGCTGCAGTGTATACCATTCAACAATTACCAATTTCCAAAGACTGCAGTGCCATCAACCGCCCTCAACTCTACAATCACGCCGTACGCAACCAGGTTTCTCTGATGAGTCAAAATGCACTTCTCTGCATCTTGCCAAGCTTCCAGGTCATCATTACAAGCAACGTTTTGGTTGTGAAAAACAACTCTCCTTAGTTAACCTTTCAGATAGGATTCGAACAAAGACCAGTTCCCTAGGCTATGCTCAATCCCCCTGAAATACAACTTCCCCCTCCTTTCTCGGTTTATAAATCAGGTTTTCACAGGTGGCACTGGCTTCAAGCAGGATCTACCTGTATTAAGAGAAGACAAAGAAAGACAGGCTTAGCCTTCCGTATTAAGAGAAGACGAAGAAAGACAGGCTTAGCCTTCCATATTAAGAGAAGATGAAGAAAGACAGGTTTAGGCTCCAAGTTAATGGCAGTCACTGGTGACTGGTTCTGAAATTGAGGAACTAGTTTGAGGAACTTCAGAATAAACAAGAAACCCAAACAACTTGGCTTTCCACAGAAGACTTCCAACGCATAAGGGTAAATGGAAGGAAGCACGTGGCCGGTTTGGCTCTACCCTTTGGCGGTGGAACCCTGACCCTGGCCTCCTTTCAGATGCTGCCTTACATACATGCTCTTTGACAAACTTGCCTGAGTGACCAGCTTGAGGACATGAGCAGTAGGGGTGCATTTGACATGGCCCTTTACAATGAGGGGTTCACATTCCTGCCACCCCTGGGAATAAAGCACAGAGCCTGGCGACATGTGGTATGGAAGTGAGTACTCTCAAAGGATCTCAGGCAGATTCCTTAGTGAAGGATGGGTAACCCATGAAACACCCTGTGGCTCTTTCATCCTCTCTCTGGCCAACAGGGCAGAGAAAGGAGGAGTTTGGATTCTAGTCTTATATTTTCATTCAACTACAAATATTTATCCAGTGGCTACCATGCTCCTGTCACTGCGCTGGCCAGTGGGAATACAATGGCAACCAAGACAGACAAGATCCTTGCCCTCACAGAGCTCCTTCCCCCAAGTGTTGAAGTTTCTAGGTTGCTATAAAGCTCCTATTTCAAACTGAAGAATGGTACAAGGTCCCAAGATGAGAGGAATGTCAAGGGTGTTCCCACCCAGATACCTGCAGAATGGGGAGGTGAGGTTCCTTCCCTCCGAGGGTCTGAGCAGCTGTGTATATGACATTAGAACCAGATCAAGCTGGAAAAGGAGGGCCACTGGGCAGTGGTGCCTTCCTTGCTCCTCTTCAGTGCCCACAGATTTGGTTCATGATTCAGCACCTGGGTAGAACTGTAATGAGCCTGCTTCCATGCCCATCTCTCCCCTGCCACTATGAGCTCTTCTAGGGCAGCAACTCAATCACCCGCATTTTATGTTCTAGCACCTAGCCAAGCCTGGCACATGTGGCACATTTGGCAAGCATTCATTGACTGAAAAAAACGACTGACACACTCCTGAGGAATAAATGAGTGTCCCAGGCTCTGAGAGCCTGGTTGCCTTGGAATACGAATGTCTAGACTGTCCAACCGCCTGGCAAGCCAGGGGCGGGGGAAGAAGGGGTGTCACAGTATGGTGGCCAGTTATCTGATTGAGCCCCAGCAAGAAGGTATCATAGAAGCTGGCTGCTGAGCCATCCCTGTGGTCCCCTTTCTTAAAGGCTGACCTGTTGTTAGTTGCCACTGAGTTGGCTCTAACTCATGGCAACCTTATGTATAACAGACGAAATGTTGCCCAGCCCTGCCTATGCCATCTTCATGATCACTGGTATGTCTGAGTCAACTGTTGTGGCTATTGTGTCAATAACGTTGATTTAGAGACCCAACAATTTCCAATTTCTTGAGAAGATGACCCTTCTGAACTGGACCATATCCATTTGGGCTCAGATCTGCAGATGTGTGCTAGGGAGGGAGTACAGTACTCTATTCTTACATTTGTTTTGGTAAAGCTATTCCTCCCTCTCAAAGTATAGCATTTACCAGTTGAGACTGTTGGGCTTGGGCTCATGGAGCCTGACTCATCCAATTAACTCCTGGGCAAAGGACTCCATTTCTAATCTTAACTGGTAATAGCATCCACATTTGAGGCTGGCTAAGTCCCTGTTTCTTCCCAAGTCTGCCAGCCATTCCTAGTATCAACCAGAAGACTAATTCCGGCCCAATATAAGAAAACTTCAGTGTCAGTAGGAAGGTGGGTGGTGATCTTGGATACAATAGCTCTTTGCACTTACAGGGGGCCACCATCCAGATATGACATATATTTGCCCACAAGGAAAAGCCTCTTCACTGAGGGGTGCAGGACTGATCCAGCTGGATGATGCCTGACTATTCTGGCTCTTTTGGCCAAGTGCATGCCATGGGCAACATAACATGCCCCTTCTTCATAGAAGAAAGATACAGAAGCTTCTTGGTGCCCAGGTGGGTTTGTACCCTCACAATCAATCATTAATTTTTACTGAGCCCACACTTTAGGTAAGATACTCTTTGGCAGGGTAGGAAAGTGCTCTAAAGGTGCAGGCAACCTTTGAGACTTCTAGATAATCCTGCTCAGAACTGTATTTTCTTATCAACCTTGACCTCCTTTTGATCACATAAACTTCGTGGTACACGACAGCATCAAACAAATAGCTTTCTGTTTACTTTTTCTTAGACCCAGAGCAGCTGCTGCTTGGACTCCACCCTTCCCAGGCCTGGCAGAGCTTGGAGAAAGGCTGAGAGTAAGGGGGTCAGGGTAGGGGAATAAAGGGAGGAGCTATTTAAGAAATAAAATTCCGACTCCAGGAGTACTTCCTTTGCCCAGTGGCAGCAGAGCACAGTGAAAGAAGCCTGGGTTTTAGTTCAGGCTCTGCCATTAACTAGCTGTGTGGCCTTCAGCAACTCACTCAGCTCTCTTAAGCCACCATTTTCTCTTTTGTCAAATAAGGGAGCACACAAACACTAACGCTCATTTCCAATCTGTACTTTTTTTTTTTTTAACAGCATGATATTATTTATGTAAGTTTAAAAATATGCAAAACAACACTACATGCTGTTTATGGATACATACAAAAAAAAAAAAAACCAAACCTGTTGCCATTGAGTTGATTCTGGCCCTACAGGACAGAGCAGAATTGCCCCACAGGGTTTCCAAGGAGTGGATGGTGGATTTGAACTGCCGACCTTTTGGTTAGCAGCCAAGCTCTTAACCACTGTGCCACCAGGGCTCCTATGGATACATAAACACAAAAAACCCGTTGCCGTTGAGTCGATTCTGACTCATAGTTACCCTATAGGACAGAACAGAACTGCCCCATAGGGCTTCCAAGGCGGTAATCTTTTTTTCTTTTTTTAAATTGTGCTTTAGGTGAAAGTTTACAGCTCAAGTTAATTTCTCATTCAAAAATTTACACACATATTGTTTTGTGACATTGGCTGCAATCCCTACAAAGTGACATTAATGTGTACTTCTAATAGTTCTTTCTTGACAGAGCAGTTAAGGCCTAAGGTCACTTAACCATGTCAGTTCGAAGCCACTAATGGCTAGTCCAGAGTGATGGGGTATGGATATTGGGGGTGGAGGGAGTCTGCGGCTGATAAGGGAAACAAGATCACTTGCAAGGTCTAAATAGTTCTTCCCCTGCAGCTTCAATAAAGTCAAGCCCATGTGGGTGATCCTGGGCTTTGGTTATAGATATCCTTGCCCATCAGCCCTCAAGCCCAGCCCAAACTACACTGGTCTAGAGCAGCCTCTAAATAAAATCTCTGCCTTGAAGAACACCTGATATGGCTTTAGTGGTCAGAGGGTCAGCAGAAGGCCTCAGCAACCAGAAACTGGGAGGAAGAGATGGCCCATGAGTTCCCCCTGCTTCCTTCTGAGTCCACTTCTGGTCCTAGAAGTGTAGACAACTGAGGTGGAAGCAGGCTTGGAATTCCAGAGCTTCCTGAAACCCACAGTTTAATCTAGCCTTCAGATTTAATCTAGTATTTAGAGGCTCCAACTCAGGCGGGCAAAGAGAAGGCAGGTAGAAAAGGGTTCCCCAACAGGTCTTTCACACCAAAGTACGGCTTATATCTCTCTGCTCTCTGCCAAGGGATTTCCCAGCTCCCCGAGGCCAAAGCTCCCCTCCTGCTTCTTTGCTGAGTGTCACTGGAAGCGGGCCATTTTCCACTGTCAAGGTGGCTGGACTCAGGAGTGCAGTGACTGCTGATCTGGGCTCTGTGCCCTGTCCACACTACCCCCACGAGTTGGTCCATCTCCTGGTCAGTCAGCAAGCCCTGGGGGGCTCCCACTTGCTTCCTTACCCCTGTCTCCCAAGTCCTTAGGCTGGAGTGAGACTGATCCTTGGTGGAGGATTTTTCAACACGGTCTGCTCAGGACTTCCTCTGCAACCGTGCTGGCGACTAAATGTGCTTGTCACCTACACCCAGGCACAGGTGACTCACCTTCCAGAGAAAATGCTCTGCTCACCTAAGCAAAGTTGCCTGGAAAAAAGACTATGGCACCTATCCAATGCGTCTGGGGAACCAACTACTTACTGAGCTGGGTCCAGACACACTCTGCCTGTCACCTCCCGCTTGAAGTCAAGGGCGAGCTGCCACTCAGGCTGGCAGGTTTCATTTTCATCTGCACTGAGCTCCACAGGTCTTGACATCCGGTGATCTATTTTTTCTAAAAACTAGGTTCACTTTAGAAATGACTCCTCGGCCATCAAGACAGCTTCCCCAAGAGAAAACAAAATGTTATTTAAAGGGAACATCAGCCTGGTGGGACCCTATATTTTTGTTTTGTATTAAGAAGGGGAAGAATTTAAAACCTAATGTGAAACTGGTTTTTTCTTGTACAATTTAAATGGAAATCTGCAAGTCCCTGACTACAGATCCAGAGCCCCCAAACATGGTACTAGAGAGAAGCTGACAAAGACATATTTATAAGAGAGAAAGGGCGTGAGCTGGGGATACCACGTGGTAGTGGGAACCTTCCCCCACAGAACCAAAGTTTCCCCCCCAATCTCCCACAGAAGAACAAGTCCTTGCAGGCTTACATTCTATACAGTATTTTCCTTTTTTTTCACCTGCAGAGTGGTACCTACTTCACCACATGTGGCCCATAGAAAGGCCCACCTTGACCTCTGGCTGAGAGTTTTGAGAGGCCTTGGGGGGGCCCATGGTTTAGGATCACAGCACTGAGCAGGCCATGCCTGGGCCTTTTTAGGCTCATTTGGAGTGTAGTGAGAGCAGTATCCAAACGTAGTTAGTGTTAAGACAAGGAGTGCTCAATACCAAGGCCTCTAGACTGGAGAAATGTCCTCCTAGAGAAAAGGTCCTTCTCAGAAAACGACTCTTTGACCTATCACGCAGTCTGACCTTTCCTGACATTATCTTACAGAAAACAGGTCTAGTCACTGTGGTAACTGGCAACTACAGTACTACTACTGCTATTATGACCACTTACAACAATAAAAACTACAACGACAACATTAACAGCCATCATGTTCTAAGGCTTACCCTATGCAAGGCACTGAGCTCTGCACTTCATATATATTCTCTCACTTCCTACTCAAAACAATCCCAGAAAGTATTTCTGACCCCGTTATAGACGAGGCACCCAGTGCTTAAGAGAGGGAAATGATTTGCCTAAGGTCACAAAGCCAGATAGTGGCAGAATCTGTACTTGACCTGGGTCTGTTTGACCTGACAGCCTAAACCACCACATCTGATATGAGGACACCATGGACTTGCTCTACTGCTCTGGGCAAAGCACTTGGCCTCTCTGCCTTAGTTCCTACATCTGTGAAATGGGGATAAGCAGACCTGTCCTGTCTGCTTATGTTAAAAATATCACGAGCTATGCTGTTCATCTTTCATCTCTATTCATTAATAAAAGCAAGTACCCTGGTTTAGTTAAGTTCAAAATTGACATGTTTGAGGGCACAAAAAAAAAAAAAAAAAAAAAAAAAGCTCTATCCTGCCTATCCTTTCATGGGTAAGTTAGCAGAAAAAGCAGTGAACCAGATATCAATACTAGAAAAGGACATCGTGTTTGGTAAAGTAGGTCAGCGAAAATGAGAGAAATTCTCAATGAGACAGATTGACACAACAGCCACAACAATGAACTCAAGCATACCAACAATAAAATGTCACAGGATCAAGCAACGTTTTGTTATACCTAAGGTCCCTACAAGTTGGAGTTGACTTAATGGCAATTAGTAACAACAACAACAACAGCAACAGATGTCAAGAAAAGTGGGTTCAAATACTGGGCATGACACTGATTTTCTGCGTAATCTGGTCCACTTTATCTTTTTTAGGCTTCACTTTTCCAATCTTTGTCCCTGCCTTTCTTCCTACGAGTATTGTGAGAAAATACAAAAATAGCTGCAAAGAACTATTACTCTTGATGCCATATAATTTCAAGGGATTTATAGCAGGAAGATAATTAGTTAAGGGATGTAAAATACCAAGAAGGAAGCGGACCCTTTAAACTTGAATACAAAGAAGAAAGCACAGGCCACTAAAGAAAAATTACTTTTCTCAGCATTGTCACTCAGGTGATAAGTCCAGAACTTAAGACCCTGTAGCTAACAGACTTCAACGTCCCACCAGCTCAACTGAAATGATCTCCTACACAACTTGCCCTGTGTCTGGCCTTCCATTTCTCATCTACTGCTTTCGACATTTCAGTCAGCATCACCAAGTACATGCAAAGCCCTCACACGTGCATCATTCTAAAAGTTCACTCTACCCCCTGAAAGTGCTCAGCTGTGCTCCTTTCCCTCACTAGCAATCTTGGTGTTCAGAGACCTTCCAGTTCCCAAAATCCACTGACACAGATTTTCCCCCTCCCTGTCAATTTCACGCTGGTGCCATCAAAAGTGCCCATAATGCTCCGATGTTTCCAGTTTAACTGAAACACTAAAATGGGGCAAACAGGAAGCATCACACACAACTGCGGTAGTGACTTATTAATCATGAAAGCAGAATTTTAGTTGCATTTTAACCTTTTGCCAGGAAAAAAAAAAAAAAAGCTTTGAGATGATGGAAGCCTTGGTAGAAACATGCTGCCTGATAGTGTATGAAGCTGATATGTTTTATTGAGGAACGAATGAGTTTTAGGATTTTTGAATGTTCCCCCTAGAAAGAACATTTTTCAAGCCAACCAGTGTGAATCTGTCAGCTCTTCTATCAGCTCTTCATCAAAGCGGGTAGGCCTGTTAGGAAAGCCCATGTGGTGTCCAATGAAACAGGAAAAAAAATAGGAAATTAAAAGTGACTCCACAGGCCAAAGTGATAGAACACTCTTAAGAGGGTGCCAACAAGGAAGAAAACAGCCCTGGATGAAGCTTCATCTCTTTCACATTTCTACAGATCTCTCACCAGACTCAGGTCAAGGATGAACTGTTATCACTCACCAAAAAAAATCACAACAGTTGCCTAGCGTTGGACAGCCAATCAGGGCAAGTCCACTTCTCAGCATTAAACAATACACAAACACTCCAAGCAGATCACAAAGGAGTCAATGTTCAACAGGAGAAACAAAATGAGGAACCAAATCTCCATCTGTTGAGGCGAAACAGCCTGGCCAGACATTTTTGTTTAATAGATGAAGGCGCATTTGGCAGGGTCTCTGTGGTGCCACTCCCACAAACTCTAACAAACAATACTAGGGGCAAAAACACCCTTCAGAACTCCTCCTTATCATCTGAAAAAACTCAGGAGATGACCTAAAACTTGGCAGCTTACTGCTGTCTGATTTCACAGAAGTGCTGAAACATATAACTGGGTTCTTATTTCTAAAATTAAAGTCAGAGACCATGACTTTTATTTTGAGACCTTCTGAGAAGTGCACCACACCCTTCAAAATAAACGAAGATGTCCTAAAGGTGTCTGAACATCTTAGAGGTCTGCTATCATTGAACCAAAGAAACTGATTTTGACACCACTTTAAAAACACCAAGAGTAAATCCAAACACATTCTAAGTAAGACAAGCGCCTTGTAAATGTCTTCTCACATTAAGAGCATAAATACCACACCAAACACTGCTCCCTCCTTCCTGCATCTGAGTCCCATAACGTGGTCCTGGTCCAGCGGAAGGAGCGTGGAGAGACTCGAGAGACCCAGGCTCCAGTCCCCCACCCTCAGGCCTATCAGTGTAGGAGGCATCAGGCAATATACATAACCCCCACCACCTCCCTCAGCCTATAAAACAGGACAATACTATCTTACCACAGAGATGTCTGAAGGAAAAAAGAGGTTACAGGTATGAAGATACTTAGTAAAGTAAAAAACACATCACAAATGTTAAGATACTAATCTCCCTCTAACCTTTCAGAAAGACCATGCTTCTAGTCAAGGGGTTTTCAATCTTTTTCCAGGAATAAACTTCAGACTGCTAGTTTGTGTCATGGTCCCATCTTATCATTCAATTTCATTTGCTTTTAGAGTCCTTAATCCTTAATCAAGTCACTAGTGTTCTTTGTCTCCAGGTAACAATTTTACCATTTTCACTGCTGATTTCTGTACCTTTTCTACATTCGTCCTTTCTGAGAGTCGAGAGCAACATGTTAAACTCAACTAGGAAGGAAACACTTTTCTGAAGTTACCGAGAACCAGTGAGACTCCTGGGCAGGTGGGAATCACTGCACTGTGCAAGTGTCCTCTTTCTGCCTGGTGACCGGTGGCTCCAAGTTGCCAGGGCCACGATAGGCTTCCAAGTAGGAATACTGTATCTGAGCCGGCAGATAAGAATGTCCTGAGTGGAAGCGGCTGAAGACTTACAGAGCAGGGCTGGGGCTAGAGGAAGGAGGGAGGATGCTCTGGCGCCAGCAATGCCCCTCTGGGTGCCAAGGGCAGGCCCTGCTCCTTCTCTCCGCCTCGGGGTGTGACTCGCGAACTTCCCAGGGAGGGCCAGGAGAGGTTCACTGGTCAGGGCAGGTGGGAAGGCGCAAGGGCCGGACGCACTCCTGCATAAGACACATTGCTCCCCGTGCGGAGGAGAGGCCCGATCCTGGAGGGCACCCGGGAGTTGGGCGGGGGGGGGGGGGGGGGGCGCGGCCTAGCGGTGGGTGCATCTGAGCGAGATGGAAGAGGGGGTGTTGGGGAAGGGGAAGCAGGGCGCCCCTGAGCGCGACTGGGGCAAGCGTGTGGCCTGCGGAGGTGCGCGGCGGCCTGGAGGCCCCGGGCTAGCACAGCGTGCGACTGTAGCCCTGGCAGCGTGTGTGAGGGCGCGCGGGCGGCCGGCCGCGAGGGCCGACAGCCCGCGCGCGGGTGGCTTCGACTGCGAGCGCCGGGCCGCGGGGGACCAGACGGCCGACCCCCACCATTACAGGGCGGCGGCGGGCCAGGCCGTAGCCAAGCCAAGGGCTGAGGGGCGACCCGTCCCCGTCGCTCCCTGAGCGCCCCACGCCGAGCCCCGGGGTCCAGCTCAGTCACCTACCGGCCGAGCGCCGATCTCTCCAGCCAGCGAGTGTCCCGCTCCCTTCTCCCACGATCTCCCGCCGCCGGTCACCGACCGCTGAGCTCCCAGCCCACGGTCGCCCCGCCCCGCGGACGCCCGGCCCCAGCCGCGGGCCCCGCCCCCTCACCGCGTTCCCGTCCGCCCCCGGGGCCACGCCTCCCCCGACGGCTGCAACTTTGCCTCTCTTCGCGCCGGCTTTCTCTGGCCGCGTCTCGACCCTTGGCCCCGCCCACTCCTCGAAAATAACCAATGAGACGGCCCCAATATCAGCCTAGGCCCTCCCCGTTATCCCGCCCCTCTAGCGATGATTGGTTAACGGGGGTTCGTTTCCAGAAATGGGCGTATTTCCGGACAGTGTTTATAGAGAAGAGATTACTGGGCAGACAGATTGACAGAAAGCGGAGGCGGCCGAAGTGATTGGTGTAACCAGACATGCGCGCTCGGCTTCTGGCAGTCTTTTTACCGGTTGCGTTTTTCTTGGGGTTACGGGAAGGAAGGGCGAGTGTGCGCATGCGTAGGTACTCCCGGCCTCTGATTTCGGTTACCCTGGAGACGGCGAGGCGCTCCCCCTCCTGGGTCTCGATCCGCTTCCTCTTTGCTGCAGGGTGGAGGAGCTGAGGCGGGGGGCTAGAAATACTTTTGTTGAGCGCTTTCCTGGGTGCCTAACTCTGTAGAGTCCCTGAGGACTGGTAAGACAGGTTACAGTGCCTGCCCTCAAGAAGCTTAGGGAGCCAAGGGCCTACACAGGTCACAGGTCAGATACGTGTGTTGAAAGCGGAGCCCAATGAGAGCGTGCGGCTGGCGTGATGCAATGTCTTCCCCGCCGGAGAAACAACGTGGTGCGAGCCCTGCGCGAAGCATCTCCTCGCTGGGACTACAGGTTACCAAACCAAAAACCAAAGCCATTGCTGGCGAGGCTGTTCCGACTCATAGCGACTGTAAAGGTTACAAAGCCAGAAAGATTAAAGCCTTATATATGCAAAGAAAGAACTTGAGTGTGAATACCACCAAGGTGTCAACGGTGCTTCTTTCTGAATGGGGATGAGGAATTGGGTGGAGGGAGAGTAGAGGTAGGAGAAGGTGTGGATATTTTTTATTTTCTAACTTTAACATCTGTTTTTTCCAGTATTTCTACGGTGCGCCCGTATTTTGTTGTAATAAAAAAAATCCAAATTTTATTTTTAAAAGTTTGCAAAATAAAAGATGTGCCCCTATCGTGGGAACCCCGCCCCCATCAGGGGCTCACGCACGTTGTGGTGACTGGCTCTAGTGGTGGGATGAGGAGGCCCCATCAAAGGCGGCTGCCTTGAGCAGTAAGGAGCATCGTTGGAATAAAGACCAGGCCACCTTCTGCTGGGGATCACTTTTCAGACAGTCCTTGGTAGCTCAAAGCCTCTTAAGATCTGCACCCAAGAAACACCTTCCTCGGGGGACAGGGAAGGTTATTCATTTAGGCAGGGGTCGCAAACACAACCTCAGGGCCTCATCCACTCAACCAGGCCAGAGACATGTTTTGTTTGGCTGGCGCGGTGGTTTTTGTTTGTTTTTTAATTTAAAGCCTTTGCAGAGCCTGCAGTTCCTTACAGCCACTACCCGTGTTGTCTTTTGTGCAACCACTTTACCTTATGTCATCTGTCTCCCCCCTGAAGCATTTGAGGTTGTGGCCCCCTAGAGCCTGTGCTTTGGAACTAGACAGTCTCTTGTGCAAATCCTGGCTCTGCCACTGACTAGCTGGGAGATGGTGGGTAAGAATGAAGCTGGACTGGTGGCTCCCAAAGCTCCCTCCAACCCCAGGGTTCTGTGTTTCAGTGACTCAGTGAGAGATGGAGCTTGCCAGATGGTGGGTGACTGGTTGGTATCAGTGGGCTTCGATTCATGTATTGCCTCTCCTGCCACCTGTTTGCCTCTGGGCACACCACTTCTCAGGAAAGATGTGGGCACAGACCCAGATTCTGCAGACACTCCCTGGCTCGGCTTCGCCTTCTCTCTTACCACTCCTCTAGGACACAATGCCTGCATACCTTCTCCAGCCTCCCTTGACACTTCTCTGATCCTGGGCCCCCTGCATGCCCCCCCCCGCCAAGATTATCTGCCCTAGGAAGCCGGACTATATGAAGAAGAACAGGGCATCAGGATTGGAGGAAGACTTATTAACAACCTGGGAAATGGAGATGACATAACCTTGCTTGCTAAAAGTGCAGAGGACTTGAAGCACTTGCTGATGAAGATCAGAGACTATAGCCTTCAGTGTGGATTATACTCAACTTAAAGAAAACAAAAATCCTCACAACTGGACCAATAAACAACATCATGATAAACTGAGAAAAGATTGAAATTGTCAAGGGCTTCATTTTACTTGGATCCACAATCAACATCCGTGGAAACAGCAGTCAAGAAATCAGATGATGCATTACATTGGGCAAATCTGCTGCAAAAGACTTCTTTAAAGTGTTAAAAAGCAAAGATGTCACTTTAAGACTAATGTGCTCCTGACCCAAGCCATGGTGTTTTCAATCACCTTATATGCATGCGAAAGCTGGACGATAAATCAGGAAGACTGAAGAAGAATTGATACCTTTGAATTATGGTGGCGAAGAATATCGGATATACCATGAACTGCCAGAAGAACAAACAAATCTGTCTTGGAAGAAATATAGCCAGAATGTTCTTAGAAGTGAGGATGGTGAGACTTTGTCTTACATACTTTGGACATGTTATCAGGAGGGATCAATCCCTGGAGAAGGACATCATGCTTGGTAAAGCAGAGGGTCAGCAAAAAAGAGGAAGATCCTCAAAGAGATGGATTGACGCAGTGGCTACAACAATGCGCACAAGCATAACATCGATCATGAGGATGGCACAGGACCGGGCAGTGTTTCATTCTGTTGTACATAGGGACGTTATGAGTTGGAACTGACTTGACGGTACCTAACAACAACGACAACTAATGCTAATATGATTCATGGGAGAGAGTGAACTGTTTGGCCCAAAGCTGTGACTCCGGAGAAGAAATATCACATTAGTTTGCAGGGAAGGAACCAGAGAAAGAACTGGTTTGAACCCCTGCTGAGAATTGGCCCTTCCATCCCAGGTGTACTGAATCAGAATCTACAGTTTAACAAGATCCCCACGTGAATCTTATGTATGATAAATTTTGATAACCGCGGCTCTACTAGTAGTTCTCAGAATTGATCCCTAACGAGCAGCATTAGCATCACCTGGGAACTTGTTAGAAATGCAAATTATCAGCAGGGGTTCAAACCAGAGCAAACTGGTTGCAAGCCCTGAAAGGAACAAACCGTCATAGGCCAATGAGGAAGGTATTTGGGACAAGCAAGGTTTCAGCTGCTAAGCCCCACCGAGCAAGCCCCTTAGAGTCTCTGAGTCTTGAAGTGCTTTATTTTGCACCCCCTGAAAGGAGAGCTTCAGGGCAAAATTACTTCCTCCACGCCAGGCCAGTTAAGTCACCACAGCCTGGGGTGGCTCCTAGTCCTGAGTCACTGGTGCAGCCTCAGTTCTGCTTTAAATAAAAGAAATTGACATTTAAAGGGTGATTCACACCTGGAGCAGTGAGCAAGGTTCTCAGCACTCAAGGGTTTCCACATCCCACCCCAACAGCTTAGGTCTGGAAATAGAAAGGTTAGACCATGCTCTTCCACAAAGAAAAATCTCAGAATAACAGCTATTTTTTGAGCATTTACTAGTTGCCAGACACTGCTCAGTACTTGCTTTATGTGCATGATCTCACTGAATCTTCACTCTGTCTAATCAGAGTTTCCAAACCTTGGCATTGTTGACATTTTGGATTGGATAATTTTTTGTTACGGGGGGCTATCCTGTGCATTGCTGGATGTTTAATAGCATTCTTGGCCTCTACTCACTAGATGCCAGTAGTCTCCCCAACCTGGAGATGTGACAACAAACAATGTCTCCAGACATTGCTAAATTCCCATGGGGACAAAATCACCCCCAGTTGAGAATTCCTGCAGTCTAACCACATGGAGTCTAAAAAACCAAACCCATTGCTGTTGAGTCGATTCTGACTTACAGCAACCCTATAGGACAGAGTAGAACTGCCCCATAGGGTTTCCAAGGCTGTAAATCCTTATGGAAGCTGACTGCCACATCTTTCTCCCAAGGAGCGGCTGGTGGGTTAGAACTGCCGACCTTTTGGTTAGCAGCCAAGCACTTAACCACTGCACCACCAGGGCTCCTTTCCACAAGGAATAAGTAAGTACTGCTCTATTATTGTCCCCATCTCATAGATGGAAAAAAAACCTGAGGCTCAGAGAGAAGTAACCGATCCAAGGTCACTTTGCCGTAACAGAAGATCTGGGATTCAAACCATGTGTGACTCCAGAGCTCCTGCCCCCCTGCTTGCAGGGCTCTTCAAAGAGACTGGTCTTCCAGGGGCCATTGCCCATCAGTTCTGTGGAAGAATGATGAAGAGTGGGTAAATCTTGTGCATCAGTGAGAGAATGCTTTCCTTGGATCATTTTTTTCTTTTCTGTTTACCTTGGAAGAGAGGAAAGTATATTTTGGTTTTTATTGCCTTAGTCAGCACGGTTTAGGGTGTCCAACCAGTGAGAAAGTGCCTGGTGAATCATCTGACTCTGAATCTCAAGCCCCCAATTCCTGTGAGATCCTGAAGTTACACTTGAGAACTCAGATGTGAGGCTGAGATAAGAGAGAGCTGTGGGGTAGGGGGTATTCCTGAAGGAGAGGCAGTTTTACTTGCCTTGCCCTTGGCACCCTCTCCCCATCTGGGACCTTCCTGAGGCTATAGCTAAGGTGCTGCTGCTGCCCTCCCAGGCTTGGCCCTGCCCTCTTGCTGCCATCTGGTCCAGAGATCTATAGAGGAGTAAGGGAAGGAGGAGAGGAGGTGAGGTGAGTAACGTCACATTGGAAGCTTGAATTAGACATGGTGGGAATATTTACACCATGAAAATTGGCAAACACTACAAATCAGGACTCCCCCGCCTCAGATGGTTGTTAATCATTTACCAGCTCACCACTACAAGCAGGTCTAGCCTCTTCCTGCCCCCCATGCATCCAGCCCCATATAGGGAGATGGAAGGTGGTACCACAAACCATGGAGCTACTGGACAAGAAGAGGAAATGTGGCAGTGCAGGTGAAGAGGAGAAAAGGTGCCAATCTTGGCAAAGGATTGAGCTGCCTGGTTAGGGATCTCTGTGCTGCACTGGGCAAAGAGGACCCAGCAAAGAGCAGATCCCCCATCTACCTTCCTGAGACACCCCATCCCAACTTTGGAGCCTTCTTAGAGAGTCCTGAGTTAAGGCCTGACTTAAATTCTTCTCACTTCCTTATTGATTATCCCCCCTGAATTCACCTCCTACCTCCAGTCTCTCCACCCCATCCTCAACCCTCCTGGCAGGTTTAATTCTTCTAAGCAACCACCTAGATCATGTTGTTCTACACCAATGTCCCAGCATCTTCTGCCCTTCAACTCCTCCCACCTTTAATTTCTTCCTTTCAACTTACAAACGTGATCTAATCTCCCCTCCCTACCCGCTTTCCTCTGCACTGTCAGCCCAATCTTCCTTCCCCTTTAACTCCCAAATTTCTTGATGCTCCTGGTGTCTCTTCATCTCCCACTTGGGTGTAACCCTTGCAGTCTGATTTCGGCTCATTACCCCTCTCTTCATGGACACCCACCAATCACCCCCTAGTCAGACGACCTTGTCTCTGTTCTCCTCTGCAGCCAACCACAGGTGTGATGCACTGAGCATCTACTGCCTCTGACCCTGGGGAGGGAGCACCTACCATCCAGACTCATCCCTGCCCTTAGGGAGCTTCCAGTCTAGTGAGTGGGCAGACCTTGAACAAGTAACTGCAGATGAGGACTTAAGTCGTTCCAAGTGTGGTTGTGGTGATGGAAGACTGGTAGACCGTTATCAGGCAGGGTTTAAGCAGGGAAGCTGGACTCACTCTGAGTTTTTAACATGGAATTTAATGCAGGAAACTGGTTGCACAATGATGGAAGAGCCAAGAAGCCCAACAGGAAATGGTGAGGAAACCAGGACTTCACTACCTTCCCTGGTTTAGAGGGACTGGGGAGGAGGCAGTGTGATCATAGACTGGGGTCAGGGTCACTTGGAAGAAGTTGGAACCACAGAGAAGACACAATCACTTCCATAGACACCACCCAGGACTGAGAGGGAGGGGGAGAAATATCCTGGTTTCTCCCTTCCTTCTAGTCTCCCATTAGAATGTCTCATTACCCCAGGAACCTTCAGGAGTTGGTCACCTGAAGTGCAGAGCAGGGCAGAGAAGATGAGGACCAGATGGGAGGGCAAGCAGCCCAGGACCAGCACAGGTGCTGGATGGGAGAAGATTAGAGGGGACTAACTTGGTGGGGGAGTCAGAGAAAGCTTCCCTGAAATCTGAAAGATGAAGGGGACTTAAAGAGGGGAAATTATTCCGAGCAATCACTGGCATTTTTGGCTAATCCTCTTCCTGAAGTTTCCAAGATTCTGTGCATTCCATTCCTGTTTTCTTCTCCCATTTTTTAAATTCGGGGCACTCCCCAAGGTTCAGTCCTAAGCACCCCAACTTCTGTACACTCTCTCAGAGTTCTCATTCACTCCTGGCTTCATTTAATCATTTAACAAACATGAACTGAGCACCTACTATGTGCCAACGAGCCCTGCTGGTGCAATTATTAAGCATTCAACTGCTAACTGAAAGGTTGGTGGTTCGAACCCACCTAACAGCTCTGCGGGAGAGAGATCTGGCCATCCGCTCCCATAAAGATTACAGCTTAGAAAACCCTATGGGGTAGTTCTACTCTGTCACATGGGGTCACTATGAGTTGAAATAGACTCAACAGCACACAATAGCAGCAACAACAACAACTATGTGCCAGGCACTGAGCTAGGCCCTGGTGACCGAGAGAGATGAATGAGTCAGGAGACCTCCCCTTGAGGAGGAGATGGACAAGTGAACTAAGGTAGCAATACAATGTGAGGGGTAGAAGGAAGCCCCGAGTAAGGTAAGAACACACAGAAGAGATCAAAGAAGGTTTTCTGGAGGAAGTGGGTGCTGGAGCCGACTGCTGCCAGGTACACTAGCAGTAAGCCAGGTGAACGAGCTGGAGAAGGGTGTTTTGGCAGAAGGAATAGGATGTGTAAAGGCATGGAGACAAGGGACAGATTGAGGCATGTTTGGGGAACTGGGTGTGGGATGCAGCTGACCCTGTAGGCTTCGGCCTAGATTGTGGAAGATCTTGTAGGCCCTACTTAGCAGGCCAGGCAGTAACACTGCTAGAAAGGGGTTTTAGAAAGATTGCCCTGTCTGCAGTGTGAAAGGGTGGGGGTACAGACTGCAGACCTGTAGACTGGCTGGCGGACTTTGCAGTGAACAAGATGAGAAGTGACAGGGGTCTGGGCTGAGGCAGTGGCAGGGGGAATGGGAAGCTGGGACAGATCAGCAAAATATGGAGAGATTCTGTATTGAGAAAATAAGTAGGATGGGAGGGTATGGATATTGTCTTAGTCATCTAGTTCTGCTCTAACAGAAATACCACAAGTGGATGGTTTTAACAAAGAGAAGTTTATTCTCTCACAGTCCAGTAGGATACAAGTCCAAATTCATGGCATCAGCTCCAGGAGAAGGCTTTCTCTCTCTGTCCTCTCTGGAGAAAGGTCCTTGTGATTCATCAATCTTCCCTTGGTCTGGGAGCATCTCAGCGCAGGAGCCTCAAGACCAAAGGACACGCTCTGCTCCTGGCACTGCTTTCTTGGTGGTATGAGGTTCCCATGTGTCTCTGCTCGCTTCTCTCTTCTACATCTCAAAAGAGATTGCATTAAGACATTATCTAATCTTGTCAACCTCATCAGTATAACCTCATCACAGTGATAGAATTTACAACACATAAGGAGATCACATGTAATCTTGTCATAGTGATAGAGTTTACAACACATAAGGAAATCACATCAGATTACACAATCATACAACACTGGGAATCATGACCCAGCCAAGTTGACAGATATTTTTTGGGGACACAACTCAATCCATGACAGATACGGAGGAGGAGGGTAAGTCTGGGATGCTGCTCCTGAGCTCAGGAGCCATAGGAGGAGAGAAGATTCTGGGAAATAGAAGAATTGTGTTTGTTTTGGACATAGTGTGTCTGAGGTGCCTCTGGCCACCTCATTTGTCCGTTCTTAGCTGTTGACTCCCAAATTAACACCTCCAGCTCTGACCTCGATCCTGAGCTCCAAACCGGAATTTCCAGGGGCCTATGGAAAATTTCCACCTTCTAGCTGCCTGGTATCTCCACCTCTACATTGTCCCCTAAACCTGTTCCTCACCCACCTCTCTATGTTAATAACATTGCCATCAGCCCCAGGAGTCTCCATTGCCTCCTCTTGCTGTCACACCCCAAACCATGTTGATTCTGTCTCCATAACATCCTTTGTGTCTGTGACCTCTCTTTGTGTCTCCTTTATGCCAATGCCCTCATGATATCTCATTTTTCCTCTTGCTTCCTATATTTACCGTCCCAATCTTTCTTACACCCTGCTCTGTCTTTCAATGGCTCAAGAACTTGCTCAAGAACTTTCAGTGCCTACTGATACCATTGCCTACTGATAAAGCACAAGTTCATTATCTGGCCTTCAAAGTGCTCACAGTCTAGCCCCAACTCCCTTTTAGGGTTGTATTTTTTTACAACTTCCCTGTGGGCACCCTTCTGTACTACTTGTCATTGTCCAAGCCACCCCATGTGTCCTGCACCCAGAATTCAGGCTGCCCTGCAGACTGAGATGCATCCCTCCACCTCTGCCTGTCAAATTACACCTGTCTTTCAAATCCCTGATGAATTGCTTCCTTCTCCAAGCATCACATTTTCCAGTTATTTACCTGCCTGTCTTATCTCTCGTAACAGTAAACACCTTGATGGCAGCTTATCAGCACCATATGATGAGTTGATATTCATCAAATGTGTGTTAAACTGAATTGGCTCAAAAACCATTCCTCAGATCAAGAACCTGCTATGGCTCCTATTGCCAACCACTTCAGAAGTCTAGTGGCTTCTCAGGTTCCATCTTAGGTATCTAAACTTATTTCCCCACTGTCCCCCTAAACGTGTCCATGTTCAGTTTCAACCCTATGCCAGAGGTGCAAAAGATATAAAATGAATAAAACACACCTTTCCTGCCTCTGAGTGTGTCATCTACCAGGGCCTACTAATAGCTGATACAATGTTAGTTTAAAATAATATCCTCTGTACTCAGTCCATTCTTCTTTAAGATCAGAACTCTGATTATGTTTAGAGTGGCAATGCGTTCAGGTTCCCTTGCAACTAGGGTGACCATGTGACACAATTCTGGCCAGTGAGCTGTACACAGGAGTCTCTGGGTGGGGCTTCTGAGAAAGCTTGCTAAAAGGAGCAGGACTGGCTGGTACATAGCCTTTGTCTTTTGCCTTTTGCCCTATCCCCCCGGTGCCAGGAGATGTAGCAGCCAGTCTTTGAGCATAAGAATGAAAATCTCAGGCTGATGATGGCAGACCAGAAAGCTACATGGACTCTGAGTCTCTGATGGCCTCATGGAACTGTCATGTAACCAAGGACTCCGACCTCCCAGGGACTGCTCACCTCTTGCTTCTGGCTACATGATTAAGGCACTATGGGTTGCATGGAATACTCTGGTACATGCAGTACTGACTGATAGAGTGAGATTGGTGAACTTTAGCCACCTTAAGAATTCCCAGCCATGAAAACTGGTCCCAAGATGAAGTCACACTGTGGCAAAAACCTTAATATCTATTAAAGCTTATTGCATATGCTTATTAGGGATTGCATAACATTTGGAAACATACAGAAAGACACGTCAGGAGCCTGGGTCAGTTGAGAGCACCACTCCTGTTTTCTGAGAAAAGGAACCTCGTCTGGGAGAAGCTGTGGAAGGAGAGGAGTGACTTAATGGAATGGAGTGGATACCGGAAATGTCAGACAAGGAGATATGACTCCTCCAGCATATCAGCACCAAGGTACGCTTTATTCAGTTCAGATAAAGGATGCTCAGATTAGGTGGAAGGAAAACCCAGGTGTTAAGATTCAGAGACTATGAGCAGATGTCAATCTGCGGGGACAAAAGTGCTCTCCTATAAATTATGTTTTCCCAAAGTAGGGCACGTGGTTCCCCAGTGGTGCCCTAGACTAGTGTAGGTGGCCCACAGTTGTATGTAACTACTGGACCTCATGCTGAGAAAGTTTTTCCCTTTTTAATTCTCTTTTAAATTTGTCTATTGCTTGAGTAGAGGATGCATGAACATTGTACAAATTTCCAAAGGGTATACCTCTCCCATCTCTGGCCCCAAATCCTCCTTTTGAAGCAATCACTCTTACTAGTTTCTTATGCATCTTTCTAGAGATCCTTTATGCATTTACAAACAAGTAACTACATTAGCCTCTTTTAAAAAATTAATGGAAAGATGTTATACACATCTGCTCTGTTCTTTGCTTATTACACTTAACATATCAGTGAGTACCATATAGTACATCTAGCACTGTCTCATTTTTTATAAAGACTTTATACTATTGTATTGTATGGCCAGTCTGTAATTTACCTGATCCCCTATTGATGGATTTTTACCTTGTTATCAACCATTTCCTATTATAAGCATTGTTGCAAAAAAAATTGAAACAAGACTCATACCTCACACCATGCACAAAAACTAACTCAAAATGGATCAAAGAGCTAAATATAAAATCTAAAACAATAAAGATCATGGAAGAAAAAATAGAGACAACGCTAGGAACCCTAACACATGGCATAAACAGAATACAAACCATAAGTAACAGTACACAAACACCAGAAGAGAAACTAGATTACTGGGAGTTCCTAAAAATCAAACACTTATGCTCATCAAAGACTTCACCGAAACAGTCAAAAGACAACCTATAGCCTGGGAAAAAAATTTTGGCTACGACAGATCTGATCAGCATCTAATCTCTAAAATCTACAAGATACTGCAAAACCTCAACAACAAAAAGACAACCCAATTAAAAAATGCTCAAAGGATATGAACAGGCACTTCACTGAAGAAGACATTCAGGTGGCTACCAGATACTTGAGGAAATTCCCACGATCATTAGCCGTTAGAGAAATGCAAATCAAAACTACAATGAGATACCATCTCACCCAAACAAGGCTATCATTCATCCAAAAAAAAACACAAAATAATAAATGTTGGAGTGGTTGTGGAGAGACTGGAACACTTACACACTATTGGTGGGAATGTGAAATGGTACTATCACTTTGGAAATTGATTTGGTGCTTCCTTAAAAAGCTAAAAATAGAAGTACCATAGATCCAGCAATCTCACTGCTTGGAATATATCCTAGAGAAATAAGAGCTGTCACACGAATAGATATATGCACACCCATGTTCATTGCAGCACTGTTAACAATACCAAAAAGATGGAAACAACCTAGGTGCCCATCAATGAGCCAATGGATAAACAAATTATGGTATATTCACACAATGGAATACTACACAACAATAAAGAATAACGATGAATCTGTGAAACATCTCATAACATGGATGAATCTGGAAGGCATTACGCTGAGTGAAATTAGTTGCAAAAGGACAAATGTTGTATAAGACCACTGTTATAAGGACTCAAGAAAAAGGTTTAAACACAGAAGAAAACATTCTTTGATGGTTATGAGGGTGGGGAGGGAGGGAGAGGGGTATTCACTAACTGGATAGTAGACAAGAATTATCTTAGGTGAAGGGAAGGACAACACACAGTACAGGGGAAGTCAGCACCACTGGACTAAACCAAAAGCTAAGAAGTTCCCTGAATACAACCAAATACTTCGAGGGACAGAGGAGCAGGGGCGGGGGTCTGGGGACCATGGTTTTAGGGGACATCTAGGTCAATTGGCATAACAAAGTTTATTAAGAAAATGTTCTGCATCCCACTTTGGTGAGTGGCACCTGGGGTCTTAAAAGCTAGTGAGTGGCCATCTAAGATGCATCAATTTGTCCCAAACCACCTGGAGAAAAGGAGAATGAAAAACATCAAAGACACAAGGAAAATATTAGCTCAAGAGACAAAAGGTCTGCATAAACCAGAGACTCCGTCAACCTGAGACCAGAAGAACTAGATGGTGCCTGGCTACCACCAATGACCGTCCTGACAGGGAACACAACAGAGAGTCCCTGACAGAGAGGAGAAAAGTGGGATACAGAACTCAAATTCTAGTAAAAAGACCAGACTTAATGGTCTGACTGAGACTGGAGGGACCCCGGAAGACCTGGCCCCTGGATTGTCTGTTAGCCCAAAACTAAAACCATTCCCAAGACCAACTCTTCAGACAAAGATTAGACTAGACTATAAGATATGAAATGATACTCGTGAAGCGTGTGCTTCTTAGCTCAAGTAGATACATGAGTCTAAATGGACAGCTCCTGTCCGGAGGTGAGATGAGAAGGCAGAAAGGGACAGGAGCTGGTTGAATGGACACAGGAAATCCTGGGTGGAAAGGAGGAGTGTGCTGTCACAGTATGGGGAGTGCAACTAGGGTCACAGAGTAATGTGTGTATAAAGTTTTGTATGAGAAACTAACTTTGAACTGTAAACTTTTATTTAAAGCACACACAAAAAAATTGTTGCAGTAAACATCCTTGCACCTATTTCATTTTGAGTATAAATAATTCATGCATTCAATAAATGTTTATTGAGCACCTACTATGCACCAGGCCATATCTAGGTACCAGGGATAGAACAGTTGTCTTAGTTATCTAGTGCTGCTGTAACAGAAACACCACAAGCAGGTGGCTTTAACAAACAGAAATTTATTTTCTCACATTTTAGGAGGCTAGAAGTGTGAATTCAGGGTACCGGCTCTAGGGGAAGCCTTCCTCTCTCTGTCCTCTCTGGAGGAAGGTCCTTGTCTCTTCTGAGCTTCTGCTCTTGGGCAATCTTCATGTGGCTTGGCATCTCTCTTTCCCATCTCTACTTCTTTCGCTTGCTTGTCTAATCTCTTTTATATCTCGAAAGAGATTGACTCAAAACACACCCCACTAATCCCATCTCATTAACATAACAAAGACACTTTATCCCCAAATGAGAGTTATAAGCAGAGGCATAGAGGTCAGGATTTACAACGCATATTTTCGGGGGACACAATTCAATTCATAATAGCAGTGAACAGAACAGTCCAAGTCTTTGCTTCATGGGACTGCCATTCTATAGTGGAGAATAGCCATAGAATAAATCCCTAGAAGTGGGTCACACTTTCTTTCAATCTTTTTAATTAAGTCAAGAAGAAAGTCTCATGTTGATGCTAATACGTCTTTAACACCTCTCTCTCATTTGCTATTCTGTTTAAAACAGAGAGAGTATTGACTTCACTTTAGGAGTAGTTGTCAGGCCATAGAGCCTAGCAAGAGTTTATTAACAATGTTTAGATTTATTTTTGCATAGGTAATGATACAATTTTCTATCTACAGTCAAAGTATAAAGATTCCATTCAAAATAATTTAAGTTAAAAAAGAGGTGAGTTAATTTAGAGAAGAATGTCAATTAAATAATAACATAGGTAGAATTCAGATGTGGAAAAAACCAGAAGGTGATATTCAAGTTACATCACTGATGTAAACAAAGCAAAGAGAAAGGGCTAGGCTCTTTACAAGGTATTTGATGTTTATTTTTGTATTCTCACTCATCTTTGGCTTTGAAATGGTCTCTCCTGCATGTTTCTTCCTAGGAAGCTTGCTTATAATTATTAAGTAATTCTTATGTTTAGATTTCAGCTGAGTCACCAGAAGTTGTTTTCTTCTTTTTAATAAACAGTTAATATCAGCATTCTCTCAGGAAGTCTCTTTTACTTGAATTCCCCAGATGCCCCAGGCCTCTTTGTCATTGCTAGCTTTGGAGATATTTGGAGATGTGCCGCTAGGGGTATTTATGTAGCACCCTTAGTCAGATATTCATAATCTGGCTGAGGCTTGCCCAGTAATCCTCTTAAAATATAGTAGGATGAAGCAACTATCTGAAGTAGTCCGAGGAGATCTCAAAGCCAGAACCTTCTGAACAGATTCCCACGACAACCCGTGGTAATCAGCCAGAGCTTGTTCGCTAAAGACACAGGCAATTAGCCTGGTGGTTGGAAATGTAAACAGGGGGCATTTCACAAATGTGTTCTTTATGCCAAGTAGGTGGTTGTAAGAGTCTCTAGCAGGGCTTGTTAGCCTTTCCTGGGACATACGGTCAGGGGGGGAGTCTTGCCTCAAGGCCCAGGGGCAGAGAACCTTCGCGGTGAAAGACAAGAGGGGCTAAGGTTGAATGGAGAGTCCCTTGCAAACAGTGGTGCAGTTAACATACTTGGCTGCTAACTGAAATGTTGGAAGTACAAGTCCACCTAGAGGCACCTCAGAAGAAAGACCTAGCGATCTACTTCTGAAAAATCAGTTATTAAAAATCCTATTTAAAAAAAAAATCCTATGGAGCACAGTTTTACTACGACGCACGTGGGGTCTCCATGAGTCAGAATCTACTTGAAGGTGACTGGACAAATGGTTGAATAGAAGAGTGAGATGGGGGTGGGTGGGGAGCAAGCAGGGCTCCAAAGCAATGGGAGGCACATCTGAGAGCTTGGAAAATGAGAGACAGCAAAAAATAAGGACGTCCATTAGAGGTTAAGTCTTTGAGTTTTGAAATGTGGTGAAGACTAATGGCTGACAATTAATTATTGAGGTAAGATCTACCATGCACCAAAGGTCCTGGGTAGCACAGACCGTTTGTGCTCGACTACTAACTGAAGGGTTGGTGGTTTGAACCCACCCAGCAGTGCCTTGGAAAAAAGGCCTGTTGATTTGTTTCTGTAAAGATTAAAGCCAAGAAAACCCTATGGAGCAATTCTATTCTGTAACACATGGGGTTGCCATGAATTGGAAGCGACTTGACAGCAACGGTTTGGGTTTTTTTGGATCATATACCAGGCACTCATTTAAGCATTTTATATGTACTAACTCAGTGGTTCTCAAAGTTTTTCGCCTTAATATGAAAACTTTTTGAGGACCCCAAAGAGTTTAGCTTATGTGGGTTATAGCTAGTGGTGTGATGGTAAATGTTTATATTTAACAACTGGTTTGGAATCAACTTGGTGGCAACAAGTTTTTCTCTGGGATAAAAAGCCCTGATTCGTAGCACTTGCCAATTTCCATGGTGTAAGTACTCTTACCAAGGCTGATTTTAAGATACCGACCTGACATCATTAAATGTGGAATGGCAAGAAATGTGCACAATCAACTCTCCCAAGGCAGTGTGAGCTGACTCTAGCACACTGCTCGAATAATTATTGATATTTAAGGTATTAAAAATTAAAACTAAAAATTAAGAAAATTCATTTAAAATACTAATACTAAACACAATAACATAATATTATAATGTTATAAACATAATAACAACATTTGATGAAAATAAATAGTTTTCCAAAATAAAAAAAAATTATAAGAGAGTAGTGTTTTATATTTTTGAAAATTCCTGTTGCATAATCATAATAACAACAGGTCAAAGCACAGGCTAAGAAAAGTCTCCTACTAAATTCTCTGAGCAAATAATCTGAGAAGCTGGACTATATGAAGAACAGGGTATCAGGACTGGAGGAAGACTCATTAACAACCTGCGATACGCAGATGATGCAACTTTGCTTGCTGAAAGTGAAGCGGACTTGAAGCACTTACTGATGAAGATCAAAGAATACAGCCTTCAGTATGGATTATACCTCAACATAAAGAAAACAAAAATCCTCACAACTAGACCAACAAACAACATCATGATAAACAGAGAAAAGATTGAAGTTGTCAAGGTCTTTATTTTACTTGGATCCACAATCAACACCCATGGAAGCAGCAGTCAAGAAAACAGATGATGCATTGCATTGGGCAAATCTTCTGCAAAAGACCTCTTTCAAGTGTTAATTAAAAAGCAAAGACGTCCCTTTAAGGACCTAGGTGGACCTGACCCAAGCCATGGTGTTTTCAATCGCCTCATACGCATGCGAAAGCTGGACGATGAATAAGGAAGATGGAAGAAGAATTGATGTGCTTAATTATGCTGTTGGTGGAGAATATTGAATATACCGTGGACTGCCAGAAGAACGAACAAATCTGTCTTGGAAGAAGTACAGCCAGAATGTTCCTTAGAAGCATGGATGGTGAGACTTTGTCTCACAACTTTGGACATGTTATTAGGAACGACTCTTGTCTGGAGAAGGACGTCATGCTTGCTATAGTAGAGGGTCAGTGAAAAAGAGGAAGACCCTCAATGAGATGGGTTGACACAGTGGCTGCAAAAATGGGCTCAAGCATAACAATTGTGATGACGGCGCAGGACTGGGTAGTGTTTCCTTCTGTTGTACGTGGGGTCACTATGAGTCGGAACTGACTTGATGACACCTAACAACAAATTCTCTGAACCAATTTGGATTATCCCCTTTTTGCCGATAGTCACCGCTACTCAAATTCCCATCACTTGGCACTCAGTCAGTTTAGCAGCCCCTCCAGATGCTCCTTCATCCTTCTAGAAAATTCTGCATCTCCTGTGCTACTGGGGGTGGGATGGGAAATCTCTCTGTCTTTTCCCTTCATACCATGGACTATGTGTGTTATCAGCAATCCCCTACCCTTTTCTAGGACAGTTAAACCTTTTTATTATATTACTTCTAGGAAGGGTCAGGGGCTGCAAGAGTGAAGTCATTTTTGTTACAGTGCCCATATCACTGGTTGTACTTCTGGAGGCTGGGACTCTGAGGAGAGGCAGCCTGGCAGGTGGGAACAGTCAGAGGGAGGCCACCTCCCTGGGCTGGAGCCTCTCAGCTTCCTCTTTTGCTATCTATACGGTCCTTTCCAGCAGTGACCTTCGAGGATTCTCAGAAGCCCCATGGAGGGAGAAGTGTAATTGTGGGGGAGGGAGGGAAGGAGGCAGTGCAGAGACAATTGGTCAGGATTCTGCCTGGCAGGTCATGGGGCTGAGCTCTGGCACAAAAGACCTTTAAGGAGAAGCAAAAAGGAACTGAGAAAACAACCAGGAGTCTGGTCAGCCTGGAGTTCCTGGCATTTTACTTTTTGTGTGAGCTTCCCGCGGCAGCCAAAGCCCCTTCTGACTAACAGGAGATGAGAATGGGAAGCGAGGAGGGTGAGTGGAGCAGAAGTTTAGCCTGACAGCTCTGCTGGCACTGCCAGCTCCACAGACTGGCTCTAGGTTTCCTCCAGGAGCCCATATGGGGCTCCTGAGAACCTCACCCCCCCAGGTGGTGGCTGGCCGCCTGCCCTGCAGGGGCCAGGGCAAGTCTGCCAGTCAGGTTCTCTTCCCACCAGGGTCAAGTTCTCTGCCCACCTGCTCTGGGATAGGCCATGAAACCAAGGTCATCATCTCTGTCTGGAAGGCCATCTTTAAAACATAGTCTTTACCCAGGAAGGAACATTTGACTCCATGGCCATTTTTATGATTAGGTAGTTGCCATCTTGGAAGGTACAATGAGCCTGGCCTGGATGTGAAACACAGGACTGATGGGTTTTCAGTAGGAGGAGGGAGTGAGAGCAGGAGTGGGGTGGAGTTCTTAGGGAATAGTTATGATTGGGATCAGGGGCATTCCTGAAGTTGTGGCAGATAAATCCAGGAGTCCTTTTTCCTTCCTCCACACACAACCATTGTTGTTAGCTGCTGTTGAGTCGGCCCCTGACTTACAGCAACCCCATGCACAACGGAACCAACGCCCAGTCCTGTGCCATTCCCATGGTGATCCATAGGGTTTTCACTGGCAGACTTTTGGAAATAGATCATCAGGCCTTTCTTCCTAGTCCATCTTAGTCTGGAAGCTCCTCTGAAACCTGTTCAACATCATAGCAACATGCAAGTCTCCACTGATAAAAGTGAGGTGCAATGGCTGGGAATCAAACTGGGGTCTCCTGCATTAGTGCAAGTGAAATCTTGCTGAGGTGTTTTAGGGATCAACACCTGTGAAGGGAAGGGCTGAGAAAGATTGGGCGGAGGGAGAATTTGAGCTATGATGCAGCCTCAACGAAGGTCTCAGTCAACCCCACAGGAAACTCAGAGCTGAGTTGGCCCTTCAGCGTTGTCTGCAGTTAAGGTGAGGTGCTTGCTTTATACCATCATGTGGAGCCATCATTGGATACTGGCTGCCTCTGGAAGGAGGTGTGACCTTCGATGAGGCTGTTTTCTTCAGCTAAAGCAATCCCCAAAGGAGGCTGACAGCTGAAGGCATCTTCCGGCAGCTTTCTTAACAGCTGGGGATTTAGGCGGTGCCTCACAGCATCCGCCACAGGCGTACTGTTGAAAATCATGCCCAGACAACAGACGTAAACCAGCACTGTCTCGGGTACCCACAGCAGACAGCAGAAGCACCTGACTGGGTGTTTCACCTGGAATCCTACACAAATGCAGGGTGGCACAAAGCTCCTGGGCAAAAGCAACAAGCTTAAGGCTTGCTCAATTCACGAACTCTTCCTCACCATCCCTGTCCTTTCCCTCGCCTGTTTCCTTTGCTTTTTATTCAATGTTTTTGCGTGCGTTATATCACTTCACACGCATTATATCATTTACTTGACATGCATTATATCGTTTAATTTGCTGTGAGGTGGGTGTAATTGTTATTCTCACCCCTCACATCCAAACTATCAACAAGTCTTTTCACTGTTACCTCCAAAACAGAGCCCCAAACCACTCACTTTCTCTGTCTTCACAATCTTCTCCCTAGTCCAAACCACTACCGTCTGTCTCTTGACTGCTGAAATTGTTCTGATTTTGAACAAAGGTGGCCAACAGCATGGAGCTGCTGAAAAAGACAGATGAAAATGTAAACAACAACAAAAATAACAAGACCGCTTAAGGAGACCTAAGTAAAGCATATACGCTAAAAAAAGCCAAAAATATATTTGAAGTGAAAAATCAGCACGAGCTGAAAGCTGAGAATCAAACTGAGAGGCAGAATAAAACTGGCCTCTGAGGCCAACTGCCTGGGTTTCTGTGTCTTGGAATAGCCTCTTATTTCTCTATGCCTTAGTTTCCTTGTCTGTAAAATGGAAGTGATGATAATAGAACTACAGCCAAGTGTCGCTTAATGTCCACGATATGTTCTGTGAAAGAGAACGTTATGTGATCTGGACATTGTGTGAACACCGTATTGTATACAGGCAATTCCCAGGTTATGAATGTCCAACTTACTGACGACCCATAGTTAAGAACCAACCCCCTGTAAAGCTATTACATTAAAAATTGGAGGTCCTGTGCATACAATGGTTCATAATAACAAACAAGTGCTAATTTGTGGCATGCATCAAAGCATTGTTATTATTATTACTGTATTATTACTCTGATTGGGATTTCTAAACTCTATTATAACCTTATGGGACCACAGACAAATATGCAGTTGGATGTTTCCTGAATGGATATTATGCTGCACATGACTGTATTATAAAGGCTTGTTATGAGAAGTAATGAGTTGCCATGTGTAAGACATTTAGAACAGTGCTTGGAGCACACAAGAAGTGCTCTACCAGGGTTAGCTATTGGTATTGCTCTACGAGGCTGCCATCTCGGTCCACATACGGCATGGCAGATATGGCTGTTGACAGTCCTTCTTGTCCCCATCTCTCCTCTGCTCCTTTCTTTAACACTTCCTACCCCACATGGGGTCATTTATCCATTCAACAAATATTTTTTGGACTTCTATCCATGTTTTGTTGTTGTTGTTGTTGTTGGGTGCTGTTGAGTGGCTTTGGACTCATAGAGATCCCATGTGACAAAGCAGAGCTGCCCCATAGAGTTTTCTTGGCTATAAATGTACCAGGCACTAAACTCTTGTTGTTCTACATCCCCTGGCAGAACACAAGTCCTTGAGCTCGTGGGCAGGCTTCCCCAGGCTTGCTTTCACTGGGATGAGAGGCTCCCTCACCTGCCATTTCTTGTCCATGCTCAAGGTCACTCCACTAAAAAGGCAGGTTCTGTGTGGCCCAGCCACCTCTTGTTCTCCATTTTAGACCTTTGGCTGCTGGATCAGCATCTTTGGGCTAGAGTGGGCATCATGACCCCATGAACTCTGCTTCTTAGACCCAAAGAGGGCTCAGTGGGATAGGAGGCCAAGGGTTTTCCTTGGGCCCTTTACAGCCTTGAAACCCTGTTCTCTCACATAGGCGCCTTCTCCATGTGGATCCTACCTTGGCCATGACCTTGTGTACTCCTGGTTTAGATGTCAGCTCACCATCTCAGGAAAGACGCTGGAAGGGATGAAAGAGGGTTAAACCTGAGGGAGCAGGAGGCTCAGTGGGTAGAAGAATAGAGTGGAGACCAAATCAAGCAACAGGGGCTGAGAGGGAAGAGGGGTGGGAGATGCTGATGATGACACTTGACATGAATTAACTCATTAACTCGTTAATCCTCATAATGGCCCTATGAGGTCATCTCATTTTACAGAAGAGGAGACTGAAGCAAAGATGAGTTATGAAACTTGCCCAAAGCCACACAGCTCGTAAGTGGCAGAGCTGGAATTTGAACTTGGATAGTCTGGCTCCACCTCCTGGAAGGGGAAGGATGCAGCAGACCCAAAAGGGCATCCTGAGGAGGGCATGAACCTGGCACATAGCAGGCACTTGATGAGTAATGTTGAATGAGTGGTGATATAAGGCCTTTGGGAATGAGGGCTAGGGGCTGGCTCTTCACTTAAATCCCTGGTGGCTGTTGGCTCCAGCTAGTGAAGCATCTTTTTTTTTTTTTCAGTTTTGTTGTTGAGAATATACACAGCAAAACATAACACCAATTCAACTGTTTCTACAAGTACAATTCAGTGACATCGATTACGTTCTTCAAGTGGTACAACAACTAATGAAGCATCTTCTCTTTCCTACCCTGCAACTCCTCAGACACTGTTGGTCAGGGTGCCCCAATCCTCCAGCCACAGGGAAACCTGGATTTACCAGGTTTGGTTCCAGCTGTACAGGAAGGAAGGTGACTGGGTGTGGGGCAAAGGCTTGTCAGTGGTCATTTCTTACCTTTGTGACATTCAGGCCAGGTATTTGACCTTTCACTGAGCCTCATTTTCCTCAGTCGCAAAATAGGAGTAGCAAGTCCTTCTGCATAAGGTCATTGTGCAGACGAAATTACGTAGGTGAAGAGTCCAGCACAGGGTAGAGATTCAATAAACGAAGCAGTTATTATTGTTGCAGCTGCTTGTCACAAATCTTGCCTTGCGCTATAGCTGGTGGAGTCTTTACTGTTGACAAAGCCTTTCTTGCTCCCATCTCAGTTTTTTTAAATTGTGGTAAAAATACGTAAAACAGAACATCTGCCATCTCAACATTTTCTACATGCGCAATTTAGTGGTATTATTTACATTCATCATATTGTGCAACCATCAACACTATCTGTTTCCGATTTTTTCCATCACCCTTAACACAAACTCAGTCCCCCCTAAGTCCCATCCCAGTTTGACTTGGATCCTCTTAGCAGGTGGCAGGCCCTGCAGAACCCCCTTTCTGTTTCACAGATGAGCAAATAGAAGCCCGGGAGGAAGGGGAGGACACCAAGGCCTCGTGGAGGCCTGTGGGGGTCGGTGGGTGAGCCAGGAAGAGAGGGCCCCTCTGGGAGGTGGCAGAGGGGCCCAGGAGCCCATTGAGGCCTACCTACCACCCCTCCTCCCTCAGCTGCTGAGCCCATCAGTGTGGCTTGGATCTGTTGGCCCATAACTGGTTCCCAGGTTCCCTTTCCAGCAGCAGCCTGACCTCGTTCACTTGGAGAAAAACAGGAAGCTGGGCTCTGCCAGGCTCTGCCAGGAATCGAAACACGCCCTTCCTTGGCCCTGGGCTGTGAGGACACTGGAATGGTGGGGGACTCTGGGAGAAGGACACAGGACAGTGTGCGGGGTGGGGGGTCTCTACAGGGCTAAGCCAGGGTGGCCTGGGCCTCACCGAGGGGTTTGGCTCAACCAGTTGGGCTTGTTCTGGCCTGGCCTTGCTGGGCCACCCCAGGGACCAAGAGGAAGGGGTAAGGTGGGGAGTGGGGAGAAGGAGCTCCTGGCCTTCCTCTCCAGTGTGGGGGTAGGACATGGGGGGGCCAGGGCCATATTAGCATTTTTGCTTTTGTGGGCCCCTTCCTCCACAAAAAAATGTATGTATTTAAAAATGTATTTTATGATTGTGTTGGTATAAGGATGAATATAATCCAAGTTGGAGTTATTATTACAATATAGTCATTATTATTAAACCCATGTTTTCTTATGATTTTAAAATAAATTAAAATTTAAACATTTTGGTGGGCCCCTAAAAGTATTCTTGGCCTGAGGCACTGTGCCTCTTGTGCCTTGTGGATAAGTGGGCCCTGTGGGGAAAGCTTCCAGCTCTTTCTTGTTCTGCAGAAGACGGGGTTAGTGCTCAGATGTTAGAGGGGAATGCCTGGCTTGGTCTAGTACAGAACCTCACTGCGTCTCAGTTTCCTCTTATGTAGAATGGGATAATGACAGCACCTCACTCCTGATGCTGTTCTGAGATGATCCTGTGAAGTGTTTGGCCCAGGGCCTGACCTGAGTGAGCTTCCATTGTTTTCACAAGCTTATGTGAGCCACCGAGCAGCTTTGGTGGCACAGTGGTTAAGCACTTGGCTGCTGACCGAAAGGTCGGCGGTTCACATCCACCAGCCACTCCGCAGGAGAAAGATGTGACAGTCTGTTTCCGTAAAGATTATAGCTTTGGAAACCCTATGGGACAGTTCTACTCTGTCCTGCAGGGTCACTATGAGTCGGAATTGACTCAGCAGCAGTGGGTATGTGAGCCTCAGAGTCCCAGGATGGTGCAAACAGTTAACACGTGGCTGCTAACCAGAAGGTTGGAAGTTAAAGCCCATCCAGAGGTGCCTTGGAAGAAAGGTCTGACGATCTTCTTCCAAGAAATCAGCCGTTGAAAACCGTAGGGTGCACAGTTCTACTCTAACACACATGGGGGCTCTGTAAGTCAGACTTGAGGATGAAGAAGAATTCACAGGCCATGAATGCTGATCAAACATGAAAACTGATTAGCGTGTAGTGTGTGGAGAATCCCTTTCAAAGAACTTGAAGGAGAGAATAAATTTCCATCTGGCTCTGATGGTTTGGACTGAAGTTTTCGTTTCTGTGCTGTTCCTGATTAAAACCTTCCAGCTTTTCTGGCTGAGTGAGGCTACTTTGGTCTCTTGTTATTTTGGGTTTCCTAAGAATCCGAGCTGGGACTGGATGACAAATGTGGTCCTCAGCCCAGTCACTCATGGACAATGTGGACTGGCAGCCTGAGATGCCACGATCCAAACCTCCTTTGCCAGATAAGGATGGGGTGGGGATGGGGGACAAGTCACCCAGAAGGTAGGTGCAGAGCCTGAGAGCAAATCCACAGCTGGGCAGTGGTCTCTTGATGACCCCAATCCCATCCTGTCTCTGCTTGGCCTGAACCCCTCAGGGGCCTCCTACAGCTCTCCCAGTAGAAGCAGGGAGGCTGGGCAGTCAGCTCATGCCCCTCCCTGCCCCCCAGGGCAGGTCTCACTTCCTCACTTCCTGCCACTCTGGCTGAAGCAGGCCTTGCTGTTACTCTCTGTTCCAGCCTCCTGCTGGCTTCCTCACAGCCCAAACAACCATTTGTGTGCATGAATCTTGGAGTAGAGTTGTCTCCTCTGCTGGGCTGTAAGCTCCCTGGAGGCTGATGCCTGTCCTGTCCTGCTCACCCTCTATACCCAGCACCTAGCTTAGTGTCCAGTACACAAGAGGTGCCCAGTAAATATCTGCTGACTCCAGAATTGTATGGTCAAGGATGGGTGTAGACGTTACACAGACCTGGGTTCAGATTCCATCTCACCTAGTGGCTCAACCCCTCTGAGTCTCTCAGATTTGTCATCGTCAATGGGGAGAAGAGGTAATAATGGCACCTGGCTCACTGGGTGGCTTCAGGGAAAAATGAGCAATGCATATAAAGCCCTTTGCAGAGTGCCTGGAGAGCATGAATACACGCTCAACGTGTGAGCTGCTATGATGAGGAATTGCCCTGGTGACAGGAATGGGTGAGGGTAAGGGCCCAGGACCCACTGGGCAGGGTGATGCAGAATCAGCAGAGCAGAAATGGGGGTCAGATGTGCCTTGGGATGGCAGGAAGGGATAAATCTATTCTGTGGACATTGGCCAAATCACATCAAATGGGCTAGAGAATGTAAACCATGTGGTTGCCTGTGGAAGTTGGCAAGAGAGTGGATATGGGTCAGCTTAGGAAGTGGGGGAGGAGAAGAGGGAACATCAGCTAGGCAGGCCTGGTAAGGCAGGCCAGGTCCTGCTCCTGCAGATGCTCTGACAGCCACTTGTGTACTTCTCCCCCAGCTGCTGTTAGGAATCAGCCTCCAGCCAGAGCCAGGGCAGGAAACAAGCATGGTGGTTTGGTGTCATGAATTCAAATCCTAGCTGGGTGACTCTGCTCGTGTCACTTAACCTCTCAGTTTCCATCAGAAGCTCTACAGTTGAGTAGTTAGGAGCATAGACTCCAGGGCTGGACCCCAGGGTTCAAATCCCCCACACTGCCACTTTCTGTGGGATCTTGGACAAGGCACTGAAACTTTGGGCTTCAGTTTACCCATCTGTGAAATGGAGAAGGACATAATAGTTCCCCTTGCATAGGAATGCTATGAGAGTTAAATGAGGTAATAGACATAAAGCCCTTAAAACAGTATGACATGTGGTGTCATATTACTGTACGTCTTAGTCATCTAGTGCTGCTATAACAGAAATACCACAAGTGGATGGCTTTAACAAAGAGAAATTTATTTTCTCAGAGTCTAGTAGGCTCCAAGTCCAAATTCAGGGCAACAGCTTCAGGGGAAGGCTTTCTCTCTCTATTGACTCTGGAGGAAAGTCCTTGTCGTCAATCTTCCCCTGGTTGAGGAGCTTCTCAGCACAGGGACCCTGCGTCCAAAGGACATGCTATTCTTCTGGCTCTTGTTTCATGGTGGTATGAGGTCCCCAACTCTCCGCTCACTTCCCTTTCCTTTTATCTCTTGTAAGATAAAAGGCGATGCAGGCCTCACCCCAGGGAAACTACCTTTACATCAGGGATGTGACCTGAGTACTGGTGTTACATCCCACCCTAGTCCTCTTTAACATAACCTAATCTTGCCTCATGAGCCACAGGTGGAGATTAGGGTTTACAACACATAGGAAAATTACATCAATCACAAAATGGAAGACAATCACACAATACTGGGAATCATGACCTAACCAAGTTGACCCATATTTTTGGGGCACACAATTCAATCAGTGACCCCTGTATGTCACCAAATGTAAGACACCATCAAGATGCATCTCACTTTTAAATGTTATAATGTGAAAAATGTGCATCTCTAGAACTGAGGAAATATAGTGTGATTACAAGATGTTCGTAGAAAAGATCATTATAAACTCTAAAGGAATAGAAAAATGGTAATATCTAAAGGTTACTTACTGGGTGTTTTCTATGTGCCAGGCATTGTGCCAAGGTCTTACACGTATTTCTCATTGAATCCTTATAACCCTAAGAGGTAAGTTCTAAAATTATCTTCGCTTTACAGACAAAGAAATGGAGGCCTCCCAAAAGTTAAATGACTCGCCCAAGATGATACAGCTTTGTCTACATAAATGGTGGACATTCATAACTGCAACCACAATCTTCCCACCCCTACATTGGTTTCATCTGATTTAGAATGGTCTTACTCCTGTGGTTCCTGAACTTGGCTGCCTGTTGGAATCACTGAAGAGCTTTAAAAAATATTAATGCCTGGGTTCCATCCCCAGAGATTCTCATGTAATTGGCCTGGGGTGTGGCCTGGACATCCGGACTTTAAAAATGATCCCAGGGTTCTAACATGTAGCCAAGGGCGAGAATTGCTGCCTTACTCCACAGGTGACATCAGGGGTCTCCTAACTTCTCACCGGTTTCTTCCCACCCAAATAAAATTCATTTGACACAGCAGAAAGACTTTCACAGCACAGCAAAGACAAACAAAGACTTAAAATGCAGAGGCCAGGTTGAGGAAAGACAGTGGCTGAATCTCGTTCCTACTCACATTCCATCAGGCAGCTGTCAGATTCTTTTCTTCCTTCCTAGCAGGGAGGGGATTAAACCAGAGGAGCTGGGCCGGTAGTAGGAAGGGAAAGAGAAATAGGATCTGGTGTCTGGAGACCCAGTCTTAACCCCAACTTTGACAATGTGTAAATATGGGCAAATCCCTGCCACCCACCCATCCTGGGTCTCAGCTCCCGCTCTGTGAAATGACAGATTCCTTCAGGAGCCAGCATCCTAGAGCTATGGCTGACTCCACGGTCCCTGAGAACCAGCCTTCCAGCAATCCTAAAGCCTGTGCATCAGTGCAGCTTCCCTGGACTCTAGCTTGCTTTGCTTTCTGAAAGTTTACTTCTTTAACAATCAGGTTCTTTGTAAAGCTTAATTCCCAAAAGCCATAATTGTACTTTTGAAGTCATGAAGCAACTCAAAATAAACTTATGAGGTGTTGACAAGTAGAGGTCATGGGGGGCCAGCTTTTTATTGCATAAAAGAGAATCTTCTGTAATCAGCTGGAGGCTTATCTGCAGTTAGATGTTGCCTAAGGGAGAGAAAACATTTCCTCTGTTGAGTAGGTCAACACAGAGCCATTGTAATAATTTTTTTACACAAGTTAATTAAAGGGAACCTGCTTCTTGTTACCAATTCTTAACTGGCGTGGTTTTATAGTTGTTGGAATAAAGAAGAAGTGGAAATTTCAAGGAAGAGGCAGGAGACCTATAAAGCACTTTTAATGAGATACAGGAGTGAGTAGGGTTGGAATGGGAAAAATATCCTGGATCCAGCCTGAAGGGTGGGCCCAGGAAGCTGTCCCTGAGCAATTCCTCTTGGCTTTCAGATTTTTTTTCCAAGCTCAGGGCCAAGGGTCTCCGGCTCCAAAGCCCAATCAGGCTGCAATGATTGCACAAATCACAAACATCTACAGCCAACGCAATCAGGCTCAAACCCAGATTTCTGAGTCTTAGAACTTATATATTTGAGGTCAAGTTCTGCTTGACATGGAGAAAAGGGGTATTCGGGAAAGGATAGGCTTTTTCCAGAAACTGTCTGGCACCCAGCTCCCTACAACTCAGATTTGAGAGCATATCCAAAGCAAGGCAACATCATGAAGGAGTACTCAGATACTGTGGGGAAGCTTTCTAGATGAAATCCGTCCGATCATCTAAACACATGTACTGACTGAGCCTTCTTTGTGCCTAGCTCTGGGTTAGATGTTCAAGTAGGAGTTGGGAGGTAAGTAAACTTGGCGTCATCTCTGTGCTCTAAGGGGGGGGTTGAATAATCCTGTGTGTTAGACAGTGTGCCTGGTATTGGGTTGGGGGTACAGAGATGAAGAAGACCTGCTCCTGCTGTGGAAGGGTTCACAGTTCATGCGGGAGACAGACAACGGGCCCAGCCTGACTACCCTGCTTCCCCAAGGTCCCCTGGCCCTGGGAACCCTCCCTGGACAGACTGGGGTTCTTGATCCTACTCACAGTGATTATTAAGTCCTGCATTATTGTGGCCCTCCTTTACCCCGCCATCTGGTTGATCCAGCCTCCAAACAATTATCTTGATTACTGAGTTTTTTGGCACCTCCTCAAAATTTGGTCCTGAGGCAAATGCCTAACTCATCTTACCCTAATCAAGGCCCTGGTAGACCTCTGACAGACAGTGACACATATACAAGCAGCTGCAGGCCAGAGGGAGGAGTGCTTAGAACAAAGATCTGTGAGAGTCTGGAGGGACATTTGAGTAATTTTGGTGTTTCCCAAAGTGTGCTCTGTGGAACATCAATCTTGTGAGGTAATCCTCCAAAAATAAAAGATTTTGTGGACAAATAAGTTTTGGTAACAGTGCATACCCTAGCTCCTCCTTAGAGATTCACAATGGACAGAAGCACACTAAAGGCTATGAGACTGTGTGTGAAGAAACAATACTTTTCTAGGTCATCTTCAGCAGGTACTTGGCTGGGTCATCTTGGGCAAATCTCTATCAATGTTTCTCCGAGTGAAATGAGAGGGCACTCATTTCAGAATCTCTTGGAGGTACTTGTTAGAAATATAGATTCCCCAGCCCTGTTGCAGACTTTCTGAGTCAGAATCTCTGGGGCCCAAAACCCAAAAATCTATTTTGAACAAACTTCCAGTTGATTTTGATGCATGCTCAAGTTGAAAATCCCAGATAAGCCTTTCCAGGCCTTGGCTTTTTCTAATGGTGGTATAAAGATCAAGAGAAGGTTACTCAAAAAGGAACTTGACACTTCCCAACTCATTCTATGAGGCCAATGAGACCCTGATATCAAAATCAGACAAAGACATCACAAGAAGAAAAAACCACAAACCAATATGAATGTACATGTAAAAATCCTCAACAAAATACTAGCAAACTGAATCCAGTAACATATAAAAAGAATTGTACATTCCTGGGACTTACCCTAGGGATCCAAGATTGGTTTGACATTTAAACATCAATTAAGTCGTATACCATGTCAACAGAATAAAAGACAAAAGCCATATGATCATTCCATACATACAGAAAAAGCATTTGACAAAGCCCAACACCCCTTCATGTTAAAAACACTCAAACTAGGAATAGAAGTGAACTTCCTCAATCTGATAAAGGGCATCTAAAAAAAAAAACTTACAGCTAACACACTGACGGCACAGTGGTTAAAGCATGGGCTGTTAATTGAAAGGTCGGCGATTCCAACCCATCAGCTGCTCCTTGGAAGCCTTATGGGGCAGTTCTACTCTGTCCTATAGGGCTGCTATGAGTCATAATTGGCTTGATGGCAGTGGGTTAAACATCATACTTAATGGTGAAAAACTGAATACTTTCCCCCTAAGATCAGAAACAAAACAAAGATGTCCACTTTTGTCACTTCTATTCAACGTTGTACTGGAGATTATACTCAGGGAAATTAGGCAAAAAAATGAAATAAAATAATCAGATTGTAAAGGAAGACGTAAAACGATCTCCATTTACAGATGCCATGATCTGGTATATAGAAAATCCTAAGCAACAGCTAAAAAAAAAAAAAAACAAAACCTATTAAAACTTTTAAACAAGTTCAACAAAGTTGCAGGATACAAGATCAATATACAAAAATCAATTTAAATTAATGATTCAAAAATAAAATTAAGAAAACAATTCCATTTATAACAGCATCAAAATGAATAAAATACTTAGCAATAAATTTAACAAAAGAAGTGAAAATCCTATACTCTGAAAACTATAAAACATTGTTGAAAGAAAGAAGATCTAAATAAATGGAAAGGCATCTTATGTTCATGGATCAGAAGACTTAATATTGCTAAAATGGCAATATTTCCAAATTCATCTATAGATGCAACACAATCCCTATCAAAATCCCAACTTACTTCATTGTAGAAATTGACAAGCTGATTCTAAAATTTAAGGGACTCAGAATAGCCAAAACAATCTTAAAAAATAACAAAGTTGGAGGACTTACACTTTCTGATTTCAAAATTTACTATAAACCTTCAGTAAGCAAGAGAGTGCGGTCCTGGCATAAAGATAGACATATAGATCAGTTGGAAAGAATTGAGAGTACAGAAATAAATCTGCACATTTACAGTCAATTGATTTTTGGAAAGGGTACTGTCTTAATCATCTAGTGCTGCTCTAACAGAAACACCATAAGTGGATGGCTTTAACAAAGAGAAATTTATTCTGTCACAGTCCAGTAGGCTACAAGTCCAAATTCAGGGCATCAGCTCCAGGGGAATGCTTTCTCTGTCGACTCTGGAGGAAGGTCTATGTCATCAATCTTCCCTTGGTCTGGGAGCTTCTCTGCACAGGCACCTCAGGTCCAAAGGATGTGCTCTGCTCGCAGCACTGCTTTCTTGGTGGTATGAGGTTCCCTTGTGTCTCTGCTTGTTTCTGTCTTTTATATCTCAAAAGAGATTGGATTAAGACACTATCTAATCTTGTAGACCTCATCAGTATAACCTCATCATAGTGACAGAGTTTACAACACATAAGGAAATCACATCAGATTACAAAATGGTACACAATCATACAATACTAGGAATCACAACCCAGCCAAATTGACAGATATTTTTGGGTGGCATAATTCAATCCATGACAGGTACCAAAACAATTCTATAGGGAAAGAATTTCAATGAACTGTGCAGGGACAATTGGCTATCCACATGAAAAAGAATGAAGTTGGATCCCTACCTCACACCATATACAAAATTCACTACAAATGGACCAAACACATAATATAAGAACTAAAACTATAAAACTCTTAGAAGAAAACCTAGGGGTAAATCTTTGTGACCTTGGATCAGGCAACAATTTTCCAGATATGACACCAAAAGCACAAATGATCAAAGACAGGGCAGATAAATTATACTTCATCAAAATTAAAACTTCCGTGCATCAAAGGACACTATCAAGGAAGTAAAAAGAAAACTCACAGAATGGGAGAAAATATTTGCAAACCATATATCTGATAAGGCCTTAGTGTGCAGAATATATAAAGAACTCTTATAACTTGACCATAAAAGATAAAGAACTCAATTGAAAAATAGGCAAAGGATTTGAATAGATATTTCTTCAAGGAAGATATCCAAATGCTCAGTAAACACATGAAAAAATGCTCAACAATTAGGGAGAAAAGATTACACCTTAGGGAGATGCAAATCAAAACCACAGTGAGATACCATTTCATACTCACTAAGATGGCTATAATAAAAAAGAAGACAATAAAAAGTGTTGCCGAGGATGTGGGGAATTGGAACTCTCATACATTGCTGTTGGGAATGTATAATGGTGCAGCAGGTGTGGAAAACAGTCTGGCAGTTCCTCAAAAGGTTAAACATAGAGTTGTCATATGACCCAGCAATTCTACTCCTAGATATGTAATCAGGAGAATTAAAAACATACATCCACATATAAACTTGTACAGGAACATTCATAACGGCATTATTTATAACAGCTAAAAAGTGGAAACAACTCAAATGTCCATTAACTGATGAATGGATAAACAAAATATGGTCTATTCATATAATGGGATATTATTTGGCAATAAAAAGGAATAAATTACTGAAATCACTGATACATACTACAACATAGATGAACCTTGAAAACATTATGCTAAGTAAAAAAAAAAAAAAAAAAGCCAGATACAAAAGGTCACATATTGTATGATTCCATTTATATGAAATGTTCAAAATAGGCATATTTATAGAAGACAGAAAGTAAATTAGTGGTTTCCTAGGGCTTGGGGGGTGTATGGGAGTGGGGTGGCACTGCTAAAAAGTACGGGGCTTCTCTTAGGGGTGATGACAGATGAATAGTGACCTCTTTTGGTAAAAGAAAGTGAACAGGGGTGAGGAGGCTGATGGGACAGTTTCAAGGGTCTCTTAGAAGAAGGAAAGCAAATGGTCCAGGCTGACCAACCATTTGCTGAAGATGTGTGGGGTTTTGTTTCTTTGTTTATTTTGTCTTTTTTCCAAAACATTTTATTACGAAAAACTTCAAACATATGGATAAGTTTAAAGAACAGTGAACACCCATATACTTACCACTAGATTCTACAGCTAACAGTTTGCTCTATTTGCTTTATCACATATTTTTCTACCTATCCATCCATTCATCTTTTTTTTTTTTTTAATCCACTTCAAAGTAAGTTGCAGACATCAGTACATTTTACTCTTAAACACTTCAGGATGCATATAACTGTAACTAGAGTTCAATATTTGCTTATCTTTTTTAAAGGAAATTTACATAAATACAGGAAACACACAGATATTAAGAATACATTATGTAAGTTTTGGCAAATGTGTATACCTGTATAACTGAAACCTCTGTCAAGACACAGAATATTACCAACACCCCTAGAAAGTCCCCTCATACCCCTTCCCAGTCCATCCCTTCCTCCCACCCACCCAGGAAACTGCTATTCTGATTTTTTTTGACCATAGATTAGTTTTGCCTGTTCTAGGACTTCATGTAAATCAAATCATATAATACATACTCTTTTGTGTCTAGCTTCTTTCACTCACCATGTGAAATTCATCCATGTTGCTGCATGTGTTGGTAGTTCATTCTCTTTTATTGCTGAGCGGTATTTCATTATATGATTATACCACAGTTTGCTTATTCATTCTTCTGTTGATAGTCACTGGGGCTGTTTCCAGTTTTTAGCGATTATGAACATTCTTGTATGAGTCTTTTTTTGGACATATGCTTTCATTTCTCCTGGGTAAGTACCTAGAAGTGGAATTGCTTGATCATAGATAGGTTTAGTTTTATAAGAAACTGCCAGATCTTTATCCAAAATAGTCGTGCCATTTTACACTCTGTCCAACAATGTATAAGAGTTCCGAGCGCTCCACACTCTTGACAACATTTGATGTTCTCATTCTTCTAATTTTAGCCATTCTGGTGGGTGTATATTGGTACCTCATGGTTTTATTTTGCATTTCCCTAATGACTAATGACGCTGAGCACTTTTTCATGTGCTTCTTGACCATCTGTATATTTTCCTTTGTGAAGTTTTGGTTACAATTTTTTGCCCATTTAAAAAATTGAGTCGTTTGTCTTTTGATTTTTGGGTTGTGGGAATTCTTTATATATTCTGGGTACAAGTCCTTTGTCAGATACACATTTTGCAAATATTTTCTCCCAGTCTGGAGCCAGCCTATCATTTTCTTAATAATGTTTTTTGAAGAGCAGAATTTTTATTTTGATGAAGTCAGGTTTATCAGTCTTTTATAGTAATTGCTTTCTTTGCTCTATCTTTAAAAACATTTGTCTACTCCTAAATCTCAAAGATATTTTCCTGTTTTCTTTCAGGAGTTTTATGGTTTTAGCTTATAACTGAGGTCTCTGATCCATCTAAAATTAATTTTTGTGTATGGTGTGAGGGAAGGATTAAAGTTTATTGGTTTTCCATATGGCTATTCAGTTGTTCCAGCACCATCTGTTAAAAGACTTTCTTTTTCCTATTGGATTGTTTTGGTGACTTTATCAAAAGTCAAATGACTGTAGATCTATTTCTGGGCTCTCTATTCTGATCCACCGATCTATATGTTTACCCTTATGATAGTGCCACAATGTCTTTTCTTTTTTTACAGAATATAAGCTTTATTTTTAATTATTAGATTGAACATACATAAAATTACCGTCATGGATGGAATTGTGTCCCCCAAAAATACCTGTCAACTTGGCTGGGTCATGATTCCCAGTATTGTATGATTGTGTACCATTTTGTAATCTGATGTGATTTCCTTATGTGTTGTAAAGTCTATCACTATGATGTAATAAGAGCGTAGTTATATTGATGAGGTCTACAAGATTAGATAATGTCTGAAGCCAATCTCTTTTGAGATGTGAAAGAGAGAAATGAGCAGAGACACAAGGGAACCTCATACCACCAAGAAAGCAGTGCTGGGAGTAGAGCGCATCCTTTGGACCTGAGTTTCCTGTGCAGAGAAGCTCCCAGACCAAGGGAAGATGTGATGACACAGACCTTTCTCCAGAAACGACAGAGGAAGTGTTCCCCTGGAGCTGACACCCTGAGTTTGGACTTGTAGACTGCTGGACTGTGAAAGAATAATTTCTCTTTGTTAAAGCCATCCACTTGTGGTGTTTCTGTTAAAGCAGCACTAGATGACTAAGACAGTTACTATTTCAAATTGCTATAAAAGTTTCTAAATGTTTACTCTCAATCTCTGTACTCATCTCACTAGTAACAGTCTGTGCTCCAGTTCTGGTCCACAGACTACATTTATTTTTTCTAAATTTTATTTATTTTGTTGTTGCTGTTGAGAATGTACACATCGAAACATACACCAATTCAACTGTTTCTCCATGTACAATTTAGTGACATTTGATTACATTCTTCGAGTTGTGCAATCATTCTCACACCCCTTTTCTGAGTTGTTCCTCCCTCATTAACATAAACTCATTGTCCCCTAAGGTTCCTATCTAACATTTCAAGTTGCTGTTGTCAATTTGATCCCATGTAGATAGTTCTTAAAAGAGCATAATGATCAAGGCAGACCTTTTTTTTTTACTAGTGAAGCTAAACAATTGTTCGGTTTTAACATGACTTCAGGGGATATTTCTGGCTTAAGGGTGAAAGGTTATCTCAGAGCAATAGTTTCAGGGGTTCACCACAATGTCTCAATTACTGTAGCTTTATAATAAGACATGAGGTCAGAAATGGTAAGTTCTCCCATTTTGTTTTTCTTTGCTTTGGTTATTCTGGATCCTTTGCATTTCCATATAAGTTTTAGAATCAACATGTCAATTTCTTTTAAAAAGTATGCGGGGTTATGATTGAAATTGAGTTGACTCAGATCATTTTGGGGAGAACTGACATCTCGACAGTATATCGAGTCTTCAAGTCCATAAAAGTATCTCTCCATTTATTCAGGTCTCCTTTCATTTCTCTCAGTAATATTTTGTAGTCTCCAGTGTAAAGATTTTATGCATTTTTTGCTAAATTAATTTCTAAGTATTTCAGGTTTTTTGATGGTATTTTAAATGGGATTAAAAAAATTTCATTTTCTATTGTTAGCAGATCCGAACACCAGAAGAGCAACAGAAAAGACAGCCCTTCAGGAAATCCTAGGTGTCTTAGTTATCTAGTGCTGCTGTGACAGAAATACCACAAACAGATGGCTCTAACAAACAGAAATTTTTTCTCTCACAGTCTAGGAGGCTAGAAGTCCAAATTGAGGGTGCCAGCTCCAGGGGAAGGCTTTCTCTATCAGGTCTGGGGGAAGGTGCTTGTCATCAGTCTTCCCCTTGTCGAAGAGCTTCTCAGCACAGGGACCCCCGGGTCCAAAGTATGTGCTCCTGTCCTGGTTCCTAATTCTTGGTGGCATGAGTTCCCTCTCCTCTCTGCGTGCTTCCCTCTTTTATATTTCAAAACAGATTGACTCAAGATACAATCTAATCTTGTAGACTGTGTCCTGCCTCATTAACATCATAGAGATTAGGATTTACAATACACAGGATAATCACATCAGATCACAAAATGGTGGACAACCACTCAGTACAGGGAATCACAGCCTAGCCAAGTTGACATACATTTTTGGGGGACACAATTCAATCCATAACACTAGGTTTGGGGAAGTGGGGATAGAGGGGTTGCTGTTTATTTGGAGGCAGTTGTAGAGGGTCTGAGGGGGTCAAAAAGGATGCAGCCATGTGATAGGAAGGAGGCTACATGCATAACACAGGGTAGCTGACTGACTTCCTTTCTCTACTTCATTCCTATGAAGGAACATCCTTCCCCAACACTACCCCAAGAGAAAGCGGGCCTCCACCCCTGGCCCAAGGCAATGGGACCTTGGGACAGTGCTTCTATCTCCATTCTCCCCATCCTCCTGAGCTGCATCATTCAGCCAGTTCTCTGGAAGGGGCTGCTGCCATCACGGCCTGGAGCGAGCACAGGCCTCAACACAGGTAAGGTGGCCATGGCAGTATAGGTGGTCTATTCTGCCCTCTCTGGAAAAAGCTACCATGGCCTCCAGTCCTTAGCTGGCCCAGCCTGCAGGGAGGAGATGGAAACTGAAAGTCCTGGGCTTTGTTGCTGTTGGCTGCCATCGAGCTGACCTCCAATTCATGGTGACCTCATGCGCAATAGGAACGGACTATTGTACTCCATAAGGTTTTCATTGGCTGATTTTCAGAAGTAGGTTGCCAGGTCTTTCTTCCTAGTCTGTCTTAGTCTGGAAATTCCATTGAAACTTGTTTAGCATCATAGCAACACCCAACCCTCCACTGACAGATTGCACTTGAGGTGCATTGGCAGAGAATTGAACCCAGGTCTCCCACGTGGAAGGCAAGAATTCTACCACTGAATCACCATTGCCCTCACCTGGGCTTTATTCTGCTCAAAATAGCACATTCGCTTTCCCGGGCTGGCTTTCAGTTCTTCCCCACTGACTGCCACCCTCACACTGTTTCTCCAGCCACTCCACCCTGTTATAAATTCAGCTTCCCAGATCTCTCAGAAAGGCCCAAAATTCCAACACATGCTCTGAGGAAGGATTCTCAAGAATCCGAAAACTGGACAAGCCAAAACCTTACCCATCCTGGGTCCTGTCCCTGCCCGTAGGGAAGGATGTGTGTAGGGAGAAAGGCAAGAGAGCTGCCATGTTGTTAGGTGAAAGGGCTGTGGTAGGCAGAGGCAGTGCCTTTACCCTTCTGTGCACCCTACAATGCTCCAAAGCCCCTTCAAAGAAAGGTATACATCAATGCTAGTTGCTGTAACAAGTAAACCCCCAAAGAAATTATGCATATTTCTCATTCACGTACCTGTTCATAGCAGGTGTTCCTGGCTTGTAGGTGGTCTTCCTGCATGTGCTGATTTAGACACCAGGCTTTCTCCATCTTAAGACTCTATCATCCCCTGGTCATCTTCTACATCCATCTAGTAGCTAGGAAAAGAGACCCTGTAAAAGGCATAACCACTTCTCAAAAGCTGTGGCCCAGGTGACACCGGCTGCTTTTGCTCACAGTCCATTGGCAAAAGCCTGTCACGGGGCCACACTTAGATGCAAGGGAGCCTGGGAAATATGCTCCTGGCTTGGCAGCTGCTTCCTGGTGACACCTCGACACTGAAAAGGGGAGCTCGAATTTTGTTGTCCCTGTCACTGAGGTCCCGCTGCATTTCTAATCAGTCTTGTGACCATGCTTTGTAAACTGTAGATGGCTGTTCAGATGCGAGGGGCTGTCCCCCACCCCATATCCAACACAAGTATCTCACTGTCTCCTCTGTCTCTGAAGTTGATCAGGTCATTCCCTAGCCTCCCCCACCTCATTCAGCCAACCCACATTCTCCTCCTTCTAGACACTTGCCTAAATCTGACCTCTTCTAAGAAGCCCTCCAGGGATCTTAATATCCACAGTGAAGACTTCCATTGTCTGGATGCTGGTTGCCCTAAATAAGAGCAGGAGCAGTGTTTGGGGGCAGACCTCCCCCTCTCTCATTCGTATGCTAATGTCTAGAGTTCCTTCAACTGAGGACCAAGACTTTCTCCCCACAATCAGCATTGAGGTTTCAGACACACATGGGAGGAGGTGGGGGTAGATATTCTCACACATGTAAGAGTGGCTGGCTCATAGCAGGTCCTTCTAAAGGGGAGGGAGGGAGAGCAAAGGGACCTGGGAAGGAGTAGAAAAGGCAGTTGGCTATAGAAAGCAAGGCCACAGACCTAACACAAGCTCTGCTGATGTCTCAGTTATGTTTTTCAATCATATGATGTCTCAGTTATGTTTTTCAACTTTTTCTAAACAAACTGGGGCTAATCAAATAGTGTTCATGTATCAGATGCTTATCATGTGCCAGGCACTGCTAATCTGATTATCTTCCCAACAACCTAATGAGGTAAGGACTTTTATTTTTATCCCCATTTTACAGAAGACGAAAGAGGCTCAGAGAAATTAAGTAACTTTTATATGAAACCAAAACTAGTTGATGTTGAGTCAGTTCCAACTCATGGCGACCCATGTGTGTCAGAGTAGAACTGTGTTTCATAGGGTTTTCAATGCCTGATTTTTCAGAAGTAGATGCCAGGCTTTTTTTTTTTTTTGAGATTTCTCTGAGTGGACTCGAACTTCTAAACTTTGAGTTAGCAGCTGAGTGCATTAACTGTTTGCACCACCCAGGGACTCCAGCTTTCACATAGGTAGTAATTAGAAGAGCTTGGGTTTAAACCTAGGTACCAGCCTCAAAGTCTATTTCCTTTGTGCCTCTGTTTCCCTCTTCCCCTCTTCCCTGTGCTCCTGCATACTTCCTAGCCTTCTATGCAGTCAGGTTAAGGCCTTGTGACTAGCTCTGACCAATAGGCCATGACTGGAAGTGACTTGTGTCATTTTTTGGACCAAATCATTTCAGAACTGGTATCCAACTCCCCTGTCCTCTTTTCTAGAGAGGCCATGGTTTGAAATGCTGGAGCCACTAGATGGAATCAGCCTGGATCACTGGGTCATTGCACAAAGGACAACTGCCCTGAGAAGTTGCCCAACATGCAGCAGCTTTGTGTGAATGAGAAATACACCATTGTTATGTTAATCCATTGAGATTTAGGGGTTGACTTGTTACTACAGCATACCATAACTTCTCCTGACTAATATATCAGAGCAAGACACCAGATACATTGATGTTCTACCTAGTTGGTTACTGACAAACTAGTGTCCCTCAGACACTTTGCTGTGTAAATTATAGAGGGCTCCAGAATAAGAATGGGGCTGAGGTGACTGTCCAAAAAGCAAGCTGCCAGAGCTGATGGGAGAATACTGAGGGTTCTCCCAATTGCCCTGGGTGCAGAGTCACCGGGCCTGGTCGTGTTTCAGTTCCTCCTCTGTCCTGCATCAGTCTTTCTCCCTCAAAGCTGCTCCCTTTGGCACAGCCCCTCTGTCTCCACCCCGAGCAGACTGCTTCCAGAAGCTAAGGCCCAGAAGCCACTACTGGCCCCTCTCCAGATGCTGGCCAAAGTGTCTGGAAGTTTCCCTGTGCTTTGCATTGTCTTTCAGATATGTCCCTGGAGACCCTGAGCTCTTCCAATTGGGGCAGTCACTGCTTTCTGGCCTCTGCTGACTCTGGAGCCATCAGCTGGGTGTGGCGGGCAGGAAGCTCAGGCCAGGGCTGCCCACTGCCAGGTCAGGTCTCACAGCAGGAATGGGGACAAGACGGAGGCTCTCAGGGCCCTGGGCCGGCTGGCTCCTGGCTAGAGCAGGAACAAGCAGGACAGTAAGAGTGTTCACTTTTCATCCAGATGGTTCTGCAAACACTCATGGAACATCTCTGAGTGCCTGTCCCTGTGCTTGGTACTGTGGAAGCACAAAGGCAAATAAGTCATGGCCTTTGCCTGCCAGAAGCTGCCATCCTATAGGCTCGAACGGACATAGCCACAGAAAAACAGAGCACAAAGGACTGTATCAGTCAGGGATTTTTCAGTTGTAGGTAACAGAAACCCAGGGCCAGGGTAAGACCTCTAGAGAAGAAAGATTGTGTACTTCTCACTTGTGAAGGTAATTCAGATTCAAATACTATGTTTTCAAATGAATATATATATATATAAACCCGTTGCCACTGAGTTGATTTTGACTCATGGTGACCCTGTAAGACAGAGTATAACTGCCCCATAAGGTTTCCAAGGAGCGTCTGATTCGAACTGTCGACCTTTTGGTTAGCAGCCATAGGTCTTAACCACTGCACCACCAGGGCTCCCTCTATCTCTCTCTGCATATATGTATGTGCGTGTGTGTGTGTGTGTGTGTGTATACGTATATATACGTATATATATATGCCAAAGTTAAGATTGCCTCTTTAGATTTTCTGATTGTGAAATTCTAAATAAGTTTATCAAACCTGAGCTCTTTTCTTTTTTCTTCTTTTTATTTTTGTTGGTCCCCTAATTAGCTGGTGCCCTGAGCCCATGTTTTCAGTTATTCAACACTGAACCAATCTCCAAAAGGGAATATTCTGGTCCCATGACTGAAAAGACTCCAGCTTCAGGCATTGTTAGATCCATGTCCTTACAATAGGTGGTTTATAATCTGCTTTTGCCATCTTCTGGCTCTGATTTTCTCCGTTTTGGCTTCATTCACGGGGAGGCTCATAATTCTTGGACTAGGTCCTATGCATATCAATCCCGGCTGAAAGAATGCATGCATCTCCTGGCTTGGCCAACAGTGTCCTAATTTAACTCTGGCTCTGACTGGCTCACAGGTCCATTCCTGAACCAATCCCTGTAGTGATGCTCTGACATCTAGGCCTATGTCACTGGTGCCTCTCTAGATCCTGGGATGGAATCAGCTTTGTCTGGACCATATGATGGAAGGTAGGAAACAGATGGTTTACCAAGGCCAACTGGGGTGCTACGATCAGAAAAAGGGGATGGATATTAGGTAGGGTGACCAATGCCTACTGAGGGTAGGATAATGGAATGCGAACTCAGAGAGGTACAAAGCAAGGACTGTGGGAATTCAGAGGAGGGAGACATCATTCTGGCTAAGGGAACCAAGAAATGCTTCATGAATGGAAACAACCTAAGTGCCCATCAACAGATGAATGGATAAACAAACTATGGTACGTACACACAGTGGAACACTATGTAACAACAGAGAACAATGATGAATCTGTGAAACATCTCACAACATAGATGAATCTGGAGGCCATTATGCTGAGTGAAATAAGCCAACCACAAAAGGACAAATACTGTATGAGATCACTATTATAAAAACACGTTAAGATGTTTCCATACAGAAAGAAACAATCTTTAATAGTTATGAGGGAGGGGAAAGATGGGGAAAGAAAAACATTAACCAGATAGGAGATAAGTGGTAACTTTGGTGAAGGGTAAGACAGTACACAATACTGGGGAAGTAGGCACAACCTGACTAGGACAAAGTTATAGAAGCTTCACAGACACATCCAAACTCCCTGAGTGACCAAGTTACTGAGCTGAGGGCTGGGGACCATGGTCTCAGGGACCATCTAGCTCAATGGGCATAGCATAGTCTGTAAAGAAAATGTTCTACATCTGACTGTGGTGAGTAGTGTCTGGGGTCTTAAAAGCTTACAAGCAGCCATCTAAGAGATGTCTACTGGTCCCATCCCAGCTGGAGCAAAGGAGAATAAAGAAGACCAAAGACACAAAGGAAAGATTAGTCCAAAAGACTAATGGACCACAACTATCACAACCTCCACCAGACTGATCCCAGAACAACTAGATGGTGCCCAGTTACCTCCACCGACTGCTCTCAAAGGGATCACGATAGAAGGTTGTGAACAGAACTGGAGAAACATGTAGAACAAAATTCAAATCCACACAGACACACACACACAAAAGACCAGGCTTGCTGGTCTGACAGAGGAGAAACCTTGAGAGTACGGGCCCCAAACACCCTTTTAACTCAGTACTGAGATCACTCCTGAAGTTCACCCTTCAGTCAAAGATTAGATAGGTATATAGGGCAGCAATAACACACGTGAAGAACATATTTCATAGTTCAATCATGTAAAAGAGACTAATGGGCACACCAGGCCAAAAGCAAAGATGAGAAGGCAGGAAGGGATGGGAAAACTGGACGAATGGAAACAGGGAACCCAAGGTGGTGAAGGGGAGAGTGCTGACACATTGTGGGATTGGCAACCAAAGTCACAAAACAAGCTATGTATTAACTGTTTAATGAGAAACTAATTTGCTCTGTAAACTTTCACCTAAAGTACAATAAAAAAAAAGAAAGAAAGAAAGAAATGCTTCATGAAGGAGGATGCACGTGGGTTGAGCCTTGAAGGATGACAAGGGTTTTTATGGTTGGATCTTGGGGGATGCAAAGCGAAAAACCCAGAGGTAAGTACATAACATGCTCTGAGAAATGAGGCCTGTTTGGAGCAGGGTGCTCCTAACTGATCAGAAAGGAGCAAGGCTGAAGCCAGATGAGGGAAGGCCTTGAATGCCCGCTAAGGAGCATGGATTGAATTTCGGAGGCATGCATGGATGGTTCTGGAGCCTAGGATGGGATCATCAGATCTGAGCTCTTGGGAGCTGATATTACCTGCCACAGGGACCTTGACCTGCTGCCCCTACCCTACTCTCCTTCCCTGGGACCCACTTGTCCCTTGAGTGGCCCTCTGGGTGCCCATAGATTCCTTTTCCTTGGTTCTGTTCAGACAAGGCTGGAGTTTTCTAGTAGGAATGCTTACCAGAGACAGGGAAAGTGAAACTACAAAGTGTGATAACAGAGCTTAGCTTTCTCCTGCCCAAGGACCAAAAGCCTGAGTACCCCCAACATACCTCTTACTCCGGGCTTAACCTTTCCTCCCTACCCTGTTGTTGAGCCTGAGGCTGAGGTGGAGGGTGGGTAGCACTACCAGCAGTGTGAGGCCCTTGTGCCCCCCCAGAGCCCATTTCCTGCCCTTACTCCTGCCCTGCCCTGAATAGTACTTGCTTTGCAGCTGCCCCTCCTGAGGGTAGGTGGGATACCCTCAGTTCTTGCCCCTCAAATTACCCCCTGACCCCAGGGACATGCTACCCTTGTGATCACCCTCATTGCACTGCCAGGAGGTCTCTGTGTCCTCTGGAAGCCCTGTGCCTACCCCAACCTCAAGCAACAAAGTGAAAGACGGCCTTGAAAAAGTTTCATTTCCCACAGGCTATGGCGGCTACAATCTGGGCAGCAAGTTCTGACATCCCTAACCCTCCCTCACCAACTCCTTGCAAAAACTTGAGGGGTTTAACCTGTGGCCCATCCAGGCTGTCTGAGTGCAGGACCTTCATCCTTCTTTTGCCCTGGAGTGACATATTGATTCAGGCCCCCAGCCTGGGAGGTTGGGCTCCTTGAGCATAAACACCCTCGGCCCCCTAAGACTGCCCATCCAGCCCAGTGGCCCCTGGTCCTCTGCATGCCCAGGCTGGGATGTCCACGATGGACAGGACAGTGCTTTCACCTTCTTAGCATGTATTCTCACTGTCCCCTCTCCATGTCCACAACCATTGTCTTGGTGGAAGGCCCTTCCCTCTCTCTCCTGGCAGCCTGGCACCATGTGAAGTTCTGTGGCCTAAGGGCTAGACTCTGCCGCCAGACCTCCTAGGTTCCCCTTCTGATGCCACTACTCCAACCTGTGTGTGGCTGTTTTCAAACATTCCCACACATCCTTTGTCCTCCATCAAGAAGTGGGCCCATGTCCTCTCTCCTTGAATCTAGGCCAACCTTATAGAGTACGGTGACAATAGGGTATGGCAGAAATGATGTTATGTGACTTCCAAAAAGTCAATTCAGCTTCCTTCTAGTTCCCTTGGGATACTCACTTTTGGAGCTCTGAGCTTCCAGGTAAACAGTACCAGGCCACCATGTTGTGAGGAAATTGACATGTGTACATGTCTGACCAGCAACCCTACTGAGGTCTCTACCGACAGCCAGCATCAACTGCAGACAGTGAGAAGATCTCGCTTAGAAATGGATGGGGCAGAGGTACCCGCCACCGATGCTGGGAACTCTTTGGTCGGGACCCACTAAGGGGTGGAATCTTGACTGGTCCCAAATCTGGCTTGCAGGCCCAGAAGTTCAATGTTGTCAAGGTCCCCAGAGATAGAGAGGCTCAGATGGCCAAACTCCCCTGACCTGGGCTTAAAGTAACGAAAGAGACCCTGGCCCCAGACTTTGAGCCAGCATCCTCCCTCTCCATGGGTTCCAGCCCAGACAGAGTGGTCTCATGGGCAGTGGGTTGGAAAGGGACCAGTGGTCTGGGATGTGAAAGCACACCAGCTCTCTAACTTATGTTTTCTTTCTTTTGTTTATTTTTCAGCTCTCTCCCTAGTACAATGTGAGCTCCGTGAAGGCAGGGAAGTTTGTGCTGTAATCTGCTGTATCCCCAGCACTTAGAACAGTACCTGGCACATAGCAGGTGCTTAATAAACATTCATCAGATAAATGGATGGATGGATGGAGTGACCATGACTACAAGGGGCCAGACCTGCTGTAGAGTGGGTTGTTGTGAGGATGACATAAGAGAATGGGATACACATTTAGTGCTCATGTTTGGCACATCTAAATGCTTAAGTGGGGATTGCTGGGATTGTTACCACTATTGGTTGTTGTGGGGCCCCTGGTTGAGCAGCCTCAGACCAGAAAGAGAAATTCAGGCTTCCTGACACTCCTTGGTCCAGGCTCCATGAAGACTCTCATCCTTCAGAGACCCTCCAAAGCAGGTGAACCCTATGTGTACCCCAACTGCAGCCCTGGAACCCAGATCACTTGTTGGTCTGTGAAATCCCAAGGTTTGGGGACTGGGCTTTGCCCCTTCCTTGTATCCCAGGGTGTAGCCCCACTTCTGCCCGGTGCTATGGAATGGATCACTAGGGGACTGAGTTAGTCACAGCCTCCCTTGAGATCACTTGATACCTTCCAACCCATCAGACTTTGTCCTGAAACATCACGGCCTCCTCCATCACTGTAAGCAAACTGCTCTGTAACAGACAAGATGGCAGACACCAGGGTCCATTTCTTCTCATTTCCTCCCAGAGGTGGTGGGGGTCCCATGCTGAGGCCCTGAGCCCAGCCTGTCAGGATCAAGGTGGCATACTGAGCGGGCCCCACCTGCACACACGGATTAGGTAGCTGTGGCCTTCTGGGAGGGACCTGCTGCCTCCACAGCAAACACAACAGAGAGACTGTGGTGGTCCTGGTGGCTAATCGGGTGCCCCAGCTCCCCACTAACCCTCCTCATGGTCGAAGAGTAGTTTCTGTGTCATTAGGCAGTGCCTCTCTGGTGCTCACAGAGATTATCTGCAAGAGAACAGAGATGATGCGTAGGAGTTATGCCTTTCTTTCTTGCACCTGGCTCTACACAGAGTGAGGGAGGGTGTGGGCTGGGGAGACTAGTCCTGCTGGACTGGAAAGAAAATTAGGCTGAAAGCTTCAGTTCTGGCAGTTTGTGGGTTTGAGGCAGCTCTAGAAAAAGTAGTTAACCTATGGGAGACTCCTCATCCTCCTTGGGCCCCTCCTCCTTCCACAGTGTCCTCTGCCACCTACCATCCATGATCTCTACTTCTCTTACCCTACTCACCCCACACAGCTGGCCCATTCCTCCACCTCAGTCAGTTGGGAAGTCTGCCAAGTGTGGCCTCAGCTGGGCCCACCTCCCAGTCCAGCCTTTCTCTCTGGACTTCCTCTACAGCCTTTTCTGGAGACTTTAGGATTCTCAGAAATCTCTGGGTGGTGTAAATTGTTAACATGCTTGTTTGCTGGTTGGAGTCCACCCAGAATTGCCTCAGAAGAAAAGTCTGGTGATCTACTTCTAAAAAAATCGGCCATTGAAAACTTTATGGAGCACAGTTCTACTCTGAATCAACTCAACAGTAACTGGTTGGGGTGCTCAGGGTGTCCCCTCACCTCTGGCCCTGATGAAGACACTATTTCCCAGAAGCCCTTTTAAGAGGAAGCATTTCAGGGTCTGGAAGTAGAGGTGGATATCTTCATTGTTCCCTATGCAGCTTCCAAGCAATCCCCCCTCCCTCCTCCTCCAAACCGCCCTGCTCCTTTGAGTGCACACCAACCAGATTTGCTACCTCATGCCCATGCCTAGGCTGGCAGCCACCACCTCCCAGCCACTCCCCCTCATTGTGCAAATGCTTTAACTCCCGCCTCCCTGATTGCCATCCACCCCTGGCCTTGCTCTTGATGACTCCAATGTCCACAGGGATTCCCTGTCAGCATCTTGACCTCCTCCCCTCCAGATATCAATTTCTCTACTCCTTCTCAGTCGCCCACTAACAGTACCATCCCCTGGATTTCCGCCCTAAATAGGCTCCCCACCAACCCTCCTCAGCATGGGATACCCACCCTCTGGGAAGGAAATGAGAAGAAACTGGCTCTGTGATCTGCCATCTTGGCTGTTACAGAGCAACAATCATTACAGTATCCTTCCAGCACACATTCTTCTGAAATCCCCATCCAGTGACTGACCATCACCCCTCCCCTTTAGTGTCCCCTCCTTCCCACCTTGGAGTCCATGGTCTGTCATTTTATTTCCTCGAGATGACCCCAACTCTCTTGTTCCCTGTTTCTGTTGTCATCCTAGTCTTGTAGCACCTAACCGTAGCTTATATGGCAGCCAACTCTCCACTTGCCCCTGGCCCACACCAGAGAAGCAGGAAGTTGCTGAAACAATCTCAATGCCTGGGTACACCTTAACCTCCAACTGGCACATAGCACTGCCTGGAAACTGTTTCATTTTCCCCATGTGACTGAGACAGAACTGATCAGGTTTGAGAAGAAAGGGGAGGAAGGATGAAAGAAGGACTTAGAAATTTCTGGCTGAAGCAACAAGGTGTGTGGTAGTGTCATTTTCTGAGACTGGGAAAAATGGGGGAGAAACAGGTTTGGAAGGAAAACTAAAGGTTCCAGCAGTTGATTCTGACAGTTTTACCTCCTACATAGAACTTAAACTAATGCAGTTTTTTTTCCATCTCCACTGCCTCCTGTTGGCCCAGGGGTGTAGTTAAAACATCCAGCAGAATGATTGGCTTACCTCCTTCAACCTTTTAATGGATTCACCTCTCACTGTAGAATTAATCCAAATGTCTATGAGCCTTGTGCTATCTGGCTACTGGTCTCCTCTTCTACCTCACCACTTCCATGCCCACTCCACTCCCACGGAACATTCCAGTTCTCCAGCTACACCTGGTCACCTTCCTTCTATTCCTCCAATGCCCGGGGCACTGTCCCACCTCATCACCTTTGGACTTCCCGCGCCTTCTGCCTGTTGTGCTTTTTCCATGGCTGGTGTCTTCTCAGATGTCACCTTCTCAGAGAGACTTCCCTGACCACCTATCCAGTGTGGCCCCACTAGGCCACCCCTCCGCAGCCAAACCCCGTCACGTCACAACTCTTTTTGTGATTTTATCCACAGCTCATATAATCTAATATTATCTTGTGATTTGTTTAAGAGTTTATTCTCATTCTTTAACGAGATGGAAAAACTAATCATTAACTTTACATGGAAAGGGAAGAGGCCCTGGGTAACTGAAGTATTATTGAAGAAGAAGAACAAAGCAGAAGGCCTCCAACTACCTGACCTCAGAACCTGCTATACAGCTACGGTAGTCAAAACAGCCTGGTACTGGTACAACGACAGACCCATTACCAATGGAACAGAATTGAGAACCCAGACGTAAATCCATCTACCTATGGCCGCCTGATCTTTGACAAAGGCCCAAATTCCATTAAATGGGGAAAAGACAGTCTTTTTTTTTTTTATATATATATTTTATTGTACTTCAGGTGAAGGCTTACAGAACAAATAGTTTCTCATGAAACAGTAGTACACATATTGTTTTATGACATTGGTTAACAACCCCACAACATATTAACCCTCTGACTTCTCAACCTCTTTTTTTTTTTTGGTGAAAATACAGATAACCAAAGATATACCGTTTCAAAAATTTCTACATACACAGTTCAGTGACATTGACTACACTCTTCCAACTGTGCTGTTATTCTCACTTAAGATGAAGGCTTACAGAACAAAATAGTTTCTTATTTAACAGTTACTACACATGTTGCCCTATGACAATGGTTAACAATCTCACAACACATCAAGAATATCCTTACTCCACCTTGTGTTCCCTATCACCAGGGGACTTCCTTGTCCCCTTCTGAAAAGACAGTCTTTTTAACAAATCCTGGAAAACTGGATGTCCATCTGTAAAAAAAATGAAACAGGACTCATACCTCATGCCATACACAAAAACTAATTCAAAATGGATCAAAGATCTAAATGTAAAACCAGAAACTATAAATATCATGGAAAAAAAAACAGGATCAACACGAGGGGGGCCCTAATATATGGCATAAATAGGATACAAACCATAATTAACACTACACAAACACCAGAAGATAAGCTACATAACCGGGATCTTCTAAAAATTAAACACTTAGGCTCATCAAAAAACTTCACCAAAAGAGTGAAAAGAGAACCTACAGACTGGGAAAAAAAATTTGGCTATGACATATCTGACAAAGGTCTAATCTCTAAAATCTATAGGAAAATCCAACACCTCTACAATAAAAAGATAAATAATCCAATTAAAAAATGGGCAAAAGATATGAACAGACACTTCACCAGAGAAGACGTTAAGGTGAGAAATGCCTGAGATCACTAGCCATTAGAGGAATGAAAATCAAAACTACGATGAGATACCATCTCACCCTGACATTACAGGCACACACACACACACACACACACACATACACACACACACACACACACAAAACAACAGAAAATAACAAATGTTAGAGAGGTTGCAGGGAGTTTGGAACTCTTATGCACTGCTGGTGGGAATGTAAAGTGGTACAACAATTTTGGAAAATGATATTACGTTTTCTTAAAAAGCTAGAAATAGAAATACCATACGATCCAGCAATCCCACTCCTAGAAATCCAGCAATCCCACTCCTAGGAATATATCCTAGAGAAATAAGAGCTGTCATACAAATAGACATATGCACACCCATGTTCACTGCAGCATTATTCACAACAGCAAAAAGATGGAAACAACCTAAGTGCCCACCAACAGATGAATGGATAAACTATGGTACATACAGTGGAATACTACACAACAATAAAAAACAATGATGAATCTGTGAAACATCTCATAACATGGAGGAATCTGGAGGACATTATGCTGACTGAAATAAGTCAATCACAAAAGGACAAATACTGTATGAGACCACTATTATAAAAACTCAAGGAAAGGTTTACACACAGAAAGAAACAATCTTTGATGATTATGAGGGAGGGGAGGGATGGGAAGGGAAAAACACTAACTAGACAATAGATAAGTGGTAACTTTGGTGAAGGCTAAGACAGTACACAATACTAGGGAAGTCAGCACATCTTGACAAAGGCAAAGTCACAGAAGCTTAACAGACACATCTGAACTCTCTGAGGGACCGAGTTACTGGGCAGAGGGCTAGGGACCATGGTCTTGGGGGACTTTTAGCTCATTTGGCATAACATAGTCTATGAAGAAAGTGTTCTACATTCTACTTTGGTGAGTAAGCATCTGGGGCCTTAAAAGCTTTTGAGTGGCCATCTAAGATATGTCTACTGGTCCCACCCCATCTGCAGCAAGGGAGAATGAAGAAAACCAAAGACACAAGGGCAAAATTTGTCCAAAGGACTAATGGAGCACAACTACCACGGCCTCTACCAGACTGAGTCAGCACAATTAGATGGTGCCCAGCTACCACCACCAACTGTTCTGGCAAGAATCACAATAGAGTGTCCCAGACAGAGCTGGAGAAAAATGTAGAACAATATTCAAACTCACAAAAAAACAGACCAGACTTCCTGGTCTGACAGAGACTGGAGAAACTCCAAGAGAATGGCCCTTGGACACTCTTAACTCAGTACTGAAATCACTCCTGAGATTTGCCCTTCAGCCAAAGATTAGACAGGCCTATAAAACAAACAATAACACACGTAGTTCAACTATGTATACGAGACTAAATGGGCACATCAGCCCAGGGGCAAGGACGAGAAGGCAGGAGGAGACAGGAAAGCTGGACAAATGGAAATGAGGAACCCAAGGTCAAGAAAGGGAGAGTGTTGACATGTCATAGGGCTGGCAACAAATGCCATAAAACTATATGTGTATTAATTGTTTAGTGAAAAACTAATTTGCTCTGTAAACTTTCACCTAAAGCACACACACACACAAAATTTATTCTCGCCGCCTGCCATATAAGTTCCTGATGAACAGGGCCTTGTTCACTTTGCTCACTTTACATTCCTAGCACCTGAAACAGCATCTGGCACATACTAAGCATTGAGTAAGTATTTGTTAAATGTATGAATAAATGAGTGGATGAATGGGTGGATGGATGGAGAATGAATGAATGAATGGACAGATGGATAAACGGATGGACGGATGGATGGATGCCTTTCTCCAGGATGGCTGTGGGGATAAAGTGTGATACTAGCTATGGAAAAACACACTAGAAATTGGCCCTTGCTGCCATATAATAGGTACTCAGTAAGTGCTGCTGAATGAAATCAAGCCACTTGAGGCAGGACTGAGGATATGAAGGAAGTGTAGACAAAGTACCAGTGGGCAGTGGGGCCTCATAGGAGGGATGTAGGCTCTAACAGGACTAAGAAGTAGGCCTGCTTATGAGGACTACCCTGACCAGCCTTGCTCACCTTGCTGCACCCCAGCTGCATCCCATCCCCCTCATGCATCCTGCTGTTTCCCACCTCCAGGCCTTTGTTCACAAGGTACCTCCCTCTCTCCTAGAATGCCTTCAGAATGGCCAGCTTCCAATCCTTGCTCCCAATGTAGCTCAGCTCTTACCCAGTTCATTCACAAATGTTGATGGAACACCTACTCTGTGCCCTTCACTATCCAAGGCTTTGGGGAAACATCTGAGGACAAGGCATGAGATCTCTGCCCTCATGGGGCTTACATTCTACTAAGCAAGGCAGAGAGCAAAATGACCAGGAATCAAAACAGTAACCTCCTCCAGGAAGCTTTCTCTAACCAGCCCCAGATCTGGTGCCTCTTCTCTGAGCTCCCACAGGTCCCTGTACCCCACCATCTTCCCACTACACTCAACACTCTGTATTGTGAATTTCTGATATAGAAAAGCAAAGATTCCAGTCTTTTCCACCTTTTATCCCAACCAGCACAGGGGCCAGCACTTAGTGGGTACTGTGTACCTGTGGGTTGAATTCCATAAGGCTGAGAAGGTGAAGCACACCAGGGGGCCAGCATGGGCAAAGTTATGGTGACGTGTAAGTGCATGCATATTTGGGAAGAGCACAGGGTGCAGGGGAGTGGGGTAAAGTGGAAGGCTATTCGGAGCCAGATCTTGGAGAGCAGCACAGGTTTCAAACAGGGTTCTCTAGTACCTCTCTTGCTAAGGGTATATGACTTGATTTATCCAACCACAAAGGGCCTGGGACTCAGCCACATGTGAAATCACACACGAACAAGTTGCTCCCATCCTTCCCCCAGCCTTGCTGATGACCTGTTAATGTTGAAAACAAAGCATTGCCCTCTTTTGCAGCCAGTGCCTGGCTTAGGGAACCAGCTGTGCTAACAGGAGGTGAAGTAGAAGTTCTCATGGGTGACCTATCCATATAGGGTGATAAAGGGAACTGGGATGACTTGGGGACATCCCTAACCTTTGAGGCTGACGTCATGGTGATAACCACTTGCCCACAACACATCTCGTGGTGCCAGTTCTCCATAAAGGTAGACAAGGTCCTAAAGTAGGTCTATGTGGCTGATGTTCTTATGCACACGCAGAAGGAACCAGGCCTTCCCAGAAGCTACAGAGAAATTAGAATCATTTGAAGAGCTGTTCACTCTTTCATTCAGCATATGTATATTGAGAGTCTCCTACTATGAGCCAAGTACAACGCCAGCCACTAAGGACTAGCAGATGATATAAATAGTCAAAATGGGATGCGATTAGTACTGGATATGTGTGTGTTCATGGGCAGGGGGCATGGAGGAGTCGGGATTTATCTCACCTGGGGAGACACATCATATAGGAGACGGTGCTTGAGCTGGGCCTTGAACGACAGATCGGGTGATCACTAGATGGACGGGCATTCCAGGGGAACAGCATGCATAGACACTTGGGGTGGGAGAAGGTGTGAAACAGCAGGGTTTGTTCAGGGAGCGGGCTTGGCTCCCTGGGCTTGGCTCCATTTATGGCGCCAACCTTGAGTGCCCAGCATGGGGCCACTTCATCCTACTGATCAAGACAATTGCCCTCTGAGGTGATTTGTAGACGAGGAAGCTGGTACTCAGAGAGGCTAAGTAACTTGTCTAAAGTCCCACAGTCAGTGTTGGAGCTCAAATTCAAACTCAGGTTCCTCTGACTCCCAAGTCTGTGCTGGTAACCACCACACTGAACTCCCCCATAACATGTTGCAGGACCTAACGAGCCAGCGATGGTGGTTTGGACTTGACCTTAGAGTTCCCAAAATGCTTGGCATTTATACTCCACCTTCAAGAGAACTGTCATTTCCTCAAACTTTCATTTTCTTAATGTTTGTCTTTAAATGGAGCCCTGGTGGCACAGTAGTTAAGAACTATGGCTGTTAACCAAAAAGATCGGCAGTTTGAATCTACCAGCTGCTCCTTGGAAACCCTATGGAGCAGTTCTACTCTACCCTGTAGGGTCGATATGCGTCTGAATCGACTCCATGGCAATGGGTTTGGTTTTTTGGTTTCTGGTTTTGTCTTAAAATAAATGAACTTTTTAAAAGCTTAAGTATCTTTTTTCTTGACGTATAACGTATATATGAATAAGTATACAAATCAAGTAATTTTCACAAACCAAACACTCGTGTAACCGGCGCCCAAGTCAAAAACAGTATTATGAGCCCCTCTGCAGCCCCTCTTGTGCCTCTATCCAGACACAACCCCCAGGGTAACTGCTATCTGAGTTTTAGCAGCATATATTAGTTTGCCGCTTTTGAACTGTATAAATGGAACCACAAAAAATGTTTGTTTTTTTTTTAACTGTGACTAGAAAAACCAGTGTGTGGCCTGCAGTATGATGGATCGTTTTTATACGGCCTTTCTCATCATGGTCTTGTAACTCCCACCAAATGATTGGTGGGATGGTAAAATAAGGTGCTTGTGGCCCACAAAGAGGATTGGGCAGCTTGCTACTATAAAGTGCATGGAACCCTTGCAGGGGTGATACCATGCAAATACGGTGAACGGAATCCTAATGAGAGGATTGGTCAGTTTTGCCATCCTGCTGGGCTTAACGGGAGAAACAGAGAGAGAGGTAGGAGCTGTACCTGTAACACAGAAGACAGCGAGAGACAGCAGGGCAGCAGTAGCAAGCGTGATAGTGGCGCCAGATGGCAGGAACCAGGAGACAGGTGAGAGATAGAGCTAGGAACTTTGTAACGCTTGCCCAAGCAGGGCAGAGGCCAAGGGCCAGAGAGAGGCCTGCCTGTGGGCACGGCTGAGAAGAAGCTATCCTGATCAAAGAACTGTATCCTGAGTCATTTCTGATTCTGAGGTTGTACCCTGCTACTTCCCTAATAAACCCCATAACTGTGGGGAAAAAAATGTTCTTTTTTGTTTCTGGCTTGTTTTGTTCAACATTTGTATAGTTTAATGAATTTATTCTCATTTTTGTACAGATAGTATTCCATTATCTGAATACACCACAAAGTATTTATCCATTTTACTGCTGATGGACATACCGATTGTTTTCAGTTTTTTGCTATTATGAGTAAAGCTGCTATGAACATTCTTGGTGCATGAATTTGGTGGACACATGTACTCATTTCTGATGGAATTATACGTAGGAGATGAGTTCCTGGGTCATAGGGTATAAGTAACTTCAGTTTCATTAGATGTGACTACTTTTCCAAAGCAGTTGTTACAATGAGAATGAATGTAATAATTCTAATCGCTCCACATCCTTGCCAACATTTGATACTGTCAGTCCTTTTCATTTCAGCCATGGTGGGTGTACAGTGGTATCACATTGTGGTGTAATTTACATTTTCCTGATGACTAATGAAGGACGACCCTCAATGAGATGGATTGACCCAGCAGCTGCAACAATGGGCTCAAGGAGAACAGCAGTCAAGAACTCAAACAACATATCACATTGGGCAAATCTGCTGCAAAAGACCTTCTTTAAAGTGTTAAAAAGCAAAGATGTCACTTGGAGGACTAAGGTGCACCTGACCCAAGCCATGGTGTTTTCGGTCTCCTCAGACGCATATGAAAGCTGGACAATGAATGAGGAAGACCAAAGAAGAATCAATGCCTTTGAATTATGGTGGTGGTGAAGAATAGTGAATGTATCATGGACTGCCAGAAGAACGAACAAGTCTGTCTTGGAAGAAATCAGCCAGAGTGCTCCTTGGAAGCAAGGATGGCGAGACTTTGTCTCAAGTACTTTGGACATGTTATCAGGAGGGACTAGTCCCTGGAAAAGGATATCATGCTTGGTAGAGGGTCAGCGAAAAAGAGGAAGATCCTAAACAAGATGGATTAACACAGTGGCTGCAACAATGGGCCCAAGCATAACAATGATTGTGAGGATGGTGCAGGACCGGTAAGTAGTTTGTTCTGTTGTACATGGGGTCGCTATGAGTCAGAACCGGCTCAATGGCACCTAACAACAATGAAGTTGAGCCCTTTTCATGTGTTTACTGGCCATTTACATATACTGTTTTGTGAAGTGTTCGTTTAAATCTTTTGCCCATTTTTCTATTTGATTTTTTAAAATTTCTATTGCTTTTTATTATTGATATGTAGGAGTTCTTTATACATTCTGCAGATGAGTCCTTTGATGAATAAAAGAAATTTATTTTATGGTACATTACTGTAATTAGAAAACCAATATCATGCCATAGACTGACAAGATTTCTGCTCTGATGGAGCTTAAGGCTTGTGGGAAAGACAGACAAGCACGCAAAGAGTAAGCGGTGGGAGGTGTTCACGGGGCTGAGGGGTCTGGGCTACGGGATAGACTTGGGGCCTATCAGAGTAAGGACAGCAGTTAAAGCTGTCAGGGTAGGTGAGCCTGCCTAGAGAAAGGGGTAGAGTGAGCTAAGCAGAGGAGAAGATGACAGCATTTAGAGGCAGTCGGGGAAGGAATGTGGCAAAGAAAACCACCAAGGGGTAATCGGAGGAGGGCAGGAGCCAGTCACAGCAAGGGAGTTTCAAAGTATGTCAACTGATGCATTCATTCATTTATTCACTCAAACTTTATTTGGCCCCTTCCCTGTGCCAGGCTTCAGGAAATCACAGATGAAGTGGTCTCTGTTCTGCTCCCTAGGGGGAAACGAGTGTGTACACTACAAACCGTTAGACAAGGCCACACCAATAAAGACTCTATTAAGTTACTACACACAGCGTATGCTGTTGGAGCACAGAGAATGGAAACTTGCATTTTTTGAACACCTACTATGTGTGGGGCATTGGGAAAGGCTACATGGGGAAGTGTGTAGGGAGGGAGAGTTGGGACAAGGGCAGTTGAGATGGAGGGAACAGCTTGGGCAAGGGCGTGGAGGTGTGAATATGTCGGACAGTGAGTTATCCAGGGAGCCTGGGTGTGAATATGAGAGCAGGTGGAGCAACTCAGACAACAAGGCCCTGGGCAGGGGTTAAGATCATGCAGAGAGCGGGTGAATTCTGAAGGCGATGGAGATGTCATCAGCTTTCAAGGCGAGTGCCTACTGCTCAGCAGCCTTCCAACAAGTCAACAGGAGCCAGAGCTGGGTGGATCCGGAGGCCCCTGAACGCTGCGCGGCGCTTCCCCTCCTGGCTCTGCAGCGGTTAGCAGGCGTCAGCGCACAGTGAGTCTCCCAGCTCCAGCTTTCCAAATGCGGGATCCATACAGCCGAGAGCATGCTGGGTAAGGCCCCCATTAGATGGGTGGGAAGGCTTCTTCTTGCAGGGAGGGGAGTGAGGGATAGAGCACAGGGACAAAGAGCGGGATAACACATGCTCTGGGGTATTGGAGGCGGTTTCTTGGGAGAAGTAGGGATGAGGGAAACAGAGGGCAGTTGTTGGGGTTGGGGAAAGGTGGACGGAGCAGAGGGGCTGAGGCCCAGTCTTGCAGTCTGGGCTCAGAGTTACCTTCTGAGGGGGCGTCCGGGGCTGACCAAGGGCCAGAGCCCACCCCCTCTGCCCAACCTAGCCCACCTCCTCGGGGTCCAGGCCTCACCTTGCCTCCTTCTCCTCCAGTCACATCATCAGTCTGTCCTCCCAGCCTCCGAACTGGACTGAAACCTGGAGACTGGGGTCCAGATGGGGACAAGACTCCAGGGTTCTCTTACCCGCAGGCACAGTGGCCTAAAACTCCCTCTAACCCTTCATGGCGGTTACTGCTGGGAATTACTGTTTGGGCAAAAGGCCTCTGGCGCCCCCTACTGGCAGCTCGGCTTTGAGACGCCCAGTCCTTGGGTCTCCGCTGCGGACCCTGACGCACAGGGCCTGAAAACATCTAGGGCCAGTTTGAGGATGCGGGGCGGTGGTATGGAGCCCGGCCAGGGCCAAGTCTCTCTGTGATAATTACCTGGACTCCACCAGCTTCTTAACTGTTCTCCCTCCCTCCACCCTTCATCCACAGATAGGTGAATCTCTTTAAAAGCATACCTGTGGAATACTTCTCTGCATTAAGTAGCGAACTATTGATGCTGACAACGATTTGGATCATAAGGGCATTATGCACAAAAAACCAATCTCAAAAGGTTACATACTGTATGACTCCATCTGTATAACATTCTCGAAATGACAAAATCATAGAGATGAAGAACAGATAAGCTTGTCAGGGATTAGGGCAGGGGAGGGAGGGGCATTGTAAGGGATTTCCTCTGTGATGATGGAACAATTCTTTATCTCGATTGTGGTGGTGTTTATTCTGAATTCATACATGTTATAAAATGTCATGAAATCATACATAAAGACATAAAAATGATGAGTGCATGCAAAAAATGATGAAACCAAGTCAGCTCTGTAAAAAAACCAAAAACCAAAAAACAAAACCATTGCCGTCAAGTTGATTCCTACTGCCAGGTAGTGTTTCCAAGTCTGTAAATCTTTACAGAAGCAGATTGCCACATCTTTCTTCCGAGCAGCAGCTGGTAGATTCAAACCAACAACCTTTTGGTTAGCAGTCGAGCACTTTAACCACTGCACCACCAGGGATTCTTTGTAAGGTTTGTGTTGTTGTTGTTGTTAGGTGCCATTGAGTTGGTTCTGACTCATAGCGACCCTGTGTACAACAGAACAAAACTCTGCCCTGTCCTGCACCATCCTCACAATCGTTACGCTTGAGCCCATTGTGGCAGCCACTGTGTCAATCCATCTTGTTGAGAGTCTTCCTCTTTTTCGCTGACCCTCTACTTTACCAAGCATGATATCATTTTCCAGGGACTAGCCCCTCCTGATAACATGTCCAAAGTACGTGAGATGAAGTCTCACCATCTTTGCTTCTAATGAGCATTCTGGCTGTACTTCTTCCAAGACAGATTTGTTCGTTCTTCTAGCAATCCATGGTGTATTCAATATTCTCTGCCAACACCATAATTCAAAGGCATCAATTCTTCTTCAGTCTTTCTTATTCATTGTCCAGTTTTCACATGCATTTGAGGTGATTGAAAACACCGTGGCTTGGGTCAGGTGCACCTTAGTCCTTAAAGTGACATCTTTCCTTTTTAACACTTTAAAGAGGTCTTTTGCAGCAGATTTGCCCAATGCAATGCGTCCTTTGATTTCTTGACTGCTGCTTCCATGGCTGTTGATTATGGATCCAAGTAAAATGAAGTCCTTGACAACTTCAGTCTTTTCTCTGTTTATCATGATGTTGCTTACTGGTCCAATTGTGAGGATTTTTGTTTTCTTTACGTTGAGGTGTAATCCATACTGAAGGCTGTAGTCTTTGATCTTCATCAGTAAGTGCTTCAAGTTCTCTTCACTTTCAGCAAGCAAAGTTGTGTCATCTGCATATCACAGGTTGTTAATGAGTCTTCCTCCAATCCTGATGCCACATTCTTCTTCATATAGCCCAGCGTCTCGGATTATTTGCTCAGCATACAGATTGAATAAGTATGGTGAAAGGATACAACCCTGACACAAGCCTTTCTTGACTTTCAACCACGCAGTATCCCCTTGTTCTGTTCGAACGACTGCCTTTTGATCTATGTACAGGTTCTCATGAGCACAATTAAATGTTCTGGAATTCCCATTCTTCAAAATGTTATCCATAATTTGTTATGATCCACACAGTCGAATGCCTTTGCATAGTCAATAAAACACAGGTGAACATCTGTCTGGTATTCTCTGCTTTCAGCCATGATCCACCTGACATCAGCAATGATATCCTTTGTTCCACATCCTCTTCTGAATCTGGCTTGAATTTCTGGCAGTTCCGTGTTGATGTACTGCGGCAACTGCTTTTGAATGATCTTCAGCAAAATTTTACTTGTATGTGATATTAATATTGTTCAATAATTTCCACATTCCGTTGGATCACCTTTTTTTTTGGAATGGATACAAATATGAATCTCTTCCAGTTGGTTGGCCAAGTAGCTGTCTTCTGAATTTCTTGGCACAGATGAGTGAACACCTCCAGCACTGCATCTGTTTGTTGAAATATCTCAAATGGTATTCTGTCAATTCCTGGAGCCTTCTTTTTCAGCCAATGCCTTCAGTGCAGCTTGGACCTCTTCCTTCAGTACCATCGATTCTTGGTCGTATGCTACCTCCTGAAATGGCTGAATGTCGACCAGTTCTTCTTGGTACAGTGACTCTGTTCATTCCTTCCATCTTCTTTTGATGCTTCCTGCGTCATTTAGTACTTTCCCTGTAGAATCCTTCAATATTGCAACTCGAGGCTTGAATGTTTTCTTCTTCAGTTTGAGAAATGCCAAGCATTTTCTTGCCTTTTGGTTTTCTATCTCTAGGTCTTTGCACGTTTCATTATAATACTTTACTTTGTCTTCTCACGCTGCCCTTTGAAATCTTCTGTTCAGCTCTTTTACTTCATTATTTCTTCCTTTCACTTTAGCTACTCAGCATTCAAGGGCAAGTTTCAGATTCTCTTCTGACATCCGTTTTGGTCTTTTCTGTCTTTTTAATGACCTCTTGCTTCATGTATGATGTCCTTCCACAACTCATCTGGTCTTCAGTCATTAGTGCTCAGTGCGTCAAATCTATTCTTGAGATGGTCTTTAAATTCAGGTGGGATATACTCAAGGTCGTACTTGGGCTCTCGAGGATTTGTTCTAATTTTCTTCAGCTTCAACTTGCATGTGACCAATTGATGGTCTGTTCCACAGTCGGCCCTTGGCCTTGTTCTGACTGATGATATTGAGCTTTCCCATCGTCTTCTTCGACAGATGTAGTATGTTTGATTCCTGTGTAATTCCATCTGGCAAAGTCCATGTGTATAGTTGCCATTTATGTTGTTGAAAGAAGGTATTTGCAATGAAGAAGTTGTTAGTCTTGCAAAATTCTATCAGGCAATCACCGGTGTCGTTTTTATCACCAGGGCCGTATTTTCCAACTACCAATCCTTCTGCTTTGCTTCCAACTTTTGCATTCCAATCACCAGTAATTAATACACCTTGATTGCATGTTTGATCTATTTCAGACTGCAGAAGTTGGTAAAAATCTTCAATATTTTCATCTTTGGCCTTAGTGGTTGGTGCATAAATTTGAATAATAGTCAGTAGCAACATAGGACGACCACTCGCTCTTGGAGAACATGGGAGGCTGAACCTCGCAGCCTCAATTCTACCTGGCAGGGCCTCTCCTTAACCCCAGTAAGCATCTCCTCCTGTCTGGCCTGAAGGGGGTGCCCTTCTACCTCTGCTGCTCTGACCTGAAATGAACAAAGCGTCCTTCCCTATAGCACTGCGGGAACTCAGGCCAGGGTCTTAAAAAAAGGCTGCCCTAGAGCTCTGGGAAACCAAAGGGTCACGGGCCCAATGTTCTGTGCCACCCACCAAGCAATGTGTTTGCAACCTGGGAGCTCCTTGAGGCTGAGTCCCCAGAGTGGATGAGTCCCCTCAGGGAGAGTGGAGGGGACAGAGCAGTAGGCTGAGGGCAGAACCCTGGGGACCTGACCAATTTACAGGGTGGGCAGAAGAAGGGGAGCTGAGAGAGGGAAGGATGGCGTGCTGGGAGAAGACCCACGTTGCTGCGGACAGAGGAACAGTGTGTCTCAAGGAAGGCAATAGGGCCGTCCGCGTGTCCACGTGCATGAAGCTTGGGCATGTCTACCGGATTTAGCAACCAAGTGAGCACCCTGACCTTCGAGAGAGCACCAGGCTGCAGGAGAAGTGAGTGCTACCTGCTGAGCAGGGCCAGAGTGGGCAGAGGGCCCTGGATGACGGCCCTCATCAACTGTGCTCCTGTCACTAATTTTTAAGCCCATCCTTCAACCAGATGGAGCTTCAGGAGGGCAGATACTATTTTTAAATATGTGTCCCCAGACAATCCATTTAAAACACACTCACTGCACACTTACTGTGTGCACCATGCACTGTGCTCAGTGTTGAGGATATATGGTTGGGTGCACAGTGGGCCCTCGGACTGCACGAATGAAGCTCTAAGCCAGGCTCTGCCCCAGACCTGCCAGTTAGGACGTCGTCTCTCTAGGAGTTTCTTCACTGGTGGTGGGCGATTTCTGAAGCTCCTCCTGGTGACAAAATGTAATGACTCTGGAACTTCTCTGCCTGCTGCTATGTTATTTTCCCACCTAGGCCCTTGACAGGGTCAGAAGCCTAGGATGGGGGTGGGGGTCAGATAGGGGAACTGATCATTCCTAAGACCTCTCTGCTCAGGGATCCTCCTGCCTGTTGTCCTCGGTAACCCAATGTCCTTGGCCGCTGGCCTCCACTCAGTGTGTGCCACAAGGCCCTGCATGCGGTGTACCCTACCAGCCCCTCCAGCATCACCTCACACCTGTACCTACTGGCTTTCTGGGCTCCGGTCACGATGGTCTTCTCTCGGTTTTATTCTCCCCAAAAGCCTTCTTGCCTCAGAGCCTTTGCATGTGCAGTTCCCTCTGCTTAGATGCCCTTCCCTTGACTCAATGCCTGGCTGACTCCTTCATTCTTTAGTGCTTAGCCCTAACAAGGCTTCTGGGGAGACATGTCAGGTCCCTGGGGACCAGTCACACCCCAGTGACACACCTTCAAAGCACCCTGTACATCTTCCTAGCTTTTGTCACAAATGTAGTTAGCCAAGTAATCAGTTGTTTGGTGTCTGTCCAGTTCCACCAGGGGTGAGAGGCCCCCCCCCCCACCCTGGGTCCCCTACTTTTGAAGGTTCTACTCTGGACCCTCTGTTTGCACCCTGCCCCCCGACCCCCGCAACAAGGTGAAGAATCTATGGGACCCTCCTAAAGCCTGAGCCCTTCCCTTTAGACCATGCTCTGGATACCTGGGACCCTAGAAACTCCCTGTCCAAATGACCCCACCAACTGCCCCAGGTCCAGTCTCTCAAGAGCGGACTCTGACAGCAGTGGTTGCAGGGAGTGTGGGCAGTTTGCACATGTGGACCAGTGTCCACATGTGTGTGCTCAGACCGCTCCTTGGGACAGAATGGCTCTGAGCGTGGGAAGAAGAGGGGACAGGCCAAGGGCCAGCTCTGCCTGCACCACCACATACAGGCATAGAATTTGGAAGAACCAAAGAAGTTTAAATTAGAACCTTCCAGGTCATTGTGGAAGTATATTAGTCAAAGTAAGAGAATAGCACACATTTTATTTAACAGCTGGATTTATAATTTTTAAATATTTAGACATATGGTATGAGACCTCCATTTGTACTCTGGCTTTGGCCCTGCTGGAATGAGGGGTGGGTGTGGGTCAGCCTCACCTGCTGGACCATAAGCTCCCCCAGAGCAGGCAGCATGTGCTGTGTCTCTACCCCAGAGCACAGCACCTGGCACAGAAGAGCATACAATAAATATTAGCTGTGAGAAATGATAATCCAAGGAAGATGCTTGGCATGGTACAAATGTCCGATAAATATGAGCTTTGTCAAATACATGAACGAGTAGGTGGGGCTGGGGGGCCAAGACCCATAAACTGAGGTGGCTTGTGTGTGTGAGGAGGGAGGGAGGCTGCTGATCCCAGGGCTCACACGTCCTTTCCTGAGGTCCGTGCCCTGCAGGCCTCTCCCAGCTCTTCATGGCAAAGTGGGCACCAGGAAGTCATACTTGCCAGCTGGGGCACTGAGAGAGGATGGGGGCTCCTGCCAGTGCTATTTCCTCTCCCCCCCCAGAAAAAAACAAAACTGTTGGGTCACGTTCTCCCTTTGCCTTCAGGGACCGCCCCCCTCCTCCCCCAGGCCCAGACAGATCCCACTGGTGCAGTTTCTTTGCTTTGCCCACAATCCCATGCTGGGGCTGGGGGGTGGCTGAGGGCATTGATTTCACCCTCCTGGGAGGCTGTGCTCTAGTATGGGAGGAGCCTGAGCTGGGGAGTCAGACCAGCCACTGGATCCTTCACAAGTCAACTTTGCCTCTGCAAGCCTCAGTTTCTTCATCTGTAAAATGGGGTTGTGTGCGGAAATGGTGCATGTCAAGTATCAGGTAGAGGGCACACATTTAGTGCATTGGAGGAACCCCTGCAGAACATGTGGAGGATGGGTCAGGGAGGGCAGAGCTGAGAAACTCTAAAGCAGCAGATGAAAATGGTCACAGGCAGCTTGCGAGAGGGCCGCTGCTGGACCTTCATCCCTGAGGCCTGGAGAAAGGCAGGTTCAGCTGCCCACACTGGAGGCCTGGTCAGTCCCATTTCCGCAGCAGGGAAGTTGTGGGTTGCTGCTTCATGACCCACAGTGCCACACACAGAGCTGGGGTCTCCGTGAAGGCCTTGACCAGGTGAAGGCCTGAGGGAGCCAGGAAGCCACTCACCCAAATTCCTCTCTCCCAGCATGGGCGCGTCCCAGAAAACAAACAACCCTCACACGCATTCTCTCTCAGGCACAGTAGGAGGCACTGTAGTAAAAAACTAAACCTAACCCGAAAACAGGACATGGAGAGGAAAAATCACATTTTGCAAACTGCCCACCAGGGGTCACCATATCCTCAGAACCGACGGGTGCAGAATTCACGCCGGCCTGCACAGGAGCGGAGGGTCTCAAAGAGTTCAGCTTCCTGGCCTCCAGCTGCCCGGCTTCTATGACAGAACCACAGTCCCCGCTCCAGCAGCGGGGTGACGGGGAGGGGGCCGTGGTCAGTGCGGCCCGAAGATGTACGAGCACTGCTGCAGGATGAGCTCCACCACCTGGTTCTGGAACACCATAGTCATGGGCATGCTGATCTCCTCCGTCTTGGGCCGCAGCAGCGTGGGCCCGAACACGATGGCCACACTCTGGACTGACATGCGGTTCTGCTCCCCGTGCTCGATCACCCTGCAGGGGTTGAGGGTGGGGTGGAATCGAGGCCCTGAGCTGGGGGGAGGTGTGCGGGACTCCTGCCAGGCCCCACCTCCCCGTTCCTGCGCAACACTCCCGCTCACCGACACAGGTGCTGGAAGAGAAGCCGTAGGGTGTAGTGGTTGGGGGCCGGCAGCGAGCACACCAGGTCACGCACACAGCGGCTGCGCTGGGCCTGGTCCTGCAGCTCTGGGGAAAGAAAGCGTCAGATCGGGGAGGCAGAGGGGGGATCAGGGAGGTGAGCAGGTTCATCCAGGCAGTAGTAGCCCGGGGGGCGGAGGCTGACAGCCAGGGGAGTTCCGAGGTAGGTTGGCTCCATCCCCACCCCAGCCGCCCCACCTGCCCCAGGTGCTCACTGATGGCCGCGATGAACTTGCAGAAGTGTGAGAAGGGGAAGAGGGGCTCCGGCAGCTCTCGGAAGAAGAGCTTCAGGGCGCCGGTGATAACGTGGACATCCTCCCAGCGCCCGTCGTCCAGGTCCAGACGCTCATCTGTGGCGGGGGGCGGGGGGCGGGGTGAGGAGTGGGGAGAAGGGGGAGGGAGGAGTCAGTGCCCCTTCGCTCCTTCCGCCCTGGGCAGGGGGTGGGGACGGGTCTCACCGTGGTCCACCTTATAGCGCAGCTTCTGGATAGTGGCCAGGTTTCCACTGATGCGGTACAGCCCGTCGATGTCTAGCCCTGGGGCAGAGGGAGGCGCTGACCCCGGGTCACGTGGGGCAGGATGGCACTAAAGCCCCTGATACGATGCCTATCCTATGATCCTTGAAGTCTCTTGCTCTTTCCCTGTCAACCCTGCCCCACCCAGGGATCTCATATAGAGGGTCCTGGGGGACAGCCCTCGAGGCACCCGGAATCCCCGCCCGCCACCGCTAGTACCTCTGGCCTCGACGGTACGGATGCACTGCTGCACGAAGCGCGGCACCTGGCTCCTCTCGCGCTCACACAGCACGGCCAGTGCGCAACCGAACACCTGGTCTGGGGAAGAGGCTCGTCAGCCTCGCCCCGCGGCCGACCCGCGCCGCCAGCCAGCCAGGCCCCGCCGGTACCTTTGATGTAGCCCCGGTCCCGCAGCGACTGCAGCGTGGGCCGCTTCTGCAGGAACTTGCGGAGCTTGTGCCTGACCTTGCTCAAGTCGCTCTCCTGGCCCCCGGCTGCAGGGAAACGAGGCACTGGGGTTGGCCTGGCATCTACCCCAGCCCCGGCATCTCCGCCCCCAGCCCCCAGGAGACGGCTCCCGGATGCGCCCGGCCCTGAGCGCACACCTGCGCCCGGCCGCGCGTCGCCCTCTTCGTCCCGCCAGCTTCCCAGGCGCTCACTCGATCCGAATTCCGGGCTGCAGCTCTCACTTTCTTCCTCGGGGGGCAAGTCTATGGACTGGAATCATGCATCCTCAGAACTGAGGGTCCTTCCGGAGTGGGAGAGGGACCCGAAATGCCCTCCCAGCAAGCCAGGCCAGAAGACCCCCAGGCGGAGAGGAAGCTTTTTCCTTTCCTTACCCAGGTTAATTCCCCTCACCTCCACCAGGGACCCTCAGAGCATTCGTTTTCCCTGATGCATGGAGCCCTTCAGATGTTGTAGACAGCCATCCCGCTCTCCCCGATGCTTTCCTACCCTCACTACCCCTACCCACCTCCCAGTTCTGACCTCTTCTTCCCATATCTTCCTCAGCTCCCCTGTACACACTCCACTAAGCCAATATTTCTCAATACATGGCTCCCAGTCCTGAGTTTGTGATTCCAGCTGGGGCCAGAGCACTGCCACCAACTGCCCCAGCATCACCTCCCCTAGATCTGGATTCCTACCTCTATTAATACAGCCAAATGTTGCATCCAGTGTTGGCTCATAGGGAATTAGGGGTCAAAAAGTCTCCAGTCGTTTTGGGACAAATAGTGGTCAGAGTGGGCCTGCCCTGTTTCTATTTATGCAATTGATTTTTTAAAACCTAAAAGACGGTAGACGCAAATACAAATTCTGTCTTCTACCTTCTGCTGTCATTCTGGCCTGACGCTGTTTCTCAGGGTATTTACTCTCTTCCTGCCTCCTTTGAAATGGCAGATTCCTCTGTTATCATCTAACGATCGGAAGAAAAAAAGGTGTACAACTTCCAGAGCCCAAGACCCCCACATTCCCCGCCCCATGTCATTCCTGGAGCAGACATTTCAGGTACCTGGCCAGCAGTCATTCGCCCCTCCACCTCCCTAACAACCCTGTTTTGTCTGTGTATCCTCCCACCTCTGTGGCTCATGTGCTTAGAGGCGGTGGCTCCACAGCTGAATCTACACTGATCATGGTGGTCTCACTGCACTCACCTGGAGGCGATGGGAGGGCAGACTCTGGGAAAACAAGGAAAAGAAATACCTTTTCCCTGCTTCTGGGCACTGTCATGGCTGTGACCCTTGAAGCTGTGCCAGCCCAGGACCACGAGGGGCACTGGCTTGCGGAGGGGGCTGATATGCCAAGGAAGACAGAGCGGAGAGGAGAGCTCGAGGTAAGCTGGTGAAGCTCATGGACCCTAGAGCTGTCCTACCTTGGCTTTTTTTTTGGTCATGTGAGATACTAAACCCCTTATCCTTTAAGCCAGTTGCTTAGGACTTTCTGTTACTTGTGGCCAAAAGCACCCCCATAGATTCAAGCTCTCTGGGGGAGTTGTCCAGGAGACCGGAGTCCTCACTGGGGCTCCCACCCCTCACCTGCCCGTTTTCACACCCTCCCACCTGTGGTCGCTGAGGAAAGGAGCTGAGGCAGCATTGAACACAGACCCCCAGAAACAGGGCCCTGCATGGGTGCTCGGGTTCACTCTCAGGGTGGCAGTGGGGAGTGCAGGGTCAGCTTCCTGTCCTGGCACCTCTGGGCCTGTGCAGTGGAGTGTGGGGGGTCACTTGAGGACAGAGGCCAGGGCTTGTGCCCTGCACCAGTCTGCCAGTCACTCAGGGCACCAACAAGGCCTGGGGGGTCTCGGAGGAAGACTCTCCTGGCACTGACTGGAGGTCCCCAGCCCACTGTCCTGTGCCTTCCACACTGTGCCCTGGGGCTCATTTCCCTTTTGTCCTGCCTTAGGCTCATGCAGAGTCTATTCCAACAGTTCTAGTCTCTCTGCTCTCCCGGGGAGCTCAAGGGAAGGGGCTGTGCTCACCAAAGGGGAGGAAATAGTAGACCAAAGGGCTTGAGTGGAAGTCATAGGCAGTGGAAATCAGGGACATACCCCAAGTGGGAGGTACAACCAAGGAGGACAGCATGAGACTACTTGGTGGTCCCCTACCTCCATCTGGAGAGTCCTCCTGAAGGGCCAAACCCCAGGGGCTGGACTCACATACTTAAGGAAGGCTGTTTCTTCAGCAATAAGGGGGACTGTGTCTGCAGGGAGGGGCACTTGCCCACTGGAGCCATAAAGCTTCCCTACTCCCCAACACCCTGCCACCCACCCACAGTGGACACAGCTGTCTTGCACAATGGCTGGCCACCGCCTCTCCACCAGCCCCGGAGGCCCTGGCCCCTGCCTACCAGCTCCTGGATGCCCTGGGCAATGGCCTCGTGCCAGGTGCTGATGATGGTCTCCGAGTCATGCTGGATCAGGTACTCCGAGCCATCACGGCTCCGCAGCTGGAGGGACACAAGTCACTTGGTCATCTCTGGTTCATTGAGCCTGCTCCAGGGCTAGGCCCTGTTGGGGGATGCAGAGAGGAAGGTGACCCGTCCCTGCTCCCAGGAACTCAGAGCCTAATGGTGCAAGGGCCTCACCTCAGGCCCAGGTATCCACCTCACTTAAAGCAGTAGGTGATAGCATCTCGGGTTTACAGACGAACAAACTGAGGCTCAGTGAGTCTAAGCAACTTCCTCACGGGCAACAGTGAGCGATGGAGCAAGGATCTGAGTGTAGGTCTGCATGGCTCACTGTCTGCCTTGCTTTCCCCTGCTCCATCCTGCCTCTCCATGAGCAGCCTTACCCAGGGCCCTGGCCGGCAAAACGCTAAGTGAAAGAAACTCCCTGTGGGAGGCCCTGGGCCTGGCCACTAGAACTAACAGTGAGGAAAATGCAGGGAGAGAGGCTTTGACACCAAACTGAGGCTGATTCTGGAGAAAGCAAGGGCTCACCACCTCTACACGCTGAGGACCTAGGAGTGCTGCCCCACCCTTTGCAGCCAAGAGTCCCACCCTCTCCCGTACTCCAGCCTGGGCATAGCATCCTCTTACTGTTCACTTACTGTACCAATCGCCAGGGAGAAACTTTCTGCCACAGGACTGCCTACTCGAAGCCAAGCCCTTTCAAACTAGCAGGCTGCGGGTGACCAATCCATCTGCACTTATTCCAAGGTCACGCACATGTGGTTTGGACAGAGTGCAGGTGTGGCAACTGGAGGAAGCAGAGCCCTGTAAGTCTTTTGGACGTTCCATCCAGACCATAGGCCATATTCTTCCTTAAGAAGCCCTAAGGCTAGGTTTCCAGCCATTCTTTTCACTGTTGAGGAACAAGCAAGACGTCAGCAGCCCAGGCTACAGACTACAGAACCTTCACCACCTGCTGTTGAGCGTCCACGTTCCCTTACAAAGTCTCTGAAGAATGAGGTGGCCATTTAGATGGCTCCGTCCTCAGCCTCTGGCTCTGAGGACCAAGCGTTCAAGTTTAATGTGGATGTTTGGTGTGGCATCTCACACAGATCCTGCCCTTTGGGTCCAGTGAGACTCAGAGTCAGCAGAAACTGTCTCAGACAACAGTGAACAATTTCCAGAATCCAAGAGTGCTGTCTTTTGGCTGCTTTCCTTTTAAACTTATATTTGAGTGTTATTTAAAGTGCTTTCAAAAATTAAAAAAGGAAAAATTTCACATTCTACTGGTGGTGCAATGGTTAAGCGCTCAGCTGCTAACCAAAAAGTTGGCGGTTCGAACCCACCCAGCAGCTCTGTGGGAGAAAGACCTGGCGATCTGTTTCCATAAAGATTACAGCCAAGAAAACCCTATGGGGCAATTCTACTTGGTCACATGGGGTTGCTATGGGTCAAAATTGACTCAGTGGCACCTAACAACACCCCCCTACCCGCCACTGCAAAGACTACAGAACCTTCAACAGACAGATAACACAGCCTCACTTTAACGTAAGAGACAAGAGCCCTGCTATTAGCCCAGAGGATGGCCTAACAACGATTCTAATCAACAACCATTATTTTTGGCTTCTTTCTCAAAACAATCAGTTCGTATCTGAAAGCTTTATACAGAAGGCAGAGCTATATAATTACAGAGCAGTACATGACACAAAACATTCATCCTGGCAAACGCACAGGCAAGGTGAGCTGCCCAAAGCAGCTGTTCTCAGGGGACTGTTAACTGGAGTTTTCTGCGGCTCTAAGGTGACTAGGAAAACCTGCTGTGAAAAGCTCCCGGGCCCAACTGCCACGTCAGCCTTAATGATATAGAATTTTGCATTGTCTCTTAAGAAAAACCCTTGTGTTGCCGACAGAGGCCATCCCTGAGTGGAGGGTAGATGGTCTCCAGCCAGTTGGGAGGCAGGGACCTCTCGATTCCATTCAAGACTGTCCACCTTCCCTTCAGCTTGAGCAGCTTCCAAGAGTACCATCTGCCTTCTAATCCTTGCCAGAAAAGATAATGCAGAAGAGTCTACTCTGAAACTTTCATCAAAAGCCATCAGAGAGGTGACATTTACAGAGAATTGTTTGGAGGACGTTCCTCTAGGTCAGGGAAGGAACATGCCAAGCAAATGCGATGTCCCTCTTCAGTTTGATACCCATGACAGACATTGCTAGCTGATCACAGCACTTTACCCTGCCATGCCTGTAGAAGGCTCCAGAATTCTTCTCAAAAAGGCTCCAGATCTTCAGAAAAGCTTATGAGATGAAACCAGTTTTCCACCCCTGCTCTGTGGATACTCTGGTTCCAGAACTGCATGAAGCTTGGTCAGTCATCAAAAACTACACAGCCAGGCTCCTTGAAGAAGTCCTTCTTCTCAGTGGAGATGTAAGGTCATGCTTTTTGGCTTTCAGCATCATGGGCTACTCAAAGCAGCCCTGAGAGCTCTAGACCTCTGTGGAGCTCTTCTGCAGGGCACTGACCTCATCCCTCTAGACCCCATGTTCATGGGGTTGCACATGAGAAATTTTTTCAAGAGTGAAGGGCTAGGAAAAAGCTTTGATTCCCTTCAAGTCTGGATAGGTTTTATTTTTATTCAATAAGAGTCATGTAACAGATCACCCTTCTCTTTTCACTTTGGCTACCAGGAAAATTGGAGCTAAATTTTTTTCAGGAATAATCTTAGCACCTGTACGTCACCTACCCCCTAAATCCTTTTCACCTTAACCCCTTCTCTAACTTACTTCGCCTGACCCTGGCTTTTCATTGGATTTTGCCAGTTCACAATTTGTGCTTTTGTTGTGAGCAGCCTCAAAACTTTTAGGGACTGAGGTGGGGGTAAGAGTATTTAAAAACAAGACAAAAGTCGGACTGTGAAGGGTGTGGCACTGCGAGGACCCTTGCCTGAGCCCTACTGGCCTCTCCTCCTTCTGGAGGAGCCTGAGAAGCATGTACACTGCCTAGGTTTATTTACTGGGGACCCAGTCCAGTTCAAGCTGTGCTCTGAGCAGCCAGAGCAGATTTCCCACCCCACCCAATCAGAGTGAGTGGCCAGAGAAGAGGAGTCTCCTATCTCTCTCAAGCCAGAGTGCCTAGGGTGAGGGCTGCCTTCTAGGCATGACAGAGGTTCATCTCCCAGAGACCCCTACTCCTCACCACTCTCAGGGCCAAGAACAGGCAAAGTTAGCTCCTAGAGAGGGAACTACAGAATCTGTGATGCCAGAAACACTATGGATCCCTGAGATGGGGGCAGCTTTGGCCTTGAGCCCTGAGAATTCCAACTCCAACTCTCCCAGGTCCCTTCTTCCAATGGGGCTTGCCTAGTAATGAGGGTACCAGGCCACTAGCAAACTCCTTCCTTCCTTCCCCCACTCCCACCACTCACCTCCAGGACGTTCTTCTTGCTGGATTTGTCTTTGGGTGCCCAGGCGAGAGAGGCCCCCTTCAGCTCCACTGTGTACTCGGGGGTGGAGAGCTTGGAAGGTTGCTTCTGTGGAAGAGGAAGGAAGGGTGGGGAGCACCATTACAGAGAGCCCTCTGCTCAGTCCTGCCCCAGCACCCTGGCTCTGACCCACCAGTCTTCCTCTGGCTCCAAGGACAGAATGGGGTCACTGATGGCCATGCAACGGCTCTGGGGGAGGGGGCCCAGGAGTTCCCGGAACCTACAGATCTTGGTGCTTCTTAACCATGGAGTCTATCAGTTGGCTTGTCCACTGCTGCTTGCCCACCCAGGAAAGGAAAGAGAGGACGGACTGCAGCCCCATCCCTGTGAGCTGGAGCAGTCCACCCTCAAGGACTGCTCTCCAGCGCCAAGGTGGCTGGACCTGCTTGTCCTGGGCTGATTCTGCTGTCGTTGCCCACTCCCTCCAAGGCCCAGCTCATTGACACTCATGCTCTGTTGTCCCAGACCTAGCTCTTGACAAGCTAGATTAGATAAAGACCCACTGGGATCAGGAGCAGATGGGGTGGTCACTGTCCTGGGGGCTGGGCCTCACCAGGCTGTTTGGAGCTGAGGTCTTCGAGTCCTTGAAGAATGTCAGGACACCGCCCTCCAGCACTGTCCAGGAGGCACTCCAGTGCTTCTTCCTAGGTGGGTGGGAGGTGGGCAGGGCTGGGAGATGAGCCTGGGCTGAGGCCCCCTTCCAGTGTTAACCACCCCCAGGAGCAGGGCACAGAGCTTGAGAACACAGCCTGGGGCACCCAACTGTGAGAGTTGGACTCCCAACTCTTAACACCTGGTAGCCAAGAGACCTTGGGCAAGTCACTTTATCTCAGTTTCCTCATGGGACTTCTTACGAAGTCCCTATGAGGACGAATCAGAGTCTGGCATATAGGCAGCGCTCAGTGAGCACCGTCATTAAGGCCCACCCTGCCCTGGGTGTGGACAGACTCTCACCGGAGCCGCTTTCCCTTGTCCACTGTCTTAGTACGATGGAGCACGCCAGCCTTGTCCAGAGTCTTGATCTTAGGGAGAGAAGGGGAAAGAGGAGGCAGTTACGGGTGCACCACACGAGGCAGAGGTTGGTCTCTCCTCAGCCAGCAACTCCCCACAGTCTGGGTCTGAGTCTCCACTGAAACCTCCTTACCCCACCCAGCCACCTGACTGGTGGTACAGGGTAGGGTGTTTGCCTCAGTAGGAGCAGCAGCAGCAGTGCAGCAGGAGACATGTCTACCCAGCTTTCATCCTCACCCAATTCTGTGGCTGGCCAGACCCAGACTCCTGGGTTCATTCAGCCCAGCCTAGTACTAGAGCCTGTGGAGGAGAAAGACACACCAGACCCAGTTCCTGCCCTGCAGGACCTCCAGAAACCCCCTACTTCTTCTGTGAGAGTCCCTGCCAGAGCCTACATGCCCCCCTCACCTTCTCCTCAGGGGGGCTGCACTGGGCTGAGGTGTCACTGTTCTGGCTGGATGTGCGGATGTTTCGAGGGGCAGGGACAGGGACCTAGGAGAGAAAACAAAACAAAAAGCAGTTGCCATCGAGTCAGTTCCGACTCACAGCAACCCCATGTGTGTCAGAGTAGAACTGTGCTCCATAGTCTGATTCTGAGGCACCTCTGGGTGGATTCAAATCTCCAACCTTTTGGTTAGCTGCGGAGTGTGTCACCATTTGTACCACCCAGGGGATCCAGGGGAGAAAGACACTGTCATTTATAACCCCCTCCTCTCTCCCCAGCACTCTCCCTTCCCCAGTTGGTTACCTGGGGCAGCTCCCACCGAACAGAGGAGTCATCTGGGTTGTAGAAGTATGGCTTCCCATGCTCGTCTTCCAACCTCACCCACTGTGGGGACAGAGATGGTCAGGGCCACTGGCCCACTTCATGAGAGAGGAGGAAAAAGTTCCCTCCAACCAGAATCCAAGACAGTGCCAGGGAGTTTGGGGGTGGGGGGGTGGGTAGTGCTGATAACTGCAGTGTCTTGGGCTGGCTGGGGCTGTGCGGGAGTTGCAGTTTAGAGTGTTAAGGGGAGGGAAGGACATTACACAAAGCCTGATGGGGGGGCAGCGATGAGTGAGGAAGAGCTGGGGAGAAGAGTTCCTGCACAGCTGTCTGAAAAGAAGACAGGGCCCCACATGCCCCTACCTGCTCTTGGGTGAAGTGGTTGGTGTACAGAGTCTGCTGGTCCGGGCCGACATGACAAAACCAGCCCGGGGGAGCGTCCAAGGGAGAAGCGGGGCCGGGCTCACTGAAGGAGCCCACGGGGAAATAGTCTTCCTCCGGGTAACTGGTCAGCGATTCTGGGTAGTCAGTCTCCGGGGTGGGAGGCTGCAGGAAGGAAGAGGTGGAGTCAGAGGCTCTGAGAGCCAGTCTCACCCATACCCGGCCTGGCTTCGCCCTTTCACGCCAGGCCCGCCTCACCCTCTGGTCCCTGGAGCTCTGGGGAGCAGAGGCCGGGTCTGAGGCGGCCCGCCCAGAGCCAGTCTCGCCCACGCCTCGCCCCGCCCCGCCCTTCCGCACTAGGCCCCGCCCCTCAGTCTCTGTTCCCTCGGGCTATAGGGAGCAGAGGCGTGGTCAGAGGCTCCCAGAGCCAGCCCCGCCCACCGCTGGCAGGGTTCTGTCCTTTCACACCAGGCCCCGCCCCTCACCCTCTGATCCCGGGGGCTGCGGGGGCTCAGGTCGGGCTGCATCTCCAGTTCGCCCTCCAGCTCGTCCTCCCAGGCGGTCTCGCCCGTCAGCTGGTTGTAGAAGAACACCCTGCGGCTCTCCTCATCCCAGTACTGGCCCCACTCGGCCTCCAGGCTCTCGCTGCTGCCCACTGAGGCCGGAGAGGTGGCCGGGCTAGCGGCGTCCTCGGCAGCCTCGAAGGGCAACTCCCAGGTCGTCACGCCCGTGTCTGGGTTGTAGTAGTAGGGGCGCCCGGTGTCCGCGTCGGTGAGCGTCTCCCACACCGAGCCGGGGCGAGGGGCCACGGTGGCGACCGGGGAGGTGGCCCGGGGCTGCTGCTTTACGTTCACGTACACGGGCTCCAGGGGCTCCTCCACCTGCGGTAGGAGGAAGGAGACAGGATTTTCGGGAGAGCTCCAGGGTCACACAGGCCTACGGGTTCTGGCACCGACTCAGCCTCTTGGCACCTGTGCCACCTTTGGCAAGTCACATTACCTCAGTCCCCGAGCTGTAAAAATTCCATCCTACCCATCTCTGGAAGTTGTAGTGAAGAGAGGGTGAGGAAATGTTCTTGAAGTAGTTTGTAAAGTAGAAGTGCCCCAGATGTGTGGGAAAATTGCATTAATTATTAACAATAATAAAATATAGATAACAGAGCTCTCACAGCTGTGTACTCGAGTGCACTCAGAGAACAGGGAAATAGCCTGAGACCTTCCTGTGGACCTCATTCAAGTCACACGGTGGCAGGGCCCTGCCATTCTAGAGCCAAGTACACATTTTGGAGCCACCATTGCAAGTCCCACCCCTTTTTCCCTCCCAGCCCAGAAAGCCTGGGCTGGAGCTTCCCGAGGTGAAGTTTGCAGTCCTCAGAATCAATTCTAGACAAGAAGAGAGGAAAGGAGTGATGAAAGTCATGGGAGGGAGGAATGAGGGGGGAAAAAGAAGAGTACCCCTCTTCTCGGAAAAGAAAAGCAAGGGGACGCTGAGAGGTTCGGTGGCACAGAATATAAGCGTTATCATGGTTCTCGCCCGCATAACCTCCCATGGCTCCCAGTTGCCTGCAGGGCAAAGTCGAAGGCTTAACAAGGCACAAGAGGCTTCCATCACCTGCCTGTGCTTCCCACCTTATTTCCTGCTGCTCCTTGCCCCTTGTCTTGAACTTTAAGCTCCAGTAGCTGTGTCTCCTTCAGGCCTTAGCTCATTCAAGGCCTGCCAGGCCCTACCCGACTCCTTTGTCACCTGGCTGATTCCAACTCCTCCTTCAGGACTCAGCTCAGGTACCAGGTTCAAGACCTTTTCTGAGAACTCCTTCCCATGACCAGGGGAGGTGACTCGGTCTGTCCCTCTCATGTGCCCACCACACTCGGTCCAGCACCCTCACCAGAGGGAGGGAAAATGGCATGATCAGAAACCAGACAACAGAATACCTGTTTTATTCTTGGAAATTCTATTTGCCAGGAATACATAATACTCCAGGGAAAAAGCAAATTTCAAAATGGTAAACTTAGCTTTATCCCAATTTTGTGTTTGAAAAGAACCCTCCAAAATGCTCACGGAGGCCATCTCTGGCAGTATGATCACACGGGTTGAATTTGTGTTTTGTTTCTTTTATTTTTCTTTAAACTTCCCTGCAACCTCAAAAATTCGTACAATAAACCTTTTTAAAAAATCATAGACATTTCTCCATTGATTGTGACCCCTTCACTACGCTGTAAACTCCTTGAGAGGGGAAGCACGTCCCACTTAAGGGCCTTAGGCAGGCACCTAAGAAATCATTCATTCGTCCAACAAAGATTCGCTGCCCTGTGCCAGGCACTGTTCAAAGCACTGGGAATACAACAAATGGACACAAATCCCTGCCCTGCGAGGGCCAACACTCTAGTGTATGTGTGTGTCTATGGCAGGCACATCAGTGATGATTTGATGATTACTGCTAAGGAGGAAAACCAAAACACGGTCAGAGAAGAAGGTGTTGCCGTTTTAGAAGGGGAGGCTGTGAAGGGGCAGGTCCCCTGGCACATAGGGGCAGAGAGAGCTGGGGACACACCCCTGCCCAAGCTCCTGTGTGGTGGAGACAGGATGCTCCATTCCACTTCTCCTTTCTCTTTTCCCACTGTAGCCCTCATGCAGGATCCAATATTCCAACCACACCAGACGGCCCACCCTCCCCCAAACACAAAAGGCATCTGCCTACCTCCTGTGCCTTTGCTCCTGCGCTTCCCAAGACCTAGAATGCTTTTGTTGCAGTCCCTGCCTACCCAAACCCTGCCCATCCACTGGCTCTCCGCTCCCAAACCTCTCCTGGGTGAGGCCTTCCTCCTCCTAAGGGAGGCGGAACCCTCTGGCCCTCTGCTTGTCTCTGTTAGGGCCCAATGGCATTCTGCCTTGGTAGTTGATAAGTTGTCCACCCATTTGCCTACTTTCTCTGCCCTGAAAGGCAGGAGTTACTGGAGAGCAAGACCCAGATTGACTAACTGACCCCTCTTGGCTCTGTCCTTTGGCTTGAGGTGGGGGGGCCACTTCCTGCCACCAGTCACTGCCACCAGGTGCTCCAATGCCCTATAGCACATAGCAGATCCACCAAAACGCTTACCGTACCCAAGTCAATCCTGTGGCAAACTGCAGCAGCAAACAAACATACAAACACACCCGAGACTGGGGAGAGGCTTAGGTTAGGTTTCAGCAAGAACCTTCTGAGAATGAGGGTTCGAGCCACAGAAACCAGGAGATTCCTTGGGAGGACAGGATGGAGGCAGGTGATGGAGGAAGGCGGACGAACCAGACACACCTCTATCCACCCCAGCTGGACCCACTGAGGCGGTGGCCGTGCCTATCCCGGGGGTAGGGGTTGGAAGGACCCATGGTGGGTGGATGAGCCAACGAAGGAGCTAGGCTCTTTGGAGCCAGGCTGCTGGCTGCGGCTCCGAGTCCACGGGGAGTCCCAGGCTGGTGGAGCCAACTGGGATCTCGCACACAGAACACCCCCAGCAGGTACAGAGGAGATGCTGGAGGTAGAAGCTTGGGCCCCCAGAGTGACAGAGCTGTCACGAGGAAAAGAAGATGCAGAGTCACACTGTGGGACTCCACAATCCAGATTAAATGGGGGCAGGGCAGTGCCCCTTTGAAGGAAACACGTTCTAAAGAACCTGCCCCAGAGACACAGGCAGGTTCAAGGGGCAGTGAGAGTGGCCATCACTGGAGGTAAGCAAGCAGAGTCCAACCCCCTGCTATGGATGCTTCAAGAAGTGCAGCCCCGTGGAGGGAGCCAGACTGCTGCATCCCTGAGGCCCCTTCAGACCCAGAACTCTCTGCAGAGCCCCCACAGTGCTAGGATAGAGGCATTTTCCTCTCAGGAAGAGCCTCAGCTGGATCTGACCAGCTCTTGGGGCCAGGTGGGCCAGGCCCTCCTGTACCTCCGGCACGGAGGGGACACTCACCCTGGTTACAGCAGGGCCTCTGCCCCCAACTCCTGGAGGCCCAGGCAAAACCCAGACACAGCCCAGCAACAGAGGCCTGACTAGGGTACCAAGGGCTCCTGGCGCCCAGACTCCAGTCATATCCAAGAGACATAAGGGACAATGAGTGGGAAAGAGGAAGTGGCCCCCCACCTCAAGCCAAAGGACAGAGCCAAGAGGGGTCTGGCTCTCACAACACCCAGCTGCCAGCCCCCCAGCACTTCCTGACAGTGGTGCTCCCCTTATCACCAATTTCCTTCCGTTGTCCACAGCGAGTGACAGCCCTGCCTCTCCTCCCCCAGCTGCCTACTCCCTCTCAGCATCCCAGTCCCTCCTCTCAGACAGGCAGGGCCTCAGAGAAGGAGAGGTTAGAAGTCCTAACTCCATAAGACCCCTGCCCCAGTCCCCAGCTCACCCTAGGGCTAGAGGATGGAGGCCCACCGGGGTCCCCTCACCCCCTAAAGGCCCCTCGGCCACCCCCAACAGAGGCTGAACTTGCCCTCTAATGCTAGGGTCCCCTACCTGCCCTCGAAGGGCCCGACTCTGCCTTCTGGTCAGCTTGGCAATCAAGTCCACCATCCTGTCCCCTCTGCGTGGGGACGAAGCCTTGGGAAGTTCTGGGGGGGTGGAGCCAAGGGGCACAACCCCACGGCTGGCACAGGGCAATAGGGAAACAAGAAGTTGTCTCGAGATGACTTGATGGCGGGAGGCTGCACCTCCAGCCCATTTCCTGTCGGGGCTGCGGAAGTGCTGCCTGAGACAGAGATGGTGGGGTGGGGTGGGGTGGGGGCGCTTTGGGTCAGGGATGTTTTTATGCTTCCTTGGAGCCGTGGTGGTACAGTGAGTTTCTCTGCTAATCAAAAGGTACACGGTTCAAACCTGCCAGCCGCTCCGGGGCAGAAAGATGTGGCAATCTGCTTCTGTAAAGATTTACAGCCTTGGAAACCCTATGGTGCAGTTCTACTCACTATGAGCTGGAATCAACTACGGCAGCAGGTTTGGCTTTTTTGTTTGTTTGGGGTAGCACTGGCTGCCCCGCTCAGTGGTCTGACGATCACCCCTGAGCCCAGTTCTGAACCCCAGGCCCAGACAGACACTGCCCTGGCAGAGGCTCCGCAGAGAGAGGTGCACATGACCCACAGGGAAGGGGTGCGGGGAGACGCTGCACAGATGGAGGCAGGGAGAGGGGCAATGTGGCCTCCGGCCTGGGCTGGCGCAGACCTCCCTCTCCTGGCCTGGAGTAGTTCCTGGGGAGGTAACAGGACAGTGAGTGGCTGCCAACTACCCCAAGGCCCAAGGAGGATGTGATAAGAAAGAGGAAGCTTGTATGTGCAGTGGGGGAGGATGGGCTCCCAAAGAGGAAGGGGCCTGGGTAGATGTGGCACCGGAGGGAGCCAGTATCTGGACCCGGCTGGCCACAGCCATGAGGAAGAAAGCTGGGATTCTGACCACACCGCTGTCTGCCTGCCTGCCTGCCCGCCTAGGTCTGCCTCCTCTGGCCTTGGTCACCAAGGCATTCGTGCCCACTCCTGTCTGGTGCCCACCACCGCCTATACACCCACATGTGCCCACTCCACCTGTGCACCCTCGTACACCCACCCTTCTGTACACCACATATGCCGACATATGTCCACTCTGCCTGTGCACTCACACGTGTCCACCCATGCCTGCGTGCCCCTACGTGCTCTCAAAAAATCCAGAGAAGGGGACAGGAACCAGCTTCCCCACCCTACCGAGATAAGATCCTCCTCCTGGCCTCTTCTCCCTTCACCCCCTTGCACTGGTGGGTGTTCAAACCCCGGCTGTGCACAGTGATGTCCTGGGTGAGAAGCTGGGGTCCCTCCTCTAAGCCCTTGGGGACCATCTTGTCTTCACTACCCCCCTCAGAGGGGCTTCTCCCCAGTCCAGGTGCCGGGCAGCACCCTGGCCACCCACCCCCACAGCCTGAATGTTCTGCTGCAGTGGCTGCCCCACTCCCAGTTCAGGTTCTGACCCTTGCCCTGGATCCCAGACCCCTTGTTTCCCATTCTTCCATTTCAGTAATCCTCCTGCCCCAGCCCTGGCTCTCCTCTCATCCCCACCCACGTCTCCGTCTCCCGGGCCTCTTGTCTCCTGCATCCACTTTGGGCTCAGGACAGGGACACACCCAAGTCAAGCTAGGCATGGTGTGAATTTGGAGTATGGACTCTTGGTGATATCACATTCAGGGCAAGTCTGGGGCCCTATGCCCTAATCTGCTCTCAAAGTTCTTGTATCACTTCCCCACCCCCATCCTCTGTGCCCTGGTTCAGAAGTTCAGAACCCCAGGGACTGCCTAGCCCACCCCTTATGCCCCTAATCAAGGGAGGGTGCAGAAGGGAAACAAGCCTGCAGTCCTGAAACTCGTCATACATGACACATCACACTGCCCCCACCCTGAGGGACAGGGACCAGGATACACACACACACACACACACACACACACACACACACACAAGAGGTCACCAGGGGACAGCACACCAGGCCCAGGAGATGTGAACGCCCTCTGCAAATTCCAGAGCAGCTGGAAACTCTGAGCCACAGGGAGGAGCTGGGCTGGGAAGAGGGGAGGGACAGATGTGAAACCCAGACATCCCCCCTTCCCTGCACTACCCTGCAGGTAGAATATGGAAGCAGGGTCCCCCTGAGGTAGGGACCAGGAGTGACAGTGTGGGGCTGGGACCCCAGAATCAGCAGCGAGCATCTTGCCAGCTTCTCTTCCTCAGCAACGGGCTTGGTCCCCATGGCTGGAGTCTCCCAGTGAGCTCTACCACATGTGGCAGGGGAGGACCTCTGGCCCCACGCTGTAGGGGCCAGGCCTCTCGACCACAGTGACTGAGCAAACCCCACACAGCTCCAGCTGGCTCTTGGTCACAGAGGTTCACTCCTCAGGCCTCCCTGTCTGGGCTTCCCCTCCCCCAGTGAGAGGAGGTGCTGACCACAGTGTCTCCCCAGTGGGGTCCTCCTCCCTTGGTCATACCCTCATGCCTCTGAGAGGTGCACAGTGGGAAAAGGGAGGGACATACTAGAACAAACCAGCTGCATCTTGCCCCATCTCTGCACCCCTCTGTCCTCACCTCTTCTCTTCAAAATCCTCACAGGAAGCCTGAGGCAGGGGCTGGTGCAATAAGAAAATCCTATAAGCTATGTCGGGTCAGAGGCAAAAATAAAAGCCCCAGACCAGAGACTCAAGCCCGTGAGCTGGCTCAGGGGGCTGGTGAGGGAACATGACACCCCTTCATGGGCTAGGTGAGCCTACACTGTGCCACCCAGGCTGAGGTCACAGGGGCTGATTATCCAACAGGCAAGCTAAGCACAATGCTTACCTTGCTTACCAGATGATCTGTAGTGAACAATTTCATATTTTTTCACCACATCAAAGATTCTGCTTCTAGGTATGGCTGGCATCTGTCTCTCTCCCACCCCCAGAGCACCTTCCTACAGAATCAAAGCCTCTTTTCAAATTTACAGCCCCGATGGGGTGGATTACCCAGTAATGTGAAACTGTTTACTATAGATTAGTAAGTAAGCGCAAATAAGCCCGTGTTTACCTTGCTTACTGGGTTGTCTGCCCCTGGGTGGAGGGAGAGTGGGAATGAATTATGATCTTCACTTCAAGGACCTCAACCGTGTCCATGTGAGGAGCCTGGTTCTGGGGTCTTCCCCTCCCCCTGACCTTTCCTCCAGCAGAGTCTGGGCCCCACTCTCTCTATCCACTCCTGCCAAGCCCAGAGCTGTGCATCTGTCCACCATGGGCAGGAGGCTGGTGGTCATGCTGCAGGGTGCTAGTCCTCAAGCCTTAGAACACTGGGGGAGCCATGCCTGGCCCTAGCTCCTGAGATTCTGATGTACTGGTTTGGACTGGGGCCCTGGCAAAGTAGTTTTAAAGGCCCCTCAGGTGATTCTGATGTGCAGCCTGGATAAGGCTCACATGGGTGTACGTGAGATTCCAACATAATGGCCTTAGCTGAGACTCTTCTCTTGGTTTGGGGCAGAAGCTTCATTTGATTCAAAGGGAAAAGAATGGAGGAGTCCAATGACCTGGGTTGTTGTACAGATTTTCGGGGCTGTCATTAGTCTCCCCTCACAGGGTTGGTTTCTGTGAAAGAGAAACCAGGCCCCTGAGTTCTCACGCCAACAGGGACATGGGGAAGAAAGCAGGCTGCACTTCTGCTTTGCTGGGTTTGTGTTTCGATTAGGCACTCTTAGTGCTGGACTCGGCCTGCAACCTCTGGGTGACCTCATGGGGCTGCCTACTTGGTCTGCTCCTCCTGTGTGGGGTGAGATCTGGGTGGGGCTTTCCCGGGCTCACACCCTCTGAGCTCTGAGTAAGGCTGGCAGAGACCCAGGCAGTCCTGCTGGGGCTGGGAGTGGTCAGAGATTGAGGAATCTCTCTGCCGGTGAAGGCCCGGGGTTATGAGCCATCCTAGGGAGGGGGAAAAATGTGACCTTCTGTCCATCCCCTTCTGCCCACCCCCTCAAACATATCTGCACCTGCACCCATCATTCCTTCTCCTTCTTCTGACAGAGAACACAAGGCTCCTCCTCTTGTCCAAGCCAACTCCCAACCTGGGCCCAGGGAACCCCATTGCCTCTTACCTGCTCGTAAGCATCCTCTCCTCAAATCTTCAACCTCTCCCTCCTGACTGCCTTTATCCCTTTGGAATTTCAACGGACTCAAGTTCTCCATCCTAAAAAGACAAAGTGCTCCCCCTGGACCCAAGTCTGCATCCCCCTTTAACCACTACTCCTTCTCTCCTTTTCAGAGCCAGCTTGTTGAAGGAGTGTGTGTACCTCGCCTTCTCTCCATCCACTCAGAAACCCAGCCCAGTGCTCAGGGAGGTCACCCACGACCTCCTCGATGACACATTCAGTGGCCACTCTGGCCTGACTTCTCTCCTGCATTTCCTCCATGGAGTCCTCTCCTCCTTGGACTTCCTCAGACCACAGCCTCCTGGTGCTCCTCCTCTTTCTCTGAATGCTCCTTCTCCGCTCTGGGGGCCCAGCCTCATATCCTCTGCCCATCTCCTCAGTGCCTGGGGTCTCGCCTTTGCTTCTCACTCCACTCCCTCTGGAAATGCGCAGTTTCCACATCCGGCTTTAGGTTAACAGCTCACTACTCCATCTCTAGGCTCATATGACCAACTGCCCACCATATGTCTCCAAAACCAGATTCATCTTCTTCCTCTCCAAACTTGTTCCTCCTCCTTCCCCAACTCAGCATCCCTTCTGTAGCTCAAGCAGAGACCTAGAGGCATCCTCAACTCTTCCTGCTTCCTTTGTGTCATCTGTCACGGAGCCTCATGTTTTGATCTCCCTAAGCCCTGGTGGCACAGTGGTTAAGCACTCAGCTGCTAACTGAAAGGTAAGTGGTTCAAACCTACCAGCTGCTCCTTGGGAGAAAGATGTGGCAATCTGCTTCTGTAAAGATTATAGCCTTGGAAAGCCCATGGGGGCAGTTCTGCTCGGTCCTATAGGGTCGCTATGAGTCAGAATCGACTCAGCAGCAACGGGTTTAAGCCTTTCAGAAAGCCCTAGTGGCTCAGTGGTTAAAGTCCTCGGCTGCTAACTGAAAGATCAGTGGTTCGAACTCACTAGCTGCTCTGCAGGAGAAAGATGTGGCAGTCTACTTCTGTAAAGATTACAGCCTTGGAAACCCTATAGGGCAGTTCTACCCTGTCCTACAGGGTTGCTATGAGTCAGAATCGACTCAGTGGCAGTGGGTTTGATGTTTGCTTTAAGCCTTTCAGACCTACTAGCTCACAGGTAACACAGGGGTTGGAGGAAAACGTTACCACCACTTCCGGGAAGCAAACAGACAAATCTAACACAGACATTCTCCAGGGCAACCGGTCTGGTCTCCTTAACCAGTTGGTGTCCTAGTGGAAGAAAAGGATGAGGGTTGTTCAAGAGAGATCCATGCAACAACCAAATGCAATGCAAGGCCCCTAACTGAACCCTGCTTCACACAAACCAGCTGTGAGAGAGATTTTTAGGGTAATTGGGGAAAACCGGGTTTTAGATGATATTAAGGAATTCAGATTAATTTTGTTAGCTATGAAAACGGTATGGTGGTTATGGAGAAAAAGTCATGTTTTAGAGATGCATGCTGAAGTTCTTAGGGGTGAAATATGGTGATATCTGGAATTCATAATTCTTTGGCAAAAAAGAAAAAAATGGCAAATGAGAATTGTTAAATCTAGGTAAAATTGTATTTTATTATTTATGTTTGTATTTTTCTAAATGCTTGAAAATTTTCATAATAAAGAATTTAAAAAAGTCCCTCAAACTCTTGATATTCTCCATCTTCACTATTACTACTATATGGAAATATTAATTATTTCTCATCTGGTAACAGGCTTGCCCTCCTTCCTAGCTCCTCCCTCCCCTAATCTTTGTCCTCATAGACAAAGTAATTTCTCTCCCCTTAAGATTCAGCACTGAGGCTGGGAGGTCCCTGGGTGGCGTAAAATATTTGCACTCAACTACTAACCTAAAGGTTTGTGGGTGGAACTCACCCAGTGGTGCTGCAAAAGAAAAACCTGGCAATCTGCTTCTGTAAAGATTACAGCCAAGATCACAGCAGTTCTACTCTACAGACCCGGGATTTCCCTGGGTCGGAACCGACTTGATGGCAAGGGGTTTGGTTTGGTTTAATGGGGCTGGGATTCTGGGAATATAGCGGCTTAAACGTATTCTGTTTCTCTGCTTCTCCCAACTGCACCCCTCTACTGCCCTGGGCCATGCCGGGGGTAGGGAAGGTGGGTGGGGCAGGGCCTGGCTGGCACAGGTGAGAGCACCTGAGGTGGAGGCTGGAATCCAGGGAATCCTGGGAAGTCTGGGGCCAACTGAGCCCACCACGGGACTCCAGGGGGAAGGCAAGGTGGTCCTGGTACCAGACCCCTTGCTCTGGGAACCAAGGAGAAGCCACAGGTGGGCAAGGCACCCTAAGGCTGGGAGAGCAGAGGAGGCAGGAAGCAGGGACATTTCCTTCTGGTGCCTTGACTGCAGATGCTGCCCAGCCTCACAGGCACACTGGCAGGGCCCACTGAGTTTTCTCCAGTCTAGAGCCCCCCACCAAGTAGGGTACTCCAACAGCTCAACGGAGCCTGGCAAACAGACACAGACATAATCTCCATTCCTCTGGCAGCCTACTGACCAGAGAAAAGCAGAACAAACAGACAAACAAACAGCCTGCTGCTATTAGACTCCAGTACTGCTGGGACCTAGGACATCATCACCAACCATGGGGAAAGGTGGACTTGGCAGTACAAGGTGATGGGATGACTGGACGACCATTTAGTAAAAATAAATAAGGTGGGTTTTCATCCATCATCTCACACTGTCCATCTGGATAAAGCCCCAAGGATTAAAGATTTAAATGTTAAAAAAAAAAAAAAAAAAAAAAAGAAGCCATAAAAATACTCAAGGAAGAAAATATGGGCAAAATTCTATATTAAAAGAGGCCTTTGAGAATTTGAAATTCTGTCCTACATTTTCCCCCTCTGCATCAGGATTCATCTATCGAATCTTTGATCAAAACATAATGGTAGCCAGGCACCATCCAGTTCTGGTCTCATGGCAAAGGGGGCAGTTTGCTATGGAGGCAATTAGCCACACATTCCATTTCCTCCTCCTCCTCCTGACTCTCCTTCCTCTGTATCCCTGGGTGAATAGAGACCAACTGTTGTACCTTGGATGGTTGCTTACAAGCTTTTAAGACCCCAGGCACTACACAAGGAACTAGGAGGTAGAACAAAAGCACTAAATACACTATTAGGCCAATTAACTAGGATGTCCCATGAAACCGTGACCCTAAGTCTCTAAACCAAGAAACCAAACCCCATGAGGTTTTTGGCCGTACATAAGCAGCCTCAGCAGCTACTCTTTTTTTTTTTTGGTCATTGTTATAAATATATCATATAACATTCCCCAATTCAGCTTTTTACAGGTGTTCCATTTTTTGACATCAATTACATTAATTGGCTGTGCAACCTTTACCCTTAATCAGTGCAATTTTTCCATCACTGTAAACCTAAACTCAGTGCTCCATAAGCAATAATGGTCCCCTTTCCCCCTCCCACCCACTCCTGGTAACCACTACTAAACTTTGGTTTCTATACATTTGCCTGTTGTTGTCTTTTTATATAACTGAGGTGATGGAATCCAGACTTTATGGAGTCATTGAGTCTGGATGAACCCCCAAGCCTCCTATTTCCCTGAGAAAATCTTTAAACCTTAAACCAAAAATATTCCTAGAAGTCTTTTTAAACCAAACAATAGTATAGCCTAACTAGTAAAGAATGTCTGCCTTGAGCATTGTACTCTTTTAAGAACTATCTATATGGGATCAAACTGACAACAGCAACTTGAAAGATTAGATAGGAACCTTAGGAGGCAGTGAGTTTATGTTAATGGGGGAGGGACAACTTGGAAAAGGAGAGTGAGAATGGTTGCACAACTTGAAGAATGTGATCAGTGTCACTGGACTGTGCCTGTAGAAATTGTTGAATGGATGTATGTTCTGCTGTGTATATTCTGAACAACAGTAAAATTATAAAAATAAAAAAGAGGCATTTGAAACAAAGACTCAAATCTAAAAGTCATAAATAAAGGATTGATATATTTGACTACATAAATGTATTTTAAGAAAACTTTCATGGAAAAAAAACACCATTAGCAAAGTCAAAAGACAAGCCAGGAGAAAACTGCAACTCATGTAATGGTAAATGAGCTACTTACCCTAATATAGAAAGAGTTCCTAGAAATCAATAAGAAAAAGATCAATAACCCAACACACAAATGGGCACAGAAAAAGAAAAACAAACAGCCCTTAAATATATGAAAAAATGTCCATGTTCACTTGAAAGAGAAATATAAATTCAAATTACCTTAAGATAATATATTTTACCTATCAGATTGGCAGAAAACAAATGCTTGACAACACCCAGCTGGCAAGGCTGTGGGGTAACAGGCTCTCTCATTTGTGTTGGTGGGAGAGAAAATTGGTATAAACCCCAGTACTTGTCAAATACCTATCATTTATCTTTTGACCCAGAATCCCTACTTCTGAGACTTATCCTACATTTACCTGCACATGTCTGAAAGTTTAATCATTACAGCATTGTTTGTAATAGCAAAAGATGGGAAACAATCCATGTGTCCATCAACAGGGACTGGCTGAGTGAATTATGATACATCTATACAATGGAAAACCAGGTAGCTGTAAGGACAGTGACTGATACTCTCTACATACAACCTCCAAGATATATTATTAAATCAAAAAGGCAACAATAAACAAGGTGCAGGACAGGATATACCACATACTACCTTTGTGTAAGAGAGATTAAAAAAATCAAGTCATCGAATATTAGTTTGTATTTGCACAAAGAAACTCCGGAAGGATAGAGAAAGAAGTAATGAAAGTGGTGACTTTTGAGTTGATGGCAAACAAGGAATGCAAGCAGGGGTGTGTGCGTGTGAGATTTTTTACTATATTCTTTATTGTTTTGTTTTGATTTGATTTTTTTAACCACATAAATATATTACCTAGTTACAATTGTTTTCAAAGGAAGACAGAGCTGCTAGAAAATACACACTGAACAAAACCTGAACAAAAAATAAGAACACTTAAGGAGACTCCAAACCACAAACCTGTTGATGTTGCGTTGACCCAGTAAATCCCAAAAGATGGTTTTTGAACTTTAAGAATACTTTGTTATATGAATTGAAGGAGAAGATATTCACTCTTGAGATTCAAATTTGTGGCTGGCAAGATCAAATGGAAGAAATATCTCCAACTTCAGAGCAAAAGTACATATGGATAGAAATAATGAGGGAAAATATAAGAAACTGGGAGGATCGACTCAGGAGACCTAACATGAGTCACCAAAGCAGAAGAAGGGGGGAAAAATAATCAAGCAACAGATTTCTCTAAGCTGAAAAAAGATATGAGTTTACAGACAGGCAGAGTTCCGTGAGTTCCAGCTGGAAATGCTGGGAAAAAGAACACCCACCTACGTGTATCCTATAGAATATGTATTTGATTAGGAATCCCAAGAAAAAGGAGAATGAGGGAATCAGTAGCCTGATCGAACCAGAAAAAAACAAAAACAAACAAACCACAAAGTAAGCCAATAAGTGTAAGATAAGCTGGAAGTAATAAAATCAAATACAGTTTAGCAGTTGTTAAACTAAATTCGAATAGATTGAATTCTCCCATTAAAAGACAAGAGTCAGCTTGAGTTTAAAAATATAGTGATATGATATATCCCTTTCATGACCCAATTATATTTTTTGTTGAAAAAATGTTTTTTGATTAATAGAATGCATGCTGGATCATTAAGTGTGTCTGAATTGCGTGTGTCCCTCTGGACTCTGGGGGTAGGATTGGTGGGACACATACGTCCCTCTGAACTTTGGTAGATGCATATGTCCTGCTGGACTGTGGGGTGGGGGGAGGTAATTGCTCCTTCATTTTACGTCATTTGGGCTTACAAAAGACTTCATAGGAACGCTCTACTTTTGGATAGCAGGGGAAACCTGTATACAACTTTACTATGTCTATGAAAAACAGAAAAATCATTTACTTGGCCACAAAAAAATCTATAGTACATTTTTAAAGTGAAGATTTTACACATCTAGAGAAAATGAATGCTTTCCTGGTAAAATATAAATTGCCAAAGTTAACTAGAGAAGTAGTGGAAAACCTGAATAGACTAATTACCACTGATGAGAAAAAGATCTGCCACGGAAAAGACACGAGGTCCAGAGGGTTTCACAGGAGGCTAAATTATAGAAATCTTTAGGATTCCCTTCTGACATCACCTTCCTCCTCCAGGAGGCGCTCCCATATTTCCCTCTCCCCAGTCAAGATCTTGGGAGGGGAGCTTCTCCGACATGCTCTCCAACAGCACCTTGCAAGCACATCTACCCATCATAACTGTTGGCTTGCTTGCCAATCTCTCTTCCTGAACAGTAAGCTACCTGACCACGAAGGTAGAGGCAAAGACTATGCCTTATTTTCCATTGCCTCCCCCAGCACCCAGTACAGCACCTGGCATTTACTGAATAAATGAATATGTTAAATGAAAAAAGCAGGACACGAAATTGTCAATGCACTGTGATGCCCCAGGTCTGTAACACTCCACAACACATCAGCATAGACAGTAAAGCCGAACGGACAGGACAAAACCAAATTGCTGACAGTAATCAGGTTGAAATTTCCCCCTATTATTCAAACATTTGCAATGGGGTTAAACTATGTTTATAGAGGGGAAAACGTAATTTGCACATTCAGACTAGGCTGAGGAGTATTCTAGTTGTGCAGACAAGGAAGAAAATGGCTGGGAGGATCTGGCAGTAGGGTCCCTTCTGCTTCCTCTCTTGGGCCCAAGTCAGCCCACCCTCCAGAACAGAGACCTAGACAGGGACCCCTGACCTACTAACCTCTATGCCTCACAGTGGATCCCCAGCTGAGGGGAGGATGCAGAGTGAGGACCCACAGAAGCCCCAAGCCTGAGCTAGATAGTGTCCTGCAGGTCTCCCCCTGCCCAGGAAGCAGCTCTGGAAATCCACTCAACACCAGAATCCTTCCTCAATTTGGAAACAGAGCCTCCCTAATCTTAACAAGAGTTCTTGGGCCCCTGAGTTCAGAGCAGCAGCCCTGGCAGCCCCATGTCAACCAACAGCCACTGTCCCACTGCCCCTCAGCATAGACCCAGCTCCAAATCCCCCAACACCCTGGCATGGAATCCTGATCATATTCCCAGTGACCAGCCATCCCCTGGTCATGATCATGGACCTTCTGTGCCCCACGGCCTGGCACTGACCACCCATTAGGACTAGCATTCAGGACTCACTGTTGGTTCCCTCCCACTACTGGACATAGGCAGCTCCAGGAAGAGTAAATAGGTCTAGAGTGAGGCCGACTGCTATGATCTGCCGTAGGAAGGAAGTGGGGAGGCAGGTGGGCTTGTCACAGGGCCTGTCTCAGGACGCCCAGGGGCTAAGGGGAATCAGAGGTCAAGAGGCGAATAAAGAGGCCCAGGCCTGAGGCAGATCACCCAGAGGAGACGGGGCAGCTACCCAGCCTGCAGGGGAGGGTGGCTGCTCCTCTCGCCTTTGGAGGGGTGGGTGGGGAGGCTCTCAGTGGCCAGGAATGTGGAGTGAGGATGGGAGGGGGATACCCAAGAACCTGCTCTCTCACAAGCCAGGTCATAGGCTGGGCAGCGGGACTCCTGGGCCAGCCTGGGGCTGCAGGTGAGTCATAGGGAGGGAAACAATGTCACACCAGGTGTGAGGAAAACCAGCTGGGTCAGGCCAGGGTGGCTGCTCTAGCTGGGAGCTAGGGGGAGTTGTTGGGAGGAGGGAGTATGGGCAAAGGGACCCACTGGACCCTCACCTTGGCCTCAGCTCCCTGCTTTTCCCAAACTCCCTTTCCAAAGGGCTCCCTGGCTGGACTGGAAGGTAGGTAGGTGGGTCTGTCAGAGGCAAAGGCACCACAGGTGCCCTTGGAGTTTGTCCCAGGAAGTGGTGGCAGTCCTGGGATCCTCAGATGAGGGAAGGGGCAGCTCACAGTGGAATTTCCCCGGGTGGGTTTTAGGATGGGTGCAGGAAAGAACTAGGTGGTGAGTGGGAAAGGGAGGGGAGGGTGAGAAAACTGCCTCGGGGTGCGCCTCCTCCCCTGGGCTCCCAATCCCAGGGTGAGGGCCACTTACAGTTCCCAGGAACGAGGAGGCATGAGGGCCCTGGGGCTCCTTCCAGCCCCACTCCTGGCCTGCCGCTGCCTTAGAGTTCCCCTGCTCAGGTGAGGTGCCTCCTCAGCTGTTTGCATAAGAAGTTGCTGTGGTGGCCCGCCAGGTGTAACTCCTTCCTCCCTGTGGCCAACCTCCTGATGTCCTGGCAGCTGGACGGGTTCCAGCCCAACTCCCTCGGGCCTGGGCCTTCCTGCCTGTGAGGCCAAGGGGCAAGGAAGGTGGCCACACCCTTCAGGATGGCCCTTGCCCAGAGGTGGGACCCAAAGACACAGGGGAGGAGTCTCAGAGGTCCTTTGTTTCACCTGCATTTGCCTGGCTTCCTTGGGCTCCTGGAGCTGCCTCCTTGGGGAAGCCATCCTGGCTTACCACCCCACCTCTTCCTCTTCAGAAATATTTGCTTCTGCCTTCTTCTGGGATGCCTAATTCTCCAACTACACCCTCAGCTGCAGATACTGAGGTCGCGGTTTGGAATTCATGCTGCCCCCATGCAGTCCCTCCCACGGGGCTGGGCACATAGAGTGGATCAGAGAAGTCAGCACTGTCTGCCCCAAGCTTGTACTGTCCTTACTGGGGGACATGGCCAAGCCTGAAGGCCACCTGGCTGAGACTAAGTCTGGTGGCCAGAGCACTGTATTTGGAGTCAGGAGGCCTGGGGCTGAGCTGTACCTCCCAGCTGTGTGACTCTGGGCCAGTCACCAAACCTCTATGAATCTCTGCTTACACTCAGGTCTTTCAAGTTGCAGGGAGGATGACCTTAACCTTTGTGTGAAGCTCTGAGTGAGAGCCCATCGGACCAGTAGTCCTCTTGGGATAGGGACCATGTCGTGTCGTACCACACTTTTGTGTCCCTGGGGTCCAGCATGGGGACCAGCACACACCAGGTACAAACAACAAGGCTGTAAAATGCCGTACAGTGTAGGGGCTCATTTCTCCTGGGGGGTACTGCTGCTGTCGAATGGCCTACCCTGAGCTAATGCCCTGGCAGACGGGCCACCCCAGTTCACAGCCCCCACCTTCAGCAGTCTTTCATGCTGCCTGGCCTCTTCCCTTGTCCAGTTGTTCATCGACAGCACACTGTCCCCATCTTCCTCCAGGCACCCCCTCCCAGCAACCCTTACCCCTCCTCAGAGGAAGCAGATCATTTCCCTTCTGCCCTGGGCCCCTCCCTCACTGCTTTCTCCTCAGAATCTCAGCTCATCAACTACCTCCTCTCCCATCCTCTCCTCCCCACCTTCATCCTCTCCTCCCCCTCTTCTGGCCCTGCCCATCCACTTAGTCTTAGTCTGGTCTCTGTCTTCCACCCCTCCACCCCTCTCTGGCCACATTCCTGAGGGTCGTCCAACTCTCGAATCCACATCCTTACTATCGCTGCTCTCTGGCCCACTGCCCTCTGCCCTCAGCAACCTCTCCCTGACCAGCTCCTGATAAGGTGGCCACTAACCTTCTGGTGGCCACATCAGATAAATGCTTCAAGGCCCTTATCCACACTTGACTTTCTGGTAACCCTTGTGAACACGGTCCCTCAGCTTCTGGGCCTGCATTCTGCTGCTTGTTCTTGTGTTTCCTGGCTGTTCCTCTCTCACTGGCTCCTCTGTCCTCCTGTTGCCTAAATGCAGTGGCCCCAGGGATGCCTCAGGTACTCTCTTGTTCCCACTATCTACACTTTGTCACACCCACGGTTCCACCATCACATGAGGAAGGCCTCCTTCTGAACAGCAGACCCGTCTACCCAATTGTCTCTTGGACTCTTGGATAGAGGGTCCTGCAGGTCTCCCCTCACCCAGGAAACAGCTCTGGAAATCCCCTCAACATCAGAATCCTTGGAAGGGAAGAAATCTTTTAGCCTGGCTAAAGCGACGCGGCATTTCCCCCCAGCCCTCCCCTCCCATAGAAGTCATCTGCCTTAGTAAACAGCCCCAGCCCTCCCCTCCCCAAGTTGTCCCCCTTAGTAAACAGCACCACCATCTGCCCAGGTGCAAGCTGGGAAGCTAGAGCTCATTCGATTCTCTTCCCCTGCCCACCCCATCCCATCAGCCATCAGGTCCCACCAAGTCCACCTCTTAAACCTTCCATGTGCCCAGAAGACCTGGCTGTTGAAGGTCACTGGCCATTTTTGCAGCCCCAGCCATGAGGGTCTTGTCTCTGTCCCACTCCTTTCTCTGCTAAAAGCCTTCCAATGACTGCAGGATAAAGTCCAAATTCCTGGCGAGGGCCCACAAGGCCCTGCTTAGCCGGGTGCCACCCACTCCTGGCCCCTTTCCACACAGGTGCCCAGGGCTTCAGCTGCACAGGGTGGGGTGGGGGTGGAACTGCAGGACCCCAAACGTGCTGCACCCTTTCACACCTCCACCTCTGCCTGTGCTCCATGGCACCCTGAGCGTAGCTCAACTTCAGATGGCTTGTGCCAGGCCAGACTGAGGCATCTGTCCCCTCCCGCCAGCCTCCCCTCCAGGTGGTGAGCTCCTAGGGCTTCGGCTGTAATTGAACGGTCACCTGGTGCTTGGCAGATGTTCAATCAATTCATGCTGAATGGACGAAAGAAGGACCAGGAGGAGTGGAATGGAGTGCTTGAGGAGAAAACAGTCAGGCTCACCTTTCAGGAAGTTCCTTCACTGAAGGCTTTCTTGAACAGTTATGAGCAGGGGTGGTACCTCCTTCCCAGGGAGAACCAACTACATGCCCCTGGGGTTTGCTGGCAGGGGCAGAGGGAATGGAGTGTCAGGGAGACCCACAGCTGACACTTAAATAAAGCACTGTCATAGGCAGTGTAACTTATTATACTCATTACACAGGTGAGGAAGCAGGACCAGAGGTGCTGAGCAACTTGCCCAGGTCACACAGTGAATTAGGGCCAGAAGTGAGACCAGGCAGCAGCCTCCCACCTGATAGGTCTCTGGCAAACATCCCTGAGCAAGCAACCCACTACTACCATCACCTCTGCCCTCCCCCTCTCAACACACCCCTGCAATGTAGGGACCGGAGCTGGAGGAAGGAGGGGAGAAGATACCACCAGGAAGGGAAGAGACTCCGTTAGCTGGGGTGATTTCTCAGGAGGGACAGGGTCTGTAGGTCTCCCACTCAGACCTATAGAGTCTTAGCTCATGGGTAAAGGGGCTGCTGCCCTCGCCCCATGTCCACACACAGTTCCAGTGCACACCCTATGGGCCAGGCCCTGAGACAGGTGCAGGGGTTCAGAGAACTAGGCCAGTCTCTGCCAACAAGGAGCGCACCTCCAAGTGGCAGACAGACCGTCCCACAATCATGAGAACAGAGAACGCCGAGAGGCTTGTGAGTGCGCTGCCAGGAGCCTGCCCCAGAAACGGAGAGGTACCAGGGAAAGAGCTCTAGCATCCAGCCACCCATCCCAGAGAAGATGCTTGGTCGGTTGGCAGGGGCACTGGGCACGGTGATCTGCCCTACTCCCCGATCCCACCCACGGGGTGCTGCTCTCTCCACTGGCCACAAGGGGGCGGGCTGTCCCCTGCAAAAACTGGAGGAAAAGCTACACTAAGGCGAACCGAGCCAGCCTTGGTGCACCGCCTAAGGGCCAAGCGCTTCCACAGCTCAGCTCATTATAAGGCTCACAACGTTCCTATTCTTTAGGTATTGTCCTGCGTTTACACGAGGACATTGAAGCTGGGGGGCTTAAGTGGTTTAGTAGCAGTTGGCAGGTGACCCAGTAGAGTTCTTGTAGCCTCAAGAGTCCGTGGGTTATGCAAACGTTAACGCGCGGCTGCTAACCGAAAGGCTGGACATTTGAGTCCACTCAGAGGCATTAGAAGAAAGGCCTGGGAATCTACTTCCGAAAAATCGGCCACTGAAAACCCTATGGAGCACAGTTCTACTCTGACACACACATGGGGTGCCCATGAGTCCGAGTCCACTGTATGGCAACTGAAGAATAGCCTCAAAACCCGAACTCTTTGCACTATAACTGGGCAGGAAGACCAGACAGCTCGCAAATAGGGACCACGTCTCATTTCTCCCAGCATCCTGGCCTCAGTCCTGGCATGAGGCCGGCATCAGTGCTTGCTGTAATGTTATCAAGTTCAAAGAAAGAAATCAGAGACTCACAAATGTCAGAGGCCATCCAGATCCCCTCCGTCCTCTTTGGGCTAAAGAACAAACTGAGACCCCAAGAGGGGAAGTGAATTGCTCAGAATTAAACAGCTGGTGGCAGATAGGAGAACCGAGTCTGTGCAACTTTTTTCCCCACACTGCCTCTCCCTGAAAAGTTCCGAAAGTTCAAGAACGTAGGGCCACCTCAATGATTCTGAGGATGTAAGAGTGTTTTAAAACGTGCTCTATTTTCGATTTCTCAAATTAACATAACTGGAATCTGAAGAAGAAAACATCTCTTACCATACTAGACTTCATTCTGAAACAAAGCCATCAAAAGTTGTTTTTTTTTTTTTTTTTAAGAAAAGGGAACTGAAATGTTGGAAGCAGCCAAAAAGAGAAGCAGACCCTGACATTCACATTCATCATCTCATCTGAGTCCCCAAACTCCAGTGAGAAAGGCGAGGCAGGTGGAGCCGGCCACAGTCCCCAGCTCCTTATTCCATATCCAGATGTTTTCAGAATACCGAATGGTTCAGATTTTAGAAAAGTAATAAGGTGCATATACCTACCCTGTGTTATATAATGCTCTGGCAGGGCTTGGGGAAGCATCCTGTAATTAAGCTCATTTGCATTTATGCACCCCCACCCATTTGTCCGTGGTGGCTTGTGTGTTGTTATGATGCTGGAAGCTATGCTACTGGTATTTCAAATACCAACAGAGTCACCCATGGTGGACAGGTTTCAGTGGAGCTTCTAGACTAAGAGAGACTAAGAAGAAAGGCCTGGTGATCCACTTCCAAAATTTAACCAACGAAAGCCCTATGGATTACAAAGGACTATTGCCCAACATTGCGCTGGAAGATGAGCCCCTAGGTTGAAAAGCTCTAAAAATACACAGTGGCCCCAACAATGGACTGGAGCATACCAACAGTAATGAAAACGGGGCAGGACCGGGCAACGTTTAGCTCTGTTTGTACATGGGGTCTCCGTGAGTTGGAGCCGACTCAAGAGCAACTAACAACAGCATTTCTGCAGCAAAACATGAATATTCATACTAAGTGAGATAAATAAAGACGATCAATGGCCTGCAGGGAGCTCTGGTGGCACAGTGGTTGAGTACTCTGCTGCTAACCGAAAAGGTCACCGATTCAAACCCACCAGGCACCCTTCAGGAGAAAGATGATAGTCTGCTTCCATAAAGATTACAGCCTAGAAAACTCTGTGCGGGCAGTTCTCCTCTGTCCTATAGGGTCGCTATGAGTTGGAATCGACTCGACAGCAATGGGTTTGGGTATCAATGACATCACAACAGTTCAAGTCAAATTTTGCCACCAGTTGAGTTACAAAAAACCTTTGGCCTCCCAGAGTGCTGGCATTTTGGAAATGCAGATAAGGGATTGTGAGTCTGTACCATGCTGGTTTTGCGACTGAGGAACGTGAGGCTCGGTATTCTGTGTTAGGGAACTGGTCCAACGGACACTGGGTGTCAAACCGGACACTAAGTGGGTCTCCTTGCACCAGGCTTCTTACGGAAAGCAGCCCTCTACTCCTCTCCGGGTAAAGTACCTGGTCCCGGCGCTCCTCCAGCGGCGAGCCACGCACGTCCTGGATGATCTCGCAGAAGTTGTCCGAGCCACTGCGCGCCAGGGGCCGCGGGCACACCCAGGAGCCTGCCACGCTGCAGGCCTTGTAGCGACTGGTGGTCCCGAGGAGGCCAGTAGGGGGCGCCGCGGGGCGCGCCAGGTCGTCCAGGGACTGCGCGGGCCTCACCGGCGCCGCAGGTCGCACGTACAGGCAGGCTGGCAGGCCCGGCGCCAGGCTGCTGCGCTGGGCCAAGGCGCCGCGCCGCGCTGAGCCGCACAGGGAGCCGGTGCGGCTCGGGGGCTGGGCGGGAGCGCCGTCGGGGCCCGCAGGCACCCGCGCGCTCACGAACCTGTAGTCGTAAGCGAGTGGCTCTGGGGCTGTGGGGCCCAGGTGGGGCGCTGGCAGTGGCGGAACGGCTGCGGGGCCGCCGAGCGCGGGCAGCTCGCGCACGTACTGCGCAGGCAGGTAGAAGGGGCGGCCTCCGGGCTCGCGCCGCACGTGCCACCAGTGCTCCGTGCTGCGGCGCAGCAGCTGGTAGCGCTCATTGGGCTGGATGGCGATGCGGCACCCATCCTTGGCCGTGTACTCGAAGGGGTGCTCCACCAACACGTACACGTCGCCCTCGACGTCCGCCGCCATCGCGGCCGTGGCGCTTCTCTGCGGGCAACAAGGCTGGAGGGATACGGGAGGACACGGAGGTCAATGCTGCGGAGCAGGCAAGAGTACCGCACGGGGTGGGCGGAGGTCTAGGTTCCAATCCCCATTCTGCCCTCGCCCTGTGCGCCCGGGGCTGAGTTTTCCTATCTAAATTGGGGGACTTGAACAAGACAATCTCTATGGCTCCCGTTCTTACACTCCATGATGGACTAACGACAACCCCTTCATTCTGTGGCGTTGGTTATAAGATTTGAGCCTCGCTTCCGCCCCGTGGTGGGGAGGTTGGGGGTAATACTGATCCAACTGTACTGCCTGGGAGGCTTTGGCTCAAAGAGTTGGGGTGATCGACACCACAGCTGCCTAAAAACTGACAGGTCCTCAGTACCCCCGTCTGTAAAATGGGAAGAACTGCCCATTTCCCGCCGCTTCCGCTACCCGCCGGGTCCCGCCTCCTCCAGTCTGCAGGACGTCCGCGGACTGTCCCGCAGCGCCCCCTCCCGCCAGGAGTCTGAGAACGCAACCTGCGGGATCTGGGCCTAGGCGCCGGCTGTGGGGGCGGCTCCCTCGCGGTTCTACCCCGGTGATGCCCCTGCCCCGCTTAGTCCCAGGGTCAGGGCGGCAGGGCTGCGTCTGCCGAGGCAGGGAAACCGGTTCTCTCGGTTTTCCTCTACCCAGCAGCTTCGTCGCAGACGTGAACCCGGAGCCCGGCCCGCCCAGACCGGCCCGCACCGCCCCAGCTCTCTAGCTCCCACCTCCTCTCCCCCAAAGGAGCCTCGGCCCTTGCGCTCCGCCTACCTGCCCAGTAATCCCTGCATGCACCATGAGAGTGACCCCTAGAAAATGGACTTTGTGACAGTGACTACCCATGAGGTGGCATCCCCCCCGCCAAAAAACAAAAAACCAAACTCACTGCCGTCGAGTCGATTCCGACTCATAGCGATCCCCAGGGCCCTCCAAAGTTCTCCTGCAATGAACACAAGTCCCCCCACTCCGAGGCAGCCGCAGCCTGGCTCCTAGCGGGTCGGGAAAGGGGGCAGAGTCTCACTGTAAATCTGCCTGTGTCCCCACCAAAGCGATGAGTCGGTGTCTTCCTCCGGAAGTGGCTATCCCTTTAAGCTCTTACACTGACCACACCTTCACCTGTACCAAAAGGCGGCCCGGGACCAGCAGCCGAAAGCCCGGCTGCCTGCTGAAGCTGAGGGACCCCAGGAACGGGGTCGGGGCGCATAGCGATCCCTCTCTTATGCTTGAGTCACTGAGCACACTGGACTCCGGAGGTGCGATCAGTGAGGGGCCCAGGACTGAGCCAAGAAGTCCCAGGGGAGAGGATACCCCCTCACGCCACCTCACCCGTTACCCCCGGCCGCGCACTCACTTGGACAGGGCAGACCTCAGGGCGCCCATGAGCTGAGTAGTGGAGCTGGCGGGTGGGTGCAGGTTAGGTCCCTGTCATCTCTCTGGGCTGAGCTTCCAAGGGCAAGGCTGAGAGACCACCGGGACCAGGAGCTGGGGAGGGGAGCAAAGAGGGAGAGGGACCCTCAGGAGGGACCCGGCTGCCCCCAATTTTCGAAGTAGCTGTGTCTGGGAGGGGTCAGGAGGGGCTGAATGCCTCTGCCTGGACCTGCCGGGAAGCTGGGGGCGGGGCACCGAACGTGAGGAGACGTGGGGGAGGGGGCAGGGGCTTGGGGGACTGTGTCCAGAGAGATTTGCTCCACTCGGGATTTGCTCCTCTGGAGCCCCTGTGCCCTGGGCCGGCCGCGCCGGGATACCCCGCGGGGCTCGACCCGGATCCGAGTGAAGCTGTCCGTGCTCTGAATCTCCGAGCCCTCTCCAGCTTATTGCGGCATCACCCACTCCGGTCCACCTCCTCTCTCCCTAGGCCCTTTCCCCGCGCAGCCGCGCGGGGCCAAGAAAAACTTGGAGCGGGGTTCCCACGGCAGGGACGCCCACAGAGCGCGGCGTCTCGCCGTGGGCGAGGAGGGGACCCGGACCTCGGCTTCCTCCCCGACTCTCTGGGGGCGAAGAGAAGGGGGAGGATGGGGGAGCGTGGAGCCTCCCGGAGCTCAAGGACCGACGCGTCCCCAAGAGGTGCCCTGCGTCCACTGACCGGGGCGACGCTAGTCACAGCGGTGCCAACGCCTGGGTCGGCACTGGGGTCCTGGGCCTGTGCCCCTCCCGCCCCCAGCCCTAGGGCAGCTCTGCGCTCTGCGTTCCCCAGACGAATCCGTGCCGCGGCTCCACTCCCGGGCTCGCGCAGCTCCGGCCCCCGCCTGGTGAGCAGGGGAGAGGGGAGGGCGGCGGCCATCTGCGCCCCCCCCCCCCCACGGCCCCTCGGCGCAGTTTAGCGCCCCCCGCCCGGCCCTGCACCTCGGGGCACCGGCTCGCCGGCCTCGGGCTTCGCCTCTACTTGCCCCAGCGGGCGCGCGTGGGCTCGCGTCCGGCTCTCGTTCCTTGGCCGCCCGGCGCCCGCGTTGCCGGGTTTCCTGTTCAACAATATAGCGAGAGAGGCACCGGCGGGCAGCGCCCAGCAGAACTTCCTCCCGGGCTGGGGCTGGGCTGTGGCTTCGAGAGACAATCCCCGGTGTCCCCGGCTTCCTGTCCCCTCTGGGCCGGGCCAGCGCCCCAGGAGCGGAGACGCCACTCCCTCCGCCTGCACCTCCCGGGATCCTAGGCCACACAGGGCTGCCTTCCGGGAGGAGGAGGCAGCAGGGCCAGGATGGCGGATGAGGGGGACAAGAGCCTCCCCACCAACTTTTCCTGACCAGAGTCACTCCCTCCGTGACCCCCTCCCTTGATCCCTGTGAGGGAGGGGGCTGCCCTCCCATCTGTGAGTCCAGCCCTAGGGCTCTATACCTTGGAGGCTTATCTTTAGGAATCTTCTACCTCTCTGGGGAAGGAAGCCTCCTGCCCCCTGACTGGAGGTTACACTTACTCCAGGCATTGGCAAGCCCCAGCTCCTGTGGCCCCTTACTCTGAGGGCCCAGAAGGAACAACTGCCCCAGGCCTTGGCCCCTCCTGACACCACCTCCTCCACCTCCTGAGGGCTGAGGGTTTGGTTGGAAGCTGAATCTGGCTACCTGCTTCCCTGAACTCCTTCACCTCCATGCCTTTACTCCTACTAGGCTTTGCCCACGAGTAACTCCATTTTGTGTCAATTATCTCAGTGTGTCTGAGGTCTGCTGGCATCCCGGGCTCCTCCAGGGCAGGCACCTGGCAGAATTCAGCACTCATAACCCTGGTGCCTGGCATGCTTAGAAAATGAGTGGCTGGATGAATCGCCTTGAGGTCCCTCCTCACTGGTCCCAGAGTTACCCAGCAAGCCAGGCAGGGTGGGAGTGGCTGGTAGGTCCTTGCCTGGGGTCAGAGGTCTCATGCCCAGCTCTACCACTTGCTGGCCTTGGGACCCTGGGAGATTTGCCTTATCTCTGCATCTCAGTTTTCCTTCCTGTAAACTGGGGGTACTAACACCTACTTTATAGGCCTGTTATGAAGATGAGATGTACTTAATTAGCACAATGCCTAACACACAGGAAAGTCAGTCTATATATTAGTAACTATTATCACTACTTTTATTATGAGATGAACCTTTCCCCTCTTCAAGCCTCCCATTTTCTTTATGCGGGAGGGGGAGAGGGGGAAACAGGTGCCCCCAGAGGCACACTGTGGAGGACGGCTGGGCTGAGTCCAAAGGCAAAGCAGCACAGGTCACAAGCCCATGGCCCTCCACTGGGCCTGCTGCCCCTAATCCGCACACCCATCTCCTCTTTTCTTCTCCAGACCTTCCACCTACTGCCCCTGGAGGGAGGCAAAGCTGGGCTCATGGGATGGGCAGAGGGTGCTCCCTAGCAGGCTGAGAGGAGCCTTAAAGGACAGGAAACTCTGACCGGGGCCCTGCAACTTGATGTCCCTGCAGGTTAGTCTAACTCCCTTCTCCTGTGACAATGATGGCTGTGGTGGGCTTCCCCTGGAACTTCAGAGGAAGGTCAATAGCCAAGTAAAGGCCACTTGCAGCACAAAAGCCATGAGCCCTGAACCAGGGGCCCTGCTTAAGCAGCCTGTCTTTCTGAAGCCCCCTCTCTCCTTCATAACCCAGTGAGAGATCGAGTCTTGACGTTTCATGTGTCCCAGTGTCAGGATTCTATGCTGACATTTGAGGCCCAGGAAAAATGCTGTTTTTGTATGGAATTTCTGGCATCAGCTTCAGTTGTTACAGATGAGCGTATGTGAGTAAACCTCCCAAAGCCCATTACCTTCTCCTCTGTGCTCGCTCAAGGAACACAAGCCCCTGCCTTCAAGTGTTTGCTCCTGACCTCTGAGCACTCTGCTGTGCCCAGGGACTGACTACCAGGGCAGGGAGAGCCCTATCACAGATGGTAACGGGTGGCAGATGGCCCGTGGTCTTCCCCAATTAGTGGCGGCGCTGGGATTTAGAAGCAAAAACAGCGATTAGAAAGATCAGGTCTTTACTGCAAAATTATTCAAAAATTCCACGGCCACAGTCCCTTCAATGCATTGCAAAACACTTCTCAGGGCCAAAGCCTGCTCAGGAGACAGTTTATTGCATAAAATAACATCTTTTAAAATAGTGTGGGCACTACTGAGGTTCACCCCAGCTTTCCGTTGGAGGCGAGAGAGTAAAAGTCACTAGCATTAGCAGCTTTGTGGTGATGGGGAGGGCGTGAGCCCTAATGCTAAATCTCCAGGGTGGGAAAAGGTCCCACCAACCAAAGTGAGCTCTGTCAGGGCCTCACTCCTGCTGCCTGAGGGCACCTGCTGGAATATACTCACAAGGCCCGAGAAAACAGGGCCAGGTTCAGGCGGCACTGCCTACTCCAGGCTGGGCTCCTTCTGGAGCAGCTACGGCTCTGACCAAGCTGTACCTGTGGTGGGGGCATGAATGCTGGCTATGGGGGTCGGGGGTAAGGGCCCACTCTCTGGTTTAGAGGCTTTGGTGTGCTGGGCACAGGTGTATAGCATTTTCCATGATGGAAAGAGAAGCTGTGCGGCAGCCTCCCACCTCCACCGGCCTCCTCTATCCTATTGCACAATGTATCCAGCTCCACAGGGCTGGCCAGGTGACTCAGCAGCCAGATCACCCCAAGGGAGAGATGGGGTTAGGTCATCCTTGGACAGTGACAGATGGGATCTCCACCTCAGGCCTCCAATTCCAAGCTGAGTGCAGGTAAGATAGCCAGAGGACCCCACGGCTGAGAGGGGCCCACTGGGTCCAGGAAAGGTGGGGAAAGCAGCAAACAAATCACACTCAGACTTCCCCCCAGGCCTTAGGGGTCCAAACACCACTTTGAAAACAATTCCAGGCCTCATCCTAACCCCAAGACCTCCTCAAAGGCAATGCTGCTCCCATGAAAGTTTCTGGTCTCTGGCAGCGCCCCCTATTAGGCAAGTCCAACGAAGCTTTGTGAATAATGGATTATAAAACGGAAGCTAAAGATTCTTCCACAAGCGTAGTAGCTTCTCCCGCAGGTCACCGCACATCTTGTCAATGGGGCTGGCACTCTTCACAGAACGACAAGGTCACTTCACAGTGCAGAGCCTGGAGGCCATGGTGCCCAAGGTTAGCCCCTGGCCTGGGCTCGCTGCCCTGTTTGTGGGCCTGGCCTATTTCCCTGCCAGTCAGGCGAGGTGCATCCCACGAGCCCACCTGAGGTGGGCCTGGAGCATCTGCAGCAGCACCCTGCCTTCTGGCTGCCTATGTGCAGCGGGATGGGTTGAGAAGGGCATGGGGGTAAGGGGTGGGCAAGATGAGGCCCCTTCCCTGGAACAAGGAAGGCTCAAAGTGCTGACAGTGCTGGTTTTGAGTCATTTCTCCTTCTGCTGGGATCAAGACCCCAGGCTGGAGAAAGGTGGGGGGCTCTGACACTGAGAAAGGGGAGGGGCTTTTCAGGTGAGGAGGCTGGGGGAGGGGAAGGGGGAGGGGGGAGAAGGAGGGGGGAGGGGGGGAGAGGGGGAGAGGGAGAGGGAGAGGGAGAGAGAGAGGAGGATTGTGGTCTATGGGGCTGACCCGCCCTGCCTGACAGGCGGTTTCCCACATTGCACTCGAGCTGTTGGTGCCCAGCAAGGGCACAGGAAAGGCACTGGGTCCTACTGACAGTCTCTGTCCCAGCAGTAGCCCGCCTGCCAGCTCCCCACCAGCTGTCAGGGAGGGCCTCAGCAGCAATTGCACATCTCGCTCAGGGTGAGAAGGCCTGGATTTCTTGGTGACTTGTGTAGAGGCAAGAATAAAAAAATACTTTCTGTTGAAATATGAAGGGGGGAAAAAAACTCACCTTAAAAAACTAGACCTTTTAATCAGGAATGTGAATTGGAAATGTCCCCTATGTCTTGTTTCCACAGTGTTTTCACAGCCCTGATGGAGATGCTGGGGACAGTGAGGTGAGCTGGGACCTGATGAGTAGAGAGGGCCCTGAGGAAGGGGGCATCTGATGGTGTCTTATCTCTTGCAGCAGATGGGTTGGGGGGAGACAGGGGGGCACCACTGGGGCTTCCCGTGGCTTTCTCCGGAAGGCTTGTGCTCTGGTCATATCTGACAGTCTCCCTGACAAGGAGAGACAGCTGCAACACCTTGAGACAGAGTAGCCCAGGCTGATGGCAGAGCCAGCTGGGATGACTGAGCTGCACCCTCACCCCTGTGGCCTCCGGGGTGGGGACAGGTGGCTGGGATTAGGTGAGAGCATTCTGTTCTTGGTACTTGCGCCGGCGGGCACAGCGGGGGCAGCCCTTCTTCACCATGGCCTGGCAGCTCTGATGGAAGACTGTCTTGCACTCGGCACACCTGGGGGAGAGAGCAGCAAATGCTGCTTGTGCTAAATGGGCCAGAGGCCTCTCCTGTGGCCGGGGACTGGCCAGTGTTGTCTACCAGTACCCAGGAAGGCTGTGTTCTATCCACAACCCAGTGCACACAGGCAGTACCTCTCCACTCCAAAACAAAAGATTCTTAAGATGCTTACCTGTAAATGATGCAAACATTCTGATATTCTCTTTCCTAGTTCATTTTTTTAAAATGCTGTTTGAGAGTCACTAAATTGATTTATTGCCTATGTTTAAAACACTCTGCAGCTTAAAAAACTCAGCCTTAGACCCTTTCAGGGACTGATCCTGGCCAGGGGACATCTATTGAAAACGAATCCATGCCCCCACTAGTTCAGTTTTCCAGTCCCACTGGGATTGGGATGAAGGTTTGGTGGATGAATTTTCCCATTGAGAGGCTTCTGAGTTATGTTGTTAAAAGCATTCAGATAAATGAGCAGTAACTGGGGCCAAGATGAAAATTACAGCAGCAGAGTAGCAGCAGCAGCAGGTACCACCCACCAGGTAGGTGCCCACTAGATGTCAGGCCTGTGCCAACACTCCAGGGCAGTAACTCATTTAATCTTTCCTCAGCCCATTCATAGATAACAAAACTGAGGCCCAGAGAGGCACCCACGCAGAGGGTCTGCGGCCACCTCTTCTGTAAGCAAATGAATGGCTCCGTAGAGTCCTGTGAGGGCTCGTCTTGTCCCCTGAGCTTGACCAGAGCCAGCCATGTGAGGGCATGGGCTGCTCTGGACAACCTCCACCACCCTTAAGCACTGACAGAGTGAATGTTCAATATGTTCCCACAAAATGGAACTAGGCCTGTCACCCCAGAACACTTGGGCGAGGCTGTGAGTGTGTTGGGGGTGACGGCATACCTGACCGTGGTATCAAACTCAAAAGGGAAGATGATGTCATGATGGTGGCAGATCTGGCAAATGAAGCCACGCTGAGTGCACAGATCACAGTGGTAGACATGCTGGGAGGCGAACTCAATCAGGTTCTTGAGGAATCCTTCGTACACGCCCTCTGCAATCTGTGGAGGGTGAGCACAGGCCGCCAGGCCTTTTAGGCAGCAGTGCTGACACTGTCTGCAAAACAGGGCCGGCTGCTGCTCATGGCAGCCTGCCTGTAGAATGTCAACCCCAAGGTCCCCCTAGGGCAAGAAAACCTTCCTAAATCAGGTTGAGCAGGAGTCCAGGATTTACACATAAGACCCAAATATACTGTACCCTCCCCCTTGAGGAAAGAGTGTCCCAAACTGTCATCCCTGTGGCCCTTCCACCCCTTACTCTCCAGGCTGGGGGAGGAGTCCAGATGCAGAGAAAGGGCTGAGAAGCCCTGTGATCCTGGGGGACCTGCTTATTCCAGGGGGCTGGGGGCCTCGCCACTGCCCCAGGAAGCTTGGGGCAGGCATCAGAGAGACCCATTCTGAGGACTGAGAAGCTAAAGACTGCACCTCCTCCCCATCTCCCTTTCTGATTCTTCCAGGAATGAACTCCTTCTAGAGAGGATGGGGAGTGGGGAGAGGGCACATGATCTTCTTACCTGTTGGAGGTCAGCGACGCTGTACTTGTGGGGGAACTCTAACAAATAATTCCTGTGGTCGAGCCTTCAAAGAAAACAGAAGAGATTCCTTAGGAGAGTCTCCAAGACCCGGTCCAACCTGTGTTCTATTTGTTTTCATTGTCTCAGCTGTGAACCCAGCCTAAAAACCCTTCGTTCCCTGAACCAAATTGTGGTTAGGAGCACAAAATGAGCTGCCCGGGCTCAGGACCTGGTCTTCCAGGTAATTAGCTATTGTGACCTTGGTCAAGCTACTCAGCCTCTCTGAGCCTCAGGTCTCCTCATGTGAGAAATGGAGTTGTTTTGAGGACAAAATAATTTATTTAAAGAATTTGGACCGTACCTAGCACACAGTAAACACATAATAATGATCATGATGACAAGGAAGATGAAAGCTAACGTTTGGTACTAGGCACCGAGCTAAGAGCTTTGTATCTATATGAACTCATTCTAGCCTCATACAGTCCTGTGAGGGTGGTACTATGTAATCCTCATCTGTGAGAAGAGGAAACAGAGGCACAGAGGAGTTAATTAATTTGTCTGAGGTTGCATAGCTAGTAAGTGGTAGAACCGGAGTTTGAATGTAGGAGTCTGGCTCCAGAGGCTGTGCCCTTATCAGCCCTGCTGAATGCCTACAGATGTTGGCTGTGGTATTTGTTGCCACCACTACGTGCCAGGCACAGTGCTGGGGGACAGAAGTACACAGGATGTGGCCTCTGTCCTCCTGCAGCCCTAGTCTAGCAAAGGACAGATATTCAAGCACCTGGTTTTGGTGCTACGTGACAGGAACCGGACATGCCCTAAGCTCTACAGATCCTGTTTCAGAGGCGGGGGGTGGGGAGGGGGCCGTGCGGAGGATGAAGGCTCAACTGCCTGCCTGGTTCTCGTTTCTACCATGCCAATGGCAGAGATCCCATGGGTGACATCCTAAGGGATGGAGAGGAAACACCTGCAGAAATTCCCCCAGTACAAAAACCTGCCTGGCCTTGCTCTGTGTGTGCGTGTTTGTATGGGTATTGGGGGTGGGGAGAGAATGCTCTGAGTCAGAGGAAGCTTGGGAACCTGCCCCAGGACACTGAAGGTCACACCGGGAATCTGGATGGTGCCAGAACTATGGGACATCTGGAATGGGGGCTTAGCTATGCCCCACCCCATGGCCTTAGCTGCGGTCCAGGGACAGCCCAATATGAGGCAGAGATGGTGGGTCCCACCGAGTAGCCAAGTGGGCCACACTGCACCACATGGGGTGAGAATGCTGCCGACAGGCCACTCAGTTCACCATGCTGCTTTCCCCAGTAAAATTCCAGCTTTCTGGGAACAGGAAGCTGCCATTTATCACCAGGAAAATGTGTGTGTGTTGGGGAGGTGGGGGGGTAGCCCACGCTGGCCCTGAGCTGGCTGGATGGAAGAAGCTGATTGGATGGAGAGTTATTTCTGTTATCTGCCCTCTGTCACTGTCCTGGAAGCCCTGGGCGCCAGCCAGGCCCAGGGCTTCCCTGTGAGCCACCATACCCTGGCCTGTCACTCTCAGCTACAGGAAGGCCTTGCAGCCGGTTTCTCCCCACAAGACTCGGCTGAGGCCGGGGGGAGAGCACTGGCCTAGGGTGAGAGGCCGTGTCTCATCCTGGCCTCTAGTAAAGAAATCCGTGCACACTAGCCACACCCCACGCCTACTCGGGGCCTCAGTTTCTCCCTCACACAATGAGGAGACCCCACTCTGTTCTCTGGCCTGAGGCTGACTCTCAGGGGAATGGATGAGAGGAATCTTTCGGGCTCCCTGGAAGAAAGCGGAAGATGAGAGTAGATGGCTGTATCTTAACTCCTATAACCAATAAAGTGATGGGGTGGGAAAGGGCACCACGAGGGGCTTGGAGTCTGGGTCAAGTCTGTCTGTAGGATGTGGTGGGTGGCATGGGTGTCATGTGCCTCCTCTGAGCCCTGGGTTCCTTCTCTGCCCACCCCTCCCTGGGCTGTTGGGAGAAGCACCTGAGGTCTGGTGGGTGAGCACCCCCATGGGGCACTTCTGTGATGGCTCCTTCACGAAGGCTGGAGAGGATGCTCTCCCAGGCTTCTCTACCTCTTGGAGATGTGTCTGTGTCCCAGGCCTGCCCGTTTCTCTCAGAGCACCCAGCCAGGGTGCTGCCACTAGTGAAGGGGAACTCCACTCTGACTTCACCACCCAAATCCAAGACCTGCTCATTCTCCTTCTCAACCCACCTTTCTCTCAATTTCCACTCTGGCTGACTCGGTCCAGGCCCTCTCATCTCCCTGGATTAATTACTACACCAGCCAGATGCCCAGACCCTATCCCCTCCAGCCCCTGTGCCCCACTGCTGCCAAAGTGGTCTTTTCTAAAACCTGGATCAGAATGTGACAGTCCTTTGCTCAAAACTCCTCAATGGCTCCCCAGTGCCTGCAGAATAAAACCCAAACGCCATCAGTGTGGCACACAGGACCTTTGAGTCTGGCTCCTGAGGACACCTGGCCCATGCACCACAGCCCAGCTGCCCTAGACCCCTCGCAGGTCCTCGTGAGCCACGTTCCCTCCCACCTCCACGTCACAGGTTCCCTTCGGAAAGCCAGGCTCTCTCCTCCCTCTTCTTCTTTATTTTTCTAAACCCCAGTTCAATATATACATGACTCCATCAGAGTAGAGGCACCTGTTTCCATGTGTGAATACACAGAATGAGGCCTGAAAGAATACTCTACCGATAATGATGGGGTGGGATTTGAGAAGGGGTGATTTGAATTTCTTGCTTTTCTCCCTATTACACTGTTTGAATATTTTAACATCACCCATCATGGACTATCTTTGTAAACCAGAAAAGTATTTTTTTAAAAAGGACTCCGCAAACCCTCAGCTCAGATGCCATCCCCTTTGGGAGTTTCACTGTTTGCCCTCTGGGCCCTGCCCAGGCTGGTCGGGCATCCTCCCTCACAGCACACACTGTGCTGACCCGGGGCCATGTGTCTATGGACCCACGAGGGGTCCGGGGCAGCTGGACTGTGGTGTGTAGGCCAGGCATCCTCCAAGGTCCTGTGTGCCACAGTGACAGAGGCAGTGGGGAACCATTGCGGGGTGTGTCCTTCCCCACCACTCGTAAGGGCACATGAACACAGGAGTTACTGGTCCATTTTATGGACAAGAAAGCTGGGGCTCAGAGAAGTGAAACAATATCCCTGAGTCACGCAGCTCTGCTACTCTCTCCCCTGCCCCACGCTGCTCCTAAAATGAACTTCCACAGGTGTGGCCCTGCTCACCCCCAGGCTGGGCACACAGTAGATGTGCAGCCCTGCTGCTCATGGATGGGAGCAGCAGGCCCAGGGACAGGGAAGCAGGCAGCCCCCAGCACCAGCATGGGCTGGGCCAGAGCCTGGTCAGTAAGACCAAGTGCACAAGCAGTCTCTGAGTGAACTGGAGTGGCTCCTGCGGACTATGCAGTCTGCTTCCTGGTTCAGCTTCTGCTGGGCTCAGCACAGTGGAGACGGTGAGTGGGGCCAGCATGAGAAGCCACCTCGCAGCCACCTGGTATACGTAAGGTATGCAGGTCTCTGCCCCTTGATCGGGGCGGGTGATGAGGCCCCACCCGACCCCTGAGATTTTACCACCCTGTCAGGGGGCAGGAGGACAGACTCTCTGGAGCCCTCGTGGGATCTCATAAAGGTTGGGAGTGAGTCAGCACCCTCTGAGAAGGGAAGACCCAGTCACCCAGCTGACAATGGAGGTGGGCAGAGACTCCCAGGGCAGCAGCCTCCGAGGGTTCCTCAGTGGTGGTTCCCAAAGGCCTTTGTTCTTCCAAGCCCTGCAGAGGAGGCCTGGGCTCAGCTGGCTGCTCTGTGGGGCCTGTGAGGGGCCAGCCTGTCCCCTTTGCTGAGAGAGCTCCTTGCAGCAGCCCCTCCTTGAGAGCTCAGCAGACCTGCCCTGGTGCTGCAGGCGTGACTCTGGAGAACTATAGAGAGGACTGAGGAGGCGCTGTCCTTCAGAAAGGTTGTCTTTGTGCCAGCCCTATGGGGAGGGGGACCCTGGAACCCTATGTGAACCACTCAAGTCCCGAAGAACCAGCAAGGGCAGACATCTCATGCTAGGCAGTAGGCCCCAGCTCCTCTGCCTGAGGTCTGCCCTCCTGAGACTCCAGGATAGCAGGGCCCTGCAGAAGGCTGCAGCCTGGGGGTGTCTATGAGGGGGAACAGAAAGGCCCTCTAAGTCCATGCTGAGGGCCAGCGTTACCTCCCGCCCCTGAGCACTGAAGGCCCCAAGGCCCTGGGCACCAAGAAGCTTCTTGAAGGTTATTCTGAGGGTCACACTCCAATCTCACCCTCTTCTGACAATTTTGGGAGGGATGTTACCATCGACACCATTGGAGAGAAGACTGGCTGGGGACAGGAGACAGGGCAAGACAGCCCTTCAGGGTCTGGCCTCACCTGCCTCTCCAGCCTTCCTCTCACCACATGCCCCCACTCCCCCTGCACTCTGCTGAAGTTCTTTCCATGTGTGGTACCTTCGTCCACAGCTTTGGACATGCTGGTCTTTCTGTTTGGAAAAGTCTTTTCCCCTTCTCTTCCTCTTTCCAACTCCTACTCATTTTTCAGGTCTCACCTTAGAAGTCACTTCCTCCAGGAAGACTTCCCTGCCATCCTCCTGCCCCAGAGAACATCCCACCTCTGGGCTTCTTACCTCTTTCTCACCTAGGCCTCACCCCCGAGTTACTCATCTGCCTTCCCCACCAGACAGAAGCTCCAAGAGGCTGGAAACTGTATCTACCTTTTTCAGCCTGTATCCCACACATGTAGCCCAGTGCTTGGCACTTAGTATGTTCTCAATTAATATTTGTTGAGTAAATGAATGAATAGATGAACAAACAAATAAAACATTCCCAAAGCATGTGGTAATTTGCCAAGACTCATGGGAAGGAGATCTCAGCCAGCCCTGGCATTTCTCCCAAGTAGACTCCTTGCCTGGGTACTGCCCCCACTCCACGTTTGTGCATCTTTGTGTGTCTTCACCCACGCCCAGGCTGCTCACCTCTTGCTTAGCTCCTTCAGGGCCCCGCTTCGGCACAGGCTCAGGTAATCTCCCAGAAGCTTCAGCTGCTCTCGGCTCCTCCCAATGAGGCGCATCCGTTCCACGTGCTCATACAGCGATGCGTTCACCAGCTGCAAGTTGATGAAGGGCTGGGCCTGGATCTGTGTCAGGAACTTCAGGGCCCGCCGGCAGATCTGTGGACACCACCAGGTATCACGGGTGGGAAAGAATGGCTGTTCACTGGGCATTCTGGGCCAGGCACTGTTACCTACTCACTCATTTACCCCTGCAAGGAAAGTAGTGCTATCTTCATTGTACAGATGAGGAAACTGAGGCTGGGAGTGTGTCAGCACCCCCTGGTAGAGTCAGGATTGGAACCCAGTTTATCTGATTCCCAAGCCCACCCTCCCTCCATAGCACCAGGCTGCTGCCCCTCCCTGACCATGCTGAGTTGGGGGATGGGCTGCTCTGGTCAACGCCCCTCTCCCCCTAGACCTCACAGACCCTTCCCATTATTTCCTGTTCTAAAGAAAGAGGCGCTCCCTCCTGGGCCCTGACTCAGAAACCAGGTGACTGGTCTGAGTCAGGCTCCAGACACAGGAAGCCACAGATCAGATGCCACTTAACGAGACATTTTGCTTGAGCTCCTCTAGCTCTCACCAGCACCAACAACCAGGGCTCCCCAAGTCTCCGTGTGGAGCTAAATGTTCAATCTCAGTTTCTACCAACTGCTAGTATTGAAGGTTCTACCGTCAGTCCTGGCCCTAAGGACAATGGCAATTATTGAACACCTATTATTTGCCAGACACTGGGCTAGGGACCTTGACCACATCGTCTCTTAATCCTCGTAACAACCCTACAGGAAACGTGTCATCATTCCCATTTTACAGATGAGGTAAGTGAGGCTCAGAGAAGCTAAAGGACTTATCCAATCCCACCTCTAGGAAGTAGAGCCCAGGTGTGCAGGCTAGGCTGCCACACTGACTAATGAGAAACCTCTCTTGCCTGCAGTCTCCTCATTGCCATGGTAAGAAGGATGCAGGGGCTGAGATGTTCTCCCCAGTCGATTTTTGCAACTTCTTCTGAGTTGGGCTTTGGAGTCAGAACTGGGCTTGAATCTTGGCTCCATCACCTCCTAGCTGTATGACTTTGTGAAACTTAACATCTCTGTGACTCAGTTTCCTTACCTGTAAAACGGGGATAATAACAGCACCTACCTCATAAGATGACTGTGAGTTTAGATTAAAGGAGATAGTCCATGTATGTTCCTGGCACAGGGTGTGTAGCACATCCTCGGTAAATGTGAGCTGCTACCAGGCTCTGTGGATGCCTGTTGTGGCCCACCTGTACCCCTGAGGGACTGTAACAGGGCCTACAGGAGATCTGCCCCTGTACTGGGGACTGGGGAGGCCTCTGGCCTCCTCTCTCCCAGCTCCATCAGTATTTCTTGCCTCCGCCAATGGACAACTCCTTCTTTTCCCATTTCGTTGAGCCCTGGGGTATCAGCCCCCCTCTAGCCTAGGGGCAGCCCAGTGGCAAACCCCCGCTGACTTGGATCAAACTGCTGCTCTCCAGGCCCAGCCCAGCTCTTCCTATGCCTCAGCCTCAGGCCTTGGGTGAGGCTAAATGAACTAACACACAGGAATGTGCACTAAGAACTGCCAAGTGCTTCAGATGGGCAGAGGCGTCATGCTCCCCAGGGACTGTTCCTATCCTGTGGGCGAGGAGGAGACAGACAGAAGCCCCTGCCGGCCTGCCAAGTGCCAGCCAGGCCTTGACACAAGTGGGCCTGCCAGAGTGGTTAATAGTGAACAAAAAGGCCCCAAATTCCAAGCCAGCCACTTCCTATTTTGAATTTCCCTGTCTTCTCCAGGTCAAGTGACCTTTGGGAGGGAGCTAGATATTTCCTGATCTCACGTATGCCTAGAGAATGATTTTAATTTTCTAGTTAGAAAAAGGAAATGGCACAAGGATTTACTGCAATGAAGAAGGAGAAGGCTCAACAAAAGCATCAGGGTCTTCTAAATATTGAATGTGTTTTATGGTCAAAGCATTCTTTGTATTTTTAGGTTTAATTTCCTCTGCGTAGTTAGTTAAATACTTAACAGGGGTGTGGACAACATAAATAGCAAAAAAGCCAAAGTGAAGCCAACTTCTTTGGGGTTTCCCCTCCCCAGGGGGGTGAAGATGGGGGTACCTACCTGTGGTACAGGCTACCAGGGGAGGGGTAGGAGGCACCAATCAGAACTGTACCCCCAGCCCCCAGTCCTTCCAGGCAGCATGGAATTGATTCTAGGGATCACCTTCCCTGCCCTCTGACAAGCACACACCCACAGGGCCAAGACTGCCCGACTGGCAGTCCTTTGGTCTGGAGAAAAGCAAAGAGCTTCTTCCTTATCTTTCATGTCTGCCATATTAGAGATCTGTGCCTTTGGGAGAAAGCCAAGTTTGCACCCTTTGAAGCACACCCTGGCTATCGTGACCATGTGAATTAGGGGCAGGAGGAGTGACAGGCACCAGGCAAAGGGCATTATTCTAAGGCACTGTCTTAAGTGACAGGCGCAGACTGACACAGCTGACATGCACTCTCTGGTTTAATCCTCCAACAACTGTGGGACAAACAATGGTTATCAAGCCCCCTTTGTAGATGAGGAAACTGAGGTTAAATAATTTGCTCATGGTAAAGTGGCTAAGCTCAGCCAGAGAAGAGAAAAATCTGTAAGATCTTAGAATACATATTGTCTTAGGCTGGATTCTCTAGAGAAGCAAAAGTAGTAAAGCATATAAATATATATATATATATATATATATATATATATATAGAGAGAGAGAGAGAGAGAGACATTTATATCAAAGAAACAGCTCACACGATTGTACAGGCTAGAACATCCCAAGTCTGTGGATCAGGGTAGAGGCCTCTCCCAAGTCACGAAGCCGCAGAAGCTGGCGAACCCAAGTTCGGCAGGCCCGAGAGCAGGGCTCCCACTCACAGGCTGTGAAGGTTGATGAATTCCAAGATTGGCAGGCAAGATCACAGGTGTCTCCTGATTCACACAGCTGCAGGGGCTGGCAAACTCAAGATTGGCAGGTCAGAGAGCAGGGCTCCGCTCACAGGCTGTGAAGATTGACGAATCCCAAGTTCAGCAGACAAGCTGACAGCTTAAGTCCCAAGAACCGGAGATGAGATGACAGGAGGCAGCCGCAGGATCCAGAGCAAGCAGAAAGCCAGAAGGTCTGCTTATATTCAGTGGCAGGCCACACCCTCAAGGAGACTCCCTTTCATCTGATTGGCTACTCACAGTATATTCAATCATGGGAGTGATCACATTAAAACACTGAGAATCATGGCCCAGCCAAGTTGACACACAATCTTAACCATCACAGTTCACCCCGTCAACTTGGCACATGTACACACATCTCCTTAAACCATACATAATCTCTGAATAAAGACAATTAGAAAGTCATACTTGCGCCTAACATGATATGTGTACAATCAAAAACGCACTAGCACTGTTTACATCTTATATTTCATAAGTGAAGGAAACAAAAATATTTGATGCACACACACAATGCAGAAATACTCATAACAATTACAGTCCCTGTTTCTGCGACTGGTCACGTGGCTTTAACTGGTATTTAGAACTACCTTCTTCCATCACCCATTCTGTATTCCCTTCGCCCTCAGCAAGCACCTCGGCTGGTTGTGATTCTTTGCCTGCAGGGGGCGACCCAAACCTTCATTCTTGAAGGGTCTGGGACATTAGCAGCCATGTTGGAATTAGGTTGCAGTAGTTTTCCATCGACTTTAATCACAGGGCATGGTAGTACAAAGAGACGCTCTAAAGAATCTCCTGCATTCCAGACATACTCTTCCCTACCTCCATTATGTAACATCAATCCAATTTCCTCTTGGTAATCAGGATCAATCACACCAGCCAGTATGGTAACTCCCCTCTTTGCCTGTTGATCCAGAGGCATAAGGAGCCCAAAGTGGCCAGGTGGCATTCTCAACTTCCAGTTCAATGGAATCAGTGATGTGTCTCCAGGTGAGAGCATTCCTCCCTTTGGAACTAAGACCTCTAGGCCAGCAGAGCATAAGGTCGAGGGGACAGGAAGCAAAAATCTTGCCAGTGGGTCACTAGGGGTAATAGTGAGTGATGCCACTCCCATTTCCACCCCTTGACTCCTGGACGCATGAATCCTGGTTATGGGAGAAACAGCACCATATATTGGATGCTGGTTTAGAGCATATACGTCCTCCTGGAGAACACTGCCCCAACCCTGCAAGGTATTGCCACCTAGCTGGCACCGTAATTGTGTCTTTAGAAGGCCATTCCAACATTCTATCAAGCCAGCTGCTTCAAGATGATGGGGAACATGGTAAGACCAGTGAATTCCATGAGCATGGGCCCAATGCCACACTTCATTTGCTGTGAAGTGAGTCCCTTAATCTGAGGCAATGCTGTGTGGGAATACTATGATGGTGGATAAGGCATTCTGTAAGTCCATGGATAGAAGTTTTGGCAGAAGCATTGTGTGTAGGGAAGGCAAATCGATATCCAGAGTAAGTGTCTATTCCAGTAAAGACAAAACACTGCCCTTTCCGTGATGGAAGGGGTCCGATGTAATCAACTTGCCACCAGGTTGCTGGCTGATGACCTTGAGGGATTGTGCCATATCGGGGACTCAGTGTTGGTCTCTGCTGCTGGCAGATTAGGCACTCAGCAGAGGCTGTGACCATGTCAGCCTTGGTGAATGGAAGTCCATGCTGCTGGGCCCATGCATAACCTCCATCCCTGCCACCATGGCCACTTTGTTCATAAGTCCATTGAGCAATGACGGGAGTAGCTGGGGAAAGAGGATGACTGGTTTCCACAGAATGCATCATCCTATCCACTTGATTGTTAAAATCATCCTCTGCCAAGGTCACCCTTTGGTGAGCATTCACATGAGACACAAATATCTTCACTTCTTTGGCCCATTCAGAGAGGTCTATCCACATCCACCTTCCCCATAAATCCTTGTCTCCAATTTTCCAATCATCTTCCTTCCAAGTCCCTGACCATCCAGCCAAACCATTGGCCAAAGCCCATGAATCAGTATATAATCGCACATCTGGCAACTTCTCCTTCCAAGCAAAGTGAACAACCAGGTGCACTGCTTGAAGTTCTGCCCATTGAGAGGATTTCCCTTCACCACTGTCTTCAGGGAGGTCCGAGAAAGGGGCTGTAGTGCTGCCGCAGTCCACTTCCAAGTAGCACCTGCATATCATGCAGAACCATCTGTAAACCAGGCATGAGTTTTCTCTTTTTCAGTCAACTGATCATAAGGAACTCCCCATGAGGCCACAGGTGTAGACTGGGAGATGGAAGGTAATGTGACAGGAGTGGAGACCATGGGCATTTGGGCCACTTCCTCATGCAACTTACTTGTGCCTTCAGGTCCTGCTGGGGCCTGATCTCGAATATACCACTTCCATTTAATGATGGAGTGCTGCTGTGCACATCCAACTTTATGACTCTGTGGGTCAGACAACACCCAGTTCATGATGGGCAGCTCAGGCTGCATGGTGACTTGGTGTCCCATGGTTAAGTGTTCAGTCTCTACCAAGGCCCAGTAACAAGCCAAAAGTTGTTTCTCAAAAGGAGAATAGTTATCTGCAGAGGATGGCAGAGCTTTGCTCCAAAATCCTAAGGGTCTGCACTGTGATTCATCAATAGGGGCCTGCCAAAGACTCTAAACAGCATCTCTATCTGCCACTGACACTTAAAGCACCATTGGATCAGCAGGATCATATAGTCCAAGTGGCAGAGCGGCTTGCACAGCAGCCTGAACCTGTTGCAGAGCCTTCTCTTGTTCTGGTCCCCACTCAAAACTAGCAGCTTTTTAAGTCACTTGATAAACAGGCCAGAATAGCACACCCAGATGAGGAATATGTTGCCTCCAAAATCCAAAGAGGCCCACTAGGCATTGTGCCTCCTTTTTAGTTGTGGGAGCAGCCAGATGCAATAACTTATCCTTCACTTTAGAAGGAATGTCTCGACATGCCTCACACCACTGGCCCCCTTGAAAATTCACTGAAATGGAAGGTGCTTCAATTTTTGTGGGATTAATTTTCCACCCTCTAGCATGCAAATGTTTTACCAGTAAGTCCAGAGTCATTGACACTTCTTCCTTACTAGGTCCAATCAGCATAATGACATCAATGTAACAGACCACTGTGACATCTTGTGGAAGGGAAGGTCCCTGCAGACTAAATTATGACATAGGGCTGGAGAGTTGATGTAGCCCTGAGATAGGCAAGTGAAGGTGTATTGCTGGCCTTGCCAGCTGAAGGCAAACTGCTTTTGGTGGTCCTCTGAAACAGGTATGGAGAAAAAGGCATAAGCCAGATCAGAAGCTGCATACCAGGTAACAGGAGATGTATAAATTTGCTCAAGCAGTGAAACTACATCTGGAATAGCAGCTGCAATTGTAGTCACCACCTGGTTAAGTTTTCAGTAATCTACTGTCATTCTCCAACATCCATCTGTTTTTTGCACAGGCCAAATAGGCGAGTTGAATGGGGATGTGGTGGGAATCACCATCCCTGTATCCTTCAAGTCCTTGATGGTGGCAGTAATCTCTGCAATCCCTCCAGGAATGCGGTATTGCTTTTGGTTTACTATTTTCCTAGGTAGGGGCAGTTCTGATGGCTTCCACTTGGCTTTTCCTACCATAATAGCCCTTACTCTATTTGTCAGAGATCCAATGTGGGGGTTCTTCCAGTTGCTGAGTATATCTATTCCAATTATACTTTCTGGAACGAGAGAAATCACTACAGGATGGGTTCGGGGACCCACTGGACCTACTGTGAGATGGACATGAGCCAAGACTCCATTAATAACCTGACTTCCATATGCCCCCACTCTGACTGGTGGGCCACAGTGATGTTTTGGGTCTCCTGGAATTAGTGTCAGTTCAGAGCCAGTATCCAGTAATTCCCAAAAAGTCTGATTATTTCCTTTTATCCAGTGAATAGTCACTCTCATAAAAGGCTGTAGATCCCTTTGGGGAAGGCTTGGAGAAAGATTAACAGTAAAAATTTTTGGCAGTGTATTGGGAGTCCTTCCTCAAGGGGACCCGGCCTCCCCTTCATTCAAGGGCTTGTGGGTCTTTAAACTTGCTCAAATCTGGGAATTGATTGAGGGACTGTGACTCTCTATTCTCTCAATTTGAGTCAGACTGCTGTTCACCCGACCTAGAATTCATCCGTTTGTATAGATCAAGTAAATATTTAGTAGATTTCCTACCTATTTCACTCCTAGGGACACCACGACTAAGCAGCCAACACCGTAAGTCCATACGAGTCAGACTATTCTGATTACTGCTTTGACTCTTCTGTCCATTACTGTAACCACGCCCACCTTGTCTTTGTCGACTGAGTTCAGCCACTTGGCCCCTACTACCATGGGGTCTGATCAGCCCCAATGTAGTTAGGTGTCTTAATTCAGTAAGAGCAGTTCCCACTGTCAAATCTGACTTACATAAAATAGCAATCACAGCCGTCTTCAAGGATACTGGAGCTCCCTTCATAAATTTGTTCCTCACAGTTGTGGTAAAAGGTGTGTCCTCTGGACACTCCATGTGTGGGTATGTGGGTCTAACTTGATAAATCCACTCTAGCACGCCAATTTCCCTAAGTCTTTGGATACCTTCTTCTACAGTATACCAAGGCAGGTCTGGTACTTCAACTTGATTTAGTGTTGGCCACCTCATAATCCATGCTTCAGCAACCCAACCAAATAAACTGTTAGATCCTTTCCTAACTTCTCTAGCTGAAACACTGAATGAACAATCTGTCCTTAGTGGACCCATATCAATAATTTCAGACTGATTCATCTTTATGTTCCTTGTACCATTATCCCACACCCTTAACAGCCATTCCCACACATATTCCCCAGGTTTCTGTTTGTACATTATTAGAAAAGTCAAGTAGTTCTTTTGGAGTGTAGTGCACCTCCTCCTGGGTCACACTTTGTACTTCACCTTTTGGGGCTCGCTGGGACTTAAGCCTAGTTATAGGTCTAGAAGCCAGAACTGGTAGTGTGGAATTGTTTTTGAGAACATTCAGCATTGTCTTGTAAAGCATCTGCCTCAGGCAATGCCCCAGGCAATGACTCAGGCAAGGGCTTTTTAGACACAGCTGGGCTAGGGCTAATCTCATTAGACGGGAATGGAGGGGCTAATCGTTTTTCTGGGCAGGATGGTTTAGCAGACAAACATGAAGAAATCTCTTCAGATGGGACTGGTTCTGCTGGCAGGAGTGATTCAATGGAATTTACAGGCTCAGTGTCCCCAGCTTCCTGATTATATGCCCATATGTCCCCATCCCAACTTTCAGGATCCCATTTCTTCCCAATCAATGCCCTTACTTTAACTTCAGACACCTCTCGAGGTTGGCAATTGAGCTAGCATTGTAATTCAGCCACTCTTACAATAAGATTCTGGGTTTGGTTTTTGGCAATTCCAGCTGTTACTATAAGAAATAAGGCTTTCTTTCAAAGCCCAAGTGGAAGCCTTGAGGTCATGCATGTGGCACTTGAGCTTTGACTCTGAAGCCCTGAGCGTAGCTCTTTCACCAGTTTGTCTGGCAAAAGTAGAACAAACCAACCAGCTTCCTTATACTTCTCATTCGGACAGAGATGTAGAAAGATATCACATGTGTTCATCCTAAGCCTTGCCTTTCACCAATACCTGATCTACTGGTGGTGCTATTTTGCGTGTTTGTATCACTACCTCACTCCATGGACTAGCAGTGGCCTCTTTACTGCTGGAAGCAGAGTCATCAACGTCTTTTAAGACTAACCAGACTTGAGAACCAATTTAGAAAAGTCATCCTTACAATTTTGTTTCTCTAGAACCACTCTCGGTACCAAATGTCTTAGGCTGGGTTCTCTAGAAAAGCAAAATTAGTAAAGCGTATAAATATATACATATATACATATATACACATACATACATACACATATATATATATTTATACCAAGGAAACAGCTCACATGTACAGGCTAGAACATCCCAAGTCCGTGGATCAGGGTAGAGGCCTCTCCCAAGTCACGCAGCCAGAGAAGCTGGCAAGCCCAAGATCGGCAGGTCCGAGAGCAGGGCTCCCGCTCACAGGCTGTGAAGGTTGATGAATTCCAAGATTGGCAGGCAAGACCACAGGTTTCTCCTGATTCACACAGCTGCAGGGGCTGGCAAACTCAAGATCAGCAGGTCAGAGAGCAGGGCTCCACTCACGGGCTATGAAGATCGATGAATCCCAAGTTCGGTAGATAAGCTGACAGCTCAAGTCCTAAGAACCGGAGATGAGATGACAGGAGGCAGCCGCAGGATCCAGAGTGAGCAGAAAGCCAGAATGTCTGCTTATATTCAGATGCAGAACACACCCCAAGGAGACTCCCTTTCATCTGACTGGCTACTCACAGTATATTCAATCATGGGATCACACTAAAACACTGAGAATCATGGCCCAGCCAAGCTGACACACAATCTTAACCATCACACATATTATTCAAAGGCATTTGGTGAACATAAGAAAGTGCCCAAGATAGTATAGTATTAAGTGAAAAAAGCACATTATAAAGGAGTATGGGTCTAATATGATTCCAATTTTATAAAAAGTAGATCTATTCACTTATATGCATATGTAAATAAATGCACAGAAAAGGCTATACCTTGAAATGTTAACGGAGATTATCTCTGGGGGATGACAGGAGTTTGATTTCTCTCTGGGCTTTTCTGTGATTTTTAAATGTTAAATAATAACCATATATTATCTTTATAATGGAGGAATCGCCAGAAAAAGTGCTCTTTAAAAAATATGATTTTTAATTCATTTAAAAACAACGTGAAACAGGTGAAGTCTATGCAGGGTCTACAGGGTTGGCAAAAGCAAGGCTGACCACTCCAAGGGAAGTGCAGCCAGCCAGTCAGCCGACCTGTCCATCTGTCCCTCCATCTAACCTATCTTTTTAATTCCTATTGATCTGTCTATCTATCTATCTTCCTACCTACCTACCTGCTGTTGCCTTAAACAGTTCTGCCTATAGTCATGGAGCTGCAGAGAACCATTCTCAGACTCTCACCTGGGCACCAAGGCAGGCATTGACAGAGCTCTGCCCAGGGGCATCAAGTTTTTCTCTTGGTCAGCGGCCCCACATCACAGGGTCTGAACTTGTGACACTGGCTTCCCTGCACCAAAAGCCGCCAAACACCTGAGCAGCAGTAGCAGCAATGAGGGGTGAACATTCCTCTGTCACTCAGCAGTCCTGTGTGGCTACAACGGACTGGTTTCAAGACTTACCGGGCGCTTGGAGAGGTCCCAGTTGTGGATGATCCTGGCTGGAATCACTGATGCATCATCTTGGTGGCAGATGTCACAGTAATAGAGGCCAGAAAAGGCACAGAGTTTGGGTCGGACAAATGAGAAGCCGATCTGCCGGGAGCAGCCTGGGGAGACGGACAGTGGGAGAGTGAGCAGCTGTAGGCCAGAGGCAGCTCCTGAATAACGTAGAAGCTACTATGGTAGAAAGGCCCTGCTATTTAACTTTTTTTTAAGAATAGTACAAAGATAAAAACCATCACCACTCATATTCCCACCACTCAGAATCAACCCTATTAATCAATCTTTACAACAAAACATGGTTAAGAATTATTGTCTCTACTTCATAGCTGAAGAAATCGATGCTCAGAGAGATTAAGAAATCTGCCCAAAGTCACACAATGATTAACTGACATAACTAGGATTGAAACTTGGGTTTGGTTGGTTCTAAAGCCCACATTCTCATCCATTACGCCAAGCTGCCTTTGTTCAACGTCCCTGCTGTTTGCTCACCAATGCTAGCCTCCTCCAGGCCCACCCCTCCTCTGAAATGGGACAACTAAGTCAGGGCCTCGGGAAACAGGAAGGAGCTAGGGAGATGGGGCTGGCCACAGGAGTGGGTGGGGAAGTCAGTGGGAGGCAGGGCAGCCTGGAGATTGCCAGTTAGAACCCAGAGCATCTGCTACTTAGGAGAGTGGTGCAGGGCCCAGGTTCACCCCCTCCGCTGAAGGTCCCTCTGGAGCAGGGGGCAGTAGCTGTGGCAGTGGGTGTGGCCAGAGCAAAGAGCAAATCCCGGCTCAAATCCTAAACACGTGCTCTGCCTCCTACAGGGCTGGGGAGAGTTCCTCTGGCGTTGAGACAAGGAGGGCCAGCTCTTCTGCTTACCAGCTGACCTGAGGAGAGTCACTGAATTTTTCCAAGGTTCCATTTCACTATCTGTAAAATTCAGCTACTACTAGCTATTTTATAGGGTTATTATTACAAAGTTTAAATGACACAAGGTTTTGAAAGTGCCCTGCAAACTAGGAAATCCAATCCAAGCGTCAGTGGTCAGTGTCTGCCTAGCCACTTGTCTGTGCTTGAGGGGTGGAAAGGAAGCCCCAACTCCTAGTCCTGGCTGGCAGGCAGGAATCCCAGTGAGAGCTGCCCCCTCTAGCATTCACACCTACAGGTGGGTAATCCCTCCTCCCTGAATCTGGCACCCACAGGCTGAAGAGCAAAGTGTGAGTGTTGGGGTGGGCAAGGGATGAGTGGTGGCTTGAAGACATCTTCTGCAGGAAGCTCTGCTGTGCCTAGCTTCTCCCACCCTCCAGGGGAGCCAACCACAGACCACTTCCTTCCAGACACTTGAAGCAGGCTTCCCCATCCAGTGCCACAGGCTCCACCTCCACAGGACAGCTTCTCAACCAAGGCTCAGCTGACAGCCACACCTCCTGCTTTGGCATTCTGCAGCAGGGCAACCTCCTGACAGTTCACCTGCAGGGCCCTTGGTGATAGAAATGGGTGTCTGGACTAAGAGGAGTGGGAAGAGCTAAAAAAGGGATATGAGCAGTAGAATATCATGCAGTCTTGAAAAATACAGGCAGGGGAGACCCTCTGGGGTCTTGGCTAAGAGCACAGGCCCTAATTCTGGCTCCATGACTTACCAGCTGTGTGACCTTGGCACAGGGTACTTACCAGCTCTGCGACTCAGTTTCCTCATCTATAAATGGAGTTGATAGTAGCACCTATCCCTTGAGGGTTGTTGTGAGGGTTAAGTGAGATAATCCAAATAAAGCTTTTAGCCCAGTGTCCAGCACAGAAGTACTGCACTTGATGATGAGAATGATATAGCAGTTGTACTGATTTGGAACAATATCCGTAATATATAAGTAGAAAAAAACCAAGTTGTAGAACAATATATATATAGATATAGCTGTGCTGTCTAATGTGGTAGCCATAGCCACATGTGCCTATTTAAATTTAAACAAAATTTAAAATTCAGTTTTTTAGTCATACTAGCCATATTTCAAGTACCCAGTAGCCATATGTGACTCATGGCTACCACACTGGACAGCAGAGACATAGAACACTGCCATCATCACAGAAAGTTCTGTTAGACAGAGCTGAATAGCACAAGCCCATTTTTGTAATTTAGAAAATCTGTGCACTTGCAAAAGCATGCAAAAAATTTTTGGAAGGAAACCATACCTCTTATTCCAAAATAATATAATATAGCAATAAGACAAGGCATGGGGGTGGAGTACTTAGCTCCCCAGAACTCCGAGTAGTGAACAGCAGACAGCTGGAGCTGCCACCCACAGGTGGGTGACACTAGGGGGAAGGGAAGGAAAGGACTGCCCCAATGGGTGCTGGGGAGGTGCAGAGGCTGCAGGGAAAGCCTCATTTACTGCAGCATCCCCAGGGTGGGATGGAGGCACTTGTGGAGAGCAGGAGGGAGTAGAGAGCCTAAAGCCAGAGCCCACAGGAAGCAGAGTGAGACTGGCAGGCTGTGGGGTAGCACAAGAGTACATCAGCACCTGCGCAGAAGCAGCCCTGGGAGTCGAGGCCTTTCTCTGTGGGGATGGCCACCAGGTACTGCAGCAGGAAGCCATTCTCCTTTGTGGCGAACTTCAGCACCTCCTGACAGTTTTCATCCAGACTCCCACCGAGTGTCACTGCCTCCTCAGCCGTCTCCAGGTAGGATGCCAAGACCTCGCGTACGAGCTCCCTCCACAGGGCAGCCTCCTCGGCGTTCCTGGCCTGCAGCTTCAGGACAGCCTTGGCTGTGATGATTTTGAAGCAAGACGGGCCCCCGAGGCTCGTGTCTGGCAGGATGTCTCGGATGGTCTCAACTCCGTGGCTGTCACTTAACATCTTCTCGTTGTTTCTCACGCGGAAGCATTTCAGAGACACCAAGGACAGGGAGAAAATATAGGGCGCCCAGGTGCTGTCTGAGTACAGGTACAGGAGGGATTCTTTTACAGCGTCTGGCTCTGGGACTTGGGCAGATGACCAATCAAACTGCGTGCCCCGAAAGGTTTCAGGCTCTGAGAGTGGGTCCAAGTGGGAGGGGAGGCCCCCCTGGGGGGCCTCGGGGAGGTCCTCCAGCTGGTCTAGGTACTGGATATTCACCCACTCATCCTCCTGCTGAGGCCGGCACTTATGCAGGGCCTCCCGCACCCGGTCCAGCCAGTCTTCGGCTTCGTCCTGCGATGAGGCACGCAGGGTCAGCTTCTTGCCAGAGAAGACCAGCTCAAAGCGCCCGTCGCTGTGGGCTGGCCCCACAGACTCACAGCGCAGCAGGGAGCAGTTCTCCACACAGGTGCGTTCCTCATCGCTCAGGTAGAGGCGGAACTCCAGTGGGGAAAGCTCGCAGAAGAGTTCTTTCCAGATGCCCATGGCACCCCGCCGTTCCAACGTGCCCAGCTTCATGAGGCCCCGGAATGGGTTGGACAGCCCTGGCGGCAGAAAGAGGCACTTTAGACAAGGGGCCTGCCCCTTACCACCCAAGAAAACCTCTGGTGCCCGACGTCCCACAGTGGGTGTGGGCAGAGTGACTCCCACCAGCCTTGGGCCACTGCCAAATAGGATTCTGGAAGCCAGCGGGGAGTATTTACTGAGTGCCCCTGCCCCCTCCTCCCCTCAGCTGTTGACTTTGCCTCCTATATTTCACTGAGAAAATAAAACGTCCAACATGCCCCCTCACTCTTAACTGCCCTCCTTCCAGCATCTGTGCCGTATTCTGACTTCCCTCCTGCTGTGAGGGATGAACTGACTGCGTGTCTGTCTGAGGCCAACCCCTCCATTTGTGCAGATCCACCCTCCCCGTCGCCCACTCCAGGACAAGGATATCCCTGCAGTAATTTTCCCTCTCTTTCCCAGGTCACCGTTTTCCCCTTCTCCTGCTGGGTCATTCTACATAAACATGTTATTTCTCCTATCTTTAAAAATACCACATCTCTGATTACCACCCTGTTTCTCTGGTCCCCTTTACAGAAAAACTCCCAGAGGAGGTACTGAAACTGTCTCGAATTCCCCCACTCCTGTCCCTTCTGGAGCCCACTCCAATCAGGCTTTGTCCCCTCATTCCACTGAAACTGCTCTTTGTAAACGTCACCAATGCCATCCTTGTTGCCAAACCCAAAGACCAATCTTCCATCCTCATCTTGCTTGACCTATCAGCAACACTGAGCCTTCCTTCCCTCCTGAAATGTTTCCTTCACTGGGCTTCTGAGACACTGCTCTTAGGTCTCCTCCCACCTCAGCGGCCACCCTGTCTCCTTGGCTTGCTGGCCCTCTTCTCCTGACCTCTAAATGTTGGAGTTCCCCAGAGCTCCTAGGTCCTCATCTCTTCTCCAGGGACACCTACTTCCTAGTTGATCTCTTAGGGCTTTAAATACTATCCATATGCCACTGACTCCAGATTTTTATCTCCAGCCTGACCTCTCCTCTGAATTTTAGACTCGTATATCCATGTGCTCCATGCATGTCTAATAGGCATCTCAAACTGGGCATATCCAAAAATGAAATCCTGATTCTCCCTCCCAAAACCTGCTCCTCCTCCTGTCACAAAAAATGGCAAACTTAACCCTTCCAGTGGCTTGGGCTAAAAACCTTGGCATTATCCTTGATTTTGTCTTTCACATCCCACATCCAATCCATCAGCAAATCCTGTCAGCTCTACCTTCAAAACATATCTAGGATCCTCCATTTCTCCCCACCCCTACCAATACCTCGCTGGTCCAATCCACTATCACTTCTGGCCTGGGTTATGGCAATAATCTCCTAACTAGTCTCTCTCCTCACAAAGTCCTTTACCACAGTAGCCAGGGAAACCCCTTCAAAAGATAAGTCAGGTCATGTACCTCTGCCCAAAACTCTGCAATGGCTGCCATCACCCTCTGAGCAAAAGCCAAAGTCCTCTCCACGGTCCACAAGGCCCCCCATGATCTGGGCCCATCAGCTCTTCACTGACCTCATCTCTAACCACCAACTTCCCCCATCTTCTCTGCTCCAGCCACCCTGGCCTCTGCTGTTCACTAGATGCATCAAACACGTCCCCATTGCAGGGCCTTTGCATTTGTTTTCTTGCTTGAAGCACATAGATCACCTTGTGCTTCCCTCCCTCCCTTCCTTCGTAGCTCCTCAAATATCACCTTATTAGTGAGAGCTTCCCTTCACTAATATGAAATTGTACACCCCCTACGCAGCACTCCTGATTTATTGTTCTCTGTAGGGCCGCTATGAGTTGGAATCGACTCGATGGCAACAGGTTTTTTTGGGGGGTTATAGCACTTATAGCACCACCTGACCATACTATACATTTACTTATTTTCTTATTTCCTGTTCCCCCTACTAGAATATAAGTCGCATGAACATAGGGGCAGTGTTTTGCTTCCTGCTGTGTCCCCAGCACCTAGAATAGTACCTGGCACATCACAGATGATCAATAAATATCTGCTGAATGACTGAATGAGTGAGTGAATGTTTATGTATCCCACATTAAGCTCAATGCTCCCTGCTGCCGTGGGGTCTACCAACAACCAGGAGGTCTGGAGGACACAATTCTCTCTCTCCCAACCCGGACTGGCCTTGGAGATTTTCAACTATTATTATAGGGTTCCTTCCAGACCCTTGGAGGGCTCCTGAACCCCTCAGGGAACCTGATGGCCTAGATGCAAAGCACACCTTCTCTGGCACAGACCACAACCACCAGAGGGGCTGAAATAGAAGCCAGCATGGAGATCAGGGCCCTGCCCAAACTACCCAGCCAGCGCCGAGGGACCTAGCTAGAATTCTCTGCTGGGTTACACAGCAAACAGAAAATGAGGAAAGGGCTGACTCTAGGGCATACTTTTGTTTGTTTGTTTTGGAGAGGAAACCCACTATGAGGGTTACAGAAAAAATTAGGTTATGGCTATTTAACAGTTTCTGGAATTTCAGAGGTGTAGAGATCAGGTTGGCCTCCTTATAAGCAGCACGCAGAGGACACTAAACCAACAGCAGATCTGATCAACGCCACCTGAGCTGTTAAATAAATCATCTCAGATAAAGGCCTTTGGAAGGAGCGGCCAGAACACCTGGGGCTTTAAGAGGCAGGTTTTCTCCGGGCTACAGAGAGAACCAGGAGTTCTCTATAATAAGTTTTATCGAGTACTTTCAGAGAAGTACTTTCCATTTCAATAGAGGAAGCAGTATTTTTGAACTCTGCAGACAGTTCTGAGCATTATCTTATTAAGATTTTATAAGAAGATATAGAGTACATTTCCTGAAATGCTCTCCTGAATTACTGAGCATGAGTGCCCCCTATGATTACATTTTGGGATGAGGTGTTTCTTATGAGACCACACCACCCATTTGATGGTGGAAAACAGCACGATGAGGACGACCCGGGATCCCATGGAATCACATACCCATCTGCCTCCGGTGCACCACCCAGAAGTTCTTATGCTCCTGCATGGGGGCTGCCTTGGTTTTCCTGCTTCCTGGGTAAGGCACACAAGCTCTGTCTAAGGCGCCCATGGAATGGCTTTTTCTTGGCCCTAGAGATAAATGCCTGTGGAGACCAGGCCTTGACTCTGGAGTCCATTTGGATGAAGATATGGAGTGATCTGAAAGACTCTCTGGGGGTCGCTCTTGGGGAGGCCGGTAGAAATCATCTTCTGAGATCCAGCTCTTGCTTTTCTATTGGGAAAGAAGTAAAGACAGGTTTTGTTTGTAATTGTTAATTCACATACCATAAAATTAATTCATTTAAAGCATACAATTCAGTGGTTTAGCACATTATTAGAATTGTGCAACCATCATCACAATTTAAATGCAGAATATTTTCATCACTCCAAAAAGAAACACTATACTCGTTAGAAGTCAGTCCCCATTTCCCCCCCCAAGCTCCCAAACCTAGGCAACCATTAATCTTTCTGTCTCTATAGCTTTGCCTATTCTGGACATTTTATATAAATGTTATCATACAATCTGAGGTCTTTCATGACTGATTTCTTTCACTTAGCATAAGGTTTTCAAGGTTTATCTATGTTGTACATGTATCCGCACTTCATTTCTTTTTATTAGCAAATAACATTCTATTGTACGGATATACCACATTCTGTTTATCCATTCATCAGCTGATGGACATTGGGGTTGTTTTTACTTTTTGACAACTGTGACTAATGCTGCTATGAACATTCATGCACAAATTTTTGTGCGGACACAGGTTTTTAAATTCTCTTGGGTACATACCTAGAAGTGGAATTACTGGGCTACATGGTAACCCTATGTTTACCTTTTTGAGGAACTGTCAAACTTTTCCACAACAGCTGCACCACTTTACATTTCCACTGCAGTATATTAGGGTTGCAATTTCTCCACATCCTCACCAACACTTGTCATTACCTGTCTTGACTATAGCTATCCTGTTGGGTGAGAAGCAGTATCTTGTTCTGGCTTAGATTTGCATTTCCTGATGGCTAATGATGTTGAGCATCTTTCCATGTGCTTACTGGTCATTTGCATGTCTTCTTTAGAGAAATGTCTAATCAAATCCTTTGCCCATTTTTAAATTGGGCTATTTGTTCAATTTATCTATTTTTCTTTTGCTGTCCGTGTTTTTGGTGCCATATCTAAGAACCCATTGCCTAATCCAAGGTCATGAGGATTTACACCTATATTATCTTCTAAGAGTTTTATAGTTCTAGCTCTTACATTTAGATTTATTAGATCCATTTTGAGTTAATTTTTGTGTATGGTGCAAGGAACAGGTCCTACTTCCTTCTTTTTCATGTGGCTATCCAATTGTCCCACTACCATTTATTGAAAGGACATAAGGTTTTATGGCCCTGCTTGTGGGCTCTGAGGTGAAGAAGGCCACCTCCTACTGGCTGCCTCTGTCTCTGCTCCCCACTTCTGAGCCAGCCTCTGATGCCCCAGGCAACCAGGCCCTGCCCCTTCCCTCTGCTGCTCTATTGAGTCTGGAGTTGCTGGTTGGCTAGGGTCAGTGGGCTATGGAAATAAAGTCTAGTTCCCTTTTTTCACTATCTCAAGCTCTCCCTGCCTTTCAGTACCTAAATGTGAAGCCAGATGGGAGGCCATAAGTGACTGTCTACACAGAGGAAATGAGTCACACAAGGCATGGGACCAGCCCAGCAATTTAGTTAAGTGCCATCAATCTCACCTTGACATTGCTATTTCTAACTCCTAAATCACAGTTGCACTCTTACAGACAGGGAAATGCAGCCAGGCTGGGCTGCCCTGAAAGGTTTGGTTTGCACAGTTTAATCCATTTAGATACTACCAGACCCCTCAAGGCACGAGTGTCAAGTTCTGAGTGAAATGGTTGGTGGAGGCCTTCACAGAGCTGGGCTTCCAGGGTCTCCTCCTCAGGGTCCTCAGAATTGGCAGGTGGTGTGTCCTTCTGCCAGCGACAGGGTGATGTGTCACCCAAGGTGGCTACTGGTGACCATCCACAAAACCAGATTCTGAACCCAGCCTGCCTAGCTCAGCGAGACACAGGAAGCTCCCTGAGGAAAACAGGCAGGAGGGGTGGCTCACCAGCCACCACGTGGCCTTCCTGCAGCCCCATGGGCCTGGCATACACATCTGGGAATCATGTGGTACCCTCCTCCGCCCCTGCTAAAGGCCCCGGTGGGAGAGATCGCTGAGCTTCAAGACTCACGGCCTCCTCCTGGAAGCTTTCCTTACCCTTCTCCAGCCCACACTCATCCTACCCCCAGTGGGGTTAGGGACCTCAACTGGGCTCCTATGTCATTCTGTGTTTAGTCTCATCCTAACAGCTACAAGGCTGTTGAGAACTATAATTTTTCTTGGTATCTCCAGCAAAAGTGCCTGGCACAAAGTTATAAATGATGCAGGAATAAATCTTGACTCCACATGTCCTTAATAGCAAGATACCAAGGGTAGGGTGAGGGAACTGGAAGGAAAAAGGAAACAAGTGGGATTTTTCAGATTATGCATGCTCACTGGTGAGGGCCTCTGTCTCCTTGAGGAGAGGAAGACCACTAGGAAATGCTCAGACACAGCTGTTGACCACAGCATCAGTGCAGGAAATGATACTCTAGGGACAATCTTCTGTCCACTAAGCGCAGAGGAAACCAGTGGGAACACTGGTGCCCTGGAGCTTTGATGTGACCCGCCCCCCTCCCCCTACTCTCCAGGGCCCCCCAGGCATGGGGGAGGAAGGGAGGGAGAGAGAAAAAAACTAGCAGAAATGCTACTGTTTTCCCCTTCTCCTCCCCTCTTCCTACCATGACCCCACTTGTCACTCAGGGCCCCACATCTGCTAGCACCTTGCCCCTTTGACAGTGGGGGAAAACCATTAGGCTCTACCACTGACCAAGAATTGGAACCACAGCAGCACCCGCCACCAGGGACTCAACACAGAGAAATGCCACCTCAAGCCACTAAAGATATCGTGATACCCACAACTGCAGCCAAATCCTGGAGGGCAGTCTTGCTAAGGTGTGAGATGGCCATGCCTCTAGATGTCTTTCAAAAACACAAAGGGAATGCCTGTGCCCATAACTGGAGAAGAAGAACACATGTCCTAAGTGGGTGGTTCCTGGGGGTGATGATTAAGGTCAAGTCTTAGAACTGAGACTGTCCTCTAGGAGTTGAACTGTGAGACCAACTCCCAACTCCCCAGATCTCAGACATGCAAGTCACCCTAGAGAGAAACCTCTCCTACCTGTCTTTCCCAGAACTTATCACAGCTGTGTGATAATTATGATGTGAATGATTATATCTAATCTAGTGTCTGTCCCCAAATGGGTAGGGCCCTTATCTGTCTGTTCATCACTGTACTCCTAGCATCAAGCATAGTAAATGCTTTGTACTGAATGAACTTAAAAAAAAAATTTTTTTTTTTTGACAGAAAGACTGAATGGCTCTCAGGGCTGTGAAACATAGAGTGACCCCAACATCCCCCACCCCAAAAAATGTGTCAAATAAAAAGCACATGAGTAAGTGATGAAGCACATAAAGACGAAAACCACAGAAGCAGACACGCAAGGCATATCCCCGCACTGTCCAAAAGGCAAAGAGCCCAGCAGGCAGGCCACACAGTGGATGCCCAGTGACTACCTGCTGAGCGGAGGAACAAATGAATCAGTATGACTCCCTGGTGAAGAGAGACACAGGAAGGGGATCAGCATCTGAGGCTCTAACATTGAATCACAGAACCAGCTGCTTTCATTCCATATTCCCCAAGCAACTTCCTAGATATCAGACTCCCCTGAGGCAGACAAGGGGGCAGACCCTGCACTCGTCAGAACAAACTGACTGCCCTGTCCAATGTAAATTTAAAAGCTGGCATCTTGAGAGTCTCTTGAGTTCAAGAATTAGTAATTGATGCCTACTGTCTCCTAGGCACAGAGCTTGGTGCTGACAATACACATGCAAAAGAATGAAGTTGGATCCCTACCTCATACTATACATAAAAATTAACTCAAGATGGCCCCATAGGCCTAACTATAACAGCTAAACCTATAAAATTCTTAGAAGAAAACAGGTGTAAATCTTTGTGGCCTTGGATTAGGCAGTGGGTTCTTCAACATGGCACCAAAAGCACAGGAACAAAAGGAAAAAATAGACAACTTGGATTTCATCAAAATTAAACACTTTTGTACTTCAAAGGACACTGTCAAGAAAGTGAAAAGACAACCCATAGAGTGGGAGAAAATATTTACAAATTCTATGTCTGATTAGGGTCCATACTTACAACTCAACAATAAAAACACAAATAACCCAACTGAAAATGGACAAATGATTTGAACAGACATTTCTCCAAAGATTTATAAAAGGCCAATAAGCACATGAAAAGATGCTCAACATCATTACACATTAGGGAAATCAAAATCAATACCACAACAAAACACTACTTCTTATCCATTAGGATAGCTATAATCAAAAAGACAGACAATAACAAGTGTTGACAAAGATACAGAGAAACTGGAACTCTCCATACATCGCTAGTGGAAATGTAAAACGGTGCACCTGGTGTGGAAAATAATTAGGAAGTGTGATGGTTAAGATTGTGTGTCAACTTGGCTGGCCCATGATTCTCAGTGTTTATATGTGATCACTCCCATGATGGGATCTGCTGTAAGCAGCCAATCAGTTGAAAGGGCATGTGGCCTGTATCTGAATATAAGCAGATGTTCTGGCTTTTTGCTCTGCTCTAGATTCTGCGGCTGCCTCCTGTTCGTCTGACCTCCGGTTCTTGGGACTTGAGCTATCAGCTTATCTGCCAATCTTGGGATCTGTAGATCTTCACAGCCTGTGAGCAAGAGCCCTGCTCTCCAACCTGTCCATTTTGGGTTTGCCAGCCCCTGCGGCTAAGTGAATGGGAAGAAGCCTCTATCCTGATCCATGGACTTGGAACGTTCCAGCCTCCACAATTGCATGAGCCATTTCCTTGATATAAATCTCTCTATATATATATTTATATGCTTTACTGGTTTTGCTTCTCTAGAGAACCCAACCTAGGAAGACAGTTCCCCAAAAAGTTAAACACAGAGTTGTCATGTGATCCAAATATTCCATTCCTAGGTATGTAACCAAAGAAATGAAAACATACATCTACATAAAAACTTGTGCATGAATGTGCACAGCAGCATTATAGACAGTACACCTATACAATGGAATATTATTTGGCAATAAAAAGGAATGAAGTACTGATACATGTTACAACATGGACGAACCATGAAAACATGCTAAGTGAAAGAAGGCAGTCAAAAAGGCCCCATATGACTGCATTTACATGAAATGTCCACAATGGGCAAATCTATAGAGACAGAAAGTAGATTAGTGATTGCCACAGTCTAGGAGGAATAAGGTGATTGGGGAGGTGGGGGGTGGAAAGTGACTGCTAGTTTCTTTTTATGGGAGACAAAATATTCTAAAATTAAATTTTGGTGATGGTTGCATAACCTTGTGAATATACTAAAAAACACTGACCTGTACCCTTTAATTGGGTGAATCTTATGGTATGTGAATGATATCTCAATAAAGCTGTTAAAAAGGGACAGGGGTCTCTGCTAGTCTATTCATGGCCCTGGGCCCTTCCTGAGTTGTATGGTATGGAAGGTATAGCCCAAAGGAGGGATATGCATAGATGCAGATGACAAAGCAAGACTATCTCCCGACATGAGTCCCAGACCACAGCTGGGAAAAACTCTGGGCTTCACGTGTCCACATATGCACAGGCACACAATTTCCTAGCTCTGCCTCTCATGACCATTTTGCCCTCCAAGATGCAGTTCAACTGTGAAGTCCAGAGAGATAAGTACTACAGTTGGAGGCACCGAACCCTTACACAAATTTATGCGCTCTCCCCTCACCTTAGCAACAACCCTAACCCACACTGTCTTTTTCCCCTTCCTGGGGATGCTGTAGCTCCCCCTGGTAGTCTCAGAAGCTGCTCTCCCTCACCCTGCCCTTGTTAGGCAGCTGGAGTTAGAGTTACAGAAGGGGCAGATACCACACACATAACTTTCCCACCAACACTCTCAATGAAAGTCAATAATTTGTCTAAGAAACTTCAAAGGCTAGAGAAGAACAAATGTAAAATGCAAAAGAGCTTGGGTTCACAGCCTCTGACTAGTGCTTTACTCAACAATAAAATATTTGTTGGCTAGGATGTTCCCCAATGACGCATGGCTCTATGTGGGCTCCCCATGGCTCTATCAAGATTCCCAGAACTGGCTTCTCACTGCCACCTCAAGTTATTAACGAGCTGGATCAGCTTTTTCTAGAACAGTGCTGTCTGACAGAAATACAACATGAGCCACATATGTGATTTTAAATGTTCTAAAACCAAACCAAACCAAACCAAACCTGATGCCGCCAAGTTGATTCCGACTCACAGCGACCCTCTAGGACAGAGTAGAGCTGCCCCATAGAGTTTCCAAGGAGCGTCTGGTGGATTTAAACTGCCGACCTTTTGGTTAGCAACTGTAGCACTTAATCACTATGCCACCAGGGTTTCCTTAAATGTTCTTGTAGCCACATTAAAAAATGTAAAAATAGGTGAAAACAATTTTAATATATTTTACTTAACCCAATATATCTAAAACATTTTCAATATGTAATTAATAAAAAATTATTAATGAGATACTTTGTATTCTTTTTTCCATATTCAGTCTTCAAAGTCCAGTGTGTATTTTACACAGCACATCTCAATTTGGACTAGCCACATTTTAAGTGCTCGACAGCCAGCCACATGTGGCTAATGGTTGCCGTATTGGACAGTACAGTTCTAAAACCTGGTTCATGTTGCAAAATGAGTATTTTCAAAGCCTGGTACTTTATATAAATATTAATTTAATAGTAACAAGTACTAAAGAGGAAACTGAAGCTTAGTGAGGTGAAGGGACTTGCCCAAGGTCTCTGCTGGTAAGTGGTAGTGGTTAACAGCAGAGACTCTGCAGTCAGATGAGAGATGCACACGGGAAGTACTCTGCACCGTGCCTGGCTTCTATCCACTACTCACGTACCAAGAAACATTAATTATCATTATGATGCTGATTAATGCGATCACCACACAGGGAGAGAGAGGGCAGTGGGAAGAAGGCAGAGATTACTTGGGGTCGCTAGTAGGGAAAATCCTGCATCAGCTCTAAGACACGTCACCAAGGCCGCCCCCTGAACAGTTGTACCACTCACCGGACTGGTGGGTGAGGAAACCACAAGGTTCGGTCCAACTCTGTCACCCTCTAGTGGCTTCTCTGGGCCACTTCCTTGGCGGACTGCCCTGGTCTTCTCTCTCACAGGACCAGAAGGCTTCTGGGCTGAAGTGTCCCCTGAAGGGGCAGTTTGGGCAGCACTCAGCTGCAGCAAGTCCAGGGTGCCAGGCATCTGGAAAAGTGGCTCCTGTTTGTGGTCACCATCTGGAGTCCGGGAAGAAGCCTGGGCAGGGAGGGGCTCTGCAAGCACATCAAGATGCAGGTGTGCACTGGTGTCAAGGCCGCGGCACGAAAGCGAGGACTGGAGTGTGGGAGTCTCAGTTTCTTGGCTCAGTCCGTTGGTTGGCACAGAGTTTACCTGGGCTTTGCTGAATTCCGACAACACCCTAGAAGTTTTTAAACAAAGAAACCTGTGTGACTGGTTGTCGGCTAAGATTCCCAAGGCTACTGGGGCAGTGGTAAGAATGGAAAACTGCTGTTTGTTGATTTTTTAAAAAGCTCTTATCTGCTGCACTCCTTGTTGCTCACATGCTCACATGCATTCCCCCTTCTCTGACACTCCCCACCAAGACTTAGGCAGATTGGGTGGGAGGTTAGTTGTGAAAAAGCCTACAACGCAGAGAAAGAGGAGTTCATATGAATGGGAACTGATTACTCTTCTGAGAAAACCGCGCCCCACCAAATTCTGGGACTCAAGCATTCTCTCATGGTTATAATCCACATGTCTTTTACCTTCTGAATAGCCTAACTGTGGGCCTAGAGTTTGCTCAGCCAAATAAATGGTTGTGTGGGCAACTGCTTCCTCAAACGCCATCTGTGACCGAGCAAAACAAGCAGAGACTCCATGAACATGAGTGTGCCTCAGAGCTGGGCTCCCCAGTCGCATAGCAGCTAAGGCACCAAGACCCTGGAATGTGGACCTAGGTGAAGTAAAAGTCAAAAGGTTTTCTAAGTAGGAGACCCATTATGTTCCTGGACCAGTAACTACGGCAGCAGGGTAGGCGTGGGGGTCCATAGGCTGGACTAGGTGTGGAGTCAGGGAAGCCTCAGCATTCCCAGAAAATACTTCTGAGATCAGTATACACAAGGTGTGCAAGAGTATGTATACAACTATACACAGGGTGTGTACCTACTCACTCCTCTTTTCAAGGCTAGTACTTCCTGCCCCCTCAATGGTACTTTCTGGGGTTACAGGAAGCCATTCTTACTGCCTTTGTGTACACACACACACTCTTGGGCTTTCTGGAATGTGTACTGGTTAGTGACTCTTCCTCTCCCTCCCGAGGTTTCTGAGAATTCAGGTTCCATTTCTGAAATAAACCCACTTGCTATCTCCTCCTTGAGACCAGCAGAATATGTCATCAACAAATGTAGGTTCAGATGGCAACAAAGCTGTTCGGAGCCCAAAAGACTGCACACTTCTGCCCTAATGGCTTATCCAGAAGACATATCAAACTGCCTTTAATTTGGGCTTATGGAAATGAGGATTTTAGAACTCAAGTTGCTTGCCTGATTGTCTTCCCACTGCTATTACCTACACCATCATAACCCTAAAAAGCCTTTTAAGACAGTATTGTCAAGAACAGGTGAGCAGCCCATACATTTATGGGCAATGGATTTTCAACATGGGCACCAAGGCACTTCAATGGGAAAGAACAGTCTTTTCAACAAATGGTGCTGGGACAACTGCTTATCCATATGCAAAAGAATGAACTCGGGCCCCTACCTTACACCATATAAAAAATTAACTCAAAATGGATCACAGGAAACCCCAAAAGTATGGCCCCTGGATACCCTTTTGGCTCAGTAATGAAATCACTCCCAAGGTTCACCCTTCAGCCAAACATTAGACAGCCCCATAAAACAAAATGAGACTAATGGGGCACAACAGCCCAGGGACAAGGACTAGAAGGCAGGAAGGGACAGGAAAGCTGGTAACAGGGAACCCAAGGTTGAGAAGGGACGGTGTTGACATGTAGTGGGGTTGTTAACCATTGTTATAAAACAATAGGTGTACTAACTGTTTAACGAGAAACTATTTGTTCTGTAAACCTTCATTTAAAGCACAATTAAAAACAAAACGGATGACAGGCCTAAATATAAGCGCTCAAACTGTAAAACTCTTAGAAGAAAACATAAGTGTAAATCTTTGTGGCCTTGAATTAGGCCATGAGCTCTTAGATATTACAGCAAAAGCACAAGCAATCAAAGAAAAAACAGACTTCATCAAAATGAAACATTCTTTGATGGTTATAAGGGTAGGGTGGCAGGGAGAGGTGTATTCACTAACTAGATAGTAGGTAAGAATTATCTTAGGTGAAGGGAAGGACAACACACAATACAGGGGAAGTCAGCACAACTGAACTAAACCGAAAGCTAAGAAGTTTCCTGGATACAACCAAACACTTCGAGAGACAGAGAAGCAGGGGTGGCGGTCTGGGGACCATGGTTTCAGGGGATATCTAGCCTGAGACCAGAAGAACTAGATGGTGCCTGGCTACCACCAATGACCGCCCTGACAGGGAACACAACAGAGAGTCCCTGATGGAGGAGAAAAGTGGGGTGCAGAACTCAAAGTCTAGTAAAAAGACCAGACTTAATGGTCTGACTGAGACTGAAGGGACCCCGGAAGATGTGGCCCCCAGACTCTCTGTTAGCCAGAACTGAAACCATTCCCAAAGCCAACTCTTCAGACACAGACTGGACTATAAGACACAAAATAATACTCATGAAGAGAGTGCTTCTAAGCTCAAGTAGATACGTGAGACTAGATGGGCAGCTCCTATCCAGAGGTGAGATGAGAAGGCAGAAGGGAGTAGGAGCCGGCTGAATGGACACGGGAAATCCACGGTGGAAAGAAGGAATGTGCTATCACATTATAGGGAGACCAACTAGGATCACATAACAATGTGTGTATAAATTTTTGTATGAGAAACTAACTTGAACTGTAAACTTCCACTTAAAGCACAATTAAAAAAAAAAAAAAAACACTTTTGTGCTTCAAGGGCATTATTAAGAAAGCAAAATGACAGGTGATCTCATACCACCAAGAAAGCAGTGCTGGGAGCAGAGTGCATCCTTTGGACCCGGGGTTCCTGTGCAGAGAAGCACCTAGTCCAGGGGAAGATTGATGAGAAGGACCTTCCTCCAGAGCCAACAGAGACAGAAAGCCTTCCCCTGGAGCTGATGCCCTGAATTTAGACTTCTAGCCTACTAGACTGTGAGAAAATAAATTTCTCTTTGTTAAAGCCATCCACTTGTGGTATTTCTGTTATAGCCAGCACTAGATAACTAAGAATTTGGTACCAAGAGAGTACAGTGCTGCTCTAACAGATACCTAAAATGTGGAAGCAGTTTTGAAACTGTGAATGCATAGAGGACTCAGAAGGAAGTGAGGAGAACTGTTAACACCGCAGAAAGCGCAGATGGTGAGAGGCAGCAGCAGAGGATCATCATCAGCAGAACAAGGAGACCAGTGTGAGATGGTGCTGGAGCCAACCCACAGAGCGAGAGAGCTGAGTGTCTCTGCCCAGGAGGCTTCCTGGAGGAGTGGCGTGCCTCCGGGCACTTAGAGGTGGAGCTGTAGCGCTTTGGAACACTTGCCCCTGCATGGCAGATGCGGGTGTGAGGCCCGAGGGCCGAGAAGCCAAGGAACCAGGAAGCAGCAGCTGAAGAGACAAGGAATTCAGGAAGCCGAGCTGCCTCAGTCACATAGGTATGGCCATGACCTCTGGAGTTTCAAAGAGTGGAGCCACGGCCTCTGGTGTTTCTAAGGGTGGAGTTGCCACGCGGATGGACTAGAAGAATGATGTGCCTAAAGCCGCGGAGCAGAGCTGCAGTGGGCCTGGAAGGTGGAGCTGAAGCCCAGGGCCGAGGGGCCTCCACTCAGAATCCATAGAGTGTGGCCAATACCTAGAGTCTGGAGGGCAGGGTCATTGTGTAAACTGTCTCAGAGAACAGAGGATTATTTCCAAGGCATTGAGGGCTAATGTAATATGTTCTGCTGACTTGCTTGGTGTGTGTTATGCCTTCTTTCCCTTCAGTTTCTCCCACTTGTAATGGAAATGTCTAGCTTGTGCCTGTTCTGCTATTGTACCTTCGGAAGCAGGTAAGTCATATTCTAGATTTCACAGATGAATAGGAATTTTTGGATTTTGGACTTGGAGTTAAGACTTTTGCTATGATACGATGGGGTGAATATGTTTTATGTGTGGCAAGGGCATGAATTTTGGGGAGTTAAAGGGTGGAATGTCATGGATTGAACTGTATCCCCAAAAAATGTGTATCATTTTGGCTAGGCCATGATTCCCAGTATTGGGTGATTGTCCACCATTTTGTCATCTGATGTGATTTTCCTATGTGTTCTAAATCCTACCTCTATGATGTTAATGAAGCAGAACAGGTGGCAGTTATGTTAATGAGGCAGAACTCAATCTACAAGATTGGATTGTGTCTTGAGCCAGTTTCTTTTGGGATATAAAAGACACAAGTGAGCAGAGAGACAGGGAGACCTCATACCACCAAGAAAGCAGTGCCAGGAACAGAGCGCTTCCTTTGGACCCAGGGTTCCTGTGCAGAGAAGCTCCTAGTCCAGGGAAAGATTGATGAGGATCTTCCTCCAGAGCCAACAGAGAAAGAAAGCCTTCCCCTGGAACTGACACCCTGAATTTAAACTTCTAGCCTACTAGACTGTGAGAAAATAAATTTCTCTTTGTTAAAGCCAAAAAAAAGGAAAAAAAAAAAAAAAAAAAGTAAAAAGACAACTCACAGAGTGGAAAAAAACTGTACAAATCATATATCTGATAAGGGTATAGTATTCAGAATATATAACAAGCTGTTATAACTCAACAATGAAAGGCAAATAACCCAACTGAAAAATAGGCAAAGGATTTGAATAGACAGTCTCCAAAGAAGATATACAAATGGCCAATAAGCACATAAAAAGATGCTCAACATCACAAGCCATTAAACCCGTTGCCATCGAGTCAATTCCGACTCATAGTGACCCTATAGGACAGAGCAGAACTGCCCCATAGGATCTGCAAGGAGCAGCTAGTGGATTTAAACTGCCAGCCTTTGGGTTAGCAGCTGTAGCTCTTAACCACTATAATACCAGGGCTCCAACAAGCCATTAGGGAAATGCAAATCAAAACCAAAATGAGATACTACTTCACATCCACTAGGATGGCTGTAATAAAAAAGACAGATAACAAACTGTCATGGATTGAATTGTGTTCCCCAAAAACATGTGCATCAATTTGGCTAGGCCATGATTCCCAGTATTGTGTGATCCTCCACCATTTTGTCATCTGATGGGATTTTCGTTATGTGTTGTAAATCCTCTATGATGTTAATGAGATGGGATTAGTGGCAATTATGTTAATGAGGTGGAACTCAATCTACAAGATTAGATTGTGTTTTAAGCTAATCTCTTTTGTGATATGAAAGAGAGAAGCGGGCAGAGAGACATGGGGACCTCATACCACTAGGAAAGCAATGCTGGGAGCAGAGCACATCCTTTGGACCCCAGGTTACTGCACTAAGAAGCTCCTAGACCAATGGAAGATTGATGACAAGGACCTTCCTCCAGAACTGACAAGAGAGAGAAAGCCCTTCCTTAGAGCTAGAGCTCTTAATTTGGATTTCTAACCTCCCAGACTGTGAGAGAATAAATTTCTTTTTGTTAAAGCCATCCACATGTGGCGTTTCTGTTATAGCAGCACTAGATAACTAAGACACAAGCGTTGGCAAAAATGTAGGGAAACTGGAACCCTCTTGCATTGCTGGTGGGAATGGAAAATGGTGCAGCCCCTAAGGAAAATGGTTTGGCAGCTCCTCAAAAAGTTAAACAGAGAGTTACCACATGATCTAGCAATTCCACTTCTAGGTATACACTCAAGAGAATGAAAACATGTCCACACAAAAACTTGTACATGAATGGTCACAGAATTATTCACAATAGACAGAAAGTAGAAACCACCTGTCTTAGTTATCAAGTGCTGCTATAGCAAAAGTACCACAAGTGGGTGTCTTTAACAAACAAATTTATTTTCTCACAGTTTAGGAGGCCAGAAGTCCGAACTCAGGATGCCAGCTCTGGGGGAAGGCTTTCTCCCTCTGTTGACTCTGGTGCTTCCGCCAGATTCCTTTGAGAGTCTGCTTCTGCTCCTGGGCGGTCTTCATGCGGCTTGGCATCTCTCTTCCCCCATCTCTGCTCTGCTCGCTTATTTAATCCCTTTTATATCTCAGAAGAGACTGTCTCAAGATACACTCTACACTAATCCTTCCTCATTAACATAACAAAGACAACCAAACCATTCCCGAATGAGATTATACCCACAGGCATAGAGGTTAGGATTTACAGCACATATTTTAGGGGGGACACAATTCAACCCATAACACCACTGTGTCCATTAATGATGAACAGATAAACAAAGTATGGTATAGCCATACAATGGAATATTACTCAGCCATGATACATGGTTTAACAAGGACGCACCTTGAAAACGTTATGCTAATGAAAGAAACCAATCACAGAAGTCCACGTTTTGTATGATCCCATTTATATGAAATGTCAGAATAGGCAAATTCATACCTAACAGGTAAGTGGTTTCTTTCTGGGGCGATGAACATGTTCTCAAATTAGACAGCAGTGATGGCTGTACAACCTTGTGAATATACTAAAAGCCCCTGAACTGCCACTTTTAAGAGGTTGAATTTTATAGATGTGAATTACAGATCAATTTAAAAAACAGGTGACTGGTCTTAGAAAGGCATAAAAGTGTTTGTGGAACAGTTATGGGGGTGGGAGGAGGCTAGGTGAGTGCTGGCTCTTGCTCCAAGACCTCACTCTGAAAACAGACCGATAACAATCTGAGTGTGAAACTTGCAGGGAATGGGCAACACTGAGGTCTGGAAACAGAGGAGTAGTTTCCACAGGCAGAGGAAAAGAAGAACATTTGCCAACCAACTGTATATGTCCAAGCCACTGCAACAGAATGGAGTTACCTTCTGAAATGAACTAGGAAGGCAGATTTTTGACAAATGTCCCCTGTGAGGCCCCAGCTCTTCACGGGCTCCTGGGAGTTGATATGGTAGATGATCAAGAATGGTAGATGATCAAGAGCAGGGCTTCGTTAGCACACTGCTATGCGTCCCATGTCAGGTTCTTAAAGTCCTTGATTCCCTCAACTGTAAACCAAGGTACAACACCCACCTTTTATTGCTGTGATGAAGATTAAAGGAGATAATATGGGCAAAATGCTTAGTAGAGTGTCTGGCACAAACAAAAAAGTATTCAATAAATGTTAGCTATAACTAGTTATTGTGGTTGTTTTTATTATCATTAATAAGATTGCTTACCTTCTATGTACACAAATACAAAACTTAGGGATAGAAGCTGAATTGCAAATATATTCGCTAACACTGATTATAAATAAATCCTAATCTATAAGAAAATTTTAATGACAAAGTAAACTGGGTATTAGAATAAGTGAGTAACTTACTGCCTAAGGAAATGCCACCAAACAGTAAGAAGCTTGTGTGATAAACAACTAGAGCTTCCACCAGATCAAAACCAAGGCCAAGGAGAAATCAAGTTCACACTAAGCAATAACAGAGTGTCACGAGAATCAGCACTAGTGTTCAGGACCCAATGAAAACGATAAGAAAGACCTACGCAGCATGTGGACAAAAGTGCCAGAGATGAGAATTGATGGAAAAACAAATAAAGAAGATTTTGAAGAAAATGCAGTGTAGTAATGAATTAGTGAAACTGCTGTGATCCTTCCAGCTCTGTTTGGCTCAGGGCAGTGTTTTTCAAACATTTTCTGTTAAAAAAATTAAAGCTTTGCACTTTCATTTAGATAACAATCTGGAAAAAAGTCCATGTTATAGATATGCGTAGATAGGTATATGTATACATGCGTATGCACAGTCAAGCACCCCATAATGTCCATTTGGGCAACGTCCGACCACATATACGTCAGTGGTTCCATATATAATAGAGTTCAGAAATCCCGATTGGAGAACGAGATGTAGCAGACATAACCAAATGGAGCAAATGCCAACAGCTTCCTGCACACAACAGCGTATCTCATGTCTCCTGTATACAAAGTGACTGCGCTGCTAGGCATATAATGGTATGGTAAATTGTAGAGGGAGGTTATTTGTCCCAGCAAATAATGTGTTCACACGACGTCCAAATCACGTAACATCTTACTTCACAGAACATATCGTGGACATTGAGCAACGCATGACCATATGTACATATATGTACACACAGACACACACATGTAAAAAGCATAGCCTGGAAAATCTGGATGACCACCTTATAAAAGAGTTCTGTCAAGTGACTCAGAGCCTGCAGTTTTCCTGAACATGTGGGCTATTGTGTTGATGCCACCTGCACTATTCGGGGAGTCAAGGAGCACTGAGAAAAACATAGAGGCAGGCAGCATACGCTGAGAATCATTTCCCCCAAGGGAAGGCCTCGTGACAATGACATCTGGCAAATATTATCAACCGAAGTTTTGCAACAGTTTATATAGGGATAAGTAGTGGGAGAACTGATGTCACAAGGTACCCAGTAATAAAATGACAATAATGCCACCTACTAAACACTTATCATGTGTCTGCTACTGTTCTAAGCATTTTATATACATCAACTCAATTTAATCCTCCCAGTATTTCCTATGAGGTAAGAATTCTTATTTGCCATCTTGGTCAGAAAGGTTGAGTAATTTGGCCAAGGTCGTAAAGCTGGTAAGTGGAAGACTAAGGCAGTGTCGCTCCTGAGCCATGATCTTAACTATTACACTGTACTTGTGATAATATTAATACCCACCTGTACGGTTTACATTAACTTTGCCCAAAACACTTTGGTCTTTGTCTTCAGTTCTTAGGGGATCATCTCCAAAACCTTGGAATTTCCCCAGTAATCAAATGTTTTTGATGAGGGCTCCAGACCCAACCTAATCTAACAGGTTATGCTAGTGAGTTGACTCTCAGATGGGGGCTGGCCAGGCCAGAAAGACCACCCTGTGATAGCAACCTTATGATCACTTCCTGATATTGATCAACCTCAGGGGAGAGGGACTAGAGTTCAAATTACATAACGAGACCCCCAATAAAAGCTCTGGACAAGGAAGCTCCATGGGCTTCCTGACTGGTGAAAGACACCATACACATGGGAGGGTAGCACGTCCCTTTTTGGGACATGGAAGCTCTGTGTTGCGAACCCTCCCAGACCTAAGCCTATGTGTCTCTTCACTTGTATTCTTTTTCCTACAATAAAACTGTAATCACAAGTATAGCACTTTCTGTCAGTTTTGTGAATTGTTCTAGTAAATTGCTGAACGCAAAGGAGTAGTGGGAGCCAGCAGGTCAGAAGTGAGGGGGACTGGGAACTCCTGAGCTTATGGCTGGTGTCCTGAGTGGGTAGAAGGAATGCCCAGATTTGTGGCCAGCAGGTCAGAAGCGAAGGTGTCATGGGGACTCCCAAGCTTGTGGCTGGCATCTGAAGTCTTGGGCTGACCTGGCAGTCTGGAGGACTGTGTCCTTTAACTTGTGAGATGTGACCTCACTTCAGGTGATTAGGGTCAGAGGAAGAAGTACTGCAGATGCAACTGGTGTCGGAACAGAAATGGCAGAGAAGTGAACCGGATGTGATATGTCCTTACAGTTGGTGTTGGAGAAGTGGGATTTTGACTTTTTCCTCATAAAACCCAAAGAAGCTTCTAGGGGCAGTCAATCCTCTATTCACAAGGCAAGCTACAGTTTGATTTCAGCAAAACATAAACCCTTATGTTAAACGAATAAAATTCATTTTGAATGTTATGTGTTTTCTAGTTTATATTCAATTTGCAGATGTTTAGATTTTACAGTTGTTTGATTAAGTTGGTTAAGGTATTTTTGCCTAATTTTAAGTTTACAAACATTTAAGTAATATAATAACAACAAGTCTAAGTATCAGTGAGAATCTTTTACCCTTAAAACATACACTAAAAGAAAGGCTAGCCTAGGGCTCTGATCACCCCTTATCTCACCTCCTGTGGATGCTCAAAGACTAACTTCAAGGGCCGGCTCTAAGATGGATGATGCTGGATGTGTGTTTACGCATCTGGGTGTTTAGTGTTTGCCAGTTCCTCACATCACTGTCCAGTGTTCATCTATATATCCTGACCCTCTTCCTCTGAGTTCCCCCATAATAGCCAGGACAACATTTCCCACACAGGGTGGATGGTCACTGATTCAGTGACCTGAAGCTGGAATTTTCCAATCACAAGACTCACGAAAGATAAAGGCGAGGCACATGACCAAGAGAAGGCTGGCTGGTCTGTGGGAGGAGGCGGAGACCCAAGGAGGGCTAAGACAGGTGAGAGAGCCTAAGTCACGCCACGGGCCCAGCCATCTCCAGAGAGAGAGACGCTCCTCCCCAGTATGTTAGATCTAAATTCCCCCACTTGACACATGAAAATCCCATTCCAATGTGCTAGTGCTTGGAAGTCTTTTATGGGGCCTATCAGACATTCTCATGTATTCAAGTCATTAACAGGCATCTGATTTGATTCTCAAATGGCCCTATGAGGGCATCTCCATTTTACAGAAGAAGAAATACAACCTCAGAAAGAGTGCAAGTTGCCTGACATTATTGGACTTGTACACGGTGGGACAGGGCTTGAAACCAGGTCTGGCTCCAAGTCCAGTCCAGTCCAGTATTATTCTCACACCAGATGGGAACCTTGTAAGGACCTGAACCAAGGCAGATCAACCAGGAATGGACAAAAAACCAAAACCAAACCCAGTATCGTCAAGTCGATTCCGACTCTTAGTGACCCTACAGAACAGAGTAGAACTGCCCGATAGGGTTTCCAAGGTTGTAAATCTTTATGGAAGCAGACTGCCACATCTTCCTCCTGAACAGCAGCTGGTAGGTTCAAATCACCAACCTTTCAGTTAGCAGCTCAGCACTTAACCACTGGTCCACCAGGGCTATTTTTTTTTTCACCATAAAAATAGACTATCTATTCAAAATTTTTTTTAAAAAAAGGCTGTATAAAGGAAGCTGTGCCCCAGACTCTCCCTCTCTAGTTGGTTAATCTGCACCATACACTCCTCTACACACTTGCTTGTCCCCAGTTGTCTACCACCTCCTCCACAGGCCATTCAAGTTTCATGTTCTCCATGTCTTCTGTGTCACTACATCACACCCTTATGCATTATGCCTTGTTGTATATTTTTTGGAAGTTGTAGATATCCATCCGAACTGTTAGCTTCCTCCCTTCTAGATGAAAATTTTTTATACTGAAATATTTTACACTGAGCCTCAGAGAGACTAAGTAACTTGCCAAAGGTCATCCAGGGTCAGAGCCGGACATTTAATTAGCTCTGAGCCCTATGTCCATTCTTCCCACTGCCCCCATGTTGCTTCCAGTTACACCTCCCAGCTCCTCCAGTCCCTGAAGAAGAAGAATGATGTCTCCTTTGTCTTTCTTTATACCCTAATAGAGTTCAGTGCTCAGTGACAGACAATCACAAATCCCATGTGAAAGCAAGGTGGAAAGGAAGAAGAGAGAAGGAGGGAAAGAGAGAGGGAGGGAGGGGGGTACTCACTCTTGCAGAGACCGGTCTGAATCATCAGCATTTGCTGTCCCCAGGTCTGAGTCATAGGACATGGGCTCCTCAGAACAGTCTGGACTCTTGGAGCCATTTTCTTGGAGAAGGCCGCTATCGGAGTTCAGGCTGCAGGACAACTGGGACGAACTGGCGGTGTCCAGGCTGAGGGAGGAGGCAGTGAACTTCCTGTTCCGCCGGATTTTATGGCCTGAGTGCTGGACTTCGATGTCCTCTGAGCCCGAGGAATGGGAAATTGAATCCAGGGACTCCTTCCGCTGTAGTTCTGCACCAGAGGTAGTGACAGGGTCTAGCTCAGAGAGTGGGCAAAGCCCGGAGAGAGCCAGTGGGGTGAGTGTCCACTCGTTTAAGATGGCAGACTTGTAGGAGAGTTCAAAGGACAAAGACGTTAGTCCCTGCAGGAAGCTAAGGAGAAACTCGCCCTCCTCGGCATCTCGAAGCAGGGCTGTGGGCTGATAGTACTCACACAGCCGGGCCTGCTCCTGGAGGAGCAGCTTCAGGTAGCACTCCATCAGTCCATCATTGAGGGCCAGTCGGAGCCATGCCCGGCAGCGGCCCACATCCGTGTTCACAAAGTCCAGGTGCTCCAATTCTGAGATGATGTGTCTGGGAAGGGGGAAAACAGACTTGTTTCAAGTAACTACCTCAAATCACTGAGATGTCATTTTATCCACTAGTTAACAAGAATCAATAATAATGATTGTAAACACACACAGACATGACAAATCCTGGATAATAGTGTTTTAAGGGGAATTTAGAAATATCTAAGCTATAACCCCCAAGGTTTTGAGGTTGGTGTCATAAATTTCCATGTTTATTACAACTATCCCTTGGACCCCTGGCATCGATCTACTCATCTAAGATATGTCTGCTGAGGCCCTAAGCGCAAGCTCCTTGGAGCTGTGAAGATACAGGGTAAAGACATGGTCTCTGCCCACAGCAACTGCCTATCAAGGGCACATGGGTTTTGAGCCCTATTTCTGGCATCATTTAAGGGTTAGAGTGAGTAAAATACCATAGAAAAGGCAGCCCTGAGGGATTTCAAGAGACAGAGACAGAAGGAGAACCTTCTAAGCACAAGAGACTGACAGGAAAAAGACATAAAAGGGTAGGGGAGCAATGGACGTGTAACAGGAGTGGTGAGCACTCTGATTACAACACGTGGAGGTGATTCAGTTGCAAAGCCAGGTAGTAGAGGGTCTTCAGTATCAAACTGATAAGGCAAAGTGGCGCAATGGTTGGTTTCACAACAGGCTGTGCATCAGAATCACCTAGGGAACTTGATGAGGTTACAGATCCTGAGGCCCCAACCTAGTGAATCAGACTCAAGAGGACTAGCAGCAGCCCCAGAACGGCATTTGGGAGCCTTATGGGCTACAGGTTTTTGTGCATGACAGTGACTTGGCCATAACTATGCAGATTTCAGGGTGGATTTATCTGAACCGAAAGACCAGACCCCAAGTCTACCAAACTCAGTTCCTGTATCCCTTGGTTTGAGGAAAATGCCCCTCCTCTGAGCTACCCTAGTGCTGTGTGCATGTCTCCTCCATGGACGGGCTGACCACACTCTACTTGGCTCAATAACTGAGCTCTCAAGTTGCTTAAGCTCAGTAACTGTTGACCTGCTGACTGACCTAATGGAAGACAGAGTAAGATAAGGGGGACAATTAGAAAGCCATTGTTAACCAGGAACAAAGTAAGAACCTGAGATAGGACAGTGGTTGTAGGCATGGAAAGGAAGATCAGAGACTAAGAAGGCACCCTGAGCCTGAAGGTGGCATTTAATAGCCCTTAGAGGCACAGTGGAGCCCTGGTGGCGCAGTGGGGAGCCATGGTGGCAAAGAGGTTAAGAGCTACAGCTGCCAACCAAAAGGTCAGCAGTTGAATCCACCAGCTGCTTCTTGGAAACCCTGTGGAGCAGTTCTACTCTGTCCCATAGTGTCATTATGAGTTGGAATTGACCTGCAACAGGTTTAATTTTTGGTTAAAGGCATAGTGCCAGATACTTTTTGGGCAGGGCCAAAAAGACAAATGTCTCACAGGTGAATATTCACATGTTTCACCTGGATTCCACTCCTTAAAAAATACCATCCCTACTTACAAGTAAAATATTTAGCACATAGATGTTCAAACATTCTAAGGCAGGGTTGGCAAACTTCTTTTATAAAGTGCCAGATAGTAAATTTTTTAGGGTTCTTGGGCCATAGAACCTCTGCTGCAACTACTCAACTCTGCTACGGTTGGGGAAAAACAGTCAGAGATAATATGCGTATGAATGGGTATGGCGGTGTTCCAACAAAAATTTTTTTTAAAAAAATAGGTGGTGGAACAAATTTGGCCCATGAGCCCTAGCTTGCCAACTCTCATCAAACGCAATGTTTCCCAAACTTTTCACATTGTGACAAACATACAAAATGTTTGTCTGGAACCCTCAAGTAAACAGGAGAGGCCGTTTCTGCCAAAGGAGGCCAGCCCTGGGGCGCAAAGCAGCCCCAGATCAGCCTTTGAGGGCTAAGGGGCTCAAAATCTAATGGCACCCTGGCGGGGAAGCTTGGTCTAAGGATAAACCCTTCAACTATCTCCATCCACTACCTCTACACTACAACACAGAGAAGCTCTGTAATAAGTCTTCCTCACAGCTAAAGAGGAAGAGCCAAGCGTCCCACACTCAGAAACTCCTCCCCAACACAAAGCTTCTCCAGGCTGAGCTCACTTGTGGGTAATGGCTTTCAGGAGGGGCCAGAAGACAGGCTGAGGCAGAGGCTTCTGGTGGGCACTTTTCTTCCTCTTTCCTCCAGCCTCAGCTCGGATGTGCTTGGCATGCAGGCCATGGATAAACACAGCCTCCAGGGCACTGCACATGATGTTGGCATCTCCGTCTTCACTGGTGACCACTGTGTCTGAGGACACGTACTGTTTCTGCAATGCCTTCACTGATCCCACCAGCTTCTTCTTGATGACCTAGGTAGTGCCAAACATAACACAAGCCTTTAGAGAAACATTCCAGGGGATGTAACTCCGCCTGTTGGCAAACACATGCACGATCACACAGGCAACCTATCTCAAATCCATTTTTTGTAAACTCCCATTTTATCACCAGTAAGATGATGGAGAAGGGGCAGGATCTCCTCAGACCTTGCTTCCGCCATAACTTTTCTCAACCGGAAGCCTCTCTTTCTGGATAGTGTCCATTCATTTAAAAGTGAGAAAAGCTGATGAAATGGTGGTCTCTCCTTTCCAACCCTAACCCTCCCTTGCTTGCCTACCGGGATGGCAGCCCGGGCGTCCAGTCCATCCTCCACCACTGAGAGCATTTCCACTAGTGCAGCAGCTCCCACAGAGAATCACATGACACCTGCAGAGAAAGATGGGCCAGATGAGCAAGCTCCCACGTCACTCCCTTTCTTAGGCAGAGTCCCCACCCAGCAGGCAGCCGGAGGTCAACAAATCTTACTCAAACTGCAACTGAAAGGCCTTCTGAGTACAAATACAGAAACCACAGAGTGGATTCTAAGGAAGCAAACAAGGAAAAAAGTCAGAGGGCTCAGACCTCGGGAGGTGAGGAGCCCTGTGTGCCACGGGCGGATCTGCCCCAAGGAGTGGGCAGCAAGGGCTCTTTACGCCAAATGCTGGCAGAGTGCCAGTGTCCATGGGATATTTTTGTTTTGTTTTGCGGGGTGGGGGGTGGTCCAGGAGAATGACAGGCTGATTTAGATACAAAGATGAGGGTGCAAGGGGGATGCTGGAGGTGCCAAGGATCCACTGGGACCAGGATGCAGGGCCTCAGAATTCATTCCCCCTGACTCCTGCTCCAGTCCCATGCCTGCCAGCTCAGCATTGAAAATTATAACTGAAATGGCTTCAAAAAGGAAGGAGTCATCTGCTACACTTCCGCTTTTCCTTCAGGCTATGAAGGTCTGGCTTCAGCAGCACTGCGACACGTCTAAATGGGGCCAACAAGGGTTCTAATCTCAGTTTTGCCTCTAACCAGCTAGGCATGCTTGGCAGGGTAAGAGACCCCTCTGATGGGGATTAGGAATGTGTGTAAAATGCCTAACACAGGGCCAGACATATACCAAAATGAAACCCAAACCAAACCCGCTGCCATCAAGTTCAACTCATAGCGACCCTATAGGACAGTGCAGAACTGCCCCCTAGGGTTTCCAAGGAGCACCTGGTGGATTCGAACTGCCGACCTTTTAGGTTAGCAGCCGTAGCGCTTAATCACTACACCACCAGGGCTTCCAACATATACCAGGTGCTCAGTAAATGGTATCTCTGATCCCAGTAGATGAGGCCACCCAAACACGCAAAGAATGCCACTGCTTAAATGAGTGTGCACAAACAGCTGAAGTCAGTGCACAGTGAAATCCGCTTGTTAATGGAAAAAAGTTTTCCTCTTTTCTATTGCTGAAGCCCTCAGCTTCCCTTGAAGGCACAAGTGCTGTTCCAAGGAAGAGGTGGGGCAGGCCCCATCTGCAGGGCAATGGGGAGCCAGGTCCCAGGTCCTGGGACAAGGTCGGCTCCACCAAGGATGAGCAAGGCCTCAGGGCAGCTGGCTTCCTCCCCCAGGGCTGAAGGGAGCCTGAGCGTGAGGATGCTGCTGGCTGGCCCAGTCCCACCACAGCAACTTGGACAGACCCGAAAGGGCAGGCATATTCACATCTAAACAAACCTCTAGTGACCACACAAGGAGCCCTGGTGACACAGTGGTTAAGCATTTGGCTGCTAACTCAAAGGTCAGCGGTTCAAACCAGGGCTTCAAAACATTTATTTGGGTTCAACCCCCCACTGAGATTTTGCATTTCTAACAAGTTTCCAGGTGATTTTAACGCTGCTGGTTAGGAACCAGTTATGAGAACCACTAGTAGAACAGTGGTTCTCAGCATTTATTATGCATGAGAATCACCTGGGGATCTTATTAAAACATAAATTCTGATTCAGTATATCTGAGGTGGAAATGCAAATTTTCAGCAGGGGTTTGAACCAGAATGAACCAGTTCAAAGCCCTATAATCAACGAAGAATAGAGTATTCTTAACCCCAGAAACTACTGCTGAGATAATCTTTAAACCTTACACCAAAAATATTCCCTGAAGTCTTCTTTCAGCCAAACAACAGTTTAGCTTAAGTAGTAAACAATATCTGTCTTGACCACTGTGCTTTTTTTTTTTTTTAAATTGTACTTCTGGTGAAGGCTTACAGAACAAATAGTGTCTCATGAAACAGCAGTATACATATTGTTTTATAACATCGGTTAACAACCCCACAACATGTCAACCTTCTCCCTTCTCGACTTTTTTTGGTGAAAATATACATAGCCAAAGATACACCATTCCAAACATTTCTACATGCACAGTTCAACGACATCGACTACGCTCTTCCAATTGTGCTGCTATTCTTACTTCTGATGAAGGCTTACAGAACAAAATAGTTTCTCATTTCACAGTTAGTACACATGTTCCCCTATGACAATGGTTAACCACCTCACAACACATCAACACTACCCTTACTCAACCTTGGGTTCCCTATCACCAGCTTCCTTGTCCCCTTCTGCCTTCTGGCCCTTGTCCCTGGACTGCTGTACCTCATTAGTCCCATTTGGTTTTAAGGGGCTGTCCACTCCCAGGTTGAATGGTGAACGCATTGTGCTCTTTTAAGAACTATCTATATAGGATCAAATTGACAACAGCAACTTGAAAGATTAGATAGGAAACTTAGTGGGCAATGAGCTTATGTGAATGGAAGGACAACTTGGAAAAGGAGGGTGAGCATGGTCGCACAACTCAAAGAATGTTATCAGTGTCACTGAGTTGTACATATACAAACTGTTGAACTGGTTTATGTTTTTGCTGTGTATATTCTCCACAACAAAAAACAAAGAAAGGAAGAAAGAATAATAGAGTATTCTTAGGGGTGAGTGTCAGTAAGTGGGTGCTCCAGCCAAGTAATCCTCTGCTAAACCAAATTAACCTGAAGCTAAGAAGTCAGAGCCAGGCCAGGCAAGAAACTGTCTCCTAAAACAAAGTGTCAGAAAGCCACAAAGTGACTGACAACAGCTCAGAGAAATCCAGGAGGAGAGCCAGCCACTTGACAATTCACAAAAACAGGACTGAGACTTTGGGGTTCAAGCCACAATTCAGGGCATATCTTTCTATGAAGGAAGGAAGCCAAGTCACCCTACCTATTCACATCTATTCCATAACGTCTTAGAGGCAGGAAACCAGCTCAGAGGCAGGAATGTGACCATCCAGGACACAAGAAATCGCTGGTGGAATCAGAATGGGATTTTGTGTCTCCTGACTGCTGGGGCAGCACTCCATCATCCTGCGGCCCAGGCCTCAAATCTACCGTCATATGGGATTGGTTTCACTTCCTGTTCTCAAGCACTTTTCATCAATACAAAATCAAGAGAGGTATAGCTTCAAGGAAACCCTACAGTGAAGGGAGCAACAAGAGAACTTGGGCAACATCATAAACTGCTCTCGAAAGATTACAGTGAAAGTCTGGGGTGGAGAGAAGGTGGTTTCTGCCCTTTTAAAAACTCCAAATCACGTGACACAGAGACTACGTCTACTTCCACTCCTAAGCACTGATTTATCCTTATACAGCTCTCCAGAGTGATCAAAGCAAGCTTTTCTGATCTCATTTTCTAACTTCATTTAATTCTTACAACAATCCTGTGAGAGAAGGATGATTATTTCCATTTTACAGGAAAGAAAACCGAAGCTTTGCAGAAATAGACCTCAGGTAATGAACAGAATTCTCTGATTTCCGCATCCCAAGTCCCGTTTCTTTCCGACAGATCAAACTGTCTCAGGTCTCTGGCTCAATGAGATTCAGGCAAACATTACTTACAGATTTTTTAAGAGATATGCAGAAGTTCTATTTTATCTATAATCAAATAAGTAACAATAACAATAAAGCCAGTAACAATCTTGCCGGTCAGATCTGTAGCCCCAATCACCTGAGCCGAGGTCCATCCCACAGTGCCCAAGAGCTGCCTTCCTTAAATGTTCTAGCACACAGTTAGGAAGGAATTGTCTTGGTTCTTTCTCTTCACTATACTTCCTGGCTTCCTATACATGTCCAATTTCACTTCCTCTGGAGACCAAAGAAGAAAGAAAAGAGAAGAATGGCTTAGGTGAAGACTTACATTAAAAGAAGAAGTGAATGGCTTCACTGCTCTCAAAGCAAGTCAGTAAACAGCAATCTCTTCTCTTTAGACTTCTCAGCCACTCGCAACAGCCTTCCCTGTACTGGCTGAATCTAACTGCAAACCTGGCTGTTCAGAACAGCCTGGCATAAGCCATCCAGCTGCTGTACCAATAGATGACACATGTTTTTTCAGGTGGAAAAGAATGACAAAGTTGTCAGTATGGAAAAGAATGACAGAATTATCTTCTGATTCAGAAAGGCAGCTGATCTTTCAGACACGTGAGCGCTGAATAACTAGCATTTTCCTTCCACCTGAAGAAATCCAGGTTGGATTTCTGGACAATTGTCCTGTGTGGGATGGGGATGAGGGTGGACTCTGATGCAATTAAATGCCAGTGGAAGGTGAGAAACTTCTAGAAGTTTCTGATTCCCAGACCAAGGGCTAGTGGGCCAGGGCAGACCCGTGAAGTTGGTGAACAATGCATATCTTTCTTTCCTCCCTCCTCCCTTCCATCCAATAATCCTGTCTCCCCCATATTCCTGACCCATATCCCATAGGATTCCAGATAGGACCAAATTCTGAATAAATGAAAACAGGAACTTTGCCTGACTCATTCACCACTGCATTTCCAGTGCCTAGAACAGTGCCTGGCACACAGTAGTGCTCAATAAATACTTGCTGAATGAATTGATGAATGAAATAAAAACAAGGCACAGGGCAGTACTACTATTTCCATTTCAGACTGTGGGAAGTTAAGGTATACAAATTCTAAGTGGTGGGGCCATTATGTTACTGTTATGGATTGAACTGTGTCCCCCAAAAGTGTGAGCCAACTTGGCTAGGCCATGATCCCCAGTATTGCGTGACTGTCCACCATTCTGTTATCCGATGTGGTTTTCCGATGTGTTGTAAATCTTACCTCTATGACATTAATCAGGCAGGATTAGAGGCAATTATGTTAATGAGGCAGGACTCAATCTACAGGATTAGGTTGTGTCTTGAGTCAATCTCTTTTAGATATAAAAGAGAGATGGGAGCAGAGAGACAGAGGGGCTCATTACCACCAAGCAAGAAGAGCCAGGAGTGCACATCCTTTGGACCCAGCGTCCCTGTGCTGTGAGAAGCTCCTAGACCAGGGAAGATTGATGACAAGGATCTTCCCCCAGAGCCAACAGAGAGGGAAAGCCTTCCCCTGGAGCTGGCACCCTGAATTCTGACTTCTAGCCTCCTAGATTATGAGGAAATAAATTTCGGTTTGTTAAAGCCATCCACTTGTGGTATTTCTGTTACAGCAGCACTAGATAACTAAGACCATTACTTTTTCCATTAAATCAAACTGTGGATAAGGCTGAAAACTGTGCAGATATATTGCACTTTAATGGGGGGATACTGAGGTAGAACTATATTCAATTTTTAAGGAATGACAGACTATAACGGTAAAATGGTAAGCAAAGACAAGGGGTCCTCTTGGGGGCCCTTTCAAATTACTGTATGAGGATGGCCAACTCATCTAAAGCCAGGCCACCAGAATGTGGAGAGGACATGCACCAAAAAGCTCCAGGAGACTATAAATGCTGAGCATGGGGCCTGGGTGCCTCAGGATGTTTCTCTGCCTCAGTTACTCTAAGATAACTTGGCCACCTGTATCGTAAGTAACCTAAAACAGTTAAAACTCAATGATCCAGCACCTGCAAAAAAAAGGAAGTGATTCAATGGCATCTGTCTCCATCTAGGTCTCAGCCTCCCCGGGACCCACTCACTTATACTCTTCACAACATGCAACATCACCCCTGGCACCCATCATGTCCCCTGTGTTCAGTGTTGGGACAGACTTACAATCAGCCCTGGCAGGAAGAAACACTGGGTTCTGTGACCATGGCCAACCTCACACAGTGGCACTTCGAGGTTCTCAAGGCCAGAACACCAGCCAAAACGAAGTGATGGCTTCTGCTGCCCCAGGCCTAATGAGCTAGATGAGTGACTGTCCCTCACCTTCCAAGTATATGGATGATGCCTACCATTCCAGCAGTCAGCATAAGAAATGTAGTATGAATGCTAGAAACAATGTCCCTGGGAAGAGGTACCGAGTATCAGGCACTGGGAAAAACCTTGACTCCAGAGGGGCCTACTCCTTGACACTTATTTACCATCTGAGGCCCTGCACACACCCATTCAAGCTGTTCAATCTCTAATTGCCCGGCTCTAAACAAGCACCTAGATTTGGCTGCCCAGGGGTAGCTGGTGAGGTTGGCAGGGGATGCAGGTGAATGGGGGCTGGGTCAAGCGAAGAATAAGTGGGAAGAGTTCGGAAGGGGCCAGCAGAGGTGAAAGGACACAGAGGCTTGTTTTTCGAGAAGACTGGGTGAGGGTTAGCAGGAATTTGGGGCAGTAAGAGTTGGGGGCAGTTTAGCAAAGACTTAAGGAATGGCATGTCCTCAGGATGGTAGGAGATGGAAAGCTGACTGAGGTTATAAAGTGGAGGAAGTATACGGTGGGCTAGGGAGTTAGAGACCAAGTCTGTGAGGAAAGAAGATACATATAAAACCTGGGATAGGACTATGATCAGAGTTATCAATAAGAAAGGGGTGAGCTCAAGAGGGCACCTACTTTGGTGGTGGGTTTTAAATGAGAGCAGACCTCAAGGAGCAGAGCAGGGGTGTGTGGGAGATTGGGATAAGAAAGCTGAACCAGAAAAGGGGGAGAAACCGGAACAGTGAACTGGGGGAGGTTTGCGTGGTGCATTAGGATCGCCAGAGAGGTTGAGGGGTGAGGATGAGACATGTTAGGAGGAGGCAAAGGGATGTGGTCGAGACCGCGGTTGGAACTGGGCTAGAGGGAGGTCGGGGGTGAGGGTGCACTCACCCAAGAGGGATGGGGTAAGAGCGGGAGTCAGATCACGGGTGGGAGAAGATGGAGGGGACGGCCCTGAAGTGGCAATGCAGGCCGAAGGCTGAGGTCGGAGCGGGGCGGACTGGGCCAGGGGCGGGGCGCGGGACTTGGGCGGGGAAAGGTTGGGGGTATCTGAAGTCGGACAGTCTCAAAGCAGCCAGGGTTTGGGATCACGGAGAGAGCTGGGGGCCCATCGTCCGCTTGCATCTCAGCCCCGGTGCCCCTCAGCTGCCCTCCTCGCCCCCTTACCCCTGACTCACCAAAGGGAGCAGGAAAGGGACGGCAGTCACTCCCGTCGGCTGCAGCCCCTCAGCCACGAACCGGAAGCTGCAGCGCTCCGGCGACTGACAACAGGAAGTGGCGCCAGCGGCGTCTGACGCCATCTCGTTGGGTTGGCGCTCTGGCCCGGCCTCCGGCCAGCGGAGCCAATCGTGGAGCCCGGTCGGGTCGCGGGGCGGGGCCAGCCTCTCTACGCCGTCGACTATTCTCAACCTCCGGAGCAGGAGCTGAGTCTGGAGGCTTGGGACCCGAGGGCTGTCCTTTGGCGCTCGCGTCCAACAGGGTCTGCGTCAGATCTTGGCTTCTGGGTTCCTGACCTCGCTCGGCCTCTGCACCATCTGCGTCACCTTGGAGCCATCACTTCTACTCTCGCAGCCGCAGGCTGCCCACTTGTAAAATGGGACAGTAATGCTGTTCCTGCTTTTGCTTCCTGGAGGGCACCAGCGCAGCCCGGCGCGCGGAGCGGGCTAAGTTGGAATCTTTCCCCGGAGGCTCGCAGGGAAAACATACATGTTATGGCTACACCTTATGCCAGGGGAGCGTCCTGAGGTCCCCTGGGCGCTCTTCTGTAGTCCGCCCATCCACCCCGCGCGGCACAAAGCTCAAGGGTCCGCTCATTCTCATCTAGCCATGTAGTTAGTTGTTTTCTTTCCATCGTAGAATGTGACATTTCTCTTTCAAATGGACTCAGAACAAAAAGCAAAAAGTAGCAACCGCAGCGAAGTTTTCTCAGGGCCGCGTGCTTTTGGGCACCTTACCTGGGCGTGTCTTGGTCAAATGGGGGCCTGAGGGCCTGAATATGAGCCGGCAACGGGGTGGGGGGTGGGGTACCGCTACATGCAAGTCTTTAAGAACATACAGCGGGTGCTTGGGAAACAGCCTAGTTCTTGTGAGCAAGCGCCACTGATTTTGACCGGGGACCGAAGCTGCGTCAGATTCTCCAGGAAGTAAAGTGACACAGACAGGTCTGGAGAGGTCGTGGTCCAAGCTCCTGCTTCCATTCTAATGCGGCAGTTGTGGGTGTGGCCTCCGACTGCGTGGAGCGAACTGCCGCTTCAGTAATTCTCTTTGCAGGAGTGACAACCGCTCCTCTGTTTTAGGCTGGATGGGTCTGGGTGCATTCCGGAGAATTAATGCTTGATGTTTGAGCAAGATTAGAGGTGAGGACAAAGAGACAAAGTATTCCCTTGGTGTTAAACTAATTTTAAGCAAGGTGGCCAGGAAGATTTAGTTGTGAAATCCAGTTACTTTTGGCAAATGGATAGTGTTTTTGGCGATAATTGGTCCCGTGAGAGCGTCGGTGACTTGGCACAAGCATGCTCTCCCCTCAAATCGAGCACACAGTGTCCTCGATTATTCCACTCCCCTCCCCCCGCCCCCCGGAGGGCTGTGAGGAACCCCGCGGAGTAACCTCTAGTTTACCCTTTTCGGGAATCCGCAGTCGCCAGTCTTGCCTCCCCGCCCTCTCTGGGCAGAGTCCGCTACCTTGTGGTGTTCTCATCTAGCTCTACCCTCTTTTGGGAACACAGACCCCTTTGTGTCGCCAAATAAAGCCATGGATTCTCGGGGGTGGGAGGAGGGAAAATGCACAAACATTGCGCCCGTTTCCACACACTTAAAAATGCGTAAATGGACCGTGGCCCACCCACTGGACTCCAGATGAGGGGGAAAAAACCAACGCACATTAGTGTGACATAGGGGCGATTCACCGCTGCCAACAAGAAGAAGTGTGACTTGAGCAATAATAACGGTGGGACCAGAGAGGGAAATCTGAATGGTATCCTGGAGTAGCTGACTTTGAGCTGAGACTTCCAAGTGAGTAGGGGAATCCAGGCGAAGGGACAGTTACCACCACCCATCTGTCAGTTTGTCTTACTGTGGTGGCTTGCAGGTAGCTATGATGCTGGAAGCTATTCCACTGGTATTTCAAATATCTGCATGATCACCCATGGTGGATAGGTTTCAGCGGAGCTGCCAGACTAAGACAGTAGGAAGAAAGGCCTGGTGATCTACTTCCAAAAATTAGCCAATGAAAATTTTATGGATCACAACAGCATGTTGCCCTATATAGTGCCGGAAGATGAGCCCCCTAGGTTGGAAGGCACTACACAGTGACCACAACAATGGACTCAAACATGACAACTATCACGAAGATGGCACAGGACAGGCCAATGTTTTGTTACGTTGTACACAGGGTCACCATGAGTTGCAGCTGACTCCATGGTGACTAAAAACAACAGGGCTATTCAAAATGGAATTAGGAGAACCAAAGTCATCAGAATCCCCTGGGGCAGGTTCAAAATACAGATTCCTGAGTCCCACCCCATCCCTAGGGAGTCACTTTACAATGGGATTCAGGAATTACCCCTCCCGTCCCCTACCCTCACCACGGATAGATCTGAAGCATAATTAAATATGAGAATCTTTGCCCTAAATAACCCCTTCTGGCAGTTTCTCTATTTTTAATCTTCAAATCAGACCTCTAGGCCTAACCTAGGAGACCGGGGGGACGGGAAAAAAAACTTACAGAACATGGACACTCCTACTGTTTACCCGGTTGGCACTGTGATCGAGGCTTATATTCCTTTTCAAACACCCGTTATTATCCTCGTTGTACAGGCTAAGAGAGGTTAAGCAACTTTGTAAAAGCTGGATTCTCACCCAGGTCTTTCGAGTTGGACCAGCAGCATAGTTCAGTAGCTGAGCAGGGGCCTTCGGACCCTGGACTACTTGGGTTGGAATCACAGCTGTACCCCATACTGTGTGCTGGGCTTTCCTTAAAACAGTGCAGGGCTCAGGGCCACCCAACAAGTACGGGGCCATCTAAGACAACTGCCACAGTGTCACCATTTTTCATAGGCCCCCTGACACAGCACTGAAGACAGAAATTTCTAAACTGAAATTTATTGATGCTCAGAAAAGAGAAGTAAGTCACAACCCTCCATGGTCCCCTGCCCCCAAGCATAGGGCTCAGGGTGTGTTACCTCAGGCAAGTTCCAGAAACTCTCTGAACCTCAGTTCCTCAGTAGCATTGCTGTTAGGTGTTGCTGAATTGGTTCCGACTCATAGCGACCAGATATGCAACAGAATGGAATGCTGCCCAGTCCTGTGCCACCTTCACAATCATTGCTATGTTTGAGCCCATTGTTGCAGCCACTGTGTCAATCCACCTCATTGAGGGTCTTCTTCTTTTTCCCTGATCCACTGCTTTACCGAGTATGATGTCCTTCTCTAGGGATTGGTCCCTCCGGATAACATGTCCAAAGTACATGAGACGAAGTCTCGGCCATCCTTGCTTCCAAGGAGCACTCTGGCTGTACTTCTTCCAAGACAGACTTGTTCCTTATTCTAGCAGTCCATGGTATATTCAATATTCTTCACCAAGACCATAATTCAAAGGCGTCAATTCTTCTTTGGTCTTCCTTATTCATTATCCAGCTTTTGAATGCATATGAGGTGATTGAAAATATGGCTTGGGTCAGGTGCACCTCAGTACGCAAAGTGACGTCTTTGCTTTAAACACTTAAAAGAGGTCTTTTGCAGCAAATTTGCCCAAGGCAAAGGTTGTTTGATTTCCTAACTGCTGTTTCCATGGGCGTTGATTGTGGATCCACGCAAAACGAAATGCCTGACAACTTTAATCCTTTCTCCTTTTATCATGACGCTGTTCATTGGTCCCGTTGTGAGGATTTTTGTTTTCTTTATGTTGGGTTGTAATCCACACTGAGGGCTGCAGTCTTTCATCTTTATCAGAAGGTGCTTCAAGTCCTTTTCACTTTCAGCGAGCAAGTTTGTGTCATCTGCATATCACAGATTGTCAGTGCATCTTCCTCCAGTCCTGATGCCTCGTTGATCATATAGTCCAGTTGTTTGGATTATTTGCTCAGCATACAGATTGAATAGATATGGTGAAAGGATACAACCCTGACACACACTTTTCCTGATTTTAAACCATGCAGCATCTATCCCCTTGTTCTGTTTGAACAGCTGAATCTTGTCTATGTACAGGTTCCACATGAGCACAATTAAGTGTTCTAGAATTCCCATTCTTCCCAATGTTATCCAAAATTTGTTACGATCCACACAGTCAGATGCTTTGCATAGTCAATAAAGCACAGGTAAACATCTTTCTGGTATCCTCTGCTTTCAGCCAAGATACATCTGACATCAGCAATGATATCCCTCGTTTCTTGTCCTCTTCTGAATCCAGCTTGAATTTCACACAGTTCCCTATCGATGTACTGCTGCAATCATTTTTGAATTATCTTCAGCAAAATTTTACTTGGATGTGATATTAATGATATCATTGGATAATTTCTATGTTCTGTTGGGTCACCTTTCTTTGGAATGGGCACAAGTATGGATCTCTTCCAGTCTATTGGCCAGGTAGTTGTCTTCCAAATTTCTTGGCATAGTGAGCACCTCCAGTGCTATGTCGTTTGTTGAAACATCTCAGCTGGTATCCCATCAATTCCTGGAGCCTTCCTGTTTTTTGCCAATGCCTTCAGTGCAGCTTGGACTTCTTCCTTCAATACCATTAGTTCTCGATCATATACTACTTCCTGAAATGGCTGAACATCAACTGATTCTTTTTGATACAGTCACTCTGTGTATTCCTTCCATCTTCTTTTGATGCATCGTTCAATATTTTGCCCATAGAATCCTTCAGAATTGCAACTCAAGGGATGAATTTTTACTTCAGTTCTTTCAGCTTGACAGATGCCGAGTGTGTTCTTTGCTTTTAGTTTTCTAACTCCAGGTCTTTGTACATTTCATTATAATACTTTAGTTTGTCTTCTCGATCCCTTTGAAATCTTCTCTTCAGCTTTTACATCGTCATTTCTTCCATTCGCTTTAGCTACTGTATGTTCAAGAGCAAGTTTCAGAGTTTCTTCTGACATCCATTTTGGTCTTTTCTTTCTTTCCTGCCTTTTAATGACCTTTTGCTTTCTTCATGTATGATGTTCTTGATGTCATTCCGCAACTCGTCTGGTCTTTGGTCATTAGTGTTCAATGCATCGAATCTATTCTTGAGATGGTCTCCAAATTCAGGTGGGATCTACTCAAGATCATCTTTTGGTTCTCATGGACTTGCTCTAATTTTCTTCAGCTTCAACTTGATCTTGCATATGAGCAATTGATGGTCTGTTTCTCAGTTGGCCCCTGGCCTTGTTCTGACTGATGATATTGAACTTTTCCATCATCTCTTTCCAACACATCCATCAGTTTGTCGTAATGTGGTGGCTTGCATGTTGCTGTGATGCTGGAAGCTATGCTACCAGTATTTCAAATACCAGCAGGGTCCTCCATGGTGGACAGGTTTCAACGGAGCTTCCAGACTAAGAAAGATAGACTAGAAATAAGGACTTGGTGTTCTACTTCTGAAAAAACTGGCCAGTGAAAACCTTCTGAACAGCAGCAGAACACTGTCTGATATAGTGCTGGAAGATGAGCCCCTCAGGTTGGAAGGCACTCAAAATGTGACTGAGGAAGAGCTGCCTCCTCAAAGTAGAGTCGACCTTAATGATGTGGATGGAGTAGTATTCAAGACCTTCATTTACTGACGTGGCGTGACTCAAAATGAGAAGAAACAGCTGCAAACACCCATTAATAATCGGAACGTGGAATGTCCGAAGTACGAATCCAGGAAAATTGGAAGTTGTCAAACATTAAATGGAATGCATAAAGATCGATATCCTAGGCATTAGTGAGCTGAAATGGACTGGTATTGGCCATTTTGAATCAGACAATCATTGGTCTACTATGCTAGGAATGACAAACTGAAGAGGAATAGCATTGCACTCGTCATCAAAAAGAACATTTCAAGATCTATCCTGAAGTACAGCACTGGCAGTGATAGGATAATGTCCATACACCTCCATGGAAGACCAGTTAATACAACTATTATTCAAATTTACGAACCAACCACTAAGGCCAAAGCTGAGGAAATTCATAATTTTCACCAACTTCTGCAGTCTGAAATTGATCAAACATGGAATCAAGATGCATTGATAATCGCTGGTGATTGGAATGTGAAAGTTGGAAACAAAGAAAAAGGATTGGTTGTTAGAAAACATGGCCTTGGTGATAGAAACAATATCAGAGACCTCATGATAGAATTTTGCAAGACCAACTACTTATTAATTGCAAGTACCTTTTTTCAACAATATAAATGGTTACTATACATGTGGACCTCACCGGATAGAAAACACAGTAATTAAATCGACTACATCTGTGGGAAGAGACGATGGAAAAGCTCAGTAGTGTAGTCATTACGTAGATATATTTCTTTATTTAATGGGCACTGATGGTACAATTATAATGAGGAGCTCCACAATTTTTTTTTTTTTTTGTAACATTAGAAAGAGATTCTTAGCTGAGTTTGTGCTCCAGAAGAAGAGTAAACCAAGAAAGAAGAAAAGGGAACCAGGAAATGAAGGCCCCAACCCAGGAAACAGTGAGAGGAAGTTGGGGGTGACAGCTGTGTGACAGGTCTAGGCAGTGACTAGAGCACACTAGAGGACAGATTTCCAGAAGAGAGGGCTCTAGGGAAAATGCAGACTAACTGCTATGGCAGAGCATTCCAGGAGAACTAAGGATATGATAATGTGAAGTCATAATGTCTACTAACTTATTTTGTTTTAGGCAAATTGCAAAGTAATCTGGTTATGACTACTCTGACACAGTAACCCTATATGGGGACTCCTAATTCCCAATTCATTTATTAAAATGTATTTTTAAATACATAGTACAAATGCATAGTATAAAATTCAAAGGGTACAGAAGGGTATATGGTGCTGCAGTCTTCCCATTTCCCTCCCTGAAGGCAACGACCATTACCAGTTTCTTGAGTGTCCTTCCAGAGTTATTCCACACCAGTGTTGTCCAATAGAACTTTTTGTAAAGATGGAAATAGTTGATACCTGCATTGTCCCCTATGGTAGCCAGTAGCTACATACAGCTAGTGAGTACTTGAAATGTGACTAGTGTGACTTAGGAGCTGACTCTTCAATTTGGTTTGTATTAATTTAAATTTAAATAGCCACAGTTTTATACATATAACACACAACACATAGTAGCATCTGTAAAAATGGCGTGGTGGCATTAGACCTAGTCTAACTTCGTGAAGGGGAGAGAGAATCACCTTAAGCATCAGCCCAAGGCTAATTCCTATGAGGTGGAGGTCAAATATACCTCCACCCTCCAACCCTTTTACCAAGTCTGTCCTTCCCACAGCGTTCTCTACTCTGCTGGGATCAATTCATTGCAATGGTCACGCAGAACTCACAGACCATACTCATAGTTATGGGGTTTATTAGGGAAGTAACAGGTTACAGTTCAGGATCAGGAACAACTCAAGATACAGTTCTTTGGTCAGGACAGCTTCTCGGCCATGCCTGCAGGAAGGCTTCTTTCTTGGCTCTCAGCCTCTTGGCCCCTCAGTCTGGCCTCTGCCCTGCTTGGGCAAGCGTTACAAAGTCCTTTAGCTCCACCAATAAGTGCCCTGAGGAACCCTACTCAGCCAGGAAACCTCCTGCCAAAGGCACTGAGCTCTCTAGTTCTGTGGGTCAGCCTGCCCGCTGTAGCCACCTTGCTCAGTGGGCTGGAAGCCCACCGCACTGCGTAGTGCCAGTTTCCTGGTTCTGCTGCCGCGCTTCCTTCTGCCGCTTCTCACCATATCACGCCTTCTCCAATGTTACACTTCTCTCTGTCTCCTGAGTTTAAGAGGCTCTTAGGGAACCTGGGTCTAAAGGACATACTCTATTCCTGGTTCTTCTTCTTGGTGGTAGTGACGTCCCTCAGCCCCTGCTTCTGTGATTGGCTCATTTTAAGCCTAGCAGGATGGTAAAATTTACCAATCCCCTACAAGAGTTCCATACACCTTATTTGCAAAGTCCCACCCCAAGGGTTCCATGCACTATATGTGCATTATTAGTAGGCTGTCCAATCCCCTTGGTGGGTCACAAGCACCTTATTTGCCTAGTACTACTCAATCATTTTGTGGGAGTCACAAGACCGTACATGGCTAAAAAGGCCGTATTAAGTAATTCACTGCACCACACGTACTATACATACCATACTACATCTTGTTTTGTTCACTTGTGTGCTGTCGAGCTGATTCTGATTCACAGCAACCCTACTGGTGACTATGCCATTCTTTAGGGTTAATCATGGCTCCCTTGGTTCTCCTTTAAAGTGCAAAGTCTCCTGGGAAAGGCAGCAATTAAGGTCAAGCATCTGGAGCCGATTTGGCTTTGCCCTTATTAGAGGGGCCGAGGGACTTTGGGGAACAGTGGAGGCTCTGATGGTGAATCTCACTGTTCCTAAGTTGTCCTTAAATCCATGTGGATCCCTGGCTACTTTGTGCCTTTAGACAGCCTTCCTCTTAGGGTATTTCAGGTTATAAGAATATTTCTAGTTTTAAATGGCCTCTAGAGAAAGAAACTTCACTAACCTGCTGTCTTAGTTATCTATTGTTGCTGTAAGAGAAATACCATGAGTTAATGGCTTTAACAGAAATTTATTTTCTCACAGTTTCGGAGGCTAAAAGTCCTAATTCAGAGCGCTGGCTCGAGGGGAAGCCTTTCTCTCTGCAGGCTCTGGAAGAAAGTCCTTTTCAGCTTCTGCTTCCTTGGAGGTCTCCATGTGTCTTGGCATCTGTCTTACCCCATCTCTTCTCTCTCTTTGCTCACTTGATTAATCTCTTTTTATCTCAAAAGAGATTGACTGAGGATACACCCTACACTAATCCTGCCTCATTAACATAACAAAGAAAACCAAGTCGGATTATAACCACAAGCAGAGAGGTTAGGATTTACAACACATTTTGGGGGGACATAATTCAATCCATATCACCTGCTTTCGTGTTTAACCCCATATACGCCTTTTCCTCTGGTGTTCCCTGTGGGAAGCAGTGGGCACAGGATTTGGTGTTATTTCTGGGTACAGATTCCAGCTCCAAATGGTCCAGTCTCTTTGCAGTTTATGGGGCGAATACATAGTATACACTGACCTTTAAGAGGCCGGTCTGTATTTCGTAAGGAATCACATGGGGAGAATAAAGGAATGACCTTTAATAATATTCCTTGAGTCATCACTAAGGTCAGGGCCTGTACTAGGCATTGACGGGAGGAGGGAGCTGTGGAGAGAAAGGAGATGGGATTCTTGCCTTGTCAGGGTTCCTGACCTAATAGAGAACAGTGGTTAAGTCTTTTTATTGATAGGCATCACCTGTCGCTATGCTCCATTTATAGGAAACTCCTAGAAGGGTAGAACCAGGGTATGTAACAACCAAACAAGGGCTTGTTCACATACTGGGGTATATAGAATTATTGGCCCCAGTTCTTCACCCTTCCCTGCATCCACACTCTTTTGTCTCTTTGTGGGCAGAGTGTACTTTCTTGTCCCCTGGCTTTGGCCTTGGCCATGTGACTTGCTTTGGCCCATGGAATGGGGCAGAAATGAAAGTGTGCCAGTTCTGAGTCTAGGCTTTAAGAGGCTGTACAAATTTCTGCTTGCCTTCTTATGCCTCTGCCTTCACCATGATAAGAGCTTCTCCTGGGTCACTGCTGACTCTTCAGTCTGGACCCCAGAATGAACACACTTGGGACAAAGCCACCCCAGCTAATCTGCAGAGCTGAACTAGCACAGAGTTAAAGCACAGCAGCCCCAGCCAACCTTCAGATCTGTGGGAGCTGTTATTTCAACTCATCAAGTCTGGGAATGGGTTATTACACAGCATTATTGTGGCCATATCTACCCTATACATATACTCTTTTATTAGGCTACCGGGTCAGCTGCTGCAATAGAGAACCAAAGAACAGTGGGTTAAATAACAGGGAAGTTTCTCAATCTTTCATGTAACAATCCGGCTAGGAGTCAGGGCTAGTTTAGTGGCCCCCTTGTCAGGGACCTAGGCTCCTTCTATCTTATTGCTCCATCATCCTTGGGGCATGGCCCTCATCCACATGAAGCCTTCATATGGATCACAGTTTAAGTCTTAATTTCCTTTAGCCCTATAGGTGAAGACACTTCACAGTATGATGCCAAACTACTCTCTAACACATACACTCTAAACTTGAACCACTTCCCACTTCTGCTTCAGGCCTCAGGATTTTTTTCTTTTCCTGAAGGTGTGCTTCTCTCTGCTCCACTGGTCCTCCACCCCCACTCTCCAGGCCTCAACAACAGCATCTCACTCATACCAGGTCCTCGGGAGCCAGAGCTGGTTGAGTCTGGGGCTTTCCAGGAGCAAGAGGCCCTGATCTCTGTGGAAGTGAGCAGTAGTCCAGGCTTACCTATGTTGGGAGTCCAAGGTAATACTCAGTTGTACCTCCCATTCTCACATCTTGTCATCAATCTTCCCCTGGTCAAGGAGCTTCTCAGAGCAGGGGCCTCAGGTCCAAAGGACGTGCTATGCTCCTGGTGCTTCTTTCTTGACTGTATGAGATCCCTTTGTCTCTCTGCTTGCGTCTCTCTTTTATATCTCAAAAGAGATTGACTTAAGACACAACCTAATCTTGTAGGTTGAGTGCTGCCTCATTATATAACTGCCTCTAATCCTGCCTCATTAACATCACAGAGGTAGGATTTACAACATATAGGAAAATCACATCAGATGACAAAACAGTGAACAATCATACAATACTGTGAATCATGGCCTAGCCAAGTTGACACACATTTATTTTTTTTATTTTATTGTACTTCAGGTGAAGGCTTACAGAACAAATAGTTTCTCATGAAACAGTAGTACACATATTGTTTTATGACATTGGTTAACAACCCCACAACATATCAACCTTCTAACTTCTCAACCTTTTTTTTTTTTTGGTGAAAATACACATAGCCAAAGACACACCACTTCAAAAATTTCTACATACACAGTTCAGTGACATTGACTGCGCTCTTCCAATTGTGCTGTTATTCTAACTTAAGATGAAGGCTTACAGAACAAAATAGTTTCTCATTTAACAGTTACTACAAATGTTGCCCTATGACAATGATTAACAATCTCACAACACATCAACAATATTCTTACTTAATCTTGTGTTCCCTATCACCAGCTTCCTTGTCTCCTTCTGCCTTCTGGCCCTTGTCACTGGACTCCTGTACCTCATTAGTCTCATTTGGTTTTACGGGGCTGTCCACTCCCAGGCTGAACAGTGAACCTCGGAGGTAACTTCACCTCAGAGCTAAAAGGGTATCTGGGGACCATATTCTCGAGGTTTCTCCAGTCTCCTTTAGGCCAGTATATCTGGTCTTTTTTTTTTTTTTTTTTGCGTTAGAATTATGCTCTACATCCTTCTCCAGCTCTGTCCAAAACCCTCTGTTGTGATCCTGGGTTGACACACATTTTTGGGAGACACAATTCAATCTATAACACCAAGGGTTGGGATGGTTTAAAAAGAAAAATATGAATTTTCCACCAACTTGTAAGAGCAGAGAACCCCTTACCAAAATAGGACACACATTTTTGCATGAGTTTGAGGTACTGAGAAAAAAGAAGGACTTGGCTATACAATGGAGATCCAAATATTCTAGCAATTTCAAAGAACTTATGAGAGGGTCCAGAAGGTAGATGATCCCCTATGGGCAGGGGGTCAATTGTGTCAGTGAACTCAGGTTTGAATGAGGCACAGAGGACAGAGAGCCAGAAGAAATTGGTACTTGATTTAATAATCTACACCCCTTGTGGCTGATACATTTTCCATTTCCCTGGGATGGGTTGTACTGGGGAAAAGGGGTAGTGAAGCCCCTATTCGTCCTCCTTTGCCCAGATAGCCAGTTATGGAATGGCTACCAGAAGGGATTCTAGTTTCAGCCCTGCTTTTCTTGCCTGTGGCCCTTGATCAACACTTTGTTACTTTTATGTAAATATTTAACTATTTACATTTCAATTCCTTACCACATGGCTAGAATTGGTTACAGACTTTATATATTTTAATATGAGAAGAACATTTGTTTTACAAGCAATACTGAGAAGCCAATATCAGAAAATAAAATTTGCGGGTGGCCTGAGGCAGGATGGGGTTCACCCTGGTGTCTTGTCACCAAGCGTTTCAGTTGCCTCACCGATCTCTATAACAGTCGCTGACTTCTCTGTTGTGGCCTCGCTGGCCTCCCTGGGATAAGAAGAACAATGCCAATGGCTCTTATTCTTGAAAGGAGTAATTAAACTTTGCATTACCTCCTCATTTTATTATTATTTTTCTTTTATAAAAATTTTTATTTATTTTGTTGTTGTTGGGAATAGCAAAACATATACCAATTCAGCATTTTCTACATGTACAATTCAGTGACATTGACTATATTCTTTGAGTTGTGCAACCATTCTCACCCTCCTTTCCTGAGTTGTTCATCCCCCACTAACATAAACTCATTGCCCCCTAAGCCGAAGGGGGCTGTTGCTGTTGCTGTTGCCAGTTTCATCCCACATAGGTAGATATGAAAAAAGCACAAGGCTCAAGGCAGACATTCTTTACTAGTTAAGCTAAACTATTTTTTGGTTTTAAGAAGACCTTAGGGGATATATTTGGTTTAAGGTTTAAAGATTATCTCAGGGTAATAGTTTTAGGGGTTCATCCAGTCTCCATAGCTCCAGAAAGTCTGGATTCCATGAGAATTTGAAATTCTGTTCTGCGTTTTCCCCCTTTGGATACCTCCTCATTTTAGAAAGAAATTTAAATTGTCCCCTATCATTTACCCAGCGTCCTTGTTGAAAATCTCATCCTCATCAGAAGAATCCTTGTCATGTAGCTTCTGTGCCATGTTTTTCTTGCGGGTGGCATTGAGAGGTCTATACATATCCCTGAGCCAAAGTGGCCGCCTTCTCCAGAAAAAGCCCTCCTAGAAAAGAGAAAGGGAGCTATTAACTCTGCATCTCTCCTGCTTTCTCCTGCCACAGCACTGGATCTTCCCCAAATGTACCTGACTTTCACTTTCTGATGTGCATCTCCTATGCAGCAGACTTCGGAAAAAGCCCCTTGGGGAGAAACACACACACAAGACAATCAGTGATCCATGTCATTTTCCATGTCCCTCATGATGCGTATCTCTGGTCTCAGCAGGACTCAAAAGTTTACCTCCACCCATAATCACAACTAGCAAAATCACCACAGACTTGGGGCTTGAGAACAACTCCATGCATATCGGACTTCCAGGAGCTCTCTGTATCTGTCCACAGGGCCCCACGATGTCTCTGCGGAGACCTCTGTACATGGCTTGGCATGTAGACTAGGCAGAATTTTCAGCCCCACTTACCCCCTTGGCCAAGTACTCTCGTGCAGTGAACAAACTGCACGACCATACTGGGCAGCCCTGTCCAGAAACATTTACATCAGTCCCCTTCAGATCTTGTCTCATGCTTCATTCTCTGGGGAGTGAGGGTGCGTGGAAGAGAAAGTGCTTCTATTTTTCTAGCTGCTTTATTCTGTAAATTGAATCACACCAAGTAAATGCCCGAGTCTAACTAGCAAAGTTATCTAGCTCACTGATTTTCATACTGTAGGTGGTCACTGATTAGTGAGTGGGTTGTGAAGTCAGTTTAAAGGTCATGACTAACATTAAAAAAAAAAAAAATGAACAGAATAGAAAATATCGAAGTGCTTAGTGTGTAATAAGTTTAAAAAAAAAAGTTGCCATCGGGTCGACTCCAACTCGTGATGACCCCATGTGTGTCAGAGTAAAACTGTGCTCCACAGGGCTTTAATTGGCTGATTTTTCAGCAGTAGATAGCCAGATCTTTCTTCTGAGGCACCTCTGAGTGGACTCAAATCTCCAACCTTTCAGTTAGCAGCTGAGTGCGCCACCCAGGGACTCCAAGTTTGCTTTAGAAGCTACTTATGCCTATATTAGCAGCCATGTCTAGATTAAGTTTGCACGTTCTGAGTCATGATATAAAATGTAGATTATGGTCCAAGCACAATGTAATCAGTGGAGAAATACCCACATGGGAAGGAGTCATCCTCTTTTTGACCCCTAGTGGTGAGACCATGGAGCAAGGTATTTTCCCTTTCTCCCTCTCTGTTTGAGAAAGCTACTGGCTAAGACCCCTCACAGTTAAAACTCTATGACGTTTGGATAAGGGGAATGAAGAGTAGGGGCTTAACAACCAGTAGGATGAGAAGTGACGATTTCCTGCCACTTTACAGGAAAAACACATATATTCTACCTTTCACTAGCCTTGAATGAGACCAGCACTCTTACCCAAGACCATGTGGCCTTTCCTACCCTTGCCCACCAACAGCAGGAAGAAACAGGCATAGCCTAACGCTTCCCCTGAAAGGAGTGGTGACAGCAGATGCCTCTGTGCTAGTCCCATCAAGCTCAGGTTGGGCTGGGGGGCTAATTTTGTTGGAGCCAGATAAAGTGTTAAGGTGAGTGAGTATATTCTTCCTGCCTTTGGTAATTTCCTTACTGTAAACCGAGGGGATTGAAATAGAGGCCCTCTAAGTTCTCCTCCAGTTCTAAAATTCTATTTTAAAAATTGTCAGACTCTGAATGTTTTGTTATATATATTTTAACTACAATAAACATTTTTTACAAATTGTCAGACTGATATTTACCGTGAGGATCCTTCTTTATCTTCCTTTGATGCTGCTCTATGAGAATAAATCTGTTTTGGAAGAAAGCACAATCATGGTTATCCATCACAATGACCAACATCTCCAAACCTTTATTCATTCCTTTTATTTATTTTAAGCCTCATCTCTGCTGCTAGATGATAACCTTTCTGAGCACAAGGATTCTGTCCTGTTTAACAATTCTTTACTCTTCCTTAGTACATAGGTTAGGATCTTGCATATATTTTAATATATTTTATCAACTGTTTCAGGTAACATTCAACATTTAATTCCTAATAAAAATGCAGAGAAGTAGGAAAAGGAAGAAACATCCTTAACTTGATAAAAGTATCTGCCAGAAACTTAGATAACAGCATTGCTTTCAAATTAGGAATAAGGATGCCTGTTACTGCTGCTATATTCAATATCGCTTAGAGGGTATTAATCAATGCAATAAGAAAAATAAATGGGACGTAAGTATTGGAAACACAGACAAAACTATCACTATTTGCATGTGAAATGATGGTGTCTTGGTTATCTAGTGCTGTTGTAACAGAAATATCCCTAATGGATGGTTTTAACAAAGAGAAATTTATTCTCTGACAGTCTAGGAGGTTGGAATTCCAAATTCATGGTGCCAGCTCCAGGGAAAGGCTTTCTCTCCCTGTCAGCTCTGGGAGAAGGTCCTTGTCATCAATCTTCCCCTGGTCTAGGAACTTGTCAGCACAGGGACACTGGGTCCAAAGGACGTGCTGTTCTCCTCGCTCTTGTTTGTTGGTGATATGAGGTCCCCCTGTCTCTCTGCTCGCTTCTCTTTTTTATATCTCAAAAGAAATCGACTTAAAACACAACCTAATCTTGTAGATTGAGTCCAGCTTCATTCATATAACTGCCGCTAATCTTACCTCAGTAACATCGTAGAAGTAGGATTTACAACACAGAGGAAAATCACATCAGATGACAAGATGGTGGACCATCACACAGTACTGGGAATCATGGCCTAGCCAAATTGATACATAATTTTGGGGGACACAATTCAGTCCATAACAGATGGACAACCTAAAAAGCTCAAGAGATCAACTAAAATTATTTGTGAAAGTAAGACGAGAATTCAGAAGGAGCCCTGGTAGTACACTGGTTAAGCGCTCAGCTGCTAACCGAAAGGTGTGGCAGTCTGCTTCTGCAAAGACTCACAGCCTTGGAAATCCTATAGGGCAGTTCTACCCTGTACTATAGGGTGACTAAGAGTCGGAATCGACTCAATGGCAATGGGTACAGGTAATATGAGAATTCAGTGAGGTGGCTAGATACAAAATCACACAAACCTCAATAGCTGTCCTATGCACCACCAATAACCAACTAGAAAATGTAATGGAAGAATGATTCCATTCACAATAGGAATAAAAAATCTCTAAAGTACCTAGGAATAAACTTAACAAACGTTATTAGACCTATGTGAAGAAAACACTAAAATTCTTCTGAAGGATATTAAAAAGAACAGATTATGAGATACCATCTTCTTAGAAAGGAAGTCTCAACATTGTAAAGACGTCAATTCTCCTCAAATTAGTCTGCAAATTCAATGCAATTCCATTCCAATGCCAATGTTGCATTTAAATTTTTTTTTTTTTTTTTACAAAAACTGACCAGCTGACATTTGGTAGAGAAAATATGCAACAACAGCTTGGAAAGTATGAAAAAGAAGATGAAGAGCAGGAGCTTGCCCTACCAAATATCAAATTATGTGATAAAGCAACAGGAATTAAGTAGGTGATCCTGGTACAGGAAAAGACAAGTGAATCAATGGATCAGCAGAGAGTCCAGACAAAGGTGGTATTTTATTTTATTACTATTTTTTTACTGTTGTAGTTTAAATGAAGTTTACATTTAAGTTAGTCTCCCATGCAAAATTTTATACATACATTGTTATGTGACCCTAATTGCTCACCCCATTTTGCGACAGCACACTCCTCCTTTCCACCCCTGATTCCCCATGTCCATTCAACGAGTTCCTAATCCTCTCTGCCTTCCCATCTCACCTCTGGACAGAAGCTGCCTCTTCGGTCTCTTGTATCTACTTGAGCTAAGAGGCACACTCCTCACTAGTATCATTTTATGTCCCACAGTCCATTCCAATCCCTGTCTGAAGAGTTGGCCTGGGAAATTATTTTAGTTCTGGGCTGATAAAGAATCTAGGGGCCATGCTTTCTGGGGTTCCTCCAGTCTCAGTCAGACCATTAAGTCTGGTCTTCTTACTAGAATTTGATTTCTGCACGCCATCTTTCTGCTGCTCCATCAGGAACTCTCTGTTGTGTTCCCTGTCAGGGCGGTCATTGCGGGTAGCCAGGCACCATCTAGTTCTTCTCGTCTCAAGCTGATGAAGTCTCTAGTTTATGTGGCCATTTCTATCTCTTGGGCTAATACTTTCCTTGTGTCTTTGGTGTTATTCATTCCCCTTCACTTCCGCTTGCAAGCTTTTAAGACCCCAGACACCCAAAGATAGTATTTTAGATCAGCGAGGAAAGAATGAACCATTCAAAAGAAGATTTTAAAACAATTGGATATTCATATAGGAGGAAAAAGTTAGATTCCCTATCTCAGTCACACCAAAATCAAACAAGCAAACCAAATGGACTAAAACATACAATGAGTAACACAATGTTATAAAAGTAATAGAAAATGTAGGGCACTATCTTTATACCATGAGGTGGCAAAGGCCTCCCTAAAAAGACTCACACCCCATATGCATTGAGGAGAGGGTGACAGATGTGATTCCAAGAGTGCAAACACCTCCTGCTCTTCATAGCCCTTGCCCCCTTATGAACTGGATTGTTTGTCTTTTTCTTGTTGATTTATAAAAGCTCTTCTTGTGTTAAACATATTCAATCCTTTCAACTCCTTCCATTGTATTTCAGTGTTTTAAGTATTTCACACTTGTTTTTGTCTTTAAGGAGGCAAAAACACAACAGTGATAATGAGGAGCACAGGCTTTGTAGACAGGTGACTATCAGTCCTGCTTTTGGTTTTGTCACTTGAGGACTTAAATTTCTCTCCTTCATCTGTAAAAGAGGGATGATAATATCTTCCTCGAAGGGTTGTTGTGTCAGATAACATATGTAGTGCAATGTTTGGCATTTAAATAAATGCTAAATTTGCTGTTTTGTTGTTGTTAGATGCCATCAAGTTGATTCCAACTCATGACGACCCCATGTGTGCGGAGTAGAACTGCTCCATAGGATTTTCAAGGCTGTGATCTTTCGGAAGCAGATCGCCAGGCCTACTTCCAAGGCACCTCTGGGTGGGTTGGAACTGCCAACCTTTCAGTCAGTAGTGCAGCGTCATCCAGGGATCCCTAAATTTGCCAATGGTGGTCAAATCTATCAAAGTTTTCTGCCTGTGGTATCAGGCTTAGAAAGCTCCTTCCCATCACAAGATAATAAAAATATGGCTTCTATTTCCTTCCAATACTTTTATGGTTTCGTTTTTTACATTCACTGACATATGTTTGTTTAAGGTGAGAAATATGAATCTGTCGTTACTTCCCCTCCCCCCAATAGTTAGACCACTGCTCTATTACCATGTATTCACTTCCCCCCACTGACTAGAATTTTAAAAGTTGACATTTCAGAAGTGTTAAGAATACATGGGTCTATCTATTACTGGGCTCTGTCTGCTACTTCAAAACAAATATTAGGTTGTATTATTTCTCATTGTGGAATTGCTATAATGCCTTATCTTTCTTTCCTTGAGCACCATTATTGTCTCCTATATGCATAGTTCCAGTCCTAAAAAAGCTTATAATCTAAGTAGGAGAGAGGCTATAAGGAAAACATATAAATGAATACAAATGTCAGACTAAACTGAACACAGGAATTAAAAGCAGTACAGGATTTTATAGAAATGTCAAAAAAGAAATGGCCACATGCTGCTTGGAGAAGCAGAGGGAACTGTCTGGGCAATGGCTGATGACTGTCTTCCAAGAGGCCTTGGCAAACTGACCCCTTGCTGATCCCCAGCCTCCCAGGCTTAGAAATCAGACTCTGTCACCACCAAGAGAACCAGCTTCTTCCTTTCTGGGGCAGTCTCACCTTATCAATATTGCAGGACTGACCAAAAATCAGAATGCCAAATTATGACTTGACAATGAGAAATATATCTGCTCCACAGACAGAACTTCTGTGTCTACATGATCAGGGAACTGTGTCTCTGTAGAGACAGGCCTATGTGCACACTAAAGCACAATCAGAAGGCTCCTTGGTGAGAACAGAATAGAACGCAAGGAATTAGCTGAATCCAGTGTTCAGTGGAAAGAGATGAGGGAGTCACAACCATCTGTCTCCTCCTCAGGCACAGCCCCACTAGTGGCCCTGACACTTCACATCTGCTGTCCCAGGCTCCATCCCTACTTTTGCGCAATGTTAGGAAGGGCACTGCCCACGTTGACCTGTTCCTTGCCTTTTCTACAAGGAGCTGACTGACCCTTCTGCTGATAGACATATGTTTCTTCAGATAGATCAGGAGGCCATTTGGTCTTTACATATCTTTGCTCTGCTCCATTATGTGTTGATCTTAAATCTACTCTCTTGTGTAGCCATCTTTTTAGAAATTGTTTACCACAGTTTTAAGTTCTCAGGAGAGGGGAAATGTCTCTCTTTGGCCCCCGAGGAACAGCAACACATCTTACAAATGAACCAGGGCTAGGAGGACTGGAGAGTTCAGAGAAAGCTTTGTGAAGAAAGATGGTCTTGAGTTGGCTTTCCACAGATTCATAGGACTTCAACAGGCAGAGTGAATTAAGGGAATTTAAGATGGGCAAAGGCACAGACAAAAGCAGGAACGAGCATGGTGTGACTGGGATATGGTGACGGGCTGCTTTGGCTGGAATGTAAGGCTGCTCTGACGGTAGAAAAAATAAGTAGGTAAATTAGGGTGAGTTGGCAGGGTAGGGTCAAGTTGTCAGCTTGTTAAATTACTCTTTTAATATGTTAGCATCTGCCTGTCAGGAAATTAATAAACCGTTACGTAACTGAACAAAAAGTAAGCAGAGTCAAACTCCAAGAATAGGCTACTATTGCAGGAATCTGGCGGTAATATTTTAACTGAGCCTGTTTAGACAATGCCTATAGGGTCTCTATGAGTTGGAATCAACTAGAAAGCGACAAGGCTTTTTTTGTTGTTGTTATTTACCCACTGGAGAAGATGCTAAGTAAATCTAATGAATCTATAAGATAACACTTTTATCTTTTTGCTTTGTACTGTCTTCCCAGGTTGATTAATCGCTCCGAAGAGTGGACATTTTATCTGTCATCATTTCAGGCAACAAGGAAAGAAATCAGGGATAGAATAAAAGGGACTGGTGACTACATCAAATCATTGCCATAGTTTTGGGTTGAAGAAATTTTGCTATCATGTCAACTCTGGCCTTTTTAAATTTAACTTCTCAACATAGTCTAATGGCTTGTTATCTTGGTTTCAACTCCACCAAGATCTCCCGGGAGTGAGGTTCCTTTCAAAATCCCTGGAATATACTTTGCAATTAAAGAACCAAGCTTACCCCAGTCCTAGAGACTGAAGAGGAATATCAAGTAGCAGTACGTGAGAAGGGAGATTTAATTTTCAGTTCATGGGTTTTGAATCTATTATAAAGACAAAATATATTCTGGAAACATGAATTAATTGCTGTCCTTACCTCAATGAGGCAGAAAATTACAATCAAAATCATCACTACCACAGTCACAGATATTGCCAAGATGAGCTTGTTGTTATAGCCATATCCTGGAACTTCTTTTCTGAGCTAAAGAATAGGAAGAACAATTTTTTTAAAAAAAAGAACAAAGAGATGTAAAGGATAAAAGCCAACTATTCAGTTTCAAAACCCAATTCTTCCAGGTGAATCTAGCTTATAGGTTCATGACCAACATACCAAATCTAGTAATCTTACTATTAAGCACTCTTCTTCACAATTTGTGTGTTAAGTCTTCTTCTCGTCTACACTAGGAATAGTGGCACCATTCTCTAAATGAGCGAAGTGGAAGATGATTGTCTTGGCCAGAATGAGACATGGAGTAGGAGCTTTAGCACTCTAAAGGCATGTCCTGAACTCTGATGGAAAAGTCTGGGCCCCATGTTTCTGGAGTTGTGCTCACCTCACTTGACTCCTGCTCTTTTTGCTCACTCTGGACTTCTGTGCTCTCATTGATATAGTTCTCAGTTTTCCACTGGTCTGTATCCCAGTCTGCCTTGGACACCTTAACTTCTTGCTGCTCACTGAGAAGCTTCATCAGGAGGCCTGTTCTGGAGATGAGCTTGGCACAGGCCAGTTGTACATAGGGCTCTGCACAGTCCGTTTTCAAAGTCCGGATGACATGAGAAATAAGCCCTCTCACGTCGTTGTTGGGGATGAGGGACCGTAGCTGTTGGTTTAGCTGAGTTTCAAATTGATCACCCGGGGATGAGTGCAATGAAAGAGAGGAGCCATTGGGCTGGGAGGGTAAGTCAGTGCCCATGTGATGGTATTCCCAATGTGTTTCGTTGGTTTGTTTAACAGGTGGCATTAAGTTGTCTGCAGTCACAGCAGAATCTGCAGTGGAAGGGTCCTTATGGGCAATGGTCTCCCGGGTAGTCTCATCTAGCACAGTAGCACTGTGTGCAGTCGTGTTTTTTGCAGAAGGCTCTGGAAAAGGAAATAATTCTGGAAAAGGATTTTCTGGAGAACTCAGTTCTCCTGAAAATGAAGAAGCCTCTTGTGGAGGGGAGTTTATGAGGCTCCTGACTGCAGAGAAAGGAGGTCTGTTTTTAAGCATCAGTCTATGGACCTTTCTGAACCTTCGACTCTGTTTGACCTTTGGTCTTCTGTGAACTACACGAGAGCGAGATTTATGAAAGATGTAATTTTTTCTGGAATGGGATACTGGTTCAGGAACCTTCATGTTTTTAACTCTAGCATTTGCATCTTCTAAAACAAAAATGGTGTAGGTCAAGTCTTTTAATTGGTTTCTAACCTCAGGTGGGGCTTTTGAAGGAGGGGAGGTAGAAGGCCTGCGCATCGAGTATTGTTTCAGGAAAGAAGAGACTGCTGCCTCATGTTCCTTGATGAACGAAGGCTCTGTGTGGAAGGAGATTTCCCCTAACTTCCTTGGCCTCTGCACTTTGTGAAGCTGTTCCAGCTCCCTTGGGGCTGGCCCCCTGGGCCTTCTTGCTTCGGGGGTGTTCTCCATAAATGGCTTGGCCCCTTGTTTCCTGTTGATGCTCTGATCTTCCATTTCTTTGAAGTGCCTTTTCTTCATGCCCCTTTGCCTCTTGAAGACTCTGTTCACCCTTTGCAGTCTTTTCCCGACACCTGTTCTCTGGATCTTTGCCAGGTGGTCTTCCCAGGGGTGAGAAGTTTCCAATTTCTTTTGAAAGATCTGGCGTTTAAATTTGGCACCTGAAAATTTGGGATGCATAAGCATGGCAGTTTTTTCTTTCTTTTTAACCTCATCAATTTTTTCTTGAATTTCTGCATCTAACAAATTCTCCAGAAAATAGAGTTTCCTCAATTTACTTTTGTAAGTTGTATTGTTTTCAGGCTTAAGAGAGGGATTCCCTGGGTTGTTTTGCAAATAACTCAGGGCCTTTTCTCTATCTTGTACATTTGAAAAAAGCAGTTTAATGAATGGTAATAATGTCAATTCTATGTCTCCTAGATTTCCCTCTGAGAAATAAGGCAATATGTAATTCAGTGCACTAATAACATCATTCTCATCATTAAAGTCTAGTGGCTCATTCAGGACAGTTGACAAATTGACACCACTTTTGTCTGAGGATGCTTTTTCTGGCTCAATAGTCAGCTCAGTGCTGGTGTTCTTCTTCCGGGCTTGTAATGCCTTCATAAATGATCCTTCTGCAGCCCCTAGAGATGCTTCTTCACCTGCCAAAAAAGAAGAGACTACGTTTGACAATGAAAGACTGATGGGACAGCTTTTTGTCCATCCACAGCCATATATCCCAGTCAAATACATTAGGAGTCAACAAGATTTGAGTGCCATTTAGACAGGACAAAAGTAAACCCAAACTGAAGTTTATGACCAGTAACAACAATGTTTCACTATGAATGTGTCCCCTATGTCCACTCTGGTTCTTTTGAAAAAGTGGCCACCTACTGAGAACATTCCAGAGTATGAAACATAGTAACTATATTTAGATTATGGAGCTCTGGTGACACAGTAGTTAAGCGCTCAGCTGCTAACCAAAAGGTCGGTGGTTCAAACCCACCAGCCACTCCACAGCAGAAAGATGTGGCAGTCTACTTCCGTAAAGATTTTCACCATTGGAAACACTGTGGGGAAGCTCTACTTTCTCCTATAGAGTCACTATGAGTCAGAATTGACTGGACAGCAACAGGTTATACTTAGGATTATTCCATTGGTCCCGAAGGGCCAATTGCCCAGTACTTAATAAACCCAAGGCTGGAAGACAAAGATTCCCCTACACAGGTAGACCCATCTGCCATTTCTCCTCACATTCATATGCCACATACTGTCCTGCCTCAGATGCAGAGAGAGAGTGAAGCTTCCTCTCTCCACCTCTTCTGTGTGTTCACGTTCTTGTTGACATCACACATGACTACTTTGAAAGACAGACCTCTGAGGGGAGTAGGGGCACATCTGCTCAAGTGAAGCCCATTTTATAGCTCATAGCTCATAGCTGCTCATCTTGACATGCCCTTTTCTACCCACCTACCCAACTCCTTCCCTTGGTCCTTCCTGCCATATATCCTAGCCCCCATAACAGAAGGCTCTATACAGAATGTGTCCACTATATCCACCTTGGTTCTTTTCTTGATATTGGGCAGAGATATGGGGTGTAGTAGGTTAAGAAATTTTTCTCCCCTTGGGTTCTGCTACGGCACTTAAGAAAATTTTATTTTATTTTGTTGTTGTGGAGAATATACACAGCAGAACAAACACCAATTCAATAATTTCTACGAACAATTCAGTGACATTGATTACATTCTTCAAGTTGTGCAACCATTTTCACCCTCCTTTTCTGAATTGTTTCTCCCCTATTAACATAAGCTCACTGCCTCCTAAATTTCCTATCTTCCAAATTGCTGTTGTCAGTTTGATCTCTTACAGATAGTTCTTAAAAGAGTACAATGCTCATGGCAGAGATTCTTTACCAGTTAAGCTAAACTATTGTTTATTTTAAAGAAGAGTTCAGGGGATTATTTTTTTGGTTTAAGGTTTAAAGATTATTTCAGGGCAATAGTTTCATGGGGTTTAGCCAGCCTCAATGGCTCCAGAAAGTGTGCAGTCCATGAGAGTTGAAATTCTGTTCTGCATTTTCCCCCTTTTGATCAGGATTCTTCTATCAGATCTTTGATCAAAATGTTCAGTAATGGTAGCTGGGCACCATCCAGTTGGTTAAGAGATTTTTAATTTGCCATGCTTCATGCCTATCTGGAATGTTCAATAAATCCATGGCATAATAGCAATTTCTAGATAAATGTTACTTGAAGTCCTACATTGCAAAAGGGAAAAAGCAACTTTTGTCAGATGCCAACTTTGCTGTCATTTTATTTCACATCTAATATTTCCAGCTTTACTTGAGGAACTACTCAAAGCTTCCAACTGCATGAAGGTCAAATGTATCATTATGCAGTGTTTTTGTGTTTCTTTTCCAGAAGAATGGAAAGTATTTTCGGTGGCAGTGAGAGTCTAAGGAGGAGTAGAAGATCATGGGAAAGGAGGAGTATGCACTTGTGGAGAGCTCAGAATTGGGGACAGGAGACCTGGGCACCAGGCTACAGCACTAACACCTCTAATCTTGTTTTTCTTCATCTGTAAAAGGAGATTAACAATGCCTGTTCTGCCCACCAATGGGGAAGAAGGGAATAATAGAAATGTTTTGAAAAACAAGCAATACTGTTTTTATATAAATGGAATAGTGTCTTTTTTCTTTTCTTTTCTGTGTTTTTAATGACTTCTTCACTTGCTTCATGTATGATGTGCTTGATGTCATCCCACAACTTATCTGGTCTTTGGTTATTAGTGTTCAATGCGTCAAAACTATTCTGGAGATGGTCTCTAAATTTAGGTGGGATATACTCAAGGTTGTACTTTGGCTCCTGTGGACTTGTTTTAATTTTCTTTGGCTTCAATTTAGACTTGAGCATGAGCAATTGTTCCACAGTCGGCCCCTGGCCTTGTTCTGACTGATGATATTGAGCTTCTCCATTGGCTCTTTCCACAGGTATAGTCAGTTTGATTACTATGTATTCCATCTGACAAGCTCCACATGTATAGTCACCACTTATGTTGTTGCAAAAAGGTATTTCCAGTGAATAAGTTGTTGGTCTTGCAAAATTCTATCATGCAATCTCTGGTGTCGTTTCTGTCACCAAGGCCATATTTTCCAATTACTGATCCTTCTTCTTTGTTTCCAACTTTCAAATTTCAACCACCAATAATTATTAATGCATCTTAATTGCATGTTTGATCGATTTCAGACTGCAGAAGTTGGTAAAAATCTTCATCTTTGGCATTAGTGGTTGGTGAGTAAATTTGAGTAACAGTTGTATTAACTGGTCTTCCTCATTGTGTATGGATATTATCCTATCACTGACAGCGTGTATTTCAGGATATATCTTGAAATGTTCTTTTTGACAATGAATGTGACACCGTTCCTCTTCAACTTGTCATTCTTAGCATAGTAGACCATATTTTTGTCTAATTCAAAATGGCTAATACCAGTGCATTTCAGGTTACCAATGCCTACGATATTGATCTTTAAGTATTCCATTTCATTTTTGACAATTTTCAATTTTCTTTGATTCATACTTCATACATTCCACGTTCTGATTATTAATGGGTGTTTGCAGCTGTTTCTTCTCATTTTGAGTCACGCCACATCAGCAAATGAAGATCCCAAAAGCTTTACTCCATCCATGTCATTAAGGTCGACTCTACTTTGAGGAGGCAGCTCTTCCCTAGTCATATTTTAAGTGTCTTCCAACCTGAGGACCTCAACTTCTGGCACTATATCAGACAATGTTCTCCTGATACCCATAAGGTTTTCACTGGCCAATTTTTTCAGAAGTAGATCGCCAGGTGCTTCTTCCCAGTTTTTCTTAGTCTGGAAGCTCCGCTGAAACCTGTCGCCTATGGTTGACCCTGTTGGTATTTGCAATACTGGTGGCATAGCAGCTTCCAGCATCACAGCAACACACAAGCCACCACAGTAAGACGAATTGACAGCACTTAATTGTGCTCACGTAGAACCTGTACATAGATGAAAAGGCAGTTGTTCGAACAGGACAAGGGGATACCTCATGGTTTAAAATCAGGAAAGGTGTGGGTAGGGGTTGCATCCTTTCAGCAGACTTATTCAATCCGTATGCAAGCAAATAATCGGAGGAGCTGGACTATATGGAGAAGAATGCAGCACCAGGATTGGTGGAAGACGCATTAACAGCCTGCGATATGGAGATGACACGACCTTGCTTGCTGGAAGTGAAGAGGATTTGAGGCCCTTACTGATGAAGATCAAAGACCACAGCCTTCAGTATGGATTACACCTCAAGATAAGAAAAACAGAATCCTCACAACTGGAACAAGAAGCAACACCATGATAAACGGAGAAAAGACTGAAATTGTCAAGGACTTCATTTTACTCGGATCCACAATCAACACCCATGGAAGCAGCAGTCAAGAAATCAAACGATGCACTGCATTGGGCAAATCTGCTGCAAGAGACCTCTTTAAAGTGTTAAAAAGCAAAAATGTCACCTTGAGGACTAAGGTGCACCTGACCCAAGCCACAGTATTTTCAATCGCCTCGTATGCATGCAAAAGCTGGACAATGAATAAGGAAGACTGAAGAAGAATCGATGCCTTTGAATTATGGTATAGGTGACGGATATTGAATATACAATGAAGAATATTGAATATACAGAAGAATGAACAAATTTGTCTTGGAAGAAGTACAGCCAGAATGATCCTTAGAAGGGAGGATTGCGAGACTTCGTCTCACATACTTTGGATATGTTATCAGGAGGGACCAGTCCTAGAAGAAGGACACCACACTTGGTAAAGCAGAGGGTCTGCGAAAAAGAGGAAGACCCTCAACGAGACCAATTGACACAACGGATGCAGCAATGGGCTCAAACACTGCAGTGATTACGCGGATGGTGTAGGACCAGGCAGGGTTTCGTTCTGTTGTACATAGGGTTGCTATGAGCCAGAACCGACTCGACAGCACCTAACAATAACAGCAAAGTGTTGTTATTTATTATTTGTTCCAGATCATTCTTAGAGACCCATATTCAGGCACTCCATATGTGAAGGTAATCACCTTTTGGAAATCACGAAGTTAGTGCCAATAAACTAACATATAGAGGAAAAAAAAAAACCACTTAAAAGCACCTGCTTTATTGTTTTGGGACTAGAAAAGCTTGAGATTCAGAGCAAGTTCAGAGTTGGACAGAATAAGAATGGAAGAGACCCGGGTAGCAACTTCTGGTTATGGAAGCAGAAACTCTGAGGCTTCAAATAAAACTTTTATAAAGCATTATTGCTTACACTCTTTTATGAAATTGCAAACACAAAAAGAAATGGATCTATACCTGTCCTAAGGCAAAGGGTACTTGAGAAATAATACACATGAAATCAGTTTACAAACTACTATAAGCTGTATGAGTAAGTTATCATTTTGGGGTAAAACCCAAGCACAGAGCATGGTACACTGTATGTGGCCCATTAAGATAATTCCTTTATCCTTTCCATTCCTTTCTCTTGTTCCTTTATGCATGTGGATCAGTTACATTATTAACTGACTCACTAAACTGAGAATCTGACTTTCAGCAAGGGAGTAGTTCTTCCAGCTACTTACAGTGGAACTCTGAATGAATCAACGAGAACAATAAAGTGGTCACGTTGCTAGTTTAAAATTTATCATGAAGCATTTCAGACTCACTGCAACGTGTGGCGTTTCTCAGACATTCACTGTCACAATGCAGCTTGACTGTCTTGCAGACAGCTTCAATGGTACTTTTAAACTGGCACAGGCAGCATGCCATATGACTAGGTAAGATCCTGTAAATGGAAACAAGGAGAATTAAACTAATGTTAAAGGGGTTACTTAAGTAGATAGAAGCAGGCCAAGGCCACAGGGCTGTGCAAAAGGATTTCTATTTAAAAAAAAAAAATTGTTTTAAATGTTGGTGAAAATATATATAGCAGAACATCCGCCCATTCAACAATTTCTGCATGTACAATTTAATAACATTGGTTACATTCTTCAAGTTGTGCCACCAGTTTTGCAATCTCTACCCATATTGTTTCACTACCATCGACTTAGATTCACCACTCCCTAAGCTTCTCATCTATGCTTTGAAGTTACTGTTGTCAATTTGATCACATATAGATAATTCTTTAAGAGTGCAATGCTCAAGGTGAACATTCTTTACTGACATAGCTAAACTGTTGTTTAGCTTAAAGATTACTTCAGGGAATAATTTAGGTTCATGGTTTGAAGATGTTCCCAGAGTAATAGATTGAGGGGTTCCTCCAGTCTCAACAGGTCAAGTCTGCATTCTGTAAGAATCTGAAATTCTATTCCACATTTTTCCCCTTTTGATCTTGATTCACTTACTGATTCCTTGATCCAAATGTTCAGTAATGGTAGCCAATTACCATCCAGTTCTTCTGGCCTCATGGCAAGGGGAGGAGTAGTTCATGGAAGCAGTTAGACCTGCAGTCCAGTTCCATGAAGGAGTTCTTGGGGCATATGGCTTGGCCACTTGGGTGGACACCAAGTGGTCAATTGCTGCTATTGAATATGGTAAATAAACACAAGGGAGGATAGAGGTGCCGAAGAGAAGGGTAAGGATGGCAGTGGGTGTGGTATACCTAGAATAAAGGGGATAGGGATTAGAATTGGGTGACACTGACCTGTAGTTTAATTCAGAAGCATCTCCTCTCAACCTAAACTACTAAGAAATTCCAATAGTGAACTCAAGATGGCAGTTGCTCTCATCTCTTTACAGTCTTGGTGGCACATGGCTACAGAGAATGACAGTACTTTTCATCATCCACCGATGGTCATGAAAAGAGAAGACAGAACCCTACTTCTGTGTATAAACTAAGGGAGAAAGCTGGTCTGAGGATGAGGACTTTGAGTATCTGGAGAGGATGGCATCTCGCTGACAAGTGAGGGATCAACTGCGGCCGATGCTGCGGGAGGCTGAGGAAGATGAGGCCAGAGCAGTGACCGTAGGATCTGAGGTGGTGAGAAGAGTCAAGGAGGTGACCTGACAAAATTGGCTGGAGCAGATTGCTAAATGCAGGGCCTCTTGCCATACTCATCTCACGCAATCCCCTCAACTAGCTTTAGCGTAATAGCAAACTTCTCTCTATCCTGCTATATATGGAGGGCGAATGGCACAATTTAAGCTTCAGTAAACTGTGTAATAAGCTGCCATAGCAGGGCCTTACAAAAACATTTTTTTAACTGCAAAAAAATAATAATGATAAAATAAATACATAAACTCAACCCTTACCTCACACCATATATGAAAATTAACTCAAAATAGATCATAGACCTAACTGGAAGAATTACACAACTATAGAACTTCTGGGAAAAAAACACAGGAGAAATCTTTGTGACTTTGGATTATACAAACGTTTCTCAGATAAGACACAAAAGAAGCACAAGCCATATACAAAAAAAAAAAAATCCTAAATTAGAGCTCATCGACTTTAAAAACTTCTGCTCTTCAAAAGGCACTTCCAAGAGAATGAAAAGACAGGCCAGCCTGGGAGAAAATATTTACAAAACACATATTTGAGAGAAAGGATATGTATCCAGAATATATAAAGCACTCTTACAACTCAATAATCAGAAGAAAAATATCCAATAAAAAATGGAAACAGTTTTGAACAGACCCTTCATTAAAGAAGATACAAATGGCAAATAAGCACATAAGCAGACACTCAACATCATCAGCTATTAGAGAAATGCTAATTAAAACCACAATGAGATACTGTTACACACCTAGTATTCTATAGGTATTAATAGTATTTATATATTTGTACTGAGCTGCCTCTACGTTTAAAAAAAAAATCTTAAATGTAAATAAGTTTTTATTTGGAAATGTACAGAAAAGGCTAAATTTTTTTTAAAAGACCAAAATATAAATATCAGGTAAACTACAGAGCAATAGAACTCTCATATACTGTTGGTGGGAAGGCAAAATGGTCAGCCACTTTGGAAAACAGTTTAGCAGTTCCTTATAAAGTTAAATATGCACTTAGCACATGATACAGCTATCCTTCTCCTAGGTATTTACCTCAAAGAAATGAAAACACATGTTCACACAAAGATCTGTGAGTACTTTCAGCAGCTTTATTCACAATAGCCAAAGGTGGAAACAACCCAACTCAACATCAACTGATGAATGGATAAACAAACTGTGGTATATCCACACAACTGGAATACTACTCAGGAATAGAAAAGAATGAACTACTGATAGACGCAACAGCATAAACAAATCTCAAAAGGATTGTGCTAAGTGAAAGAAGCCAAACATTAAAGGTTACATACTATATGATTTCATTTATAAGACTTTCTGGAAAAGGCAAAACAACAGGGACAGGAACGAGATAGGTGGTTGCCAGGGGCTGGTGGTAGGAGGAAAATATTGATGGCAAAGGGGCACAAGGGGCCTTCCTGGGGTGACAGAAATACTCCAATCTTGATTGTGGTGCTGGTTATGTAACTGTATACATTCGTCAAAACTCATTGAAATGCACATTTAAAAAGGGTGAATTTGATTATATGTAATTAGACCTCAATAAACTGACTTTAAAATAAAAAACCTTAAAAAAAAACTAAGTGAAAATAAATCTAAGAAAAAAATTACTTACAGTTTTTCCAACTTGAGCGTCATTCTGAGGATATTCTCAACTGTTGTAAGTGACACTTGTGTTGCTCCCATGTCTCTGAAGGAGAAAGCCCAAACGTTCATGACATGAACCCAAATACAAAAATTCTGTACTTGAATAGATACTTAAGGACAGGAAATTACTTCCATTTTGGCTTCTCTGTAAAACAAGCTAGCTTGAGCTTATTTACCATAGAAGACAGTTCCAGAAAGCTCTTATGAAAGAAATTTAAGTTTCTTTGCATCACCAAATTAATGATGTTGGCATAGAACAGTAGAACCTGTAGTCTTTTACCATCATCCCACTTCTCAGTCCTGATTCCTTGTTCTTTTTTATAATTTACACCTTAATCTATTTGCTTTTTCGAATAAATGGTATTTCTACATTTATCTGCATATGCCCGGTCCATATGTGTTCTTTGATACTGCTGTCTTCCCCTGTTGCGGTCTAGCTCGGTATACATCCTTTCTTAATCCTTTTCTTTGCCAATAACTTTTTTCAATCACCAAATTAAAATGATGACTTTTTAGCCTGAATGCAAAATACTTAATCTTTGATAAAAGTAAAAATGAAGGATCGAAATCATCTCATGACCCATGAGATTGTTGTAATACTTACAAATATTCTAATGCTGGCAATTTAAAAAGATACGAATCTTCAACGGTTGTCAGAGGATTATGATTGAGATTTCTGGAAAAATGCAATGGAATGAAAATTATATGCACTTTCAATAACTTCCATTAAAGTTTATACTCATTTTTTTTGTATGGAACTTGTAGGGTAAAAAAAAATCATTTTCTGCCTTTACCTATAAATCACCCTTAGGATCCATAAAGCACTCTTCCTTTGGGAATTAGAAGATAAGTGGTGGAGGAAGGAAAGAGAGAGAGAAAAGAAAGGTGGATAGCAAAGAAAAAATATACCAAAGAACTTCAGGTAGAAATCTGTAACCTCATTCAGGTAGAAAACCCTGGAAGTGACTATGCTGGTAGGAAGGCTTCGCTCCGTACGAAATACTATTTCTGGTGTCCTCCATAACTCAAGGTGCTTTCATTTCAGTCTTTAGAACTTCAAAAAATTTCATGGTTTAATTAATCTAATTTAAAAAACAAAACAAAACATCAATTCTTTGGCCTTGGAACCAAAGGAGAAGGGGGTAAATCTAAGAAGAGGAACTTGTAGAAGCCATAGTTCGATCACATACTCCGGGTGCCTTCTTCTGTCATAGCCCTTGTTACATTGCATACAATCACCTTGACTCGTTGGTCTCCTAGACTGCCAGCTTCTTGAGGGCAGGAACCACAACCTGCCATCACTGTCATCCCTGTGCCTGATGTTTACTAGGTATTTAATAAATACTGTTGAATAAATAAATACCATTTTTCTTATATAGCAATAAAATGAATAGATTCATTTTTACATAAATTTTTATTCCAAAATGCTAGAATAGAATTCCTTCTCAATCCTTAAAAAAAAAGAAAAGAAAATTGTCTTTAGTTTATCTCTATTCAAGAATCATTAGGGTAGTTTCGCAGAACATTATAAAAATAATTATTATTACAAGTACTATCAATTGAGTTTCCAGGCACTATGATCAGCATTTTACACTCAATCCTCACAATAACCTTATGTGGTGATATTATCATTACCCCATTTTACAGACGAGGAAACTGAAACACAGAGAGATTATGTAACTTGTCTTAGGTCCCAAGCTAGTAAGAAGCAGATCTAGGATTTGAATTCAGTCCTGTCTGACTCCAAAGCCTGTGTTTAACCTGTATGAAGAAAATGGGGTTTCAAATAGCTGTTACTTTTAGTCTCAATTTTGAAAGCATGAAATATAGATATATACTTCTTTAAATTTCATCTACTCATCTAGGAGAGCCTCACGAGAATTACATTTTCTCTTTTTATTTCTTTTCCCTAATTGTCTCTCATGACTAAATCTTTAGTCTATGGTCATGTGTGTCAGAGTACAACTGTGCTCCACAGGGTCTTCAATAGCTGATTTTTCAGAAATAGATCATCCGGCCTTTCTTGCAAGATGCCTCCGGGTGGACTTGAACCTCCAACCTTTTGGTTTGAAGTTGAGTGCGTTAACCATTGCACCACCCAGGGGACAAGGGTCTAGTATCCACAATATGCAGCCCTGGTGGTGCAATGGTTAGGAGCTCAGCTGCTAAACTAAAGGTCGGCAGTTCACATCCACCAGCCGCTCCTTGGAAACCCTATGGGGCAGTTCTACTCTGTCATATAGGGTCGCGGAGACAGAATTGACTCAAAGGCAACTGGTTTGTTTTTTTTTTGTCCACAATATATAAAGAACTCTTACAACTCAACAATAAAAAGACAAATAACACAATTGAAATATGGGAAAAGGATTTGATTAGGCATTTCTTCAAAGAGATATGTAAATGGCCAATAAGCAGACGAAAAGATGCTCAATATAATTTAGCCATCAAGGAAATGCAGATCGAAACCACAATGAGATACCACTTCACATTCTCTAGGATGGCTGTAATAAAAAAGATAATATCAACAATGACAAAAAATAAAATAAATTATTTAAAAAAAGAAAGACAATAACAAGTGTTGCCAAAGATGTAGAGAAATCGAAACTCTCACAGATTGCTGGTAAAGATGTAAAATGGTGCAATCACTGTGGAAAAGTTGGCAGTTTCTCAAAAAGGTAAACACAGAGTTTCAGCATGCCTCAGCTATTCCACTCCTTTATATGTGCCCAAGAGAATGAAAAACTTTAGTTCACACAAAAGCCTATACACAGATGTTCATAGCAGCATTATGCATAGTAACCAAAGTGTGGAAACAATCCAAATGACTATTAGCTGATGAATGGAATAACAAACTATGACATATCTATACAATGGAATATTCTTTGGCCATAAAAAGAAATGAAGTACGGATACATGGAGCCCTGGTGGTGCAGTGGTTAAGAGCTCGTCTGCTAACCAAAAGGTCAGCAGTTCGAATCCATCAGCCACTCCTTGGAAGCCCTTTGAGCAGTTCTACTCTGTCCTATAGGGTCACTATAAGTTGGAATCGACTTGATGGCAACAGAGTCGGGGATTTTTACTGATACATGGTACAGCATGGATGAACCTTGAAAACATTATAATAAGTGAAAGAAGCCAAACACAAAATGTCACATATCTTATGATTCCATTTATACAAAATGTCCACAATAGGGAAATCTATAGAGACAGGAAGTAGATTAGTGGTTGCCAGAGGTTGGAGGGAGGGCATAGGGTTTCTTTCTGGGGTGGTGAAATATTCCAGAATGAGGTAGTGGTGAAGGTTACACAATTCTGTAATATACCACTGAATTCTACACTTTAAAATGGTGAATTCTGTAGTAAGTAAATTATATCTCTTGAAAAAAGAACCATGTTGCAATATATAGAGCACCAGTTGCCAGCAGATCAAATCTGTTGGTAGATGGAGAAAAGAGGAGTGAAGACTCTTCCTTACTCAAGGTCAGAGTGAGTCAGTGGTGTGGCTGGGAGCCGTGTAGTTTGTTCTTGCCTTGTGATCTCCCCTATTCTTTCCACTCTAGTGCATTCTTGCAGATTTATCTCAGTACTGTTAACTTGTTTGCTTTAAAACAGTAGTTAATATTCAGTAAGATAATGTTATGAAGAGAAAGAATGTGAGTGTCACGTGTCTGGTTGAGCATGGTTCTTCAAACAAGGGCTCCTTTACGCATTCTTTTTAAAACCTTTAAGTTCACTGAAGGGCTCTGTGCAAGTGAGCCCACCTACCTCTGCGTCTCTCCCTGCCCACTTTTCCCACAGCTGTTAAGAATGATAATTAAGCAACACATATAAAAAAACCCTTTGCCATCGAGTAGATTCTGACTCATAGTGACCCTATAGGACAGAGTGGAACTGCCCCATGGAGTTTCCAAGGCTGTATTTGATCTTCTGCTTCTTTATGGGAGCAGACTGCCACATCTTTCTCCCACAGAGAGGCTGGTGGGCTTGAACCGCCGACCTTTAGGTTAGCAGCCGAGCATTTAACTACTGCGTCACCAGGGCTCCTAACGCAATATATAGCCAAGACAATTTAGCAAAGTTTTGTATTCTTCCTCCAAAATTATCTCTATTCTCCGAAGCTCTGCTCTTTCTTTCTTTTTTGAACATTTTATTGTTGTTTAGGCGAGAGTTTACAGAGCAAATTAGTTTCTCATTCAACAATTTATACACAGTTTGTTTCGTGACATTGGTTGCAAACCCCTGAATGTGTTACCACTCTTCCCCCTTCCTTCCTGGGTTCCCCATATCCATTTGCCCAGCTTTCCTCCCCCTACCATCCTTCTGCACTTTGCTTTGGGGTCAATGCTGCCCTTTAGTTCTTGTGTAGTTGATTGTTCTGAGGTATACATTCCTCACTAATGTTATTGTTCATTTTATATGCCTGTCTACTGTATGGCTGTAGTGTGATCTCTGGGAGTGATTTCAGTTCCACGTCTGAAGGGTGTCTAAGGGCCATATTCTCAGGGGATCCACCTGTCTCTATCAGACCAGTAAGTCTGGTCTTATTTATGAATTTGAATGTTGTTCTATATTTCTCTCCCACTTTGTCCATAACCTACTATTGTGGCCCTGGTCAGCCTGTGATCTTTCTTAACAGATCATCTATTGCCTCACACTCATCAGCTTAGTGTTTCCTCTTAACTAGACAGCCCTTCTCCAACTGATATTAGTATCCTTGAATTCGTCCCTAATGAAATCAAAATATGGGGCTTCTCTCTACTATCCTATTTCCTCCTCCTGTCTTTACAGCATTCTTTCCTTCACCAACCTTGTGCCTGGTTGAGAGAAATGACTTAACAGCTCAAGTCTGGGTGACTCTGCAGCAACTCTTTTGGACAAACTAAATGATGCTAATGGTTTTATAGAATTACAGTGGACAATGCACTAGAGATCATTTCCATTTCTGGGTCAATCCCTTTATTTTACAGATAAACTAAGGTGTAATGGGGTTGCAGAATACGTTTAGGGTCCCACAGCTAGCTAGTTAATAAGTTTAGAGACCAGAACTCCTGACTGCTAGTTTATTGCCTATTTGACATTCATGGGCTTATCTTTATGGGAGAAAAATGTGGCAATACTTTTTATTAGCTCAGAGTCTGTCCCAAAGTCAAAGTTTAAGAAACATTGTTTTAAATTATTTTTTAAAGTTTATCTTATTAGAAAAAGAAAACACAAACATTTTTTAGGAGATACATTTTCAATAAAATTTACTTTTAATATTTAATAATCATTTATCAAAAATTTAATATATATGTATTTTTTTTTCCTGAAAGGATTTTCTTTTAAAAACAAATTTTTTTGGGGAGGTGGGGCTAAGATGGTAGAGCAGTCAGACACTCCTGGTGTTCCTTCTTACAACAAAGACCTGAAAAAACAAGTGAATCTATTATATATGACAGTCTAGGATCCCTGAACACCCAAGGCAAAGTTGAGGGACTAGACTGAGTGGCAGGGGGAGGGAGAGACGGTTCAGAAGCAGAGAGGAGTTGCCAGACTTGACCTGGTGAGAGCCTGAGCCCTTCAGCCTGGGTCAGCTCGGGCGTGAGCAGAAAGGCTGGCAAGCAGTGGTGCTCAGGAACCTTTTTCCACACCAGGAGAGAACCACCAGCAAAGACTCCACTAGGCCATCTAGCACCAGTGAAAAGCTGCCCTTGATCAGCAAAAGATAAGTACTTGCGTCTGGCCTACCATGTGGATCAAAAGCACCCCCTTGGGGAAAAACTTCTCTCCCATTTACCTCCCCACTCCCTGCTCTACACCAGGTCTTGGACTGGCTTCAGCAATTGCCGAGTCCCCTGGGCTGGAAGTAGGAACTGTCACGCACCTGAGCCATTCTTCGGGCCTTGGAGAGTGAACAAGTTAACAAACAGGGGAAAAAATAATCTGCTGGCTCCCCTAAGCCAGGAACTCAGGGTAGGCATAGCTCCTCTGCCTAGGCACAGGCATAAGGGATCCACGGACTCTGAGTTCCATTCCCCCTGCATAGACTTGTGTGGGCCCATTTCAACAGCGTAGGCCCTTATTACCACACTACAACAGCGTATATACCTGAAGTCTAACTTCAGCTGTTTCAACTGTGAAGTGGCAGGTTTGTGACATTTGACACTGCTCTGCCCATTAGGCAGGGTCTTCACCTACCCACTTAAGGGGCCTGAGGACTAGTGGCTCCACCCATGCCACCCAGCCATCTGCGACGGGCCCAAGAATAAGAGGTGCCACCCCAGTCCATATGGCCAACAGCACTGGGTGCTCATAGTCTGGCTGCAAAACCTACTCATCTACTCGCTCTAGGGAACAGGGACATGCTTTCCTCCTGGACACTCAGGGATGGCTGTTGGCCCCCTGCCTTGTTCAGCCTGTGTCCCCCTGCTGCAGCTGGATGCCTGTGCCTACACCAATCACCCATGCCTGGTGAGAGCCTGCACCACACAGTTGGTGGCCAACTACCTGGACACATGAGCCAAATCCATACAGGAGGAACGGGCAGACTCCTGGGCTCACATACTTAGTGGCAGGTCTGGCAACCGGGGGTAGGACTTTGGAGCTTCAGGGGTGCTGGTGACTGGGCTATCTCACACGAGCAGCCTATTTGGGCATATCAAAAGAAAACAAGACAAGAAGCTAGGACACAATAGGCAAACATAAAATAAATAAATACAATAACTTATTGATGGCTAAGAGACAATAAAGAGGCAGCCCATGATGGCTTTTCAAGCTCCCAAAATAAAGAATCTAGAGTTTTTCCAGAGGAAGAAAATTTCTTGGAATTACCAGAGGCAGAATACAAAAGATTAATATACAGAACTCTTTAACAGATTAGGGAAGAAATTATTCAAAATGCAGAACATGCAACAGAGGAAATTAGAGAAGATTAGAGAAGAGCTTAATGACAAATTTAACAGGCTGCAAGAATCCATAGAGAGACAGCAATCAGAAATTCAAAAGATTAACAATAAAATTTCAGAATTAGACAGCTCAATAGAAAGTCACTGGAGCAGAATTGAGGCAATGGAAGTCAGAATTAGTGAGATGGAAGATAAAGCACTTGACACCAACTTATTTGAGGAAAAATCAGATAAAAGGATTTAAAAAAAATGAAGAAACCCTAAGAATTATGTGGGATTCTATCAAGAGGAATAACCTGTGAGTGATTTGAGTACCAGAATTGGGGCAGGGGGCGGGGAGGAACAGAAAATACAGAGAGAATTGTTGAAGATTTATTGGCAGAAAACTTCCCTGATATCGTGAAAGATGACAAGATATCTATCCAAGATGCTCATTGAACCCCACATAAGGTAGATCCCAAAAGAAAGTTACCAAGACATATTATAAGCAAACTTGCCAAAACCAACGATAAAGAGAGACTTTTAAGAGTGGCTAGGGATAAACGAAAAGTCATCTACAAAGGAGAGTCAATAAGAATAAGCTCGGACTACTCAGCAGAAACCATGCAGGCAAGAAGGCAATGAGACGACAGATGTAAAGCCTTGAAGGAAAAAAACTGCCAGACAAGAATTCCATATCCAGCAAAACTCTCTCTCAAATATGATGATGAAATTAGGGTATTTCCAGATAAACAGAAGTTTAGGGAATTTGCAAAAACCAAATCAAAACTACAAGAAATACTGAAGGGAGTCCTCTGGTTAGAAAATCAATAACATCAGAGAGCAACCCAAGACTAGAACACAGGACAGAGCAACCAGATCTCAACCCAGATAGGGAAGTCACAAAAATGAATCAAAGTTAAAACACTGAAAATAGGGAAACAGATGTCAATATGTAAAAGATGACAACATTAAAACAAAAAAGAGGGACTTAAAAAAATGTAGATGTAGATTTTTCATCTGGAGAGGAAATCCAAGGCAATATAAAGAAATAAAAGACTGGTATAAACTTAGAAAAACAGGGATAAACATTAAAGTAACCACAAAGGAAACTAACAATCCTACATTTAAAAATAAAAAAAAAAAAAAAAACAGGAAAAACATAAAGACTCAGCAAATACAAAATCAACAACAATGAAAAAGATGAAAAGAAAACACATAAATAAAAACGACTGAGCACAGAAAATTAAGTGGAACAAAGAAACTGTGAACAACACACAAAAAACGACATCAAAATGACAGCACTAAACTCATACCCATCAATAATTATGCTGAACGCAAATGGACTAAGAGACAGACAGTGGCAGACTGGATAAAAAATACATGATCCGTCTATATGCTGACTACAAGAGACACACCTTAGACTTAAAGACACAAACGAACTAAAACTCAAAGGATGGAAAAAAATACATGAGGCAAACAACACTCAAAAAAGAGCAGGAGTGGCAATATTAATCTCTGACAAAATAGACTTTAAAGTAAAATCCACCACAAAGGACAAGGAAGGACATTATATAATGATTAAAGGATCAGTACACCAGGAGGACATAACAATAATAAATATTTACGCACCCAGTGACAGGGCTCCAAAATACAGAAAACAAACTCTAACAGCATTGAAAAGAGAGATAGACAGCTCCACAATAGTAGTCAGGGTTTTCAACACATCACTTCTGGTGAAGGAGAGAACATCCAGAAAGAAGCTCAACAAAGACTCAGAAGAGGTAAACGCTACAATCAACCAACTTGATCTCATAGACATATACCGAACACTCCACCCAACAGCAACCAAGTATACTTTCTTTTCCAATGCACATGGAACATTCTCCAGAACAGACCACATATCAGGCCATAAAGCAAACCTTAACAAAATCCAAAGCATCGAAATAATACAAAGCATCTTTTCTGACCATAAAGCCATAAAAGTAGAAATCAATAACAAAAAAAGCAAGGAAAAAAATCAAACACATGGAAACTGAATGACACCTTGCTCAAAAACTACTGGGTTATACAAGAAATTAAGGGCAGAATGAAGAAATTCATAGAATCAAATGAGAACGAAAACACATCCTACCAGAACCTTTGGGACACAGCAAAAGCTGTGCTCAGAGGTCAGTTCATAGCAATAAATATACACATCCAAAAAGAATAAAGGGCCAAAATCAAAACATTAACCCTACAACTGGAACAAGTAGAAAGACAGCAGCAAAAGAAATCCTTGGGCACCAGAAAACAGGAAATAATAAGAATTAGAGCAGAATTAAATGAAATAGAGAATAGAAAATAATTGAAAGAGGTCAACAAGACCAAAAACTGGTTCTTTGAAAAGATCAACAAAATTGATAAACCACTGGCCAAACTGACAAAAGAAAAACAGGAGAGGAAGCAAATAACCCATATAAGAAACGAGACGGGTGATACCACCACAGACCAAACTGAATTTAAAAGAATCATAACAAAATACTATGAAAAATTGTACTCTAACAAATTTGAAAACCTAGAGGAAATGGACAAATTTCTTGAAACTAACTACCTACCTAAAGTAACACAAACAGAGGTAGAACAACTAAATAAACCCATAACAAAAAGAAGAGATCAAAAAGCTAATTAAAAAACTCCCAACAAAAAAAACCCCTGAGATTCAGGGGCAAGATGGCGCTCTAGGCAGAAACACCACGCCGTCCCTCCACAGCAAAGATCCGAAAAACTAAGCCTAACAGAGAATCAACAATTCTGAAACCCTAGAACACCAAATGAAGAGATAAAGAACTCAGCCAAACACCAAAAGGAGTGAGAATACTAAAAGAGAACGGAGAGCGAGGAGAGACTCAGGCAGAGATTCCTTACCAGCTAACGCAGCACGGATCCACCATCTTGGATTCCTATCGGAGACCAGCAAACGGGAGAGCAGCCTTGCAGAGCATCTGGTCGGAGACAGAACGACCATCTCTCATCTGTACATTCCAACGACAAGCTCCCCTAGCATTCTTTTATGTTTGTACGCTTTTTGCTCCTCCTCCTCTCTCCTCTCTCCCATATCCAGCTTAGCTTCACACATAACCATCTTCCCGCTGCACCCTACCTACCTGCACCGTGCACTAGACATCACACCACCAAGCGGTGCAGGCACGCCCTATTGGAACCTGCCCAGCACTGACTACCGACCGTCCTGGTGGCTGCGGTGAGTGCCACAAGCAACCCGTCCCAGTGGCTCCTCCTCAGCTAGATCTGCCCAGCTGTACCACAAGAACGAAACAAACAAAAAAAAAAATCTACAATCAATAAACGAGAGAAATATCTACTGAATGCCCCGAAAACAGCAAACAATATCAAAACATTTACAAAAACAAGACAAGATAGCTCCAATAGGCATCCAAATTAAAACACCAGATAACTCTCCTGTGGAAGAAAATGCACTAGAAGTACCTGATACGGAACTCAAATCACTAATACTCGGAATTTTCCAAGAACTGAGGCAAAAAGCTGACAAACATGAGGAAAAAATAGACAAATTTATGGAAAATACAGACAAAAAATTGGAAGGATTTAGGAAGATGATGCAGGAAAAAAATGCCAAAATAAATCCACAACTCAAAATTATACAAAAACAACAATTAGAAATCCAAAAGATAAACAACAAGATTTCAGAAATGGACGGTGTCATAGAAGGGCTGAGAAGTAGATTTAAAACCATGGAAGACAGGATCAGCGGAACTGAAGACAAACACTTGGATACAACTCTGTTTCAGGAAAACTCAGAAAAAAGAACAAATAAAAATGAAGAGACCCTGAGAGTTATGTGGGACACAATTAAAAGCAAAAACTTACGAGTGATTGGCATACCAGAACAGGGGGAGAAAACAGAAAACACAGAGAGGATCATTGAGGAACTGCTGACAGAAAACTTTCCCAATATCATGAAAGATGAAAAGCTGGCCATCCAAGAAGCTCAACGAACCCCATATAGAAGAGACCCCAAAAGAAAATCACCAAGACATATCATATTCACACTCGCTAAAACTAAAGACAAACAAAGAATCCTGAGAGCAGCTCGTGAAAAACAAGCAGTCACATACAGACAAGAAACAATAAGACTAAGCTCAGATTATTCAGCAGAAACCATGCAGGCAAGAAGGCAATGGGATGACATATATAAAATCTTGAAAGAAAAAAATTGTCAACCAAGAATAATATATCCTGCAAAACTCTCATTCAGATTTGATGGTGAAATTAGGTCATTTCCAGATAAACAGAAACTAAAGGAATATGCAAAAGTCAAACCAAACTTACAAGAATTATTAAAGGGAGTTCTTCGATCTGAGGACAAACAGCTTCAGCCCTCAGGCAGGACCTAGGACCTAGGACACAGGTTCACATGAACCAGATACCATTCTAGGAACTGAACTACAGAGGACTTTCCAAAAACAAAAGATATACAACAGGGAATCAGAGAAATCAATCAAAGGATGACAACAACATCAAAACAATGAAAGAGGGAACAAACGGCATAGGTATAGAACCTTCTAAAGGAGAGGAAGGCAAGGCGATACCAAGTAACGGTAGACTGCTTCAAAATTATAAAGATAAGGGTAAAATTCATGGTAACCACAAAAAAAGTTAACAAACCAACTCATAAAAATAAAGATGAAAAACATGAAGTCTCAACAAAAACAAAACATACAGAAACAAAAGAAATGAACACAAAATCCACAAACAAAAGTAACTCAGCACAAGAGAGTAAGAAGAACAAAGAAAACTTCAGCATCACAAAAAAAGCACTACAAAATGACAGCAACAAACTCACATCTATCAAAAATTACACTGAACGTAAATGGACTCAATGCACCCATAAAGAGACGGAGAGTGGTAGAATGGATAAGAAAACAGGATCCATCAATTTGCTGTCTACAAGAGACACACCTTAGAAACAAAGATGTGAATTTATTAAAAGTCAAAGGTTTGAAAAAAATATATCAAGCTAACAACTATCAAAAAAGAGCAGGAGTGGCAATTCTAATCTCAGATAAAATAGACTTTAAAACAAAATCTACCATAAAAGACAAAGAAGGACACTATATAATGATTAAGGGGATGATCCATCATGAAGACATAACCATAATAAATATCTATGCACCCAATGACAGGGCTCCAAAATACATAAAAAAAACTAACAGCACTGAAAAGAGAAATTGACAGTTCCACAATAATAGTAGGAGACTTCAACACACCACTCTCAGTAAAGGACAGAACAACTAAAAAGACACTCAGCAAAGATACAGAAGACCTAAAGGACAGAATCAGCCAACTGGACCTCATAGACATATATAGAACAATCCATCCAACCGCTGCAAAGTACACATTCTTTTCCAATGCACATGGAACGTTCTCCAGAATAGACCACATCTTAGGCCACAGAGCAATCCTCAACAAGATCCAAAATGCTGAGATAATTCATAGTATCTTCTCTGACCACAATGCCATCAAGGTAGAAATTAACACTAGAAAGAGCAAGGAAAAAAATCAAACACATGGAAACTGAATAATAATCTGCTTACACATCACTGGGTAATAGAAGAAATCAGAGATGGAATTAAAAAATTCCTAGAATCAAATGAAAATGAAAACACATCATACCAAAACTTTTGGGACACAGCAAAGGCAGTCCTCAGAGGACAATTTATAGCAATAGATGCACATATCAAAAAAGAAGAAAGGGACAAAATCAAAACATTAACTACAGAACTCAAACAAATAGAAAGAGAACAACAAAAAAAGCCTACAACCACCGGAAGAAAGGAAATAGTAAAGATCAGAGCAGAAATAAATGAAATAGAGAACAGAAAAACAATAGAAAGAATCAACAAAACCAAAAGTTGGTTCTTTGAAAGAATCAACAAAATCGACAAACCACTGGCCAGACTGACAAAAGAAAAACAGCAGAGGGCACAAATAACCCAAATAAGAAATGAAATGGGGGACATTACAACAGACCCAACTGAAATAAAAAGGATTATAACAGAATATTATGAAAAACTATATTCCAACAAATTTGAAAACCTAGAGGAAATGGATAAATTTCTAGAAACATACAGCCTACCCAAACTACAACAAAGTGATATTGAAAATCTGAACAGACCCATAACAAGAGAAGAGATTGAAAAGGTAATAAAAAAACTCCCAACCAAAAAAAGCCCTGGCCCAGATGGCTTCACTGGAGAATTCTACAAAACATTTACAGAAGAGCTCATACCAGTTCTACTCAAGTTATTTCAGAGCATAGAAGAGGAAGCAACACTTCCAAATTCATTCTATGAAGCCAGCATAACGCTGATACCAAAACCAGGCAAAGACATCACAAAAAAAGAAAATTACAGACCAATATCTCTCATGAATATAGATGCAAAAATTCTCAACAAAATTCTAGCCAATAGAATTCAGTATCATATCAAAAAAATAATACACCACGACCAAGTAGGATTCATACCAGGTATGCAAGGATGGTTTAACATTAGAAAATCCATCAACGTAATCCACCACATAAATAAAAGGAAAGAAAAAAAATCACATGATCATCTCAATTGATGCAGAAAAGGCATTTGACAAAGTCCAACACCCATTCCTGATAAAAGCTCTCAATAAAATAGGTATAGAAGGGAAATGTCTCAACATAATAAAGGGCATCTATGTAAAACCAACAGCCAACATCATTCTTAATGGAGAGAGGCTGAAAACATTCCCCTTGAAAACAGGAACAAGACAAGGATGCCCTTTATCACCACTCCTATTTAACATTGTGCTGGAAGTTCTAGCTAGAGCAGTAAGGAAAGAGAAAGAAATAAAGGGCATCCAAATTGGTAATGAAGAAGTTAAACTCTCCCTGTTTGCAGATGATATGATACTATACATAGAAAACCCTAAAGACTCCACAAGAAATTTACTGGAACTAATAGAAAGATTCAGCAGAGTAGCAGGATACAAGATAAACATTCAAAAATCAGTTGGATTCCTATACACCAGTAAAGAGAACGATGAAAAGGAGATCAGGAAATCAATACCATTTTCAATAGCCCCTAAAAAGATAAAATACTTAGGAATAAATCTGACCAGGAATATAAAAGACCTATACAAAGAAAACTACAAAACACTGCTGCATGAAATCCAAAGGGATCTACATAAATGGAAAAACATACCATGCTCATGGATAGGCAGACTCAACATTGTGAAAATGGCAATTCTACCCAAAGCAATCTACAAATACAATGCAATCCCGATACAAATACCAACAACATTCTTCAAAGAGATGGAAAAACTAATTATTAACTTTATATGGAAAGGGAAGAAACCCCGAATAAGTAAAGCATTACTGAAGAAGAAGAAGTTGGAGGACTCACACTACCTGACTTGAGAACCTACTATACAGCTACAGTACTCAAAACAGCCTGGTACTGGTACAACAACAGAGACATTGACCAATGGAACAGAATTGAGAACTCAGATGTAAATCCATCCACCTACGGTCACCTGATTTTTGACAAGGGCCCAAAATACATCAAATGGGGAAAAGACAGTCTTTTTAACAAATGGTGCTGGCAAACTGGATATCCATTTGTAGAAAAATGAAACAGGACCCATACCTCACACCATATACAAAAACTACTTCAAAATGGATCAAAAACCTGAATATAAAGCCTCAAACTATAAAATTCATAGAAGAAAAAATAGGATCAACACTTCAGGCCTTAATACATGGCATTAACAGGATACAAACCATAAACATCAACACAAAAAACCCAACAGATAAACTAGATAATTGGGATCTTCTAAAAATCAAACATCTATGCTCTTCAAAAGATTTCACCAAAAGAGTTAAAAGAGAACCTACAGACTGGGAAAAAATTTTTGGACAGTACGAGTCAGACAAAGGTCTAATCTCCATAATCTACAAGAAAATCCAACACCTCTACAACAAAAAGACAACCAATCCTATCAAAAAATGGGCAAAGGAAATGAACAGACACTTCACCAAGGAAGACATTCAAATGGCCAACAGACACATGAGGAAATGCTCGCGATCACTAGCCATTAGAGAAATGCAAATTAAAACCACAATGAGATACCACCTCACCCCGGCATTACTGGCACGAATCAAAAATACTGGAAATAACAAATGTTGGAGGGGCTGCGGGGAGACAGGAACTCTTATACACTGCTGGTGGGAATGCAAAATGATACAACCATTTTGGAAAATGATATGGCGTTTCCTCAGAAAGCTAGAAATAGACATACCATTCGATCCAGCAATCCCACTCCTAGGAATATATCCTAGAGAAATAAGAGTCATCACTCGAATAGACATATGCACACCTATGTTCATGGCAGCATTATTCACAATAGCAAAACGATGGAAACAACCTCGATGTCCATCAACAGATGAATGGATACACAAACTATGGTACATACACACAATGGAGTACTATGCAACGAGAAAGAACAACAATGAATCTGTGAACCATCTCATAACGTGGATGAAACTGGAGGACATCATGCTGAGTGAAATAAGTCAATCACAAAAGGACAAATATTGTATGAGACCTCTATTGTAAAAACCCATGAAAAAATTCACATGCAAAATGTAACAATCCTTGTTGGTTACCAGGGATGGGGGGGGGGGGATACTAAATAGGTAATAGGTAAGTGGTAACTTGGTTGAGAGGTGAGATAGTACATAGTACAGGGGAAACTAACACAACCTGCACAAGGAAAGGTCATGGAGGCCCTATAGACACATCCAAAACCCCCGAGGGACTGAGTTGTTGGACGGAGGGCTCTGGGGACCATGATCTCGGGGAACATCTAGCTCAATTGGCATGACACTACTTATAAAGATAATGCTCTACATTCTACCTTGGTGAGTAGTGTCTGGGGTCTTAAAAGCCTATGAGCGGCCATCTAAGATACTCCACTGATCTCATCCCTTCGGGAACAAGGGAGAACGAAGAGAACAGGATACAAGGAAAAGATTAGTCCGAAGGACTAATGGTCCACAGCTACCAAGGCCTCCACGGGACTGAGTCCAGTACAGCTGGATGGTGCCCGGCTACCACCAATGACTCCTCTGACCAGGATCACAACAGAGGGTTCTGGGCAGAGCTGGAGAAGGATGTAGAGCATAATTTTAACTCCCCCCCAGAAAAAGAAGACCAGATTTACTGGCCTAAAAATACTAGAGAAACCTCAAGAGTGTGGCCCCCAGACACCCTTTCAGCTCAGAGGTGAAGTTACCTTCAAGGTTCGATGTTAAGCCTGGGAATGGACAGCCCAGTAAAACTAAATGGGACTAACGAGGTACAGGAGTCCGGTGACAAGGGCCAGAAGGCAGAGGGAGAGTAGGAAACTGATGATAAGGAACACAAATTGAATAAGGACACTGTCGATGTATCGTGAGATTGTTGACCACTGCTATAGGGCAACATTTGTAGTATCTATTAAATGGGAGGCTGTTTTGTCCTGTAAGCCTTCATCTTGGGCGAGAATGGCAGCACAATTGGAAGAGCATAGTCAATATCACTTAAATGTGTAAGTAAAAAGTTTTGAAATGGTGTTTAAATAAAATAAAATTAAAAAAAAAAATAAACAAATGAGACTAAAGAGGTACAATAGTCCACTGACAAGGTCCAGAAGACAGAAGGGGACAAGGAAGCCCCCTGGTGATAGGGAACACAAGGTGGAGTAAGGATATTCTTGATGTGCTGTGAGATTGTTAACCATTGTCATAGGGCAACATGTGTAGTAACTGTTAAATGAAAAACTATTTTGTTCTGTAAGCCTTCATCTTAAGTGAGAATAATAGCACAGTTGGAAGAGCGTAGTCAATGTCACTGAACTGTGAATGTAGAAATTTTTGAAACGGTGTATCTTTGGCCATCAGTAATTTTCATCAAAAAAAAAAAAAAAAAAGGTTGAGAATTTAGAGGCTTAATACGTTGTGGGGTTGTTAACCAATGTCATAGAACAACATGTGTACTACTATTTCATGAGAAACTATTTGCTCTGTAAGCTTTCACCTGAAGTACAATAAAATATATATTAAAAAAAAAAAAAAAAAAAAAAAAAAAAAAAAACCCTGACCGGGACAGCTTCACTGGAGGATTCTACCACACTTACAGAGAAGAGTTAACACCACTTCTACTAAAGGTATTTCAGAGCACAGAAAAGGATGGAATACTCCCAAACTCATTCTATGAAGCCAGCATAACCCTGATACCAAAACCAGGTAAAGACACCACAAAAAAACAAAATTACAGACCAATATGCCTTATGAACATATATGCAAAAATCTTCAACAAAATTCTAGCCAATAGGATTCAGCAACATATCAAAAAAAATAATTCACCATGATCAAGTGGGATTTATATCAGGTATGCAGGCATGGTTCAACATTAGAAAAACAATGTAATCCATCACATTAATAAAACAAAAGAAAGAACCACATGATCTTATCAATCGATGCAGAAAAGACATTTGACAAAGTCCAAAACCCATTCGTGATAAAAACTCTCAGCAAAATAGGAACAGAAGGGAAATTCCTCAACATAATTAAGGGCATTTATACAATGCCTGACAGCCAACATCATCCTAAATGGAGAGTTTGACAGCATTCACCCTGAGAACAGGAACCAGACAAGGATGCCCTTTATCACCACTCTTATTCAACATTGTGCCGGAGGTCCTAGCCAGAGCAATTAGGTTAGAAAAAGAAATAAAGGGCATCCAAATTGGTAGGGAATAAGTCAAAGTATATCTCTTTGCAGATGATATGATCTTATACACAGAAAACCCCAAAGAAACCACAAGAAAACTACCGGAACTAATAAAAGATTTCAGCAAAGTTTCAGGATACAAGATAAACATACAAAGATCAGTTGGATTCCTTTATACCAACAAAGAGAACTTTGAAGAAGTAATCACCAAATCAATACCATTTACAATAGCCCCCAAGAAGATAAAATACATAGGAATAAATCTAACCAGAGGTGTAAAAGTCCTATACAATGAAAACTACAAGACACTACTGCAAGAAACCAAAAGAGACCTGCATAAGTGAAAAACCGTACCTTGCTCATGGATAGGAAGACTCAACGTTGTGAAAATATCAGTTCTACCCAAAGCGATCTACAGATACAATGCAATCCTGGTCCAAATTTCACTGGCATTTTTTAATGAGATGGAGAAACAAATCACCAACTTCATATGGAAAGGGAAGAGGCCCTGGATAAGTAAAGTGTTACTCAAGAAGAACAAAGTGGGAGGTGTTACACTACCTGACGTTAGGTCCTATTATACCACCATGGTAGTCAAAACAGCCTGGTACTGGTACAACAACAGATACATAGACCAATGGAACAGAATTGAGAATCCAGACATAAATTCATCCACCTATGAGCAGCTGATATTTGATAAAGGCCCAAAGTCTGATAATTGGGGAAAAGATAGTCTCGTTAACAAATGGTGCTGGTAGAACTGGCTATCCATCTGCAAAAACCTGAAACAAGAACCATACCTCACACCATGCACAAAAACTAACTCAAAATGGATCAAAGACTTAAATATAAAATCAAAAACAATTAAGATCATGGAAGAAAAAATAGGGACAATGCTAGGGGCCCTAATACATGGCATAAACACAATACAAACCATAAGTGACTAAGTACAAGTACCAGAAGAGAGACTAGATAAACAGGAGCTCCTAAAAATTAAACACTTCCGCTCATCAAAAGACTTCACCAAAAGAGTAAAAAGACAATCTACAGACTGGGAAAACAATTTTTGGCCACGACAAATCTGATCAGCATCTAATCTCTAAAATCTACAAGATACTGCAAAACCTCAACAAAAAAAGGCAAATAACCCTATTAAAAAAATGGGCAAAGGATATGAACAGGCACTTCACCAAAGAAGACATTCAGGCAGCTAACAGACACATGAAGAAATGCTCACGATCGTTAGCCATTAGAGAAATGCATGTCAAAACTACAAGGAGATATCATCTCACCCCGACAAGGCTAGCATTAATCCAAACAACGCAAAATAATAAATGCTGGAGAGGTTGTGGAGAGACTGGAACACTTATACTGTGTTGGTGGGAATGTAAAATGGTACAACCACTTTGGAAATCGATTTAGCACTTCCTTTAAAAGCTAGAAATAGAAGTACCATATGATCTAGCGATCTCACTCCTTGGAATATATCCTAGAGAAATAAGAGCTATCACACCAATAGATATATGCACGCCCATGTTCATTGCAGCACTATTGACAATAGCAAAAAGATGGAAACAACCTAGGTGCCCATCAGAGGAATGGATAAACAAATTATGGTATATCCACACAATGGAATTTTATGTAACGGTAAAGAACAATGGTGAAGCTGTAAAACATCTTATAACGTGGGGGAATCTGGAGGGCATTATGCTAAGTGAATTTAGTCAGTCACAGAAGGACGAATATTGTATAAGACCACTATTGTAAGAACTCAAGAAAAGGTTTAAACACAGAAGAAAACATTCTTTGATGGTTACTAGGGTGGGGAGGGAGGGTGAGGGTTATTCAGTAACTGGATAGTAGAAAAGAATTATCTTAGGTGAAGGGAAGGACAGCACACACTTCAGGGGAAGTCGGCACAACTGGACTAAACCAAAGCTAAGAAGTTTCCTGAATACAATCAAACACTTCGAAGGACAGAGTAGCAGGGGTGGGGGTCTGGGGACCATGGTTTCAGAGGACATCTCGGTCAACTGGCATAACAAAGTTTATTAAGAAAATGTTCTGCATCCTACTTTTGTGAGTGGCGTCTGGGGCCTTAAAAGCTTGCAAGCAGCCGTCTAAGATGCATCAGTTGGTCCCAACCATCTGGAATAAAGGAGAATGAAGAACACCAAAGACAGAAGGAAAGTAGTAGCCCAAGAGACAGAAAGGGCCACGTAAACCAGAGACTCCATCAGCCTGAGACCAGAAGAACTAGATGGTGCCCAGCTACCACCAATGACTGCCTTGGCAGGGAACACAACAGAGAGTCCCTGATGGAGCAGGAGAAAGGTGGGGTGCAGAACTCAAATTCTAGTAAGACCAGACTTAATGGTCTGAGACTGGAGGAACCCCGGAAAGCATGGCCCCTGGATTCTCTATCAGTCCAGAACGAAAATAATTTCTGAGGCCAACTCTACAGACAAGGATTGGACTGGACTGTGGGACATAAAATGATACTTGTGAAGAGTGTGCTTCTCGGATCAAGTAAATACATGAGACTAAACAGGCAGCTTTTGTCCAAAGGTGAGATGAGAAGGCAGAGAGGGTTAGGAGCTAGTTGAATGGACATGGGAAATCAGGGGTGGAAAGGAGGAGTGTGCTGTCATAGTATAGGGAGAGCAATTAGGGTTGCATAACAATGTATGTATAAATTTTTGTATAACAGACTAACTTGAAATGTAAACTTTCACTTAAACTACAACAATAAACAAAAAAAAAGAGAAAATATTTTTATTGTACTGTAGATGAAGGGTTACAGAACAAACTAGCTTCTAGTACACATATTGTTTTGTGACATTGGTGCTAACCCCACATGTCAACAATGTCCCCTTCTTGACCTTGGGTTCCCTATTACCAGCTTTCCTGGCCCCTCCTGCCTTCTCATCCTCCCCCTGGGCTGGTGTGCCCATTTAGTCTCATTTTGTTTTATGGGCCTGTCTAATCTTTGGCCGAAGGGTGAACCTCGGGAGTGACTTCAGTGCTGAGTTAAAACGGTGTCCAGGGCCATAGATACCAAAAAGTGATGACAACATCCTGAAGTGTGTTATCTTTTGTGTGTCTACCTCTATCTAAAGGAAACCGACGCTAGTTGACTGGGGGAGTGGCGGGGCATCTCTGGGATGAAGCTCTATTGGCCTTCAAAGTGTGGCCACACCTACCTCATTGGTATTGTCAGTAGTGGGACAAATAATTCAACAGGGATAAGGCTTGGATCTTCCTCTTATTCTCTCTTGATGCTTATGTTCTTGGCACAACATTGATGAGCCACAGACAAGCCATCATGTGGATGTGCTCTATCTGAATAAAGAATAGCCCTTCTATGTTGTAGAGTCCTTCTGTTTTTAAAATCATGGAGCTTGTATTTTAAAACCAATAACCTTGACTAAAAGAATTTTTTTTCAATTAGCCATCAGTCTGGACCGGTGTAAGTGAATAAGGGAAAGGCACTTCAAAGTCAGAAATAAAAAGTATACATTTAGGATAATCAACCACTGCTTGTTTTCCACAATGTAGCTCATTCCTGATTTCATCTGAAAGAAATATGATTATTACCACTATTCAAAGAGCAGTACTTTACTAATAAGGTCTTGGCATGTCTTTGAGGTGGATTTCAGCTTTAAAAAACAGTGACTCCTTACCACACTTCTAATGTGTTCAGTTGGTGTTTGCAACAACATAGAAGTTTCATTCAGGAGATTTGCTGCTGCTGTTCCTACGGTTGCCGTCGAGTCGATTCTGACCCATAGTGACCTTACAGGATAGAGCAGAACTGCCCCATAGGGTTTCCAAGGCTGTAATCTTTACAGAAGCAGACTGCCACATCTTTCTCCCGCAGAGCGGCTGGTGGGTTCCAACGGCCATCCTTTCTGTTAGCAGCCAAGCACTTAACCACTGAGCCACCAGGGCTCATTTTCAGGAGATTTACTTACTGGGTTATAACTAGCTGGAACCTAGGTTTTATGGGGCCTGAAGCTTATCTAATTTGGGATAGTCTCTCCAATAAAAAAGTGCAAAATTATACGTACAAAAATTGCTAGGGCCCCTCCCAGGACCTGGAAGGGGGCTATGCAAGTAAGGGCCCTAATGCTTAAGATACGCGCAATTCATGATAAATCCCTCTCAGCTGGGACCTTTTTAAAAAACTTTTTTAGTGCAGGAAAAATACTGTTTTAACTTGTAAACACTCCAGTGCTGTGTCATATGGGTCATAAAATTACTTAGCTTTTTAAAGGTGGCATCTTTTCTTGGCAACTTGCCTTTGGAAAGAGATGCAGTAAAGCTTATATTTCACCTGTGGCAAATTACCTGTTAGAAAAATTCAACCAAAAGCAAAGAAGGAGCCCAGCTTCCAACACACATTGTGACAATTGTGCCAATCTTTTCAACATACCTGTCAGTTAATTTTAGGGCTATACTCATTGCTGTCGAGTTGATTCCAACATAAGACAGAGTAGAACTGCCCCATGGAGTTTCCAAGGCTGTAGTCTTTATGGAAGCACACTGCTATGTCTTTTCCTCCTCGGAGTGGCTGGTGGGTTCAAACTGCTGACCTTTTGGTTAGCAGCTGAGCACTTAACCACTGTGCCACCAAGGTTTCATTTTAGAGGTATAGCTGTATTCAAATCACATGTTCATTAGTTGATTTCCAATACCAGCTAGTTCTGATTCTTTCATTACTATTTAGAAAATGCCGTTCTCTCTTGTTTAAGATCAACACAGAATTTTGAGATAAATAAGTTGGTCCCTCCTCCATCCACTTTGCCTATGAATTTTTTCTAACCCCCTACCCTTCCTCTGGAGCCCTGTGTCAGCACAGTGAATAAGCACTTGGCTGCTAAGTGAAAGATCGGCATTGCGAGCTCACCAGTCGCTCTCCTGGAGGAAGATGTGGCAGTCTGCTTCTGTAAAGATTACAGCCTTGGAAACCCTATGGGGCAGTTCTACTCTGTCCTACCAGGCTGCTATGAGTCGAAATCGACTCGACAGCAATGGGTTTGGTTTTGGGGGGTTACCCTTCCCCTCCTTTGTCATCCCCCTACCTTGTTACTCTGCTGCAGGGATCCTAGTGTGGCTCTTCTGTGTTTTCCCATCAACCTCCATTTCCTCCTTCCAGTCTGAAAGTCTCTTGGGGACAAAGTCCTGTCCTATTGCTCTTTGTACCCCCAGCACTTAGTACAGTGCCTGGCACACAGTGGTCATGACACTCAGTGAAGGTTTTTGATTGATTTCATTAATTAAAGTGTGATTCCACACTTTTTCCCCCGTGTTGCCTCCATAACTATAGTGAAAACCGAATTCTCGTGAGGAACATTATGACATTGTTATTGAAGCTACCAAAGCTTCTTGGTGGTGGGACCTAAGGACCCTGCTCGCTGGTCTTTTATCATAGACTCTTCGTGAGAGCCTCTGGTGCTGGCAAAAGAAAAAGGCACCCTTAAGTTTTCTTTCCCCAAGTTCAGCATCAGCAAATTAATGATGGTGGTCAGGTAGTGGCTACAGACTGGCATCTGCAGGATCTGTTAATCTGGCTCTTAGACACACCAGAAAGGAACTGTGTGAAACGGATTTCTGAACCATGAGACAGTCTTTTCCAAAGTTAGGTTTAGGGGAGAAGCTTGACCTTTGTCCAAAATTCCCTTTAGGCCATTGAACGTACCCACTATGATTTGCTTGGGTCAAAGAGAAATCACAGAATTTTCCAGCTGAAAGGGAATAAAACCCACACTTCTTGTTTGAGAAGCAGTCAAGAAAGAAGGCGTTTGGAATTAGGCTAGAGCAATGTATTTTCTCTATTAACGTTTTCACACTGTAGCTTAACATAAACACCATTTTTCTTCATGCTTCAAAGGTTCCTACTGTGCATAGATGATTCCTAACTTTTTGAAAAATGTATATACTTTTTGAAAAATAATGTTCTGGGTGGCTAGGGAGAGAAGTGCACTCTGGCAGGTTTCCAGGAATTTTTTTTACTTTACAATCTCAAAGAAGCTGATGGCTGAGAAAGCACCCTCACTTTTTCTCCCTGGAGGGCTCTGTGCTAAGCATTGTGCTTTGTGGCTAAACATTGCATACATTTAAGCTGTGCGAAACTTTACATGTGAGCTGCAATCAAAGTTAAATTCAAAGGTGGAATTCCAAGGCCCATCCACACACCCAAGCAGCATCACCGGAATTCCCATGACAATGCTGATTTGTCTGTTACTGGCTGGGTGACTTTTAACACCCGTGCCAAAGGTTAGCACTAGGGAAAGCAGAGCCACATTTGAGTTAGACAAGTCTCTTGGCCTCTTTGTTTAGTTTCCTCATTCGAAAAAAATCGATCTTAAGACATACGTGTTTCAGAATTTGTACTGGGTTATATATCCAGCTAAATGATACTGTGTGATGTTTTCACACATAAATGATCTCTTTACATGTATCCATCTTCTATTTCACTTACATCTTGTGTAAAAACTGCATCCCATGCCAGGCCTGAAATGTTCCAAAGCCAACTTCTATGATTAAATTGCAGCGAAGATTTCTACAAAAACAGACACAAGCAAGAGAAAAAAAATTACTTCAGAACATCCATCCTTTGGCAATGATTCTAATTTATCTATGGTCAAAAATAACTTCAATACTTCCTCCAGATACTAAGGAAATCTCATTATGGAAGATATTTGCTTATGATTTATACTTTCATATTTATACATATGGTGCATTCGGTACAAAACAGTAAATAGTAAAACTTAGATTAAGTGATGGTTATTTCTCTAGAACAGGGCTTCTCAACCTTAGCACTGTTGACATTTTGGGCTAGGTAAATTTTTGTTCCAATGATCATGAAGATAGCACGGGACCAGGCAACACTTGGTTCTGTTGTACATGGGGGTCGCCATGAATCACAGCCATCTCAACGGGGAACTAATAACAACAACAACAACAATTTTTTTTGCTGTGAGGGCTGCTCTGTGCATTATAGGATGCTTAGCAGCATCCCTGGCATCTTCCCACTAGGATGTCAGCAGCACAGTCACAGTTGTGATCCCCAAAAGTCTCTCCAGACATTGCAAATGTCCCCTGGGTGCAAATCGCCCCAGACGGGAACCACTGCTCTAGAATGATTTACTCTTATCTGTATAATAATTCTCACACTAATCTTTGCTAGAGCTGAAAAGGATTTGCTACATAACTTTAGTAGCTTTCCACTAATAAAACTTTAATATTTCAAAATGAATGGCAAGAAGATTTACAATTAGGTTTTATAAAAATTCTAAATAAAATTAAGTTCTATTTGTAACTTACATAAAATTCAAAAAAGGTAGTGATTCAAATGTACGTCTTTCGATAAACTGTATTTTATTGCAGGATAAATCTCTAGGAAAAGTAAAAGAAAAATATTGCCTTGATTAGCTATTAGACATTAAAATAGTAGGAATAAATGGCAGAGTTCAGAATAATACTGAATAAGTTTTTGTCTAAACTCTAAACCTTAGTGACTGTTAATCTAAACCTTCCAAGGCCCCTAACCCTGCCCTTACCTCTCCTAAGAGTCTCACCTTCGTAAGTAAAATCTACAACTATGGATCCTGACAGATTTTGGAGGTACTCTCTCCTGAGAGTAGGACAGTTGATTAGACGATCTTTTGTGGTCACATCAAAGTCTATATTCAATGAGCTTAAAGCTTTTATTTCTCAGTATAATTATAATCTATAATATTAAAAGGAATATTCTTACATTTATACACCTTCCTGGCTTAGTTCTCTTTTTCTAGGCCAGCTCAATACCAGACGAAATAAAAGATACCTATCACATAATTTGAAAGGGAGTTACTCCTCTAATAAATACATAATCTTGAAGAAATGTAGAATAATAGTTTTATCATGTTAATAGAAATTTATGCTTGGTTTTATACTGCCTTAATGTTACATAAATGCAGTTGCTACAGTTGTACAGTGGTGGCACATGAAAAACACAACATAGAACTGGATTTTTATTTGAAAACACCCGTTCTTGACTATAGTTAACCCTTTTATTTCCATTTACCCCACATTAGTCCTTCACTTTTTACCTGGATGGGTGTAGCTATCTTCTGACTGGTGTCTCAACTCTAGGCTCTCCCTTTCTAATCCATCCTGCACATAAATTAACTCTCCAGCAGTGGTTCTCAAAGAGCAGCATTACCTGGGAACTTATTGAAGAAGGAAATTCTTAGCCCTACTCTAGACCTACTGAATCAGTAACTATGAGGGTGAAGCCCAGAATCTGTGCTTCAGCAAGCCCTGATTCTGACGCAGACTAAAGTTTGAGAACCAGTTGTCCTAGAGCGTTGCTGTGATAACATGGTTCCCCATGATGACTCCTTAGTTTGGCATTCAAAGCCTAGAAGATCTGGCTCCAATCTCCTACTCTCCCTACTTTTACCCAAAGGTATTCATGACATTCTTCAAACCCACATTCCACTTCCTGTGTTTTGCCTTTCTGCCACCCTCCTTTTGCAATCTTACAATATTCTTCCCAAGATGTCTGTCTGATGATACCCAATGGCCCTTAAAGGCCCTGTTCAAATGGCATTTCTCTAGTAACATCTTCCCTGATCCAAGCGAAAGCCTTTGCTCCCTACTCTGTGCTCCGGAAACAATTAATACCTCTCAGTGCCCGTATCTATTTCTTCTTTTTAATATAGTTATCTTTGTATCCCATTTCCCCTAAGCATAAATTCCTTGAAAGCATAGACGAGGTTTTGCTCATCTGCATTGCCTAAGATGTTTAAAACTGATAGATGGTCATAAAGCAACCTCAATTATTTATTAAAAGAATGAATAGCTAAGGCAACAGAAAGGAAAATGACTATTTACAAAGTTTACTTTTATCACTTCATGGCTCTGCAGCACTTAGTCCTCCACTTAGAGCCTATTGTGTTATGGTTCGAGTTTATGTGTTTGCTTCCCCTGCCATATTGGGAGTTTCTAGGAGGTTAGGAACCCTGTCTTACACATCTTTGTACCACCAGCCCTAGGCACAGTGCTTGGCATACTGTTTTTAACTTTTTTATTGATTGACTTTTTTTAATGAATGAGAATACATATACTAACATGAAATAACCAGCTTACAAAGTATTTCAAAGTAGAAGTAAGGAAGGGCCTGCTCCACTGAGCAGTTCTCTCATTTGTTTTTCTCCAGATCATCTTTGCAAGGTCTGGGAGCCCAGATGCCAGAGGTGTCCAAGAAGATCAATGCAAAACTGGTCCTCCCACTAAGGCCTAAAAGGTTTGATAATCCAAAGGACTACTTTTAGTATCATGGGAGGCTTTTTATCCCTAATTCTCTTAAGCCTTCTAAACTTGTAAGAAGAATCCATTTGCTAAAGAGCATCATCAAATAGCTTAATAAGGATTAATGATGCACACAACTCTAGGCTTCATGGACAAAGGATAAAAATAAAGTTTTTATAGCAAAGGACATAGTATCTCCTCAGCTCTAAATAGATATAAATACCATGCAAGTATTCCTTCCTTGGCAAAAGGGCTGGAGAGATTTTTATTTTGTATTTAGCAAACGGTTAGGGGTATTTCTGATATGTTTACTTAGTGTGAACATTTCTAGCTATACTACTTAACCATCAGTGTAAACATTTATGTGTAATATGGTAAAACCATTCCTGCATTGAAATCCTTAACACCAGTCCTTGGTAGCTAAATACGTTCTTTATAATATTGTTTACATAATTCAACTGTTTCGTTAAATATTTAATATTTATATGTTAACTTAATTCAATCAAATTATCAAAAAATTTTGGGTTAATGGTATCCAAATTAATGTACGTATTCTATATTTTCTTGTCCTTATTAGACAACAAAAGAGGTTAACTATAATTTCTCTTGTTCTATTAAACAAACTTTTTCAAATGTTTTTTTAAGGCCAGATACTAAATACTTTAGGCTTTGCCAGTTAGAGACAGCCTCTGTCTCATACTCTTTCTTTCTTTCTTTTACAACCATTTAAAAATGCAAAAATCTTTCTTAGTTCATGGGCACTATAAAAACAGACCATAGGCTGCAGACTAAATATAAACAGTATAGGGACACTTATAAAACAAAGTTCATATGGGTTTCTATAATTATTCAGACCTTATTATCACTTTTCCTCTATAACTGAAGTTTTTTTCTATCTGTATCTTGTCTCTATAAAATTGCAAATGCACAGGAGATATTTAATGCTAGAGATGGGCTGGGACCCTACAGACTTACAGAATTGCAGACTTATATTGCTGGAAAAAAATTTAGAGATCATCTAATCCAAGGGCCTTATTCATTTTATATATAACTAAAAACTCAGAAATAAATATGATTAACTAACTTACAAATACTGGAGGGATAGCAGGCCTTCAAATGAATCCTTACGTAATTCAGTCAAATGATTGTCACTGAGAATTCTGGAAAATGAAAAGGTTATTTGTGGATCTAATGCAAACTAACTACAACTATTTGCTACATAGGACTATTACATGTGGGAGGAACCAGGGTGATGGTACCACCTAAATACTCTAATCTGTACTTAATTCAGGGATGGTGACCTCTTCTCTGTTTTCATTCAAACCTTTCTTCTAATGTCCTCCTTTGTCTCCATCTCCCTACTTCTCCCTCCTCTATCGCCACCCCACACATCCCTATACATTCTTCCCACCAAATCATATATTTAATGCTTACTCTCTAGATCACAAAGTCCCTGTTAGAATTCAACTCTGGGTGGCACCAAGATTGGCAGAACTGCCATCTCCTCTGCTCTTTTCCCAACCCCATTATGAAAGCCCCACATGGTTCTATGTCAGGGCTGCAAGTGAAGCCATTTGACTCTTTGCCATATTCATTTTTTTTGAGAACTAAAATGTGCATAAAGTACATAAAACATAAATGTTCAGTTTAGTGATCATAAAGCTAACACCATGTAATACCATTTCTGTCAGGAAAGAACACTGTTAGCGTCCAAGAAGCCCCGAGTGTACCCCCTTGCAATCACAATCCTCTCTCTGACCACTATAGGTAACCACTATCCTGACTTTTATGATAATAATTTTCTTGCTTTTTAAATACAGTTTTACCTATTATATGTCAACCACAAACAACATGGTTTAATTTTGCTTCTTCCTGATCTTTAAATGGAATCATATCACATATATTATTTTCTATTTTGTTTTGTCACTCAATGTTATGTCTGTAAAATTCATTATGTTATTGCACGTAGCTGAGGTTGGTTCATTTCAATGCCTTAGTGCTGTATGTCCAATAAGGGAACCACTAGCCACATGTGACTACTGAGCACTTATAACTTTCTTAGATCCAGCAGAGAGAACTAGAGAGACAGACAGGCTGATACAGAAAATCACTGTTTACTAGAAGCAGAAAGAGACTTACTAGACCCAGCATCGGGTAGAAATACTGAAAAGAGTAATTGACTAATTGCTGGAGACTAGTGCAGACTAGCATGAAAGATAAAAACTCCTGGAGGCCCAGCCTTGTGGGAGAGGGGGACACATTTTCATGAGTTTTAACTCCAGGAGCCCTACCAAGTTCTCACTGTGAATCTCAGAGAAAAAAAACCCCTCATGATTTCTGAAGGAGGAGAGGAAAAGTAGCAATTGTGAAATAGATCTCTGTTCTCCTTAACAACAGCCTGCCCTCAAATGATGTTACTTTACCAAAGCTTAATCAATGTGGGTTCTATCAGAGCCTAACCAAAATGGGGAGTCCCTGGGTAGTGTAAAAGGTTAACGAGCTCACCTGCTAACTAAAAAGTTGGAGGTTCTAGTCCACCCAGATGCATCATAAATGAAAGGCATGGTCATCTACTTCAAAAATCAGCCACTGAAAAAAAACACCTATGGAGCACAGCTCTGCTCTGACACACTAGGGATTACCATGAGTCGGAACTCACTTGATGACAACTGTACTGGTTAGCCAAAGTGGAGAAATGCAAATACACAACTCCAACTCCCTCTAGCCTTTTCTGTGTGGGAGAAAGGGATCATCAACTCCAGTTGCCTTCTAGTCTTTGAAATGGGCCAAGGAAAATACCCAACTGTAGCCCCCGTCTAGCCTTCCTGGTTCACCTAAGGAGTGAAGGAAAAAAGCTGAGAAGCACTTGTGAAGGTTACAACCCAGGGGCACAGGCTCACTAAAAGACTGAGACATAATCATAGAATTATAGAATACTTCTCCCCTCATACCTTACCACTACATCAACATCAACAGGGTTTTACAAGGGGATTGCAGCTAAAAGAATCTCTATTCCTTTTACCTGATATATCATATCTAGCTTTCAGCAAAAATTACAAGGCATGTTAAAAAGCAAAAAACATATTCTGAAGAGACAGGACAAGCATCAGAGCTACATTCACATATGGCTGATATTTGCGGTTATCAAGCTGGAAATTTTAATAACCATGGTTAATACACTAACAGCTCCATGGGAAAAAGTGGACGACATGCAAGATGAGTAAGGTAAGCAAAGAGAATTAAAAAAAAGCTAGAAATTAAAAAAACACCGTTATGGAAATGAAGAATGCCTTTGATGAGCTCATCGGTAGACTGAACACAACCAAGGAAAGAATCAGTGACCTTGAAGATATGCCAACAGAAACTTCCCAAACTGAAAAGCAAAGAGAAAAAAAGACTGGGAAAAAAAAGAAAGAAAAACAGAATACTGAAGAATTGTAGGACAATTTCAAAAGGTGTAACATATGCATAATGGGAATACTAGAAGGAGAAGAAAGACAGAAATAAATTGAAGACATATTGGAAGTAAGAATGGCTGAGAATTTTCCAAAATTGCTGACAGACACCAAACCACAGAACCAGGAAGCTCAGAGAACACCAAGGAGGAGAAATACCAAAAACTTTATACCTAGGCATATCATATTCAGACTGCAGACAAAGATAAAACCTCGAATGAAGCCAGAGGGGGGAAAACATCTCACCTGTAAAGAAACAAAGATAAGAATTATATTGGACTTATCTTCAGAAAACATGCAAACAAAAAGAGATTGGATTCAGAAGTTTATCGAGCATCTACTGTATACCAGGTGGTAGGAGGGATTCAGGAGTGGCATAGTGGTTAAGAGCTCAGCTGCTAACCAAAAGGTCGGCAGTTTGAATCCACCAGCCTCTCCCTGGAAGCCCTATGAAGCAGTTCTACTCTGTTGTATAGGGTTGCTATCAGTCAGAATTGACTCTACAGCAGTGGGTTTGGTTTTTGGGCTTATGAGGGATTCAAGGAAGAATAAGTCATGGTCCAGCCCTCCAAGAGCTTCCAGTATAAAAAATAATAATCACTGAACATCACCTTACAGTTTATAGAGTTCAGTAGGCAGTCATCGTGTTCCTAGCCTCCTACTTGTGGTGTCATAAGTGGTGGGGGATGGGAACTCTAAGAACTCCAGCAAGGAGGCAACCATAAAGGAAGCAAAAGGTGTCAGCAAATATAAAGAATGAGTGAAAAATCCATCTGCCCCATGAATACTGTCTTAGATATCTAGTGCTGTTACAATAGAAATACCACAAGTGGATGGCTTTAACAAATAGAGATTTATTCTGCCACAGTCTAGGACACTAGAAGTCCAAATTCAGGGTGCTAGCTCCAGGTGAAGACTTTCTCTCTCTGCCGGCTCTGGGGGAAAGTCCTTGTCATCAATTTTCCCCTGGTCGAGGAGCTTCTCAGAGCAGGAACCTTGGGTCCAAAGAACACACTCTGCTCCCAGAGCTGCTCTCTTCTTTGTATCAGTTTCCCCATCTCTCTGCTCCTTTCTCTCTTTTATATCTCAAAAGAGATTGACTCAAGGTATAACCTAATCTTGTAGATTGTTTCCTGCCTCATTAACATAAGTGCCTCTAATCCTGCTTCATTGACATTATACAGGCAGGATTTACAACATATAGGAAAATTACATCAGATGACAAAATGGTGTACAATCACACAATACTGGGAATCATAGCCTAATCAAGTTGACACAGATTTTGGGGGGACACAATTCAATCCACAATATTCCACCCTTTGACTCCCAAAAAGTCATATCCTTGCCACATGTAAAACACATTCACCCAATCATATCACAGCAAAAGTCTTAAATCAACTCCAAGGCCAAAATCCAAAAATTCTTCTTCATCTGTGAAATCTAGAACACAAGTAATCTGCTTCCAAAATACAGTGATGGAACAGGTACAAGCTAGATATTACAAATGGGAGAAATTGGAGGGTAAGAAGAGATAACAGGCACCAAGCAAGTCAGCAGAACACATTACATTAGCCCTCAAGGATTGAAAATAATCCTCTGTTTTCTGAGACCATTTAGATAATGGCCCTGCCCTCCAGACTCAAGGTATTGGCCACACTCTCTGGATTCTGAGTGGAGGACCCTTGGCCCTGGGCTTCAGCTCTACCTTCCAGGCCCACTGGGACAGCAACTCTGCTCCCTCAGCTTTAGGCAGACCCTTTCTCCTAGTCCTTCTGAGTGGTCCAACCTTTGAAGCCCTAGAGGTCGTATCCCTACATTTGAGACCGATGCAGCTCTGCTTCCCCTGTTTCTTGTCTCTGCAGCTTCTGCTTCCTGGTTCCTTGGTCTCTCGGCCCCTTGGGCCTCACCGCCTTTGTCTGCCCTGCTGGGGCATGTGTTCCAAAACTCTTTAGTTCCACCAATAAGTGCCTGGAGGCACCCTACTCCACCAGAAACTTCAGCTGGAAGGTACTCAGCTCTCTTGCTCTGTGGGTCAGCAAGCCTTACTCCACCAGTAAGTGCTCGGAGGCACCCCACTCTTCCAGGAAGCCTCCTGCGCAGACACTCAGCTCTCTCGCTCTATGCTTCTGCTCCAGCGCTATCTCATGCTGGTTTCCTGGTTCTACTGCCATTTTTCTGCTGCTACTTCTCGCCATCTGCACTGTCTCCAGTGTAACAGCTCTCCTCACTTCCTTCTGAGTCCTCAGCAGAATTGTCTCTTATGTCTATAATTCCACAGTCTCTTCAAGGCAATCTAGGCTTTTACTACTAGGCACTTTAAAACTTGTCCAGCCTCTACCCATTCACAGTTTCAAAACTGCTTCCACATTTTAGGTATCTGTTAGAGCAGCACCCTACACTCTCGGTACCAAATTCTGTCTTAGGCTGGGTTCTCTAGAGAAGGAAAACCAGTAAAGTGTATAATAATATATATAGAGAGAGATTTATATCTAGGAAATGGCTCAAGCAGTTGTAGAGGCTGGAACACCCCATATCTGTGGTTCAGGCTGGAGGCTGCTGATTCACATAGCCACCAGGGCTGGCGAACCTGAGATCGGCAGGTCAGAGAGCACGGCTCTTGCTCACAGGCTGCGAAGACCAACGAATCCCAAGACCGCAGGTAAGCTCTAGCTCAAGTCCCAAGAACTGTAGGTCAGATGAACAGAAGTCAGCTGCAGGATCCAGAGTGAGCAAAAGCCCACAAGCCTTTCCAGAATGTCCACTTATATTCAATGCAGGCCACACGCCCAAGGAAACTCCCTTTCAACTGATTGGCTACTCATAGCAGGTCCCATTGTGGAGGTGATTACATTATATCAAATCTCATCATGGAAGTGATTGCATTATTATACGACTGCCAAACTACATCAGAACTGCCAAACAACTAAGAAACATGGACCGGCCAAGTTGACACACAACCCTAACAATCACAGATAACTCCTCCTTTTGCTTCTTGAACCTCTGAGCCTTTGGCTTGCCCAGTTACCTCAATTTGTTAGTATTCACCTCCCACTTCTAGAAATTTTTTATTTTTCAATAAAGAACATGGCACCAGTGTCTTCTGTATTATCTACAGCAAGATTTGGCATATCTGTCTCCCAGTCCTCATGGCCAAGTGAAGAACAAAGCCAAGCCAAAACAGAATGCTGGACCAGAAGATGTTAATAATGGAGGAAGGACCAACTAGTGGGATACCCTGGTGAAGGGCAGTGTTGCCCGATGAGGGCTTGGTGGTCAGTATTGCTGCTTCCCAAATATTCCCACCTCTCTGCTTTAAGGTACGTGGTAGGCGTGCCCTTGCCGGTTCCCTGTGGTTGGTAGAGCCACGTGACCAGCTTTGGCCAATGAGCTGTAAGCAGAAGACATATGTGTCAATCACTCATAGGCTGAGTGTGTAATTGTCAGAGCAATACTAGCCTAGAGCCGAATGTGGCAGACACAGCTGGCTACGGAGCACATGGATAGTGGTTAGTCCAAACTGAGATGCACTCTACATGTAAGATACATACTGGATCTTGAAGACTTGGTACAAAAAAAGGATATATAGCTCATTAATGTGTTTATGTTGATTACACGTTGAAATGATAATATTGAGTTAAATAAAATACATGATTAAAATTAAATAAAAAAGAAGAGATTGGAGCAAAATATTTAAAGTATTTTAAAGGAAAAAAAAAAAATCTCACCAATGAAGAATTCTGTATCCAGTGAAATTATTCTTCAAAAGCAAAGGAGAAATAAAGATTTTCTCAGACAAACAAAAAGTTAAGAGGGTTTGTCACCAGTAGACCTACCTTGTAAGAAATGTTAAAAGAAGTTTTTAAGGAAGAACAAAATGATACAAGTCAGAACCTTAGATCTACATAAATAAAGAAAGAGCATTCAAGATGGAATAATGGAGGTAAAACAAAATCCTTTACATTACTTATTCTTAACTGATACATCTACTGTTATTTGAAAGTTAACTTAGATTAGTTGTAAATGGATACTGCAAACTCTAGGGAAACCACTGTAAAATTTTATTAAGGAAGTATAATCAATATGCTAATGGAAGAAAGAAAATGAAATCATACAAAATTCCCAGTTAAAACCAGAGAAAGCAAAAAAAGAGTGGAAGTCAAAAAAGAAACAAAGAACAAGGGCAACAACCAGAAAACAATCATAAATATGGTAGCTATTAATTCAGTTATACCTATAATAACTTAAATGTGAATAGTCTAAATATACCAATTAAAAGTCAAGACTATCAGAGTGGATTAAAAAAAAAACAAGACTCAACTATAGGTTGTCTATAAGAAACTCACTTTAAATATAAAAGACACAGCTAGATTAAAAGTAATAGGATGGAGAAAGATAAACCATCAACAGATGAATGGATAAACAAAATGTGGTACCTAAATACAATGCAATACTACTTGGCCAGTAGGAGAAATGAAGTCTTGATACATGCTACAATATGGATGGAGGTGGAAGACATTATGCTGGGTGAGATAAGTCAGTCACAAAAGGATAAATATTGCATGACCTCACTTATACAAAAAGACAAGAAAAGGAAAATATATTGAGAAGAAAGTTTATTAGTGGTTACCAGGGGCAGGACCCCCACGTGTCTGTCAGTTTGTCATATCGTGGGGCCTTGCATGTGGCTGTGATGCTGGAAGCTATGCCGTCGGTATTCAAATACCAAGAGGATATCAGAAGAGAATCTGAAACTTGCTCTTGAACACTGAGTAGCTAAAGTGAAAGGAAGAAATGATGAAGTAAGAGCTGAACAGAAGATTTCTAAGGGTGGCACAAGAAGACAAAGTAAAGTATTATAATGAAATGTGCAAAGACCTGGAGATAGAAAACCAAAAGGGAAGAACATGCTCGGCATTTTTCAAGCTGAAAGAACTGAAGAAAATACTCAAGCCTCAAGTTGCAATATTGAAAGATTCTATGGGGAAAATATTAAACAACACAGAAAGCATCAAAAGCAGATGGAAGGAATGAACAGAGTCACTATACAAAAAAGAATTGGTCAATGTTCACCCATTTCAGGAGGTAGCATACGATCAGGAACGGATGGTACTGAAGGAAGAAGTCTAAGTTGCACTGGAGGTACTGGTGAAAAACAAAGCTCCAGGAATTGACAAAATACCAACTGAGGTGCTTCAACAAATGGATGCAGTGCTGGAAATGCTCACTTATCTATGTCAAGAAATTCGGAAAACTGCTACCTGGCCAACCAACTGGAAAAGATCCACATTTATGCCTACTCCAGAGAAAGGTGATCCAACCAAATGTAGAAATTATCGAACAGTATCATTAATATCACGCGCAAGTAAAATTTTGCTGAACGTCATTCAAAAAGATCAATCAAAAGACTCATACAAAAGCAGCTGCAGCAGTATATTGACATGGAATTGCCAAGAAATTCAAGCCCAGTTCAGAAGAGGATGTGGAATGAGGGATATCATTCCTGATGTCAGATGGACCCTGGCTGAAAGCAGAAAATACCAGAAAGGTGTTTACCTGTGTTTTATTGACTATGCAAAGGCATTTGGTTGTGTGGATCATAACAAATTATGGATAACATTGTGAAGAACAGGAATTCCAGAACAGTTAATTGTGCTCATGAGGAACCTGTACATGGATCAAGAGGCAGTCGTTTGAATAGAACAAGGGGCTACTGCATGGTTTCAAGTCAGGAAAGTTGTGATCAGGGTTGTAATCCTTCACCATTCTTATCTAATCTGTATGCTGAGCAAATATTGCAAGGAGCTGGACTATATGAAGAAGAACAGGGCATCAGGATTGGAGGAAGACTCATTAACAACTTGCGTTATACAGATGACCCAACCTTGCTTGCTGAAAGTGAAGAGGACTTGAAGCACTTACTGATGAAGATCAAAGACCACAGCCTTCAGGATGGATTACACTTCAACATAAAGAAAACAAAAACGCTCACAACTGGACCAATAAGCAACAACATGATATACCTAGAAAAAACTGAAGTTGTCAAGGATTTCATTTTACTTGGATCCACAATCAACACCCAAGGAAGCAGCAGTCAAGAAATCAAAAGACGCATTGCATTGGGCAAAGCTGCTGCAAAAGACCTCTTTAAAACTGTTGAAAATCAAAGATGTCATCTTGAAGACTAAGGTGCACCTGACCCAAGCCATTGTATTTTCAATTGCCACATATGCATGTGAAAGCTGGACAATGAATAAGGAAGACCAAAAAAGAATTGATGCCTTTGAATTGTGGTGTTGGGGAAGAATATTGAGTATACTATGGACTTCCAAAAGAATGAACAAATCTGTCTTGGAAGAAGTATGATCAGAATGCTCCTTAGAAGCAAGGATGGCAAGATTATGTCTCACATGCTTTGGACATGTTATAAGGAGGGATCAGTCCCTGGAGAAGGATATCATGCTTGCTAAAGTAGAGGGTAGGCAAAAAAAAGGAAGCCCCTCAACGAGATGGATCGACACAGTGGCTGCAACAGTAGGCTCAAGCATAACAAGGATTGTGAGGATGGCACAGGACAGAGCAGTGTTTCATTCTGTCGTACATAGGGTTGCTATGAGTCGGAACCAACTCGACAATGCCTAACAACAACAGCGGTGGGAGGGATGGGGAAAAGGGAGGTTAACAGTGATGGAAATACCACATTGATTAAGGGTAGGGTTGCACGGTCATTTATTGTAATTGCTGTCAATAAGTTGAACACTGTAAAAAGTTGAATTGGCAAAAGTTGTGAAATAGATATATTTACAATGACAAAAAAAGAGTAGCTGCTGAGTCTGCTTATGTACAGTCAAAAATCTCATGGGGTTTGGTTTCTTGGTTTGGAGGTTTAGGGTCATGGTTTCACGGGACATCCCATTTGGTGCTCCTGTTCTACCTCCTAGTTCATTGTGTAGTGCCTGGGGTCTTAAAAGCTTGCAAGCAGCCATCCAAGGCACAACAATAGAGTTCTATTTGCCTGGAGCAACAGAGGAAGAAGAGTCAGGAATAGGAGGATATGCAAGATGTGGCTAGTTGCCTGCATGAACGACTGCCTCCTTTGCCATGAGACCAGAACTGGATGGTGCCTGGCTAACATTACTGAACATTTTGATGAAAGAGTCCATAGAAGAATCCTGATCAAAAGGGGGAAAATGCATAACAGAACTTCAAATTCTCTGAGATTCCAGACTTCCTGGAGCCATGAAGGTTGGATCAATCCCTGAAAATATTGCTCTGAGATCATCTTTAAACTTTAAGCCAAAAATGTTCCCTGAAGTGTACTTAAAACCAAACAATAGTAGTTTAGCTTAACTAGTAAAAAATGTATGCCTTGAGCCTAATGCTCTTTTAAGAACTACCTATGTGGGATCACATTGACAACAGCAACTTGAAAGATTAGAACCTCAGGGGGCAGTGAGTTAACGTTAATGAGGGAGGAACAACTCAGAAAAGGAGGGTGAGAATGGTTGTACAACTCAAAGAATGTAATCAATGTCACTAAATGGTACATGCAGAAACTGTTGAATTGGTGTATGTTTTGCTGTATATATTCTCAACAACAACAAAATAAATAAAATTTTAAAAAAATTGTGAGATGCAGTGAATGCAGTTGTTATAGATTGAAGTGTGTTCCCCTAAAATGTGTGCCAACTTGGCTAGGCCATGATTCCTAGTATTGTGTGGTTGTCCTCCATTTCGTGATCTGACGTGATTACCTATGTGTTGCAAATCCTAACCTCTACAATGTAAATGAGTCAGGATTAGAGGAAATTATGTTAATGTGGCAGGACACAATCTACAAGATTAGGTTGTATGTCGAGTCAATATCTTTTGAGATATAAAAGAGAAAAGCGAGCAGAGAGACGGGTGGACCTCATGCCACTGACAATGCCACCAAGAAAGAAGCACTGGGAGTGGAGCACATCCCTTGGAACTGGGGTCCCTGCACTGAGAAGCTCCTTGACCAGGGGAAAATTGATGACAAGGACCTTCCCACAGAACCAACAGAGAGAGAAAGCATTCCCTGGGAGCTGGCACCCTGAATTCAGACTTCTAGCCTCCTAAACTGTGAGAGAACAAATTATCGTTTGTAAAAGCCATCCACGTGTGGCATTTCTGTTATAGCAACCCTAGATAACTAAGATAGCAGTGCTTAGAGGAAAATGTACAGCATTGAATGCACACATTAGAAAAGAAGACAAGTTTAAAATCAATCTAAGCTTTTACCTTAGGACATCTGAAAAAGAAGGGCAAATTAAATCCAAAGTTGAAAAAAAAAAAAAAGCCAAAGTAAGCCGAAGAAAATAAATAACAAAAATTAGAGCAGAAGTCAATAAAGTTGAAATAGGAATAGGAAAAACCAATGAAACTATAAGCTGGTTCTTTGAAAAGATAAACCTCTAGGCAGACTAACCAAGAAAAAAGGAAAGAAGACACAAATTATTAATATCAGAAATGAAAGAGGGGCCATCACAACTGATCCCATGGACATTAAAACCAAAAACCAAACCAAACCAAACCCGTTGCTGTTGAATCAATTCCAACTCATAGCAATCTTATAGGACAGAGTAGAACTGCCCCATAGGGTTTCCAAGGAGCAGCCCGTGGATTCAAACTGCTGACCTTTTGGTTAGCAGCCTAGCTCTTAACCACTGCACCATCGGAACTCCCCATGGACATTAAAAGGATCATAAAGGAAGACTATGAACAACTCTATGCCCACAAATTTGATAACTTAGATGAAATGGACCAATCTCTAGAAAGACATAAGCTACCAAAACTCATAAGAAGAGAAACACAATCTGAGCAGTCCTACATCTATTAAAGAAAATTAATCAACAACTAATAACCTTCCAAAATAGAAAGTACCAGGCCCAGATGTTTTCACTGGTGAATTCTACCAAATATTTAAAGAATAATTAATACCAATCCTTCGAAAACTCTTCCAAAAAATAGAAGAGGAGGGAACACTATCTAAATCATTCTATGAGGCCAGTATTGTCCTAAAACCAAAACCAGACAAAGACATTACCAGGAAGGAAAATTATAGACCAATATCTCTCATGAACATAGATGCAAAGATCCTCAGCCAAATATTAGCAAATTGAATTCAACAATGTATACAAGAATTACACACCATGACCAAGTGGGATTTATCATATGCATGCAAGGCTCATTCAACATTTGCAAATTAATTAATATAATTCATCATATCAACAGGCTAAAGAAAAATCATATGATCATATCAACAGATGCAGAAAAATCATTTGACAAGATCCAGCACCCATCCGTGATAAAAACTCTCAGCAAACTGGGAATAGAAGGGAAGTTTTAAAATTGAATACAGAACATCTACAAAACCCTACAGCTAACATAATACTTAATGGGGAGAAACTAGACGCTTTCCCCCTAAGATCAGGAACAAGACAAAGATGTCCCCTCTCACCACTCCTGTTCAACATTGTACTGTAAGTTCTAGCAAATGCAATTAGACAAGAAAAGGAAATAAAATGTATACAGAGTGGGAAGAAAGAAATAAAACTGTCTTTGTCTGCAGATGACATGATTGTCTATCTAGAAAATCCCGAAGAATGGACAAAAAAATACTTGGAACTAATAAGTGATTATAGCAGGGTTTCAGGATACAAAGTTAATATACAAAAGTCAATTGCTTTCCTATATACCAGCAATAAAAAACTAGAATTTTTAAGTCAAAACATAATACCATTTACATTAGCTCTAAAAGAAACAACATACTTAGGTACAAACCTAACAAAATATAGACAAGATCTATATCAGGACAACTACAAGACTCTGGTGAAGGAAATAAAATTTCTAAATAAATGGAGAGATATTCCACATCCATGGATAACAAAAACAAACCAAACCCATAAATATGATAGATATTAATAAATTTAATTAAAATTCCGACTGATAGTGACCCTATAGGACAGAGTAGAACTGCCCTATGGGGTTTCCAAGAAGCAGCTGGTCAATCTGAACTGCTGACCTTTTGGTTAGCAACCTAGCTCTTAACCATTGTGCCACTAGGGCATTCATGGATAGGAAAACTTAATATTAGTAAGATTGCAATACTTCTTCCCAACTTGATCTACAGATTCAATGCAATCCCAAACAAAATCCCAGCAAGCTGTTTTGTGGATACTGATAAACTGATTTATAAGGCAAAAGACCAAGAATGGCCAACAGAATAACGCAGAATAGAGTTGGAGGACTGGTATTATCCTACTTCAAGAGTTATTCCAAAGCTATAGTGATCGGGGCAGTGTGGTATTGATGAAAAAATAGGAAAATAGATCAGTGAAACAGAATAGAGTCCACAAACTGACCCACACAAATATAGTCAACTGATGTTTGACAAAAGGAGCAAAGGCAATTCAGCAGTGAAAGGACAGTCTTTTCAACAAATGGTGCTGGAACAAATGAACACCGACATGCAAAAACATAAATATGACACAGCTTACATCTTTCACAAAAATTAACTCAAAATGGCTCATAGACCTAAATACAAGACACAAAATAATACAGCTTCTAGAAGATAACACAGGAGAACATCTAGGTGACCTTGGGTTTGGAGATAACTTTTTAGATACACATCAAAAGCATGATTCATAAAAGAAAAAACTGGTAAGTTGGACTTCATTAAAATTAAAAACTCCTGCTACAAAGCACACTTAAGAGAATGAAAAGTCAAGCCACAGACTGGGAGAAAGTATTTGCAAAACACATGTCTGATAAAGGACTTGTATCCAAAACATACAAAGAACTCTTAAAACTCAACAATAAGAAAGCAAACCATCCAATTACAAAATAAGCAGAAGATCTGAATGGATACCTCTCCAAAGAAGACATACAGCTGGCAAAAGCTCAACATCATATATCATCAGAGAATTGTAAATTAAAACAATGAGATACCACTATACACATACTAGAATAGCTAAAATCCAAAACACTGGTAACACCAAATGCTGGCCAGGATGTGGAGCAACAGGAGCTCTGAGTCATTGCTGGTGGGAGTGCAAAATGATATAGTCACTTTGGAAGACAGCCTGGCAGTTCCTTACAAAGCTAAACATAGGCTTACCATACAACCCAGCAAGCCTGCTTCTGGGTATTTACCCAAGGAAGTTGAAAGCTCATGTCCACATAAAAAATTGCACACGAATGTTTATAGCAGCTTTATTAATAATTGCTAAAAACTGAAGGCAACCAAGGTGTCCTTCAATAGATGAATGAAGAAACAAACTGTGGTGCATCCTTACAATGTAGTATTATTCAGTGATGAAATGAGCTACCAAGCTATGAAAAGACATGGAGGAACCTTCAATGCATACCGCTAAGTGAAGGAAACCAGTCTGAAAAAGCTACATGCTGTATGATTTCAACTATATGACATTCTAGAAAAGAAAAACTATACAGACAATGAAAATGAAAACATCAGTGGTTTCGCGGGTTTGGGGGAGGGTGAGAGGATGAAGAGGTGGAGCACAGGCATTTTTAGGGTAATGAAACTACTCTGTATGATACTATAATGATGGATACAGCACATTATGCATTTGTCAAAACGATATGACCGCACAACAGAAGAGTGAACCCTAACGGTAAATATGGACTTTAGTTAATAATAACGTATCAATAGATTCATCACAGGAATGCAAGGTGTTAACAGGAGAAAAAATGTGCAGGGGGCAGGGGGTGTTTGGGAACTTTCTGTACTTTCTGCACAATTTTTCTGTAAACCTAAAACTGCTCTCCCCTAAAAGAAAATCTTTTCAAAAAAAAAATAAAATTGGAGGCAGGGCCAAGACGTCAGAGTAGTCAGAGGCTTTCTATGTCCCTCTTACAACAAAGACCCGAAGAAATAAGTGAATTGATCGTATATGGGTATCTAGGAGCCCTGAACATCAAAGGCAAAGGTGAGGAATCAGACTGAGTGGCGGGGGGGGGGGGGGGGGGGGATGTTCAGGAGGCAGGGAGGAGTTGCCAAACCTGACCAGGCGGAAGCCACAGCCCTTCAGCTCTGATCAGCTCAGGGTGTGCAGTGAGGCCAGCAAACACCTGTGCTGTGAGGCGCTTTCCACATGGAGAGAGAGACCCAGCAACAGTCTACTCGGACACCCAGAACCAGTGAAAAGCAGCACTCAAGTGGCTAAAGGTAAGTACTTGTGTGTGGCCTACCATGGGGATTAAACACAAAAAAACCCATTTGGGAAAAACCTCTCTCCCGTTTACCTTCCCCCTCCCCGCTGTGCACTGGGTCCCGGCCAGCCAGCCTGCTTCAGCCATTGATGAATCCCCTGGGCCGGAAGTAGATCCCTTAAGGCGCCCTGAGCCATTTTTCCGGCCTTGGAAAGGGAAGAAATGAACAAACTGAAAAATTAAGCTACTGGCTCCCCTAAGCCAGGACCTCAGGGTTGGCACAGCTCCTCTGCCTAGGCACAGGCACAAGGGGTCCTCAGACTCTGAGTGCCTTTCACCCTTGCATAGACTTGTGTGGGCCTACTGGTATCTAGTGGGTAGAAGCCTGGGATGCACCAAGACATATAATCAAACTTGTCAACACCAAAGATAAAGAGAGAATTTTAAGAGTGGCTAGGGATAAACGAAAAGTCACCTACAAAGGAGAGTCAATAAGAATAAGCTCGGACTACTCAGCAGAAACCATGCAAGCAAGAAGGCAATGGGATGGCATATATAAAGCCTTGAAGAAAAAAAATTGCCAGCCAACAATTCTATATCCAGCAAAACTGACTCTCAAATATGATGGCAAAATTAGGGCATTTCCAGATAGACAGAAGTTTAGGGGATTTGCAAAAAACAAACCAAAATTACAAGAAATATTAAAGGCAGTCCTCTGGTTAGAAAATCAGTAACATCAGATAGCAACCCAAGACTAGAACACAGGACAGAGCAACCAGATATCAACTCAGATAGGGAAGTCACAAAACTAAATCAAAGCTAAGACACTGAAAATCGGGATACAGAGACACCAATATGTAAAAGATGACAACATTAAAACGAAAAAGAGGGACTAATAAATGTAGATTTTTCATCTGGAGAGGAAGTCAAGGCAATATAAAGAAATAAAAGACTGGTTTAAACTTAGAAATATAGGGGTAAATATTAAGGTAACCGCAAAGGAAACTAACAATCCTACACATCAAAATAAAAAACAAGAAAAGTATAAAGGCTCAGCAAATACAAAATCAACAACAATGAAAAAGATGAAAAGAAAATACATAAAGAAAAACGACTGAGCACAGAAAATTAAATGGAGCAAAGAAACTGTCAGCAACACACAAAAAACGACATCAAAACGACAGCATTAAACTCATACCTATCAACAATTACACTGAATGTAAAAGGACTAAAAGCACCAATAGAGAGACAGAGAGTGGCACATAAAAAAAAAAAAACACGATCCGTCTATATGCTGCCTACAAGAGACACACCTTAGACTTAAAGACACAAACAAACTAAAACTCAAAGGATGGAAAAAAATATATCAACCAAACAACATTCAAAAAAGAGCAACAGTGGCAATACTAATCTCTGACAAAATAGACTTTAAAGTAAAATTCACCACAAAGGATAAGGAAGGACACTATATAATGATTAAAGGATCGGTACACCAAGAGGACATAGCTCAGCTGTGTTATTTTTGAGAAACCCAGGAAGTGAAGATTCTATCATGGGAAATGCCATACCCAGAGGGCAGCACTACCAGAGGACATCAGCCTCTTCCTCTCCACCACTCTGCTCACCAACTTCCGAGAAGCCAGAGGCAGCCAGTTGAATGGAAGGATGGAGAATGAGAGATGCAGGGCAAGGAAACAGAGAAGCCAGCCAGGACCCCTCACCACATTGTAAGCTTCTAGGTTTAAAAAAAGGCTCAGGCTGGGCAAGAGAGAAGTTTTCAATTTATCGAGAGTATAGGCTTATGTGATTGAGACACTGGACTGGAACTAGCACTGTTCTTGTGACTGAAAGTGATCAGAGGAATTTTACTATCTGAGTAACTAGAAAAGTTATAGAGCCCCCCAGGCTTCATCCATGGGATTTCATCCATAGGACTGGGAAGTCCTCAGATTGCATTCTTATAGGTAGATACGATAAAGTTGCTTTCTATTCTCAAAAAAAATCAAAACCAACCCCCCAAAAGTGCTCCAATAAACATCCTTGCCCTTAAAAAAAAGTCTATTAAAAAATCATACACAATAAAACTACTCTGTTATATGTAAATATGGTTTAGGCAAATGCATGGAATATGATCTAGAAAGATATATACAAAACTCAGAAGTGTTTACCTCAAGGGTGGGGGATTAGGGAACAAGAAGGATTTTTACTATACCTGTTATTTCAGTTTTATACACTGAGAATAGGATCATATATTATTTGTAAAATAACAGATAAATTGCCTCTTACTTAGACAGAACTTGCCAAATTTAATATTAAAAGTTACCATAGAATTGCAATCCATAGAGGCCAGTTTGGGATATGGAGAGCACAAAATATATTTTCTCAGAGGTGCTGGCCTCAAAATTCTGTACCAAGAAGGACCTTACAATGCAGTTAGTTTCCTGTGTTCGTATTTGGATACGATATACTCACAGTTTCTCAGTCCAAGGGTATGCCTTCCAAGTATTTTCGTCAATGTAAGAAATAGAGTTTCCTTTGAAATTTCTGTGAAGAAACACAGTTCATATCTTTGAATAGGTAGGAATAAGAATGAACAGAGTAAGTATAAAGAATCACTGCAACCTTATGGGAAATACTCAGATGCGCAAAATATCAGCTTTCTAATTTCTGCAGCTATCATTTGCCAAGTTGGCTCAATTAATAAAGACAGACTGTAGGGGACAGTGGCACAAATGATAAGGGCAACTCCTCAGAACCTGAACTTCCTATCTGCCCAATTTCTTCTCCTTTATCATTATCAGCAAATATGTATAAAAATATGTATAAAGAAAACACATGCCAGGCAACACCACTATTGAAACCTCTCCAGGCGTTGGAAGGATAAGGGCAATTAGAAACTAGAGGGACTGATGGACTGGTGTGGAAAGATCTCTTAGGCATATTGCTTAATGAAAAAAAAGTAAATCTCTAAGCAAGAAGTAACATGTTTCCTCATTAATATAAACACGTATATGTATGCAAATGCAAAGGGAAGAGACTGGAAGGAAGGACACATACTCAATGGTGACAGGCGTTATTCTACCAGTGATAGGGGAAGGGGAGGGGACTTTCACATTTTATCCTATATTCTTCTGTGACACTTTTTACAGTTATTACACTGTGGAAATGTATCCACGAATGACATAAGCTTAAAATAAGTTGTTAAACCCCTCAGGTTCAGTTTCAGCCACTAACTCTGTAGATGACTTTGAATCTTTACCTTTAACTCCGTCCTTTTCCCTCAGCAACAAATAGGTGACGTTTGAAATTAAGTCAAAACACTTAAATTGCCTGCCCTTCTGCCTGGTGGACATTTCCACTCAACCAGAAACTTTCTGATAGCTTTATGCTCGCCAACAAACAATGCCTGAAACTGAACTCGGCTTCCTCACACTGGTTCTCCTTCCTGACTGCTGGATATCCATCTGCGTGTTCTGCCACCATCATTCTCCCAGTCATCCAGGACAAACATTCTGGAGTCATATTTGAGTTTTTCTCTTTCCTGTACACCACTTCCCCAACTCTCTAGTCAGTCACCAAATCCTGTCCCTTTCTTTGAAGTGCTCATAGGATTCTCTTTCCCTTCCTATCACACCTGCTCTGATTCAGCCCCTTATTGCTTTGCTCCTAGATTTTGCTAGAACTTTCTATTTGGTCTTCTTGAATCAAGCTTTCCTTTCTAGATGGCCCTAGACATGGATTCTAGAATAATCCTCCTGTTTTAATTATTTACTTGCTTGACAACTTTCAATGGCTCTTCATTGCTCATAGTGTAACTTTCAAACCTCTATAGCTGATATGCAAGGTTTTTCAAAATCTTATCTTTCATTGCTTTGTAGCCAGACTGGTCTACTAAATCCTGGTCATTCCTGCAGCCTTGCCTTTGCCTAGGCTGTATTCCCTATTTTTATCTATTTAGCAAATCCTAGTCACTCTTAGGAACCCTGGTGGTGTGGTGGTTAAGAGCTTGCCTGCTAACCAAAAGGCCAGCAGTTCGAAACTACCAATCACTCCTTGAAAACCCTATGGGGCAGCTCTACTCTGTCCTATAGGGTCTCTGTGAGTCGGAATCAACTTAACAGCAGTGGGTTTTGGTTTCAGTCACTCTTTAAGCTAAAGTTTTATCTTGTCCATGCAGCTTTCTCTGTCTTCCACATGCAGGTGATTATGGATTCTGGTGAATTAGGGCACCGATGGTCTGCATCTCTTTTAGTACTTAATTATGTACCACTTCCCTTTTCACGTGTATTCTTTTTCTCCCATCTATCACTGTTATGTTAACAGGCTAATGTCTCACACTTCTGTGGCTCCTACAGTACCTAGCCCTGGATTGGGCATATAACAGGTCCTATATATAGAAGACCAGAGACAAAGATGAAGCCTGGACCTAACCATGGAATAAAATAATAATAGCTAACATTCACATATGCTAGGTGCTTATATAAATGCTTAACATGTATGAACTTATTTAAATCTCACAGCAATCCTATGAGATAGTAATTTTACAGATGAGGAAACTGAGTCACAGAGCTAGGTTCAAACCCAGGCAGTTTGGCTCCGAAACCTGTCTCTTTAACCACTTTGTTGTATCATCACCAACGAGATGGAAAGAGGAACATGATCCTGGAAAGAGGTTGGAGCAAAATTGGGAAGAGAGCAGAGGTTAAGGCATGAAATGATGGGGCTAAAGAAAAATGGGTCAGGAAAATAATGAGGGCAACCACAAGTAAAAGCCTGGAGAAGTGGGCACTATAGTAAGGAGAGGAATGAGGACAAGGAAAAGTTGACAAACAAAAGGTAAACAAGTCCCTCAACGTTTGAGTTGGGAAGATGAGGAAGCCCAGGCAGACCTCAAGGAAAAGGCTGTCATGTCAAACGGTGCTGAGAACAAATGAGGAAGGGCAATTCTTACAAGACAGTGAAGGTGCCATTGTACTCGTTGGGCTCTGGCACAGGGACTCTGAGGAGGCTCTTCTCTGGGGGGAGGCCAGTACAGGACAGCGTTTCGTTTTGGCAGATACAGAGCTCACATATGCCTATGTTCTTTCCGTTGGTGGCATTCTGTTCTGGTTGCTCAGTTAAAGCCATTTGCACCCTTTTTAGGGTGTGATGTGTGATAGCATTGTGTCGCTCAGTTAGAGCCATTTCTGTCCTTTCTAAGGGGTGATGTGTGATGGCATTCTGTTCCTGTTGCTCAGTTAGAGCTTTTTGCACCCTTTCTGGGGTGTAATTTACAGAATACACCAATAAATGCTGAGTCGCTGGGGGAAAAATAACTCCCTCAGGTGATCCTGGTTGCTGAGTTATGGTAAGCTCTAGATCCAAAGGTTTAACTGTAACTTGCTTTGGAGATATGATCTTCTGCAGGACTGTAGAATGTATGACTTCCATCGTGGGTTCTGGAGGTATGGTAAGCTCTAGATACAAAGGTTTAACTGCAACTTGCTTTAGAGATGTGGTCTTCTGCAGGGCTGTAGAATGTTTGACCTCTGTAGTGGGTTCTGGAGATATGGTAAGCTCTAGATCCAAAGGTTGAACTGTAACTTGCTTTGGAGGAGATGTGGTCTTCTTCAGGGCTATAGAATGTATGACTTCCATAGTGGGTTCTGGAGGTATGGTAAGCTCTAGATCCAAAGGTTTAACTGTAACTTGCTTTGGAGCAGCTGTAGTCTTCTGCAGGGCTGTAGAATGTTCGACCGCCATAGTGGGTTCTGGAGGTATGGTAATCTCTAGATCCAAAGGTTTAACTGTAACTTCCTTTGGAGAAGATATAGTCTTCTTCAGGGCTATAGAATGTATGACTTCCATAGTGGGTTCTGGAGGTATGGTAACCTCTAGATCCAAAGGTTTAACTGTAACTTGCTTTGGAGCAGCTGTAGTCTTCTGCAGGGCTGTAGAATGTTCGATCGCCATAGTGGGTTCTGGAGGTATGGTAATCTCTAGATCCAAAGGTTTAACTGTAACTTCCTTTGGAGGAGATATAGTCTTCTTCAGGGCTATAGAATGTATGACTTCCATAGTGGGTTCTGGAGGTATGGTAAGCTCTAGATCCAAAGGTTTAACTGTAACTTGCTTTGGAGCAGCTGTAGTCTTCTGCAGGGTTGTAGAATGTTCGACCGCCATAGTGGGTTCTGGAGGTATGGTAATCTCTAGATCCAAAGGTTTAACTGTAACTTCCTTTGGAGATGTGGTCTTTTGCCGGGCTGTAGAATGTTCGACCTCCATAGTGGCTTCTGGAGATATGGTAAGCTCCAGATCCAAAGGTTGAACTGTAACTTGCTTTGGAGGAGATGTGGTCTTCTGCAGGGCTGTAGAATGTTTGACGTCCGTAATGGGTTCTGGAGATATGGTAAGCTCTAGATCCAAAGGTTGAACTGTAACTTGCTTTGGAGATGTGGTCTTCTGCAGGGCTGTAGAATGTTCGACCTCCATAGTGGGTTCTGGAGGTATGGTAAGCTCTAGATACAAAGGCTGAACTGTAACTTGGTTTGAAGGAGATGTAGTCTTCTGCAGGGCTGTAGAATGTTCGACCTCCATAGTGGGTTCTGGAGGTATGGTAAGCTCTAGATACAAAGGCTGAACTGTAACTTGGTTTGAAGGAGATGTAGTCTTCTTCAGGGCTGTAGAATGTTTGATGTCCGTAATGGGTTCTGGAGATATGGTAAGCTCTAGATCCAAAGGTTGAACTGTAACTTGCTTTGGAGCAGCTGTAGTCTTCTGCAGGGCTGTAGAATGTTCGACCACCATAGTGGGTTCTGGAGGTATGGTAAGCTCTAGATCCAAAGGTTTAACTGTAACTTGCTTTGGAGATGTGGTCTTCTGCAGGGCGGTAGAATGTTTGACCTCCATAGTGGGTTCTGGAGGTATGGTAAGCTCTAGATCCAAAGGCTGAACTGTGGCTTTCTTTGAAGAAGCTGTGGTCTTCTGTAGGGGTGTAGTATGTTGGACTTCTGTAAGGGGTTCTGTAGATATAGTAAGCTCCAAATCCAAAGGCTTAACCGTGACTTGCTTTGGAGGAGGTGTGGTCTTCTCCAGGACTGTAGAATGTTCAATCTTTGAAGTGAATTCGGGGGTTATGGTAAGTTCCAGGTCCAAAGGTTGAACTGTAACTTCAGTCAGGTTTGGATGCTGAGCCTGAACCTGTTCTGGAAGTGGAAATGTCACCTGAGGATGCTCTGGAGAAGAAGCTGTAGTCCTCTGCAGGACTGTAGAATATTCAACCTCCTTAATGGGCTCTGGAGTTATGGTAAGCTCCAGGTCCACAGGTTTAACTGTGACGTTGGGTAAGTTTGAATGCTGAGCTTGATCCTGACCTGTAGGTGGAACTGTCACCTCATGATGCACTGGAAATTGAGCTACAACCTCCTCAGGTGGCTCTGGTGGCTGAGTTGGGGTCTCTTGACTGGTTGGAGAAGGTTCAACCTCTGTTTTAGGTTCTGGAGATATGGTAAGCTCCAGGTCCAAAGGTTGAACTGTGACGTTGGGCGAGTTTGAATGCTGAACTTCATCTTGACCTGAAGGTAGAACTGTCACCTCATGATGTGCTGGATGTTGAGCTACAACCCCCTTAGAAGGCTCTGGAGGCTGAGTTGGAGTCTCCTGCTTGGTTGGAGTAGACTCAACCTCTGTATTGGGTTCTGGTGATATGGTAAGCTCCAGGTCCAAAGTTTGAATGGTGACTTGCTTTGTAGGAGGAGCTGTGGTCTTCTGCAGGGTTGTAGAATATTCAACCTCCATAGTGGGTTCTGGAGTTATGGTAAGCTCCAGGTCTACAGGTTTAATTGTGACTTTGGGCAAGTTTGAATGTTGAGCTTGATTCTGACCTGACGGTGGAGTTGTCACCTCATGATTCACTAGAGGTTGAGCCACAACCTCCTTAAAAGGCTCTGGGGGCTCAGTTGGGGTCTCCTGGTTGGTTGGAGAGGGTTCGACCTCCATATTGGGTTGTGGAGTTATAGAAACCTCCAGGTCCAGTGGTTTAGCTGTGACTTCAGTCAGGTTTGGCTTCTGAGCCTGTACCTGGTCCGGATGTAGAAGTGTCACCTCAGGGCACTTTGGAGAAGAAACTGTAGTCTTCTGCAGGGATGCAGAATGTTCAGCCTGTGTAGTGGGTCCTGGTGTTATAGTAAGCTCCAGGTCCAAAGGTTGAACTGTACTTTCAGTTGGATTTGGATGCTGAGCCTGAAACTGGTCTGGATGTGGAATGGTCATCTCAGGACAATTTGGAGGAGGAGCTGTAGTCTTCTGTGGGGCTGTAGAATGTTCAGCCTCCATAGTGTGTTCCGGAGCTATGGTAAGCTCCAGGTCCAAAGGTTGAGCTGTAACGCTGGGTAAGTTTGAATGCTGAACTTGATATTGACCTGTTGGTGAAACTGTCACCTCGTGAAGCACTGGAAGTTGAACTACACCCTCCTTAGAAGGCTCCAGAGATTGAGCTGGGGCCACCTGTTGGGTTGTTGAAGATTCCTCCACCTTCAGAGGCTCTGAAGGCTGTGCTGGAGCTCCCTGGTGGACTGGAGAAGGTTCTAACTCCTTAGGGGGCTCCGGAGGATGAAATGGGGCTTCCTGCTGAATTGGAGAAGGTTCAGCCTCATTAGAAGGCTCAGGAGCCTGAGATGGGACCTCCTGCAAGGATGGAGGAGGCTTCACTTCCTTAGGGGGCTCTGGAGGTGAGGCTGGGGCTTCCTGTTGGCTTGGAGAAGGTTCAGCATCTTTAGAGGGCTCTGGAGGTGGGGCAGAGGCCGCCTGCTGGACTGGAAGTGGTTGGACGTTCTCAAAAGGCTTTGGAAGCAGAGCTGGGGCCTCCTCCTGGACTGGAGAAGGCTCTACCTCCTTAGGAGGTTCTGAAGGTGCAGCTGGGACCTCCTGCTGCACTGAAGATGGTTGTACATTTCCAGGGGGTTCTTGGGGTGAAGCAGGAGCCTCCTGCTGGACTGGTGAAGGTTGGACTTCCTCAGGGGGCTCTGGAGGCTGAGGAGGGGTCTCTTGTTGCATTGGAGAAGGTTCTACCTGCATAGGGGGCTCTAAAGACTGAGCTGGGATCTCCTGCTGGACTAGAGAAGGTTCAAAATCCTTAGGGGGCTCTGGAGGCTGAGATGAGGGCTCTTGCTGTATTGGAGAAGGTTCTACCTGCATAGGGGGCTCAGGTGACTGAGCTGGAGCCTCCTGCTGGGCTGGAGAAGGTTCAGCCTCCTTAGGGGGCTCTGGAGTCTGAAATGGGAATCCTTGCTGGTTTGGGGAAGTTCCCACCTGTGTAGGAGAGTCTGGAGGCTGATGTGGAGTCTCCTGCTGGACCAGAGAGGACTCTACCTCCTTATAGGGCTCTGGAGTAAGAGCTGGGGCCTCCTGCTGGGATGGAGAAGGTTCTGCCTGCATAAGGGGCTCAGGAGATTGAGCTGGGGCCTCCTGCTGGACTGGAGAAGGTTCAACCTCCCTGGGGGGCTCTGGAGTCTGAAATGGGATCTCCTGCTGGTTTGGGGAAGCTTCCACCTGTGTAGTAGACTCTGGAGGCTGAGGTGGAGTCTCCTGCTGAACCAGAGAGGATTCTATCTCCTTAGGGGGCTCTGGAGTAAGAGCTGGTGCCTCATGATGGGATGGGGAAGGTTCTGCTGGCATAGGGGGCTCAGGAGACTGAGCTGGGGTCTCCTGCTCAGATGGAGAAGATTCTATTGGCATTGGGGGATTGGGAGACTGAGCTGGAGCCTCCTGCTGGGCTGGAGAAGGTTCAACCTCCTTGGGGGGCTCTGGAGTCTGAAATGGGACCTCTTGCTGGTTTGGGGAAGTTTCTACCTGCGTAACAGACTCTGGAGGCTGAGGTGGAGTCTCCTGCTGGACCAGAGAAGATTCTACCTCATTAGGGGGCTCAGGAGACTGAGCTGGTGTCTCCTGCTGGGCTGAAGAAGGTTGTATCCCCTCAAAGGGCTCTGGAAACTGAACTGGGGCTTCCTGCTGGACTGGAGAAGGTTCAACCTTTTCAGGGGGCTTTAGAGGCTGGGATGAAGCCTCTAGCTGGGTTGGAAAAGGCCGAATCTCTGTAGTGGGTTCTGGAGATATAGTAAGTTCCAGATCCAGGGGTTTAACTGTGACATTGGGCAACACTGGGTGCTGAGCTTCACTCCGACCTGTAGGTGAAACTGTCACCTCATGATGCCCTGGATGCTGAGTTACAACCTCTGTAGGGGGCTCTGAAGTCTCAGCTGGGGTCTCCTGTATGTTTGAAGGAGGTTCAAACTCCTCAGGTTGCTCTGGAGATTGAGCTGGGGCTTCCTGCTGGCTTGAAGGAGGCTGGATGTCTTCAGTGGGATCTGCAGGTTCTGTTAGGTCTTCCTGCTGGAATGGGGAGGGTCCAATCTCTGTAGGAGATTCTGGAGGCTGACCTGTGGCTTCCTGAAAGGCTGGATACAGTTCTGACTCTTCAGTGGACTCTGGAGGCTGAGCTGGGGCCTCTTCCTGGTCTGGAGAAGGTAAATCCTCTGTAGGATTCTCTGGAGTTTGAGCTGGGCTTACCAGATGGCCAGGAGAAGGTTCAGCTTCAACAAGGGACTCTGGAGATTGAGTTGTGACCTCCTGCTGGTCTGGAGAAGGTTGAACTTCTGTAGTGGTTTCTGTAGTTATGGTAAGCTCCAGATACAGAGATTTAACTGTGATATTGGATAATGCTGCATGCTGAGTTTCACCTTGACCTGTAGGTGAAACCGTCACCTCATGATGCCCTGCTGGTTGAGTTACAACCTCTGTAGGGGAATCTGGAGGTTGAGCTAGGCCCTCCTGCAGGACTGGAGAAGGTTCAACCTCTTCAGGGGGCTCTGGAGGTAGAAATGGGTCTTCCTGCTGGGTTGGAGAAGGCTCATTCTCTTTAACAGGGTCTGGGGGCTGTGTTGGGTCACCCACTTGAATGGGTGAATGTTCAACCTCCTCAAGGAGCTCCGGAGGCTGAGCTAGTTCCTCCTGGTAGGTTGGAGAAGTTTCGTCCTTCTTACTGGGCTCTATGGGCTGTGGTGGGCCCTCTTGCTCGACTGGAGAAGGTTCAGAATTGTCAGGGGGATCTGGAGGTTGAACTGTGTCCTCCTGCTGGACTGAAGAAGGTTCAACCTCCTTAGGTGGATGTGGAGGATGCACTGGGATTTGCTGCTCAGTTGAAAAATGTCCAGTCTCCTCAAGGGACTCTAGGGGCTGAACTGGGGCATCCCGTTGTGTTGGAAAATGCTCAACCATAGGTTTAACTGATACTTTAGGCAAGACTGAATGGTGAGCTTGAGGATGACCTGGAGGTTGAACTGTCACTCCATCATGCAATGAAGGTAGGGTTAAAACCTCATTTGGGGGCTCTGGACGCTGAGGTGGGACCTCTAGTTGGACTGGAGAAAGTTCAACCTCCTCAGCGGGATCTAGAGGCTTAGTTGGGGCCCCCTGCTGGGTTGGAGAAGGTTTGACCTCCTTAGGAGGCTGAACTGGAGAAAGTTCCACCTTCTCAGGAGTCTCTGGAGGCTGAGCTGGTATGTCCTGCTGGGTTGGACATGACTGAACCTCCTTAGTGGGTTCTGGAGTTAGGGTAAGCTGCAGATCAGCTGTAACATTGGGCAAATTTGAAAGATAAGGTTGATTCTGACCTGGTGGTGGAACCTCATGATTTGTGGTAGTTTGAGCTATAACCTCTGTAGGAGGCTCCAGAGGTTGAGCCGGGGCCTCCTGCTGGACTGGAGAAGGTTCCACCTCTTCAGGGAGTTGTGCAGGCTGATGTGTGTCCCCCTGCTGTACTGGAGAAGGTCCAACTTCCTCAGTGGGCTTTGGAGGCTGAGCTGGGGCTTCCTGCTGTACTGGAGGAGGTTCAACCTCCTCAGAGGGCTTTGGAGGCTGAGCTGGAGCCCCCTGCTGGCCTGGAGAAGGTTCACCTTCCTCAGAGGGGCTTGAAGGCTCAGCTGGAAACTGCTGCTGGGTTAGAGAAGGTTCAATACCTTCAGAGGGCTTTGGAGGCTGTGCCTGAGCTTCATGTTGCACTGGAGGTTCTGTTGGGGTTTCCGGCTGGACTGGAGAAGGTTTAACCCCTTCGGGGAGCTCTGGAGGCTGAACTGGAGCCCCCTGTTGGACTGGAAAAGGTCCAGCTTCCTCAGAGGGCTTTGGAGGCTGTGCTGGGGCTTCCTCCTCAACTGGAGAAAGTTCAGCTTCCTCAGAGGGCTTTGGAGGCTGAGCTGGGGCTTCCTGCTGGACTGGAGGTTTAACCTCATGGAAAGGCCTTGGTGGCTGTACTGGGGCTTCCTGGTGGATTAGAGAAGGTTCAACCTCCTCAGTGGGCTCTGGAGGCTGAACTGGGGCCTCCTGTTGGGTTGGAGAGGGTTTAACCTCTTGGGACGGTTTTGGAGGCTGTGCTGGGGCTTCCTGCTGCACTGGAGAAGATTCACCCTCTGCAGGGAGCTCTGGAGGAGGAGTTTGGGCCTCCTCCTCCACTGGAGAAGGTTTAGTTTCTTCAGGGGGCCTTGGAGGCTCAGCTGGAAATTCCTGCTGGTTTGGAGAAGGTTCAATACCCTCAGACGGCTTTGGAGGCTGTGCTGGAACTTCCTGCTGCACTGGAGAAGGTTCAGCCTCCTCAGGGAGCTCTGGAGGAAGAACTGGGGCCTCCTGCTCAGTTGGAGGCTTAATCTCTTGGGGAGGCTTGGGAAGCTGTGCTGGGGCTTCCTGCTGAACTGGAGAAGGTTCCACCTCCTCAGGGAGCTCTGGAGGGGGAACTGGGGCCTCTTGCTGGACTGGAGAGGGTTCAACCTCCTCAGGGCGTTCTGCAGGTAGACCTGGGGCCTCCTGCTGGACTGGAGAGGATTCAACCTCCTCAGAGGGCTTTGGAGGCTGAACTGGAGCCTCCTGCAGGACTGGAGAAGGTTCGAACTCGTCAGAGGGCTTTGGAGGCTGGGCTGGGGCTTCCTGCTGGACTGGAGAAGGTTCAACCTCTTCAGAGGGCTTTGGAGACTGAACTGGAGCCTCCTGTGGGACTGGAGGAGGTTTAACCTCCTCAGAGGGCTTTGGAGGCTGAGCTGGAACCTCCTGCGGGACTGGAGAAGTTTCAACCTCCTCGGATGGCTTTGGAAGCTGAGGTAGAGCCTCCTGTGGGACTGGAGGCGGTTCAACATCCTCAGAGGGCTCTGGAGGCTGTGCTGAGGCTTCCTGCTGGACTGGAGAAGGTTCAACCTCTTCAGAGGGCTTTAGGGGCTGAACTGGAGCCTCCTGTGGGACTGGAGGAGGTTTAACTTCCTCATAGGGCTTCGAAGGCTGAGGTGGAGCCTTCTGCGGGACTGGAGGAGGTTCAACTTCCTCAGAGGGCTTTGGAGGCTGTACTGGGGCTTCCTGCTGGACTGGAGAAGGTTCAGCCTCTTCAGAAGGCTTTGCAGGCTGAACTGGAGCCTCCTGCTGGCCTGGAGAAGGTTCAAACTCCTCTGATGGCTTTGGAGGCTGAGTTGGGGCCTCCTGCTGGACTGGAGAAGGTTCATACTCCTCAGAGGGATTTGGAGGCTGAACTGGAGCCTCCTGCAGGCCTGGAGAAGGTTCAATGTCCTCAGAGGGCTTTGGAGGCTGAGCTGGAACCTCCTGCTGGATTGGAGAAGTTTCAACCTCCTCAGAGGGCTTTGGAGGCTGTGCTGGGGTTTCTTGCTGGACTGGAGAAGGTTCAATCTCCTCAGAGGGCTTTGGAGGCTGAGCCGGGGCTTCCTGGTGGACTGGAGGAGGTTCAACCTCCTCAGATGGTTTTGGAGGCTGAGCAAGGACCTCCTGCTGGGTTGGAGGTTTAACCTCCTGGGGAACCATTGGAGGCTGTGTTGGGGCTTCCTGGTGGATTGGAGAAGGTTCAGCCTCCTCAGAGGGCTTTGGAAGCTGTGCTGGGGCTTCCTCCTGGACTGCAGAAGGTTCAACCTCTTCAGAGGGCTCTGGCGGCTGAGCTGAGGCTTCCTGCTGGCCTGGAGAAGGTTCAACCTCCTCAGAGGGCTTTGGAGGCTGAGCTGGAGCCCCCTGCTGGCCTGGAGAAGGTTCAACTTCCTCAGAGGGCTTTGGAGGCTGAGCTGGGGCTTCCTGCTGGCCTGGAGAAGGTTCAACTTCCTCAGAGGGCTTTGGAGGCTGAGCTGGGGCTTCCTGCTGGACTGGAGAAGGTTCAACTTCCTCAGAGGGCTTTGGAGGCTGAGCTGGAACCTCCTGCGGGACCGGAGAAGGCTTAACCTCCTCAGGTTGCTCTGGAGGTGGAGCTGGGCCCTCCTGCTGAACATGCGAAGTTTCAACCTCCTCAGAGGGCTCTAGAGGCTGAGCTGGAGCCTCTTGAAGGACTGAAGAAGGTTCAACCTCCTCAGAGGGCTTTGGAGACTGTGCTAGGACTTCCTGCTGGACTGGAGAAGTTTCAACCTCCTCAGAGGGCTTTGGAGGCTGAGCTGGGGCTTCCCCCTGGACTGGAGAAGGTATAACCTCCTCTAGAGGCTTTGGAGGCTGAACTGGGGCTTCCTGCTGGACTGGAGGAGGTTCAACTTCCTCAGAGGGCTTTGGAGGGTGAGCTGGGGCTTCCTGTTGGACTGGAGAAGGTTCAACTTCCTCAGAGGGCTTTGGAGGCTGAGCTGGAACCTCCTGTGGGACTGGAGAAGGCTTAACCTCCTCAGGTTGCTCTGGAGGTGGAGCTGGGGCCCCCTGCTGAACATGAGAAGTTTCAACCTCCTCAGAGGGCTCTAGAGGCTTAGATGGGGCCTCCTGCTGGCTTGGAGGCTTAACCTTCTGGGGAGGCTTTGGAGGCTGTGCTGGGGCTTCCTGCTGAGTTGGACATGATTGAACCTCCTTAATAGGCTCTGGGGTTAGGGTAAGCTCCACATCCACTGGCTTAATTGTGATATTGGGGAAGGTTGAATGAGTTTGATTCTGACCTGGAGGTTGAAGAGTCACCTCATGATGCCATGAAGTTTGAGGTATAACTCCCTTAGGTGGCTTTAGACACTGAGTCTGGTCCTCCTGCTGGGTTGGAGAAGGTTCAGTCTCCTGAGGTGCCTCTGGAGTCTGAACTGGGGTCTCCTGCTGTATAGGAAAAGGCTCTCTCTCCTTAGGGGGCTCTGGAAGCTGTGTTGGGGCCTCTTGCTGGACTGGAGAAGGTTCTTCAATCTCAGGGGGCTCTAGAGGTTCAGCTGGGGTCTCCTGCTGGACTGCAAAAGGTTCTACCTCCGGAGGGGACTCTGGAGGCTGAGATGGGGCCTCCTGCTGGGCTGGAGGTTTAACCCCTTCAGTGGTCTGCAAAATCTCAGCTGGGCCTTCCTGCTGGAGTGGAGATGGTTCCATCTCTACAGGGGGCTCTAGTGGCAGATGTGGGGCCTCCTGATGGGCTAGGTAAGGTTTCATTGACTGAGGGGCCTCTGAAGTCTGAGCTGGGGCCTCTTGTTCAACTGAAAGTTCCTCCTCAGGAAGCTCAGAGCCTTCCACGGTAGGTAGAGTAGGCTCAGACTCAGGGGGCTCTGGAGGCTGATCAGGGGTCCCTAGGAATTCCAGAGGTAGGTTGTCTGGAGGATACACTGTATCCACACTGGGGTCTAGAAGATAATCGTCCGTGGGTTTGTCTAGTCGGTTAGATATTTTTGCAAATTGGCCTGAAGTTCCAACAACAACCTTAGCAAGCTGTCTATGCTGAGCTAGATCCTTTATCAGGTTTGGGGGTGAAACAATAACCTTAGTTGGTTTTGAACTGTGACTATCTAGAGGTGGAACAAGTATTTCAAACGACTGGTGACCTTCAGCCTGATTCGTACCTGGAGTTTCAATGGTACTTTTGAGTCGAGGTGGGAGAGCTACCAACTGATTTTGATCCCGATCAAGCATTGGAACCATTTTCGCAAGCATTGGAACCATTTTCGGGAACCTCCGACGCCAAGGTGATCTGTCATTCAGATCCTGATGTGAGTCAGCAAACCCATTCAGCCTGGGGGACAGTTCTGGATCCCAATCTGTGCCGAATGTCTCAGAGAACTCCTGAGGCTGGGCCATCATCTGGGCTGGAGCCGGGGACTCCACATAGTCAAAGCCCCCTGGCTCAGGCAGGGGTGTAAGTGTATGGGGCGATTTGGGTGGGAGATCAGGTGAGGGCGAAGACCAGGGTTCGGTCGGCCCTGGGGGGTAGATCTGCCGGACCAGGTTTGGGAACCACTCTGGAAGCGGTGCCGCCTGGACCAGCAGCCCCGTGAGAACGAGCTGTGGCGCCCAGAGGCGCAGCCAGGACATGACACGCGGAGGCTACGGGGATCAGCGACCCAGGCCAATGGGGTGCCGGCGCCCTTAGCAGGAGCCGAACCGTTATGACAGCACGAGACGCACTTGCACCTTTAGCGACTGCGTGCCCCTCCCCCACGGCGTGCCCCACCCTTTATTAACGACACCTTTGTTTACGCACTGCCTTTTTTTTAGTTACGTTGGAGACCGGTTCTGAGTCACTACGGCGAGCCCTTTTCCTAGAATTACCCTGGCCCAAGCGTCCCTTCTCCTGCAAGGGTGACAGGATTTCACGTCCCCTCCCCCTCTCCTGCCCTCAGGCTCCAGCGGCTTGGTCAGCGGCAGGGACAGAGCGCTTCACCAGCCTCTCTGCATAGTCGAAAGTGCTAGCCAGTTTCTGGCAGCCAGACCTCTTCTTCCTCCAAACTGAAATCGAGACATTCTTCCTCGCTTTGGCGGAACTGCCTCCAAGAAAAGGAACTGCCACGCAAAATGGACGCTATTTAGTGCGGCCAAGAGGGGAATGAACACACGTTAAAGTTATTTTCCCCTAAAAGGCTATTTCCTCAGCTCTCCGTATCCTCTTTGTTCCGAATCTGATTATTAACCCACCACTCTATTAGGTAGGGGGTACCATTAATCAGTGATGACGCCAAACTTGCCGTAGGAGGGGTCTTGAGGAGTGGGCAATTTGGTCTCAGAGAGAAGGACTGAATCCAAGTATCTAGCACTTTACATGGGCGTCGAAAAATTTCCCTATTCCACTTTGACTCAACAAGGCCATTAATCCAGAAAAAATAACAACCAGCTTTTCAGAGGTTCACCTGTGTCTACATGGGAAAGGATGTTAAAGACTTTTCTTGAAATACTATAAGCAATACCTGTTTGTTTCTTTTATACCCCTTCTTATAGTCTTTTATTTTCTTGTTTATTTTCTAGCAAAACCCCTAACATGTAAACTTCAAGGGGGCAGGGGGGGCAGAGGACTTCATCATCTTATTCCCTGTGCCTAGCATATGGCTTGGCACAGAGTAATGGTTTTAAAATTGAACTCATTTCAAGACTGGTCTCATAAGGATGGGTCTTCTATTTTCATCAGGCTTCTGAAATCTTCAGCACCAGTGCTGAATCCCTTCCTCTTATATTTAACAAGAAACTACACTTCTTTTTTCCCTCTAAATTTATTTTTGTTGTTGACAATATACACATTAAAACATAAACCAATCCAACAGCTTCTACATTTACAATTTAGTGACATTACCTTCTTCAAGTTGTGAATCATTCTCATCCTCCTTTTCTGAGTTATTCCTCCCTCATTAACATAAACTCACTGCCCTCTAAGGTTCCTGTCCAATCTTTCAAGTTGCTGTCGTCAATTTGATCCCATATAGATAGTTCTTTAAAAAGCATAAGGCTCAAGGCAGGCTTTTTTTTACTAGTTACGCTAAACTATTGTTCAGTTTCAAGATAACTTCAGGGGACATTTTTTGTTCAAGTTTTAAAGATTATCTCAGGGCAATAGTTTCAGGGGTTCATGCAACCTCCATGGCTCCAGAAAGTCTACAGTCCATGAAAATTTGAAATCCTGCTCTGCATTTTCCCCCTTTTGATCATGATTCTCCTGACTCTCCTTCCTCTGTTGCTCCAAGTGAATAGAGAACGATTGTTGTGCCTTGGATGGCCACTTGCAAGCTGTTAAGACCCCAGGCACTACACAGTGAACTAGGAACTAGGAAGTAGAACAGAAGCACTAAACGTGTTATTAGGTCAATTAACTGTGATGAACCATGAAACCATGCCCCTAAACTTCCAAAGCAAGAAGCCAAATCCCATGAGGTTTTTGGCTGTACATAAGCAGCCTCAGCAGCTACTCTTTTTTTTTTTTTTTGTCACTGTTGTAAATATATCTATCATAAACTTTTGCCAGTTCAACTTTTTAGAGATGTACAACTTACTGACAGCAATTACAAAAATTGTCTGTGCAACTCTACCCTTAATCAATGTGATTTAGGAAGCTAGACTTCTGAAAGCCCAATATTGGATAAACCTGAAGCTTCCTTGACTAGGTTTTATTTAAATTAATTAAAATAATTATTTTACATAGAAAAACCTTCAAATACTTTTTCAGAAGGGAATGACCTCCTCTTTCTCTACCTTTTTTGTCTTCAAAACAAAACACTTTGCAACTTTGGGGTGAGCTAAGTAACCAAACATCTAGCCCCGAAATTAAGTTCCCATTGATCCAGGTCAATAAAACATATCTCTCTGCTCCTAACTTTTTTATTATTATTATCATTATTTTTAAAGAACACATCTTACTTGTAGTAAAGTTTTTTTTAGAAACTACCTTGGCGGCTTAATGCCTAATTTAGGCCATGCTTACAATAGATTTACAAAAAGGTTCTTCAGCAAAACCTTTCATTTCATATAAGATATGCGATGCTGAGATCTAGGCACAGTAGTTTTCAAAAGCTATAGCACAATCACACTTAGGGCCATAGATACTTTGTTCCCAAATCCCCAGGATCTTGTTTGAGGGGAGTTCTAAAAGGCCTATGTTCAAGAAGCCTAGCAGCTAGCCTAGCATCATAGGACATCCACTGGCCTAACAGCATGTTTAGTTAGCCTAGCTCTGTTCAGCCAAGCCCCGAAGGGTTAGAATGGCCCCTCACCTCTGCCCATGACTGTAGGAGTGCTCTGGTGCTTCTCAAGCCTGCTCTCCAAACTTTCGATAAGGGGTCAGAGCCAAGGGCCAGGACGTCAGGGAAAAGCCCTAGGAATTCCTTGCACTCAAAAGCAGTTTCAGAGTTTCATATTCTCCTAAGTGTGACAGAGAGCATTCTGGGTATGCCAGAGTCTTCTAAATCCTGCTGGTTGTTTTGAATTATGGCTACACTTGCTGTGTAACCCTTGAGCTTTTATCTCCACATACGTGAATTAAATCCTGTAGTTCTTCTTCGGTTCTGGCATCTATGATCTCTTCACTGGGTCTGTACTCCAGAGCTATTTTACCACTTTCTGAAATAAAATTAACAATGATCCATTCAAAATTATTCTTGCCCTAAAACCTCAGGATTGAAGGGGTGTTGGACACGATACAGAAGTGGTGGCAGTATACCTGGAGTTACTACTGAGGAGAGTTCTCAGATTAGAAGCTTAGAGCAGTGAGGAAAGGGCTAGGGCAAGAACAGGCGGCAAGGTCAGTAGGAAGGATCAAGAAGGCAATCAGGGAAGGCTTATGAAGACATACAATTATAAAACGAAAGGTTTAGGGTATCTAAACCTCACTCGCATATTCAGAGGAATGGAAACAGTCCTTCAACAAGGACAGGTGTTTGAATTGAGGCACATAATGAGAGAGAGTTCTGGGCCTCAGGGAAAATAAAATTGGTTGGTACTTCAGTAGGAATAGGTTTCTACAATGCATTAAAATATCTTTTGCTGGTTGTCTGGGAACTAAATAGAGTTCTGAATAGGCAGTTTGATAGTGATGATGATGATGATAAAGCATCCTTTATGTTACAACTGGCAAGTGTCAAGCTCATCCATTTAAAAGCCACATAAAAGTAAACCTAAGCAGGATTCTTCCTTGGAGGTTTTTAAATTTAGGGGCAGCATAGAATGACATGATATTTAGCATCAGTTGGAATTGGCTTGACAGTAATGGGTACATTTGGGTTTGACCTCTAGTTCCAAAAATTATTGTCTTGCACCTTAAGCAAGTCACTTAACCACCGAGTTCCTGCATCTAAAAAACGGGGGATCAGTGTGGCAAGGCATCTGAAAGCATTCTGTAAACCAAGGTGCAGTGCAAATGTCATCGTCGTTGTTCGGTGCCCTGGAATCGGTTCCGATTCTGAGCGACCCCATGTACAACAGACTGAAATACTGCCCACTCCTGCACCATCCTCATAGTAGTTGCTATGTTTGAGCGCACTGTTGAAGCCACTGTGTCCGTTCATCTTGTTGAGGGTCTTCCTCTTTTTCACTGACCCTCTACCTTACCAAGCATGATGTCCTTCTCCAGGGATTGGTCCCTCCTGATAACGTGTCCAAAGTAAGTGAGAACAAGTCTGGCCAGCCTCGCTTCTAAGGAGCCTGCTGGCAGTGCAAATGGTAGCCTACTGTTACTGAATTCAGCATTTCATTCCAGTAGAGCTGGAAGTCCATGTTTAGACCCACCTTCACTGGAGATTACTGAAAACGCTGCTTCCGGCCGCATGCCTTTTGGGCTCTGTGAGCATCCCTTCCTGAATAAAACTTGATGATGGCATAGACGCCAGGACGGGCCACTGCAGTGTTTGGGAAGACACTCCCTGAATACAGAAGGCCAAACTTGGAGAATACTGTGAACAAAGAATGCTGTGGGGAGGTCTAATTTAGGAAATAATATTGGAGTTATTATTCCCTCTCCTTCAGCATAGAGAATGTGACCCAGCAGGAGCTGGGCTCACAAGGACTCACAAGGACACATCAATTGGGCCCTGAGGTATAAAGACAATAGTTAAGACAATCTTGGAAAATACCTTTTAGGGAAACTTTCACATAAAGCCAATCAAAGAGAACACAAAAGACTTCCCACTCTTACCTTTTTCTATTAGCATGCAGTGAATAGAAATTTGTTGGACCCATGAAGACCCTCCTGACTCTTGTTACTGAAACCTGTACCAATGATTGTTAAAAAGGACAATTCAAAATGTAGTGTCACAGTTTCTAGCGAATCTGAAAAGGCTAAGCTTTGAATGGTTTTGCCCATTCGTAATGTAAATATATATACTGATGATTCTGTAATGGTCTTTGGACTCCGGCAGACGTGGCTCTGGCAGCATCGCTGTCCGTTTCCCACTTTGGCCTTTTTGAATATATGCCGAATAAAACTTTTTTTTTTGCTTTACTTGACTTTGTCATTTCTGTGGGAACTGCAAACTACACGAACTCCGCCATCCTACACCTACTGCGCTTGCGCGGCTGAGACTCAAGTACCACTGCGCCTGCGCAAGATGCGCCCTCGAATTTTTGAAGGGCGTTCGCGCGAGGGGCGGGCCGGTTCCGTGTGGGCGGGACGTGGTAGCTGTTGGAGGGCGTCGGTGGCCTCGGCCCCTCCCTCGCCCCGCCCACCCCAGGCCGGCCGCTGCATCTAGTTCACCTCCAGCCCCACAGCCCCAATCTCAGAGTTTAGAGCTTGAATTAAAGTGTGTTTTTAGGGTAGCGTCCTAACGGTACCTTACAGGATCAAAGAATACAGACATCTTTTTAGCTGTGGGCTTTATCTTCACTCCTAGAGAAGGGGCCTATAGAACTGGGTAGAACTACTTACTGAGCTTTAAAAAGATTTCCGGAAGCTAGATCAGAAATGACCACTAAAGATGCAATCCTTTGATTTAAGAGTGCTTTCAGGAGTTAAAAATACGCAAATCAAGGTATAACTCACTGTCTTAATTGTGTAGTGCTGCTGTAATAGAAATACCGCAAGTGGATGGCTTTGAGAAAGGGAAATTTATTCTCTCACAGTTTGGGAGGCTAGAAGTCACATTCAAGGCGCCTGCTCTAGGGGAAAGTCCTTGTCATCAATCTTCCCCTGGTCGAGGGGCTTCTCAGTGCAGAGACCCTGGGTCCAAAGTACATACTCCCCTCCTAGTTCATTCTTGGTGGTAGGAGGTCCCTCTCCTCTCTGCCGCTTCTCTCTTTTGTATCTCAAGAGATTGACTCAAAATACAGCCTACTCATAGATGTAGATTGAGTCTGGTCTCATTAACATAACTGCCTCTAATCCTGCCTCATTAACATCATAGAGGTTAGGATTTACAACATTTAGGATAATCACATCAGATCACAAAACAGAGAACAACCACACAATGCTGGGAATCGTGGCCTAGCCAAGTCGACACACCTTTTTGGGAGGCACAATTCAATCCATAACACTCACTAAGCCGTTAACATTCTAGGATGAAATCCTTTTAAAAGAAATCCCTGACAGTCCTACATAATTCTGGTAAATTGTGTATGTATGTTTCTGGGGGAAGGTGGGTGGGGTGAGGAGGAAAGATAAATTTGGAAAATCTAAGAGTGGGTCCAAGTAGGGCCCCAAAATTGGAAATGGTGGTGCCTGAGAAGGGGTGTTCTAGGCATTTTAAGAGTCGGATATTTGCCAGAGTAACAGAGAGGTAAAGTGGGTCCCAAAACTCTTTATTTTAATCCTAGAATGTCAGAGTCAGAAGAGACAGTGTAAAACATGTCTCATGTGGTTTCCCAAATACTGGTCCTCAAACCTGTGTTGGCCTGTGAGGAAGTTTTCAGGTTTTCCCAAAATCAGAAAAGGACAATATAATCAAGTTTTTTGTTTATTTAATTTCATAAAGCAAAAGCTATTCCATTTTATTGTCATAAGATTATAACTGCTGTACAATTTTGGAGATAAAAATTGCTTTATGAAGAGATGCTGATAAATAGATGGTAGTTGTTTCGATTAATAATCCTACTTGAGCATTAAAATAAAAAGTTGGAAATCTTATCACGGTCTTAAATTTTTGATGGATGGTCTCTGGTCTGTGAAATCCAGAAGTCTGGAAACTACCGAGGAGTCAAATCTCTCATTTTATCGGTGAAACAGCTGAGGCCCGGAGGTCACACCCCAGTTTGGTCTGACACTACTGACAGTGGATATGAGCAGGACAATCCTCCACCTGCTCCTCTTCTGCCTTTGCCTTGTCCTTAAGCAGATTCCTGTCCACCTCAGCACTCTCCAAGCAAACTGGTTTCTATCCAAAGAAGCCATCTTTAAAAACCTAGCTTCTAGCCCATTCTCCCAAAGCACCCCAACATCATTGGCACCTGGCACCATTTCCACATCCCATCACTACACCAGACCCTCAGCCCCACCCACTACCTACTTCTCAACTTTCTCTTTTACTTCTAGAACAGGTGACTTTGGGGGAATTACTCGGATACTGATACTGTATCAAACTAATAATTGTAGATTTTATTATCCATTGTAATTACTTGTGTGTGTCTCTGCTTCTCCTCCTAGATTACGAACACCTGAAGAGCAGCAGTTCTGTTTGGTCTTGCACACTCCTACTGTACTAGGCACTCAAATACACATGGAATTAATGAATAAATTAATACATTCTTTGCACAGGGAATACTTCAATAATTTCAAAAATATAGAAGCTTCTTCACTGTGGTCCCCTGAGTTTGCAAATGACAATCTGGAACCAGGGGCCTGAGCCTGGATGGGAATAAGGAAGAAGCCTGAGGGAACTATTTATGCCTGGGGCTCTGGTCACTATTAATTGTAATTGGGGAGGGAAGAAAATGACATAAAGTGGAGGCAAGAGGAAGAAGAAATGAAGAATTCCCAGGTGAGGGTAGCAGTTCTGGAATAACTTCCCAGTAAGCCTGCACCCTGGCTCATGCCAGGCGACATCCTGTCATCCAGTAGGAGAGTGGCCGGCCTGAACAGTGCAGCTTCCATTCTATCCTGTGGAGAAAAAAGATACGGTTCTTGCTTTCCCATTTAGTAGTTTCTTCTCCACACACATGACACAGCTCTTGGTGAGTCTTCCATGTAGAGAAACAGCCAGAATTCCCTTCATTCCTAGTTCTCTGGGTTGTCCTTTAGTGGTCCCTCTGGTTCTTCCTTTAAACATCCCTCATCCCTGGTGTTTGTCCTCTTCCCCATTCAGTATGTTTCAACATTTTCAAATCCTCATCTCCCTCTGAAAGGGGAGAGTACTGTTTTAGAGGGCCAAGTGTGACTGGAAAAAAAAAAAAAATCCCACTGAGTCTCCTTTCAGACAGGATAAGCCCTACTGATCATCAATGTTCCTTCATTTGTGAGGTGTTTCAGAGTAGGCAAGACATTTAACTCCTTCCGTCCTCACAGTCACCTGTTAGAGGCAGCCAGAGCAGATTTGTATATCCAGCTCAAAGCTCAGGAAAGTTGAGTGACCATCTCATCCCAGTGTCCACCATCTATGAGTTGACAGCTTTGGAGGTGTCTGCCCAGCTGATGAGTACTACATCATTTCATGGAAAATGTTGCTCTCAGTTATGAAGAGAGGGCCCCTGTGGTAGTCATGATGGTGTTGCCTAACTTCTCCCATGGCTACAGCTGATTGGACCAAAGGGAAACACCTGATCCAAACTGAATCAATCAGATTCTCTATCCCAGGAACTTGGATTGGGTCTGAGCCTAGCTATCTATGGGTTCCTAGAACTTTAGCCCATAAACTTGGGGCAGGCTTAGTCCTGTGCACCGAGCAGCAGAGAAACTGGTCTGCAGAGAGAGAGTAGTGACCAAACGCACCAGGAGAAGCAGAAACCTGCCACTGAAAACTTGCTGACAGTTTCCAGTCCTGGTTCCATTCTCTTCCTGAGGCCCAGCTGCACCCCTGTGGGTAGGCTCAGTGAGACACCCTGTCCTCCCAGAATAAATTTCTCTCAGTTAACTCAAGTAGTTTTCTGTTAGTGCAACCAAAAGAGTTTTGCTAATACCCTCTTAGGGAAAGAACCAGGTCCCAAGTCTTCTAACTCAGACTTCCAAGCCCTTCTACTACACCACATTCATCTAGACTGCTGAAGGGGAGAGCCCACAGGTCCTTGTCCCTTTCTCTATCACATCCACCGTTCTTGGGGGGCTCTGCCTGTTAACTCAGTACCAGTGTCCTCCTCACCAGTTGTTCAAACCCCCTCCACCGGATACGATCTTTTTCACACAGTTGACGGTTGAGAGAAGGTCGGGGTTCAGCAGTTCTGAAGGGAGGAAGAGAATACCTGTAAGCGCACAGAGGACAATCCCATAGACTGAGGTAGAAACTGGCCCTCCCTCATAGGCATGTGCCGCCCAGAGACCTAGTATTTCTAGATTAGGCACGGCCTCCCTTCCCGGGGTCCATTTAGACATCCCTACAATGGCTGCTGGAGGTCAGGGTTGGGGTGGGGGAAGGGCACAGGAGGACTGAGATTTGGGCCTGTTCACTACCATACTTCCTAGCCAGGACAAACAGTATTTCACCCAAAGTTTCTAGGGAGAGAAAAATGCCAAAACAGGGAGCATAAGGGCCAAGGTGAAGTCCTGCCTGATGAGGGGGGCTCTCCAAGTGAGGAGCCCAGGGATATTAAGGAGAGTATGAAGGAGTAAGTGAGGGGCAGAGTCATGGACCCTGTTGAGCCTCCTGGATCACCTCAGCGGTGGGGAGTTTACACTTGGCCTTTGGTCAGATCATTAGCCAAAGACAGTATTACTTAGTGGTTGGAGGTGATGCTGCAAGGCCACCAGTCTAGCATTTAGTACTGGTTCTCTCTATAAGCCTCAGTTTGCTCATCTGTAAAGTGGGGATCATAGTCGTTTCCACTGCATGGAAAGTTGACAGGATGAAATGAGCTGTGCTTAGTACATAATAAGCTCTTAGTAAGTGTTGCCTGCTGCCACTGCTCTACTGCTACTGGCCGTGCAGAGCTTGAGGACCTGAAGAATCTCCTAACTGGATGGACATTAGGGCCATTAGTCTAACTCTCTGTTCGGTAAAGGGATTCCCGGATTCCTTGGATCACCCTTCTGGGGCATTCCCTGGCTATGGTGAGAAGTCCTGTGAGTAGAACCTAGTCTTCTGTCTCCCACACTGGGGCCCTGGCCAGGCCTATACAGTCCATGCGGTAAAGGTTTTCTGAGTGACTCAGATAATCACTGTACCAGTAGTGGCTGTTGATCTCGAAGATGCCATAGTCAAAGCTGCTGTCTGCATTTTGTCTTATCTTTGGTGTGTTGAACTTGCTTTCCACAAAAGCCAGGCACAGCCCTTAGGTCAGGGAGAAGAAGGTCAGGATTTAGAGACAAGGAGTCAAAGAAAGGAGCCAGGCCCAAGAGGCTAGATGGGGCTATTGGGCTAGAAGGAAATACCCATTGGCCTCTCTTCCTATCCTTCCATCTGTCCACCCACATATTAATACAACTCACCTATCCATCCAGCCATCCATTCACCCATCCATCAAGATAACCACTTATCCATCCATCCATCTATGCATCCTTTCTTCATTTAGTAAGTACCTACTGTGTGCCAGAAACTGTATAGCCCTGTGAGGGACATTTAGCTGGGTCAAAAACAAACACTGCCTTCAAGGGCTTAAAGTACAATAAAGAAGATGATATACCTAAAAAACCACAAAGCAAGGTAGAAGAAGAAAATGATACTAGGCGTGTATGCACAAATTCGGGGCCAAGAGCAAGAAATCTCTTCCATGGAGGATGAAGCTTTTGCATTGGCTGTTCCCTCTGCCTGGAATGCTATTCCACCAGACATTTGAGTGGCCAGGTCCCTCACTTCATTTAGCACGGTTCAAAGTCCCCTCCTCAGAAACAAATCACCAACTTCATATGGAAATGTGAGAGGCCCCTAATAAATAAACCATTACTCAAGAAGAAGAACAAAGTGGGAGGCCTCACACTACCTGATCTTAGAACCTATTATACTGCCATGGTAGTCAAAACAGCCTGGTACTGGTACAACAACAGATACACAGACCAATGGAACAGAATTGAGAATCCAGATACAAATTCAGCCACCTACGAGCAGCTGATATTTGACAAAGGCCAAAAGTCCATTAATTGGGGAAAAGACCGTCTCTTTAACAAATGGTGCTGGCATAACTGGATATCCATCTGCAAAAAACTGAAACAAGAACCATAACTCACACCATGCACAAAAACTAACTCAAAATGGATCAAAGACTTAAATATAAAATCGAAAATGATAAAGATAGTGGAAGAAAAAATAGGGACAATGCGAGGAGCTGTAATACATGGCATAAACACAATACAAACCATGAGCAACAATGCACAAGCACCAGAAGAGAGACTAGATAACTGGGAGCTCTTAAAGATCAAACACTTATGCTCATCAAAAGACTTCACCAAAAGAGTCAAAAGACAATCTACAGACTGGGAAAAAATTTTTGGCTACAACAAATCTGATCAGCGTCTAATCACTAAAATCTTCAAGATACTGCAAATCCTCAACAACAAAAAGACAAATAACCCAATTAGAAAATGGGCAAAGGATATGAACAGGCACTTTGCCAAAGAAAATATTCAAGGCGGCTAACAGACACAAGAAGATATGTTCACCATCATTAGCCATTAGAGAAATGCAGATCAAAACTACAAGGAGATATCATCTCACCCCAACAAGGCTAGCATTAATCCAAAAAACACAAGATAATAAATGCCAGAGAGGTTGTGGCAAGACTGGAACACTTATACACTGTTGGTGGGAATGTAACATGGTACAACCGCTTTGGAAATCGATTTGGTGCTTCTTAAAAGGCTAGAAATAGAAGTACTATAGGATCCAGTTGTCCCGCTCCTAGGAATATATCCCAGACAAATAAGATCTGTCACACGAATAAATATGTGCACACCCATATTCATTGCAGCCTTGGTCACAATAGGAAAAAGATGGAAACAACCTAGGTGCCCATCAATGGATGAACGGATAAACAAATATCCACACAATGGTATACTACGCAATGATAAAAGAACAACGATGAAGCCGTGAGACATCTTGTAACATGGAGGAAGCTGGAGGTCATTATGCTGAGTGAATTTAGTCAGTCACAGAAGGACAAATATTGTATAAGACCACTATTATAAGAACTCAAGAAAAGGTTTAAACATAGAAGAAAACATTCTTTGATAGTTACGAGGGTGGGGAGGGAGGGTGAGTGTTATTTACTAACTAGATAGTAGATAAGAATTATCTTAGGTGAAGGGAAGGACAGTACACACTACAGGGGAAGTCAGCACAACTGGATTAAACCAAAGCTAAGAAGTTTCCTGAATAAAATCAAACACTTTGAAAGACAGAGTAGCAGGGGTAGGGTTCTGGGGACCACGCTTTCAGGGGACATCTAGGTGAATTGGCATAACAAAGCTTATTAAAATGTTCTGCATCCTACTTTGGTGAGTGGCATCTGGGGTCTTAAAACCTTGCAAGTGGCTATCTAAGATGCATCAATTGGTCCCAACCACCTGGAGTAAAGGAGGAATGAAGAACACCGAAGACAGAAGGAAAGTAGTTGCCCAAGAGACAGAAAGGGCCATCTAGTTCTTCTGGTCTCAGGCTGATGAAGTCTCTGGTTTATGTGATTTACAGGTAAAGGTAGAAAATGATTTTTTTTTTTTTTTAACCTAGAAGTTCCATACCAAAAAAAGAAAAAAAAAAAGTATAAACTTTAATGGAAGTTATTGAAAATGCAAATAATTTTCATTCCATTGCATTTTTCCAGAAATCTCAATCATAATTGTCTGACAACCATTGAAGATTCGTATCTTTTTAAATTGCCAGCATTAAAATATTTGTAAGTATTACAACAATCTCATGGGTCATGAGGTGATTTTGATTCTTTGTTTTTACTTTCATCAAAGATTAAGTATTTTGCATTTAGGCTAAAAGGTCATCATTTTAATTTGGTGATTGAAAAAAAAAGTTATTGGCAAAGAAAAGTATTAAGAAAGGACATATACTGAGCAAGACAGTAACAGGGGAAAACAACAGTGTCAAAGAACGCATATGGACATGGCATATGCAGATAAATGTAGAAATACCATTTACTCAAAAAAGCAAAAAGATTAAGGTGTGCATTATAAACACGAACAAGGAATCAGGACTGAGAAGCGGGATGATGGTTAAAGACTACAGGTTCTACTGTTCTATGCCAACATCATTAATTTGGTGATGCAAAGAAACTTAAATTTCTTTCATAAGAGCTTTCTGGAACTGTCTTCTATGGCAAATAAACTCAAGCTAGCTTCTTTTACAGAGAAGCCAAAATGGAAGTAATTCCCTGTCCTTAAGTATCTTTTTAAGTACAGAATTTTTGTATTTTGGGTCATATCATAAATGTTTGGGCTTTCTCCTTCAGAGATATGGGAACAACACAAGTGTCACAACAGTTGAGAACATCCTCAGAATGACGCTCAAGTTGGAAAAACTGTAAGTAATTTTTTTCTTAGATTTATTTTCACTTAGTTTTTTTTTAAGGTTTTTATTATTTTAAAGTCAGTTTATTGAGGTCTAATTACATATAATCAAATTCACTCTTTTTAAGTGTGCATTTCAATGAGTTTTGACGAATGTATACAGTTCGCTTTTTAAGTGTGCACTTCAGTGAGTTTTGACAAATGTATACAGTTATGTAAATACCACCACAATCAAGATTAGAATATTTCTGTCACCCCAAGAAGGCCCCTTGTGCCCCTTTGCCATCAATCCCTTCCTCCTACCACCAGCCCCCAGCAACCACCTATCTCGTTCCTGTCCGAGTCGTTTTGCCTTTTCCAGAAAGTCTTATAAATGAAACCATATAGTATGTAACCTTTAATGTTTGGCTTCTTTCACTTAGCACAATCCTTTTGAGATTTGTTTATGCTGTTGCGTCTATCAGTAGTTCATTCTTTTCTATTCCGGAGTAGTATTCCAGTTGTGTGGATATACCACAGTTTGTTAATCCATTCATCAGTTGATGCTGAGTTGGGTTGTTTCCACCTTTGGCTATTGTGAATAAAGCTGCTGAAAGTACTCACAGATCTTTGTGTGAACATGTGTTTTCATTTCTTTGAGGTAAATACCTAGGAGAAGGATAGCTGTATCACATGCTAAGTGCATATTTAACTTTATAAGGAAATGCTAAACTGTTTTCCAAGGTGGCTGACCATTTTGCCTTCCCACCAGCAGTATATGAGAGTTGCTATTGCTCTGTATTTTACCTGATATTTATATTTCAGTCTTTTAAAAAATGTTTAGCCTTTTCTATGCATTTCCAAATAAAAACGTATTTACAAATAAGATTTATTTTTTAAAAAGTAGAGGCAGCTGAGTACAAATTTACCAATACTATTAATACCTATACACTAGTAGGTGTGTAACAGTGTCTTATTGTGGTTTTAATTTGCGTTTATCTAATAGCTGATGATGTTCTCTACTTATGTGCCTATTTGCCATTTGTATCTTCTTTAATGAAGGGTCTGTTCAAAACTGTTACTATTTTTTATTGGATATGTTTCTTCTGATTATTGAGTTGTAAGAGTGCTTTATACATTCTGGATACATATCCTTTCTCTCAAATACGTATTTTGTAAATATTTTCTCCCAGGCTGTGGCTTGTCTTTTCATTCTCTTGAAAGTGTCTTTTGAAGAGCAGAAGTTTTCAGTTTTTTTTTTTTTTTTTTGTATATGGCTTGTGCTTCTTTTGTGTCTGATCTGAGAAATGTTTGTATAACCCAAAGTCACAAAGATTTCTCCTGTGTTTTTTTTCCAGAAGTAATATAGTTGTGTAATTCTTCCAATTAGGTCTATGATCCATTTTGAGTTAATTTTCATATATGGTGTGAGGTAAGGGTCGAGTTTATTTATTTTATTATTATTATTATTTTGCAGTTAAAAAAATTTTTTTCTAAGGCTCTGCTATGGCAGCTTATTACACAGTTTACTGAAGCTTAAATTGTGCCATTCGCCCTCCACATATAGCAGGCTAAAGAGAAGTTTGCTATTACGCTAAAGCTAGTTGAGGGGATTGCGTGAGATGAGTATGGCAAGAGGCCCTGCATTTAGCAATCTGCTCCAGCCAATTTTGTCAGGTCACCTCCTTGACTCTTCTCACCACCTCAGATCCTACGGTCACTGCTCTGGCTTCATCTTCCTCAGCCTCCCGCAGCATCGGCCGCAGTTGATCCCTCACTTGTCAGCGAGATGCCATCCTCTCCAGATACTCAAAGTCCTCATCCTCAGACCAGCTTTCTCTCTTAGTTTATACACGGAAGTAGGGTTCTGTCTTCTCTTTTCATGACCATCGGTGGATGGTGAAAAGTACTGTCATTCTCTGTAGCCATGTGCCACCAAGACTGTAAAGAGATGAGAGCAACTGCCATCATGAGTTCATTATTGGAATTTCTTAGTAGTTTAGGTTGAGAGGAGATACTTTTGAATTAAACTACAGGTCAGTGTCACCCAGTTTGAATCCCTATCCCCTTTATTCTAGGTATACCACACCCACTGCCATCCTTACCCTTCTCTTCGGCACCTCTATCCTCCCTTGTGTTTATTTACCATATTCAATAGCAGCAATTGACCACTTGGTGTCCACCCAAGTGGCCAAGCCATATGCCCCAAGAACTCCTTCATGGAACTGGACTGCAGGTCTAACTGCTTCCATGAACTACTCCTCCCCTTGCCGTGAGGCCAGAAGAACTGGATGGTAATTGGCTACCATTACTGAACATTTGGATCAAGGAATCAGTAGGTGAATCATGATCAAAAGGGGAAAAATGTGGAATAGAATTTCAAATTCTTACAGAATGCAAACTTGACCTACTGAGACTGGAGGAACCCCTCAATCTATTACTCTGAGAACATCTTCAAACCATGAACCTAAATTATTCCCTGAAGTTATCTTTAAGCTAAACAACAGTTTAGCTATGTCAGTAAAGAATGTTCACCTTGAGCATTGCACTCTTTTAAAGAATTATCTATATGTGATCAAATTGACAACAGTAACTATAAAGCATAGATGAGAAGCTTAGGGAGTGGTGAATCTAAGTCGATGGTAGTGAAACAATATGGGTAGAGGTTGCAAAACTGGTGGCACAACTTGAAGAATGTAACCAATGTTATTGAATCGTACATGCAGAAATTGTTGAATGGGTGGATGTTCTGCTATATATATTTTCACCAACATTTAAAACAAGTTTAATAAAAGAAATCCTTTCTTGCACAGCCCTGTGGCCTTGGCCTGCTTCTATCTACTTAAGTAACCCCTTTAACATTAGTTTAATTCTCCCTGTTTCCATTTACAGGATCTTACCTAGTCATATGGCATGCTGCCTGTGCCAGTTTAAAAGTACCATTGAAGCTGTCTGCAAGACAGTCAAGCTGCATTGTGACAGTGAATGTCTGAGAAATGCCACATGTTGCAGTGAGTCTGAAATGCTTCATGATAAATTTTGAACTAGCAGTGTGAATGCTTTATTTTTACTGGTTGATTCATTCAGAGTTCCACTGTAAGTAGCTGGAAGAACTACTCCCTTGCTGAAGGTCAGATTCTCAGTTTAGTGAGTCTGTTAATAATGGAACTGATCCACATGCATAAAGGAACAAGACAAAGGAATGGAAAGGATAAAGGAATTATCTTAATGGGCCACATACAGTGTACCATGCTCTGTGCTTGGGTTTTACCCCAAAATGATAACTTACTCATACAGCGTGTTGTAGTTTATAAACTGATTTCATATGTATTATGTCTCAAGTACCCCTTGCCTTAGGACAGGTATAGATCTGTTTCTTTTTGTCTTTGTAATTTCATAAAAGAGTATAAGTGATAAGGCTTTATAAATGTTTTATTTGAAGCCTCAGAATTTCTGGTTGCATAACCAGAAGCTGCTACCCTGGTCTCCTAATGGATGAGAGGGCTCATCCATTCTTAGACTGTCCAACTCTGGATTTGCTCTGAATCGCAAGCTTTTCTATTCCCAAAACAAAAAAGCAGGTGCTTTTAAGTATTTTTTTTTTCTATATGTTACTTTATTGGCGTGATTTCCAAAAGGTGATTACCTTCACATATAGAGAGCCTGAATAAGGGTCTCTAAGAGTTATCTGGAACAAATAATATATAACAACACTTTGCTGTTGTTGTTAGGTACTGTCAGGTCGGTTCTGACTCATCGCAACCCTACGTACAACAGAACGAAACACTGCCTGGTCCTACACCATCTGCATAATCATTGCAGTATTTGAGCCCATTGCTGCATCCATTGTGTCAATCCATCTCACTGAGGGTCTTCCTCTTTTTCGCTGACCCTCTCCTTTACCAAGTGTGGTGTCCTTCTTCAAGGACTGGTCCCTCCTGATGACATATCCAAAGTATGTGAGACAAAGTCTCGCAATCCTCCCTTCTAAGGATCATTCTGGCTGTACTTCTTCCAAGACAGATTTGTTCGTTCTTCCGTATATTCAATATTCTTCATTGTATATTCAATATCCGTCACCTATACCATAATTCAAAGGCATCGATTCTTCTTCAGTCTTCCTTATTCATTGTCCAGCTTTTGCATGCATACGAGGTGATTGAAAATACTGTGGCTTGGGTCAGGTGCACCTTAGTCCTCAAGGTGACATTTTTGCTTTTTAACACTTTAAAGAGGTCTCTTGCAGCAGATTTGCCCAATGCAGTGCATCGTTTGATTTCTTGACTGCTGCTTCCATGGGTGTTGGTTGTGGATCCAAGTAAAATGAAGTCCTTGACAATTTCAATCTTTTGTCTCTTAATCATGATGTTGCTTATTGTTCCAGTTGTGAGGATTCTGGTTTTCTTATCTTGAGGTGTAATCCATACTGAAGGCTGTGGTCTTTGATCTTCATCAGTAAGGGCCTCAAATCCTCTTCACTTCCAGCAAGCAAGGTCGTGTCATCTCCATATCGCAGGCTGTTAATGCGTCTTCCACCAATCCTGGTGCTGCATTCTTCTCCATATAGTCCAGCTCCTCCGATTATTTGCTTGCATACGGATTGAATAAGTCTGCTGAAAGGATGCAACCCTGTTGCACACCTTTCCTGATTTTAGACCATGTAGTATCCACTTCTTCTGTTCGAACAACTGCCTTTTGGTCTACGTAAAGTTTCTGCCTGAGCACAATTAAGTGCTGTCAGTTTGTCTTACTGTGGTGGCTTGTGTGTTACTGTGATGCTGGAAGCTATGCCACCAGTATTGCAAATACCAACAGGGTCAACCATAGTGGACAGGTTTCAGAGGAGCTTACAGACTAAGAAAACTGGGAAGAAAGACCTGGTCATCTACTTCTGAAAAAAGTGGCCAGTGAAAACCTTATGGCTAGCAGAACATTGTCTGATATAGTGCCAGAAGATGATCTCCTCAGGTTGGAAGACACTTAAAATATGACTGGGGAAGAGCTACCTCCTCAAAGTAGAGTCGACCTTAATGACATGGATGCAGTAAAGCTTTTGGGACCTTCATTTGCTGATGTGGCATGACTCAAAATGAGAAGAAACAGCTGCAAACACCCATTAATAATCAGAACATGGAATGTATGAAGTATGAATCAAAGAAAATTGAAAGTTGTCAAAAATGAAATGGAACACTTAAAGATTGATACCGTTGGCATTGGTTACCTGAAATGGACTGGTACTGGCCATTTTGAATTGGACAAAAATATGGTCTACTATGCTAGGAATGACAAGTTGAAGAGGAATGGTGTCACATTCATTGTCAACAAGAACATTTCAAGATCTATCCTGAAATACACACAGTCAGCAATAGGATACTATCCGTACACAATGAGGAAGACCAGTTAATACAACTGCTATTCAAATTTACGCACCAACCGCTAATGCCAAAGATGAAGATTTTTACCAGCTTCTGCAGTCTGAAATGGATAAAACATACAATCAAGATGCATTGATAATTACTGCTGATTGGAATTCGAAAGTTGGAAACAAAGAAGAAGGATCAGTAATTGGAAAATATGGCCTTGGTGATAGAAATGACACCAGAGGTAGCACGATAGAATTTTGCAAGACTAACAACTTATTCTTTGGAAATACCTTTTTTCAACGACATAAGTTGTGACTATACATGTGGACCTTGCCAGATGGAATACACAGGAATCAAATTGACTACACCTGTGGAAAGAGCCGAAGGAGAAGCTCAATATCATCAGTCAGAACAAGGCCAGGGGCCAACTGTGGAACAGACCATCAATTGCTCAGACTGAAGTCTAAGTTGAAGCCGAATAAAATTAAAACAAGTCCACAGGGAGCCAGAGCACAACCTTGAGTAAATCCCACCTAAATTTAGAGACCATCTCCAGAATAGTTTTGACGCGTTGAACACTAATAACCGAAGACCAGACAAGCTGTGGGATGACATCAAGGACGTCATACACGAAGCAAGCAAAAAGTCATTAAAAACACAGAAAAGAAAAAAAAAAAAAGACACTTTGCCACCTATATAAAAACAGTATTGCTTGTTTTTCAAAACATTTCTATTATTTCCTTGTTCCCCAGAGGTAGGCAGAACAGGCTTTCTTCATCTCCTTTTACAGATGAAGAAAAACAAGATTAGAGGTGTTAGTGCTGTAGCCTGGTGTCCAGGTCTCCTGATCCCAATTCTGAGCTCTCCACAAGCCCATACTCCTCCTTTCCCATGATCTTCTACTCCTCCTTAGACTCTCACTGCCACCGAAAATACTTTCCATTCTTCTGGAAAAGAAACACAAAAACACTGCACAATGATACATTTGACCTTCATGCAGTTGGAAGCTTTGAGTAGTTCCTCAAGTAAAGCTGGAAATATTAGATGTGAAATAAAATGACAGCAAAGTTGGCATCTGACAAAAGTTGCTTTTTCCCTTTTGCAATGTAGGACTTCAAGTAACATTTATCTAGAAATTGCTATTATGCCATGGATTTATTGAACATTCCAGATAGGCATGAAGCATGGCAAATTAAAAATCTCTTAACCAACTGGATGGTGCCCAGCTACCATTACTGAACATTTTGATCAAAGATTTGATAGAAGAATCCTGATCAAAAGGGGGAAAATGCAGAACAGAATTTCAACTCTCATGGACTGCACACTTTCTGGAGCCATTGAGGCTGGCTAAACCCCATGAAACTATTGCCCTGAGATAATCTTTAAATCTTAAACAAACAAACAAAGAAATCCCCTGAACTCTTCTTTAAACAAACAATAGTTTAGCTTAACTAGTAAAGAATGTCTACTGTGAGCATTGTGCTCTTTTAAGAACTATATATACGAGATCTAAAGATCAAATTGACAACAGCAATTCAGATTAGCTAGGAAATTCAGGAGGCAGTGAGTTTATGTTAATAGAGGAGAAACAATTCAGAAAAGGAGGGTGAGAATGGTTGCACAACTTGAAGAATGTAATCAATGTCACTGAATTGCTCGTGTAGAAATTGTTGAATTGGTATTTGTTCTGCTGTATTTATTCTCAACAACAACAAAATAAAATAAAAAATATTTAAGTGTCTTAGCAGAACCCAAGGGGAGAAAAATTTCTTAACCTACTACACCCAGATCTCTGCCCAATTTCAAGAAAAGAACCAGGGTGGACATAGCAGACACATTCTGTATAGAGCCTTCTATTATGGGGGCTAGGATATACGACAGGAGGGACCAAGGGAAGGATTTGGGTAGGTGGGTATAAAAGCGTGTGTCCAGATGAGCAGCTATGAGCTATGAGCTATATAATGAGCTCCACTTGAGCAGTTGTGCCCCTACTCCCCTCAGAGGTCTGTCTTTCTAATTAGTCATGTGTGATGTCAACAAGAACATGTACACACAGAAGAGGTGGAGAGAGGAAGCTTCACCCTCTCTCTGCATCTAAGGCAGGACAGTATGTGACATACGAACGTGAGGAGAAATGGCAGATGGGTCTACCTGAGTAGGGGAATCTTTGTCTTCCAGCCTTGGGTTTATTAAGTACTAGGCAATCGGCCCTTGGGGACCAATGGAATAATCCTAAGTATAACCTGTTGCTGTCGAGTTGATTCTGACTCATAGTGACTCTATAGGACAAAGTAGAGCTGTCCCACAGTGTTTCCAAGGGTGTAAATCTTTACCGAAGCAGACTGCCACATCTTTCTGCTGTGGAGTGGCTGGTGGGTTTGAACTGCTGACTTTTTGGTTAGCAGCTGAGTGCTTAACCACTGTGTCACCAGGGCTCCATAATCTAAATATGCTTACTGTGTTTCACACTATGGAATGTTCTCAGTAGGTAGCCACTTTTTCAAAAGAACCAGGGTGGACATAGTGGACACAGTCATAGTGGAACATTGTTGTTACTGGTCATAAACTTCAGTTTGGGTTTACTTTTCTCCTGTCTAAATGGCACTCAAATCTTTGTTGACTCCTAACGTATTTGACTGGGATATATGGCTGTGGATTGACAAAAAGCTTTCCCATCAGTCTTTCATTGTCAAACGTAGTCTCTTCTTTTTTGGCAGGTGAAGAAGCATCTCTAGGGGCTGCAGAAGGAACATTTATGAAGGCATTAAGTTAAATTTAAAAAGGCCAGAGTTGACATGACAGCAAGATTTCTTTAACCCAAAACTACGGCAGTGATTTGATGTAGTCACCAGTCACTTTTATTCTATCCCTGATTTCTTTCCTTGTTGGCTGAAATGATAAGAGAGATAAAATGTCCACTCTTCGGGAGCTATCAGTCAACCTGGGGAGAAAGGACAAAGCAAAAAGATAAGAGTGTTATCTTGTAGATTCATTAGATTAACTTAGCATCTTATCCAGTGGGTAAACAACAACAAAAAGAAAAAACCCTTGTCGCTTTTGAGTTGATTCGAACTCATAGAGACCCTATAGGCATTGTCTAAACAGGCTCAGTTAAAATATTACAGCTAAAGTCCTGCAACAGTAGCCTATTCTTGGAGTTTGACTCTGCTTACTTTTTGTTCAGTTACGTAACGGTTTATTAATTTCCTGACAGGCAGATGCTAACATATTAAAAGAGTAATTTAACAAGCTGACAACTTGACCCTACCTTGCCAATTCACCCTAATTTACCTATTTACCTTTTCTACTGTCAGAGCAGCCTTACATTCCAGCCAAAGCAGCCCGTCACCATATCCCAGTCACACCATGCTCGTTCCTGCTTTTATCTGTGCCTTAGCCCATCTAAAATTCCCTTAATTCACTCTGCCTGTGGAAGTCCTATGAATCTGTCAAAAGCCAACTCAAGTCCGTCTTTCTTCACAAAGCCTTCTCTGAACTCTCCAGTCCTCCTAGCCCTGGTCCATTTGTGAGATGTGTTGCTGTTCCTCGGAGGCCAAAGAGAGACATTTCCCCTCTCCTGAGAGCTTAAAACTGTGGTGAACAATTTCTAGAAAGATGGCTACCCAAAAGAGTAGATTTAAGATCACATAATGGAGCAGAGCAAAGATATGTAAAGACCAAATGGCCTCCTGATCTATCTGAAGAAACATATGTCTATCAGCAGAAGGGTCAGTCATCTCCTTGTAGAAAAGGCAAGGAACAGGTCAACGTGGGCAGTGCCCTTCCTAACATTGCGCAAAAGTAGGGATGGAGCCTGGGACAGCAGATGTGAAGTGTCAGGGCCACTAGTGGGGCTGTGCCTGAGGAGGAGACGGATGGTTGTGACTCCCTCATCTCTTTCCATTGAACACTGGATTCAGCTAATTCCTTGCGTTCTATTCTGTTCTCACCAAGGAGCCTTCTGATTGTGCTTTAGTGTGCACATAGGCCTGTCTCTACAGAGACACAGTTCCCTGATCATGTAGACAAAGAAGTTCTGTCTGTGGAACAGATGTATTTCTCATTGTCAAGTCATAATTTGGCATTCTGATTTTTGGTCAGTTCTGCAATATTGATAAGGTGAGACTGCCCCCAAAAAGGAAGAAGCTGGTTCTCTTGGTGGCGACACAGTCTGATTTCTAAGCCTGGGAGGCTGGGGACAAGCAAGGGGTCAGTTTGCCAAGGCCTCTTGGAAGACAGTCATCGGCCATTGCCCAGACAGTTCCCTCTGCTTCTCCAAGCAGCATGTGGCCATTTCTTTTTTGACATTTCTATAAAATCCTGTGCTGCTTTTAAATCCTGTGTTCAGTTTAGCCTTACATTTGTATTCATTTATATGTTTTCGTAATATCCTCTCCCCTACTTTGATTATAAACTTTTTTATGACTGCAACTTTGCATACAGTAGACAATAATGGTGCCCAAGGAAAGAAAGACAAAGCATTATAGCAATTCCACAATGAGAAATAATACAACCTAATATTTGTTTTGAAGTAGCAGACAGAGCCCACTAATCGATAGACCCATGTACTCTTAACACTTCTGAAATCTCAACTTTTAAAATTCTAGTCAGTGGGGGGAAGTAAATACATGGTAATAGAACAGTGGCCTAATTATTGCGGGGAGGGGAGACAACGACAGATCCATATTTCTCTCGTTAAACAAACATATTTCAGTAAATGTAAAAAACGAAACCATGAAAGTATTAGAAGAAAATAGAAGCCATATTTTTATTATCTTGTGATGCGAAAGAGATTTCTAAGCCTGATACCACAGTCAGAAAACTTTGATAGATATGACCACCATAAGCAAATTTGAGGATCCCTGGATGGCGCTGCACTACTGACTGAAAGGTTGGCAGTTTCCACCCACCCAGAGGTGCCTTGGAAGTAGGCCTGGCAATCTGCTTCCGAAAGATCACAGCCTTGAAAATCCTATGGAGCAGTTCTACTCCGCACACATTGGGTCGTCTCGAGTTGGAATCAACTTGACGGCATCTAACAACAACAAAACAGCAAATTTAGCATTTATTTAAATGCCAAACATTGGACTACATATATTATCTGACACAACAACCCTTCGAGGAAGATATTATCATCCCTCTTTTACAGATGAAGGAGAGAAATTTAAGTCCTCAAGTGACAAAACCAAAAGCAGAACCGATAGTCACCTGACTACAAAGCCTGTGCTCCTCATTATCACTGTTCTGTTTTTCTCCTTAAAGACAAAAACAAGTGTGAAATACCTGAAACACTGAAATACAATGGAAGGAGTTGAAAGGATTGAATATGTTTAATACAAGAAGAGCTTTTATAAATCAACAAGAAAAAGACAAACAATCCAGTTCATAAGGGGGCAAGGGCTATGAAGAGTAGGAGGTGTTTGCACTGTTGGAATCACATCTGTCACCCTCTCCTCAATGCATATGGGGTATGAGTCTTGTTAGGGAGGCCTTTGCTACCTCACGGTATAAAGATAGTGTCCTATATTTTCTATTACTTTTATAACATTGTGTTACTCATCACATGTTTTAGTCCATGTGGCATTTATTTTGTTTGTTTACTTTTGGTATGATTGAGGTAGGGAATCTAACATTTTTCCCCCTGAATGAATATCCAATTGTTTTAATATCTTCTTTTGAATAGTTCATTCTTTCCTGGCAGATCTAAACTACCACCTTTGTCTGGACTCTTTGCTGTTCCACTGATTCACATGTCTTTTCCTGTACCAGGATCATCTACTTAATTCCAGTTGCTTTATCACATAATTTGATATTTGGTAGGGCAAGCTCCTGCTCTTCCATCTTCTTTTTCATACTTTTCAAGCTGTTGTTGCATATTTTCTCTACCAGATGTCAGCTGGTCAGTTTTTGTAAAAAACATTTTTTTTAAAGCTATGTTGGCATTGGACTGGGATTGCATTGAATTTGTAGACTAATTTGAGGAGAACTGACATCTTTACAGTGTTGAGACCTCCTTTCTAAGAACATGGTGTCTCATAATCTGTTCTTCTTAATATCCTTCAGAAGAATTTTAGTGTTTTCTCCACATAGGTCTAACAACGTTTGCTAAGTTTATTCCTAGGTACTTTAGAGAATTTTTATTCCTATTGTGAATGGAATCATTCTTCCATTACGTTTTCTAGTTGGTTATTGGTGGTACATAGGAAAGCTATTGAGGTTTGTCTGATTTTGTACCTAGCCACCTCACTGAATTCTCATATTACCTGTACCCATTGCCGTCGAGTCGATTCCGACTCTTAGCAACCCTATAGTAGAGTACAGCTGCCCTATAGGATTTCCAAGGCTGTGAATCTTTGCGGAAGCAGACTGCCACTTCTTTCGGTTAGCAGCTGAGCGCTTAACCACTGTACCACCAGGGCTCCTTCTGAATTCTTATCTTACGTTCAAAAAATTTTAGTTGATCTCCTGAGCTTTTTAGGTTGTTCGTCTGTTATGGATTGAATTGTGTCCCCCAAAACTGTGTATCAATTTGCCTAAGTCATGATTCCCAGTACTGTGTAATGGTCCACCATTTTGTCATCTGATGTGATTTTCCTATGTGTTGTAAATCCTACCTCTATGATGTTACTGAGGTAGGATTAGTGGCAGTTATATTAATGAAGCAGGACTCAATCTACAAGATTAGATTGTGTTTTAAGTCGATTTCTTTTGAGATATAAAAGAGAGAAGCGAGCAGAGAGACAGGAGGACCTCATACCACCAAGAAACAAGAGCCAGGAGAACAGCATGTCCTTTGGACCCAGTGTCCCTATGCTGAGAAGTTCCTAGACCAGGGGAAGATTGATGACAGGGACCTTCCCCTAGAGCCGACAGAGAAGGAAAGCCTTCCCCTGGAGCTGGCACCGTGAATTCAGACTTCTAGCCTCCTAGACTGTCAGAGAATAAATTTCCCTTTGTTAAAACCATCCATTTGGGGTATTTCTGTTATAGCAGCACTAGATAACCATGACCCATCATTTCACATGCAAATAATGATAGTTTTATCTCTGTCTTCCCAATGCTTACATCCCATTTATTTTTCTTATTGCATTGATTAATACCTTCTAAGTGATGTTGAATATAGCAGTAGTAACAGGCATCCTTATTCCTAATTTGAAAGCAATGCTGTTGTCTAAGTTTCTGGTAGATACTTTTATCAAGTTAAGGATGTTTCCTCCTTTTCCCACTTCTAAGCATTTTTATTAGGGATTATATGTTGAATGTTACCTGAAACAGTTGATAAAATATATTAAAATATATGCAAGATCCTAACCTATGTAGTATGGAAGAGTAAAGAATTGTTAAACAGGACAGAATCCTTGTGCTCAGAAAGGTTATCATCTAGCCGTGGAGATGAGGCTTAAAATAAATAAAAGGCGTGAATAAAGGTTTGGAGATACTGGTCATTGTGATGGATAACCATGATCGTGCTTTCTTCCAAAACAGATTTATTCTCATAGAGCAGCATCAAAGGAAGATAAAGAAGGATCCTCACGGTAAATATCAGTCTGACAATTTGTAAAAAATGTTTACTGTAGTTAAAATACATATAACAAAACTTTCAGAGTCTGACAATTTTTAAAAAGAATTTTAGAACTAGAGGAGAACGTAGAGGAGCTCTATTTCAATGCCCTCAGTTTACAGTGAGGAAACTACCAAAGGCAGGAAGGGTTTACTCACCTTAACACTTCATCTGGCTCCAGCAAAATTAGCCCCCCGCCCAGGCTGAGCTTGACGGGACTAGCACAGAGGCATCTGCTGTCTCCAGTCCTTTCAGGGAAGAGTTAGGCTGTGCCTATTTCTTCCTGCTGTTGGTGGGCTTCAGGTTGGGCCAGAGGCCTTCCTCGGAGGCTCTGGGGGAAAGGTAGGAAAGGCCACATGGTCTTGGATAAGAGCGGTGGTCTCATTCAAGGCTAGAGAAAGGTAGAATATATGTGTTTTTCCTGTAAAGTGGCAGGAAAACATCACTTCTCATCCTACTGGTTGTTAAGCCCCTACTCTTCATTCCCCTTATCCAAACCTCATAGAGTTTTAACTGTGAGGGGTCTTAGCCAGTAGCTTTCTCAAACAGAGAGGGAGAAAGGGAAAATACCTTGCTCCATGGTCTCACCACTAGGGGTCAGAAAGAGGATGACTCCTTCCCATGTGGGTATTTCTCCACTGATTACATTGTGCTTGGACCATAATCTACATTTTATATCATGACTCAGAACGTGCAAACTTAATCTAGACATGGCTGCTAATATAGGCATAAGTAGCTTCTAAAGCAAACTTGGAGTCCCTGGGTGGCGCACTCAGCTGCTAACTGAAAGGTTGGAGATTTGAGTCCACTCAGAGGTGCCTCAGAAGAAAGATCTGGCTATCTACTGCTGAAAAATCAGCCAATTAAAGCCCTGTGGAGCACAGTTTTACTCTGACACACATGGGGTCATCACGAGTTGGAGTCGACCCGATGGCAACTTTTTTTTTTAAACTTATTACACACTAAGCACTTCGATATTTTCTATTCTGTTCATTTTTTTTTTTTTTTAATGTTAGTCATGACCTTTAAACTGACTTCACAACCCACTCACTAATCAGTGACCACCTACAGTATGAAAATCAGTGAGCTAGATAACTTTGCTAGTTAGACTCGGGCATTTACTTGGTGTGATTCAATTTACGGAATAAAGCAGCTAGAAAAATAGACGCACCTTCTCCTCCACTCACCCTCACTCCCCAGAGAATGAAGCATGAGACCAGATCTGAAGGGGACTGATGTAAATGTTTCTGGACAGGGCTGCCCAGTATGGTCGTGCAGTTTGTTCACTGCACGAGGGTACTTGGCCAAGGAGGTAAGTGGGGCTGAAAATTATGCCTCGCCTACATGCCAAGCCATGTACAGAGGTCTCCGCAGAGATATCGTGGGGCCCTGTGGACAGATACGGAGAGCTCCTAGCGGTCCGATATGCATGGAGTTGTTCTCAAGCCCAAGTCTGTGGTGATTTTGCTAGTTGTGATTATGGGTGGAGGTAAACTTTTGAGTCCTGCTGAGACCAGAGATACGCATCATGAGGGACATGGAAAATGACATGGATCACTAATTGTCTTGTGTGTGTGTGTGTTTCTCCCCAAGGGGCTTTTTCCGAAGTCTGCTGCATAGGAGATGCACATCAGAAAGTGAAAGTCAGGTACATTTGGGGAAGATCCAGTGCTGTGGCAGGAGAAAGCAGGAGAGATGCAGAGTTAATAGCTCCCTTTCTCTTTTCTAGGAGGGCTTTTTCTGGAGACGCTGGCCACTTTGGCTCAGGGATATGTATAGACCTCTCAATGCCACCCGCAAGAAAAACGTGGCACAGAAGCTACATGACAAGGACTCTTCTGATGAGGATGAGATTTTCAACAAGGACGCTGGGTAAATGATAGGGGACAATTTAAATTTCTTATCTAAAATGAGGAGGTATCCAAAGGGGGAAAATGCAGAACAGAATTTCAAATTCACATGGAATCCAGACTTTCTGGAGCTATGGAGGCTGGATGAACCCCTAAAACTATTACCCTGAGATAATCTTTAAACCTTAAACCAAATATATCCCCTAAGGTCTTCTTAAAACCAAAAAATAGTTTAGCTTAACTAGTAAAGAATGTCTGCCTTGAGCCTTGTGCTTTTTTTATATCTACCTATGTGGGATGAAACTGGCAACAACAACAGCAACAGCTCCCTATGGCTTAGGGGGCAATGAGTTTATGTTAGTGGGGGATGAACAACTCAGGAAAGGAGGGTGAGAATGGTTGCACAACTCAAAGAGTATAGTCAATGTCACTGAATTGTACATGTAGAAAATGCTGAATTGGTATATGTTTTGCTATTCTCAACAACAACAAAATAAATAAAAACTTTTATAAAAGAAAAATAATAATAAAATGAGGAGGTAATGCAAAGTTTAATTACTCCTTTCAAGAATAAGAGCCATTGGCATTGTTCTTCTTATCCCAGGGAGGCCAGCGAGGCCACAACAGAGAAGTCCGCGCCTACAGAGACTGTTATAGAGATCGGTGAGGAAAGTGAAACGCTTGGTGACAAGACACCAGTGTGAACCCCATCCTGCCTCAGGCCACCCGCAAATTGTATTTTCTGATATTGGCTTCTCAGTATTGCTTGTAAAACAAATGTTTTTCTCATATTAAAATATATAAAGTCTGTAACCAATTCTAGCCATGTGGTAAGGAATTGAAATGTAAATATTTAAATATTTACATAAAAGTAACAGGGTGTTGATCAAGGGCCACAGGCAAGAAAAGCAGGGCTGAAACTAGAATCCCTTCTGGTAGCCATTCCATAGGTGGCCATGTGGGCAAAGAAGAATGAATAGGGCCTTCACTACGCCTTTTCCCTAATATAACCCATCCCCGGGAAATGGAAAACATATCAGCCACAAAGGGCATAGATTATTAAATCAAGTACCAATTTTTTCTGACTCTCTCTCCTCATTCAAACCTGAGTTCACCAACACACTTGAGCCCCTGTCCATAGGGGATCATCCACCTTCTGGACCTTCTCATAATTTCTTTGAAATTGCTAGAATATTTGGATCTTCACTGTGCAGCCAAGTCTTTCTTTTTTCCCAGGACCTCAAACTCATGGAAAAATGTGTGTCCTATTTTGGTAAGGGGTTCTCTGTTCTTATAAGCTGGTGGAAAATTCATATTTTTCTTTTTAAACCATCCCAACCCTTGGTGTTATGGATTGCGTTGTGTCCCCCAAAAATGTGTGTCAACTTGGCTAGGCCATAATTCCCCGGCCTGAGGGCCGAGAGGCCAAGGAGTCAGGAAGCAAAAGCTGAAGAGACAAGGAGCACAGGAAGCAGAGCTGCCTCAGTCTCAAACCACAGGGCTTTGACCTTTGGGGTCTCAAAGGGTGGAGTTGCCACTCAGATTGACTAGGACAATGGGGCCACCCAAATTTGAGGGAGCAGAGTTGCCATTTCAGTGGGCCTGGATGGCAGAGCTGAAGCCCAGGGCTAGGGGCCACCAACCAGAATCCACAGTGTGGTCAAAACCTAGAGTCTGGAGGGCAGGGCCATTGTCTAAATGGTCTCCTAGAACAGAGGGTTATTTTCAAGCCGTGAGAGCTAATGTAATGTGTTCTGCTGACTTGCTTGGTGCTTGTTATCCCTTCTTTCCCTACAGTTTCTCCCATTTGTAATGGAAATGTCTACCTTGTACCTGTTCTACCATTGTACTTTGGAAGCAGATTATTTATATTCTAGATTTCACAGATGAAGAGGAATTTTTGATTTTGGACTTGGAGTTGATGTAAGACTTCTGATATGATATGATCAAGTGAATGTGTTTTACCTGTGGCAAGGACACAAATTTTTGGGAGGCCGAAGAGTGGAATGTGATGGATTAAATTGTGTCCCCCAAAAATGTTTGTGACCTTGGCTGGCCATGATTCCCATATTGTATGATTGTTCAGCATTTTGTCATCTGATGTGATTTTCCTATATGTTATAAATCCTACCTGTATAATGTTAATGAGGCAGGATTAGAGGCAGTTATGTTATTGAGGCAGGACTCAACCTACAATATTAGGTTGTGTCTTAAATCAGTCTCTTTTGAGATATAAAAGAGAGAAGTAAGCAGAGAGACAGGGGAACCTCATACCACCGAGAAAGAAGCACCAGGAGCATAGCATGTCCTTTGGACCCGGAGCTCCTGTTCTGAGAAGCTCCTCGACTGGGGAAGATTAATGACAAGGACCTTCCCCCAGAGCCAACAGAGAGGGAAAGCCTTCCCCTGGAGCTGGCGCCCTTAATTTGGACTTCTAGCCTCCTAGACTATGAGAGAATAAATCTCTCTTTGTTAAAGCCATCCACTTGTGGTATTTTTGTTATAGCGGCACTAGATAACTAAGACGCTTAGGTAGCTCTCAGGAAGGGACTGGAGGGTCAGTGTAAAGAGGAATGTGTGAGAAAGTAATTGCCCATGATTGCCCCCTTCAGGCCTGGTAGGGTGCTGATTCAGAAAATGTATTGGTGGGGCCACTTCTCTGCTCAGGTGTACTGCCCTAGCCTCTAGAGTACCCCACCAGGGATCAAATATGTGGTGCTCAGCCCCCTCCAACTTGGCCCAGCATCAGATCTACCAGCTTCTGTCCTCACCCACCAGGCTGCATGATTCCAAGTGATAATACAAGTAAAAATTGCAGAAGATGCAAGGGTTCCTGCACTCCTTCTGCTCATCTGTGCAAGAATCAGACATTTTAAGAGCACAAGGAGGGGATGCCTATCCCTATTTAAATATTTTACTAAAAGCAAAGAAAAAGTCATTAATTCACATTTGTAAGTCAGTGTGAACTAAACACATTAGTGAGTAAAAGAAATTCTGAATGAGCAAGACTTGCTAATCGACCTCAGTGACCACAAACAAATGCTGGCAGTTCAGTAAACTGAGATGAAGAATGATGCCAACCAAGGAACCACAGCACACAGTCCCCCAGAAGAGCAATGCAGTTGGGCAATGGCCTCCCAGCATATTCTGCTGGTTAGGGTTCCAAGTGAAGTGAACATCTATCTCATCTGTACCTCATCTGTCCATCAGTTTGCCCATGCTGAGCGAGAGACACTTGTTTTCTTGATACTGACCTGAGTTACCTCTCAGCATTCCTTAACTGAGGATGAAAAACAAGTGTTTGTCTCTGTGTGGTGACCTCTGAGAGCCAACAAATATTTACTGTGTTTGAAGCACAAGACTAAATAATAATAATAGGAAGCAGCAGCTGCTACTATTTACACTTGCTTACTTGGTGCCAAGCTCTGGGTTAAACATTTTACAGTCTTACCTCATTTAGTTCAATCATCCGTGGAAGGATATTTTGTTATCCTCATTTGACAGACAAAGAAACAGGGCTCAAAGAATGTAAGTAACCAGCCCAAGTGCCCTAGGCCACACATCCACAATGGATGAGTTAGGGTTTCAAGTGTCCACAGGAAAATACAATTTCTCAGAGTATATTCTGCCAACCTTTACCCTCAAATATCACTGGGATGCTTATCTAAAAGGCTGATTCCTGGACACTTCCCCTCCAAACCTACACGCCTGCCCCACCTGAATCAATCTTGGGACAGAGAGGCCCATTCTAGGAACCACTGAGGTATGACAAGAAGGGCAGGGAGTTGAAGGAAGCAGAGGTTCTCTGGTTTCTTCTGGGCTGGAGGCAGCAGGGAGATGACTGTGGGGAGGAAGGGCAGAGCAGTGGGAGGTGAGAGGACGGGTGTCGGGTTAGGTCTGTGAGAATGGGAGGCACGACTGAGTCTTACCTTGGACTCCCAACATAGGTAAGCCCGGACTACTGCTCACCTCCACAGACATCAGGGCCTCTTGCTCCTGCAAAGTCCCAGAATCAACCAGCTCTGGCTCCCGAGGACCTGGTGTGAGTGAGATGCTGTTGTTGAGGGCTGGAGAGTCGGGGTAGAGGACCAGTGGAGCAGAGAGAAGCACATATTCAAGAAGAGAAAAAAATCCTGAGGCCTGAAGCAGAAGGGGGAAGTGGTTTAAGTTTAGAGTGTATGTGTTAGAGAGTAGTTTGACATCAACTGTGAAGTTTCTTCACTTATAGGGCTAAAGGAAATTAAGACTGAAACTGTGATCCATATGAAGGCTTCATGTGGATGAGGGCCACGCCCCAAGGATGGTGGAGCAATAAGATAGAAGGAACCTGGGCCCCTGACAAGGGGGCCACTAAACTAGCCCTGACTCCTAGCCAGATTGTTCCATGAAAGATTGAGAAACTTCCCTCTTATTTAACCCACTATTCTTTGGTTCTCTATTGCAGCAGCTGACCCTGTAGCCTAATAAAGGAGTAAGTATATGTATAGGGTAGGTATGGCCACAAGAATGCTGTGTATAAACCATTCGAAAACTTGCTGAGTTGAAATAACAGCTCTCACAGACCTGCAGGTTGGCTGGGGTGGCTGTGCTTTAACTCTGTACTGGTTGAGCTCTGCTTCTTACTATAGGGCTGCCGATTAGCTGGGGTGGCTCTGTCCCAAGTGTGTTCATTCTGGGGTCCAGACTGAAGAGTCAGCAGTGACCCAGGAGAAGCTCTTTTCATGGTGAAGGCAGAGGCATAAGAAGGCAAGCAGAAACTTGTATGGCCTCTTAAAGCCTAGACTCAGAACTGGCACACTTTCATTTCTGCCCCATTCCATGGGCCAAAGCAAGTCACATGGCCAAGGCCAAAGCCAGGGGACAAGAAAGTATACTGTGCCCACAAAGAGACAAGAGTATGGATGGAGGGAGGGGTGAAGAATTGGGGCCAATAATTTTATATACTCCAGTATGTGAACTAGCCCTCATTTGGTTGTTACATACCCTGGTTCTACTCTTCTAGGAGTTTCCTATAGATGGAGCATAGTGACACGTGATGCCTATCAATAAAAAGACTTAACCACTGTTCTCTATTAGGTCAGGAACCCTGACAAGGCAAGAATCCCATCTCCTTTCTCTCCACAGCTCCCTCCTCCCGTCAATGCCTAGTACAGGCCCTGACCTTAGTGATGACTCAAGGAATATTATTGAAGGTGATTCCTTCATTCTCCCCATGCGATTCTTTACGAAATACAGACCGGCCTCTTAAAGGTCAGTGCATACTATGTATTTGCCCCATAAACTGCAAAGGGACTGGGCCATTTGGAGCTGGAATCTGTACCCAGATCTGACACCAAATCCTGTGCCCACTGCTTCCCACAGGGAACACCAGAAGAAAGGCGTATATACGGTTAAACAGGAAAGCAGGTGATATGGATTGCATTTGTCCCCCCAAAATGTGTTGTAAATCCTAACCTCTGTGCTTGTGGTTATAATCCCATCTGGTTGTCTTTGTTATGTTGGTGAGGCAGGATTAGTGTAGGGTGTATCTTCAGTCATTCTCTTTTGAGATAAAAAGAGATTAATCAAGTGAGCAAAGAGAGAGAAGAGATGGGTTAAGATAGATGCTTGGACACACGGAGACCTCCAAGGAAGCAGAAGCTGAAGAGAAAAGGAACTTCTTCCAGAGCAGACAGAGAGAAAGCCTTCCCCTCGAGCCAGCGCTCTGAATTGGGACTTTTAGCCCCCGAAACTGTGAGAAAATAAATTTCTGTTAAAGCCATCCACTCGTGGTATTTCTCTTACAGCAGCAACAGATAACTAAGACAGCAGGTTAGTGAAGTTGCTTTCTCTAGAGGCCATTTAAAACTAGAAATATTCTTATAACCTGAAATACCCTAAGAGGAAGGCTGTCTAAAGGCACAAAGTAGCCAGGGATCCACATGGATTTAAGGACAACTTAGGAACAGTGAGATTCACCATCAGAGCCTCCACTGTTCCCCAAAGTCCCTGGGCCCCTCTCATAAGAGCAAAAGCCAAATTGGCTCCAGATGCTTGACCTTAATTGCTGCCTTTCTCAGGAGACTTTGCACTTTAAAGGAGAACCAAGAGAGCCAAGATTAACCCTAAAGAATGGCATAGTCACCACGGAATATCAGGTACCTTGGGTGGAAAGTGCATTTTAGGGTAGTGACTCAGGGTAAATCGTTTCCCCATTCCTCAAGAGGGCCTATTCAATGTCAAGCTGTCTCAGGCTCAGGCTGATCAAACTAGAGGGATGTGGAAACTAGGGTTGGTGCAAGATGTCTTGGTTTTGATGTATGTGGAAGATTTTAGAGCTTGTTATGTAAAGTGATGGTCCAGGGTTCTCCATGCTGGGTTAACAAGGGATTGCCTTAGTGGATTCCAAGAGAAAGATATTATGCAGAAATTTTTTTTTTTTTTCAAATGAGGCAAACTGGAACAATCTACCTCCAAGGTATGTAGGAGCTACTAAGTGAACAAAAAGGAGCCCTGGTGGCCCAGTGGTAGGTGCTTGGCTATTAACCGAGAGGTTAGCAGCTCAAACCCACCAGTGGCTCCATAGGAGAAAGATGTGGCAGTCTGCTTCCATAAAGATCACATCCTTGGAAACCCCATGGGGTAGCTCTACCCTGTCCTATAGGGTTGCTATGAATCAGAACCAACTTGATGGCACACAACAAGTGAATAAGGCAAGATGTAGTACAATGTATATAGTACATGTGGTGCACTGAATTCCTTAATACGGCCCTTCTAGCCATGCACGGTCTTGTGACTCCCACGGAATGATTGGGTGGTACTAGGCAAATAAGGTGCTTGTGGCCCACCAAGGGGATTGGACAGCCTGCTAATAGTGCAAATATGGTGCATGAACCCTTGGGGTGGGACTATGCAAATAAGGTATATGGAACTCTTGTAGGGGATTGGTCAGTTTTGCCATCCTGCTACGCTTAAAATGACCCAATCACAGAAGCAGGGCAGGGGTGGGGCGGGGTGTGGAACCTGGCTACCACCAAGAAGAGCCAGGAATGAATCACGTCCTTTAGACCCAGGTTCCCTGCACTAAGAGCCTCTTAAACTCAGGAGACAGATAGAGCTGTAACATTGGAGAAGGTGTGAGATGGAGAAACGGCAGCAAGAGAACCAGGAACAGCGCGGTGGGCTTCCCAGCCTACTGAGCAAGGTGGCTACAATAAGCATGCTGACCCACAGAGCTAGAGAGCTCAGCGCCTTTGGCAGGAGGCTTCCTGGCTGAGTAGGGTGCATACGGGCACTTACTGGTGGAACTAAAGGGCTTTGTAACGCTTCCCCAAACAGGGCAGAGGCCAGACTGAGGGGCCAAGGGGCTGAGAGGTGAGAAAGAAGCCTTTCTGCACGCATGGCCGAGAAGCTGTGCTGACCAAAGAACTGTATCTTGAGTTGTTCCTGATCCTGAATTGTAATCTGTTACTTCCCTAATAAACCCCATGAGTATGTTCTGTGAGTTCGGCATGACCATTGCAATGAATTGATCCCAGCAGAGTAGAGAATGCTGTGGGAAGGACAGACTTGGTAAAAAGGTTGGAGGGTGGAGGTATATTTGACCTCCACCTCATAGGAATCAGCCTTGGGCTGATGCTGAAGGTGATTCTCTCTCCCCCTCATGAAGTTAGACTAGGTCTAATGCTACACGCCATTTTTACAGTATGCTACTATGTGTTGTGTGTTATACGTTTAAAACTGTGGCTATTTAATACAAACCAAACTGAACAGTCGGCTCCTAAGTCATACTAGTCACATTTCAAGTACTCATTAGCTGTATGCAGCTACTGGCTACCATATGGGACAATGCACGTATCAACTATTTCCATCTTTACAGAAAGTTCTATTGGACAACACTGGTGTGGAATAACTCTGGAAGGACACTCAAGAAACTGGTAATGGTCGTTGCCTTCAGGGAGGGAAATGGGAAGACTGCAGCACCATATACCCTTTTGTACCTTTTGAATTTTATACTATGCATTTGTACTATGTATTTGAAAATACATTTTAATAAACGAATTGGGAATTAGGAGTCCCCATATAGGGTTACTGTGTCAGGGTAGTCGTAACCAGATTACTTTGCAATTTGTCTAAAACAAAATACGTTAGTAGACATTATGACTTCACATTATCATATCCTTAGTTCTCCTGGAATGCTCTGCCATAGCAGTTAGTCTGTATTTTCCCCTAATTTAGGAAATAATATTGGAGTTATTATTCCCTGTCCTTGAGCATAAAGAATGTGACCCAGGTGGAGCTGGGCTCACAAGGACTCACAAGGACACATCAACTGGCCCCTGAGGTGTAAAGACAATAGGTAAAATAATCTCGGAAAATATCTTTTAGGGAAACTTTCACATAAAGCCGATCAAACAGAACACAAAAGACTTTCCACTCTTTTTCTTTCAGCATTTAGTGAATAGAAATTTGTTGGACCAATGAAGACCCTCCTGACTCTCATTACTGAAACTTGTACCAATGGCTGTTAAGAAAGACAATTCAAAATGTAGGATCACAGTTTCTAGCAATCTGAAAAGGCTAAGCTTTCAGTGGTTTTGCCCATTTGTAATGTTAATATATACTGATGACTCTGGGACTTGGGCAGACATGGCTGTGGCAGCATGCTTGTCTGTTTCACCACTTCTGCCCTTTTGAATATATGCCGAATAAAACTTTCTTTTGCTTTACTAAACTTTATGACGTTTTTCCTCTACAACACCCCAGAGCCCTCTATTCCAGAAATCTGTCCTCTGGTGTGCTCTAGTCACTGCCTAGACCTGTCACACGGCTGTCACCCCCAACTTCCTCTCACTGTTTCCTGGGTTGGGACCTTCATTTCCTGGTTCCCTTTTCTTCTTTCTTGGTTTACTCTTCTTCTGGAGCACAAACTCAGCTAAGAATCCCTTTCTAATGTTACAAAAAAAAAAAAAAAAAAATTGTGGAGCTCCTCATTATAGTAATTGTACCATTAGTGTCCATTAAATGAAAAAAATACACGTAAGGACTACACTACTGAGCTTTTCCATCGTCTCTTTCCACAGATGTAGTCGATTTAATTACTGTGTTTTCTATCCGGTGAGGTCCACATGTATAGTCACCGTTTATATTGTTGAAAAAAGGTATTTGCAATGAAGAAGTAGTAGGTCTTGCAAAATTCTATCATGCGACCTCTGGTATTGTTTCTATCACCAAGGCCATATTTTCCAACAACCAATCCTTCTTTGTTTCCAACTTTCACATTCCAATCACCAGTAATTATCAATACATCTTGATTGTATCTTTGAGCAATTTCAGGCTGCAGAAGTTGGCGAAAATTATGAATCTCCTCAGCTTTGGCCTTAGTGGTTGGTTCGTAAATTTGAATAATAGTTGTATTAACTGGTCTTCCATGGAGGTGTATGGACATTATCCTATCACTGCCAGTGCTGTACTTCAGGATAGATCTTGAAATGTTCTTTTTGATGATGAGTGCAATGCTATTCCTCTTCAATTTGTCATTCCTAGCATAGTAGACCAATGATTGTCTGAATCAAAATGGCCAATACCAGTCCATTTCAGCTCACTAATGCCTAGGATATCGATCTTTATGCATTCCATTTAATGTTTGACAACTTCCAATTTTCCTGGATTCGTACTTCGGACATTCCACGTTCCGATTATTAATGGGTGTTTGCAGCTGTTTCTTCTCATTCTGAGTCACACCACGTCAGCAAATGAAGGTCTTGAATACTACTCCATCCACATCATTAAGGTCGACTCTACTTTGAGGAGGCAGCTCTTCCTCAGTCACATTTTGAGTGCCTTCCAACCTGAGGGGCTCATCTTCCAGCACTATATCAGACAGTGTTCTGCTGCTATTCAGAAGGTTTTCACTGGCCAGTTTTTTCAGAAGTAGAACACCAGGTCCTTATTTCTAGTCTATCTTTCTTAGTCTGGAAGCTCCGTTGAAACCTATCCACCATGGAGAACCATGCTGGTATTTAAAATACTGGTGGCATAGCTTCCAGCATCACAGCAACATGCAAGCCACCACATTATGACAAACTGACGGATGTGTTGGAAAGAGATGATAGAAAAGCTCAATATCATCCGTCAGAACAAGGCCAGGGGCCAACTGTGAAACAGACCATCAATTGCTCATATGCAAGATCAAGTTGAAGCTGAAGAAAATTAGAGCAAGTCCATGAGAACCAAAAGATGATCTTGAGTAGATTCCCACCTGAATTTGGAGACCGTCTCAAGAATAGATTTGATGCATTGAACACTAATGACCAAAGACCAGACGAGTTGTGCAATGACATCAAGAACACCATACATGAAGAAGGCAAAAGGTCATTAAAAGACAGGAAAGAAAGAAAAGACCAAAATGGATGTCAGAAGAGACTCTGAAAGCTGCTCTTGAACATACAGTAGCTAAAGCAAATGGAAGAAATGACAATGTAAAAGCTGAAGAGAAGATTTCAAAGGGCTCGAGAAGACAAAGTCAAGTATTATAACCATATGTGCAAAGATCTGGGGTTAGAAAACCAAAAGGGAAGAACACACTCGGCGTTTGTCAACCTGAAAGAACTGGAGTAAAAATTCATTCCTTGAGTTGCAATTTTGAAGGATTCTATGGGCAAAATATTGAACGATGCATCAAAAGAAGATGGAAGGAATACACAGAGTGAGTGTACCTAAAAGAATTGGTTGATGTTCAGCCATTTCAGGAAGTAGTATATGATCAAGAACCAATGGTATTGAAGGAAGAAGTCCAAGCTGCACTGAAGGCATTGGCAAGAAACAGGAAGGCTCCAGGAATTGATGGGATACCAATTAAGATGTTTCAGCAAACGACATAGCACTGGAGGTGCTCACTATGCCAAGAAATTTGGAAGACAGCTACCTGGCCAACCGACTGGAAGAGATCCATACTTGTGCCCATTGCAAAGAAAGGTGACCCAACAAAATGCAGAAATTATCGAACAATATCATTAATATCACATGCAAGTAAAATTTTGTTGAAGATAATTCAAAAATGATTGCAGCAGTACATCAACAGGGAACTATGAGAAATTCAAGCTGGATTCAGAAGAGGACGTGAAACGAGGGAGATCATTGCTGATGTTAGATGTATCTTGGCTGAAAGCAGAGGATACCAGAAAGATGTCTACCTGTGTTTTACTGACTACGCAAAGCATCTGACAGTGTGGATCATAACAAATTTTGGATAACATTGGGAAGAATGGGAATTCCAGAACACTTAATTGTGCTCATGTGGAACCTGTACATAGAACCAAGAGGCAGCTGTTCAAACAGAACAAGGGGATACTGCATGGTTTAAAATCAGGAAAAGTGTGTGTCAGGGTTGTATGCTTTCACCATAGCTATTCAATCTGTATGCTGAGCAAATAATCCAAAAAACTAGACTGTATGAACAATGAGGCATCAGGACTGGAGGAAGATGCACTGACAATCTGTGATACGCAGATGACACAAACTTGCTCACTGAAGTGAAAAGGACTCGAAGCACCTTCTGATGAAGATGAAATACTGCAGCCCTCAGTGTGGATTACACCCCAACATGAAGAGAACAAAAATCCTCACAGCAGGACCAATGAGCAGTGTCATGATAAAAGGAGAAAGGATTAAAGTTGCCAGGCATTTCGTTTTGCTTAGAACCACAATCAATGCCCATGGAAACAGCAGTCAGGAAATCAAACAACCTTTGCTTTGGACAAATCTGCTGCAAAAGACCTCTTTAAAGTGTTTAAAGCAAAGACGTCACTTTGAGTACTAAGGTGCACCTGACCCAAGCCATGATATTTTCAATCACCTCATATGCATTCAAAAGGTAGATAATGCATAAGGAAGACCGAAGAAGAAGGATTGAACCTTTGAATTATGGTCTTGGTGAAGAATATTGAATATACCATGGACTGCCAGAATAAGGAACAAGTCTGTCTTGGAAGAAGTACAGCCAGAGTGCTGCTTGGAAGCAAGGATGGCCGAGACTTCGTCTCATGTACTTTGGACATGTTATCCGGAGGGACCAATCCCTAGAGAAGGAGATCATACTTGGTAAAGTAGAGGATCAGCGAAAAAGAGGAAGCCCTCAATGAGATGGATTGACACAGTGGCTGCAACAATGGGCTCAAACACAGCAATGATTGTGAAGGTGGCACAGGACCGGGCAGTGTTCCATTCTGTTGCACATAGGGTCGCTATGAGTCGGAACTGATTCGACAACACCTAATAGCAACTCTACTGAGGAACTGAGGTTCAGAGAGTTTCTGGAACTCGCCTGAGGTCACACACCTTGAGCCCTATGCTTGGGGGCAGGGGACCATGGAGGGTTGTGACTTACTTCTCTTTTCTGAGCATCAATAAATTTCAGTTTAGAAATTTCTGTCTTCAGTGCTGTGTCAGGGGGCCTATGAAAAATGGTGACACTGTGGCAGTTGTCTTAGATGGCCCCGTACTTGTTGGGTGGCCCTGAGCCCTGCACTGTTTTAAGGAAAGCCCAGCACACAGTATGGGGTACAGCTGTGATTCCAACCCGAGTTAGTAGCCCAGGGTCCGAAAGCCCCTGCTCAGCTACTGAACTATGCTGCTGGTCCAACTCGAAAGACCTGGGTGAGAATCCAGCTGCTACCAAGTTACTTGACCTCTCTTAGCCTGTACAACGAGGATAATAACGGGTGTTTGAAAAGGAATATAAGCCTCGATCACAGTGCCAACCGGGTAAACAGTAGGAGTGTCCATGTTCTGTAAGTTTTTTTTCCCGTCCCCCCGGTCTCCTAGGTTAGGCCTAGAGGTCTGATTTGAAGATTAAAAATAGAGAAACTGCCAGAAGGGGTTATTTAGGGCAAAGATTCTCATATTTAATTATGCTTCAGATCTATCTGTGGTGAGGGTAGGGGACAGGAGGGGTAATTCCTGAATCCCATTGTAAAGTGACTCCCTAGGGATGGGGTGGGGCTCAGGAATCTGTATTTTGGACCTGCCCCAGGGGATTCTGATGACTTTGGTTCTCCTAATTCCGTTTGAATAGCCCTGTTGTTGTTAGTCACCATGGATTCAGCTGCAACTCATGGTGACCCTGTGTACAACGTAACAAAACATTGGCCTGTCCTGTGCCATCTTCGTGATAGTTGTCGTGTTTGAGTCCATTGTTGTGGTCACTGTGTAGTGCCTTCCAACCTAGGGGGCTCATCTTCCGGCACTGTGTAGGGCAACATGCTGTTGTGATCCATAAAATTTTCATTGGCTAATTTTTGGAAGTAGGTCACCAGGCCTTTCTTCCTACTGTCTTAGTCTGGCAGTTCCGCTGAAACCTATCTACCATGGGTGATCATGCAGATATTTGAAATACCAGTGGAACAGTTTCCAGCATCATAGTTACCCACAAGCCACCACAGTAGGACAAACTGACAGACGGGTGGTGGTGAGTAACAGTCCCTTCGCCTTCATTGTCCTTTCCCCTACTCACTTGGAAGTCTCAGCTCAAAGTCAGCTACTCCAGGATACCATTCAGATTTCCCTCTCTGGTCCCACCGTTATTATTGCTCAAGTCACACTTCTTGTTGGCTGCGGTGAAATCGCCCCTATGTCACACTAATGTGGGTTGGTTTTTTTTCTCCCCCATCTGGAGTCTACTGGGTGGGCCAGGGTCCATTTACGCATTTTTAAGAGTGTGGAAACGGGCGCAATGTTTGTGCATTTTCCCTCCTCCCACCCCCAAGAATCCACGGCTTTATTCAGCGACACGAAGGGGTTTGTGGTCCCAAAGGATGGTAGAGCCAGATGAGAACACCACAAGGTAGCAGACTCTGTCCAGAGAGGGCGGGGAGACAAGACTGGAGCCTGCGGATTCCTGAAACGGGTACTCTAAAGATTACTCCGCGGGGTTGCCTCACAGCCCTGCGGGGGGCGGGGGGGGGGAGGGGAATGGAATAATCCAGGACATTGTGTGCTTGATTTGAGGGGAGAGCATGCTTGTGCCAAGTCACCGACGCTCTCACGGGACCAATTACCGCCAGAAATACTATCCATTCGCCTAAAGTAACTGGATTTCACAAGTAAATCTTACTTGCCACCTTGCTTAAAATTAGTTTAGCACCAAGGGAATACTTTGTCTCTTTGTCCTCACCCCTAATCTTGCTCAAACATCAACCATTAATTCTCTGGAATGCACTCAGACCCATCCTGCCTAAAACAGAGGAAAGGCGGTTCTCACTCCTGGAAAGGCAATTACTGAAGGGGCAGTTCGCTCCACGCAGTAAGTGGCCAGACCCCCAACTGCAGCATTAGAATGGAAGCAAGGGCTGGGACCCCGACCTCTCCAGAAGTGTGTGTGTCACTTTCCTTCCTGGAGAGTCTGACGGAGTTTAGGACCCCAGCCAAAGTCAGCGGAGCACGCTCACAGGAACTGCGCTGTTCCCCAGACACCACTGCGTGTAGCGGTACCCCCCCGCCCCCGTTTCCGGCTCATATTCAGGCCCTCAGGCCCTCATTTGACCAAGACACGCCCAGATAAGGTGCCCAAAAGCACGCGGCCTTGACAACACTTCGCTATGGTCGCTACTTTTTGATATTTTGTTGAGTCCATTTGGAAGAGAAATGTCACATTCTACGATGGAAAGAAAACAACTAACTACATGGCTAGATGAGAATGAGCGGACCCTTGAGCTTTGTGCCGCGCGGGGTGGATGGGCGGACTACAGAAGAGCGCCCAGGGGACCTCAGGACGCTCCCCTGGCATAAGGTGTAGCCATAACATGTATGTTTTCCCTGCGAGCCTCCGGGGAAAGATTCCAACTTAGCCCGCTCCGCACGCCGGGCTGCGCTGGTGCCCTCCAGGAAGCAAAAGCAGGAACAGCATTACTGTCCCATTTTACAAGTGGGCAGCCTGCGGCTGTGGGAGTAGAAGTGACGGCTCCAAGGTGACGCAGATGGTGCAGAGGCCGAGCGAGGTCAGGAACCCAGAAGCCAAGATCCTACGCAGACCCTGTGGGAGGCAAGCTCCAAGTTCCAGCTAGAGCCTCCAGCCCCAGCTTCTGCTCCTGAGGCTCAGAATAGACGGCAACATATAGCGGCTGGTCCCGCCCCGCGACCCGACCGGGCTCCACGACTGGCTCCGCGGGCCGGAGGCGGGGCCAGAGAGCCCAGCCAACGAGATGGCGTCAGACGTTGCTGGCGCCGTTTCCGGTTGTCAGTGGCCGGGAGGCTGCAGCTTCCGGTTAGTGTCTGAGACTGCGGGGGACCGGAGTGACTGCCGCCCCTTCTTGGCTCCCTTTGTGAGTCAGGGGTCACGGGGCGAGGAGGGCAGCTGAGGGGCACCGGGGCTGAGATGCTAGCGGACGATGGGCCCCCAGCTCTCTCCGTGATCCCAAACCCTGGCTGCTTTGAGACTGTCCGACTTCAGATACCCCCAACCTTTCCCCGCCCAAGTCCCGCGCCCCGCCCCTGGCCCAGTCCGCCCCGCTCTGACCTCAGCCTTCGGCCTGCATTGCCACTTCCGGGCCGTCCCCTCCATCCTCTCCCACCCGTGATCTGACTCCCGCTCTTACCCCATCCCTCTTGGGTGAGTGCAGCCTCACCCCCGACCTCCCTCTAGCCCAGTTCCAACCGCGGTCTCGACCACATCTCTCTGCCTCCCCCTAACATGTCTCATCCTCACCCCTCAACCCCTCTGGCGATCCTAATGCACCACGCAAACCTCCCCCAGTTCACTGTTCCGGTTTCTCCCTCTTTTCTGGTTCAGCTTTCTTATCCCAATCTCCCACACACCCCTGCTCTGCTCCTTGAGGTCTGCTCTCATTTAAAACCCACCACCAAAGTAGGTGCCCTCTTGAGCTCACCCCTTTCTTATTGATAACTCTGATCATAGTCCTATTCCAGGTTTTATATGTATCTTCTTGTCCTCGCAGACTTGGTCTCTAACTCCCTAGCCCACCGTATACTTCCTCCACTTTATAACACCAGTCAGCTTGCCATCTCCTACCATCCTGAGGACATGCCATTCCTTAAGTCTTTGCTAAACTGCCCCCAGACTTGTGCAGCAGGATTTATTTAGGGAGTGGTAAGTCTGAACATTTCCTCTTCCTCTGTGCAGACAGAGCCATTCCAGATCTTTGCTTTTTCTTCTCTTAGGTTCCTTTGATTCTTGCACTCTTCCTTGTGGCTGTTCCAGTGGCTTGACTTCAAGCAGTCACAAGGGACTCCAGGAGGTGACCAGCAAGCAAAGTTAATCAAGCCCCTGCATTTTTTTCACAGGACTCTGACACCACCATACCAATGGATGAGTCTCTGCAGTTTAACTCCTCCCTCTACAAAGTCCACCACGGCATGGATGACCTCATTGGAGGTGGCCACAGTATTCTGGAGAGACTGAGGGCCCAGAGGCTGACCTTGAAGGTGGGGTCCCTGCTGGGGGACAGGGAGAAGGCCTCTTATCTTGGCCTCCTTCAGCAGTTTGTGTTTCCATTTTGGTTATGTAACCCCACGTTGTGATGTGATGGTGAGTCAGAGCCCTGGAGTTTGGAGTCCTTCTTGTTGGAGTTGGATTATGATGAACCCAAAAGTAACCAGATTCCCTTTGCCAGCAGTATATCTCGTGCTGAAATGAACCAGCATGTGGTCTGTCTTGGTATCCAGGTCTTTTTCCGTTTACTGAACTTCTCATGGAAGTACTACTACTGTGAGAAGAACCAGTAATAGATTGAGAAAGGCTATAGAATCGGGTTTCATAAAAACGAAAATGTGGTTGTGCCTGGGTGCCTCACTCTAAGGTGGTTTTCCCTCAGGACCCTACTGTGGACTGCCTCAGAACAGACCATTTTTTCCTTCAGTAGCAGTCCCTGGTGATGGGGCTTAGGGCCACCCTGGTTGACTAGCAGCAGAGGTCCTAAAGCCCACGGAGGTTCCCTGCGTATTCCTAGAAGCCCCGCCCACTGGCCCTGCTGAGACTCAGACCCCCGGGAGAGGTTTACAGAAACATTACACAGACTCTGATGTCAGTTACGGTGTTTCAGCCTCAGCCCTTTTCCTGTATCAGCCCTGTTGGATAATGGGGTGTGGGCTGTGCCTCTTATCAGGGTGTGGTCCCCTGTGAACGAGGCACTCCCAGCCACTGAGCTGTGAGAAACAGTCACGCGGAAGTGTGAGCTTTATCTTAGTTTTTGTTGGACCACGGTGAGCCTGTCAGCTCCGCTGGACTTCAGGACATTTCTGAGCAGCTCCTGCCATCTTTACCAGGGAGAGGGTCAGGCAAGCCACAGGGGGTGCTCGCCTCCGCTGATGGTCACAGTGCATCAGGTGGCCTGAGGATGTGGTCTCCCACGGCCATGTGGTTGCCACCCTCTCAGAGCAGCCACCCTCAGTGATCTAAATGATACATGTCGATTAATGGATTGACCCTTTCTTTAGAAGACTACTGTCCTCCTTCTCATGTCTCAGAAAAACAGTAGAATCCTTTTAGGACAAGACTCCCATGTCACACTCAGGTAGACCCGGTGCGGGTAGAGCTGACTGTTACAGCAGATGCCAGCTCCACACCGAAGTCTGGCATCACTGAGAAGTCCCGGCAACTTCTGCCACCTGTGCTGTTATCAAGGGCACATGCTGGGAAGCTCCTTGAGATGGCTGAGGGTTGAAATTGGAGGTTTCTAATTCAGGTGTCTCAGCATAGCTCCTACTACCTCTCTTTTGTCTTGATTCTCCCCAGCCCTCTTCCACCCCACCTCTATCAGGAAAGTTTCTGCCTAAACCATTTGAAAGGAGCACAGGGGTGAGCATGAGGGAGCTGGGCTGAAGTAGCCCGATTTGGCCCAACTTGCGGTTGAAAATGAATACTTTTTTTTTTTCTTTCAATTTATGGTAATTTTCAGGTGATCCTGGAAGCTTGGGCCTTGGACCTCATACAGTGGTGAAATAATTTGTGTTTTCAGAGCTAAGCAGAATCTTTAGCAAGAATATAATTTTTACTGTCACTATCGGAGAAAAATATTTCTCTAGTCTCCTCCAGCAGCAATAAAGTTTGACCTGAGGGAGATCTTTCCCAACGAGGTTTGTTAATCATTGTCTGGGCAGAACAGGATTTTAGTTTCTGTCTGTGATGCTTCGTGTTCTCACTTCTCTGGCCTCTGCTCCCAGTTGCTCATTAATGTGTTTTCATTAAAGAAATGGCTGGTGGGGCATTAGGTTAGATGCTGCTTGTACAAGTGCAGTTGGTGATGTGTGTTTAAGCAAGTAACTTGGGGTTGGTTCCAGCATTCATTTATATTTGTTACCTCCTAAGAAATTGAGTACGCTTAAAAATAAAGCAGTAGGGAGGGCAGGGTGGATGGTTTGGGCTGTTGGTTTAGGAGCAGAATAGCCTTTTGTTTTGGTGGTGGGTGGACATTTATTTAAAGGGGTGTTAGGTCATTGTGTTGGTGTCTGTCAGTTGTGTTTCTGTCTTTCTCCAAACCCTTTTGTGAACACGGACATTGGCCCACACGTGGTACTCAGTGGAATCCCCAAGGATCATTCATGCTACAGAGTGAACAGATGCACATCAAGGATTATTGGAGCTAGGGAGCAGAGAGAAAGTTTTTCGATATTATCTTTATTATAAAATATTCTAATTTAAAATTTTCTTATTGAGGTATAATTTATATACAGTGAAGTGCACAGATCTTATTTTTACATCTCAATGAATTTTGATAAGTGCATACACCTGTGTAACCCACCTTATTGTCAATATATAGAACATTCTCGTCACCCCTGAAAGATCCACCATCCCCTTCCCGGGCATTCTACCACACACGCGCATGCTTACGCACACTCAGGCAAACACTGTTCTGATTTATTTCACCCTAAATTAGTTTTGCCTATTATTGAACTTCATATAAATGGGTTCATGCTACTCTTCTGTGTCTGGCTTTTTCCTGTGGTGTTCGAGGTTCACTCATATTGTTACTTGTTTGGTTATGTGTTGATGAAAGTCAGTCCTTTTTATTGCCAAGGAGTATTCCATTGTGCAGACATACCGGAATTTGTTTTTCCGTGCACCTGCTGATGGGCACCTGGATGGTGTCCAATTTTTGGATATTCTCCTATGTTTTCTTTGAGAAGTTTTACTAAAGTTTTAACTTTTATGTTTTATTCTATGATGCATCTCTAATTTTTGTGTATAATATGACTCAAGGTTTATTTTTTCCACACGCATGCATATGTATGTATGTATGCAGTGTATGTATGTATGTATGCAGTTTATATATGTAATACTTATCTCTGCTATATTATTATAAAGCCAGTTGTTATAGCCCCGTTTGTGGAATAGACTTTTCTTTCCCTCTTGGTTGCTCAGGCACTTTGATCACGAATCAGTCGACCCTATGAGAGTGGGTCTGTTTCTGCTTGATGTTGCCTTTTATATGCTTTGGGCATGACCAAGAGAACACCTGTTGGTACAGCCCCATCTCATGATGACATTCACCTACCCTTGGCAAAACCAGCTGATCTTGGTTTTCCTCTTCTTTTCTGCCCCAGGGGACTCAGAAAAAGATCCTAGACATTGCCAGCATGCTGGGCTTGTCCAACACGGTGATGAAGCTCATCGAGAAGCAGGCTTTCCAGGACAGGTACTTCATGATTGGCAGCATGCTGCTCACCTGTGTAGTCATGGTCCTCGTGGTGCACTACCTGACATGAGCCAGCCCAGTTCAGCGGCTGAACAGTGTTCCCACCGTGTGAGTGTGTGTGAGTGTGTGTGCGTGCAAGAAAGAGAGAGGGCCCAAGAGGTTGCGTTTTGAAATGTATGCCCATCGTAACTGTGAAGACCATTTGGGAGGAACTGTGATCTATAACCTAGTGGAACTTTCAAACATGCTGTTTTCTGTGACATCTTGGAGCACAGTGCTTAGGAAGACCTGTTCCTCTCTCTCTCACTCTCCCTGGGGGAGAAAGTAATGTAAGGGGAAGGGGTGAAGAAGGAAAGGAGAGGAAAAGAATGACTTCAGTGGTTTGTCCACATGGCGGGTGCCCCCGGGAAGGCTCTTGAGGTGGCTTGCAGACAGAACTGTCCACACTCTGCCATTATCCAGCCTTTTCTGGCCCCTGATGGATAGGCTGGAGTGGAAGTGAAGGAGGGGAAAGAGGCCTTCTTTTCCTGTACCCATTATCGTGGATGGATTTACATGCTCTTGCTCCTAGCCATTTCCCCTCTTCACCCTGAAAAAAAATGACATGCAAACAACTTACTGTTGATACTTGTCATCCTTCCCTGGAAGCAGTTACCTAGGGGAAACAAAGACAGTGAAGCTGATGCTGAGAACGAGTAAGATTTTCCACATTACAGTTGTTGGGTGTTTTTCCTTTCTAAAGTGAGGCCAGTATTACTCCCTGAGAGCGTTCCGTCTTGAGGCTCGGGACCCTGGTCACTGCTGTCTTCCAGTTGTTAATAGAATGGCTGGCTGATGAGCTTCAGCGTGTGCAGCCTGGCACCCACGCCCAGCCTTTGGGGAGCTTTTGCCCCAGAGAAGGTGGCTGTGAGCAAAGGCTGGTGATTTGCCGATTACAGTCTCACATCCAGTTTTAGCATTCTTGGGCTCTTCACGTCCTTGAAATATATTAGCAACTGCCAGCCAAGCCCCCATTCTGCCCAGCCGGCGTGGGCAGATGCTACCCTGGAGACCATCCCTGGTGTGCATGTCCTTATGAGGCTGTTTTCAGGGATCAGGAACTTTACCTTCTCTGATCAACCATGGATTAAGGCTTTATGTTGTGGAATTTACTATAAAGCCAGTCTGTCTTGAATTCCATCCAATGTGATTTGTCGCTGAGAGTACCAAGAAGACCTGGTTAGCATATTTTTTCATCTGTCGCAGGCTCTGTCCACCTACCCCTCTAGGATAGGTAGCCTCATGGCAAGACATAAAGTAACACACAGAATTCCCCCAGAAGAACTGGAAACCTAGTCCATGTTAACCCTGCCTTCAGTTGTCTTGCCCCTCACTTCCTGTCTTTGCCTCTTGTCTCTTGAACTCTCTTCTTCTTTCCCTTCTTTACTGTATGTGTTCCGTTCCGCCTCTGATATTTTACCTCCCACCTGTTTCTGTAGCAACATTGGTCTCTCTAGGTGATACATCTGGGGCATAGCTCCCCCTTTGGTGAATTTCTTATAATTGTCACAGATTTTTAACATGAGTTTCCTGGGTACTGATTTCACACTTTGAGTCACATGGGATCTCAGTTGCTCCCAGCTCTCTGGGCTAAACAGGGACCTTAGGTTTCCAAGGAAGGGGGAATCCACCTCCTTCATAAAGGGATTGAGGGCTCCACCAGAGTGAACGTGGTAGTTTGAAGGGTGGACAGAGTGGTTGAGGCATCTTCCGACCTAGCTCTAACTGGGGAGGCCCAGCCCAGCCCAGCACCTCTGCCTTTCTGGTGCTTAGCACTGCATAGAATGAATGTCTGAACTGCACAGACTTGGCTGCCCTGTCCCTGGGCACATGAGGATTCCACCAGACAGCACACCCTGGAAGAATGTGTGCAAGGAGCAGCTACGTCATCTGGACTGGAACTCGGTGGGGGGGCAGAAACCTTCCCCCACCACCCATCCTCCCTTGGCCGATGGGACACTTCTGTGCCGCTTACACCCGTATATCGCATATTCGCCTTTATAACGCTTGCTGGCCTTGAGGATCCAGAAGAAAGGCCCACCTCCACGCCGGGTCTCCCTCCTTTGTAATAAAAATTGTGGAGGCGTTTGTGGGTCTTTACTACCTGGGGCAAGGGAATGGCAATCAGTGTGTCCAGAGACACAGGGGCACTGAGGCTGCATGGCATTATGTGACTGTCTTTTCTTTCAGTTCCCCCCACCCCACCCTGCTTCCCCAGAAACTGGTTCCTTGGCCTAACTGGGTCCTCCTGTCTCCACAGCCCCAGAGTGTAGGGCGGGTCCAGGGCCAGGGAAGGAGCGCCCTCTAGTGGAGTCAGAAGGGAATTCTTAGGTCCAGTTGCAAGAAAACTCTGATAAACAGTCTCTGCGACCTTTTAGGACATTTTGGTGCCCATTGTGGTTTTAAGCAGGTGGGTTGTCAAGAGGAACTTGGGAATATTTTTATTACACGCCAGTTTACTCCAGGTATGACCACTTTAAGAAAAGCCAAAGTCAAAGACCAAGTAAATCGAGTCTTGATTCTATGGAAGGCTTCCCTGCTGGGTTTTTTCTTAATTGTATGCCCTAATGAATTTAACTGGGTTTGATTGGCAAATTTGGATTTACACCTGTTGTTTGTTAAACACATCAGTTGAATAAAGTTGAGATTTATTTTATTTAGAAAATTAATACTTTGTAAAGGCACTTGACATTCATTGTTATGAATGTCCCTTGTTTACTTTCCAGGCCAGAGATTCTCACACTGCTCCAGGGCCAGGCTGGGTGGCTCACAGGCAGCTGGGGACCTTTGTTATTACAGATTCCTGGGGCCCTACCCCAGACCTCCTGGATTAGAATGTCTAGAGGTGCCCTGTAATGTGGGTGGTTTGGATTTTTTGTTTTTTAAGTCTCTAAGGTGTATTTAAGGTAATGTGTGTATTTTGGAACAGCTCTCTCGAAGACACATGGCTTTTGTCTTAATTGAAGATAATAAATAGCATTTGAAAGTATATGCTGAACTAGCTCAGCATGTATATGTGAAGAACACAACTTGTCAAGTCCAAAATAAAGGCTTACTGTTTATATCCTACCTTATTCCAGAAAAGATTTGAGGAGACTTACAGGAAAAATACCCAGGTCCTTGGGTAGTGCAAGCAGTTTGTGTTTGGCTTCTAACCAAAAGGTTGAAGATTTGAACCCACCCAGTGGTGCTGCGGAAGAAAGGCCTAGTGATCTGCTTCTGTAAAGATTTCAGCCAAGAAAAACCTATGGAGCTCAGTTCTAATTTGAAACACTAAATCAACTTGAGGGCAACAGGTTTGGGTTTTTTGGTTTGTACGAAATAACTAAAAAACACTGAAATACAAAGAAGCTAGGACCAAGAACAAACTGGTAGCATCAATACTAAGAAAAAGAGTCAAGTGCAAGTTGTAAGGCCCTTCAGAACGGCTCTGGGAAATCCCTAGTTTGGCTTTGAGCCCCAGCACCCAAAGCCAAGAGAAAAGCATGATCTGCTACTGTCTAAATTGGGGGGGGGCGGGGGGCAGAGCGGTCCACTGCTTGGGGAAGCTTATCCCAGACCTTTAATACTGATAGCTGTGTGCTTGCCTGTGGCCCTCACTGGAAGCCAGGCAGAGTTATATTCTAGGTCGTCCAGCTAATCTTCACAAACCCTCTTTGAGGTAGGTTGAGTTTTAGTGACTTTCCCAAGACCCCACGGGGGGAGTCATGGAGGAGCTGGCCCCTTGTCTGGCTGGCTCTATAACCCGAGCTCCTAACTACTACACCAGTCAGCCCGTCCTTGTTAAGAGATGCTCCACCGGGGGGCAGTCATCAAGAGGTGTGCGGGACTGCAGCCTGCCTGGAACCCGGTACAGAGCTCTAAGGCAATTGTTGCAATTAAGACCTTACATGGCAGATCCTCTTAAAGGATTTTCTGAATAGAGAGAGAGATGGAGGAGGTAGGGGAGTTGCTCCTGGAAGTGGAAAATGGGAGCTGTAGCCAGGCCTTGCCAGTAGGGGGAGACATAAACCTGTCTTTGGCTTGTCCACCCGAGAGCCTTGCTCTGTCCCTGTGGCTTCCCAGGCTGACCTCCTGACCTAGCGATCCCCTTAGTGTGGCTCTCACCGGGCCCTCCCCAGGCTCCTGCGACATGGGAGCTCTTACAGGGAAGCTAGTGTGGGCTTGACCAGGCCCAGCAGGGAGGCCCGTCCCGACCTCAGAAGAGAGCAGGTGGCAGCATGAGGTAGGACATTCACCTTTAATTAATTTGTTCACTCATTCAGTACCCACGTGTGCAGCACCTCATTCGAAGTTTCGGAGCAGACAGAAGGGGTTGAAGACGACCCTGCCCCCCAGAGCTCACAGCGATTACAGAAGTGTGAAGCAGCAATAGAAGCCCTGAAACCAGACTGCAGACTGGCTTCAAGTTCAGCACTGCCGCTGCCAGCTACGTGGTAGGCACCTCTCTGAGCTTTCTCATCTTACAACAGAGTAGCACCTGTCCCACATCCTTTCCCAGGGTGGACATGAAGCCCCAGTGACCTAGTGTTTATGGCAGACTCCAGAGGCTCTCAGTAATTCCCAACATTTAGCTGCTTGTTCGAATCATCTGGAGAACTTTAAAACTCCTGGTTCTGGGTCCCACCCTCAAGATTGTCAGCTACTTGGTCTGGAGTGTGGTCTGGGTTTCGGGATTTTTCTTTTTAACTTCCCAGGTGATTCTCACGTGCAGCCGAGGCTGCAAACCGCTGCTCTCAATGCCTGACAGATGTGACGGGTTATCATGACTGTGTGGTTGGAAAGACAGGATCTCATGCGAAGCAACTAGAGGGCAAAGCAGGGCTTCCAACAGGTTCATTCTGGTTCAGATCCCTGACTCTACATTTTAATAGGATCCCCAGGTGATTCATATGTATACATATACACATAGATTCAGTATATCTGGGGGGTGAAGATGCAGATTCTCAGCAGCGGTTAGAACGTGACCCTGGGGCAAAGTAACAAATCCTGAAGGTTGAGGGACTGCAGTGTGGAGCAGCTGTCACCATGGGGGCAGTCAACTAGGAGGGGCTCTCTGGGAGATGAGTGTGGTAACGGTCATGGGACGTGATTGAAGGAGAAGGGTTGTGGGAAATGCTGAGGACAAAGGGGACAGGATAGGGGAATCAATAAACTCTAATCAGGCTTCAAGGAGCCCTGGTGGCACAGTGGTTAAGCTCTCAGCTGCTAACCTAAAGGTCGGCCGTTTGAACCCACCAGCCACTCCATGGGAGAAGATGTGTCAGTCTGCTTCCGTAAAGATTACAGCTTTGGAAACCCCATGGGACTGTTCTACTCTGTCTTACAGGGTCGCTAGGAGTTGAAATTGACTCATCAGCAACAGGTTTGGTTTTGGTTCATCAGCCTTTGAAGGAGCCCTGGTGGCACACTGGTTAAGCACTCGGCTGCTAACAGAGAGGTCGGCGGTTCAAACCTACGAGCTGCTCCTCAGGAGGAAGATGTGGCAGTCTGCTTCCCTAAAGATTACAAGCCTTGGAAACCCTGTGGGGCAGTTCTCCTGTGTCCTGTAGGGTTGCTATGAGTCAGGATCAACTCGATGGCAGTCGACAGCAATGGGTTTGGTTGCGGGGTTTGGAATTAGCCTTTAGGAGCCCTGGTGGTGCGTATGGTCAAGCCTTCGACTACTAGCCGTAAGATTGGCAGTTCAAACCCACCCAGAGGCACCTTGGAAGACAGGCCTAGTAATCTGCTTCCGAAAGGTCACAGTCTTGAAAACCCGATGGAGCACAGTTCTGCTTTGCACATGTGGGGTCGCCATGAGTTGCCCTTTCACTGATAACATCATCTGCCTGGCTCATACCAGCACAAAACATACCCAAGAAGTGGTTGCTTCTCAGAGGCCCGAGAAGCCTGTAATGGAGCTGAATCCCTGGCAAGCAGTAGCCCATCAGAGATGACAAGGTGTGGGCTGTGCAGAAGGGAGGCCATTCCCACCTCCTCCTTTCCCCTCCCAGCCTGGGCAATGGGCTCCGCATTCTCCAACCCAGGCCCCTCAAGCTCCACCTACCTCCTGGCACCTTCTTGAATGCTGCTGTAAGCCTCCTGTGCCCAGGGCACATGCGGGAGGAGAGAACGAGGAGCTCTGTGAACAGGTGAGAATCATCATCTCTTTCCCACTGATGTCACCAGTTTGCTGTGAACGTCGGAAGATAAAACCCTGAGCACTCCTGGGTGTTATCTAAATCTTGTTACATGCACCGGGTGGGTGTAAATTCCATCTCCATGGTGATTTCTTCCAGGCCGTTTGTTTCTCCCTACTCCTTCCCCCTGTGGCAAAGGGCAGCCTTTCTTCTCACAGCCCAGATTCCCTGGGAGGCCCTTGAAAGGCAGCCTCCAGGGCAGAATTCCAGAAAGGGGGCCATGGCCACCTCCTTGGATGAGAAGATACCATGGAATAAATTTTCTGAGGTCACCCATTTGAAAGGAACAGCACATAATTAAAGATGTAGGAGGCCTGGGATGCTCACTTAAGGAAAAAAATAATAACCCAAGTCCAGTATTGTATCTTCTTAACATAAAGAGTTACTATAATAACCAGAGAGGTCATGAGGCAGCTGTGAGGTACCAGGCAAGTGGGCCAGAGGCCAGAGTCTTCATTCAGAGGGCAGATAGCTCATCCTGATGGGGGTGGGCATGGTCAAGGAGGGCTTCCTGGAGGGGGAGGACATGAGCTGGTTAGAGAATGGGTTGGCCAGCCAAGCAAGTGGTACTGACTGATTTTTCTGGGGACGTTGGGAAGGGGAGCTGGTTTGAAGGGGAAGAGTGTAATCTCAGTTCTTAACTGGCTGGGTTTTGGAGTGGATTCTAGAAAGAGTAGAGAATTTGCATTTCTAACAAGTTCCCAGCACGTTATACATAAGAATCACCGGAGGTTCTTGTTAAACTGTAGATTCTGATTCAGTATATCGGGTGGAAATGCAAATTCTCAGCTGGGAACTTATTAGAAATGCAAATTCCCAGCAGGGGTTCGAACCAGAATGAACCAGTTCGAATCCCTGGCTTACACACTGAGAACTTGTGGAGGTGGGGCAGGCTGCAGGGCTGGTTGATTCGGGGCTCTTTCCATCTCTCCACGCTGCCATTCTCCATCTCAGCCTCATCACAGGCTGGAAGGTGGCGAGGTGGTGGCAGTGATTTCAGGGCACAGCCCAACCCACCTCTTCACAGGATTCTATCCTGAGAGTGAAGCAGCATTTCCCAGAAGCCCCCAGCAGACCCTGCTCATGCCTCATTGGCCAGAAAGGGGCCACATACCCATTCCTGAGCCAGTCATTGGCCAGGGGGTGGGTGAGCAGCTGCCCTGAGGCTCATGGAGGCACAGGGGAGAGGCAGGGCACCTGCATGAAAGGAGGCTCTGAGGCAGGAGAGGGGGCAGAACAGAGGCTGCACAGACAAGCAGCAGTGTCCACAGCGCACTGGATAAATGTAAATGATGACAATTTAGAATCAAGTCGAACTTTGCTGGTAAAACAACTAACCGAAAGGTTGCTAACCAAAAGACTGGCATTTCAAATCCACCCAGCAACTCCATGGGACAAAGACCTGGACATCTGTTCCTATAAAGATTGCAGCCTAGAAAAGCCTATGGGGGCAGTTCTGTCACCTGGGGTCACTATGAGTTGAAATCGACTCGATAGTACCTAACAAAAGGGTGGGTGTATGGCCCCTTTCTGGCCAACCTATCAACAATAATGATAATAATGACGTCATTATTGTTATTATTTGGATTACGTTTAATCCATATAAATCCTAGAGGGAGATATTATTATCTCCAGCTGACAGGTGAGGTAACTGAGTCTCCAGGAGGTGAAATGACTCCAGTCTCCTCGTCTCCAAAGCTTGTCTCCTAATGACCCCAGACAGCGGCTGCTTAAGTAACTTTACTGTAATTGATTGTCCAGGGATGCAGAGAGTGGTTGGTTCACCACAAACAGTAATTCTATTAAAGCTTTTCCTTAGGAGCTACTTGGAGTCTTGCTAGCCAGTTTACCATTCTTGGGGTCCTTGAATATTTAAAAGATCAAACCAAACCTGCTCTGTTCGATTGATTCCAACTCATAGGGACCCTGTAGGACAGAGTAGAACTGCCCCATAGGGTTTCCAAGGAGCAGTTGGTGGATTTGAACTGCCAGTCTTTTGCTTAGCAGCCAAGCGCTTCATCACTGTGCCACCAGGACTCCGTTTAAAAGATACTGCCTTTAAAAAAAACTCTAATTCTGTCTTTTTCTTCGTTCTGTTATTACTTGTAGTTCTTATTTCTTGGATGGACTGGCCACCTAGTTGACAGGTTCCTCCTTTGTCTTTTAAGGCCAGACGCCTAGAATCTTTGCTGAGCTTAACATGGCCCACCTGAGTGACTGCCTACTGCTGAAGGCCTTTCCTCCTGAGCCCTGCTCCTCCTGCTCATGCTTCAGTTTCCCCCTCAGGCAGGGGAGGGCCATTCCCAGGCTGTCGCAGGCTGTGGAGCATGTGCTGCTTCTAGTTCAGAGAGATTGGGGGGCGTAGGGGTGCGGGGTGGGCGGGGCCTGTAAATGATGAGGAATGGAGTAATCCACAGCCATGCTGCACTCTTCCCCTGGAGAGCCATGTCAGGGCGCAGAGGTTCCCTGCTGGTCTCCCCCTCCCTCCCATGCCTCTCTGTCCTTTACAGTCTCTCTGCAGGCTCCTGCTCTGACTTCCTCCCCTTCTGTCCTCCTGACTCCCGCTAGGACCACCCTCTGCCTGGGCCTGGTACCCATCATTAGAACTTTGGTCCTGTAGTTAAAGCACCTAAGGTATTCATGCCAGTGTTCCCAAGAGAAGAGACCAGTTCTAAGAGGAGTCTTCTCAAGGGGACAGGTGGAAGCAAAACGGCAGTGTGCTGGGGGTGGGCGGAGGCTTTCAGATGGGAGGAGAACCAACCTGCCTTACAAGCCTCACCAAGTTGTCCTAAACGCTGGCCACTCGGTGTGGGCTGAGACCTGGGTTGGGAGGGTGGGGGAGAGATCAGAATCATCTGTCTAATGTGTGTATTTATGAGGAGGTGGCCCCTTGTAGGGTGAGAAGCTCGGGGCTGGCTGAGGAGGTGGGGATGGAGGCAGCAGAAGGGGGTCAAAAGAGCAGAAGGGGGTGGGCAAGGGGGGAGGAGGAAGAGGAAGCCAGGAGGGGAGAAGGGAGAGGGAATTGAATCCGTGCATGCTCAGCGGCAGGAGCCAAAAGCCAACTCTGCAAATTGCTTTTTTCTTCACACTTGTCCTAGGAAAAGCCCAATTAAAATAGCACCTGTTGGAAATGGAAGAGTAATTGCAACAGGCAGCTCCTTAAGCCCATCTCCGGGAGCATGCGGGAGCAACTGGGGGCAGCTGGGAGCTTCAGGATCGTCCCTCTGTGCTCAGATACCCCTGAGCTCAGGGGCAAGGTGGCCCCGAGGGCAGATGTCTGCCTCGACCCCCCGCACAGCACTATGAGACAAGCCCATCCCGTGGTGGGGTATCTCAGTGGGCTAACATGGGGTGCTGAGATCAGAGTTGTCAGGTTCTGAGTCACAGAACAGAGGAAGAGCAGAGCCACCCTTCTGGGGAAGAGTGACTTGCCAAGGGACAGCCAGCTGGTTGGTGAGGACAGATCTGGGATCAGAGTGGAGGTCACTTCTTCCCAATCCAGTGCTCCTGTCGTCTCACCTTGTTGCCCCCGGCATTCTCGCCATGCCACCATCCTAAGCCCTGGTCGGTGGCCCTCACCCCAGCTACAGTCCCATGGCCTAGCACTGTACTGTATCCCTGCCAGGCAGGGGTGGCAGGAGCCGTGGCAAAGGCTCTTCTGGTTTTGTGAATCTCCCCAGACCCTTCAGATATTGACATACATAGCACACACGTTGCCAGGTTGTGACGTCTCTACCAGAAGGCAGACATGGGTGGACAGGGCCCACGAGCGCGGCTGGAACAGTGGGTTCCAGAGGTGCCCGCTTGCCACCCACAGTGAAGCATGATGGTGGGTGGCATTCTCCCCACAGGTTACCCAACTGACCATGTCTCATCCACCCAGAGTCAGCTTCCATGGCAACAGTAAGGACCTTACCCATCATTTTCGTCCTTAAAGATTCCCAGCCTGGCTGGCTGAGTCTGGGCTCCTTGCCTGCCTGCCATCGCACCAGCCCCAGGCTCCAGAGCCCAGGTCTGAAGATGAATTGTGGAGCTGCCAGAGAGAGGCTCCTGGGAGGATGAGACCGAGCCACCTCCCACCTCTCCTCCGGGGATCAGCCCCATTCTCCTGTACCCAGCACCCCCAGATGATGCTAATAAGGACCATCCCTGAAGCCAGCTGCTGACCCAAGGAGAAAGGAGGCCCCTAACTGTCTGGGGCTTGTACACTGGGGGAGGGAAAACAGCCTGCACAGCCCTAGGGGGAGAAAAACTCAGGGCGGAGGTGTCCTCATCTTCCCTCCCTCTCCCAGCCAGCCCTCCTCCCTCTGCATGTTGCTTTTCATCTCTCCGCTTTTGCCTCCCTGCTCCTTCTCTCTAGCCATCGCTGCCTTCACAACCCAGCTCCAAGTTCACTCTCACCAGGAAGTCTTCCTTTCTAAACCATTTTTCTCTGCATCCTCTCAGCGTGGCTATATTTGGTTCCTGCAACATAACTTTATATATATTGCATCAGGGAGAGGGGGAGAGTCCTGAAGCTTTTTTTTTTTCTTTTTCCTGAAGCTATTTTTTTGGTATGTTTTCTCCCTATACTGAAAAATTCCTGTAGTAGACATTTATTGTTTACCTGCCCAGCATCCCCTCTTTAGGCTACAAGCCCTTACCCCCTTGTGCTGCTTTCCTTCCTGTGGAAAATCCATCAGCTAGGGCTGCCTCCTCTAACAAGCGTAAACACCTGAAGCACGCCTGGTCAATCAGAGGACTCTATCAGTAGGCCATAGTGAGTGAGTCAGGGAAGACCATATGACCATGCAGAGGCAATCAGAATGTTCCCTGGGATTGTTGTAGACATTGCCCATTAGCTACCCGCTATCCGTTCTCCCCTTGGTCTTTACTTACTAACAGAACCCCAATTTTATTGGCCTATCAGGAAGCCTGCTTAAAAAGACTTGCCTTTTCAGACTTTCTTGTAACTGGGTCATGCCACCCAGTTCTGGCCAATAAGATGTGGGCAGAAGTTGCTGGGAGGGACTTCTGGGAAAGGGTTTCAAAAGGAAGAGACTCAGCTGGCATGCCCCTTTAGATCTAATCCTAACTGGTCACTTCTGTGAGATCAAGACATCTTAACATTAACAGGCTTTTTCCAGCTACATGGAGAAGCTACCTGAGAATGAAGCCCTCCTAGAGGAAGCATGTCAAGAGATGGTGAGAGAGAGGGAGCGACAAAGCGCACACCATGACATCGTCAGTTAAGCCCCTTGATTGAGCCATGCCTGAAGCCAGGCTTAACCTCCATTTGACTTCCCAATTGGAGAAGCCAATTTATTCCTTTTCTACTTAAGCAGATTTGCATTGAGTTTCTGTCTATGGCAGTGAAAGAGCCCTGAATACAAGCCTCCACAGAACAAAAACCATGTTTTTGTTCTCCCCATCCCAGCTACCCCATGTAATATGCTGGTTGCAAAGGTGACATGCAATAAATATTAATTCAAAAAGTCTTTGAGCCCAAGGAAGTGTATCAACCAGAGTCAAATAAGATTTTGAAAGGACTTGATTCCTGGGCTAGACTTATTAAGGAAAAAACTCATCAATTCTCTATGATTAATGTCTCAGGCCAAGCCATGCATGGCTTGGAATCACTTCTTCTCTCACCAAACCATTCATTCAGTACTCACCTCCTCCAGAAAGCCTTCCAAACCAAGTCTTAACTTCATCATCCTTCCTTCCATTGTGATAGCCTTTGTTAACAGTTTGGTCCAATTGTACTTGGTTAGATGTGTCATTTGAGTAGAGTTGTGTGTCTCACCGCCACCCCCCCCACAAAATGACTGAGAGCATCCTCTGGTTTCTCCATCTCCCACCAATTGGCTGAGATTCCCTAGGACAGGGGTTGTGTCTCCACCTAAGACTAGCAACTTCCTCAGGGCAAGGACTCTAACTCCCCCATTCAATTGGGGATTGGAGATACTGCCTCTCTGCGCATCAGGCTAGGAACTGCACAATCTAGTATCATTTCTCAGTGCCTCATGCAGCCTTATCAGCAAGATAAGAAGCTTTTGTTTGAACTATAACCCTGTAGAGCTTAGGGAGTGGGAGGAGGCGAGAAAATAGTGAGCAGTTACCAAAGGGGTCCATCTTAACATTTCAGGGAAAAACTAATCAACAGCCCATAAGATTAGTCCATGGACTGCCAAAGGAACAAACAAATCAGTCTCAGAAGAAATACAACCAGAATGCCCTTTAGAAGCAAGGATGGTGAGACTTTGGCTTGCTTCCTTTGAACATGTCATCAGGAAAGATCAATTGCTAGAAAAGAACATCACGTTTAGTAAAGTAGAGGGTTAGCGAAAACAGATGAAGCCCTCAATGAGATGGCTTGACACAATAGTCATAACAATGGCCTCAAACATACCAGTGATCATGAAGATGGCACATAAGGTCACCATGAGTCAGAGCGAACTTGACAGCAGCTAACAAGAAGGTTAATTATTCAACATCTTTGCAATATTCTAACTCAGATTCTGTCCTCTTCCGCATAACATTGTAACCAGAAAGCCCCTCCACATGAAGCCAGAATTTTGCTCTAGAAGCTTTTCTTATTTCTCTTTTTCCTTGACTGTCATGTAACAATGGATCCCATTACTGGGCAGCTTGTCAAATTTGAGTAGACATCAGGGGGGTGGCCATTGGCTTACTTTTTTAGGGCTCCTGTTGGACGGGAGCCCCTGGCGCAGCCTGTGTAGCTGGCAGTGTTGGCAGGACAAGACACCACCGTCCTGCTCTACTCAATATGCTGGCCCTGACTTTGTAACCTCTCTGTTCCAAGCCTAAAGGCTAAACAGCAGCTACATAATGAGCAGTTGTTGCAGTAGGATGCTAATGTGAGGTCTTGAAGGAGGTGAGAGTTTCCCAAAAGGGCCTGGGAAGCCCAATCAGGAAGCAAAAATACCCTGTTTAAGAGCAGCATATGTGAGATGGGCAAGCTGCCTGCAGAGAGCTGAATCAGAAGTCCAGAGAGCAGAGGGAAGAGGGGTGAGAGACAGGACATGAAGGGCTGGCTTTTCTTTTCTTTATAAATTTTTTTTAAATTGTACTTTATTTTTTTAATTTCTTTTTATTGTTGTAGTTTGAATGAAGTTTACATTTCAAGTTAGTCTCCCATACAAAAAGTAGACATACATTGTTATGTGACCCTAATTGCTGTCCACACACTGTGACAGCACACTCCTCCTTTCCACCCCTGATTGCCCATGTCCATTTAACCAGCTCCTAACCCTCTCTGCCTTCCCATCTCACCTCTGGACAGAAGCTGCCCATTTAGTGTTTTGTATGTACTTGAGCTAAGAGACATACTCCTCACGAGTATCACTTTATGTCCCACGTCCAGTCTAATCCCTGTCTGAAGAGTTGGCCTGGGAAATTGTTTGATTTCTGGGCTGATAGAGAATCTAGGGGCCATGCTTTCCGGGGTTCCTCCAGTCTCAGTCAGACCATTAAGTCTGGTCTTTTTACTAGAATTTGAGTTCTGCACCCTACCTTTCTCCTGCTCCATCAGGGACTCTCTGTTGTGTTCCATGTCAGGGCAGTCATTGGTGGTAGCTGGGCACCATCATCTAGTTCTGGTCTGAGGCTGATGAAGTCTCTGGTTTATGTGGCCCTTTCTGTGTCTTGTGCTACTACTTTCCTTGTCTTTGGTGTTCTTTATTCTCTTTTACTCCAGGTGGTTGGGACCAATTAATGCATCTTAGATGGCCGCTTGCAAGCTTTTAAGACCCCAGACGCCACTTACCAAAGTAGGATGCAGAACACATTCTTAATAAGCTTTGTTATGCCAGTTGACCTAACTGTCCCCTGAAAGCATGGTCCCCAGACCCCTATCCCTGCTATTCTGTCTCTCAGTGTTCGACTGTTTTCAGGAAACTTCTTAGCTTTGGTTTAGTCCAGTTGTGCTGACTTCCCCTGTAGTGTGTGCTGTCCTTCCTTTCACTCAAGATAATTCTTATCTACTATCTAGTTAGTGAATAACCCTCCCTCTCCCTCCCCACCCTCCTACCCATCAAAGAATGTTTTCTTCTGTGTTTAAACCTTTTCTTGAGTTCTTATAATAGTGGTCTTATACAATATTTGTTCTTCTGTGACTGACTAAATTCACTCAGCATAATGAGTTCCACCTTCCTCCATCTGATGTTTCACGGCTTCATTGTTGTTCTTTATCGTTGCGTAGTATTCCATTGTGTGGATATATCATGGTTTGTTTATCCATTTGTCCATTGATGGGCATCTAGGTTGTTTCCACCCATTTGCTACAGTGCTGCAATGAACATGAGTGTGCATATATCTATTCGCGTGATGGCTCTTGTTTTTCTAGGATATATTTCAAGGAGCAGTATAGCTGGATCATATGGTATGTCTATTTCTAGCTTTTTAAGGAAGCACCAAGTCGATTTCCAAAGAGGTTGTACCATTTTACATTCCCACCAACTGTGTGTAAGTGTTCTAGTCTCTCCACAACCTATCCAGCATTTATTGTTTTGTGTTTTTTGGATTAATGCTAGCCTTGTTGGGGTAAGATGATATCTCATTGTAGTTTTGATCTGCATTTCTCTAATGGCTAATGATCGTGAGCATTTCTTCATGTGTCTGTTAGCAGCCCGAATATCTTCTTTGGCGAAGTGCCTGTTCATATCCTTCACCCATTTTTCAATTGGGTTATTTGTCTTTTCGTTGTTGAGGTTTTGCAATGTCTTGTAGATTTTAAAGATTAGATGCTGATCAAATTTGTTGTAGCCAAAAATTTTTTCCCAGTCTGTAGGTTGTCTTTTGACTCTATTGGTGAAGTCTTTTGATTAAGTGTTTGACTTCTAGGAGCTCCCAGTTATCTAGTTTCTCTTCTGGTGCTTGAACATTGTTATTTATGGTTCGTATTCTGTGTATGCCATGTATTAGGGCTCCTAGGATTGTCCCTATTTTTTCTTCCATGATCTTTATCGTTTTGTACTTTATATTTAAGTCTTTGATCCATTTTGAGTTAGTTTTTGTGCATGGGGTGAGGTGTGGGTCTTGTTTCCTTTTTTTGTAGATGGATATCCAGTTATGCCAGCACCGTTCGTTAAAGAGACTGTGTTTTCCCCAGTTAATGGACTTTGGGCCTTTGTCAAATATCAGCTGCTCGTAGGTGGATGAATTTATGTCTGGATTCTCAATTCTCTTCCATTGGTCTATGTTTCTGTTGTTGTGCCAATACCAGGCTGTTTTCACTACCATGGTGGTATAATAGGTTCTAAAATCAGGTAGTTTGAGGCCTTCCACTTTGTTCTTCTTCTTGAGTAATGCTTTACTTATCCAGGGCCTCTTCCCTTTCCATATGAAGTTGGTGATTTGTTTCTCCATCTCATTAAAAAATGCCGGTGAAATTTGGATTGGGATTGCACTGTATCCGTAGATTGCTTTGGGTAAAATTGACATTTTCACTACGTTGAGTCTACCTATTGATGAGCAAGGTATGTTTTTCTACTTATGCAGGTCTCTTTTGGTTTCTTGCAGTAGTGTCTTGTCGTTTTCATTGTATAGATCTTTTACGTATCTGGTTAGATTTATTTCTATGTATTTTGTTTTCTTGGGGGCTATTGTAAATGGTATGGATTTGGTAATTTCCTCTTCGAGGTTCTCTTTTTTGGTGTAAAGGAATGCAACTGATTTTTGTATGTTTATCTTGTGTCCTGAAACTTTGCTGAAATCTTCTACTAGTTTCCGTAGTTTTCTTGTGGATTCTTTGGGGTTTTCTGTGTATAAGATCATATCATCTGCAAATAGAGATACTTTGACTTCTTCCCTGCCAATCTGGATGCGCTTTATTTCTTTTCTAGCCTAATTGCTCTGGCTAGGACCTCTGGCACAATGTTGAATAAGAGTGGTGATAGAGGGCATCCTTGTCGGGTTCCCATTCTCAAGAGGAATGCTTTCAAAGTCTCTCCATTTAGGATGATGTTGGCTGTTGGGTTTGCATAAATGCCCTTAATTATGTTGAGGAATTTCCCTTCTATTCCTATTTTGTTGAGAGTTTTTATCATGAATGTGTGTTGGATTTTGTCAAATGCCTTTCTGCATGGATTTATCAGATCATGTGGTTCTTAGCTTTTGTTTTATTTATGTGATGGATTACAGTAGTTGTTTTTCTAACGTTGAACCATGCCGGCATACCTGGTCTAAATCCCATTTGATCATGGTGAATTATTTTTTGGATATGTTGCTGAATTTTATTAGCTAGAATTTTGTTGAGGATTTTTGTGTCAACTTCACGAGGGATATTGGTCTGTAATTTTGTTTTTTTGTGGTGTCTTTACCTGGTTTTGGTATCAGGGTTATGCTGGCTTCATAGAATGAGTTTGGGAGTATTCCATCCTTTTCTATGCTCTGAAGTACCTTTAGTAGAAGTTGTGTTAACTCTTCACTGAAAGTTTGGTAGAATTCTCCGGTGAAGCCATCCGGGCCGGGTTTTTTTCTGTTGGGAGTTTTTTAATAACCTTTTCAATCTCTTCTTTTGTTATGGGTTTATTTAGTTGTTCTATCTCTGTTTGTATTAGTTTAGGTAGGTAGTGAGTTTCTAGAAATTTGTCCATTTCCTCTAGGTTTTCAAATTTGTTAGAGTACAGTTTTTCATAGTGTTCTGTTATGATTCTTTTAATTTCAGTTGGATCTGTTGTGATATTACCCATCTCATTTCTTACACGGGTTATCTGCGTCCTCTCCTGTTTTCCTTTGTCAGTTTGGCCAGTGGTTTATCAATTTTGTTAATCTTTTCAAAGAAAAACGTTTTGGTCTTGTTAACTCTTTCAGTTGTTTTTCTATTCTCTCTTTCATTTAATTCTGCTCTGATTCTTATTATTTCCTTTCTTCTGGCGCCTGAGGGCTTCTTTTGCTGCTCTCTTTCTACTTGTTCCAGTTGTAGGGTTAATGTTTTGATTATGACCCTTTCTTCTTTTTGGATGTGTGCATTTATTGCTATAAGCTGACCTCTGAGGACTACTTTTGCTGGGTCCCAAAGGTTCTGGTAGGATGTGTTTTCATTCTTGTTTGAGTCTATGAATTTCTTTATTACATCCTTAATCTCCTCTATAACCCAGTAGATTTTGAGCAAGGTGTTGTTCAGTTTCCATGTGTTTGATTTTTTTTTTCCTCGCTTTTTGTGTTGTTGATTTCTACTTTTATGGCTTTATGGTCAGAAAAGATGCTTTGTAGTATTTCTGTGTTTTAGATTTTGTTAAGGCTTGCTTTATGGCCTAATATGTGGTCTATTCTGGAGAATATTCCAGGTACACTGGAAAAGAAAGTATACTTGGCTGCTGTTGGGTGCAGTGTTTGGTGTATGAGATCAAGTTGGTTGATTGTAGCATTTAGCTCTTCCATGTCTTTGTTGAGCTTCTTTCTGGATGTTCTGTCCTTCACCAAAAGTAGCGTGTTGAAGTCTCCTACTGCTATTGTGGAGCTGTCTATCTCTCTTTTCAGTGCTGCTAGAGTTTATTTTATGTATTTTGGAGCCCTGTTGTTGGGTGCATAAATATTTATTATAGTTGTGTTCTCCTAGTGTACTGACCCTTTAATCATTATATAGTGTCCTTCTTATCCTTTGTGGTGGATTTTACTTTAAAGTCTGTTTTGTCAGAGATTAATATTGCCACTCCTGCTTTTCTTTGAGTGTTGTTTGCTTGATATATTTTTTCCATCGTTTGCATTTTAGCTTGTTTCTGTCTTTAAGTCTAAGGTGTGTCTCTTGTAGGCAGCATATAGACGGATCATGTGTTTTTATACAATCTGCCTCTCTCTGTCTCTTTATTGGTGCATTTAGTCCATTTGTGTTCAGCGTAATTATTGATAGGTATGAGTTGAGTGCTGATATTTTGATGTCTTTTTTGTGTGTTGTTTACAGTTTCTTTTTCCCCCTTAATTTTCTGTGCTGAGTAATTTTCCTTTACGTATTTTCTTTTTATCTTTTTCATTGTTGTTGATTTTGTGTTTGCTGAGTCTGTATTTTTCTAGTTTTTTATTTTGATGTGTAGGATTGTTAGTTTCCTTTGTGGTTATTTAATATTTAGCCCTATTTTTCTAAGATTATACTAGTCTTTTATTTTTTATATCGCCTTCACTTCCCCTCCATATGAAAAATCTATGTCTACATGTTTTAAGTCCCTCTTTTTTGTTTTAATGTTGTCAGTTTTTATATTTTGATATCTCTGTTTCCCTATTTTCAATGTCTTAGCTGTGATGTATTTTTGTGACTTCCCTATCTGAGTCGATATCTGGTTGCTCTGTCCTGTGTTCTAGTCTTGCGTTGTTATCTGATGTTATTGATTATCTAACCAGAGGACTCCCTTTAGTATTTCTTGTAATTTTGGTTTGGTTTTTGCAAATTCCCTAAACTTCTGTTTATCTGGAAATGCCCTAATTTTGCCATCATATTTGAGAGACAGTTTTGCTGGATATATAATTCTTGGCTGGCAATTTTTTTCCTTCAAGGCTTTATATATGTCATCCCATTGCCTTCTTGCCTGCACGGTTTCTGCTGAGTAGTCCGAGCTTATTCTAATTGACTATCCTTTGTGGATGACTTTTCTTTTATCCCCAGCCACTCTTAAAATTCTCTCTTTATCTTTGGTTTTGGAAAATTTGCTTATAATATGTCTTGGTGACTTCCTCTTGGGATCTACCTTATGTGGGGTTCGATGAGCATCTTGGATAGATATCTTGTCATCTTTCGTGACATCAGGGTAGTTTTCCATCAACAAATCTTCAAGAAGTCTCTCTGTATTTTCTGTTATCCCCCCATTTTGGTACTGCAGTCACTCATAGGTTATTTCTCTTGATAGAGTCCCACATAACTCTTAGAGTTTCTTCATTCTTTTTAATTCTTTTGTCTGATTTTTCCTCAAATAAGTTGGTGTCAAGTACTTTATCTTCAGTGTCACTAATTCTGACTTCTGCTGCCTCAGTTCTGCTCCTATAACTTTCCATTGAGTTGTCTAATTCTGAAATTCTATTGTTAATCTTCTGGATTTCTGATTGCTGTCTCTCTATGGATTCTTGCAGCCCATTAAATTAGTCATTATGCTCTTGAATAACTTTTTAAAGTTCTGCTACTGCTTTTCTGTGTGTTCTTTGGCTTTCTGTGCATTTTGAGGAATTACCTTTCTAATTTCTTGAAGAGTTCTGTATGTTAATCTTTTGTATCCTGCCTCTGGTAATTCCAAGAAATTCTCTTCCTCCAGAAAATTTATTGATTCTTTATTTTGGGAGCTTGCTGAAGCCATCATGTACTGCCTCTTTATGTGATTTGATACTGTGTGTTGTCTCTGAGCCATTGATAAGTTATTATAATTTTATTTTATGTTTGTTTAGTGTGTCATAGCTTCTTGTTTTGTTTTGTTTTGATATGCCCAAATAGGCTGCTCATGTGCGCTGGTTTGATTATTGGTGCCTTTGAAGCTCTAAGGTCCTGTCACCAGGCAGTTAGGTGTGTAACTAAGTATGTGTGTCCTGGAATCCATTAAATTTTCCTGTATGGATTCAGCTCGGGTGACCAGGCAGTTGGTCACCAAGTGTGTGGTACAGGCCCTTACCTACAGTCTTAGAGAGGCATGGTTGATTGGTGTAGACACAGGTATGTGACTGCAGTAGAGGGTCACAAGCTGAACAAGGCAGGGGGCTGACGGCTGCCCCTGAGTGTCTAAAAGGAAAGCATGTCCCTGTTCCCTAGAGCAAGTAGGTTGGTGAGTTTTGCAGCCGGACTATGAGCACCCTCCTCGGTTGGCTGTAAGGACTGGGGGGCACCACTTATTCTTGGACCCCTTTAACAGGTGGCTAGGTGGTGTGGGTGGAGCCACCAGTCCTGAAACCATGATGTAGACAGGTAAGGTGCCTGCTTAAAGGGCAGAGTAGTGTCAAGCATCACACATCTGCCACTTCACAGCTGAAACAGTTGAAGTTAGAGTTCAGGTGTTTACACTGTTGTACTGTGGTAGTGAGGGCTTACGCTGTTGAGATGGGTCCACACAAGTCTGTACATGGGTGGAAGGCACTCAAGGTCTGTGGACCCCTTATACCTTATACCTAGGCAAATGAGCTGTGCCAGCCCTGAGTTCGTGGCTTAGGGGAGCCAGTAGCTTATGTTTTCTCTGTTTGTTAATTTGTTCCCTTTCCAAGGCCAGGAGAATGGGTCACGGTGCCTTGTGGGATCTACTTCCAGCCCAGGAGACTCAGAGATTGCTGAAGCCAGCCGGACCCAGTGCAGAGCGGCAAGGGAGGAGGTAAATGGGTGAGAGGTATTTCCCAAATGGTTTTTTTTTTTTTTTAATCCCCACGAAAGGCGACACGCATGTACTTACCTTTAGCCACTTGGGTGCTGCTTTTCACTGGTTTGGAGTGTCCAAGCAAAATCTCTGCTGCTGGATCTCTCTTGATGTGGAAACTGCCTCCAGAGCGAGGGAGTGGAGCTGTATGAAGGCCTCACTGTGCAACTGGAACCGATCTGGGCTGAAGGGCTACGGCTCCCGCCGGGTCAGGTCAGGCAACTCCTTGCTGCTTCCAAACCATCTCTCTCCCCCCACCACTCAGTCTTATTCCTCCATTTTGCCTTGGTCAGGGCTACTAGATATTCATATACAATCAAATCACTTGTTTTCTCAGGTCTTTATTGTAAGAGGGACATAGGAAGCTGTCTGACTACTCCGCCATCTTGGCCCCACCTACTGTTTTTATTGTACTTTAGATGAAAGTTTACAGAACAAATATTTTCTCATTAAACAGTTAGTACACATATTGTTTTATGACATTGGTTTACAACCCCACGACATGTCAACACCATCCCTTCTCGACCTTGGGTTCCCTATTACTGGCTTTCTTGTCCACTCCTGCCTTCTAGTCCTTGTCCCTGGGCTGTTGTGCACCATTAGTCTTCTTTTGTTTTATTGGCCTGTCTAATCTTTGGCTGAAGAGTAAACCATGGGAGTGACTTCATTACTGAGCTAAAAGGGTGTCTGGGAGCCATACTCTTGGGGTTTCTCCAGTCCCTGTCAGGCCAGTAAGTCTAGTCCTTTTTTGTGAGTTAGAATTTGTTCTACATTTTTCTCCAGCTCTGTCCAGAATCATCTGTTGTGATCCCTGTCAGAGCAGTCAGTGGTGGTAGCCAGGTACCATTTTAGTTGTACTGGACTCAGTCTGGTTGAGTCCGTGGTAGTTGTGGTCCATTAGTCCTTTGGACTAATCTTTCCCTTGTATCTTGTTTTCTTCATTCTCCCTTGCTCCCAAAGGGGTGAGACCAGTGGAGTATCTTAGATGGCTGCTCACAGGCTTTTAAGACCCCAGATGCTACCTACCAAGGTAGAATGTAGAAATTTTTTTTGTAAACTATGTTATTGAAGGGCTGGTTTGATGAGAGAAGGTGTTGATGGAAGCTGTTGAGTGCAAGTTAAGCCTGTCTTTGGTAGCATCAGCAATGGGGAAATGCACCAGATCTTGGAGAGGAGTGAGACGTGTAAAAATAGTGTTAAGACAACTGATCCACGTGAGAGGAAAAGGGCTGAGGGGAAATGTGGCAACCCTCTAACACAGGATTCTGCCACAGGGGCCAGTGTGTGTGGTAATGGTTCTGGAAGCAGGCCAGAGTTGGGGATCTGGGTGAGTGCTCCTCACCCTTTAGATGGGCTTTGTGTCTCGGAGGAAGGTCCTGGGAGCTCTGGCTCAGTGCTGCATCAAGGGGCTGATGGCACCAGGAGTCTAGGCTGCCATTCAGGGGTCAGTTGTTGCCAAATGTCATCAGCTGTCAGCTGCCTCACTCATAACCTGTGGAAAGTAGGTCTCCTTGTCCTCATCTGTCCAGGATTTTCTTTCCATTGGCAGCAACTGGCCAGGGGGCCTCAGAGGAGACTGGTATGGGGAACAGACTGACAAGAAGCTTTGGCCCAGGTAGACTACCTTGGAGGATGAAGGAGAATGGTGAAGAGGCTTTAACTTCTACATTTAACAGGCATCCATATCACACACCAAGTAAGGGTCTCCATGGCAACAATTACCCAAAAAATCCATTCCTGACAGTCGCAATAGCAAGAGCCAGCTAAGAAGACTCTGGGGGTGGGTGAAATGCGTGGGGGCTCAGAGGATGGCTTCCTTTCATTCTTAAACTTGAAGGAAGTGCTGATGGCAGGAACCAAGGTGTCTCAGAGCCTGGCTAAGCCAAGAGCCACGGGAAGTTGGAGGTGGAAGGAACCTTAAAGATGAACTACTCTGAGGCCTGGGTGTGGAACTCTCCAGGAGGATGTGCTAGACTCAGGAGTAAGGGCTGGGCCACTGGGGTGTCCACCCTCCCACCACCCATTTCTGGTGAAGGGGCGTTCTCCTGGTCTCTGGAGTTCTTGGCGTGGGGAGGGAGGATGGACCCAACTTTCTGGGCAGGCTAACCCTCTGGGCAGTCCAAGCCTGCCTGTTAACTGAGTCCAATTCATAAACATCTCTCCATGGTTTGGGAGAACTGCACTGTAGCCTCCCCTCCTCTCAGACTTGCTGTATGACCCCTGAGTTTCCCCTACATCGAAATGCACAGCCTGCCTTGAAGAACTATTACAGGGCTGAGTGAGCTAGCAAAAGGAATGGGAAAATGCTTTGACCAAAGTAAAAAATAATAATTCCAACTCATGGTGTGTGTCAGAGTAGAACTGTGCTCCATGGGGTTTTCATGGCTGTGACCTTTCAGAAGTAGATCGCTAGGCCTTTCTTCCAAGGCACCCCAGGTGGATTTGAACCACCAACTTTTTGGTTAGTACTTCAGCACTTAACCATTTGTACCACCAGGGACTCCTTGGCCAAAATAAAGTCCTGTGCAAAGACAAGAGGTCTGTGTGTGGCCATGCAGGGCAGCCTGACAAAATGAGCTGTACCTAAGGCTGCTCAAAAGTCTGGGAAATTTCCTAGGAAGAGTCAGTGTCAGGAATTCATGTAGGGATCCAGGGGATAGACAAAGAGAGGGACCAGGGAAGTAGGGGGCAGATTAGCAGCAAAGCATCACTGCTTCCTATCAGCTGACAGAGGGACAGACTAACTGACAGAGCAACCTCCAAGGCAGGTCCCCCCAAGAAAGTGTGTAATCTCCAACTTTTTTTTTTTTTTAAGATGTTGGCTCAAAATGAAAACTATTCTGCTGTCCTTTTTGAAAAGCCTAAACCCCCACACCACTTCCTAGTTCATTTCTCTTTGCCTGTTAATGCCCAAGAGCCACTGGCAATTTTTCAGATTCTGTAGCTCAGGTTTCATTAAACCCTCTGGAGAAAGGAGCAGTTTGTCATCTTTCTTTTGGGAACTAAGAAAAAAGGCAATTTTGACTCTATCTCTTGACGAAAGAAAAATGTTCTGCTGGGTCTCGCTGCATTTGGAAGAAACCAACTCTCAGGAGCTTATTATGAGTTTTATAAATGTTTTAACCATGCATTTGTCCCTCACTTTATAGGGAGAGTTCACCCAGCACAGTAAATTGGTATTTTTTAACTCTGCTTTTTTTTTTTGGAAATTAATAGACTTTATTTTTCAAAGCAGTTTTAGGTTTACAGTTTCCTCTATTATTAACATCTTGCCTTATTGTGGTACATTTGTTATAACTGATGAACCAATATTGATATATTAATTGAAGTCTAGTTTACATTAGTGTTCGCTGTTTGTGTTGCACAGTTCTGTGGGTTTTGACAAATTCTTAATGTCGCGTGTCCACCATTACAGCGTGCTCCACCTATTCATCCCTCCTCCTCCCCCTTAGCCCCTGGCAACCACTGATCTTTTTACTGTCTGTATGTTGTTGTTGTTGTTGTTAGGTGCCATGGAGTCAGTTCTGACTTATAGTGACCCTATTTACGACAGAATGAAACACTGCCCCGTCCTGCACCATCCTCACAATCATTGTTATGCTTGAGCCCATTGTTGCAGCCACTGTGTCAGTCCATCTCGTTGAGGGTCCTCCTCTTTTTCACTGACCCTCCACTTTACCAAGCATGATATCCTTCTCCAGGGACTGGTCTTTCCTAATAAAATGTCCAAAGTATGTGAGACAAAGTCTCGCCATCCTTCTTTTTTTTTTAATTTAATTTTTTTTATTGTACTTCAGGTGAAGGTTTACAGAACAAATAATTTCTAATAGAACAGTAGTACACATATTGTTTTATGGCATTGGTTAACAACCCCACGATATGTCAACCCTCTCCCTTCTCGACCTTTTCTTTTTTTCTCAGTGAAAATATACATAGCCAAAGATACACCATTTCAAAAACTTCTACATGCACAGTTCAATGACATCAACTACGCTCTTCCAGATGTGCTGCTATTCTTACTTTACATGAAGGTTTACAAAACAAAATAGTTTCTCACTGAACAGTTAGTACACGTTGCCCTATGACAATAGTTAACAACCTCACTGCACATCAACACTGTCCTTACTCAATCTTGGGTTCCCTATCACCAGCTTTCCTGTCACCTTCTGCCTTCTAGCCCCTGTCCCTGGACTGCGTGCCTCATTAGTCCCATTTTCTTTTATGGGGCTGTCCAATCCCTGGATGAACAGTGAACCTCGGCGGTGACTTCACCACTGAGCTAAAAGGGTGTCCGGGAGCCATACTCTCGGGGCTTCTCCAGTCTCCTTTAGGCCAGTAAATCTGGTCTTTTTTGTGTGTGCCAGAATTTTGTTCTACATCTTTCTCCAGCTCTGTCCCGAACCCTCTGTTGTCATCCCGGTCAGAGCCGTCAGTGGTGGTAGCCAGGCACCATCTAGCTGTACTGGACTCAGTCTGGTGGAGGCCTTGGTAGCTGTGGTCCATTAGTCCTTTGGACTGATCTTTTCCTTGTATCCTGTTCTCTTCATTCTCCCTTGCTCCCGAAGGGATGAGACCAGTGGAGTATCTTAGATGGCTGCTCACAGGCTTTTAAGACCCCAGACGCTACTCACCAAGGTAGAATGTAGAACATTGTCTTTATAAACTGTGCTATGCCAATTGAGCTATATGTTCCCCTAGACCATGGTCCCCACAGCCCTCTGCCCAGCAATTCAGTCCCTCAGGGAGTTTGGATGTGTCTGTGGAGCTTCCATGACCTTTCCTTGGACAAGTTGTGCTGGTTTCCCCAGTATTGTGTACTGTCTCACCCTTCACCAAAGATACTATTTATTTATTGCCTATTTAGTATTTCCCCCTCAACCCTCCCATCCCTGGTAACCAACAAAGATTGTTACACTTTTTGTTTGTAAACTTTTTCATGGGTTATCACAGTAGAGGTCTCATACAATATTTGTCCTTTTGTGATTGACTTATTTCACTCAGCATAATGTCCTCCAGTTTCACCCATGTTATGAGATGCTTCACAGATTCATCATTGTTCTTTCTCATTGCATAGTACTCCATTTTGTGTATGTACCAGAGTTCGTTTATCCATTCATCTTTTGATGGGCATCTAGGTTGTTTCCATCTTTTTGCTATTGTGAACAATGCTGCCATGAACGTAGATGTGGATATGTCTATTCGTGTGACGACTCTTATTTCTCTAGGGTATATTCCTAGGAGTGGGATTGCTGGATCGTATGGTATTTCTATTTTTAGCTTTCTAAGGAAGCGCCATATCATTTTCCAAAATGGTTGTATCATTTTGCATTCCCACCAGCAGTGCAGAAGAGTTCCGATCTCCCCGCAGCCCCTCCAACATTTGTTATTTCCAGTGTTTTTGATTCGTGCCAGTAATGCTGGGGTGCGATGGTATCTCATTGTAGTTTTAATTTGCATTTCTCTAATGGCTAGTGATCATGAGCATTTCCTCATACGTCTGTTGGCCACTTGATCGTCTTCTTTGGTGAAGTGTCTGTTCATTTCCTTTGCCCAGTTTTTAGTAGGATCATTTGTCTTTTTGTTGTAGAGGTGTTGGATTTTCTTATAGATTATGGAGATTAGACCTTTGTCTGACTTGTACTGTCCAAAAATTTTTTCCCGGCCTGTAGGTTCTCTTTTTACTCTTTTGGTGATGTCGTTTGAAGAGCATAGGTGTTTGATTTTTAGAAGATCCCAGTTATCTAGCTTATCTTCTGTTTGTGTGTTGATAGTTAATGTTTGTATCCTGTTAATGCCCTGTATTAGGGCCTGTCGTATTGGTCCCATTTTTTCTTCTATGAACTTTATAGTTTTTGGCTTTATATTTAGGTCTTTGATCCATTTTGAATTAGTTTTTGTATATGGCGTGAGGTATGGGTCCTGTTTCATTTTTTTTTTGCAGATGGACATCCAGTTTTGCCAGCACCATTTGTTAAAAAGACTGTCTATTCCCCATTTGATGGACTTTGGGCCCTTGTCGAAGATCAGGTGGCATTGGTGGATGGATTTACATGGGCATCCTTGCTTCTAAGGAGCATTCTGGATGTACTTCTTTCCAGACAGATTTGTTCGTTCTTTTGGCAGTTCGTGCTATATTCAACATTCTTCGCCAACACCATAATTCAAAGGCATCGATTCTTCTTCAGTCTTCCTTATTCATTGTCCAGGTTTCACATGCATATGAGGTGTTTGAAAACACCGTGGCTTGGGTCAGGCGCACCTTAGTCTTTAAGGTCACGTCTTTGCTTTTTAACACTTTAAACGCTGTGTCTATAGTTTTGCTTTTTTCAGAACCGATATAGTTGGAGTCATACAGTATGTAGCCTTTTCACTTAGCCTTTTTTCACTTAACAATATGCAGTTAACTAGCTTTTTAAAGTAAAACTTTTCTTGCCAACTCCCATGGATAGCAATCCCCTTATACCGAACTAAGGTTAGAAGGGATTGAGCTATGGAATTTCTTGGGTACTTTTCCTATCCTAGGCTCTCTCCTTTATCATCCTATTCTCTACCCCAAGACTCTTTCCTTCCCTTTCAGTCTTCCTAGCTATGGAAAGTCCTCCCATCCCTGGGGTGGAGGTTCTCAGAAGCCATTCTTTCTACCCCTGGCATTGACTTCCTTCCCTCCCTTTCCTGCAGGGCTTCAAACTGGTTTGTTCTAGTTTGAACCCCTGCTGAGAATTTGCATTTCTAACAAGTTCCCAGAAAGTTATAGGTAAGAATCACCTAGGGATCTTGTTAAATACAGATTCTGTTTCAGTATATCTGGGATGGAAATGAAAATTCTCAGCAGGGAACTTGTTAGAAATGCAGATTCTCAGCCAGGATTTGAACCGGAACAAACCAGTTCAAAGCCCTGGCTTTCTGGACTGAGCAGGAAGAGAGATTTGCAAAAGAGGGCCTATCTGAGGAATGTTGGCTGAGCCCTCAGGAACAAAATGTTCACACATCACATATCTGCCAAAGGACTTGCACTTAAAATAATATAAAGAATTTTTAAAACTCAACCATGAGAAACAATCTCATTTTAAAAACAAGCAAAATATCTTAACAAACCCTTCGCAAAAGAAGATACATGGATGGCAAATAAGCAGACTGAAAGATGCTCAACAACATCATTTATTAGGGAAATGCAAATTAAAACTATGCAAGAGATACCACTACACACCTACCAAAAAGGCTAAAAAATAAAACAAAACTAACAATAGCAAGTGCTGGTGAGGATGTGGAGCAACTGAAACGCTCATCCATTGCTGGTGGGAATGCAAAATGGAACAGCCTCTGTGGAAAAGAGTTGGACGGTTTCTTACTGAGTTAAACATACGCTTTCTATATGACCCTGCCATCTCACTCCTAAGTATTTACCCAAGAGGAATGGAAACTTATGTACACACACAAGCAAAACTGTACATGAATATTTATGATGGCTGTATTTATGATAAAGTCACTGGATACAATACAAATGGCCTTCCACTGGAGACAGACAAAACTAAAATTTAAAAAAAACCAGTGATACAGCCATACAGGAGAATACTACTTAGCAATAAAAAGGAATAAACTACTGACACATGTAGCAACAACATGGATGAACCTCAGAGGCATTAAGCTAAGTGAAAGACGCCAGCCTGAAAAATCGTATTGTATAATTCTACTTATTTGACATTCTGGAAAAGAAAAACCATAGGGACAGAGAACAAATCAGTGTCATTGAGGGCTAAGGGTGGAAGGGAGAGTTTAACTTCACGCTGACAGCACAAAGGAGGTATTTTGAGGTGATAGAACTGTTCTGTGTCTTGACCGTGTTTGTGTTTACACAACAGTAAGCATTTGTCAAAACTCATAGAACTGTACACCAAAAATAGTGAATTTTACTGTATGTAAATTTACAATTAAAAATAAAAAGTTGTATTTATAATGACTGATTTGGGAAAGTTAAAACAAGTGGAATAAAATACTAGATGAAAATAACTTGGTAGATGGAAGAGGTAATCAGAGTCTAAACATTTTAAAGTCCTTGTTTTATTCAGGATGACAATAGAGTTACTGATTAATTTCACATTGTCTTGTCAAGAATATAGTTAAAAATTGAATGGTAACCACTAAAAGAACAGAAATAAAATGCATAACTTCCAAAAAAGTAGAAAACATGAAAGAAGCAAATAAAAAGAGTGATAAAAAACAAAACACTAAATAAGATGGTAGAAATAAATCCACATACATCAGTGATCACAACAAATGAAAGCAGATGAAACTCACCAGGAAAAGTATTAGATATTTTGAAAATACAGCTATGTTATATATATCTAAAATATAATAACAGAAAACTTGAAGGGACTGAAGAAAAGGTACACCAAGAAAATATTAACCAAAAGAAAACTGGTGTATAAATATTAATGCCCCCCAAAATGTGCAGCTTTTATTTGACACCTTCTGTATGCAGAGCCCTGTCCTGGGCCTATGAGTTGATCTGGAAGAAACAGAAATACAACTCCTATCCTAGGGTACTATAGCTAGTGTGGTGACCACAGTGACGCCAAGTTAATTTATTTAGTCAACAAATATTTGTTCAGTACCTCTGTGCAAACCCAACAGAGATGATATTTCCAAGAAAAGGGATAAGGGAGTGAAGCACACTTGGAATTCCAGTAATAAAAACCATTTATTGATCAATGTAGTAGTTGGTTTCCGAAGATGTCCCCCCTAATTAACTATGCCTCCCAATATTCATGCCCTTGGGTAGTTTCCTTCCACATTGAATGTAGACCAGCCCAGTGACTCACTATAATAACTACAGTTTGTCAGAAGAGAAAATATGCCAATTCTAGGACTAAGCCTCATAAGGCCTGGAAACTTCTGCGTTTGTACTTTTGGGAAGAAACCAGCCATGTATTAAGTCCAGGTGCCCTGCTTGAGACCAGGTGGAGATGCCATGCGGAGAAGCCACATGGAGAAGGAGACTACCAGATGAGGAGAGAAATCCAGTCGTCCCAGCTGGGCACAGCCTTCCAGCTGTCCCACCAAGGCACCAGACCTGTGAGTGATCCATCTTGGACACTCCTGCCGGTCGACTCTTAGATGGCTGCAGCCCCAGCCAACATCACATACAGAAGAACTGCCCAGCTGCACCCAGTCAACCCACGGAATCATGAGAGATAATAAAATGGTTATTGTTTTGAACCAGAAAGTTTTGGGATAGTTTGTTGTACAGCTATAAATAACCAAATCAATCACTTTCAATGTATGCCAGACAGTGTGCTTACTAATCATTTTCATAAATGATGTCATTTACCCTTTCAACAATACTAAGAGTTATATGTCATTAACCCCCATGTTCAAATGAAGAAACTGAGGCTTGGAAATAATGTCATGCAGCTAATAACGGGCAGAAGCAGGCCTTGAATCTAGGGCTTCTTGACCAGGGACTCCACACTCCCAACCATCACACTGTGTAGCCCAGTGGGAAAGTCGAGGGGTGAAAAATACAAGATGTTTCAGAGTGCATCCCAGTGTCTGTGTCCCTCCTAATGTGAGCTCCCTTTAAACTTTCCATTCCTTGTCTTTTTCATCCTGTGTCCCGAGGAGTGAAGCAGATTCTGGAAAGATGATCAGATAAGTAGGCAGATGATATAAGTTGGGGATTTTATTGTAGTTTTGACACATTGCATAACAAGCACTAATCATCTACAGTGTTCAGTTGTCATTTGAGAAAATGCAAATGCTACATCTGCTTACTGCCTGGTTTTTCTTCCAGACAGAAGAACGTATGTTTCTGACAATAGAGTGTGCTTTGTTCCCCAACCACAGTCACCACGGGAGAAACCTGAGCTTCAGGGCAGGTGGGGAGTGGCTGAGACTTTACTGTCAGGCAAAATTCCAGGAATCTCCTGGACCTGTTAGATGTTAGGGATCATCTTAGCCCCCACCTCAGTCTCAAACATGGGAAAACAGATCCACAGAGGAGGTTGGCCTCATCAAAACCCACTGAGAGCAAATGACAGAGTCAGGCTAGGAAGACAGCTCCAGATCCCTGCCCCAGTGCTCTCTGAATTCCACGGCCCTTTGGAGTCTCCTCTCCAGCGCTGCAAACAGACCCAGAGTACTCATGGAAGTGACCCAAGTCCAGCAGTCTTCAGGAGTGCTGAAAACAGTTGGGAATGACCCAGAAGTGCAACAGCATGTGTTCAGCACCACGGACAGCTCCAGTAGCCTGTTACTGTAGAGGCCAGTTGCCCAGCAAGACAGTGTCATGTGAGAAGGAAGATAAAATTGCAATAACCTTAGCGACCACCTAATCCAGTCTCTTCACTTTGAACAGGAGGAAACCCAGAATCAGAGAAGAAAAGTGACTTGTCCAAGGTCGCAGAGCCAGTCAGTGCAGGGGCAGAGAGGATGGCTGGTTGCCTGCTTCTTCACACCTCTTCAGGTCCCTCAGATACCTGGTCCCCGTGGATTTTCAGTGGCACAGCCAGAAGTTGAATCAAGGTCTCCAGAATAAAAGCCCACTGCCCCTGGGTATGGCAAGAGAATAAAAGGAAAAAAAGACTGCAAAGAGCACCCGGCCCTGATGGGAAGGTCTGTGATTTGGCCTCTAACTGCAGATCCTTAACAGGAACTTCCTGCTTCCCCAAGGTGATATGGTCTTTCAGAAACAACTTAGTTACCGTGGAAACCTTGTTCCAGGTTTCATCTCCATGGCAATTCACTGGAGTTTTTCCACCCCTCTGTAAGTACACATATGGCTGCCCATATGTACATCCCAGAAAAATTCATATAAAATCACATTTTTAGAAGTGGAGTATCTCATTATCCAAGTCTGTGGTCAGGGGTATAATGAGGCAGGTTCCATGGTGGAACAGGACCCAGGGCACAGAGAAAGGATGCAGAACAGTCTTTAGAGAATCTCTACCTTCTCACTGCCATTATAAACCTTTCCTTATTTCTGCAGTTCTGTGCGTCTTAAGCTCATCATGTGCTCCCCAGTGCCCTGCCTACAGAAGGGCCTCAGATTTTCTTCTACTGGCAAGATGTGCTGGGGCAAGAAGGGAGGAAGCTGACCCTTCTGGCTATAACCTTTATGGTACCCCAGGAGTGCTCCTCCAGTTCCCTTTATCTACTGCATCCTAGCTTTGGGTCCCTTGGAGCTGTTCCCATTATCTGTGGCAGACCTTGCTTCCCTGATCTGTGGGCTGTGAACACCCCCTTCAACGTGACTTCATTTTACAGGAAAGCCTCATGGTTTCTGGTCCACTGAAGACATCTCTTCTGTTTTCCCAAAATGCTATGGATTTTCTTGCATATCTGTCCCGACGTTTATCATGAAGTAGACCTGGCTGGAGTGAGTATCTAGTCCACCATCTTGACGTATCTCTTTCTCTCTCTTTCAGTGTTTACAAATGGCAACTTACCAGTCACCTTACAGTTTGTCTAGTGATGATGGTGGATCATTTCTTGCATCATCATCATCTTCATCATCAGTAGTGTGAGTAGTATTTCATGACTAGGGGGTCACCATTAGTCTGCAACAAAGAAAAGTGAGAAGTACTCACGAAAAGTTCCTCCACCACCCCAAAGAATGAAACAGAAAAAGCAAGGCATGGTTTGATTTCTAAATTTTAATGATAAGGATGAAGTGTACCAGCTGTTCACCTTCCAGTAGCTTCTGAAAGCAGACAGACTTGAGTTTGAACTCTGGTTCCATCAATTATTAGCCATCGTTTTGGATGAGTGATCTAAGCTCTTTGAGCCTTGGTTTGGTAAGTGGAGATGACAGCAATATCTGCCCTGTAGGAATTATGAAGTATGGGTTACGAGAAATATTTGAAAGGATTATGAGACAAAATATGAAAAGTGCTTCACACCATCCCTGGCACATGGAAGATCCTCTCTACATGGCAAGTATGCTTGCTAGCTCCTCAGAGGGGAATAATTCCCAGGAAATTCTATTTGCATCTGACTGAAGGGAATGCTCACCCTCCTCCTTGTGTTTGGTTTATTTGATTAAACGTCTTTTTCTCCCCTGCTGTGTGGGAAGCCCCTTGAAAGCAGGAACTGTGTCTTCAATACCACAAAGTTGTGTGGAATTCCTGCATAGACTGAAGCATCATACTGGGTGGTGAAGAGGATATAAACACAGGGAAGACATGGTTCTGGTCCTTAGTGGTAGAGAAACCGGGGAGACAGACACGGACGTCAGTAACCACAGCACAATGCAGAAAAGGCACGTGACACCTACAGAGACTGTATAGCCTGGTGGTTAGAAGCGTGAGCTCAGAAACCAGTCTGCCTGGGCTTGGATCCCAGCTCTACCACTTACTGGTTGTGCAACCTCAGGCAAGTCTCTTAACCTTGCTGGGCATCTGTAAAATAAGTGCAATAATAGAAACCACCTCTTAGGAGAGTTAATACATGATCAGAGCCTAACAAATAGGAGAGATCCATATAAATATTAGCTGTTTTTATACAGACTTATGAAGATTGTGTGGTGGGAAATATCACAATAGAATCAATTAGAATTCTGTTTTCTGAATGAGGTTGCACTTGAACTTGGCCTTAGAGGATGAGCAGTTTTCAAACGGAAGAGGAGGGGAAGAGAAGCATGTGGTGGAAGCAGAGCAGTGGAAGCAGAGACACAGAAGTGTGGAACTTTGCAGTGTTTTCAGGTAACAGCGTGGGGGCTGGATCACAGGAGCATAGAGAGAAATACTGGAATTGGGCCAGCGAAGAGATTTAGGACAGCTCCTACAAGGTCTTGAATGCCGGATCAAGCGTTTGCACAGTTCTGCAGACAATAGAGACCTGTTGCAGGTGACCTAGGAGGGGAGTAGCATGATGCCACCTGTGTTCTGGGCAAATTGCCTTGGTAGCAGTGAAGGAGGGATCAGGGAAGAGGGAGGTGGGGGCCCAGAGATCAGCTAAAGGGCTCTAGCACAGTCCAGGAAATAATCTCAAGGACTTAAAGAAGGGAGGGACACAGGACATGACAGACATTGTGAACGTGGAATCTGCCAGAGGTGGTGAAGGAGTGGACAGAGTCTGACATGGCCTGAGGTCTCCCAGTGGTGGAGCTGGGAAGATGGCGATACCCTTATGGAATCAGGGCCACAGGAAGAGGCCCAGCTTGGGAGTGGAGTCTTCTGCAAGGCGTGGAGACTGTGTGGCAGTTTAGTGCAGACTTTTGTATCTTCCTAGTTTCTATTCCTTTTCCTACACCCTACACAATGCCCCACAGAGCAGCCTGCACATGTCAGGTGCTCAGCAAATACCTGTGAGTAAGGAACTTCTGACGAAGAAGGCCACCAAAGGGTCTCCATCTCCACCTACTCCAGATCCAGCCACTTCCTATCCCTCCCCAGACAAAACATCCCTCCTGTTTCTGAATCATTAGGAAAAAGTTCCTCCCATATCCAGCTCTCAGCACTGCCTCCACCTTCCCTCTCCTTGACCCATCCAGCACACATGTGACTCATTCCCACACTTGCATCCTAAAAGCCTCACCCAACCATCCCTCCCTGGGGGCACTGCTGGGGGAGAAATCAGCATCATCATAACACTAGCAACCAGTCACTCAATACCTACTGTTTGCAGAGCACTGTGCCAAGCTCATCCATCTTCATCTCACTGAATCTTCTCAGCCAACACAAGAGGCGGGCTTTATGATCTCCATTTAATGGATGAGAAAAGTGAGGCTCAGAGAAATTAATTAACTGGCTCTTGGATACACAGCTGGTTCTGTGTAATCTTAAAATCTGAACTCCCTCCATTCCCTCTGCCTGCCTCCCACCCTGGAACCCCCACACAGATAATCACAAGGGTCTTCAAGACACGACAGAAAGCCTGGAACAGCATAAAACCGAAATACCAGGGGCTCTCTCTTAGCACCACCTGGCAGTCACTGAGCCTGGGGAGGGAGTTCTAACTTGGAAGCCTCTTTCCACCCCCAGAGATTCTGATTTAATTGGTCTGGGGTGCAGCCCAGCCATCACAATCTTCAAAAGCTCCTCCAGGTAATTCTAAAGAGCTGCCAACGCTGAAAATCGCTGTTCTAAGAGGAGCCTTGCTCTGAGGCATCGTTGCCGACACCTGCCCTCACCACAGCTACCATAGGCCTGCTTCGGCCTCTTGGTACTGGGCACCTCGGTGCAGAGTGGAGCCATGCCATGTTGGAGGACCCCAGCGGCCAGGGGCCTCCCAGGAGAAGGTGATGCTGGTCTCCCTCTGGCCCTCCGCCTCTCTGGGTCTCTTTTCCTGATTCAGATCTTTCTCTCCCTTCCTTCCCAGGTGCTCAAAGCCTTCTTGTGGTTTGGGGCTCCCTGTCCCCATGAGGGACCAGTCTGGCTACCCTCCTGGAAGGTGCTCTAGACCCCAAATTGATCCTACTTCTTCCCTGGTCCTGGTGCCAGGGCACGACCCCATGTTTCCTCCCGTGAGGCCCACTCAGAGTAGGGCAGGGAGGCTGGCTGGTTTTGGCAGGAGGGAGGGCAGTGGGCCATGGAGTGAGAATGGCCGGAAAGGAGGCAGCCACCAGGTCAAGTGTCATTTCCACCACCCGCTCTTACTGGGCCTCAGTTTCCCCTTTTTCACAATGAGAGGGCTACACGGGACACCCTGCAGAGAGCCCAGAGCTACTTTATCGTGCCTGGAGACCCTAAACATCCACAGAACCTTCAGGCTTTCCTGCTCTGGGCTGTGAAGGGGCTCTCTCCGGATGGGCAGAGTGCTGATTAGCAGTTGTAAATGGCAAATAACTTCATTATTCTCTAACAACAGGACTGTGCTTGGCAGATAAATGCCTTACAGATTGAATGATTCATGGGAGAGAAAATAATAAAAGAGCCTTGATGGTGAATAGTTGGGAGCCAGTGAGATGGGGCCCCCTGTGTGGGGATTTCCAGGCCTGACCTGAGGAGTTAAGTTTATAAGATGTGTGAATAATGTGAGTAACAGCAGCTCAGCCCCAGCCCCACCTCCTCTCCCTTTGTGAGGGAAGAGCTGGTCACCTTGCCCACTCCCCAGTGCCAGCTCTCTCTTTCTCTGCATCCCTCGGCCCCATCCCTGCCCCCAGCTGCCCTGGTGATGGGCAGTCAGGTGGAGCACAAGACACAGGCTGTGAAGTCAGACACGCTGGAATCAAATCCTCAATCTGCCATTCCTGGCTGTGTAAACTTCCATTTCCTCATCTGTACAACGGGGATAATCCCCAACATATAAAGTTCACGTGATGATTAAATAATGAGATAATGTTTGTAAAGTGTTTGGCTCCTACATGAACTCAGTGGATGCTGGTCCTTCCCACCCTCCCCCACCTGCATCTCTCCTGTCACTTCTGAGAGTTTGCAGGTTCAGGGGCAGATTAACTGTAAGCAAGGTACACACGGGCCTAATTGTGTTTACTTACTAATCTGTAGTGCACAATTTCACATGAATTTCACCACATCCTTGACCATTTACCATGCACCTGAGACCATTTACTTGTACTTTGTGCTGACCCAGCCCAGACTAAACCTTCACTACATCCTTTGCTGATCTTGAACCTCACACAGATCCTGGCAGAGATGTATTTATACATTAAAATATTTATTCACTTAATTCACCATGCTGCTTATGAAAGCCCTTTCAAAACTACAAAATGCTTTGCATATATGAATTACTATTTTTCTGTCTAAGGATCCTATTTCAGTGAACCAAATATACTGTATTTTATTGGGAAAGAGTTCATGCAGTAAACAAAAATAACAGTAACCATAATTATCTTCGTTGAGCGTCTGTTGCGTACCAGGTACTGTGCTGGCCATTTCACACACATCTCATGTGAGCTATGGGTTCTGTTGCTCCTTTTTTTGTAGATGAGGAAACAGACACAGAGAGGTTGAGTCACTTCCCCAAAATCATACAGCTAGGAAGCAGAGCAGCCCAGATTTCAAAGACCAAGGTTTCAGACCTTCTCTCTTCTGAACACAAGACCCTCTGAGATTTGACCCTGCAACTTGGGTGGGCCTTATAGGAAGAACTCTAGCTACCTGGAGGTTGGTGGGGGGCAGGGCTTCTGAGAACTAGACCCCTTCTCCATCCCCCACCTGGACGCTCCAAGTTCAGGTTTCTGATCCAGTCTCGCCCTTCCCCCAGCATTATGTCTCATCTGCTCTTATGTAATTCAGTGCTCTCACCTCCACCCCCTCGATTTATATAAGGCAGCTCAGTAAACGTGCTGCAGAACATTAGGGCTTCAGGGAGCACTAAGCTAGGATAGGCTACAAATGTGATCTCTGGCTCTCCACCCCATCCCAGGACCCCACTCACCTGCCGTCTTCTTCCAACCTTGAGGCTTGAGCCTGCCTTTGCGTGCACTTGCACGCATGACTCATGCGTGTGTGCGCAGGTGTGTGTACCTGTGTGTGCTTATTTGTACACCTGGGTGTACTAGTGATGGGGTGGCGGGCCCAAGACATGCACGTTAGTGCACAGACATGTCTTCACTGTCATTTTTTTTTTAAATGGTGAGAAAATCTTGCAAAGCTTCCCACTAAGGCTTTCCTTTTTGAGCAACAATTCAGGAAACTTAACTCTTGAATAACCCTCCTCTTGCCCAGTCACAGTAGCAGACCCATTGTATCAGAGGAAAGTTGTGGTGGTGGTCCCTGTAACTCAGCCAGCCAGAAATCATAATCTAAGCTGGGGTTCCTCCAGAAACCCCCATTTTCCCGTCATTTGAGTTTTACATGAATGCGGCTGCTGCCTGACTGGTGTTCTTGAGGCCGTCGGATCAGCTCAGGTTCTACACACCGGTTCTACAGAAGGCCAAGTATCGAGGTTGCCTAAATCACTAAAGGCTGCTGTCCCCAAATCAGGCTGGAGCTGCCTTCCTGTCACACCAAACCATCAATAGAACATTCTCCATGGTGGAGGTTTTGCCCCATGGACCCTTTATAAGGTGTCCCTGGCTGCCTGAACTTTGCTGTCCTGTTCTGTCCTGTCCAATGGACAAATGCTCTCAAGTCAGACACAGGACAGAGGTAGGAAGGGAACACATCCTGATGGTGATGATTCTAACAGCACAGGAGGGCTTGGGAGCCAGGAAGATTCTGGATCCTTCATAGTCAGTGACCATCTATGCTTTTGTTGAACTCTCTCCTCCTCCTCTCTCCCCATGGAACTAGTGCCAAAGACATGAGATGTGTTTCCCTTCACTTCTCTTCCCAAAGCCAGTTAAGGCTTCAGTCATCTTCCTTCTGTTGTTCTTCACTTCCACCATGGCAAGAGGGAGAAGATGGGGAAATCCATTAGAGCTACCCCCCAAACCTTCCACCAGCTAGGATACCTGAATGCAGTTGGCACTAGAGCTAAGGGGGCATGCATAGGCCTCAAAGCCCAGCTCTCTCTCCTGGGTGTCCCCTTTGCACCCGGCACACAGCAGAACCCACCCCCCACCCCTGTGGCAGAGTGCCAAGGTTCTCGCTGCCAGTAACACTGCTCTATGGGAGGTCCCCGAAGTCTTGCACAGTGCAGGAGGCCACCAGTTCTGGGCAGCAGGGGGCATCTCATACTGGGAGGTTCCAAGTCCCTTGAAGACAGCCGCATTAGGGGCCATTTTCTCCAGTTTAAACATCCTGGGTCCTCCATACCACAAAGGGGCCTGAGCAACCTTACACTTACTTACACCACTCCCTCAGGACCAGCAAGGGGCTGAGAGTCTTCTCATCTACCTCCTACAAGGATGGGGCCAAAACAAGCCCTTTAGATGGGGCTTTTGCCCCATAATTTAATTTTAAACTAGACCTAGTCAACCCCCTACCCCTGGCAAATTTAACTTTATTTGGTCACTGTCCTGATGTATTAACTGTACTGTTTTCCCCTTTTTGGACTCAACTCACTGATTTTTTCCCCTTTCACGGAATAGACTCAAATTTCCCAGTGATTTAATTCATCCCGCCAGTTGTCTGGCCGCCCTGAAGGACCTGCCTCTTCGGTCATCAGCGAAGAAAACGGTTGCTTTTTGCTCCCCTCCGAGCTCCGACCTCCCAAGACGTCTGCCCGCCAGGCGCCCAGCGTCTTCAGGCGACGGTTGGATTTTCCTGGACAGGTTCAAAATGCTCCCCGCTAGGGCACAAGCCCGCCCACCCACACAGTCAACACACACCCACACACAACATCCACAACCCAGCACGCACACCCACACCCTCAACACACACCCCCACACCCCCAACGCACACACACATCCACACGCACACCACAGAGACGCGGCTGGGAAGCCCGACGGCTGCAATTTTATTAAATATTTCTTTTAAAATGCAAAATCAGGGCAACACGCTTCAGCGACTCGGAACCTTCAGCTTCTCCCCGCCCCCCATCCTGCTTGTAACCCGCTCCCACACCACCGCCACTAACAGACACAACCCCGGCCCCAAACTGCATACCACACCCACCCCTCCCTGCCCCGAACTTCTTTTGCTAAAAAACCGTTAAGTACCCCCATCCGCCACCCTCCTACACCCTAACGCTGAAGCGCACACTGGACCTAGCCGGGCGTGGAAGTCCCTTCCAGCGCCACCGCCGCCACGAGTCCCGGCGCTCCGAGGCGCATCGTTGCCCCTCGCGCTGCCCGCTTGGAGGCGGTGCCAGAGGCCGGGATAGTGTCTTGGGTGCTGGTTTCCCTTCTTCTCCTTCCAGCCACGATGGCGAGGGGGCCCGGGCGGCGCTCAGTACAGCCCGAGGATGGCGGCGCCCACGTTCTTGGATGGCCGGCGCTCCTGCATCAGGAAGTTGATCATGCTCTCCGACTTGATGAGCAGGTTGCAGCCCAGGAAGAAGACGCCGAACACCACGGTGAGCGACAGCACGCAGAGCACAGCGATCTGCGCCACGCGCGACACCCACAGGCTGCGCTCGTCGGGCGCCAGCCCCGCGGGGACCCCGTCGCTGGTGGCCAGCGGCGCGCCTCCGGGGCAGCAGCCCAGCCATGTGCCTAGTCCGTGGCTGCGGTTCCCCAGGACTGCCCGGCAGCCGCCCACGTCGCCCGCAGCCTCCAGGCCACTGTGGTTCAGGAAGGTCGCGTTTATGGTCGGGGTCTCGGTGCGCGGTCCAGGGCGCACGAGGAGGACGCTCTGGGCCGCCCCGTTGGCTCGAGCGCGGGGAAGGAAGGAAGGTGGAGGCTGGCCGCGCCAAGGAACGCCCTCGAGCAGCCTGCCCCTGGGCACTGGGCGGGAAGCGGCGGCCCGGAGGAGCAAGCAACAGCAGGCGCGAGATCCGGAGCCAGAGAGCTGAGCGCCCGTCGCCCTCGCCCGCTGCGCTCCGCGTTCTTCTGGCCACCCCTCCCCTAGCACCGGCTCCGCCCCGCCGTGCCCCACGGCGTCCCAGGGGACGGAGACCCCCTTGGTGAACGCGGCCTACCCAGGGAGCGAGGGCAGTCGGATGCTCCCAACTTACAAGCAGGCTGCAAGGGGTCAGAAGACCAGGGACAGTACCTGTCCTCGAGCTGGAAAAGCTTGACCCCCTCGGGTCAGCCGCCATCATTCCTGGACTGGAAAATCTCCCCCTAGGCGCCCACCCTGGGCTTTGGGGTTCCTAGCAGGTTCTTCCCGAAGTCTGCCTTAAATCTCTTCTCCGCTCTTCACTGAAACCCTTGTAAGGCTTTCTAGACAGCATGGATCATAAATACTTGGAGGGTTTGTTAAAACCCAGATTGCTGGGCCTCACCGAGGGTTTCTAAGTCATCAGGTCTGGGGCGAGCCCAAGAATGTGCATTTCTAACAAATTCCCAGGTGATAACTGATGCTGCTGGTCTGGGGACCACGCTTGGAGAAACACCGGTTTACTTCATCGTTTTTTAGGAAGGAATGGTGTTTCCAGGCCTGGGCAACCACCATTTATCTAAGGCCCCTGTTTTTCGATGTTCGAGAGTTTTTTTGTTGTTCTTGGTGGTGGTGGTGGTTTCATTTATTTAGCATCAGAAATATTACCATAAGCCTGTAACTAAATCTTCGTGCAGAAACTGTAATTTTTAAATTTAGATTATATTTTGAAAAATAGACCTACAGTACTAAAAAGTACATCTTACCAAAATTTCCTCCAGAATGTTCCAGTTTACACTTCTGCTGGTGCATTGGCAGGAGGAGAATTTCCCCCTCCCCAACCTGACTGTTGTCATTATTTTTAAAATCTTTGGTGAGGTTTATGGGGAGAGGGGGAGGTTCACCCTTGTGTTAATTTGCATTACTTGATTCCTTCTGGAAGAGGAAGAAAAGCCCTTAGGAAGTTTTGTGGAAGTTTTGCAACAGTACAGGCAAAAGATGCTGGCTGGAGGCTTGAATTTCAGTGTTGGTGGTGAAGGAGGAGACACGTAGATGAACAGGAACTCAGATGCTCCCAACTTACAAGCATCTTAATGACTCCCCCCTCCCATTTACACACACTTGTTGATAGTTGCCACTGAGTTGGCTCCGACTCACAGCAACTTTGTATACACAGAACAAAACCTTGTCTGGTCCTGCACCATCTTCTTGATGTTTGGTTTGAGTCCACAGCATGTCAGTTTGTTGTGCTGTTGTGGCCTGCGTGTTGCTATGATGCTGGACACTGTGTTGCCGGCATTTCAAATACCAGCAGGGTCACCCATGGTGGAAAGCTTTCAGCAGAGCTTCCAGACTAAGACAGACTAGGGAGACAGGCCTGGTGATCTACTTCCGAAAATTAGCCAATGAAAACCCTATGTATCACAACACACTCATTAGATTAATTCATGCATGTGGGTTGTCCTGGTAAGCTATTAAGATTCTCAGTTTAAAGATGAAGAAACTGAGGTGCACGCACACACATTTATTCTCTCACACAGTTTCTGAGGGTCAGGAACTCGGGAGCAGCTTAGCTGGGTGGATCTGGCTCAGTCTCTCCCAGGAGGTTGCAGTCAAGGTGTTGGCCAGGGCTGCAGTTATCTGCAGGCTTCACTGGGGTTGGAGGACCGGCTTCCAAGATGACTCCCTTACATGGCTGTTGTCTGGAGGCCTCAGTTCCTTGCCATGTGGCCCTCTCAACAGGCCTGCTTCAGTGTCCTCACAATGTGACAGCTTGCTTCCCCCAGAGCCACTCTCGAGGAACGTGCTTGAAGGTGAGCAAGGGGTGGAAAGGAGAGGGACCAAAGAGTGAGGTTGCAGAGTGATCATTGTTTAATCTTCCCAGCAAGCCTTGGAGAGAGAACTCACTAGCCCTGTTTGACAGAAAATGGAGGCTGAGAAAGGAGAAAAATCTTGCCCAGAGACACAGAGCGGGTAACTTACAGAGCCAGGATTTAAGCCCTTAACTGCTTGGCAATAAAGTCCAAGCTCTTTCCAGCACTTGGTGGGGGACAGGGGTGCTACGTTGTTAGGGAAAGGCCCAGCTCTGAGGGTTTGTGAGGGGCCTAGGAACCTAAGGAGGTGCCTGTAGACTGGGCTGCCTCCTCCTGCTCTAGAGATAAGGAAGCCGGTTCCTCCAGGCCCAGCTGCCACCCACACACACGAGACTATTTTTACCCTCTACCTCAGTGACAGTTTGCATCTCCCGGTTCTGGAAGGGCCATCTGGGCAGTCTGGCTGCCCCAGGAAGTGCCTGCACCCGGAGGCCACCATTTATGCCTTGCAGCTGTTTCTAGACAAACTTTAGCTCTCTAGCATGCCTTGGCCAGCCAGGGTCTGTAAGAACACCCCACCACCCCATTCAGAGTGTAATAAAACCACCCTGATTAGTATCACTTGGGGGCTGGGCCTATCTGAACTAAAAAGTTTACGTCTGCAGATATTTTAAATTGTTCGCATTTCACACCAGGTTAATAAAATACTCTTTGTATGAACCACTTGAATGAAATGGCAAGAGTGATTTTATTCATATATTCAAGTGCACCCCCGGCCCTGGAAAATAGAAATAGATGGCATTGGATGTCAGTGTACTTCAGGGAGTCCCACGAGCCCTTGAACATCATTTATTTTCTGAAGTGGTTTCAAATAGCTCCCTGGGATCCTGTTTACACTAGTCATTGGTTTGGCAAACTGTTCCTGGAATGGGCAAAGGTTACCTCTTCCCAGTTCCTGTCCAAATGATCTCACGTTTCAATTTGGCCGATGGGGAGATAATCATGTTTTACTGCATCTGGTACAGAATTAAAATAAACACGGATTACCTCGTTCAGCGTTTGCTCTTTAACTGAGACCGTGGGGCTGGTCCCTGCTCTGTCTACCCCCACAGGGTATAGGGCAGAGGGAGGCCCCCAGCTGTTCAGGCCTGGGTGGTTTTACCCAAAGCAGCAGAAATGCCTTGGGGGTGTCTGTGCAGAAGTAGAAGGGGGACCATGCCTGTGTTAGGACCCCCACAATGGAGAACAGAGAAGGAATCATGAAGCTCCACACCCCAACCCCCTGCCACCTGTCTGATTTGTGCTGCTGAGAATACCTTGATTGGGGAGATCTGGGATCTTTTTCTGCCGCTGCCCCAGTTGGCTGGGTGACCTTGGACAAGTCAGCCATCCTCCCTGGGCCTTGATTGCCTCATTTGTAAATCAAGGGAGCTGGATCAGATAGTCTTCAATAAAACTTTATTTAAAAACAGATGGCGGGCCAGATGGGTCATAGTTTGACTACCTCTGCTCTGTGGTTCCTGTGGGGGTGCAGAGAGCATGGAGCCAAGGTCTGGCCTACTCTGCCCCTAATGCGCTGCCTGGGCCTCCATTACCTCATGTGTAAAATGGGGTTTGTCAGTATCTGCATTCCCCAAACTGTGCTCTCTGGATCAGTAGTTCTGTGAGGTCTGCAGTGGAAGGGAAGACACTGACGTAAACAGGTTTTTTTACTACAGCACTTCTCAAGGCTTACGTATGTTGATGCTCATTGTGAATTTCCCAGGGAGTGTACAGGAGGTAAGGAGCCCTGGTGGTGCAACAGTTAAGCACTTGGCTGCTAACCAAAAGGTTATCGGTTTGAATCCACCCAGCGGCTCCTGGGGAGAAAAGACCTGGTGCCATGAGTTGGAATTGACTTGACAGCGCCTAACAACAACAACAACATTCAGGATGTAGCACGTAGCCTTTGACAATGGAATCCTCTTTTACTAAATACGAGGTAATATTTTATGCCACTGTGTACCACTTAGCACAGTTTGGGAAATGCCTTGTGACCTAACTCAGCCTCAGTTTCCTTCATACTAATGGCGCCTGCCACCTAGAATTTTGGGGAAGATTAAATGAGCTAATGCCTGGAAGCGAGCCTGGCACAGTGCCTGGCAGAGAATAAGTGCTCAATAAATGCTGGTGGCTATTATTTATAATACGGTCTTTCCTTTCCAGCCCTGACATTCTGTGCTTCCAACTGCAGCGTATAATTAAACTCCAAAGCAACTGGCTTCTCGAGTAGAAAGAACAAGCCTGGAGGAAGGAAAAAGGAAGAGAAACATCCTTCTGAGTTGCCCATTTGTGCACCAGCCTCACTGCCAGTCGTCACATTGGGAATGTAGCAAGATGCCAACCCATATGACGGCCCTAGGTGAGCGGTGGTTCCCTGTTTAGCTCAGATGCTGTGGGGGATATTCGAGCCTGCGGAGAGGCAAGAAATAAGATCAGTGCTGCTTTAAAGCCTAGCAGGACAAGCCGATTGTATCCCATGTGGGTCAGCTTCCAGTTCCCACTGTCCTGGGCACAGTGGGCCTGGTCATGTCGGGTGTGTGTGACATGCTGGGGGAACAAAGACAGAGAGAGCTGAGTCTGAAAAGGTAAGTAGGAGAGTTCAGGTGAGAAGAGCAGAAAGGGCGACCCTGTGGAGGAAACAGCATCTGCAATAGCTCAGAGGCCTGTAGTTGCAGGGAACCAGGGCTGGGGAGGCAGTGAGGAGGAGTGTCAGAAGAGAAGGCTAAAGAGGTTGGCAGGTACCAGCATGCTCAGGACTTTATCCAGGCTGGCGGGGGCGGGGGTGGGGGTGCTGTGCGATCAATCTGGCATTTACATTCCCCTGGATGTCTAAAGGAGTCCCTGGGTGATGCAGACAGTTTAGTGCTTGACTACTAACTGACAAGTTGGTTATTTGAACCCACCCAGAGGTGCTTTGGAAGAAAGCCCTGGCAATCTGCTTCTGAAAGGTCACAGCCTTGAAAATCCTGTGGAGTGCATTTCTACTCTGCACACATGGGGTTGCCATGAGTTGGAATCGACTCAATGGCACCTGGTTTGGTTCGGGTTTTTAAAACTCTTTTCTGCATTTTCCAAAAATTTGATAATGAATGTGTATAACTGTTATAATCAGAAGTAAAATAATATTTTCAAGAAAACAATCACCCTTGCAACCATGTGGATGGTAGACTGGACTGGCATCCACGAGGCCAGTCTGATGGCTACTGCAGGTGACCAGGCAAAATGTGGTGATGAGGATCTAAGGAAAGCTGTAAAAGAGGAGATGGGGAGGATTGGAGATTCTGGTGGAAGCTCAGCAAGCCCAGGGACTGCTTGGACACAAGGGATGGCACCCAAACCTCTGACTTTCACTGCGATTGGGAATGTGAGAGGAGAAGAAAATCTAGGGTGCAGAAGAGGAGCTCAGGGTTGGGTACGATGAGTCTGGGGTGCCCATGGGAATGTCAGGAAGGTAAGTGGCGGCCTTTTGGGAACTTAGAAGAGGGAGACCAGAGCTGGAGACAGAGGTTTAGACATCATCTGCTAGTTCACCCTTTCACTGAATACATACTGAGCACCTACTGTGTGCCAGGCTGGTGCTAAGTGCTGGGAAATGGTGGTGAAAGACAGTCCCTGCCCTCAAGGAGCTCAGTCTAGTGAGGGAGACACATAGCGACACAAAATCATTACAAGCCAGTGTGAGAAGTGCTGATAGAGGAAGACAGAAGATGTTGTGGGTCCACAAGGGAGGGACTCTCACCACAGTGTCAGCAGAACATAGGTGATGAACACTTGGACACTTCACCAGGCCTCCCTAACAGCATAGCTATGCCAAACCTGCTGGAGTTGGAAAATTATTTCCATACTCTGCTGGCGTATTCAGGGTCCAGAGTATAAACTCTGCAAGGTGAAGGGCCTTTTGAGCAGGCGTGCTATTCAGACTCCGTCACAGTAAAGGGCAGGACATGTTGTAGCGACTCTTGTCACCTGCGTCAGAGTCCATGAAGGCTGGAAGTAGCCAGTAGGTCAGGACATTGAGGAGGTCAGGACAACTTGCTGGGGACTGCCTCTACTGAACAGGTTCCATGGGTAGAAGGTGGAAATTGACTAAGTTGTATTCAGAACTGCAAGGCCATCTTGCCCCAAGGAAGTGGGCATTTATTGTTTTGTCTGTCTGAAAAACCATCTGCCTTCTTTTGTGGAAGTCCTTTTCCCCAGTTACCAATTAGTTGTGGGGGGAGCTGCCAATCCTGGTACCCCATCCCCTCCCAGGTGATATAGGGGGACACATGACCAGGGCTGGGATGATCTTCATACCTCTCTGCCTGACCTCAGTGACTGGCCCAGGGATGGGCATGTGACCTGTGACATAGACTGTTATTTGGTGATCACCAATGAAGCATGCCTTCAGGTATTCACACCCTTATGTAGTCCCTCCCACACTGAGTCTGGGCTTGGCCATGTGGCTTTCTTTGGCCAGTGGGACAATAGCAAGCGTAATGTAAGCAGAGGCTTGATAAATGTTTGCGCATTGGGGCTTGTCCTCTTGAAACACTCCCTTTTGGGATCCACCTGCCATATAAAGAAGCCCAAGCTAGCTATTTAGAGAGAGCCTGTAGAAAGAGCAAGTTCCCAGCCTTTCAGCCATCCCTGCCACACTGCCAAACATTTGAGTAAAGCCATCTTGGACATCCCAGACCCAGTCACGTGAATGATTCCAAACAAGAACAGCAGAATTCTGGAGCTGAGCCCAAACAACCTACAGAATCTTGAGAAATAATTAAATGGTTGTTGGTTTAAGCCATTAAATCTTCAGGTAGTTTGTTCGACAGCAATAAATAACCAACTGAAACGTGATCCAAGATGGGCCAATTTGAAATCTCCCCTAGGAATTTCCAGGTGGAGCTGGTAGAGAAGAGGTTGTTTTCTGTCCAGTGACAAGGCTGTAAGGCCTATTATTTTTTCCCGATATATGAAGAAAATTCATCTGCAATGGGAAAGAATGAGACCCCACAAGAGAGACGCCACACCAAAAGAGATAGAAAGTCTCACGTCTTAGAACCCTGAACCCTGCCATAGTTTGATGATGTAAACCATTAAATCCCCCTTTATGGCTTAAGCTACCTCGAGCTAACTTTTTCTCTCTTACACAAAAGAGTCCTCTCTAATTCAACTGATGCCATTCCACAAGCCTCCTTGCCAAAGTTCTTGAACCAAGAATAAAATGATCTTACTGTTGATGTTGACCACGTGCAATGTGCGAATCTTGGAGAACCTCCCACTAATTGTTGTAAGGGAAGAAATGAGGGAAAGAAATAGTTCATACTGCACTAGGAACCAGTGTCCAAGTCCAGCTGGACAACAGGAAGATGTCACATTCATTTGAATGTTGTAAGTGTGTCTCTCTCTTTTTTCTCTCTCTGTCTTTCTGCAGGGCAGTTTGACAGTGTACATAAACAACTTTTAAAAGGTTCCGGCCCTTTGCCCCAGCAATTCCATTTCCAGGATTTTATCGTACTGCGGTGGTTTTCAAACTGTGTTTCTTGTGGGACATTAGGGTTCCACGGAGATGCTTTCTTGGTTCTGCAGACCTTTGGTTTGAGTATCACAGGTGCTGAGGCTGGCAAAAACAACTGCAGCGATTGTCTACAACCCCTAACTGACTTTCTAAAAAAATATGTCAAGCTAACAAAATGCACCCTTATCTGTTGTTTGTATGAGTTCTATATAAAGTTTCATTTGAAAAAAGGTCGTACTGCTAAAAAACAAACAAAAACTGTAAAACCAGTGTCCCAAGAAGATGATCATTTCGTACTACAAGATTTAGCTTTCAGGAGACGTACTACAATATTGTTTATAAAGGGGTCCACAAACTGTGGCCCACTGGTCCAGTCTGGCCACCACCTGTTCTTTGTAAATAAAGTTTTATTGGAACACAGCCATGCTTATTCATTTGTGCATTGTCTGTGGCTGCTTTTGCACTCAGTGGCAGAGTTAAATAGTTGTAACACAGACCTTATGGCCCACTAAGCCTAAAATATATGCTGTTGCTATCCAGCCCTTTACCAAAAAGTTTGCCAAACCCTGGTTTATAATGATGAAACACTGAAGCAACCTAAATATCCAAGAAAAGGGGATTGATCAAGTTACAGTGCATCCCTTCAGCAAATGGAGTGCAAGGTCACTACTCAAAAACAATGTTGTAGCACAGTGGCTCTCAACCTCGGCTGCACATGGGGACCACCTAGAGAGTTTCAAAAAGTCCCAAAGCCCAGCCCCACTCCAGACCAATTAAATATGACTCTGAAGGTGGAACCTAGGTGTCAGTATTTTTTAAGTTTTCCAGGGGACTCTAATGCAGAGCTGGGACAGAGAACCATTGTTGTAGAAGAACATTTAAGGACATAGGAAGATAGCCACCATATCTTGTTTAGTGAAGAAAAGCAGATTATCTAACAGGGTGTACAGTGTGACTCCTTTCTGGTAAATTTTACATGCACGCACACACACACCTACACAGACTGACATATATGAACAATATGTGCCACAACAGTGATAGTTCTCATCTCTGTAGGCTAGGATGATGAGTGATTTTTCTTATCTGTATTTTCTATGTATTCTACAATGAATATTATCTCTATTGTTTTGTAATAAGTACAAAAAAGACAAAGTAGTCAGCAGCTTAAGAAGTCGTATTTTTTGTTTGGGAGAAAATACAGAGAAGATGAACATTCAGTCAAACGAGGTGTCCCCAGGTCATTAGTGTACGCAGCCCAACAGAGAGACAGGTCCCAGCCTCATGGAGACCACCAGGGCTCAGGGAGTAAGGTGGGTGCTACAGCCTCTAAGCCGCAGCCTCCTCAGCTCTTACATGGGTGAGAGTGCTCACCTCACTAGATCGAATGTTTAGCACAGTGCCTAACACATAATATATGATTGGTAAAAGTTGCTTCCTTCTCCATAAGCAGCTCTCAGAGCCAAAGCCTGCAGCCAGTCACCTTCTTGCTGTTCTTGCTGAAGGAGAAGGATTAGCTTTGCCAAAGCTGGGTCTGCCCAAGTTCATCTACAGCTTCTGGCTTCTTGTGCTATTGTAGCTGTGTTAGCCAGTAGCCACCACTCATCAGCTTGGACTTGGAATCTCTGCTGCCCCTGGAATTTTCCAGTGCTTTCTAGAAGACCCTAGCTTATCAATACAGCCTGTATCTACTATCCCCAAATTGGATCCATCTATATAAAGAGAATGAGGGTCTAAGTCTTCCTGGGACTGTTCACTTTTAATAAAAATTATAATAATAACTGCCATACATGTGACTGGGGCTTGCATACTCTCTCAACCTCACCTCTGTAGCGTGTGTGATAATATTCGCCTTTCACAGATGACGCTTGGAGAGGAACACATTCAAAGTCACAACAGCCGGTGAGTGGCAGGTCCGTCTGGCTCCCCAGTTTCCCCACTGAATTCCATGGCCATTTTAGCTGTCTTAGTTGTATCTTCTACCTCAAAGGCAGTCGTTCCCCAGTTGATTCAAATGCGCAGCCAAGTTTGAGAACCATTGTTATAAATGCAGTGATTCTCAGCACTGACTGCACTTTGGAATCACCTGGGAAGATTTAAAAATACTGGCTGCAGGCCAGGGATTTCCCTTGTGTGGGAGGGAGGGAGGGGAGGCAGTGTAACTGGAAGAGGGCATGAGGGAGGCTTCTGGGGTTCTGGTAATGTTCTGTTTCTTCATCTGGGTGTTGACTACTTGGGGGTGTTCATTTTTGTGAAAATCATTGAGCTGTACATTTATGATTTGTGTACTTTTCTATATGCATGTTATTCTACAGCTTAAAAAAATGTTTAAACACAGGCTGTCATCAGCCAATTCACTGCCTCCTGAGAAGAGATAGTCTGTGGCCCTGGACTCTTCATCTTGAGGATGCTTTTTACAGTGTCAAGCAATTGTTGGCTCTGAGTCTATGCTGTCCTTGACAACGAACAGACAAACCCTGCTGTAACCGCTGATATGTCTCCTCTCTGGGCTGATGGTGAGCTTAGCTACAAAATACCCACTGTTACTGCAGTAACAGTAATTAAGAACAGTCAGATCCTGTGGCTAGGTTCTACAGCTCCCCCCACCCCCACCCCCCGCCCCCGCCCTGAACCGTTAGAGTCACATGACTCTAGGACCTAAGGCAGAGGGATGTAAACAGCTACAGCCCAGCACCCTGGGCCTAAGTTTCAAGTCCCCTGTAGATCTCTGCCTTGTAACATAATTTGGTTCACAGAGGCCCTAGTGGCACAGTGGGTAAGTGTTTGGCTGCTAACCAAAAGGTCAGCAGTTGGAATCCACCAGCCACTCCTTGGAAACCCTATGAGGCAGCTCTACTTAGTCCTATAGGGTTGCTATGAGTCAGAATAGACTCAATGGCAAAGGGTTTGGGTTTTTTCTTGGAGGTATGTTCTCTTGTTTCTCAGTTACCGACTCTGATTTTTAGCTTGGCCCTTGGCTACATTTCCAATGCTCCTTTGTAGTCATGTGTGGTCATGTGACTCATTCTGGCCAATAGAATGTAAGTGAAGTGGTATGTGCAGTTCTGAGAACTGCCCTAAAGAGAGGAGAGTGCTCTTCTCCTTCCCCTCCTCCCTCCTACTGCCTGGAATTTGGCATGGAAAGACTGCCAAATGGAATTTTGCCTTGCTCCCTAACGGTGGGGTTCCAGGTGGTAAAAACAATAAGACTTGGAGAGTTCCAGAGATCAACTATTTATTAAGAGCGACAGAGAAAGAGAGAGACATTTGCAAATGGGCAGTCAGTTCTGGAAAAGCTGCTTCAACTATTGCAAAGTGATTTTTTGCTTATATGCCACTTACAATCTTGTGATAAAAGCAAGAATGAACACGTGGTTCTTTGAAGACTATACGGTAGTGCAGAAGGACCAGTCACGTGGAATACACAAAATCTTAGAGATATAAGTCTTGGGAAAAATAAATTTTAGGTTAAACATCTACCATCTGTTACTTCAAAGTGAGCAGGGTCCTTGGGAAAACAAGAATGGACATTCTTGAGGGATTAATGAGGTTGATCTGCAGGGGTATATTTGATGATAAGACACCAGAAGGCTTGGAAAGTTTAATTTTAGAGAGCTGTTTAATTTTAACACAGACAAGTTGGAAGGCCAATATACAGGGTATTCCAAGCCTGGGAGGCCTTCCAAGGGCACCTTGAGAATCACAACTCTTTGGTGCCATCTCCACCTACTCCATATCAGCCCTGCCAATCAAATAAGCTGGAGGATAACAGGCCTGGAGCTATGGCTGCTGCCCTACTGGAGACAGGACACACTTTTAAAAAGATATTTGAACACACTTCGTCTCAGAGTGTTGAGGAACCAACAAGATGAAATCGAAGGCAAAGAGACCATGACCCAAATCCCAGCTGGACTGCTGAGTATAATGGGGTATTAACACCCACCTCCCAGGCCAGTAAACTTGCTCACCAACCACCCACAACTTCCTGCACATCCTACTTAAAATAGGTCACTGCTGGCCTCTGGTGGCCACTGGATAAATTGTGCAGCGAATCGGCCTGAAGATGGGGATGTGAGAGCCTTTCCCACTTCTGAATCTCCCTGATGCTGGGATTCTCAACCATGCCAGATCCATCACCCCCTTTTTATAAAATATATTTTGTGTAATGATAGTAATTTTTAAAAATTAATATACTTTATTTTTAGAGAAGTTTTAGGTTTACAGAAAAATTGAGGATAAAATAGAGTTCCCATGTACACCCCTTCCCAAATATACACAGTGTTTCTCCTATTATGTCTTGTCTGTGTGGTACATTTGTTACAGCTGATGAACCAATATAACCCGTTGCTGTCAAGTTGAGTCCAGCTCATAACAACCCTAAAGGACACAGCAGAACTGACCCAGAGAGTTTCGAAGGCTTTATGGAAGCAGACTGCCACATCTCTCTCCTGCAGAGCAGCAGGTGGGTTCGAACTGCCAACTGTTTGGTTAGCAGCTGAGTAGTTAACCACTGTACCAGCGGGGCTCCTTGAATTGTATTTTGTCTTATTACATCTTTTTAAAAATTTTTTGTTTTTTCCCATACAAAAATTTATACATACATTGTTATGTGACTCTAATTGCTCTCCCCATACTGTGACAGCACACTGCTCCTTTCCACCCCTGGTTCCCCATGTCCATTCACCCAGCTCCTAATCCTCTCTGCCTTCCCGTCTCACCTCCAGACAGAAGCTGCCTGTTTAATGTCTTGTATCTACTTGAGCTAAGAGGCACACTCCTCATGAGTATCTCTTTATGTCCCACAGTCCGGTCTAATCCCTATCTGAAAAATTGGCCTCGGAAACTGTTTCATTTCTGGGCTGATGAAGAATCCAGGGGCCATGCTTTCCGGGGTTGCTCCAGTCTTAGTCAGACCATTAAGTCTGGTCTTCTTACTAGAATTTGAGTTCTGTATCCCACCTTTCTCCTGCTCCATGAGGGACTCTCTGTTGTGTTCCCTGTCAGGGCCATCATTGGTGGTAGCTGGGCACCATCTAGTTCTTCTGGTCTCAGGCTGGTGAAGTCTCTGCTTTATGTGGCCCTTTCTGTCTCTTGGGCTACTACTTTCCTTCTGTCTTTGGTGTTCTTCATTCCTCCTTTACTCCAGGTGGTTGGGACCAATTGATGCATCTTAGATGGCCGCTTGCAAGCTTTTAAGACGCCAGACGCCACTCGCCAAAGTAGGATGCAGAACATTTTCTTAATAAGCTTTGTTATGCAAATTGGCCTAGATGTCCCCTGAAAGCATGGTCCCCAGACCCCTACCCCTGTTAGTCTGTCTCTCAAAGTGTTTGATTTTATTCAGGAAACTTCTTAGCTTTGGTTTAATCCAGTTGTGCTGACTTCCCCTGTAATGTGTGCTGTCCTTCCCTTCACGTAACATAATTCTTATATACTATCTAGTTAGTGAATAACACTCACCGTCTCTCCCTACCCTTGTAACCATCAAAGAATGTTTTCTTCTATGTTTAAATCTTTTCTTGAGTTCTTATAATAGTGGTCTTATACAATATTTGTCCTTCTGTGACTGACTAAATTCACTCAGCTTAATGACCTCCAGCTTCCTCCATGTTATAAGATGTTTCACGGCTTCATCATTGTTCTTTATCACTGCGTAGTATTCCACTGTGTGGCTATTTGTTTCTCTATTCATCCGCTGATGGGCACCTAGGTTGTTTCCATCTTTTTGCTATTGTGAACAGTGCTGCAATGAACATGGATGTGCATATATCTATTTGTGTGATGGCTCTTATTTCTCTAGGATATATACCAAGGAGCTGGATAACTGGATCGTATGGTACTTCTATTCCTAGCTTTTTAAGGAAGCACCAAATCGATTTCCAAAGTGGTTGTACCATTTTACATTCCCGCCAACAGTGTATAAGTGTTCCAGTCTCACCACAACCTCTCCAGCATTTAATATTTTGTGTTTTTTGGATTAATGCTAGCCTTGTTGGAGTGAGATGATATCTCATTGTAGTTTTGATCTGCATTTCTCTAATGGCTAATGATTGTGAGCATTTCTTCACCTGTCTGTTAGCCGCCTGAATATCTTCTTTGGCAAAGTTCCTTTTCATATCCTTTGCCCATTTTTAAATTGGGTTATTTGTCTTTTTGTTGTCGAGGATTTGGAGTATCTTGTAGATTTTAGAGATTAGACGTTGATTGGATTTGTCATACTCAAAATTTTTTTCCCAGTCTGTAGGTTGTCTTTTGATTCTTTTGGTGAAGTCTTTTGATGAGCATAAATGTTTGATTTTTAGGAGCTCCCAGTTATCTAGTCTCTCTTCTGGCACTTGTGCATTGTTGCTTATGGTTTGTATTGTGTTTATGCCATGTATTAGGGCTCCTCACGTTGTCCCTATTTTTTCTTTCATGATCTTTATCGTTTTTGATTTTATATTTAAGTCTGTGATCCACTTTGAGCTGGTTTTTGCACGTGGTGTGAAGTATGGGTCTTGTTTCAGTTTTTGCAGATGGATATCTGGTTATGCTAGCACTATTTGTTAAAGAGACTGTGTTTTCCCCAGTTAACGGACTTTGGGCCTTTGTCAAATATCAGCTGTTCATAGGTGGCTGAATTTACATCTGGATTCTCAATTGTGTTACACTGGTCTATGTATCTGTTGTTGTACCAGTACCAGGCTGTTTTGACTACCATGGCGGTATAATAGGTTCTAAGATCAGGTAGTGTGAGGCCTCCCACTTTGTTCTTCTTCTTGAGTAATGGTTTATTTATTCGGGGCCTCTCACATTTCCATATGAAGTTGGTGATTTGTTTCTGAGGAGGGGACTTTGAACCGTGCTAAATGAAGTGAGGGACCTGGCCACTCAAATGTCTGGTGGAATAGCATTCCAGGCAGAGGGAACAGCCAATGGGCAAGCTTCATCTCCATGGAAGAGATTTCTTGCCCTTGGTTCAGAATTTGTGCATACATACCTTGTGTCATTTTCTTCTTCTACCTTGCTTTGTGGTTTTTTAGGTATATCATCTTCTTTATTGTACTTTAGGCCCTTGAAGGCAGCATTTGTGTTTGACCCAGCTAAATGTCCCTCACAGGGCTTTATACAGTTCCTGGCACACAGTAGGTGCTTATGAAGTGAAGAAAGGATGGACAGATGGATGGATGGATAAGTGGTAATCTTGAAGGATGGGTGAATGGATGGCTCGATGAATAGGTGAGTTGTATTAATGGGTGGGTGGACAGATGGAAGGATGGGAAGAGAGGCCAATGGGTATTTCTTTCTAGCCCACTAGCCCCATCTAGCCTCTTGGGCCTGGCTCCTTTCTTTTGATTGCTTGTCTCTGAATCCTGACCCTCTCCTCCCTGACCTAAGGACTGTGCCAGGCTTTAGTGGAAAGCAAGTTCAGCGCATCAAAGATAAAAGAAAATGCAGACGGCAGCTTCTACTATGGCATCTTCCAGATCAACAGCCACTACTGGTGCAATGATTATCTGAGTCACTCAGAAAACCTTTGCCGCATGGACTGTATAGGTCTGGCCAGGGCCCCAGGGTGGGAGAGGGGAGACTAGGTTCTACTCACAGGACTTCTCACCATAGCCAGGGAAAGCCCCAGAAGGGTGATCCAAGGAATCAGGGAATCCCTTTACTGAACAGAGAGTTAGACTAATGGCCCTAATGCCCATCCAGTTAGGAGATTCTTCAGGTCCTCAAGCTCTGCACGGCCAGTAGTAGTAGAGCAGTGGCAGCAGCCAGCACTTACCGAGAGCTTATTATGGTACTAAGCACAGCTCATTTCATCCTGTCAACTTTCCATGCAGTGGAAACGACTATGATTCCACTTTACAGATGAGCAAACTGAGGTGTACAGAGAGAACCAGTACTAAATGCTAGACTGGTGGCCTTGCAGCATCACCTCCAACCACTAAGTAATACTGTCTTTGGCTAATGATCTGACCAAAGGCCAAGTGTAAACTCCCCACCTCTGAGGTGATCCAGGAGGCTCAACAGGGTCCATGACTCTGCCCCTCACTTCCTCCTTCATACTTTGCTTAATATCCCTGGGCTCCTCATTTGGAGAGCCCCCCTCATCAGGTAGGACTTCACCTTGGCCCCTGTGCTGCCTGTTTTGGCATTTCCTCTCCCTAGAAGCTGTGGGTGAAACACTCTCCTGGTTAGGAAGTATGGTAGTGAACAGGCCCAAATCTCAGTCCTCCTGCACCCTTCCACCATCCCAACCCTGACCTCCAGCAGCCATTGTAGGGATGTCTAAATGGACCTCTGGAAGGGAGGCTGTGCCTAATCTAGAAATAGTAGGTCTCTGGGCGGCACATGCCTATGAGGGAGGGCCAGTTTCTACCTCAATCTATGGGATTGTCCTCTGTGCGCTTACAGGTATTCTCTTCCTCCCTTCAGAACTGCTGAACCCCGACCTTCTCTCAACCGTCAACTGTGTGAAAAAGATCGTATCCAGAGGAGGGTGTCTGAACAACTGGTGAGGAGAACACTGGGACTGAGTTAAAAGGCAGAGCCCCCCAAGAACGGTGGATGTGATAGAGAAAGGGGCAAGGACCTGTGGGCTCTCCCCTTCAGCAGTCTAGATGAATGTGGTGTAGTGGAAGCGCTTGGAAGTCTGAGTTAGAAGACTTGGGATCTGGTTCTTTCCCTAAGAGGGTATTAACAAAACTGTTTTGGTTGCAGTAACAGAAAACAACTTCGATTAAATGAGAGAAATTTATTCCGTGAGGACAGGATGTCTCACTGAACCTACCCACAGGGGTGCAGCTGGGCCTCAGGAAGAGAATGGAACCAGGACTGGAAACTGTCAGCAAGTTTTCAATGGCAAGTTTCTGCTTCTCTTGGTGCATTTGCTCACTACTCTCTCTCTGCAGACCAGTTTCTCTGCTCCTTGGTGCACAAAACAGACTAAGGCTGCCCCAAGTTTATGGGCTAAAGTTCTAGGCACCCATAGATAGCTAGGCTCATACCCAATCCAAGTTCCTGGGATAGAGAATCTGATTGGTTCAGTTTGGATCAGGTGTTTCCCTTTGGTCCAATCAGCTGTAGCCATGGGAGAAGTTTGGCAACACCATCATGACTACCACAGGGGCCCTCTCTTCATAACTGAGAGCAACATTTTCCATAAAATGATGTAGTACTCATCAGCTGGGCAGACACCTCCAAAGCTGTCAACTCATAGATGGTGGACACTGGGATGAGATGGTCACTCAACTTTCCTGAGCTTTGAGCTGGATATACAAATCTGCTGTGGCTGCCTCTAACAGGTGACTGTGAGGACGGAAGGAGTTAAATGTCTTGCCTACTCTGAAACACCTCACAAATGAAGGAACATTGATGATCAGTAGGGCTTATCCTTTCTGAAAGGAGACTCAATGGGATTTTTTTTTCCAGTCACACTTGGCCCTCTAAAACAGTACTCTCCCCCTTCAGAGGGAGATGAGGATTTGAAAATGTGCAAACATACTGAATGGGGAAGAGGACAAACACCAGGGATGAGGGATGTTTAAAGGAAGAACCAGAGGGACCACTAAAGGACAACCCAGAGAACTAGGAATGAAGGGAATTCTGGGTGTTTCTCTGCATGGAAGACTCACCAAGAGCTGTGTCATGTGTGTGGAGAAGAAACTACTAAATGGGAAAGCAAGAACCATATCTTTTTTCTCCACAGGATAGAATGGAAGCTGCACTGTTCAGGCCGGCCACTCTCCTACTGGATGACAGGATGTCGCCTGGCATGAGCCAGGGTGCAGGCTTACTGGGAAGTTATTCCAGAACTGCTACCCTCACCTGGGAATTCTTCATTTCTTCTTCCTCTTGCCTCCACTTCATGTCATTTTCTTCCCTCCCCATTTACAATTAATAGTGACCAGAGCTCTAGGCATAAATGGTTCCCTCAGGCTTCCTCCTTGTTCCCATCCAGGCCCAGGTCCCTGGTTCCAGATTGTCATTTGCAAACTAACAGGACCACAGTGAAGAAGCTTCTATATTGTTGAAATTATTGATGTATTCCCTGTGCAAAGAATGTATTAATTTATTCATTAATTCCATGTGTATTTGAGTGCCTAATACAGTAGGAGTGTGCAAGACCAAACAGAACTGCTGCTCTTCAGGTGTTCATAATCTAGGAGTAGAAGCAGAGACACACACAAATAATTACAATGGATAATAAAATCTACAATTATTAGTTTGATACAGTATCAGTATCCGAGTAATTCCCCCAAAGTCACCTGTTCTAGAAGTAAAAGAGAAAGTTGAGAAGTAGGTAATGGGTGGGGCTGAGGGTCTGGTGTAGTGATGGGATGTGGAAATGGTGCCAGGTGCCAATGATGTTGGGGTGCTTTGGGAGAATGGGCTAGACGCTAGGTTTTTAAAGATGGCTTCTTTGCATAGGAAGCAGTTTGCTTGGAGGGTGCTGAGGTGGAGAGGAACCTGCTTAAGGACAAGGCAAAGGCAGAAGAGGAGCAGGTGGAGGATTGTCCTGCTCATCAGTAGTGTCAGTGACACCACCATCAGTAGTGTCAGACCAAACTGGGGTGTGACCTCCGGGCCTCAGCTGTTTCACCGATAAAATGAGAGATTTGACTCCTCAGTAGTTTCCAGACTTTTGGATTTCACAGACCAGAGAACCGTCAATCAAAAATTTAAGACCGTGATAAGATTTCCAACTTTTTATTTTAATGGTCAAGTAGAAGCAACTACCATGTATTTATCAGCATCTCTTCATAAAACAATTTTTATCTCCAAAATTGTAGGGCACTTATAATCTTAGGACAATAAAATGGAGTAGCTTTTGCTTTATAAAATTGAATAAACAAAAATCCTGATTATATTGTCCTTTTCTCATTTTGTGAAAACCTGAAAACTTCCTCACAGGCCAACACAGGTTTGAGGAGCAGTATTTGGGAAACCACATGAAGTATGTTTTACACTGTCTCTTCTGACTCCGACATTCTAGGATTAAAATAAAAAGAGTTTTGGGACCCACTTTCCCTCTCTGTGTTACTCTGGCAAGTATCCAACTATTAAAATGCCTACAACACCCCTTCCCAGGCACTACCATTTCTAATTTTGGGGCCCTACTTAGACCCACTCTTAGATTTTCCAAATTTATCTTTCCTCCTCACCCCATAAACATACAATTTACCAGAATCATGTAGGACTCTCAGGGAATTCTTTTAAAAGGATTTCATACTAGAATGTTAACGGCTTAGTGAGTGTTATGGATTGAATTGTGGCCCCCAAAAAGGTGTGTCAACTTGGCTAGGCCACCTTTCCCAGCATTGTGTGGTGGTTCTCCATTTTGTGATCTGATGTGATTAACCTATGTGTTGTAAATGCTAACCTTTGTGATGTTACTGGGCAGGATTAGAGGGAGTTATGTGAATGAGGCCGGACTCTATCTACAAGAGTAGGTTGTATTTTGAGTCAATCTCTTAAGATACAAAAGAGAGAAGCGGCAGACAGGAGAGGGACCTCATGCCAGGAAGAATGAAGAACGAGGAGGGGAGCGCGTCCTTTGGACCCAGGGTCTCTGCACTGAGAAGCCTTTTAACCAGGCGAAGATTGAAGACAAGGACCTTTCCCTAGAGCCAACAGAGACAGAAAGGCTTCCCCTAGAGCAGGCACCTTGCATTTGGACTTCTAGCCTCCTAAACTCTGAGGGAATAATTTTCCCTTTGTTAAAGTGATCCACCTGTGGTATATGTGTTACAGCAACACTAGATAATTAAGACAGTTGAGTTATGCCTTGATTTGCGCTTTTTTTATTTGTCTTTTTTTTTTTTTTATTGTATTTCAGGTGAAGGTTTACAGAAAAAAGAGTTTCCCATGAAACAGTAGCACACATATTGCTTCATGACATTGGCCAACAACCCTACGACATGTCAACCCTCTCCCTTCTTAACCCTCTTTTTTTTTTTTTTTGGTTAAAATATACATAGCCAAAGACACACCACTTCAAAAATTTCTACTTGCACAGCTCAGTGACATCGACCACACTCTTCCAATTGTGCTGCCATTCTCACTTTAGACGAAGGTCCACAGAACAAAATAGTCTCTCATCAAAGTCAGTACACATGTTGCCCTATGACCATGGTTAACAACCTCACAACACATCAACACTATCCTTACTCAACCTTGGGTTCCCTATCACCAGCTTTCCTGTCCGCTTCTGCCTTCTAGCCCTTGTCCCTGGACTGCTGTGCCTCATTAGTCCCATTTTGTTTTATGGGGCTGTCCAATGCCTGGCTGAACAGTGAACCTCGGAAGTGACTTCACCACTGAGCTAAAAGGTTGTCTGGGGGCCGTACTCTCGGGGTTTCTCCAGTCTCCTTTAGGCCAGTAAATCTGGTCTTTTTTGTGTGAGTTAGAATTTTGTTCTACATCCTTCTCCAGCTCTGTCTGGAACCCTCTGCCATGATCCCGGTCAGAGCAGTCAGCGGTGGCAGCCGGGCACCATCTAGCTGTACTGGTCTTAGTCTTGTGAATGCCTTGGCAGCCGTGGTCCATCAGTCCTTCAGACTAATCTTTTCCTTGTATCCTGTTCTCTCCTTTCTCCCCTGCTCCCGAAGGGATGAGACCTCTGAAACATCTTAGATGACTGCTCACAGGCCTTTAAGACCCCGGACGCTACTCACCAAGGTAGAATGCAGAACACTGTCTTCATAAACTGTGTTATGCCAATTGAACTACATGTTCCCCTAGACCATGATCCCCACAGCCCTTCGCCCAGCAATTCAGTCCCTCAGGGAGTTTGGATGTGTCTATGGTGATTTGCATTTATTAAACTCCTGAAAGAACTCTTAAATCAAAGGATTGCATCTTTAGTGCTCATTTCTGATTTGGCGTCTGAAAATCTTTAAAGCTCAGTAAGTAGTTCTACCTAGTTCTCTAGTCCCCTTCTCTAGGAGTGAAGATAAAGCCCACAGCTAAAAAGATGTCTGTATCCTTTGATCCTGTAAGCTACCCTTACGACACTACCCTAAAAACACACTTTAACTCAAGCTCTAAACTGTGAGATTGCGGCTGTGGGGCTGGAAGGGTACTAGATGCAGGCCGGCCTGGGGTGGGCGGGGCGAGGGAGGGGCCGAGGCCACCCACGCCCTCCAACAGCTACCACGTCCCGCCCGCACAGAACCAGCTCGCCCCTGAGAGATCTCCCTTCAAAAATTCGCTGGCACATCTTGCACAGGCGCATTGGCACTTGAATGTTATCCGCGCAAGCGCAGTGGCTGTAGGATGGCGGAGTGGGAGTTGTTTGCAGTTCCCACTGAAAGTAGCAAAACCTTGGTGGTGTGGGTTCTGAGTTCTGGGCCAGCGGCCGAAGACATGCATGTGAGCCGGGGCCAGGTGGAGGGAGGGATGGGGAAAGCTGCCCACCTGGTGATTGGGAGCCGTGAAGTCCTGAGTTACCACCTCACCCACACTGAATTGCTACCCCCTTTTCCTTACCCGCCTTGTCGTCTCCCCTAATTTCGGCCTGCATTGAAAGCAAGGGAAGAGGAATATTAGTTGTAGAGCGGACCTCAGCAGTCACCTGGCCCCAACAGCTTTTAGAGACCCAGAGACATAAATCTCAACAACCGGCACGTTGCCTTCTAATGCTGCTCAGATTGTAGAATCGAAGAGGAAAACTTGTTCATGAAATGAGAAGAGTTTTGAGTTGTACCCGTCGTGGAGAAGGGCTTGGGGAACGTAAGGGCTATGTAGTTTTGTTTTCACGCACTTACTTGGCGTGGGACCTGTTGTAGGGGAAGAACATCACAAAGTCTAGTAAAGCAAAAAAAGTTTTATTCGGCATATATTCAAAAAAGGCCAAAGTGGGAAACGGACAACCATGCTGCCAGAGCCATGTCTGCCCAAGTCCTAGGAAATATCATAGTAAGCAGACAAAAGTGGGAAAACGGACAAGTATGCTGCCAGAGTTATGTCTGCCCAAGTCCTAGGAAATATCATAGTAAGCAGACAAAAGTGGGAAAACGGACAAGCATGCTGCCACAGCCATGTCTGCCCGAGTCCAAAGACCATTACAGAATCATCAGTATATTTTAACATTAAAAATGGGCAAAACCATTGAAAGCTTAGGCTTTTCGGACTGGCTAGAAATTGTGATCCTACATTTTGAATTGTCCTTCTTAACAATCACTGGTACAGGTTTCAGTAACAACAATCAGGAGGGTCTTCATTGGTCCAGCAAATTTCTATTCAGTAAATGCTAATAGAAAAAGGTAAGAGTGGAAAGTCTTTTGTGTTCTGTTTGATTGGTTTTATGTGAAAGTTTCCCTAAAAGATGTTTTCCAAGATTATTTTAGCTATTGTCTTTATACCTCAGGGCCCAGTTGATGTGTTCTTGTGAGTCCTTGTGAGCCGAGCTCCAGCTGGGTCACATTCTCTATGCTCAAGGAGAGGGAATAATAATTCCAATATTATTTCCTAAATCATTCCCTCCTTTTGATCGGAGATTGGAGGTAACACATCAAAGATCAATACTTGGACTTAGTCCTGCTCCTAGATGGCAGACATTGCAGGCTCTTTAAACTGATGGTGCTGGTTTTCCGCGGGATACCATCTGGTTCTTCACCAGGTTATTAACTAAGAGCGATGTACTCATCAATGGCATTGCCAGAGTGAGCAGACTTAATGTATATCAACATTTTAGCCTGAGGCCTTCTTTGCCTTTTAGGTGTGTAAGACAATAGAGGATAAATTTTATTATGCCTAATACTATCAGGATATAGACTTAGAATATTACCATTCTTTGTAATAGTGATCTAGCGCATGTAGTTATTCCTGATGATAACTAAACAACTCTAGTGTTTGTAAGGGTGTTATGGTATGCTAAATCCTACGTCATTCTATGCTGCCCCTAAATTTAAAAACTTCCAAAGAAGAATCCTGCTTAGTTTACTTTTATGTGGCTTTTAAATGGATGAGCTTGACACTTGCCAGTTGTAACATAAAGGATGCTTTATCATCATCATCATCACTATCAAACTGCCTGTTCAGAACTCCATTTAGTTCCCAGATGACGGGCAAAAGGTATTTTAATGCATTGTAGAAACCTATTCCTACTAAGGTACCAACCAATTTTACTTTCCCTGAGGCCCAGAACTCTCTCTCATTATGTGCCTCAATTCAAACACCTGTCCTTATTGAAGGACTGTTTCCATTCCTCTGAATATGCGAGTGAGGTTTAGATACCCTAAACCTTTCATTTTATAATTGTATGTCTTCATAAGCCTTCCCTGATTGCCTTCTTGATCCTTCCTACTGACCTTGCCGCCTGTTCTTGCCCTAGCCCTTTCCTCACTGCTCTAAGCTTCTAATCTGAGAACTCTCCTCAGTAGTAACTCCAGGTATACTGCCACCACTTCTGTATCGTGTCCAACACCCCTTCAATCCTGAGGTTTTAGGGCAAGAATAATTTTGAATGGATCATTGTTAATTTTATTTCAGAAAGTGGTAAAATAGCTCTGGAGTACAGACCCAGTGAAGAGATCATAGATGCCAGAACCGAAGAAGAACTGCAGGATTTAATTCACGTATGTGGAGATAAAAGCTCAAGGGTTATGCAGCCAGTGTAGCCATAATTCAAAACAGCCAGCAGGGTTTAGAAGACTCTGGCATACCCAGAATGTTCTCTGTCATACTTAGGAGAATATGAAACTCTGAAACTGCTTTTGAGTGCAAGGAATTCCTAGGGCTTTTCCCTGACGTCCTGGCCCTTGGCTCTGACCCCTTATCGAAAGTTTGGAGAGCAGGCTTGAGAAGCACCAGAGCACTCCTACAGTCATGGGCAGAGGAGAGGGGCCGTTCTAACCCTTCGGGGGGCTTGGCTGAACAGAGCTAGGCTAACTAAACATGCTGTTAGGCCAGTGGATGTCCTATGATGCTAGGCTAGCTGCTAGGCTGCTTGAACATAGGCATTTTAGAACTCCCCTCAAACAAGATCCTGGGGATTTGGGAACAAAGTATCTATGGCCCTAAGTGTGATTGTGCTATAGCTTTTGAAAACTACTGTGCCTAGATCTCAGCATCGCATATCTTATATGAAATGAAAGGTTTTGCTGAAGAACCTTTTTGTAAATCTATTATATGGATGCCCTAAATTAGGCATTAAGCCACCAAGGTAGTTTCTAAAAAAAACTTTACTACAAGTAAGATGTGTTCTTTAAAAATAATGATAATAATAATAAAAAAGTTAGGAGCAGAAAGATATGTTTCATCAACCTGGATCAGTGGGAACTTAATTTCAGGGCTAGATGTTTGATTACTTAGGTCACCCCAAAGTTGCAAAGTGTTTTGTTTTGAAGAGAAAAAGGTAGAGAAAGAGGAGGTCGTTCCCATCTGAAAAAGTATTTGAAGGTTTTTCTATGTAAAATAATTATTTTAATTAATTTAAATAAAACCCAGTCAAGGAGGCTTCAGGTTTATCCAAGATCGGACTTTAAGAAGTCCAGCTTCCTAAATCGCAATGATTAAGGGTAGGGTTACACAGACAATTATAGTAATTGCTGTCAGTAAGTTGTACATCTCTAAAAAGTTGAATTGGCAAAAGTTTATGATAGATATATTTACAACAATGACAAAAAAAAAAAAAAAAAGAGAGAGTAGCTGCTGAGGCTGCTTATGTACAGCCAAAAACCTCATGGGATTTGGTTTCTTGCTTTGGAAGTTTAGGGGCATGGTTTCATGGTTCATCACAGTTAATTGACCTAATAACACGTTTAGTGCTTCTGTTCTACCTCCTAGTTCCTAGTTCACTGCGTAGTGCCTGGGGTCTTAACAGCTTGCAAGTGGCCATCCAAGGCACAACAATTGTTCTCTATTTGCCTGGAGCAATAGAGGAAGGAGAGTCAGGAAAAGGAGGAGGATATGTAATGTGTGGCTTATTGCCACCATGAACAACTGCCTCCTTTGCCATGAGACCAGAAGAACTGGATGGTGCCTGGCTACCATTACTGACCATTTTGATGAAAGGTTCCATAGAAGAATCATGATCAAAATGGGGAAAATGCAGAGCAGAACTTCAAATTCTCATGGACTCTAGACTTTCTGGAGCCATGGAGGTTGAATGAACCCCTGAAACTATTGCCCTGAGGTAATCTTTAAAACTTGAACAAAAAATGTCCCCTGAAGTTATCTCGAAACTGAACAATAGTTTAGCGTAACTAGTAAAAAAGGCCTGCCTTGAGCATTATGCTATTTTAAGAACTATCTATATGGGATCAAATTGACAACAGCAGCTTGAAAGATTGGATAGGAACCTTAGAGGGCAGTGAGTTTATGTTAATGAAGGAGGAATAACTCAGAAAAGGAGGGTGAGAATGGTTCACAACTTGAACAATGTAATCAATGTCACTAAATTGTACATGTAGAAACTGTTGGATTGGTTTATGTTTTATCAGTGTCACTAAATTGTACATGTAGAAACTGTTGGATTGGTTTATGTTTTGCTGTGTATATTCTCAACAACAAAATAAATTTAGAGGGAAAAAAGAAGTATAGCTTCCTGTTAAATATAAGAGGAAGGGATTCAACATTGGTGCTAAAGATTTCAGAAGCCTGATTAAAACAGAAGACCCATTCTTATGAGACCAATCTTGAAATGAGTTCTATTTTAAAACCATTACTATGTGCCAAGCCATATGCTAGGCACAGGGAATAAGATGATGAAGCCCAACCCCCCCCCCGCCCTTGGATTTTACATGATAGGGGTTATGCTAGAAAATAAAAGATTATAAGAAGGGGTATAAAAGGAACAAACAGGTATTGGTTATAGTATTTCAAGAAAAGTCTTTAACGTGCTGACTTTAACATCCTTCTCCATGTACACAAAGGTGAACCTCTGAAAAGTGGGTTGTTACTTTTTCTGGATTAACGGCCGTGTTGAGTCAAAGTGGAATAGGGAAGTTTTTTGCCGCCCATGTAAAGTGCGAGGTACTTGGATTCAATCCTTCTCTCTGAGACCAAATTGCCCACTCCTCAAGACCCCTCCTACAGAAAGTTTGGCGTCATCACTGATTAATGGTACCCCCTACCTAATAGAGTGGTGGGTTAATAATCAGATTCGGGACAAAGAGGATACGGAGAGCTGAGGAAATAGCCTTTTAGGGAAAATAACTTTAACGTGTGTTCATTCCCCTCTTGGCCGCACTAAATAGCGTCCATTTTGCGTGTCAGTTCCTTTTCTTGGAGGCAGTTCCGCCAAGGGGAGGAAGAATGTCTCGATTTCAGTTTGGAGGAAGAAGAGGTCTGGCTGCGAGAAACTGGCTAGCACTTTCGACTGTGCAGAGAGGCTGGTGAAGCGCTCTGTCCCTGCCGCTGACCAAGCCGCTGGAGCCTGAGGGCAGGAGAGGGGGAGGGGACGTGAAATCCTGTCACCCTTGCAGGAGAAGGGAAGCTTGGGCCCTGGTAATTCTAGGAAAAGAGCTCGCCATAGTGGCTTGGAACGGGTCTCTGACGTAGCTAAAAAAGTGGTGCGTAAACAAAGGTGTTGTTAATAAAGGGTGCGGCCCGCAGTCGCTAAAGGTGCAAGTGCGTCTCGTGCTGTCATAATGGTTCGGTTGCCGCTAAGGGCGCCGACACTCCATTGGCCTGGGTCGCTGATCTCCGTAGCCTCCGCGTGTCATGTCCTGGCTGCGCCTCTGGGCGCCGCAGCTCCTCCTCACGGGGCTGCTGGTCCAGGCGGCACCGCTTCCAGAGTGGTTCCCAGACCTGGTCCAGCAGACCTCCGACCCCCCAGGGCCGACAAAACCCTGGTCTTTGCCCTCACCTGATCGCCCACCCGAACCACCCCATACACTTAAACCCCTGCCCGAGTCAGGGGGCTTTGACTATGTGGAGTCCCCGGCTCCAGCCCAGATGATGGCCTGGCCTCAGGAGTTCTCTGAGACTTTGGGCACAGATTGGGCTCCAGAGCTGCCTCCTAGGCTGAATCGGTTTGCTGACCCACATCAGGATCTGAATGACAAACTTACTCGGCGTCAGAGGTTCTCGAAGATGGTTCCAATGCTTGATCGGGATCAGAATCAGTTGGTAGCTCTCCATCGTCAACTCAAAAGTAACATTGAAACTCCAGGTATGAATCAGGCTGAAGGTCACCAGTCATTTGAAATACTTGTTCCACCTCTAGATAGTCATAGTTTGAAACCAGATAAGTTTATTGTTTCACCCCCAAACCTGATAAAGGATCTAGCTCAGCAAAGACGGCCTGCTAAGGTTGTTGTTGGAACTTCAGGCCAATTTGCAAAAACACCTAACCGACTAGACCAACCCATGGACGATTATTTTCTAGACCCAAGTTTCGATATAGTATATCCTCCAGACAACCTACCTCTGGAATTCCTAGGGACCCCAGATCAGCCTCCAGAGCCCCCTGAGTCTGATCCTACTCTACCTACCGTGGAAGGCTTAGAGCTTCCTGAGGAGGAACTTTCAGTTGAACAAGAGGCCCTAGCTCAGACTTCAGAGGCCCCTCAGTCAATGAAACCTTACCTAGCCCATCAGGAGGCCCCACATCTGCCTCTAGAGCCCCCTACAGAGATGGAACCATCTCCACTCCAGCAGGAAGGCCCAGCTGAGATTTTGCAGACCACTGAAGGGGTTAAACCTCCAGCCCAGCAGGAGGCCCTGTCTCAGCCTCCAGAGTCCCCTCAGGAGGTAGAACCTTTTGCAGTCCAGCAGGAGACCCCAGCTGAACCTCCAGAGCCCCCTGAGATTGAAGAACCTTCTCCAGTCCAGCAAGAGGCCCCAACACAGCTTCCAGAGCCCCCTGAGGAGGGAGGGCCTTTTCCTATACAGCAGGAGACCCCAGTTCAGGCTCCAGAGGTACCTCAGGAGACTGAACCTTCTCCAACCCAGCACAAGGCCCAGACTCAGTGTCTAAAGCCACCTAAGGGAGTTATACCTCAAACTTCAGTGCATCATGAGGTGACTCTTCAACCTCCAGGTCAGAATCAAACTCATCATTCAACCTTCCCCAATATCACAATTAAACCAGTGGATGTGGAGCTTACTCTAACCCCAGAGCCTATTAAGGAGGTTCAATCATGTCCAACTCAGCAGGAAGCCCCAGCACACCCTCCAAAGCCTCCCCAGAAGGTTAAGCCTCCAAGCGAGCAGGAGGCCCCAGCTGAGCCTCTAGAGCCCTCTGACGAGGTTGAACCTTCTCCAGTCCAGCAGGAAACCCCAGTTCAGCCTCCAAAGCCCTCTGAGGAGGTTGAACCTTCTCCAGGCCAGCAGGAAGTCCTAGCACAGCCTCCAAAGCCCTCTGAGGAGGTTGAACCTTCTCCAGTCCCCCAAGAGGCTCCAGCTCAGCTTCCAAAGCCCTCTGAGGAAGCTGAACCTTCTCCAGCCCAGCAGGAAGCCCCAGCTCAGCCTTCAAAGCCCTCTGAAGAGGTTGAACCTCCTCCAGTCCAGCAAGAGGCCCCAGCTCCCCCTCCAGAGCTCCCTGAGGAGGTGGACCCTTCTCTAGTCCAGCAGGAAGTCCCAGCACAGCCTCTTAAGCCTCCCCAAGAGATTCAACCTCCAACTGAGCAGGAAGCCCCAGTTCTACCTCTAGAGCTCCCTGTGGAGGCTGAACCTTCTCCAGTGCAGCAGGAAGCCCTAGCACAGCCTCCAAAGCCTTCCCAAGAGGTTAAACCTTCTCCAACCCAACAGGAGGCCCCAGTTCAGCCTCCAGAGCCCACTGAGGAGGTTGAACCTTCTCTAATCCACCAGGAAGCCCCAGTACAGCCACCAAGGCCTTTCCATGAGGTTAAACCTCCCGTCCAGCAGGAAGCCCCAGCTCAGCCTCCAAAGCCCTCTGAGGAAGTTGGACCTTCTCCAGTCCAACAGGAGGTTCCAGTTCAGCCTCCAGAGCTCCCTGAAGGGGTTAAACCTTCTCCAGTCCAGCAGGAAACCCCAACACAACCTCCAATGCAACATGAAGCTCAGGCACAGCCTCCAAAGCCCTCTGAAGGTACTGTACCTTCTCTAACCCAGCAGAAGTTTCCAGCTGAGCCTTCAAGCCCCTCTGAGGAAATTAAACCTTCAACCCAGGAGGAGGCTTCTGCTCAGTCTACAAAGCCCACTGAGGAAGTTGTACCTTCTCCAGTACAGCAGGGGGACACACATCAGCCTGCACAACTCCCTGAAGAGGTGGAACCTTCTCCAGTCCAGCAGGAGGCCCCGGCTCAACCTCTGGAGCCTCCTACAGAGGTTATAGCTCAAACTACCACCAATCATGAGATTCCACCACCAGGTCAGAATCAACCATATCTTTCAAATTTGCCCAATGTTACTGTTAAACCTGCTGATCTGCAGCTTACCCTAACTCCAGAACCCACTAAGGAGATTCAGTCATGTCCAACCCAGCAGGAGGCCCCAGCTCAGACTCCAGAGCCCCCTGAGGAGATTGAGCCTTCTCCAGTCCAGCAGGAAGCTCCAGCACTACCTCCAAATACTCTAGAGGAAGGTGGAACTTCTCCAGTCCTGCAGGAGTCCCAAGCTCTGCCTCCAGAGCCATCTCAGGGGGTTAAGCCTTCTCCAGTGCAGCAGGAAGCCACAGCACAGTCTCCAAAGCCTCCCCCGGAGGTTAAACCTCCAATACAGGAGACCCCAGGTCTGCCTCCAGAGCAACTTGAGGAGTCTGAGTCTTCTCCAGTGCAGCAGGAAGCCCCAGCTCAGCTTCCAAAGCCCTCTGAAGAGGCTGAACCTTCTCCAATCCACCAGGAAGTGCCAACACAGCCTCCAGTGCTTCCCCAGGAGGTGAAACCTCCAACCCAGCAGGAGTTCCTTGCTCATCCTCCAAAGCCCTCTGAGGAGGTTAAACCTCCTCCAGTACCACAGGAGGCTCCACCTCATCCTCCAAAGCCCTCTAAAGAGGCTGAACCTTCTGTAGTCCAGCAGGAAGCCCCAGCACAGCCTCAAGAGCCCTCTGAGGAAGTTGAACCTCCTCCAGTCCCACAGGAGGCTCCACCTCAGCCTCCAAAGCCCTCTGAGGAGGTTAAACCTCCTCCAATCCCACAGGAGTCTCCAGTTCAGCCTCCAAAGCCCTCTGAAGAGGTAGAACCTTCTCTAGTCCAGCCAGAGGCCCCAGCTCCCCCTCCAGAGCTCCCTGAGGAGATGGAAGCTTCTCCAGTCCAGCAGGAAGTCCCAGCACAGCCTCCTAAGCCTCCCCAAGAGATTCAACCTCCAACTGAGCAGGAGGCCCCAGTTCCATCTCCAGAGCTCCCTGTGGAGGCTGAACCTTCTCCAGTGCAGCAGGAAGTTCCAGCACAGCCTCCAAAGCCCTCTGAGGGTATTAAACCTTCTCCAAACCAGCAGGAATTTCCAGCTGAGCCTCCAAGGCCCCCTGAAGAAATTAAACCTTCTCCAACGGAGCAGGAGGCCCCAGCTTCTCCTCCAGAGCTCCCTGAAGAGGGTGAACCTTCTCCAGTGCAGCAGGAAGCCCTAGCACAGCCTCCAAAGCCTTCCCAAGAGGTTAAACCTTCTCCAACCCAACAGGAGGCCCCAGTTCAGCCTCCAGAGCCCACTGAGGAGGTTGAACCTTCTCTAATCCACCAGGAAGCCCCAGTACATCCACCAAGGCCTTTCCATGAGGTTAAACCTCCCGTCCAGCAGGAAGCCCCAGCTCAGCCTCCAAAGCCCTCTGAGGAAGTTGGACCTTCTCCAGTCCAACAGGAGGTTCCAGTTCAGCCTCCAGAGCTCCCTGAAGGGGTTAAACCTTCTCCAGTCCAGCAGGAAACCCCAACACAACCTCCAATGCAACATGAAGCTCAGGCACAGCCTCCAAAGCCCTCTGAAGGTACTGTACCTTCTCTAACCCAGCAGAAGTTTCCAGCTGAGCCTTCAAGCCCCTCTGAGGAAATTAAACCTTCAACCCAGGAGGAGGCTCCTGCTCAGGCTACAAAGCCCACTGAGGAAGTTGTACCTTCTCCAGTACAGCAGGGGGACACACATCAGCCTGCACAACTCCCTGAAGAGGTGGAACCTTCTGCAGTCCATCAGGATGCCCTGGCTCAACCTCTGGAGCCTCCTACAGAGGTTATAGCTCAAACTACCACCAATCATGAGATTCCACCACCAGGTCAGAATCAACCATATCTTTCAAATTTGCCCAATGTTACTGTTAAACCTGCTGATCTGCAGCTTACCCTAACTCCAGAACCTACTAAGGAGGTTCAGTCATGTCCATCCCAGCATGAGGTCCTATCTGAGCCTCCAGAGACTCCTGAGAAGGTGAAACCTTCTTCAGTTCAGCCTCCTAAGGAGGTGAAACGTTGTCCCACCCAGCAGGAGGCTCCAACTAAGCCTCCAGATCCCGCTGAGGAGTTTGAACTTTCTCCAGTCCAACTAGAGGTTCCACCTCAGCGTCCAGAGCCCCCAAATGAGGTTTTAACCCTACCTTCATTGCATGGTGGACTGACAGTTCAACCTCCAGGTCATCCTCAAGCTCACCATTCAGTCTTCCCTAAAGTATCAGTTAAACCTATGGTTGAGCATTCTCCAACAAAATGGGATGCCCCAGTTCAGCCTTTAGAGTCTCCTGAGGAGGTTGGACCTTTTTCAACCGAGGAGCAAATCCCAGCTCAGCCTCCACACCCACCTAAGGAGATCGAACCTTCTTCAGTCCAGCAGGAGGACCCAGTTCAACCTCCAGATCCCCCTGACAATTCCCAACCTTCACCAGTTGAGCAGGAGGGCCCACCACAGCCCATAGAGCCCAGTAAGAAGGATGAAACTTCTCCAACCCACCAGGAGGACCTAGCTCAGCCTCTGGAGCTCCTTGAGGAGGTTGAACATTCATCCATTCAAGTGGATGACCCAACACAGCCCCCGGACCCTGTTAAAGAGAATGAGCCTCCTCCAACCCAGCAGGAAGACCCACCTCTACCTCCAGAGCCCCCAGAAGAGGTTGAACCTTCTCCAGTCTTGCAGGAGGGCCTAGCTCAACCTCCAGATTCCCCTACAGAGGTTGTAACTCAACCAGCAGGGCATCATGAGGTGACGGTTTCACCTACAGGTGAAGGTGAAACTCAGCATGCAACGTTACCAAATGTCACAGTTAAATCTCTGTATCTAGAGCTTACCATAACTACAGAAACCACTACAGAAGTTCAACCTTTTCCAGACCAGCAGGAGGTCACAACTCAATCCCCAGAGTCCCTTGTTGTGGCTGAACCTTCTCCAGGCCATCTGGTAGGCCCAACTCAAACTCCAGAGTATCCTACAGAGGATTTACCTTCTCCAGACCAACAAGAGGCCCCAGCTCAGCCCCCAGAGTCCACTGAGGAGGCGGAACTGTATCCAGCCTTGCAGGAAGCCACAGCTCAGCCTCCAGAGTCTCCTACAGAGTTTGGACCCTCTCCAATCCATCAGGAAGACATAAAAGAACCTGCAGATCCCACTGAAGACGTCCAACTTCCTTCAGGCCAGCAGGAAGCCCCAGATCAATCTCCAGAGCGACCTGAGGAGTTTGAACCTCCTTCAAACATACAAGAGACCCCAGCTGAGACTTCAGAGCCCCCTACAGAGGTTGTAACTCAAACTCCAGGGTATCATGAGGTGACAGTTTCACCTACAGGTCAGAGTGAAGCTCAGCACCCAGTGTTGTCCAATGTCACAGTTAAACCCCTGGATCTGGAACTTACTATATCTCCAGAACCCACTACAGAGATTCGGCCTTTTCCAACCCAGCTAGAGGCCTCATCCCAGCCTCTAAAGCCCCCTGAAAAGGTTGAACCTTCTCCAGTGCAGCAGGAAGCCACAGTTCAGTTTCCAGAGCCCTTGGAGGGAATAGAACCTTCTTCAGCCCAGCAGGAGACACCAGGTCAGTCTCCCGAGCCCCCTATGCCAGCAGAACCTTCTCCACCCCATCAGGAGGCACCAGCTCTTACTCCAGAGCCCCCTAAGGAGATAGAATCCTCTCTGGTTCAGCAGGAGACTCCACCTCAGCCTCCAGAGTCTACTACACAGGTGGAAGCTTCCCCAAACCAGCAGGAGATCCCATTTCAGACTCCAGAGCCCCCCAGGGAGGTTGAACCTTCTCCAGTCCAGCAGGAGGCCCCAGCTCAATCTCCTGAGCCCCTTATTCAGTCAGAACCTTCTCCATTCATACAGGAGGCCCCAGCTCTTACTCCAGAGCTTCCTAAGCAGATAGAGTCCACTCTGGTCCAGCAGGAGACTCCACATCAGCCTACAGAGTCTCCTACACAGGTGGAAACTTCCCCAAACCAGCAAGGAGTCCTATTTCAGACTCCAGAGCCCCCTAAGGAGGTTGAACCTTCTCCAGCACAGCAGGTGGCTCCAGCTCAGTCTCCTGAGCCCTCTATGCAGGTAGAACCTTCTCCAGTACAGCAAGAGGCCTCATCTCAGCCTCCAGAGCCCCCTAAGGAAGTTGAACCTTCTCCACCCCAGCAGGAGACCCCATCTCAGTCTCTTGAGCCCCCTATGCAGGTAGAACCTTCTCCAATCCAACAAGAGACCCCATCTCAGCCTCCAGAGCCCCCTGAGGAAGTCCAACCTTCTCCAGTCCAGCAGGAGGCTCCTGCTCCACCCCAAGAACCCCCTGCAAATGTACAACCATCTTCAGTGCAGCAGGAGGTCCCAACTGCACCTTCAGAACCTTCTAAGGAGGTAGAGCCTTCTCCGGTCCAGGAGGAGGCCCCAGCTCTGCTTCCAAAGCCTTTTGAGAACGTCCAACCATTTCCAGTCCAGCAGGCGGCCTCTGCCCCACCTCCAGAGCCCTCTAAAGAGGCTGAACCTTCTCCAATTCAGCAGGAGGCCCCAGTTCATCCTCCTGAGCCCCCTAAGGAGATAGAACCTTCTCCAGTCCAGCAGGGAGCTCCAGCACAGCCTTCAGAGCCTCCTAAGGTGGAGGAATCTTCGACAACCCAACAAGTGGCCCCAGCTCAACCTCTGGCGCCTCCTAAGGAGGGTGTAGTTCAACTTCCAGTGCTTCACGAGGTGACAGTTTCACCAACAGGTCAATATCAAGTTCAGCATTCAAACGTACCCAGCATTACAGCTCAACCCTTGGACCTTGAGCTTACCATAACTCCGGAACACACAATGGAGGCTGAACATTCTACAGCCCCACAGAAGACTACAGCTCCTCCTCCAAATTGTCCTGAGATGACCATTCCACATCCAGACCAGTTTCAGGGTCAGCATCCAAATCCAACTGAAAGTACAGTTCAACCTTTGGACCTGGAGCTTACTATAACACCAGGACCCACTACACAGGTTGAACATTCTGCAGCCCTGCAGAAGACTACAGCCCCTTCTCGAAAGTGCCCTGAGGTTACACTTCTACATCTGGACCAGGTACAGTCTCAGAAGCCAAACCTGACTGAAGTCACAGTTCAACCACTGGACCTGGAGGTTTCTATAACTCCAGAACCCAATATGGAGGTCGAACCTTCTTCAACCAAACAGGAGACCCCAACTCAGCTCCCAGAGCCTCTTAAGGAGGTTGTGGCTCAACCTCTAGTGAATCACGAGGTAACAACCCCACCGTCAGGTCAGAATCAAGCTCAACATTCAAACTTACCCAAAGTCACAATTAAACCTGTAGACCTGGAGCTTACCATAACTCCAGAACCCACTATGGAGGTTGAATATTCTACAACCCTGCAGAAGACCACAGCTCCTCCTACAAAGCAAGTCACCATTCAGACTTTGGACCTGGAGCTTACCATATCACCAGAACCCAATACAGAGGTTGAGTCTACTCCAACCAAGCAGGAGACTCCAACTCAGCCTCCAGAGCCTCCTAAGGGGGTTGCAGCTCAACATCCAGCACATCATGAGGTGACAGTTCTACTTTCAGGTCAAGATGAAGTTCAGCATTCAAACTCACCCAATGTCACAGTTCAACCTTTGGACCTGGAGCTTACCATATCTCCAGAACCTAAAACAGATGTTGAACCTTCTCCAACCAGGCAAGAGACCCCAACTCAGCCACCAGAGCCACCTGAGGAGGTTGTAGCTCAATTTCCAGTGCATCATGAGGTGACAGTTCCACCTACAGGTCAGGATCAAGCTCAGCATTCAAACTTACCCAACATGACAGTTAAACCTGTGGACCTGGAGCTTACCATAACTCCAGAACCCATTAAGGAGGTTGAATATCCTACAGTCCTGCAGAGGACTACAGCTTCTTCTCCAGAGTATCCTCAGGTGAAATTTCCACCTCCAGAACAGGTTCAGGCTCAGCATCCAAACCTGACTGAAGTTACAGTTCAACCATCGGACCTGGAACTTACTATAACTCCAGAATTCACTTCAAAGACTGAACATTCTACAGCCCTGGAGAAGACCACACCTACTCCAAAGCAAGTTACATTTCAACCTTTAGATCTAGAGCTTACCATATCTCCAGAACCCGCTATGGAGGTCGAACATTCTACAGCCCTGCAGAAGACCACATCTCCAAAGCAAGTTACAGTTAAACCTTTGGATGTAGAGGTTACCATATCTCCAGAACCCACTATGGAGGTCGAACATTCTACAGCCCTACAGAAGACCACATCTCCAAAGCAAGTTACAGTTAAACCTTTGGATCTAGAGCTTACCATATCTCCAGAACCCACTATGGAGGTCGAACATTCTACAGCCCTGCAGAAGACCACATCTCCAAAGCAAGTTACAGTTAAACCTTTGGATCTAGAGTTAACCATATCTCCAGAACCCACTATGGAGGTCGAACATTCTACAGCCCTGCAGAAGACCACATCTCCAAAGCAAGTTACAGTTAAACCTTTGGATCTAGAGCTTACCATATCTCCAGAACCCATTACAGACGTGAAACATTCTACAACTCTGCAGAAGACCACATCTCCTCCAAAGCAAGTTACAGTTAAACCTTGGGATCTAGAGGTTACCATATCTCCAGAACCCACTATGGAGGTCGAACATTCTACAGCCCTGCAGAAGACCACATCTCCAAAGCAAGTTACAGTTAAACCTTTGGATGTAGAGCTTACCGTATCTCCAGAACCCACTACGGAAGTCAAACATTCTACAGTCCTGCAGAAGATCGTATCTCCAAAGCAAGTTACAGTTAAACCTTTGGATCTAGAGCTTACCATATCTCCAGAACTCGCTATGGAAGTCAAACATTCTACAGTCCTGCAGAAGATCATATCTCCAAAGCAAGTTGCAGTTAAACCTTTGGATCGAGAGCTTACCATAACTCAGCAACCAGGATCACCTGAGGGAGTTATTTTTTCCCCAGCGATTCAGCATTTATTGGAGTATTCTGTAAATTACACCCCAGAAGGGAGGCAAAAAGCTCTACCTGAGCAACAGGAACAGAATGCCATCACACATCACCCCCTAGAAAGGACAGAAATGGCTCTAACCGAGCGACACGAACAGAATGCCACCAACGGAATGAACACTGGCATATGTGAGCTCTGTATCTGCCAAAACGAAATGCTGTCCTGTACTGGCCTCCCCCCAGAGAAGAGGCTCCTCAGAGTCCCTGTGCCAGAGCCCAACGAGTACAATGGCACCTTCACTGTCTTGTAAGAATTGCCCTTCCTCATTTGTTCTCTGCACCCTGTTTGACATGACAGCCTTTTCCTTGAGGTCTGCCTGGGCTTCCTCATCTTCCGAACTCAAACGTTGAGGGACTTGTTTACCTTTTGTTTGTCAACTTTTCCTTGTCCTCATTCCTCTCCTTACTATAGTGCCCACTTCTCCAGGCTTTTACTTGTGGTTGCCCTCATTATTTTCCTGACCCATTTTTCTTTAGCCCCATCATTTCATACCTTAACCTCTGCTCTCTTCCCAATTTTGCTCCATCCTCTTTCCAGGATCATGTTCCTCTTTCCATCTCGTTGGTGATGATACAACAAAGTGGTTAAAGAGACAGATTTCGGAGCCAAACTGCCTGGGTTTGAACCTAGCTCTGTGACTCAGTTTCCTCATCTGTAAAATTACTATCTCATAGGATTGCTGTGAGATTTAAATAAGTTCATACATGTTAAGCATTTATATAAGCACCTAGCATATGTGAATGTTAGCTATTATTATTTTATTCCATGGTTAGGTCCAGGCTTCATCTTTGTCTCTGGCCTTCTATATATAGGACCTGTTAATATGCCCAATCCAGGGCTAGGTACTGTAGGAGCCACAGAAGTGTGAGACATTAGCCTGTTAACATAACAGTGATAGATGGGAGAAAAAGAATACACGTGAAAAGGGAAGTGGTACATAATTAAGTACTAAAAGAGATGCAGACCATCGGTGCCCTAATTCACCAGAATCCATAATCACCTACATGTGGAGGACAGAGAAAGCTACAGGGACAAGATAAAACTTCAGCTTAAAGAGGGACTGAAACCAAAACCCACTGCTGTTAAGTTGATTCCAACTCATTGAGACCCTATAGGACAGAGTAGAACTGCCCCATAGGATTTTCAAGGAGTGGCTGCAGTGGTTTCGAACTGCTGGCCTTTTGGTTAGCAGGCAAGCTCTTAATCACTGCACCACCAGGGCTCCTAAAAGTGACTAGGATTTGCTAAATTGAGAAAAATAGGGAAAAAAGCCTAGGCAAAGGCATGGCTTCAGGAATGACCAGGATTTAGTAGACCAGTCTGGCTACAAAGCAATGAAAGATAAGATTTTGAAAAACCTTGCATATCAGCTATAGAGGTTTGAAAGTTACACTATGAGCTATGGAGAGCCATTGAAAGTTTTCAAGCAGATAAATAAATGATTAAAACAGGAGGATTATTCTAGAATCCATGTCTAGGGCCATCTAGAAAGGAAAGCTTGATTCAGGGAGACCAAATAGAAAGCTCTAACAAAATCTGGGAGCAAAGGGAAAAGGGGCTGAATCAGAGCAGGTGTGATAGGAATGGAAAGAGAATCCTGTGAGCACTTCAAAGAAAGGGACAGGATTTGGTGACTGACTAGAGAGTTGGGGAAGTGGTGTACAGGAAAGAGAAAAACTCAAATATGACTCCAGAGTGTTTGTCCTGGATGACTGGGAGAATGATGGTGGCAGAACACGCAGATGGATATCCAGCAGTCAGGAAGGAGAACCAGTGTGAGGAAGCCGAGTTCAGTTTCAGGCATCTTTTGTTTGTGAGCATAAAGCTATCAGGAAGTTTCTGGTTGAGAGGAAATGTCCACCAGGCAGATGGGCAGGCAACTTAAGTGTTTTGACTTAATTTCAAACGTCACCTATTTGTTGCTGAGGGAAAAGGACGGAGTTAAAGGTAAAGATTCAAAGTCATCTACAGAGTTAGTGGCTGAAACTGAACCTGAGGGGTTTAACAACTTATTTTAAACATATGTCATTCATGGATACATTTCCACAGTATAGTAATTGTAAAAAGTGTCACAGAAGAATATAGGATAAAATGTGAAAGTCCCCTCCCCTTCCCCTATCACTGGTAGAATAACACCTGTCACCATTGAGTATGTGTCCTTCCTTCCAGTCTCTTCCCTTTGCATTTACATACATATATGTGTTTATATTAATGAGGAAACATGTTACTTCCTGCTCAGCGATTTGCATTTTTTTCATTAAGCAATATGCCTAAGAGATCTTTCCACACCAGTCCATTAGTCCCTCTAGATTCTAATTGCCCTTATCCTTCCAACGCCTGGAGAGGTTTCAACAGTGGGCCCTTCACCAAAGCTGTGGTGTTGCCTGGCATGCGTTTTCTTTATACATATTTGCTGATAATGATAAAGGAGAAGAAATTGGGCAGATAGGAAGTTCAGGTTCTGAGGAGTTGGCCTTATCACTTGTGCCACTGCCCCCTACAGTCTGTCTTTATTAATTGAGCCAACTTGGCAGCTGACAGCTGCAGAAATCAGAAAGCTGATATTTTCTGCATCTGAGTATTTCCCATAAGGTTGCCATGATTCTTTACACTTACTCTGTGCATTCTTATTCCTACCTATTCAAAGATATGAACCGTGTTTCTTCACAGAAATTTCAAAGGAAACTCTATTTCTTACATTGAGGAAAGTACTTGGAAGGCATACACTTGGACTGAGAAACTGTGAGTATATCCTCTCCAAATACGATCACAGAAAACTAACTGCATTGTAAGGTCCTTCTTGGTCCAGAATTTTGAGGCCAGTACCTCTGAGAAAAGATATTTTGTGCTCTCCATATCCCAAACTGACCTCTATGGATTGCAATTCTATGGTAATTTTTAAAATTAAATTTGGCAGGTTCTGTTTAAGTAAGACGATTTATCTTTTATTTTACAAATAATACATGATTCTATTCTCAGTGTATAAAACTGAAATAACAGGTGTAGTAAAAATCCTTCTTGTTCCCTAATCCCCACCCTTGAGGTAAACACTTCTGACTTTCGTGTATCTCCTTCTAGATCATATTCCATGCATTTGCCTACATCCATATTTACATATAGCAGAGTAGGTTTATTGTGTGTGTGTGTTTTTTAATAGACTTTTTTTTAAGGGCAAGGATGCTTATTGGAGCACTTTTTCGGGGTTGGTTTTTAATTTTTTTTGAGAGTAGAAAGCAACTTTATCCTTTCTACCTATAAGAATGCAATCTGAGGACTTCCCAGTCCTACGGATGAAATCCCATGGATGAAGCCTGGGGGGCTCTATAACTTTTCCAGTTACTAAGATAGTAAAATTCCTCTGATCACTTTCAGTCACAGAACAGTAAATAGTTCCAGTCCAGTGTCTCAATCACATAAGTCTGTACTCTCAATGAATTGAAGACTTCTCCCTTCCCCCAGCCTGAGCCTTTTTTTAAACCTAGAAGCTTACAATGTGGAGAGGGGTCCTGGCGGGCTTCTCTGTTTCCTTGCCCTGCATCTCTCATTCTCCATCCCTCCATTCAACTGGCTGCCTCTGGCTTCTCGGAAGTTGGTGAGGAGAGTGGTGGAGAGGAAGAGGCTGATGTCCTCTGGTAGTGCTGCCCTCTGGGTATGGCATTTCCCATGATAGATTCTTCACTTCCTGGGTTTCTCAAAAGTAACACAACTGAGCTATGTCCTCCTGGTGTACCGATCCTTTAATCATTATATAGTGTCCTTCCTTATCCTTTGTGGTGAATTTTACTTTAAAGTCTATTTTGTCAGAGATTAGTATTGCCACTGTTGCTCTTTTTTGAATGTTGTTTGGTTGATATATTTTTTTCCATCCTTTGAGTTTTAGTTTGTTTGTGTCTTTAAGTCTAAGGTGTGTCTCTTGTAGGCAACATATAGACGGATCGTGTTTTTTTTTCTTTATGTGCCACTCTCTGTCTCTTTATTGGTGCTTTTAGTCCTTTTACATTCAGTGTAATTGTTGATAGGTATGAGTTTAATGCTGTCGTTTTGATGTCATTTTTTGTGTGTTGCTGACAGTTTCTTTGCTCCATTTAATTTTCTGTGCTCAGTCGTTTTTCTTTATGTATTTTCTTTTCATCTTTTTCATTGTTGTTGATTTTGTATTTGCTGAGCCTTTATACTTTTCTTGTTTTTTATTTTGATGTCTAGGATTGTTAGTTTCCTTTGCGGTTACCTTAATATTTACCCCTATTTTTCTAAGGTTAAACCAGTCTTTTATTTCTTTATATTGCCTTGACTTCCTCTCCAGATGAAAAATCTACATCTACATTTAGTCCCTCTTTTTCGTTTTAATGTTGTCATCTTTTACATATTGGTGTCTCTGTATCCCGATTTTCAGTGTCTTAGCTTTGATTTAGTTTTGTGACTTCCCTATCTGAGTCGATATCTGGTTGCTCTGTGCTGTGTTCTAGTCTTGGGTTGCTATCTGATGTTACTGATTTTCTAACCAGAGGACTGCCTTTAATATTTCTTGTAATTTTGGTTTGTTTTTTGCAAATCCCCTAAACTTCTGTCTATCTGGAAATGCCCTAATTTTGCCATCATATTTGAGAGTCAGTTTTGCTGGATATATAATTTTTGACTGGCAATTTTTTTCCTTCAAGGCTTTATATATGCCATCCCATTGCCTTCTTGCTTGCATGGTTTCTGCTGAGTAGTCCAAGCTTATTCTTATTGACTCTGCTTTGTAGGTGAGTTTTCGTTTATCCTTAGCCGCACTTAAAATTCTCTCTTTATCTTTGGTGTTGGCAAGTTTGATTATATGTCTTGGTGCATCCCAGGCTTCTACCCACTAGATACCAGTAGGCCCACACAAGTCTATGCAAGGGTGAAAGGCACTCAGAGTCTGCGGACCCCTTGTGCCTGTGCCTAGGCAGAGGAGCTGTGCCAACCCTGAGGTCCTGGCTTAGGGGAGCCAGTAGCGTAATTTTTCAGTTTGTTCATTCCTTCCCTTTCCAAGGCCGGGAGAATGGCTCAGGGCGCCTTAAGGGATCTACTTCCGGCCCAGGGGATTCATCAATGGCTGAAGCAGGCTGGCTGGCCGGGACCCAGTGCACAGCGGGGAGGGGGAAGGTAAACGGGAGAGAGGTTTTTCCCAAATGGGTTTTTTTGTGTTTAATCCCCATGGTAGGCCACACACAAGTGCTTACCTTTAGCCGCTTAAGTGCTGCTTTTCACTGGTTCTGGAAGTCCGAGTGGACTGCTGCTGGGTCTCTCTCTCCATGTGGAAAGCGCCTCACAGCACAGGTGTTTGCTGGCCTCACTGCACACCCTGAGCTGATCAGAGGTGAAGGGCTGTGGCTTCCGCCTGGTCAGGTTTGGCAACTCCTCCCTGCTTCCTGAACGTCTCTCTCTCCAACCCCACCCCCCGCCCCCCGCCACTCAGTCTGATTCCTCAACTTTGCCTTTGATGTTCAGGGCTCCTAGATACCCATATACGATCAATTCACTTATTTCTTCGGGTCTTTGTTGTAAGAGGGACATAGAAAGCCTCTGACTACTCTGCCATCTTGGCCCGGTCTCCAATTTTATTTTTTTTAAATAGATTTTCTTTTAGGGGAGAACAGTTTTAGGTTTCAGAAAATTGTGCAGAAAGTGCAGAGAGTTCCCAAACACTCCCTACCCCCTGCACATTTTTTCTCCTGTTAACACCTTGCATTCCTGTGATGAATCTATTGATACGTTATTATTAACTAAAGTCCATATTTACCGTTAGGGTTCACTCTTCTGTTGTGCGGTCATATCGTTTTGACAAATGCATAATGTGCTGTATCCATCATTATAGTATCATACAGAGTAGTTTCATTGCCCTAAAAATGCCTGTGCTCCACCTCTTCATCCTCTCACCCTCCCCCGAACCCGCGAAACCACTGATGTTTTCATTTTCATTGTCTGTATAGTTTTTCTTTTCTAGAATGTCATATAGTTGAAATCATACAGCATGTAGCTTTTTCAGACTGGTTTCCTTCACTTAGCGGTATGCATTGAAGGTTCCTCCATGTCTTTTCATAGCTTGGTAGCTCATTTCATCACTGAATAATACTCCATTGTAAGGATGCACCACAGTTGGTTTCTTCATTCATCTGTTGAAGGACACCTTGGTTGCCTTCAGTTTTTAGCAATTATTAATAAAGCTGCTATAAACACTCGTGTGTAATTTTTTATGTGGACAGGAGCTTTCAACTTCCTTGGGTAAACCCAGAAGCAGGTTTGCTGGGTTGTATGGTAAGCCTATGTTTAGCTTTGTAAGGAACTGCCAGGCTGTCTTCCAAAGTGACTATATCATTTTGCACTCCCACCAGCAATGACTCAGAGTTCCTGTTGCTCCACATCCTGGCCAGCGTTTGGTGTTACCAGTGTTTTGGATTTTAGCTATTCTAGTATGTGTATAGTGGTATCTCATTGTTTTAATTTACAATTCTCTGATGATATATGATGTTGAGCTTTTTTGCCAGCTGTATGTCTTCTTTGGAGAGGTATCTGTTCATATCTTCTGCTTATTTTGTAATTGGATTGTTTGCTTTCTTGTTGTTGAGTTTTAAGAGTTCTTTGTATGTTTTGGATACAAGTCCTTTATCAGACATGTGTTTTGCAAATACTTTCTCCCAGTCTGTGGCTTGACTTTTCATTCTCTTAAGTGTGCTTTGTAGCAGGAGTTTTTAATTTTAATGAAGTCCAACTTATCAGTTTTTTCTTTTATGAATCATGCTTTTGATGCGTATCTAAAAAGTAATTTCCAAACCCAAGGTCACCTAGATGTTCTCCTGTGTTATCTTCTAGAAGCTGTATTATTTTGTGTCTTGTATTTAGGTCTATGAGCCATTTTGAGTTAATTTTTGTGAAAGATGTAAGCTGTGTCATATTTATGTTTTTGCATGTCGGTGTTCATTTGTTCCAGCACCATTTGTTGAAAAGACTGTCCTTTCACTGCTGAATTGCCTTTGCTCCTTTTGTCAAACATCAGTTGACTATATTTGTGTGGGTCAATTTGTGGAGTCTATTCTGTTTCACTGATCTATTTTCCTATATTTTCATCAATACCACACTGCCCCGATCACTATAGCTTTAGAGTAACTCCGGAAGTAGGGTAATGCCAGTCCTCCAACTCTATTCTGCATTATTCTGTTGGCTATTCTTGGTCTTTTGCCTTTATAAATCAGTTTGTCAATATCCACAAAATAGCTTGCTGGGATTTTGTTTGGGATTGCACTGAATGTGTAGATCAAGTTGGGAAGAAGAATTGCAATCTTAATAATATTAATCTTCCTATCCATGAATGCCCTGGTGGCAGAATGGTTAAGAGCTAGGCTGCTAACCAAAAGGTCAGCAGTTCAGATCCACCAGCTGCTTCTTGGAAACCCCTTGGGGCAGTTCTTCTCTGTCCTATAGGGTCGCTATGAATCAGAATCTACTCAACGGCAATGGGTTTGGTTTGGTTTCGTTATCCATGAATGTGGAATATCTCTCCATTTATTTAGAAATTTCTTTTCCTTCACCAGAGTCTTATAGTTGTCCTCATATAGGTCTTGTCCATATTTTGTTAGGTTTGTACCTAAGTATGTCATTTCTTTTAGTGCTGATGTAAATGGTATTATGTTTTGACTTTAAAATTCTAGTTTTGACTTTTGTATATTAACTTTGTACCCTGAAACTTTGCTATAATCACTTATTAGTTCCAAGTATTTTTTTGTCCATTCTTTGGATTTTCTAGATAAACAATCATACCATCTGCAAAGACAGTTTTATTTCTTTCTTCCCAATCTGTATGCCTTTTATTTCCTTTTCTTGTCTAATTGCATTAGCTAGAGCTTACAATACAATGTTGAATAGGAGTGGTGAGAGGGGACATCTTTGTCTTGTTCCTGATCTTAGGGGGAAAGCATCTAGTTTCTCCCCATTAAGTATTATGTTAGCTGTAGGTTTTTGTAGATGTTTTTTATTCAGTTTAAAAGCTTCCCTTCTATTCCCAGTTTGCTGAGAGTTTTTATCATGGATGGGTGTTGGATCTTGTCAAATGATTTTTCCGCATTTATTGGTATGATCATATGATTTTTCTTTAGCCTGTTGATGTGAAGAATTATATTAATTGATTTGCAAATGTTGAATGAGCCTTGCATACCTACGATAAATCCCGCTTGCTCATGGTGTATAATTCTTTTTATACATTGTTGAATTCAATTTGCTAATATTTTGCTGAGGATCTTTGCATCTATGTTCATGAGAGATATTGGTCTATAGTTTTCTTTCCTCGTCATGTCTTTGTCTGGTTTTGGTTTTAGGACAATACTGGCTTCATAGAATGATTTAGGTAGTGTTCCCTCCTCTTCTATTTTTTGCAAGCGTTTTAGAAGGGTTGGTATTAATTATTCTTTAAGTATTTGGTAGAATTCACTAGTGAAACCGTCTGGGCCTGGTACTTTCTATTTTGGAAGGTTATTTGTTGTTGATTAATTTTCTTTAATAGATGTAGGACTGCTCAGATTGTCTATTTCTTCTCTTATGAGTTTTGGTAGCTTATGTCTTTCTAGAGATTGGTCCATTTCATCTAAGTTATCAAATTTGTGGGCATAGAGTTGTTCATAGTCTTCCTTTATGATCCTTTTAATGTCCATGGGGAGTTCCGATGGTGCAGTGGTTAAGAGCTAGGCTGCTAACCAAAAGGTCAGCAGTTTGAATCTACCAGCTGCTCCTTGGAAACCCTATGGGGCAGTTCTACTCTGTCCTATAAGATTGCTATGAGTTGGAATTGATTAAACAGCAGCGGGTTTGGTTTGGCTTGGTTTTTGGTTTTAATGTCGATGCGATCAGTTGTGAAGGCCCCTCTTTCATTTCTGATATTAATAATTTGTGTCTTCTTCTTTTTTTCTTGGTTAGTCTGCCTAGAAGTTTATCAATTTTATTGATCTTTTCAAAGAACCAGCTTATAGTTTCATTGATTTTTCCTATTCCTATTTCAACTTTATTGACTTCTGCTCTAAGTTTTATTATTTATCTTCTTCTGCTTACTTTGGTTTTTTTTTTTTTTTTTTTCAACTTTGGGTTTAATTTGCCCTTCTTTTTCAGATGTCCTAAGGTAAAATCTTGGATTGATTTTAAACTTGTCTTCTTTTCTAGTGTGTGCATTCAGTGCTATACATTTTCCTCTAAGCACTGCTATCTTAGTTATCTAGGGTTGCTGTAACAGAAATGCCACACGTGGATGGCTTTTACAAACGATTATTTGTTCTCTCACAGTTTAGGAGGCTAGAAGTCTGAATTCAGGGTTCTAGCTCCCAGGGATGCTTTCTCTCTCTGTTGGTTCTGTGGGAAGGTCCTTGTCATCAATTTTCCCCAGGTCAAGGAGCTTCTCAGCGCAGAGACCCCAGTTCCAAGGGATGTGCTCCACTCCCAGTGCTTCTTTCTTGGTGGCATTGTCAGTGGCATGAGGTCCACCCGTCTCTCTGCTCGCTTTTCCCTTTTATATCTCAAAAGATATTGACTCAGCATACAACCTAATCCTGTAGATTGTGTACTGCCACATTAACATAATTTCCTCTAATCCTGACTCATTTACATTGTAGAGGTTAGGATTTGCAACACATAGGTAATCACGTCAGATCACGAAATGGAGGACAACCACACAGTACTAGGAATCATGGCCTAGCCAAGTTGGCACGCATTTTAGGGGAACACACTTCAATCTATAACAACTGCATTCACTGCATGTCACAATTTTTTTTAAATTTTATTTATTTTGTTGTTGTTGTTGAGAATATATACAGCAAAACATACACCAAGTCAACAGTTTCTGCATGTACCATTTAGTGACATTGATTACATTCTTTGAGTTGTACAACCATTCTCACCCTCCTTTTCTGAGTTGTTCCTCCCTCATTAACGTTAACTCACTGCCCCCTGAGGTTCTAATCTTTCAAGTTGCTGTTGTCAATTTGATCCCATATAGCTCTTACAAGAGCATAAGCCTCAAGGCATACATTTTTTACTAGTTAAGCTAAACTACTATTGTTTGGTTTTAAGTAGACTTCAGGGGACATTTCTGGCTTAAAGTTTAAAGACGATCTCAGAGCAGTATTTTCAGGGATTCACCCAACTTTCATGGCTCCAGGAAGTCTGGAATCCAGGAGAATCAGAAGTTCTGTTATGCATTTTCCCACTTTTGATCAGGATTCTTCTATGGAATCTTTCATCAAAATGTTCAGTAATGTTAGCCAGGCACCATCCATTTCTGGTCTCATGGCAAAGGAGGCAGTCGTTCATGGAGGCAATTAGCCACATCTTGCATATCCTTCTATTCCTGACTCTTCTTCCTCTGTTGCTCCAGGCAAATAGAGTTCAATTGTTGTGACTTGGATGGCTGCTTGCAAGCTTTTAAGACCCCAGGCACTGCACAATGAACTAGGAGGTAGAACAGGAGCACCAAATGGGATGTCCCGTGAAACCATGACCCTAAATCTCCAAACCAAGAAACCAAACCCCTGAGATTTTTGACTGTACATAAGCAGCCTCAGCAGCTACTCTTTTTTTGTCATTGTTATAAATATATCTATGTCACAACTTTTGCCACTTCAACTTTTTACAGGTGTTCAATTTATTGACAGCAATTACAATAATTGACCGTCCAACCCTACCCTTAATCAATGTGGTATTTCCATCACTGTTACCCTCCCTTTTCCCCATCCCCCCACCCCTGTTGTTGTTAGGCGTTGTCGAGTTGGTTCCAATTCATAGCAACCCTGTGTATGAGGGAACAAAACACTGCTCAGTCCTGCGCCATCCTCACAATCGTTGTTATGCTTAAGCCTATTGTTGCAGCCACTGTATCAATCCATTTCGTTGAGGGTCTTCCTTTTTTTTGCCTGACCTCTACTTTAGCAAGCATGATATCCTTCTCCAGGGACTGATCCCTCCTGATAACATGTCCAAATCACGTGAGACGTAATCTCGCTATCCTTGCTTCTAAGGAGCATTCTGATTGGACTTCTTCCAAGACAGATTTGTTCATTCTTTTGGAAGTCCATAGTATACTCAATATTCTTCCCCAACACCACAATTCAAAGGCATCAATTCTTTTTTGGTCTTCCTTATTCATTGTCCAGCTTTCACATGCATATGTGGCAATTGAAAATACAATGGCTTGGGTCAGGTGCACCTTAGTCTTCAAGATGACATCTTTAATTTTCAACAATTTTAAAGAGGTCTTTTGCAGCAGATTTGCCCAGTGCAATGGGTCTTTTGATTTCTTGACTGCTGCTTCCATGGGTGTTGATTGTGGATCTAAGTAAAATGAAATCTTTGACAATTTCAATTTTTTCTCCGTTTATCATGTTGTTGCTTATTGGTCCAGTTGTGAGCGTTTTTGTTTTCTTTATGTTGAAGTGTAATCCGTCCTGAAGGCTGTGGTCTTTGGTCTTCATCAGTAAGTGCTTCAAGTCCTCTTCACTTTCAGCAAGCAAGGTTGGGTCATCTGTATAATGCAAGTTGTTAATGAGTCTTCCTCCAATCCTGATGCCCTGTTCTTCTTCATATAGTCCAGCTCCTTGCAATATTTGCTCAGCATACAGATTAGATAAGAATGGTGAAGGATTACAACCCTGATCACAACTTTCCTGACTTTAAACCACACAGTATCCCTTTGTTCTATTCGAACGACTGCCTCTTGATCCATGTACAGGTTCCTCATGAGCACGATTAACTGTTCTGGAATTCCTGTTCTTCACAATGTTATCCATAATTTGTTATGATCCACACAATCAAATGCCTTTGCATAGTCAATAAAACACAGGTAAACACCTTTCTGGTATTCTCTGCTTTCAGCCAGATCCGCCTGACATCAGGAATGATATCCCTCATTCCACATCCTCTTCTGAACTGGGCTTGAATTATTGGCAATTCCCTGTCAATACACTGCTGCAGCTGCTTTTGTATGAGTCTTTTGATTGATCTTTTTGAATGACGTTCAGCAAAATTTTACTTGCGCGTGATATTAATGATACTGTTCGATAATTTCTACATTTGGTTGGATCACCTTTCTCTGGAGTAGGCATAAATGTGGATCTCTTCCAGTTGGTTGGCCAGGTAGCTGTCTTCCAAATTTCTTGGCATAGATAAGTGAGCATTTCCAGCACTGCATCCATTTGTTGAAGCACCTCAGTTGGTATTTTGTCAATTCCTGGAGCTTTGTTTTTCACCAATGCCTCCAGCGCAGCTTAGACTTCTTCCTTCAGTACCATCAGTTCCTGATCATATGCTACCTCCTGAAATGGGTGAATATTGACCAATTCTTTTTTGTATAGTGACTCTGTTCATTCCTTCCATCTGCTTTTGATGCTTCCTGCGTCGTTTAATATTTTCCGCATAGAATCCTTCAATATTGCAACTTGAGAGTTGAATATTTTCTTCAGTTCTTTCAGCTTGAAAAATGCCAAGCGTGTTCTTCCCTTTTGGTTTTCTATCTCCAGGTCTTTGTACATTTCATTGTAATACTTTACTTTGTCTTCTTGTGCCACCCTTAGAAATCTTCTGTTCAGCTCTCTTACTTGATCATTTCTTCCTTTCACTTTAGCTACTCAATGTTTCAAGAGCAAGTTTCAGATTCTGTTCTGACATCCTTTTGGTATTTGAATACCCATGGCATAGCTTCCAGCATCATAGCAACATGCAATGCCCCACAGTATGACAAACTGACTGAAACGTGGGGGTCCTGCCCCTGGTAACCACTAATAAACTTTCTTCTCAATATATTTGCCTTTTCTTGTCTTTTTGTATAAGTGAGGTCATACAATATTTATCCTTTTGTGATTGAGTTATCTCATCCAGCATAATGTCTTCCATCTCCATCCATATTGTAGCATGTATCAAGACTTCATTTCTCCTACTGGCCAAGTAGTATTGCATTGTATGTATGTACCACATTGTGTTTATCCATTCATCTGTTGATGGTTTATCTTTCTCCATCCTATTACTTTTAATCTAGCTGTGTCTTTTATATTTAAAGCGAGTTTCTTATAGACAACCTATAGTTGAGTCTTGTTTGTTTTTTTAATCCACTCTGATAGTCATGTCTTTTAATTGGTATATTTAGACTATTCACATTTAAGTTATTATAGATATAACTGAATTAATATCTACCATATTTATAATTGTTTTCTGTTCGTTGCCCTTGTTCTTTGTTTCTTTTTTCTCTTCCACTCTTTTTTTGCTTTCTCTGGTTTTAACTGGGCATTTTGTATGATTTCATTTCCTTTCTCCCTTAGCATATTGAGTATACTTCTTTAAAAAAAATTTTACAGTGGTTTCCCTAGAGTTTGCAGTATCCATTTACAACTAATCTAAGTTCACTTTCAAATAACACTATACTGCCTCATCCTTTATAACACTGCTGTCATACATTTCCCTTATCTATAAGCTATAATCATCCAATATATTGTTGCTATTATTGTTTTAAACAAACTGTTGTCTGTAAGATCAGTTAAGAATAAGAAATGTAAAGGATTTTAATTTACCTTCGTTATCCCTTCTCGAATGCGCTTTCTTTATTTATGTAGATCTAAGGTTCTGACTTGTATCATTTTTTTCCTTAAGAACTTCTTTTAACATTTCTTACAAGGTAGGTCTACTGATGACAAATCCTCTTAATTTTTTGTTTGTCTGAGAAAGTCTTTATTTCTCCTTTGCTTTTGAAGAATAATTTCACTAGATACAGAATTCTTGGCTGGTGGGTTTTTTTTTTCCCTTTAAAATAGTTTAAATATTTAGCTCCAATCTCTTCTTTTTTATTTAATTTTAATCTTGTATTTTATTTAACTCAATATTATCATTTCAACGTGTAATCAATATAAACACATTAATGAGCTATATACACACTTTTTTTGTACCAAGTCTTCGAGATCCAGTATGTATCTTACATGTACAGTGCATCTCAGTTTGGACTAGCCACTATCCAAGTGTGCCGTAGCCAACTGTGTCTGCCATATTGGTCAGCGTAGCTCTAGGGAAGTCTTGCTCCAACAATTACACACTCAGTGCAATTGACACATATCTCTTCTGCTTACAGCTCATTGGCCAAAGCTGGTCACGTGGCTCTGCCAACCACAGGGAACCGGCAAGGGCACACCTACCACATACCTTAAAGCAAAGAGGTGGGAATATTTGGGAAGCAGCAATACTGACCAGCATGCCCTCTTTGGGCAACACTGCTCTTCAGCAGGGTATCCCACGAGTTGGTCCTTCCTCCATTATGAACGTCTTTGGGTCCAGCATTCTGTTTTGGCTTGGCTTTGTTCTTCACTTGGCCATGAGGACTGGGAGACAGATATGCCAAATCTTGCTGTAGATAACACAGAAGACACTGGTGCCATGGTCTTTTTTAAAAAATAAAAAATTCCTGGAAGTGGGAGGTGAATACTAACAAATTGAGGTAACTGGGCAAGCCAAAGGCTTAGAGGCTCAAGAAGCAAGAGGAGGAGGTATTTGTGATCATTAGGGTTGTGTGTCAGCTTGGCTGGGCCATGATTCTTAGTGGTTTGGCAGTTCTGATGTAGTTTGGCAGTCGTATAATGATGTGATCACTTCCATGATGAGATTGGAGATAATGTGATCACCTCCATGATGGAATCTAATGTGAGTTGCCAGTCAGTTGAAAGGGAGTTTCCTTGGGCGTGTGGCCTGCATTGAATGTAAGTGGATACTCTGGAAAGGCTTGTAGGCTTTTGCTCACTCTGGATCCTGCAGCTGGCTTCTGTTCATCTGACCTACAGTTCTTAGGACTTGAGCTAGAGCTTTCCTGCGGTCTTGGGATTTGTTGGTCTTCACAGCCTGTGAGCAAGAGCCCTGCTTGCTGACCTGCCAATCTCAAGTTCTCCATCCCCTGTCACTATCTGAATCAGAAGCCTCCAGCCTGAACCACAGATTTGGGGTGTTCCAGCCTCTACAACTGCTTGAGTCATTTCCTAGATATAAATCTCTCTCTATATATATTATTATACACTTGACTGGTTTTGGTTCTCTAGAGAACCCAGCCTAAGACAGAATTTGGTACCGAGAGAGTAGGGTGCTGCTCTAACAGATACCTAAAATGTGGAAGCAGTTTTGAAACTGTGAATGGATAGAGGCTGGACAAGTTTTAAAGTGCCTAATAGTAAAAGCCTAGATTGCCTTGAAGAGACTGTGGAATTATAGACATAAGAGACAATTCTGCTGAGGACTCAGAAGGAAGTGAGGAGAGCTGTTACACTGGAGACAGTGCAGATGGCGAGAAGTAGCAGCAGAAAAATGGCAGTAGAACCAGGAAACCAGCATGAGATAGCGCTGGAGCAGAAGCATAGAGCGAGAGAGCTGAGTGTCTGCGCAGGAGGCTTCCTGGAAGAGTGGGGTGCCTCCGAGCACTTACTGGTGGAGTAAGGCTTGCTGACCCACAGAGCAAGAGAGCTGAGTACCTTCCAGCCAAAGTTTCCTGGTGAAGTAGGGTGACTCCAGGTACTTATTGGTGGAACTAGAGTATTTTAACACTTGCCCCAGCAGGGCAGACAAAGGCGGTGAGGCCCAAGGGGCTGAGAGGCCAAGTAACCAGGAAGCAGAAGCTGGAGAGACAAGAAACACATGAAGCAGAGCTGTCTCGGTCTCAAAGGGTAGGGATATGACCTCTAGGGCTTCAAAGGGTGGACCACTCAGATGGACTAGGAGAATGGGGTCACCTAAAGCTGAGGGAGCATAGTTGCTGTCCCAGTGGGTCTGGAAGGTAGAGCTGAAGCCCAGGGCCAAGGGGCCTCCACTCAGAATCCAGAGACCATGGCCAATACCTTGAGTCTGGAGGGCAGGGCCATTATCTAAATGGTCTCAGAAAACAGAGGATTATTTTCAATCCTTGAGGGCTAATGTAATGTGTTCTGCTGACTTGCTTGGTGCCTCATCTCTTCTTTCCCTCCAATTTCTCCCATTTGTAATGGAAATATCTAGCTTGTGCCTGTTCCATCATTCTATTCTGGAAGCAGATTACTTGTGTTCTAGATTTCACAGGTGAAGAAGAATTTCTGGATTTTGGACTTGGAGTTGGTTTAAGACTTTTGCTGTGATATGATTGGGTTAATGTGTTATACATGTGACAAGGATATGACATTTTAGGAGTCAAAGGGTAGAGTATTATGGATTGAATTGTGTCCCCCAAAATGTATGTCAACTTGATTAGTCTATGATTCCCAGTATTGTGTGATTGTCCACCATTTTGTCATCTGATGTAATTTTCCTATATGTTGTAAATCCTACCTGTATAATGTTAACGAAGCAAGATTAGAGGCACTTATGTTAATGAGGTAGGAAACAATCTACAAGATTAGGTTATACCTTGAGTCAATCTCTTGAGATATAAAAGAGAGAAACGAGCAGAGAGATGGGGAAACTCATACCATGAAGAGAGCAACTCTGGGAGCAGAGTGCGTCCTCTGGAGCCAAGGTTCCTGCTCTGAGAAGCTCCTTGACCACGGGAAAATTGATGACAAGGACTTTCCCCCAGAGCCAGCAGACAAAGAAAGTCTTCACCTGGAGCTGGCACGCTAAATTGGGACTTCTAGCATCCTAGACTGTGGAAGAATAAATCTCTATTTGTTAAATCCATCCACTTGTGGTATTTCTGTTATAGCAGCACTAGATATCTAAGACAGTATTCATGGGGCAGATGGATTTTCCACTCATTCTTTACATTTGCTGACACCTTTAGCTTCCTTTATGGTTGCCTTCTTGCTGGAGTTCTTAGAGTTCCCATCCCCCACCACTTATGACACCACAAGTAGGAGGCTAGGAACACGATGACTGCCTATTGAACTCTATAAACTGTAAGGTGATGTGCAATGATTATTATTTTTTATGCTGGAAGCTCTTGGAGGGCTGGTCTGTGACTTATTCTTCCTTGAATCCCTCATAAGCCCAAACACCAAACCCATTGCTGTGGAGTAGATTCCAACTGATAGCAACCCTATAGAACAGAGTAGAACTGCCTCATAGGGCTTCCAAGGAGAGGCTGATGGATTCAAACTGCTGACCTTTTGGTTAGCAGCTGAACTCTTAACCACTATGCCACTACGGTTCCTGAATCCCTCCTACTACCTGGTATATAGTAGATGCTCGATAAACTTCTGAATCCAATCTCTTTTTGTTTGCATATTTTCTTAAGATAAGTCCAATATAATTCTTATCTTTGTTTCTTTACAGGTGAGATGTTTTTCCCCCCTCTGGCTTCATTCAAGGTTTTACCTTTGTCTGCAGTCTGAGTATGATATGCCTAGGTATAAAGTTTTTGGTATTTCTTCACGTGTTCTCTGAGCTTCCTGGTTCTGTGGTTTGGTGTCTGTCAGCAATTTTGGAAAATTCTCAGCCAGTCTTACTTCCAATATGTCTTCCATTTATTTTTGTCTTTCTTCTTCTTCTAGTATTCCCATTATGCATATGTTACACTTTTTAAAATTGTCCTACAATTCTTCAGTATTCTGTTTTTCTTTCTTTTTTTTTTCCCCCCAGTCTTTTTTTCTGTTTGCTTTTCAGTTTGGGAAGTTTCTCTTGGCATATCTTCAAGGTCACTGATTCTTTCCTTGGTTGTGTTCAGTCTACCGATGAGCTCATCAAAGGCATTCTTCATTTCCATAACAGTGTTTTTTAAAATTTCTGGCTTTTTTTAATTCTCTCTGCTTACATTACTCATCTTGCATGTGGTCCACTTTTTCCACTAGAGTTGTTAGCGTATTAATCATAGTTATTTAAAATTTCCAGCTTGATAATCGCAAATATCAGCCAGATGTGAATGTGGCTCTGATGCTTGTCCTGCCTCTTCAGAATATGTTTTTTGCTTTTTAGCATGCCTTGTAATTTTTGCTGAAAGCTAGATATGATATATCAGGTAAAAGGAATTGAGATTCTTTTAGCTGCAATCCCCTGTAAAACTCTGTTGATGTTTACGTAGTGGTAAGGTATGAGGAGAGAGGAAGTGTTCTATAATTCTATGATTATGTCTCCCTCTTTTAGTGAGCCTGTGCCCCTGGGTTATGACCTTCACAAGTGCTTCTCAGCTTTTTTCCTTCACCCCTTAGGTGGACCAGGAAGGCTAGAAGGGGCTACAGTTGGGTATTTTCCTTGCCCCATTTCAAAGGCTAGAAGGCAACTGGAGTTGATGATCCCTTTCTCCCACAAGGAAAAGGCTAAAGAGAGTTGGAGTTGTGTATTTCCGTTTCTCCACTTTGGTTAGCCAGTACCAGTTGTCATCAAGGCAGTTCCAACTCATGGTAATCCCGTGTGTGTCAGAGTAGAGCTGTGTTCCATAGGTGTTTTTTTTAGTGGCTGATTTTTGAAGTAGATCACCATGCCTTTCTTTTATGAGGCATCTGGATGGACTAGAACCTCCAACTTTTTAGTTAACAGCTGAGCTCATTAACCTTTTACACTACACAGGGACTCCCCACTTTAGTTAGGCTCTGATACAACCCATATTGATTAAGCTTTCGTAAAGTAATATCATTTGAGGGCAGGCTGTTAAGAACAGAGAACTATTTCACAATTGCTACTTTTCCCCTCCTCCTTCAGGAATCATGAGGGGGTTTGTTTCTCTGAGATTCACAGTCAGAAACTGGTAGGGCTCCTGGAGTTAAAACTCATGAAAACATGTCCCCCTCTCCCCCTAAGGCTGGGCTTCCAGGAGTTTTTATCTTTCAAGATAGTCCATACTTGTCTTCAGCAATTAGTCAATTACTCTTTTCAGTATTTCTACCCGATGCTGAGTCTAGTAAGTCTCTGCTTCTAGTAAGCAGTGATTCTCTGTATCAGCCTGTCTATCTCTCTAGTTCTCTCTGCTGGATCTGAGAAACTTATAAGTGCTCAGTAGTCACATGTGGTTAGTGGCTCCCTTATTGGACATACAGCCCTAAGGCATTGAAATGAACCAACCTCAGCTATGTGCAATAACATAATGAATTTTACAGATATAATGTAGAGTGAAAAAACAAAATAGAAAATAACATATGTGATATGATTCCATTTAAAGTTCAAGAAGAAGCAAAATTAAATCATGTTGTTTGTGGTTGACATATAATAGGTAAAACTGTATTTAAAAAAGCAAGGAAATTATTATCATAAAAGTCAAGTTAGTGGTTACCTATAGGGGTCAGAGAGAGGATTGTGATTGCAAGGGGGTACACTGGGGGCATCTTGGACACTAACAGTGTTCTTTCCTGACATAAATGGTATTACATGGTGTTTGCTTTATGATCATCAAACTGATCATTTATGTTTTATGTACTTTATGTACATTTCAGTTCTCAAAAAGATGAATAGGGCAAAGAGTCAAATGACTTCACTTGCAGCCCTGACATAGTTCCATGTGGGGCTTTCATAATGAGATTTGGGAAAAGAGCAGAGGAAATGGCAGTTCTGCCAATCTTGGTGCCACCCAGAGTTGAATTCTAACAGGGACTTTGTGATCTAGAGAGTAAGCATTAAATATATGATTTGGTGGGAAGAGTGGATAGGGATTTGTGGGGTGGGGATAGCAGAGGGAGAAGCAGGGAGATGGAGACAAAGGAGGACATGAGAAGAAAGGTTTGAATGAAAACAGAGAAGAGGTCACCATCCCTGAATTAAATACAAATTAGAGTATTTAGGTGGTACCATCACCCTGGTTCCTCCCACATGTAATAGTCCTATGTAGCAAATAGTTGTAGTTAGTTTGCATTAGATCCACAAATAACCTTTTCATTTTCCAGAATTCTCAGTGACAATCATTTGACCGAATTACGTAAGGATTCATTTGAAGGCCTGCTATCCCTCCAGTATTTGTAAGTTAGTTAATCATATTTATTTCTGAGTTTTTAGTTACATATAAAATGAATAAGGAGCTTGGATTAGATAATCTCTAAATTTTTTCCAGCAATGTAAGTCTGCAGTTCTGTAAGTCTATAGGGTCGCAGCCCATCTCTAGCATTAAATATTTCCTGTGCATTTCCAATTTTAATTATAGAGACAAGATACAGATAGAAAAAAATCTTTAGTTGTAGAGGAAAAGTGGTAATAAGATCTGAATAATTATAGACACCCATATGAACTTTGTTTTATAAATGTCCATATACAATCTGTTTATATTTAGTCTACAGCCTATGGTCTGTTTTTATAGCGCCCATAAACTAAGAACGATTTTTGCATTTTTAAAGGGTTGTAAAAGAAAGAAAGAACGAGTATGAGACAGAGGCTGTCTGTGGCTGGCAAAGCCTAAAGTATTCAGTATCTGGCCTTACAGAAAACATTTGAAAAAGTTTGTTTAATAGAACAAAAGGAATTAAATTTAACCTCTGTTTGTTGTCTAAAGGACAAGAAAATATAGAATATGTACACTAATTTGAATATCATTAACCCAAAATTTTTTGATAATTTGATTGAATTAAGTTAACATATAAATATTAAATATTTAATGAAACAGTTGAGATATGTAAACAATATTATAAAGGACATATCTAGCTACCAAGGACTGGTGTTAAGGATTTCAGTGCAAGAATTGTTTTACCATATTACAAATAAATGTTTAAAATGATGGTTAAGTAGTGTAGCTAGAAGTGTTCACACTAAGTAAACATATCAGAAATACCCCTAACCGTTGGCTAAATACAAAATAAAAATCTCTCCAGCCCTTTTGCCAAGGAAGGAATAATTGCATGGTATTTATATCTATTTATAGACAAGGAGATACTATGTCTTTTGCTATGAAATCTTGGTTTTTATCCTTTGTCCATGAAACCTAGAGTTGTGTGCGTCAGTAATCCTTATTAAGCTATTTGATGATGCTCTTTAGCAAATGGATTCTTCTTACAAGTTTAGCAGGCTTAAGAGAATTGGGGATAAAAAGCCTCACATGATACTAAAAGTAGTCCTTTGGATTATCAAACCTTATAGGCCTTAGTGGGACGACCAGTTTTGCATTGATCTTCTTGGACACCTCTGGCATCTGGGCTCCCAGACCTTGCAAAGATGATCTGGAAAAAAACAAATGAGAGAACTGCTCAATGGAGCAGGCCCTTCCTTACTTCTACTTTGAAATACTTTGTAAGCTAGTTGTATTCTCATTCATTAAAAAAAAGTCAATCAATAAAAAAGTTAAAAACAGTATGCCAAGCACTGTGCCTAGGGCTGGTGGTACAAAGATGTGTAAGACAGGGCTCCTAACCTTCTAGAAACTCCTGATGTGGCAGGGGAAGCAAACACATAAACTCGAACCATAACACAATAGGCTCTAAGTGGAGGACTAAGTGCTGCAGAGCCATGAAGTGATAAAAGTAAACTTTGTAAATAGTCATTTTCCTTTCTGTCGCCTTAGCTATTCATTCTTTTAATAAATAATTGAGGTTGCTTTATGTCCATCTATCAGTTTTAAACATTGTAGGCAATGCACATGAGCAAGACCTCGTCTATGCTTTCAAGGAATTTACACTCAGGGGAAATGGGATACAAAGATAACTATATTAAAAAGAAGAAATAGATATGGGCACTGAGAGGTATAAATTGTTTCTGGAGCACAGAGTAGGGAGCAAAGACTTTCAGTTGGATCAGGGAAGATGTCACTAGAGAAATGCCATTTGAACTGGGTGTTTAAGGGCCATTGGGTATCATCAGACAGACATCTTGGGAAGAATATTCTAAGATTGCAAAAGGAGGGTGGGAGAAAGGCAAAACACAGGAAGTGGAATGTTGGTTTGAAGAATGTCATGAGTACCTTTGGGTAAACGTAGGGAGAGTTGGAGATTGGAGCCAGATCTTCTAGGCTTTGAATGCCAACTAAGGAGTCATCATGGGGAACCATGTTATCACAGCAATGCTCTAGGACAAGTGGTTCTCAAACTTTAGTCTGCGTCAGAATCAGGGCTTGTTGAAGCACAGATTCTGGGCTTCACCCTCATAGTTACTGATTTAGTAGGTCTAGAGTAGGGCTAAGAATTTGCTTCTTCAGTAAGTTCCCAGGTAATGGTGCTCTTTGAGAACCACTGCTGGAGAGTTAATAATCTACGTGCAGGATGGATTAGAAAGGGAGAGCCTAGAGTTGAGACACCAGTCAGAAGATAGCTACACCCATCCAGGTAAAAAGTGAAGGACTAATGTGGGGTAAATGGAAATAAAAGGGTTAACTATAGTCAAGAATGGGTGTTTTCAAACAAAAATCCAGTTCTATGTTGTGTTTTTCATGTGCCACCACTGTACAACTGTAGCAGTTGCATTTATGGAACATTAAGGCAGTATGAAACCAAACATAAATTTCTATTAATATGATAAGAATATTATTCTAAATTAGTTCAAGATTATGTATTTATTAGAGGAGTAACTCCCTTTCAAATTAAGTCAAAGGGTATCTTTTATTTCATCTGGTATTGAGCTGGCCTAGAAAAAGAGAACTAAGCCAGGAAGGTGTCTAAATGTGAGAATATTCCTTTTAATATTATAGATTATAATTATACTGACGAATAAAAGCTTTAAGCTCATCGAATATAGACTTTGATGTGACCACAAAAGATCATCTAATCAATTGTCCTACTCTCAGGAAAGAGTACTTCCAAAATCTATGAAGATCCATAGCTGTAGATTTTACTTATGAAGGTGAGACTCTTAGGAGAGGTGAGGGCAGGGTTAGGGGCCTTGGAAGGTTTAGATAACAATCACTAAGGTTTAGAGTTTAGGCAAAAGCTTATTCAGTATTATTCTGAACTCTGCCATTTATTCCTACTAATTTAATATCTGATAGTTAATTGAGGCAATATTTTTCTTTTACTTTTCCTAGAGATTTATCCTGCAATAAAATACAGTTTATTGAAAGACGTACATTTGAATCACTACCTTTTTTGAAGTTTATGTAAGTTACAAATAGAACTTAATTATATTTAGAATTTTTATAAAACCTAATTGTAAATCTTTTTGCTATTCATTTTAAAATATTAAAGTTTTATTAGTGGAAAGCTACTAAAGTTATGTAGCAAATCCTTTTCAGCTCTAGCAAAGATTAGTGTGAGAATTATTATACGGATAAGAGTAAATCATTCTAGAGCAGTGGTTCCCGTCTGGGGTGATTTGCACCCAGGGGACATTTGCAGTGTCTGGAGAGACTTTTGGGGATCACAACTGTGACTGTGCTTCTGACATCCTAGTGGGAAGATGCCAGGGATGCTGCTAAGCATCCTACAATGCACAGAGCAGCCCTCACAGCAAAAAAAATTGTTGTTGTTGTTGTTACTAGTTTCCGTTGAGATGGCTGTGATTCATGGCGACCCCCATGTACAACAGAACCAAGTGTTGCCTGGTCCCGTGCTATCTTCATGATCATTGGAACAAAAATTTACCTAGCCCAAAATGTCAATAGTGCTAAGGTTGGTTCTAGAGAAATAACCATCACTTAATCTAAGTTTTATCATTTACTGTTTTGTACCTAATGCACCATATGTATAAATATGTAAGTATAAATTATAAGCAAATATCTTCCATGATGAGATTTCCTTAGTATCTGGAGGAAGTATTGAAGTTACTTTTCACCATAGATAAATTAGAATCATTGCCAAAGGATGGATGTTCTGAAATAATTTTTTTTTCTCTTGCTTGTGTCTGTTTTTGTAGAAATCTTCGCTGCAATTTAATCATAGAAGTTGGCTTTGGAACATTTCAGGCCTGGCATGGGATGCAGTTTTTACACAAGATGTAAGTGAAAGAGAAGATGGATACATGTAAAGAGATCATTTATGTGTGAAAACATCACACAGTATCATTTAGCTGGATATATAACCCAGTACAAATTCTGAAACACGTATGTCTTAAGATCGGTTTTTTTTCGAATGAGGAAACTAAACAAAGAGGCCAAGAGACTTGTCTAACTCAAACGTGGCATGCTCTGCTTTTCCTAGTACTAATCTTTGGCACGGGCGTTAAAAGTCACCCAGCCAGTAACACACAAATCAGCATTATCATGGGAATTCCAGTGATGCTGCTTGGGTGTGTGGATGGCCCTTGGAATTCCACCTTTGAATTTAACTTTGATTCCAGCTCACATGTAAAGTTTCTTACTGCTTAAATGTATGCAATATTTAGCACAAGGCTTAGCACAGAGCCCTCCAGGGAGCAAAAGGTGAGGGTGATTTCTCAGCCATCAGCTTCTTTTAGATTGTAAAGTAAAAAAAATTCCTGGAAACCTGCCAGAGTATACTTCTCTCCCTAGACACCCAGAACATTATTTTTCAAAAAGTATATACATTTTTCAAAATGTTAGGAATCATCTATGCACAGTAGGAACCTTTGAAGCATGAAGAAAAATGGTGTTTATGTTAAGGTATAGCGTGAAAACGTTAATAGAGAAAATACGTTGCTCTAGCCTAATTCCAAATGCCTTTTTTCTTGACTACTCCTCAAACAAGAAGTGTGGGTTTTATTCCTTTTCAGCTAGAAAATTCTGTGATTTCTCTTTGACCCAAGCAAATCATAGTGGGTATGTTCAATGGCCTAAAGGAAATTTTGGACAAAGTTCAAGCTTCACCCCTAAACCTGACTTTGGAAAAGACTGTCTCATGGTTCAGAAATCCGTTTCACACAGTTCCTTTCAGGTGTGTCTAGAGCCGGATTAACAGATCCTGCAGATGACAGTCCGTAGCCACCCCCCTCCCCCCGACTAATTTGCTGATGCTGAACTTGGGGAAAGAAACTTAAGGGTCCCTTTTTCTTTTGCCAACACCAGAGGCTCTTATGAAGAGTCTATGATAAAAGACCAGCGAGCAGGGTCCTTAGGTCCCACCACCAAGAAACTTTGGTAGCTTCAATAACGATGTCATAATGTTCCTCATAAGAATTCAGTTTTCACTATAGTTATGTAGGCAACACAGGGGGAAAAAAGCGTGGAATCACACTTTAATTAATGAAATCAATCAAAAACGTTCATTGAGTGTCATGACCACTGTGTGCCAGGCACTGTACTAAGTGCTGGGGGTACAAAGAGGAATAGGACAGGACTTTGTCCCCAAGAGACTTTCAGGCTGGAAGGAGGAAATGGAGGTTGATGGGAAAACACAGAAGAGCCACACTAGGATCCCTGCAGCAGGGTAACAAGTTAGGGGGATGACAAAGGAGGGGAAGGGTAAACCCCAAAAACCAAACCTATTGCTGTTGAGTCGATTTCGACTCATAGCAATCCTGTAGGACAGAGTAGAACTGCCCCATAGGGTTTCCAAGGCTGTAATCTTTACAGGAGCAGACTGCCACATTTCCTCCAGACTGATGGCTAATTAAAAAAAAAATTCTTTTAGTCAAGGTTATTGGTTCTAACAATACAAGTTCCATGATTTTAAAAACAGAAGGACTCTACAACATAGAAGGGCTATACTTTATTCAGACAGAGCACATCCATATGATGGCTTGTCTGTGGCGCATCAATGTTGTGCCAAGAATGTTCGCACCAGGAGAGAATAAGAGGAAGATCCAAGCCTTATCCCTGTTGAATTATTTGTCCCACTACTGACAATACCAATGAGGTAGGTGTGGCCACACTTTGAAGGCCAATAGAGCTTCATCCCAGAGATGCCCCACCACTCCCCCAGTCAACTAACATCGGTTTCCTTTAGACAAAGGTAGACACACAAAAGATAACACACTTCAGGATGTTGTCATCACTTTTTGGTATCTATGGCCCCAGACACCATTTTAACTCAGCACTGAATTCACTCCTGAGGTTCACCCTTCAGCCAAAGATTGGACAGGCCCATAAAACAAAATGAGACTAAATGGGCACACCAGCCCAGGGGGAGGATGAGAAGGCAGGAGGGGCCAGGAAAGCTGGTAATAGGGAACCCAAGGTCGAGAAGGGGAGATTCTTGACATGGGGGGTTAGCAACCAATGTCACAAAACAATATGTGTAGTAATTGTTTAATGAGAAGCTAGTTTGTTCTGTAACCCTTCATCTACAGTACAATAAAAATATATTTTTCTCTTTTTTTGTTTATTGTAGTTTACGTGAAAGTTTACATTTCAAGTTAGTCTCTTATACAAAAATTTATACATACATTGTTATGCAACCCTAATTGCTCTCCCTATACTATGACAGCACGCTCCTCCTTTCTACCCCTGATTCCCCATGTCCATTCAACTAGCTACTAACCCTCTCTGCCTTCTCATCTCACCTTCGGACAAAAGCTGCCCATTTAATCTCATGTATGTACTTGAGCCAAGAAGCACAGTCTTCACGAGTATCATTTTATGTCCCACAGTCCAGTCCAATCCTTGTCTGCAGAGCTGGCCTCAGAAACTGTTTTAGTTCTGGGCTGATAGAGAGTCCAGGGTCCATGCTTTCCGGGGTTCCTCCAGTCTCAGACCATTAAGTCTGGTCTTTTTACTAGAATTTGAATTCTGTACCCCACCTTTCTCCTGCTCCATCAGGGACACTGTTGTGTTCCCTGTCAGGGCGGTCATTGGTGGTAGCTGGGCACCATCTAGTTCTTCTGGTCTCAAGCTGGTGAAGTCTCTGGTTTATGTGGCCCTTTCTGTCTTTGGGCTATGACTTTCCTTCTGTCTTTGGTGTTCTTCATTCTCCTTTATTCCAGGTGGTTGGGACCAATTGATGCATCTTAGATGGCCACTTGCAAGCTTTTAAGACCCGAGACGCCACTCACCAAAGTAGGATGCAGGACATTTTCTTAATAAACTTTGTTATGCCGATTGACCGAGATGTCCCTGAAATCGTGGTCCCCAGACCCCCACCACTGCTACTCTGTCCTTCAAAGTGTTTGATTGTATTCAGGAAACTTCTTAGCTTTGGTTTAGTCCAGTTGTGTCAACTTACCCTGTAGTGTTTGCTGTCCTTCCCTTCACCAAAGATAATTCTTGTCTACTATCTAGTCAGTGAATAATCCTCACCCTCCCTCCCCACCCTCCTAACCATTAAAGAATGTTTTCTTCTGTGTTTAAACCTTTTCTTGAGTTCTTATAATAGTGGTCTTATACAATATTTGTCCTTCTGTGACTGACTAAATTCACTCAGCATAATGCCCTCCAGATTCCTCCATGTTATGTTTTACGGCTTCGCCGTTGTTCTTTACCGTTGCATAGAATTCCATTGTGTGGATATACAATAATTTGTTTATCCATTCCTCCGATGGGCACCTAGGTTGTTTCCATCTTTTTGCTATTGTGAACAGTGCTGCAATGAACATGGGTGTGCATATATCTATTGGTGTGATAGCTCTTATTTCTCTAGGATACATTCCAAGGAGTGAGATTGCTGTATCGTATGGTACTTCTATTTCTAGCTTTTTAAGGAAGCACCAAATCGATTTCCAAGGTGGTTGTTCCATTTTACATTCCCACCAACACTGTATAAGTGTTCCAGTCTCTCCACAACATCTCCAGTATTTATTATTTTGTGTTTTTTTGATTAATGCTAACCTTGTCGGGGTGAGATGATATCTCATTGTAGTTTTGATCTGCATTTCTCTAATGGCTAATTATCCTGAGCATTTCTTCATGTGTCTATTAGCCACCTGAATGTTTTCTTTGGTGAAGTGCCTGTTCATATCCTGTGCCCATTTTTTAATTGGGTTATTTGCCTTTTTTTTTTGTTTTTTTTGTTTTTTTTTGAGGTTTTGCAGTATCTCATAGATTTTAGAGATTAGATGCTGGGCAGATTTGTCGTAGCCAAAATTTTTTTTCTCAGTCTGTACGTTGTTTTTTTACTCCTTTGGTGAAGTCTTTTGATGAGCATAAGTGTTTAATTTTCAGGAGCTCCCAGTTATCTAGTCTGTCTTCTGGTGCTTGTACTTAGTTACTTATGGTTCGTATTGTGTTTATGCCATGTATTAGGGCTACTAGTGTTGTACCTATTTTTTCTTCCAGGATCTTTATCGTTTTCGATTTTATATTTAAGTCTTTGATCCATTTGAGTTAGTTTTTGTGCATGGTGTGAGGTATGGTTCTTGTTTCAGTTTTTTGCAGATGGATATCCGGTTATGCCAGCACCATTTGTTAAAGAGACTATCTTTTCCCCAATTATCGGACTTTGGGCCTTTACCAAATATCAGCTGCTCGTAGGTGGCTGAATTTATGTCTGGATTCTCAATTCTTTTCCATTGGTCTATATTTCTGTTGTTGTACCAATACCGGTCTGTTTTCACTACCGTATAATAGGTTCTAAAATCAGGTAGTTTGAGGCCTTCCACTTTGTTCTTCTTCTTGAGTAACGCTTTACTTATCCAGGGCCTCTTCCCTTTCCATATAAGGTTGGTGATTTGTTTCTCCATCTCATTAAAAAATGCCAGTGAAATTTGGATCGGGATTGCATTGTATCTGTAGATTGCTTTGGGTAGAACTGACGTTTTCACAATGTTGAGTCTTCCTATCCATGGGCAAAGTATGTTTTTCCACTTATGCAGGTCTCTTTTGGTTTCTTGCAGTAGTGTCTTGTAGTTTTCATTGTATAGGACTTTTATACCTCTGGTTAGATTTATTCCTATGTAGTTTATCTTCTTGAGGGCTATTGTAAATGGTATTGATTTGGTAATTTCCTCTTTGAAGTTCTCTTTTTTGGTATAAAGGAATCCAACTGGTTTTTGTATGTTTATCTTGTATCCTGAAACTTTGATGAAATCTTCTATTAGTTGCAGTAGTTTTCTTGTGGATTCTTTGGGGTTTTCTGTGTATAAGATCATATCATCTACAAAGAGAGACACTTTGACTTCTTCCCTACCAATTTGGATGCCCTTTATTTCTGTTCCTAGCCTAATTGCTCTGGATAGGACCTCCAGCACAATGTTGAATAAGAGTGGTGATAAAGGGCAGCCTTGTCTGGTTCCTATTCTCAAGGAGAATGCCATCAAACTCTCCATTTACGATGATGTTGGCTGTTGGCTTTGTATAAATGCCCTTAATTATGTTGAGGAATTTCCCTTCTATTCCTATTTTGGTGAGAGTTTTTATCATGAACCAGTTTTGGACTTTGTCAAATGCCTTTTCTGCATTGATTGATAAGATCATGTGGTTCTTGTCTTTTGTTTTATTAATGTGATGGATTACATTGTTTTTCTAATGTTGAACCATCCCTGCATACCTTGTATAAATCCCACTTGATCATGGTGAATTATTTTTTTGATATGTTGCTGAATTCTATTGGCAAGAATTTTGTTGAGAATTTTTGTGTCTATGTTCGTAAGGGATATCGGTCCGTAATTTTGTTTTTTTGTGGTGTCTTTACCTGGTTTTGGTATCAGGATTATGCTGGCTTCATAGAATGAGTTTGGGAGTATTCCATCCTTTTCTGTGCTCTGAAATACCTTTAATAGAAGTGGTGTTCACTCTTCTCTGAAAGTGTGGTGGAATTCTCCAGTGAAGGCATCCTGGTCAGGGCTTCTTTTGTTGGGAGTTTTTTAATTAGCTTTTCAATCTCTTCTTTTTGTTATGGGTTTATTTAGTTGTTCTACCTCTGTTTGTGTTACTTTAGGTAGACAGTGAGTTTCTAGAAATTTGTCCATTTCCTCTAGGTTTTCAAATTTGTTAAAGTACAATTTTTCATAGTATTCTGTTATGATTCTTTTAAATTCAGTTTGGTCTGTTGTGATATCACCTGTCTCGTTTCTTATATAGGTTATTTGCTTCCTCTCCTGTTTTTCTTTTGTCAGTTTGGCCAGTGGTTTATCAATTTTGTTGGTCTTTTCAAAGAACTAGTTTTTGGTCTTGTTGACTTCTTTCAGTTATTTTCTCTTCTCTATTTCATTTAATTCTGCTCTAATTCTTTTTATTTCCTTTTTTCTGGTGCCCAAGGGCTTCTTTTGCTGTTCTCTTTCTACTTGTTCCAGTTGTAGTGTTAATGTTTTGGTTTTGGCCCTTTTTTCTTTTTGGATGTGTATATTTATTGCTATAAACTGACCTCTGAGCACAGCTTTTGCTGTGTCCCAAAGGTTCTGGTAGGATGTGTTTTTGTTCTCATTTGATTCTATGAATTTCTTCATTCCGTCCTTAATTTCTTGTATAACCCAGTAGTTTTTGAGCAAGGTGTTGTTCAGTTTCCATGTGTTTGATTTTCTTCCTTGCTTTTTTTGTTATTGATTTCTACTTTTATGGCTTTATGGTCAGAAAAGATGCTTTGTATTATTTCAATGCTTTGGATTTTGTTAAGGCTTGCTTTATGGCCTAATATGTGGTCTATTCTGGAGAATGTTCCATGTGCATTGGAAAAGAAAGTATACTTGGCTGCTGTTGGGTGGAGTGTTCGGTATATGTCTATGAGATCAAGTTGGTTGATTGTAGCGTTTAGCTCTTCTGTGTCTTTGTTGAGCTTCTTTCTGGATGTTCTCTCCTTCACCAAAAGTGGTGTGTTGAAGTCTCCTACTACTATTGTGGAGCTGTCTATCTCTCTTTTCAGTGTTGTTAGAGTTTGTTTTCTGTATTTTGGAGCCCTGTCATTGGGTGTGTAAATATTTATTATTGTTATGTTCTCCTGGTGTACTGATCCTTTAATCATTGTTTAGTGTCCTTCCTTGTCCTTTGTGGTGGACTTTACTTTAAAGTCTATTTTGTCAGAGATTAATATTGCCACTCCTGCTCTTTTTTTTTTTTAAAGCAAAAAAAAAGTTTTATTTGGTATATATTCAAAAGGGCAGAAGTGGGAAGTGGACAACCATGCTGCCATAGTCATGTCTGCCTGAGTCCAAGTAATACTACAGAATAGACAAGAATGGGAAAATGGACAAGCATGCTGCCACAGCCATGTCTGCCCAAGTCCAAAGAATATTACAGAATAGGCAAGAGTGAGAAAACAGACAAGCATTCTGCCACAGCCATGTCTGTCCGAGTCCGAAGACCATTACCGAATCATCAGTATATATTAACATTACAAATGGGCAAAACCGTTGAAAGCTTCACCTTTTCAGATTGGCTAGAAACTGTGATCCTACATTTTGAATCGTCTTTCTTAACAATCATTGGTACAGGTTTCAGTAACCGAGAATCAGGAGGTTCTTCATTGGTCCAACAAATTTCTATTCACTAACAGTGAATAGAAAAAGATAAGAGTAGAAGGTCTTTTGTGTTCTGTCTGATTGGCTTTATGTGAAAGTTTCCCTAAAAGATATTTTCCAAGATTATCTTAGCTGTTGAATTTATACCTCAGGGCCCAGCCGATGTGTCCCTGTGAGTCCCTGTGAGCCCAGCTCCAGCTGGGTCACATTCTCTATGCTTAAGGAGAGGGAATAATAACTCCAGTATTATTTCCTAAATCATTCCCTCCTTTTGATCATAGACTGGAGGTAACACATTGATGATCAATACCTGGACTTAGTCAAGCTCCTAGATGGCAGCCATTGCAGGCTCTTTAAACTCACAGTGCTGGTTTTCCACTGGATACCATCTGGTTCTCCACCAGGATCTTAAGTAAGAGCAATGTTCTCATCAGTGACATTGCCAGAGTGAGCAGACTCAATGTACATCAACATTTTAGCCCAAGGCCTTCTTCGCCTTTTAGGTGTGTAAGACAATAGAGGATAAATTTTATTATGCCTGATACTATCAGGATGTAGACTAAGAATATTACTATTCCTTGCAATAGTGATTTAGCCCATGTACTTATTCGTGGTGGTAACCAACCAAACAAATCTGGTGTTTGTAAGAGTGTTACAATGTGTAACCAAGTAGCTTGCTGTCTAATTCTATGTATATTTTGTTCTACCTCTCCTGTGTTACTTATCCAGATGTAACAAGAGATATTTGATACAGCACAAACTATACTAATAAAAACATCTGAGGTTATTCTGTTATCTCATGTCAGCTTGTCTTAATGAGGTCAGACAGCGCTCTTGTGCTTCCATCCCTCTTAGCATCTTTGCTGTTTGTCCCATAGCAACTGACAAATTTCTTAAAGATCTCTCCACTTCAGGTATACCGTAAGTAGGAATTAAAGCTACCAACCATATCCTGAGTGTTGGACCAATGGGTTTTCTTCTGACTTTCAGCTTACAATGTGTAAGAAATTAACATTACCTTTCCAATATTTACTAGCATCATTACTATGAATATCTAAAGATAATCCTAAAGTTTCCAAAGTGCATTGTCCATGCATTCATCAGTAATTTAAACAAGCGATTTCTCATGTAAATTCACTATCATTTGGAAAGGATCATCCCAATTAGTACAGTTGGATCTACCACACAGAAACATATATCCATAAGGAGTACACAAAGTTCATCTAGAGGAAACAGAAAATATAGAAAAATTTACATGTGACAACAAAGTTTCCATTAGAGAATTCAGGATTAGCAAGATAATACAGGATGGATTTCTCCTTTTGGAAGTCTTCAGTTAATCTCTTTAAAACATACTAAGTGTTCTCCCTGAGGGCAAGCTGTCCCTCCTTGGTTTACCTATTAACAGTCGTGGGTCACTTTCTTAGAAGCAGAAGTGGAAACCTAAGACAAAACCGAGTCTGAGCCATGAGGTCGATCTCCTCTGAGAACGTGGTTTCTTTAAGAGACATAATTTTCTGCATCGTAAAAGGGTGACAATTTGATTACAAACATTAGACAGTTATTTCACACGACATTGTCTTAAAGACTGATTAAACGAATTACTTATTTACCTTAAACCTAACTCTCATTCTGATCTTTGAAGTTTCCTAAAACAGATTGAATTCTTCAAAAAATAGCACAATGCCCAAAGCAAAATTGTCTTACCAGTTTATCTGGACCATTGTTTGATTCAAAGTATCTTCAGGAACCAGTTTTATTCTCAAAGCTCGAAGTTCAAAAGGACACCCAAAGGCAATGTCCTGTGTGGGTTGCCTCAACATCCATGAAAACCAGAAATCTGGATTCCAGGAGAATTACATACAACTCCCTCATCATTCTTTCCTTTGGATCGTGATCTTGCTATAGAATCTTTTATCAAAAATGCCCAATAAATGGTAATTGGGCATCATCTGGTTTTTAAGATCCCAGGCACCATACAGCAAACTAGGAAGTAAAACAGAAACACTAACGATAACATTAGGCCACTTGTCTTAAATAACCAATGAAACTATGACCCTAAGGTCTCTGAACAAAGGAAACAAATCTCATAAGGTGTTTGTTTATGCGTAAGCAGCATCAGTAGCTGCTTTTCATGTGCCTCAACAGCAACTATATTCTGCAAAACCTCACATTGAATATTAATATAAATACAGCAACATTTATCTATTAAGGCACAAAACTGTTTCTTGGGAGAACTAATAGGAAATCTAATGCTGTTCTATTTTGTAAAATCATAGTTCAAATTTTAGACACTTCTCTGGTTATTTACAACTTTGCTAAGTTTACCAAGTTACAATATCTAAACCCATTAGGTAGATAATTTAGGAGAAAGGAAAATAGTTTCTTATATCCAGAAATTAGGACTTCAAAACATCAGCAGTAGTCCCACATAAAACCCATAGTTTCTATTACTTTACTCAGTCTTATTTAGTTAATTTCTGTTCCATGTGGTTCTGGATCAGCTGCAGTCTGTGAACCTGTAGGCTTCTGCATAAGAGTTCTGGAAATCTTGATTGAGTCTGGTCACGGTCTTTTTCTAAAGTCCAATAAAGTTCATCTTTTTGTTGAGTTGTTTTGGTCAAACATTTTCAGCAAATTAGCAAAGTAAAAACTTATCCCATTGGTGTTGAAGGGACATGGAGTGTCCAAAAGATAGGACTTCTCTTTGCTAGCTTCTGCTCCGCAGTCCAGGTCTCCTCGAGGTTGACTGGATTCGTAGCTTCAGAATCCTTGACGACTAAGCCATTAACTGTTGTAGGGGAAAAACTTCACAAAGTCTGAGTCCACAGAATGTTACAGAATAGGCAAGAGTGAGAAAACAGACAACCATGCTGCCATGTCTGCCCGACTCCAAAGACCATTACCTCCTGTTCTTTTTTGAGTGTTGTTTGCCTCATATATTTTTTTCCATCCTTTGAGTTTTAGTTCATTTGTGTCTTTAAGTCTAAGGTGTGTCTCTTGTAGGCAGCATATAGATGGATCATGTACTTTTTATCCAGTCTGCCACTCTCTGTCTTTTTATTGATGCATTTAGTCCATTTACATTCAGCGTATTTATTGATAGGTATGAGTTTAGTGCTGTCATTTTGATGTCGTTTTTTGTGTGTTGTTCACAGTTTCTTTGTTCCACTTAATTTTCTGTGCTCAGTCATTTTTCTTTATGTGTTTTCTTTTCATCGTTGTTGATTTTGTATTTGCTAAGTCTTTATGTTTTTTCTGTTTTTTATTTTGATGTGTAAGATTGTTAGTTTCCTTTGTGGTTACTTTAATATTTACCCCTATTTTTCTAAGTTTATACCTGTCTTTTATTTGTTTATATTGCCTTGGACTTCCTCTCCAGATGAAAAATCTACGTCTGCATTTTTTAAGTCCCCCTGTTTTGTTTTAATGTTGTCATCTTTTACATATTGACATCTGTTTCCCTATTTTCAGCGTTTTAACTTTGATTTATTTTTGTGACTTCCCTATCTGGGTTGATATCTGGTTGCTCTGTCCTGTGTTCTAGTCTTGTGTTGTTATCTGATGTTATTGATTATCTAACCAGAGGACTCCCTTTAGTATTTCTTGTAATTTTGATTTGGTTTTTGCAAATTCCCTAAACTTCTGTTTATCTGGAAATTCCCTAATTTCATCATCATATTTGAGAGAGAATTTTGCTGGATATAGAATTCTTGGCTCGAAGTTTTTTTCCTTCAAGGATTTATGTCTGTCATCCCATTGCCTTCTTGCCTGCATGGTTTCTGCTGAGTAGTCTGAGATTATTCTTATTGACTCTGCTTTGTAGATGACTTTTCATTTATCCCTAGCCACTCTTAAAAGTCTCTCTTTATCTTTGGTTTTGGCAAGTTTGCTTATAATATGTCTTGGTGACTTTCTTTTGGGATCTACCTTATGTGGGGTTCAATGAGCATCTTGGATAGGTATTTTGTCATCTTTCATGATATCAGGGAAGTTTTCTGCCAATAAATCTTCAACAATTCTGTCTGTACTTTCCGTTATCCCCCCTGTTCTGGTACTCAAATCACTCACAGATTATTCCTCTTGATAGAATCCCACATAATTCTTAGGGTTTCTTAATTTTTTTTAATCCTTTAGTCTGATTTTTCGTCAAATAAGTTGGTGTCAAGTGCTTTATCTTCAGTCTCACTAATTCTGACTTCCATTGCCTCAATTCTGCTCCAGTGACTTTCTATTGAGTTGTCTAATTCTGAAATTTTATTGTTAATCTTCTAGATTTCTGATTGCTGTCTCTCTATGGATTCTTGCAGCCTGTTAAATTTGTCATTAAGTGCTTCTCTAGTCTTCTCTAATTTCCTCTATTGCATGTTCTGCATTTTGATTAATTTCCTCCCTAATCTCATAAAGAGTTCTGTATATTAATCTTTTGTATTCTGCCTCTGGTAATTCCAAGAAATTTTCTTCCTCTGGAAAAATTCTAGATTCTTTATTTTGGGAGCTTGCAAAAGCCATCATGAGCTGCCTCTTTACGTGGTTTTGATATTGACTGTTGTCTCTTAGCCATCAATAAGTTGTTGTATTTATTTATTTTATGTTTTCTTATTGTGTCCTAGCTTCTTGTCTTGTTTTCTTTTGATATGCCCAAATAGGATGCTCATGTGAGATAGCCCAGTCACCAGCACCCTTGAAGCTCCAATGTCGTACCCCCGGTTGCCAGACCTGCCACTAAGTATGTGAGCCCAGGAGTCTGCCCATTCCTCCTGTATGGATTTGGCTCATGTGTCCAGGTAGTCGGCCACCAACTGTGTGGTGCAGGCTGTCATCTACAGTTCTAGACAGGTGTGGGTGATTGGTGTAGGCACAGGCATCCAGCTGCGGCAGGGGGATGCAGGCTGAGAAAGGCAGGGGGCCAACAGCCACCCCTGAGTGTCCAGGAGGAAAGAATGTCCCTGTTCCCTAGAGCACGTAGATGAGTGGGTTTTGCAGCCATACTATGAGCACCCAATGCTGTTGGCCATATGGACTGGGGTGGCCCCTCTTATTCTTGGGCCCCTGTCACAGATGGCTAGGTGGCATGGGTGGAGCCACTAGTCCTCAGGCCCCCAATGTGGGCAGGTGAAGACCCTGCTTAATGGGCAGAGCAGTGTCAAATGTCACGAACCTGCCACTTCACAGCTGAAACAGTTGAAGTTAGACTTCAGGTATATACCCTGTTGTACTGTGGTAATAAGGGCCTATGCTGTTGAAATGGGCCCACACAAGTCTATGCAGGGGGAAAGGAACTCAAAGTCCATGGATCCCTTATGCCTGTGCCTAGGCAAAGGAGCTGTGCCTACCCTGAGTTCCTGGCTTAGGGAAGCCAGCAGATTATTTTTTCCCATTTGTTAATTTGTTCACTCTCCAATGCCGGGAGAATGGCTCAGGGCATGTGACAGGTCCAGGGGACTCAGCAATTGCCGAAGCCAGTCCAAGACCCGGTGCAGAACAGGGAGTGGGGAGGTAAATGGGAGAGAAGTTTTTCCCCAAGGGGGTGCTTTTGATTCACATGGCAGGCCAGATGCAAGTACTGATCCTTTGCTGATTGAGGGCAGCATCTCACTGGTGCTGTATGGCCTAGTAGACTTTTTGCTGGTGGGTCTCTCCCAGTGTGGAAAATGCTTCCTAAGCGCCACTGCTTGCCAGCCTTTCTGCTCACGCCTGAGCTGACCCAAGCTGAAGGGCTCAGGCTCTTGCCGGGTCAGGTCTGGCAACTCCTTGCTGCTTCTGAACCATCTCTCCCCCTCCCCCGCCACTCAATCCAGTTCCTCAACTTTGCCTTTGGTGTTCAGGGCTCCTAGACTGTCATATATAATCGATTCACTTGTTTTTTAGGTCCTTGTTGTAAGAAGGAACACCAGCAGTGTCTGACTACTCCGTCATCTTGGCCCCACCTCCCCAAAAATGTTTGTTTTAAAAACAAAATCCTTTCAGGGAAAAAAAAATATATATATATATGTAAAATTTTTGATAAATGATTGTTAAATATTAAAAGTAATTTTTATTGAAAATGTATCTCCTAAAAAAATTTGTGTTTTCTTTTTCTAATAAGATACACTTTAAAAAATAATTTAAAACAATGTTTCTTAAACTTTGACTTTGGGATAGACTCTGAGCTAATAAAAAGTATTGCCACATTTTTCTCCCATAAAGATAAGCCTGTGAATGTCAAATAGGCAATAAACTAGGAGTCAGGAGTTCTGGTCTCTAAACTCTAAACTTGGATAGCTAGCTGTGGGACCCTAAACCTATTCTGCAACCCCATTGTACCTTAGTTCATCTGTAAAATAAAGGGATTGAACCAGAAATGGAAATGATCTCTAGCGCGTCGTCCACTGTAATTCTATAAAACCATTAGCATCATTTAGTTTTTCCAAAAGAGTTGCTGCAGAGTTACCCAAACTTGAGCTGTTAAGTCATTTCTCTCAACCAGGCAAAAGGTTGGTGAAGAAAAGAATGCTCTAAAGACAGGAGGAGGAAATAGGATAGTAGAGAGAAGCCCCATATTTTGATTTCATTAGGGACAAATTCAAGGATACTAATGTCAGTTGGAGAAGGGCTGCCTAGTTAAGAGGGAACACTAAGCTGATGAGTGTGAGACAATCTGTTAAGATGATCTGTTAAGAGAGATCACAGGCTGACTGGGACCACAACAGTAGGTTATGGACAAAGTGGGAGAGAAATATAGAACAAAATTCAAATTCATAAATAAGATCAGACTTACTGGTCTGATAGAGACCGGTGGATCCCCTAAGAATATGGCCTTTAGACACCCTTCACACTTGGAACTGAAATCACTCCCAGAGATCACACTACAGCCATACAGTAGACAGGCATATAAAATGAGCAATAACATCAGTGAGGAGTGTATACCTCAGAACAATCAACTACACGAGACCTAAAGGGCAGCTTTTGCCCAAAAGCAAAGTTCAGGAGGACGGTACGGGAAGGAAAACTGGGTAAATGGATATGGGAAACCCGGGAAGGAAGGGGGAAGAGTGGTAACACATTCAGGGGTTTGCAACCAATGTCACGAAACAAACTGTGTATAAATCGTTGAAAGAGAAACTAATTTGCTCTGTAAACTCTCACCTAAACAACAATAAAATGTTTAAAAAAAGAAAGAGTAAAGCTTTGGAGAACAGAGATAATTTTGGAGGAAGAATACAAAACTTTGCTAAATTGTCTTGGCTATATATTGCGTTAGGATCCCTGGTGACACAGTGGTTAAATGCTCGGCTGCTAACCTAAAGGTCGGCGGTTCAAGCCCACCAGCCTCTCTGTGGGAGAAAGATGTGGCAGTCTGTTCCCATAAAGAAGCAGAAGATCAAATACAGCCTTGGAAACCCCATGGGGCAGTTCCACTCTGTCCTATAGGGTCACTATGAGTCAGAATCTACTCGATGGCAAAGGGATTTTTATATGTGTTGCTTAATTATCATTCTTAACAGCTGTGGGAAAAGTGGGCAGGGAGAGACGCAGAGGTAGGTGGGCTCACTTGCACAGAGCCCTTCAGTGAACTTAAAGGTTTTAAAAAGAATGCGAAAAGGAGCCCTTGTTTGAAGAACCATGCTCAACCAGACACGTGACACTCACATTCTTTCTCTTCATAACATTATCTTACTGAATATTAACTACTGTTTTAAAGCAAACAAGTTAACAGTACTGAGATAAATCTGCAAGAACGCACTAGAGTGGAAAGAATAGGGGAGATCACAAGGCAAGAACAAACTACACGGCTCCCAGCCACACCACTGACTCACTCTGACCTTGAGTAAGGAAGAGTCTTCACTCCTCTTTTCTCCATCTACCAACAGATTTGATCTGCTGGCAACTGGTGCTCTATATATTGCAACATGGTTCTTTTTTCAAGAGATATAATTTACTTACCACATAATTCACTACTTTAAAGTGTAGAATTCAGTGGTATATTACAAAATTGTGTGACCTTCACCACTATCTAATTCTGGAATGTTTCACCACTGCAAAAAGAAACCCCATGCCTTCCATTCAACCTCTGGCAACCACTAGTCTACTTTCTGTCTCTATATGTTTGCCTACTGTGGACATTTTGTATAAATGGAATCATGAAATATGTGACATTTTGTGTCTGGCTTCTTTCACTTATTATAATGTTTTCAAGGTTCATCCGTGTTGTACCATGTATCAGTAAAAAAAACCCGAATCTGTTGCCATCAAGTCGATTCCAACTCATACTGACCCTATAGGACAGAGTAAAACTGCTCAAAGGGCTTCCAAGGAGTGGCTGATGGATTCGAACTGCTGACCTTTTGGTTATCAGACTAGCTCTTAACCACTGCACCACCAGGGCTCCATGTATCTGTACTTCATTCCCTTTTATGGCCAAAGAATATTCCATTGTATAGATATGCCATATTTTGTTATTCCATTCATCAGTTAATAGTCATTTGGATTTTTTCCACATTTTGGCTATTATACATAATGCTGCCATGAACATCTGTGTATAAGCTTTTGTGTGAACTAAAGCTTTTCATTCTCTTGGGCACATATCAAGGAATGGAATTGCTGAGTCATATTGTAAGTGTGTGTTTACCTTTTTGAGGAACTGCCAACTTTTCCAAAGTGATCACACCATTTTACATCTTTACCAGCAATGTGTGAGAGTTTCGATTTCTCTACATCTTTGGCAACACTTGTTATTGTCTTTTTTTAAAAAAATAATTTATTTTATTTTTTGTCATTGTTGATATTATCTTTTTTATTACAGCCATCCTAGGGAATGTGAAGTGGTATCTCATTGTGGTTTCGATCTGCATTTCCTTGACGGCTAAATTATATTGAGCATCTTTTTGTCTGCTTATTGGCCATTTACATATCTCTTTGAAGAAATGTCTAATCAAATCCTTTTCCCATATTTCAATTGTGTTATTTGTCTTTTTACTGTTGAGTTGTAAGAATTCTTTATATATTGTGGATAAAAAAAAAAAAACCAACCCAGTTGCCTTTGAGTCAATTCTGAATCAGTGACCCTGTATGACAGAGTAGAACTACCCCATGAGGTTTCCAAGGAGTGGCTGGTGGATTTGAATTGCTGACCTTTAGGTTAGCAGCTGAGCTCCTAACCATTGTACCACCAGGGCTCCATATTGTGGATACTATACCCTTGTCCCCTGGGTGGTGCGATGGTTAACACACTCAACTTCAAACCAAAAGGTTGGAGGTTCAAGTCCACCCAGAGGCACCTTGCAAGAAAGGCCTGATGATCTATTTCTGAAAAATCTGCTACTGAAGATCATGTGGAGCACAGTTGTACTCTGACACACATGACCATAGGCTAATTAAAGATTTAGTCATGAGAGACAATTAGGGAGAAGAAATAAAAAGAGAAAATGTAATCCTCGTGAGGCTCTCCTAGATGAGTAGATGAAATTTGAAAAGGTATATGTCTATATTTAATACTTCCAAAATTAAGGTTAAAAGTAACAGCTATTTTAAACCCCGTTTTCTTCATACAGGTTAAACACAGGTTTTGGAGTCAGACAGGACTGAATTCAAATCCTAGCTCTGCTTCTTACTAGCTTGGGACCTAGGACAAGTTACATAATCTCTCTGTGCTTCAGTTTCCTCATCTGTAAAATGGGGTAATGATAATATCTACCACATAAGGTTATTGTGAGGATTGAGTGTGAAATGCTGATCATAGTACCTGGAAGCTCAACTGATAGTACTTGTGATAATAATTATTTTTATAATGTTCTGCAAAACTACCCTAATGATTCTTGAATAGTGTTAAACTAAAGGCAATTTTCTTCTTTTCTTTTCTTTTTTTTAAGAATCGAGAAGAAATTCTATTCTAACATTTTGGAATAAAAATTTATGTAAAAATGAATCTATTCATTTTATTGCTATATAAACAAAATGTTATTTATTCAACAGTATTTATTAAATACCTAGTAAACATCAGGCACAGGGATGACAGTGATGGCAGGTTGTGGTTCCTGCCCTCAAGAAGCTGGCAGTCTAGGAGACCGACGAGTCAAGGTGATTGTATGCAATGTAACAAGGGCTATGACAGAAGAAGGCACCCGGAGTATGTGATCGAACTATGGCTTCCACAAGTTCCTCTTCTTAGATTTACCCCCTTCTCCTTTGGTTCCAAGGCCAAAGAATTGAAGTTTTGTTTTGTTTTTTAAATTAGATTAATTAAACCATGGAATTTTTTGAAGTTCTAAAGACTGAAATGAAAGCACCTTGAGTTATGGAGGACACCAGAAATAGTATTTCGTACGGAGCGAAGCCTTCCTACCAGCATAGTCACTTCCAGGGTTTTCTACCTGAATGAGGTTACAGATTTCTACCTGAAGTTCTTTGGTATATTTTTTCTTTGCTATCCACCTTTCTTTTCTCTCTCTCTTTCCTTCTTCCACCACTTATCTTCTAATTCCCAAAGGAAGAGTGCTTTATGGATCCTAAGGGTGATTTATAGGTAAAGGCAGAAAATGATTTTTTTTTTTTTTACCTACAAGTTCCATACAAAAAAAATGAGTATAAACTTTAATGGAAGTTATTGAAAGTGCATATAATTTTCATTCCATTGCATTTTTCCAGAAATCTCGATCATAATCCTCTGACAGCCGTTGAAGATTCGTATCTTTTTAAATTGCCAGCATTAGAATATTTGTAAGTATGACAACAATCTCATGGGTCATGAGATGATTTCGATCCTTCATTTTTACTTTTATCAAAGATTAAGTATTTTGCATTTAGGCTAAAAAGTCATCATTTTAATTTGGTGATTGAAAAAAGTTATTGGCAAAGAAAAGGATTAAGAAAGGATGTATACCGAGCTAGACCGCAACAGGGGAAGACAGCAGTATCAAAGAACACATATGGACCGGGCATATGCAGATAAATGTAGAAATACCATTTATTCGAAAAAGCAAAGAGATTAAGGTGTACATTATAAAAAAGAACAAGGAATCAGGAAAGGAATCCGGACTGAGAAGTGGGATGATGGTAAAAGACTACAGGTTCTACTGTTCTATGCCAACATCATTAATTTGGTGATGCAAAGAAACTTAAATTTCTTTCGTAAGAGCTTTCTGGAACTGTCTTCTATGGCAAATAAACTCAAGCTAGCTTCTTTTACAGAGAAGGCAAAATGGAAGTAATTCCCTGTCCTTAAGTATCTTTTTAAGTACAGAATTTTTGTATTTGGGTTCATGTCATGAACGTTTGGGCTTTCTCCTTCAGAGACATGGGAGCAACACAAGTGTCACTTACAACAGTTGAGAATATCCTCAGAATGACATTCAAGTTGGAAAAACTGTAAGTAGTTTTTTTCTTAGATTTATTTTCACTTAGTTTTTTTTAAAGGTTTTATTACTTTAAAGTCATTTTACTGAGGTCTAATTATATATAATCAAACTCACCCTTTTTAAGTGTGCATTTCAATGAGTTTTGACAAATGTATACAGTTATGTAACCAGCACCACAATCAAGATTAGAGTATTTCTGTCACCCCAAGAAGCCTTTTGTGCCCCTTTGCCATCAATGCTTTCCTCCTACCACCAGCCCCGGCAACCACCTATCTCGTTCCTGTCCCTGTTGTTTTACCTTTTCCAGAAAGTCTTATAAATGAAATCATATAGTATGTAACCTTTAATGTTTGGCTTCTTTCACTTAGCACAATCCTTTTGAGATTTGTTTATGCTGTTGCGTCTATCAGTAGTTCATTCTTTTCTATTCCTGAGTAGTATTCCAGTTGTGTGGATATACCACAGTTTGTTTATCCATTCATCAGTTGATGTTGAGTTGGGTTGTTTCCACCTTTGGCTATTGTGAATAAAGCTGCTGAAATACTCACAGATCTTTGTGTGAACATGTGTTTTCACTTCTTTGAGGTAAATACCTAGGAGAGGGATAGCTGTATCACATGCCAAGTGCATATTTAACTTTATAAGGAACTGCTAAACTGTTTTCCAAAGTGGCTGACCAGTTTGCCTTCCCACCAGCAGTATATGAGAGTTGCTATTGCTCTGTATTTTACCTGATATTTATATTTCAGTCTTTTAAAAAAAATTTAGCCTTTTCTGTACATTTCAAAATCAAAACTTATTTACAAATAAGATTTTTTTTTTAAAAAAGTAGAGGCAGTTCAGTGCAAATATATAAATACTATTAATACCTATACACTAGTAGGTGTGTAACAGTATCTCATTGTGGATTTAATTTGCATTTCTCTAATAGCTGATGATTTGAGCGTCTACTCATATGCTTATTTGCCATTTGCATCTTCTCTAATGAAGTGTCCGTTCAAATCTGTTGCCATTTTTTATTGGATATTTTTCTTCTGATTATTGAGTTGTAAGAGTGCTTTATATATTCTGGATACATATCCTTTCTCTCAAACATGTGTTTGGTAAATATTTTATCCCAGGCTGTGGCTTGTCTTTTCATTCTCTTGATGGTGTCTTTTGAAGAGCAGAAGTTTTCAATTTTGATGAGGTCTAATTTTGGAATTTTTTTTTTTTTTTGTATATGGCTTGTGCTTCTTTTGTGTCATATCTGAGAAATGTTTGTATAACCCAAAGTCACAAAGATTTCTCCTGTGTTTTTTTTCCAGAAGTTGTATAGTTGTGTAATTCTTTCAATTAGGTCTATGATCCATTTTGAGTTAATTTTCATACATGGTGTGAGGTAAGGGTCGAGTTTATTTATTTTATTATTATTATTATTTTGCAGTTATTACATAGTTTACTAAGCTTAAATTGTGCCATTCCCCCTCCACATATAGCAGGCTAAAGAGAAGTTTGCTATTACGCTAAAGCTAGTTGAGGGGATTGCGTGAGATGAGTATGGCAAGTGGCCCTGCATTTAGCAATCTGCTCCAGCCAATTTTGTCAGGTCACCTCCTTGACTCTTCTCACCACCTGAGATCCTACGGTCACTGCTCTGGCCTCATCTTCCTCAGCCTCCCGCAGCATCAGCCGCAGTTGGTCCCTCACTTGTCAGCGAGATGCCATCCTCTCCAGATACTCAAAGTCCTCATCCTCAGACCAGCTTTCTCCCTTAGTTTATACACGGAAGTAGGGTTCTGTCTTCTCTTTTCATGACCATCGGTGGATGATGAAAAGTACTGTCATTCTCTGTAGCCATGTGCCACCAAGACCGTAAAGAGATGAGAGCAACTGCCATCTTGAGTTCATTATTGGAATTTCTTAGTAGTTTAGGTTGAGAGGAGATACTTCTGAATTAAACTACAGGTAATTGTCACCCAGTTCTCTCCCTATCCCCTTTATTCTAGGTATACCACACCCACTGCCATCCTTACCCTTCTCTTCGGCACCTCTATCCTCCCTTCTGGTTTATTTACCATATTCAATAGTAGCAATTGACCAATTGGTCTCCACCCAAGTGGCCAAGCCATCGCCCCAAGAACTCCTTCATGGAACTGGACCACGGGTCTAACTGCTTCCATGAACTACTCCTCCCCTTGCCGTGAGGCCAGAAGAACTGGATGGTAACTGGCTACCATTACTGAACATTTTGATCAAGGAATCAGTAGGTGAATTATGATCAAAAGGGGAAAAATGTGGAATAGAATTTCAGATTCTTACAGAATGCAGACTTGACCTGTTGAGACTGGAGGAACCCCTCAATCTATTACTCTGGGAACATCTTCAAACCATGAACCTAAATTATTCCCTGAAGTTATCTTTAAGCTAAACAACAGTTTAGCTATGTCAGTAAAGAATGTTCACCTTGAGCATTGCACTCTTAAAGAATTATCTATATGTGATCAAATTGACAACAGTAACTTCAAAGCATAGATGAGAAGCTTAGGGAGTGGTGAATCTAAGTCGATGGTAGTGAAACAATATGGGTAGAGGTTGCAAAACTGGTGGCACAACTTGAAGAATGTAATCAATGTTATTGAATTGTACATGCAGAAATTGTTGAATGGGTGGATGTTCTGCTATATATATTTTCACCAACATTTAAAACAAGTTTAATAAAAGAAATCCTTTTTGCACAGCCCTGTGGCCTTGGCCTGCTTCTATCTACTTAAGTAACCCCTTTAACATTAGTTTAATTCTCTCTGTTTCCATTTACAGGATCTTACCTAGTCATATGGCATGCTGCCTGTGCCAGTTTAAAAGTACCATTGAAGCTGTCTGCAAGACAGTCAAGCTGCATTGTGACAGTGAATGTCTGAGAAACGCCACACGTTGCAGTGAGTCTGAAATGGTTCATGATAAATTTTAAACTAGCAATGTGAATGCTTTATTTTTACTGGTTGATTCATTCAGAGTTCCACTGTAAGTAGCTGGAAGAAGTACTCCCTTGCTGAAAGTCCGATTCTCAGTTTAGTGAGTCAGTTAATGATGGAACTGATCCACATGCATAAAGGAACAAGAGAAAGGAATGGAAAGGATAAAGGAATTATCTTAATGGGCCACATACAGTATACCATGCTCTGTGCTTGGGTTTTACCCCAAAACGATAACTTACTCATACAGCGTACTGTAGTTTGTAAACTGATTTCATATGTATTATGTCTCAATTACTCCTTGCCTTAGGACAGGTGTAGATCCATTTCTTTTTGTGTTTGCAATTTCATAAAAGAGTATAAGCAATAATGCTTTATAAAAGTTTTATTTGAAGCCTCAGAGTTTCTGGTTACATAACCAGAAGCTGTTACCCGGGTCTCTTAACGGCTGAGAGGGCTCTTCCATTCATAGACTGTCCAACTCTGAACTTGCTCTGAATCTCAAGTTTTTCTATTCCCAAAACAAAAAAGCAGGTGCTTTTGAGTTTTTTTTTTTTTTCTTTCTGTATGTTAGTTTATTGGCACTAACTTCGTGATTTCCAAAGGGTGATTACCTTCACGTACAGAGAGCCTGAATATGGGTCTCTAAGAATGATCTGGAACAAATAATAAATAACAACACTTTGCTGTTATTGTTAGGTGCTGTCGAGTCGGTTCTGGCTCATAGCAACCCTATGTACAACAGAACGAAACCCTGCCTGGTCCTACACCATCCGCGTAATCACTGCAGTGTTTGAGCCCATTGCTGCATCCGTTGTGTCAGTCTGTCTTATTGAGGGTCTTCCTCTTTTTCGCTGACCCTCTGCTTTACCAAGTGTGGTGTCCGTCTTCAAGGACTGGTCTCTCCTGATAACATATCCAAAGTATGTGAGACGAAGTCTCGCAATCCTCCCTTCTAAGGATCATTCTGGCTGTACTTCTTCCAAGACAGATTTGTTCCTTCTTCTGTATATTCAGTTTTCTTCACTGTATATTGTATATTCTTCACCAACACTGTGATTCAAAGGCATTGATTCTTCTTCGGTCTTCCTTATTCATTGTCCAGATTTGTATGCATATGAGGCAATTTAAAATACTGTGGCTTGGGTCAGGTGCACCTTAGTCCTCAAGGTGACATTTTTGTTTTTTAACACTTTAAAGAGGTCTCTTGCAGCAGATTTGCCCAATGCAGTACATCGTTTGATTTCTTGACTGCTGCTTCCATGGGTGTTGATTGTGGATCCGAGTAAAATGAAGTTCTTGACAATTTCACTCCTTTCTCCATTTATCATGATGTTGCTTATTGGTCCAGTAGTGAGGATTCTTGTTTTCTTGCCTTGAGGTGTAATCCATACCCAAGGCTGTGGTCTTTGATCTTCATCAGTAAGAGCTTCAAATCCTCTTCACTTCCAGCAAGCAAGGTCGTGTCATCTCCATATCGCAGGCTGTTAATGCGTCTTCCACCAATCCTGGTGCTGCATTCTTCTCCATATAGTCCAGCTCCTCCGATTATTTGCTTGCATACGGATTGAATAAGTCTGCTGAAAGGATGCAACCCCTACCCACACCTTTCCTGATTTTAGACCATGCAGTATCCCCTTGTTCTGTTTGAACAACTGTATTTTGGTCTATGTGCAGGTTCTACATGAGCACAATTAAGTGCTGTCAGTTTGTCTTACCGTGGTGGCTTGTCTGTTGCCGTGATGCTGGAAGCTATGCCACCAGTATTTCAAATACCAACAGGGTCACCCATAGTGGACAGGTTTCAACGGAGCTTCCAGACTAAAAAAAACTGGGAAGAAGGACCTGGTGATCAAATTCTGAAAAAATTAGCCAGTGAAAACCTTATGGATAGCAGGAGAACATTGTCTGATATAGTGCCAGAAGATGAGCTCCTCAGGTTGGAAGACACTTAAAATATGACTGGGGAGGAGCTGCCTCCTCAAAGTAGAGTCGACCTTAATGACATGGATGGAGTAAATCTTTGGGGCCTTCATTTGCTGATGTGGCATGACTCAAAATGAGAAGAAACAGCTGCAAACTCCGATTAATAATCAGAACGTGGAATGTATGAAGTATGAATCAAAGAAAATTGAAAGCTGTCAAAAATGAAATGAAACACTTAAAGATCGATATCGTAGGCATTGGTAATCTGAAATGGACTGGTATTGGCCATTTTGAATTGGACAAACATATGGTCTACTATGCTAGGAACGACAAGTTGAAGAACAACGGTGTCGAATTCGTTGTCAAAAAGAACATTTCAAGATCTATCCTGAATACATGCTGTCAGCGATAGGATATTATCCATACACAATGAGGAAGACCAGTTAATACAACTGTTATTCAAATTTACGTACCAACCGCTAATGCCAAAGATGAAGATTTTTACCAACTTCTGTAGTCTGAAATGGATAAAACATGCAGTCAAGATGCATTGATAATTACTGGTGATTGAAATTCGAAAGTTGGAAACAAAGAAGAAGGATCAGTAATTAGAAAATATGGCCTTGGTGATAGAAACGACACCAGAGATTGTATGATAGAATTTTGCAAGACCAACAACTTATTCATTGGAAATACTTTTTTTCAACAATGTAAGTGGTAACTATACATGTGGAGCTTGCCAGGTGGAATACATAGGAATCAAATTGACTACACCTGTGGAAAGAGCTGAGGGAGAAGTTCAATATCATCAGTCAGAACAAGGCCAGGGGCCGACTGTGGAACAGATCATCAATTGCTCATACTCAAGTCTAGGTTGAAGCTGAAGAAAATTAAAACAAGTCCACAGAAGCCAGAGTACAACCTTGAGTATATCCCACCTAAATTTAGAGACCATCTCCAGAATAGTTTTGACGCGTTGAACACTAATAACTGAAGACCAGACAAGTTGTGGGATGACATCAAGGACATCATACATGAAGCAAGTGAAAAAGTCATTAAAAACACAGAAAAGAAAAGAAAAAAGACACTATGCCACTTCTATAAAAACAGTATTGCTTGTTTTTCAGAACATTTCTATTATTCCCTTCTTCCCCAGAGGTGGGCAGAACAGGCATAGTTAATCTCCCTTTACAGATGAAGAAAAACAAGATTAGAGGTGTTAGTGCTGTAGTCTGGTGCCCTGCTCTCCTGTTCCCAATTCTGAGCTCTCCACAAGCCCATACTCCTCCTTTCCCATGATCTTATACTCCTCCTTAGACTCTGACTGCCACCGAAAATACTTTCCATTCTTCTGGAAAAGAAACACAAAAGACTATACAATGGTACATTTGACCTTCATGCAGTTGGAAGCTTTGAGTAGTTCCTCAAGTAAAGCTGGAAATATTAAATGTGAAATAAAATGACAGCAAAGTAGGTATCTGACAAAGGTTGCTTTTTCCCTTTTGTATTGTAGGACTTCAAGTAACATTTATCTAGAAATTGCTATTATCCCATAGATTTCTTGAACATTCCAGATAGGCATGCAGCATGGTAAATTAAAAATCTCTTAACCAACTGGATGGTGCCCAGCTACCATTACTGAACATTTTGATCAAAGATTTGGTAGAAGAATCCTGATCAAAAGGGGGAAAATGCAGAACAGAATTTCAACTCTCATGGACTGCACACTTTCTGGAGCCATTGAGGCTGGCTAAACCCCATGAAACTATTGCGCTGAGATAATCTTTAAACCTTACACCAAAAATTAAAAAAAAAAAAGAAAAGAAAAAAAGAATGCCCTGAACTCTTCTTTAAAACAAACAATAGTTTAGCTTAACTAGTAAAGAACGTCTGCCATGAGCATTATGCTCCTTCAAGAATATTTGTAAGAGATCAAATTAACAACAGCAATTCAGAAGATTAGATAGGAAATTTAGGAGGCAGTGAGTTTATGTTAATAAGAGAGAAACAATTCAGAAAAGGAGAGTGAGAATGGTTGCACAACTTGAAGAATGTAATCAATGTCACTGAATTGTGCATGTAGAAATTATTGAATTGGTGTTTGTTCTGCTGTGTATATTCTCCACAACAAAATAAAATAAAATTTTTTTAAGGGACTTAGCAGAACCCAAGGGGAGAAAAATTTCTTAACCTACTACACCCAGATCTCTGCCCAATTTCAAGAAAAGAACCAGGGTGGACATAATGGACACATTCTGTGTAGACCCTTCTGTTATGGGGGATAGGATATTTGGCAGGAAGAACCAAGGGAACGAGTTGGGTAAGTGGGTGGAAAAGGGTGTGTCCAGATGAGCAGCTATGAGCTATGAGCTGTAAAATGGGATCCACTTGAGCAGCTGTGCCCCTACTCCCCTCAGAGGTCTGTCTTTCAAATTAGTCATGTGTGATGCCAACAAGAATGTGAACACACAGAAGAGGTGGAGAGAGGAAGCTTCACTCTCTCTCTGCATCTGAGGCAGGACAGTATGTGGCATATGAATGTGAGGAGAAATGGCGGATGGGTCTACCAGTGTAGGGGAATCTTTGTCTTCCAGCCTTGGGTTTATTAAGTACTGGGCAATCGGCCCTTGGGGACCAATGGAATAATTCTAAGTAGAATCTGTTGCTGTCGAGTCTATTCTGACTCATAGTGAGTCTATAGGACAAAGTAGAGCTCCCCCACAGTATTTTCAAGGGTGTAAATCTTTACGGATGCAGATTCCCACATCTTTCTGCTGTGGAGTGGCTGGTGGGTTTGAACCGCCGACCCTTTGGTTAGCAGCTGAGCGCTTAACCACTGTGTCACCAGGGCTCCATAATCTAAATATGCTTACTGTGTTTCATACTATGGAATGTTCTCAGTAGGTAGCCACTTTTTCAAAAGAACCAGGGTGGACATAGTGGACACATTCATAGTGGAACATTGTTGTTACTAGTCATAAACTTCAGTTTGGGTTTATTTTTCCACTCTCTAAATGGCACTCAAATCTTTGTTGACTCCTAATGTATTTGACTGGGATATATGGCTGTGGATTGACAAAAAGCTGTCCCATCAGTCTTTCATTGTCAAACGTAGTCTCTTCTTTTTTGGCAGGTGAAGAAGCATCTCTAGGGGCTGCAGAAGGATCATTTATGAAGGCATTACAAGCCCGGAAGAAGAACACCAGTACTGAGCTGACTATTGAGCCAGAAAAAGCATCCTCAGACAAAAGTGGTGTCAATTTGTCAACTGTCCTGAATGAGCCACTAGACTTTAATGATGAGAATGATGTTATTAGTGCACTGAATTACATATTGCCTTATTTCTCAGAGGGAAATCTAGGAGACATAGAATTGACATTATTACCATTCATTAAACTGCTTTTTTCAAATGTACAAGATAGAGAAAAGGCCCTGAGTTATTTGCAAAACAACCCAGGGAATCCCTCTCTTAAGCCTGAAAACAACGCAACTTACAAAAGTAAATTGAGGAAACTCTATTTTCTGGAGAATTTGTTAGATGCAGAAATTCAAGAAAAAATTGATGAGGTTAAAAGGAAAGAAAAAACTGCCATGCTTATGCATCCCAAATTTTCAGGTGCCAAATTTAAACGCCAGATCTTTCAAAAGAAATTGGAAACTGCTCACCCCTGGGAAGACCACCTGGCAAAGATCCAGAGAACAGGTGTCGGGAAAAGACTGCAAAGGGTGAGCAGAGTCCTCAAGAGGCCAAGGGGCATGAAGAAAAGGCACTTCAAAGAAATGGAAGATCAGAGCATCAACAGGAAACAAGGGGCCAAGCCATTTATGGAGAACACCCCCGAAGCAAGAAGGCCCAGGGGGCCAGCCCCAAGGGAGCTGGAACAGCTTCACAAAGTGCAGAGGCCAAGGAAGTTAGGGGAAATCTCCTTCCACACAGAGCCTTCGTTCATCAAGGAACATAAGGCAGCAGTCTCTTCTTTCCTGAAACAATACTCGATGCGCAGGCCTTCTACCTCCCCTCCTTCAAAAGCCCCACCTGAGGTTAGAAACCAATTAAAAGACTTGACCTGCACCATTTTTGTTTCACAAGATGCAAATGCTAGCGTTAAAAACATGAAGGTTCCTGAATCAGTATCCCATTCCAGAAAAAATTACATCTTTCATAAATCTCGCTCTCGTGTAGTTCACAGAAGACCAAAGGTCAAACAGAGTCGAAGGTTCAGAAAGGTCCGTAGACTGATGCTTAAAAACAGACCTCCTTTCTCTGCAGTCAGGAGCCTCATAAACTCCCCTCCACAAGAGGCTTCTTCATTTTCAGGAGAACTGAGTTCTCCAGAAAATCCTTTTCCAGAATTATTTCCTTTTCCAGAGCCTTCTGCAAAAAACACGACTGCACACAGTGCTACTGTGCTAGATGAGACTACCCGGGAGACCATTGCCCATAAGGACCCTTCCACTGCAGATTCTGCTGTGACTGCAGACAACTTAATGCCACCTGTTAAACAAACCAACGAAACACATTGGGAATACCATCACATGGGCACTGACTTACCCTCCCAGCCCAATGGCTCCTCTCTTTCATTGCACTCATCCCCGGGTGATCAATTTGAAACTCAGCTAAACCAACAGCTACGGTCCCTCATCCCCAACAACGACGTGAGAGGGCTTATTTCTCATGTCATCCGGACTTTGAAAACGGACTGTGCAGAGCCCTATGTACAACTGGCCTGTGCCAAGCTCATCTCCAGAACAGGCCTCCTGATGAAGCTTCTCAGTGAGCAGCAAGAAGTTAAGGTGTCCAAGGCAGACTGGGATACAGACCAGTGGAAAACTGAGAACTATATCAATGAGAGCACAGAAGTCCAGAGTGAGCAAAAAGAACAGGCGTCAAGTGAGGTGAGCACAACTCCAGAAACATGGGGCCCAGACTTTTCCATCAGAGTTCAGGACATGCCTTTAGAGTGCCAAAGCTCCTACTCCATGTCTCATTCTGGCCAAGACAGTCATCTTCCACTTCGCTCATTTAGAGAATGGTGCCACTATTCCTAGTGTAGACGAGAAGAAGACTTAACACACAAATTGTGAAGAAGAGTGCTTAATAGTAAGATTACTAGATTTGGTATGTTGGTCATGAACCTATAAGCTAGATTCACCTGGAAGAATTGGGTTTTGAAACTGAATAGTTGGCTTTTATCCTTTACATCTCTTTGTTCTTTAAAAAAAAAAATTGTTCTTCCTATTCTTTAGCTCACAAAAGAAGTTCCAGGATATGGCTATAACAACAAGCTCATCTTGGCAATATCTGTGACTGTGGTAGTGATGATTTTGATTGTAATTTTCTGCCTCATTGAGGTAAGGACAACAATTAATTCAAGTTTCCAGAATATATTTTGTCCTTATAATAGATTCAAAACACACAAACTGAAAATTGAATCCACTTTCCCACCTACTGCTACTTGATATTCCTCTTCAGTCTCTAGGACTGGGGTAAGCTTGGTACTTTTATTGCGAAGTATATTCCAGGGATTTTGAAAGGAACCCCACTCCCAGGAGATCTTGGTGGAGTTGAAACCAAGATAACAAGCCATTAGACTATTTTGAGAAGTTAAATTTAAAAAGGCCAGAGTGACATGATAGGAAAATTTCTTCAACCCAAAACTATGGCAGTGATTTGATGTAGTCACCAGTCACTTTTATTCTATCCCTGATTTCTTTCCTTCTTGGCTGAAATGATAAGAGAGATAAAATGTCACTCTTCGGAGCGATCAGTCAACCTGGGGAGAAAGGACAAAGCAAAAAGATAAAAGTTTTATTCTGTAGATTCATTAGATTTACTTAGCATCTTCTCCAGTGGGTAAACAACAACAACAAAAAAAAAACCCTTGTCACTTTTGAGTTGTTTCCGACTCATAGAGACCCTACAGGCATTGTCTAAACATGCTCAGTTAGAAGTTTACAGCCAAATTCCTGCAACAGTAGCCTATTCTTGGAGTTTGACTTTGCTTACTTTTTGTTCAATTACGTAATGGTTTATTAATTTCCTGACAGGCAGATGCTAACATATTAAAAGAGTGATTTAACAAGCTGACAACTTGACCCTACCCTGCCAACTCACCCTAATTTACCTACTTATTTTTTCTACCGTCAGAGCAGCCTTACATTCCAGCCAAAGCAGCCCGTCACCATATCCCAGTCACACCATGCTCGTTCCTGCTTTTGTCTGTGCCTTTGCCCATCTTAAATTCCCTTAATTCACTCTGCCTGTGGAAGTCCTATGAATCTGTCGAAAGCCAACTCAAGTCCATCTTTCTTCACAAAGCTTTCTCTGAACTCTCCAGTCCTCGTAGCCCTGGTCCATTTGTGAGATGTGTTGCCATTCCTTGGGGGCCAAAGAGAGACATTTTCCCTCTCCTGAGAACTTAAAACTGTGTTAAACAATTTCTAAAAAGATGGTTACACAAGAGAGTAGATTTAAGATCAACACATAATGGAGCAGAGCAAAGATATGTAAAGACCAAATGGCCTCCTGATCTATCTGAAGAAACATATGTCTATCAGCAGAAGGGTCGGTCAGTTCCTTGTAGAAAAGGCAAGGAACAGGTCATCGTGGGCAGTGCCCTTCCTAACACTGTGCAAAAGTAGGGATGGAGCCTGGGACAGCAGATATGAAGTGTCAGGGCCACTAGTGGGGCTGTGCCTGAGGAGGAGACGGATGGATGTGACTCCCTCATCTCTTTCCCTTGAACACTGGATTCAGCTAATTCCTTGCGTTCTATTCTGTTCTCACCACGGAGCCTTCTGATTGTGCTTTAGTGTGCACATAGGCCTGTCTCTACAGAAACTCAGTTCCCTGATCATGTAGACACAGAAGTTCTGTCTGTGGAACAGATGTATTTCTCATTGTCAAGTCATAATTTGGCATTCTGATTTTTGGTCAGTCCTGCAATATTGATAAGGTGAGACTGCCCCAAAAAGGAAGAAGCTGGTTCTCTTGGTGGTGACAGAGTCTGATTTCTAAGCCTGGGAGGCTGGGGACCAGCAAGGGGTCAGTTTGCCAAGGCCTCTGGGAAGAAAGTCATTGGCCATTGCCCAGACAGTTCCCTCTGCTTCTCCAAGCAGCATGTGGCTGTTTCCTTTTTGACATTTCTATAAAATCCTGTACTGCTTTTAATTCCTATGTTCAATTTAGTCTTACATTTGTATTCATTTATATGTTTTCATTGTATCCTCTCTCCTACTTCGATTATAAACTTTTTTAGGACCGGAACTATGCATGTAGTAGACAATATGCATATGCATGTAGTAGACAATAATGGTGCTCAACGAAAGAAAGATAAGGCATTATAGCAGTTCCACAGTGAGAAATAATACAACCTAATATTTGTTTTGAAGTAGCAGACAGAGCCCAGATAGACCCATGTATTCTTAACACTTTTGAAATGTCAACTTTTAAAGTTCTAGTCAGCGGGGGGAGGTGAATACCTGGTAATAGAACAGTGACCCAGCTACTGGGGGGAGAGGGGATAACGACAGATCCATATTTCTCACCTTAAACATATTTCAGTAAATCTAAGAAACAAAACCATAAAAGTATTAGAAGGAAATAGAAGCCATATTTTTATTATCTTGTGATGGGTAAGAGCTTTCTTAGCCTGATACCACAGGCAGAAAACTTCGATAGATTTGACCACCATTAGCAAATTTGGGGATCCCTGGATGGCACTGCACTACTGACTGAAAGGTTGGCAGTTCCCACCCACCGAGAGGTGCCTTGGAAGTAGGCCTGGCGATCTGCTTCCGAAAGATCACAGCCTTGAAAAGCCTATGGAGCAGTTCTACTCAGCACACATGGGGTCGTCACGAGTCGGAATCAACTTGATGGCATCTAACAGCAACAAAACAGCAAATTTAGCATTTATTTAAATGCCAAACATTGGACTACATATATTATCTGACACAACAACCCTTCGAGGAAGATAATATCATCGCTCTTTTACAGATGAAGGAGAGAAATTTAAGTCCTCAAGTGACAAAACCAAAAGCAGGACCGATAGTCACCCGACTACAAAGCCTGTGCTCCTCATTATCACTGTTCTGTTTTTCTCCTTAAAGACAAAAACAGGTGTGAAATATTGAAACACTGAAATACAATGGAAGGAGTTGAAAGGATTGAATATGTTTAACACAAGAAGAGCTTTTATAAACCAACAAGAAAAAGACAAACAATCCAGTGAAAAGGGGGCAAGGGCTATGAAGAGTAGGAGGTGTTTGCACTCTTGGAATCACATCTGTCACCCTCTCCTCAATGCACATGGGGTGTGAGTCTCGTTAGGGAGGCCTTTGCCACCTCATGGTATAAAGATAGTGTCCTACATTTTCTATTATTTTTATAACATTGTGTTACTGATTATATGTTTTAGTCCATATGGCATTTTGTTTGTTTGATTTTGGTGTGACTGAGGTAGGGAATCTAAGTGTTTCTTCCTATATGAATATCCAATTGTTTTAATATCTTCTTTTGAATGGTTCATTCTTTCCTCGCTGATCTAAAATACTACCTTTGGGCTTCTTGGGTCTTTAAAGCTTGCAAGCGGCCATCTAAGATGCATCAATTTGTCCCAACCACCTGGAAGTAAAGGAGAATGAAGAACGCCAAAGACACGAGGAAAGTATTAGCCCAAGAGACAGAAATGGCCACATAAACTAGAGACTTCATCAGCCTGAGACCAGAAGAACTCGATGGTGCCCAGCTACCCTCAATGACCGCCCTGACAGGGAACACAACAGAGAGTCCGTGATAGAGCAGCAGAAAGATGGGGTGTAGAACTCAAATTCTAGTAAGTAGACCAGACTTAATGGTCTGACTGAGACTGGAGGAACCCCGGAAAGTGTGGCCCCTGGATTCTCTATCAGCCCAGAACTAAAACAATTTCGCAGGCCAACTCTTCAGACAGGGATTGGACTGGACTGTGAGACATAAAGTGATACTTGTGAGGAGTGTGCCACTTAGCTCAAGTAGATATGAGAGACCAAAGAGGCAGCTTCTGTCCAGAAGTGCGACGGGAAGGCAGAGAGGGTTAGGAGCTTGGTGAATGGACATGGGGAATCAGGTGGAAAGGAGGAGTGTGCTGTCGCAGAATGGGGTGAGCAATTAGGGTCACATAACAATGTATGTATAAAATTTTGTATGGGAGACTAACTTAAATGTAAACTTCATTAAAACTACAACAATAAAAAAATAATAATAAAATAAAATACCACCTTTGTCTGGACTCTCTGCTGATCCACTGATTCACTTGTCTTTTCCTGTAACAGGATCACCTACTTAATTCCTGTTGCTTTATCACATAATTTGATATTTGGTAGGGCAAGCTCCTGCTCTTCCATCTTCTTTTTCATACTTTTCAAGCTGTTGTTGCATATTTTCTCTATCAGATGTCAGCTGGTCAGTTTTTGTAAAAAAAATTTTAAAAAGGCTATGTTGGCATTGGACTTGAATTGCATTGAATTTGTAGACTAATTTGAAGAGAATTGACATCTTTACAATGTTGAGACTTCCTTTCTAAGAACATGGTATCTCATAATCTGTTCTTTTTAATATCCTTCAGAAGAATTTTAGTGTTTTCTTCACATATGTCTAACAAGTGTTGTTAAGTTTATTCCTAGGTGCTTGAGAGATTTGTTATTGCTATTGTGAATGGAATCATTCTTCCATTACATTTTCTAATTGCTCATTGGTGGTACATAGGAAAGCTATTGAGGTTTGTCTGATTTTGTACCTAGCCACCTCACTGAATTCTCATATTACCTGTACCCATTGCCGTCGAGTCGATTCCGACTCTTAGCCACCCTATAGTAGAGTACAGCTGCCCTATAGGATTTCCGAGGCTGTGAGTCTTTGCAGAAGCAGACTGCCACACCTTTCGGTTAGCAGCTGAGTGCTTAACCACTGTACTACCAGGGCTTCTTCTGAATTCTCATCTTACTTTCACAAATAATTTTAGTTGATCTCTTCAGCTTTATAGGTTGTCCATCTGTTATGGATTGAATCGTGTCCCCCAAAATTGTGTATCAATTTGGCTAGGCCATGATTCCCAGTACTGTGTGATGGTCCACCATCTTGTCATCTGATGTGATTTTCCTCTGTGTTGTAAATCCTACTTCTACGATGTTACTGAGGTAAGATTAGCGGCAGTTATATTAATCAAGCAGGACTCAATCTACAAGATTAGATTGTGTTTTAAGTCGTTTTCTTTTGAGATATAAAAGAGAGAAGCAAGCAGAGACAGGGGGACCTCATACCACCAAGAAACAAGAGCCAGGAGAACAGCATGTCCTTTCGACCCAGTGTCCCTGTGCTGAGAAGTTCCTAGACCAGGGGAAGATTGATGAGAAGGACCTTCCCCCAGAGCTGACAGGGAGAGAAAGCCTTCCCCTGGAGCTGGCACCATGAATTTGGAATTCCAACCTCCTAGACTGTCAGAGAATAAATTTCTCTTTGTTGAAACCATCCATTAGGGATATTTCTGTTACAACAGCACTAGATAACCAAGACACCATCATTTCACATGCAAATAGTGATAGTTTTGTCTGTGTTTCCAATACTTACATCCCATTTATTTTTCTTATTGCATTGATTAATACCTTCTAAGTGATGTTGAATATAGCAGCAGTAACAGGCATCCTTATTCCTAATTTGAAAGCAATGCTGTTATCTAAGTTTCTGGTGGATACTTTTATCAAGTTAAGGATGTTTCTTCCTTTTCCTACTTCTCTGCATTTTTATTAGGGATTATATGTTGAATGTTACCTGAAACAGTTGATAAAATATATTAAAATATATGCAAGATCCTAACCTATGTAGTATGGAAGAGTAAAGAACTGTTAAACAGGACAGAATCCTTGTGCTCAGAAAGGTTATCATCTAGCCGTGGAGATGAGGCTTAAAATAAATAAAAGGAATGAATAAAGGTTTGGAGATACTGGTCATTGTGATGGATAACCATGATCATGCTTTCTTCCAAAACAGATTTATTCTCATAGAGCAGCATCAAAGGAAGATAAAGAAGGATCCTCACGGTAAATATCAGTCTGACAATTTGTAAAAAATGTTTATTGTAGTTAAAATATGTATAACAAAACATTCAGAGTCTGATAGTTTTTACAATAGAATTTTAGAACTGGAGGAGAACTTAGAGGGCCTCTGTTTCAATCCTCTCGGTTTATAGTAAGGGAACTACCAAAGGCAGGAAGGGTTTACTCACCTTAACACTTTATCTGGCTCCAGCAAAATTAGCCAGCCAGCCCAGGCTGAGCTTGATGGGATTAGCACAGAGGCATCTGCTGTCTCCAGTCCTTTCAGGGAAGAGTTAGGCTATGCCTATTTCTTCCTGCTGTTGGTGGACATCAGGTTGGGCCAGAGGCCTTCCTTGGAGGCTCTGGGGAAAGGGTAGGAAAGGCCACATGGTCTTGGGTAAGAGCGCTGTTCTCATTCAAGGCTAGTGAAAGGTAGAATATATGTGCTTTTCCTGTAAAGTGGCAGGAAAACGTTGCTTCTCATCCTACTGGTTGTTAAGCCCCTACTCTTTATTCCCCTTATCCAAACCTCATAGAATTTTAACTGTGAGGGGTCTTAGCTAGTAGCTTTCTCAAAAAGAGGGAGAAAGGGAAAATATCTTGCTCCAGGGTCTCACCACTAGGGGTTATCAGAAAGAGGATGACTCCTTCCCATGTGGGTGTTTCTCCACTGATTACATTGTGCTTGGACCATAATCTACATTTTATATCATGACTCAGTACGTGCAAACTTAATATAGACATGGCTGCTAATATAGGCATAAGTAGTTTCTAAAGCAAACTTGGAGTCCCTGGATGGTGCACGCAGCTGCTAACTGAAAGGTTGGAGATCTGAGTCTACTTGGAGGTGCCTCAGAAGAAAGACCTGGATATCTACTGCTGAAAAATCAGCCATTGAAAGCCCTGTAGAGCACAGTTTTACTCTGACACACATGGGTCATCATGAGTTGGAGTTGACCTGATGGCAACTTTTTTTTTTTTTAAACTTATTACACAGTATGCACTCTGATATTTTCTATCTGTTCAGATTTTTCTTTTAATGTTAGTCATGACCTTTAAATTGACTTCACAACCCACTCACTAATTAGTGACCACCTACAGTATGAAAATCAGTGAGCTAGATAACTTTGCTAGTTAGACTCGGGCATTTACTTGGTGTGATTCGATTTACAGAATAAAGCAACTAGAAAAATAGAAGCACCTTCTCCTCCACTCACCCTCAATCCCCAGAGAATGAAGCATGAGACAAGATCTGAAGGGGACTCATGTAAATGTTTCTGGATAGGGCTGCCCAGTATGGTCGTGCAGTTTGTTCACTGCATGAGAGTACTTGGCCAAGGAGGTAAGTGGGGCTGAAAATTCTGCCTCGCCTACATGCCAAGCCATGTACAGAGGTCTCCGCAGAGACATCGTGGGGCCCTGTGGACAGATACGGAGAGCTCCTGGAAGTCCGATATGCATGGAGTTGTTCTCAAGCCCCAAGTCTGTGGTGATTTTGCTAGTTGTGATTATGGGTGGAGGTAAACTTTTGAGTCCTGCTGAGACCAGAGATACGCATCATGAGGGACATGGAAAATGACATGGATCACTGATTGTCTTGTGTGTGTGTTTCTCCCCAAGGGGCTTTTTCCGAAGTCTGCTGCATAGGAGATGCACATCAGAAAGTGAAAGTCAGGTACATTTGGGGAAGATCCAGTGCTGTGGCAGGAGAAAGCAGGAGAGATGCAGAGTTAATAGCTCCCTTTCTCTTTTCTAGGAGGGCTTTTTCTGGAGAAGGCGGCCACTTTGGCTCAGGGATATGTATAGACCTCTCAATGCCACCCGCAAGAAAAACATGGCACAGAAGCTACACGACAGGGATTCTTCTGATGAGGATGAGATTTTCAACAAAGATGCCAGGTAAATGATTGGGGACAATTTAAATTTCTTGTCTAAAATGAGGAGGTATCCAAAGGGGTATCCAAAGGTATCCAAAGGTATCCAAAATGCAGAACAGAATTTCAAATTTTCATGGAATCCAGACTTTCTGGAGCCATGGAGGCTCGATGAACCCCTAAAACTATTACCCTGAGATAATCTTTAAACCTTAAACCAAATATATCCCCTAACGTCTTCTTAAAACCAAGCAATAGTTTAGCTTAACTAGTAAAGAATGTCTGCCTTGAGCATTGTGCTTTTTTCATATCTACCTATATGGGATGAAACTGACAACAGCAATAGCAATAGCCCCCTATGGATTAGAGGGCGATGAGTTTATGTTAGTGGGGGATGAACAATTCAGGAAAGGAGGGTGAGAATGGTTGCACAACTTGAAGAATATAGTCAATGTCACTGAATTGTACATGTAGAAAATGTTGAATTGGTATGTTTTGCTGTGTATATTCTCAACAACAACAAAATAAATAAAATTTTTTTAAAAAGAAAAAAATAATAATAAAATGAGGAGGTAATGCAAAGTTTAATTACTCCTTTCAAGAATAAGAGCCATTGGCATTGTTCTTCTTATTGCAGGGAGGCCAGCGAGGCCACAACAGAGAAGTCCGCGCCTACAGAGACTGTTATAGAGATCGATGAGGAAAGTGAAACGCTTGGTGACAAGACACCAGTGTGAACCCCATCCTGCCTCAGGCCACCCGCAAATTGTATTTTCTGATATTGCCTTCTCAGTATTGCTTGTAAAATAACTGTTTTTCTCATATTAAAATATATAAAGTCTATAACCAATTCTAGCCATGTGGCAAGGAATTGAAATGTAAATAGTTAAATATTTACATAAAAGTAACAGGGTGTTGATCAAGGGCCACAGGCAAGAAAAGCAGGGCTGAAACTAGAATCCCTCCTGGTAGCCATTCCATAAGTGGCCATGTAGGCAAAGAAGGATGAATAGGGGCTTCACTACCCTTTTCCCCAGTATAACCCATCCCAGGGAAATGGAAAACATATCAGCCACAAGGGGCGTAGATTATTAAATCAAGTACCAATTTTTTCTGGCTCTCTGTCCTCTGTGCCTCATTCAAACCTGAGTTCAATGACACAATTGACCCCCTGCCCATAGGGGATCATCCACCTTCTGGATCCTCTCATAAGTTCTTTGAAATTAGTAGAATATTTGGATCTCCATTGTGCAGCCAAGTCCTTCTTTTTTCTCAATACCTCAAACTCATGCAAAAATGTGTGTCCTATTTTGGTAAGGGGTTCTCTGCTCTTACAAGCTGGTGGAAAATTCATATTTTTCTTTTTAAACCATCCCAACCCTTGTTGTTATGGATTGAATTGTGTCCCCCAAAAATGTGTGTCAACTTGCCTAGGCCATGATTCCCAGTATTGTATGATTGTTCACTGTTTTGTCACCTGATGTGATTTTCCTGTAGGTTGTAAATCCTACCTCTCTGATGTTAATGAGGCAGGAATAGAGGCAGTTGTGTTAATGGGGCAGCACTCAACCTACAAGATTAGCTTGTGTCTTAAATCAGTCTCTTTTGAGATATAAAAGAGAGATGCAAGCAGAGAGACAGACGGACCTCATACCACTAAGAAAGAAGCACCAGGAGCATAGCGCATCCTTTTTGATCTGAGGCCCCTGCTCTGAGAAGCTGCTTGACCAGGGGAAGATTGATGACAAGGACCTTCCCCAAGAGCCAACAGAGACAGGAAACCTTCCCCTGGAGCTGGTGCCCTGAATTCAGACTTTTAGCTTCATAGACTATGAGAGAATAAATTTCTCTTTGTTAAAGCCATCCACTTGTGGTATTGCTGTTATAGCAGCACTAGATAACTAAGAATTTGGTACTGGGAGTGGGGTGCTGCTCTAACAGATACCTAAAATGTGGAAGCAGTTTTGAAACTGAGTGGATAGAAGCTAGACGAGCTTTAAAATGCCTAATAGTAAAAGCCTAGATTGCCTCGAAGAGACTGTTGGTGAAATTATGGACATTAAAGACAATTCTGGTGAGGACTCAGAAAGAAGTGAGGAGAGCTGTTACACTGGAGACAGCGCAGACGGCGAGAAGCAGCAGCAGAGAAATGGCAGCAGCAGAACCAGGAGACTGGCGCAACACAGTGCTAGAGCCGACCCACAGAGCAAGAGAGCTGAGTGCCTTTTGGCAAAGTTTACTAATGGAGTGGGGTACCTTATCAGGCACTTATCAGTGGAGCTTCATAGCTTTGGAACACTTGCCCCAGCAGGGCAGATGCAGGTGTGAGGCCTGAGGGCGGAGAGGCCAAGCAATCAGGAAGCATAAGCTAAAGAGACAAGGAGCACAGGAAGCAGAGCTGCCTCAGTCTCAAACCATAGGGCTCTGACCTTTGGAGTCTCAAAGGGTGGAGTCGCCACTCAGATGGACTAGGAGAATGGGGCCACCCAAATTCAAGGGAGCAGAGTTGCCATTCCAGTGGGCCTAGAAGGCAGAGCTGAAGCCCAGGCCTAGGGGCCACCACCCAGAATCCAGAGTGTGGCCGAAACCTAGAGTCTGGAGGGCAGGGCCATTGTCTAAATGGCCTCTGAGAAGAGAGGGTTATTTTTAAGCCATGAGAGCTAATGTAATCTGTTCTGCTGACTTGCTTGGTGCTTGTTATCCCTTCTTTCCCTCCAATTTCTCCCATTCATAATGGAAATGTCTAGTTTGTGCCTGTTCTACCACTGTACTTTGGAAGCAGATTATTTATATTCTAGATTTCACAGATGAAGAGCAATTTTTGGATTTTAGACTTGGAGTTGATTTAAGACTTTTGATTTGATATGATATGATCAAGTGAGTGTGTTTTACATGTGGCAAGGACATGAGTTTTGAAGGTCCAAAGAGTGGAATGTAAAGGATTGAATTTTGTCCTCCAAAAATATTTGTCAACTTGGCTAGGCCATGATTCCCAGTATTGCATGATTGTTCACCATTTTGTCATCTGGTGTGATTTTCCTATCTGTTGTAAATCCTACGTCTGTGATGTTAATGGGGCAGGATTAGAGGCAGTTATGTCAGTGCAGCAGGACTCAACCTACAAGATTAGGTTGTGTCTTAAATCAGTCTCTTTTGAGATATAAAAGAGAGAAGTAAGCAGAGAGACGGGAACCTCATACCACCAAGAAAGAAGCACCAGGAGCATAGCATGTCCTTTGGACTTGGGGAGCCTATTCTGAGAAGCTCCTCGACTGGGGAAGATTGATGACAAGGACCTTCCCCCAGAGCCGACAGAGAGAGAAAGCCTTCCTCTGGAGCTGGCACCCTGAATTCAGACTTCTAGCCTCCTAGACTATGAGAGAATAAATCTCTTTTGGTTAAAGCCATCCACCTGTGATATTTTTGTTATAGCAGCACTAGATAACTAAGACACTTAGGTAGCTCTCAGGAAGGGACTGGAGGGTCAGTGTAAAGGAGGAGTGTGTGAGAAAGTAATTGCCCATGATTTTCCTCTTCAGGCCTGGGAGGGTGCTGATTCAGAAAATGTATTGGTTGTGCCACTTCTCTGCTCAGGTATACTGCCGTAGCCTCTTGAGAACCCCACCAGGGATCAAATGTATGCTCTCGGCCCCCTCCCCCTTGGCCCAGCACCAGATCTACCTGCTTCTTTCCTCACCCTCCAGGCTGCATGATTCCAAGTGATAATACAAGTAAAAATTGCAGAAGATGCAAGGGTTCCTGCACTCCTTCTGCTCATCCGAGCAAGAATCAGACATTTTAAGAGCACAAAGAGGGGATGCCTACCCCTATTTAAATATTTTACTAAAAGCAAATAAAAAGTCATTAATTCACATTGGTAAGTCAGTGAGAGCTAAACACATTAGTGAGTAAAAGAAATTCTGAATGAGAGAGATTTGCTAATCGACCTCAATGACCACAAATAAATGCTGGCAGCTCAGTAATCTGAGATGAAGAATGATGCCAACCAAGGAACCACAGCACACAGTCCCCCAGAAGAGCAATGCAATTGGGCAATGGCCTCCCAGCATATTTTGCTTGTTAGGGTTCCAAGTGAAGCGAACAGCTCATCTGTACCTCATCTGGTCCATCAGTTTGCCCATGCTGAGCAAGAGACAGTTGTTTTCTTGTTACTGACCTGAGTTACCTCTCAGCGTTCCTTACTGAGGATGAAAACCAAGTGTTTGTCTCTGTGTGGTGACCTCTGAGAGCCAACAAATATTTACTGTGTTTAAAGCACAAGACTAAATAATATAATAATAAGACGCAGCAGCAGCTACCATTTACACTTGCTTACTTGGTGCCAAGCTGTGGGTTACACATTTTACAGTCTTACCTCATTTAGTTCAACCATCCGTGGAAGGATAATTTTGTTATCCTCATTTGACAGACAAAGAAACAGGGCTCAAAAAATGTAAGTAACCAGCCCAAGTGCCCTAGGCCACACATCCAAAATACAGACTGGCCTCTTAAAGGTCAGTGCATACTATATATTTGCCCCATAAACTGCAAAGGGACTGGGCCACTTGGAGCTGGAAACTGTACCCAGATCTGACACCAAATCCTGTGCCCACTGCTTCCCACAGGGAACACCAGAAGAAAGGCGTATATGGGGTTAAACACGAAAGCAGGTGATATGGATTGAATTATGTCCCCCCAAAATGTGTTGTAAATCCTAACCTCTGTGCTTGTGGTTATAATCCCATTTGGTTGTCTTTGTTATGTTAGTGAGGCAGGATTAGTGTAGGGTATATCCTCAGTCAATCTCTTTCGAGATAAAAAGAGATTAATCAAGTGAGCAAAGAGAGAGAAGAGATGGGGTAAGATAGATGCTAAGACACACGGAGACCTCCAAGGAAGCAGAAGCTGAAGAGAAAAGGACCTTCTTCCAGAGCTGACAGAGAGGGAAAGGCTTCCCCTCGAGCCAGTGCTCTGAATTAGGACTTTTAGCCCCCGAAACTGTGAGAAAATAAATTTCTGTAAAAGCCATCAAATCGTGGTATTTCTCTTACAGCAGCAATAGATAAGTAAGACAGCAGGTTAGTGAAGTTTCTTTCTCTAGAGGCCATTTAAAACTAGAAATATTCTTATAACCTGAAATACCCTAAGAGGAAGGCTGTCTAAAGGCATAAAGTAGCCAGGGATCAATGTGGATTTAAGGACAACTTAGGAACAGTGAGATTCACCATCAGAGCCTCCACTGTTCCACGAAGTCCCTCTGCCCCTCTCATAAGGGCAAAAGCCAAATCGGCTCCAGATGCTTGAGCTTAATTGCTGCCTTTCCCAGGAGACTTTGCACTTTAAAGGAGAACCAAGAGAGCCAAGATTAACCCTAAAGAATGTCATAGTCACCACTAGGGTTGCTATGAACCAGAATCAACTCTACAGCACAAGTGAACGAAGCAAGATGTACTTCGGTGTGTATGGTACATGTGGTGCAGTGAATTACTTAATACGGCCCTTCTAGCCAGGTATGGTCTTGTGACTCCAACAAAATGATTGGGTGGTACTAGGCAAATAAGGTGCTTGTGGCCCACCAAGGGGATTGGACAGCCTGCTAATAATGCACATATGGTACACTGAACTCTTGGGGTGGTTCTATGCAAATAAGGTGTATGGAACTCTTGTAGGGGACTGGTCAGTTTTATCATTCTGCTAGGCTTAAAATGAGCCAATCACAGAAGCAGGGGGTGGGGGACCTCACTACCACCAAGAAGAAGAGCCAGGAATAGAGCATGTCCTTTAGACCCAGGTTCCCTGCACTGAGAGCCTGTAGAACTCAGGACACAGAGAGAACTGTAACATTGGAGAAGGCATGAGATGGTGAGAAGTGGTAGAAGCAAGCACAGCAGAGAAACGGCAGCAGCAGAACCAGGAGACAGGCACTACACAGTGTGGTGGGCTTCCCAGCCCACTGAGCAAGGTGGCTACAGAGGGCAGGCTGACCCACAGAGCTAGAGAGCTCAGCGCCTTTGGCAGGAGGTTTCCTGGCTGAGTAGGGTGCCTCTTGGCACTTATTGGTGGAACTAAAGGGCTTTGTAATGCTTGCCCAAGCAGGGCAGAGGCCAGACTGAGGGGCCAAGGGGCTGAGAGAGGGGAGAGAAGCCTGCCTGCAGGCATAGCCGAGAAGCTGTCCTGACCAAACAACTGTATCTTGAGTTGTTCCTAATCCTGAATTGTAACCTGTTACAATAAACCCCATATCTATGAGTATGGTCTGTGAGTTCTGTGTGACCATTGCAATGAACTGATCCCAGCAGAGTAGAGAATGCTGTGGGAAGGACAGACTTGGTAAAAAGATTGGAGGATGAAGGTATATTTGACCTCCACCTCATAGGAATCAGCCTTGGGTTGATGCTGAACGTGATTCTCTCTCCCCTTCACGAAGTTAGACTAGTTCTAATGCCAACACGCCATTTTTACAGATGCTACTATGTGTGGTGTGTTATATGTATAAAGCTGTGGCTATTTAAATTTAAATTAATACAAATCAAATTGAACAGTCAGCTCCTAAGTCACACTAGTCACCTTTCAAGTACTCAGTAGCTGTATGTAGCTACCGGCTACCATATGGGACAATGCACATATAAACTATTTCCATCTTTACAAAAAGTTCTATTGGACAACACTGGTGTGGAATAACTCTGGAAGGACACTCAGGAAACTGGTAATGGTGGTTGCCTTCAGGGAGGGAAATGGGAAGACTGCAGCACCGTATACCCTTTTGTACCTTTTGAAATTTACACCATGCATTTGTAGTATGTATTTAAAAATACATTTTAATAAATGAGTTGGGAATTAGGAGTCCCCATATAGGGTTACTGCATCAGGGTAGTCATAACCAGATTACTTTGCAATTTGCCTAAAACAAAATAAGTTAGTAGACATTATGACTTCACATTATCATATCCTTAGTTCTCCTGGAATGCTCTGCCATAGCAGGTAGTCTGCATTTTCCCTAGAGCCCTCTCTTCTGGAAATCTGTCCTCTAGTGTGCTCTAGTCACTGCCTAGACCTGTCACACAGCTGTCACCCGCAACTTCCTCTCACTGTTTCCTGGGTTGGGACCTTCATTTCCTGGTTCCCTTTTCTTCTTTCTTGGTTTACTCTTCTTCTGGAGCACAAACTCAGCTAAGAATCCCTTTCTAATGTTACAAAAAAAAAAAAATTGTGGAGCTCCTCATTATAATTGTACCATCAGTGCCCATTAAATAAAGAAATATATCTACGTAATGACTACACTACTGAGCTTTTCCATCGTCTCTTCCCACAGATGTAGTCGATTTAATTACTGTGTTTTCTATCCGGTGAGGTCCACATGTATAGTAACCATTTATATTGTTGAAAAAAGGTACTTGCAATTAATAAGTAGTTGGTCTTGCAAAATTCTATCATGAGGTCTCTGATATTGTTTCTATCACCAAGGCCATGTTTTCCAACAACCAATCCTTTTTCTTTGTTTCCAACTTTCACATTCCAATCACCAGCGATTATCAATGCATCTTGATTCCATGTTTGATCAATTTCAGACTGCAGAAGTTGGTGAAAATTATGAATTTCCTCAGCTTTGGCCTTAGTGGTTGGTTCGTAAATTTGAATAATAGTTGTATTAACTGGTCTTCCATGGAGGTGTATGGACATTATCCTATCACTGACAGTGTTGTACGTCAGGATAGATCTTGAAATGTTCTTTTTGATGACGAGTGCAATGCTATTCCTCTTCAGTTTGTCATTCCTAGCATAGTAGACCAATGATTGTCTGATTCAAAATGGCCAATACCAGTTCATTTCAGCTCACTAATGCCTAGGATATCGATGTTTATGCATTCCATTTAATTTTTGACAACTTCCAATTTTCCTAGATTCATACTTCAGACATTTCATGGTCCGATTATTAATGGGTGTTTGCAGCTGTTTCTTCTCATTTTGAGTCACGCCACGTCAGCAAATGAAGGTCTTGAATACTACTCCATCCACATCATTAAGGTCGACTCTACTTTGAGGAGGCAGCTCTTCCTCAGTCACATTTTGAGTGCCTTCCAACCTGAGGGGCTCATCTTCCAGCACTATATCAGACAGTGTTCTGCTGCTATTCAGAAGGTTTTCACTGGCCAGTTTTTTCAGAAGTAGAACACCAGGTCCTTCTTCCTAGTCTATATTTCTTAGTCTGGAAGCTCTGTTGAAACCTGTCCACCATGGAGGACCCTGCTGGTATTTGAAATACTGGTGGCATACTTTCCAGCATCACAGCAACATGCAAGCCACCACATTATGACAAACTGACAGATGTGTTGGAAAGAGATGATGGAAAAGCTCAATATCATCAGTCATAACAAGGCCAGGGGCCAACTATGAAACAGACCATCAATTGCTCATATGCAAGATCAAGTTGAAGCTGAAGAAAATTACAGCAAGTCCATGAGAACCAAAATATGATCTTGAGTAGATCCCACCTGAATTTTGAGACCATCTCAAGAATAGATTTGATGCATTGAACACTAATGACCAAAGACCAGTCGAGTTGTGGAATGACATAAAGAACACCATACATGAAGAAAGCAAACGGTCATTAAAAGACAGGAAAGAAAGAAAAGACCAAAATGGATGTCAGAAGAGACTCTGAAACCTGCTCTTGAACATACAGTAGCTAAAGCAAACGGAAGAAATGACAATGTAAAAGCTGAAGAGAAGATTTCAAAGGGCTCGAGAAGGCAATGTAAAGTATTATAATCAAATGTGCAAAGATCTGGAGTTAGAAAACCAAAAGGGAAGAACACACTTGGCTTTTGTCAAGCTGAAAGAACTGAAGTAAAAATTCATTCCTTGAGTTGTAATTTTGAAGGATTCTATGGGAAAATATTGAACAATGCATCAAAAGAAGATGGAAGGAATACAGAGAGTGACTGTACCAAAAATAACTGGTTGATGTTCAGCCATTTCAGGAAGTAGTATATGATGAAGAATCAATGGTATTGAAGGAAGAAGTTCAAGCTGCACTGAAGGCATTGGCAAAAAACAGGAAGGCTCCAGGAACTGATGGGATACCAACTGAGATGTTTCAACAGACAACATAGTACTGGAGGTGCTCACTATGCCATGAAACTTGGAAGACAACTACCTGGCCAATAGACTGGAAGAGATCCATATTTGTGCCCATTCCAAAGAAAGGTGACCCAACCGAATGCAGAAATTATCCAATGATATCATTAATATCACATGCAAGTAAAATTTTGCTGAAGATAATTCAAAAATGATTGCAGCAGTACATCAACGGGAACTGCGAGAAAATCAAGCTGGATTCAGAAGAGGACGTGTAACGAGGGAGATCATTGCGGATGTCAGATGTATCTTGGCTGAAAGCAGAGGATACCAGAAAGATGTTTACCTGTGTTTTATTGACTATGCAAGGCATCTGACTGTGTGGCTCATAACAAATTTTGGATAACATTGGGAAGAATGGGAATTGCAGAACACTTAATTGTGCTCATGTGGAACCTGTACGTAGACAAAGAGGCAGCTGTTCAAACAGAACAAGGGAATACTGCATGGTTCAAAATCAGGAAAAGTGTGTGTCAGGGTTGTATCCTTTTACCATATCTATTCAATCTGTATGCTGAGCAAATAATCCAAAAAACTGGACTATATGAACAACGAGGCATCGGGATTGGAGGAAGATGCACTGACAATCTGTGATACGCAGACACAAACTTGCTCACTGAAGTGAAAAGGACTCGAAGCACCTTCTGAAGATGAAAGACTGCAGCCCTCAGTGTGGATTACACCCCAACATGAAGAGAACAAAAATCCTCACAGCGGGACCAATGAGCAACGTCATGACAAACAGAGAAAGGTCTGAAATTGTCAGGCATTTCGTTTTGTTTGGATCCACAATCAACGCCCATGGAACCAGCAGTCAGGAAATCAAACGACCTTTGCTTTGGACAAATCTGCTGCAAAACACCTCTTTAAAGTGTCTAAAGCAAAGATGTCACTTTGAATACTAAGGTGCACCTGACCCAAGCCATGATATTTTCAATCACCTCATATGCATTCAAAAGGTGGACAATGAATAAGGAAGACCGAAGAAGAATTGACGGCTTGTTGGCGAAGAATATTGAATATACCATGGACTGCCAGAATAAGGAACAAGTCTGTCTTGGAAGAAGTACAGCCAGAGTGCTCCTTGGAAGCAAGGATGGCTGGGACTTCATCTCACATAGTTTGGACGTGTTATCGGGAGTGACCAATCCCTACAGAAGGACATCATACTTGGTAAAGTAGAGGATCAGCAAAAAAGAGGAAGACCCTCAATGAGATGGATTGACACAGTGGCTGCAACAATGGGCTCAAACATAGCAATGATTTTGAAGGTGGCACAGGACCGGGCAGTGTTCCATTCTGTTGCACATAGGGTCGCTATGAGTCAGAACCGATTCGACAACACCTAATAGCAACTCTACTGAGGAACTGAGGTTCAGAGAGTTTCTGGAACTCGCCTGAGGTCACACACCCTGAGCCCTATGCTTGGGGGGCAGGGGACCATGGAGGGTTGTGACTTACTTCTCTTTTCTGAGCATCAATAAATTTCAGTTTAGAAATTTCTGTCTTCAGTGCTGTCTCAGGGGGGCTATGAAAAATGCTGACACTGTGGCAGTTGTCTTAGATGGCCCCGTACTTGTTGGGTGGCCCTGAGCCCTGCACTGTTTTAAGGAAAGCCCAGCACACAGTATGGGGTACAGCTGGGATTCCAACCCGAGTAGCCCAGGGTCCGAAAGCCCCTGCTCAGCTACTGAACTATGCTGCTGGTCCAACTCGAAAGACCTGGGTGAGAATCCAGCTGCTACCAAGTTACTTGACCTCTCTTAGCCTGTACAACGAGGATAATAACGGGTGTTTGAAAAGGAATATAAGCCTCGATCACAGTGCCAACCGGGTAAACAGTAGGAGTGTCCATGTTCTGTAAGTTTTTTTTCCCGTCCCCCCCCCCGGTCTCCTAGGTTAGGCCTAGAGGTCTGATTTGAAGATTAAAAATAGAGAAACTGCCAGAAGGGGTTATTTAGGGCAAAGATTCTCATATTTAATTATGCTTCAGATCTATCTGTGGTGAGGGTAGGGGACGGGAGGGGTAATTCCTGAATCCCATTGTAAAGTGACTCCCTAGGGATGGGGTGGGGCTCAGGAATCTGTATTTTGGACCTGCCCCAGGGGATTCTGATGACTTTGGTTCTCCTAATTCCATTTTGAATAGCCCTGTTGTTGTTAGTCACCATGGAGTCAGCTGCAACTCATGGTGACCCTGTGTACAACGTAACAAAACATTGGCCTGTCCTGTGCCATCTTCGTGATAGTTGTCGTGTTTGAGTCCATTGTTGTGGTCACTGTGTAGTGCCTTCCAACCTAGGGGGCTCATCTTCCAGCACTATACAGGGTAACATGCTGTTGTGATCCGTAAAATTTTCATTGGCTAATTTTTGGAAGTAGATCACCAGGCCTTTCATCCTACTGTCTTAGTCTGGCAGTTCCGCTGAAACTTATGCACTATGGGTGATCATGCAGATATTTGAAATACCAGTGGAATAGCTTCCAGCATCATAGCTACCTGCAAGCCACCACAGTAAGACAAACTGACAGATGGGTGGTGGTAACTGTCCCTTCGCCTGGATTCCCCTACTCACTTGGAAGTCTCAGCTCAAAGTCAGCTACTCCAGGATACCATTCAGATTTCCCTCTCTGGTCCCACCGTTATTATTGCTCAAGTCACACTTCTTGTTGTTGGCTGCGGTGAAATCGCCCCTATGGCACACTAATGTGCTTTGGTTTTTTTCCCCCACATCTGGAGTCTAGTGGGTGGGCCCATGGTCCATTTACGCATTTTGTAAGTGTGTGGAAACGGGCGCAATGTTTGTGCATTTTCCCTTCTTCCACCCCCGAGAATCCTCGGCTTTATTCAGCCACACGAAGGGGTTTGTGGTCCCAAAAGAGAGTAGAGCCAAATGAGAACACCACAAGGTAGCGGACTCTGACCAGAGGGGCCGGGGAGGCAAGACTAGAGACTGCAGATTCCTGAATACGGCACACCAGAGATTACTCCCAGGGGTTTCTCACAGCCCTGCGGGGGGAGGGGAGTGGAATAATCGAGGACTTTATGTGCTCGATTTGAGGGGAGTGCATCGTTGTGCCAAGTCACCGACGCTCTCACGGGGCCACTTATCGCCAGAAACACTATCCATTCGCCAAAAGTAACTGGATTTCCCAACTAAATCTTACTTTCCACCTTCCTTAAAATTAGTTTAACACCAAGGGAATACTTTGTCTCTTTGTTCTCACCTCTAATCTAGCTCAGACATCAAGCATTAATTCTCCGGAATGCAGTCAGACCCATCCAGCCTAAAACAGAGGAGGGGGGTTTTCACTCCTGGAAAGAGAATTACTGAAGGGGCAGTTCGCTCCATGCAGTTGGAGGCCACACCCCCAACTGCGGCATTAGAATGGAAGCAGGAGCTTGGACCCCGACCTCTCCAGACGTGTCTGTGTCACTTTCTTTCCAGGAGAGTCTGACGGAGCTTCGGTCCCCAGTCAGTCAGTGGAGCTTGCTTACAAGAATTAGGCTGTTGCCCAAGCACCTCTGTATGTTCTTAAGACTTGCATGAAGCGGTACCCCACCCCCCACCCCATTTCCGGCTCATATTCAGGCCCTCAGGCCCCCAGGCCCCCGTTTGACCAAGACACGCCCAGGTAAGGTGCCCAAAAGCACGCGGCCCTGCCAACACTTCGCTGCGGTCACTACTTTTTGATAGTTTGTTTTGTTCTGAGTCCATTTGAAAGAGAAATGTCACATTCTACGATGGAAAGAAAACAACTAACTACATGGCTAGATGAGAATGAGCGGACCCTTGAGCTTTGCGACGCGCGGGCTGGATGGGCGGAGTACACAAGAGCGCCCAGGGGACTTCAGGAAGCTCCCCTGGCATAAGGTGTAGTCATAACATGTATGTGTTTTCTGCGAGCCTCCGGAGAAAGATTCCGACTTAGCCCGCTCCGCACGCCGGGCTGTGCTGGTGCCCTTCAGAAGGCAAAAGCAGAAGAAGCATTATTGGTCCTATTTTACAAGTGGGCAGCCTGCGGCTGTGGGAGTAGAAGTGATGGTTCCATGGTGACGCAGATAGTGCAGAGGCCGAGCGAGGTCAGGAATCCTGAAGCCAAGATCTGACGCAGACCCTGTGGGAGGCGGGTACCGAATTCCAGTCCTCAGGTCTCAAACCTCCAAACCTAGCTTCTGTTTCTGCGGCAGAGAAGAGCAGGCAGCGTATAGCGGCTGGTCCCGCCCCGCGACCCGACCGGGCTCCACGACTGGCTCCGCGGGCCGGAGGCGGGGCCAGAGCGCCTAGCCAACGTGAGGGCGTCAGACGACGCCGGCGCCGCTTCCTGTTGTCAGTGGCCGGGAAGCGGCAGCTTCCGGTTAGTGGCTGAGGAGCTGCAGTGGAGCGGAGTCCCTGCAGCCCCTTTTCGGCTCCCTTTGGTGAGTCATGGGTCACGGGGCGAGGAGGGCAGCTGAGGGGCGGCGGGGCTGAGATGCAAGCGGACGATGGGCCCCCAGCTCTCTCCGTGATCCCAAACCCTGGCTGCTTTGAGACTGTCCGACTTCAGATACCCCCAACCTTTCCCCGCCCAAGTCCCGCGCCCCGCCCCTGGCCCAGTCCGCCCCGCTCCGACCCCAGCCTTCAGCCTGCATTGCCACTTCAGGGCCGTCCCCTCCATCTTCTCCCACCCGTGATCTGACTCCCGCTCTTACCCCATCCCTCTTGGGTGAGTGCACCCTCACCCCCGACCCTACTTTAGCCCAGTTCAAACCGCTGTCTCAGCCACATCCCTCTGCTTCCCCCTAACACGTCTCATCCTCACCCCTCAACCCCTCTGGCGATCCTAATGCTCCACGCAAACCTCCCCCAGTTCACTATTCCGGTTTCTCCCCCTTTTCTGGTTCAGCTTTCTTATCCCAATCTCCCACACACCACTGCTCTGCTCCTTGAGGTCTGCTCTCATTTAAAACCCACCACCAAAGTAGGTGCTCTCTTGAGCTCACCCCTTTCTTACTGATAACTGATCATAGTCCTATCCCAGGTTTTATATGTATCTTCTTTCCTCACAGACTTGGCCTCTAACACCCTAGCCCAGTATATACTTCTTCCACTTTATAACCCCGGTAATCTTTCCACCTCCTCCCATCCTGAGGACATGCCATTCCCTAAGTCTTTGTTACACTGTCCCCAACTCTTACTGCCCCAATTCCTGCTAACCCTCACCCAGTCTTCTCGAAAAACAAGCCTCTGTGTCCTTTCACCTCTGCTGGCCCCTTCCGAACTGTTCGCACTTATTCTTCTCTTGACCCAGCCCCCATTCACCTGCATCCCTTGCCAACCTCACCAGCTGCCCCTTGGCAGCCAAATCTAGGTGCTTGCTTAGAGCCGGGCAATTAGAGATTGAACAGCTTGAATGGGTGTGTGCAGGGCCTCAGATGGTAAATAAGTGTCAAGGAGTAGGCCCCTCTGGAGTCAAGGTTTTTCCCAGTGCCTGATCCTCTGTACCTCCTCCCAGGGACATTGTTTCTAGCATTCATATTACATTTCTTATGCTGACTGCTGGAATGGTAGGCATCATCCATATACTTGGAAGGTGAGGGACAGTCACTCATCTAGCTCATTAGGCCTGGGGCAGCAGAAGCCATCACTTTGTTTTGGCTGGTGTTCTGGCCTTGAGAACCTCGAAGTGCCACTGTGTGAGGTTGGCCATGGTCACAGAACCCAGTGTTTCTTCCTGCCAGGGCTGATTGTAAGTCTGTCCCAACACTGAACACAGGGGACATGATGGGTGCCAGGGGTGATGTTGCATGTTGTGAAGAGTATAAGTGAGTGGGTCCTGGGGAGGCTGAGACCTAGATGGAGACAGATGCCATTGAATCACTTCCTTTTTTGCAGGTACTGGATCATTGAGTTTTAACTGTTTTAGGTTACTTACGATACAGGTAGCCAAGTTATCTCAGAGTAACTGAGGCAGAGAGACATCCTGAGGCACCCAGGCCCCATGCTCAGCATTTATAGTCCCCTGGAGCTTTTTGGTGCACGTCCTGTCCACATTCTGGTGGCCTGGCTTTAGACGAGTTGGCCATCCTCATACAGTAATTTGAAAGGGCCCCCAAGAGAACCCATTGTTTTTGCTTACCATTTTACCATTATAGTCTTTCATTCCTTAAAAATTGAATGTAGTTCTACCTCAGTATCCCCCCATTAAAGTGCAATATATCTGCACAGTTTTCAGCCTTATCCACAGTTTGATTTAATGGAAAAAGTAACGGTCTTAGTTATCTAGTGCTGCTATAACAGATATACCACAAGTGGATGGCTTTAACAAACCGAAATTTATTTCCTCATAATCTAGGAGGCTAGAAGTCAGAATTCAGGGTGCCAGCTCCAGGGGAAGGCTTTCCCTCTCTGTTGGCTCTGGGGGAAGATCCTTGTCATCAATCTTCCCTGGTCTAGGAGCTTCTCACAGCACAGGGACGCTGGGTCCAAAGGATGTGCACTCCTGGCTCTTCTTGCTTGGTGGTAATGAGCCCCTCTGTCTCTCTGCTCCCATCTCTCTTTTATATCTAAAAGAGATTGACTCAAGACACAACCTAATCCTGTAGATTGAGTCCTGCCTCATTAACATAATTGCCTCTAATCCTGCCTGATTAATGTCATAGAGGTAAGATTTACAACACATCGGAAAACCACATCGGATAACAGAATGGTGGACAGTCACGCAATACTGGGGATCATGGCCTAGCCAAGTTGGCTCACACTTTTGGGGGACACAGTTCAATCCATAACAGTAACATAATGGCCCCACCACTTAGAATTTGTATACCTTAACTTCCCACAGTCTGAAATGGAAATAGTAGTACTGCCCTGTGCCTTGTTTTTATTTCATTCATCAATTCATTCAGCAAGTATTTATTGAGCACTACTGTGTGCCAGGCACTGTTCTAGGCACTGGAAATGCAGTGGTGAATGAGTCAGGCAAAGTTCCTGTTTTCATTTATTCAGAATTTGGTCCTATCTGGAATCCTATGGGATATGGGTCAGGAATATGGGGGAGACAGGATTATTGGATGGAAGGGAGGAGGGAGGAAAGAAAGATATGCATTGTTCACCAACTTCACGGGTCTGCCCTGGCCCACTAGCCCTTGGTCTGGGAATCAGAAACTTCTAGAAGTTTCTCACCTTCCACTGGCATTTAATTGCATCAGAGTCCACCCTCATCCCCATCCCACACAGGACAATTGTCCAGAAATCCAACCTGGATTTCTTCAGGTGGAAGGAAAATGCTAGTTATTCAGCGCTCACGTGTCTGAAAGATCAGCTGCCTTTCTGAATCAGAAGATAACTCTGTCATTCTTTTCCATACTGACAACTTTGTCATTCTTTTCCACCTGAAAAAACATGTGTCATCTATTGGTACAGCAGCTGGATGGCTTATGCCAGGCTGTTCTGAACAGCCAGGTTTGCAGTTAGATTCAGCCAGTACAGGGAAGGCTGTTGTGAGTGGCTGAGAAGTCTAAAGAGAAGAGGTTGCTGTTTACTGACTTGCTTTGAGAGCAGTGAAGCCATTCACTTCTTCTTTTAATGTAAGTCTTCACCTAAGCCATTCTTCTCTTTTCTTTCTTCTTTGGTCTCCAGAGGAAGTGAAATTGGACATGTATAGGAAGCCAGGAAGTATAGTGAAGAGAAAGAACCAAGACAATTCCTTCCTAACTGTGTGCTAGAACATTTAAGAAAGGCAGCTCTTGGGCACTGTGGGATGGACCTCGGCTCAGGTGATTGGGGCTACAGATCTGACCGGCAAGATTGTTACTGGCTTTATTGTTATTGTTACTTATTTGATTATAGATAAAATAGAACTTCTGCATATCTCTTAAAAAATCTGTAAGTAATGTTTGCCTGAATCTCATTGAGCCAGAGACCTGAGACAGTTTGATCTGTTGGAAAGAAACGGGACTTGGGATGCGGAAATCAGAGAATTCTGTTCGTTACCTGAGGTCTATTTCTGCAAAGCTTCGGTTTTCTTTCCTGTAAAATGGAAATAATCATCCTTCTCTCACAGGATTGTTGTAAGAATTAAATGAAGTTAGAAAATGAGATCAGAAAAGCTTGCTTTGATCACTCTGGAGAGCTGTATAAGGATAAATCAGTGCTTAGGAGTGGAAGTAGACGTAGTCTCTGTGTCACGTGATTTGGAGTTTTTAAAAGGGCAGAAACCACCTTCTCTCCACCCCAGACTTTCACTGTAATCTTTCAAGAGCAGTTTATGATGTTGCCCAAGTTCTCTTGTTGCTCCCTTCACTGTAGGGTTTCCTTGAAGCTATACCTCTCTTGATTTTGTATTGATGAAAAGTGCTTGAGAACAGGAAGTGAAACCAATCCCATATGACGGTAGATTTGAGGCCTGGGCCGCAGGATGATGGAGTGCTGCCCCAGCAGTCAGGAGACACAAAATCCCATTCTGATTCCACCAGCGATTTCTTGTGTCCTGGATGGTCACATTCCTGCCTCTGAGCTGGTTTCCTGCCTCTCTAAGGCGGTATGGAATAGATGTGAATAGGTAGGGTGACTTGGCTTCCTTCATAGAAAGATATGCCCCGAATTGTGGCTTGAACCCCAAAGTCTCAGTCCTGTTTTTGTGAATTGTCAAGTGGCTGGCTCTCCTTCTGGATGTCTCTGAGCTGTTGTCAGTCACTTTGTGGCTTTCTGACACTTTGTTTTAAGAGACAGTTTCTTGCCTGGCCTGGCTCTGACTTCTTAGCTTCAGGTTAATTTGGTTTAGTAGAGGATTACTTGGCTGGAGCACCCACTTACTGACACTCACCCCTAAGAATACTCTATTATTCTTTCTTCCTTTCTTTGTTTTTTGTTGTGGAGAATATACACAGCAAAAACATAAACCAGTTCAACAGTTTGTATATGTACAACTCAGTGACATGATAACATTCTTTGAGTTGTGCAACCATGCTCACCCTCCTTTTCCAAGTTGTCCTTCCATTCACATAAGCTCATTGCCCACTAAGTTTCCTATCTAATCTTTCGAGTTGCTGTTGTCAATTTGATCCTGTATAGATAGTTCTTAAAAGAGCACAGTGCGTTCACCATTCAACCTGGGAGTGGACAGCCACATAAAACTAAAATGGGACTAATGAGGTACAGCAGTCCAGGGACAAGGGCCAGAAGGCAGAAGGGGACAAGGAAGCTGGTGATAGGGAACCCAACGTTGAGTAAGGGTAGTGTTGATGTGTTGTGAGGTTGTTAACCATTGTCATGGGGAACATGTGTACTAACTGTGAAATGAGAAACTATTTTGTTCTGTAAGCCTTCATCAGAAGTAAGAATAGCAGCACAATTGGAAGAGCGTAGTCGATGTCACTGAACTGTGCATGTAGAAATGTTTGGAATGGTGTATCTTTGGCTATGTATATTTTCACCAAAAAAAAAAAAAAAGTCGAGAAGGGAGAGGGTTGACATGTTGTGGGGTTGTTAACCGATGTTATAAAACAATATGTATACTGCTGTTTCATGAGACACTATTTGTTTTGTAAGCCTTCACCAGAAGTACAATTAAAAAAAAAAAAAGCACAGTGGTCAAGACAGATATTGTTTACTACTTAAGCTAAACTGTTGTTTGGCTGAAAGAAGACTTCAGGGAATATTTTTGGTGTAAGGTTTAAAGATTATCTCAGCAGTAGTTTCTGGGGTTAAGAATACTCTATTCTTCGTTGATTATAGGGCTTTGAACTGGTTCATTCTGGTTCAAACCCCTGCTAAAAATTTGCATTTCCACCTCAGATATACTGAATCAGAATTTACGTTTTAATAAGATCCCCAGGTGATTCTCATGCATAATAAATGCTGAGAACCACTGTTCTACTAGTGGTTCTCATAACTGGTTCCTAACCAGCAGCGTTAAAATCACCTGGAAACTTGTTAGAAATGCAAAATCTCAGTGGGGGGTTGAACCCAAATAAATGTTTTGAAGCCCTGGTTTGAACCGCTGACCTTTGAGTTAGCAGCCAAGTGCTTAACCACTGTGTCACCAGGGCTCCTTGTGTGGTCACTAGAGGTTTGTTTAGATGTGAATATGCCTGCCCTTTCGGGTCTGTCCAAGTTGCTGTGGTGGGGCTGGGCCAGCCAGCAGCATCCTCACGCTCAGGCTCCCTTCAGCCCTGGGGGAGGAAGCCAGCTGCCCTGAGGCCTTGCTCATCCTTGGTGGAGCCGACCTTGTCCCAGGACCTGGGACCTGGCTCCCCATTGCCCTGCAAATGGGGCCTGTCCCACCTCTTCCTTGGAATAGCACTTGTGCCTTCAAGAGAAACTGAGGGCTTCAGCAATAGAAAAGAGGAAAACATTTTTCCATTAACAAGCGGATTTCACTGTGCACTGACTTCAGCTGTTTGTGCACACTCATTTAAGCAGTGGCATTCTTTGCGTGTTTGGGTGGCCTCATCTACTGGGATCAGAGATACCATTTACTGAGCACCTGGTATATGTCGGAAACCCTGGTGGTGTAGTGATTAAGCGCTACGGCTGCTAACCTAAAAGGACGGCAGTTCGAATCCACCAGGTGCTCCTTGGAAACCCTAGGGGGCAGTTCTGCACTGTCCTATAGGGTCGCTATGAGTCGAACTCGATGGCAGCGGGTTTGGTTTGGGTTTCATTTTGGTATATGTCTGGCCCTGTGTTAGGCATTTTACACACATTCCTAATCCCCATCAGAGGGGTCTCTTACCCTGCCAAGCATGCCTAGCTGGTTAGAGGCAAAACTGAGATTAGAACCCTTGTTGGCCCCATTTAGACGTGTCGCAGTGCTGCTGAAGCCAGACCTTCATAGCCTGAAGGAAAAGCGGAAGTGTAGCAGACGACTCCTTCCTTTTTGAAGCCATTTCAGTTATAATTTTTGATGCTGAGCTGGCAGGCACGGAACTGGAGCAAGAGTCAGGGGGCTACTGTTGCAGGGCCCTGTATGAATTCTGAGCCCCTGCTTCCTGGTCTGGTGGATCCTTGGCACCTCCAGCATCCCCCTTGCACCCTCATCTTTGTATCTAAATCAGCCTGTCATTCTCCCGGACCCCCCACCCCTACCCCCGCAAAAAACAAAAAAAAATTCCATGGACACTGGCACTCTGTCAGCGTTTGGCGTAAAGAGCCCTTGCTGCCCACTCTTTGGGGCAGATCCGTCCGTGGCACATAGGGCTCCTCACCTCCTGAGGTCTGAGCCCTCTGACTTTTTTCCTTGTTTACTTCCTTAGAATCCACTCTGTGGTTTCTGTATTTGTACTCAGAAGGCCTTTCAGTTGCAGTTTGAGTAAGATTTGTTGACCTCCAGCTGCCTGCTGGGTGGGGACTCTGCCTAAGAAAGGGAGTGACGTGGGAGCTTGCTCATCTGGCCCCCATCTTTCTCTGCAGGTGTCATGTGATTCTCTGTGGGAGCTGCTGCACTAGTGGAAATGCTCTCAGTGGTGGAGGATGGACTGGATGCCCGGGCTGCCATCCCTGTAGGCGAGCAAGGGAGGGTTAGGGTTGGAAAGGAGAGACCACCATTTCATCAGCTTTTCTCACTTTTAAGTGAATGGGCACTATCCAGAAAGAGAGGCTTCTGGTTGAGAAAAGTTACGGCAGAAGCAAGGTCTGAGGAGATCCTGCCCCTTCTCCATCGTCTTACTGGTGATAAAATGGGAGTTTACAAAAAATGGATTTGAGATAGGTTGCCTGTGTGATCGTGCATGTGTTTGCCAACAGGCGGAGTTACATCCCCTGGAATGTTTCTCTAAAGGCTTGTGTTATGTTTGGCACTACCTAGGTCATCAAGAAGAAGCTGGTGGGATCAGTGAAGGCATTGCAGAAACAGTACGTGTCCTCAGACACAGTGGTCACCAGTGAAGACGGAAATGCCAATATCATGTGCAGTGCCCTGGAGGCTGTGTTTATCCATGGCCTGCATGCCAAGCACATCCGAGCTGAGGCTGGAGGAAAGAGGAAGAAAAGTGCCCATCATAAGCCTCTGCTTCAGCCTGTCTTCTGGCCCCTCCTGAAAGCCATTACCCACAAGTGAGCTCAGCCTGGAGAAGCTTTGTGTTGGGGAGGAGTTTCTGAGTGTGGGATGCTTGGCTCTTCCTCTTTAGCTGTGAGGAAGACTTATTACAGAGCTTCTCTGTGTTCTAGTGTAGAGGTAGTGGATGGAGACAGTTGAAGGGTTTATCCTTAGACCAAGCTTCCCGCCAGGGTGCCATTAGATTTTGAGTCCCTTAGCCCTCAAAGGATGATCTGGGGCTGCTTTGTGCCCCAGGGCTGGCCTCCTTTGGCAGGAACAGCCTTTCCTGTTTACTTGAGGGTTCCACACAAACATTTTGTATGTTTGTCACAATGTGAAAACTTTTGGAAACATTGCTTTAGATGAGAGTTGGCAAGCTAGGGCTCATGGGCCAAATCTGTTCCACCATCTATTTTTTTTTTTTTAATTGTACTTCAGGTGAAGGCTTACAGAACAAATAGTTTCTCATGAAACAGTAGTACACGTGTTGTTTTATGACATTGGTTAACAACCCCACAACGTATTAACCCTCTAACTTCTCAACATTTTTTTTTTTTGGTGAAAATACACGTAGCGAAAGATACACCATTTCAAAAATTTCTACATACACAGTTCAGTGACATTGACTACGCTCTTCCAATTGTGCTGTTATTCTCACTTAAGATGAAGGCTTACAGAACAAAATAGTTTCTTATTTAACAGTTACTACAAATGTTGCCCTATGACAATGGTTAACAATTTCACAACATATCAACAATATCCTTACTCAACCTTGGGTTCCCTATCACCAGCTTCCTTGTCCCCTTCTGCCTTCTAGCCCTTGTCACTGGACTCCTGTACCTCGTTAGTCTCATTTGGTTTTACGGGGTGTCCACTCCGAGGCTGAACAGTGAACCTTGGAGGTAACTTCACCACTGAGCTGAAAGGGTGTCTGGGGACCATAGTTTTGAGGTTTCTCCAGTCTCCTTAAGAGCAGTAAATCTGCTCTTTTTTGTGTGAGTTAGAATTATGTTCTACATCCTTCTCCAGCTCTGTCCAAACGCTCTGTTGTGATCCTGGTCAGAGCAGTCAGTGGTGGTAGCTGGGCACCATCTAGCTGTACTGGACTCAGTCCGGTGGAGGCCGTAGTAGCTGTGGACAATTAGTCCTTTGGACTAATCTTTTCCTTGTATCCTGTTCTCTTCATTCTCCTTTCTCCAGAAGGGATGAGACCAGTGGAGTATCCTAGATGGCCGCTCACAGGCTTTTAAGACCCCAGACACTGCTCACCAAGGTAGAATGTAGAGCATTGTCTTTATAAGCTGTGTCATGCCAATTGAGCTAGATGTTCCCTGAGACCATGGTCCCCACAGCCCTCCACCCAGCAATTCAGTCCCTCAGGGAGTTTGGATGTGTCTATGGGGCTTCCATGACGTTTCCTTGTACAGGTTGTGCTAGTTTCCCCTGTATTGTGTACTGTCTCACCCTTCAACCAAGATACCACTTATCTATTGCCTATTTAATATTCCCCCCCCACCCCTCCCATCCCTGGTACCCAACAAAGATTGTTACATTTTGCGTGTGAACTTTTTCATGGGTTATTACAGTAGAGGTCTCATACAATATTTGTCCTTTTGTGATTGACTTATTTCACTCAGCATAAATTCACTCAGCATAAACTCCAGTTTCATGCATGTTATGAGATGGTTCACAGATTCATCATTGTTCTTTCTCGTTGCATAGTACTCCATTGTGTGTATGTACCATAGTTTGTTTATCCGTTCACCTGTTGATGGGCATTTAGGTTGTTTCCATCGTTTTGCTATTGTGAACAATGCTGCCATGAATATAGGTGTGCATATGTCTATTCGAGTGACGAGTCTTATTTCTCTAGGATATATTCCTAGGAGTGGGATTGCTGGATCGAATGGTATGTCTATTTCTAGCTTTCTGAGGACGCGCCATATCATTTTCCAAAATGGTTGTATCATTTTGCATTCCCACCAGCAGTGCATAAGAGTTCCGATTTCCCCGCAGTCCCTTCAACATTTGTTATTTCCAGTGTTTTTGATTCGTGCCAGTAATGCTGGGGTGAGATGGTATCTCATTGTGGTTTTAATTTGCATTTGTCTAATGGCTAGTGATCGCGAGCATTTCCTCATGTGTCTGTTGGCCATTTGAATGTCTTCTTTGGTGAAGTGTCTGTTCATTTCCTTTGCCCATTTTTTAATAGGATTATTTGTCTTTTTGTTGTAGAGGTGTTGCATTTTTTTGTAGATTATGGAGATTAGACCTTTGTCTGACTTGTACTGTCCAATAATTTTTTCCCAGTCTGTAGGTTCTCTTTTTACTCTTTTGGTGAAGTCTTTTGAAGAGCATAGGTGTTTGATTTTTAGAAGATCCCAGTTATCTAGCTTATCTGTTGGGTTTTGTGCATTGATGGTTATGGTTTGTATCCTGTTAATGCCATGTATTAAGGCCTGAAGTGTTGGTCCTATTTTTTCTTCTATGAACTTTATAGTTTTAGGCTTCATATTTGGGTCTTTGATCCATTTTGAAGTAGTTTTTGTATATGGTGTGAGGTATGGGTCCTGTTTCATTTTTTTTTTGCAGATGGATATCCAGTTTTGCCAGCACCATTTGTTAAAAAGACTGTCTTTTCCCCATTTGATGGACTTTGGGCCCTTGTCGAAGATCAGGTGACCGTAGGTGGATGGATTTACATCTGGGTTCTCAATTCTGTTCCATTGGTCAATGTATCTGTCGTTGTACCAGTACCAGGCTGTTTTGACTACTGTAGCTGTGTAGTAGGTTCTGAAGTCAGGTAGTGTGAGTCCTCCAACTTTATTCTTCTTCTTCAGTAGTGCTTTACTTATTCGGGACTTCTTCCCTTTCCATATAAAGTTAATGGTTAGTTTTTCCATCTCTTTGAAGAATGTTGTTGGTATTTGGATCAGGATTGCATTGTATTTGTAAATTGCTTTGGGTAGAATTGACATTTTCACAATGTTGAGTCTGCCTATCCATGAGCATGGTATGTTTTTCCATTTATGTAGATCGCTTTGGGTTTCATGCAGTAGTGTTTTGTAGTTTTCTTTGTATAGGTCTTTTACATCCCTGGTCAGATTTATTCCTAAGTATTTTATCTTTTTAGGGGCTATTGAAAATGGTATTGTTTTCCTGATTTCCTTTTCGTCGTTCTCCTTACTGGTGTATAGGAATCCAACTGATTTTTGAATGTTTATTTTGTATCCTGCTACTCTGCTGAATCTTTCTATTAGTTCCAGTAGATTTCTCGTGGAGTCTTTAGGGTTTTCTATGTATAGTATCATATCATCTGCAAACAGGGACAGTTTAGCTTCTTCATTACTAAGTTGGATGCCCTTTATTTCTTTTTCTTGCCTTATTGCTTTAGCTAGAACTTCCAGCACAATGTTAAATAGGAGTGGTGATAAAGGGCATCCTTGTCTTGTTCCTGTTTTCAAGGGGAATGTTTTCAGCCTCTCTCCATTAAGAATGATGTCGGCCGTTAGTTTTGCCTAGATACCCTTTATTATGTTGAGAAATTTCTCTTCTATACCTATTTTATTGAAAGTTTTTATCAGGAACAGGTGTTGGACTTTGTCAAATGCCTTTTCTGTGTCAATTGAGATGATCATGTGATTCTTTTCTTTCCTTTTATTTATGTGGTGGATTACGTTGATTGATTTTCTAATGCTGAACCATCCTTGCATACCTGGTATGAATCCTACTTGGTCGTGGTGTATGATTTTTTTGATATGATGCTGAATTCTATTGGCTAGAATTTTTTTCAGAATTTTTGCATCTATATTCATGAGAGATATTGGTCTGTAATTTTCTTTTTTTGTGACGTCTTTGCCTGGTTTTGGTATCAGCGTTATGCTGGCTTCATAGAATGAATTTGGAAGTGTTGCTTCCTCTTCTATGTTCTGAAATAGCTTGAGTAGTACTGGTACAAGCTCTTCTGTAAATGTTTTGTAGAATTCTCCAGTGAGGCCGTCTGGGCCAGGGCTTTTTTTGGTTGGGAGTTTTTTTATTAGCTTTTCAATCTCTTCTCTTGTTATGGGTCTGTTCAGATTTTCAACATCACTTTGTTGTAGTTTGGGTAGGCTGTGTGTTTCCAGAAATTTATCCATTTCCTCTAGGTTTTCAAATTGGTTGGAGTATAGTTTTTCATAATATTCTGTTATAATCCTTTTTATTTCAGTTGGGTCTGTTGTAATGTCCCCCATTTCATTTCTTATTTGGGTTATTTGTGTCCTCTCCTGTGTTTCTTTTGTCAGTCTGGCCAGTCATTTGTCGATTTTGTTGATTCTTTCAGAGAACCAACTTTTGGTTTTGTTGATTCTTTCTATTGTTTTTCTGTTCTCTATTTCATTTATTTCTGCTCTGATCTTTACTATTTCCTTTCTTCTGGTGGTTGTGGGCTTTTTTTTTGCTGTTCTCTGTTTGAGTTCTGTAGTTAATGTTTTGATTTTGTGCCTTTCTTCTTTTTCGATATGGGCATCTATTGCTATAAATTGTCATCTGAGCACTGCCTTTGCTGTGTCCCAAAGGTTTTGGTATAATGTGTTTTCATTCTCATTTGATTCTAGGAATTTTTTGATTCCATCTCTGATTTCTCCTATTACCCAGTGATGTGTAAGCAGGGTATTATTCAGTTTCCATGTAATTGATTTTTTTCCCTTGCTCTTTCTATTGTTAATTTCTACCTTGATGGCATTGTGGTCAGAGAAGATACTTTGGATTATCTCAACGTTTTGGATCTTGTTGAGGATTGCTCTGTGGCCTAAGATGTGGTCTATTCGGGAGAATGTTCCATGTGCATTGGAAAAGAATGTGTACTTGGCAGTGGTTGGATGAAGTATTGTATACATGTCTATGAGGTCAAGTTGGCTGATTGTGCCCTTTAGGTCTTCTATATCCTTGCTGAGTTTCTTCTTAGTTGTTCTGTCCTTTACTGAGAGTGATGCGTTGAAGTCTTCTACTATTGTTGTGAAACTGTCAATGTCTGTTTTCAGTGTTGTTAGAGTTTGTTTTATGTATTTTGGAGCCCTGTCATTGGGTGCGTAGATGTTTATTATGGTTATCTCTTCATGATGAATCATCACCTTAATCATTATACAGTGTCCTTCTTTGTCTTTTATGGTAGATTTTGTTTTAAAGTCTATTTTATCTGAGATTAGAATTTCCACTGCTGCTCTTTTTTGGTAGTTGTTAGCTTGATATATTTTTTTCCAACCTTTGACTTTTAATAAATTCACATCTTTGTTTCTAAGGTATGTCTCTTGTAGACAGCATATTGATGGATCCTGTTTTCTCATCCATTCTGTGACTCTCCATCTCTTTATGGGTGCATTGAGTCCATTTACATTCAGTGTAATTAGTGATAGATGTGAGTTTGTTGCTGTCATTTTGTAGTGCTTTGTTTTGTGGTGCTGAAGTTTTCTTTGTTCTTCTTACTCTCCTGTGCTGAGTTACTTCTGTTTGTGGATTTTTTTTCCTTTCGTTTTTGTAGGTTTTGTTTTTGCTGAGACTGTGTTTTTCATCTTTATTTTTATGAGTTGGTTTGTTAACTTTCTTTGTGGTTACCATGAATTTTACCCTTATCTTTCTAAGTTTGAAGCAGTCTACCATTACTTGGTATCGCCTTGCCTTCCTTTCCATTAGAAGGTTCTATACCTATGCCGTTTATTCCCTCTTTTATTGTTTTGATGTTGTTGTCATTTATTGACCAACTGCTCTGATTGCCTGTTGTATTTGTTTTGGTTTTGGATAGTCCTCGAGAGTTCATTTTCTAGATTGGTATCTGGCATGTACGATTCTGCGTCCTATGTTCTGCCTGTGAGCTGAAGCTGTTTGTCCTCAGATCAAAGAACTCCCTTTAATAATTCTTGTAAGTTTGGTTTGACTTTTACATATTCCCTTAATTTCTGTTTATCTGGAAATGACCTAATTTCACCATCAAATTTGAATGAGAGTTTTGCAGGATATATTATTCTTGGCTGACAATTCTTTTCTTTCAAGATTTTATATATGTCATCCCATTGTCTTCTTGCCTGCATGGTTTCTGCCAAATAATCTGAGCTTAGTCTTATTGTTTCTTGTCTGTATGTGACTGCTTGTTTTTCACAAGCTGCTCTCAGGATTCTTTGTTTGTCTTTGGTTTTGGTGAGTGTGAATATGATATGCCTTGGTGATTTTCTTTTGGGGTCTCTTCTATATGGGGTTCGCTGAGCCTCTTTGATGGGCAGCTTTTCATCTTTCATGAGATTGGGGAAGTATTCTGTCAGCAGTTCCTCCATGATCCTCTCTGTGTTTTCTGTTTTCTCCCCGTTCTGGAATTCCAATCACTCGTAAATTTTTGCTTTTGATTGTGTCCCACATAACTCTCAGGGTCTCTTCCTTTTTCTTTGTTCTTTTTTCAGAGTTTTCCTGAAACAGAGTTGTATCCAAGTGTTTGTCTTCAGTTCCACTGATCCTGTCTTCCACGGTTTCAAATCTGCTTCTCAGCCCTTTTATGATATCATCCATTTCTGAAATCTTGTTGTTTATCTTTTGGATTTCTAATTGTTGTTTTTGTATAATCTCTAGTTGTGAATTTCTTTTGGCATTTTGTTCCTGCATCATCTTCCTGAATTCTTCCAATTTTTTGTCTGTATTTTCCATGAATTTGTCTATTTTTTCCTCATGTTTGTCAGCTTTTTCCCTCAGTTCTGGGAGAATTCCGAGTATTAGAGATTTGAATTCCCTAGGTGATTTTGATGCAATGCCTGTTGTGGGAACCATTGCACCACTTTGCCTTATCAGTTTGATGCTCAAGACCCTCTGCTACCTGGCTTTGCAAGTGAATCACCTCCACGTGTTGTAATTAGAGTGCTCACCACTCCTGTTACATATCTGTTGCTCCCCTACCCTTTTATGCCTTTTTCCTGTCAGTCTCTTGTGCTTAGAAGGTTCTCCTTCTGACTCTGACTCTTGAAATCCCTCAGGGCTGCCTTTTCTATGGCATTTTACTCATTCTAACCCTTAAATGATGGCAAAAATAGGGCTCAAAACCCATGTGCCCTTGAAAGGCAGTTGCTGTGGGCAGAGACCATGTCTTTACCCTGTATTTTCACAGCTCCAAGGAGCTTGCACTTAGGGCCTCAGCAGACATATCTTAGATGAGTAGATCGATGCCAGGGGTCCAAGGGATAGTTGTAATAAACATGGAAATTTATGACACCAACCTCAAAACCTTGGGGGTTGTAGCTTAGACATTTCTAAATTCCCCTTGAAACACTATTATCCAGGATTTTTTTGTCTGTGTGTATTTACAATCATTATTATTGATTCTTGCTAACTAGTGGATAAAATGACATCTCAGTGATTTGAGGTGGTTACTTGAAACAAGTCTGTTTTCCCCCTTCCCAGACATATCATCTCAGAATTGGAGCACCTGGACTTTGTGAACACGGATGTGGGCCACTGCCGGGCATGGCTCCGACTGGCCTTCAGTGACAGACTGATGGAGTGCTACCTGAAGCTGCTCCTCCAGGAGCAGGCCCGGCTGTGTGAGTACTGTCAGCCCACAGCCCTGCTTCGAGATGCCGAGGAGGGCGAGTTTCTCCTTAGCTTCCTGCAGGGACTAACGTCTTTGTCCTTTGAAATCTCCTACAAGTCTGCCATCTTAAACGAGTGGACACACACCCCACTGGCTCTCTCTGGGCTTTGCCCACTCTCTGAGCTATACCCTCTCATTACCTCTGGTGCAGAACTACAGTGGAAGGAGTCCCTGGATTCACTTTCCCATTCCTCGGGCTCAGAGGACATCGAAGTCCAGCACTCAGGCCATAAAATCTGGTGGAACAGGAAGCTCACTGCCTCCTCCTTCAGCCTGGACACAGCCAGTTCGTCCCTGTTGTCCTGCAGCCTGAACTCTGATAGTGGCCTTCTCCAAGAAAATGGCTTCAAGAGTCCAGACTGTTCTGAGGAGTCCATGTCCTATGACTCAGACCTGGGGACAGCAAATGCTGATGATTCAGACCGGTCTCTGCAAGAGTGAGTACCCCCCTCCCTCCCTCTCTCTTTCCCTCCTTCTCTCTCCTTCCTTTCCTCCTTGCTTTCACGTGGGATTTGTGATTGTCTGTTACTGAGCACTGAGCTCTATTAGGGTATAAAGAAAGACAAAGGAGACATCATTCTTCTTCTTCAGGGACTGGAGGAGCTGGGAGGTGTAACTGGAAGCAACATGGGGGCAGTGGGAAGAATGGACATAGGGCTCAGAGCTAATTAAATGTCCGGCTCTGACCCTGGATGAGCTTTGGCAAGTTACTTAGTCTCTCTGAGGCTCAGTGTAAAATATTTCAGTAAAAAAATTTTCATCTAGAAGGGAGGAAGCTAACAGTTCAGATTGATATCTACAACTTCCAAAAAATACTACAAGGCATAATGCATAACGGTGTGATGTAGTGACACAGAAGACATGGAGAACATGAAACTTGAATGGCCTGTGGAGGAGGTGGTAGACAACTGGGGACAAGCAAGCATGTAGAGGAGTGTATGGTGCAGATTAACCAACTAGAGAGGGAGATCCTGAGATAGAGTCTCCTTCATACAGCCTTTTTTAAAAAACTTTTGAATAGATAGTCTATTTTTATGGTGAAAAAAAAGTAGCCCTGGTGGAGCAGTGGTTAAGTGCTCAGCTGCTGACTGAAAGGTTGGTGATTTGAACCTGCGAGCTGCTGTTCAGGAGAAAGATGTGGCAGTCTGCTTCCGTAAAGATTTACAGCCTTGGAAACCCTGTGGGGCAGTTCTACTCTGTCCTATAGGGTCACTAAGAGTCGGAATCGAATTGACGACAATGGGTTTGGTTTTGGTTTTTTGTCCATTCCTGGTTGACCTGCCTTGGTTCAGGTCCTTACAAGGTTCCCATCTGGTGTGAGAATAATACTGGACTGGACTGGACTTGGAGGCAGACCTGGTTTCAAGCCCTGTCCCACCGTGTACAAGTCCAGTAATGTCAGGCAACTTGCAGACTCTTTCTGAGGTTGTATTTCTTCATCCGTAAAATGGAGATGCCCTCATAGGGCCATTTGAGAATCAAATCAGATGCCTGTTAATGACTTGAATACATGAGAATGTCTGATAGGCCCCATAAAAGACTTCCAAGCACTAGCACATTGGAATGGGATTTTCATGTGTCAAGCGGGGGAATTTAGATCTAACATACTGGGGAGGAGCGTCTCTCTCTCCGGAGATGGCTGGGCCCGTGGCGTGACTTAGGCTCTCTCACCTGTCTTAGCCCTCCTTGGGTCTCCGCCTCCTCCCACAGACCAGCCAGCCTTCTCTTGGTCATGTGCCTCGCCTTTATCTTTCATGAGTCTTGGGATTGGAAAATTCCAGCTTCAGGTCACTGAATCAGTGACCATCCACCCTGTGTGGGAAATGTTGTCCTGGCTGTTATGGGGGAACTCAGAGGAAGAGGGTCAGGATATATAGATGAACACTGGACAGTGATGTGAGGAACTGGCAAACACTAAACACCCAGATGCGTAAACACACATCCAGCATCATCCATCTTAGAGCCGGCCCTTGAAGTTAGTCTTTGAGCATCCACAGGAGGTGAGATAAGGGGTGATCAGAGCCCTAGGCTAGCCTTTCTTTTAGTGTATGTTTTAAGGGTAAAAGATTCTCACTGATACTTAGACTTGTTGTTATTATATTACTTAAATGTTTGTAAACTTAAAATTAGGCAAAAATACCTTAACCAACTTAATCAAACAACTGTAAAATCTAAACATCTGCAAATTGAATACAGACTACAAAACACATAACATTCAAAATGAATTTTATTAATTTAACATAAGGGTTTATGTTTTGCTGAAATCAAACTGTAGCTTGCCTTGTGAATAGAGGATTGACTGCCCCTAGAAGCTTCTTTGGGTTTTATGAGGAAAAAATCAAAATCCCACTTCTCTGACACCAACTGTAAGGACAGTTCACTTCTCTGCCATTTCTGTTCTGACACCAGCTGCATCTGCAGTACTTCTTCCTCTGACCCTAATCACCCGAAGTGAGGTCACATCTCACAAGTTAAAGGACACAGTCCTCCAGACTGCCAGGTCAGCCCAAGACCTCAGATGCCAGCCACAAGCTTGGGAGTCCCCATGATACCTTTGCTTATGACCTGCTGGCCACAAATCTGGGCATTCCTTCTACCCACTCAGGACACCAACCATAAGCTCAGGAGTTCCCAGTCCCCCTCACTTCTGACCCACTGGCTCCCACTACTCCTTTAGGTTCAGCAATTTCCTAGAACAAATCACAAAACTGACGGAAAGTGCTATAATTGTGATTACAGTTTTATTGTAGGAAAAAGAATACAGGTGAAGAGACACATTGGCTTAGGTCTGGGAGGGTTCGCAACACAGAGCTTCCATGTCCCAAAAAGGGACGTGCTACCCTCCCATGCGTATGGTGTCTTTCACCAATCAGGAAGCCCATGGAGCTTCCTTGTCCAGAGCTTTTATTGGGGGTCTCGTTATGTAATTTGAACTCTAGTCCCTCTCCCCTGAGGTTGATCAATATCAGGAAGTGATCATAAGGTTGCTATCACAGGGTGGTCTTTCTGGCCTGGCCAGCCCCCATCCAAGAGTCAACTCACTAGCATAACCTGTTAGATTAGGTTAGGTCTGGAGCCCTCATGAAAAACATTTGATTACTGGGGAAATTCCAAGGTTTTGGAGATGATCCCCTAAGAACTGAAGACAAAGACCAAAGTTTTTTGGGCAAAGTTAATGTAAACCGTACAGGTGAGTATTAATATTATCACAAGTACAGTGTAATAGTTAAGAGCATGGCTCAGGAACCAGACTGCCTTAGACTTCCACTTACCAGCTTTACGACCTTGGCTAAATTACTCAACCTTTCTGACCAAGATGGCCTCATCTGTAAAATGAGAATAAGAATTCTTACCTCATAGGAAATACTGGGAGGATTAAATGAGTTGATGTATATAAAATGCTTAGAACAGTAGCAGACACATGATAAGTGTTTAGTAGGTGGCATTATTGTCATTTTATTACTGGGTACCTTGTGACATCAGTTCTCCCACTACTTATCCCTATATAAACTGTTGCAAAACTTCGGTTGATAATATTTGCCAGATGTCATTGTCACGAGGCCTTCCCTTGGGGGAAATGATTCTCAGCGTATGCTGCCTGCCTCTATGTTTTTCTCAGTGCTCCTTGACTCCCCGAATAGTGCAGGTGGCATCAACACAATAGCCCACATGTTCAGGAAAACTGCAGGCTCTGAGTCACTTGACAGAACTCTTTTATAAGGTGGTCATCCAGATTTTCCAGGCTGTGCTTTTTACATGTGTGTGTCTGTGTGTACATATATGTACATATGGTCATGCATTGCTCAATGTCCACGATATGTTCTGTGAAGTAAGACGTTACGTGATTTGGACGTCGTGCGAACACCACATTACTTGCTGGGACAGATAACCTCCCTCTACAATTTACCATACCATTATATGCCTAGCAGCGCAGTCACTTTGTATACAGGAGACATGAGATACGCTGTTGTGTGCAGGAAGCTGTTGGCATTTGCTCCGTTTGGTTATGTCTGCTACATCTCGTTCTCCAGTCGGGATTTCTGAACTCTATTATACGCTTATGGAACCACTGACGTATATGCGGTCGGACGTTGCCTAAATGGACATTATGGGGTGCATGACTGTGCATACACATATATACATATACCTATCTACCCATATCTATATGTTACATGTACTTTTTTTCAGATCGTTATCTAAATGAAAGTGCAAAGCTTTAAAATTTTTTAACAGAAAATGTTTGAAAAACACTGCCCTGAGCCAAACAGAGCTGGAAGGATCATAGCATTTCTACATTGCATTTTCTTCAAAATCTTCTTTATTTGTTTTTCCATCAATTCTCATCTCTGGCACTTTTGTCCACATGCTGCGTAGGTCTTTCTTATCGTTTTCATTGGGTCCTGAACACTAGTGCTGATTCTCGTGACACTCTGTTATTGCTTAGTGTGAACTTGATTTCTCCTTGGCCTTGGTTTTGATCTGGTGGAAGCTCTAGTTGTTTATCACACAAGCTTCTTACTGTTTGGTGGCATTTCCTTAGGCAGTAAGTTACTCACTTATTCTAATACCCAGTTTACTTTGTCATTAAAATTTTCTTATAGATTAGGATTTATGTATAATCAGTGTTAGCGAATATATTTGCAATTCAGCTTCTATCCCTAAGTTTTGTATTTGTGTACATAGAAGGTAAGCAATCTTATTAATGATAATAAAAACAACCACAATAACAAGTTATAGCTAACATTTATTGAATACTTTTTTTTTTGTGCCAGACACTCTACTAAGCATTTTGCCCATATTATCTCCTTTAATCTTCGTCACAGCAATAAAAGGTGGGTGTTGTACCTTGGTTTACAGTTGAGGGAATCAAGGCCCATGGACTTTAAGAACCTGACATGGGACACATAGCAGTGTGCTAATGAAGCCCTGCTCTTGATCATCTACCATATCAACTCCCAGGAGCCCGTGAAGAGCTGGGGCCTCACAGGGGACATTTGTCAAAAATCTGCCTTCCTAGTTCATTTCAGAAGGTAACTCCATTCTGTCGCAGTGGCTTGGACATATACAGTTGGTTGGCAAATGTTCTTCTTTTCCTCTGCCTGTGGAAACTACTCCTCTGTTTCCAGACCTCAGTGTTGCCCATTCCCTGCAAGTTGCACACTCGGATTGTTATCGGTCTGTTTTCAGAGTGATGTCTTGGAGCAAGAGCCAGCAGTCACCTAGCCTCCCCCCACCCCCATAACTGTTCCACAAACACTTTAATGCCTTTCTAAGACCAGTTACCTGTTTTTTAAATTGATCTGTAATTCACATCCATAAAATCAACCTCTTAAAAGTGGGAGTTCATCTGGACAGAGCTGGAGAAGGATGTAGAGCATAATTCTAACTCACAAAAAAAAAAAGACCAGATTTACTGGCCTAAAGGAGACTGGAGGAACCTTGAGAATATGGTCCCCAGACACCCTTTTAGCTCAGTGGTGAAGTTACCTCCGAGGTTCACTGTTCAGCCTGGGAGTGGACAGCCCCGTAAAACCAAATGAGACTAACGAGGTACAGGAGTCCAGTGACAAGGGCCAGAAGGCAGAAGGGGACAGGAAGCTGGTGATAGGGCACCCAAGATTGAGTAAGGATATTGTTGATGTGTTGTGAGATTGTTAACCATTGTCATAGGGTAACATTTGTAGTAACTTAAATGAGAAACTATTTTGTTCTGTAAGCCTTCATCTTAAGTGAGAATAACAGCACAATTGGAAGAGCGTAGTCAATGTCACTGAACTGTGTGTGTAGAAATTTTTGAAACGGTGTATCTTTGGCTGTGTGTATTTTCACCAAAAAAAAAAATGGTTGAGAAGTTAGAAGGTTGATATGTTGTGGGGTTGTTAACCAATGTCATAAAACAACATGTGTACTACTGTTTCATGAGAAACTATTTGTTCTGTAAGCCTTCACCTGAAGTACAATAAAATATATATATAAAAAAAAGTGGCAGTTCAGTGGCTTTTAGTGTATTCATAAGGTTGTACAACCATCACTGCTGTCTAATTTGAGAACATGTTCATCGCCCCAAAAAGAAACCACTTACATGTTAGGTATGAATTTGCCTGTTCTGGACATTTCATATAAATGGGATCATACAAAACGTGGACTTCTGTGATTGGCTTCTTTCATTAGCATAACGTTTTCAAGGTGCGTCCTTGTTAAACCACGTATCATGGCTGAGTAATATACCATTGTATGGCTATACCATACTTTGTTTATCTGTTCATCATTAATGGACACTGAGTGGTATTATGGGTTGAATTGTATCCCCCCTAAAATATGTGTTGTAAATCCTAACCTCTATGCCTGTGGTTATAATCTCATTTGGGAATGGTTTGGTTGTCTTTGTTATGTTAATGAGGAAGGATTAGTGTAGAGTATATCTTGAGACAATCTCTTTTGAAATATAAAAGGAATTAAATAAGTGAGCAGAGTAGAGATGGGGGAAGAGAGATGCCAAGCTGCATGAAGACCGCCCAGGAGCAGAAGCAGACTCTCAAAGGAGTCTGGCGGAAGCGCCAGAGTCAACAGAGAGAGAAAGCCTTCCCCCAGAGCTGGCACCCTGAGTTCGGACTTCTGGCCTCCTAAACTGTAAGAAAATAAATTTGTTTGTTAAAGACACCCACTTGTGGTACTTTTGCTATAGCAGCACTTGATAACTAAGACAGGTGGTTTCTACTTTCTGTCTATTGTGAATAATTCTGCTGTGACCATTCATGTACAAGTTTTTGTGTGGACATGTTTTCATTCTCTTGAGTGTATACCTAGAAGTGGAATCGCTAGATCATGTGGTAACTCTCTGTTTAACTTTTTGAGGAACTGCCAAACCTTTTTCCATAGGGGCTGCACCATTTTCCATTCCCACCAGCAATGTAAGAGGGTTCCAGTTTCCCTACATTTTTGCCAACGCTTGTGTCTTAGTTATCTCGTGCTGCTGTAACAGAAACGCCACACGTGGATGGCTTTAACAAAAAGAAACTTATTCTCTCACAGTCTGGGAGGTTAGAAATCCAAATTGAGAGCTCCAGCTCTAAGGAAGGGCTTTCTCTCTCTGTCAGTTCTGGCGGAATGTCCTTGTCAGCAATCTTTCGTTGGTCTAGGAGCTTCTTAGTGCAGTAACCTGGGGTCCAAAGGATGCGCTCTGCTCCCAGCATTGCTTTCCTGGTGGTGTGAGGTCCCCATGTCTCTCTGCTCGCTTCTCTCTTTAATATCTCAAAAGAGATTAGCTTAAAACACAGTCTACTCTTATAGATTGAGTCCCGCCTCATTAACATAATTGCCACTAATCCCATCTCATTAACATCACAGAGCAGGATTTACAACACATAACGAAAATCCCATTAGATGACAAAATGGTGGAGGATCACACAATACCGGGAATCATGGCCTAGCCAAATTGATGCACATGGTTTTGGGGAACACAGTTCAATCCATGACAGTTTGTTATCTGTCTTTTTTATTATAGCCATCCTAGTGGATGTGAAGTACTATCTCATTTTGGTTTTAATTTGCATTTCCCTAATGGCTTGTGGGAGCCCTGGTATTGTAGTGGTAAAGAGCTACAATAGGGTTCCCTATTACCAGCTTTCCTGTCCCCTCCTGCCTTCTCGCCCTTGCCGCTGAGCTGGTGTGCCCATTTACTCTCATTTTGTTTTATGGGCCTGTCTAATCTTTGGCTGAAGAGTGAACCTCAGGATTGACTTCATTACTGAGATAAAAGGGTGTCCCGAGGGGCATACTCTCAGGGTTTCTTCAGTTTCTGTCAGACCAGTAAGTCTCATCTTCTTTTTTTTGGTGAATTAGAATTTTGTTCTACATTTTTCTCCAGTCCTGTCTGGGGCCCTCGATTGTGATCCCTGTCAGAGCAGTCAGTGGTGGTAGCCGGGTACCATCTAGTTGTGCTGGATTCAGTCTGGTGGAGGCTGTAGTACTTGTGGATCATTAGTCATTTGGACTAATCTTTCTCTTGTGTCAATGGTAGAAAACACAAATATGTTTGCATAAGCCTTTTACTGTAGAACAGTGGGAGAGATTGAAGGGTAGCTCACAAAATAAGGGAACATTTCTTACCTGTTAGATTTTTTTCCGCAATTCTTCTACACAGGTACAGACAGATGGGCTATGTTTCCTTTCTATTAACTATTGAAGAGATAGAGAAGAATTGAGGACTGAAGCATGTCATCACTGTCCTGAATGTACTGAAATCCTAACAGCTTTAGCTGAAAAAATGTCCAAAGCAGGCAGTGAAAATAAATTTAAAATAGGACAAACTCCCAAACTCTCTATTCTAGAATCCCAAGACAGGCAGGGGAAAACTGTTTCCTTGAAGGAAGGTAATCAAAGAAATAAGCAGAGTGACCTAGACCCTGTTCTGATATGTTTGTGATATACTTGAGGATGGAGTGACCCCTTTCCTTTGTTCATCTACATAGGTCCATGAGCCATGAGAACATGACTTCCCACATGAAGCTCCTCAATACAAGACCGCTGACTACATAACACAGATTTTCTCAGGGGCAAAGCCTAAATAATCTGAAATGGTGAGCCTGTCTTTGAATTGAAGTTCTGAGAATAGCCTTGAAGAAGACTCTGACTGGGTATACAAAGAAGCAGAGAGGAGCAGTGGAAGAAGCAAGGGCCCTGGAATCAGGCCGACCTAGGTTTGAATTCTGACTCTGCCATCTTCTGGTGAAGTGACTTGGGTAATCACAACATCTCTGAGCCTTGAGTAGTACTGTTTATCACACAAGGTAGTTTAAAGATTAAATGAAAGAGTGTGTGTAAAGCACCTAGCATGGTGATCGGCACAGAGTAGGTGCTCAGTGGTAGTGATGTCATATCTGCATCGGCCAGTGAGCAGAAGTCCTAGGACTGCCCAGGGATGGCATGGCCAGGAGTTCCAGGAGGGTGGGGTTTTCATAGGAAAATGAAGTTCTCTGCTCTAACAGCCCTATCCAAGTTACAAACCATCTTCAAGACACAGTGCACAAAAAGCCGAACTGCCATCATGCAACTCATATTACAAGGAATGCAGAGCTGCATACAGAATTACTGCAAATCTCTTAAGTGGTTCTGCCACTTATTAACAGTGTAAACCCAGGCAAGCTACTTAACATCTCTGAGTTTCAATTTCCTCATCTGCAAAATGGGGATAATAATATCTACCTATCACAAGAGTTACTGGGAAAATGAAAATGAGATCTGTCATGAGTTAACATGTACTGACGTTTACTATGTGTCAGGCACCACTGTAAGAGCTTTATGCATGCTGTCTTACTTGGTGTAATAAGTAAAACCACTTAGTATAGTGCATGGAACATAATAATAAGTACCTAACAAACATGTATTTTAAAGAAATGTCATGGGGCAGAGGAAGAATTACTAAGCTTCAGAGAGAAAAGAAGATACCTTGGGTGGGAAGAATAAGATGACATTGGGAGAAGACAAGTATAATAGTTGCTGGGTGTGACAGTCTCAACACTTGAACCATTACAAATTAAACAGCTACCCTTAATTACTCCAAAGAACAAACCCAAGTTTTTTCTTTTCATCTTTAATGTTCATGCCTTTTTGAATCTAAGAAGAAGCTGCCAGAATTCCAGTACATACCAAAAAGTGATGACAACATCCTGAAGTGTGTTATCTTTTGTGTGTCTACCTTTATCTAAAGGAAACTGATGCTAGTTGACTGGGGGAGTGGCGGGGCATCTCAGGGATGAAGTTCTATTGGCCTTCAAAGTGTGGCCACACCTACCTCACTGGTATTGTCAGTAGTGGGACAAATAATTCAACAGGGATAAGGCTTGGATCTTCCTCTTATTCTCGCTTGGTGCTAGTGTTCTTGGCACAACATTGATGCGCCACAGACAAGCCATCATGTGGATGTGCTCTGTCTGAATAAAGTATAGCCCTTCTATGTTGTAGAGTCCTTCTGTTTTTAAAATCATGGAGCTTGTATTGTTAGAACCAATAACCTTGACTAAAAGAATTTTTTTTAAATTAGCCATCAGTCTGGACCTGTGTAGGTGAATAAAGGAAAAGCACAACTACTGCTTGTTTTCCACAATGTAGTTCATTCCTGATTTCATCTGAAAGAAATATGATTATTACCACTATTCAAAGAGCAGTACTTTACTAATAAGGTCTTTCAGCTTCAAAAAAAAGAGACTCTTTACCACACTTCTAATGTGTTCAGTTGGTATTTGTAACAACATAGAAGTTTCATTCAGGAGGTTTGCTGCTGCTGTTGCTACGGTTGCCGTCGAGTCGATTCTGACTCATAGTGGCCTTACAGGACAGAGTAGAACTGCCCCATAGGGTTTCCAAGGCTGTAATCTTTACAGAAGCAGATGCCACCTCTTTCTCCCGCAGAGCAGCTGGTGGGTTCCAACCACCGTCCTTTCTGTTGGCAGCCAAGCACTTAACCACTGAACCACCAGGGCTCATTTTCAGGAGATTTACTTACTGGGTTATAACTAGCTGGAACCTAGGTTTTACAGGGCCTGAAGCTTATCTAATTTGGGATTTTCTCTCTAATAAAAAAGTGCAAAATTATACGTACAAAAATTGCTAGGGCCCCTCCCAGGACCTTGGAAGGGGGCTATGCAAGTAAGGGGCCCTAAGGCTTAAGATTCGCTCAATTCATGATAAATCCACCTTGGTTGGGACCTTTTTAAAAAACTTTTTTAGTGCAGGAAAAATACTGTTTTAACTTGTAAACACTCCAGTGCTGTGTCATATGGGTCATAAAATTACTTAGCTTTTTAAAGGTGGCATCTTTTCTTGGCAACTTGCCTTTGGAAAGAGATGCAGTAAAGCTTATATTTCACCTGTGGCAAATTACCTGTTAGAAAAATTCAACCAAAAGGAAAGAAGGAGCCCAGCTTCCAACACACATTGTGACAATTGTGCCAATCTTTTCAACATACCTGTCAATTAATTTTAGGGCTATACTCATTGCTGTCGAGTTGATTCCAACTCATAGGACGGAGTACAACTGCCCCACGGAGTTTCCAAGGCTGTAGTCTTCATGGAAGCACACTGCTACATCTTTCTTCCTCGGAGTGGCTGGTGGGTTCAAACTGCTGACCTTTCGGTTAGCAGCTGAGCAGTTAACCACTGTGCCACCAAGGCTTCTTTTTAGGGGTATAGCTCTACTCAAATCACATTTATTAGTTTCTTTCCAATACCAGCTAGCTCTAATTCTTTCATTAGTATTTAGAAAATGCCCTTCTCTCTTGTTTAAGATCAACACAGAAATTTGAGATAAATAACTTGGTCCCTCCTCCATCCGCTTTTTGTATGAAATTTTTTCTAACCCCCTACCCTTCCTCTGGAACCCTGTGTTGGCATAGTGGATAAGCACTTGGCTGATAACTGAAAGATCGGCAGTGCGAGCCCACCAGTCACTCTCCTGGAGGAAGATGTGGCAGTCTCCTTCTGTAAAGATTACAGCCTTGGAAACCCTATGGGGCAGTTCTACTCTGTCCTACAGGGTTGCTATGAGTCGAAATCGACTCGACAGCAATGGGTTTGGTTTCTGGGGTTTACCCCTCCCCTCCTTTGTCATCCCCCTACCTTGTTACCCTGCTGCAGGGATCCTAGTGTGGCTCTTCTGTGTTTTCCCATCAACCTCCATTTCCTCCTTCCAGTCTGAAAGTCTCTTGGGGACAAAGTCCTGTCCTATTGCTCTTTGTACCCCCAGCACTTAGTACAGTGCCTGGTACACAGTGGTCATGACACTCAGTGAAGATTTTTGATTGATTTCATTAATTAAAGTGTGATTCCACACTTTTTTCTCCGTTTTGCCTCCATAACTATAGTGAAAACCAAATTCTCATGAGGAACATTATGACATTGTTATTGAAGCTACCAAAGTTCCTTGGTGGTGGGACCTAAGGACCCTCCTCTCTGGTCTTTTATCATAGAGTCTTCATGAGAGCCTCTGGTGCTGGCAAAAGAAAAAGGGACCCTTAAGTTTTCTTTCCCCAAGTTCAGCATCAGCAAATTAATGGGGGGTGGGGGGGGCTACACACTGGCATCTGCAGGATCTGTTAATCCGGCTCTAGACACACCCGGAAGGAACTGTGTGAAACGGATTTCTGAACCATGAAACAGTCTTTTCCAAAGTCAGGTTTAGAGGAGAAGCTTGACCTTTGTCCAAAATTCCCTTTAGGCCATTGAACATACCCACTATGATTTGCTTGGGTCAAAGAGAAATCAAAGAATTTTCTAGCTGAAAGGGAATAAAACCCACTTCTTGTTTGAGGAGTAGTCAAGAAAGAAGGCGTTTGGAATTAAGCTAGAGCAATGTATTTTCTCTGTTAACGTTTTCACACTGTAGCTTAACATAAACACCATTTTTCTTCATGCTTCAAAGGTTCCTACTGTGCATAGATGATTCCTAACTTTTTGAAAAATGTATATACTTTTTGAAAAATAATGTTCTGGGTGGCTAGGAAGAGAAGTGCACTCTGGCAGGTTTCCAGGAATTCCTTTTACTTTACAATCTCAAAGAAGCTGACGGCTGAGAAAGCACCCTCACTTTTTCTCCCTGGAGGGCTCTGTGCTAAGCCTTGTGCTTTGTGGCTAAACACTGCATACATTTAAGCAGTGAGAAACTTTACATGTCAGCTGGAATCAAAGTTAAATTCAAAGGTGGAATTCCAAGCCCCATCCACACACCCAAGCAGCATCACTGGAATTCCCATGACATTGCTGATTTGTGTGTTACTGGCTAGGTGACTTTTAACGCCCATGCCAAAGATTAGTACTAGGGAAAGCAGAGCCACATTTGAGTTAGACAAGTCTTTTGGCCTCTTTGTACCTTAGTTTCCTCATTTGAAAAAACTGATCTTAAGACATACGTGTTTCAGAATTTGTACTGGGTTATATATCCAGCTAAATGATACTGTGTGATGTTTTCACACATAAATGATCTCTTTACATGTATCCATCTTCTCTTTCACTTACATTTTGTGTAAAAACTGCATCCCATGCCAGGCCTGAAATGTTCCAAAGCCAACTTCTATGATTAAATTGCAACGAAGATTTCTATAAAAACAGACACAAGCAAGAGAAAAAAAAATTACTTCAGAACATCCATCCTTTGGCAATGATTCTAATTTATCTATGGTCAAAAATAACTTCAATACTTCCTCCAGATACTAACGAAATCTCATTATGGAAGATATTTGCTTATAATTTATACTTTCATATTTATACATATGGTGCATTAGGTACAAAACAGTAAATAATAAAACTTAGATTAAGTGATGGTTATTTCTCTAGAACAGGGCTTCTCAACCTTAGCACTGTTCACATTTTGGGCTAGGTAAATTTTTGTTCCAATGATCGTGAAGATAGCACGGGACCAGGCAACACTTGGTTCTGTTGTACATGGGGGTCGCCATGAATCACAGCCATCTCAACGGGAACTAATAACAACAACAACAACAATTTTTTTTGTTGTGAGGGCTGCTCTGTGCATTGTAGGATACTCAGCAGCATCCCTGGCATCTTCCCACTAGGATGTCAGTAGCACACTCACAGTTGTGAGCACCAAAAGTCTCTCCAGACGTTGCAAATGTCCCCTCGGTGTAAATTGCCCCAGATGGGAACCACTGCTCTAGAATGATTTATCTGTATAATAAGTCTCACACTAATCTTTGCTAGAGCTGAAAAGGATTTGCTACATAACTTTAGTAGCTTTCCACTAATAAGACTTTAATATTTCAAAATGAATAGCAAAAAGATTTACAATTAGATTTTATAAAAATTCTAAATATAATTTAAGTTCTATTTGTAACTTACATAAACTTCAAAAAAGGTAGTGATTCAAATGTATGTCTTTTGATAAATGTATTTTATTGCAGGATAAATCTCTAGGAAAAGTAGAAGAAAAATATTGCCTCAATTAACCATTAGATATTAAATTAGTAGGAATAAATGGCAGAGCTCAGAATAATATTGAATAATCTTTTGTCTAAACTCTAAACCTTAGTGATTGTTATCTAAACCTTCCAAGGCCCCTAACCCTGCCCTCACCTCTCCTAAGAGTCTCACCTTCATTAGTAAAATCTACAGCTATGGATCTTGATAGATTTTGGAGGTAACTTTCCTGAGAGTAGGACAATTGATCAGATGATCTTTTGTGGTCACATCAAAGTCTAGATTCAATGAGCTTAAAGCTTTTATTCCTCAATATACTTACAATTTACAATATTAAAAGGAATATTCTCACATTTAGACACCTTCCTGGCTTAGTTCTCTTTTTCTAGGCCAGCTTAATACCAGACGAAATAAAAGATACCCTTTGACTTAATTTGAAAGGGAGTTACTCCTCTAATAAATACATAATCTTGAACTAATTTAGAATAATATTCTTATCATATTAATAGAAATTTATGTTTGGTTTCATACTGCCTTAATGTTCCATAAATGCAACTGCTACAGTTGTACAGTGGTGGCACATGAAAAACACAACATAGAACTGGATTTTTATTTGAAAACACCCGTTCTTGACTATAGTTAACCCTTTTATTTCCATTTACCCCACATTAGTCCTTCACTTTTTACCTGGATGGGTGTAGCTATCTTCTGACTGGTGTCTCAACTCTAGGCTCTCCCTTTCTAATCCATCCTGCACGTAGATTATTAACTCTCCAGCAGTGGTTCTCAAAGAGCACCATTACCTGGGAACTTACTGAAGAATCAAATTCTTAGCCCTACTCTAGACCTACTGAATCAGTAACTATGAGGGTGAAGCCCAGACTCTGTGCTTCAACAAGCCCGGATTCTGACGCAGACTAAAGTTTGAGAACCACTTGTCCTAGAGCATTGCTGTGATAACATGGTTCCCCATGATGACTCCTTAGTTTGGCATTCAAAGCCTAGAAGATCTGGCTCCAATCTCCAACTCTCCCTACTTTTACCCAAAGGTACTGATGACATTCTTCAAACCAACATTCCACTTCCTGTGTTTTGCCTTTCTCCCACCCTCCTTTTGCAATCTTAGAATATTCTTCCCAAGATGTCTGTCTGATAATACCCTATGGCCCTTAAACACCCAGTTCAAATGGCATTTCTCTAGTGACATCTTCCCTGATCCAACTGAAAGTCTTTGCTCCCTACTCTGTGCTCCGGAAACAATTTATACCTCTCAGTGCCTATATCTATTTCTTCTTTTTAATATAGTTATCTCTGTATCCCATTTCCCCTGAGCGTAAATTCCTTGAAAGCATAGACAAGGTCTTGCTCATGTGCATTGCCTACGATGTTTAAAACTGATAGATGGACATAAAGCAAACTCAATTATTTATTAAAAGAATGAATAGCTAAGGCGACAGAAAGGAAAATGACTATTTACAAAGTTTACTTTTATTACTTCATGGCTCTGCAGCACTTAGTCCTCCACTTAGAGCCTACTGTGTTACGGTTCGAGTTTATGTGTTTGCTTCCCCTGCCACATTGAGAGTTTCTAGAAGGTTAGGAACCCTGTCTTACACATCTTTGTACCACCAGCCCTAGGCACAGTGCTTGGCATAGTGTTTTAACTTTTTTATTGATTGACTTTTTTTTAATGAATGAGAATACATATACTAACATGAAATAACCAGCTTACAAAGTATTTCAAAGTAGAAGTAAGGAAGGGCCTGCTCCATTGAGCAGTTCCCTCATTTGTTTTTCTCCAAATTGTGTGAGCCCAGATGTCAGAGGTGTCCAAGAAGATCGATACAAAACTGGTCATCCCACTAAGGCCTAAAAGGTTTGATAATTAAAAGGACTATTTTTAGTATCACGGGAGGCTTTTTATCCCTAATTCTCTTAAGCCTGCTAAACTTGTAAGAAGAATTCATTTGCTAAAGAGCATCATCAAATAGCTTAATAAAGATTAATGATGCACATAACTCTAGGCTTCATGGACAAAGGATAAAAATCAAGCTTTTATAGCAAAGGACATAGTATCTCCATATCTCTAAATAGATATAAATACCATGCAAGTATTCCCTCCTTGGCAAAAGGGCTGGAGAGATTTTTATTTTGTATTTAGCAAACGGTTAGGGGTGTTTCTGATATGTTTACTTAGTGTGAACATTTCTAGCTATACCAGTTAACCATCATTTTAAACATTTATTTGTAATATGGTAAAAGAATTCCTGCATTGAAATTCTTAACACCAGTCCTTGGTAGCTAAATATGTTCTTTCTAATATTGTTTACATAATTCAACTATTTCGTTAAATATTTAGTATTTATATGTTAATTCAATTAAATTATCAAAAAATTTGGGGTTAATGGTATTCAAATTAATGTACGTATTCTATATTTTGTTGTCTTTTAGACAACAAACAGAGGTTGACTTTAATTCCTCTTGTTCTATTAAAGGAACTTTTTCAAATGTTTTCTGTAAGGCCAGATTCTAAATACTTTAGGCTTTGCCAGCCACAGACAGCCTCTGTCTCATACTCTTTCTTTCTTTCACAACCCTTTAAAAATGCAAAAATCATTCTTAGTTTATGGGCGCTATAAAAACAGACCATAGGCTGTAGACTAAATATAAACAGATTGTATATGGACATTTATAAAACAAAGTTCATATGGGTGTCTATAATTATTCAGATCTTATTACCACTTTTCCTCTACAACTAAAGATTTTTTTCTATCTGTATCTTGTCTCTATAATTAAAATTGGAAATGCACAGGAAATATTTAATGCTAGAGATGGGCTGGGACCCTACAGACTTACAGAACTGTAGAATTATATTGCTGGGAAAAAAATTTAGAGATTATCTAATCCAAACTCCTTATTCATTTTATATGTAACTAAAAACTCAGAAATAAATATGATTAACTAACTAACTTACAAATACTGGAGGGATAGCAGGCCTTCAAATGAATCCTTACGTAATTCGGTCAAATGATTGTCACTGAGAATTCTGGAAAATGAAAAGGTTATTTGTGGATCTAATGCAAACTATCTACAACTATTTGCTACATAGGACTATTACATGTGGGAGGAACCAGGGTGATGGTACCACCTAAATACTCTAATTTGTATTTAATTCAGGGATGGTGACCTCTTCTCTGTTTTCATTCAAACATTTCTTCTCATGTCCTCCTTTGTATCCATCTCCCTGCTTCTCCCTCCTCGATCCCCACCCCACACATCCCTATCCACTCTTCCCACCAAATCATATATTTAATGCTTACTCTCCAGATGACAAAGTTCCTGTTAAAATTCAACTCTGGGTGGCACCAAGATTGGCAGAACTGCTATTTCCTCTGCTCTTTTCCCAAACCTCATTATGAAAGCCCCACATGGAACTATGTCAGGGCTGCAAGTGAAGTCATTTGACTCTTTGCCCTATTCATCTTTTTGAGAACTAAAATGCATAAAGTACATAAAACATAAATGTTCAGTTTAATGATCATAAAGCAAACACCGTGTAACACCATTCACGTCAGGAAAGAACACTGTCAGCATCCAGGAAACCCCCAGTGTGTTTCTTTGCAATTACAACCCTCTCTCTGACCCCTATAGGTAATCACTATCCTGACTTTTATGATAATAATTTCCTTGCTTTTTATATATAGTTTTACCTATTATATGTCAACCACAAACAACATGGTTTAATTTTGCTTCTTCTTGAACTTTAAGTGGAATCATATCACATATATTATTTTCTATTTTGTTTATTTCACTCAACATTATGTCTGTAAAATTCATTATGTTGTTGCATGTAGCTGAAGTTGGTTCATTTCAATGCCTTAGTGCTGTATGTCCAATAAGGGAGCCACTAGCTATATGTGACTACTGAGTACTTATAAGTTTCTTAGATTCAGCAGAGAGAACTGGAGAGAAAGCCAGGCTGATACAGAGAATCCCTGCTTACTAGAAGCAGAAAGAGACTCTGTATACCCAGCATCGGGTAGAAATACTTAAAGAGCAATTGACTAATTGCTGGAGACTAATGTGGACTAGCTTGAAAGATAAAAACTCCTGGAGGCCCAGCCTTAGGGGGAGAGGGGGACACATTTTCATGAGTTTTAACTCCAGGAGCCCTACCAGTTTCTGACTGTGAATCTCAGAGAAAAAAATCCCCTCATGATTCCTGAAGGAGAAGGGAAAAAGTAGCCATTGTGAAATAGTGCTCTGTTCTCCTTAACAACAGCCTGCCCTCAAATGATATTACTTTAACAAAGCTTAATCAGTGTGGGTTCTATCAGAGCCTAACCAAAGTGGGGACTCCCTGTGTAGCATAAAATGTTAATGAGCTCAGCTGCTAAGTAAAAAGAGGGTTCTAGTCCACCCAGATGCATCAGAAAAGAAAGGCATGGCGATGTACTTCAAAAAATAAAATCAGCCACTGGAAAAAAAAATCTATGGAGCACAGCTCTACTCTGACACACATGGAATCACCATGAGTCAGAACTGACTTGATGACAACTGTACTGGTTAACCAAGTGGTGAAAGGAAAATACCCAACTCCAACTCTCTCTAGCCTTTTCCATGAGGGAGAAAGGGATTATCAACTTCAGTTGCTCTCTAGCCTTTCAAACGGGGGAAGGAAAATAACCAACTGTAGCCCCCTCTAGCCTTCCTGGTTCACCAAAGAGATGAAGGAAAAAAGCTGAGAAGCACTTATGAAGGTCACAACTCAGGGGCACAGGCTCCCTAAAAGACTCAGACGTAATCATAGAACACTTCCTCTCCACTCATACCTTACCATTACATCAACATCAACAGGGTTTTACAGGGGATTGTAGCTAAAAGAATCTCAATTCCTTTTACCTAATATATCATATCTAGCTTTCAGCAAAAATTACAAGGCATGCTAAAAAGCAAAAAACATATTCTGAAGAGGCAGGACAAGCATCAGAGCCACATTCACATCTGGCTGATATTTGCGGTTATCAAGCTGGAAATTTTAAATAACTATGATTAATACACTAACAGCTCTAGTGGAAAAAGTGGATGACATGCAAGATGAGTAATGTAAACAGAGAAAAGAAAAAAATGCTAGACATTAGAAAATAAACACGGTTACAGAAATGAAGAATGCCTTTGATGAGCTCATCAGTAGACTGAACACAACCAAGGAAAGAATCAGTGACCTTGAAGATATGCCAGGAGAAACTTCCCAAACTGAAAAGCAAAGAGAAAAAAAGAATAAAAAACAGAACAGAATATTAAAGAATTGTAGGACAATTTTAAAAGGTGTAACATATGGGTAATGGGAATACTAGAAGGAGAAGAGAGAAATAAATGGAAGACATCTGAAGTAATAATGGCTGAGAATTTTCCAAAATTGCTGACAGACACCAAACCACAGAACCAGGAAGCTCAGAGAACACCAAGGAGGAGAAATACCAAAAAATTTACACCTAGGCATATCATATTCAAACTGCAGACAAAGATAAAACCTTGAATGAAGCCAGAGAGGGGAGAAACATCTCATCTGTAAAGAAACAAAGGTAAGAATTATATTGGACTTATCTTCAGAAACCATGCAAACAAAAAGAGATTGGATTCAGAAGTTTATCAAGCATCTAGTATATTCCAGGTAGTACGAGGGATTCAGGAGCCCTAGTGGCATGGTGGCAAGGTCGGCAGTTCGAATCCACCAGCCTCTCCTTGGAAGCCCTATGAGGCAGTTCTACTCTGTTCTGTAGGGTTGTTATCCATCGGAATTGACTCCACGGCAATGGGTTTGGTTTTTAGGCTTATGAGGGATTCATTTAAGAATAAGTTATGGTCCAGCCCTCCAAGAGCTTCCAGTATAAAAAATAATTGCACATCACTTTATAGAGTTTAGTGGACAGTCATCATGTTCCTAACCTCCTACTTGTGGTGTCATAAGTGGTGGGGGATGGGAACTCCAAGAACTCCAGCAAGGAAGCAACCATAAAGGAAACTAAACGTGTCAGCAAATGTAAAGAACGAATGAAAAATCCATGTGCTCCATGAATACTGTTTTAGATATCTAGTGCTGCTGTAACAGAAATACCACAAATGGATGGCTTTAACAAATAGAGATTTATTCTTCCACAGTCTAGGATGCTAGAAGTCCAAATTCAGGGTGGCAGTTCCAGGCGAAGACTTTCTCTCCCTGATAGCGGTGGGGGAAGGTCCTTGTCATCAGTTTTCCCCTGGTCGAGGAGATTCTCAGCACAGGAACCTTGGGTCCAAAGGACGCACTCTGCTCCCAGAGCTACTTTCTTCATGGTATGAGGTTCCCCATCTCTCTGCTCGCTTCTCTCTTTTATATCTCAAAAGAGACTGACTCAAGATACAACCTAATCTTGTAGATTGAGTCCTGCCTCATTAGCATAAATGCTTCTAATCCTGCTTCATTAACATTATACAGGTAGGATTTACAGCCTATAGGAAAATTACATCAGATGATAAAATGGTGGACAGTCACACAATACTGGGAATCATGGCCTAGTCAAGTTGACACATATTTAGGGGGGACACAATTCATAATATTCCACCCTTTGACTCCCCAAAAGTCATGTCCTTGCCACACGTAAAACACATTCACCCAATCATATCACAGCAAAAGTCTTAAATCAACTACAAGTCCAAAACCCAAAAATTCTTCATCTGTGAAGTCTAGAACACAAGTAATCTGCTTCCAAAGTACAATGGTGGAACAGGCACAAGCTAGATATTTCCATTACAAATGGGAGAAACTGGAGGGAAAGAAGGGATAACAGGTACCAAGCAAGTCAGCAGAACACATACATTAGCCCTCCAGAATTGAAAATAATTCTTTGTTTTCTGAGACCATTTAGATAATGGCCTTGCCCTCCAGACTCAAGGTATTGGCCATGCTCTCTGGATTCTGAGTGGAGGCCCCTTGGCCCCAGGCTTCACCTCTGCCTTCTAGGCCCACTAGGACAGCAACTCTGCTCCCTCAGCTTTAGGCAGCCCCATTCTCCTAGTCATCTGAGTGGTCCACCCTTTGAGGCCCCAGAGCTCGTATCCCTACCCTTTGAGATTGAGGCAGCTCTGCTTCCTGTGTTTCTTGTCTCTGTAGCTCCTCCTTCCTGATTCCTTGGCCTCTTGGCCCCTTGGGCCTCACCGCCTGTGTCTGCCATGCTGGGGCAAGTGTTCCAAAACTCTTTAGGTCCACCAATAAGTGCCTGGAGGCACCCTACTCCACCATCAAACTTTGGTTGGAAGGTACTCAGCAATCTTTCTCTGTGGGTTGGCAAGCCTTGCTCTACCAGTAAGTGCTCAGAGGCACCCCACTCTGCCAGGAAGCCTCCTGTGCAAAGACACTCAGCTCTCTCGCTCTATGATTCCAGTGCTATCTCATGCTGGTTTCCTGGTTCTACTGCTGTTTTGCTGCTGCTGCTTCTCACCATCTGCACTGTCTGCAGTGTAACAGCTCTCCTCACTTCCTTCTGAGTCCTCACCAAAATTGTCTTTGATGTCCATAATTCTGCAGTCTCTTCAAGGCAATCTAGGCTTTTACTATTAGGCACTTTAAAACTTGTCCAGCCTCTATCTATTCACAGTTGCAAAACTGCTTCCACATTTTAGGTATCTGTTAGAGCAGCGCCCTACTCTCTCAGTACCAAATTCTTTCTTAGTCTAGGTTCTCTAGAGAAGCAAAGCCAGTAAACTGTATAATTATATATATAGAGAGAGATTTATATCAACGAATTGGCTCATGTGGTTGTAGAGGCTGGAACACCCCATATCTGTGGGTCAGGTTGGAGGCTTCTGATTCATGTAGTGATGTGGCTGGAGAAACTGAGATTGGCAGGTCAGAGAGCAAGGCTCTTGCTCAAAGGCTGGGAGGACCAACGAATCTCAAGATTGGCAGGCAAGACTGCAGGTAAGCTGCTAACTCAAGTCCTAAGAACTGTAGGTCAGATAAACAGAAGCCAGCTGCAGGATCCCGAGTGAGCAAAAGCCCACAAGCCTTTCCAGAATGTCCGCTTATATTCAATGCAGGCCACATGCCCAAGGAAAATCCCTTTCAACCGACTGGCTACTCACAGCAGATCCTGTCATGGAGGTGATCACATTATATCAAAACTCATCATGGAAGTGATCACATCATTATACGACTGCCAAACTACATCAGAACTGCCAAACCACTAAGAATCATGGCCCAACCAAGTTGACACACAACCCTAACAATCACAAATACCTCCTCTTTGCTTCTTGAACCTCTAAGACGTTGGCTTGCCCAGTTACCTCAATTTGTTAGTATTCACCTCCCACTTCCAGGAATTTTATATTTTTTAAAAAAGAACATGGCACCAGTGTCTTCTGTGTCATCTACAGCAAGATTCGGCATATCTGTCTCCCAGTCCTCATGGCCAAGTGAAGAATGAAGCCAAGCAAAACAGAATGCTGGACCAGAAGACGTTCATAATGGAGGAAGGACCAACTAGTGGGATACCCTTGTGAAGGGCAGTGTTGGCTGAGGAGGGCTTGGTGGTCAGTATTGCTGCTCCCCAAATATTCCCACCTTTCTGCTTTAAGGCATGTGGTAGGTGTGCCCTTGCCAGTTCCCTGTGGTTGGTAGAGCCACATGACCAGCTTTGGCCAATGAGCTGTAAGCAGAAGAGATACGTGTCAATCACTCCTAGGCTGAGTGTGTAATTGTCAGAGCAAGACTCCCCTAGCTCTGTGCTGCCCAATATGGCAGCTACAGGTGCTACTGAGCACTTGGATAGTGGTCAGTCCAAACTGAGATGCACTGTACATGTAAAATATATACAGGATCTCGAAGACTTGGTATAAAAAATGTATATATAGCTCATTAATGTGTTTATATTGATTACACATTGAAATGATAATATTGAGTTAAATAAAATACATGATTAAAATTAAATAAAAAAGAAGAGATTAGAGCTAAATATTTAAAATATTTAAAGTATTTTAAAGAAAAAAAAAACCCCACCAACCAAGCATTCTGTATTCTTCAAAACCAAAGGAGAAATAAAGACTTTCTCAGACAAACAAAAAATTAAGAGGATTTGTCAACAGTAGACCTACCTTGTAAAACATGTTAAAAGAAGTTCTTCAGCGAGAACAAAAATGATACAAGTCAGAACCTTAGATCAACATAAAGAGCATTTGAGAAGGAGTAATGAAGGTAAAATAAAATCCTTTACATTTCTTCTTATTAACTGATCTGACAGACAACAGTTTGTTTAAAATAATAATAGCAACAATGTACTGGGTGATTATAGCTTATAGATAAGGGAAATGTATGACAGCAGTGTTATAAAGGATGAGGCAGTATAGTGTTATTTGAAAGTGAACTTAGATTAGTTGTAAATGGATACTGCAAACTCTAGGGAAATCACTGAAAAGTTTTTTTAAAGAAGTATAATCATATGCTAAGGGAAGAAAGAAAATGAAATCATAAAAAATGCCCAATTAAAACCAAAGAAAGCAAAAAAAGAGTGGAAGACAAAAAAGAAACAAAGAACAAGTGCAATAAATAGAAAACTATTACAAATATGGTAGATACTAATTCAGTTATATCTATAATAACTTAAATGTGAATAGTCTGAATATACCAATTAAAAGACGGGACTATCAGAGTGGATTAAAAAAAAACAAAACAAGACTCAACTATAGGTTGTCTATAAGAAACTCACTTTAAATATAAAAGACACAGCTAGATTAAAAGTAATAGGATGGAGAAAGATATACCATGGTAATACTAATTAAAGGAGGCTGGAGTAGCTACATTAATTTCAGACAAAGCAGATTTCAGAGCATGGAAAATTATAAGAAATACAGAGGGGAATTACACAATAATAAAGGGATCAATTCTCCAGGAAGACATAGCAATCCTTAAAGTGTATGGCCTAACAACAGAGCATCAAAATATATGAGGCAAAAACTGATAGAACTCCAAGGAGAAATAGACAAACCCACTACTATAGCTGGAGACATCAACACCACTCTATCAGTCATTGACATATCCAGCAGGCATAAATCAGTAAGGATATACTTGAGCTGAACAGCACTATTAATGAACTGGATCTAATTGACATTTGTAGAATACTTTATCCAACAACAGCAGAATACACATTCTTCTCAAGCTCATAGGGAACATTTGCCAAGATAAACCACATCCAGGGTCATAAAACACCCCTTACTAAATTTAAAAGAGTAGAAATCACACAAAGTATGCTCTCAGACCATAATGAAATTAAACTAGCAATCAACAACAGAAAGCTAGCCAGAAAATCCAAAAATATTTGGACATTAGACAACACAGTTCTAAATAACACACGGGTCAAAGAAGAAGTCTCAAGAGAAATTTAAAAAATATTTTGAAGTAAGTGAAAATGAAAAAACAAATATACAAATGAAAATATAAAAGTTTGTGAGATGCGATGTGGGGAAATTGGAACCCCTACCCATTGCTGGTGGAAATGCAAAATGGTACAACCATTGTGGAAAACAGCATGGCGGTTCCTCAAAAAACTAAAAATAGAACTACCATATGACCCAGCAATTCCACTCCTAGGTATATACTCAAAAGACTTGAAAGCAGAGACTCAAACATAGACTCACACACCAGTGTTTATCACAGCACTGTTCGCAATAGCCAAAAGCTGGAAACAACTTAAATGCTCATCAACAGATGAACGGATAAACAAAATGTGGTACATACATACAATGGAATACTACTTGGCCAGTAGGAGAAATGAAGTCTTGATACATGCTACAGTATGGATGGAGCTGAAAGATACTATGCTGGGTGAGGTAAGTCAATCACAAAAGGATAAATATTGTATGACCTCACTTATACAAAAAGACAAGAAAAGGCAGATACATTGAGAAGAAAGATTATTAGTGGTTACCGGGGCAGGACCCCCAAGTGTCTATCAGTCTGTCATACTGTGGGGCCTTGCATGTTGCTGTGATGCTGGAAGCTATGCCATTGGTATTCAAATACCAAAAGGATGTCAGAAAAGAATCTGAAACTTGCTCTTGAAAACTGAGTAGCTAAAGTGAAAGGAAATAATGATGAAGTAAGGGAGCTGAACAGAAGATTTCTAAGGGTGGCACAAGAAGACAAAGTGAAGTATTATAATAAATGTGCAAAGACCTGGAGATAGAAAACCAAAAGGGAAGAACACGCTTGGCATTTTTCAAGCTGAAAGAACTGAAGAACAAAATTCAAGCCTCAAGTTGCAATATTGAAGGATTCTACGGGGAAAATATTAAACAATGCAGGAAACATCAAAAGCAGATGGAAGGAATACACAGAGTCACTATACAAAAAAGAATTGGTTGATGTTCAACCATTTCAGGAGGTAGCATATAATCAGGAACCAATGGTACTGAAGGAAGAAGTCTAAGCTGCACTGGAGGCATTGGTGAAAAACAAAGCTCCAGGAGTTGACAAAATACCAATTGAGGTGTTTCAACAAATGGATGCAATGCTGGAAATGCTCACTTATCTATGCCAAGAAATTTGGAAGACAGCTACCTGGCCAAGCAACGGGAAGAGATCCATTGTTATGCCTACTCCAGAGAAAGGTGATCCAACTGAATGCAGAAATTATCGAACAGTATCATTAATATCACACACAAGTAAAATTTTCTAAAGATCATTCAAAAAGATCCATCAAAAGACTCATTCAAAAGCAGCTGCAGCAGTATATTGACAGGGAACTACCAAGAAATTCAAGTCGGGTTCAGAAGAGGATGTGGAATGAGGGAATATCATTGCTGATGTCAGATGGATCCTGGCTGAAAGCAGAGAATACTAGAAAGATGTTTACCTGTGTTTTATTGACTATGCAAAGGCATTTGATTGTGTGGATCATAACAAATTATGGATAACATTGTGAAGCATGGGAATTCCAGAACAGATTAATTGTGCTCATGAGGAACCTGTACATGGATCAAAAGGCAGTTGTTCGAATAGAACAAGGGGATACTGCGTGGTTTAAAGTCAGGAAAGTTGTGCATCAGGGTTGTGATCCTTCACCATTCTTATTCAGTCTGTATGCTGAGCAAATAATCCGAGGAGCTGGACTATATGAAGAAGAACGGGGCATCAGGATTGAAGGAAGACTCATTAACAACTTGCGTTATACAGATGACCCAGCCTCGCTTGCTGAAAGTGAAGAGGACTTGAAGTACTTACTGATGAAGATCAAAGACCACAGCCTTCAGGACGGATTACACTTAAACGTAAAGACAACAAAAATGCTCACAACTGGACCAATAAGCAACAACATGATAAACCTAGAAAAAATTGAAGTTGTTAAGGATTTCATTTTACTTGGATCCACAGTCAACACCCATGGAAGCAGCAGTCAAGAAATCAAAAGACGCACTGCATAGGGCAAATCTGCTGCAAAAGATCTCTTTGAAAGTATTGAAAAGCAAAGATGTTACCTTGAAAACTAAGGTGCACCTGACCCAAGCCATGGTATTTTTCAGTTGCCTCGTATGCCGGTGAAAGCTGGATAATGAATAAAGAAGACCAAAAAAGAACTGATGCCTTTGAATTGTGGTGTTGGCGAAGAATACTGAGTGTACTATGGACTTCCAAAAGAACAAACAAATCTGTCTTGGAAGAAGTACAACCAGAATGCTCCTTGGAAGCAAGGATGGCGAGATTATGTCTCACTTGCTTTGGACATGTTATCAGGAGGGAGCAGTACCTGGAGAAGGATATCATGCTTAGTAAAGTAGAGGGTCGGTAAAAAAAAGGAAGACCCTCAATGAGATGGATTGAGACGGTGGCTCCAACAGTAGGCTCAAGCATAACAATTGTGAGGATGGCGCAGGACTGAGCAGTGTTTCGTTCTGTCGTAAACAGGGTTGCTATGAGTCGGAACCAACTCAACAAAGCCTAACAACAACAGGGGTGGGAGGGATGGGGAAAAGTGAGGTTAACAGTGATGGAAATATCGCCTTGATTAAGGATAGGGTTGCACAGTCATTTATTGTAATTGCTGTCAATAAGGTGAACACCTGTAAAAAGTTGAATTGGCAAAAGTTGTGAAATAGATATATTTACAACAGTGACAAAAAAAAAGTAGCTGCTGAGGCTGCTTATGTACAGTCAAAAACCTCATGGGGTTTGGTTTCTTGGTTTGGAGGTTTAGGGTCATGGTTTCCAGGGACATCCCATTTAGTGCTCCTGTTCTACCTCCTAGTTCATTGCGTAGTGCCTGGGGTCTTAAAAGTTTGCAGGCAGCCATCCAAGGCACAACAATTGGACTCTATTTGCCTGGAGCAACAGAGGAAGAAGGAGAGTCAGGAATAGAAGAAGGATATGGAATGTGTGGCTAATTGCCTTCATGACCGACTGCCTCCTTTGCCATGAGACCAGAACAGGATGGTTCCTGGCTAACATTACTGAACATTTTGATGAAAGATCCCATAGAAGCTAGAACACAAGACAGAGCAACCCGATATCGACTCAGATAGGGAAGTCACAATAATAAATCAAAGCTAAAACACTGAAAATACGGAAACAAAGATATCAATATGTAAAAGATAGTAACATTAAAACGAAAAAGAGGGACTAATAAACATAGACATAGATTTTTCATATGGAGAGTAAGTCAAGGCAATATAAAGAAATAAAAGCCTGGTATCAACTTAGAAAAAAATACGGGGAATATTAAGGTAACCACCAAGGAAATTAACAATCCTACACATCAGAATAAAAAACAAGAAAAGTATAAAACCTCAGCAAATACAAAATCAACAACAATGAAAAAGATGAAAAGAAAATACTTAAAGAAAAATGACTTAGCACAGAAAATTAAACGGAACAAAGAAACTGTCAGCAACACACAAAAAAAGACATCAAAATGACAGCATTAAACTCATACCTATCAATAATTACGCTCAATGTAAACGGACTAAATGCACCAATAAAGAGACAGGGAGTGGCAGATTGGATTAAAAAAACACCATTCATCTATATGCTGCTTGCAAGAGACACACCTTAGACTTAAAAACACAAACTAAAACTCAAAGGATGGTGTGATGGTTAAGATTGTGTGTCAACTTGGCTGGGCCATGATTCTCTGTGTTTTAATGTAATCACTCCCATGATTGAATATACTGTGAGTAGCCAATCAGATGAAAGGGAGTCTCCTTCGGGGTGTGGCCCGCATCTGTATATAAGCAGATGTTCTGGCTTCTTGCTCTCTCTGGATCCTGTGGCTGCTTTCTGTCATCTCATCTCCCGTTCTTGGGACTTGAGCTGTCAGCTTATCTGCCGAACCTGGGATTCATCGATCTGCACAGCCTGTGAGCGGGAGCCCTGCTCTCCAACCTTCTGATCTTGGGCTTGCCAGCTTCTGCAGCTGTGTGACTTGGGAGAGGCCTCTACCCTGATCCACGGACTTGGGACGTTCTAGCCTCTACAATTGCGTGAGCTTTTTCCTTGGTATAATCTCTCTCTATATATATATATTTATACACTTCACTGGTTTTGCTTCTCTAGAGAACCCAGCCTAAGACAGATGGAAAAAATATATCAAGCAAACAACATTCAAAAAAGAGCAACAGTGGCAATACTAATCTCTGACAAAATAGACTTCAAAGTAAAATCCACTGCAAAGGATAAGAAGGGACACTATATAATGATTAAAGGATCAGTACACCAGGAGGACATAACTATAATAAATATTTATGCACCCAACGACAGGGCTCCAAAATACATAAAACAAACTCTAACAGCACTGGAAAGAGAGATAGACAGCTCCACAGTAATAGTAGGAGACATAAACATTCCACTATCGGTGAAGGATAGAACATACAGATAGAAGCTAAATAAAGACACAGAAGAGCTAAACACTACAATCAACCAACTTGATCTCATGGACATATACCGAACACTACACCCAACAGCACTAAGTACACTTTCTTTTCCAGTGCACGTGGAACATTCTCCAGAATAGACCACATACTAGAGCATAAAGCAAACCTTAACAAAATCCAAAGCATTGAAATATTATAAAGCATCTTTTCTGACAATAAAGCCATAAAAGTAGAAATCGATAACAGAAAAAGCGAGGAAAAAAAAATCAAACACATGGAAACGGAACAACACCTTGCTCTAAAAGTACTGGGTTATACAAGAAATTAAGGATGGAATAAAGAAATTCATAGAATCAAATGAGAATGAAAACACATCCTACCAGAACCTTTGGGACACAACAAAAGCAGTGCTCAGAGGTCAGTTTATAGCAATAAATCTACACATCTGAAAAGAAGAAAGGGCCAAAATCAAAACATTAACCCTACAACTGGAAAAAATAGACAGAGAACTGCAAAAGAAACTCGGGTGCCAAAAGAAAGGAAGTAATAAGAATTAGAGCAGAATTAAATGAAACAGAGAATAGAAAATAATTGAAAAAGTTAACAAGACCAAAAGCTGGTTCTTTGAAAAGATCAACAAAATTGATAAACCATTGGCCAAGCTGACAAAAGAAAAACAGGACAGGAAGCAAATAACCTGTATAAGAAATGAGACCCAAGGCTGAGTAAGGATATTGTTGATGTGTTGTGAGATTGTTAACCATTGTCATAGGGCAATATTTGTAGTAACTGTTAAATGAGAAACTATTTGGTTCTGTAAGCCTTCATCTTAAGTGAGAATAACAGCACAATTGGAAGAATGTAGTCAATGTCACTGAACTGTGCATGTAGAAATTTTTGAAATGGTGTATCTTTGGCTATGTGTATTTTCACCAAAAAAAAAAAAAAAGTTTGAGAAGTTAGAGGGTTAATATGTTGTGGGGTTGTTAACCAATGTCATAAAACAACATGTGTACTACTGTTTCATGAGAAACTATTTGTTCTGTAAGCCTTCACCTGAAGTACAATAAAAATTAAAAAAAAAGAAATGAGATGGGTGATATCACAACAGACCCAACTGAAATTAAAAGAGTCATAACAGAATACTATCAAAAATTGTACTCTAACAAATTTGAAAACCTAGAGGAAATGGACAAATTTCTAGAAACTCACTAAAACTCCCAACAAAAAAAAAGCCCTGGCCTGGATGGCTTCACTGGAGAACTCTACTAAATTTTCAGAGAAGAGTTAACAGCACTACTACTAAAGGTATTTCAGAGCATAGAAAAGGATGGGATACTTCCAAAGTCATTCTATGAAGCCAGCATAACCCTGATACCAAAACCAGGTAAAGACACCACAAAAAAAGAAAATTACAGACCAATATCCCACATGAACATTGACGCAAAAATCATCATCAAAATTCTAGCCAATAGAATTCAGCAACATATACAGAAAATAATTCACCATGATCAAGTGGGATTTATACCAGGTATGCAGGGATGGTTCAACATTAGAAAAACAACCAATGTAATCCATCACATAACTAAAACAAAAGACAAGAACCACATGATCTGATCAATCGATGCAGAAAAGACATTTGACAAAGTCCAACACCCATTCATGATTAAATCTCTCAACAAAATAGGAATAGAAGGGAAATTCCTCAATATAGTTAAGGGCATTTATACAAAGCCAACAACCAACATCATCCTAAATGGAGAGACTTTGAAAGCATTCCCCTTGAGAATGGGAACCAGACAAGGATGCCCTCTATCACCACTCTTATTCAACATTGTGCTGGAGGTCCTAGCCAGAGCAGTTAGGCTAGAAAAAGAAAAAAGGGCATCCAGATTGGTAGGGAAGAAGTCAAAGTATCTCTATTTGCAGATGATATGATCTTATACACAGAAAACCCCAAAGAATCCACAAGAAAACTACTGCAACTAATAGAAGATTTCAGTAAAGTATCAGGATTCAGGATAAAGATAAAAAAATAAGTTGGATTCCTCTACACCAACAGAGAGAATCTCCAAGAGGAAATCACTAAATCAATATCATTTAAAATAGCCCCCAAGAAGATAAAATACTTAAGAATACATCTAACCAGAGACATAATAACTGTAACCAGAGACGTAAAAAATCTGTGCAAGGAAAACTACAAGACACTACTTCAAGAAACTAAAAGAGACCTGCACAAGTGGAAAAATATACCTTGCTCATGGATACGAAGATTTAACGTTGTGAAAATGTCTATTCTACCCAAAGTGATCTACAGATACAATGCAATCCCAATCGAAATTCCAATGGCATTTTTTAAAGAGATGGAGAAACAAATCACCAACTTCACATGGAAAGGGAAGAGGCCCTGGATAAGCAAAGCATTACTCAAGAAAAAGAACAAAGTGGGAGGCCTCACACTACCTGATTTTAGAACCTATTATACTGCCACAGTAGTGAAAACAGACTGGTACTGGTACAACAACAGATACATAGACCAATGGAACAGAACTGAGGATCCAGATGTAAATTCATCCACCTATGAGCAGCTGAAAGTTGACAAAGGCCCAAAGTCCATTGATTGGGGAAAAGACAGTCTTTTTAACAAATGGTGCTGGCATAACCGGATATCCATCTGCAAAAAACTGAAACAAGACCCATACCTCACACCGTGCACAAAAACTAACTCAATATGGATCAAAGACTTAAATATAAAATAAAAAATGATAAGGATCATGGAAGAAAAAATAGGGACAACCATAGGAGCCCTGGCATATGGCATATGGCATAAACAGAATACGAACCATAAATAACACTGTACAAGCACCAGAAGAGAAACTAGATAACTGGGAGCTCCTAAAAATCAAACACTTACACTCATCAAAAGACTTCATCAAGAGGGTCAAAAGACAACCTACAGACTGTGAAAAAATTTTGGCTACGACAAATCTGATCAGCGTCTAATCTCTAAAATCTACAAGATACTGCAAAACCTCAACAACAAAAGGACAAAGAATCCAGTTAGAAAATGGGCAAAGGATATGAACAGGCACTTCACCAAAGAAGATATTCAGGTGGCTAACAGGCACATGAGGAAATGCTTACAATCATTAGCCATTAGAGAAATGCAAATCAAAACTACAATGAGATATCATCTCACCCCAACAAGGCTAGCCTTAATCCAAAAAATACAAAATAATAAATGTTGAAGAGGTTGTGGAGAGACTGGAACACTTATACACTGTTGGTGGGAATGTACAATGGTACAACCACTATGGAAATCAATTTGGCGTTTCCATAAAAAGTTAGAAGTACCACACAATCTAGCAATCTCACTCCTTGGAATATATCCTAGAGAATTAAGAGGCATCACACGAATAGATATATGCACACCCATTGCAGCATTGTTTACAATAGCTAAGAGATGGAAACAACTTAGGTGCCCATCAATGGATGAATGGGTAAACAAATTATGGTATATTCACACAATGGAATACTACGCAACAATAAAGAACAACGACGAATCAGTGAAACATCTTATAACATGGAGGTATCTGGAAGGTATTATGCTGAGTGAACTTAGTCACAAAAGGACAAATGTTGTATAAGACCACTATTATAAAAACCCAAGAAAAGGTTTAAATACAGAAGACAACATTCTCTGATGGTTATGAGGGTGGGGAGGGAGGGAGAGTGGTATTCACTAACTAGAAAGTAGACAAGAATTACCTTAGGTGAAGGGCAGGACAGCATACACTACAGGTGAAGCCAGCACAGCTGGACTAAACGAAAGCTAAGAACTTTCCAGAATACAGCCAAACACTTTGAGTAGCAGGGGAGGTGGTCTGCGGACCATGCTTTCAGGGGACATCTAGGTCAACTGGCACAACAAAGTTTTTTAAGAAAATGTTCTGCATCCCACTTTGGTGAGTTGCGTCTGGGGTCTTAAACACTAGTGAGCAGCCATCTAAGAGGCATTAATTGGTACCAACCCACCTGGAGTAAAGGGAAATGAAGAACACCATGGACACAAGGAAATTATTAGCTCAAGAGACAGAAAGGGCCACATAAACCAGAGACATCATCAGCCTGAGACCGGAAGAACTAGATGGTGCCCGGAGACCACAATGGCTGCCCTGAAAGGGAACACAGCAGAGTCCCTAATCGAGCAGAAGAGTGGGAGGCAGAACTCAAATTCTGGTAAAAAAGACCAGACCTAATGGTTTAATTGAGACTGAAGGGACCCTGGATGACGTGGCCCCTGGGCTCTCTGTTAGCCCAAAACTAAAACCATTCCGAGGCCAACTCTTCAAAGATTAGACTGGACTATGGGACATAAAACGATACTCATGAAGATTGTGCTTCTTAGCTCAAGTAGATACATGAGATTAAATGAGCAGCTCTTGTCCAGAGGCTAGATGAGAAGGCAGAGAGCGTCAGGACCTGGTTGAATGGACACAGGAAATCTGGGGTGGAAAGGAAGAGTGTGCTGTCACAGTATAGGGAGAGCAAGTGGGGTCACAAAACTGTATAAAGTTTTGTATGAGGACTAACTTGAATTGTAAACTTTCACTTAAAGTACAACAATAAAAAAAATTAAAAAATAGAAAATCTGTGATATAAAAATTAAAAAGAAATTGGACTTTTTCCTAAAAGAAAGCAAATCTGATTTGGCTAATCTGTTTGACAGTGAGGACTAGCTTTACCGATTAGATTATATGACATTTTCTACAAACTGAATGAGTTATATATTTAAAATATATTTAGAGCATATATGATAAAATAATTTCATAAAAAATATTGACAGTGGTGTTATTTTTGAGAAACCCAAGAAGTGAAGAATCTATCATGGGAAATGCCATACCCAGAGGGCAGCACTACCAGAGGACATCAGCCTCTTCCTCTCCACCACTCTTCTCACCAACTTCCGAGAAGCCAGAGGCAGCCAGTTGAATGGAGGGATGGAGAATGAGAGATGCAGGGCAAGGAAACAGAGAAGCCCGCCAGGACCCCTCTCCACATTGTAAGCTTCTAGGTTTAAAAAAAGGCTCAGGCTGGGAAAGGGAGAAGTTTTCAATTCATCGAGAGTATTGACTTACGTGATTGAGGCACTGGACTGGAACTAGCACTGTTCTTGTGACTGAAAGTGATGAGAGCAGTTTTATTATCTGAGTAACTGGAAAAGTTATAGGGCTCCTCAGGCTTCACCCATGGGATTTCATCCATAGGACTGGGACGTCCTCAGATTACATTCTTATAGGTAGATGGGATAAAATTGCTTTCTACTAAAAAAAAAATCAAAACCAACCCCCCAAAAGTGCTCCAATAGACATCCTTGCCCTTAAAACAAAAGTCTGTAAAAAGAAAAAACACACACACAATGAACCTACTCTGCTATATGTAAATATGGATATAGGCAAATGCATGGAATATGATCTAGAAAGATACACAGAAAACTCAGAAGCGGTTACCTCAAGGGTGGGAGATTAGGGAACAAGAAGGATTTTTACTATACCTGTTATTTGTTTTATACACTGAGAATAGAATCATGTAGTATTTGTAAAATAAAAGATAAACTTAAATCGCCTCTTACTTAAACAGAACCTGCCAAATTTAATTTTAAAAATTACCATAGAATTGGAATCCATAGAGGTCAGTTTGGGATATGGAGAGCGCAAAATATCTTTTCTCAGAGGTACTGGCCTCAAAATTCTGGACCAAGAAGGATCTTACAATGCAGTTAGTTTTCTGTGTTCATATCTGGAGAGGATATACTCACAGTTTCTCAGTCCAAGGGTATGCCTTCCAAGTATTTTCCTCAACGTAAGAAATAGAGTTTACTTTGAAATTTCTGTGAAGAGACACAGTTCATATCTTTGAATAGGTAGGAATAGGAAAGAGCAGAATAAGTGTAAAGAATCATGGCAGCCTTATGGGAAATATTCAGAAGCAGAAAATACCAGCTTTCTAATTTCTTAAGCTGGCAGCTGCCAATTGGCTCAGTTAATAAAGACAGACTGTAGGGGGCAGTAGCACAAATGATAAGGCCAACTCCTCAGAACCTGAACTAACTATCTGCCCAATTTCTTCTCCTTTATCATTATCAGCAAATACGTATAAAGAAAATGCATGCCAGGCAACACCACAGCTTTGGTGAAGGGCCCACTATTGAAACCTCTCCAGGTGTTGGAAGGATAAGGGCAATTAGAAACTAGAGGGACTGATGGACTGGTGTGGAAAGATCTCTTAGGCATATTGCTTAATGAAAAAAATGTAAATCACTGAGCAAGAAGTAACGTGTTTCCTCATTAATATAAACACGTATATGTATGCAAATGCAAAGGGAAGAGACTGGAAGGAAGGACGCATACTCAACGGTGACAGGCGTTATTCTACCGGTGATAGGGGAAGAGGAGGGGACTTTCACATTTTATCCTATATTCTTCTGTGACACTTTTTACAATTATTACACCATGGAAATGTATCCACGCATGACATATGTTTAAAATAAGTTGTTAAACCCCTCAGGTTCAGTTTCAGCCACTAACTCTGTAGATGACTTTGAATCTTTACCTTTAACTCCGTCCTTTTACCTCAGCAACAAATAGGTGACGTTTGAAATTAAGTCAAAATACTTAAGTTGCCTGCCCATCTGCCTGGTGGACATTTCCACTCAACCAGAAACTTTCTGATAGCTTTATGCTCACAAACAAAAGATGCCTGAAACTGAACTCGTCTTCCTCACACTGGTTCTCCTTCCTGACTGCTGGATATCCATCTGCGTGTTCTGCCACCATCATTCTCCCAGTCATCCAGGACAAACACTCTGGAGTCATATTTGAGTTTTTCATTCCTGTACACCACTTCCCCATCTCTCTAGTCAGTCACCAAATCCTGTCCTTTTTTTTGAAGTGCTCATAGGATTCTCTTTCCCTTCCTATCACACCTGCTCTGATTCAGCCCCTTTTCGCTTTGCTCCTAGATTTTGCTAGAAATTTATTTGGTCTCCCTGAATCAAGCTTTCCTTTCTAGATGGCCATACACATGGATTCTAGAATAATCTTCCTGTTTTAATAATTTCTCTCTCTTGCTTGAAAACTTTCAGTGGCTCTCCATAGCTCATGGTGTAACTTTCAAACCTCTATAGCCGATATTCAAGGTTTTTCAAAATCATATCTTTCATTGCTTTGTAGCCACACTGGTCTACTAAATCCTGGTCATTCCTGCAGCCATGCCTTTGCCTAGGCTGTATTCCCTATTTTTCTCGATTTAGCAAATCCTAGTCACTCTCAGGAGCCCTGGTGGTGCGGTGGTTAAGAGCTTTCCTGCTAACCTTTTGGTTCGAAACTAGCAGCCACTCCTTGAAAACCATATGGGGCAGTTCTACTCTGTCCTATAGGGTCTCTATGAGTCAGAATGAATTTAACGGCAGTGGGTTTTGGTTTCAGTCACTCTTTAAGCTAAAGTTTTATCTTATCCATGGAGCTTTCTCTGTCCTCCACATGCAGGTGATTATGAATTCTTGTGAATTAGAGCACCTGTGGTCTGCATCTCTTTTAGTACTTAATTGTGCACCACTTCCCTTTTCACATATATTCTTTTTCTCCCATCTATCATTGTTATGTTAACAGACTAATGTCTCATACTTCCGTGGCTCCTACAGTACCTAGCCCTGGATTGGGCATATAACAGGTGCTAAACATAGAAGGCCAGGGACAAAGATGAAGCCTGGACCTGGTTCAGCTTCCTCAGAGGGCTTTGGAGGCTAAGCTGGAGCCTCCTGCTCGCCTGGAGAAGGTTCAACGTCATAGAGAGGCTTTGGAAGCTGAGCTGGGGCTTCCTGCTTGACTGGAGATTTAACCTCATGGGGAGGCCTTGGTTGCTGTACTGGGGCTTCCTGGTGGACTGGAGAATGTTCAGCCTCCTCAGTGGGCTCTGGAGGTTGAACTGGGGCCCGCTGTTGGGTTGGAGAAGGTTTAACCTCTTGTGGAGACTTTGGAGGCTGTGCTGGGGCTTCCTGCTGCACTGGAGAAGGTTCACCCTCTTCAGAGAGCTCTGGAGGAGGAGCTGGGGCCTCCTACTCCATTGGAGAAGCTTTAATTTCTTCAGGGGGCTTTGGAGGCTCAGCTGGAAATTCCTGCTGGTTTGGAGAAGGTTCAGGACCCTCAGCGGGCTTTGGAGGCTGTGCTGGGGCTTCTTACTGGACTGGAGAAAGTTCCACCACCTCAGAGAGCTCTGGACAGGGAGCTGGGGCCTCTGGCTGGACTGGAGAAGGTTCAACCTCCTCAGGGCACTCTTCAGGTAGCACTGAGGCCTCTTTCTGGACTGGAGAGGGTTCAACCTCCTCTTTGTGCTCTAGAGGTGGACCTGGGGACCACTGCTGGACTGGAGAAGGTTCAACTTCGAGAGGCATTGGAGGCTGAGCTGGAGACTCTTGCGGAGCTGGGGAAGGTTCAAACTCCTCAGTGGGCTCTGGTGGCTGAGCTGTGGCTTCCTGCTGGACTGGAGGAGGTTCAACCTCCTCAGAGGGCTTTGAAGGCTGAGCTGCAGCTTCCTGCTGGACTGAAGAAGGTTCAACTTCCTCAGAGAGCTTTGGAGGCTGAGCTGGAACCTCTTGGGAGACTGGAGAATGTTCAACCTCCTCTGAGGCTTTGGAGGCTGTGCTAGGACTTCCTGCCAGCCTGGAGAAGGTTCACACTCCTCAGAGGGCTTTAGAGGTTGAGCTGGGGCTTCCCCCGAACCGGAGAAGGTATAACCTCCTCTACAGACTTTCGAGGCAGAATTGGGACTTCTTGCTGGACTGGAGGAGGTTCAGCCTCCGAGGGCTTTGGAGGCTGAGCTGGGGCTTCTTGGTGGACTGGAGAAGGCTCAACCTCCTCAGAGGACTTTAGAGGCTGGACTGGGGCCTGCTGCTGGACTGGACATGGTTCAACTTCCTCAGAGGGCTTTGGAAGCTGAGGTGGAGCCTCTTCAGGAACTGGACAATGTTCAACCTCCTCAAAGGGCTTTGGAAGCTGAGCTGGGGCTTCCTGCTAGACTGAAGCAAGTTTCAAGTTCCTGAGAGGGATTTGGAGGCTGATCTGGAGCCTCCTGGGGGACTGGAGAAGGTTCAGCCTCCTCAGAGGGCTTTGGAGGCTGTGGTAGGACTTCCTGCTGGCCTGGAGAAGGTTCAACCTCCTCCCAGGGCTTTGAAGGCTGAGGTGGGGCTTCCTGCTGCACTGAAGAAGGTTCAACTTCCTCAGAGGGCTTTAGAGGCTGAGCTGGAGCTTCCTGCTGGCCTGGAGAAGGTTCAGTTTCCTCAGAGGAGTTTCTAGGCTGAGCTGGGGCTTACTGCCGGACTGGAGAAGGTTCAACTTCCTCAGAGGGGTTTGTAAGCTGAGGAGTAGCCTCTTGAGGGACTGGAGAATGTTCAGCCTCCTTGGAGGGCTTTGAAGTCTGAGTGGGGGCTTCCTCCTGGACTGAAGAAGGTTCAACTTCCTCAGAGGGCTTTGGAGGCTGAGCTGGAGACTCTTGGGGGACTGTAGAACGTTCAGCCTCCTCAGAGGGCTTTGTAAGCTGTGATGGGACTTCCTCCTGGCCTGGAGAAGGTTCATCTTCCTCAGAGGGCATTGTAGGCTAAGCTGGGGCTTCCTGCTGGACTGAAGAAAGTTCAGCCTCCTCAGAGGACTTTGAAGCCTGAGCTGGGGGTTCCTGCTTGACTGAAGAAGGTTCAGTGTCCTGAGAGGGCTTTGGAGGCTGAGCTGGTGCCTCTTGGCGGACTGTAGAAAGTTCAACCTCCTGAGAGGGCTTTGGAGGCTGAGCTGGGGCTTCCTCCTGGACTGGAAAAGGTTCAACTTTCTCAGAATGCTTTAGAGGCTCAGCTGGAGTCTCCTGCTTGCCTGGAAAAGGTTCAGCTTCTTCAGAGGAGTTTATAAGCTGAGCTGGGGCTTACTGCTGGACTGGAGGAGGTTCAACTTCCTCAGAAGGCTTTAGAGGGTGAGCTGAAGCCTCCTGCTGGCCTGGAGAAGGTTCAGCTTCCTCAGAGGAGTTTGTAGGCTGAGCTGGGGCTTAGTGCTGGACTGGAGAAGGTTCAACTTCCTCAGAGGGCTTTCGAAGCTGAGGTGGAGCCCCTTGAGGGACTGCAGAAGGTTCAACCTCCTCAGAGGGCTTTGAAGGCTGAGTTGGGGCTTCCTGCTGGACTGCAGAAGGTTTAACTTCCTCAGAGGGCTTTGGATGTTGAGGTGGAGCCTCTTGAGGGTCTGGAGAAGGTTCAGCCTCCTCAGAGGGCTTTGAAGGCTGAGCTGGCGCTTCCTGGTGGACTGGAGAAGGTTCAGGATCCTCAGAGGGCTTTGAAAGCTGAGCTGAGGCTTCCTGCTGGACTGCAGAAGGTTCAACTTCCTCAGAGGGCTTTGGATGTTGAGGTGGAGCCTCTTGAGGGACTGGAGAAGGTTCAACCTCCTCAGAGGGTTTTGAAGGCTGAGCTGGGGCTTCCTGGTGGACTGTAGAAGGTTCAAGTTCCTCAGAGGGCTTTGGATGCTGAGCTGGAGCCTCTTGGGGGACTGGAGAAGGTTCAACCTCCTCTGAGGGCTTTGGATGCTGTGCTAGGACTTCTTTCTGGTCTGGAGAAGGTTCAACCTCTTCAGAGGGCTTCAGAGGCTGAGCTGGGGCTTCCCCCTGAACTATAGAAGGTATAACCTCCTCTAGAGGCTTTGGAGTCTGAACTGGGGCTTCCTGCTAGACTGGAGGAGGTTCAGCCTCCTCAGAGGGCTTTAGAGGCTGAGCTGGGGCTTCCTGCTGGAGTGGAGAAGGTGCAACCTCCTCAGAGGGCTCTGGATGCTGAGCTTGGGTCTCCTGCTGGACTGGAGAAGGTTCAACGTCCTGTGAGGGCTTTGGAAGCTTAGGTGGAGCCTCTTGAGGGACTGGAGAAGGTTCAGTATCCTCAGAGGGCTTTGAAGGCTGAGCGGGGGCTTCCTGCTGGACTGAAGAAGGTTCAACCTTCCCAGAGGGCTTTGGAGGCTGATGTGGAGCCTGTTGGGGGACTGGAGAAGGTTCAACCTCCTCAGAGGACTTTGGAGGCTGTGCTAAGACTTCTGCTGGACTGGAGAAGGTTCAGCCCCCTCAGAGGGCTTTAAGGCTGAGCTGGGACTTCCTGCTGGACTGAAAAAGTTTAACTTTCCCAGAGGGCTTTGGAGGCTGATGTGGAGCCTGTTGGGGGACTGGAGAAGGTTCAACCTGCTCAGAGGGCTTTGGAGGCTGTACTAGGACGTCCTGCTGGACTGGAGAAGGTTTAACTTCCTCAGAGGGCTTTGGAGGATGATGTGGAGCCTTTTGGGAGACTGGAGAAGGTTCAACCTCCTGAGAGGGCTTTGGAGGCTGTGCTAGGACTTCCTGCTGGACTGGAGAAGGTTCAGCGCCCCCAGAGGGCTTGAAGGCTGAGCTGGGGCTTTCTGCTGGACTGAAGAAGGTTCAGCTTCCTCAGAGGAGTTTGTAGGCTGAGCTGGGGCTTGCTGCTGGACTAAAGAAGGTTCAGTATCCTCAGAGGGCTTTGAAGGCTGAGCAGGGGCTTCCTGCTGGACTGAAGAAGGTTCAACCTTCCCAGAGGGCTTTGGAGGCTGTGCTAGGACTTCCTGCTGGAGTGGGGAAGGTTCAGCGCCCCCAGAAGGCTTGAAGGCTGAGCTGGGGCTTCCTGCTGGACAAGAGAAGGTTCATCTTCCTCAGAGGGCTTTGGAAGTTGAGGTGGAGCCTCTTGAGTAACTGGAGAAGTTTCAACCACCTCAGAGGGCTTTGAAAGCTGAGCTTGGGCTACCTGCTGGACTGGAGAAGGTTCAGCTTCCTCAGAGGAGTTTGGAGGCTGAGCTGGGGCTTCCTGCTGGACTAGAGAAGGTTCATCTTCCTCAGAGGGCTTTGGAAGTTGAGGTGGAGCCTCCTGAGGGACTGGAGAAGTTTCAACCTCCTCAGAGGGCTTTGAAGGCTGAGCTTGGGCTACCTGCTGGACTGGAGAAGGTTCAACTTCCTCAGAGGGCTTTGGAGGCTGAGTTGCAGCCTCTTGGGGGACTGGAGAAGATACAACCTCCTCAGAAGGATTTGGTGGCTGTGTTAGGACTTCCTGCTGGCCTGGAGAAGGTTCAACCTCTTCAGAGGGCTTCAGAGGCTGAACTGGGGCTTCCCCCTGAACTGTAGAAGGTGTAACCTCCTCTAGAGGCTTTGGAGTCTGAACTGGGGCTTCCTGCTAGACTGGAGGAGGTTAGCCTCCTCAGAGGGCTTTAGAGGCTGAGCTGGGGCTTCCTGCTGGAGTGGAGAAGGCTCAACCTCCTCAGAGGGCTCTAGAGGCTGAGCTGGGCCTCCTGCTGGCCTTTAGGCTTAACCTCCTGGGGAGGCTTTGGAGGCTGTCCTGTGGCTTCCTACCGAGTTGGACATGATTGAACCTCCTTAATAGGCTCTGATGTTAGTGTAAGCTCCACATCCACTGGTTTAATTGTGATATTGGGTAAGGTTGAATGATGAGTTTGATTCGGACCTGGAGGTTAAAGAGTCACCTCATGATGCACTGAAGTTTGTGGCAGAACTGCCTTAGGTGGTTTTAGAGACTGAGTCTGGGCCTCCTGCTGGGTTGGAGAAGGTTCATTACCCTCAGGTGCCTCTGGAGTCTGAACTGTGGTCTCCTGCTGTATAGGAAAAGGCTCTCCCTCCTTAGGGGGCTCTGGAAGCTGCGTTGGGGCCTCTTGCTGGACTGGAGAAGGTTCTTCAATCTCAGGGGACTCTGGAGGTTCAGCTGGGGTATCCTGCTTGACTACAAAAGCTTCTGTCTCCTCAGGGGACTTTGGAGGCTGAGATAGGTCCCCTTGTTCAACTGAAAGTTTCTCCTCAGGAGGCTCAGGGCCTTCCATGGTAGGTAGAGTAGGATCAAACTCAGGGGGCTCTGGTGGCTGATCTGGGGTCCCTAGGAATTCCAGAAGTAGGTTGTCTGGAGGATACACTATATCCAAACTTGGGTCTACATAATCCTCCACGGGTTGGTCTAGTTGGGTAGGTGTTTTTGCAAATTGGCCTGAAGTTGCAACAACAACTTTAGCAAGTCCTCTATGCTGAGCTAGATCCTTTATCAGATTTGGGGATGAAACAATAACCTCAGCTGGTTTCGAACTATGACTATCTAGAGGTGGAACAAGTATTTCAAATGACTGGTAACGTTCAGCCTGATTCATACCTGGAGTTTTCATCTTACTTTTCAGTCGAGGAGGGAGAGCTACCAACTGATTCTGATCCCGATCAAGCATTGAAACCATCTTCGGGAAACTCTGACACCGAGTAAGTTCAGATCCTGATGTGGGTCAGCAAACCGATTCAACCTAGGAGGCAGCTCTGGAGCCCAATCTGTGCCCAAAGTCTCAGAGAACTCCTGAGGCCAGGCCATCATCTGGGCTGGAGCCGGGGACTCCACATAGTCAAAGTCCCCTGGCTCAGGCAGGGGTGTAAGTGTATGGGGCAATTCGGATGGGAGATCAGGTGGGGGCAAAGACCAGGGTTCGGTAGGCCCTGGGGGGTCGGAAGTCTGCAGGGCCAGGTTTGGGAACCACTCTGGAAGCTGTGCTGCCTGGACCAGCAGCCATAATGGTTGGAGCGTGAGGAGGAGCTGTGGCGCCCAGAGGCGCAGCGGGGATATGACTCGCGGAGGCTACGGGGTGCAGCGACCCAGGCCAATGGGGTGCCAGCGCCCTTAGCGGGAGCCGAACCATTGTGACAGCCCGAGACGCACTTGCACCTTTAGTGACTGCGTGCCCCTCCCCCACTGGGAGCCCCACCCTTTATTTACGACACCTTTGTTTAGCTAGGTCAGAGACCAGTTCCAAGCCACTATGACAAGTCCTTTTTCCTAGAATTACCAGGGCCCAAGCTTCCCTTCTCCTGCAAGGGTGACAGGATTTCACGTCCCCACCCCCCTCCCTGCCCTCAAGCTCCAGCAGCTTGGTCAGTGGCAGGGACGGAGAGCTTCACCAGCCTCTCTGCATAGTTGAAAGTGCTAGCCAGTTTCTCGCAGCCAGACCTCTTCTTCCTCCAAACTGAAATCGAGACATCTTCCTCGCCTTGGCCGAACTGCCTCCAAGAAGAGAAACTGACATGCAAAATGGATGCTATTTAGTGCGCGGCCAAGACGGGAATGAACACCCGTTAAAGTTATTTTACTCTAAAAGGCTGCTATTTCCTCAACTCTCCCTATCCTCTTTATTCCGAATCTGATTATTAACCCACCACTCTATTAGGTAGTGGGTACCACTTATCAGTGATGACGCCTAACTTTCTGTAGGAGGGGTCTTGAGGAGTGGGCAATTTGGTTTCAGAGAGGATTGAATCCAAGCACCTAGCACTTTACATGGGCGTCGAAAAACTTCCCCATCCCACTTTGACTCAACACGGCCACTAATCCAGAAAAAGTAACAGCCCACTTTTCAGAGGTTCACCTGTGTCTATATAGGGAAGGATGTTAAAGTCAGCATGTTAAAGACTTTTCTTGAAATACTATAACCAATACCTGTTTGTTTCTTTTATACCCCTTCTTATAATCTTTTATTTTCTTGTTTATTTTCTAGCATAACCCCTAGGATGTAAACTCCAAGGTGGGGGAGGAGGGCTTCATTATCTTATTCCCTGTGCCTAGCATATGGCTTGGCACATAGTAATGGTTTTAAAATTCAAGTGATTGCAAGATTGGTCTCATAAGGATGGGTCTTCTGTTTTAATCAGGCTTCTGAAATCTTTAGCACCCTTCCTCTTATATTTAGCAGGAAGCTACACTTCTTTTTTCCCTCTAAATTTATTTTGTTGTTGAGAATATACACAGCAAAACATAAACCAATCCAACAGTTTCTACATGTACAATTTAGTGACATTGATTACATTCTTCAGGTTGTGAACCATTCTCACCCTCCTTTTCTGAGTTATTCCTCCTTCATTAACATAAACTCACTGCCCTCTAAGGTTCCTGTCCAATCTTTCAAGTTGCTGTTGTCAATTTAATCCCATATAGATAGTTCTTAAAAGAGCATAATGCTCAAGGCAGGCCTTTTTTATTAGTTACACTAAACTATTGTTCAGTTTTGAGATAAGTTCAGGGGACATTTTTTGTTCACATTTTAAAGATTATCTCAGGGCAATGGTTTCAGGGGTTCATTCAACCTCCATGACTCCAGAAAGTCTAGAGTCCATGAGAATTTGAAGTTCTGCTCTGCATTTTCCCCATTTTGATCATGATTCTTCTATGGAACCTTTCATCAAAATGGTCAGTAATGGTAGCCAGGCACCATCCAGTTCTTCTGGTCTCATGGCAAAGGAGGCAGTTGTTCATGGTGGCAATTAGCCACACATTACATATCCTCCTCCTATTCCTGACTCTCATTTCTCTGTTGTTCCAGGCGAATAGAGAACAATTGTTGTGCCTTGGATGGCCACTTGCAAGCTGTTAAGACCCCAGGCACTACGCAGTGAACTAGGAACTAGGAGGTAGAACAGAAGCACTAAACGTGTTATTTAGGTCAATTAACTGTGATGAACCATGAAACCATGCCCCTGAACTTCCAAAGCAAGAAACCAAATCCCATGAGGTTTTTGGTTGTACATAAGCAGCCTCAGCAGCTACTCTTTTTTTTTGTCATTGTTGTAAATATATCTATCACACAACTTTTGCCAATTCAACTTTTTAGAGATGTACAACTTAATGACAGCAATTACAAAAACTGGCTGTGCAACTCTACCCTTAATCAATGTGATTTAGGAAGCTGGACTTCTTAAAGCCCAATCTTGGATAAACCTGAAGCCTCCTTGACTGGGTTTTATTTAAATTAATTAAAATAATTATTTTACATAGAAAAACCTTCAAATACGTTTTCAGAAGGGAACGACCTCCTCTTTCTCTACCTTTTTCTCTTCAAACCAAAACACTTTGCAACTTTGGGGTGACCTAAGTAATCAAACATCTAGCCCCGAAATTAAGTTCCCACTGATCCAGGTCGATGAAACATATATCTCTGCTCCTAACTTTTTTATTATTATTATCATTATTTTTAAAGAACACATCTTACTTACAGTAAAGTTTTTTTTAGAAACTACCTTGGCGGCTTAATGCCTAATTTAGGGCATCCATATAATAGATTTACAAAAAGGTTCTTCAGCAAAACCTTTCATTTCATATAAGATATGCGATGCTGAGATCTAGGCACAGTAGTTTTCAAAAGCTATAGCACAATCACACTTAGGGCCATAGATTCTTTGTTCCCAAATCCCCAGGATCTTGTTTGAGGGGAGTTCTAAAAGGCCTATGTTCAAGCAGCCTAGCAGCTAGCCTAGCATCATAGGACATCCACTGGCCTAACAGCATGTTTAGTTAGCCTAGCTCTGTTCAGCCAAGCCCCGAAGGGTTAGAATGGCCCCTCACCTCTGCCCATGACTGTAGGAGTGCTCTGGTGCTTCTCAAGCCTGCTCTCCAAACTTTCGATAAGGGGTCAGAGCCAAGGGCCAGGACGTCAGGGAAAAGCCCTAGGAATTCCTTGCACTCGGAAGCAGTTTCAGAGTTTCATATTCTCCTAAGTATGACAGAGAGCATTCTGGGTATGCCAGAGTCTTCTAAATCCTGCTGGTTGTTTTGAATTATGGCTACACTGGCTGCGTAACCCTTGAGCTTTTATCTCCACATACGTGAATTAAATCCTGTAGTTCTTCTTCGGTTCTGGCATCTATGATCTCTTCACTGGGTCTGTACTCCAGAGCTATTTTACCACTTTCTGAAATAAAATTAACAATGATCCATTCAAAATTATTCTTGCCCTAAAACCTCAGGATTGAAGGGGTGTTGGACACGATACAGAAGTGGTGGCAGTATACCTGGAGTTACTACTGAGGAGAGTTCTCAGATTAGAAGCTTAGAGCAGTGAGGAAAGGGCTAGGGCAAGAACAGGCGGCAAGGTCAGTAGGAAGGATCAAGAAGGCAATCAGGGAAAGCTTATGAAGACATACAATTATAAAACGAAAGGTTTAGGGTATCTAAACCTCACTCGCATATTCAGAGGAATGGAAACAGTCCTTCAACAAGGACAGGTGTTTGAATTGAGGCACATAATGAGAGAGAGTTCTGGGCCTCAGGGAAAGTAAAATTGGTTGGTACCTTAGTAGGAATAGGTTTCTACAATGCATTAAAATACCTTTTGCCCGTCATCTGGGAACTAAATGGAGTTCTGAACAGGCAGTTTGATAGTGATGATGATGATGATAAAGCATCCTTTACGTTACAACTGGCAAGTGTCAAGTTCATCCATTTAAAAGCCACATAAAAGTAAACCTAAGCAGGATTCTTCTTTGGAAGTTTTTAAATTTAGGGGCAGCATAGAATGACATGATATTTAGCATCAGTTGGAATTGGCTTGACAGTAATGGGTACATTTGGGTTTGACCTCTAGTTCCAAAAATTATTGTCATGCACCTTAAGCAAGTCACTTAACCACCCTGAGTTCCTGCATCTAAAAAATGGGGGATCAGTGTGGCAACGCATCTGAAAGCATTCTGTAAACCAAGGTGCAGTGCAAATGTCATCGTCGTTAGGTGCCCTGGAATCGGTTCCGACTCTGAGCGACCCCATGTACAACAGACTGAAATACTGCCCACTCCTGCATCATCCTCATAGTAGTTGCTATGTTTGAGCCCACTGTTGAAGCCACTGTGTCAGTTCATCTTGTTGAGGGTCTTCCTCTTTTTCACTGACCCTCTACCTTACCAAGCATGATGTCCTTCTCCAGGGATTGGTCCCTCCTGATAACGTGTCCAAAGTAAGTGAGAACAAGTCTGGCCAGCCTCGCTTCTAAGGAGCCTGCTGGCAGTGCAAATGGTAGCCTACTGTTACTGAATTCAGCATTTCATTCCAGTGGAGCTGGAAGTCCATGTTTAGACCCACCTTCACTGGAGATTACTGAAAACGCTGCTTCCGGCCGCATGCCTTTTGGGCTCTGTGAGCGTCCCTTCCTGAATAAAACTTGATGATGGCATAGAAGCCAGGACGGGCCACTGCAGTGTTTGGGAAGACACTCCCTGAATACAGAAGGCCAAACTTGGAGAATACTGTGAACAAAGAATGCTGTGGGAAGGTCTAATTTAGGAAATAATATTGGAGTTATTATTCCCTCTCCTTGAGCATAGAGAAGGTGACCCAGCAGGAGCTGGGCTCACAAGGACTCACAAGGACACACAAGGACACATCGACTGGGCCCTGAGGTATAAAGACAGTAGCTAAGATAATCTTGGAAAATATCTTTTAGGGAAACTTTCCCATAAAGCCAATCAAAGAGAACACAAAAGACTTTCTACTCTTACCTTTTTCTGTTAGCATTTAGTGAATAGAAATTTGTTGGACCGTTGAAGACCCTCGTTTCGTTACTGAAACCTGTACCAATGATTGTTAGATAGGACGATTCAAAATGTAGGGTCACAGTTTCTAGCCAATCTGAAAAGGCTAAGCTTTCAATGGTTTTACATATTCGTAATGTTAATATATACTGATGATTCTGTAATGGTCTTTGGACTCCAGCAGAAATGGCTCTGGCAGCATGCTTGTCCGTTTTCCCACTCTTGCCTATTCCGTAATATTCTTTGGACTTGGGCAGACATGGCTCTGGCGGCATGGTTGTCCGGTTCCCACTTTGGCCTTTTTGAATATATGCCGAATAAAACTTTTTGCTTTACTAAACTTGGTGATGTTCTTCCCGTACAACGAGTCCCACGCCAAGTACGCGCGTGAAAACAAAACTACATAGCCCTTATGTTCCCCAAGCCCTTCTCCACGAAGGGTACAACTCAAAACACTTATTATTTCATGAACAAGTTTTCTTCTTGGATTCTACAATCTGAGCAGCATTAGAAGGCAACATGTGCCGGTTGTTGAGAGTTACGTCTCTGGGTCTGTAAAAGCTGTTGGGGCCAGGTGACTGCTGGGGTCCGCTCTACAACTAATATTTCTGTTCCTTTGCTGTCACTGCAGCCCGAAATTAGGGGAGAAGACAAGGCGGGTGAGGTAAAGGGGGTAGCAATTCAATGTGGGTGAGGTGGTAACTCAGGACTCCACGGCTCCCAATCACCACGTGGATAGCTTTCCCCATCCCTCCCTCCACCTGGCCCCGGCTCACATGCATGTCTTCGGCCGCTGGCCCAGAACTCAGATCCCACACCACCAAGGTTTTGTCACTTTCGTGGGAACTGCAAACGGCCAAACAACGCCGCCTTCCTACCGCCACTGCGCTTGCGCGGCTAAGACTCAAGTACCACTGCGCCTGCGCAGGATGCGGTCGCGAATTTTTTGAAGGGAGAGCCCGCGAGGCGTGGGCCGGTTCTGTGTGGGCGGGACGTGGTAGCTGTTGGAGGGCGTAGGTGGCCTCGGCCCCTCCCTCGCCCCGCCCACCCCAGGCCAGCCTCTGCATCTAGTTCGCCTCCAGCCCAACAGCCCCAGTCTCACGGTTTAGAGCTTGAATTAAAGTGTGTTTTCAGGGTAGCGTCCTAAGGGTAGCTTACAGGATGAAAGGATACAGACCTCTTTTTAGCTGTGGTCTTTATCTTTACTCCTAGAGAAGGGGACTAGAGAATTAGGTAGAAATACTTACTGAGCTTTAAAAAGATTTCCAGAAGCTAGATCAGAAATGACCACTAAAGATGCAATCCTTTGATTTAAGAGTGCTTTCAGGAGTTTAAAATATACATATCAAGGTATAACTCACTGTCTTAATTATCTAGTGCTGCTGTAATAGAAATACCACAAGTGGGTGGCTTTAACAAAGGGAAATTTATTCTCTCACAGTTTGGGAGGCTAGAAGTCAAATTCAAGGCGCCTGCTCTAGGGGAAGGCTTTCTCTTTCTGTCAGCTCTAGGGGAAAGTCCTTGTCATCAATCTTCTCAGTGCAGACCCTGGGTCCAAAGTACACGCTCCCCTCCTAGTTCTTCATTCTTGATAGTAGGAGCTCCCTCTCCTCTCTGCTGCTTCTCTCTTTTGTATCTCAAGAGATTGACTCAAAATACAGCCTACTAGTAGATTGAGTCCGGTCTCATTACCATAACTGTCTCTAATCCTGCCTCATTAACATCAGAAAGGTTAGGATTTACAACACGTAGGATAATCACATCAGATCACAAAACAGAGAACAACCACACAATGCTGGGAATCGTGGCCTAGCCAAGTTGACAGACATTTTTGGGGGCCACAATTCAATCCATAACACTCACTAAACCATTAACATTCTAGTATGAAATCCTTTTAAAAGAATTCCCTGAGAGTCCTATATGATTCTGGTAAATTCTGTACGTATGTTTGTGGGGGAAGGTGGGTGGGGTGAGGAGGAAAGATAAATTTGGAAAATCTAAGCGTGGGTCCAAGTACGGCCCCTAAATTGGAAATGGTGATGCCTGAGAAGGGGTGTTCTAGGCATTTTAAGAGTCAGATATTTGCCAGAGTAACAGAGAGGTAAAGTAGGTCCCAAAACTCTTATTTTAATCCTAGAATGTCAGAGTCAGAAGAGACAGTGTAAAACATGCCTCATGTGGTTTCCCACATACTGGTCCTCAAACCTGTGTTGGCCTGTGAGGAGGTTTTCAGGTTTTTGCAAAATGAGAAAAGGATTATATAATCAGGTTTTTTGTTTATTTAATTTCATAAAGCATAAACTACTCACTCCATTTTATTGTTGTAAGATTATAACTGCTGTACAATATTGGAGATAAAAATTGTTTTATGAAGAGATGCTGATAAATAGATGGTAGTTGTTTTGATTAATAATCCTACTTGAGCATTAAAATAAAAAGTTGGAAATCTTATCACGGTCTTAAATTTTTGATTGATGGTTCTCTGGTCTGTGAAATCCAAAAGTCTGGAAACTACCGAGGAGTCAAATCTCTCATTTTATTGGTGAAACAGCTGAGGCCCGGAGGTCACACCCCAGTTTGGTCTGACACTACTGACGGTGGATATGAGCAGGACAATCCTCCACCTGCTCCTCTTCTGCCTTTGCCTTGTCTTTAAGCAGGTTCCTCTCCACCTCAGCACCCTCCAAGCAAACTGGTTTCTATCCAAAGAAGCCATCTCTAAAAACCTAGCTTCTAGTCCATTCTCCCAAAGCACCCCAACATCATTGGCACCTGGCACCATTTCCACATCCCATCACTACACCAGACCCTCAGCCCCATCCATTACCTACTTCTCAACTTTCTCTTTTACTTTTAGAACAGGTGACTTTGGGGGAATTACTTGGATACTGATACTGTATCAAACTAATAATTGTAGATTTTATTATCCATTGTATTATTTGTGTGTGTCTCTGCTTCTCCTCCTAGATTATGAACACCTGGAGAGCAATAGTTGTGTTTGGTCTTGCACACTCCTACTGTACTAGGCACTCAAATACACATGGAATTAATGAATAAATTAATACATTCTTTCCATAGGGAATACTTTAATAATTTTAAAAATATAGAAGCTTCTTCATTGTGGTCCTCTTAGTTTGCAAATGACGATCAGGAACCAGGGGCCTGGGCCTGGATGGGAACAAGGAAGAAGCCTGAGGGAACTATTTATGCCTGGGGCTCTGGTCACTATTAATTGTAAATGGGGAGGGAAAAAAATGACATAAAGTGGAGGCAAGAGGAAGAAGAAATGAAGAATTCCCAGGTGAGGGTAGCAGTTCTGGGATAACTTCACAATAAGCCTGCACCCTGGCTCATGCCAGGCGACATCCTGTCATCCAGTAGGAGAGTGGCCGGCCTGAACAGTGCAGCTTCCATTCTATCCTGTGGAGAAAAAAGATACGGTTCTTGCTTTCCCATTTAGTAGTTTCTTCTCCACACACATGACACAGCTCTTGGTGAGTCTTCCATGTAGAGAAACAGCCAGAATTCCCTTCATTCCTAGTTCTCTGGGTTGTCCTTTAGTGTTCCCTCTGGTTCTTCCTTTAAACATCCCTCATCCCTGGTGTTTGTCCTCTTCCCCATTCAGTATGTTTCCACATTTTCAAATCCTCATCTTCCTCTGAAGGGGGAGAGTACTGTTTTAGAGGGCCAAGTGTGACTGAAAAAAAAAATCCCATTGACTCTTTCAGACAGGATAAGCCCTACTGATCATCAATGTTCCTTCATTTGTGAGGTGTTTCAGAGTAGGCAAGACATTTAACTCCTTCCGTCCTCACAGTCACCTGTTATAGAGGCAGCCAGAGCAAATTTGTATATCCAGCTTGAAGCTCAGGAAAGTTGGGTGACCATCCCATCCCAGTGTCCACCATCTGTGAGTTGACAGCTTTTGAGGTGTCTGCCCAGCTGATGAGTACTACATCATTTTATGGAAAATGTTGCTCTCAGTTATGAAGAGAGGGCCCCTGTGGTAGTCATGATTGTGTTGCCAAACTTCTCCCATGGCTACAGCTGATTGGACCAAAGGGAAACACCTGATCCAAACTGAACCAATCAGATTCTCTATCCCAGGAACTTGGATTGGGTCTGAGCCTAGCTATCTATGGGTGCCTAGAACTTTAGCCCATAAACTTGGGGCAGCCTTAGTCTGTTCTGTGCACCGAGCAGCAGAGAAACTTGTCTGCGGAGAGAGAGTAGTGACCAAATGCACCAGGAGAAGCAGAAACCTGCCACTGAAAACTTGCTGACAGTTTCCAGTCCTGGTTCCATTCTCTTCCTGAGGCCCAGCTGCACCCCTGTGGGTAGGCTCAGTGAGACATCCTGTCCTCACGGAATAAATTTCTCTCAGTTAACCCAAGTTGTTTTCTGTTACTGCAACCAAAAGAGTTTTGCTAATACCCTCTTAGGGAAAGAACCAGATCCCACGTCTTCTAACTCACACTTCCAAGCCCTTCCACTACACCACATTCATCTAGACTGCTGAAGGGGAGAGCCCACAGGTCCTTGCCCCTTTCTCTATCACATCCACCATTCTTGGGGGGCTCTGCCAGTTAACTCAGTCCCAGTGTTCTCCTCACCAGTTGTTCAAACCCCCTCCTCCAGATACGATCTTTTTCACACAGTTGACGGTTGAGAGAAGGTCAGGGTTCAGCAGTTCTGAAGGGAGGAAGAGAATACCTGTAAGTGCACAGAGGACAACCCCAAAGACCAAGGTAGAAACTGGCCCTCCCTCAGGCATGGGCCACCCAGAGACCTAGTATTTCTAGATTAGGCATGGCCTCCCTTCCAGAGGTCCATTTAGACATCCCTACAATGGCTGCTGGAGGTCAGGGTTGGGGCAGGGGAAGGGCGCAGGAGGACTGAGATTTGGGCCTGTTCACTACCATACTTCCTAGCCAGGGCAAATAGTGTTTCACCCAAAGTTTCGAGGGAGAGGAAATGCCAAAACAGGCAGCACAGGGGCTAAGGTGAAGTCCTGCCTGATAAGGGGGGCTCTCCAAGTGAGGAGCCCAGGGATATTAAGCAGAGTATGAAGGAGGAAGTGAGGGGCAGAGTCATGGACCCTGTTGAGCCTCCTGGATCACCTCAGAGGTGGGGAGTTTACACTTCACCATTAGCCAAAGGCAGTATTACTTAGTGGTTGGAGGTGATGCTGCAAGGCCACCAGTCTAGCATTTAGTACTGGTTCTCTCTGTACGCCTCAGTTTGCTCATCTGTAAAGTGGGAATCATAGTTGTTTCCACTAATGGAAAGTTGACAGGATGAAATGAGCTGTGCATAGTACCATAATAAGCTCTCGGTAAGTGCTGGCTGCTGCCACTGCTCTACTACTACTGGCCGTGCAGAGCTTGAGGACCTGAAGAATCTCCTAACTGGATGGGCATTAGGGCCACTAGTCTAACTCTCTGTTCGGTAAAGGGATTCCCGGATTCCTTGGATCACCCTTCTGGGGCATTCCCTGGCTATGGTGAGAAGTCCTGTGAGTAGAACGTAGTCTCCCCTCTCCCACCCTGGGGCCCTGGCCAGACCTATACAGTCCGTGCGGCAAAGGTTTTCTGAGTGACTCAGATAATCATTGCACCAGTAGTGGCTGTTGATCTGGAAGATGCCATAGTCGAAGCTGCCGTCTGCATTTTCTTTTATCTTTGATGCGTTGAACTTGCTTTCCACAAAAGCCAGGCACAGCCCTTAGGTCAGGGAGAAGAGGGTCAGGATTTAGAGACAAGGAATCAAAAGAAAGGAGCCAGGCCCAAGAGGCTAGATGGGGCTAGAGGGCTAGAAAGAAATACCCATTGGCCTCTCTTCCCATCCTTCCATCTGTCTACCCACCCATTAATACAACTCGCCTATCCATCCAGCCATCCATTCACCCATCCATCAAGACAACCACTTATCCATGCATCCATCCATCCATCCATCCATCCATCCATCCATCCATCCATCCTTTCTTCACTTAGTAAGCACGTACTCTGTGCCAGGAAGTGTATAAAGCCCTGTGAGGAACATATAGCTGGGTCAAACACAAATGCTGCCTTCATGGGCCTGTAGTACAAGAAGATGATACACCTAAAAACCATAAAGCAAGGTAGAAGAAGAAAATGACACAAGGCATGTATGCACAAATTCTGGGCCAAGTGCAAGAGAGAAATCTCTTCCATGGAGGATGAAGCTTTTGCATTGGCTGTTCCCTCTGCCTGGAATGCTATTCCACCAGACATTTGAGTGGCCAAGTCCATCACTTCATTTAGCACTGTTCAAAGTCCCCTCCTCAGAGAGGTCTTCCCTTACTTCTCTGTCTAGAACAGCGTTGCCTAACCCTCCGCCTACTTTATTCTTCATAGTGTTTATCACCAGATAACACTTCATATAGTTGTGTGTTTGTTTATTGCTGGTCTCCTCTTCTAGAATGTGAGTATTATGAGGGAAGGAGGAACTTTGTACATCTCTATATCCCCAGTGCCTAAAACAGTTCCTGGCACATAATCAATGCTCAGTTAATAACTGCTGAATGAGTGTTGGGAAAGGCTTTTTGGAAAGGGTTGTTTTTGAAACTTGGTTTTGGAAGATGGATGGGAGAGAAAGAGAATGGTGGCCACGTAGGGCGTGACTAGGAGAGAAGAAATGGGCAGGAGGGCTGAGGAAATGGTACTCACAGGCACTCAAGGGGTAGCCCTCAAACCCATGCAAGTCCTCCTTATGAAGCAACTTGGCTACGTCACAGCGGTGCATTATTATGGCCTGATTTACCGCAAGGAGACAGCTAAGCAAGGAGATGAGTAGCACCCTCATCATCCTTGGAGGGGAAAGGTGCCGTTGAGGGTCTGCCATTCTTAGGGTCTCATAGACTTCCTGCTGGTGTTCTCTGAGGGCCTGAAAGATCAGGACAGAGTGGTCAAATAGCCTTGCTTACTCACTGCTCCCCACTGGGCTGTTTCCAGACTTTTTCTTCTCATTGTTTTAAAATAATGAGAATTAGTAATAATGAAAATAATTATTTTAAAATAAAATGTTAGTTTTTAAAGATTTTTTAAAATTATGGGACATTGTAAACATTTACAAAAGGAGAGAAAATAGTATCTTGAGTCCCCATGTACCCACTGCCCAGCTTCAAGTATCTGTAGTTCCCCATCCTTCTTTTGGCTGTTATCACTCTTTTAATGGGCACTCAGCTACAGGCAACACTTGGGTACTGGGGTGGGGAGTAAGGCTGGCAGAGAAGATTAATGAGGACTATGCTTTACTAGCATTTGTGTGTGTATCTGAGCATGTGCTTTCACAGGAAGGGCCAGGATACTGGGTGCTAATCTCCCCCTTGCTGTGTGACTTGAGCAATGTACTTAATCTCTCTGTTCTTGATTTGTAAAATGAAGACATGCTAATATATACTTAACAGGGTTGTTGTGATGATTACATGAAATAATAAATGCTCAGACCTTGGTTTCTAAATAATATTTCCCACAAAAAGGAACCAGGACTCTGGAAAATGGCTGATTCCCTGGTTCAAGCAGGAAAAGGTATGCGAAAAGCCTGGATTATCTTGCTGTGCCACAAAGCAAGGAAGTACTCAAAATAACCATGGAGGTGTGTCAAATGGACACAAAAGCCAGCTCAAAGGGGCACCCATTGGCCAAATCTGGAAGAATTTTTTATTTGGTAACAGCTTTATTGAGATATAATTCATATACCATACAATTCACCCATTTAAAGTTTTTAGTATATTCACAAAGTTGTGCAACTATCACCATAATCAATTTTAGAACATTTTCATTGCCCCAAAAAGAAACCCTGTACCTGTTAACAGTCACTCCCCATCTCCCTCTCCCCCAAGCCCTAGGCAACCACTAATCTACTTTCTGTCTCTGTGGATTTGCCTATTCAGGACATTTCATATAAATGGAATCTTAAAATATGTGGCCTTTTGCATCTGGCTTCTTTCATTTAGTATAATGTTATCAAGGTAAGGTTCACCAGTGTTGTAGCATGTATCAGTACTTTATTTCTTTTTATTGTTGAATAATATTCCATTATATGAATATATCACAATTTATCCATTCATCAGTTGATGGACATTTGGGTTGTTTCTACCTTTTGGCTATTATGAATAATACTGATAATACTGAGGTGAACATTCATGTGCAAGTTTTTGTAGGGACACATGGTTTAACTTCTTTTGGGTATATGCCTAGGAGTGGAATTCCTGGGTTATATGGTAATTCTATGTTTAACTTTTTGAGGAACTGCCACAGTTTTCCAAAGTGGCTGTACCATTTTACATTTCTACCAACAATTTATGAGGATTCCAATTTCTCCACATCCTTGGCAACACTTGTTATTATCTGTCTTTTTAATTACAGCTATCTTAGTGAGTGTGAAGTGGTATCTCACTGTGGTTTTGATTTGCATTTCCCTGATGGCTAATAATGTTGATCATCTTTTCGTGTGCCTATTGGCCATTTATATCTTTTTTTGGAGAAATGTTGATGCAGATTCTTTGCCCATTTTTAATTGGGTTATTCATCCTTTTATTAGTGAGTTGTAATAGTTCTTTATATATTCTAGATACAAGTCCCTTGGATACATGATTTGCAAAATTTTTCTCCCATTCTTTGGGTTGTCCTTTCACTTTCTTGATGGTGTTCTTTGAAGCACAAAAGTTTTTAATTTTGATGATGTCCAGTTTATCTATTTTTGTTGCTGTTGTCTACACTTTTGGTGTCATATCTAAGAAACCATTGCCGAATGGTTTCTAAGATGGTCTGGGCCAGTTTGATCATCAAAATAAATGATAGTAGCAGATTGTAATCACTGAGTAAAATAGGAATCTATAAGCCCATAATAATAGTAAATAGACAAATAGATACATATGGGGGTGAAGAGAAGGCTCTTCCTGACAGTAAAATGCTGACTGATAAATTTGGAGGCCATCATGGAGTTGGAAAATCACCATTGAGCAACCACCATAGTTCCAGCAAGAATCATCGATGGATGCTAAATTAAGGTGGTGGTAAGCTTGATGAGGAACTTAAAGTGTCTCCCCACAGATTGCTTATCAGTTGCATGTAGGAAAAACAGTAACTATACAGTGGAGAAACCAGACAGCACTTTGACCTTGTGATAAAAATTAACATCACTAATGAGGGACAAAGGACATTGTGTGCCTCCAGATGGATACCCTGAGAAGGACACAGCATCACTTATATAGTATTCTGGCCCAGGATGCATAACCTGTATCTAATCCTAAGGAAACATCAGACAAATCCAAACTGAGGAAAAATCTATAAAATAACTGGCCGGTCAGAGTCCCCAGGTAGTTCAAACAGTTAACATGCTCAGCTGCTAACGGAAAGGTTAGGGGTTCGAGGCCACCCAGAGGTGCCTCAAAAGAAAGTTCCGGCAATCTACTTCTGAAAGATGAGCCAGGGAGAACCCTGTGGAGCACAGTTCTACTCTGACACACATGGGGTCACCATGAGTAGGAGTCAACTCAGTGGCAACTGGTTTGGCTGATTATTCTTCAAACAGTCAATGCCATGAAAACAATGAGTGGGGCTGTTTCTGTCATTCTGTGTGTGCGTGTGTGCATGTGTTCACCCGTGCGTGCATGCATTTCCCCTTAAACTGAGTTGTATGTTCCTGAGGGCAAAGGTCGAGGCTCCTTCATCCACCAGCTTCAGGTGTCAGGCCAGCTTTTGCTTGGACAAGATGGCTGCCCTAGTAGCCCTGTTTCCTCACAGATCTTCTGTGCTGCCTTCTAAGAGTCACTCCACCCTAGCCTGAGCTTGGGGCCATTCTTTTCCTCTTCTCTCTCCTTCCCTAGGGTTGCCAGATTTAGCAAATAAAATTACTGGATGCTCAGTTAAATTAGAATTGCAAATAAACAACAAGTAATTGTTTAGTATAAGTATGGCCCATGCAATATTTTTTCTGGCAACCCTATGCTACCCAGACCCCATAAGTTCCCTCAGAGATAGGTGTTACTGAGCCTTGGGGTCCCCTTGGGGAAGACAGACCGAGGCAGTGGTTCTAGCAGGTGCATTCCCACCTCTCGCACAAAACCTTACCTCTCTCCCATCCCTCTCTGACCCAGGCCTCAGCCAGCCCAGGACTTTCTGTGAGGATCTGTAGAGCAAGGCCGTTTGAGACGGGAACCACCTCTTCTTCACAAACTATATCCCACTCTCTCTCAGCTCACAGCTCTCCATGTTCTAAGAAAGGCAGGAGTGTTAGGCCATCTCAGCCTTCTGGAACCTAGTCTCTATGATGTCATCACTCGCATGGGAATACACTGTCTTAACCATGCAAATTGGCTCAGGCTTGAGGCTCATGCAAGCTACAGTCAAAATGGCAGACGGGTCTGGGAGGATAGAGGACAACTGTGATGAAGACCTCCAGGTGGAACAGGGTAGAGAGTACCGGTTATTCTGTCTGCCTACCCCCCTTCCCTTCTGGGAACACTGCCATCTTTGTGAGAACTCCTTCCTCTCATCCCACACTCCCACCATGGGGTTCTAATGGTGGCTGCCAGTCACAGAGCCCTGCCCCACCAGGCAACAGGGTGTGCCTATGCCCCATCAGCCTATTTTGAATTGGAACCAAGTGCATCATCTCAGCTTCTTATGGGAGGCCTGTGGGTGTGGGACCAGAGGCTGACAGTTTTAAGTCATGTGGATACAGCCCATCTGAGAGGATAAAACTCCAAGAAGACAGAGCAGAGTCCAGGCCGGACTCCAGTCCCAGAGGTCACTCTTCCTGGGAACCAAATATACCCTTGTACTTCCTGCACTTCTGTGATTCAATAAATGCCCCTTCTCACATAAACAAGATTGAGTTGGGTTTCTGTTATTTGCAACCACAACAGTCCTGCCTATTACAGTCGGTGTCAGGTTAACCATCTGTAGAATGGCTAGCCTAACAACCAGTCACCTCCCCATGAAGGTCAGAACATCTCAGTATCATTAGCCACCAAGGAAGTCTGGAAGAAGTTTCCACCAACTGTAGCAAAGAGGAGGCAAGAGAGAGAATGTTTAGTCACTGGTGGTCAGTCTACCCTCTGAGATGGAATGGCAGAGTCTGACAGAAAGTAGGAAGAGGCTTTCTAAGTGAGCAGTGCTTTCTGTACCCTCCACCTCTTCTGTACTTATCCTCCCACAGGGCAGCAGCACACTGCATCTTGGGATATAAAGCCAGTGGCAGCAGGGGTGGAGGTAGAACCCTGGAGTAGGGCATTCTGGGGGCATCACTTTATGAGGTACCACTTGGGGCCAATAAACTACAGGTGTCTCAGATGACCCAGAATAAACTCATCTCTGCAGAGTTAGAGTTCCAAGCAGGAAAGACCTGTTTCCAAACAGGGTCATATTTACAGGTACCGGAGTTAGGACTTCAACATAACTTTTGGGGGGATAAGTTCAATCCAGAACAGCTATTAAATAAAATATGTTCTATCATCATACCTTGACAAATATTCCTGTAAAAGGATAAAATTAAAAAATATGTATGCTGAATACAATCAAACACTTTGAGGGACAGAGTAGCAGTGGTAGGGGTCTGGAGACCATGCTTTGAGGGGACATCTAGGTCAACTGGCATAACAAAGTTTACTAAGAAAATATTCTGCATCCTACTTTGGTGAGTGGCGTCTGGGGTCTTAAAAGCTTGCAAGCGGCCATCTAAGATGCATCAGTCGGTCCCAACCACCTGGAGTAAAGGAGAATGAAGAACACCAAAGACACAAGGAAAGTATTAGCCCAAGAGACAGAAGGGCCACATAAACCAGAGACTTCATCAGCCTGAGACCAGAAGAACTAGATGGTGCCCGGCTACCACCAATGACCGCCCTGACAGGTAACACAATAGAGAGTCCCTGATGGAGCAGGAGAAAGATGGGATGCAGAACTCAAATTCAAGTAAGAAAAGCAGACTTAATGTCTGACTGAGACTGGAGGATCCCCAGAAAGCATAGCCCCTGCATTCTGTATCAGCCCAGAACTAAAACAATTTTCCAGGCCAACTCTTCAGACAGAAGGACTGTGGGACATAAAGAGATACTCGTGACGAGTATGCCTCTTAGCTCAAGTAGATAGAAGAGACTAAACAGGCAGCTTCTGTCTGGAGGTGAGACGGGAAGGCAGAGGGTTAGGAGCTGGTTGAATGGACATGGGGTATCAGGTGGAAAGGAGGAGTGTGCTGTCACAGTATGAGGAGAGCAAGTAGGGTCACATAACAATGTATGTATAAATTTTTGTATGGGAGACTAACTTGAAATGTAAACTTCATTTAAACTACAACAATAAAAAAATACATGTATGAAGCAATGGTTTCTATAAATATGTACAGCTAATTGTATGTCAGTTATACCTCAATAAAGCTGTTTTAAAATATTTAAAAATTATTATCATCTGACAAAACAAAATGCTGGCTAAGGATGTGGAACAACAGGAACTCGTTCATTGCTGGTGGGAATATAAGATGTTGTAGCCACTTTGGAAGACAGTTTGGCAATTTTTTACAAAGCTAAACATAGTCTCACCATACAATCTAGCAATCACACTCTTAACTACTTACCCAAGTTCATCGAAAACTTACATCTACAGAAAAACCTTCACATAAATATTTACAGCAGTTTTATTCACAGTTGCCAAACATTGGAAGCAACCAATATATCCTTCAATAGGTGAATCGATAAACAAACTGGTATATCCGTAGAATGGCATATACTCAGCAATAAAAAAAGAGCTATCAAGCCACAAAAACAAAGAAAGAAACTTAAATGCATATTGCTAAGTGCAAGAAGCCAGTCTGAAAAGGCTACATACTATACATGATTCCAACCATATGACGTAATGGAAAAAGCAAAACCGCAGAGGCAGTAAAAGATTAGCGGGTGCCAGGAGCTCAGGGGAAGGAGGGAGTAGGAATGAGCAGGTGGAATACAGTGAATATTTAGGGCAGTGAAACCATTCGGCATGATATTCTAATGTCAGATACATGAAATTATGCATTTGTCAAAATCCATAGAACTGTACAGCGCAAACAGTGAACCTAATATAAGCTATGGACTTTAGTTAATAATAATATACTTATATTGGTTCATCAATTGTAGCAAATATACCACACTAAGACAAGATATAATAAGACAAAATATAATTCAGGGAGCCCTGGTGGTACAGTGGTTAAGTGCTCAGCTGCTAACCAAACAGTTGGCAGTTCGAACCTACCTGTGGCTCTGCAGGAGAGAGATGTGGCAGTCAGCTTCCATAAAGCCTTGGAAACACCCTGAGGCAGTTCTGCTCTGTCCTTTAGGGTCGTTATGAGCTGGAATCAACTTGACAGCAACTGGTTATATTGGTTCATCAGCTATAACAAATGTACCACACAAAGACAAAACATAATAGGAGAAACACTGTGTATATTTGGGAAGGGGTGTACATGGGAACTCTATTTTATCCTCAATTTTTCTGTAAACCTAAAACTTCTCTAAAAATAAGTATATTAATTTTAAAAAAATTACTATCATTACACAAAATATATTTTATAAAAAGGGGGTGATGGATCTGGCATGGTTGAGTATCCCAGCATCAGGGAGATTCAGAAGTGGGGAAAAGCTCTCACATCCCCATCTTCAGGCCGACTCGCTGCACAATTTATCCAGTGGCCACCAGAGGCCAGCAATGACCTATTTTAAGTAGGATGTCCAGGAAGTTGTGGGTGGTTGGTGAGCAAGTTTACTGACCTGGGAGGTGGGGGTTAATATCCCTATTATAATCAGCAGTCCAGCTGGGATTTGGGTCATGGTCTCTTTGGCTTCTGATTTCACCTTGTTGGTTCCTCAACACTCTGAGACAAACTGTGTTCAAATATCTTTTTAAAAGTGTGTCCTGTCTCCAGTAGGGCAGCAGCCATAGCCCCAGGTCTGTTATCCTCCAGCTTATTTGATTGGCAGGGCTGATATGGAGTAGCTGGAGATGGCACCAAAGAGTTGTGATTCTCAAGGTGCCCTTGGAAGGCCTCCCAGGCTTGGAGTACCCTCTATATTGGCCTTCCAACTTGTCTGTGTTAAAATTAAACAGCTCTCTGAAATTAAACTTTCCAAGCCTTCTGGTGTCTTATCGTTAAATATATCCCTGCAGATCAACCTCATTAAGCCCTCAAGAATGCCCATTCTTGTTTTCCCAAGGACCCTGCTCACTTTGAAGTTAACAGATGGTAGATGTTTAACCTAAAATTTATTTTTCCCAAGACTTATATCTCTAAGGTTTTATGTATTCCATGTGACTGGTCCTTCTGCACTACTGTATAATCTTCAAAGACCCAACTGTACATTCTTTTATCACAAGATTGTTAAGTGGCATATAAGCAAAAAATCACTTTGCAATAATTGAAACAGCTTTTCTAGAACTGACTGCCCATTTGCAAATGTCTCACTCTTTCTCTCTCACTCTTAATAAATAGTTGATCTCTTTAACTGTCAAAGTCTTATTGTTTTTAACACCTGGAACCCCACCGTTAGGGAGCAAGGCAAAATTCCATTAGGCAGTCTTTCCATGCCAAATTCCAGGCAGTAGGAGGGAGGAGGGGAAGGAGAAGAACACTCTCCTCTCTTTAGGGCAGTTCTCAGAACTGCACATACCACTTCACTTACATTCTATTGGCCAGAATGAGTCACATGACCATACCTAACTGCAAAGGAGCATGGGAGATGTAGCCATGGGCCAAGCTAAAAATCAGAGTCCGTAACTGAGGAACAAGAGAACATACCTCCAAAGGAAAAACCCAAACCCTTTGCCACTGAGTCTATTCCAACACATAGTGACCCTATAGGACAGAGTAGAACTGCCTCATAGGGTTTCCAAGGAGTGGCTGGAGGATTCCAACTGCTGACCTTTTGATTAGCAGCCAAACGCTTAACCACTGCGCCACCAGGGCCTCTGTGAACCAAATTATGTTACAACGCAGAGGTCTACAAGGGACTTGAAACTTAGGCCAAGGGTGCTGGGCTGTAGCTGTTTACATCCTTCTGCCTTAGGTCCTGGAGTTGTGTGACTCTAACAGGGGCGGTGTGGGGGGAGAGCTGTAGAACCTAGCCACAGGATCTGACTGTTCTTGATTACTGTTACTGCAATAACAGTGGGCATTTTGTAGCTAAGCTCACCATCAGCCCAGAAAGGAGACATATCAGCGATTAGAGCAGGGCTGTCTGCTCGTTGTCAAGGACAGCATAGACTCAGAGCCAACAATTGCTTGACACTGTAAAAAGCATCCTCAAGATGAAGAGTCCAGGGCCACAGACTATCTCTTCTCAGGAGGCAGTGAATTGGCTGATGACAGCCTGTATTTTCTTTTTTTTAAACATTTTTTTTTTTACTGTAGAATAATATGCATATAGAAAAGTACACAAATGATAAATGTACAGCTGAATGATTTTCACAAAAATGAACACCCCCAAGTAGTCAACACCCAGATGAAGAAACAGAACATTACCAGAACCCCAGAAGCCTCCCTCATGCCCTCTTCCAGTTACACTGCCTCCCCTCCCTCCCTCCCACACAAGGGAAATCCCTGGCCTGCAGCCAGTATTTTTAAATCTTCCCAGGTGATTCCAAAGTGCAGTCAATGCTGAGAATCACTGCATTTATAACAATGGTTCTCAAACTTGGCTGCGCATTTGAATCAACTGGGGAACGACTGCCTTTGAGGTAGAAGATACAACTAAGACAGCTAAAATGGCCATGGAATTCAGTGGGGAAACTGGGGAGCCAGACGGACCTGCCACTCACCGGCTGTTGTGACTTTGAATGTGTTCCTCTCCAAGCGTCATCTGTGAAAGGCGAATATTATCACACAAGCTACACAGGTGAGGTTGAGAGAGTATGTAAGCCCCAGTCACATGTATGGCAGTTATTATTACAATTTTTATTAAAAGTGAACAGTCCCAGGAAGACTTAGGGCCCTCATTCTCTTTATATAGATGGATCCAATTTGGGGATAGTAGATACAGGCTGTATTGATAAGCTAGGGTCTTCTAGAAAGCACTGGAAAATTCCAGGGGCAGCAGAGATTCCAAGTCCAAGCTGATGAGTGGTGGCTACTGGCTAACACAGCTACAATAGCACAAGAAGCCAGAAGCTGTAGATGAACTTGGGCAGACCCAGCTTTGGCAAAGCTAATCCTTCTCCTTCAGCAAGAACAGCAAGAAGGTGACTGGCTGCAGGCTTTGGCTCTGAGAGCTGCTTATGGAGAAGGAAGCAACTTCTGCCAATCATATATTATGTGTTAGGCACTGTGCTAAACATTCGATCTGGTGAGGTGAGCACTCTCACCCATGTAAGAGCTGAGGAGGCTGCGGCTTAGAGGCTGTAGCACCCACCTTACTCCCTGAGCCCTGGTGGTCTCCATGAGGCTGGGACCTGTCTCTCTGTTGGGCTGTGTACGCTAATGACCTGGGGACACCTCATTTGACTGAATGTTCATCTTCTCTGTATTTTCTCCCAAACAAAAAATACGAGTTCTTAAGCTGCTGACTACTTTGTCTTTTTTGTACTTATTACAAAACAAGAGAGATAATAATATTCATTGTAGAATACATAGAAAATACAGATAAGAAAAATCACTCATCATCCTAGCCTACAGAGATGAGAACTATCACTGTTGTGGCACATACTGTTCATATGTCAGTCTGTGTACGTGTGTGTGCACGCGCATGTAAAATTTACCAGAAAGGAGTCATACTGTACGCCCTGTTAGAGAATCTGCTTTTCTTCACTGTACAGGATATGGTGGCCATCTTCCTATGTCCTTAAATGTTCTTCTACAACAGTGGTTCTCTGTCCTGGCTCTGCATTAGAGTCCCCTGTAAAACTTTAAAAATATTGACACCTAGGTTCCACCTTCAGAGACATGTTTAATTGGCCTGGAGTGGGGCTGGACTTTGGGATTTGTTGAAACTCTCTAAGTGGTCCCCATGTACGGCCAAAGTTGAGAGCCATTGCGTTACAGTATCATTTTTGAGTAGTGACCTTGCACTCCATTTGCTGAAGGGATGAACTGTAATTTCATCAATCCCCTTTTCTTGGATATTTAGGTTGCCTCCAGTTTTTCATCATTATAAACCAGGGTTTGGCAAACTTTTTGGTAAAGGGCTGGATAGTAATAGCATATATTGTAGGCTTAGTGGGCCATAAGGTCTCAGTTGCAAATATTTAACTCTACCAGTGAATGCAAAGCAGCCACAGACAATGTACAAAATGAATGAGCGTGGCTGTGTTCCAATAAAACTTTATTTACAGAAAACAGGTGGTGGCCAGATTGGACCAGTGGGCCACAGTTTATGGACCCCTGTTATAAACAATATGCACTACGTCTCCTGGTGCTAAATCTTCTAGTACGAAATGATCATTTTCTTGGGACGTGGTTTTACACTTTTTGTTTGTTTTTTAGCAGTACGACCTTTTTTCAAATGAAACTTTATATAGAACTCATACAAACAACAGTTTAGAGGTGCGTTTTGTTAGCTAGACGTATTTTTTTAGAAAGTCAGTTAGGGATTGTAGATAATCGCTGCAGTTGTTTTTGCCAGCCTCAGCACCTGTGATATTCAAATCAAAGTTCTGCAGAACCAACAAAGCATTTCCATGGAACCCTAGTGTCCCACAAGAAACACAGTTTGAAAACCACTGCAGTATGATAAAATCCTGGAAATGGAATTGCTGGGGCAAAGGGCCGGAACCTTTTAAAAGTAGTCTATATACACTGTCAAACTGCCCTGCAGAAAGAGAGAGAGAAAAAAGAGAGAGACACACTTACAACATTCAAATGAATGTGACATCTTCCTGTTGTCCAGCTGGACTTGGACACTGGTTCCTAGTGCAGTATGAACTATTTCTTTCCCTCATTTCTTCCCTTACAACAATTAGTGGGAGGTTCTCCAAGATTCGCACATTGCACGTGGTCAACATCAACAGTAAGATCATTTTATTCTTGGTTCAAGAACTTTGGCAAGGAGGCTTGTGGAATGGCATCAGTTGAATTAGAGAGGACTCTTTTGTGTAAGAGAGAAAAAGTTAGCTCGAGGTAGCTTAAGCCATAAAGGGGGATTTAATGGTTTACATCATCAAACTATGGCAGGGTTCAGGGTTCTAAGACGTGAGACTTTCTATCTCTTTTGGTGTGGCGTCTCTCTTGTGGGGTCTCATTCTTTCCCATTACAGATGAATTTTCTTCATATATCGGGAAACATAATAGGCCTTACAGCCTTGTCACTGGACAGAAAACAACCTCTTCTCTACCAGCTCCACCTGGAAATTCCTAGGGGAGATTTCAAATTGGCCCATCTTGGATCACGTTTCAGTTGGTTATTTATTGCTGTCGAACAAACTACCTGAAGATTTAATGGCTTAAACCAACAACCATTTAATTATTTCTCAAGATTCTGTAGGTTGTTTGGGCTCAGCTCCAGAATTCTGCTGTTCTTGTTTGGAGTCATTCATGTGACTGGGTCTGGGATGTCCAAGATGGCTTTACTCAAATGTTTGGCAGTTTGGCAGGGATGGCTGAAAGGCTGGGAACTTGCTCTTTCCACAGGCTCTCTCTAAATAGCTAGCTTGGGCTTCTTTATATGGCAGGTGGATCCCAAAAGGGAGTGTTTCAAGAGAACAAGCCCCAATGCGCAAACATTTATCAAGCCTCTGCTTGCATTATACTTGCTATTGTCCCACTGGCCAAAGAAAGCCACATCGCCAAGCCCAGACTCAGTGTGGGAGGGACTATACAAGGGTGTGAATACCTGAAGGCATGCTTCATTGGTGATCACCAAATAACAGTCTATGTCACAGGTCACATGCCCATCCCTGGACCAGTCACTGAGGTCAGGCAGAGAGGTACGAAGATCACCCCAGCCCTGGTCATGTGTCCCCTTATATCACCTGGGAGAGAACAGGGTACCATGATTGGCAGCTCCCCTCATAACTAATTGGTAACTGGGGAAGAAGACTTCCACAAAAGAAGGCAGATGGTGTTTCGGACAGACAAAACAATAAATGCCCACTTCCTTGGGGCAAGATGGCCTTGCAGTTCTGAATACAACTTAGTCAATTTCCACCTTCTACCCATGGCCCCCACTGGAACCTGTTCAATGGAGGCAGTCCCCAGGAAGTTGTCCTGACCTCCTCAATGTCCTGACCTACTGGCTACTTCCAGCCTTCATGGACTCTGACGCAGATGACAGGAGTCGCTACAACGTGTCCTGCCCTTTACTGTGACGGAGTCTGAATAGCACACCTGCTCAAAAGGCCCTTCACCTTGCAGAATTTACAGTCTAGACCCTGAATATGCCAGCAAAGTATGGGAATAATTTTCCAACTCCAGCAGGTTTGGCATAGCTATGCTGTTAGGGAGGCCTGGTGAAGTGTCCAAGTGTTCATCACCTATGTTCTGCTGACACTGTGGTGAGAGTCCCTCCCTTGTGGACCCACAACATCTTCTGTCTTCCTCTATCAGCACTTCTCACACTGGCTTGTAATGATTTTGTGTCGCTATGTGTCTCCCTCACTAGACTGAGCTCCTTGAGGGCAGGGACTGTCTTTCACCACCATTTCCCAGCACTTAGCACCAGCCTGGCACACAGTAGGTGCTCAGTATGTATTCAGTGAAAGGGTGAACTAGCAGATGATGTCTAAACCTCTATCTCCAGCTCTGGTCTCCCTCTTCTAAGTTCCCAAAAGGCCTCCACTTACCTTCCTGACATTCCCATGGGCACCCCAGACTCATCGTACCCAACCCTGAGCTCCTCTTCTGCACCCTAGATTTTCTCCTCCTCTCACATTCCCAATCGCAGTGAAAGTCAGAGGTTTGGGTGCCATCCCTTGTGTCCAAGCAGTCCCTGGGCTTGACTGAGCTTCCACCAGAATCTCCAATCCTCCCCATCTCCTCTTTTACAGCTTTCCTTAGATCCTCATCACCACATTTTGCCTGGTCACCTGCAGTAGCCATCAGACTGGCCTCGTGGTTGCCAGTCCAGTCTACCATCCACATGGTTGCAAGGGTGATTGTTTTCTTGAAAATATTATTTTACTTCTGATTATAACAGTTATACACATTCATTATCAAATTTTTGGAAAATGCAGAAAAGAGTTTTAAAAACCCGAACCAAACCAGGTACCATTAAGTCGATTCCAACTCATGGCAACCCCATGTGTGCAGAGTAGAAATGCACTCCACAGGATTTTCAAGGCTGTGACCTTCCAGAAGCAGATTGCCAGGCCTTTCTTCCAAAGCACCTCTGGGTGGGTTCTAATAACCAACTTGTCAGTTAGTAGTCAAGGACTGAACTGTTTGCATCACCCAGGGACTCCTTTAAACATCCAGGGGAATGTAAATGCCAGATTGATCGCGCAGCACCCCCGCCCCTACCCCCACCAGCCAGGATAAAGTCCTGAGCATGCTGGTACCTGCCAACCTCTTTAGCCTTCTCTTCTGACACTCCTCCTCACTGCCTCCCCAGCCCTGGTTCCCTGCAACTACAGGCCTCTGAGCTATTGCAGATGCTGTTTCCTCCACGGGGTCGCCCTTTCTGCTCTTCTCACCTGAACTCTCTACTTACCTTTTCAGACTCAGCTCTCTCTGTCCTTGTTCCCCCAGCATGTCACACACACCCGAACATGACCAGGCCCACTGTGCCCAGGACAGTGGGAACTGGAAGCTGACCCACATGGGATATAATCGGCTTGTCCTGCTAGGCTTTAAAGCAGCACTGATCTTATTTCTCGCCTCTCCACAGTCTCAAATAACCCCCACAGCATCTGAGCTAAACAGGGAACCACCGCTCACCTGAGGGCCGTCATTATGGGTTGGCATCTTGCTACATTCCCAATGTGACGACTGGCAGTGAGGCTGGTGCACAAATGGGCAACTCAGAAGGATGTTTCTCTTCCTTTTTCCTTCCTCCAGGCTTGTTCTTTCTACTCAGGAAGCCAGCTGCTTTGGAGTTTAATTATACGCTGCAGTTGGAAGCAGAGAATGTCAGGGCTGGAAAGGAAAGACCGTATTATAAATAATAGCCACCAGCATTTATTGAGCACTTATTCTCTGCCAGGCACTGTGCCAGGCTCGCTTCCAGGCATTAGCTCATTTAATCTTCCCCAAAATTCTAGGTGGCAGGTGCCATTAGTACGATGGAAACTGAGGCTGAGTTAGGTCACAAGGCATTTCCCAAACTGTGCTAAGTGGTACATAGTGGCATAAAATATTACCTTGTATTTAGTAAAAGAGGATTCCATTGTCAAAGGCTACGTGCTACATCCTGAATGTTGTTGTTGTTGTTAGGCGCTGTCAAGTCAATTCCAACTCATGGCACCAGGTCTTTTCTCCCCAGGAGCCGCTGGGTGGATTCAAACCGATAACCTTTTGGTTAGCAGCCAAGCGCTTAACTGTTGCACCACCAGGGCTCCTTACCTCCTGTACACCCCCTGGAAATTCACAATGAGTATCAACATACGTCAGCCCTGAGAAGTGCTGTAGTAAAGAAACCTGTTTACATCAGTGTCTTCCCTTCCACTGCAGACCTCACAGAACTACTGATCCAGAGAGCACAGTTTGGGGAATGCAGATACTGACAAACCCCATTTTACACATGAGGTAATGGAGGCCCAGGCAGCGCATTAGGGGCAGAGTAGGCCAGACCTTGGCTCCGTGCTCTCTGCACCCCCACAGGAACCACAGAGCAGGGGTAGTCAAACTATGACCCATCTGGCCCACCATCTGTTTTTATAAATAAAGTTTTATTGAAGACTATCTGATCCAGCTCCCTTGATTTGCAAATGAGGCAATGGAGGCCCAGGGAGGATGGCTGACTTGTCCACAGTCACCCAGCCAATTAGGGGCAGCGGCAGAAAAAGATCCCAGATCTCCCCAATCAAGGTATTCTCAGCAGCACAAATCAGACAGGTGGCAGGGGGTTGGGGTGTGGAGCTTAATGATTCCTGTCTCTGTTCTCCATTGTGGGGGTCCTAACACAGGCATACCCCCATTGTATTCTGCACAGACACCCCATTCTATTCTGCACAGACACCCCCAAGGCATTTCTGTTGCTTTGGGTAAAACTACCTGGGCCTCCCTCTGCCCTCTACCCTGTGGGGGTAGACAGAGCAGGCACCAGCCCTGTTTAGGAAGCAAAGGCTGAACAGGGTAATCCGTGTTTATTTTAATTCTGCACCAGATGCAGTAAAACATCATTTATCTCCCCGTTGGCCAATTTGAAACATGAGATCATCTGGACAGGAACTGGGCAGAGGTAACCTTTGCCCGTTCCAGGAACAGTTTGCCAAACCAATGACTAGTGTAAACAGGATCCCAGGGAGCTATTTGAAACCACTTCAGAAAATAAATGATGTTCAAGGGCTCGTGGGACTCCCTGAAGTACAGTGACATACAATGCCATCTATTTCTGTTTTATACAAATAAAATCACTCTTGTCATTTCATTCAAGTGGTTCATGCAAAGAGTACTTTATCAACTGGGTGTGAAATGTGAGCAATTTAAAATATCTGCAGATGTAAACTTGTTAGTTCAGATAGGCCCAACCCCCAAGTGATACTAATCTGGACGGTTTTATTACACTCTGAATGGGGTGGTAGGGTATTCTTACAGACCCTGGTTGGCCAAGGCATGCTAGAGAGCTAAAATTGTCTAGAAACAGCTGCGGGGCATAAGTGGTGGCCTCCTCGTGGAGGTGCTTACTGGGGCAGCCAGACTGCCCAGATGGCCCTTCCAGAACTGGGAGATGCAAACTGTCAGTGAGGTAGAGGGTAAAAATAGGCTCGCGTGTGTGGGTGGCAGCTGGGCCTGGAGGAACCGGCTTCCTTGTCTCTAGAGCAGGAGGAGGCAGCCCAGTCTACAGGCACCTCCTTAGGTTCCTAGGCCCCTCACAAACCCTCACAGCTGGGACTTTCCCTAACGACGTAGCACCGCTGTCCCCCACCAAGTGCTGGAAAGAGCTTGGACTTTGTTGCCAAGCAGTTAAGGGCTTAAATCCTGGCTCTGTAAGTTACCAGCTCTGTGTCTCTGGGCAAGATTTTTCTCCTTTCTCAGCCTCCATTTTCTGTCAAATAGGGCTAGTGAGTTCTCTCTCCAAGGCTTGCTGGGAAGATTAAATAATGATCACTGTGCAACGTCATTCTTTGGTCCCTCTCCTTTCCACCCCTTGCTCACCTTCAAGCATGTTCCTCGAGAGTGGCTCTGGGGGAAGCAAGCTGTCACATTGTGAGGACACTGAAGCAGGCCTGCTGAGAGGGCCACATGGCAAGGAACTGAGGCCTCCAGACAACAGCCATGTAAGGGAGTCATCTTGGAAGCCGGTCCTCCACCCCCAGTGAAGCCTGCAGATAACTGCAGCCCTGGCCAACACCTTGACTGCAACCTCCTGGGAGAGACTAAGCCAGATCCACCCAGCTAAGGTGCTCCCAAATTCCTGACCCTCAGATACTGTGTGAGAGAATAAATGTTTAAGTTGGTAGATTTGGGAGGATTTTGGTATGCAGCAATAGGTAACTAATACACTTATCTTTCAGGTCATTACAGGAATTAAGAGTTAACATACCTCATAATATAGTTCTTAAAGTTTATGTCCTACTTTCTAGTATGGTGAGTAGTGCCTGCGATCTTAAAAGTTTACAAGCAGCCATCTAAGACACAACTTTCGGTGTGTACTTGTCTGGAACAATAGAGAAAGAAGGAAACTCAAGGATCAGAGAAGAAACCGCACTACAGGACTAATTGTCTCCATGAACCACTGCTTCCTCTTCCTTCAGACCAGAAGAACTAGATGGTGTTTGGATTGCTACCACTACCAAACGTTCGGATCAGGGACATGATAGATAGATCTTGATAGAAAGGGAGAAAAATGGGAACCATAACTTCAAATTCTTAAAAGAATATAGACTTACTGGACCCATAGAGGCTGGAGAAGTCCCTGAGACTATGGCCCTGGATTGAATCTATCCCCTGAAGTCACCTTTAAAGTAAGTAACAGTCTAGCTCAAAAAGAAAAGATTGTCATTTTTGAGCATTGCATTCTTGTCATGGATTGAATTATGTCCCCCCAAAAATGTATGTGTCAGTTTGGCTGGGCCATGATTCCTGGTACTGTGTGATTTTCCTATGTGTTGTAAATCCTGCCTCTATGATGTTAATGAGGGACGATGGGTGGCAGTTGTGTTAGTAAGGCAGGACTCAGTTTACAAGACTGGATTGTGCCCTGAGGAAATCTCTTGAGATATAAAAGAAATGACCAGTGAGACAGGGGGACCTCATACCATCAAGAAAGCAGTGCCGGGAGCAGAGCGCGTCCTTTAGACCGGGGTCCCTGCACAGAGAAGCTCCCAGTCCGGGGGAACAGCGAAGAGAAGAACGCCAACAGAGGAAAAAAGTCTTCCCCTGGAGCTGATGCCCTGAATTTGGACATTTAGACTAGTTTAACTGTGAGGAAATAAATTTCTCTTTGTTAAAGCCATCTACTTGTGGTATTTCTGTTGTAGCACCACTGGATGACTAAGACAGTTCTTTAAAAAAAAAAAATCTGTGTAAGCCCAAATGGACAACAGCTACTTTAAAGCACAGATGAGAAGGTTGGGGGCAGAGAGTTGAAGTCACTGAGAGTTAGACAACTAGAACAGAAATAACGAGAATGTTGCAAAATGTGAAGAGTGTAACCAATGTCACTGATCATTATGTCTAGAAACTGTTGAATGGGAATGAGTTTTGTGTATATATTTTTCACCAAAAATAAAACATTAATTTAAAAAAGAGTTTATATGCATCAAACAGCAACCAAACTTGCTGGAAACAGTGGTCCAGAAAGGGCCAAAGAGAGAAACTGGGCAGGAGCACCCAGCTGGGTCCAGGCCAGGCAGGGCCCCCACTCCTGAACACTAGAAAGGAGTTCAAGTTCACTCTGACTCTTGCCCTCCCAAGGTCAAAGACATCATCTTCCTCTTTTACCCAGTCATCTGGAGAAACTCGCTCAGGGATAACAGAAAAGAGAAGCCCAGAAGTGATTTAGAGCGCAGGATTCAAACAGGCCGGATTGGTGTTCAAATTCTGGCTCTGATGCTTGACTAGCTGCCTGGTCATGAGTACAGCTAATTGCTCTGAGCCTCTGTTTCCTCATATCATGGGGACAATCAGGCCAAAACCCAAGGGCTGGTGTGAGAATTCAGTGAAGCAGTATATTTAATGCATCGAGCCAGCCATCTACCTCCTCATCACCCCCTGCTGAGCAGCAGGTCCCTGTACCTCACCGTTACTCACCCCCCTTCTTCCCAGCAGGCAGCCTGTCTTCACCTGCTTGGAGTCAAGGGCATGGGCTCCAAGTTCAGGTGTATCAAAGGTCAAGGGCTGGTCTCAGGAGAAGGATGAGGAAATGACATAACTAAGCATTTCTCTAAAGAAATCCAAATGTCCAAAAGCGGAGGACGAAATGTCCAGACTGGATAGCCATTGTCTCACTGTTCTATTCTGCTCTGAGCGATGGTCAGGGCAGGGAGACCCCTGCCCAGAACACTCTGAGTGCCCTGGTGCCAGGCCAGCTTTCCCAGAGCTGGGCAGGCAAGTCAGGCCTTTTCCCAGTCTTTGTGTGTGTGTGCGCGCGCCTCAGTTTCTTCATCTTTAAATGGAGAATCTTAATAGCTTACCAGCACAACTCACATGCAAGAATTAATGTTCAGCTAATGAGTGTGTTGTGATGCACAGAGTTTTCATTGGCTAATTTTCGGAAGTAGATCACCAGGCCTTTCTCCCTGGTCTGTCTTAGTCTGGAAGCTCCACTGAAACCTTTCCACCATGGGTGACCCTGCTGGTATTTAAAACACCGGGGACATAGTGTCCAGCATCATAGCAACACGCAGGTCAAAACAGCACAACAAACTGACACGCTGTGGACCCAAACCAGCGATCAAGAAGATGGTGCAGGACCAGGCAACCTTTTGCTCTGTGTATACAAAGTTGCTGTGAGTTGGAGCCAACTCAGTGGCAACTATCAACAAGTGTGTGTAAATCGGGGGGTGGTGGCAGGGGGACTTTAAGATGCTTCTACCTTGGGAGCATCTGAGTCCCTGTTCATCCACTTGTCTCCTCCTTCACCACCAACATTGCAATTCAAGCCTCCAGCCAGCATCTTTCGCCTGTACTGTTGCAAAACCTCCTAAGTGCTTTCCTTCCTTTCCAGAAGGAATCAACTAATGCAAATTAACACAAGGGTGAACCTCCCCCTCTCCCCATAAACTCTACCAAAGTTTTTAAAAATAATGACAACAATCGGCTTGGGGTGGATTCCATGCCTCCCCCCCCTCACCCCCAGCAATGCGTGAGCAGAAGTGTAAACTGGAACATTCTGGAAGAAATTTTGTTAAGATGTACTTTTTAGTACTGTAGGTCTATTTTTCAAAATATAAATAAAAAAATTACAATTTCTGCACAAAGATTTAGTTACAGGCTTATGGTAATATTTCTGATGCTAAGTAAATAAACGAAACCACCACCACCACCAAGAACAACAAAACAATTCTCTAACATCCAAAAACAGGGGCCTTAGTTAGATAAATGGTGGTTGCCCAGACCTGGAAACACCATTCCTTCCTAAAAACGATAAAGTAAACCGGTGTTTCTCCAAGCGTGGTCCCCAGACCAGCAGCATCAGTTATCACCTGGGAATTTGTTAGAAATGCACATTCTTGGGCTCGCCCCAGACCTAATGACTTAGAAACCCTCGGCGAGGCCCAGCAATCTGGGTTTTAACAAACCCACCAAGTATTTATGATCCATGCTGTCTAGAAAGCCTTACAAGGGTTTCGGTGAAGAGCGGAGAAGAGATTTAAGGCAGACTTCGGGAAGAACCTGCTAGGAACCCCAAAGCCCGGGGTGGGCGCCTAAGAGGAGATTTTCCAGTCCAGGAATGATGGCGGCTCACCCGAGGGATCAAGCTTTTCCAGCTCGAGGACAGGTACTGTCCCTGGTCTTCTGACCCGTTGAAGCCTGCTTGTAAGTTGGGAGCATCAGAGTCCCCTCGCTCCGCGGGTATGCCGCGCTCACCAAGGGAGTTTCGGTCCCCCGGGACGCCGTGGGGCACGGCGGGGCGGGGCCGTTGCTAGGGGAGGGGTGGCCAGAAGAACGCGGAGCGCAGCGGGCGAGGGCGACGGGCGCTCAGCTCTCTGGCTCTGGATTTCGCGCCTCCTGTTGTTTGCTCCTCCGGGCCGCCGCTTCCCGCCCAGTGCCCAGGGGCAGGCGGCCCGAGGGGGTGCCTTGGCGCGGCCAGCCTCCGCCTTCCTTCCCTCCCCGCGCTCGAGCCAACGGGGCTGCCCAGAACGACCTCCTCGTGCGCCCTGGACCGCGCGCCGAGACCCCGGCCATGAACGTGACCTTCCTGAACCGCAGTGGCCTGGAGGCGGCGGGCGGCGTGGGCGGCTGCGGGGCAGTCCTGGGGAACCGCAGCCACGGACTAGGCACATAGCTGGGCTGCTGCCCCGGAGGCGCGCCGCTGGCCACCAGCGACTGGGTCCCCGCGGAGCTGGCGCCCGACGAGCGCAGCCTGTGGGTGTCGCGCGTGGCGCAGATCGCTGTGCTCTGCGTGCTGTCGCTCACCGTGGTGTTCGGCGTCTTCTTCCTGGGCTGCAACCTGCTCATCAAGTCGGAGAGCATGATCAACTTCCTGATGCAGGAGCGCCGGCCCTCCAAGGACGTGGGCGCCGCCATCCTCGGGTTGTACTGAGCGCGGCCCCGGCCCCCTCGCCAGCGTGGCTGGAAGGAGAAGGAAACCCGGACCCCCGATACTATCCCGGCTTCTGGCACCAACTCCAGGAGGGCAGCGCGAGGGGCAACGACGCGCCTCGGAGCGCCGGGACTTGTGGCGGCGGCGGCGGCGGCGCTGGAAGGGACTTCCACGCCGGGCTCGGTCCTGTGTGCGCTTCAGCGTTAGGGTGTAGGAGGGTGGCGGATGGGGGTACTTAACGGTTTATTAGAAAAAGAAGTTCGGGGCAGGGAGGGGTGGGTGTGGTATGCAGTTTGGGACCGATGTCCCCGCCTGGGGGTTGTGTCTGTTGGTGGCGGTGGTGTCAGAGCGGGTTACAAACAGGATGGGGGGGCGGAGTTGAAGATTAGGAGTCGCTGAAGCTTGTTGCCCTGATTTTGCATTTTAAAAGAAACATTTAATAAAACTGCAGCCCGGGTCTTCCAGGGGCTTCCCGGCTGCGTCTCTGTGGTGTGTGTGTGGATGTGTGGATGTGGTGGGTGTGTGTGTTGGGGGTGTGGGTGCAGCCTTGTGCATGTTGTGTGTGGGTGTGTGTGTTGACTGTGTGGGTGGGTGGGCTTGCGCCCTAGCGGGGAGCATTTTGAACCTGTCCGGGAAAATCCAATCCTCGCCTGGAGACCCTGGGCGCCTGGCAGGCAGATGTTTTGGGAGGTCGGAGTCTGGAAGGGAGCAAAACGCAACCGTATTCTTCGCTGACAACCGAAGGGGCAGGTCCTTCAGGGCGGCCAGACAACTGGCGGGATGAATTAAATCACTGGGAAATTTGAGTCTATTCCGTGAAAGGGGAAAAAATCAGTGAGTTGAGTCCAAAAAGGGGAAAACAGTACAGTTAATACATCTGGACAGTGACCAAATAAAGTTAAATTTGCCAGGGGTAGGGGGTTGACTAGGTCTAGTTTAAAATTAAATTATGGGGCAAAAGCCCCATCTAAAGGGCTTGTTTTGACCCCATCCTTGTATGAGGTAGATGAGAAGACTCTCGAGAAGCCCCTTGCTGGTCCTGAGGGAGTGGTGTAAGTAAGTGTAAGGTTGCTCAGGCCCCTTTGTGGTATGGAGGACCCAGGATGTTTAAACTGGAGAAAATGGCCCCTAATGCAGCTATCTTCAAGGGACTTGGAACCTCCCAGTATGAGATGCCCCCTGCTGCCCAGTACTGGTGGCCTCCTGCACTGTGCAAGACTTCGGGGACCTCCCATAGAGCAGTGTTACTGGCAGTGAGAACCTTGGCACTCTGCCACAGGGGTGGGGGGTGGGTTCTGCTGTGTGCCAGGTGCAAAGGGGACACCCAGGAGAGAGAGCTGGGCTTTGAGGCCTATGCATGCCCCCTTAGCTCTAGTGCCAACTACACTCAGGCATCCTGGCTGGTGGAAGGTTGGGGGGTAGCTCTAATGGACTTCCCCGTCTTCCTCCCTTTGCCATGGTGGAAGTGAAGAACAACCGAAGGAACATGACTGAAGCCTTAATTGGCTTTGGGAAGAGAAGTGAAGGGAAACACATCTCATGTCTTTGGCACTAGTTCCATGGGGAGAGAGGAGGAGGAGAGAGTTCAACAAAAGCATAGATGGTCACTGACTATGAAGGATCCAGAATCTTCCTGGCTCCCAAGCCCTCCTGTGCTGTTAGAATCATCACCATCAGGATGTGTTCCCTTCCTACCTCTGTCCTGTCTCTGACTTGGGAGAATTGTCCAGTTGGACAGGACAGGACAGCAAAGGTCAGGAGGCCGGGGACTCCTTATAAAGGGTCTATGGGGCAAAACCTCCAACATGGAGAATGTTCTATTGATTGTTTGTTGTGACAGGAAGGCAGCTCCAGCCTGATTTGGGGACAGCAGCCTTTAGTGATTTAGGCAACCTCGATACTTGGCCTTCTGTAGAACCGGTGTGTAGAACCTGAGCTGATCCGACGGCCTCAAGAACACCAGTCAGGCAGCAGCCGCATTCATGTAAAACTCAAATGACGGGAAAATGGGGGTTTCTGGAGGAACCCCAGCTTAGATTATGATTTCTGGCTGGCTGAGTTACAGGGACCACCACCACAACTTTCCTGATACAATGGGTCTGCTACTAATTGTGACTGGGCAAGAGGAGGGTTATTCAAGAGTTAAGTTTCCTGAATTGTTGCTCAAAAAGGAAAGCCTTAGTGGGAAGCTTTGCAAGATTTTCTCATCATTTAAAAAAAAAATGACAGTGAAGACATGTCTGTGCACTAACGTGCATGTCTTGGGCCCGCCACCCCATCACTAGTACACCCAGGTGTACAAATAAGCACACACAGGCACACACGCCTGCGCACACACGCATGAGTCATGCATGCAAGTGCACGCAAAGGCAGGCTCAAGCCTCAAGGTTGGAAGAAGACGGCAGGTGAGTGGGGTCCTGGGATGGGGTGGAGAGCCAGAGATCACATTTGTAGCCTATCTTAGCTTAGTGCTCCCTGAAGCCCTAATGTTCTGCAGCACGTTTACTGAGCTGCCTTATATAAATCGAGGGGGTGGAGGTGAGAGCACTGAATTACATAAGAGCAGATGAGACATAATGCTGGGGGAAGGGCGAGACTGGATCAGAAACCTGAGCTTGGAGCGTCCAGGTGGGGGATGGAGAAGGGGCCTAGTTCTCAGAAGCCCTGCCCCCCACCAACTTCCAGGTAGCTAGAGTTCTTCCTATAAGGCCCACCCAAGATGCAGGGCCAAATCTCAGAGGGTCTTGGGTTCAGAGACAGAAGGTCTGAGACCTTGGTCTTTGAGATCTGGGCTGCTGTACTTCGGAGCTGTATGACTTTGGGGAAGTGACTCAACCCCTCCATGCCTCAGTTTCCTCATCTACAAAAAAGGAGCAACAGGACCCATAGCTCACATGAGATGTGTGTGAAATGGCCAGCACAGTACCTGGCACGCAACAGACACTCAGTGAAGATAATTATGGTTACTGTTATTTTTGTTTACTGCATGAACTCTTTCCCATTAAAATACAGTATATTTGGTTCACTGAAATAGGATCCTTAGATAGAAAAATAGTAATTCATATATGCAAGCATTTTGTTGTTTTGAAAGGGCTTTCATAAGCAGCATGGTGAATTAAGTGAATAAATATTTTAATGTATAAATACATCTCTGCCAGGATCTGTGTGAGGTTCAAGGTCAGCAAAGGATGTAGTGAAGGTTTAGTCTAGGCTGGGTCAGCACAAAGTACAAGTAAATGGTCTCAGGTGCATGGTAAATGGTCAAGGATGTGGTGAAATTCATGTGAAATTGTGCACTACAGATTAGTAAGTAAACACAGTTAGGCCCGTGTGTACCTTGCTTACAGTAATCTGCCCCTGAACCTGCAAACTCTCAGAAGTGACAGGAGAGATGCAGGCGGGGGAGGGTGGGAAGGACCAGCATCCACTGAGTTCATGTAGGAGCCAAACACTTTACAAACTTTATCTCGTTATTTAATCATCACGTGAACTTTATATGTTGGGGATTATCCCCGTTGTACAGATGAGGAAATGGAAGTTTACACAGCCAGGAATGGCAGATTGAGGATTTGATTCCAGCGTGTCTGACTTCACAGCCTGTGTCTTGTGCTCCACTTGACTGCCCATCACCAGGGCAGCTGGGGGCAGGGATGGGGCCGAGGGATGCAGAGAAAGAGAGAGCTGGCACTGGGGAGTGGGCAAGGTGACCAGCTCTTCCCTCACAAAGGGAGAGGAGGTGGGGCTGGGGCTGAGCTGCTGTTACTCACATTATTCACACATCTTATAAACTTAACTCCTCAGGTCAGGCCTGGAAATCCCCACACATGGGGCCCCATCTCACTGGCTCCCAACTATTCACCATCAAGGCTCTTTTATTATTTTCTCTCCCATGAATCATTCAATCTGTAAGGCATTTATCTGCCAAGCACAGTCCTCTTGTTAGAGAATAATGAAGTTATTTGCCATTTACAACTGCTAATCAGCACTCTGGCCATCCGGAGAGAGCCCCTTCACAGCCCAGAGCAGGAAAGCCTGAACGTTCTGTGGATGTTTTAGGTCTCCAGGCACGGTAGAATAACTCTGGGCTCTCTGTGGGGTGTCCCGTGCAGCCCTCTCATCATGAAAAAGGGGAAACTGAGGCCCAGCAAGAGCGGGTGGTGGAAAGGACACTTGACCTGGTGGCTGCCTCCATTCCAGCCATTCTCACTCATTGGCCCACTGCCCTCCCTCCTGCCAAAACCAGCCAGCCTCCCTGCCCTACTCTGAGTGGGCCTCACGGGAGGAAACATGGGGTCGTGCCCTGGCACCAGGACCAGGGAAGAAGTTGGATCAATTTGGGGTCTGGAGCACCTTCCAGGAGGGTAGCCAGACTCGTCCCTCATGGGGACAGGGAGCCCCAAACCACAAGAAGGCTTTGGGAAAGAAGGGAGAGAAAGATCTGAATCAGGAAGAGAGAACCAGAGAGGTGGAGGGCCAGAGGGAGGCCAGCATCACCTTCTTCTGGGTGGGTGCCTGGCCGCTGGGGTCCTCCGCCATGGCACAGCTCCACTCTGCACCGAGGTGCCCAGTATCAAGACGCCGAAGTAGGCCTACGGTAGCTGTGGTGAGGGCAGGTGTCGGCAACGATGCCTCAGAGCAAGGCTCCTCTTAGAACAGCAATTTTCAAAGTTGGCAGTTCCTTAGAATTACCTGGAGGAGCTTTTGAAGATTGTGATGGCTGGGCTGCACCCCAGACCAATTAAATCAGAATCTCTAGGGGTGGAAAGAGGCTTCTGAATTAGAACTCCCTCCCCAGGTTCAGTGACTGCCCCGTGGTGCTAACTACAAGAGAGAGCCCCTGGTATTTCAGTTTTATGCAGTTCCAGGCTTTCTCTCTGTGTCCTGAAGACCCCTGTGATTATCTGTGTGGGGGTGCCAGGGTGGGAGGCAGGCAGAGGGAATGGAGGGAGTTCAGATTTTAAAATTACACAGAACCAGCTGTGTATCCAAGAGCCAGTTAATTAATTTCTCTGAGCCTCACTTTTCTCATCCATAAAATGGAGATCATAAAGCCCGCCTCTTGTGTTGGCTGAGAAGATTCAGTGAGATGAAGATGGATGAGCTTGGCACAATGCTCTGCAAACAGTAGGTATTGAGTAACTGGTTGCTAGTGTTACGAAGATGCGGATTTCTCCCCCAGCAGTGCCCCCAGGGAGGGATGGTTGGGCGAGGCTTTTAGGATGCAAGTGTGGGAATGAGTCACATGTGTGCTGGATGGGTCAAGGAGAGGGAAGGTGGAGGCAGTGCTGACAGCTGGATGTGGAAGGAAGTTTCTCCTAATGATTCAGAAACAGGAGGGATGCTTTGTCTGGGGAAGGATAGGAAGTGGCTGGATCTGGAGTAGGGGGAGGTGGAGACCCTTTGGTGGCCTTCTTCCTCAGAAGTTCCTTTCCTTACAGCTAGTTGCTGAGCACCTGAGGTGTGCAGGCTGCTCTGTGGGGCTTTGTGAAGGGTGTAGGAAAAGGAATAGCAACTAGGAAGATACAAAAGTCTGCACTGGACTGTGACACAGTTTCCATGCCTTGCAGAAGACTCTCCACTCCCAAGCTGGGCCTCCTTCTGTGGCCCTGATTCCATAAGGGTATGGCTATCTTCCCAGCTCCCTATTGGAAGACCTCCGGCCATGTCAGACTCTGTCCACTCCTTCACCAAGTCTAGCAGATTCCACATTCACAATGTCTGTCCTCTCCTGTGTCCCTCCCTCCTTTAAGTACTTGAGATTATTTCCTGGACTGTGCTAGAGCCCCTTAGCTGGTCTCTGGGCCCCCACCTCCTTCTTCCCTGATCCCTCCTTCACTGCTACCAAGGCAATTTGCCCAGAACACAGGTGGCATCATGCTACTCCCCTCCTAGGTAACCTGTAACGGGTCTCTATTGTCTACAGAACTGTACAAACGCTTGATCTGCTTTCAAGACCTTGTAGGAGCTGTCCTAAACCTCTTTGCCTGTCCGTTTCCATTACTACTGTCTATGCTCCTGTGATCCAGCCCCCATGTTTTTCCCTGAAAACACTGCAGAGTTCCACACCTCCGTGTCTCCGCTTCCACTGCTCTGCTTCCACCACATGCTTCTCTTCCCCTCCTCTTCCGTTTGAAAACTACTCATCCTCTAAGGTAAAGCTGGAGTGCAACCTCATTCAGAAAAGAGAATTGTAATTGATTCTATTGCCATATTTCCCACCAGACCATCTTTGTATGTCTGTATAAAAACAGCTAATATTTATATGGAACTCTTCTGTGTGTTAGACTCTGTTCATGTATTAACTCTCCTAGTAGATGGTTTCTATTATTGCACTTATTTTACAGATGCTCAGCAAGGTTAAGAGACTTGCCTGAGGTCAAACAACCAGTAAGTGGTAGAGCTGGGATCCAAGCCCAGGCAGACTGGTTTCTGACCTCACGCTCCTAACCACTAGCCTATACAGTCTCTGTAGGTGTCACGTGCCTTTTCTGCATTGTGATGTGGTTACTGATTTCCATGTCTGTCTCCCCGGTTTCTCTACCACTGAGGACCAGAACCATGTCTTCCCTGTGTTTGTATCCTCTTCACCACCCAGTATGATGCTTCAGTCTATGCAGGAATTCCACACACCTTTGTGGTATTGAAGACACAGTTCCTGCTTTCAAGGGGCTTCCCACATAGCAGGGGAGAAGAAGATGTTTAATCAAATAAACAAAACACAAGGAGGAGGGTGAGCATTCCCTTCAGTCAGATGCAAATAGAATTCCCTGGGAATTATTCCCCTCTGAGGTGCTAGCAAGCATACTTGCCATGTAGAGAGGATCTTCCATGTGCCAGGGATGGTGTGAAGCACTTTTCATATTTTATCTCATAATCCTTTCAAATATTTCTCATAACCCATACTTCATAATTCCTGCAGGGCAGATATTGCTGTCATCTCCACTTAACAAACCAAGGCTCAAAGAGCTTAGATCACTCATCCAAAACCATGGCTAATAATTGATGGAACCAGAGTTCAAACTCAAGTCTGTCTGATTTCAGAAGCTGTTGGAAGGTAAACAGCTGGTACAGTTCATCCTTATAATTTAATTTTTGAAATCAAACCATGCGTTGCTTTTTCTGTTTCATTCTTTGGGGTGGTGGAGGAACTTTTCGTGAGTACTTCTCACTTTTCTTTGTTGCAGACTAATGGTGACCCCCTAGTCATGAAATACTACTCACACTACTGATGATGAAGATGATGATGATGCAAGAAATGATCCACCATCATCACTAGACAAACTGTAAGGTGACTGGTAAGTTGCCATTTGTAAACACTGAAAGAGAGAGAAAGAGATACGTCAAGATGGTGGACTAGATACTCACTCCAGCCAGGTCTACTTCATGATAAACGTCGGGACAGATATGCAAGAAAATCCATAGCATTTTGGGAAAACAGAAGAGATGTCCTCAGTGGACCAGAAACCATGAGGCTTCCCTGTAAAATGATGGCAGATGAAGTCACGTTGAAGGGGTTGTTCACAGCCCACAGATCAGGGAAGCAAGGTCTGCCACAGACAATGGGAACAGCTCCAAGGGACCCAAAGGTGTGATGGAGTAGATAAAAGGAACAGGAGGGGCACTCCTGGGATACCATAAAGGTTGTAGCCAGAAGGGTCAGCTTCCTCCCTTCTTGCCTCAGCACATCTTGCCAGTAGAAGCAACTCTGAGGCCCTTCCATAGGCAGGGCACTAGGGAGGATGCAGAAGAGGAGACATTATTTGTGCCCCTGATGAGCTTAAGATACAAAGAACTGCAGAGATAAGGAAACGTTTACAATGGCATTGAGAAGGCAGAGCTTCCCTAAAGACTGCTCTGCATCGTCTCTGTGCCCTGGGCCCTGTTCCACCCTGGAAACTGTCTCATTATGCCCCTGACCACAGACTTGGATAATGAGGTACTCCACTTCTAAAAATGTGATTTTACATGAATTTTTCTGGGATGTACATATGGGCAGCCACATGTGTACTTACCAGAAGGGTGGAAAAAACTCCAGTGAATTACCATGGAGATGAAACCTGGAACAAGGTTTCCATGGTAACTAAGTTGTTTCTGAAAAACCATATCACCTCTGGGAAGTAGGAAGCACCTGTTAAAGATTTGCAGTTAGAGGCCAAATCACAGACCTTCCCATCAGGGCCAGGTGCTCTTTGCAGTCTCTTCTCTTGCCATACCCAGGGGCAGTTGGTTTTTATTCTGAGACCTTGATTCAGCCTCTGGCTGTGCCACTAATAAGCCATGGGGACCACGTATCTGAGGGGCATGAAGAGGTATGATGAAATAGGGAACCAGCCATCCTCTCTGCCCCTGCACTGACTGGCTCTGCGACCGTGGACAAGTCACTTTTCTTCTCTGATTCTGGGTTTCCTCCTGTTCAAAGTTAAGAGACTGGATTAGGTGGTCGCTAAGGTCAATGCAATTTTATCTTCCCTCTCCCATGACACTGTCTTGCTGGGGAACTGGCCTCTACAGAAATAGGCCACTGGAGCTGACCACGGTGCTGAACACTTGCTGTTGCACTTCTGGGTCCTGTCCTATTCCCAAGGATTTCTAGCACTCCTGGAGACTGCTGGATGTGGGTAACTTCCATGAGTAGTCTGGGTCTGTTTGCAGTGCTGGAGAGGAGATTCCAGAGGGCCGTGGAGTTCAAAGAGCACCAGGACAGGGATCTGGAGCTGTCTTCCTAGCCTGACTCTGTCATTTGCTCTCAGTGGGTTTTGATGAAGCCACACCTCCTCTGTGGATCTGTTTTCCCATGTTTGGGACTGAGGCGGGGGCTAAGATGATCCCTAACACATGATGGGCCTAGGAGATTCCTGGAAGTTTGCCTGGCAGTAAAGTCTCAGCCACTGCCCCCCTGCCCTGAAGCTCAGGCTTCTCTGGTGGTGACTGTGGATGGGGAACAAGGCACACTTTCTTGTCGGGAACATGTGTTCTTCTGTCTGGGAGAAAAACCAGGCAGTGAGTAGATGTAGCATTTGCATTTTCTCAAATGACAACTGAACACTGTAGATGATTGGTGCTTGTTATGAAATGTGTCAAAACTACAATAAAATCCCCAACTTACATCATCTGCCTACTTATCTGATCGTCTTTCCAGAATCTGCTTCACTCCTCAGGGCACAGGACGAAAAAGAAAAGGAAGGGAAAGTTTAAAGGGAGCTCACATTAGGAGGGACACAGACACTGAGATTCACTCTGAAACATCTTGTATTTTTCACCCCTCAACTTCCCCACTGGGCTACACAATGTGATGGATGGGAGTGTGGAGTCCATGGCCAAGAAGCCCTAAATTCAGGGCCTGCTTCTGCCACTTATTAGCTGCATGGCATTCTTTCCAAGCCTCAGTTTCTTCATTTGAACATGGGGGTTAATGACATATATCTCTTAGTATTGATGAAAGGATTAAATAATATCATTTATGAAAATGATTAGTAAGCACACTGTCTGGCACACATTGACAGTGATTGATTTGGTTATTTATAGCTGCACAACAAACTATCCCAAAACTTTCTGGTTCAAAACAATAACCATTTTATTATTTCTCATGATTCCATCGGTTGACTGGGCACGGCTGGGCAGTTCTTCTGTATGTGATGTTGGCTGGGGCTGCAGCCATCTAAGAGTCAACCTGCAGGAGTGTCCAAGATGGATCACTCACAAGTCTGGTGCCTTGGTGGGACAGCTGGAAGGCTGTGATCAGATGGGACGACTGGATTTCTCTCTTCATCTGGTAGTCTCCTTCTCCATGTGGCTTCTCCACATGGTGTCTCCATGTGGTCTCAAGCAGGGCAGCTGGACCTAATACATGGCAGCTTTCTTCCCAGAAATACAAACGCAGAAGTTTCCAGGCCTTATGAGGCTTAGTCCTAGAATTGGCATATTTTCTCTTCTGACAAATTGTAGTTACTAAAGTGAGTCACAGGGCCGTTCTACATTCAAAGTGTGAGGAAACTACCCAAGGGCTTGAATCTTGGGAGGCACAGTTCATTAGGGAGAACGTCTTCGGAAATCAACTACTACATTGATCAATAAATGCTTTTTATTATTGGAATTCTTGGAAATATCATCTCTGTTGAGTTTGCACAGATGTACTGAACAAATATTTGTTTACTAAATAAATTAACTTGGATTCATTGTGGTCACCACACTAGCTATAGTACCCTAGGATAGGAGTTGTGTTTCTGTTTCTTCCAGATCAACCGACAGGCCCAGGACAGGGCTCTGCATACAGAAGGTGTCAAATAAAAGCTGAACATTTTGGGGGGCATTAATATTTATACACCAGTTTTCTTTTGGTTAGTATTTTCTTGGTGTACCTTTTCTTCAATCCTTTCAAGTTTTCTGTTATTGTATTTTAGATATATATGATATAGCTGTATTTTTAAAATATCTAATACTTTCCCTGGTGAGTTTCATCTGTTTTCATTTGTTGTGATCACTGATGTATGTGGATTTATTTCTGCCATCTCATTTAGTGTTTTGTTTTGCTTCTTTCATGTTTTCTACTTTTTTGGAAGTTATGCATTTTATTTCTGTTCTTTTAGTGGTTACCCTTCAATTTTTAACTATATTCTTGACAAGACAATGTGAAATTAATCAGTAACTCTATCGTCATCCTGAATAAAACAAAGACTTTAAAATGTTTAGACTCTGATTACCTCTTCCGTCTACCAAGTTATTTTCATCTAGTATTTTATTCCACTTGTTTTTTTTTAACTTTCCCAAATTAGTCAATTATAAATACATCTTTTTATTTTTAATTGTAAATTTACATACAGTAAAATTCACTGTTTTTGGTGTACAGTTCTATGAGTTTTGACAAATGCTTACTGTTGTGTAAACACAAACACGGTCAAGACACAGAACAGTTCTATCACCTCAAAATACCTCCCTTGTGCTGTCAGCATGAAGTTAAACCCTCCTTTCCACCCTTACCCCCCCATGACACTGATTTGTTCTCTGTCCCTATGGTTTTTCTTTTCCAGAATGTCAAATAAGTAGAATTATACAATATGATTTTTCAGGCTGGTGTCTTTCACTTAGCTTAATGCCTCTGAGGTTCATCCATGTTGTTGCTACATGTGTCAGTAGTTTATTCCTTTTTATTGCTAAGTAGTATTCTCCTGTATGGCTGTATCACTGGTTTTTTTTTTTTAATTTTATTTTTATCTGTCTCCAGTGGAAGGCCATTTGTATTATATCCAGTGACTTTATCATAAATACAGCCATCATAAATATTCACGTACAGTTTTGCTTGTGTGTGTACATAAGTTTCCGTTCCTCTTGGGTAAATACTTAGGAGTGAGATTGCTGGGTCATATAGAAAGTGTATGTTTAACTCAGCAAGAAACTGTCCAACTCTTTTCCACAGAGGCTGTTCCACTTTGCATTCCCATCAGCAATGGATGAGCGTTTCAGTTGCTCCACATCCTCACCAGCACTTGGTATTGTTAGTTTTGTTTTATTTTTTAGCCTTTTTGGTAGGTGTGTAGTGGTATCTCTTGCATAGTTTTAATTTGCATTTCCCTAATAAATGATGTTGTTGAGCATCTTTCAGTGTGCTTATTTGCCATCCATATATCTTCTTTGGTGAATTGTTTGTTAAGATATTTTGCTTGTTTTTAAAATGAGGTTGTTTTCTTATGGTTGATTTTTAAAGAATTCTTTGTATATTTTAAGTGCAAGTCCTTTGGCAGATATGTGATGTGTGAACATTTTGTCCCAATCTGTGGCAGTGAGGTCCTGCCTGAGGGCTTAGCCAACCTTCCTCAGATGGGCCCTCTTTTACAAATCTCCCTTCCTGCTCAGACCAGAAAGCCAGGGCTTTGAACTGGTTTGTTCTGGTTCAAATCCCTGCTGAGAATCTGCATTTCTAACAAGTTCCCTGCTGAGAATTTTCATTTTCATCCCAGATATACTGAAACAGAATCTGTATTTAACAAGATCCCTAGGTGATTCTTACCTATAACTTTCTGGGAACTTGTTAGAAATGCAAATTCTCAGCAGGGGTTCAAACTAGAACAAACCAGTTTGAAGCCCTGCAGGAAAGGGAGGGAAGGAAGTCAATGCCAGGGGTGGAAAGAATGGCTTCTGAGAACCTCCACCCCAGGGATGGGAGGACTTTCCATAGCTAGGAAGACTGAAAGGGAAGGAAAGAGTATAAGGAGAGAGCCTAAAATAGGAAAAGTGCCCAAGAAATTCCATAGCTCAATTTGGTGTAAGGGGATTGCTCTCCATGGGAGTTGGCAAGAAAAGTTTTACTTTAAAAAGCTATTAATTGCATATTGCTAAGTGAAAAAAGGCTAAGTGAAAAGGCTACATACAGTATGACTCCAACTATATGCGTTCTGAAAAAAGCAAAACTATAGAGACAGTGTTTAAAGTGTTAAAAAGCAAAGATGTCACCTTAAAGACTAAGGTGTTCCTGACCCAAGCCATGGTGTTTTCAATCACCTCATATGCATGTGAAACCTGGACAATGAATAAGGAAGACTGAAGAAGAATCGATGTGTTTGAATTATGGTGTTGGCGAAGAATGTTGAATATAGCATGGACTGTCAAAAGAACGAACAAATCTGTCTTGAAAGAAGTACATCCAGAATGCTCCTTAGAAGCAAGGATGCCCAGATGTAAATCCATGCACCTATGGTCACCTGATCTTCAACAAGGGCACAAAGTCCATCAAATGGGGAATAGACAGTCTTTTTAACAAATGGTGCTGGCAAAACTGGGTGTCCATCTGCAAAAAGAATGAAACAGGACCCATACCTCACGCCATATACAAAAACTAATTCAAAATGGATCAAAGACCTAAATATAAAGCCAAAAACTACAAAGTTCATAGAAGAAAAAATAGGACCAATGCTACAGGCCCTAATACAGGACATTAACAGGATACAAACTATAACCATCAACACACAAACCTCAGAAGATAAGCTAGATAACTGGGATCTTCTAAAAATCAAACACATATGCTCTTCAAAAGACTTTGCCAAAACAGTAAAAAGAGAACCTACAGGCCGGGAAAAAATTTTTGGACAGTACAAGTCAGACAAAGGTGTAATCTCCATAATCTACAAGAAAATCCAACACCTCTACAACAAAAAGACAAATAATCCTATTAACAAATGGGCAAAGGAAATGAACAGACACTTCACCAAAGAAGACATTCAGGTGGCCAACAGAGACATGAGGAAATGCTCGCGATCACTAGCCATTAGAGAAAAGGAAATTAAAACCACAATGAGATACTATCTCACCCCAGCATTACTGGCACGAATCAAAAACACTGGAAATAACAAATGTTGGAGGGGCTGCGGGGAGATCGGAACTCTTCTGCACTGCTGGTGGGAATGCAAAATGATACAACCACTTTGGAAAATGATATGGTGCTTCCTTAGAAAGCGAAAAATAGAAATACCCTACCATCCAGCAATCCCACTCCTAGGAATATATTCTAGAGAGATAAGAGTCGTCACACAAATAGACTTATGCACACCTATGTTCATAGCAGCATTGTTCACAATAGCAAAAAGACGGAAAAAACCTAGATGCCCATCAAAAGACGAATGGATAAACGAACTCTGGTACATACACAAAATGGAGTACTATGCAATGAGAAAGAACAATGATGAATCTGTGAAGCATCTCATAACATGGATGAAACTGGAGGACATTATGCTGAGTGAAATAAGTCAATCACAAAAGGACAAATATTGTATGAGACCTCTACTGTAATAACCCATGAAAAAGTTTACACACAAAAAGTAACAATCTTTGTTGGTTACCAGGGATGGGAGTGGTCGGGGGGAATAATAAATAGGCAATAGGTAAGTAGAATCTTTGGTGAAGGGTGAGACAGTACACAATACCGGGGAAACCAGCACAACTTGTCCAAGGAAAGGTCATGGAAGCTCCGTAGACACATCCAAACTCCCTGAGGGACTGAATTGCTGGGCGGAGGGCTGTGGGGACCATGGTCTCAGGAAACATCTAACTCAATTGGCATAACACAGTTTTTAAAGATGATGTTCTACATTCTACCTTGGGGAGTAGCGTCTGGGATCTTAAAATCCTTGAGAAGCCATCTAAGATACTCCACTGGTCTCATCCCTTCGGGAGCTAGGGAGAATGAAGAGAACAGGACACAAGGAAAAGATCAGTCCAAAGGACTAATGGTCCACAGCTACCAAGGCCTCTACCAGACTGAGTCCAGTACAGCTAGATGGTGCCTGGCTACCACCACTGACTGCTCTGACCGAGATCACAACAGAGGGTTCTGGACAGAGCTGGAGAAGGATGTAGAACAAAATTCTGGCACATACAAAAAAGACCAGATTTACTGGCCTAAAGGAGACTGAAGAAGCCCCGAGAATATGGCCCCCAGACACCCTTTTACCTTAGTGGTGAAGTCACTTCTGAGGTTCACCATTCAGCCGGGGATTGGACAGCCTCATAAAACAAAATGGGACTAATGAGGCACAGCAGTCCAGGGACACAGGCTAGAAGGCAGAAGGGGACAGGAAAGCTGGTGATAGGGAACCCAAGGTTGAGTAAGGACAGTGTTGATGTGCAGTGAGGTTGTTAACTATTGTCATAGGGCAACGTGTACTAACTGTTCAGTGAGAAACTATTTTGTTTTGTAAACCTTCATACAAAGTGAGAATAGCAGCACAATTGGAAGAGTTTAGTCGATGTCAATGAACTGTGCATGTAGAAATTTTTGAAATGGTGTATCTTTGGCTATGTATATTTTCACCAAGAGAAAAAAAAAAGGTCAAGGAGGGAGAGGGTTGACATACTGTGGGGTTGTTAACCAATGTCATAAAGCAATATGTGTACTACTGTTCTATTAGAAATTATTTGTTCTGTAAACCTTCACCTGAAGTACAATAAAAAAAATTAAAAAAAAAAGAAGGATGGCGAGACTTTGTTTCACATACTTCGGACATTTTATTAGGAAAGACCAGTCCCTGGAGAAGGATATCATGCTTGGTAAAGTAGAGGGTCAGTGAAAAAGAGGAAGACCCTCAATGAGATGGATTGACACAGTGGCTGCAACAATGGGCTCAAGCATAACAATGATTGTGAGGATGGTGCAGGACGGGGCAGTGTTTCGTTCTGTCGTAAATTGGGTCACTATAAGTTAGAACTGACTCCATGGCACCTAACAATAGAGACAGTAAAAAGATCAGTGGTTGCCAGGGGCTCAGGGGGAGGAGGAGGGATGAATAGGTGGAGCACGCTGTAATGGTGGACACGCGACATTAAGAATTTGTCAAAACCCACAGAACTGTGCAACACAAACAGCGAACACTAATGTAAACTAGACTTCAATTAATATATCAATATTGGTTCATCAGTTATAACAAATGTACCACAATAAGGCAAGATGTTAATAATAGAAGAAAGTGTAAACCTAAAAGTGCTTTGAAAAATAAAGTCTATTAATTTCTTTTTAAAAAAAAAGCAGAGTTAAAAAAGAGCAATTTATTCTGCTGGGTGGCCTCTCCCTATAAAGTGAGGGACAAATGCATGGTTAAAACATTTATAAAACTCATAATAAGCTCCTGAGAGTTGGTTTCTTCCAGATGCGGGCGAGACCCAGCAGAACACTTTTCTTTCGTCGAGAGAGAGAGTCAAAATTGCCTTTTTTCTTAGTTCCCAAAAGAAAGATGACAAACTGCTCCTTTCTCCAGAGGGTTTAATGAAGCCTGAGCTACAGAATCTGAAAAATTGCCAGTGGCTCTTGGGCATTAACAGGCAAAGAGAAATGAACTGGGAAGTGGTGTGGGGGGTTAGGCTTTTCAAAAAAGGACAGAAGAATAGTTTTCATTTTGAGCCAACATCTTAAAAAAAAAAAAAAAATAGTTGGAGATTACACACTTTGTTGCGGGGACCTGCCTTGGAGGTTGCTCTGTCAGTTAGTCTGTCCCTCTGTCTGCTGAAAGGAAGCAGTGATGCTTTGCTGCTAGTCTACCCCCCACTTCCCTGGTCCCTCTCTTTGTCCATCCCCTGGGTCCCTACATGAATTCCTGACACTGACTCTTACTCCTCCTAGGAAATGTCCCTGCCTGTTGAGGAGCCTTAGGTACAGCTCATTTTGTCAGGCTGCCCTGCATGGCCACACAGAGACCTCTTGTCTTTGTGCGGGACTTTATTTTGGTCAAGGAGTCCTTGGTGGTACAAATGGTTAAGTGCTGAGCTACTAACCAAAAGATTGGCAGTTCAAATCCACCTGGGGTGCCTTGGAAGAAAGGCCTAGTGATCTGCTTCTGAAAGGTCACAGCCATGAAAACCCCATGGAGCACAGTTCTACTCTGACACACGCCATGAGTTGGAATTATTATTTTTTACTTCGGTCAAAGCATTTTCCTATTCCTTTTGCTAGCTCACTCAGCCTGTAATAGTTCTTCAACGCAGGCTGTGGATTTCACTGTGGGGAAAACTCAGGGGTCATACAGCAAGTCTGAGGGGAGGGGAGGCTAGAGTGCAGTTCTCCCAACCCATGGAGAGATGTTTATGGATTGGACTCAGTCTACAGGCAGACTCGGACTGCCCAGAGGCTTGGACTGCCCAGGAAGTTGGGTCCATCCTCCTTCCCCAGAGACCAGGAGAACGCCCCTCCACCAGAAATGGGTGGTGGGAGGGTGAACACCCCAGTGGCCCAGCCCTTACCCCTGAGTCTAGCACATCCTCCTGGAGAGTTCCACACCCAGGCCTCAGAGTAGCTCATCTTTAAGGTTCCTTCCACCTCCAACTTCCCATGGCTCTTGGCTTAACCAGGCTCTGAGACACCTTGGTTCCTGCCATCAGCACTTCCTTCAAGTTTAAGAATGAAAGGAAGCCATCCTCTGAGCGCCTACGCATTTCTCCCACCCCCAGAGTCTTCTTTGCTGGCTTCTGCTGTTACGACTGTCAGGAGTGGATTTTTTGGGTAATTGTTGCCATGGAGACCCCGTCTTGAGTTATTGTGCAAATGTGTCTCATCTTTCTCCTTATTTGGTGTGTGATATGGATGCCTGTTAAATGTAGAAGTTAAAGCCTCTTCACCATTCTCCTTCATCCTCCAAGGTAGTCTACCTGGGCCAAAGCTTCTTGGCAGCCTGTTCCCCATACCAGTCTCCTCTGAGGCCCCCTGGCCAGTTGCTGCCAATGGAAGGAAAGTCCTGGACAGATGAGGACAAGGAGACCTGCTTTCCACAGGTTATGAGTGGGGTAGCCGAGAGTTGACGACCTTTGGCAGCAACTGACGCCTGCATGGCAGCCCAGACTTTTGGGGCCATCAGCCCCTTGATGGAGCACTGAGCCGGAGCTCCCAGGACATTCCTCCAAGATACAAAGCCTGTCTAAAGGGTGAGGAGCACTCACCCAGATCCCCAACTCTGGCTGGCTTCCAGAACCGTTACCACACACACTGGCCCCTGAGGCAGAATCCGGGTTAGAGGGTTGCTGCATCTCCCCTCAGCCCTTGTCCTCTCACATGGATCAGTTGTCTTAACACTATTTTTATACGTCTCTCTCCTCTCCAAGATCTTGTGCATTTACCCATTGCTTCTGCTACCAAAGACAGGCTTAACTTGCACTCAACGGCTTCCATCAAACCTTCTCTCATCAAACCAGCCCTTCAATAACATAGTTTATAAAGAAAATGTTCTACATTCTGCCTTGGTAAGTAGCATCTGGGGTCTTAAAAGCCTGTGAGCAGCCATCTAAGATAGTCCACTGGTCTCACCCCTTTGGGAGCAAGGGAGAATGAAGAAAACAAGATACAAGGGAAAGATTAGTCCAAAGGACTAATGGACCACAACTACCACGGACTCAACCAGACTGAGTCCAGTACAACTAAAATGGTACCTGACTACCACCACTGACTGCTCTGACAGTGATCACAACAGATGATTCTGGACAGAGCTGGAGAAAAATGTAGAACAAAATTCTAACTCACAAAAAAGGACTACACTTACTGGCCTGACAGGGACTGGAGAAACACCAAGAGTATGGCCCCAGACACCCTTTTAGCTCAATAATGAAGTCACTCCCGTGGTTCACTCTTCAGCCAAAGATTAGACAGGCCAATAAAACAAAAGGAGACTAATGGTGCACAACAGCCCAGGGACAAGGACTAGAAGGCAGGAGTGGACAAGAAAGCTGGTAATAGGGAACCCAAAGTCAAGAAGGGAGAGTGTTGACATGTCGTGGGGTTGTAAACCAATGTCATAAAACAATATGTGTACTAACTGTTTAATGAGAAACTATTTGTTCTGTAAACTTTCATCTGAAGTACAATAAAAAGAGTAGGTGGGCCAAGATGGCAAAGTAGTCAGAAGGCTTCCTATGTCTCTCTTACAACAAAGACCTGAAAAAACAAGTGATTTGATTGTATATGAATATCTAGTAACCCTGAACAAGGCAAAGTGGAGGAATAAGACTGAGTGGCGGGGGGAGAGAGAGATGGTCAGGAAGCAGCAAGGAGTTCCCTGACCTGACCCGGCGGGAGCTGTAGCCCTTCAGCCCAGATCGGTTCAGCTTGCACAGTGAGGCAGGCATACCACTCCACTCGCTCGCTTTGGAGGCAGTTTCCACATCAGGAGAGATCCAGCAGCAGAGATTCTGCTTGGACACTCTGAACCAGTGAAAAGGAGCACCCAAGTGGCTAAAGATAAGTACATGCATGTGGCCTTTCATGGGATTAAAAAAAAAAAAAACCCATTTAGGAAATATCTCTCTCCCATTTACCTCCTCCCTCCCTGCTCTGCACAGGTCTGTCTGGCTTCAGCAATCCATGAGTCCCCTGGGTTGGAAGTAGATACCACAAGGCACCCTGACCCATTCTCCTCGCCTTGGAAAGGGAACAAATTAACAAACAGAGAAAACATAAGCTACTGGCTCCCCTAAGCCAGGAACTCAGGGTTGGTACAGCTCCTTTGCCTAGGCACAGGCATAAAGGGTCCGAAGACTCTGAGTGCCTTCCACCCCTGTATAGACTTGTGTGGACCCATCTCAACAGCGTAAGCCCTCACTACCACAGTACAACAGTGTAAACACCTGAACTCTAACTTCAACTGTTTCAGCTGTGAAGTGGCAGATGTGTGATGCTTGACACTGCTTTGCCTTTTAAGCAGGCGCCTTACCTGTCCGCATCAGGGTTTCAGGACTGGTGGCTCCACCCACACCACCTAGCCACCTGCTAAAGGGGTCCAAGAATAAGTGGTGGCCCCCAGTCCTTACAGCCAACAGAGGAGGGTGCTTATAGTCCGGCTGCAAAGCTCACCTACCTACTTGCTCTAGGCAACAGGGACACGCTTTCCTTTCAGACACTCAGGGGCAGCCGTCAGCCCCCTGCCTTGTTCAACACGTGATCCTCTACTGCAGCCAGATACCTATGTCTACACAAATCACGCTTGCCTCTCTAAGACTGTAGGTAAGGGCCTGCACCACACACTTGGTGACCAACTGCCTGGTCACCTGAGCTGAAAATTTAATGTATTCCTGGACACACATACTTAGTTACACACTTAACTGCCTGGTGACAGGACCTTAGAGCTTCAAAGGCACCAATAATCAAACCAGCGCACATGAACAGCCTATCTGGGCATATCAAAACAAAACAGAACAGGAAGCTAGGACACACTAAACAAATATAAAATAAAATTATAATAACTTATTGATGGCTCGGAGACAACAGTCAATATCAAATCACATAAAGAGGCAGTACATGATGGCTTCACCAAGCTCCCAAAATAATCAGTAATTTTCTGGAGGAAGAGAATTTCTTGGAATTACCAGAGGCAGGATACAAAAGATTAATATACAGAACTCTTCAAGAAATTAGAAAGGAAATTCCTCAAAATGCACAGAAATCCAAAGAACACACAGACAAAGCAGTAGTGGAACTTTAAAAAGTTATTCAAGAGCATAATGACCAATTTAATAGTCTGCAAGAATCCAGAGACAGACAGCAATCAAAAATCCAGAAGATTAACAATAAAACTTCAGAATTAGACAACTCAATAGAAAGTTATAGGAGCAGAACTGAGGCAATAGAAGTCAGAATAGTGACGCTGAAGATAAAGCACTTGACACCAACTTATCTGAGGAAAAATCAGATTAACGAATTAAAAAGAATGAGGAAACTCTAAGAGTTATGTGGGACTCTATCAAGAGAAATAACCTACGAGTGATTGGAGTACCAGAACGGGGGGGGATAACAGAAAATACAGAGAGAATTGTTGATGATTTATTGACAGATAACTTCCCTGATATCATGAAAGATGACAAGATATCTATCCAAGATGCTCATCGAACCCCCATAAGGTGGATCCCAAAAGGAAGTCACCAAGACATATCATAATCAAACTTGCCAAAACCAAAGAGAAAGAATTTTAAGAGTGGCTAGGGATAAAAGAAGAGTCATCTACAAAGGATAGTCAGTTAGAATAAGCTCAGGCTATGCAGCAGAAACCATGCAGGCAAGAAGGCAATGGGATGACAAATATATAGCCATGAAGGAAAAAAATTGCCTGCCAAGAATTATATATCCAGCAAATGTCTCTCTAATATGATGGCGAAATTAGGGCATTTCCAGATGAACAGAAGTTTAGGGAATTTGCAAAAACCAAACCAAAATTACAAGAAACAATAAAGGGAGTCCTCTGGTTAGATAATCAATAACATCAGAAAACAATGCAAGACTAGAACACAGGACAGAGCAACCAGATATTGACTCAGATAGGGAAGTCACAAAAATACATCAAAGCTAAAACATTGAAAATAGGGAAACAGAGATATGAATGTGTAAAAACTGACAACGTTAAAACAAAAAAGAGGGACTTAAAAAATTTAGACATAGATTTTTCATATGGAGGGGAAGTCAAGGCGATATAAAGAAATAAAAAACTGGTGTAAACTTAGAGCAACAGGGGTAAATATTAAGATAACCACAAAGGAAACTAACAATCCTACACATCAAAAAAAAAAAAAACCTCAGCAAACACAAAATCAACAACAATGAAAAAGATGAAAAGAAAATACATACAGGAAAATTACTCAGCACAGAAAATTAAGGGGATAAAAGAAACTGTGAACAACACACAAAAAAGACATCAAAATGTCAGCACTAAACTCATACCTATCAATAATTACGCTGAATGCAAATGGACTAAATGCACCAATAAAGAGACAGAGAGTGGCAGATTGGATAAAAACATGATCTGTCCATATGCTGCCTACAAGAGACATACCTTAGACTTAAAGACACAAGCAAGCTAAAACTCAAAGGATGGAAAAAGTATATCAAGCAAACAACACTCAAAAAAAAAAAAGCAGGAGTGGCAATATTAACCACTGACAAAATAAACTTTAAAGTAAAATCCACCACAAAGGATAAGAAGGACACTATATAATGACTAAAAGGTCAATACACCAGGGCTCCAAAATACATAAACTCTAACAGCACTGAAAAGAGAGATAGACAGCTCCACAATAGTAGTAGGAGACTTCCAACACACTACTTTCGGTGAAGGACAGAACATCCAGAAAGAAGCTCAACAAAGACACGGAAGAACTAAATGCTACAATCAACCAACTTGATCCCATAGACATATACCGAACACTCTACCCAATAGCAGCCAAGTACACTTTCTTTTCCAGTGCACATGGAACATTCTCCAGAATGGACCACATATTAGGCCATAAAGCAAGGCTTAACAAAACCCAAAACATAGTAATATTACAAAGCATCTTTTCTGACTATAAACCCATAAAAGTAGAAATCAACAACACAAAAAGGAAGGAAAAGAAAATCAAACACATGGAAACTGAACAACACCTTGCTCAAAAACTACTGGGTTATAGAGGAAATTAAGGACAGAATAAAGAAATTCATAGAATCAAACGAGAATGAAAACACATCCTACCAGAACCTTTGGGACCCAGCAAAAGCAGTGCTCAGAGGTCAGCTTATAGCAATGAATGCACACATCCAAAAAGAAGAAAGGGTCATAATCAAAACATTAACCCTACAACTGGAACAGGTAGAAAGAGAGCAGCAAAAGAAGCCCTCAGGCACCAGAAGAAAGGAAATAATAAGAATTAGAGCAGAATAAAATGAAATAGAGAATAGAAAAACAACTGAAAGAGTTAACAAGACCAAAAGCTTTTTCTTTGAAAAGATTAACAAAATTGATAAACCACTGGCCAAACTGACAAAGGGAAACAGGAGAGGATGCAGATAACCCATGTAAGAAATGAGAGGGGTGATATCACAACAGATCCAACTGAAATTAAAAGAACTATATCAGAATACTATGAAAAACTGTACTCTAACAAATTTGAAAACCTAGAGGAAATGGACAAATTTCTAGAAACTCACTACCTACCTAAACTAATACAAACAGAGATAGAACAATTAAATAAACCATTAACTAAAGAAGAGATTGAAAAGGTTATTAAAAAACTCCCAACAGAAAAAAGCCTGGCCTGGATGGCTTCACTGGAGAATTCTACAAAACTTTCAGAGAAGAGTTAACACCACTTCTACTAAAGGTATTTCAGAGCATACAAAAGGATGGAATACTCCCAAACTCATTCTATGAAGCCGGCATAACCCTGATACCAAAACCAGGTAAAGACACCACAAAAAAAGAAAATTACAGACCAATATACTTCATGAACATTGACACAAAAATCCTCAAAAATTCTAGCTAATAGAATTCAGCAACATATCCAAAAAATAACTCACCATTATCAAGTGGGATTTATACCAGTTATGCAGGGATGGTTCAACATTAGAAAAACAATCAAAGTAATCTGTCACATAAATAAAAGAAAAGATAAGAACCACATGATCTTATCAATCCATGCAGAAAAGGCATTTGACAAAGTCCAAAACCCGTTAATGATAAAAACTCTCAACAAAATAGGAATAGAAGGGAAATTCCTCAACATAATTAAGGGCATTTATACAAAGCCAACAGCCAACATCATCCTAAATGGAGAGACTTTGAAAGCATTCCTCTTGAGAGTGGGAACCAGACAAGGATGCCCTCTATCACCACTCTTATTCAACATTGTGCTGGAGGTCCTAGCCAGAGCAATTAGGCTAGACAAAGAAATAAAGGCATCCAAATTGGTAGGGAAGAAGTCAAAGTATCTCTATTTGCAGATGATATGATCTTATACACAGAAAACCCCAAAGTATCCATAAGAAAACTACTGAAACTAATAGAAGATTTCAGCAAAGTTTCAGGATACAAGATAAACATACAAAAATTGGCTGCATTCCTTTACACCAACAAAGAGAACCTCGAAGAGGAAATTACCAAATCAATACCATTTACAATAGCCCCCAAGAAGATAAAATACATAGGAATAAATCTAACCAGAGACATAAAAGATCTATACAATGAAAACTACAAGACACTACTGCAAGTAACCAAAAGAGACCTGCATAAGTAGAAAAACGTACCGTGCTCATGGATAGGTAGACTCAACATAGTGAAAATGTCAATTCTACCCAAAGCGATCTACAGGTACAATGCAATCCCGATCCAAATTCAACCGGCATTTTTTTAATGAGATGGAGAAACAAATCACCAACTTCGTATGGAAAGGGAAGAGGCCCTGGATAAGTAAAGCATTACTCAAGAAGAAGGACAAAGTGGGAGGCCTCAAACTACCTGATTATAGAACCTATTATACCACCATGGTAGTCAAAACAGCCTGGTATTGTTACAACAACAGATACATAGACCAATGGAAGAGAATTGAGAATCCAGACATAAATTCATCCACCTATGAGCAGCTGATATTTGACAAAGGCCCAAAGTCCGTTAACTGGGAAAATACAGTCTCTTTAACAAATGGTGCTGGCAAAACAGGATATCCATCTGCAAAAAACTGAAATAAGACCCACACCTCACACCATGCACAAAAACTAACTCAAAATGGATCAAAGACTTAAATATAAAATCAAAAACGATAAAGACTGTGGAAGAAAAAATAGGGACAATCCTAGGAGCCCCAATACATGGCATACACAGAATATGAAGAGAAACTAGATAACTGGGAGCTCCTAAAACTCAAACACTTATGCTCATCAAAAGACTTCACCAGAAGAGTCAAAAGACAACCTATAGACTGGGAAAAAATTTTTGGCTATGACAAGTCCAATCAGCATCTAATCTTTAAAATCTACTGCAAAACCTCAACAACAAAAAGACAAACGACCCAATTAAGAAATGGGCAAAGGATATGAACAGGTACTTTGCCAAAGAAGATATTCAGGCGGCTAACAGACAGGTAAAGAAATGCTCATGGTCATTAGCCATTAGAGAAAGGCAGATCAAAACTACAATGAGATATCATCTCACTCCAACAAGGCTAGCATTAATCCAAAAAACACAAAATAATAAATGTTGGAGAGGTTGCAGAGAGACTGGAACACTTATACACTGTTGGTGGGAATATAAAATGGTACAACCACTTTGGAAATTGATTTGGTGCTTCCTTAAAAAGCTAGGAATAGAAGTACCATATGATCCAGCTATACTGCTCCTTGAAATATATCCTAGAAAATAAGAGCCGTCACACAAATAGATATATGCAAACTCAGGTTCACTGCAGCACTGTTCACAATAGCAAACAAATGGAAACAACGTAGATGCACATCCATGGACAAATGGATAAACAAACTATGGTATATCCACACAATGGAATACTACACAATGATAAAGAACAATGATGAAACCGTGAAACATAACATGGAGGAAGATGAAGGTCATTACGCTGAGTGAATTTAGTCAGTCACAGAAGGACAAATACTGTATAAGACCACTATTATAAGAACTCAAGAAAAGGTTTAAACACAGAAGAAAACATTCTTCGATGATTATGAGGGTGGGGAGGGAGGGTGAGGGTTATTCACTAACTAGATGGTAGGTAAGAATTATCTTAGGTGAAGGGAAGGACAGCACACACTACAGGGGAAGTCAGCACAACTGGACTAAACCAAAGCTAAGAAGTTTCCTGAATACAATCAAACACTTTGAGGGACAGAGTAGCAGGGGCAGGGGTCTGGGGACCATGCTTTCAGGGGACATCTAGGTCAACTGGCATAACAAAGCTTATTAAGAAAATGTTCTGCATGCTACTTTGGTAAGTGGCATCTGGGGTCTTAAAAGCTTGCAAGCCGCCATCTAAGATGCATCAATTGGTCCCAACCACTTAGAACAAAGAAGAATGAAGAACACCAAAGACACAAGGAAAGTATTAGCCCAAGAGACAGAAAGGGCCACATAAAAAAGAGACTTCATCAGCCTGAGACAAGAAGAACTAGTTGGCCCAAAAAGAAACCCTGTGCCCTCCCTCCAACCTCTGGCAACCACTAGTCTACTTTCTGTCTCTATATGTTTGCCTATTGTGGACATTTTGTATAAATGGAATCATGAAATATGTGACATTTTGTGTCTGGCTTCTTTCACTTATTATAATGTTTTCAAGTTCATCTATGTTGTACCATGTATCAGTAAAAATCCCCAAATCTGTTGCCATCAAGTCGATTCCAACTCATAGTGACCCTATAGGACAGAGTAGAACTAGTCAAAGGGCTTCCAAGCAGTGGCTGATGGATTTGAACTGCTGACCTTTTGGTTAGCAGACGGGCTCTTAACCACTGCACCACCAGGGCTCCATGTATCAGTACTTTGTTCCTTTTTATGGCCAAATAATATTCCATTGTATAGATATGTCATAGTTTATTATTCCATTCATCAGCTAATAGTCATTTGGATTGTTTCCACATTTTGGCTATTATGCATAATGCTGCTATGAACATCTCTGTATAAGCTTTTGTGTGAATTAAAGCTTTTCATTCTCTTGGGCACATATCAAGGAGTGGAATTGCTGAGTCATATTGTAAGTGTGTGTTTACCTTTTGGAGGAACTGCCAACTTTTCCACAGTGATTGCACCATTTTTCATCTTCACCAGCAATGTGTGAGAGTTTCATTTTCTCTACATCTTTGGCGACACTTTTAGTATCTTTTTTTAAAAAAATGATTTATTTTATTTTTCACTGTTGTTGATAGTATCTTTTTTATTATAGCCATCCTAGGGAATGTGAAGTGTTATCTCATTATGGTTTTGATCTACATTTCCTTGATGGCTAAATTATATTGAGCATCTTTTCGTCTGCTTATTGGCCATTTACATATCTCTTTGGAGAAATGTCTAATCAAATCTTTTTCCCATATTTCAATTGTGTTATTTGTCTTTTTACTGTTGAGTTGTAAGAGTTCTTTATATATTGTGGATTTAAAAAAAAAAAAAAACCAGTTGCCTTTGAGTCAATTCCGACTTATAGCGACCCTATATGACAGAGTAGAACTGCCCCATAGGGTTTCCCAAGGAGCGGCTGGTGGATTTGAACTGCTGACCTTTAGGTTAGCAGCTGAGCTCCTAACCATTCCACCACCAGGGCTCCATATTGTGGATACTAGACCCTTATCCCCCGAGTGGTGTAAATGGTTAACACACTCAGCTTCAAACCAAAAGGTTGGAGGTTCAAGTCCACCCAGAGGCACCTTGCAAGAAAGGCCTGATGATCTATTTCTGAAAAATCAGCTGTTGAAGACCCTGTGGAGCACAGTTGTACTCTGACACACATGACCATAGACTTATTAAAGATTTAGTCATGAGAGACAATTAGGGAAAAGAAATAAAAAGATAAAATGTAATTCTCGTGAGGCTGTCTGTCCTAGATGAGTAGATGAAATTTGAAAAGGTATATGTCTATATTTAATGCTTTCAAAATTAAGGTTGAAAGTAACAGCTATTTTAGACCCCATTTTCTTCATACAGGTTAAACATAGGTTTTGGAGTCAGACAGGACTGAATTCAAATCCTAGCTCTGCTTCTTACTAGCTTGGGACCTAGGACAAGTTACATAATCTCTCTGTGCTTCAGTTTCCTCATCTGTAAAATGGGGTAATGATAATATCTACCTCATAAAGTTATTGTGAGAATTGAGTGTGAAATGCTGATCATAGTGCCTGGAAGTGCAATTGACAGTACTTGTAATAATAATTATTTTTATAATGTTCCACAAAAATACCCTAATGATTCTTGAATAGTGTTAAACTAAAGGCAATTTTCTATTTTTTTTTTAGAATTGAAAGAAATTCTATTCTAGCATTTTGGAATAAAAATTTATGTAAAAATGAATCTATTCATTTTATTGCTATATAAGCAAAATGTTATTTATGTATTCAACAGTATTTATTAAATGCCTAGTAAACATCAGGCACAGGGATGACAGTGATGGCAGGTTGTGGTTCCTGCCCTCAAGAAGCTGGCAGTCTAGGAGACCGACGAGTCAAGGTGATTGTACGCAATGTAACAAGGGCTATGACAGAAGAAGGCACCCGGAGTATGTGATCGAACTATGGCTTCCACAAGTTCCTCTTCTTAGTTTAACCCCCTTCTCCTTTGGTTCCAAGGCCACAAAATTGGTCCTTTGTTTAAAAAATTATATGAATTAAGCCATGGAATTTTTTGAAGTTCTAAAGACTGAAATGAAAGCACCCTGAGTTATGGAGGACACTAGAAATAGTATTTCCTACGGAGTGAAGCCTTCCTACCAGCATAGTCAACTCCAGGGTTTTCGACCTGAATGAGGTTACAGATTTCTACCTGAAGTTCTTTGGTATATTTTTTCTTTGCTATCCACCTTTCTTTTCTCTCTCTCTTTCCTTCCTCCACCACTTATCTTCTAATTCCCAAAGGAAGAGTGCTTTATGGATTCTAAGGGTGATTTATAGGTAAAGGCAGAAAATGATTTTTTTTTTTTTTACCTACAAGTTCCATACAAAAAAAAAATGAGTATAAACTTTAATGGAAGTTATTGAAAGTGCATATAATTTTCATTCCATTGCATTTTTCCAGAAATCACAATCATAATCCTCTGACAACCTTTGAAGATTTGTATCTTTTTAAATTGCCAGCATTAGAATATTTGTAAGTATTACAACAATCTCATGGGTCATGAGATGATTTCAATCTTTCGTTTTTACTTTCATCAAAATTAAGTATTTTGCATTTAGGCTAAAAGGTCATCATTTTAATTTGCTGCTTGAAAAAAGTTATTGGCAAAGAAAAGGATTAAGAAAGGAGATATACTGAGCAAGACAGCAACAGGGGAAGACAGCAGTGTCAAAGAACACATATGGACATGGCATATGCAGATAAATGTAAAAATACCATTTATTTTCAAAAAAGCAAAGAGATTAAGGTGTGCATTATAAACAAGAACAAGGAATCAGGAAAGGAATCAGGACTGAGAAGTGGGATGATGGTTAAAGACTACAGGTTCTACTGTTCTGTGCCAACATCATTAATTTGATGATGCAAAGAAACTTAAATTTCTTTCATAAGAGCTTTCTGGAACTGTCTTCTATGGCAAATAAACTCAAGCTAGCTTGTTTTACAGAGAAGCCAAAATGGAAGTAATTCCTGTCCTTAAGTATCTTTTTAAGTACAGAATTTTTGTATTTGGGTTCATATCATGAACGTTTGGGCTTTCTCCTTCAGAGATTTGGGAACAACACAAGTGTCACTTACAACAGTTGAGAATATCCTCAGAATGATGCTCAAGTTGGAAAAACTGTAAGTAATGTTTTTCTTAGATTTATTTTCACTTAGTTTTTTTTAAAGGTTTTATTATTTTAAAGTCAGTTTATTGAGGTCTAATTACATATAATCAAATTCACCCTTTTTAAGTGTGCATTTCAATGAGTTTTGACAAATGTATGCAGTTATGTAACCAGCACTCAAGATTAGAATATTTCTGTCACCCCAAGAAGGCCCCTTGTGCCCCTTTGCCATCAATGCTTTCCTCCTACCACCAGCCCCGGCAAGCACCTATCTCGTTCTTGTCCCTTTTGTTTTGCCTTTTCCAGAAAGTCTTATAAATGAAATCATATTATATGTAACCTTTAATGTTTGGCTTCTTTCACTTAGCATAATCCTTTTGAGATTTGTTCATGTCATTGCATCTATCAGCAGTTCATTCCTTTTTATTGCTGAGTAGTATTCCAGTTGTGTGGATATACCACAGTTTGTTTATCCATTCATCAGTTGATGGACAGTTGGGTTGTTTCCACCTTTTGCTATTGTGAATAAAGCTGCTGAAATACTCACAGATCTTTGTGTAAACATTTGTTTTCATTTCTTTGAGGTAAGTACCTAGGAGAGGGATAGCTGTATCACATGCTAAGTTCATATTTAACTTTATAAGGAACTGCTAAACTGTTTTCCGAAGTGGCTGACCATTTTGCATTCCCACCAGCAGTATATGAGAGTTGCTATTGCTCCATATTTTACATGATATTTATATTTCAGTGTTTTAAAAAAAATTTTGCCTTTTCTATACATTTACAAATAATTTTTTTTAAAAAGTAGAGGCAGCTGAGTACAAATATATCAATATTATTAATACCTATAAAATAGTAGGTGTGTAACAGTATCTCATTGTGGTTTTAATTTGCATTTCTCTAATAGCTGATGATATTGAGTGTCTACTTATGTGCTTACTCGCCATTCGTATCTTCTTTAATGAAGTGTCTGTTCAAAACTGTTGCCATTTTTTATTGGATGTTTTTCTTCTGATTACTGAATTGTAAGAGTGCTTTATATATTCTGGATACATATCCTTTCTCTCAAATATGTATTTTGTAAATATTTTCTCCCAGGCTGTGGCTTGTGTTTTCACTCTCCTGAAAGTGTCTTTTGAAGAGCAGAAGTTTTCAATTTTGACGAGCTCTAATTCAGGAATTTTTTTTTTTTTTGTATATGGCTTGTGCTTCTTTTGTGTCTTATCAGAGAAACATTTGTATAACCCAAAGTCACAAAGATTTCTCCTGCGTTTTTTTCCCAGAAGTTGTATAGTTGTGTAATTCTTCCAATTAGGTCTATGATCCATTTTGAGTTAATTTTCATATATGGTGTGAGGTAAAGGTCGAGTTTATGTATTTATTTTATTTATTTATTTATTTTCAGTTAAAAAAATGTATTTGTAAGGCCCTGCTATGAAAGCTTATTACATAGTTTACTGAAGCTTAAATTGTGCCATTCCCGCTCCACATATAGCAGGCTAAAGAGAAGTTTGCTATTACGCTAAAGCTAGTTGAGGGGATTGCGTGAGATGAGTATAGCAAGAGGCCCTGCATTTAGCAATCTGCTCCAGCCAATTTTGTCAGGTCACCTCCTTGACTCTTCTCACCACCTCAGATCCTACGGTCACTGCTCTGGCCTCATCTTCCTCAGCCTCCCGCAGCATCGGCCGCAGTTGATCCCTCACTTGTCAGCGAGATGCCATCCTCTCCAGATATTCAAAGTCCTCATCCTCAGACCAGCTTTCTCCCTTAGTTTATACACGGAAGTAGGGTTCTGTCTTCTCTTTTCATGACCATCGGTGGATGATGAAAAGTACTGTCATTCTCTGTAGCCATGTGCCACCAAGACCATAAAGAGATGAGAGCAACTGCCATCTTGAGTTCACTACTGGAATTTCTTAGTAGTTTAGGTTGAGAGGAGATGCTTCTGAATTAAACTACAGATCAGTGTCACCCAATTCTAATCCCTATCCCCTTTATTCTAGGTATACCACACCCACTGCCATCCTTACCCTTCTCTTCGGCACCTCTATCCTCCCTTGTGTTTATTTACCATATTCAATAGCAGCAATTGACCACTTGGTCCCCACCCAAGTGGCCAAGCCATATGCCCCAAGAACTCCTTCATGGAACTGGACTGCAGGTCTAACTGCTTCCATGAACTACTCCTCCCCTTGCCATGAGGCCAGAAGAACTGGATGGTAATTGGCTACCATTACTGAACATTTGGATCAAGGAATCAGTAGGTGAATCATGATCAAAAGGGGAAAAATGTGGAATAGAATTTCAAATTCTTACAGAATGCAAACTTGACCTACTGAGACTGGAGGAACCCCTCAATCTATTACTCTGAGAACATCTTCAAACCATGAACCTAAATTATTCGCTGAAGTTATCTTTAAGCTAAATAACAGTTTGGCTATGTCAGTAAAGAATGTTCACCTTGAGCATTGCACTCTTTTAAAGAATTATCTATATGTGATCAAATTGACAACAGTAACTATAAAGCATAGATGAGAAGCTTAGGGAGTGGTGAATCTAAGTCGATGGCAGTGAAACAATATGGGTAGAGGTTGCAAAACTGGTGGCACAACTTGAAGAATGTAACCAATGTTATTGAATTGTACATGCAGAAATTGTTGAATGGGTGGAATTTCTGCTATATATATTTTCACCAACATTTAAAACAAGTTTAATAAAAGAAATCCTTTCTTGCACAGCCCTGTGGCCTTGGCCTGCTTCTATCTACTTAAGTAACCCCTTTAACATTAGTTTAATTCTCCCTGTTTCCATTTACAGGATCTTACCTAGTCATATGGCATGCTGCCTGTGCCAGTTTAAAAGTACCATTGAAGCTGTCTGCAAGACAGTCAAGCTGCATTGTGACAGTGAATGTCTGAGAAACGCCACACGTTGCAGTGAGTCTGAAATGCTTCATGATGAATTTTAAACTAGCAGTGTGAATGCTTTATTTTTACTGGTTGATTCATTCAGAGTTCCACTGTAAGTAGCTGGAAGAAGTACTCCCTTGCTGAAAGTCAGATTCTCAGTTTCGTGAGTCAGTTAATAATGGAACTGATCCACATGCATAAAGGAACAAGGGAAAGGAATGGAAAGCGTAAAGGAATTACCTTAATGGGCCATATACTGTGTACCATGCTCTGTGCTTGGGTTTTACCCCAAAATGATAACTTACTCGTACAACGTGTTGTATGTAGTTTGTAAACTGATTTCATATGTATTATGTCTCAAGTACCCCTTGCCTTAGGACAGGTATAGATCCGTCTCTTTTTGTCTTTGTAATTTCATAAAAGAGTATAAGTGATAATGCTTTATAAATGTTTTATTTGAAGCCTCAGAGATTCTGGTTCCATAGCCAGAAGCTGCTACCCGGGTCTTCTAACAGATGAGGGGGCTCATCCATTCTTATACTGTCCAACTATGAATTTGCTCTGAATCTCAAGCTTTTCTACTCCCAAAACAAAAAAGCAGGTGCTTTTAAGTTTTTTTTTTTTCTTCTATATGTCAGTTTATTGGTGTGGTTTCCAAAAGGTGATTACCTTCACATCCAGAGAGCCTGAATATGGGTCTCTAAGACTGATCTGCAACAAATAATAAATAATAACACTTTGCTGTTTTGTTAGGTACTGTCGAGTCGGTTCTGACTCATAGCAACCCTATGTACAACAGAACGAAACACTCCCTGGTCCTACACAATCCCCACAATCATTGCAGTATTTGAGCCCATTGCTGCATCCATTGTGTCAATCCATCTCATCGAGGGTCTTCCTCTTTTTTGCTGACCTTCTGCTTTACCAAGTATGATGTCCTTCTTCAAGGACTGGTCCCTCCTGATAACATATCCAAAGTATGTGAGACGAAGTCTTGCAGTCCTCCCTTCTAAGGATCATTCTGGCTGTACTTCTTCCAAGACAGATTTGTTCTTTCTTCCATATATTCATTTGTATATTCAGTATTCAATTGTATATTCAATATCCGTCACCTATACCATAATTCAAAGGCATCGATTCTTCTTCGGTCTTCCTTATTCATTGTCCAGCTTTTGCATGCATATGAGGTGATTGAAAACACTGTGGCTTGGGTCAGGTGCACCTTAGTCCTCAAGGTGACATTTTTGCTTTTTAACACTTTAAAGAGGTCTCTTGCAGCAGATTTGCCAAATGCAATGCATCGTTTGATTTCTTGACTGCTGCTTCCATGGGTGTTGGTTGTGGATCCAAGTAAAATGAAGTCCTTGACAATTTCAATCTTTTGTCTCTTAATCATGATGTTGCTTATTGTTCCAGTTGTGAGGATTCTGGTTTTCTTATCTTGAGGTGTAATCCATACTGAAGGCTGTGGTCTTTGATCTTCATCAGTAAGGGCCTCAAATCCTCTTCACTTCCAGCAAGCAAGGTCGTGTCATCTCCATATCGCAGGCTGTTAATGCGTCTTCCACCAATCCTGGTGCTGCATTCTTCTCCATATAGTCCAGCTCCTCCGATTATTTGCTTGCATACGGATTGAATAAGTCTGCTGAAAGGATGCAACCCTGATGCACACCTTTCCTGATTTTAAACCATGCAGTAATCCCCTTGTTCTGTTTGAACAACTGCCTTTTGGTCTATGTACAGGTTCTGCATGAGCACAATTAAGTGCTGTCAGTTTGTCTTACTGTGGTGGCTTGTGTGTTACTGTGATTCTGGAAGCTATGCCACCAGTATTTCAAATACCAACAGGGTCACCCATAGTGGACAGGTTTCAGAGGAGCTTCCAGACTAAGAAACACTGGGAAGAAAGACCTGGCCATCTACTTCTGAAAAAACTGGCCAGTGAAAACCTTATGGCTAGCAGAAGATTGTCTGATATAGTGCCAGAAGACAATCTCCTCAGGATGGAAGGCACTTAAAATATGACTGAGGAAGAGCTACCTCCTCAAAGTAGAGTCAACCTTAATGACATGGTTGGAGTAAACCTTTTGGGACCTTCATTTGCTGATGTGGCATGACTCAAAATGAGAAGAAAAAGCTGCAAACACCCATTAATAATCAGAACGTGGAATGTATGAAGTATGAATCAAAGAAAATTGAAAGTTGTCAAAAATTAAATGGAACATTTAAAGATTGATACCGTAGGCATTGGTAACCTGAAACGGACTGGTATTGGCCATTTTGAATTGCACAAAAATATGGTCTACTATGCAAGGAATGACAAGTTGAAGAGAAACGGTGTCGCATTCATTGTCAACATGAACATTTCAAGATCTATCCTGAAATACACGCTGTCAGTGATAGGATAATATCCATACACAATAAGGAAGACCAGTTAACACAACCGCTATTCAAATTTACGCACCAACCACTAATGCCAAAGATGAAGATTTTTACCAACTTCTGCAGTCTGAAATGGATAAAACATACAATCAAGATGCATTGGTAATTACTGGTGATTGGAATTCGAAAGTTGGAAACAAAGGATTAGTAATTGGAAAATATGGCCTTGGTGATAGAAATGACACCAGAGATCGCATGATAGAATTTTTCAAGACCAACAACTTATTCATTGGAAATACCTTTTTTCAGCAATGTAAGTGGTAACTATACATGTGGAGCTTGCCAGATGGAATACATAGGAATCAAATTGACTACACCTGTGGAAAGAGCTGAGGGAGAAGTTCAATATCATCAGTCAGAACAAGGCCAGGGGCCAACTGTGGAACAGATCTTCAATTGCTCATACTCAAGTCCAGGCTGAAGCTGAAGAAAATTAAAACAAGTCCACAGGAGCCAGAGTAGAACCTTGAGTAAATCCCACCTAAATTTAGAGACCATCTCCAGAATAGTTTTGACGCGTTGAACACTAATAACCAAAGACCAGATAAGTTGTGGGATGACATCAAGGACAATATACATGAAGCAAGTGAAGAAGTCATTAAAAACACAGAAAAGAAAAGAAAAAAGACACTATGCCACTTACATAAAAACAGTATTGCTTGTTTTTCGGAACATTTCTATTATTTCTTCTTCCCCAGAGGTGGGCAGAACAGGCATTGTTAATCTCCTTTTACAGATGAAGAAAAACAAGATTAGAGGTGTTAGTGCTGTAGCCTGGTGCCCAGCTCTCCTGATCCCAATTCTGAGCTCTCCACAAGCCCATACTCCTCCTTTCCCATGATCTTCTACTCCTCCTTAGACTCTCACTGCCACCAAAAATACTTTCCATTCTTCTGGAAAAGAAACACAAAAAACTGCGCAGTGGTACATTTGACCTTCATGCAGTTGGAAGCTTTGAGTAGTTCCTCAAGTAATGCTGGAAATAAAATGACAGTAAAGTAGGCATCTGACAAAAGTTGCTTTTTCCCTTTTGCAGTGTAGGACTTCAAGTAACATTTATCTAGAAATTGCTATTATCCTATAGATTTCTTGAACATTCCAGATAGGCATGCAGCATGTCAAATTAAAAATCTCTTAACCCACTGGATGGTGCCCAGCTACCATTTCTGAACATTTTGATCAAAGATTTGATAGAAGAATCCTGATCAAAAAGAGGAAAATGCAGAACAGAATTTCAACTCTCATGGACTGCACACTTTCTGGAGCCATTGAGGCTGGCTAAACCCCATGAAACTATTGCCCTGAGATAATCTTTAAACCTTAAACAAACAAACAAAAAAATGCCCTGAAGTCTTCTTTAGAACAAACAATAGTTTAGCTTAACTAGTAAAGAACATCTACCATGAGCAATGTGCTTTTTTAAGAACTATATACAAGAGATCAAAAGATCAAATTGACAACAGCAATTTGGAAGATTAGATAGGAGATTTAGGAAGCAGTGAGTTCATGTTAATAGGGGAGGAACAATTCAGAAAAGGAGGGTGAGAATGGTTGCACAACTTGAAGAATATAATCAATGTCACCGAATTGCTCGCGTAGAAATTGTTGAATTGGTATTTGTTCTGCTATGTATATTCTCAAGAACAACAAAATAAAATGAAAATTTTTTAAGTGTCTTAGCAGAACCCAAGGGGAGAAAAATTCCTTAACCTACTAAACCCAGATATCTGCCCAATTTCAAGAAAAGAACCAGGGTGGACATAGTAGACACATTTTGTATAGAGCCTTCTGTTATGGGGGCTAGGATATATGGCAGGAGGGACCAAGGGAAAGAGTTGGGTAGGTGGGTGGAAAAGGGTGTGTCCAGATGAGCAGCTATGAGCTATGAGCTATATAATGAGCTCCACTTGAGCAGTTGTGCCCCTACTCCCCTCAGAGGTCTGTCTTTCAAAGTAGGCATGTGTGATGTCAACAAGAATGTGAACACACAGAAGAGGTGGAGAGAGGAAGCTTCACTCTCTCTCTGCATCTGAGGCAGGACAGTATGTGGCATATGAATGTGAGGAGAAATGGCAGATGGGTCTACCTGAGTAGGGGAATCTTTGTCTTCCAGCCTTGGGTTTATTAAGTACTGGGCAATTGGCACTTGGGGACCAATGGAATAATCCTAAGTATAACCTGTTGCTGTCGAGTCTATTCTGACTCATAGTGACTCTATAAGACAAAGTAGAGCTGCCCCACAGTGTTTACAAGGCTGTATATCTTTACAGAAGCAGACTACCACATCTTTCTCCTGTGGAGTGGCTGGTGGGTTTGAACTGCTGACCTTTTGGTTAGCAGCTGAATGCTTAACCACTGTGTCACCAGGGCTCCATAATCTAAATATACTTACTATGTTTCACACTATGGAATGTTCTCAGTAGGTAGCCACTTTTTCAAAAGAACCAGGGTGGACAGAGTGGACACATTCATAGTGGAACATTGTTGTTACTAGTCATAAACTTCAGTTTGGGTTTATTTTTCCACTCTCTAAATGGCACTCAAATCTTTGTTGACTCCTAATGTATTTGACTGGGATATATGGCTGTGGATTGACAAAAAGCTGTCCCATCAGTCTTTCATTGTCAAACGTAGTCTCTTCTTTTTTGGCAGGTGAAGAAGCATCTCTAGGGGCTGCAGAAGGATCATTTATGAAGGCATTACAAGCCCGGAAGAAGAACACCAGTACTGAGCTGACTACTGAGCCAGAAAAAGCATCCTCAGACAAAAGTGGTGTCAATCTGTCAACTGTCCTGAATGAGCCACTAGACTTTAATGATGAGAATGATGTTATTAGTGCACTGAATTACATATTGCCTTATTTCTCAGAGGGAAATCGAGGAGACATAAAATTGACATTATTACCATTCATTAAACTGCTTTTTTCAAATGTACAAGGCCCTGAGTTATTTGTAGAACAACCCAGGGAATCCCTCTCTTAAGCCTGAAAACAACGCAACTTACAAAAGTAAATTGAGGAAACTCTGTTTTCTGGAGAATTTTTAGATGTAGAAATTCAAGAAAAAATTAATGAGGTAAAAAGAAAGAAAAAACTGCCATGCTTATGCATCCCAAATTTTCAGGTGCCAAATTTAAATGCCAAATCTTTCAAAAGAAATTGGAAACTGCTCACCCCTGGGAAGACCACCTGGCAAAGATCCAGAGAACAAGTGTCGGGGAAAAGGCTGCAAATGGTGAACAGAGTCATGAAGAGGCCAACGGGCATGAAGAAAAGGCACTTCAAAGAAATGGAAGATCAGAGCATCAAGAGGAAACAAGGGACCAAGCCATTTATGGAAAACACCCTCAAAGCAAGAAGGCCCAGGGGGCCAGCCCCAAGGGAGCTGGAACAACTTCACAAAGTGCGGAGGCCAAGGAAGTTAGGGAAAATCTCTTTCCACACAGAGCCTTCATTCATCAAGGAACATAAGGCAGCAGTCTCTTCTTTCCTGAAACAATACTCAGTACACAGGCCTTCACCTCCCCTCCTTCAAAAGCCCCACCTGAGGTTAGAAACCAATTAAAAGACTTGACCTACACCATTTTTGTTTCACAAGATGCAAATGCTAGCGTTAAAAACATGAAGGTTCCTGAACCAGTATCCCATTCCAGAAAAAATTACATCTTTCATAAATCTCGCTCTCGTGTAGTTCACAGAAGACCAAAGGTCAAACAGAGTCGAAGGTTCAGAAAAGTCCGTAGACTGATGCTTAAAAACAGACCTCCTTTCTCTGCAGTCAGGAGCCTCATAAACTCCCCTCCACAAGAGGCTTCTTCATTTTCAGGAGAACTGAGTTCTCCAGAAAATCCTTTTCCAGAATTATTTCCTTTTCCAGAGCCTTCTGCAAAAAACACGACTGCACACAGTGCTACTGTGCTAGATGAGACTACCTGGGAGACCATTGCCCATAAGGACCCTTCCACTGCAGATTCTGCTGTGACTGCAGACAACTTAATGCCACCTGTTAAACAAACCAACGAAACACATTGGGAATACCATCACATGGGCACTGACTTACCCTCCCAGCCCAATGGCTCCTCTCTTTCATTGCACTCATCCCCGGGTGATCAATTTGAAACTCAGCTAAACCAACAGCTACGGTCCCTCATCCCCAACAACGACGTGAGAGGGCTTATTTCTCATGTCATCCGGACTTTGAAAACGGACTGTGCAGAGCCCTATGTACAACTGGCCTGTGCCAAGCTCATCTCCAGAACAGGCCTCCTGATGAAGCTTCTCAGTGAGCAGCAAGAAGTTAAGGTGTCCAAGGCAGACTGGGATACAGACCAGTGGAAAACTGAGAACTATATCAATGAGAGCACAGAAGTCCAGAGTGAGCAAAAAGAGCAGGAGTCAAGTGAGGTGAGCACAACTCCAGAAACATGGGGCCCAGACTTTTCCATCAGAGTTCAGGACATGCCTTTAGAGTGCTAAAGCTCCTACTCCATGTCTCATTCTGGCCAAGACAATCATCTTCCACTTCGCTCATTTAGAGAATGGTGCCACTATTCCTAGTGTAGACGAGAAGAAGACTTAACACACAAATTGTGAAGAAGAGTGCTTAATAGTAAGATTACTAGATTTGGTATGTTGGTCATGAACCTATAAGCTAGATTCACCTGGAAGAATTGGGTTTTGAAACTGAATAGTTGGCTTTTATCCTTTACATCTCTTTGTTCTTTAAAAAAAAAAATTGTTCTTCCTATTCTTTAGCTCACAAAAGAAGTTCCAGGATATGGCTATAACAACAAGCTCATCTTGGCAATATCTGTGACTGTGGTAGTGATGATTTTGATTGTCATTTTCTCCCTCATTGAGGTAAGGACAACAATTAATTCAAGTTTCCAGAATATATTTTGTCTGTATAATAGATTCAAAACCCACAAACTGAAAATTGAATCCACTTTCCCACCTACTGCTACTTGATATTCCTCTTCAGTCTCTAGGACTGGGGTATGCTTGGTACTTTTATTGCGAAGTATATTCCAGGGGTTTTGAAAGGAACCCCACTCCCAGGAGATCTTGGTGGAGTTGAAACCAAGATAACAAGCCATTAGACTATTTCGAGAAGTTAAATTTAAAAAGGCTGAGTTGACATGATAGCAAAATTTCTTCAACCCAAAACTATGGCAATGATTTGATGTAGTCACCAGTCACTTTTATTCTATCCCTGATTTCTTTCCTTGTTGGCCTAAATGATAAGAGGGATAAAATATCCACTCTTCGGAGTGATCAATCAATCTGGGGAGAAAGGACAAAGCAAAAAGATAGAAGTGTTATCTTGTAGATACATTAGATTCACTTAGATTATTCTCCAGTGGGTAAACAACAACAACAACAAAACCCTTGTCGCTTTCAAGTTGATTCCAACTCATAGAGACCCTATAGGCATTGTCTAAACAGGCTCAGTTAAAATATTACAGCCAAATTCCTGCAACAGTAGCCTATTCTTGGAGTTTGACTCTGCTTCCTTTTTGTTCAATTATGTAATGGTTTATTAATTTCCTGACAGGCAGATGCTAACATATTAAAAGAGTGATTTAACAAGCTGACAACTTGACCCTACCCTGCCAACTCACCCTAATTTACCTACTTATTTTTTCTACCGTCAGAGCAGCCTTACATTCCAACCAAAGCAGCCCGTCACCATATCCCAGTCACACCATGCTCGTTCCTGCTTTTGTCTGTGCCTTTGCCCATCTTAAATTCCCTTAATTCACTCTGCCTGTTGAAGTCCTATGAATCTGTGGAAAGCCAACTCAAGACCATCTTTCGTCACAAAGCCTTCTCTGAACTCTCCAGTCCTCCTAGCCCTGGTCCATTTGTGAGATGTGTTGCCATTCCTTGGGGGCCAAAGAGAGACATTTTCCCTCTCCTGAGAACTTAAACTGTCGTAAAAAATTTCTAAAAAGATGGCTACCCAAGAGAGAAGATTTAAGATCAACACATAATGGAGCAGGGCAAAGATATGTAAAGACCAAATGGCCTCCTGATCTATCTGAAGAAAATTATGTCTATCAGCAGGAGGGTCGGTCAGTTCCTTGTAGAAAAGGCAAGGAACAGGTCAACCAACGTGGGCAGTGCCCTTCCTGACATTGAGCAAAAGTAGTGATGGAGCCTGGGACAGCAGATGTGAAGTGTCAGGGCCACTAGTGGGGCTGTGCCTGAGGAGGAGACGGATGGATGTGACTCCCTCATCTCTTTCCATGGAACACTGGATTCAGCTAATTCCTTACATTCTATTCTGTTCTCACCAAGTAGCCTTCTGATTGTGCTTTAGTGTGCACATAGGCCTGTCTCTACAGAAACTCAGTTCCCTGATCATGTAGACACAGAAGTTCTGTCTGTGGAACAGATGTATTTCTCATTGTCAAGTCATAATTTGGCATTCTGATTTTTGGTCAATCCTGCAATATTGATAAGGTGAGACTGCCCCAAAAAGGAAGAAGCTGGTTCTCTTCGTGGTGACAGAGTCTGATTTCTAAGCCTGGGAGGCTGGGGACCAGCAAGGGGTCAGTTTGCCAAGGCCTCTTGGAAGACAGTCATCGGCCATTGCCCAGACAGTTCCCTCTGCTTCTCCAAGCAGCATGTGGCTGTTTCCTTTTTTGACATTTCTATAAAATCCTGTACTGCTTTTAATTCCTGTGTTCAGTTTAGTCTTACATTTGTATTCATTTATATGTTTTCATTATATCCTCTCCCCTACTTTGATTATAAACTTTTTTAGGACTGGAACTATGCATAAAGTAGACAATAATGGTGCTCTAGGAAAGAAAGATAAGTCATTATAGCAATTCCACTATGAGAAATAATACAACCTAATATTTGTTTTGAAGTATTCTCAGCACTTTTGAAATGTCAACTTCTAAAATTCTAGTCAGTGGGGGGAAGTGAATACATGGTAATAGAACAGTAGCCTAGCTACTGAGGGAAGGGGGGATAAAGAAAGATGCATATTTCTCACCTTAAACATATTTCAGTAAATGTAAAAAACGAAACCATAAAAGTATTAGAAGGAAATAGAAGCCATATTTTTATTATCTTGTGATGCGTAAGAGCTTTCTAAGCCTGATACCACAGGCAGAAAACTTTGATAGATTTGACCACCATTAGCAAATTTAGGGATCCCTGGATGGCGCTGCACTACTGACCGAAAGGTTGGCAGTTCCACCCACCCAGAGGTGCCTTGGAAGTAGGCCTGACGATCTGCTTCGGAAAGATCACAGCCTTGAAAAGCCTATGGAGCAGTTCTACTCCGCACACATGGGGTCGTCACGACTTGGAATCAACTTGACAGCATCTAACAACAACAAAACAGCAAATATAGCATTTATTTAAATGCCAAACATTGGACTACATATATTATCTGACACAACAACCCTTCGAGGAAGATAATATCATCCCTCTTTTACAGATGAAGGAGATAAATTTAAGTCCTCAAGTGACAAAACCAAAAGCAGAACCAATAGTCACCTGACTACAAAGCCTGTGCTCCTCATTATCACTGTTGTGTTTTTGCCTCCTTAAAGACAAAAACAGGTGTGAAATATTGAAACACTGAAATACAATGGAAGGAGTTGAAAGGATTGAATATGTTTAATACAAGAAGAGCTTTTATAAATCAAAAGGAAAAAGACAAAAGGGGGCAAGGGCTATGAAGAGTAGGAGGTGTTTGCACTCTTGGAATCACATCTGTCACCCTCTCCTCAACGCTTATGGGGTGTGAGTCTCGTTAGGGAGGCCTTTGCCACCTCACGGTATAAAGATAGTGTCCTACATTTTCTATTACTTTTATAACATTGTGTTACTCATCACATGTTTTAGTCCATGTGGCATTTATTTTGTTTGTTCAGTTTTGGTATGATTGAGGTAGGGAATTTAACTTTTTTCCCCGTGTATGAATATCCAATTGTTTTAATATCTTCTTTTGAATGGTTCATTCTTTCCTTGCTGATCTAAAATACCACCTTTGTCTGGACTCTTTGCTGTTCCACTGATTCATTTGTCTTTTCCTTTACCAGGATCACCTGCTTAATTCCAGTTGCTTTATCACATAATTTGATATTTGGTAGGGCAAGCTCCTGCTCTTCCATCTTCTTTTTCATACTTTTCAAGCTGTTGTTGCATATTTTCTCTACCAAATGTCAGCTGGTCAGTTTTTGTAAAAAAAAAAATTTTTTAAAGCTATGTTGGCATTGGACTGGGATTGCATTGAATTTGTAGACTAACTTGCGGAGAAGTGACATCTTTACAATGTTGAGACCGCCTTTCTAAGAACATGGTATCTCATAATCTGTTCTTCTTAATATCCTTCAGAAGAATTTTAGTGTTTTCTTCACATAGGTCTAACAACTTTTGTTAAATTTATTCCTAGGTACGTTAGAGAATTTTTATTGCTATTGTGAATGGAATCATTCTTCCATTAGATTTTCTAGTTGGTTATTGGTGGTACATAGGAAAGCTATTGAGGTTTGTGTGATTTTGTATCTAGCCACCTCACTGAATTCTCATATTACCTGTACCCATTGCTGTCGAGTTGATTCCGACTCTTAGCAACCCTATAGTACAGAGTAGAACTGCCCTATAGGATTTCCAAGGCTATAATTCTTTGTGGAAGCAGACTGCCACACCTTTCGGTTAGCAGCTGAGCACTTAACCACTGTACCACCAGGGCTCCTTCTGAATTCTCATCTTACATTCAAAAAATTTTAGTTGATCTCCTGAGCTTTTTAGGTTGTCCATCGGTTATGGATTGAATTGTGTCCCCCAAAACTGTGTATCAATTTGACTAAGCCATGATTCCCAGTACTGTGTGATTGTCCAGCATTTTGTCATCTGATGTGATTTTCCTGTGTGTTGTAAATCCTACCTCTACGATGTTACTGAGACAGGATTAGCTGCAGTTATATTAATGAAGCAGGACTCAATCTACAAGATTAGATTGTGCTTTAAGTCAATTTCTTTTGAGATATAAAAGAGAGAAGCGAGCAGAGAGACAGGAGGACCTCATACCACCAAGAAACAAGAGCCAGGAGAACAGCATGTCCTTTGGACCCAGTGTCCCTGTGCTGAGAAGTTCCTAGACCAGGGGAAGATTTGTGACAAGGACCTTTCCCCAGAGCCGACAGAGATGGAAAGCCTTCCCCTGGAGCTGGCACCGTGAATTCAGACTTCTAGCCTCCTAGACTGACAGAGAATAAATATCTCTTTGTTATAACCATCCATTTGGGGTATTTCTGTTATAGCAACACTAGATAACCAAGAGACCATCATTTCACATGCCAATAATGATAGTTTTATCTCTGTCTTCCCAATACTTACATCCCATTTATTTTTCTTATTGCACTGATTAATACCTTCTAAGCAATGTTGAATAGTAGCAGTAGTAACAGGCATCCTTATTCCTAATTTGAAAGTAATGCTGTTGTCTAAGTTTCTGGTAGATACTTTTGTCAAGTTGTCATGGATTGTATTGTGTCCCCCAAAAAATGTGTGTAGCACCTTGGCTAGGTCATGATTCCCAGCATTGTATGATTGTGTTATCTGATGTGATCTCCTCATGTGTTGTAAATTCTAGCACTGTGATGAGGTCATACTAATGAGGCTGACAAGATTAGTGTCTTAATGCAATCTCTTTTGAGAAATAAAAGAGAGAGACGAGCAGAGATACATGAGAACCTCATACCACCAAGAAAGCAGTACTGGGAGCAGAGCGCATCCTTTGGACTTGAGGTTCCTGTGGAGAGAAGCTCCCAGATCAAAGGAAAACTGATGACTTGGACTTTCCTCCAGAGCTGACAGAGAGAGAAAGCCTTGTCCTGGAGCTGATGCCCTGACTTTGGACTTGTAGCCTACTGGACTGTTAGAGAATAAACTTCTCTTTGCTAAATCCATCCACTCTTGGTGTCTCTGTTAAAGCAGCACCAGATGACTGAGACACAAGTTAAGGATGTTTCCTCCTTTTCCTACTTCTAAGCGTTTTTATTAGGAATTAAATGTTGAATGTTACCTAAAACAGTTGATAAAATATATTAAAATATATGCAAGATCCTAACCTATGTAGTATGGAAGAGTAAAGAATTGTTAAACAGGACAGAATCCTTGTGCTCAGAAAGGTTATCATCTAGCAGTGGAAATGAGGCTTAAAATAAATAAAAGGCATGAATAAAGGTTTGGAGATACTGGTCATTGTGATGGACAACCATGATCATGCTTTCTTCAAAACAGATTTATTCTCATAGAGCAGCATCAAAGGAAGATAAAGAAGGATCCTCACGGTAAATATTAGTCTGACAATTTGTAAAAAATGTTTACTGTAGTTAAAATACATATAACAAAACATTCAGAGTCTGACAATTTTTAAAAAGAATTTTAGAACTAGAGGAGAACGTAGAGGGGCTCTATTTCAATGCCCTCAGTTTACAGTGAGGAAACTACCAAAGGCAGGAAGGGTTTACTCACCTTAACACTTCATCTGGCTCCAGCAAAATTAGCCCCCCGCTCAGGCTGAGCTTGACGGGACTAGCACAGAGGCATCTGCTGTCTCCAGTCCTTTCAGGGAAGAGTTAGGCTGTGCCTATTTCTTCCTGCTGTTGGTGGGCATCAGGTTGGGCCAGAGGCCTTCCTTGGAGGCTCTGGGGAAAGGGTAGGAAAGGCCACATGGTCTTGGGTAAGAGTGCTGGTCTCATTCAAGGCTAGTGAAAAGTAGAATATATGTGTTTTTCCTGTAAAGTGGCAGGAAATCGTCACTTCTCATCCTACTGGTTGTTAAGCCCCTACTCTTCATTCCCCTTATCCAAACCTCATAGAATTTTAACTGTGAGGGGGCTTAGCCAGTAGCTTTCTCAAAAAGAGAGGGAGAAAGGGAAAATATCTTGCTCCATGGTCTCACCACTAGAGGTTGTCAGAAAGAGGATGACTCCTTCCCATGTAGGTGTCTCTCCATTGATTACACTGTGCTTGGACCATAATCTACATTTTATATCATGACTCAGTACATGCAAACTTAATATAGACATGGCTGCTAATATAGGCATGAGTAGTTTCTAAAGCAAACTTGGAGTCCCTGGGTGGCGCACTCAGCTTCTAACTGAAAGGTTGGAGTTTTGAGTCCACTCAGAGGTGCCTCAGAAAAAAGGTCTGGCTATCTACTGCTGAAAAATCAGCCACTGAAAGCCCTGTGGAGCAGTTTTACTCTGACACACATGGGGTCATCACGAGTTAGAGTCAACCTGATGGCAACTTTTTTTTTTTTTTGAACTTATTACACACTAAGCACTCTGATATTTTCTGTTCTGTTCAGTTTTTTTTTTTTTTTTTAATGTTAGTCATGACCTTTAAATTGACTTCACAACCCACTCGCTAATCAGTGACCATCTACAGTATGAAAATCAGTGAGCTAGATAAACTTTGCTAGTTAGACTCAGGCATTTACTTGGTGTGATTCAATTTACAGAATAAAGCAGCTAGAAAAATAGAAGCACCTTCTCCTCCACTCACCCTCACTCCCCAGAGAATGAAGCATGAGACCAGATCTGAAGGGGACTGATGTAAATGTTTCTGGACAGGGCTGCCCAGTATGGTCATGCAGTTTGTTCACTGCATAAGGGTACTTGGCCAAGGGGGTAAGTGGGGCTGAAAATTCTGCCTCGCCTACATGCCAAGCCATGTACAGAGGTCTCCCCAGAGACATCGTGGGGCCCTGTGGACAGATACAGAGAGCTCCTGGAAGTCCGATATGCATGGAGTTGTTCTCAAGCCCCAAGTCTGTGGTGATTTTGCTAGTTGTGATTATGGGTGGAGGTAAACTTTTGAGTCCTGCTGAGACCAGAGATACGCATTATAAGGGACATGGAAAATGACATGGATCACTAATTGTCTTGTGTGTGTGTTTCTCCCCAAGGGGCTTTTTCCGAAGTCTGCTGCATAGGAGATGCACATCAGAAAGTGAAAGTCAGGTACATTTGGGGAAGATCCAGTGCTGTGGCAGGAGAAAGCAGGAGAGATGCAGAGTTAATAGCTCCCTTTCTCTTTTCTAGGAGGGCTTTTTCTGGAGAAAGCAGCCACTTTGGCACAGGGATATGTATAGACCTCTCAATGCCACCTGCAAGAAAAACATGGCACAGAAGCTACATGGCAAGGATTCTTCTGATGAGGATGAGATTTTCAACAAGTACGCTGGGTAAATGATAGGGGACAATTTAAATTTCTTATCTAAAATGAGGAGGTATCCAACGGGTGAAAATGCAGAACAGAATTTCAAATTCTCTTGGAATCCAGACTTTCTAGAACCATGGAGGCTGGATGAACCGCTAAAACTATTACCCTGAGATAATCTTTAAACCTTAAACCAAATATATCCCCTAAGGTCTTCTTAAAACCAAACAACAGTTTTGCTTAACTAGTAAAGAATGTCTGCCTTGAGAATTGTGCTTTTTTCATAACTACCTATGTGGGATGAAACTGACAACAGCAACAGCAACAGCCCCCTACGGCTTGGGGGCAATGAGTTTATGTTAGTGGGGGATGAACAACTCAGGAAAGGAGGGTGAGAATGGTTGCACAACTCAAAGAATATAGTCAATGTCACTGAATTGTACATGTAGAAAATGTTGAATTGGTGTATGTTTTGCTGTGTATATTCTCAACAACAACAAAATAAATAAAAATTTTTAAAAAGAAAAAAATAATAATAAAATGAGGAGGTAATGCAAAGTTTAATTACTCCTTTCAAGAATAAGAGCCATTGGCATTGTTCTCCTTATCTCAGGGAGGCCAGCGAGGCCACAACAGAGAAGTCAGCGACTGTTATAGAGATCGGTGAGGCAACTGAAACGCTTGGTGACAAGACACCAGTGTGAACCCCATCCTGCCTCAGGCCACTTGCAAATTTTATTTTCTGATATTGGCTTCTCAGTATTGCTTGTTAAATACCTATTTTTCTCATATTAAAATATATAAAGTCTATAACCAATTACTAGTCATGTGGTAAGGAATTGAAATGTAAATAGTTAAATATTTACATAAAATTAACAGGGTGTTGATCAAGGGCCACAGCAAGAAAAGCAGGGCTGAAACTAGAATCCCTCCTGGTAGCCATTCCATAGGTGGCCATGTGGGCAAAGAAGGATGAATAGGAGCTTCACTACCCTTTTCCCCAATATAACCCATCCCAGGGAAATGGAAAACATATCAGCCACAAGGGGCGTAGGTTGTTAAATCAAATACCAATTTTTTCTGGCTCTCTCTCCTCATTCAAACCTGAGTTCACCAACACACTTGACCCCCTGTCCATAGGGGATCATCCACCTTCTGGACCCTCTCATAAGTTCTTTGAAGTTGCTAGGATATTTGGATCTCCACTGTGCAGCCAAGACTTTCTTTTTTCCCAAGACCTCCTACTCACGCAAAAATGTGTGCCCTATTTTGGTAAGGGGTTCTCTGTTCTTACAAGCTGATGGAAAATTCATATTTTTCTTTTTAAACCATTCCAACCCTTGTTGTTATGGATTGAATTGTGTCCCCCAAAAATGTGTATCAACTTGGCTAGGCCATGATTCCCAGTATTGTATGATTGCTCACTGTTTTGTCATCTGATGTGATTTTCCTATAGGTTGTAAATCCTACCTCTCTGATGTTAATGAGGCAGGAATAGAGGCAGTTATGTTAATGAGGCAGCACTCAACCTACAAGATTAGCTTGTGTCTTAAATCAGTTCCCTTTTGAGATATAAAAGAGAGACGCAAGCAGAGAGAGAGACTGACCTCATACCACCAAGAAAGAAGCACCAGTAGCATAGCATGTCCTTTGGACCTGGGGCCCCTGCTCTAAGAAGCTCCTTGACCAGGGGAAGATTGATGACAAGGACCTTCCCCTTGAGCCAACAGAGAGAGAAAGCCTTCCCCTGGAGCTGGCGCCCTGAATTTGGACTTCTAGCCTCATAGACCATGAGAGAATAAATCTGTCTTTGTTAAAGCCATCCATTTGTGGTATTTCTGTTATAGCAGCACTAGATAACTAAGACAGAATTTGGTACTGGGAGTGGTGTGCTGCTCTAACAGATACCTAAAATGTGGAAGCGGTTTTGAAACTGAGTGGATAAAGGCTAGATGAGTTTTAAAATGCCTAATAGTAAACTCCTAGATTGCCTTGAAGACACTGTTGGTGAAATTATGGACATGAAAGACAATTCTGGTAAGGACTCAGAAGGAAGCGAGGAGAGCTGTTACACTGGAGACGGCACAGATGGCGAGAAGCAGCAGCAGAGAAATGGCAGCAACAGAACCAGGAGACTGGCGCAGCACAGCGCTGGAGCTGACCCACAGAGCAAGAGAGCTGAGTGCCTTTGTGCAGGAGGCTTCCTGGTCGAGTGGGATGCTTCTGAGCACCCTCTGGTGAAGCAAGGCTTTCTGACCTACGGAGCAAGAGAGCTGAGTGCCTTTTGCTGAAGTTTACTGGTGGAGTGGGGTGCCTCCAGGCACTTATCAGTGGAGCTTCAGAGCTTTGGAACACTTGCCCCAGCGTGGCAGATGCGGATGTGAGGCCTGAGGCCGGAGGCCAAGGAATCAGGTAGCAGAAGCTGAAGAGACAAGGAACACAGGAAGCAGAGCTGCCTCAGTCTCAGAGCACACGGCTATGACCTTTGGAGTCTCAAAGTGTGGAGTCGCCACCCAGATGGACTAGGAGAATGGGGCCACCCAAATTTGAGGGAGCAGAGGTGCCATTCCAGTGGGCCTGGAAGGCAGAGCTGAAGCCCAGGCCTCGGGGCCACAACCCAGAATCCAGAGTGTGGCCAAAACCTAGAGTCTGGAGGGCAGGGCTATTGTCTAAATGGTCTCTGAGAACAGAGGGTTATTTTCAAGCCATGAGAGCTAATGTAATGTGTTCTGCTGACTTGCTTCGTGCTTGTAATCCCTTCTTTCCCTCCAGTTTCTCCCATTTGTAAGGGAAATGTTCTACCACTGTACTTTGGAAGCAGATTATTTATATTCTAGATTTCACAGATGAAGAGGAATTTTTGGATTTTGGACTTGGAGTTGATGTAAGACTTTTGATACGATATGATCAAGTGAATGTGTTTTACATGTAGCAAGGACATGAGTTTTTGGAAGGCCAAAGAGTGGAATGTGATGGATTGAATTGTGTCCCCCAAAAATGTTTGTCAACTATGCTGGCCCATGAGTCCCAGCATTGTACTATTGTTCAGCATTTTGTCATTTGATGTGATTTTCCTATATGTTGTAAATCCTACCTCTCTAATGTTAAGGAGGCAGGATTAGAGACAGTTGTGTTATTGAGGCAGGACTCAACCTACAAGATTAGGTTGTGTCTTAAATCAGTCTCTTTTGATATATAAAAGAGAGGTAAGCCAAGAGCCAGGGAAACCTCATACCACCAAGAAAGAAGCACCAGGAGCATAGCATGTCCTTTGGACCTGGAGCCCCTGTTCTGAGAAGCTCCTCGACTGGGGAAGATTGATGACGAGGACCTTCCCCCGGATCCGACAGAGAGGGAAGCCTTCCCCAGGAGCTGGCACCCTGAATTCGGACTTGTAGCCTCCTAGACTATGAGAGAATAAATCTCTCTTGGTTAAAGCCATCTACTTGTGGTATTTTTGTTATAGTGGCACTAGGTAACTAAGACACTTAGGTAGCTCTCAGGAAGGGACTGGAGGGTCAGTGTAAAGAGGAATGTGTGAGAAAGTAATTGCCCATGATTGCCCTCTTCACGTCCAGGAGGGGGCTGATTTAGAAATGTATTGGTGGGGCCACTTCTCTGCTCAGGTGTACTGCCCTAACCTATAGAGAACCCCACCAGGGATCAAATATGCTGGTCGGCTCCCTCCCGCTCGGCCCAGCACCAGATCTACCAGCTTCTGTCCTCACCCTCCAGGCTGCATGATTCCAAGTGATAACACAAGTAAAAACTGCCGAAGATGCAAGGGTTCCTGCACTCCTTCTGTTCATCCGAGCAAGAATCAGAAATTTTAAGAGCACAAAGAGGGGATGCCTACCCCTATTTAAATATTTTACTAAAAGCAAAGAAAAAGTCATTAATTCACATTTGTAAGTCAGTAAGAGCTAAACATATTAGTGAGTAAAAGAAATTCTGAATGAGAGAGATTTGCTAATCGATCTCAATGTCCACAAATAAATGCTGGCAACTCAGTAATCTGAGATGAAGAATGATGCCAACCCAGGAACCACAGCACACAGTCCCCCAGAAAAGCAATGCAATTAGGCAATGGCCTCCCAGCACATTTTGCTGGTTAGGGTTCCAAGTGAAGTGAACAGCTCATCTGTACCGCAGGTGGTCCATCAGTTTGCCAATGCTGAGTTTGTTTAAAGCACAAGACTAAAAATATGATAATAATAGGAAGCAGCAGCAGCTACCATTTACACTTGCTTGCTTGGTGCCAAGTTCTGCGTTAAACATTTTACAGTCTTACCTGATTTAGTTCAATCATCCGTGGAAGGATATTTTGTTATCCTCATTTGACAGATAAAGAAACAGGGCTCAAAGAATGTAAGTAACCAGCCCAAGTGCCCTAGGCCACACATCCAAAACTGAAGAGTTAGGGCTTCAAGTGTCCACAGGAAAATACAATTTCTCAGAGTATATTCTGGCAGCCTCTACCCTCAAATATCACTGGGATGCTTATTTAAAAGGCTGATTCCTGGACACTTCCCCCTCCAAACCTACACACCTGCCCCACCTGAATCAATCTTGGGACAGAGAGGCCCATTCTAGGAACCACTGAGGTATGACAAGAAGGGCAGGGAGTTGAAGGAAGCAGAGGTTCTCTGGTTTCTTCTGGGCTGGAGGCAGCAGGGAGATGACTGTGGGGAGGAAGGGCAGAGCAGTGGGAGGTGAGAGGATGGGTGTCTGGTTAGGTCTGTGAGAATGGGAGGCACAACTGAGTCTTACCTTGGACTCCCAACATAGGTAAGCCCGGACTACTGCTCACCTCCACAGACATCAGGGCCTCTTGCTCCTGCAAAGTCCCAGACTCAACCAGCTCTGGCTCCCAAGGACCTGGTGTGAGTGAGATGCTGTTGTTGAGGCCTGGAGAGTCAGGGTGGAGGACCAGTGGAGCAGAGAGAAGCACATATTCAAGAAGAGAAAAATATCCTGAGGCCTGAAGCAGAAGTGGGAAGTGATTCAAGTTTAGAGTGTATGTGTTAGAGAGTAGTTTGGCATCATACTGTGAAGTGACTTCACTTATAGGGCTAAAGGAAATTAAGACTTAAACTTTGATCCATATGAAGGCTTCATGTGGATGAGGGCCACGCCCTAAGGATGGTGGAGCAATAAGATAGAAGGAACCTGGGCCCCTGACAAAGGGGCCACTAAACTAGCCCTGACTCCTAGCCAGATTAATCCATTAAAGATTGAGAAACTTCCCTCTTATTTGAGAAACTTCCCTCTTATTTAACCCACTATTCTTTGGTTCTCTATTGCAGCAGCTGACCCTGTAGCCTAGTAAAGGAGTAAGTATATGTATAGGGTAGGTATGACCACAAGAATGCTGTGTGATAAACCATTCCAAAACTTGGTGAGTTGAAATAACAGCTCTCATAGACCTGCAGGTTGGCTGGGGTGGCTGTGCTTTAACTCTGTGCTGGTTCAGCTCTGCTTCTTACTGTAGGGCTGCAGATTAGCTGGGGTGGCTCTGTCCCATGTGTGTTCATTCTGGGGGCCAGACTGAAGAGTCGGCATTGACCCAGGAGAAGGTCTTCTCATGGTAAAGGCAGAGGCATAAGAAGGCAAGCCGAAACTTGTATGGCCTCTTAAAGCCTAGACTCAGAACTGGCACACTTTCATTTCTGCCCCATTCCATGGGCCAAAGCAAGTCACATGGCCAAGGCCAAAGCCAGGGGACAAGAAAGTACACTGTGCCCACAAAGAGACAAGAGTATGGATGGAGGGAGGGGTGAAGAATTGGGGCCAATAATTTTATATACTCCAATATGTGAACAAGCCCTTGTTTGGTTGTTACAAACCCTGGTTCTACTCTTCTAGGAGTTTCCTATAAATGGAGCATAGCGACAGGTGATGCCTATCAATAAAAAGACTTAACCACTGTTCTCTATTAGGTCAGGAACCCTGACAAGGCAAGAATCCCATCTCCTTTCTCTCCACAGCTCCCTCCTCCCCTCAATGCCTAGTACAGGCCCTGACCTTAGTGATGACTCAAGGAATATTATTGAAAGTGATTCCTTCATTCTCCGCATGTGATTCCCTACGAAATACAGACCGGCCTCTTAAAGATCAGTGCATACTATGTATTTGCCCCATAAACTGCAAAGGGACTGGGTCATTTGGAGCTGGAATCTGCACCCAGATCTGAAACCAAATCCTGTGCCCACTGCTTCCCACAGGGACCACCAGAAGAAAAGGTGTATATGGGGTTAAACACGAAAGCAGGTGATATGGATTGAATTATGTCCCCCCAAAATGTGTTGTAAATCCTAACCTCTATGCTTTTGGTTGTAATCCCATTTGGCGGTCTTTGTTATGTTAATTAGGCAGGATTAGTGTAGGGTGTATCTTCAGTCAATCTCTTTTGAGATAAAAAGAGATTAATCAAGTGAGCAAAGAGAGAGAAGAGATGGGGTAAGATAGATGCTTGGACACATGGAGACCTCCAAGGAAGCAGAAGCTGAAGAGAAAAGGGCCTTCTTCCAGAGCTGACAGAGAGGGAAAGGCTTCCCCTCATGCCAGCGCTCTGAATTAGGACTTTTAGCCCCCAAAACTGTGAGAAAATAAATTTCTGTAAAAGCCATCCACTCGTGGTATTTCTCTTACAGCAGCAACAGATAACTAAGACAGCAGGGTTAGTGAAGTTTCTTTCTCTAGAGGCCATTTAAAACTAGAAACATTCTTATAACCTGAAATACCCTAAGAGGAAGGCTGTCTCAAGGCACAAAGTAGCCAGGGATCCACATGGATTTAAGGACAACTTAGGAACAGTGAGATTCACCATCAGAGCCTCCACTGTTCCACAAAGTCCCTCGGCCCCTCTCATAAGAGCAAAAGCCAAATCGGCTCCAGATGCTTGACCTTAATTGCTGCCTTTCTCAGAAGACTTTGCACTTTAAAGGAGAACCAAGAGAGCCATGATTACCCCTAAAGAATGGCATAGTCACCATGGAATATCAGGCACCTTGGGTGGAAAGTGCATTTTAGGGTAGTGACTCAGGGTAAATCGTTTCCCCATTCCCCAAGAGGGCCTATTCAATGTCAAGCTGTCTCAGGCTCAGGCTGATCAAACTAGAGGGATGTGGAAACTAGGGTTGGTGCAAGATGTCTTGGTTTTGATGTATGTGGAAGATTTTAGAGCTTGTTATGAAAAGTGATGGTCCAGGGTTCTCCAGGCTGGGTTAATATGAGATTGCCTTAGTGGATTGCAAGAGAAGGATATTATGCAGCAATTTTTTTCTGTTTTTTTCAAATGAGGCAAACTGGAACAATCTGTCTCCAAGATAAGTAGGGGCTACTAAGTGAACAAAAAGGAGCCCTGGTGGCCCAATGGTTAGGTGCTCAGCAGCTAACGGAGATGTTGGCAGCTCAAACCCACCAGTGGCTCCACAGGAGAAAGATGTGGCAGTCTGCTTCCATAAAGATCACAGCCTTGGAAACCCCATGGGGTAGCTCTACCCTGTCCTATAGGGTTGCTATGAATCGGAATCAACTCGACGGCACACAACAAGTGAACAAAGCAAGATGTAGTACAATGTATATAGTACGTGTGGTGCAGTGAATTCCTTAATACGGCCCTTCTAGCCATGCACAGTCTTGTGACTCCCACAAAATGATTGGGTGGTACTAGGCAAATAAGGTGCTTGTGGCCCACCAAGGGGATTGGACAGCCTGCTAATAATGCAAATATGGTACATGAACCCTTGAGGTGGGACTATGCAAATAAGGTATATGGAACTCTTGTAGCAGATTGGTCAGTTTTGCCTTCCTGCTAGGCTTAAAATGATCCAATCACAGAAGTGGGGCGGGACGGGGAACTTCACTACTTCCAAGAAGAAGAGCCAGGAATGGAGCACGTCCTTTCGACCCAGCTTCCCTGCACTGATAGCCTCTTAAACTTAGGAGACGGATAGAGCTGTAACATTGGAGAAGGTGTGAGATGGAGAAACGGCAGCAGCAGAACCAGGAGACTGGCACTGCACAGCGCGGTGGGCTTCCCAGCCCACTGAGCAAGGTGGCTACAATGGGCATGCTGACCCACAGAGCTAGAGAGCTCAGCGCCTTTGGCAGGAGGCTTCCTGCCTGAGTAGGGTGCCTCAGGGCACTTATTGGTGGAGCTAAAGGGCTTTGTAACGCTTCCCCAAGCAGGGCAGAGGCCAGACTGAGGGGCCAAGGGGCTGAGAGCTGAGAAAGAAGCCTGCCTGCAGACATGGTCGAGAAGCTCTCCTGACCAAAGAACTGTATCTTGAGTTGTTCCTAATCCTGAATTGTAACCTGTTACTTCCCTAATCAACCCCATAACTATGAGTATGGTCTGTGAGTTCTGCGTGACCATTGCAGTGAATTGATCCCAGCAGAGTAGAGAATGCTGTGGGAAGGACAGACTTGGTAAAAAGGTTGGAGGGTGGAGGTATATTTGACCTCCACCTCATAGGAATCAGCCTTGGGCTGATGCTGAAGGTGATTCTCTCTCCCCTTCACGAAGTTAGACTAGGTCTAATGCTACACGCCATTTTTACAGTATGCTACTATGTGTTGTGTGTTATATGTTTAAAACTGTGGCTATTTAATACAAACCAAACTGAACAGTCGGCTCCTAAGTCATACTAGTCACATTTCAAGTACTCATTAGCTGTATGCAGCTACTGGCTACCATATGGGACAATGCACGTATCAACTATTTCCATCTTTACAGAAAGTTCTATTGGACAACACTGGTGTGGAATAACTCTGGAAGGACACTCAAGAAACTGGTAATGGTCGTTGCCTTCAGGGAGGGAAATGGGAAGACTGCAGCACCATATACCCTTCTGTACCCTTTGAATTTTATACTATGCATTTGTACTATGTATTTAAAAATACATTTTAATAAATGAATTGGGAATTAGGAGTCCCCATATAGGGTTACTGTGTCAGAGTAGTCATAACCAGATTACTTTGCAATTTGCCTAAAACAAAATAAGTTAGTAGACATTATGACTTCACATTATCATATCCTTAGTTCTCCTGGAATGCTCTGCCATAGCAGTTAGTCTGTATTTTCCCCTAATTTAGGAAATGATATTGGAGTTATTATTCCCTGTCCTTGAGCATAAAGAATGTGACCCAGGTGGAGCTGGGCTCACAAGGACTCACAAGGACACATCAACTGGGCCCTGAGGTGTAAAGACAATAGCTAAAATAATCTCGGAAAATATCTTTTAGGGAAACTTTCACATAAAGCCGATCAAACAGAACACAAAAGACTTTCCACTCTTTTTCTTTCAGCATTTAGTGAATAGAAATTTGTTGGACCAATGAAGACCCTCCTGACTCTCATTACTGAAACTTGTACCAATGGCTGTTAAGAAAGACAATTCAAAATGTAGGATCACAGTTTCTAGCAATCTGAAAAGGCTAAGCTTTCAATGGTTTTACCCATTTGTAATGTTAATATATACTGATGACTCTGGGACTTGGGCAGACATGGCTGTGGCAGCATGCTTGTCTGTTTCACCACTTCTGCCCTTTTGAATATATGCCGAATAAAACTTTCTTTTGCTTTACTAAACTTTATGACGTTTTTCCTCTACAACACCCCAGAGCCCTCTATTCCAGCAATCTGTCCTCTGGTGTGCTCTAGTCACTGCCTAGACCTGTCACATCGCTGTCACCCCCAACTTCCTCTCACTGTTTCCTGGGTTAGGACCTTCATTTCCTGGTTTCCTTTTCTTCTTTCTTGGTTTACTCTTCTTCTGGAGCACAAACTCAGCTAAGAATCCCTTTCTAATGTTACAAAAAAAAAAAATTGTGGAGCTCCTCATTATAGTAATTGTACCATTAGTGCCCATTAAATGAAAAAATATATACACGTAAGGACTACACTACTGAGCTTTTCCATAGTCTCTTTCCACAGATGTAGTCGATTTAATTACTGTGTTTTCTGTCCGGTGAGGTCCACATGTATAGTCACTGTTTATATTGTTGAAAAAACGTATTTGCGATGAATAAGTAGTTGGTCTTGCAAAATTCCATCATGCGATCTCTGGTATTGTTTCTATCACCAAGGCCGTATGTTCCAACAACCAATCCTTCTTTGTTTCCAGCTTTCACATTCCAATCACCAGCGATTATCAGTGCATCTTGATTGCACGTTTGATCAATTTCAGGCTGCAGAAATTGGTGAAAATTATGAATTTCCTCAGCTTTGGCCTTAGTGGTTGGTTCGTAAATTTGAATAATAGTTGTATTAACTGGTTTTCCATGGAGGTGTATGGATATTATCCTATCACTGATAGTGTTGTACTTCAGGATAGATCTTGAAATGTTCTTTTTGATGATGAGTGCAGTGCTATTCCTATTCAACTTGTCATTTCTAGCATAGTAGACCATATGATTGTCTGATTCAAAATGGCCAATACCAGTCCATTTCAGCTCACTAACGCCTAGGATATCGATCTTTATGCATTGCATTTAATTTTTAACAACTTCCAATTTTCCTGGATTCGTACTTCGGACATTCCACGTTCCGATTATTAATGGGTGTTTGCAGCTGTTTCTTCTCATTTTGAGTCACACCACGTCAGCAAATGAAGGTCTTGAATACTACTCCATCCACATCATTAAGGTCGACTCTACTTTGAGGGGGAAGCCCTTCCTCAGTCACATTTTGAGTGCCTTCCAACCTGAGGGGCTCATCTTCCAGCACTATATCAGACAGTGTTCTGCTGCTATTCAGAAGGTTTTCACAGGCCAGTTTTTTCAGAAGTAGAACACCAGGTCCTTATTTCTAGTCTATCTTTCTTAGTCTGGAAGCTCCGTTGAAACCTGTCCACCACGGAGGACCATGCTGGTATTTAAAATACTGGTGGCATACCTTCCAGCATCACAGCAACATGCAAGCCACCACATTATGACAAACTGACAGATGTGTTGGAAAGAGATGATGGAAAAGCTCAATATCATCAGTCAGAACAAGGCCAGGGGCCAACTGTGAAACAGACCATCAATTGCTCATATGCAAGATCAAGTTGAAGCTGAAGAAAATTAGAGCAAGTCCATGAGAACCAAAATATGATCTTGAGTAGATTCCCACCTGAATTTGGAGACCATCTCAAGAATAGATTTGATGCATTGAACACTAATGACCAAAGACCAGACGAGTTGTGGAATGACATCAAGAACACCATACATGAAGAAGGCAAAATGTCATTAAAAGACAGGAAAGAAAGAAAAGACCGAAATGTCAGAAGAGACTCTGAAACCTGCTCTTGAACATACAGTAGCTAAAGCGAATGGAACAAATGACAATGTAAAAGCTGAAGAGAAGACTTCAAAGGGCTCAAGAAGACAAACCAAAGTATTATCATGAAATGTGTAAAGACCTGGAGTTAGAAAACCAAAAGTGAAGAACACACTCGGCGTTTGTCAACCTGAAAGAACTGAAGTAAAAATTCATCCCTTGAGTTGCAATTCTGAACGATGCATCAAAAGAAGATGGAAGGAATACACAGAGTGACTGTACCAAAAAGAAGTAGTTGATGTTCAGCCATTTCAGGAAGTAGAATATGATCAAGAACCAATGGTACTGAAGGAAGAAGTCCAAGCTGCACTGGAGACATTGGCAAAAAACAGGAAGGCTCCAGGAATTGATGGGGTACCAAGTGATATGTTTCAGCAAATGACATAGCACTGGAGGTGCTCACTATGCCAAAAAATTTGGAAGACAGCTACCTGGCCAACCGACTGGAAGAGATCCATATTCGTGCCCATTGCAAAGAAAGGTGACCCAACAAAATGCGGAAATTATCGAATGATATCATTAATATCACATGCAAGTAAAATTTTTCTGAAGATAATTAAAAAATGGTTGCAGCAGTACATCAACAGGGAACTGCCAGAAATTCAAGCTGGATTCAGAAGAGGACGTGTAACGAGGGATCTCATTGCTGATGTCAGATGTATCTTGGCTGAAAGCAGAGGATACCAGAAAGATGTTTACCTGTGTTTTACTGACTACACAATGTATCTGACTGTGTGGATCATAACAAATTTTGGATAGCATTGGGAAGAATGGGAATTCCAGAACACTTAATTGTGCTCATGTGGAACCTGTACATAGACTAAGAGGCAGCTGTTCAAACAGAACAAGGGGATACTGCATGGTTTAAAATCAGGAAAACTGTGTGTCAGGGTTGTATGCTTTCACCACATCTATTCAATCTATATGCTGTGCAAATAATTAAAAAAACTAGACTATATAAACAACGAGGCATCGGGATTGGAGGAAGATGCACGACAATCTGTGATACGCAGATGACACAAACTTGCTCGCTGAAGTGAAAAGGACTCGAAGCACCTTCTGATGAAGATGAAAGACTGCAGCCCTCAGTGTGGATTACACCCCAACATGAAGAGAACAAAAATCCTCACAGCGGGACCAATGAGCAACGTCATGACAAACAGAGAAAGGTCTGAAATTGTCAGGCATTTCGTTTTGTTTGGATCCACAATCAACGCCCATGGAACCAGCAGTCAGGAAATCAAACGACCTTTGCTTTGGACAAATCTGCTGCAAAACACCTCTTTAAAGTGTCTAAAGCAAAGATGTCACTTTGAGTACTAAGGTGCACCTGACCCAAGCCATGATATTTTCAATCACCTCATATGCATTCAAAAGGTGGACAATGAATAAGGAAGACCGAAGAAGAAGAATTGATGCCTTTGAATTATGGTCTTGGTGAAGAATATTGAATATACCATGGACTGCCAGAATAAGGAACAAGTCTGTCTTGGAAGAAGTACAGCCAGAGTGCTCCTTGGAAGCAAGGATGGCCGAGACTTCGTCTCATGTACTTTGGACATGTTATCCGGAGGGACGAATCCCTAGAGAAGGAGATCATACTTGGTAAAGTAGAGGATCAGCGAAAAAGAGGAAGACCCTCAATGAGATGGATTGACACAGTGGCTGCAACAATGGGCTCAAACATAGCAATGATTGTGAAGGTGGCACAGGACTGGGCAGTGTTCCATTCTGTTGCACATAGGGTCGCTATGAGTCGGAACTGATTCGACAACACCTAACAACAACGCTACTGAGGAACTGAGGTTCAGAGAGTTTCTGGAACTCGCCTGAGGTCACACACCCTGAGCCCTATGCTTGGGGGCAGGGGACCATGGAGGGTTGTGACTTACTTCTCTTTTCTGAGCATCAATAAATTTCAGTTTAGAAATTTCTATCTTCAGTGCTGTCTCAGGGGGCCTATGAAAAATGGTGACACTGTGGCAGTTGTCTTAGATGGCCCCGTACTTGCTGGGTGGCCCTGAGCCCTGCACTGTTTTAAGGAAAGCCCAGCACACAGTATGGGGTACAGCTGGGATTCCACCTCGAGTAGCCCAGGGTCCGAAGGCCCCTGCTCAGCTACTGAACTATGCTGCTGGTCCAACTCGAAACACCTGGGTGAGAATCCAGCTTCTACCAAGTTACTTAACCTCTCTTTGCCTGTACAATGAGGATAAAAATGGGTGTTTGAAAAGGAATATAAGCCTCAGTCACAGTGCCAACCGGGTAAACAGTAGGAGTGTCCATCTTCTGTAAGTTTTTATTCCCTTCCCCACCGGTCTCCTAGGTTAGGCCTAGAGGTCTGATTTGAAGATTGAAAATAGAGAAACTGCCAGAAGGGGTTATTTAGGGCAAAGATTCTCATATTTAATTATGCTTCAGATCTATCCGTGGTGAGGGTAGGGGACGGGAGGGGTAATTCCTGAATCCCATTGTAAAGTGACTCCCTAGGGATGGGGTGGGACTCAGGAATCTGTATTTGGGACCTGCCCCAGGGGATTCTGATGACTTTGGTTCTCCTAATTCCATTTTGAATAGCTCTGTTGTTGTTAGTCACCATGGATTCAGCTGTAATTCATGGTGACCCTGTGTGCAACGTAACAAAACATTGGCCTGTCCTGTGCCATCTTCGTGATAGTTGTCGTGTTTGAGTCCATTGTTGTGGTCACTGTGTAGTGCCTTCCAACCTAGGCGGCTCATCTTCCGGCACTATACAGGGCAATATGCTGTTGTGATCCATAAATTTTTCATTGGCTAATTTTTGGAAGTAGATCACCAGGCCTTTCTTCCCACTGTCTTAGTCTGGCAGCTCCACTGAAACCTATCCACCATGGGTGATCATGCAGATATTTGAAATACCAGTGGAATAGCTTCCAGCATCATAGTTACCCACAAGCCACCACAGTAGGACAAACTGACAGACGGGTGGTGGTGAGTAACAGTCCCTTCGCCTGCATTGTCCTTTCCCCTACTCACTTGGAAGTCTCAGTTCAAAGTCAGCTACTCCAGGATACCATTCAGATTTCCCTCTCTGGTCCCACAGCTATTATTGCTCAAGTCACACTTCTTGTTGTTGTTGGCTGCGGTGAAATCGTCACCACGTCACACTAATGTGAGTTGTCCCCCACCCCCCACCCCCAAGTCTGGAGTCTACTGGGTGGGCCCACGGTCCATTTACGCATTTTGTGTGTAAGTGTGTGGAAATGCGCGCAATGTTTGTGCATTTTCCCTCCTCCCACCCCCGAGAGTCCACGGCTTTATTCAGCGACACAAAGGGGTTTGTGGTCCCCAAAGACGGTAAAGCCAGATGAGAACACCACAAGGTAGTGGACACTGCCCAGAGAGAGCCGGAAGGCAAGACTGGAGACTGCGGATTCCTGATAAAGGTACACTAGGGATTACTCCGCGGGGTTCCTCACAGCCCTGCGGCGGGCGGGGGAGTGGAATAATCGAGGACATTATGTGCTCGATTTGAGGGGAGAGCATGCTTGTGCCGAGTCACCAAGCTCTCACGGGACCAACTGTCGCCAGAAACACTATCCATTTGCCACCAGTAACTGGATTTCCCAACTAAATCTAACTTGCGACCTTGCTTAAAATTAGTTTAACACCAAGGGAATACTTTGTCTCTTTGTCCTCACCTCTAATCTTGCTCAAACATCAACCATTAATTCTCCGGAATGCACTCCGACCATCCAGCCTAAAACAGGAGAGGCGGTTCTCACTCCTGGAAAGGCAGTTACTGAAGGGGCAGTTCGCTCCACGCAGTAAGTGGCCAGACCCCCAACTGCGGCATTAGAATGGAAGCAAGGGCTGGGACTCCGACCTCTCCAGAGGTGTCAGGGTCACTTTCCTTCTAGGAGAGTCTGACGGAGTTTAGGACCTCAGCCAAAGTCAGTGGAGCACGCTCACAGGAACTGCGCTGTTCCCCAGTCATCAATGCTTGTAGCGGTACCCCCCGGCCCCGTTTCCGGCTCATATTCAGGCTCTCAGGCCCCCAGTTGACCAAGACACGCCCAGGTAAGGTGCCCAGAAGCACGCGGCCCTGCGAACACTTCGCTGCGGTCGCTACTTTTTGATATTTTGTTCTGAGTCCATTCGAAAGAGAAATGTCACATTCTACGATGGAAGGAAAACAACTAACTACATGGCTAGATGAGAATGAGCGGACCCTTGAGCTTTGTGCCGCGCGGGGTGGATGGGCGAACTACAGAAGAGCGCCCAAAGGACCTCAAGACACTCCCTGGCATAAGGTGTAGCCATAACATGTATGTTTTCCCTGCGAGCCTCCGGGGAAAGATTCCAACTTAGCCCGCTCCGCACGCCGGGATGCGCTGATGCCCTCCAGGGGGCAAAAGCAGGAGACGCATTATTGGTCTCATTTTACAAGTGGGCAGCCTGCGGCTGTGGGAGTAGAAGTGATGGCTCCAAGGTGACGCCGATGGTGCAGACGCCGAGCGAGGTCAGGAATCCAGAAGCCAAGATCTGACGCAGACCCTGTGGGAGGCGGGCGCCAACTTCCAGTCCTCGGGTCCCGAGCCTCCAGACCCAGCTTCTGCTGCTGCTGAGGCTGAGAATAGTCGGCCGCGTAAAGCGGCTGGTCCCGCCCCGCGACCCGACCAGGCTCCACGATTGGCTCCGCGGGCAGGAGGCGGGGCCAGAGCGCCTAGCCAACGGGATGTCGTCAGACGTCGCTGGCGCCCCTACCTGTTGTCAGTGGCCGGGAGGCCGCAGCTTCCGGTTAGTGGCTGAGGGACTGCAGTGGAGCGAAGTCCCTGCAGCCCCTTCTCGGCTCCCTTTGGTGAGTCAGGGGTCACGGGGCGAGGAGGGCAGCTGAGGCGCGGCGGGGCTGAGATGTAAGCCGACGATGGGCCCCCAGCTCTCTCCGTGATCCCAAACCCTGCCTGCTTTGAGACTGTCCGACTTCAGATACCCCAACCTTTCCCCGCCCAAGTCCCGCGCCCCGCCCCTGGCCCAGTCAGCCCCACTCCGACCCCAGCCTTCGGCCTGCATTGCCACTTCAGGGCCGTCCCCTCCATCTTCTCCCACCCGTGATCTGACTCCCGCTCTTACCCCATCCCTCTTGGGTGAGTGCAGCCTCACCCCCGACCTCCCTCTAGCCCAATTCCAACCGCGGTCTCGACCACATCCCTCTGCCTCCTCCTAACATGTCTCATCCTCACCCCTCAACCCCTCTGGCGATCCTAATGCACCACGCAAACCTCCCCCAGTTCACTATTCCGGTTTCTCCCCCTTTTCTGGTTCAGCTGTCTTATCCCAATCTCCCACATACCCCTGCTCTGCTCCTTGAGGTCTGCTCTCATTTAAAACCCACCACCAAAGTAGGTGCCCTCTTGAGCTCACCCCTTTCTTATTGATAACTCTGATCATAGTCCTATGCCAGGTTTTGTATGTATCTTTGCCTCGCAGACTTGGTCTCTAACTCCCTAGCCCACTATATACTTCCTCCACTTTATAACCTCAGTCATCTTTCCACCTCCTACCATGGTGAGGACACGCTATTCCCTGTCTTTGCTAAGCTGCCCCCAGACTTGTGCAGCAGGGTTTACTTGGGGAGTGACAAGTCTGAACATTTCCTCTTCCTCTGTGCAGACAGAGCCATTCCAGATCTTTGCTTTTTCTTCTTAGGTTCCTTTGATTCTTGCACTCTTCCTTGTGGCTGTTCCAGTGGCTTGACTTCAAGCAGTCACAAGGGACTCCAGGAGGTGACCAGCAAGCAAAGTTAATCAAGCCCCTGCGTTTTTTTCACAGGACTCTGACATCACCATACCAATGGATGAGTTTCTGCAGTTTATCTCCTTCCTCTACAAAGTCCACCATGGCATGGATGACCTCATTGGAGGTGGCCTTGGTATTCTGGAGGGACTGAGGGCTCAGAGGCTGACCTTGAAGGTGGGATCCCTGCTGGGGGACAGGGAGAAGGCCTCTTATCTTGGCCTCCTCCAGCAGTTTGCATCTGTTTCCATTTTGGTTATATAACCCCACATTGTGATGTGATGGTGAGTCAGAGCCCTGGAGTTTGGAGTCCTTCTTGTTGGAGTTGGATTATGATGAACCCAAAAGTAACCAGATTCCCTTTGCCAGCAGTATATCTCGTGCTGAAATGAACCAGCATGTGGTCTGTCTTGGTATCCAGGTCTTTTTCCGTTTACTGAACTTCTCATGGAAGTACTACTACTGTGAGAAGAACCAGTAATAGATTGAGAAAGGCTATAGAATCGGGTTTCATAAAAACGAAAATGTGGTTGTGCCTGGGTGCCTCACTCTAAGGTGGTTTTCCTTCAGGACCCTACTGTGGACTGCCTCAGAACAGACCATTTTTTCCTTCAGTAGCAGTCCCCGGTGATGGGGCTTAGGGCCACCCTGGTTGACTAGCAGCAGAGGTCCTAAAGCCCACGGAGGTTCCCGGCGTATTCCTAGAAGCCCCGCCCACTGGCCCTGCTGAGACTCAGACCCCCGGGAGAGGTTTACAGAAACATTACACAGACTCTGATGTCAGTTACGGTGTTTCAGCCTCAGCCCTTTTCCTGTATCAGCCCTGTTGGATAATGGGGTGTGGGCTGTGCCTCTTATCAGGGTGTGGTCCCCTGTGAATGAAGCACTCCCAGCCACTGAGCTGTGAGAAACAGTCACGCGGAAGTGTGAGCTTTATCTTAGTTTTTGTTGGACCACAGTGAGCCTGTCAGCTCCGCTGGACTTCAGGACATTTCTGAGCAGCTCCTGCCATCTTTACCAGGGAGAGGGTCAGGCAAGCCACAGGGGGTGCTGGCCTCCGCTGATGGTCACAGTGCATCAGGTGGCCTGAGAATGTGGTCTCCCACGGCCATGTGGATGCCACCCTCTCAGAGCAGGCACCCTCAGTGATCTAAATGATACATGTCAATTAATCGATTGGCCCTTTCTTTAGAAAACTACTGGCCTCATGTCTCAGAAAAACAGTAGAATCCTTTTAGGACAAGACTCCCATGTCACGTTCAGGTGGACCCAGTGCGGGTAGAGCTGACTGTTACAGCAGATGCCAGCTCCACACTGAAGTCTGGCATCACTGAGAAGTCCCGGCAACATCTGCCACCTGTGCTGTTATCAAGGGCACATGCTGGGAAGCTCCTTGAGATGGTTGAGGGTTGAAATTGGAGGTTTCTAATTCAGGTGTCTCAGCGTAGCTCCTCCTACCTCTCTTTTGTCTTGATTCTCCCCAGCCCTCTTCCACCCCACCTCTATCAGGAAAGTTTCTGCCTAAACCATTTGAAAGGAGCACAGGGGTGAGCATGAGGGAGCTGGGCTGAAGTAGCCCGATTTGGCCCAACTTGTGGTTGACAATGAATACTTTTTTTTTTTTTTTTTTAATTGTAATTTTCAGGTGATCCTGGAAGCTTGGGCCTTGGACCTCATACAGTGGTGAATTAATTTGTGTTTTCAGAGCTAAGCAGAATCTTTAGCAAGAATATAATTTTTACTGTCACTGTCGGAAAAAAATATTTCTCTAGTCTCCTCCAGCAGCAATAAAGTTTGACCTGAGGGAGATCTTTCCCAACAAGGCTTGTTAATCATTGTCTGGGCAGAACAGGATTTTAGTTTCTGTCTGTGATGCTTCATGTTCTCAATTCTCTGGCCTCTGCTCCCGGTTGCTCATTAATGTGTTTACATTAAAGAAATGGCTGGTGGGGCATTAGGTTAGATGCTGCTTGTACAAGTGCAGTTGGTGATGTGTGTTTAAGCAAGTAACTTGGGGTTGGTTCCAGTGTTCATTTATATCTGTTACCTCCTAAGAAATTGAATGTGCTTAAAAATGAAAGAAAGCAGTAGGGAGGGCAGGGTGGATGGTTTGGGCTGTTGATTTAGGAGCAGAATAGCCTTTTGTTTTGGTGGTGGGTGGTTGTGATGGTTAAGATTATGTGTCAGCTTGGCTGGTCCATGATTCTCAGTGTTTTAATGTAATCACTGCCATGATTGAATATACTGTGAGTAGCCAATCAGATGAAAGGGAGCCTCCTTGGAGGTGTGGCTCGCATCTGTATATAAGCAGGCGTTCTGGCTTTTTGTTCTCTCTGGATCCTGTGACTACTTCCTGTCGTCTCATCTCCCGTTCTCAGGACTTGAGCTGTCAGCTTATCTGCCGAACCTGGCATTTGTCGATCTGCACAGCCTGTGAGCAGGAGCCCTGCCCTCCGACCTGCTGATCTTGGGCTTGTTAGCTTCTGCAGCTGTGTGACTTGGGAGAGGCCTCTACCCTGATCCACGGACTTGGGACATTCTAACCTCTACAGTCACGTGAGCTGTTTCCTTGACATAATCTCTCTCTCTATATATATATATATAGATATATTCATACACTTTACTGGTTTTGCTTCTCTAGAGAACCCAGTCTAAGACATTGGTGCATTTATTTAAGTGGTGTTAGGTCATTGTGTTGGTGTTTGTCAGTTATGTTTCTGTCTTTCCCACTCCAAACCCTTTCGTGAACATGGACATTGGCCCACACGTGGTACTCAGTGGAATCCCCAGGATCGTTCATGTTACAGAATGAACAAATGCTCATCAAGGATTATTGGAGCTAGGGAGCAGAGAGAAAGTTTTTAGAATTATCTTTATTTTAATATAAAATATTCTCATTTAAAATTTTTTTTATTGAGGTATAATTTATATACAGTGAAGTGCACAGATCTTATTTGTACAGCTCAATGAATTTTGACAAATGCATACACTTGTGTAACCCACCTTACTGTCAATATATAGAACATTCTCATCACCCCTGAAACATCCGCCATCCCCTTCCCAGTCATTCTACCACGTACACGCGTGGGCTCACGCACACTCAGGCAAACACTGTTCTATTTCACCCTAAATTAGTTTTGCCTATTATTGAACTTCATATAAATGGGTACATACTACTCTTCTTACAGCTTTTTCCTGTGGTGTTCGAGGTTCACTCATATTGTTACTTGTTTGGTTATGTGTTGATGAAAGTCAGTCCTTTTTGTTGCCAAGGAGTATTCCATTGTGCAGACATACCGGAATTTGTTTTTCCGTGCACCTGCTGATGGGCACCTGGATGGTGTCCAGTTTTTGGATATTCTCCTATGTTTTCTTCTAGAAGTTTTATTGAAGTTTTAACTTTTATGTTTGATTCTATGATGCATCTCTAATTTTTGTGTATAATATGACTCAAGGTTTATTTTTTACACACACATGCATATGTATGTATGTATGCAGTGTATGTATGTATGTATGCAGTGTATGTATGTAATACTTATCTCTGCTATATTATTATAAAGCCAGTTGTTATAGCCCCGTTTGTGGAATAGACTTTTCTTTCCCTCTTGGATTCCTCAGGCACTTTGATCACGAATCAGTCAACCCTATGAGAGTGGGTCTGTTTCTGCTTGATGTTGCCTTTTATATGCTTTGGGCATGACCAAGAGAACACCTGTTGGTACAGCCCCATCTCATGATGACATTCACCTACCCTTGGCAAAACCAGCTGATCTTGGTTTTCCTCTTCTTTTCTGGCCCAGGGGACTCAGAAAAAGATCCTAGACATTGCCAGCATGCTGGGCTTGTCCAACACGGTGATGAGGCTCATCGAGAAGCAGGCTTTCCAGGACAGGTACTTCATGATTGGCGGCATGCTGCTCACCTGTGTGGTCATGGTCCTCGTGGTGCACTACCTGACATGAGCCAGCCCAGTTCAGCAGCTGAACAGTGTTCCCACCGTGTGAGTGTGTGTGAGTGTGTGTGCGTGCAAGAAAGAGAGAGGGCCCAAGAGGTTGCCTTTTGAAATGTATGCCCATCGTAACTGTGAAGACCATTTGGGAGGAACTGTGATCTGTAACCTAGTGGAAGTTTCAAACATGCTGTTTTCTGTGACATCTTGGAAAGGGAGCACAGTGCTTAGGAAGACCTGTTCCTCTCTCTCTCACTCTCCCTGGGGGAGAAGGTAATGTAAGGGGAAGGGATGAAGAAGGAAAGGAGAAGAAAAGAATGACTTCAGTGGTTTGTCCACATGGCGGGTGCCCCGGGGAAGGCTCTTGAGGTGGCTTGCAGACAGAACTGTCCACACTCTGCCATTATCCAGCCTTTTCTGGCCCCTGATGGATAGGCTGGAATGGAAGTGAAGGAAGGGAAAGAGGCCTTCTTTTCCTGTACCCATTATCGTGGACGGATTTACATGCTCTTGCTCCTAGCCATTTCCCCTCTTCACCCTGAAAAAAAATGACATGCAAACAACTTACTGTTGATACTTGTCATCCTTCCCTGGAAGCAGTTACCTAGGGGAAACAAAGACAGTGAAGCTGATGCTGAGAACGAGTAAGATTTTCCACATTACAGTTGTTGGGTGTTTTTCCTTTCTAAAGTGAGGCCAGTATTACTCCTGAGAGCGTTCCGTCTTGAGGCTCGGGACCCTGGTCACTGCTGTCTTCCAGTTAATAGAATGGCTGGCTGATGGGCTTCAGCGTGTGCAGCCTGGCACCCACGCCCAGGCTCTGGGGGGCTTTTGCCCCATAGAAGGTGGCTGTGAGCAAAGGCTGGTGATTTGCCGATTACAGTCTCACATCTTGTTTTAGCATTCTTGGGCTCTTCATGTTCTTGAAATATATTAGCAACTGCCAGCCAAGCCCCCATTCTGCCCAGCCGGTGTGGGCAGATGCCACCCTGGAGACCGTCCCTGGTGTGCATGTCCTTGTGAGGCTGTTTTCAGGGACCAGGAACTTTACCTTCTCTGATCAACCATGGATTAAGGCTCTGTGCTGTGGAATTTACTATAAAGCCAGTCTATCTTGAATTCCATCCAATGTGATTAGTCGCTGAGAGTACCAAGACGACCTGGTTAGCATATTTTTTCATCTGTCGCAGGCTCTGTCCACCTACCCCTCTAGGATAGGTAACCTCATGGCAAGACATAAAGTAACACACAGAATTCCCCCAGAAGAACTGGAAACCTAGTCCATGTTAACCCTGCCTTCAGTTGTCTTGCCCCTCACTTCCTGTCTTTGTCTCTTGTCTCTTGAACTCTCTTCTTCTTTCCCGTCTTTACTGTATGTGTTCAGTTCCACCTCCGATATTTTACCTCCCACCTGTTTCTTTAGCAACATTGGTCTCTTTAGGTACATCTGGGGCATAGCTCCCCCTTTGGTGAATTTCTTATAATTGTCACAGATTTTTAACATGAGTTTCCTGGGTACTGATTTCACACTTTGAGTCACATGGGATCTCGGTTGCTCCCAGCCCTCTGGGCTAAACAGGGACCTTAAGTTTCCAAGGAAGGGGGAATGCAGCTCCTTCATAAAGGGATTGAGGGCTTCACCGGAGTGAACGTGGTAGTTTGAAGCGTGGACAGAGTGGTTGAGGCATCTTCCGACCTAGCTGTAACTGGGGAGGCACGGTTTGGAATTTCCAACTTGCCCAGCCCGACATCTCTGCCTTTCTGGCGCTCAGCACTCCATAGAAGGAATGTCTGAACTGCACAGACTTGGCTGCCCTGTCCCTGGGCACATGAGCATTCCACCAGACAGCACACCTTGGAGGAATGTGTGCAAGGAGCAGCTACGTCATCTGGACTTGAACTTTGAGAGGCAGAAACCACCGCCCCCACCCCACCTGTCCTCCATTGGCCGATGGGACACTTCTGTGCCGCTTACACCAGTATATCCCATATTCGCCTTTATAACGCTTGCTGGCCTTGAGGAACCAGAAGAAAGGCCCACCTCTGTGCCGGGTCTCCCTCCTTTGTAATAAAAATTGTGGAGGCAGTTTGTGGGTCTTTACTGCCTGGGGCAACGGAATGGCAATCAGTGTGTCCGGAGACACAGGGGCACTGAGGCTGCATGGCATCATGTGACTGTCTTTTCTTTCAGTGCTCCCCACCCCACCCCCCTTCCCCAGAAACTGGTTCCTTGGCCTAACTGGGTCCTCCTGTCTCCACAGCCCCAGAGTGTAGGGCGGGTCCAGGGCCAGGAAAGGAGCGCCCTCTAGTGGAGTCAGAAGGGAATTCTTAGGTCCAGTTGCAAGAAAACTCCAAACAGTCTCTGCGACCTTTTAGGACATTTTGGTGCCCATTGTGGTTTTAAGCAGGTGGGTTGTCAAGAGGAACTTGGGAATATTTTTATCACACGCCAGTTTACTCCAGGTATGACCACTTTAAGAAAAGCCAAAGTCAAAGACCAAGTAAATTGAGTCTTGATTTTATGGAAGGCTTCCCTGCTGGGTTTTTTCTTAATTGTATGCCCTAATGAATTTAACTGGGTTTGATTGGCAAATTTGGATTTACACCCGTTGTTTTTTAAACACATCAGTTGAATAAAGTTGAGATTTATTTTATTTAGAAAATTAATACTTTGTAAAGGCACTTGACATTCATTGTTATGAATGCCCCTTGTTTACTTTCCAGGTCAGAGATTCTCACACTGCTCCGGGGCCAGGCTGGGTGGTTCTCAGCAGCTGGGGACCTTCGTTATTACAGATTCCTGGGGCCCTACCCCAGACTTCCTGGATTAGAATGTCCAGAGGTGCCCTGTAATATGGGTGGTTTGGATTTTTTGTTTTTTAAGTCTCTGAGGTGTATTCAAGGTGATGTGTGTATTTTGGAACCACTTTCTCCAAGACAAATGGCTTTTGTCTTAATCGAAGATAATAAATAGCATTTGAAAGTATATTCTGAACTAGCTCAGCATGTATATGTGAAGAACACAACTTGTCAAGTCCAAAATAAAGGCTTACTGTTTATATCCTACCTTATTCCAGAAAAGATTTGAGGAGACTTACAGGAAAAATACCCAGGTCCTTGGGTAGTGCAAGCAGTTTGTGTTTGGCTTCTAACCAAAAGGTTGAAGATTTGAACCCACCCAGTGGTGCTGCGGAAGAAAGGCCTAGTGATCTGCTTCTGTAAAGATTTCAGCCAAGAAAAACCTATGGAGCTCAGTTCTAATTTGAAACACTAAATCAACTTGAGGGCAACAGGTTTGGGTTTTTTGGTTTGTACGAAATAACTAAAAAACACTGAAATACAAAGAAGCTAGGACCAAGAACAAACTGGTAGCATCAATACTAAGAAAAAGAGTCAAGTGCAAGTTGTAAGGCCCTTCAGAACGGCTCTGGGAAATCCCTAGTTTGGCTTTGAGCCCCAGCACCCAAAGCCAAGAGAAAAGCATGATCTGCTACTGTCTAAATTGGGGGGGGGGCGGGGGGCAGAGCGGTCCACTGCTTGGGGAAGCTTATCCCAGACCTTTAATACTGATAGCTGTGTGCTTGCCTGTGGCCCTCACTGGAAGCCAGGCAGAGTTATATTCTAGGTCGTCCAGCTAATCTTCACAAACCCTCTTTGAGGTAGGTTGAGTTTTAGTGACTTTCCCAAGACCCCACGGGGGGAGTCATGGAGGAGCTGGCCCCTTGTCTGGCTGGCTCTATAACCCGAGCTCCTAACCACTACAGCAGTCAGCCTGTGCTTGTTAAGAGATGCTCCACCGGGGGGCAGTCATCAAGAGGTGTGCGGGACTGCAGCCTGCCTGGGACCCGGTACAGAGCTCTAAGGCAGTTGTTGCAATTAAGACCTTACATGGCAGATCCTCTTAAAGGATTTTCCGAATGGAGAGAGATGGAGGAGGTAGGGGAGGAGCTCCTGGAAGTGGAAAATGGGAGCGGTAGCCAGGCCTTGCCAGTAGGGGGAGACGTAAACCTGTCTGGCTTGTCCACCCAAGAGCCTTGCTCTGTCCCTGTGGCTTCCCAGGCTGACCTCCTGACCTAGCGATCCCCTTAGTGTGGCTCTCACCAGCCCCTCCCCAGGCTCCTGTGACATGGGAGCTCTTACTGGGAAGCTAGTGCGGGCTTGACCAGGCCCAGCAGGGAGGCCTGGCCAACCTCAGAAGAGAGCAGGTGGCAGCATGAGGTAGGACATTCACCTTTAAGTAATTTGTTGACTCGTTCAGTGCCCACGTGCACAGCACCTCATTGGATGTTTTGGAGCAGACAGAAGGGGTTGAAGACGACCCTGCCCCCCAGAGCTCACAGCGATTACAGAAGTGTGAAGCAGCAATAGAAGCCCTGAAACCAGACTGCAGACTGGCTTCAAGTTCAGCACTGCCGCTGCCAGCTACGTGGTAGGCACCTCTCTGAGCTTTCTCATCTTACAACAGAGTAGCACCTGTCCCACATCCTTTCCCAGGGTGGACATGAAGCCCCAGTGACCTAGTGTTTATGGCAGACTCCAGAGGCTCTCAGTAATTCCCAACATTTAGCTGCTTGTTCGAATCATCTGGAGAACTTTAAAACTCCTGGTTCTGGGTCCCACCCTCAAGATTGTCAGCTACTTGGTCTGGAGTGTGGTCTGGGTTTCGGGATTTTTCTTTTTAACTTCCCAGGTGATTCTCACGTGCAGCCAAGGCTGCAAACCGCTGCTCTCAATGCCTGACAGATGTGACGGGTTATCATGACTGTGTGGTTGGAAAGACAGGATTTCATGCTAAGCAACTAGAGGGCAAAGCAGGGCTTCCAACAGGTTCATTCTGGTTCAGATCCCTGAATCTACATTTTAATAGGATCCCCAGGTGATTCATATGTATACATATACACATAGATTCAGTATATCTGGGGGGTGAAAATGCAGATTCTCAGCAGCGGTTAGAATGTGACCCTGGGGCAAAGTAACAAATCCTGAAGGCTGAGGGACTGCAGTGTAGAGCAGCTGTCACCACGGGGGCAGTCAGCTAGGGTGGGCTTTCTGGGAGATGAGTTGGGGACAGTTGGTCATGGGATGTTATTGAAGGAGAGGGTTGTGAGAAAAGCTGAGGACAAAGGGGACAGGATAGGGGAATCAATAAACTCTAATCAGGCTTCAAGGAGCCCTGGTGGCACAGTGGTTAAGCTCTCAGTTGCTAACCCAAAGGTCGGCCGTTTGAACCCACCAGCTACTCCACGGGAGAAGATGTGTCAGTCTGCTTCCGTAAAGATTACAGCTTTGGAAACCCCATGGGGCCATTCTACTCTGTCTTACAGGGTCGCTAGGAGTTGGAATTGACTCATCAGCAACAGGTTTGGTTTTGGTTCATCAGCCTTTGAAGGAGTCCTGGTGGCACACTGGTTAAGCACTCGGCTGCTAACAGGGAGGTCGGCGGTTCAAACCTACGAGCTGCTCCTCAGGAGGAAGATGTGGCAGTCTGCTTCCCTAAAGATTACAAGCCTTGGAAACCCTGTGGGGCAGTTCTCCTGTGTCCTGTAGGGTTGCTATGAGTCAGGATCAACTCGACTGCAGTCGACAGCAATGGGTTTGGTTGCAGGGTTTGGAATTAGCCTTTAGGAGCCCTGGTGGTGCGTATGGTCAAGCGTTTGACTACTAGCCATAAGATTGGCAGTTCAAACCCACCCAGAGGCACCTTGGAAGACAGGCCTGGTAATCTGCTTCCGAAAGGTCACAGTCTTGAAAACCCGATGGAGCACAGTTCTGCTCTGCACATGTGGGGTCGCCATGAGTTGCCCTTTCACTGATAACGTCATCTGCCTGGCTCATACCAGCACAGAACATACCCAAGACGTGGTTGCTTCTCAGAGGCCCAAGAAGCCTGTAATGGGGCTGAATCCTTGGCAAGCAGTAGCCCATCAGAGATGACCAGGCGTGGGCTGTGCAGAAGGGAGGCCATTCCCACCTCCTCCTTTCCCCTCCCAGCCTGGGCAACAGGCTCTGCATTCTCCAACCCAGGCCTCTCAAGCTCCACCCACCTTCTGGCACCTTCTCGAATGCTGCTGTAAGCCTCCTGTGCCCAGGGCACATGCGGGAGGAGAGAGCGAGGACTCTGTGAACAGGGGAGAATCATCATCTCTCCCCCACCGATGTCACTAGTTTGCTGTGAACGTCGGAAGATAAAACCCTGAGCACTCCTGAGTGTTATTCAAATCTTGTTACATGCACTGGGTGGGCGTAAATTCCATCTCCATGGTGATTTCTTCCAGGCCGTTTGTTTCTCCCTACTCCTTCCCCCTGTGGCAAAGGGCAGCCTTTTTTCTCATAGCCCAGAGGCCCTGGGAGGCACTTGGAAGGCAGCTCCCAGGGCAGAATTCCAGAAGGGGGGCCATGGCCACCTCCTTGGATGAGTAGATACCGTGGAATAAATTTTCTGAGGTCACCCATTTGAAAGGAACAGCACATAATTAAAGATGTAGGATGCCTGGGATGTTCACTTAAGGGAAAAAAATAATAACTCAAGTCCAGTATTGTACCCTCTTAACATAAAGAGTTGATATATTAACCAGAGATGTCATGAGGCAACAGTGAGGTACCAGGCAAGTGGGCGGGAAGCCAGTCTTCATTCAGAGGGCAGATAGCTCATTCTGATGGGGGTCGGCATGGTCAAGGAGGACTTCCTGGAGGGGGAGGACATGAGCTGGTTAGAGAATGGGTTTGCCAGCCAAGCGAGTGGTACTGACTGATTTTTCTGGGGGAAGTTGGGGAGGGGAGCTGGTTTGAAGGGGAAGAGTGTAATCTCAGTTCTTAACTGGCTGGGTTTTGGAGTGGATTCTAGAAAGAGTAGAGAATTTGCATTTCTAACAAGTTCCCAGCAAGTTATACATAAGAATCACCAGGGGTTCTTGTTAAACTGTAGATTCTGATTCAGTATATCTGGGGTGGAAATGCAAATTCTCAGCTGGGAACTTACTAGAAATGCAAATTCCCAGCAGGGGTTCGAACCAGAATGAACCAGTTTGAAGCTCTGGCTACACACTGAGAACTTGTGGAGGTGGGGCAGGCTGCAGGGCTGGTTGATTCGGGGCTCTTTCCATCTCTCCACGCTGCCATTCTCCATCTCAGCCTCATCACAGGCTGGAAGGTGGCGAGGTGGTGGCAGTGATTTCAGGGCACAGCCCAACCCACCTCTTCACAGGATTCTATCCTGAGAGTGAAGCAGCATTTCCCAGAAGCCCCCAGCAGACCCTGCTCATGCCTCATTGGCCAGAAAGGGGCCACATACCCATTCCTGAGCCAGTCATTGGCCAGGGGGTGGGTGAGCAGCTGCCCTGAGGCTCATGGAGGCACAGGGGAGAGGCAGGGCACCTGCATGAAAGGAGGCTCTGAGGCAGGAGAGGGGGCAGAACAGAGGCTGCACGGACAAGCAGCAGTGTCCACAGCGCACTGGATAAATGTAAATGATGACAATTTAGAATCAAGTCGAACTTTGCTGGTAAAACAACTAACCGAAAGGTTGCTAACCGAAAGACTGGCATTTCAAATCCACCCAGCAACTCCATGGGACAAAGACCTGGACATCTGTTCCTATAAAGATTGCAGCCTAGAAAAGCCTATGGGGGCAGTTCTGTCACCTGGGGTCACTATGAGTTGAAATCGATTAGATAGTACCTAACAATAGGGTGGGTGTATGGCCCCTTTCTGGCCAACCTATCAACAATAATGATAATAATGACGTCATTATTGTTATTATTTGGATTATGTTTAATCCATATGAATTCTAGAGGGAGATATTGTTATCTCCAGCTGACAGGTGAGGTAACTGAGTCTCCAGGAGGTGAAATGACTCCAGTCTCCTTGTCTCCAAAGCTCGTCTCCTAATGACCCCAGACAGCGGCTGCTTAAGTAACTTTACTGCAATTGATTGTCCAGGGATGCACCAGGGATGCAGAGAATGGGTGGTTCATCACAAATAGTAATTCTATTAAAGCTTTTCCTTAGGAGCTACTTGGAATCTTGCTAGCCAGGTTACCATTCTTGGGGTCCTTGAATATTTAAGAGATCAAACCAAACCTGCTCTGTTGGATTGATTCCAACTCATAGGGACCCTATAGGACAGAATAGAACTGCCCCATAGGGTTTCCAAGGAGCAGTTGGTAGACTTGAACTGCCAGTCTTTTGCTTAGCAGCCAAGCGCTTCACCACTGTGCCACCAGGGCTCCGTTTAAAAGATACTGCCTTTAAAAGAAACTCTAATTCTGTCATTTTCTTCGTTCTGATATTACCTGTAGTTCTTATTTCTTGGATGGACTGACCACCTAGTCGACAGGTTCCTCCTTTCTGTTTTAAGGCCAGACGCGTAGAATCTTCGCTGAGCTTAACGTGGCCCACCTGAGTGACCTGCCTGCTGCTGAAGGCCTTTCCTCCTAAGCCCTCCTCCTCCTGCTCAGGCTTCAGTTTCCCCCTCAGGCAGGGGAGGGCCATTCCCAGGCTGTCCCAGGCTGTGGAGCATGTGCTGCTTCTAGTTCAGAGAGATTGGGGGGCGTAGGGGGGTGGGGTGGGCGGGGCCTGTAAATGATGGGAATGGAGTAATCCGCAGCCATGCTGCACTCTTCCCCTGGAGCCATGTCAGGGCGCAGAGGTTCCCTGATGGTCTCCCCCTCCCTCCCAAGCCTCTCTGTCCTTTTCAGTCTCTCTGCAGGCTCCTGCTCTGACTTCCTCCCCTTCTGTCCTCCCCACTCCCGCTAGGACCACCCTCTGCCCGGGCCTGGTACCCATCATTAGAACTTTGGTCCTGTAGTTAAAGCACCTAGATATTCATGCTAGTGCTCCCAAGAGAAGAGACTAGTTCCAAGGGCAATTTTCTCAGGAGGACAGGTGGAAGCAAAAAGGCAGTGTGCTGGGGGTGGGCGGAGGCTCTCAGATGGGAGGAGAACTAACGCGCCCTACAAGCCTCACCAAGTTGTCCTAAACGCTGGCCACTCGGTGTGGGCTGAGACCTGGGTTGGGAGGGTGGGGGAGAGCTCAGAATCATCTGTCCAATGTCTGTATTTATGGAGGAGGTGGCCCCTTGTAGGGTGAGAAGCTCGGGGCTGGCTGAGGAGGCGGGGATGGAGGCAGCAGAAGGGGGTGAAAGAGCAGGAGGGGGTGAGCAAGGGGGGAGGAGGAAGAGGAAGCCAGGAGGGGAGAAGGGAGAGGGAATTGAATCCGTGCATGCTCAGCGGCAGGAGCCAAAAGCCAACTCTGCAAATTGCTTTTTTCTTCACACTTGTCCCTGGAAAAGCCCAATTAAAATAGCACCTGTTGGAAATGGAAGAGTAATTGCAACAGGCAGCTCCTTAAGCCCATCTCCGGGAGCATGCGGGAGCAACTGGGGGCAGCTGGGAGCTTCAGGATCGTCCCTCTGTGCTCAGATACCCCTGAGCTCAGGGGCAAGGTGGCCCCGAGGGCAGAGGTCTGCCTCGACCCCCCGCACAGCACTATGAGACAAGCCCATCCCGTGGTGGGGTATCTCAGTGGGCTAACATGGGGTGCTGAGATCAGAGTTGTCGGGTTCTGAGTCACAGAACAGAGGAAGAGCAGAGCCACCCTTCTGGGGAAGAGTGACTTGCCAAGGGACAGCCAGCTGGTTGGTGAGGACAGATCTGGGATCAGAGTGGAGGTCACTTCCTCCCAATCCAGTGCTCCTGTCGTCTCACCCTGTTGCCCCCGGCATTCTCGCCATGCCACCATCCTAAGCCCTGGTCGGTGGCCCTCACCCCAGCTACAGTCCCATGGCCTAGCACTGTACTGTATCCCTGCCAGGCAGGGGTGGCAGGAGCCGTGGCAAAGGCTCTTCTGGTTTTGTGAATCTCCCCAGACCCTTCAGATATTGACATACATAGCACACACGTTGCCAGGTTGTGACGTCTCTACCAGAAGGCAGACATGGGTGGACAGGGCCCACGAGCACGGCTGGAACAGTGGGTTCCAGAGGTGCCCGCTTGCCACCCACAGTGAAGCATGATGGTGGGTGGCATTCTCCCCACAGGTTACCCAACTGACCATGTCTCATCCACCCAGAGTCAGCTTCCATGGCAACAGTAAGCACCTTACCCATCATTTTCGTCCTTAAAGATTCCCAGCCTGGCTGGCTGAGTCTGGGCTCCTTGCCTGCCTGCCATCGCACCAGCCCCAGGCTCCAGAGCCCAGGTCTGAAGATGAATTGTGGAGCTGCCAGAGAGAGGCTCCTGGGAGGATGAGACCGAGCCACCTCCCACCTCTCCTCCGGGGATCAGCCCCATTCTCCTATACCCAGCACCCCCAGATGATGCTAATAAGGACCATCCCTGAAGCCAGCTGCTGACCCAAGGGGAAAGGAGGCCCCTAACTGTCTGGGGCTTGTACACTGGGGGAGGGAAAACAGCCTGCACAGCCCTAGGGGGAGAAAAACTCAGGGCGGAGGTGTCCTCATCTTCCCTCCCTCTCCCAGCCAGCCCTCCTCCCTCTGCATGTTGCTTTTCATCTCTCCGCTTTTGCCTCCCTGCTCCTTCTCTCTAGCCATCGCTGCCTTCACAACCCAGCTCCAAGTTCACTCTCACCAGGAAGTCTTCCTTTCTAAACCATTTTTCTCTGCATCCTCTCAGCGTGGCTATATTTGGTTCCTGCAACATAACTTTATATATATTGCATCAGGGAGAGGGGGAGAGTCCTGAAGCTTTTTTTTTTTTTTCCTGAAGCTATTTTTTTGGTATGTTTTCTCCCTATACTGAAAAATTCCTGTAGTAGACACTTATTGTTTACCTGCCCAGCATCCCCTCTTTAGGCTACAAGCCCTTACCCCCTTGTGCTGCTTTCCTTCCTGTGGAAAACCGATTTCATGGGATTCAGCTAGGGCTGCCTCCTCTAACAAAGGTAAACACCTGAAGCAGGCCTGGTCAATCAGAGGACTCTATCAGTAGGCCATAGTGAGTGGGTCAGGGAAGACCCCATGACCATGCAGAGCCAATCAGAATGTTCCCTGGGATTGTTGTAGACATTGCCCAATAGCTGCCCACTATCCGTTCTCCCCTTGGTCTTTACTTACTAACAGAAACCCAATTTTATTGGCCTATCAGGAAGCCTGCTTAAAGAGACTTGTCTTTTCAGACTTTCTTGTAACTAGGGGTGGTCATGCCACCCAGTTCTGGCCAATAAGATGTGGGCAGAAGTTGCTGGGAGGGACTTCTGGGAAAGGGTTTCAAAAGGAAGAGACTCAGCTGGCATGCCCCTTTAGATCTAATCCTAACTGATCACTTTTCTGTGAGATCAGGACATCTTAACATTAACAGGCTTTTTCCAGCTACATGGAGAAGCTACCTGAGAATGAAGCCCTCCTAGAGGAAGCATGTCAAGAGATGGTGAGAGAGAGGGAGCGACAAAGCGCACACCATGACATCGTCAGTTAAGTCCCTTGATTGAGCCATGCCTGAAGCCAGGCTTAACCTCCATTTGACTTCCCAATTGGAGAAGCCAATTTATTCCTTTTCTACTTAAGCAGATTTGCATTGAGTTTCTGTCTATGGCAGTGAAAGAGCCCTGAATACAAGCCTCCACAGAACAAAAACCATGTTTTTGTTCTCCCCATCCCAGCTACCCCATGTAATATGCTGGGTGCAAAGGTGACATGCAATAAATATTAATTCAAAAAGTCTTTGAGCCCAAGGAAGTGTATCAACCAGAGTCAAATAAGATTTTGAAAGGACTTGATTCCTGGGCTAGACTTATCAAGGAACAAACTCATCAATTCTCTATGATTAATGTCTCAGGCCAAACCATGCATGGCTTGGAATCACTTCTCTCACCAAACCATTCATTCAGTACTCACCTCCTCCAGAAAGCCTTCCAAACCAAGTCTTAACTTCATCATCCTTCCCTCCATTGTGATTACTTGCCTTTGTTAACACTTTGGTCCAACTGTACTTGGTTAGATGTGTCATTTGAGTATAGTTGTGTGTCTCACCTCCCCCTGCCCCAAAATGATTGAGAGCATCCTCTGGTTTCTCCATCCCCCACCAATTGGCTGAGATGCCCTAGGACAGGGGCTGTGTCTCCACCTAAGACTAGCAGCTTCCTCAGGGCAAGGATAACTCCTCCATTCAACTGGGATTGGAGATACTGCCTCTCCCCACATCAGGCTAGGAACTGCACAATCTAGAATCATTTCTCAGTGCCTCATGCAGCCTTATCAGCAAGATAAGAAGCTTTTGTCTGAACTATAACCCTTAGAGCTTAGGGAGTGGGAGGAGGAGAGAAAATAGTGAGCAGTTACCAAAGGGGTCCATCTTAACATTTCAGGGAAAAACTAATCAACAGCCCATAAGATTAGTCCATGGACTGCCAAAGGAACAAACAAATCAGTCTCAGAAGAAATACAACCAGAATGCCCGTTAGAAGCAAGGATGGTGAGACTGGCTCGCTTACTTTGGATGTGTCATCAGGAAAGATCAATTGCTAGAAAAGAACATCATGTTTAGTAAAGTAGAGGGTCAGCAAAAACAGATGAAACCCTCAATGAGATGGCTTGACACAATAGTCATAACAATGGACTCAAACATACCAGTGATCATGAAGATGGCACATAAGGTCACCATGAGTCAGAGCGAACTTGACAGCAGCTAACAAGAAGGTTAATTATTCAACATCTTTGCAATATTGTAACTCAGATTATGTCCTCTCCTGCATAGCATTGTAACCAGAAAGCCCTTCCCACGTGAAGCCAGAATTTTGCTCTACAAGCTTTTCTTATTTCTCTTTTTCCTTGACTGTCATATAAAGATGGATCCCATTATTGGGCAGCTTGTCAAATTTGAGTAGACATCAGGGGGGTGGCCATTGGCTCACTTTTTTGGGCTCCTGTTGGACGGGAGCCCCTGGAGCAGCTTGTGTAGCTGGCAGTGTTGGCAGGACAAGACACCACAGTCCTGCTCTATTCAACCTGCTGGCCCTGACTTTGTAACCTCTCTGTTCCAAGTGTAAAGGCTAAACAGCAGCTACATAATGAGCAGTTGTTGCAGTAGGATGCTAATGTAAGGTCTTGAAGGAGGTGAGAGTTTCCCAAAAGGGCCTGGGAAGCCCAATCAGGAAGGAAAAATATCCTGATTAAGGGCAGCATATATGTGAGATGGGCAAGCTGCCTGCAGAGAGCTGAATCAGAAGTCCAGAGAGCAGAGGGAAGAGGAGTGAGAGACAGGACATGAAGGTCTGGCTTTTCTTTTTAAATTTTTTTTTATTGTACTTTATTTTTTTAATTTCTTTTCATTGTTGTAGTTTAAATGAAGTTTACATTTCAAGTTAGTCTCCCATACAAAAATTAGACATACATTGTTATGTGACCCTAATTGCTGTCCACACACTGTGACAGCACACTGCTCCTTTCCACCCCTGATTCCCCATGTCCATTGAACCAGCTCCTAACCCTCTCTGCCTTCCCATCTCACCTCAGGACAGAAGCTGCCCGTTTAGTGTTTTGTATCTACTTGAGCTAAGAGACACACTCCTCATGAGTATCACTTTATGTCCCACAGTCCAGTCCAATCCCTGTCTGAAGAGTTGGCCTGGGAAATTGTTTGATTTCTGGGCTGATAGAGAATCCGGGGGCCATGCTTTCCAGGGTTCCTCCAGTCTCAGTTAGACCACTAAGTCTGGTCTTCTTACTAGAATTTGAGTTCTGCACCCCACCTTTCTCCTGCTCCATCAGGGACTCTCTTGTGTTCCCTGTCAGGGTGGTCATTGGGGGTAGCTGAGCACCATCTAGTTCTTCTGGTCTTAGGCTGATGAAGTCTCTGGTTTATGTGGCCCTTTCTGTCTCTTGGGCTACTACTTTCCTTCTGTCCTTGGTGTTCTTCATTCTCCTTTACTCCAGGTGGTTGGGACCAATTGATGCATCTTAGATGGCCGCTTGCAAGCTTTTAAGACCCCAGACGCCATTTACCAAAGTAGCATGCAGAACATTTTCTTAATAAGCTTTGTTATGCCAATTGACTTAGATGTCCCCTGAAAGCATGGTCCCCAGACCCCTACCCCTGCTACTTTGTCTCTCAAAGTGTTTGATGGTATTCAGGAAACTTCTTAGCTTTGGTTTAGTCCAGTTGTGCTGACTTTCCCTGTAGTGTGTTCCTTCTTCTCTTCACCTAAGATAATTCTTATCTACTATCAAGTTAGTGAATAACCCTCACCCTCTCTCCCCACCCTCGTAACCATGAAAGAATGTTTTCTTCTATGTTTAAACCTTTTCTTGAGTTCATATTATAGTGGTCTTATACAATATTTGTCCTTTTGTGACTAACTAAATTCACTCAGCATGATGACCTTCATCTTCCTCCATGTTATGTTTCACGGCTTCATTGTTGTTCTTTATCATTGTGTAGTATTCCATTGTGTGGATATACCATAGTTTGTTTATCCATTCGTCCATTGATGGGCATCTAGGTTGTTTCCATCAGTTTGCTATTATGAACAGTGCTGCAGTGAACATGAGTGTGCATAGATCTATTTGTGTGATGGCTCTTATTTTTCTAGGATATATTTCAAGGAGCAGTATAGCTGGATCATATGGTACTTCTATTTCTAGCTTTTAAAGGAAGCACCAAATCGATATCCAAAGTGGATGCACCATTTTACATTCCCACCAACAGTGTATAAGTGTTCCAGTCTCTCCGCAACCTCTCCAACATTTATTATTTTGTGTTTTTTGGATTAATGCTAGCCTTGTTGGGGTGAGATGATATCTCATTGTAGTTTTGATCTGCCTTTCTCTAATGGCCAATGATCGTGAGCATTTCTTCATGTGTCTGTTAGATGCCTGAATATCTTCTTTGGCGAAGTGCCTGTTCATATCCTTCACCCATTTTTTAATTGGGTTATTAGTCTTTTTGTTGATGTTTTGCAGTATCTTGTAGACTTTAAAGATTAGATGCTGTTTGGACTTGTCGTAGCCAAAAATTTTTTCCCAGTCTGTAGGTTGTCTTTTGACTCTTCTGGTGAAGTCTTTTGATGAGCATAAGTGTTTAATTTTTAGGAGTTCCCAGTTATCTAGTCTCTCTTCTGGTGCTTGTGCATTGTCACTTATGGTTCATATTCTGTGTATGCCATGTATTAGGGCTCCTAGGATTGTCCCTAGTTTTTCTTCCATGGTCTTTATCATTTTTGATTTTATATTTAAGTCTTTGATCCATTTTGAGTTAGTTTTTGTGCATGGTGTGAGGTATGGGTCTTATTTCAGTTTTTTGCAGATTGGATATCCTGTTTTGCCAGCACCATTTGTTAAAGAGACTGTATTTTCCCAGTTAACGGACTTTGGGCCTTTGTCAAATGTCAGCTGCTCATAGGTGGATGAACTTATGTCTGGATTCTCAATTCTCTTCCATTGGTCTATGTATCTGTTGTTGTACCAATACCAGGCTGTTTTGAATACTGTGGTGATGTAATAGGTTCTAAAATCAGGTAGTTTGAAGCCTCCCACTTTGCTCTTCTTCAGTAATGCTTTATTTATTTGGGGCCTCTTCCCCTTCCATATGAAGTTGGTGATTTGTTTCTCCATCTTATTAAAAAATGCCAGTGGAATTTGGATCGGGGTTGCATTGTATCTGTAGATCGCTTTGGGTAGAATTGACATTTTCACTATGTTGAGTCTTCCTATCCATGAGCAAGTTATGTTTTGCTGCTTATGCAGGTCTCTTGGTTTCTTGCAGTAGTGTCTTGTAGTTTTCATTGTATAGATCTTTTACGTCTCTGGTTATATTTATTCCTATGTATTTTATCTTCTTGGGGGTTATTGTAAATGGTATTGATTTGGTAATTTCCTCTTCGAGGTTCTCTTTGTTGGTGTAAAGGAATGCAACTGATTTTTCTATGTTTATCTTGTATCCTGAAACTTTGCTGAAATCTTCTATTAGTTCCAGTAGTTTTCTTGTGGATTCTTTGGGGTTTTCTGTGTATAAGATCATATCACCTGCAAATAGAGATACTTTGACTTCTTCCCCACCAATTTGGATGCCCTTTATTTCTCTGTCTAGCCTAATTGCTCTGGCTAGGACCTCCAGCACAATGTTGAATAAGAGTGGTGATAGAGGGCATCCTTGTCTGGTTCCCATTCTCAGGAGGAATGCTTTCAAAGTCTCTCCATTTAGGATGATGTTGGCTGTTGGCTTTGTATAAATGCCCTTAATTATGTTGAGGAATTTCCCTTCTATTCCTATTTTGTTGAGAGTTTTTATCATGAGTGTGTGTTGGACTTTGTCAATGCCTTTTCTGCATGGATTGATAAGATCATGTGTTTGTTGTCTTTTGTTTTATTTATGTGATGGATTACATTGGTTGTTTTTCTAATGTTGAACCATCCCTGCATACCTGGTATAAATCCCAGTTGATCATGGTGAATTATTTTTTGGATATTTTGCTGAATTCTATTAGCTAGAATTTTGTTGAGGATTTTTGTGTCAATGTTCATGAGGGATATTGGTCCGTAATTTTCTTTTTTTGTGGTGTCTTTACCTGGTTTTGGTATCAGGGTTATGCTGGCTTCATAGAATGAGTTTGGGAGTATTACATCCTTTTCTATGCTCTGAAGTACCTTTAGTAGAAGTGGTGTTAACTCTTCTCTGAAAGTTTGGTAGAATTCTCCAGTGAAGTCGTCTGGGCCAGAGCTTTTTTCTGTTGGGAGTTTAATAACCTTTTCAATCTCTTCTTTAGTTAATGGTTTATTTAGTTGTTCTATCTCTGCTTGTATTAGTTTAGGTAGGTAGTGAGTTTCTAGAAATTTGTCCATTTCTTCTAGGTTTTCAAATTTGTTAGAGTACAGTTTTTCATAGTGTTGTTATAATTCTTTTAATTTCAGTTGGATCTGTTGTGATATCACGCATCTCATTTCGTACGCGGGTTATCTGCATCCTCTCCTGTTTTCCTTTGTCAGTTTGGCCAGTGGTTTATCAATTTTGTTAATCTTTTCAGAGAAAAAGCTTTTGGTCTTGTTAACTCTTTCAATTATTTTTCTATTCTCTATTTCATTTTATTCTGCTCTAATTCTTATTATTTCCTTTCTTCTGGCGCCTGAGGGCTTCTTTTGCTGCTCTCTTTCTACTTGTTCCAGCTGTAGGGTTAATGTTTTGATCATGATCCTTCCTTCTTTTTGGATGTGTGCATTTATTGCTATCAGCTGACCTCTGAGCACTGCTTTTGCTGTGTCCCAAAGGTTCTGGTAGGATGTGTTTTCATTCTCATTTGATTCTATGAATTTCTTTATTCCATCCTTAATTTCCTCTATAACCCAATAGTTTTTGAGCAAGGTGTTGTTCAGTTTCTATGTGTTTGATTTTTTTTTTCCTTGCTTTTTGTGTTGTTGATTTCTACTTTTATGGCTTTATGTTCAGAAAAGATGCTTTGTAATATTTCTATGTTTTGGATTTTGTTAAGGCTTGCTTTATGGCCTAATTTGTGGTCTATTCTGGAGAATGTTCCATGTGCACTGGAAAAGAAAGTGTACTTGGCTGCTATTGGGTAGAGTGTTCGGTATATGTCTATGGGATCAAGTTGGTTGATTGTAGCATTTAGTTCTTCCGTGTCTTTGTTGAGCTTCTTTCTGGATGTTCTGTCCTTCACCAAATTAGCGTGTTGAAGTCTCCTACTACTATTGTGGAGCTGTCTATCTCTCTTTTCAGTGCTGTTAGAGTTTATTTTATGTATTTTGGAGCCCTGTTGTTGGGTGCATAAATATTTATTATTATGTCCTCCTGGTGTATTGACTTTTTAATCATTATATAGTGTCCTTCTTATCCTTTGTGGTGGATTTTACTTTAAAGTCAATTTTGTCAGAGATTAATATTGCCACTCCTGCTGTTTTTTGAGTATTGTTTGCTTTATATATTTTTTTCAATCCTTTGAGTTTTAGCTTGTTTGTCTCTTTAAGTCTAAGGTGTGTCTCTTCTAGGCAGCATATAGGCGGATTGTGTTTTTTTTAATCCAGTCTGCCAATCTCTGCCTCTTAATTGATGTATTTAGTCCATTTACATTCAGCGTAATTATTGATAGGTATGAGTTCAGTGCTGTCATTTTGATGTCATTTTTTGTGTGTTGTTCACAGTTTCTTTGTTCCCCTTAAATTTCTGTGCTGAGTAATTTTCCTTTATGTATTTTCTTTTCATCTTTTTCATTGTTGTTGATTTTGTGTTTGCTGAGTCTGTATTTTCCTATTTTTTTATTTTGACATGTAGGATTGTTAGTTTCCTTTGTGGTTATCTTAATATTTAGCCCTATTTTTCTAAGTTTATACCAGTCTTTTATTTCTTTTTATCACCTTGACTTCCCCTCCATATGAAAAATCTATGTCTACATTTTTTAAGTTCCTCTTTTTTGTTTTAATGTTGTCAGTTATTACATATTGATATCTGTTTCTCTATTTTCAGTATTGATGTATTTTTGTGACTTCCCTGTCTGAGTGGATATCTGGTTGCTCTGTCCTGTGTTCTAGTCTTGCATTGTTATCTGATGTTATTGATTATCTAACTATAGGACTCTCTTTAGTATTTCTTGTAATTTTGGTTTGGTTTTTGAAAATTCCCCGAAACCTCTGTTTATCTGGAAATGCCCTAATTTCACCATCATATTTGAGAGACAGTTTTGCTGGATATATAATTCTTGGCTAGCAATTTTTTTCCTTCAAGGCTTTATATGTGTCATCCCATTGCCTTCTTGCCTGCATGGTTTCTGCTGAGTAGTCCAAGCTTATTCTAATTGACTATCCTTTGTAGATGACTTTTCTTTTATCCCTAGCCACTCTTAAAATTCTGTCTTTATCTTTGGTTTTGGCAAGTTTGATTATAATGTATGTTGGTGACTTCCTTTTGGAATCTACCTTATGTGGGTTTCGATGAGCATCTTGGATAGATATCTTGTCATCTTTCATGATATCAGGGAAGTTTTCTGTCAACAAATCTTCAACAATTCTCTCTGTATTTTCTGTTATCCCTCCCTCCCCCGTTCTGCTACTCCAATCACTCGTAGGTTATTTCTCTTGATAGAGTCCCACATAACTCTTAGAGTTTCTTCATTCTTTTTAATTCTTTTATCTGATTTTTCCTCAAGTAAGTTGGTGTCAAGTGCTTTATCTTCAGTGTCACTATTATGACTTCTATTGCCTCAGTTCTGCTCCTATAACTTTCTATTGGGTTGTCTAATTCTGAAATTTTATTGTTAATCTTCTGAATTTCTGATTGCTCTCTCTCTATGGATTCTTGCAGCCTATTAAATTTGTCATTATGCTCTTGAATAACTTTTTAAAGTTCCGCTACAGCTTTGTCTATGTGTTCTTTGGATTTCTGTGCATTTTGAGGAATTTCCTTTCTAATTTCTTGAAGAATTCTGCGTATTAATCTTTCGTATCCTGCCTCTGGTAATTCCAAGAAATTCTCTTCCTCCAGAAAATTTATTGATTATTTTCGGAGCTTGCTGAAGCCATCATGTACTGCCTCTTTATGTGATTTGATATTGACTGTTGTCTCTGAGCCATCGATAAGCTATTATAATTTTATTTTATATTTGTTTAGTGTGTCCTACCTTCTTGTTTTGTTTTGTTTTGATATGCCCAAATAGGCTACTCATGTGCGCTGGTTTCATTATTGGTGCCTTTGAAGCTCTAAGGTCCTGTCACCAGGCAGTTAGGTGTATAACTAAGTATGTGTGTCCAGGAATCCATTAAATTTTCCAGTATGCATTCAGCTCAGGTGACAAGACAGTTGGTCACCAAGTGTATGGTACAGGCCCTTACCTACAGTCTTAGAGAGGCATGGTTGATTGGTGTAGACACAGGTATCTGACTGCAGGAGAAGATCACATGCTGAACAAGGCAGGGGGCTGATGGCTGCCCCTGAATGTCTGAGAGGAAAGTGTGTCCCTGTTCTCTAGAGCAAGTAGGTAGGTGAGTTTTGCAGCCAGACTATGAGCATCCTCCTCTGTTGACTGTAAGGACTGGGGGCCACCACTTATTCTTGGACCCCTTTAGCAGGTGGCTAGGTGGTGTGGGTGGAGCCACCAGTCCTGAAACCCTGATGCGGACAGGTAAGGTACCTGCTTAAAGGGCAGAGCAGTGTCAAGCATCACACATCTGCCACTTCACAGCTGAAACAGTTAAAGTTAGAGTTCAGGTGTTTACACTGTTGTACTGTGGTAGTTAGGGCTTACGCTGTTGAGATGGATCCACACAAGTCTATACAGAGGTGGCAGGCACTCAAAGTCTTCGGACCCCTTATGCCTGTGCCTAGGCAAAGGAGCTATGCCAACCCTGAGTTCCTGGCTTAGGGGAGCCAGTAGCTTATGTTTTCCCTGTTTGTTAATTTGTTCCCTTTCCAAGGCGAGGAGAATGGGTCAGGGTGCCTTATAGGAACTACTTCCAGCCCAGGGGACTCAGAGATTGCTGAAGCCAGCCGGACCCGGTGCAGAGCAGGGAGGAGACAGGTAAATGGGAGAGAGGTATTTCCCAAATGGGTTGTTTTTTTTTAATCCCCACGAAAGGCCACACCCATGTACTACTTATCTTTAGCCACTTGGGTGCTCCTTTTCACTGGTTCAGAGTGTCCAAGCAGAATCTCTGCTGCTGGATCTCCCTTGATGTGGAAACTGCCTCCAGAGCGAGCGAGTGGAGCTATATGCCCGCCTCACTGCGCAACCTGAACCGATCTGGGCTGAAGGGCTACAGCTCCCGCCGGGTCAGGTCAGACAACTCCTTGCTGCTTCCCAACCATCTCTCTCTCCCCCCGCCACTCAGTCTTATTCCTCCACTTTGCCTTGTTCAGGGCTACTAGATATTCATATACAATCAAATCACTTGTTTTCTCAGGACTTTGTTGTAAGAGGGACATAGGAAGCCTTCTGACTACTCTGCCATCTTGGCCCACCTACTCTTTTTATTGTACTTCAGATGAAAGTTTACAGAACAAATAGTTTCTCATTAAACAGTTAGTACACATATTGTTTTATGACATTGGTTTACAACCCCACGACATGTCAACACTCTCCCTTCTTGACTTTGGATTCCCTATTACTGGCTTTCTTGTCCACTCCTGCCTTCTAGTCCTTGTCCCTGGGCTGTTGTGCACCATTAGTCTCCTTTTGTTTTATTGGCCTGTCTAATCTTTGGCTGAAGTGTGAACCATGGGAGTCACTTCATTACTGAGCTAAAAGGGTGTCCAGGGGCCATACTCTTGGTGTTTCTCCAGTCCCTGTCAGGCCAGTAAGTGTAGTCCTTTTTTGTGAGTTAGAATTTTGTTCTACATTTTTCTCCAGCTCTGTCCAGAATCATCTGTTGTGATCCCTCTCAGAGCAGTCAGTGGTGGTAGCCAGGTACCATTTTAGTTGTATTGGACTCAGTCTGATTGAGTCTGTGGTAGTTGTGGTCCATTAGTCCTTTGGACTAATCTTTCCCTTGTATCTTGTTTTCTTCATTCTCCCTTGCTCCCGAAGTGGTGAGACCAGTGGACTATCTTAGATGGCTGCTCACAGGCTTTTAAGACCCATGTTGCTACTTACCAAGGTAGAATGTAGAACTTTTTCTTTATAAACTATGTTATTGTAGGGCTGGTTTGATGAGAGAAGGTGTTGATGGAAGCCGTTGAGTGCAAGTTAAGCCTGTCTTTGGTAGCAGAAGCAATGGGGAAATGCACAAGATCTTGGAGAGGAGAGAGACGTATAAAAATAGTGTTAAGACAACTGATCCACGTGAGAGGACAAGGGCTGAGGGGAGATGCAGCAACCATCTAACTTGGGATTCTGCCTCAGGGGCCAGTGTGTGTGGTAACGGTTCTGGAAGCCGGCCAGAGTTGGGGATCTGGGTGAGTGCTCCTCACCCTTTAGACAGGCTTTGCATCTTAGAAGAAGGTCCTGGGAGCTCTGGCTCAGTGCTCCATCAAGGGGCTGATGGCACCAAGAGTCTGGGCTGCCATGCAGGGGTCAGTTGCTGCCAAAGATCGTCAACTCTTGGCTACCCCACTCATAACCTGTGGAAAGCAGGTCTCCTTGTCCTCATATGTCCAGGACTTTCTTTCCATTGGCAGCAACTAGCCAGGGGGCCTCAGAGGAGACTGGTATAGGGAACAGGCTGCCAAGAAGCTTTGGCCCAGGTAGACTACCTTGGAGGATGAAAGAGAATGGTGAAGCGGCTTTAACTTCTACATTTAACAGGCATCCATATCACACACCAAATAAGGTGAAAGATGGGACGCAATTGCACAATAACTGAAGACAGGGTCTCCCTGGCAACAATTACCCAAAAAATCCATTCCTGACAGTCACAACAGCAAGAGCCAGCTAAGAAGACTCTGAGCGTGGGAGAAATGTGTAGGCGCTCAGAGGATGGCTTCCTTTCATTCTTAAACTTGAAGGAAGTGCTGATGGCAGGAACAAAGATGTCTCAGAACATGGCTAAGCCAAGAGCCATGGGAAGCTGGGGGTGGAAGGAACCTTAAAGATGAGCTACTCAGAGGCCAGGGTGTGGAACTCTCCAGGAGGATGTACTAGACTCAGGGGTAAGGGCTGGGCCACTGGGGTGTTCACCCTCCCACCACCCATTTCTGGTGGAGGGGCGTTCTCCTGGTCTCTGGGGAAGGAGGATGGACCCAACTTCCTGGGCAGTCCAAGCCTCTGGGCAGTCCGAGTCTGCCTGTAGACTGAGTCCAATCCATAAACATCTCTCCATGGGTTGGGAGAACTGCACTCTAGCCTCCCCTCCCCTCAGACTTGCTGTATGACCCCTGAGTTTTCCCCACAGTGAAATGCACAGCCTGCCTTGAAGAACTATTACAGGCTGAGTGAGCTAGCAAAAGGAATAGGAAAATGCTTTGACCGAAGTAAAAAATAATAATTCCAACTCATGGCGTGTGTCAGAGTAGAACTGTGCTCCATGGGGTTTTCATGGCTGTGACCTTTCAGAAGCAGATCACTAGGCCTTTCTTCCAAGGCACCCCAGGTGGATTTGAACCACCAACCTTTTGGTTAGTACCTCAGCACTTAACCATTTGTACCACCAGAGACTCCTTGGCCAAAATAAAGTCCCGCACAAAGACAAGAGGTCTCTGTGTGGCCATGCAGGGCAGCCTGACAAAATGAGCTGTACCTAAGGCTCCTCAACAGGCAGGGACATTTCCTAGGAGGAGTGAGAGTCAGTGTCAGGAATTCATGTAGGGACCCAGCGGATGGACAAAGAGAGGTACCAGGGAAGTGGGGAGCAGATTAGCAGCAAAGTATCACTGCTTCCTATCAGCTGACAGAGGGAGAGACTAACTGACAGAGCAACCTCCGAGGCAGATCCCCCCAACAAAGTGTGTAATCTCCAACTTTGTTTTTTTTAAGATGTTGGCTCAAGATGAAAACTTTTCTGCTGTCCTTCTTTGAAAAGCCTAAACCCGACACACCTCTTCCCAGTTCGTTTCTCTTTTCCTGTTAATGCCTGAGAGCCACTTTCAATTTCTCAGATTCTGTAGCTCAGGCTTCATTAAACCCTCTGGAGAAAGGAGCAGTTTGTCATCTTTCTTTTGGGAACTAAGAAAAAAGGCAATTTTGACTCTATCTCTTGACGAAAGAAAAATGTTCTGCTGGGTCTCACCTGCATTTGGAAGAAACCAACTCTCAGGAGCTTATTATGAGTTTTATAAATGTTTTAACCATGCGTTTGTCCCTCACTTTATAGGGAGATATCACCCAGCACAGTAAATTCCTATTTTTTAACTCTGCTTTTTTTTTTTGGAAATTAATAGACTTTATTTTTCAAAGCAGTTTTACGTTTACAGTTTCCTCTATTATTAACATCTTGCCTTATTGTGGTACATTTGTTATAACTGATGAACCAATATTGATATATTAATTGAAGTCTAGTTTACATTAGTGTTCGCTGTTTGTGTTGCACTGTTCTGTGGGTTTTGACAAATACTTAATGTCGCGTGTCCACCATTACAGCGTGCTCCACCTATTCATCCCTCCTCCTCCCCATGAGGCCCTGGCAACCACTGATCTTTTTACTGTCTCTAGGTTGTTGTTGTTGTTAGGTGCCATGGAGTCAGTTCTGACTTATAGTGACCCTATTTACAACAGAACGAAACACTGCCCTGTCCTGCACCATCCTCACAATCATTGTTATGCTTGAGCCCATTGTTGCAGCCACTGTGTCAATCCATCTCATTGAGGGTCTTCCTCTTTTTCACTGACCCTCCACTTTATCCAAGCATGATATCCTTCTCCAGGGACTTGTCGTTCCTAATAACATGTCCGAAGTATGTGAGACAAAGTCTCGCCATGCTTGATTCTTCTTCTTCTTTTATAATTAATTAATTTTTTTAAATTGTACTTCAGATGAAGGTTTACAGAACAAATAATTTCTCATTAAACAGTAGTAGACATATTGTTTTATGACATTGGTTAACAACCCCACGGTATGTCAACCCTCTCCCTTCTCGAACTTTTTTATTTTTTCTCGGTGAAAATATTCATAGCCAAAGATACACCATTTCAAAAATTTCTACACGCACAGTTCATTGACATCGACTACGCTCTTCCAGTCGTGCTGCTATTCTCACTTTATATGAAGGTTTACAAAACAAAATAGTTTCTCGCTGAACAGTTAGTACACGTTGCCCTATGACAATGTTTAACAACCTAACTACCCATCGACATTGTCCTTACTTAAACTTGGGTTCCCTATCACCAGCTTTCCTGCTCCCTTTTGCCTTCTAGCCCTTGTCCCTGGACTGCTGTGCCTCATTAGTCCCGTTTTGTTTTATGGGGCTGTCCAATCCCAGGCTGAACAGTGAACCTCAGAAGAGAATTCACCACTGAGGTAAAAGGGTGTCTGGGGGCCGTACTCTCAGGGCTTCTTCAGTCTCCTTTAGGCCAGTAAATCTGGTCTTTTTTTGTGTGTGTACCAGAATTTTGTTCTACATCCTTCTCCAGCTCTGTCCAGAACCCTCTGTTGTGATCTCGGTCAGAGCAGTCAGTGGTGGTAGCCAGGAACCATCTAGCTGTACTGGACTCAGTCTGGTAGAGGCCTTGGTAGCTGTGGACCATTAGTCCTTCGGACTGATCTTTTCCTTGTGTCCTGTTCTCTTCATTCTCCCTAGCTCCCGAAGGGATGAGACCAGTGGAGTATCTTAGATGGCTTCTCAAGGATTTTAAGATCCCAGACGCTACTCCCCAAGGTAGAATGTAGAACATCGTCTTTAAAAACTGTGTTATGCCAATTGAGCTAGATGTTCCCCGAGACCATGGTCCCCACAGCCCTCCGCCCAGCAATTCAGTCCCTCAGGGAGTTTGGATGTGTCTATGGAGCTTCCATGACCTTTCCTTGTACAAGTTGTGCTGGTTTCCCCAGGATTGTGTACTGTCTCACCCTTCACCAAAGATACTACTTATCTATTGCCTATTTAGTATTCCCCCCACCCCACCCCTCCAATCCCTGGTAACCAACAAAGACTGTTACTTTTTGTGTGTAAACTTTTTCATGGGTTATTACAGTAGAGGTCTCATACAATATTTGTCCTTTTGTGATTGACTTATTTCACTCAGCATAATGTCCTCCAGTTTCATCCATTTTATGAGATGCTGCACAGATTCATCAATGCTTTCTCATTGCATAGTACTCCATTGTGTGTATGTACCATAGTTCGTTTATCCATTCACCTGTTGATGGGCATCTAGATTGTTTCCATCTTTTTGCTATTATGAACAACGCTGCCATGAACATAGGTGTGCATATGTCTATTCGTGTGACGACTCTTGTTTCTCTAGGATATATTCCTAGAAGTGAGATTGCTGAATTGTATGGTATTTCTATTTCTAGCTTTCTAAGGAAGTGCCATATCATTTTCCAAAAATGGTTGTATCATTTTGCATTTCCATCATCAGTGCATAAGAGTTCCGATCTCCCCACAGCCCCCCCAACATTTGTTATTTCCAATCTGTTGGTTCATGCCAGTAATACTGGGGTGAGATGATATCTCATTGTGGTTTTAATTTCCATTTCTCTAATGGCTAGTGATTGCGAGCATTTCCTCATGTGTCTGTTGGCCGCTTGAATGTCTTCTTTGGTGAAGTGTCTGTTCATTTCCTTTGCCCATTTTTTAATAGGATTATTTATCTTTTTGTTGTAGAGGTGTTGAATTTTCTTGTAGATTATGGAGCTTAGACCTCTGTCTGACTTGTACTGTCCAAAAATTTTTTCCCAGCCTGTAGGTTCTCTTTTTACTCTTTTGGTGAAGTCTTTTGAAGAGCATAACTGTTTGATTTTTAGAGGATCCCAGTTATCTAGCTTATCTCCTGGGGTTTGTGTGTTGATGTTTATGGTTTGTATCCTCTTAATGCCCTATATTAGGGCCTGTAGCATTGGTCCTATTTTTTCGTCTTTGAACTTTATAGTTTTTGGCTTTATATTTGGGTCTTTGATCCATTTTGAATTAGTTTTTGTATATGGCGTGAGGTATGGGTCGTATTTCATTTTTTTTGCAGATGGATATCCAGTTTTGCCAGCACCATTTGTTAAAAAGACTGTCTTTTCCCCATTTGATGGACTTTGGGCCCTTGTCGAAGATTAGGTGACCGTAGGTGGATGCATTTACATCTGGGCATCCTGGCTTCTAAGGAGCATTCTGGATGTACTTCTTTCAAGACAGATTTGTTCATTCTTTTGGCAGTCCGTGCTATATTCAACATTCTTCGCCAACACCATAATTCAAAGGCATCGATTCTTCTTCAGTCTTCCTTATTCATGTACAGGTTTTACATGCATATGAGGTGATTGAAAACACCATGGCTTGGGTCAGGCACACCTTAGTCTTTAAGGTGATGTCTTCGCTTTATAACACTTTAAACACTGTCTCTATAGTTTTGCTTATTTCAGAACCCATATAGTTGGAGTCATACAGTATGTAGCCTTTTCACTTAGCCTTTTTTCACTTAGCAATATGCAATTAAGTAGCTTTTTAAAGTAAAACTTTTCTTGCCAACTCCCATGGAGAGCAATCCCCTTATACCGAATTAAGGTTAGAAGGGATTGAGCTATGGAATTTCTTGGGTACTTTTCCTATTCTAGGCTCTCTCCTTTGTCATCCTACTCTCTACCCCAAGACTCTTTCCTTCCCTTTCAGTCTTCCTAGCTATGGAAAGTCCTCCCATCCCTGGGGTGGAGGTTCTCAGAAGCCATTCTTTCCACCCCTGGCATTGACTTCCTTCCCTCCCTTTCCTGCAGGGCTTCAAACTGGTTTGTTCTAGTTTGAACCCCTGCTGAGAATTTGCATTTCTAACAAGTTCCCAGAAAGTTATAGGTAAGAATCACCTAGGGATCTTGTTAAATACAGATTCTGTTTCAGTATATCTGGGATGGAAATGAAAATTGACAGCAGGGAACTTGTTAGAAATGCAGATTCTCAGCAGGGATTTGAATCAGAACAAACCAGTTCAAAGCCCTGGCTTTCTGGACTGAGCAGGAAGAGAGATTTGCAAAAGAGGGCCTATCTGAGGAATGTTGGCTGAGCCCTCAGGGACAAAATGTTCACACATCACATATCTGCCAAAAGACTTGCACTTAAAATATATAAAGAATTTTTAAAACTCAACCATGAGAAAACAACCTCATTTTAAAAACAAGCAAAAGATCTTAACAAACCACTCACCAAAGAAGATATATGGATGGCAAATAAGCACACTGAAAGATGCTCAACAACATCATTTATTAGGGAAATGCAAATTAAAACTATGCAAGAGATACCACTACACACCTACCAAAAAGGCTAAAAAATAAAACAAAACTAACAATACCAAGTGCTGGTGAGGATGTGGAGCAACTGAAACGTTCATCCATTGCTGATGGGAATGCAAAGTGGAACAGCCTCTGTGGAAAAGAGTTGGACAGTTTCTTGCTGAGTTAAACATACGCTTTCTATATGACCCAGCAATCTCACTCCTAAGTATTTACCCAAGAGGAATGGAAACTTATGTACACACACAAGCAAAACTGTACATGAATATTTATGATGGCTGTATTTATGATAAAGTCACTGGATACAATACAAATGGCCTTCCACTGGAGACAGATAAAAATAAAATTAAAAAAAAAACAAAAAAACCCAGTGATACAGCCATACAGGAGAATACTACTTAGCAATAAAAAGGAATAAACTACTGACACATGTAGCAACAACATGGATGAACCTCAGAGGCATTAAGCTAAGTGAAAGACACCAGCCTGAAAAATTGTATTGTATAATTCTACTTATTTGACATTCTGGAAAAGAAAAACCATAGGGACAGAGAACAGATCAGTGTCATGGGGGGCTAAGGGTGGAAGGGAGGGTTTAACTTCACGCTGACAGCACAAGGGAGGTATTTTGAGGTGATAGAACTGTTCTGTGTCTTGACTGTGTTTGTGTTTACACGACTGTAAGCATTTGTCAAAACTCATAGAACTGTACACCAAAAATAGTGAATTTTACTGTATGTAAATTTACAATTAAAAATAAACAGATGTATTTATAATGACTAATTTGGGAAAGTTAAAAAAACAAGTGGAATAAAATACTAGATTGAAAAATACTTGGTAGATGGAAGAGGTAATCAGAGTCTAAACATCTTAAAGTCCTTGTTTTATTCAGGATGATGATAGAGTTATTGATTAATTTCACATTGTCTTGTCAAGAATATAGTTAAAAATTAAAGGGTAACCACTAAAAGAACAGAAATAAAATGCATAACTTCCAAAAAAGTAGAAAACATGAAAGAAGCAAATAAAAAGAGTGATAAAAAACAAAACACTAAATAAGATGGTAGAAATAAATCCACATACATCAGTGATCACAACAAATGAAAACAGATGAAACTCACCAGGAAAAGTATTAGATATTTTAAAAATATAGCTATTGTATATACCTAAAATATGATAACAGAAAACTTGAAAGGATTGAAGAAAAGGTACACCAAGAAAATATTAACCAAAAGAAAACTGGTGTATAAATATTAATGTTCCCCAAAAATGTGCAGCTTTTATTTGACACCTTCTGTATGCAGAGCCCTGTCCTGGGCCTGTGGGTTGATCTGGAAGAAACAGAAACACAACTCCTATCCTAAGGTACTATAGCTAGGGTGGTGACCACAGTGACTCCAAGTTAATTTATTTAGTCAACAAATATTTGTTCAGTACCTCTGTGCAAACTCAACAGAGATGATGTTTCCAAGAAAAGGGATAAGGGAGTGAAGCACACTTGGAATTCCAGTAATAAAAACCATTTATTGATCAACGTAGTAGTTGGTTTCCGAAGATGTCCCCGCTAATGAACTGTGCCTCCCAATATTCATGCCCTGGGGTAGTTTCCTCCCACATTGAATGTAGACCAGCCCTGTGACTCACTTCAATAACTACAATTTGTCAGAAGATAAAATATGTCAATTCTAGGACTAAGCCTCATAAGACCTGGAAACTTCCGCGTTTGTACTTTTGGGAAGAAAGCTGTCATGTATTAAGTCCAGCTGCCCTGCTTGAGACCACGTGGAGACATGGAGAAGGAGACTACCAGATAAAGAGAGAAATCCAGTCGTCCCAGCTGATCACAGCCTTCCAGCTGTCCCACTAAGGCACCAGACCTGTGAGTGATCCATCTTGGACACTCCTGCCGGTCGACTCTTAGATTCCTGCAGCCCCAGCCAACATCACATACAGAAGAACTGCCCAGCCATGCCCAGTCAACCCACGGAATCATGAGAGATAATAAAATGGTTATTGTTTTAAACCAGAAAGTTTTGGAATAGTTTGTTGTGCAGCTGTAAATAACCAAATCAGTCAGTTTCAATGTATGCCAGACAGTGTGCTTGCTAATCATTTTCATAAATGATGTTATTTAATCCTTCAACAATACTCAGAGATATATATCATTAACTGCCATGTTCAAATGAAGAAACTGAGGCTTGGAAAGAATGTCATGCAGCTAATAAGTGGCAGAAGCAGGCGCTGAATCTAGGGCTTCTTGGCCATGGACTCCACACTCCCATCCATCACATTATATAGCCCAGTGGGGAAGTTGAGGGGTGAAAAATACAAGATGTTTCAGAGTGAATCTCAGTGTCTGTGTCCCTCCTAATGTGAGCTCCCTTTAAACTTTCCCTTCCTTGTCTTTTTCATCCTGTGCCCTGAGGAGTGAAGCAGATTCTGGAAAGATGATCAGATAAGTAGGCAGACGATATAAGTTGGGGATTTTATTGTAGTTTTGACACATTTCTTAACAAGCACTAATCATCTACAGTGTTCGGTTGTCATTTGAGAAAATGCAAATGCTACATCTACTCACTGCCTGGTTTTTCTTCCAGACAGAAGAACATATGTTTCTGACAAGAGAGTGTGCCTTGTTCCCCACCCACAGTACCACCAGAGAAGCCTGAGCCTCAGGGCAGGTGGGGAGTGGCTGAGACTTTACTGCCAGGCAAACTTCCAGGAATCTCCTGGGCCTGTCAGATGTTAGGGATCATCTTAGCCCCCACCTCAGTCTCAAACATGGGAAAACAGATCCACAGAGGAGGTGTGGCTTCATCAAAACCCACTGAGAGCAAATGACAGAGTCAGGCTAGGAAGACAGCTCCAGATCCCTGCCCCAGTGCTCTCTGAACTCCACGGCCCTCCGGAATCTCCTCTCCAGCTGGAAACAGACCCAGACTACTCATGGAAGTGGCCCAAGTCCAGCAGTCTCCAGGAGTGCTGAAAACAGTTGGGAATAGGACATGACCCAGAAGTGCAACAGCAAGTGTTCAGCACCACGGACAGCTCCAGTAGCCTATTACTGAGGCCAGTTGCCCAGCAAGACAGTGTCATGTGAGAGGGAAGATAAAATTGCATCGACCTTAGCGACCACCTAATCCAGTCTCTTCACTTTGAACAGGAGGAAACCCAGAATCAGAGAAGAAAAGTGACTTGTCCAAGGTCACAGAGCCAGTCAGTGCAGGGGCAGAGAGGATGGCTGGTTGCCTGCTTCTTCACACCTCTTCAGGCCCCTCAGATACCTGGTCCCCATGGCTTATTAGTGGCACAGCCAGAAGCTGAATCAAGGTCTCCAGAATAAAAGCCCACTGCCCCTGGGTATGGAAAGAGAAGAAAAGGAAAAAGAGACTGCAAAGAGCACCCGGCCCTGATGGGAAGGTCTGTGATTTGGCCTCTAACTGCAGATCCTTAACAGGAACTTCCTACTTCCCCAAGGTGATATGGTCTTTCAGAAACAACTTAGTTACCATGGAAACCTTGTTCCAGGTTTCATCTCCATGGCAATTCACTGGAGTTTTTCCAACCCTCTGGTAGTACACATGTGGCTGCCCATATGTACATCCCAGAAAAATTCATATAAAATCACATTTTTAGAAGTGGAGTATCTCATTATCCATGTCTGTGGTCAAGGGCATAATGAGGCAGGTTCCAGGGTGGAACAGGACCCAGGGCACAGAGAAAGGATGCATAATAGTCTGTAGGGAGGCTCTGCCTTCTCAATGCCATTGTAAACCTTTCTTTATTTCTGAAGCTCTGTGCGTCTTAAGCTCATCATGCGCACAAATAATATCTCCTCTTCTGCATCCTCCCCAGTGCCCTGCCTACGGAAGGGCCTCAGATTTGCTTCTACTGGCAAGATGTGCTGGGGCAAGAAGGGAGGAAGCTGACCCTTCTGGCTACAAACCTTATGGTACCCCAGGAGTGCCCCTCTGGTTCCCTTTATCTACTGCATCCCAGCTTTGGGTCCCTTGGAGCTGTTCCCATTGTCTGTGGCAGACCTTGCTTCCCTGATCTGTGGGCTGTGAACACCCCCTTCAACGTGACTTCATCTGCCATCGTTTTACAGGAAAGCCTCATGGTTTCTGGTCCACTGAAGACACCTCTTCTATTTTCCCAAAATGCTATGGATTTTCTTGCATATCTGTCCCGACGTTTATCATGAAGTAGACCTGGCTGGAGTGAGTATCTAGTCCACCATCTTGACGTATCTCTTTCTCTCTCTTTCAGTGTTTACAAATGGCAACTTACCAGTCACCTTACAGTTTGTCTAGTGATGTTGGTGGATCATTTCTTGCATCATCATCATCTTCATCATCAGTAGTGTGAGTAGTATTTCATGACTAGGGGGTCACCATTAGTCTGCAACAAAGAAAAGTGAAAAGTACTCACGAAAAGTTCCTCCACCACCCCAAAGAATGAAACAGAAAAAGCAACGCATGGTTTGATTTCTAAATTTTAATGATAAGGATGAAGTGTACCAGCTGTTCACCTTCCAGTAGCTTCTGAAAGCAGACAGACTTGAGTTTGAACTCTGGTTCCATCAATTATTAGCCATGGTTTTGGATGAGTGATCTAAGCTCTTTGAGCCTTGGTTTGTTAAGTGGAGATGACAGCAATATCTGCCCTGCAGGAATTATGAAGTATGGGTTATGAGAAATATTTGAAAGGATTATGAGACAAAATATGAAAAGTGCTTCACACCATCCCTAGTACATGGAAGATCCTCTACATGGCAAGTATGCTTGCTAGCACCTCAGAGGGGAATAATTCCCAGGGAATTCTATTTGCATCTGACTGAAGGGAATGCTCACCATCCTCCTTTTGTTTTGTTTATTTGATTAAACATCTTCTTCTCCCCTACTTTGTGGGAAGCCCCTTGCAAGCAGGAACTGTGTCTTCAATTCCACAAAGTTGTGTGGAATTCCTGCATTGAATGAAGCATCATGCTGGGTGGTGAAGAGGATATAAACACAGGGAAGACATGGTTCTGGTCCTCAGTGGTAGAGTAACCGGGGAGACAGTCAGGGACGTGAGTAACCACAGCACAAAGCAGAAAAGGCACGTGACACCTACAGAGACTGTACAGGCTGGTGGTTAGGAGCGTGAGGTCAGAAACCAGTCTGCCTGGGCTTGGATCCCAGCTTTACCACTTACTGGCTGTGTGACCTCAGGCAAGTCTCTTAACCTTGCTGGGCACCTGTAAAACAAGTGCAATAATAGCAACCACCTCTTAGGAGAGTTAATACATGAACAGAGCCTAACACATAGAAGAGTTCCATATAAATATTAGCTGTTTTTATACAGACATACGAAGATTGTGTGGTGGAAAATATTGCAATAGAATCAGTTAGAATTCTATTTTCTGAATGATGTTGCACTTAAACTTGACCTTAGAGGATAAGTAGTTTTCCAAGGGCAGAGGAGGGGAAGAGAAGCATGTGGTAGAAGCAGAGCAGTGGAAGCGGAGACACGGAGGTGTGGAACTCTGCAGTGTTTTCAGGGAATAGCTTGGGGGCTGGATCACAGGAGCATAGAGAGAAATACTGGCATCAGGCTGGTGAAGAGGTTTAGGACAGCTCCTACAAGCTCTTGAATGGTGGATCAAGCGTTTGGACAGTTCTGTGGACAGTAGAGACCTGTTGCAGGTGACCTAGGAGGAGAGTAGCATGATGCCACCTGTGTTCTGGGCAAATTGCCTTGGTAGCAATGAAGGAGGGATCAGGGAAGAGGGAGGTGGGGGCCCAGAGACCAGCTAAGGGGCTCTAGCACAGTCCAGGAAATAATCTCAAGGACTTAAAGGAGGGAGGGACACAGGAGAGGACAGACATTGTGAATGTGGAATCTGCCAGACTTGGTGAAGGAGTGGACAGAGTCTGACATGGCTGGAAGTGTTCCAATGGGGAGCTGAGAAGATGGCGATACCCTTATGGAATCAGGGCCACAGGAGGAGGCCCAGCTAGGGAGTGGAGGGTCTTCTGCAAGGCATGGAGACTGTGTCACAGTCCAGTGCAGACTTTTGTATCTTCCTAGTTGCTATTCCTTCTCCTACACCCTTCACAAAGCCCCACAGAGCAGCCTGCACACCTCAGGTGCTCAGCAACTAGCTGTGAGTAAGGAACTTCTGAGGAAGAAGGCCACCAAAGCATCTCAGTCTCCCCCTACTCCAGATCCAGCCACTTCCTATCCCTCCCCAGACAAAACATCCCTCCTGTTTCTGAATCATTAGGAGAAACTTCCTTCCACATCCAGCTGTCAGCACTGCCTCCACCTTCCCTCTCCTTGGCCCATCAGGCACACATGTGACTCATTCCCACACTTGCATCCTAAAAGCCTCGCCCAACCATCCCTCCCTGGGGGCACTGCTGGGGGAGAAATCTTCATCTTCGTAACACTAGCAACCAGTCACTCAGTACCTACTGTTTGCAGAGCACTGTGCCAAGCTCATCCATCTTCATCTCACTGAATCTTCTCAGCCAACACAAGAGGCGGGCTTTATGATCTCCATTTTATGGATGAGAAAAGTGAGGCTCAGAGAAATTAATTAACTGGCTCTTGGATACACAACTGGTTCTGTGTAATCTTAAAATCTGAACTCCCTCCATTCCCTCTGCCTGCCTCCCACCCTGGCACCCCCACACAGATAATCATAGGGGTCTTCAGGACATAGAGAGAAAGCCTGGAACTGCATAAAACTGAAATACCAGGGGCTCTTTCTTGTAATTAGCACCAACTGGCAGTCACTGAACCTGGGGAGGGAGTTCTAATTCAGAAGCCTGTTTCCATCCCTAGAGATTCTGATTTAATTGGTCTGGGGTGCAGCCCAGCCATCACAATCTTCAAAACTCCTCCAGGTAATTCTAAGGAACTGCCAACTTTGAAAATTGCTGTTCTAAGAGGAACCTTGCTCTGAGGCATCATTGCCAACACCTGCCCTCACCACAGCTACTGCAGGCCTCCTTCGGTGTCTTGGTACTGGGCACCTCGGTGCAGAATGGAGCCGCTCCATGGCGGAGGACCCCAGTGGCCAGGGGCTTCCCAGGAGAAGGTGATGCTGGCCTCCCTCTGGGCCTTCGCCTCTCTGGGTCTCTCTTCCTGATTCAGATCTTTCTCTCCCTTCTTTCCCAGGTGCTCAAAGCCTTCTTGTGGTTTGGGGCTCCCTGTCCCCATGAGGGACACCCTCCTGGAAGGTGCTCTAGACCCCCAAGTTGATCCAACTTCTTCCCTGGTCCTGGTGCCAGAGCACAACCCCATGTTTCCTCCTGTGAGGCCCACTCAGAGTAGGGCAGGGAGGCTGGCTGGTTTTGGCAGGAGGGAGGGCAGTGGGCCATGGAGTGAGAATGGCCGGAAAAGAGGCAGCCACCAGGTCAAGTGTCCTTTCCACCACCCACTATGCTGGGCCTCAGTTTCCCCTTTTTCACGATGAGAGGGCTGCATGGGACACCCCGCAGACAGCCCAGAGCTACTCTCCCGTGCCCGTGCCCGGAGACCCTAAACATCCACAGAACCGGCTCTCTCTGGATGGCCAGAGTGCTGATTAGCAGTTGTAAATGGCAAATAACTTCATTATTCTCTAACAAGAGGACTGTGCTTGGCAGATAAATGCCTTACAGATTGAATGATTCATGGGAAAGAAAATAATAAAAGAGCCTTGACGGTGAATAGTTGGGAGCCAGTAAGATGGGGCCCCCTGTGTGGGGATTTCCAGCCCTGACCTGAGGAGTTAACTTTATAAGATGTGTGAATAATGTGAGTAACAGCAGCTCAGCCCCAGCCCCACCTCCTCTCCCTTTGTGAGGGAAGAGCTGATCACCTTGCCCACTCCCCAGTGCCAGCTCTCTCTTTCTCTGCATCCCTTGGCCCCATCCCTGTCCCCAGCTGCCCTGGTGATGGGCAGTCAGGTGGAGCACAAGACACAGGCTGTGAAGTCAGACCTGCCGGAATCAAACCCTCAATCTGCCATTCCTGGCTGTGTAAACTTCCATTTCCTCATCTGTACAACGGGGATAATCCCCAACATAGAAAGTTCACGTGATGATTAAATAACGAGATAATGTTTGTAAAGTGTTTGGCTCCTACATGAACTCAGTGGATGCTGGTCCTTCCCACCCTCCCCCACCTGCATCTCTCCTGTCACTTCTGAGAGTTTGCAGGTTCAGGGGCAGATTACTGTAAGCAAGGTACACACGGGCCTAACTGTGTTTACTTACTAATCTGTAGTGCACAATTTCACATGAATTTCACCACATCCTTGACCATTTACCATGCACCTGAGACCATTTACTTGTACTTTGTGCTGACCCAGCCCAGACTAAACCTTCACTACATCCTTTGCTGACCTTGAACCTCACACAGATCCTGGCAGAGATGTATTTATACATTAAAATATTATTCACTTAATTCACCATGCTGCTTATGAAAGCCCTTTCAAAACTACAAAATGCTTTGCATATATGAATTACTATTTTTCTGTCTAAGGATCCTATTTCAGTGAACCAAATATACTGTATTTTATTGGGAAAGAGTTCATGCAGTAAACAAAAATAACAGTAACCATAATTATCTTCATTGAGTGTCTATTGCGTGCCAGGTACTGTGCTGGCCATTTCACACACATCTCATGTGAGCTATGGGTCCTGTTGCTCCTTTTTTGTAGATGAGGAAACTGAGGCACGGAGGGATTGAGTCACTTCCCCAAATTCATACAGCTCCAAAGTACAGCAGCCCAGATTTCAAAGACCAAGGTCTCAGACCTTCTGTCTCTGAACCCAAGACCCTCTGAGATTTGACCCTGCAACTTGGGTGGGCCTTATAGGAAGAACTCTAGCTACCTGGAGGTTGGTGGGGGGCAGGGCTTCTGAGAACTAGGCCCCTTCTCCATCCCCCACCTGGACGCTCCAAGCTCAGGTTTCTGATCCAGTCTCGCCCTTCCCCCAGCATTATGTCTCATCTGCTCTTATGTAATTCAGTGCTCTCACCTCCACCCCCTCGATTTATATAAGGCAGCTCAGTAAACGTGCTGCAGAACATTAGGGCTTCAGGGAGCACTAAGCTAAGATAGGCTACAAATGTGATCTCTGGCTCTCCACCCCATCCCAGGACCCCACTCACCTGCCGTCTTCTTCCAACCTTGAGGCTTGAGCCTGCCTTTGCGTGCACTTGCATGCATGACTCATGCGTGTGTGCGCAGGCGTGTGTACCTGTGTGTGCTTATTTGTACACCTGGGTGTACTAGTGATGGGGTGGCGGGCTCAAGACATGCACGTTAGTGCACAGACATGTCTTCACTGTCATTTTTCTTTTTAAACAGTGAGAAAATCTTGCAAAGCTTCCCACTAAGGCTTTCCTTTTTGAGCAACAATTCAGGAAACTTAACTCTTGAATAACCCTCCTCTTGCCCAGTCACAATTAGTAGCAGACCCATTGTATCAGAGGAAAGTTGTGGTGGTGGTCCCTGTAACTCAGCCAGCCAGAAATCATAATCTAAGCTGGGGTTCCTCCAGAAACCCCCATTTTCCCGTCATTTGAGTTTTACATGAATGCGGCTGCTGCCTGACTGGTGTTCTTGAGGCCGTCGGATCAGCTCAGGTTCTACACACCGGTTCTACAGAAGGCCAAGTATCGAGGTTGCCTAAATCACTAAAGGCTGCTGTCCCCAAATCAGGCTGGAGCTGCCTTCCTGTCACACCAAACCATCAATAGAACATTCTCCATGGTGGAGGTTTTGCCCCATGGACCCTTTATAAGGAGTCCCTGGCTGCCTGACCTTTGCTGTCCTGTCCTGTCCTGTCCAACTGGACAATTCTCTCAAGTCAGAGACAGGACAGAGGTAGGAAGGGAACACATCCTGATGGTGATGATTCTAACAGCACAGGAGGGCTTGGGAGCCAGGAAGATTCTGGATCCTTCATAGTCAGTGACCATCTATGCTTTTGTTGAACTCTCTCCTCCTCCTCTCTCCCCATGGAACTAGTGCCAAAGACATGAGATGTGTTTCCCTTCACTTCTCTTCCCAAAGCCAATTAAGGCTTCAGTCATGTTCCTTCAGTTGTTCTTCACTTGCACCATGGCAAAGGGGAGACGACGGGGAATCCATTAGAGCTACCCCCAAACCTTCCACCAGCCAGGATGCCTGAGTGCAGTTGGCACTAGAGCTAAGGGGGCATGCATAGGCCTCAAAGCCCAGCTCTCTCTCCTGGGTGTCCCCCTCCCTCGCACCTGGCACACAGCAGAACCCACCCCCCACCCCTGTGGCAGAGTGCCAAGGTTCTCACTGCCAGTAACACTGCTCTAAGGGAGGTCCCTGAAGTCTTGCACAGTGCAGGAGGCCACCAGTTCTGGGCAGCAGGGGGCATCTCATACTGGGAGGTTCCAAGTCCCTTGAAGACAGCCGCATTTAGAGGCCATTTTCTCCAGTTTAAACATCCTGGGTCCTCCATACCACAAAGGGGCCTGAGCAAGCTTACACTTACTTACACCACTCCCTCAGGACCAGCAAGGGGCTTCTCGAGAGTCTACTCATCTACCTCCTACAAGGATGGGGTCAAAACAAGCCCTTTAGATGGGGCTTTTGCCCTATAATTTAATTTTAAACTAGACCTAGTCAACCCCCTACCCCTGGCAAATTTAACTTTATTTGGTCACTGTCCTGATGTATTAACTGTACTGTTTTCCCCTTTTTGGACTAAGCTGATTTTTTTCCCCCATTCTTTAACGGAATAGACTCAAATCTCCCAGTGATTTAATTCATCCCGCCAGCTGTCTGGCCGCCCTGAAGGACCTGCCTCTTCGGTTGTCAGTGAAGAAAACGGTTGTTTTTTGCTCCCTTCTGGGCTCCGACCTCCCACGACGTCTGCCCGCCAGGCGCCCAACGTCTCCAGGCAAGGGCTGGATTTTCCTGGACAGGTTCCAAATGCTCGCTGCTAGGGCACAAGCCTGTCCACCCACCCACCCACCCACCCACACACAACATCCAAAACCTAGCACCCACACCCCCAACGCACACACACATCCACACGGACACCACAGAGACGCGGCTGGGAAGCCCGACGGCTGCAGTTTTATTAAATATTTCTTTTAAAATGCAAAATCAGGGCAACAAGCTTCAGCGACTCGGAATCTTCACCTCCCCCCCCCCCCCCACCCCATCATGCTTGTAACCCGCTCCCACACCACCGCCACCAGCCGACACAACCCTCACGCAGACGACCTCGGCCCTAAACTGCATACCACACCAACCCCCTCCCTGCCCCGAACTTCTTTTTCTAAAAAACCTTTAAGTACCCCCATCCGCCACCCTCCTACACCCTAACGCTGAAGCGCACACAGGACCGAGCCCGGCGTGGAAGTCCCTTCCAGCGCCGCCGCCGCCACGAGTCCCGGCGCTCCGAGGCGCATCGTTGACCCTCGCGCTGCCCGCTTGGAGGCGGTCCCAGAGGCCGGGATAGTGTCGAGGGTCCTGGTTTCCCTTCTCCTTCCAGCCACGTTGGCGAGGGGGCCGGGGCGGCGCTCAGTACAGCCCGAGGATGGCGGCGCCCACGTCCTTGGAGGGCCGGCGCTCCTGCATCAGAAAGTTGATCATGCTCTCCGACTTGATGAGCAGGTTGCAGCCCAGGAAGAAGACGCCGAACACCACGGTGAGCGACAGCACGCAGAGCACAGCGATCTGCGCCACGCGCGACACCCACAGGCTGCGCTCGTCGGGCGCCAGCCCCGCGGAGACCCCGTCGCTGCTGGCCAGCGGGGCGTCTCCGGGGCAGCAGCCCAGCCATGTGCCTAGTCCGTGGCTGCGGTTCCCCAGGACTGCCCCGCTGCCGCCCAAGCCGCCCGCCGCCTCCAGGCCACTGTGGTTCAGGAAGGTCGCGTTCATGGCCGGGGTCTCGGCGCGCGCTCGAGGGCGCACGAGGAGGACGCTCCGGGCAGCCCCGTTGGCTCGAGCGCGGGGAGGGAAGGAAGGCGGAGGCTGGCCGCGCCAAGGAACCCTCTCGGGCCGCCTGCCCCTGGCACCAAGCGGGAAGCGGCGGCCCGGAGGAGGAAGCAACAGGCGGAGCGAGATCCGGAGCCAGAGAGCTGAGCGCCCGTCGCCGTCGCCGGCTGCGCTCCGCGTCCTCCTGGCCGCCCCTCCCCTAGCAACGGCCCCGCCCCGCCGTTCCCCAGGGCGTCCCGGGGGACGGAGACCCCCTTGGTGAGCGCAGCTTCCCCGCGGAGCGAGGGGACTCGGATGTTCCCAACTTACAAGCTGGCTGCAAGTGGTCATGAGACCAGTGTCGTGGATTGAATTATGTCCCCCCAAAAATGTATCAATGTGGCCGGGCCATGATTCCTGGTATTCTGTGGTTTTCCTATAAATTGTAAATCCCGCCTCTATGATGATAATGAGGGAGGATGGGCGGCAGTTGTGTTAGTAAGGCAAGACTAGTCTACAAGATTGGATTGTATCCTGAGGCAATGTCTTGAGACATAAAAGACAGAAGTGAGCAGACAGACGGTGGGACCTCATACCATCAGGAAAGCGGTGCCTGGAGCAGAGCGCGTCCTTTGGGCCGGGGTCCCTGCGCAGAGAAGCTCCTAGTCCCGGGGGAACACTGATGAGAAGGCCGACAGAGAGAAAAAGCCTTCCTCTGGAGATGACGCCCTGAATTTGGGCTTTTAGCTTACTTTGATTGTTAGGAAATAAACTTCTCCTCGTTAAAACTATCCACCTGTGGTATTTCTGTTATAGTCGCACTGGATGACTAAGACAACCAGGGACAGTACCTGTCCTCGACCCAGAAAAACTTGTCCCCCTCGGGTGAGCCGCCATCATTCCTGGACTGGAAAATCTCCCCTTAGGCGCCCACCCTGGGCTTTGGGGTTCCTAGCAGGTTCTTCCCGAAGTCTGCCTTAAATCTCTTCTCCGCTCTTCACCGAAACCGTTGTAAGGCTTTCTAGACAGCATGGATCATAAATACTTGGAGGGTTTGTTAAAACCCAGATTGCTGGGCCTCACCGAGGGTTTCTAAGTCATTAGGTCTGGGGCGAGCCCAAGAATGTGCATTTCTAACAAATTCCCAGGTGATAACTGATGCTGGTCTGGGGACCACGCTTGGAGAAACACCGGTTTACTTCATCGTTTTTAGGAAGGAATGGTGTTTCCAGGTCTGGGCGACCACCATTTATCTAACTAAGGCCCCTGTTTTTCGATGTTCGAGAGTTTTTTTGTTGTTCTTGGTGGTGGTGGTGGTTTCATTTATTTAGCATCAGAAATATTACCATAAGCCTGTAACTAAATCTTCGTGCAGAAACTGTAATTTTTAAATTTAGATTATATTTTGAAAAACAGACCTACAGTACTAAAAAGTACATCTTACCAAAATTTCCTCCAGAATGTTCCAGTTTACACTTCTGCTGGTGCATTGGCGGGAGGAGAATTCCCCCCTCCCCACCCTGACTGTTGTCATTATTTTTAAAATCTTTGGTGAGGTTTATGGGGAGAGGGGGAGGTTCACCCTTGTGTTAATTTGCATTACTTGATTCCTTCTGGAAGAGGAAGAAAAGCCCTTAGGAAGTTTTGTGGAAGTTTTGCAACAGTACAGGCAAAAGATGCTGGCTGGAGGCTTGAATTTCAGTGTTGGTGGTGAAGGAGGAGACACGTAGATGAACAGGAACTCAGATGCTCCCAACTTACAAGCATCTTAATGACTCCCCCCTCCCATTTACACACACTTGTTGATAGTTGCCACTGAGTTGGCTCCAACTCACAGCAACTTTGTATACACAGAGCAAAAGGTTGCCTGGTCCTGCACCATCTTCTTGATCGCTGGTTTGGGTCCACAGCGTGTCAGTGTGTTGTGCTGTTTTGACCTGCGTGTTGCTATGATGCTGGACACTATGTCCCCGGTGTTTTAAATACCAGCAGGGTCACCCATGGTGGAAAGGTTTCAGTGGAGCTTCCAGACTAAGACAGACCAGGGAGAAAGGCCTGGTGATCTACTTCCGAAAATTAGCCAATGAAAACTCTGTGCATCACAACACACTCATTAGATGAACATTAATTCTTGCATGTGAGTTGTGCTGGTAAGCTATTAAGATTCTCCATTTAAAGATGAAGAAACTGAGGCGCGCGCACACACACACAAAGACTGGGAAAAGGCCTGACTTCCCTGCCCAGCTCTGGGAAAGCTGGCCTGGCACCAGGGCACTCAGAGTGTTCTGGGCAGGGGTCTCCCTGCCCTGACCATCGCTCAGAGCAGAATAGAACAGTGAGACAATGGCTATCCAGTCTGGACATTTCGTCCTCCGCTTTTGGACATTTGGATTTCTTTAGAGAAATGCTTAGTTATGTCTTTTCCTCATCTTTCTCCTGAGACCAGCCCTTGACCTTTGATACACCTGAACTTGGAGCCCATGCCCTTGACTCCAAGCAGGTGAAGACAGGCTGCCTGCTGGGAAGAAGGGGGGTGAGTAACGGTGAGGTACAGGGACCTGCTGCTCAGCAGGGGGTGATGAGGAGGTAGATGGCTGGCTCGATGCATTAAATATACTGCTTCACTGAATTCTCACACCAGCCCTTGGGTTTTGGCCTGATTGTCCCCATGATATGAGGAAACAGAGGCTCAGAGCAATTAGCTGTACTCATGACCAGGCAGCTAGTCAAGCATCAGAGCCAGAATTTGAACACCAATCCGGCCTGTTTGAATCCTGCGCTCTAAATCACTTCTGGGCTTCTCTTTTCTGTTATCCCTGAGCGAGTTTCTCCAGATGACTGGGTAAAAGAGGAAGATGATGTCTTTGACCTTGGGAGGGCAAGAGTCAGAGTGAACTTGAACTCCTTTCTAGTGTTCAGGAGTGGGGGCCCTGCCTGGCCTGGACCCAGCTGGGTGCTCCTGCTCAGTTTCTCTCTTTGGCCCTTTCTGGACCACTGTTTCCAGCAAGCCTGGTTGCTGTTTGATGTGTATGAACTCTTTTTTTAACTAATGTTTTATTTCTGGTGAAAAATATATACACAAAACTCATTCCCATTCAACAGTTTCTAGACATAATGATCAGTGACATTGGTTACACTCTTCACATTTTGCAACATTCTCGTTATTTCTGTTCTAGTTGTCTAACTCTCAGTGACTTCAACTCTCTGCCCCCAACCTTCTCATCTGTGCTTTAAAGTAGCTGTTGTCCATTTGGCTTTACATAGATTCTTTTTTTTAAAGAACGCAATACTCAAAAATGACAATCTTTACTTTTTGGGTTAGACTGTTACTTAGTTTAAAGGTGACTTCAGGGGATAGTTTCAATTCAGGGCCATAGTCTCGGGGACTTCTCCAGCCTCTATAGGTCCAGTAAGTCTGGATTCTTTAAGAATCTGAAGTTCTGGTTCCCATTTTTCTCCCTTTCTATCAAGATCTATCTATCATGTCCCTGATCCGAACGTTTGGTAGTGGTAGCGATCCAAACACCATCTAGTTCTTCTAGTCTCAAGGTAGAGGAAGCAGTGGTTCATGGAGACAATTAGTCCTGTAGTGCGGTTTCTTCTCTGATTCTTGAGTTTCCTTCTTTCTCTATTGTTCCAGACAAGTAGACACCGAAAGTTGTGTCTTAGATGGCTGCTTGTAAACTTTTAAGATCGCAGGCACTACTCACCATACTAGAAAGTAGAACATAAACTTTAAGAACTATATTATGAGGTACGTTAACTCTTAATTCCTGTAATGACCTGAAAGGTAAGTGTATTAGTTACCTCTTGCTACATACCAAAATCCTCCCAAATCTACCAACTTAACCATTTATTCTCTCACACAGTTTCTGAGGGTCAGGAACTTGGGAGCAGCTTAGCTGGGTGGATCTGGCTCAGTCTCTCCCAGGAGGTTGCAGTCAAGGTGTTGGCCAGGGCTGCAGTTATCTGCAGGCTTCACTGGGGTGGAGGACCGGCTTCCAAGATGACTCCCTTACATGGCTGTTGTCTGGAGGCCTCAGTTCCTTGCCATGTGGCCCTCTCAGCAGGCCTGCTTCAGTGTCCTCACAACGTGACAGCTTGCTTCCCCCAGAGCCACTCTCGAGGAACGTGCTTGAAGGTGAGCAAGGGGTGGAAAGGAGAGGGACCAAAGAGTGAGGCTGCACAGTGATCATTATTTAATCTTCCCAGCAAGCCTTGGAGAGAGAACTCACTAGCCCTATTGACAGAAAATGGAGGCTGAGAAAGGAGAAAAATCTTGCCCAGAGACACAGAGCTGGTAACTTACAGAGCCAGGATTTAAGCCCTTAACTGCTTGGCAACAAAGTCCAAGCTCTTTCCAGCACTTGGTGGGGGACAGGGGTGCTACGTCGTTAGGGAAAGGCCCAGCTCTGAGGGTTTGTGAGGGGCTTAGGAACCTAAGGAGGTGCCTGTAGACTGGGCTGCCTCCTCCTGCTCTAGAGACAAGGAAGCAGGTTCCTCCAGGCCCAGCTGCCACCCACACATACGAGACTATTTTTGCCCTCTACCTCAGTGACAGTTTGCATCTCCCGGTTCTGGAAGGGCCATCTGGGCAGTCTGGCTGCCCTAGGAAGCGCCTCTACCTGGAGGCCACCATTTATGCCTTGCAGCTGTTTCTAAACAAACTTTAGCTCTCTAGCATGCCTTGGCCAGCCAGGGTCTGTAAGAACACCCCACCACCCCATTCAGAGTGTAATAAAACCACCCTGATTAGTATCACTTGGGGGTTGGGCCTATGTGAACTAAAAAGTTTAAATCTGCAGATATTTTAAATTGTTCCCATTTTACACCAGGTTGATAGAATACTCTTTGTATGAACCACTTGAATGAAATGGCAAGAGTGATTTTATTCGTATATTCAACTGCACCCCCCGCCCTGGAAAATAGAAATAGATGGCATTGTATGTCAGTGTACTTCAGGGAGTCCCACGAGCCCTTGAACATCATTTATTTTCTGAAGTGGTTTCAAACAGTTCCCTGGGATCCTGTTTACACTAGTCATTGGTTTGGCAAACTGTTCCTGGAATGGGCAAAGGTTACCTCTTCCCAGTTCCTGTCCAAATGATCTCACGTTTCAATTTGGCCGATGGGGAGATAATCATGTTTTACTGCATCTGGTACAGAATTAAAATAAACACGGATTACCTCGTTCAGCCTTTGCTCCCTAACCGAGACCACAGGGCTGGCCCCTGCTCTGTCTACCCCCACAGGGTATAGGGCAGGGGAGGTCCCCGGCAGTTCAGGCCCGGATGGTTTTACCCAAAGCAGCAGAAATGCCTTGGGGGTGTTTGTGCAGAAGTAGAAGGGGGACCATGCCTGTGGTAGGACCCCCACAATGGAGAACAGAGACAGGAATCATGAAGCTCCACACCCCAACCCTCTGCCACCTGTCTGATATGTGCTGCTGAGAATACCTGGATCGGGGAGATCTGGGATCTTTTTCTGCAGCTGCCCCTAATTGACTGGGTGACCTTGGACAAGTCAGCCATCCTCCCTGGGCCTCCATTGCCTTATGTGCAAATCAAGGGAGCTGGATCAGATAGTCTTCAATAAAACTTTATTTATAAAAACAGATGGTGGGCCAGATGGGTCATAGTTTGACTACCTCTGCTCTGTGGTTCCTGTGGGGGTGCAGAGAGCACGGAGCCAAGGTCTGGCCTACTCTGCCCCTAATGCGCTGCCTGGGCCTCCATTACCTCATGTGTAAAATGGGGTTTGTCAGTATCTGCATTCCCCAAACTGTGCTCTCCGGATCAGTAGTTCTGTGAGGTCTGCAGTGGAAGGGAAGACACTGACGTAAACAGGTTTCTTTACTACAGCACTTCTCAGGGCTTACGTATGTTGATACTCATTGTGAATTTCCCAGGGAGTGTACAGGAGGTAAGGAGCCCTGGTGGTGCAACAGTTAAGCGCTTGGCTGTTAACCAAAAGGTTATCTGTTTGAATCCACCCAGCGGCTCCTGGAGAGAAAAGACCTGGTGCCATGAGTTGGAATTGACTTGACAGCGCCTAACAACAACAACAACATTCAGGATGTAGCACGTAGCCTTTGACAATGGAATCCTCTTTTACTAAATACGAGGTAATATTTTATGCCACTATGTACCACTTAGCCGAGTTTGGGAAATGCCTTGTGACCTAACTCAGCCTGTTTCCTTCATACTAATGGGACCTGCCACCTAGAATTCTGGGGAAGATTAAATGAGCTAATGCCTGGAAGCGAGCCTGACACAGTGCCTGGCAGAGAATAAGTGCTCAATAAATGCTGGTGGCGATTATTTATAATACGGTCTTTCCTTTCCAGCCCTGACATTCTCTGCTTCCAACTGCAGCGTATAATTAAACTCCAAAGCAGCTGGCTTCCTAAGTAGAAAGAACAAGCCTGTAGGAAGGAAAAAGGAAGAGAAAGATCCTTATGAGTTGCCCATTTGTGCACCAGCCTCACTGCCAGTCGTCACATTGGGAATGTAGCAAGATGCCAACCCATAATGACGGCCCTCAGGTGAGCGGTGGTTCCCTGTTTAGCTCAGATGCTGTGGGGGATATTCGAGACTGCAGAGAGGCGAGAAATAAGATCAGTGCTGCTTTAAAGCCTAGCAGGACAAGCCGATTGTATCCCATGTGGGTCAGCTTCCAGTTCCCACTGTCCTGGGCACAGTGGGCCTGGTCATGTTCGGGTGTGTGTGACATGCTGGGGGAACAAGGACAGAGAGAGCTGAGTCTGAAAAGGTAAGTAGGAGAGTTCAGGTGAGAAGAGCAGAAAGGGCGACCCCGTGGAGGAAACAGCATCTGCAATAGCTCAGAGGCCTGTAGTTGCAGGGAACCAGGGCTGGGGAGGCAGTGAGGAGGAGTGTCAGAAGAGAAGGCTAAAGAGGTTGGCAGGTACCAGCATGCTCGGGACTTTATCCAGGCTGGTGGGGGCGGGGGTGGGGGTGCTGTGCAATCAATCTGGCATTTACATTCCCCTGGATGTCTAAAGGAGTCCCTGGGTGATGCAAACAGTTCAGTGCTTGACTACTAACTGACAAGCTAGTTATCAGAACCCACCCAGAGGTGCTTTGGAAGAAAGGCCTGGCAATCTGCTTCTGGAAGGTCACAGCCTTGAAAATCCTGTGGAGTGCATTTCTACTCTGCACACATGGGGTTGCCATGAGTTGGAATCGACTTAATGGTACCTGGTTTGGTTCGGGTTTTTAAAACTCTTTTCTGCATTTTCCAAAAATTTGATAATGAATGTGTATAACTGTTATAATCAGAAGTAAAATAATATTTTCAAGAAAACAATCACCCTTGCAACCATGTGGATGGTAGACTGGACTGGCATCCACGAGGCCAGTCTGATGGCTACTGCAGGTGACCAGGCAAAACGTGGTGATGAGGATCTAAGGAAAGCTGTAAAAGAGGAGATGGGGAGGATTGGAGATTCTGGTGGAAGCTCAGTCAAGCCCAGGGACTGCTTGGACACAAGGGATGGCACCCAAACCTCTGACTTTCACTGCGATTGGGAATGTGAGAGGAGGAGAAAATCTAGGGTGCAGAAGAGGAGCTCAGGGTTGGGTACGATGAGTCTGGGGTGCCCATGGGAATGTCAGGAAGGTAAGTGGAGGCCTTTTGGGAACTTAGAAGAGGGAGACCAGAGCTGGAGATAGAGGTTTAGACATCATCTGCTAGTTCACCCTTTCACTGAATACATACTGAGCACCTACTGTGTGCCAGGCTGGTGCTAAGTGCTGGGAAATGGTGGTGAAAGACAGTCCCTGCCCTCAAGGAGCTCAGTCTAGTGAGGGAGACACATAGCGACACAAAATCATTACAAGCCAGTGTGAGAAGTGCTGATAGAGGAAGACAGAAGATGTTGTGGGTCCACAAGGGAGGGACTCTCACCACAGTGTCAGCAGAACATAGGTGATGAACACTTGGACACTTCACCAGGCCTCCCTAACAGCATAGCTATGCCAAACCTGCTGGAGTTGGAAAATTATTCCCATACTTTGCTGGCATATTCAGGGTCTAGACTGTAAATTCTGCAAGGTGAAGGGCCTTTTGAGCAGGCGTGCTATTCAGACTCCGACACGGTAAAGGGCAGGACATGTTGTAGCGACTCCTGTCACCTGCGTCAGAGTCCATGAAGGCTGGAAGTAGCCAGTAGGTCAGGACATTGAGGAGGTCAGGACAACTTCCTGGGGACTGTCTCCACTGAACAGGTTCCATGGGTAGAAGGTAGAAATTGGCTAAGTTGTATTCAGAACTGCAAGGCCATCTTGCCCCAAGGAAGTGGGCATTTATTGTTTTGTCTGTCTGAAAAACCATCTGCCTTCTTTTGTGGAAGTCCTCTTCCCCAGTTACCAACTAGTTATGGGGGGAGCTGCCAATCCTGTTACCGCATCCCCTCCCAGGTGATATAAGGGGACACACGATCAGGGCTGGGATGATCTTCGTACCTCTCTGCCTGACCTCAGTGACTGGTCCAGGGATGGGCATGTGACCTGTGACACAGACTGTTATTTGGTGATCACCAATGAAGCATGCCTTCAGGTATTCACACCCTTATGTAGTCCCTCCTACGCTGAGTCTGGGCTTGGCCATGTGGCTTTCTTTGGCCAGTGGGACAACAGCAAGTGTAATGCAAGCAGAGGCTTGATAAATGTTTGCACATTGGGGCTTGTCCTCTTGAAACACTCCCTTTTGGGATCCAGCTGCCATATAAAGAAGCCCAAGCTAGCTATTTAGAGAGAGCCTGTGGGAAGAGCAAGTTCCCAGCCTTTCAGCCATCCCAGCAAAATTGCCAAACATTTGAGTAAAGCCATCTTGGACATACCAGACCCATTCACGTGAATGACTCGAAACAAGAACAGCAGAATTCTGGAGCTGAGCCCAAACAACCTACAGAATCATGAGAAATAATTAAATGGCTGTTGGTTTAAGCCATTAAATCTTCAGGTAGTTTGCTACACAGCAATAAATAACCAGCTGAAACGTGATCCAAGATGGGCCAATTTGAAATCTCCCCTAGGAATTTCCAGGTGGAGCTGGTAGAGAAGAGGTTGTTTTCTGTCCAATGACAAGGCCTATCATGTTTCCCTAAATATTAAGAAAATTCATCTGCAATGGGAAAGAATGAGGCCCCACAAGAGAGAAGCCAAACCATAAGAAATAGAAAGTCTCACGTCTTAGAACTCTGAATCCTTTCATAGTTTGATGACATAAACCAATAAATCCCCCTTTATGGCTTAAGCTACCTTGAGCTAACTTTTTGTCACTTACACAAGTGTCTTATCTAATTCAACGGATGCCATTCCACAAGCCCCCTTGCCAATGTTCTTGAACCAAGAATAAAATGATCTTACTGTTGATGTTGACCATGTGCAATGTGCGAATCTTGGTGTCTTAGTCATCTAGTGATGCTATAACAGAAACACCACAAGAGGATGGTTTTAAAGAAGAGAAGTTTATTTTCTCACGGTTAAAGCAGGCTAAAAGTCCTTTGTCTCTCTCGGCCTTCTCATCAGTGTTCCCCTGGACTAGGAGCTTCTCAGCACAGGGACCCCAGTCCAAAGGACGTACTCTGCTCCTGGCACTGCTTTTTTGATGGTATGAGGTCCCCCTGTCTCTCTGCTCACTTCTCTCTTTTATATCTCAAGAGATTCCCTCAGGACACAATCTGGTCTTGTAGATCCAGTCCTGCCTTACTAACACAACTGCCACCCATCCTCCCTCATTAACATCATAGAGGCAGGATTTACAACATATAGGAAAATCACAGTACTAGGAATCATGGCCTGGACAAACTGATATACACATTTTCTGGGGGACGTAATTCAAACCTTGACACTTGGAGAACCTTCCCTGGTAAGGGAAGAAATTAGGGAAATAGTTCACACCGCACTAGGGACCAGTGTCCAAGTCCAGCTGGACGACAGGAAGGTGTCACATTCATTTGAATGTTATAAATATGTTTCTCTCTTTTTTCTCTCTCTCTCTTTCTGCAGGGAAGTTTGACAGTGTATACAGACTACTTTTAAAAGGTTCAGGCCCTTTGCCCCAGCAATTCCATTTCCAGGATTTTATCGTACTGCAGCGGTTTTCAAACTGTGTTTCTTGTGGGACACTAGGGTTCCATGGAGATGCTTTCTTGGTTCTGCAGACCTTTGGTTTGAATATCACAGGTGCTGAGGCTGGCAAAAACAACTGCAGCGATTATCTACAACCCCTAACTGACTTTCTAAAAAACTATGTCTAGCTAACAAAATGCACCCTTATCTGTTGTTTGTATGAGTTCTGTATAAAGTTTCATTTGAAAAAAGATCGTACTGCTAAAAAACAAACAAAAACTGTAAAACCAGTGTCCCAAGAAGATGATCATTCCGTACTACAAGATTCAGCTTCCAGGAGACGTACGGGGTCCACAAACTGTGGCCCACTGGTCCAATTGGCCACCACCTGTATTTTGTAAATAAAGTTTTATTGGAACACAGCCATGCTCATTCATCTGTGCATTGTCTGTGGCTGCTTTTATGCTCAGTGGCAGAGTTAAATAGTTGCAACACAGACCTTATGGCCCACTAAGCCTAAAATATATGCTACTGCTATCCAGCCCTTTACAAAAAAGTTTGCTAAACCCTGGTTTATAGTGATGAAACACTGGAAGCAACCTAAATATCCAAGAAAAGGGGATTGATCAAATTACAGTGCATCCCTTCAGCAAATGGAGTGCAAGGTCACTACTCAAAAACAATGTTGTAGCACAGTGGCTCTCAACCTCGGCTGCACATGGGGACCACCTAGAGAGTTTAAAAAAGTCCCAAAGCTCAGCCCCACTCCAGACCAATTAAATATGACTCTGAAGGTGGAACCTAGGTGTCAATATTTTTTAAGTTTTACAGGGGACTCTAATGCAGAGCCGGGACAGAGAACCACTGTTGTAGAAGAACATTTAAGGACATAGGAAGATGGCCACCATATCTTGTTTAGTGAAGAAAAGCAGATTCTCTAACAGGGCGTACAGTGTGACTCCTTTCTGGTAAATTTTACATGCACACACACACACACGTACACAGACTGACATATATGAACAATATGTGCCAAAACAGTGATAGTTCTCATCTCTGTAGGCTAGGATGATGAGTGATTTTTCTTATCTGTATTTTCTATGTATTCTACAATGAATATTATTATCTCTCTTGTTTTGTAATAAGTACAAAAAAGACAAAGTAGTCAGCAGCTTAAGAACTCGTATTTTTTGTTTGGGAGAAAATACAGAGAAGATGAACATTCAGTCAAATGAGGTGTCCCCAGGTCATTAGCGTACGCAGCCCAACAGAGAGACAGGTCCCAGCCTCATGGAGACCACCAGGGCTCAGGGAGTAAGGTGGGTGCTACAGCCTCTAAGCCGCAGCCTCCTCAGCTCTTACATGGGTGAGAGTGCTCACCTCACCAGATCGAATGTTTAGCACAGTGCCTAACACATAATATATGATTGGCAGAAGTTGCTTCCTTCTCCATAAGCAGCTCTCAGAGCCAAAGCCTGCAGCCAGTCACCTTCTTGCTGTTCTTGCTGAAGGAGAAGGATTAGCTTTGCCAAAGCTGGGTCTGCCCAAGTTCATCTACAGCTTCTGGCTTCTTGTGCTATTGTAGCTGTGTTAGCCAGTAGCCACCACTCATTAGCTTGAACTTGGAATCGCTGCTGCCCTTGGAATTTTCCAGTGCTTTCTAGAAGACCCTAGCTTATCAATACAACCTGTATCTACTATCCCCAGACTGGATCCATTTATATAAAGAGAATGAGGGCTCTAAGTCTTCCTGGGACTGTTCATTTTTAATAAAAATTGTAATAATAACTGCCATACATGTGACTGGGGCTTGCATACTCTCTCAACCTCACCTGTGTAGCTTGTGTGATAATATTCGCCTTTCACAGATGACGCTTGGAGAGGAACACATTCAAAGTCACAACAGCCGGTGAGTGGCAGGTCCGTCTGGCTCCCCAGTTTCCCCACTGAATTCCATGGCCATTTTAGCTGTCTTAGTTGTATCTTCTACCTCAAAGGCAGTCGTTCCCCAGTTGATTCAAATGCGCAGCCAAGTTTGAGAACCATTGTTATAAATGCAGTGATTCTCAGCACTGACTGCACTTTGGAATCACCTGGGAAGATTTAAAAATACTGGCTGCAGGCCAGGGATTTCCCTTGTGTGGGAGGGAGGGAGGGGAGGCAGTGTAACTGGAAGAGGGCATGAGGGAGGCTTCTGGGGTTCTGGTAATGTTCTGTTTCTTCATCTGGGTGTTGACTACTTGGGGGTGTTCATTTCTGTGAAAATCGAGCTGTACATTTATGATTTGTGTACTTCTCTATATGCATGTTATTCTACAGTTTAAAAAAAATGTTAAAAAAAAAGAAAATACAGGCTGTCATCAGCCAATTCACTGCCTCCTGAGAAAAGAGAGTCTGTGGCCCTGGACTCTTCATCTTGAGGATGCTTTTTACAGTATCAAGCAATTGTTGGCTCTGAGTCTATGCTGTCCTTGACAACGAGCAGACAAACCCTGCTCTAACTACTGATATGTCTCGTTTCTGGGCTGATGGTGAGCTTAGCTACAAAATACCCACTGTTACTACAGTAACAGTAATCAAGAACAGTCAGATCCTGTGGCTAGGTTCTATAGCTCTCCCCCACCCCTGCCCTGCCCTGTTAGAGTCACATGACTCCAGGACCTAAGGCAGAGGGATGTAAACAGCTACAGCCCAGCACCCTCGGCCTAAGTTTCAAGTCCCCAGTAGACCTCTACCTTGTAACAAAATTTTGGTCACAGGGGCCCTGGTGGCACAGTAGTTAAGTGTTTGGCTGCTAACCAAAAGGTCCGCAGTTGGACTCCTCCAGCCACTCCTCGGAAACCCTATGAGGCAGTTCTACTCTGTCCTATAGGGTTGCTCAACGGCAAAGGGTTTGGGTTTTTTTTGGAGGTATGTTGTCTTGTTTCTCAGTTACCGACTCTGATTTTCAGCTTGGCCCTTGGCTACATTTCCCATGCTCCTTTGCAGTTAGGTGTGGTCACGTGACTCATTCTGGCCAACAGAATGTAAGTGGAGTGGTATGTGCAGTTCTGAGAACTGCCCTAAAGAGAGGAGAGTGCTCTTCTCCTTCCCCTCCTCCCTCCTACTGCCTGGAGTTTGGCATGGAAAGACTGCCTAATGGAATTTTGCCTTGCTCCCTAATGGTGGGGTTCCAGGTGTTAAAAATAATAAGACTTTGAGAGTTCCAGAGATCAACTATTTATTAAGAGCGAGAGGGAAAGAGAGAGACATTTGCAAATGGGCAGTCAGTTCTGGAAAAGCTGCTTCAACTATTTGCAAAGTGATTTTTTGCTTATATGCCACTTACAATCTTGTGATAAAAGCAAGAATGAACACGTGGTTCTTTGAAGACTATACAGTAGTGCAGAAGGACCAGTGACATGGAATACACAAAATCTTAGAGATATAAGTCTTGGGAAAAATAAATTTTAGGTTAAACATCTACCATCTGTTACTTCAAAGTGAGCAGGGTCCTTGGGAAAACAAGAGTGGGCATTCTTGAGGGATTAATGAGGTTGATCTGCAGTGGTATATTTAATGATAAGACGCCAGAAGGCTTGGAACTTTAATTTTAGGGAGTTTAATTTTAACACAGTCAAGGTGGAAGGCCAATATAGAGGGTACTCCAAGCCTGGGAGGCATTCCAAGGGCACCTTGAGAATCACAACTGTTTGGTGCCATCTCCACCTACTCCATATCAGCCCTGCCAATCAAATAAGCTGGAGGATAACAGACCTGGAGCTATGGCTGCCGCCCTACTGAAGACAGGACACACTTTTAAAAAGATATTTGAACACAGTTCGTCTCAGAGTGTTGAGGAACCAACAGTGTGAAATCAGAAGCCAAAGAGACCATGACCCAAATCCCAGCTGGACTGCTGAGTATAATGGGGATATTAACACCCACCTCCCAGGCCAGTAAACTTGCTCACCAACCACCCACAACTTCCTGGACATCCTACTTAAAATAGGTCACTGCTGGCCTCTGGTGGCCACTGGATAAATTGTGCAGCGAATCGGCCTGAAGATGGGGATGTGAGAGCCTTTCCCACTTCTGAATCTCCCTGATGCTGGGATTCTCAACCATGCCAGATCCATCACCCCCTTTTCATAAAATATATTTTGTGTAATGATAGTAATTTTTAAAAATTAATATACTTTATTTTTAGAGAAGTTTTAGGTTTACAGAAAAATTGAGGATAAAATAGAGTTCCCATGTACACCCCTTCCCAAATATACACAGTGTTTCTCCTATTATGTTTTGTCTTTGTGTGGTACATTTGTTACAGCTGATGAACCTATATAACCCCTTGCTGTCAAGTTGAGTCCAGCTCATAACGACCCTAAAGGACACAGCAGAACTGCCCCAGAGGGTTTCCAAGGCTTTATGGAAGCAGACTGCCACATCTCTCTCCTGCAGAGCAGCAGGTGGGTTCGCACTGCCAATTGTTTGCTTAGCAGCCGATCACTTAACCACTGTACCACCAGGGCTCCTTGAATTATATTTTGTCTTATTATATCTTTTTAAAATTTTTTAAATTTTTTCCCATACAAAAATTTATACATACATTTTTAATATGACTGTAATTGCTCTCCCCATACTGTGACAGCACACTGCTCCTTTCCACCCCTGGTTCCCCATGCTCATTCACCCAGCTACTAACCCTCTCTGCCTTCCCGTCTCACCTCCAGACAGAAGCTGCCCGTTTAGTCTCTTGTATCTACTTCAGCTAAGAGGCACACTCTTCACAAGTATCACTTTATGTCCCACAGTCCAGTCCAATCCCTGTCTGAAACATTGGCCTTGAAAATTGTTTTAGTTCTGGGCTGATAGATAATCCAGGGGCCATGCTTTCCAGGGTTCCTCCAGTCTCAGTCAGACCATTAAGTCTGGTCTTCTTACTAGAATTTGAGTTCTGCACCCCACCTTTCTCCTGCTCCATCAGGAACTCTCTGTTGTGTTCCCTGCCAGGGCCATCATTGGCGGTAGCCGGGTACCATCTAGTTCTTCTGGTCTCAGACTGATGAAGCTCTGGTTTATGCGACCCTTTCTGTCTCTTGGGCCAATACTTTCCTCCTGTCTTTGGTGTTCTTCATTCCTCCTTTACTCCAGGTGGTTGGGACCAATTGATGCATCTTAGATGGCCGCTTGTAAGCTTTTAAGACCCCAGATGCCACTCACCAAAGTAGGATGCAAAACATTTTCTTAATAAGTTTTGTTATGCAAATTGACCTAGATGTCCCCTGAAAGAATGGTGCCCAGACCCCCACCCCTGCTACTCTGTCTCTCAAAGTGTTTGATTTTATTCAGGAAACTTCTTAGCTTTGGTTTAATCCAGTTGTGCTGACTTCCCCTGTAGCGTGTGCTGTCCTTCCCTTCACCCAAGATAATTCTTATCTACTATCTAGTTAGTGAATAACACTCACCCTCCCTCCCTATCCTCGTAACCATCAAAGAATGTTTTCTTCTATGTTTAAACCTTTTCTTGATTTCTTATAATAGTGGTCTTATACAATATTTGTCCTTCTGTGACTGACTAAATTCACTCAGCATAACGACTTCCAGCTTCCTCCATGTTATGTTTCACGGCTTCATCGTTGTTCTTTATCACTGTGTAGTATTCCACTGTGTGGATATTTGTTTCTCCATTCATCTGTTGATGGGCACCTAGGTTGTTTCCATCTTTTTGCTATTGTGAACAGTGTTGCAATGAACATGGGTGTGCATATATCTATTTGTGTGACCACTCTTATTTCTCTAGGATATATTCCAATGAGTGGGATAACTGGATCGTATGGTACTTCTATTCCTAGCTTTTTAAGGAAGCACTAAATCGATTTCCAAAGTGATTGTACCATTTTACATTCCCGCCAGCAGTGTATAAGTGCTCCAGTCTTGCCACAACCTCTTCAGCATTTATTATTTTGTGTTTTTTGGATTAATGCTACCCTTGTTGGAGTGAGATGATATCTCGTTGTAGTTTTGATCTGCATTTCTTTAATGGCTAATGATCGTGAGCATTTCTTCACCTGTCTGTTAGCCGCCTGAATATCTTCTTTGGCAAAGTGCCTGTTCATATCCTTTGCCCATTTTTTAATTGGGTTATTCCCCTTTTTGTTGTTGAGGTTTTGCAGTATCTTGTAGATTTTAGAGATTAGATGCTGATCGGATTTGTCGTAGCCAAAAATTTTTTCCCAGTCTGTAGGTTGTCTTTTGACTCTTGGTGAAGTCTTTTGATGAGCATAAGTATCTGATTTTTATGAGCTCCCAGTTATCTAGTCTCTCTTCTGGCACTTGTGCATTGTTGCTTATGGTTTGTATTGTGTTTATGCTATGTATTAGGGCTGCTAGCGTTGTCCCTAGTTTTTCTTCTGTGATCTTTATCACTTTCAATTTTATATTTAAGTCTTTCATCCATTTTGAGTTAGTTTCTGTGCATGGTGTGAGGTATGGGTCTTGTTTCAGTTTTTTGCAGATGGATATCTGGTTATGCCAGCACTATTTGTTAAAGAGACTGTCTTTTCCCCAATTAACGGACTTTGGGCCTTTGTCAAATATCAGCTGCTCGTAGGTGGCTGAATTTAAATCTGGATTCTCAATTCTGTTCTGTTGGTCTATGTATCTGTTGTTGTACCAGTACCAGGCTGTTTTGACAACTGTGGCGGTATAACACGTTCTAAGATCAGGTAGTGTGAGGCCTCTTCTTCTTGAGTAATGTTTTAATTATTCGGGGCCTCTTCCCTTTCCATATGAAGTTGGTGATTTGTTCCTGAGGAGGGGACTTTGAACTATGCTAAATGAAGTGACGGACCTGGCCACTCAAATGTCTGGTGGAATAGGATTCCAGGCAGAGGGAACAGCCAATGCAAAAGCTTCAACCTCCATGGAAGAGATTTCTTGCACTTGGCCCAGAATTCGTGCATACGTGCCTTGTATCATTTTCTTCTTCTACCTTGCTTTGTGTTTTTTTAGGTATATCATCTTCTCTCTTGTACTTTAGGCAATTGAAGGCAGCATTTGTGTTTGACCCAGCTAAATGTCCCTCACAGGGCTTTATACAGTTCCTGGAACAGAGGAGGTGCTTACTAATTGAAGAAAGGATGGACAGATGGATGGATAAGTGGTTATCTTGATGGATGGGTGAATGGATGGCTGGATGGAGAGGTGGGTTGTATTAATAGGTGGGTGGACAGATAGAGGTATGGGAAGAGAGGCCAATGGGTATTTCTTTCTAGCCCACTAGCCCCATCTAACCTCTTGGGCCTGGCTCCTTTCTTTTGATTCCTTGTCTCTAAATCCTGACCCTTTTCTCCCTGACCTAAGGGCTGTGCCTGGCTTTTGTGGAAAGCAAGTTTAACACATAAAAGATAAAAGAAAATGCAGACGGCAGCTTCGACTATGGCATCTTCCAGATCAACAGCCACTACTGGTGCAGTGATTATCTGAGTCACTCAGAAAACCTTTGCCGCACGGACTGTATAGGCCTGGCCAGGGCCCCAGGGTGGGAGAGGGGAGACTACGTTCTACTCACAGGACTTCTCACCATAGCCAGGGAATGCCCCAGAAGGGTGATCCAAGGAATCCGGGCATCCCTTTACCGAACAGAGAGTTAGACTAATGGCCCTAATGTCCATCCAGTTAGGAGATTCTTCAGGTCCTCAAGCTCTGCACGGCCAGTAGCAGTAGAGCAGTGGCAGCAGCCAGCACTTACCGAGAGCTTATTATGGTACTAAGCACAGCTCATTTCATCCTGTCAACTTTCCATGCAGTGGAAACGACTATGATCCCCACATTACAGATGAGCAAACTGAGGCTTATAGAGAGAACCAGTACTAAATGCTAGACTGGTGGCCTTGCAGCATCACCTCCAACCACTAAGTAATACTGTCTTTGGCTAATGATCTGACCAAAGGCCAAGTGTAAACTCCCCACCGCTGAGGTGATCCAGGAGGCTCAACAGGGTCCATGACTCTGCCCCTCACTTCCTCCTTCATACTCTGCTTAATATCCCTGGGCTCCTCATTTGGAGAGCCCCCCTCATCAGGTAGGACTTCACCTTGGCCCCTATGCTGCCTGTTTTGGCATTTCCTCTCCCTAGAAGCTGTGGGTGAAACACTGTTTGTCCTGGTTAGGAAGTAAGGTAGTGAACAGGCCCAAATCTCAGTCCTCCTGCGCCCTTCCCCCACCCCAACCCTGACCTCCAGCAGCCATTGTAGGGATGTCTAAATGGACCTCTAGAACGGAGGCCGTGCCTAATCTAGAAATACTAGGTCTCTGGGCAGCACATGCCTATGAGGGAGGGCCAGTTTCTACCTCAGTCTATGGGATTGCCCTCTGTGCGCTTACAGGTATTCTCTTCCTCCCTTCAGAACTGCTGAACCCCGACCTTCTCTCAACCGTCAACTGTGTGAAAAAGATCGTATCCAGAGGAGGGGGTCTGAACAACTGGAGAGGAGAACACTGGGACTGAGTTAAAAGGCAGAGCCCCCCAAGAACGGTGGATGTGATAAAGGGGCAAGGACCTGTGGGCTCTCCCCTTCAGCAGTCTAGATGAATGTGGTGTAGTGGAAGCGCTTGGAAGTCTGAGTTAGAAGACTAGGGATCTGGTTCTTTCCCTAAGAGGGTATTAACAAAACTGTTTTGGTTGCAGTAACAGAAAACAACTTGAATTAAATGAGAGAAAGTTATTCCGTGAGGACAGGGTGTCTCACTGAACCTACCCACAGGGGTGTAGCTGGGCCTCAGGAAGAGAATGGAACCAGGACTGGAAACTGTCAGCAAGTTTTCAATGGCAAGTTTCTGCTTCTCTTGGTGCATTTGCTCACTACTCTCTCTCTGCAGACCAGTTTCTCTGCTCCTTGGTGCACAAAACAGACTAAGGCTGCCCCAAGTTTATGGGCTAACGTTCTAGGCACCCATAGATAGCTAGGCTCAGACCCAATCCAAGTTCCTGGGATAGAGAATCTGATTGGTTCAGTTTGGATCAGGTGTTTCCCTTTGGTCCAATCAGCTGTAGCCATGGGAGAAGTTAGGCAACACAATCATGACTACCACAGGGGCCCTCTCTTCATAACTGAGAGCAACATTTTCCATAAAATGGTGTAGTACTCATCAGCTGGGCAGACACCACCAAAGCTATCAACTCACAGATGGTAGACACTGGGATGGGATGGTCACTCAACTTTCCTGAGCTTTGAGCTGGGTATACAAATCTGCTCTGGCTGCCTCTAACAGGTGACTGTGAGGACGGAAGGAGTTAAATGTCTTGCCTACTCTGAAACACCTCACAAATGAAGGAACATTGATGATCAGTAGGGCTTATCCTTTCTGAAAGGAGACTCAATGGGATATTTTTTTCCAGTCACACTTGGCCCTCTAAAACAGTACTCTCCCCCTTCAGAGGGAGATGAGGATTTGAAAATGTGGAAACATACTGAATGGAGAAGAGGACAAACACCAGGGATGAGGGATGTTTAAAGGAAGAACCAGAGGGACCACTAAAGGACAACCCAGAGAACTAGGAATGAAGGGAATTCTGGGTGTTTCTCTGCATGGAGGACTCACCAAGAGCTGTGTCATGTGTGTGGAGAAGAAACTACTAAATGGAAAAGCAAGAACCATATCTTTTTTCTCCACAGGATAGAATGGAAGCTGCACTGTTCAGGCCGGCCACTCTCCTACTGGATGACAGGATGTTGCCTGGCATGAGCCAGGGTGCAGGCTTACTGGGAAGTTATTCCAGAACTGCTACCCTCACCTGGGAATTCTTCATTTCTTCTTCCTCTTGCCTCCACTTTATGTCATTTTCTTCCCTCCCCATTTACAATTAATAGTGACCAGAGCCCCAGGCATAAATGGTTCCCTCAGGCTTCCTCCTTGTTTCCATCCAGGGCCCAGGACCCTGGTTCCTGATTGTCATTTGCAAACTAAGAGGACCACAATGAAGAAGCTTCTATATTTTTAAAATTATTAAAGTATTCCTTATGGAAAGAATGTATTAATTTATTCATTAATTCCATGTGTATTTGAGTGCCTAATACAGTAGGAGTGTGCAAGATCAAACAGAACTGTTGCTCTCCAGGTGTTCATAATCTAGGCGGAGAAGCAGAGACACACACAAATAATTACAATGGATAATAAAATCTACAATTATTAGTTTGATACAGTATCAGTATCCGAGTAATTCCCCCAAAGTCACCTGTTCTAGAAGTAAAAGAGAAAGTTGAGAAGTAGGTAATGGGTGGGGCTGAGGGTCTGGTATAGTGATGGGATGTGGAAACGGTGCCAGGTGCCAATGATGTTGGGGTGCTTTGGGAGAATGGACCAGAAGCTAGGTTTTTAAAGATGGCTTCTTTGCATAGGAAGCAGTTTGCTTGGAGGGTACTGAGGTGGAGAGGAACCTGCTTAAGGACAAGGCAAAGGCAGAAAAGGAGAAGGTGGAGGATTGTCCTGCTCATATCCACCATCAGTAGTGTCAGACCAAACTGGGGTGTGACCTCCGGGCCTCAGCTGTTTCACCGATAAAATGAGAGATTTGACTCCTCGGTAGTTTCCAGACTTTTGGATTTCACAGACCAGAGAACCATCAATCAAAAATTTAAGACCGTGATAAGATTTCCAACTTTTTATTTTAATGCTCAAGTAGGATTATTTATCAAAACAACTACTGTCTATTTATCAGCATCTCTTCATAAAACAATTTTTATCTCCAAAATTTTAGGGCACTTATAATCTTAGGACAATAAAATGGAGTAGCTTTTGCTTTATGAAATTGAATAAACAAAAATCCTGATTATATTGTCCTTTTCTCATTTTGTGAAAACCTGAAAACTTCCTCACAGGCCAACACAGGTTTGAGGAGCAGTATTTGGGAAACCACATGAGGTATGTTTTACACTCTCTCTTCTGACTCCGACATTCTAGGATTAAAATAAAAGAGTTCTGGGACCCACTTTCCCTCTCTGTGTTACTCTGGCAAATATCCAACTCTTAAAATGCCTAGAACACCCGTTCTCAGGCACTACCATTTCCAATTTTGGGGCCCTACTTGGACCCACTCTTAGATTTTCCAAATTTATCTTTCCTCCTCACCCCAGTCACCCCCCAACCTCCATTTCTCCTTCCCCCACAAACATACATACATAATTTACCAGAATCATGTAGGACTGTCAGAGAATTCTTCTAAAAGTATTTCATACTAGAATGTTAATGGCTTAGTGAGTGTTATCGATTGAATTGGGGCCCCCAAAAAGGTGTGTCAGCTTGGCTAGGCCAGGATTCCCAGCATTGTGTGGTTGTTCTCCATTTTGTGATCTGATGTGATTATCCTATGTGTTGTAAATCCTAACCTCTATGATGTTAATTGGCTGGATTAGAGGCAGTTATGTGAATGAGGCCAGACTCAATCTACAAGAGTAGTTTGTATTTTGAGTCAGTCTCTTGAGATACAAAAGAGAGAAGCTGCAGAGAGGAGAGGGACCTTATGCCACCAAGAATGAAGGACGAGGAGGGGAGTGTGTCCTTTGGACCCAGGGTCTCTGCACTGAGAAGTCCTTCGACCAGGGGAAGATTGATGACAAGGACCTTCCCTTAGAGCCAACAGAGAAAGAAAGCTTTCCCCTAGAGAAGGTGCCTTGAATTTGGACTTCTAGCCTCCTGTACTGTGAGGGAATAAATTTCCCTTTGTTAAAGCCATCCACTTGTGGTATTTCTGTTATAGCAACACTAAATAATTAAGACAGTTGAATTATACCTTGACTTGCATTTTTTTATCTTTGTTTTTTTAATTGTATTTCAGGTGAAGGTTTACAGAACAAATAGTTTCCCATGAAACAGTAGCACACATATTGCTTCATGACATTGGCCAACAACACCACAACATGTCAACCCACTCCTTTCTCGACCTTTTTTTTTTTTTTTTTTTTGGTGAAAATATACATAGCCAAAGACACACCACTTCAAAAATTTCTACATGCACAGCTCACTGACCTCGAACACACTCTTCCAATTGTGCTGCCATTCTCACTTTAGATGAAGGTCCACAGAACAAAATAGTCTCTCATCAAAGTCAGTACACATGTTGCCCTATGACCATGGTTAACAACCTCACAACACATCAACACTATCCTTACTCAACCTTGGGTTCCCTAACACCAGCTTTCCTGTCCCCTTCTGCCTTCTAGCCCTTGTCCCTGGACTGCTGTGCCTCCTTAGTCCCGTTTTGTTTTATGGGGCTGTCCACTCCCCGGCTGAACGGGGAACCTTGGAAGTGACTTCACCACTGAGCTAAAAGGTTGTCTGGGGCCATACTCTCGGGGTTTCGCCAGTCTCGTTTAGGCCAGTAAATCAGTCTTTTTTTTTTTTGTGAGTTAGAATTTTGTTCTACATCCTTCTCCAGCCATGTCCAGAACCCTCTGCCATGATCCAGGTCTGAGCAGTCAGCGGCGGCAGCCGGGCACCATCTAGCTGTACTGGACTCAGTCTGGTGGAGGCCTTGGCAACAGTCGTCCATTAGTCCTTCAGACTAATCTCTTCCTTGTATCCTGTTCTCTCCCTTCTCCCCTGCTCCCGAAGGGATGAGACCTCTGAAACATCTTAGATGACTGCTCACAGGCCTTTAAGACCCCGGAAGTTACTCAACAAGGTAGAATGAAGAACACTGTCTTCATAAACTGTGTTATGCCAGTTGAGCTACATGTTCCCCTAGACCATGATCCCCACAGCCCTTTGCCCAGCAATTCAGTCCCTCAGGGAGTTTGACTGTGTCTATGGTGATCTGCATATTTTAAACTCCTGAAAGCACTCTTAAATCAAAGGATTGCATCTTTAGTGGTCATTTCTGATCTAGCGTCTGGAAATCTTTTTAAAGCTCAGTAAGTAGTTCTACCTAGTTCTCTAGTCCCCTTCTCTGGGAGTGAAGATAAAGCCCACAGCTAAAAAGATGTCTGTATTCTTTCTTCCTGTAAGCTACCGTTAGGACGCTACCCTAAAAACACACTTTAATTCAAGCTCTAGATTGTGAGATTGGGGCGGTGGGGCTGGAGGGGAACTAGATGCAGAGGCCGGCCTGGGGGGGGCGGGGCGAGGGAGGGGCCGAGGCCACCCACGCCCTCCAACAGCTACCACTTCCCGCCCGCACAGAAACAGCTCGCCCCTCGCGCGCTCTCCCTTCAAAAATTCGCGGGCGCATCTTGCGCAGGCGCAGTGTTACTTGAGTCTTAGCCGCGCAAGCGCAGTGGCTGTAGGATGGCGGAGTTGGTGCCGTTTGCAGTTCCCACCAAAGTGCCAAAACCTTGTTGGTGTGGGATCTGAGTTCTGGGCCAGCGGCCGAAGACTTGCATGTGAGCCGGGGCCAGGTGGAGGGAGGGATGGGGAAAGCTGTCCACGTAGTGATTGGGAGCACTGAAGTCCTCAGTTACCACCTCACCCACACTGAATTGCTACCCCCTTTTCCTCACCCGCCTTGTCGTCTCCCCTAATTTCGGGCTGCAATGACAGCAAAGAAGAGAAATATTAGTTGTAGAGCGGACCTCAGCAGTCACCTGGCCCCAACAGCTTTTAGAGACCCAGAGACTAACTCTCAACAACCGGCACGTTGCCTTCTAAGCTGCTCAGATTGTAGAATCGAAGAGGAGAACTTGTTCATGAAATGAGAAGTGTTTTGAGTTGTACCCGTCGTGGAGAAGGGTTTGGGGAACGTAAGGGCTATGTAGTTTTGTTTTCACGCGCTTACTTGGCGTGGGACCTGTTGTAGGGGAGGAACATCACAACATCTAGTAAAGCAAAAAAAAGTTTTATTCAGCATATATTCAAAAAGGCCAAAGTGGGAAACGGACAACCATGCTGCCAGAGCCATGTCGGCGGGAGTCCAAGGAATATTACAGAATAGGCAAGAGTGGGAAAACGGACAAGCATGCTGCCACAGCCATGTCTGCCGGAGTCCAAAGACCGTTACAGAATCATCAGTATATATTAACATTACAAATGGGCAAAACCATTGAAAGCTTAGCCTTTTCAGATTGGCTAGAAACTGTGACCCTACATTTTGAATTGTCCTATCTAACAATCATTGGTACAGGTTTCAGTAACGAAACGAGGGTCTTCAACGGTCCAACAAATTTCTATTCACTAAATGCTAATAGAAAAAGGTAAGAGTAGAAAGTCTTTTGTGTTCTCTTTGATTGGCTTTATGGGAAAGTTTCCCTAAAAGATATTTTCCAAGATTATCTTAGCTACTGTCTTTATACCTCAGGGCCCAGTCGATGTGTCCTTGTGAGTCCTTGTGAGCCCAGCTCCTGCTGGGTCACCTTCTCTATGCTCAAGGAGAGGGAATAATAACTCCAATATTATTTCCTAAATTAGACCTTCCCACAGCATTCTTTGTTCACAGTATTCTCCAAGTTTGGCCTTCTGTATTCAGGGAGTGTCTTCCCAAACACTGCAGTGGCCCGTCCTGGCTTCTATGCCATCATCAAGTTTTATTCAGGAAGGGACGCTCACAGAGCCCAAAAGGCATGCGGCCGGAAGCAGCGTTTTCAGTAATCTCCAGTGAAGGTGGGTCTAAACATGGACTTCCAGCTCCACTGGAATGAAATGCTGAATTCAGTAACAGTAGGCTACCATTTGCACTGCCAGCAGGCTCCTTAGAAGCGAGGCTGGCCAGACTTGTTCTCACTTACTTTGGACACGTTATCAGGAGGGACCAATCCCTGGAGAAGGACATCATGCTTGGTAAGGTAGAGGGTCAGTGAAAAAGAGGAAGACCCTCAACAAGATGAACTGACACAGTGGCTTCAACAGTGGGCTCAAACATAGCAACTACTATGAGGATGATGCAGGAGTGGGCAGTATTTCAGTCTGTTGTACATGGGGTCGCTCAGAGTCGGAACCGATTCCAGGGCACCTAACGACGACGACATTTGCACTGCACCTTGGTTTACAGAATGCTTTCAGATGCGTTGCCACACTGATCCCCCATTTTTTAGATGCAGGAACTCAGGGTGGTTAAGTAACTTGCTTAAGGTGCAAGACAATAATTTTTGGAACTAGAGGTCAAACCCAAATGTACCCATTACTGTCAAGCCAATTCCGACTGATGCTAAATATCATGTCATTCTATGCTGCCCCTAAATTTAAAAACTTCCAAAGAAGAATCCTGCTTAGGTTTACTTTTATGTGGCTTTTAAATGGATGAGCTTGACACTTGCCAGTTGTAACATAAAGGATGCTTTATCATCATCATCATCATCACTATCAAACTGCCTGTTTAGAACTCCATTTAGTTCCCAGACAACCAGCAAAAGGTATTTTAATGCATTGTAGAAACCTATTCCTACTGAGGTACCAACCAATTTTACTTTCCCTGAGGCCCAGAACTCTCTCTCATTATGTGCCTCAATTCAAACACCTGTCCTTATTGAAGGACTGTTTCCATTCCTCTGAATATGCGAGTGAGGTTTAGATACCCTAAACCTTTCGTTTTATAATTGTATGTCTTCATAAGCCTTCGCTGATTGCCTTCTTGATCCTTCCTACTGACCTTGCCGCCTGTTCTTGCCCTAGCCCTTTCCTCACTGCTCTAAGCTTCTAATCTGAGAACTCTCCTCAGTAGTAACTCCAGGTATACTGCCACCACTTCTGTATCGTGTCCAACACCCCTTCAATCCTGAGGTTTTAGGGCAAGGATAATTTTGAATGGATCATTGTTAATTTTATTTCAGAAAGTGGTAAAATAGCTCTGGAGTACAGACCCAGTGAAGAGACATAGATGCCAGAACCGAAGAAGAACTACAGGATTTAATTCACGTATGTGGAGATAAAAGCTCAAGGGTTACACAGCCAGTGTAGCCATAATTCAAGACAACCAGCAGGATTTAGAAGACTATGGCATACCCAGAATGTTCTCTGTCATACTTAGGAGAATATGAAACTCTGAAACTGCTTTTGAGTGCAAGGAATTCCTAGGGCTTTTCCCTGACGTCCTGGCCCTTGGCTCTGACCCCTTATCGAAAGTTTGGAGAGCAGGCTTGAGAAGCACCAGAGCACTCCTACAGTCATGGGCAGAGGTGAGGGGCCATTCTAACCCTTCGGGGCTTGGCTGAACAGAGCTAGGCTAACTAAACATGCTGTTAGGCCAGTGGATGTCCTATGATGCTAGGCTAGCTGCTAGGCTGCTTGAACATAGGCCTTTTAGAACTCCCCTCAAACAAGATCCTGGGGATTTGGGAACAAAGAATCTATGGCCCTAAGTGTGATTATGCTATAGCTTTTGAAAACTACTGTGCCTAGATCTCAGCATCGCATATCTTATATGAAATGAAAGGTTTTGCTGAAGAACCTTTTTGTAAATCTATTATATGGATGCCCTAAATTAGGCATTAAGCCGCCAAGGTAGTTTCTAAAAAAAACTTTACTGTAAGTAAGATGTGTTCTTTAAAAATAATGATAATAATAATAAAAAAGTTAGGAGCAGAAATATATGTTTCATCAACCTGGATCAGTGGGAACTTAATTTCGGGGCTAGATGTTTGATTACTTAGGTCACCCCAAAGTTGCAAAGTGTTTTGGTTTGAAGAGAAAAAGGTAGAGAAAGAGGAGGTCGTTCCCTTCTGAAAACGTATTTGAAGGTTTTTCTATGTAAAATAATTATTTTAATTAATTTAAATAAAACCCAGTCAAGGAGGCTTCAGGTTTATCCAAGATTGGGCTTTAAGAAGTCCAGCTTCCTAAATCACATTGATTAAGGGTAGAGTTGCACAGCCAATTTTTGTAATTGCTGTCATTAAGTTGTACATCTCTAAAAAGTTGAATTGGCAAAAGTTGTGTGATAGATATATTTACAACAATGACCAAAAAAAAAAAAAAAGAGTAGCTGCTGAGGCTGCTTATGTACAGCCAAAAACCTCATGGGATTTGGTTTCTTGCTTTGGAAGTTTAGGGGCATGGTTTCATGGTTCATCACAGTTAACTGACCTAAATAACACGTTTAGTGCTTCTGTTCTACCTCCTAGTTCCTAGTTCATTGCGGAGTGCCTGGGGTCTTAACAGCTTGCAAGTGGCCATCCAAGGCACAACAATTGTTCTCTATTCGCCTGGAACAACAGAGAAATGAGAGTCAGGAATAGGAGGAGGATATGTAATGTGTGGCTAATTGCCTCCATGAACAACTGCCTCCTTTGCCATGAGACCAGAAGAACTGGATGGTGCCTGGCTACCATTACTGAACATTTTGATGAAAGGTTCCACAGAAGAATCATGATCAAAATGGGGAAAATGCAGAGCAGAACTTCAAATTCTCATGGACTCTAGACTTTCTGGAGCCATGGAGGTTGAATGAACCCCTGAAACTATTGCCCTGAGATAATAATTAAAAACTTGAACAAAATGTCCCCTGAAGTTATCTCAAAACTGAACAATCGTTCAGCGTACTAGTAAAAAAGGCCTGCCTTGAGCATTATGCTCTTTTAAGAACTATCTATACGGGATCAAATTGACAACAGCAACTTGAATGATTAGACAGGAGCCTTCAAGGGCAGTGAGTTTATGTTAGTGAAGGAGGAATAACTCAGAAAAGGAGGGTGAGAATGGTTGCACAACTTGAAGAATGTAATCAGTGTCACTAAATTGTACATGTAGAAACTGTTGGATTGGCTTATGTTTTGCTGTGTATATTCTCAACAACAAAATAAATTTAGAGGGAATACAGAAGTGTAGCTTCCTTATAAATATAAAAGGAAGGGATTCAACATTGGTGCTAAAGAATTCAGAAGCCTGATTAAAACAAGACCCATCCTTATGAGAACAATCTTCAAATGAGTTCAGTTTTAAAACCATTACTATGTGCCAAGCCATATGCTGGGCACAGGGAATAAGATGATGAAGCAACCCCCCCGCACCCCTTGGAGTTTACATGCTAGGGGTTATGCTAGAAAATAAACGATTATAAGAAGGGCTATAAAAGATTATAAGAAGGGGAATAAAAGAAACAGGTATTGGTTATAGTATTCCAAGAAAAGTCTTTAACATACTGACTTTAACATCCTGCTCCATGTACACAAAGGTGAACCTCTGAAAACTGGGTTGTTACTTTTTCTGGATTAATGGCCATGTTGACTCAAAGTGGGACGGGGAAGTTTTTTGACGCCTATGTAAAGTGCGAGCTACTTGGATTCAATCCTTCTCTCTGAGACCAAATTGCCCACTCCTCAAGCCCCCTCCTACAGAAAGTTTGGCATCATCACTGATCAGTGGTACCCCCTACCTAATAGTGGTGGGTTAATAATCGGATTTGGAACAAAGAGGATACGGAGGGTTGAGGAAATAGCAGCCTTTTAGAGTAAAATAACTTTAACGTGTGTTCATTCCCCTCTTGGCCGCACTAAATAGCGTCCATTTTGCATGTCAGTTCCTTTTCTTGGAGGCAGTTCCGCCAAGGGGAGGAAGAATGTCCCGATTTCAGTTTGGAGGAAGAAGAGGTCTGGCCGCCAGAAACTGGCTAGCACTTTCGACTATGCAGAGAGGCTGGTGAAGCGCTCTGTCCCTGCCGATGACCAAGCCGCTGGAGCCTGAGGGCAGGAGAGGGGGAGGGGACTTGAAATCCTGTCACCCTTGCAGAAGGGAAGCTTGTGCCCTGGTAATTCTAGGAAAAGGACTCTCCATAGTGGCTTGGAACTGGTCTCTGACATAGCTAAAAAAAAGGTAGTGCGTAAACAAAGGTGTCATTAATAAAGGGTGGGGCACGCGGTGGGGGAGGGGCACGCAGTCATAAAGGCGCAAGTTCGTCTTGGGCTGTCACAATGGTTTGTCTCCCGCTAAGGACGCTGGCACCCCATTGGCTTGGGTCGCTGCACCCCGTAGCCTCCTCAAGTTATATCCCCGCTGCGCCTCTAGGCGCCACAGCTCCTCCTCACGCTGCAACCATTGTGGCTACTGGTCCAGGCGGCACCGCTTCCAGAGTGGTTCCCAGACCTGGTCCAGCAGACCTCCGACCCCCCAGGGCCGACCGAACCCTGGTCTTTGCGCTCACCTGATCGCCCACCCGAACCACCCCATACACTTAAACCCCTGCCCGAGTCAGGGGGTTTGACTATGTGGAGTCCCCGGCTCCAGCCCAGACGATGGCCTGGCCTCAGGAGTTCTCTGAGACTTTGGGCACAGATTGGGCTCCAGAGCTGCCTCCTAGGCTGAATCGGTTTGATGACCCACATCAGGATCTGAATGTCAAACTTACTCAGCTTTGGAGGTTCTCGAAGATGGTTCCAATGCTTGATCGGGATCAGAATCAGTTGGTAGCTCTCCATCGTCAACTCAAAAGTAACATTGAAACTCCAGGTATGAATCAGGCTGAAGGTCACCAGTCATTTGAAATACTTGTTCCACCTCTAGACAGTCATAGTTTGAAACCAGATAAGGTTATTGTTTCACCCCCAAACCTGATAAAGGATCTAGCTCAGCAAAGACGGCCTGCTAAGATTTTGTTGGAACTTCAGGCCAATTTGCAAAAGCACCTAACCGACTAGACCAACCCGTGGATGATTATCTAATAGACCCAAGTTTGGATATAGTGTATCCTCCAGACAACCTACCTCTGGAATTCCCAGGGACCCCAGATCAGCCTCCAGAGCCCCCTGAGTCTGATCCTACTCTACCTACCGTGGAAGGCCCTGAGCTTCCTGAGGAGGAACTTTCAGTTGAACAGGGGGCCCCATCTCAGCCTCCAGAGTCCCCTCGGGAGGTAGAACCTTTTACTGTCAAGCAGGAGACCCCAGCTGAACCTCCAGAGCCCCCTGAGATTGAAGAACCTTCTCCAGTCCAGGAAGAGGCCCCAACACAGCTTCCAGAGCTCCCTAAAGAGGGAGAGCCTTTTCCTATACAGCAGGAGACCCCAGTTCAGACTCCAGAGGCACCTAAGGAGAGTGAACCTTCTCCAACCCAGCAGGGAGGCACAGACTCAGTGTCTAAAGCCACCACAAACTTCAGTGCATCATGAGGTGACTCTTCAACCTCCAGGTCAAAATCAAATTCATCATTCATCCTTGCCCGGTATCACAATTAAACCAGTGGATGGGGAGTTTACCCTAACCCCAGAGCCTATTAAGGAGGTTCAATCATGTCCAACTCAGGAGGAAGCCCCAGCTCAGCCTCCAAAGCCCTCTGAGGAGGCTGAACCTCCTCCAGTCCAGCAGGAAGCCCCAGTTCAGCCTCCAAAGCCTCTAGAGGAGGTTATACATTCTCCAGTTCAAGAGAAAGCCCCAGCTCAGCCTCCAAAGCCCTCTGAGGAGGTGGAACCTTCTCCAGGCAGCAGGAAGTCCTAGCACAGTCTCCAAAGCCCTTTCAGGAGGTTGAACGTTCTCCAGTCCCCCAAGAGGCTCCAGCTCAGCCTCCAAAGCCCTCTGAAGAAGTTGAACCTTCTTCAGTCCAGCAGGACGTCCCAGCTCAGCCTTCAAAGCCCTCTGAGGAGGTTGAACCTTCTCCAGTCCCTCAAGAGGCTCCACTTCAGCTTCCAAAACCCTCTGCAGAAGCTGAACCTTCTCCAGGCCAGAAGAAAGCCCCAGCTCAGCCTCCAAAGCCCTCTGAAGAGGTTGAACCTTCTCCAGTCCAGGAGGAAGCCCTAGCACAGCCTCCAAATGCTACCGGAGTAGTTGAAGCTTGTCCCACACAGCAGGTGGCCTCACCTCTGCCTCTAGAGAGCCCAGAGGAGGTTGCATCTCCTTCAGTCCAGTAGGAAGCCCCAGCACATCCTCCAAAGCCCTCTGAAGAGGTTGAACCTCCTCCACTCCAGCAGTAGGCTGCAGCTCAGCCTCCAAAGCCTTCTGAGGAGGTTGAACCTTCTCCTGTCCAGCAGGAAGCCCCAACACAGCCTCCAAACCCCTCTGAGGAAGTCGAACATTCTCCAGTATCACAGGAAGCTCCAGCTCAGCCTCCAAAGCCCTCTGAGGAAGTTCAACATTCTCCAGTCCCACAGGAGACTCCAGCACAGCCTCCAAGGCCCTCTGAGGAAGTTGAACATTCTACAGTCACGCAGGAGGCTCCAGCTCAGCCTCCAAAGCCCTCTGAGGAGTTTGAACCTGCTCCAGCCCTGCAAGACACTCCAACTCAGCCTCCAAAGCCTCTCAAAGTTGAACCTTCTCCAGTGCAGCAGCGGTCCCCAGGTCCACCTCCAGAGCGCCCTGAGGAGGTTGAACCCTCTCCAGTCCAGGAGGAGGCCCCAGGGCTACCTGCAGAGTGCCCTGAGGAGGTTGAACACTCTTCAGTCCAGCCAGAGATCTCAGCTCCCCCTCCAGAACTCCCTGAGGTGGTGGAACTTTCTCCAGTCCAGGAAGAAGCCCCAGCACAGCCTCCAAAGCCCTCTGAGGAGGTTAAACCTCATCCAGTCCCACAGGAGGCTCCAGTTCAGCCTCCAAAGCCCTCTGAAGAGGTTGAACCTTCTCCAGTCCAGCCAGAGGCCCCTGCTCCCCCTCCAGAGCTCCCTGAGGAGGTGGAACCTTCTCCATTCCAGCAGGAAGTTACAGCACAGCCTCCTAAGCCTCCCTAAGAGATTAAACCTCCAACTGAGCAGGAGGCCCCAGTTCCACCTCCAGAGCTCCCTGAGGAGGTGGAACCTTCTCCAGTGCAGCAGGAAGTTCCAGCGCAGCCTACAAAGCCCTCTGAGGGTATTGAACCTTCTCCAAACCAGCAGGAATTTCCAGCTGAGCCTCCAAGGCCCCCTGAAGAAATTAAAGCTTCTCCAATGGAGGAGAAGGCCCCAGCTCCTCCTCCAGAGCTCCCTGAAGAGGGTGAACCTTCTCCAGTGCAGCAGGAAGCCCCAGCACAGCCTTCAAAGCCTCCCAAGAGGTTAAACCTTCCCCCACCCAACAGGAGGACCCAGTTCATCCTCCAGAGCCCACTGAGGAGGTTGAGCATTCAACAATCCACCAGGAAGCACCAGTACAGCCACCAAGGTCTATCCATGAGGTTAAACCTCCAGTCCAGCAGGAAGCCCCAGCTCAGCATCCAAAGCCTCTCCATGAAGTTGAACCTTCTCCAGGCCAGCAGGAGGCTCCAGCTCAGCGTCCAAAGCCCTCTGAGGAAGCTTAACCTTCTCCACTACAGGAGGAATCCCCAGCAGAGCCTCCAAAGCCCTCTGAGGAAGTCGGACTTTCTCCAGTGCAACCGGAGGCTCCAGTTCAGCCTCCAGAGCCCCCTGAGGGGTTTAAACCTTCTCCAGTCCAGCAGGAAATCCCAGCACGGCCTAAAATGCAGCATGAATCTCAGGCACAGCCTTCAAATCTCTCTGAAGGTATTACACCTTCTATAACCCAGCCGCAGTTTCCAGCTAAGCCTTCAAGCCCCTCTGAGGAAATTAAACCTTCTTCAACCCAGGAAGAGGCTCCTGCTCAGGCTACGAAGCCCATTCAGGAAGTTGGACCTTCTGTAGTACAGCACGGGGACACACATCAGCCTGCATAACTCCCTGAAGAGGTGGAACCTTCTCCAGTCCAGCAGGAGGCCCCGGCTCAACCTCTGCAGCCTCCTACAGAGGTCATAGCTCAAACTACCACAAATCATGAGGTTCCACCACCAGGTCAGAATCAACCTTATCTTTCAAATTTGCCCAATGTTACAGTTAAACCTGCTGATCTGCAGCTTATCCCACCTCCAGAACCCATAAAGGAGGTTCAGTCATGTCCAACCCAGCATAAGGTCCCAGCTGAGCCTCCAGAGACTCCTGAGAAGGTGAAACCTTCTCCAGTTCAGGCTCCTTAGGAGGTCAAACCTTCCCCAACACAGCACAGGGACCCAACTAAGCCTCTAGAGCCTGCTGAGGAAGTTGAACTTTCTCCAGTCCAACTAGAGGTCCCACCTAATCCTTCAGAGCCCCCAAATGAGGTTTTAACCCTACTTTCACTGCGTGATGGAGTGACAATTCAACCTCCAGGTCATCTTCAAGCTCACCATTCAGTCTTGCCTAAAGTATCAGTTAAACCTGTGGTTGAGCATTCTCCACCACAATGGGATGCCCCACTTCAGCCTCCAGAGTCCCCAGAGGAGGTTGGACCTTTATCAACCAAGAAGCAAATCACAGCTCAGCCTCCCGATCCACCTAAGGAGGTCGAACCTTCTTCAGTCCAGCAGGAGGACCCAGTTCAACCTCCAGATCCCCCTGACAATACTCCAACCTTCTCCAGTCGAATAGAATGACCCACCACAGTCCACAGAAGCCATAAGAAGGATGAAACTTCTCCAACCCACCAGGAGGACCTAGCTCAGCCTCTGGAGCTCCTTGAGTAGGTTGAACATTCACCCATTCAAGTGGATGACCCAACACAGACTCCGGACCCTGTTAAAGAGAATGAGCCTCCTCCAACCCAGCAGGAAGACCCGCCTCTACCTCCGGAGACCCCCTGAAGAAGTTGAACCTTCTCCAGTCCTGCAGGAGGGCCTAGCTCAACCTCCAGATTCCCCTACAGAGGTTGTAACTCAACCAGCAGGGCATCATGAGGTGACATTTTCACCTCCAGGTCAGGGTGAAACTCAGCATCCAACGTTGCCCAATATCACAGTTAAATCTCTGTATCTAGAGGTTACCATAACTACAGAAACCACTACAGAGGTTCAACCTTCTCCAGACCAGCAGGAGGTCACAACTCAATCTCCAGAGTCCCTTGTTGAGGTTGAACCTTCTCCAAGCTATCTGGTGGCCCCAACACAAACTCCAGAGCATCCTACAGAGGATGTACCTTCTTCAGACCAGCAAGAAGCCCCAGCTCAACGTCCACAGTCTGCCGTGGAGTTGGAACTGTATCCAGAACTGAAGCAGGCCCCAGATATGCCTCTAGACTCTCCTACGGAGGTTGGACCTTCTCCAGTCTAGCAGGAAGACCTAACAGAACCTGCAGATCCCACTGAAGACGTCCAACTTCCTTAAGGCCGGCAGGAAGCCCCAGCTCAACTTCCAGAGAAACCTGAGGAGTCTGAACCTCCTTGAAACATACAGAAGACCCCAGCTGAGCTTCAGAGCCCCCTATAGAGGTTGTAACTCAACATCCACGGCATCATGAGGTGACAGTTTCACCTACAGGTCAGAGTGAAGCTCAGTACCCAGTGTTGCCCAATGTCAAAGTTAAACCCCTGGATTTAGAACCTACTATATCTCCACAACCCACTACAGAGATTGAACCTTTTCCAACCCAGCTAGAGGCCTCATCCCGGCCTTTAAAGCCCCATGAAAAGGCTGAACCTTCTCCAGTCCAGCAGGAAGCCCCATTTCAGTTTCCAGAGCCCTTTGAGGGGATAGAACCTTCTTCAGCCCAGCAGGAGACATCAGCTCAGTCTCCTGAGCACCCTGAGGAGGTTGAATCTTCTCTGGTCCAGCAGGAGACTCCACCTCAGCCTCCAGAGTCTCTTACACAGGTAGGAACTTCCCCAAACCAGCAGGGGGTCCCATTTCAGACTCCAGAGCCCCCCAAGGAGGTTCAACTTTCTACACCCCAGCAAAGGCCGCAGTTCAATCTCCTGAGCCCCTTATGCAGGCAGAACCTTCTCCATCCCAGCAGGAGGCTGCAGCTCTTACTCCTGAGACCCCTAAGGAGGTAGAATCTCCTCTGGTCAAGCAGAAGACTCCACCTCAGCCTCCAGAGTCTCCTACACAGGTGAAAACTTCCCTAAACCAGCAAGGAGTCCCATTTCAGACTCCAGAGCCCCCTAAGGAGGTTGAACCTTCTCCAGTGCAACAGGAGGCTCCAGTTCAGCCTCCAGAGCCCCCTATGCAGGTAGAACCTTCTCCAATACATCAAGAGGCCTCATCTCAGCCTCCAGAGATCCCTAAGAAGGCTGAAACTTCTCCAGCCCAGCATGAGATCCTAGCTCAGTCTATTGAGGCCCCTATGCAGGTAGAGCCTTCTCCAATCCAACAAGAGACCCCATTTCAGCCTCCAGAGCCCCCTGAGGAAGTCCAACAGTCCCCAGTCCAGTAGGAGGCTCGTGCTCCACCCCAAGAATCCCCTGCAAATACGCAACCATCTTCAGTGCAGCAGGAGGTCCCAGCTGCACCTTCAGACCCTCTAAGGAGGTAGAGCCTTCTTCAGTCCAGGAGGAGGCCACAACTCTACTTCCAAAGCTTTTTGAGAATATCCACCCATTTCTAGCCCTGCAGGTGGCCTCTGCCCCACCTCCAGAGCCCCCTAAAGAGGTTGAACCTTATCCAAGCCAACAGGAAGCCCCAGCCTCACCTCCAGAGTCCCCTAAGGAAGTGAAGCCTCCTCCATCCCTGCAGGAGGTCCCACCTCAGTCTCCTGAGTCTTCTAAGAAGGCTGAACCTTCTCCAACTCAGCAGGAGGCCCCAGTTCATCCTCCAGAGCCCCTTATGGAGATAGAACCTTCTCCAGTCCAGCAGGGAGCTCCAGCACAGCCTTCAGAGCCTCCTAAGGTGCAGGAATCTTTGACAACCCAACAGGTGGCCCCAGCTCAACCTCTGGAGCCTCCTAAGGAGGGTGTAGTTCAACTTCCATTGCTTCATGAGGTGACAGTTTCACCAACAGGTCAATATCAAGTTCAGCATTCAAACTTACCCAGCGTTACAGCTCAACCTTTGGACCTGGAGCTTACCATAACTCCGGAACACACTATGGAGGCTGAACATTCTACAGCCCCACAGAAGTCTACAGCTCCTCCTCCAAATTGTCCTGATGTGACCATTCCACATCCTGACCAGTTTCAGGCTCAGCATCCAAATCTGACTAAAAGTACAGTTCAACCTTTGAACCTGGAGCTTACCATAACACCATGACCCACTACACTGGCTGAACATTCTACAGCCCTGCAGAAGACTATAGCTCCTTCTCCAAAGTGCCCTGAGGTGACACTTCTACATCCGGACCAGGTACAGGCTCAGAAGCCAAACCTGACGAAGTCACGGTTCAACCACTGGACCTGGAGGTTTCTATAACTCCAGAACCCAATATGGAGGTCAATCTTTCTCCAACCAAACAGAAGACCCCAACTCAGACCCCAGAGCCACCTGAGGAGTTTGTAGCTCAATTTCCATTGCCTTGTGAGGTGACAGTTCCACCTACAGGTCAGGTTCACGCTCAGCATTCAAACTTACCCAACATCACAGTTAAACCTGTGGACGTGGAGCGTACCATAACTACAGAACCCATTAGGGAGGTTGAATATTCTACAGTCCCGCAGGAGACTACAGCTTCTTCTTCAGAGCATCCTGAGGTGACATTTCCATCTCCAGAACAGGTTCAGGCTCAGCATCCAAACATGACTGAAGTTACAGTTCAACCTTTGGACCGGGAACTTACCATAACTCCCAAATTCACTTCAAACATTGAACTTTCTACAGCCCTGCAGAAGACCGCACCTACTTCAAAGCAAGTCACGGTTAAGCCTTTGGATTTGGACCTTACCATATCTCCAGAACCCATTATGGATGTCAAACATTCTACAGTCCTGCAGAAGACCACAGCTCCCCCAAAACAAGTTACAGTTAAACCTGTGGATCTAGAGCTTACCATACCTCCAGAACCCATGAAGGAGCTCGAACATTCTACAGCCCTTCAGAAGACCACATCTCCTCCAAAGCAAGTTACAGTTCAACCTTTGGATCTAGAGCTTACCATATCTCCAGAACCCACTATCGAAGTCAAACATTGTACAGTCCTGCAGAAGATCACATCTCCAAATGAAGTTACACTTAAACCTTTGGATCTAGAGCTTACCGTAACTCAGCAACCAGGATTATCTGAGGGAGTTATTTTCCCACCAACGGCTCAGCATTTATTGGAGTATTCTGTAAATTACACCCCAGAAAGAGGGCAAAAAGCTCTAACTGAGCAACAGGAACAGAATGCCATCACACATCACCCCCTAGAAAGGACAGAAATGGCTCTAACTGAGCAACACGAACAGAATGCTGTCACACATCACACCCTTAAAAGGGTGCAAATGGCTTTAACTGAGCAACCAGAGCAGAATGCCACCAACGGAATGAAGACTGGCATATGTGAGCTCTGTATCTGCCAAAACGAAATGCTGTCCTGTACTGGCCTCCCCCCAGAGGCTCCTCAGAGTGCCTGTGCCAGAGCCCAGTGAGTACAATGGCACCTTCACTGTCTTGTAAGAATTGCCCCTCATTTGTTCTCTGCACCTTATTTGACATGACAGCCTTTTCCTTGAGGTCTGCCTGGGCTACCTCATTTTCCCAACTCACTTTGAGCGGCTTTCTTGTTTACCTTTTGTGTGTCAACTTTTCCTTGTCCTCATTCCTCTCCTTACTATAGTGCCCACTTCTCCAGGCTTTTACTTGTGGTTGCCCTCATTATTTTTCCTGACCCATTTTTCTTTAGCCCCATCATTTCATGCCTTAACCTCTGCTCTATTCCCAATTTTGCTCCATCCTCTTTCCAGGATCATGTTCCTCTTTCCATCTCGTTGGTGATGATACAACAAAGTGATTAAAGAGACAGATTTCGGAGCCAAACTGCCTGGGTTTGAACCTAGCTCTGTGACTCAGTTTCCTCATCTGTAAAATTACTATCTCATAGGATTGCTGTGAGATTTAAATAAGTTCATACATGTTAAGCATTTATATAAGCACCTAGCATATGTGAATGTTAGCTATTATTATTTTATTCCATGGTTAGGTCCAGGCTTCATCTTTGTCTCTGGCCTTCTATATATAGGACCTGTTAATATGCCCAATCCAGGGCTAGGTACTGTAGGAGCCACAGAAGTGTGAGACATTAGCCTGTTAACATAACAGTGATAGATGGGAGAAAAAGAATACACGTGAAAAGGGAAGTGGTGCATAATTAAGTACTAAAAGACATGCAGACCATAGGTGCCCTAATTCACCAGAATCCATAATCACCTACATGTGGAGGACAGAGAAAGCTACAGGGACAAGATAAAACTTTAGCTTAAAGAGTGACTGAAACCAAAACCCACTGCTGTTAAGTTGATTCCAACTCATTGAGACCCTATAGGACAGAGTAGAACTGCCCCATAGGATTTTCAAGGAGTGGCTGCAGTGGTTTCGAACTGCTGGCCTTTTGGTTAGCAGGCAAGCTCTTAACCACTGCACCACCAGGGCTCCTAAGAGTGACTAGGATTTGCTAAATCGAGAAAAATAGGGAATACAGCCTAGGCAAAGGCATGGCTGCAGGAATGACCAGGATTTAGTAGACCAGTGTGGCTACAAAGCAATGAAAGATAAGATTTTGAAAAACCTTGAGTATCAACTATAGAGGTTTGAAAGTTACACTATGAGCTATGGAGAGCAATTGAAAGTTTTCAAGCAAGAGAGAGAAATTATTAAAACAGGAGGATTATTCTAGAATCCATGTCTAGGGCCATCTAGAAAGGAAAGCTTGATTCAGGGAGACCAAATAGAAAGTTCTAGCAAAATCTAGAAGCAAAGTGAAAAGGGGCTGAATCAGAACAGGTGTGATAGGAATGGAAAGAGAATCCTATGAGCACTTCAAAGAAAAGGACAGGATTTGGTGACTGACTAGAGAGTTGGGGAAGTGGTGTACAGGAAAGAGAAAAACTCAAATATGACTCCAGAGTTTTTGTCCTGGATGACTGGGAGAATGATGGTGGCAGAACACACAGATGGATATCCAGCAGTCAGGAAGGAGAACCAGTGTGAGGAAGACGAGTTCAGTTTCAGGCATTGTTTGTTGGCGAGCATAAAGCTATCAGAAAGTTTCTGGTTGAGTGGAAATGTCCACCAGGCAGATGGGCAGGCAATTTAAGTGTTTTGACTTAATTTCAAACGTCACCTATTTGTTGCTGAGGGAAAAGGACGGAGTTAAAGGTAAAGATTCAAAGTCATCTACCGAGTTAGTGGCTGAAACTGAACCTGAGGGGTTTAACAACTTATTTTAAACATATGTCATTCGTGGATACATTTCCATGGTGTAATAATTGTAAAAAGTGTCACAGAAGAATATAGGATAAAATGTGAAAGTCCCCTCCCCTTCCCCTATCACCGGTAGAATAACACCTGTCACCATTATGTGTCCTTCCTTCCAGTCTCTTCCCTTTGCATTTGCATACATATACGTGTTTATATTAATGAGGAAAGATGTTACTTCTTGCTTAGTGATTTACATTTTTTTCATTAAGCAATATGCCTAAGAGATCTTTCCACACCAGTCCATCAGTCCCTCTAGTTTCTAATTGCCCTTATCCTTCCAACGCCTGGAGAGGTTTCAACAGTGGGCCCTTCACCAAAGCTGTGGTGTTGCCTGGCATGCGTTTTCTTTATACATATTTGCTGATAATGATAAAGGAGAAGAAATTGGGCAGATAGGACTTTCAGGTTCTGAGGTGTCAGGTTCCGAGGATTTGGCCTTATCATTTGTGCCACTGCCCCCTACAGAATGTCTTTATTAATTGAGCCAACTTGGCAGCTGACAGTTGAAGAAATTAGAAAGCTGATATTTTCTGCATCTGAATATTTCCCATAAGGTTGCCATGATTCTTTATACTTATTCTGTTCTTTCTTATTCCTACCTATTCAAAGATACGAACCGTGTTTCTATACAGAAATTTCAAAGGAAACTCTGTTTCGGACATTGAGGAAAATACTTTGAAGGCATACCCTTTGACTGAGAAACTGTGAGTATATCCTCTCCAAATATAAACACAGAAAACTAACTGCATTGTAAGATCCTTTTTGGTCCAGAATTTTGAGGCCAGTACCTCTGAGAAAAGATATTTTGCGCTCTCCATATCCCAAACTGACCTCTATGGATTGCAATTCTATGGTAATTTTTAAAATTAAATTTGTGGGTTCTCTTTAAGTAAGGGGCAATTTATCTTTTATTTTACAAATAATACATGATTCTATTCTTAGTGTATAAAACAAATAACAGGTATAGTAAAAATCCCTCTTGTTCCCTAATCTCCCACCCTTGACGTAACCACATCTGAGTTTTCTGTGTATCTTTCTAGATCATATTCCATACATTTGCCTACATCCATATTTACATATAGCAGAGTAGGTTCATTGTGTGTGTGTTTCTTCTTTATATAGACTTTTTTTTTTTTAATGGCAAGGATGTTTATTGAACACTTTTGGGGGGTTGGTTTTGACTTTTTTGAGAGTAGAAAGCAATGTTATCCCATCTACCTGTAAGAATGCAATCTGAGGATGTCCCAGTCCTATGGATGAAATCCCATGGGTGAAGCCTGAGGAGCCCTATAACTTTTCCAGTTAGTCAGATAATAAAATTGCTCTCATCACTTTCAGTCACAAGAACAGTGCTAGTTCCAGTCCAGTGCCCCAATCACGTAAGTCAATACTCTCGATGAATTGAAAACTTCTCCCTTCCCCCAGCATGAGCCTTTTTTAAACCTAGAAGCTCGTAATGTGGCTGGCTTCTCTGTTTCCTTCCCCTGCATCTCTCATTCTCCATCCCTCCATTCTACTCGCTGCCTCTGGCTTCTCGGAAGTTGGTGAGGAGAGTGGTGGAGAGGAAGAGGCTGATATCCTCTGGTAGTGCTGCCCTCTGGGGATGGCATTTCCCATGATAGATTCTTCACTTCCTGGGTTTCTCAAAAATAACACCACTGAGGTCTCCAACTGCCCCTCACTTGACCTGGTGGTGCTTCCTCTCCAGCTGGCTTCTCATGAAGACCCTTCAGTTTCCACATACAACTATATGATGCCAGCTTCTTCTGCCCAGGCTGTCCTTATCTCCAGCAGGAACCGATACTGATGGAGCCCTTTTTAAAAGTCCGTTTGCATAATAGGGAACCTAAGGTTGAGAAGGGACAGTGTTGACAATCTGTGGGGTTGTTAACCACTGTCATAAAACAATATGTGTACTAACTGTTTAATGAGAAACTATGTGTTCTGTAAACCTTCATCTAAAGTAAAATAAAAAAATTAAAAGAAAAAAAATTCCATTTGTGGAGTCCATTTCTGGCCCATAGAACACAAAGAGATTTGTCAATATTTTTCATAAAATTATTTTATCATATATGCTCTAAGTATATTTTAAATACATAACTCATTCAGTTTGTAAAAAATGTCATATAATCTAATCGGTAAAGCTAGTCCTCACTGTCAAAAAGATCAGCCAAATCATTTTTGTTTTCTATTAGGAAGAAGTCCAATTTCTTTTTAATTTTTATATCATAGATTTATTATTTTTATTTATTTTTTTATTGTTGTGCTTTAAGTGAAAGTTTACAATTCAGGTTAGTCTCTCATACAAAAATTTATACATAGTTTTGTGACCCTACTTGCTCTCCCTATACTGTGACAGCACACTCTTCCTTTCCACCCCCGATTTCCCGTGTCCATTCAACCAGGTCCTGACCCTCTCTGCCTTCTCATCTCGCCTCTGGACAAGAGCTGCTCATTTAATCTCATGTATCTACTTGAGCTAAGAAGCACACTCTTCATGAGTATCATTTTATGTCCCATAGTCCAGTCTAATCTTTGTCTAAAGAGTTGACCTCGGAATGGTTTTAGTTTTGGGCTAACAGAGAGCCCAGGGGCCACGTCTTCCAGGGTCCCTCCAGTCTCAATTAAACCATTAGGTCTGGTCTTTTTACTAGAATTTGAGTTCTGCCCCACACTATTCTGCTCCATTAGGGACTCTCTGTTGTGTTCCCTATCAGGGCAGCCATTGTGGTTGCCAGGCACCATCTAGTTCTTCTGGTCTCAGGCTGATGAAGTCTCTGGTTTATGTGGCCCTTTCTATCTCTTGAGCTAATAATTTCCTTGTGTCCACGGTGTTCTTCATTTTCCTTTACTCCAGGTGGGTTGGTACCAGTTGATGCATCTTAGATGGCTGCTCACTAACGTTTAAGACCCCAGACACAACTCACCAAAGTGGGATGCAGAACATTTTCTTTAAAAACTTTTATATGCCAGTTGACCTAGATGTCCACTGAAAGGATGGTCCTTAGACACCCTCCCCTACTACTCTGTCCCTCAAAGTGTTTGGCTGTATTCAGGAAATTTCTTAGCTTTGGTTTAGTCCAGCTGTGCTGACTTCACCTGTAGTGCGTGCTGTCCTGCCCTTCACCTAAGGTAATTCTTGTCTACTTTCTAGTTAGCGAATAACATTCTCTCTCCCTCCCCACCCTCATAACCATCAAAGAATGTTGTCTTCTGTATTTAAACTTTTTCTTGGGTTTTTATAATAGTGGTCTTATACAACATTTGTCCTTTTGCAACTAAGTTCACTCAGCATAATACCTTCCAGATACCTCCATGTTATAAGATGTTTCACTGATTCATCATTGTTCTTTATCGTTGCGTAGCATTCCATTGTGTGAATATACCATAATTTGTTTATCCATTCGTCCATTGATGGGCACCTAAGTTGTTTCCATCCCTTTGCTATTGTAAACAATGCTGCAATGAACATGGGTGTGCCTATATCCATTCGTGTGACGGCTCTTAATTCTCTAGGATATATTCCAAGGAGTCAGACTGCTGGATTGTATGGTACTTCTATTTCTAACTTTTTAAGGAAGCACCAAATTGATATCCATAGTGGTTGTACCATTTTACATTCCCACCAACGGTGTATAAGTGTTCCAGTCTCTCCACAACCTCTCCAACATTTATTATTTTGTGTGTTTTGGATTAATGCTAGCCTTGTTGGGGTGAGCTGGTATCTCATTGTAGTTTTGATATGCGTTTCTCTAATGGCTAATGACCGTGAGCATTTCCTCATGTGTCTGTTAGCCACCTGAATATCTTCTTTGGTGAAGTGTCTGTTCATATCCTTTGCCCATTTTCTAACTGGATTGTTTGTCCTTTTGTTGTTGAGGTTTTGAGGTATCTTGTAGATGTTAGAGATGAGACGCTGATCAGATTTGTCGTAGCCAAAAATTTTTTCCCAGTCTGTAGGTTGTCTTTTGACTGTCTTGATGAAGTCTTTTGATGAGCATAAGTGTTTGATTTTTAGGAGCTCCCAGTTATCTAGTTTCTCTTCTGGTGCTTGTACATTGTTACTTATGGTTTGTTTTCTGTTTATGCCATGTATTAGGGCTCCTAGCATTGTCCCTATTTTTTCTTCCATGATCCTTATAGTTTTTGATTTTATATTTAGGTCTTTTATCCATATTGATTTAGTTTTTGTGCAAGGTGTGAGGTAGGGGTCCTGTTTCAGTTTTTTGCAGATGGATATCCAGTTATGCCAGCACCATTTGTTAAAGAGACTGTCTTTTCCCCAATTAATGGACTTTGGGCCTTTGTCAACTTTCAGCTGCTCATAGGTGGCTGAATTTGTATCTGGATTCTCAATTCCGTTCCACTGGTCTGTGTATCTGTTGTTGTACCACTACCAGTCTGTTTTGACTACTGTGGCAGTATAATAGGTTCTAAAATCAGGTAGTGTGAGGCCTCCCACTTTGTTCTTCTTGAGTAATGCTTTGCTTATCCAGGTCCTCTTCCCTTCCCATATGAAGTTGGTGATTTGTTTCTCCATCTCATTAAAAAATGCTGTTGGAATTTGGATCGGGATTGCATCGTATCTGTAGATCACTTTGGGTAGAATAGACATTTTCACAATGTTAAATCTTCCTATCCATGAGCAAGGTATGTTTTTCTACTTATGCAGTTCTCTTTTAGTTTCCTGCAGTAGTGTCTTGTAGTTTTCCTTGTATAGATTTTTTACGTCTCTGGTTATATTTATTATGTCTCTGGTTATATTTATTCTTAAGTATTTTACCTTCTTGGGGGCTGTTGTAAATGGTATTGATTTGGTGATTTACTCTTGGAGGTTCTCTCTGTTGGTGTAGAGGAATCCAACTTATTTTTGTACGTTTATCCTGTATCCTGATACTTTACTGAAATCTTCTATTAGTTGCAGTAGTCTCCTTGTGGATTCTTTGGGGTTTTCTGTGTATAAGATCATATCATCTGCAAATAGAGATACTTCGACTTCTTCCCTACCAATTCGGATGCCCTTTATTTCTTTGTCTACCCTAATTGCTCTGGCTAGGACCTCCAGCACAATGTTGAATAAGAGTGGTGATAGAGGGCATCCTTGTCTGGTTCCCGTTCTCAAGAAGAATGCTTTCAAAGTCTCTCCATTTAGGATGATGTTCATTGTTGGGTTTGTATGAATGCCCTTAATTATATTGAGGAATTACCCTTCTATTCCTATTTTGTTGAGAGATTTTATCATGAATGGGTGTTGGACTTTGTCAAATGTCTTTTCTGCATCGATTGGTCAGATCATGTGGTTCTTGTCTTTTGTTTTAATTATGTGATCGATTACATTGATTGTTTTTCTAATGGTGAACCATCCCTGCATACCTGGTATAAATCCCACTTGATCATGGTGAATTATTTTTTTGATATGTTGCTGAATTCTGTTGGCTAGAATTTTGTTGAGGATTTTTGTGTCAATGTTCATGAGGGATATTGGTCTGTAATTTTCTTTTTTTGTGCTCTCTTTACCTGGTTTTGATATCAGGGTTATGCTGGCTTCACAGAATGTGTTTGGGAGTATTCCATCCTTCTCTATTTCTGAAATACCTTTAGTAGAAGTGAAGCCATCCGGGCCAGGGCTTTTTTTTGCTGGGAGTTTTAGTGAGTTTCTAGAAATTTGTCCATTTCTTCTAGGTTTTCAAATTTGTTGGTGTACAATTTTTCATAGTATTCTGTAATGATTCTTCTAATTTCAGTTGGGTCTGTTGTGATTATCACCCATCTCATTTCTTATACGGGTTATTTGCTTCCTCTCCGGTTTTTCTTTTGTCAGCTTGGCCAATGGTTTATCAGTTTTGTTGATCTTTTCAAAGAACCAGCTTTTGGTCTTGTTAACTTTTTCAATTATTTTCTATTCTCTGTTTCATTTAATTCTGCTCTAATTCTTATTACTTCCTTTCTTTTGGCGCCCGAGAGTTTCTTTTGCTGTTCTCTTTCTACTTCTTCCAGTTGTAGGGTTAATGTTTTGATTTTGGCCCTTTCAGATGTGTACATTTATTGCTATAAACTGACCTCTGAGCACTGCTTTTGCTGTCCCAAAGGTTCTGGTAGGATATGTTTTCATTCTCATTTGATTCTATGAATTTCTTTATTCCATCCTTAATTTCTTGTATAACCCAGTAGTTTTTGAGCAAGGTGTTGTTCCGTTTCCATGTGTTTGATTTTTTTTCCTCACTTTTTCTGTTATTGATTTCTACTTTTATGGTTTTATGGCCAGAAAAGATGCTTTGTAATATTTTGATGCTTTGGATTTTGTTAAGGCTTGCTTTATGCCCTAGTATGTGGTCTATTCTGGAGAATGTTCCATGTGCACTGGAAAAGAACGTATACTTAGCTGCTGTTGAGTGTAGTGTTCGGTATATGTCCATGAGATCAAGTTGGTCAATTGTAGCGTTTAGCTCTTCCGTGTCTTTACTGAGTTTTTTTTCTGGATGTTCTGTCCTTCACTAATAGTGGAATGTTGATGTCTCCTACTATTATTGTGGAGCTGTCTATCTCTCTTTCCAATGCTGTTAGAGTTTGTTTTATGTATTTTGGAGCCCTGTCGTTGGGTACGTAAATATTTATTATAGTTATGTCCTCCTGGTGTACTGATCCTTTAATCATTATATAGTGTCCTTTCTTATCCTTTGCAGTGGATTTTACTTTCAAATCTATTTTGTCAGAGATTAGTATTGCCAGTGTTGCTCTTTTTTGAATGTTGTTTGGTTGATATATTTTTTTCCATCCTTTGAGTTTTAGTTTGTGTCTTTAAGTCTAAGGTGTGTCTCCTGTAGGCAGCATATAGATGGATGGTGTTTTTTTAATCCAGTCTGCCACTTGCTGTCTGTTTATTGCTGCATCTGTTTACATTGAGCTAACTATTGATAGGTATGAGTTTAATGCTGTCATTTTGATGTCTTTTTTTGTGTGTTGCTGACAGTTTGTTTCATTTAATTTTCTGTGCTAAGTCTTTTTAAGTATTTTCTTTTCATCTTTTTCATTGTTGTTAATTTTGTATTTGCTGAGCCTTTATACATTTCTTGTTTTTTATTCTGATGTGTAGGATTGTTAGTTTCCTTTGTGGTTACCTTAATATTCACCCGTATTTTTCTAAGTTGATACTAGGCTTTTATTTCTTTATATTGCCTTGACTTACTCTCCATATGAAAAATCTATGTCTACATTTATTAGTCCCTCTTTTTTCTTTTAATGTTGTCATCTTTTACATATTGACATCTTTGTTTCTGTATTTTCAGTGTTTTAGCTTTGATTTATTTTTGTGACTTCCCTATCTGAGTCGTTATCTGGTTGCTCTGTCTTGTGTTCTAGTCTAGCGTTGTTATCGGATGTTATTGATTATCTAACCAGAGGACTGTATTTCTTGTAATTTTGGTTTGGTTTTTGCAAATTCCCTAAACTTCTGTTCATCTGGAAATGCCCTAATTTTTCCATCATATTTGAGAGTCAGTTTTGCTGGATATATACTTTTTGGCTGTAATTTTCTTCCTTCAAGGCTTTATATATGTCATCCCATTGGCTTCTTGCCTGCATGGTTTCTGCTAATAGTCCGAGCTTATTCTTATTGACTCTGCTTTGTAGATGACTTTTTGTTTCTCCCTAGCCCCTCTTAAAATTCTCTCTTTATCTTTGGTTCTGGCAAGTTTGATTGTAATATGTCTTGATGCATCTCAGGCTAGATACCACTAGATACCAGAAGGCCCACACAAGTCTATGCAGGTGTGAAAGGCACTCAAAGTCTGCGAACCCCTTGTGCCTGTGCCTAGGCAAAGGAGCTGTGCCAATCCTGACGTCCTGGCTTAAGGGAGCCAGTAGCTTATTTTTTTGCTGTTTGTTAATTTGTTCCCTCTCCAAGGCAGGAAGAATGACTCAGGGCGCCTTAAGGTATCTACTTCCAGCCCAGGGTATTCATCCATCACTGAAGTCAGCCAGGACCCAGTGCACAGCAGGGTGGAGGAGGGTAAATGGGAGAGAGGTTTTTCCCAACTGTTTTTTTTTCTTTAATCCCCACAGTAGGCCACATGCAAGTACTTACTTTTAGCTGCTTGAGTGCTGCTTTTCACTGGTTCTCGGAGTCCGAGTAGACTGCTGCTGGGTCTCTTTCTCTCGATGTGGAAAGTGCCAACCAGCACAGCTGTTTGCCGGCCTCACTGTGCACCCTGAGCTGATCTGGGCTGAAGGGCTGTAGCATCCATCTCATCAGGTCTGGCAACTCCTCACTGCTTCCGAAACGTCTGTCTCTCTCTCTCCCCCCGCCACTCAATCCGATTCCTCAACTTTGCCTTTGATGTTCAGGGCTCCTAGATGTCCATATACAATCAATTCACTTATTTTTTCAGGTCTTTAAGAGGGACACAGAAAGCCTCTGACTACTCTGCCATCTTGGCCCCACCTCCAATTTTATTTTTTTTTAATACATTTTCTTTTAGGGGAGAGCGGTTTTAGGTTTCAGAAAAATTGTGCAGAAAGTACAGAGTTCCCGAACACCCCCTACCCCTGCGTATTATTTCTCCTCTGAACACCTTGCATTCCTGTCATAACATTTGTTACAACTGATGAATCTATTGATACGTTATTATTAACTAAAGTCCATATTTACCGTTAGGGTTCACTCTTCTGTTGTGCGGTCATATCGTTTTGACAAATGCATAATGTGCTGTATCCATCATTATAGTATCATACAGAGTAGTTTCATTGCCCTAAAAATGCCTGTGCTCCACCTCTTCATCCTCTCACCCTCCCCTGAACCCACGAAACCACTGATATTTTCATTGTCTGTATAGTTTTTCTTTTCTAGAATGTCATATAGTTGAAATCATACAGCATGTAGCTTTTTCAGACTGGTTTCCTTCACTTAGCGGTATGCATTGAAGGTTCCTCCATGTCTTTTCATAGCTTGGTAGCCCACTTCATCACTGAATAATACTCCATTGTAAGGATGCACCACAGTTGGTTTCTTCATTCATCTATTGAAGGACACCTTGGTTGCCTTCAGTTTTTAGCAATTATTAATAAAGCTGCTATAAACATTCGTGTGTAATTTTTTATGTGGACAGGAGCTTTCAACTTCCTTGGGTAAACACCCAGAAGCAGGTTTGCTGGGTTGTATGGTAAGCCTATGTTTAGCTTTGTAAGGAACTGCCAGGCTGTCTTCCAAAGTGACTATATCATTTTGCACTCCCACCAGCAATGACTCAGAGTTCCTGTTGCTCCACATCCTGGCCAGCATTTGGTGTTACCAGTGTTTTGGATTTTAGCTATTCTAGTATGTGTATAGTGGTATCTCATTGTTTTAATTTACAATTCTCTGATGATATATGATGTTGAGCTTTTGCCAGCTGTATGTCTTCTTTGGAGAGGTATCCATTCAGATCTTCTGCTTATTTTGTAATTGGATTGTTTGCTTTCTTATTGTTGAGTTTTAAGAGTTCTTTGTATGTTTTGGATACAAGTCCTTTATCAGACATGTGTTTTGCAAATACTTTCTCCCAGTCTGTGGCTTGACTTTTCATTCTCTTAAGTGTGCTTTATAGCAGGAGTTTTTAATTTTAATGAAGTCCAACTTATCAGTTTTTTCTTTTATGAATCATGCTTTTGATGCGTATCTAAAAAGTTATCTCCAAACCCAAGGTCACCTAGATGTTCTCCTGTGTTATCTTCTAGAAGCTGTATTATTTTGTGTCTTGTATTTAGGTCTTTGAGCCATTTTGAGTTAATTTTTGTGAAAGATGTAAGCTGTGTCATATTTATGTTTTTGCATGTCGGTGTTCATTTGTTCCAGCACCATTTGTTGAAAAGACTGTCCTTTCACTGCTGAATTGCCTTTGCTCCTTTTGTCAAACATCAGTTGACTATATTTGTGTGGGTCAGTTTGTGGACTCTATTCTGTTTCACTGATCTATTTTCCTATATTTTCGTCAACACCACACTGCCCCGATCACTATAGCTTTGGAATAACTCTTGAAGTAGGGTAATACCAGTCCTCCAACTCTATTCTGCATTATTCTGTTGGCCATTCTTGGTCTTTTGCCTTTATAAATCAGTTTGTCAGTATCCACAAAATAGCTTGCTGGGATTTTGTTTGGGATTGCATTGAATCTGTAGATCAAGTTGGGAAGAAGAATTGCAATCTTAATAACATTAAGTCTTCCTATCCATGAATGCCCTGGTGGCAGAATGGTTAAGAGCTAGGCTGCTAACCAAAAGGTCAGCAGTTCAAATCCACCAGCTGCTTCTTGGAAACCCCGTGGGGCAGTTCTACTCTGTCCTATAAGGTCACTATGAGTCAGAATTGACTCGACAGCAATGGGTTTGGTTTGGTTTCGTTATCCATGAATGTGGAATATCTCTCCATCTATTTAGAAATTTTATTTCCTTCACCAGAGTCTTGTAGTTGTCCTCATATAGATCTTGTCTATATTTTGTTAGGTTTGTACCTAAGTATGTCATTTCTTTTAGTGCTAATGTAAATGGTATTATGTTTTTACTTTAAAATTCCAGTTTTTTATTGCTGGTATATAGGAAAGCAATTGACTTTTGTATATTAACTTTGTACCCTGAAACCTTGCTATAATCACTTATTAGTTCCAAGTATTTTTTTGTCTATTCTTTGGGATTTTCCAGATAGACAATCGTATCATCTGTAGACAAAGACAGTTTTATTTCTTTCTTCCCAATCTGTATACCTTCTATTGCCTTTTCTTGTCTAATTGCATTAGCTAGAACTTACAATACAATGTTGAATAGGAGTGGAGAGAGCGGAACATCTTTGTCTTGTTCCTGATCTTAGGGGGAAAGCATCTGGTTTCTCCCCATTATGTTAGCTGTAGGGTTCTTGTAGATGTTCTTCATTCAGTTTAAAAAGTTCCCTTCTATTCCCACTTTGCTGAGAGTTTATATCATGGATGGGTGTTGGATCTTGTCAAATGATTTTTCTGCATCTATTGATATGATTTTTCTTTAGCCTGTTGATATGATGAATTATATTAATTAATTTGCAAATGTTGAACAAGCCTTGAATACCTACGATAAATCCCACTTGGTCATGGTGTATAATTCTTTCTATTGAATTCAATTTGCTAATATTTAGCTGAGGATCTTTCCATCTATGTTCACGAGAGATATTGGTCTATAATTTTCCTTCCTGGTAATGTCTTTGTCTGGTTTTGGTTTTAGGGCAATACTGGCCCCACAGAATGATTTAGGAAGTGTTCCCTCCTCTTCTACTTTTTGGAAGAGTTTTCGAAGGATTGGTATTAATTATTCTTTAAGTATTTGGTAGAATTCACCAGTGAAACCATCTGGCCCTGGTACTTTCTATTTTGGAAGGTTATTAGTTGTTGATTAATTTTCTTTAATAGATGTAGGACTGTGCAGATTGTCTATTTTTCCTTGTATGAGTTTTGGTACCTTATGTCTTTCTCGAGATTGGTCCATTGCATCTAAGTTATCAAATTTGTGAGCATAGAGTTGTTCATAGTACTCCTTTATGATACTTTTAATGTCCATGGGGGAGTTCTGATGGTACAGTTATTAACAGCTCAACTACTAACCAAAAGGTCAGCAGTTTGAATCCACCAGCTGCTCCTTAGAAACCCTATGCGGTAGTTCTACTCTGTCCTATAGGATTGCTGTGAGTTGGAATTGACTCAGCGGCAACGGGTTTGGCTTGGTTTTTGGTTTTAATGTCCATGAGATCAGTTGTGATGGTCCCTCTTTCATTTCTAATATTAATAATTTGTGTTTTCTTTCTTTTTTTCTTGGTTAGTCTGCCTAGAGGTTTATCAATTTTATTGATCTTTTCAAAGAACCAGCTTATAGTTTTATTGATTTTCCCTGCTCCTATTTCAACTTTATTGACTTCTGCTCTAATTTTTCTTATTTATTTTCTTCTACTTACTTTGGCTTTTTTTTTTTTTTTTTTTTTTTGACTTTGGATTTAATTTGCCCTTCTTTTTCAGATTTCCTAAGGTGAAAACTTAGATTGATTTTAAACTTGTCTTCTTTTCTAATGTGTGCATTCAATGCTATACATTTTTTTCCAAGCACTGCTATCTTAGTTATCTAGGGTTGCTATAACAGAAATACCACACATGGATGGCTTTTACAAATGGTAATTTGTTCTCTCACAGTCTAGGAGGCTAGAAGTGTGAATTCAGGGCACCAGCTCCCAGGGTATGCTTTTTCTGTTGGCTCTGTGGGAAGGTCCTTGTCATCAATTTTCCCCTGGTCAAGGAGCTTCTCAGCGCAGGGACCCCAGGTCCAAAGGATGTGCTCTGCTCCCAGCGCTTCTTTCTTGGTGGCATTCTCAGTGGCATGAGGTTCCCGCCCTCCACCCCCGTCTCTCTGCTCACTTCTCTCTTTTATATCTCAAAGGATATTGACTCAGCATACAACCTAATCCTGTAGAACGGTGTCCTGCCGCACTAACATAACTGCCTCTAATCCTGTCTCATTTCCATTGTAGAGGTTAGAATTTGCAACACATAAGTAATCATATGAGATCACAAAATGGAGGACAACCACACAATACTAGGAATCATGGGCTAGTCAAGTTGGCACGCATTTTAGGGGAACACACTTCAATCTATAACAACTGCATTCACTGCATCTCACAATTTTTGTTTTAATTTTATTTTATTGTTGTTGTTGAGAACGTACACAGCAAAATATACACCAATTCAACAGTTTCTACATGTACCATTTAGTGACATTGATTACATTCTTTGAGTCATACAACCATTCTCACCCTCCTTTTCTGATTATTACTCCCTCATTAACATAAACTCATTGCCCGTAAAGTTCTAATCTTTCAAGTTGCTGTTGTCAGTTTGATCCCATATAGATAGTTCTTAAAAGAGCATAAGGCTCAATGCATACGTTTTTTACTAGTTAAGCTATTGTGTGGTTTTAAGAAGACTTCAGAGGACATTTTTGGCTTAAAGTTTAAAGATGATCTCAGAGCAATATTGGCATGGGTTCATCCAACCTTCATGGCTCCAGGAAGTCTGGACTACAAGAGAATTTGAAGGTCTGTTATCCATTTTCCCCCTTTTGATCAGGATTCTTTTATGGGATCTTTCATCCAAATTTTCAGTAATGTTAGCCAGGCACCATCCAGTTCTGGTGTCATGGCAAAGGAGGCAGTCGTTCATGGAGGCAATTAGCCACACATTCCACATCCTTCTTCTATTCCTGACTCTCCTTCTTCCTCTGTTGCTCCAGGCAAATAGAGTCCAATTCTTGTACCTTGGATGGCTGCTTGCAAACTTTTAAGACCCCAGGCACTGCACGATGAACTAGGAGGTAGAACTTGAGCACTAAATGACCCTAAACCTCCAAACCAAGAAACCAAACCTCATGAGGTTTTTGACTGTACCTAAGCAGCCTCAGCAGCTACTCTTTTTTTTTTTTTTTTTTTGTCATTGTTGTAAATATATCTATTTCACAACTTTGGCCAATTCAACTTTTTACAGGTGTTCACCTTATTGACAGCAATTACAATAACTGACCGTGCAACCCTATCCTTAATCAATGCGGTCTTTCCATCACTGTTAACCTCCCTTTTCCCCATCCCTCCCACCCCTGTTGTTGTTAGGCTTTGTTGAGTTGGTTCCGACTCATAGCAATCCTGTGTATGACAAAACGAAACACTGCTCAGTCCTGCGCCATCCTCACAATCGTTGTTATGCTAGAGCCTATTGCTGCAGCCACTGTATCAATCCATCTCATTGAGGGTCTTCCTTTTTTTTACCGACCCTTTACTTTACCAAGCATGATATCCTTCTCCAAGTACTGATCCCTCCTGATAACATGTCCAAAGCATGTAAGACGTAATCTCGCCATCCTTGCTTCTAAGGAGCATTCTGATTGTACTTCTTCCAAGACAGATTTGTTCATTCTTTTGGAATTCCATAGTACACTCAGTATTCTTCGCCATCACCACAATTCAAAGGCATCAATTCTTGTTTGGTCTTCTTTATTCATTATCCAGCTTTCACATGCATATGAGGCGATTGAAAATACCTTAGTTTGGGTCAGGTGCACCTTAGTCTTCAAGGTAACATCTTTGCTTTTCAACACTTTTAAAGAGATCCTTTGCAGCAGATTTGCCCTATGTAGTGCGTCTTTTGATTTCTTGACTGCTGCTTCCATGGGTGTTGACTGTGGATCCAAGTAAAATGAAATCCTTGACAACTTCAATTTTTTTCTGCGTTTTTCATGATGTTGCTTATTGGTCCAGTTGTGAGCATTTTTGTTTTCTTTATGTTGAAGTGTAATCCATCCTGAAGGCTGTGGTCTTTGATCTTCATCAGTAAGTGCTTCAAGTCGTCTTCACTTTCAGCAAGCAAGGTTGGGTCATCTGTATAACGCAAGTTGTTGATGAGTCTTCTTCCAATCCTGATGCCCCGTTCTTCTTCATATAGTCCAGCTCCTCGGATTATTTGCTCAGCATACAGATTGAATAAGAATAGTGAAGGATTACAACCCTGATGCACAACTTTCCTGACTTTAAAGCACGCAGTATCCCCTTGTTCTATTCGAACAACTGCCTTTTGATCCATGTACAGGTTCCTCATGAGCACAATTAATCTGTTCTGGAATTCCCATGCTTCACAATGTTATCCATAATTTGTTATGATCCACACAATCAAATGCCACTGCATAGTCAATAAAACACAGGTAAACATCTTTCTGGTATTCTCTGCTTTCAGCCAGGATCCATCTGACATCAGCAATGATATTCCCTCATTCCACGTCCTCTTCTAAACCCAACTTGAATTTCTTGGTAGTTCCCTGTCAATATACTGCTGCAGCTGCTTTTGAATGAGTCTTTTCATGGATCTTTTTGAATGATTTTTAGTAAAATTTTACTTGTGTGTGATATTAATGATACTGTTTGATAATTTCTGCATTCAGTTGGATCACCTTTCTCTGGAGTAGGCATAAATATGGATCTCTTCCCGTTGCTTGGCCAGGTAGCTGTCTTCCAAATTTCTTGGCATAGATAAGTGAGCATTTCCAGCACTACATCCATTTGTTGAAACACCTCAATTGGTATTTTGTCAATTCCTGGAACTTTGTTTTTCACCAATGCCTCCAGCGCAGCTTAGACTTCTTCCTTCAGTACCATCGGTTCCTGATCATATGGTACCTCCTGAAATAGTTGAACATCGACCAATTCTTTTTTGTATAGTGACTCTGTGTATTCCTTCCATCTGCTTTTGATGTTTCCTGCATTAATATTTTCCCCACAGAATCCTTCAATATTGCAACTTGAGGCTTGAATTTTTTCTTCGGTTCTTTCAGCTTGAAAAATGCCAAGCGTGTTCTTCCTGTTTGGTTTTCTATCTCCAGGTCTTTGCACATTTCATTATAATACTTTACTTTGTCTTCTTGTGCCACCCTTAGAAATCTTCTGTTCAGCTCTTACTTCATCATTTCTTCCTTTCACTTTAGCTACTCAATGTTCAAGAGCAAGCTTCAGATTCTCTTCTGACACCCTTTTGGTATTTGAATACCCATGGCATAGCTTCCAGCATCATACCAACATGCAAGGCCGCACAGTATGACAAACTGACAGACACTTGGGGGTCCTGCCCCTGGTAACCACTAATGATCTTTCTTCTCAATATATTTGCCTTTTCTTGTCTTTTTGTATAAGTGAGGTCATACAATATTTATCCTTTTGTGATTGACTTATCTCACCCAGCATAGTATCTTCCAGCTCCATCCATATTGTAGCACGTATCAAGACTTCATTTCTCCTTCTGGCCAAGTAGTATTCCATTGTATGTATGTACCACATTTTGTTTATCCATTCATCTGTTGATGAGCATTTAAGTTGTTTCCACCTTTTGGCTATTGCGAACAGTGCTGTAATAAACATTGGTGTGTGAGTCTCTGTTTGAGTCTCTGCTTTCAAGTCTTTTGAGTATATACCTAGGAGTGGAATTGCTGGGTCATATGGTAGTTCTATTTTCAGTTTTTTGAGGAACCACCACGCTGTTTTCCACAATGGTTGTACCATTTTGCATTTCCACCAGCAATGGGTAGGGGTTCAAATTTCCCCACATCGCATCTCACAAACTTCTATATTTTCATTTGTATATTTGTTTTTTCATTTTCACTTACTTCAAAATATTTTTTAAATTTCTCTTGAGACTTCTTCTTTGACCCATGTGTTAGTTAGAAGTGTGTTGTCTAATCTCCAAATATTTTTGGATTTTCTGGCTATCTTTCTGTTGTTGATTGCTGGTTTAATTTCATTATGGCCTGAGAGCATACTTTGTGTAATTTCTACTGTTTTAAATTTAGTAAGGGGTGTTTTATGGCCCTCGATGTGGTTTATCTTGGCAAATGCTCCCTATGAGCTAAGAAGAATGTGTATTCTGCTGTTGTTGGATAAAGTATTCTACAAATGTCAATTAGATCCAGTTCATTAATAGTGGTGTTCAGCTCAAGTATATCTTACTGATTTTATGCCTGCTGGATATGTCAATTACTGATAGAGTGGTGTTGATGTCTCCAACTATAATAGTGGGTTTGTCTATGTCTCCTTGCCGTTCTATCAGTTTTTGCCTCACATATTTTGATGCTCCGTTGTTAGGCCATACACTTTAAGGATTGTTATGTCTTCCTGGGGAATTGATCCCTTTATTATTGTGTAATTCCCCTCTTTATTTCTTATAATTTTCCATGCTCTGAAATCTGCTTTCTCTGAAATTAATATAGCTACTCCAGCCTTCTTTTGATTAGTATTACTGTGGTATATCTTTCTCCATCCTATTACTTTTAATCTAGCTGTGTCTTTTATATTTAAAGTGAGTTTCTTATAGACAACCTATAGCTGAGTCTTGTTTTTTTTCTTTTTTAATCCGCTCTGATAGTCCCGTCTTTTAACTGGTATACTTAAGACTATTCACATTTAAGTTATTATAGATATAACTGAATTAATATCTACCATATCTGTAATTGTTTTGTATTTATTGCCCTTTTCGTTGTTTCTTTTTTGTCTTCCACTCTTTTTTGGCTTTCTTTGCTTTTAATTGGGCATTTTTTATGATTTCATTTTCTTTCTTCACTTACCATATGATTATACTTCTTTAAAAAAAATTTTACAGTGGTTTCCCTAGAGTTTGCAGTATCCATTTACAACTAATCTAAGTTCACTTTCAAATAACACTATACTGCCTCATCCTTTATAACACTGCTGTCATACATTTCCCTTATCCATAAGCTATAATCATCCAAGATACTGTTGCTATTGTTGTTTTAAACAAACTGTTGTCTATCATATCAGTTAAGAATAAGAAATGTAAAGGATTTTATTTTACCTTCATTATTCCTTCTCGACTGCTCTTTCTTCATTTATGTAGATCTAAGGTTCTGACTTGAATCATTTTTGTTCTTCCTTAAGAACTTCTTTTAACATTTCTTACAAGGTGGGTCTACTGGTGACAAATCCTCTCAATTTTTTGTTTGTCTGAGAAAGTCTTTATTTCTCCTTTGGTTTTGAAGAATAAATGCAGAATTCTGGTTGGTGGGTTTTTTCTGTTTTTTTTTTTTTTTAAATACTTTAAATATTTAGCTCCAATCTCTTTATTTTTATTTAACTTTAATCGTATTTTATTTAACTCAATATCATCATTTCAATGTGTAATCAATATAAACACATTAATGAGCTATATATACTTTTTTTATACCAAGTCTTTGAGATCCTGTATATATTTTACATGTACAGTGCATCTCAGTTTGGACTGACCACTATCCAAGTGCTCAGTAGCACCTGTGGCTGCCATACTGGGCAGCACAGTGCTAGGGGAGTCTTGCTCCAACAATTACACACTCAGCCTAGGAGTGATTGACACATATCTCTTTTGCTTACAGCTCATTGGCCAAAGCTGGTCATGTGGCTCTACCAACCACGGGAACTGGCAAGGGCACACCTAACACAAGCCTTAAAGCAGAGAGGTGGGAATATTTGGGGAGTAGCAATACTGATCACCAAGCCCTCCTCGGCCAACACTGCCCTTCACCAGGGTATCACACTAGTTGGTCCTTTCTCCATTATGAATGTCTTCTGGTCCAGCATTCTGTTTTGGCTTGGCTTTGTTCTTCACCTGGCCATGAGGACTGGGAGACAGATAGGCTGAATCTTGCTGTAGATGACACAGTAGACACTGGTGCCATGTTCTTTTTTAAAAAATAAAAAATTCCTGGAAGTGGGAGGTGAATACTAACAAATTGAGGTAACTGGGCAAGCCAAAGGCTTAGAGGTTCAAGAAGCAAGAGGAGGAGGTATTTGTGATCGTTGGGGTTGTGTGTCAACGTGGCTGGGCCATGATTCTTAGTGGTGTGGCAGTTCTGATGTATTTGGCAGTCGTATAATGATGCGATTACTTCCATGATGAGATTTGATATAATGTGACCACCTCCATGATGGGATCTGCTGTGAGTAGCCAGTCAGTTGAAAGGGAGTTTCCTTGGGCACGTGGCCTGTATTAAATATGAGCGGACATTGTGGAAAGGCTTGTGGGCTTTTGCTCACTCTGGATCCTGCAGCTGGCTTCTGTTCATCTGACCTACAGTTCTTAGGACTTGAGTTAGCAGATTATCTGCAGTCTTGCCTGCCAATCTTGAGATTTGTTGGTCTTCCCAGCCTTTGAGCAAGAGCCCTGCTCTCTGATCCTGCCAATCTCAGGTTCTCCAGCCCGTCACTATGTGAATCAGAAGCCTCCAGCCTGACCCACAGATATGGGGCGTTCCAGCCTATACAACCACATCAGCCAATTTCTTGCTATAAATCTTTCTCTCTACATATAATTATATGCTTTACTGGTTTTGCTTCTCTAGAGAACCCAGCCTAAGTCAGAATTTGGTACTGAGAGCGTAGGGTGCTGCTCTAACAGATACCTAAACTGTGGAAGCAGTTTTGAAACTGTGAATAGATAGAGGCTGGACAAGTTTTAAAGTGCCTAATAGTAAAAGCCTAGATTTCCTTGAAGAGACTGCAGAATTATGGACATCAAAGACAATACTGGTGAGGACTCAAAAGGAAGTGAGGAGAGCTGTTACACTGGAGACGGCGCACATGGTGAGAAGCAGAAGCAGAAAAACAGCAGTAGAACCAGCAAACCAGCATGAGATAGCACTGGAATCATAGAGCGAGAGAGCTGAGTGTCTTTGCACAGGAGGCTTCCTGGCAGAGTGGGGTGCCTCTGAGCTCTTACTGGTGGAGCAAGGCTTGCCAACCCACAGAGCAAGATTGCTGAGTACCTTCCAGCCAAAGTTTACTGGTGGAGTAGGGTGCCTCCAGGCACTTACTGGTGGAACTAAAGAATTTTGGAACACATGCCCCAGCATGGCAGACACAGGCGGTGAGGCCCAAGGGGCCACAAGGCCAAGGAATCAGGAAGCAGAAGCTATAGAGACAAGAAACACAGAAAGCAGAGCTGCCTCAGTCTCAAACGGTAGGGATACAACCTCGAAGGGGGGACCACTCAGACTAGGAGAATGGGGCTGCCTAAAGCTGAGGGAGCAGAGTTGCTGTCCCAGTGGGTCTGAAAGACAGAGCTGAAGCCCAGGGCCAAGAGGCCTCCACTCAGAATCCAGAGAGCATGACCAATACCCTGAGTCTGGAGGGCAAGACCATTATCTAAATGGTCTCAGAAAACAAAGGATTATATTCAGTCCTTGAGAGCTAATGTAATGTGTTCTGCTGACTTGCTTGGTGCCTGTTATCCCTTCTTTCCCTCCAGTTTCTCCCATTTGTAATGGAAATATCTAGCTTGTGCCTGTTCCACCACTGTACTCTGGAAGCAGATTAGTTGTGTTCTAGACTTCACAGATGAAGAAGAATTTTTGGATTTTGGACTTGGAGTTGATTTAAGACTTTTGCTCTGATATGATTGGGTGAATGTGTTTTACATGTGGCAAGGACATGACTTCTGGGGAGTCAAAGGGTGGAATATTATGGATTGAATTGTGTCCCCCCTAAATATGTGTCAACTTGACTAGGCTATGATTCCCAGTATTGTGTGATTGTCCACCATTTTATCATCTGATGTAATTTTCCTATATGCTGTAAATCCTACCTGTATAATGTTAATGAAGCAGGATTAGAGGCACTTACGTTAATGACAGGACTCAATCTACAAAATTAGGTTATATCTTGAGTCAGTCTCTCTTGAGATATAAAAGAGAGAAGTAAGCAGAGAGATGGGGAACCTCATACCATGAAGAAAGCAGCTCTGGGAGCGGAGTGCGTCCTTTGGACCCAAGGTTCCTGTGCTGAGAATCTCCTCAACCAGGGGAAAATGATGACAAGGACCTTCCCCCATATCCGGCAGAGAGAAAAGTCTTTGCCTGGAACTGGCATCCTGAATTCGCACTTCTAGCATCCTAGACTGTGGAAGAATAAACCTCTATTTGTTAAATCCATCCACTTGTGGTATTTTTGTTATAGCAGCCCTAGATATCTAAGACAGTATTCATGAAGCACATGGATTTTTCATTCATTCTTTACATTTGCTGACACGTTTAGCTTCCTTTATGGTTGTTTCCTTGCTGGAGTTCTTGGAGTTCCTATCCCCCACCACTTATAACACCACAACTAGGAGGTTAGCAACATGATGATTGTCCACTGAACTCTATAAACTATAAGGTGATCTGCGATTATTATTATTTTTTATACTGGAAGCTCTTGGAGGGCTGGACCATAACTTATTCTTCCTTGAATCCCTCATAAGCCTAAAAACCAAACCCACTGCTGTGGAGTTGATTCCGACTGATAGCAACCCTATAGAACAGAGTAGAACTGCCTCAAAGGACTTCCAAGGAGAGGCTGGTGGATTCGAACTGCCGACCTTTTGGTTGGCAGCTGAGCTCTTAACCACTATGCCACTAGGGCTCCTGAATCCCTCCTACTATCTGGAATATACTAGATGCTTGATAAACATCTGAATCTAATCTCTTTTTGTTTGCATGGTTTCTGAAGATAAGTCCAATATAATTCTTACCTTTCTTTCTTTACAGGTGAGATGTTTTTCCCCCCTCTGGCTTCACTGAAGGTTTCATCTTTGCCTGCAGTTTGAATATGATATGCCTAGGTGTAGATTTTTTGGTATTTATCCTCCTTGGTGTTCTATGAGCTTCCTGGTTCTATGGTTTGCTGTCTGTCAGCAATTTTGGAAAATTCTCAGCCATTCTTACTTCAGATATGTCTTCCATTTATTTCTCTCTTCTCCTTCTAGTATTCCCATTATGCATATATCACACCTTTTAAAATTGTCCTACAATTCTTTAATATTCTTTTCTGTTTTTTATTCTTTTTTTTCCAAGTCTTTTTTTCTCTTTGCTTTTCAGTTTGGGTAGTTTCTCTTGGCATATCTTCAAGGTCACTTATTCTTTCCTTGGTTGTGTTCAGTCTACTGATGAGCTCATCAAAGGCATTCTTCATTTCTGTAACCGTGTTTTTTTCTAATTTCTAGCATTTTTTTTGTTGTCTCTGTTTACATGACTCATCTTGCATGTCATCCACTTTTTCCACTAGAGCTGTTCATGTATTAATTATAGTTATTTAAAATTTCTAGCTTGATAACTACAAATATCTGCTGTATGTGAATGTGGCTCTGATGCTTGTCTTGCCTCTTCAGAATATGTTTTTTGCTTTTTAGCATGCCTTGTAATTTTTGCTGAAAGCTAAATATGCTATATCAGGTAAAAGGAATTGAGATTCTTTTAGCTGCAATCCCCTGTAAAACCCTGTTGATGCTGATGTAGTGGTAAGGTATGAGTGGAGAGGAAGTGTTCTATGATTACGTCTCAGTCTTTTAGTAAGCCTGTGCCCCTGGGTTGTGACCTTCACAAGTGCTTCTCAGCTTTCTTCCTTCATCCCTTTGGTGAACCAGGAAGGCTAGAGGGGGCTACAGCTGGGTATTTTCCTTCCCCCGTTTCAAAGGCTAGAGGGCAACAGGAGTTGATAATCTCTTTCTCCCTCATGGAAAAGGCTAGAGGGAGTTGGAGTTGGGTATTTTCCTTTCACCACTTGGTTAACCAGTACAGTTGTCATCAAGTCAGTTCCGACTCATGGTGATTCCATGTGTGTCAGAGTAGAGCTGTGCTCCATAGGTTTTTTTTTTTCCAGTGGCTGATTTTATTTTTTGAAGGAGATCGCCATGCCTCCCTTTTATGATGCCTCTGGGTGGACTAGAACCCTCTAACTTTTTACTTAGCAGCTGAGCTCATTAACATTTTACACTACACAGGGACTCCCCACTTTGATTAGGCTCTGATAGAACCCACATTGATTAATCTTGTTAAAGTAATATTATTTGAGTGCAGGCTGTTGTTAAGGAGAACAGAGCACTATTTCACAATGGCTACTTTTTCCCTTCTCCTTCAGAAATCATGAGGGGATTTTTTTCCCTGAGATTCATAGTGACAACCTGGTAGGGCTCCTGGAGTTAAAACTCATGAAAAAGTGTCCCCCTTTCCCCCTAAGGCTGGACCTCCAGGAATTTTTATCTTTCAAGCTAGTCCACATTAGTCTCCAGCAATTAGTCAATTGCTCTTTAAGTATTTCTACCCAATGCTGGGTATAGCGAGTCTCTTTCTGCTTCTAGTAAGCAGGGATTCTCTGTATCAGCCTGTCTTTCTCTCCAGTTCTCTCTGCTGAATCTAAGAAACTTATAAGTGCTCAGTAGTCACATATAGCTAGTGGCTCCCTTATTGGACATACAGCACTAAGGCATTGAAATGAACCAACCTCAGCTACATGCAACAACATAATGAATTTTACAGACATAATGTTGAGTGAAAGAAACAAAATAGAAAATAATATATGTGATATGACTCCATTTAAAGTTCAAGAAGAAGCAAAATTAAACCATGTTGTTTGTGGTTGACATATAACAGGTAAAACAATATTTAAAAAGCAAGAAAATTATTATCATAAAAGTCAGGATAGTGATTACCTATAGGGGTCTGAGAGAGGGTTGTCATTGGAAAGAAACACACTGGGCGTTTCCTGGATGCTTACAGTGTTCTTCCCTGACGTGAACGTTCTTACATGGTGTTTGCTTTATGATCATTAAACTGAACATTTATGTTTTATGTACTTTATGCACATTTTAGTTCTCAAAAAAAAGAACAGGGCAAAGAGTCAAATGACTACACTTACAGCCCTGACAGTTCCCTGTGGGGCTTTCATAATCAGGTTTGGGAAAAGAGCAGAGGAAATGGCAGTTCTGCCAATCTTGGTGCCACCCAGAGTTGAATTCTAACAGGGACTTTGTGATCTAGAGAGCAAGCATTACATATATGATTTGGTGGGAAGAGTGGATAGGGATGTGTGGGGTGGGGATAGAGGAGGGAGAAGCAGGGAGATGGATACAAAGGAGGACATGAGAAGAAAGGTTTGAATGAAAACAGAGTAGAGTATTTAGGTGGTACCATCACCCTGGTTCCTCCCACATGTAATAGTCCTATGTAGCAAATAGTTGTAGATAGTTTGCATTAGATCCACAAATAACCTTTTCATTTTCCAGAATTCTCAGTGACAATCATTTGACCGAATTACGTAAGGATTCATTTGAAGGCCTGCTGTCCCTCCAGTATTTGTAAGTTAGTTAGTTAATCATATTTATTTCTGAGTTTTTAGTTACATATGAAATGAATAAGGAGCTTGGATTAGATAATCCCTAAGTTCTTTTCCCAGCAATATAATTCTACAATTCTGTAAGTCTGTAGGGTCCCAACCCATCTCTAGCATTAAATATCTCCTGTGCATTTCCAATTGTAATTATAGAGACAAGCTACAGATAGAAAAAAAGTTTAGTTATAGAGAAAAGTGGTAATAAGGTCTGAATAATTATAGACACCCATACGAACTTTGTTTTATAAATGTCCATATACAATCTGTTTATATTTAGTCTACAGCCTACGGTCTGTTTTTATAGCGCCCATAAACTAAGAATGATTTTTGCATTTTTAAAGGGTTGTAAAAGAAAGAAGAACGAATATGAGACAGAAGCTGTCTGTGGCTGGTAAAGCCTAAAATATTTAGTATTTGGCCTTACAGAAAACATTTGAAAAAGTTCCTTTAATAGAACAAGAGGAATTAAAGTCAACCTCTGTTTGTTATCTAAAAGACAAGAAAATATAGAATACGTACATTAATCTGAATACCATTAACCCCAAATTTTTTGATAATTTAATTAAGTTAACATATAAATACTAAATATTTAACGAAACAGTTGAATTATGTAAACAATATTATAAAGAACATATTTAGCTACCAAGGACTGGTGTTAAGGATTTCAATGCAGGAATTCTTTTACCATATTACAAATAAATGTTTAAAATGATGGTTAAGTAGTATAGCTAGAAATGTTCACGCTAAGTAAACATATCAGAAACACCCCTAACCATTTGCTAAATACAAAATAAAAATCTCTCCAGCCCTTTTGCCAAGGAAGGAATACTTGCATGGTATTTATATCTATTTAGAAATAAGGAGATACTATGTCGTTTGCTATAAAAGCTTGATTTTTATCCTTTGTCCATGAAGCCTAGAGTTGTGTGAATCATTAATCCTTATTAAGCTATATGATGATGCTCCTTAGCAAATGAATTCTTCTTACAAGTTTAGAAGGCTTAAGAGAATTAGGGATAAAAAGCCTCATGATACTAAAAATAGTCCTTTAAATTATCAAACCTTTTAGGCCTTAGTGGGATGACCAGTTTTGCATTGATCTTCTTGGACATCTCTGGCATCTGGGCTCCCAAACCTTATAAACACACTTTGGAGAAAAACAAATGAGAGAACTGCTCAGTGGAGCAGGCCCTTCCTTCTACTTTGAAATACTTTCTAAGCTAGTTATTTCATGTTAGTATATGTATTCTCATTCATTAAAAAATAGTCAATCAATAAAAAAGTTAAAAACAGTATGCCAAGCACTGTGCCTAGGGCTGGTGGTACAAAGATATGTAAGACAGGGTTGCTATCCTTCTAGAAACTCTCCATGTGGCAGGGGAAGCAAACACGTAAGCTCGAACCATAACACAATAGGCTCTAAGTGGAGGACTAAGTGCTGCAGAGCCATGAAGTAATAAAAGTAAACTTTGTAAATAGTCATTTTCCTTTCTGTCGCCTTAGCTATTCATTCTTTTAATAAATAATTGAGTTTGCTTTATGTCCATCTATCAGTTTTAAACATCGTAGGCAATGCACATGAGCAAGACCTTGTCTATGCTTTCAAGGAATTTACACTCAGGGGAAATGGGATACAAAGATAACTATATTAAAAAGAAGAAATAGATATGGGCACTGAGAGGTATAAATTGTTTCTGGAGCACAGAGTAGGGAGCAAAGACTTTCAGTTGGATCAGGGAAGATGTTACTAGAGAAATCCATTTGAACCAGGTCTTTAAGGGCCATTGGGTATCACAGACATTTTGGGAAGAATATTCTAAGATTGCAAAAGGAGGGTGGGAGAAAGGCAAAACACTGGAAGTGGAATGCAGGTTTGAAGACTGTCATGAGTACCTTTGGGTAAAAGTAGGGAGAGTTGGAGATTGGAGCCAGATCTTCTAGGCTTTGAATGCCAAACTAAGGAGCCATCATGGGGAACCATATTATCACAGCAATGCTCTAGGACAAGTGGTTCTCAAACTTTAGTCTGCGTCAGAATCAGGGCTTGTTGAAGCACAGATTCTGGGCTTCACCCTCATAGTTACTAAGTCAGTAGGTTTAGAGAAGGGCTAAGAATTTGCTTCTTCAGTAAGTTCCCAGGTAATGGTGCTCTTTGAGAACCACTGCTGGAGAGTTAATAATCTACGTGCAGGATGGATTAGAAAGGGAGAGCCTAGAGTTGAGACACCAGTCAGAAGATAGCTACACCCATCCAGGTAAAAAGTGAAGGACTAATGTGGGGTAAATGGAAATAAAAGGGTTAACTATAGTCAAGAATGGGTGTTTTGAAATAAAAATCCAGTTCTGTGTTGTGTTCTTCATGTGCCACCACTGTACAACTTTAGCAATTACATTTATGGAACATTAAGGCAGTATAAAACCAAACAAATTTCTCTTAATATGATAAAAACATTATTCTAAATTAGTTCACGATTATGTATTTACTAGAGGCGTAACTCCCTTTCAAATTATGTCAAAGGGTATCTTTTATTTCATCTGGTATTGAGCTGGCCTAGAAAAAGAGAACTAAGCCAGGAAGGTGTCTAAATGTGAGAATATTCCTTTTAATATTGTAAATTATAAGTATACTGAGGAATAAAAGCTTTAAGCTCAGGGCGGAGGGCTCTGGGGACCATGGTCTTGGGGAACATCTAGCTCAATTGGCATGACACAGCTTATAAAGACAATGCTCTACATTCTACCTTGGTGAGTAATGTCTGGGGTCTTAAAAGCCTCTGAGCGGCCATCTAAGATACTCCACTAGTCTCATCCCTTTGGGAGCAAGGGAGAATGAAGAGAACAGGACACAAGGAAAAGATTACTCCAAAGGACTAACGGTCCACAGCTACCAAGGCCTCCACCGGCCTGAGTCCAGTACAGCTAGATGGTGCTCGGCTACCACCACTGACTGCTCTGGCCAGGATCATAACAGAGGGTTCTGGACAGAGCTAGAGAAGGATGTAGAGCATAATTCTAACTCACAAAAAAAAAAAGACCAGATTTACTGGCCTAAAGGAGACTGGAGAAACCTCGAGAGTATGGCCCCCAGACACCCTTTTAGCTCAGTGGTGAAGTTACCTCTGAGGTTCACTGTTCAGCCTGGGAGTGGACAGCCCCGTAAAACCAAATGAGACTAACGAGGTACAGGAGTCCAGTGACAAGGGCCAGAAGGCAGAAGGGGACAAGGAAGCTGGCGATAGGGAACACAAGGTTGAGTAAGGATATTGTTGATGTGTTGTGAGATTGTTAACCATTGTCATAGGGCAACATTTGTAGTAACTGTTAATGAGAATCTATTTTGTTCTGTAAGCCTTCATCTTAAGTGAGAATAACAGCACAATTGGAAGAGCGTAGTCAATGTCACTGAACTGTGTATGTAGAGATTTTTGAAACGGTGTATCTTTGGCTATGTGTATTTTCACAAAGAAAAAAAAAAAGGTTGAGAATTTAGAGGGTTAATATGTTGTGGGGTTGTTAACCAATGTCATAAAACAACATGTGCACTACTGTTTCATGAGAAACTATTTGTTCTGTAAGCCTTCACCTGAAGTACAATAAAATATTTAAAAAAAAAAAAAAAGCTTTAAGCTCACTGAATCTAGACTTTGATGTGACCACAAAAGATCATCTCATCAACTGTCCTACTCTCAAGAAAGAATACCTCCAAAATCTATCAAGATCCATAGCTATAGATTTTATTTATGAAGGTGAGACTCTTAGGAGAGGTGAGGGAAGGGTTAGGGGCATTGAAAGGTTTAGATAACAATCACTAAGGTTTAGAGTTTAGACAAAAGATTATTCAGTATTATTCTGAACTCTGATGTTTATTCCTACGAATTTAATGTCTAATAGCTAATTGAGGCAATATTTTTCTCTTACTTTTCCTAGAGATTTATCCTGCAATAAAATACAGTTTATTCAAAGATGTACATTTGAATCACTACCTTTTCTAAAGTTTATATAAGTTACAGATAGAACTTAATTATATTTAGAATTTTTATAAAACCTAATTATAAATCTTTTTGCTATTCATATTGAAATATTAAAGTTTTATTAGTGGAAAGCTACTAAAGTTACGTAGCAAATCCTTTTCAGCTCTAGCAAAGATTAGTGTGAGAATTATTATACAGATAAGAGTAAATCATTCTAGAGCAGTGGTTCCCATCTGGGGCGATTTGCACCCAGGGGACATTTGCAATGTCTGAGAGACTTTTGGGGATCACAACTGTGACTGTGCTGCTGACATCCTAGTGGGAAGATGCCAGGGATGCTGCTAAGCATCCTACAATGCACAGAGCAGCCCTCACGGCAAAAAAAAAATTGTTCTTGTTTGTATTAGTTCCTGTTGAGATGGCTGTGATTCATGGCGACCCCATGTGCAACAGAACAAAGTGTTGCCTGGTCCCGTGCTATCTTCATGATCATTGGAACAAAAATTTACCTAGCCCAAAATGTCAATAGTGCTAAGGTCGAGAAGCCCTGTGCTAGAGAAATAATGGTCACTTAAATCTAAGTTTTATTATTTACTGTTTTGTACCTAATGCACCATATGTATAAATATGAAAGTATAAATGATAAGCAAATATCTTCCATGATGAGATTTCCTCAGTATCTGGAGGAAGTATTGAAGTTATTTTTTACCATAGATAGATTAGAATCATTGACAAAGGATGGGTGTTCTAAATTTTTTTTTCTCTTGCTTTTGTCTGTTTTTGTAGAGAAATCTTCGCTGCAATTTAATCATAGAAGTTGGCTCTGGAACATTTCAGGCCTAGCATGGGATGCAGTTTTTATACAAGGTGTAAGTGAAAGAGAAGATGGATACATGTAAAGAGATCATTTATGTGTGAAAACATCACACAGTATCAGTTAGTTGGATATATAACCCACTAAAATTCTGAAGCATATTTGCCTTAAGATTGATTTTTTCAAATGAGGAAACTAAGGTACAAAGAGGCCAAGAGACTTGTCTAACTCAAATGTGGCAGACTCTGCTTTCCCTAGTACTAATCTTTGGCACGGGCGTTAAAAGTTACCAAGCCAGTAACAGACAAACCAGCATTGTCATGGGAATTCCAGTGATGCTGCCTGGGTGTGTGGACGGGCCTTGGAACTCCACTTTTGAATTTAACTTTGATTCCAGCTCACATGTGAAGTTTCTCACGGCTTAAATGTATGCAGTATTTAGCCACAAAGCACAAGGCTTAGCACAGAGCCCTCCAGGAAGCAAAAGGTGAGGGTGCTTTCTCAGCCATCAGCTTCTTTGAGATTGTAAAGTAAAAGAAATTCCTGGAAACCTGCCAGAGTGTACTTCTCTCCCTAGCCACCCAGAACATTATTTTTCAAAAAGTATATACCTAATCCAAAATGTTAGGAATTATCTATGCACAGTAGGAACCTTTGAAGCATGAAGAAAGATGGTGTTTATGTTAAGCTGTAGTGTGAAAATGTTAATAGAGAAAATCTATTGCTCTAGCCTAATTCCAAACACCTTCTTTCTCGACTACTCCTCAAACAAGAAGTGTGGGTTTTATTCCCTTTCAGCTAGAAAATTCTGTGATTTCTCTTTGACCCAAACAAATCATAGTGGGTATGTTCAATGGCCTAAAGGGAATTTTGGACAAAGGTCAGGCTTCTCCTCTAAACCTGACTTTGGAAAAGACTGTCTCATGGTTCAGAAATCCGTTTCACACAGTTCCTTTCAGGTGTGTCTAGAGCCGGATTAACAGATCTTGCAGATGCCAGTCCGTAGCCACCCCCACCCCCCGCCCCTGTTAATTTGCTGCTGCTGAACTTGGGGAAAGAAAATTTAAGGGTCCCTTTTTCTTCTGCTAGCACCACAGGATCTCATGAAGAGTCTATGATAAAAGACCAGCGAGGAGGGTCCTTAGGTCCCACCACCAAGAAACTTTGGTAGCTTCAATAACAATGTCATAATGTTCCTCTTAAGAATTCGGTTTTCACTATAGTTATGGAGGCAACACAAGGGGAAAAAAGCGTGGAATCACACTTTAATTAATGAAATCAATCAAAAACGTTCACGGAGTGTCATGACCACTGTGTGCCAGGCACTGTACTAAGTGCTGGGGTACAAAGAGCAATAGGACAGGACTTTGTCCCCAAGAGACTTTCAGACTGGAAGGAGAAAATGAAGGTTTTGGGAAAACACAGAAGAGCCACACTAGGATCCCCGCAGCAGGGTAACAAGGTAGGGGGATGACAAGGGAGGGGAAGGGTAAACCCCAAACCAAACCCATTGCTGTTGAGTCGATTTCGACTCATAGCAACCCTGTAGGACAGAGTAGAACTGCCCCATAGGGTTTCCAAGGCTGTAATCTTTACAAAAGCAGACTGCCACATCTTCCTCCAGGAGAGCGACTGGTGGGCTCGCACTGCCGATCTTTCACTTAGCAGCCAAGTGCTTAACCTCTGTGCCAACACAGGGCTCCAGAGGAAGGGTAGGGGGTTAGAAAAAATTTCATACAAAAAGTGAATGGAGGAGGGACCAACTTATTTATCTCAAATTTCTGTGTTCATCTTAAACAAGAGAGAAGGGCATTTTCTAGATACTAATGAAAGAATTAGAGCTAGCTGGTATTGGAAATAAACTAATAAACATGTGATTTGTGTAGAGCTATATCCCTAAAAAGAAGCCTTGGTGGTGCAGTGGTTAAGTGCTCAGCTGTGAACCAAAAGGTCAGCAGTTTGAACACACCAGCCACTCTGAGGGAGAAAGACGTAGCAGTGTGCTTCCATAAAGACTGCAGCCTTGGAAACTCCGTGGGGCAGTTCTACTCTGTCTTATGTTGGAATCAACCCGACAGCAATGAGTATAGCCCTAAAATTAATTGACAGGTATGTTGAAAAGATTGGCACAATTGTCACAATGTGTGTTGGAAGCTAGGCTCCTTCTTTGTTTTTGGTTGAATTTTTCTAACAGGTAATTTGCCACAGGTGAAATATAAGCTTTACTGCATCTCTTTCCAAAGGCAAGTTGCCAAGAAAAGATGCCACCTTTAAAAAGCTAAGTAATTTTATGACCCATATGACACAGCACTGGAGTGTTTACAAGTTAAAACAGTATTTTTCCTGCACTAAAAAAGTTTTTTAAAAAGGTCCCAGCTGAGAGGGATTTATCATGAATTGAACAAAGCTTAAGCCTTAGGGCCCTTACTTGCATAGCCCCCTTCCAAGGTCCTGGGAGGGGCCCTAGCAATTTTTGTACTTATAATTTTGCACTTTTTTATTAGAGAGAATATCCCAAATTAGATAAGCTTCAGGCCCCGTAAAACCTAGGTTCCTGCTAATTATAACCCAGTAAGTAAATCTCCTGAAAATGAGCCCTAGTGGATCAGTGGTTAAGTGCTTGGCTACTAACAGAAAGGATGGCGGTTGGAACCCACCAGCTGCTCTGCGGGAGAAAGAGGCGGCATCTGCTTCTGTAAAGATTACAGCCTTGGAAACCCTATGGGGCAGTTCTACTCTGTCCTGTAAGGTCACTATGTGTCAGAGTCGACTCGACGGCAACCGTAGCAACAGCAGCAGCAAATCTCCTGAATGAAACTTCTATGTTGTTACAAACACCAACTGAACACGTTAGAAGTGTGGTAAAGAGTCACTGGTTTTTGAAGCTGAAATCCACCTCAAAGACATGCCAAGACCTTATTAGTAAAGTACCGCTCTTCCAATAGTGGTAATAATCATATCTCTTTCGGATGAAATCAGGAATGAACTATATTGTGGAAAACAAGCAGTGGTTGATAATCCTAAATGTATACCTTTTATTTCTGACTTTAAAGTGCTTCTCCTTTATTCACCTATACAGGTCCAAACTGATGGCTAATTTAAAAAAAATTATTTTAGTCAAGGTTATTGGTTCTAACAATACAAGCTCCGTGATTTTAAAAACAGAAGGACTCTACAACATAGAAGGGCTATACTTTATTCAGATAGAGCACATTCACGTGCTGACCTGTCTGTGGCGCATCAATGTTGTGCCAAGAACATTAGCACCAAGCGAGAATAAGAGGAAGATCCAAGCCTTATCCCTGTTGAATTATTTGCCCCACTACTGACAATACCAATGAGGTAGGTGTGGCCACACTTTGAAGGCCAATAGAGCTTCATCCCAGAGATGCCCCGCCACTCCCCCAGTCAACTAGCATCGGTTTCCTTTAGATAAAGGTAGACACACAAAAGATAACACACTTCAGGATGTTGTCATCACTTTTTGGTACTATGGCCCTGGACACCGTTTTCACTCAGCACTGAAGTCACTCCCGAGGTTCACCCTTCGGCCAAAGATTAGACAGGCCCATAAAACAAAATGCGACTAAATGGGCACACCAGCCCAGGGGCAAGGACGAGAAGGCAGGAGGGGACAGAAAAGCTGGTAATAGGGAACCCTATTGTAGCTCTTAACCACTACAATACCAGGGCTCCCACAAGCCATTAGGGAAATGAAAATCAAAACCAAAATGAGATAGTACTTCACATCCACTAGGATGGCTATAATAAAAAAGACAGAAAACAAAGTGTCATGGATTGAATTGTGTTCCCCAAAACCATGTGCATCAATTTGGCTGGCCCATGATTTCCAGTACTGTGTGATCATCCACCATTTTGTCATCTGATGGGATTTTCATTATGTGTTGTAAATCCTCTCTCTATGATGTTAATGAGATGGGATTAGTGGCAATTATGTTAATGAGGTGGGACTCAATCTATAAGATTAGATTGTGTTTTAAGCTAATCTCTTTTGTGATATAAAAGAGAGAAGCGGGCAGAGAGACATGGGGACCTCATACCACCAGGAAAGCAATGCTGGGAGCAGAGCGCATCCTTTGGACCCCAGGTTACTGCACTAAGAAGCTCCTAGACCAACGGAAGATTGATGACAAGGACATTCCGCCAGAACTGACAGAGAGAGAAAGCCCTTCCTTAGAGCTGCAGCTCTCAGTTTGGATTTCTAACCTCCCAGACTGTGAGAGAATAAGTTTCTTTTTGTTAAAGCCATCCACGTGTGGTGTTTCTGTTATAGCAGCACTAGATAACTAAGACACAAGCGTTAGTAAAAAACTAGGGAAACTGGAACTCTCTTACATTGCTGGTGGGAATGGAAAATGGTGCAGCCCCTATGGAAAAAGGTTTGGCAGCTCCTCAAAAAGTTAAAGAGAGAGTTACCACGTGATCTAACAATTCCACTTCTAGGTATACACTCAAGAGAATGAAAACATGTCCACACAAAAACTTGTACATGAATGGTCACAGAATTATTCACAATAGACAGAAAATAGAAACCACCTGTCTTTAGTTATCAAGTGCTGCTATAGCAAAAGTACCACAAGTGGGTGTTTTTAACAAACAAATTTATTTTCTCACAGTTTAGGAGGCCAGAAGTCCGAACTCACGGTGCCAGCTCTGGGGGAAGGCTTTCTCTCCCTGTTGACTCTGGCGCTTCCGCCAGACTCCTTTGAGAGTCTGCTTCTGCTCCTGGGCGGTCTTCATGTGGCTTGGCATCTCTCTTCCCCCATCTCTGCTCTGCTCGCTTATTTAATCCCTTTTATATTTCAAAAGAGACTGTCTCAAGATACACTCTACACTAATCCTTCCTCATTAACATAACAAAGACAACCAAACCATTCCCGAATGAGATTATAACCACAGGCATAGAGGTTAGGATTTACAACACATATTTTAGGGGGGATACAATTCAACCCATAACACCACTCAGTGTCCATTAATGATGAACAGATAAACAAAGTATGGTATAGCCATACAATGGAATATTACTCAGCCATGATACATGGTTTAACAAGGACGCACCTTGAAAACGTTATGCTAATGAAAGAAGCCAATCACAGAAGTCCACGTTTTGTATGATCCCATTTATATGAAATGTCCAGAATAGGCAAATTCATACCTAACAGGTAAGTGGTTTCTTTTTGGGGCGATTAACATGTTCTCAAATTAGACAGCAGTGATGGCTGTACAACCTTGTGAATACACTAAAAGCCACTGAACTGCCACTTTTAAGAGGTTGAATTTTATGGATGTGAATTACAGATCAATTTAAAAAATAGGTAACTGGTCTTAGAAAGGCATAAAAGTATGGAACAGTTATGGGGGTGGGGGGAGGCTAGGTGAGTGCTGGCTCTTGCTCCAAGACCTCACTCTGAAAACAGACCGATAACAATCTGAGCGTGCAACTTGCAGGGAATGGGCAACACTGAGGTGTGGAAACAGAGGAGTAGTTTCCACAGGAAGAGGAAAAGAAGAACATTTGCCAACCAACCGCATATGTCCAAGCCACTGCGACAGAATGGAGTTACCTTCTGAAATGAACTAGGAAGGCAGATTTTTGACAAATGTCCCCTGTGAGGCCCCAGCTCTTCACGGGCTCCTGGGAGTTGATATGGTAGATGATCAAGAGCAGGGCTTCGTTAGCACACTGCTATGTGTCCCATGTCAGGTTCTTAAAGTTCATGGACCTTGATTCCCTCAACTGTAAACCAAGGTACAACACCCACCTTTTATTGCTGTGACGAAGATTAAAGGAGATAATATGGGCAAAATGCTTAGTAGAGTGTCTGGCACAAAAAAAAAGTATTCAATAAATGTTAGCTATAACTTGTTATTGTGGTTGTTTTTATTATCATTAATAAGATTGCTTACCTTCTATGTACACAAATACAAATCTTAGGGATAGAAGCTGAATTGCAAATATATTCGCTAACACTGATTATAAATAAATCCTAATCTATAAGAAAATCTTAATGACAAAGTAAACTGGGTATTAGAATAAGTGAGTAACTTACTGCCTAAGGAAATGCCACCAAACAGTAAGAAGCTTGTGTGATAAACAACTAGAGCTTCCACCAGATCAAAACCAAGGCCAAGGAGAAATCAAGCTCACACTAAGAAATAACAGTGTCACGAGAATCAGCACTAGTGTTCAGGACCCAATGAAAACGATAAGAAAGACCTATGCAGCATGTGGACAAAAGTGCCAGAGATGAGAACTGATGGAAAAACAAAGAAGATTCTGAAGAAAATGCAATGTAGAAATGCTATGATCCTTCCAGCTCTGTTTGGCTCAGGGCAGTGTTTTTCAAACATTTTCTGTTAAAAAATTTTAAAGCTTTGCACTTTCATTTAGATAACGATCTGAAAAAAAGTACATGTAATATATAGATATGCGTAGATAGGTATATGTATATATGTGTACGCACAGTCTTGTACCCCATAATGTCCATTTGGGCAACGTCCGACCGCATATACGTCAGTGGTTCCATAAGGTTATAATAGAGTTCAGAAATCCCGATTGGAGAACGAGATGTAGCAGACATAACCAAACAGAGCAAATGCCAACAGCTTCCTGCACACAACAGCGTATCTCATGTCTCTTGTATACAAAGTGACTGCGCTGCTACGCATATAATGGTATGGTAAATTGTAGAGGGAGGTTATCTGTCCCAGCAAGTAACGTGGTGTTTGCACGATGTCCAAATCACGTAACGTCTTACTTCACAGAACATATCGCGGACATTGAGCAACGCATGACCATATGTACATATATGTACACACAGACACACACACGTAAAAAGCATAGCCTGGAAAATCTGGATGACCACCTTATAAAAGAGTTCTGTCAAGTGACTCAGAGCCTGCAGTTTTCCTGAACATGTGGGCTATTGTGTCGATGCCACCTGCACTATTCGGGGAGTCAAGGAGCACTGAGAAAAACATAGAGGCAGGCAGCATACGCTGAGAATCATTTCCCTCAAGGGAAGGCCTCGTGACAATGACATCTGACAAATATTATCAACCGAAGTTTTGCAACAGTTTATATAGGGATAAGTAGTGGGAGAATTGATGTCACAAGGTACCCAGTAATAAAATGACAATAATGCCACCTACTAAACACTTATCATGTGTCTGCTACTGTTCTAAGCATTTTATATACATCAACTCATTTAATCCTCCCAGTATTTCCTATGAGGTAAGAATTCTTATTCTCATTTTACAGATGAGGCCATCTTGGTCAGAAAGGTTGAGTAATTTAGCCAAGGTCGTAAAGCTGGTAAGTGGAAGTCTAAGGCAGTCTGGTTCCTGAGCCATGCTCTTAACTATTACACTGTACTTGTGATAATATTAATACCCACCTGTACGGTTTACATTAACTTTGCCCAAAACACTTTGGTCTTTGTCTTCAGTTCTTAGGGGATCATCTCTAAAACCTTGGAATTTCCCCAGTAATCAAATGTTTTTGATGAGGGCTCCAGACCCAACCTAATCTAACAGGTTATGCTAGTGAGTTGACTCTCGGATGGGGGCTGGCCAGGCCAGAAAGACCACCCTGTGATAGAACCTTATGATTACTTCCCGATATCGATCAACCTCAGGGGAGAGGGACTAGAGTTCAAACTACATAATGAGACCCCCCGATAAAAGCTCTGGACAAGGAAGCTCCATGGGCTTCCTGATTGGTGAAAGACACCATACACATGGGAGGGTAGCACGTCCCTTTTTGGGACATGGAAGCTCTGTGTTGCGAACCCTCCCAGACCTAAGCCTATGTGTCTCTTCACTTGTATTCTTTTTCCTACAATAAAACTGTAATCACAAGTATAGCACTTTCCGTCAGTTTTGTGAATTGTTCTAGTAAATTGCTGAACCTAAAGGAGTAGTGGGAGCCAGCAGGTCAGAAGTGAGGAGGACTGGGAACTCCCGAGCTTATGGTTGGTGTCTTGAGTGGGCAGAAGGAATGCCCAGATTTGTGGCCAGCAGGTCAGAAGCGAAGGTGTCATGGGGACTCCCAAGCTTGTGGCTGGCATCTGAAGTCTTGGGCTGACCTGGCAGTCTGGAGGACTGTGTCCTTTAACTTGTGAGATGTGACCTCACTTCAGGTGATTAGGGTCAGAGGAAGAAGTACTGCAGATGCAGCTGGTGTTGGAACAGAAATGGCAGAGAAGTGAACTGGATTTGATATGTCCTTACAGTTGGTGTCGGAGAAGTGGGATTTTGATTTTTTCCTCATAAAACCCAAAGAAGCTTCTAGGGGCAGTCAATCCTCTATTCACAAGGCAAGCTACAGTTTGATTTCAGCAAAACATAAACCCTTATGTTAAATTAATAAAATTCATTTTGAATGTTATGTGTTTTGTAGTCTGTATTCAATTTGCAGATGTTTAGATTTTACAGTTGTTTGATTAAGTTGGTTAAGGTATTTTTGCCTAATTTTAAGTTTACAAACATTTAAGTAATATAATAACAACAAGTCTAAGTATCAGTGAGAATCTTTTACCCTTAAAACATACACTAAAAGAAAGGCTAGCCTAGGGCTCTGATCACCCCTTATCTCACCTCCTGTGGATGCTCAAAGACTAACTTCAAGGGCCGGCTCTAAGATGGATGATGCTGGATGTGTGTTTACGCATCTGGGTGTTTAGTGTTTGCCAGTTCCTCACATCACTGTCCAGTGTTCATCTATATATCCTGACCCTCTTCCTCTGAGTTCCCCCATAATAGCCAGGACAACATTTCCCACACAGGGTGGATGGTCACTGATTCAATGACCTGAAGCTGGAATTTTCCAATCCCAAGACTCATGAAAGATAAAGGTGAGGCACATGACCAAGAGAAGGCTGGCTGGTCTGTGGGAGGAGGCGGAGACCCAAGGAGGGCTAAGACAGGTGAGAGAGCCTAAGTCACGCCACGGGCCCAGCCATCTCCGGAGAGAGAGACGCTCCTCCCCAGTATGTTAGATCTAAATTCCCCCGCTTGACACATGAAAATCCCATTCCAATGTGCTAGTGCTTGGAAGTCTTTTATGAGGCCTATCAGACATTCTCATGTATTCAAGTCATTAACAGGCATCTGATTTGATTCTCAAATGGCCCTATGAGGGCATCTCCATTTTACGGATGAAGAAATACAACCTCAGAAAGAGTCTGCAAGTTGCCTGACATTACTGGACTTGTACACGGTGGGACAGGGCTTGAAACCACGTCTGCCTCCAAGTCCAGTCCAGTCCAGTATTATTCTCACACCAGATGGGAACCTTGTAAGGACCTGAACCAAGGTAGGAGCACCAGCAGTGGACAAAAAACCAAAAAACCAAACCCACTGTCGTTAAGACAATTCTGACTCTTGGTGACCCTATAGGACAGAGTAGAACTGCCCCATAGGTTTTCCAAGGCTGTAAATCTTTATGGAAGCAGACTGCCATATCTTTCTCCTGAAGAGCAGCTTGTAGGTTCAAATCACCAACCTTTCAGTTAGCAGGTGAGCACTTAACCACTGCTCCACCAGGGCTACTTATTTTTCCACCATAGACTTTATCTATTCAAAAAAAATTCTTTAAAAAGGCTGTATGAAGGAAGCTGTGTCCCAGGCTCTCCCTCTCTAGTTGGTTAATCTGCACCATACACTCCTCTACATGCTTGCTTGCCCCCAGTTGTCTACCACCTCCTCCACAGGCCATTCAAGTTTCAAGTTCTGTGTTACTACATCACACCCTTATGCATTATGCTTTGTTGTATTTTTTGGAAGTTGTAGATATCATTCTGAACTGTTAGCTTCCTCCCTTCTAGACGAAAATTTTTTATACTGAAATATTTTACACTGAGCCTCAGAGAGACTAAGTAACTTGCCAAAGGTCATCCAGGGTCAGAGCTGGACATTTAATCAGCTCTGAGCCCTATGTCCATTCTTCCCACTGCCCCCATGTTGCTTCCAGTTACAGCTCCCAGCTCCTCCAGTCCCTGAAGAAGAGGAATGATGTCTCCTTTGTCATTCTTTATACCCTAATAGAGTTCAGTGCTCAGTGACAGACAATCACAAATCCCATGTGAAAGCAAGGAGGAAAGGAAGGAGAGAAGGATGGAAAGAGAGAGGGAGGGAGGGGGGTACTCACTCTTGCAGAGACCAGTCTGAATCATCAGCATTTGCTGTCCCCAGGTCTGAGTCATAGGACAGGGGCTCCTCAGAACAGTCTGGACTCTTGGAGCCATTTTCTTGGAGAAGGCCGCTATCGGAGTTCAGGCTGCAGGACAACTGGGACAAACTGGCTGTGTCCAGGCTGAGGGAGGAGGCAGTGAGCTTCCTGTTACACCGGATTTTATGGCCTGAGTGCTGGACTTCAACGTCCCCTGAGCCCGAGGAATGGGAAATTGAATCCAGGGACTCCTTCTGCTGTAGTTCTGTACCAGAGGTAGTGAGAGGGTCTAGCTCAGAGAGTGGGCAAAGCCCAGAGAGAGCCAGTGGGGTGAGTGTCCACTCGTTTAAGATGGCAGACTTGTAGGAGAGTTCAAAGGACAAAGACATTAGTCCCTGCAGGAAGCTAAGGAGAAACTCGCCCTCCTCGGCATCTCGAAGCAGGGCTGTGGGCTGATAGTACTCACACAGCCGGGCCTGCTTCTGGAGGAGCAGCTTCAGGTAGCACTCCATCAGTCTGTCATTGAGGGCCAGTCAGAGCCATGCCCGGCAGTGGCCCACATCCATGTTCACAAAGTCCAGGTGCTCCAATTCTGAGATGATGTGTCTGGGAAGGGGGAAAGCAGACTTCTTTCAAGTAACTACCTCAAATCACTGAGATGTCATTTTATCCACTAGTTAGCAAGAATCAATAACAATGATTGTAAATACACACAGACATAACAAATCCTGGACAATAGTGTTTTAAGGGGAATTTAGAAATATCTAAGCTATAACCCCCAAGGTTTTGAGGTTGGTGTCATAAATTTCCATGTTTATTACAACTATCCCTTGGACCCCTGGCATCGATCTACTCATCTAAGATATGTCTGCTGAGGCCCTAAGCGCAAGCTCCTTGGAGCTGTGAAGATACAGGGTAAAGACATGGTCTCTGCCCACAGCAACTGCCTATCAAGGGCACATGGGTTTTGAGCCCTATTTCTGGCATCATTTAAGGGTTAGAGTGAGTAAAATACCATAGAAAAGGCAGCCCTGAGGGATTTCAAGAGACAGAGACAGAAGGAGAACCTTCTAAGCACAAGAGACTGACAGGAAAAAGGCATAAAAGGGTAGGGGAGCAATGGACATGTAACAGGAGTGGTGAGCACTCTGATTACAACACGTGGAGGTGATTCAGTTGCAAAGCCAGGTAGTAGAGGGTCTTCAGTATCAAACTGATAAGGCAAAGTGGCGCAATGGTTGGTTTCACAACAGGTTGTGCATCAGAATCACCTAGGGAACTTGATCAGGTTACAGATCCTGAGGCCCCAACCTAGTGAATCAGACTCAAGAGGACTAGCAGCAGCCCCAGAACGGCATTTGGGAGCCTTATTGGCTACAGGTTTATGTGCAGGACAGTGACTTAGCCATAACTATGCAGATTTCAGGGTGGATTTATCTGAACCAAAAGACCAGACCCCAAGTCTACCAAACTCAGTTCCTGTATCCCTTGGTTTGAGGAAAATGCCCCTCCTCTGAGCTACCCTAGTGCTGTGTGCATGTCTCCTCCATGGACGGGCTGACCACACTCTACTTGGCTCAATAACTGAGGTCTCGAGTTGCTTAAGCTCAGTAACTGTTGACCTGCTAACTGACCTAATGGAAGACAGAGTAAGATAATGGGGACAATTAAAAGCCACTGTCAGCCAGGAGCAAAGTAAGAACCTGAGACAGGACAGTGGTTGTAGGCATGGAAAGGAAGATCAGAGACTGAGAAGGCACCCTGAGCCTGAAGATGGCATTTAATAGCCCTTAGAGGCGCAGTGGGGAGCCCTGGTAGCACAGTGGTTAAGAGCTACAGCTGCCAACCAAAAGGCCGGCAGTTTGAATCCACCAGTTGCTTCTTGGAAACCCTGTGGAGCAGTTCTACTCTGTCCCATAGTGTCATTATGAGTTGGAATTGACTTCCAACAGGTTTAGTTTTTGGTTAAAGGCATAGTGCCAGATACTTTTTGGGCAGGGTCAAAAAGACAAACGTCTCACAGGTGAATATTCAGATGTTCTACCTGGATTCCACTCCTTAAAAAATCCCATCCCGGGGAGTTCCGGCAAAATGGCGCTCTAGGCAGAAGCACCATGCCGTCCCTCCAAAGCAAAGATGTGAAAAACTAAGTTGAACAGAGAATACAACAATCCTGAAACCCTAAAACATCAAATGAAGAGATAAAGAACTCAGCCAAGCACCAAATGGAGTGAGAAAACTGACAGAGAACAGAGGCGAGGAGAGATTCATGCAGAGGTCTCCTACCAGCTAACACAGCACGGATCCACCATCTTGGACTCTTATCGGAGACCAGCAAATGGGGGTACGAGAAAGCAGCCTCACGGAGTGTCCAGCGGGAGACAAAACAACCGGTAATTTGCAGTGTGCGCTTTCCCACCCCCCACCCCTCTTTGCCCTGACTTGGCCTCCTCTGGTTCCCGCTGCCACAGTCTCTTGACCGGGAAGTGCCAGCTGCTTGGATTCCACACACCCAAGTGGGCGGCTCTCTGGGTGCCATCTGTTGGCTGCTAGTGTTGCTTTTTTTTCCTGCTTCTTTTGATTTCTCACTTGCCTCTCGCCACCTCACCCTCATGTAACTCGAGTGCCTGGCTCCATGCACCACCTTTGCTTCTTCCTGAGGGGCTGCAGAGCGCCAGCAATTGGTGATATATGCTTTCCCACTCTCTACCCTTCTTCACCCACACTCGGCCTCCTCTCCTTCCCACGGACACAGTCTCTTCTCCAGAAACACCAGCCCGCACTAGCTCGCACTCTGAGTGCCATTTGTTGGCTGCTGGTGTTGCCTTTTCTTTTTTCTGCTTCTTTTCATTTCTTGCTTGCCTCTCGGCGCCTCCCCCTCCTTTTACTCGAGTGCCTGGCTCCGTGTGCCATCTTTGCTTCTTCCTGAGGGGCTGCGGAGCTCCATTTGAGTGTGGAGCTGCTTCCTGGTCTGGGCTACCGCACTGGTGGGATCCTGGGGCTTTTGTTCGTTTGTTCCTTTTGAATTGTTTGTCTGTTTTCTTTTCCATTTCTTGAGTTGGGAGCCCCTTCTGGCCAGGCAGAGCTGCGTGGCAAGGAACTCCCCTTCAGCTTCCACAGACGTGCAGAGGGATCCCTGAGAGCATTTCTTTATTTGTTGGGTTTTTTTTTTTTTTTTCTGTTTTTTTTGGGGGGCCTTACTTGTTCTTTTTTTTTTTTTTTAATTTGTTTTGTTTTCTTTTCCCTCTTTTTCCCTTTTTTTCTTTCTTCACTGCTCAGTCCCTCATCTCTCTATATCTTCCTTCTCTTTCTGATCCCTGAATACCAGGCGTTGTATACGTCTACGCCTTCTAGCCAGGCTGTACTGCAACACCTGAGAGCAACTTCCCCAGACCTCATAGCTGCATCGGTGGGATCCCTGGGAACTTTGCAGTTCTTTAACCTTTCTGATTTCTATTTATTCATTCTTTTCTTTTCTTCCTCTTCCCGTTTTTCTCCATTTCATCATCTCTCATCTCTCCGTTCCAACGGCAAGCTCCCCTAGCATTTTTTTTTGTTTGTTTGTATGTTTTTGGCCCCTGTTCCTCTCTCCTCTCTCCCATATCCATCTTAACTCCACATATAACAATCTCCCCGCTGCATCCTGCCTACCTGCACTGTGTGCTTGACATCACACCACCAAGCAGCACAGGCACAGCCTACTGAAACCTGCCTTGAACTGATTACCAACCCGCCCTGGTGGCTGTAGTAAATGCCACAAACAACCCGTCCCAGTAACTCCTCTTCAGCTAGACCTGCCCTGCTGTATCATATCCAAGTGACTGACCCTGCCAGTTGGAGAAGGAGGCGAAAAGTATTGAGCGCACAGACGACCAAACAACAAAGAACACACATTCCGCCTGCTCAGACATAGTCAAATTTTTTCTTTTTTAAAAAGGGACGAAACAAACAAATCTACAATCAATAAACAAGAAAAATAACTACTGAATGCCCCGAAAACAGCAGACAATAACAAAACATTCACAGAAACAGGACAGGATGGTTCCAGCAGGCGTCCAAAATAAAACACCACATGACTCTCCTGTGGAAGCAAATGCACTAGAACTAACGGATAGGGAATTCAAATCTCTAATACTCAGAATTCTCCAAGAACTGAGGCAAAAAGCTGACAAACATTAGGAAAAAATAGACAAATTCATGGAAAATACAGACAAAAAATTGGAAAAATTCAGGAAGATGGTGCAGGAACAAAATGCCAAAATCAATTCACAACTAGAAATTATACAAAGACAACAATTAGAAATCCAAAAGATAAACAACAAGATTTCAGAAATGGATGATGTCATAGAAGGGCTGAGAAGCAGATTTGAAATGGTGGAAGACAGGATCAGTGGAATTGAAGACAAACACTTGGATACAACTCTGTTTCACAAAAGCTCAGAAAAAAGAACAAAGGAAAATGAAGAGACCCTGAGAGTTATGTGGGACACAATTAAAAGCAAAAATTTGTGAGTGATTGGAATTCCAGAACAAGGGGAGAAAACAGAAAACACAGAGAGGATCATGAAGGAACTGCTGACAGAAAACTTCCCCAATATCATGAAAGATGAAAAGCTGGCCATCCAAGAAGCTCAACGAACCCCATGTAGAAGAGACCCCAAAAGAAAATCACCAAGGCATATCATATTCACACTCGCCAAAACCAAAGACAAACAAAGAATCCTGAGAGCAGCTCGTGAAAAACAAGAAGTCACATACAGAGGAGAAACAATAAAACTAAGCTCAGATTATTCGGCAGAAACCATGCAGGCAAGAAGGCAATGGGATGACATATATAAAATCTTGAAAGAAAAAAACTGTCAGCCAAGAATAATATATCCTGCAAAACTCTCGTTCAAATTTGATGGTGAAATTAGGTCATTTCCAGATAAACAGAAATTAAGGGAACATGTAAAAGTCAAACCAAACCTACAAGAATTATTAAAGGGAGTCCTTAGATCTGAGGAGAAACAGCTTCAGCTCACAGGCAGAACCTAGGACACAGGATCGTACCAGCCAGATAACAATCCAGGAAATGAACTCTCAAGGACTATCCAAAACCAAAAGAAATACAACAGGGAATCAGAGCAGTTAATCAATAAACGACAACAACATCAAAACAATAAAAGAGGGAATAAACGGCATACGTATAGAACTTTAAAATGGTGGGAAAGGCAACGCGATACCAAGTAATGGTAGACTGCTTCAAATTTAGAAAGATAAGGGTAAAATTCATGGTAACCACAAAGAAGTTAACAAACCAACTCATAAAAATAAAGATGATAAACATAAAGTCTCGGCAAAAACAAAAGAAATGAAAAAAAAAATCCACAAACAAAAGTAACTCAGCACAAGAGAGTAAGAAGAACAAAGAAAACTTCAGCACCACAAAACAAAGCACTACAAAATGACAACAACAAACTCACATCTATCAATAATTACACTGAATGTAAATGGACTCAATGCACCCATAAAGAGATGGAGAGTGACAGAATGGATAAGAAAACAGGATCCATCAATATGCTGTCTACAAGAGACACACCTTAGAAACAAAGATTTGAATTTATTAAAAGTCAAAGGTTGGAAAAAAATATATCAAGCTAACAACTACCAAAAAAGAGCAGCAGTGGCAATTCTAATCTCAGATAAAATAGACTTTAAAACAAAATCTACCATAAAAGACAAAGAAGGACACTATATAATGATTAAGGGGACGATCCATCATGAAGACATAACCATAATAAACATCTACACACCCAATGACAGGGCTCCAAAATACATAAAACAAACTCTAACAACACTGAAAACAGAAATTGACAGTTCCACAATAATAGTAGGAGACTTCAACACACCACTCTCAGTAAAGGACAGAACAACTAAGAAGAAACTCAGCAAAGATACAGAAGACCTAAACGGGACAATCAGCCAACTTGACCTCATAGACATACATAGAACACTCCATCCAACCGCTGCAAAGTACACATTCTTTTCCAATGCACATGGAATGTTCTTCAGAATAGACCACATCTTAGGCCACAGAGCAATCCTCAACAAGATCCAAAGCACTGAGATAATTCAAAGTATCTTCTCTGACCAAAATGCCATCAAGGTAGAAATTAACAATGGAAAGAGCAAGGAAAATAAATCAACCACATGGAAAATGAATAATACCCTGCTTACACATCACTGGGTAATAGAAGAAATCAGATATGGAATCAAAAAATTCCTAGAATCAAATGAGAATGAACACACATCATACCAAAACCTTTGGGACACAGAAAAGGCAGTCCTCAGACGACAATTTATAGCAATAGATGCACATATCAAAAAAGAAGAAAGGCACAAAATCAAAACATTAACGACAGAACTCAAACAAATAGAGAACAGCAAAAAAAGCCCACAACCACCGGAAGAAAGGAAATAGTAAAGATCAGAGCAGAAATAAATGAAATAGAGAACAGAAAAACAACAGAAAGAATCAACAAAACCAAAAGTTGGTTCTTTGAAAGAATCAACAAAATCGACAAACCACTGGCCAGACTGACAAAAGAAACACAGGAGAGTACACAAATAACCCAAATAAGAAATGAAATGGGGGACATTACAACAGACCCAACTGAAATAAAAAGGATCATAACAGAATATTATGAAAAACTATACTCCAACAAATCTGAAAACCTAGAGGAAATGGATAAATTTCTAGAATCACACAGCCTACCCAAACTACAACAAAGTGATGTCGAAAATCTGAACAGACCCATAACAAGCGAAGAGATTGAAAAGCTAATAAAAAAAGCTCCCAACCAAAAAACGCCCTGGCCCAGATGGCTTCACTGGAGAATTCTACAAAACATTTACAGAAGAGCTTCTACCAGTACTACTCAAGCTATTTTAGAGCATAGAAGAGGAAGCAACACTTCCAAATTCATTCTATGAAGCCAGCATAACGCTGATACCAAAACCAGGCAAAGACGTCACAAAAAAAGAAAATTACAGACCAATATCTCTCATGAATATAGATGCAAAAATTCTGAACAAAATTCTAGCCAGTAGAATTCAACATCATATCAAAAAAATAATACACCACGACCAAGCAGGATTCATACCAGGCATGCAAGGATGGTTCAACATTAGAAAATCAATCAACATAATCCACCAAATAAATAAAAGGAAAGAAAAGAATCACATGATCATCTCAATTGACACAGAAAAGGCATTTGACAAAGTCCAACACCTGTTCCTGATAAAAACTCTCAATAAAATAGGTATAGAAGAGAAATTTCTCAACATAATAAAGGGCATCTAGGCAAAACTAACGGCCGACATCATTCTTAATGGAGAGAGGCTGAAAACATTCCCCTGGAAAACAGGAACAAGACAAGGATGCCCTTTATCACCACTCCTATTTAACATTGTGCTGGAAGTTCTAGCTAAAGCAATAAGGCAAGAAAAAGAAATAAAGGGCATCCAACTTGGTAATGAAGAAGCTAAACTGTCCCTCTTTGCAGATGATATGATACTATACATAGAAAACCCTAAAGACTCCACGAGAAATCTACTAGAACTAATAGAAAGATTCAGCAGAGAAGCAGGATACAAGATAAACATTCAAAAATCAGTTGGATTCCTATACACCAGTAAGGAGAACGACGAAAAGGAAATCAGGAAAACAATACCATTTTCAATAGCCCTTAAAAAGATAAAATACTTAGGAATAAATCTGACCAGGAATGTAAAAGACCTATACAAAGAAAACTACAAAACACTACTGCATGAAACCCAAAGGGATCTACATAAATGGAAAAACATACCATGCTCATTGATAGGCAGACTCAACATTGTGAAAATGACAATTCTACCCAAAGCAATTTACAAATACAACGCAATCCCGATCCAAATACCAACAACATTCTTCAAACAGATGGAAAAACTAATCATCAACTTTATATGGAAAGGGAAGAAGTCCCGAATAAGTAAAGCACTACTGAAGAAGAAGAATAAAGTTGGAGTACTCACACTACCTGACTTCACAACCTACTATACAGCTACAGTAGTCAAAACAGCCTGGTACTGGTAAAACGACAGATACATTGACCAATGGAACAGAATTGAGAACCCAGATGTAAATCCATCCGCCTATGGTCACGTGATCTTCGACAAGGGCCCAAAGTCCATCATATGGGGAAAAGACAGTCTTTTTAACAAATGGTGCTGGCAAAACTGGATATCCATTTGCAAAAAAATGTAACAGGACCCATACCTCACACCGTATACAAGAACTACTTCAAAATGGATCAAAAACCTGAATATAAAGCCTAAAACTATAAAGTTCATAGAAGAAAAAATAGGACCAACAGTTCAGGCCTTAATACATGGCATTAACAGGATACAAACCATAACCATCAACGCACAAACCCCAGTAGATAAGCTAGATAACTGGAATCTTCTAAAAATAAAACACCTATGCTCTTCAAAAGACTTCACCAAAAGAGTAAAACGAGAACCTACAGACTGGGAAAAAATTTTTGGACAGTACAAGTCAGACATAGGTCTAATGTCCATAATCAACAAGAAAATCCAACACCTCTACAATAAAAAGACAAATAATCCTATTAAAAAATGGGCAAAGGAAATGAACAGACACTTCACCAAAGAAGACATTCAAATGGCCAACAGACACATGAGGAAATGCTCGTGATCACTAGCCATTAGAGAAATGCAAATTAAAACCACAATGAGATACCATCTCACCTGGGCATTACTGGCACGAATCAAAAACACTGGAAAGAACAAATGTTGGAGGGGCTGCAGGGAGATGGGAACTCTTATGCACTGCTGGTGGGAATGCAAAATGATACAACCATTTTGAAAAATGATATGGCGCTTCCTCAGAAAGCTAGAAATAGACATACCATTCGATCCAGCAATCCCATTCCTAGGAATATATCCTAGAGAAATAAGAGTTGTCACTCGAATAGACATATGCCACCTAAGTTCATGGCAGCATTGTTCACAATAGCGAAACGATGGAAACAACCTAGATGCCCATCAACAGATGAACGGATAAACAAACTATGGTACAACCACACAATAGAGTACTGTGCAATGAGAAAGAACAACAATGAATCTGTGAAGCATCTCATAACATGGATGAAACTGGAGGACATTATGCTGAGTGAAATAAGTCAATCACAAACGGACAAATATTGTTGAGACCTCTATTGTAAAAACCCATGAAAAAGTTCACACACAAAATGTACCAATGTTTGTTGGTTACCAGGGATGGGAGGGGTGGGGGGGGGGGGAATACTAAATAGGCAATAGATAAGTGGTATCTTGGGTGAAGGGTGAGACAGTACACAATACGGGGGAAACCAGCACAACCTGTACAAGGAAAGGTCATGGAAGCCCCACAGACACATCCAAACTCCCTGAGGGACAGAATTGCTGGGCGGAGTGCTGTGGGGACCATGGTCTCGGGGAACATCTAGCTCAACTGGCATGACACAGCTTATAAAAACAATGCTCTACATTCTACCTTGGTGAGTAGTGTCTGGGGTCTTAAAAGCCTGTGAGCGGCCATCTAGGATACTCCACTGGTCTCATCCCTTCGGGAACAAGGGAGAATGAAGAGAACAAGATACAAGGAAAAGATTAGTCCGAAGGACTAACCATCCACAGCTACAAAGGCCTCCACCAGACTGAGTCCAGTACAGCTAGATGGTGCCCGGCTACCACCACTGACTGCTCTGACCAGTATCACAACAGAGGGTTCTGGACAGAGCTGGAGAAGGATGTAGAGCATAATTCTCACTCACACAAAAAAGACCAGATTTACTAGCCTAAAGGAGACCAGAGAAACCCCAAGAGTATGGCCCCCAGACACCCTTTTAGCTCAGTGGTGAAGTTACCTCTGAGGTTCACTGTTCAGCCTGGGAGTGGACAGCCCCGTAAAACCAAATGAGACTAACGAGGTACAGGAGTCCAGTGACAAGGGCCAGAAGGCAGAAGGGGACAAGCAAGCTGGTGATAAGGAACCCAAGGCTGAGTAAGGATATTGTTGATGTATTGTGAGATTGTTAACCATTGTCATAGTGCAACATTTGTAGTAACTGTTAAATGAGATACTATTTTGTTCTGTAAGCCTTCATCTTAAGTGAGAATAACAGCACAATTGGAAGAGCGTAGTCAATGTCACTGAACTGTGTATGTAGAAATTTTTGAAACAGTGTATCTTTGGCTATGTGTATTTTCACCAAAAAAAAAAAAAAAAGGTTGAGAAGTTAGAGGGTTACTATGTTGTGGGGTTGTTAACCAATGTCATAAAACAACATGTGTACTACTGTTTCATGAGAAACTATTTGTTCTGTAAGCCTTCACCTGAAGTACAATAAAATATTAAAAAAAAAAAATCCCATCCCTAGTTACAAGTAAAATATTTAGCATATAGATGTTCAAACATTCTAAGGCAGGGTTGGCAAACTTTTTCTTATAAAGGGCCAGACAGTAAATATTTTAGGGTTTTTGGGCCATAGAACCTCTGCTGCACCTACTCAACTCTGCTACGGTTGGGGAAAAACAGTCAGAGATAATATGCGTATGAATGGGTATGGCTGTGTTCCAACAAAATGTTTTTTTTTACAAAAATTAGGGGTGGAACAGATTTGGCCCATGAGCCCTAGCGTGCCAACTCTCACCTAAAGCAATGTTTCCCAAGGTTTTCACATTGTGACAAACATACAAAATGTTTGTCTGGAACCCTCAAGTAAACAGGAGAGGCCGTTTCTGCCAAAGGAGGCCAGCCCTGGGGCGCAAAGCTGCCCCAGATCATCCTTTGAAGGCTAAGGGACTCAAAATCTAATGGCACCCTGGTTGGAAGCTTGGTCTAAGGATAAACCCTTCAACTGTCTCCATCCACTACCTCTACACTAGAATACAGAGAAGCTCTGTAAGTCTTCCTCACAGCTAAAGAGGAAGAGCCAAGTGTCCCACACTCAGAAACTCCTCCCCAACACAAAGCTTCTCCAGGCTGAGCTCACTTGTGGGTAATGGCTTTCAGGAGGGGCCAGAAGACAGGCTGAGGCAGAGGCTTATGATGGGCACTTTTCTTCCTCTTTCCTCCAGCCTCAGCTCGGATGTGCTTGGCATGCAGGCCATGGATAAACACAGCCTCCAGGGCACTGCACATGATATTGGCATCTCCATCTTCACTGGTGACCACTGTGTCTGAGGACACGTACTGTTTCTGCAATGCCTTCACTGATCCCACCAGCTTCTTCTTGATGACCTAGGTAGTGCCAAACATAACACAAGCCTTTAGAGAAACATTCCAGGGGATGTAACCTCGCCTGTTGGCAAACACATGTGCGACCACACAGGCAACCTATCTCAAATCCATTTTTTGTAAACGCCCATTTTATCACCAGTAAGATGATGGAGAAGGGGCAGGATCTCCTCAGACCTTGCTTCTGCCGTAACTTTTCTCAACTGGAAGCCTCTCTTTCTGGATAGTGCCCATTCATTTAAAAGTGAGAAAAGCTGATGAAATGGTGGTCTCTCCTTTCCAACCCTAACCCTCCCTTGCTCGCCTACCGGGATGGCAGCCCGGGCGTCCAGTCCATCCTCCACCACTGAGAGCATTTCCACTAGTGCAGCAGCTCCCACAGAGAATCACATGACACCTGCAGAGAAAGATGGGCCAGATGAGCAAGCTCCCACGTCACTCCCTTTCTTAGGCAGAGTCCCCACCCAGCAGGCAGCTGGAGGTCAACAAATCTTACTCAAACTGCAACTGAAAGGCCTTTTGAGTACAAATACAGAAATCACAGAGTGGATTCTAAGGAAGTAAACAAGGAAAAAAGTCAGAGGGCTCAGACCTCGGGAGGTGAGGAGCCCTGTGTGCCACGGACGGATCTGCCACAAGGAGTGGGCAGCAAGGGCTCTTTACACCAAATGCTGGCAGAGTGCCAGTGTCCATGGGATTTTTTTTTTTTTTTGCAGGGGGGTGGGGGGGTCTGGGAGAATGACAGGCTGATTTAGATACAAAGATGAGGGTGCAAGGGGGATGCTGAAGGTGCCAAGGATCCACCGGGACCAGGAAGCAGGGCCTCAGAATTCATTCCCCCTGACTCCTGCTCCAGTCCCGTGCCTGCCAGCTCAGCATCGAAAATTATAACTGAAATGGCTTCAAAAAGGAAGGAGTCGTCTGCTACACTTCCGCTTTTCCTTCAGGCGATGAAGGTCTGGCTTCAGCAGCACTGTGACACGTCTAAATGGGGCCAACAAGGGTTCTAATCTCAGTTTTGCCTCTAACCAGCTAGGCATGCTCTGGCAGGGTAAGACATCCCTCTGATGGGGATTAGTAATGTGTGTAAAATGCCTAACACAGAGCCAGACATATACCAAAACGAAACCCAAACCAAACCCGCTGCCATCGAGTTCGACTCATAGTGACCCTATAGGACAGTGCAGAACTGCCCCCTAGGGTTTCCAAGGAGCACCTGGTGGATTCAAACTGCCGACCTTTTAGGTTAGCAGCCGTAGCGCTTAATCACTACACCACCAGGGTTTCCGACATATACCAGGTGCTCAGTAAATGGTATCTCTGATCCCAGTAGATGAGGCCACCCAAACACGCAAAGAATGCCACTGCTTAAATGAGTGTGCACAAACAGCTGAAGTCAGTGCACAGTGAAATCCGCTTGTTAATGGAAAAATGTTTTCCTCTTTTCTATTGCTGAAGCCCTCAGTTTCTCTTGAAGGCACCAGTGCTGTTCCAAGGAAGAGGTGGGACAGGCCCCATTTGCAGGGCAATCGGGAGCCAGGTCCCAGGTCCTGGGACAAGGTCGGCTCCACCAAGGATGAGCAAGGCCTCAGGGAAGCTGAGTAGAACAGTGCTTCTCTGCATTTATTATGCATAAGAATCACCTGGGGATCTTATTAAAATGTAAATTCTGATTCAGTATATCTGAGGTGGAAATGCAAATTTTCAGCAGGGGTTTGAACCAGAATGAACCAGTTCAAACCCCTATAAACAACTAAGAATAATACAGTATTCTTAACCCCAGAAACTACTGCTGAGATAATCTTTAAACCTTACACCAAAAATACTCCCTGAAGTCTTCTTTAAGCCAAACAACAGTTTAGCTTAACTAGTAAACAATGCCTGTCTTGAGCACTGTGCTCTTTTAAGAACTATCTATATAGGATCAAATTGACAACAGCAACTCGAAAGATTAGACAGGAAACTTAGTGGGCAATGAGTTTATGTTAATGGAAGGACAACTTGGAAAAGGAGGGTGAGCAAGGCTACACAACTCAAAAGAATGTTATCAATGTCACTGAGTTGCACATATAGAAACTGTCGAATTGGTTTACGTTGTGCTGTGTATATTCTCAACAACAAAAAAACGAAAAAAGAATAATAGAGTATTCTTAGGGGTGAGTGTCAGTAAGTGGGTGCTCCAGCCAAGTAATCCTCTGCTAAACCAAATTAACCTGAAGCTAAGAAGTCAGAGCCAGGCCAGGCAAGAAACTGTCTCTTAAAACAAAGTGTTAGAAAGCCACAAAGTGACTGACAACAGCTCAGAGACATCCAGAAGGAGAGCCAGCCACTTGACAATTCACAAAAACAGGACTGAGACTTTGGGGTTCAAGCCACAATTCAGGGCATATCTTTCTATGAAGGAAGCCAAGTCACCCCACCTATTCACATCTATTCCATAATGTCTTAGAGAGGCAGGAAACCAGCTCAGAGGCAGGAATGTGACCATCCAGGACACAAGAAATCGCTGGTGGAACCAGAATGGGATTTTGTGTCTCTTGACTGCTGGGGCAGCACTCCATCATCCTGCGGCCCAGGCCTCAAATCTACCGTCATATGAGATTGGTTTCACTTCCTGTCCTCAAGCACTTTTCATCAATACAAAATCAAGAGAGGTATAGCTTCAAGGAAACCCTACAATTAAGGGAGCAACGGGAGAACTTGGGCAACACCATAAACTGCTCTCGAAAGATTACAGTGAAAGTCTGGGGTGGAGAGAAGGTGGTTTCTGCCCTTTTAAAAACTCCAAATCACGTGACAGAGAGGCTACGTCTACTTCCACTCCTAAGCACTGATTTATCCTTATACAGCTCCCCGGAGTGATCAAAACAAGCTTTTCTGATTTCATTCCATAACTTCATTTAATTCTTACAACAATCCTGTGAGAGAAGGATGATTATTTCCATTTTACAGGAAAGAAAACAGAAGCTTTGTAGAAATAGGCCTCAGGTAACGGACAGAATTCTCTGATTTCCGCATCCCAAGTCCCGTTTCTTTCCAACAGATCAAACTGTCTCAGGTCTCTGGCTCAAAGAGTTTCAGGCAAACATTACTTACAGATTTTTTACGAGATATGCAGAAGTTCTATTTTATCTACAATCAAATAAGTAACAATAACAATAAAGCCAGTAACAATCTTGCCGGTCAGATCTATAGCCCCAATCACCTGAGCCGAGGTCCATGAGCTGCCTTTCTTAAATGTTCTAGCACACAGTTAGGAAGGAATTGTCTTGGTTCTTTCTCTTCACTATACTTCCTGGCTTCCTATATATGTCCAATTTCACTTCCTCTGGAGACCAAAGAAGAAAGAAAAGAGAAGAATGGCTTAGATGAAGACTTACATTAAAAGAAGAAGTGAATGGCTTCACTGCTCTCAAAGCAAGTCAGTAAACAGCAACCTCTTCTCTTTAGACTTCTCAGCCACTCGCAACAGCCTTCCCTGTACTGGCTGAATCTAACTGCAAACCTGGCAGTTCAGAACAGCCTGGCATAAGCCATCCAGCTGCTGTACCAATAGATGACACATGTTTTTTCAGGTGGAAAAGAATGACAAAGTTGTCAGTATGGAAAAGAATGACAGAGTTATCTTCTGATTCAGGAAGGCAGCTGATCTTTCAGACACGTGAGCGCTGAATAAGTAACTAGCATTTTCCTTCCACCTGAAGAAATCCAGGTTGGATTTCTGGACAATTGTCCTGTGTGGGATGGGGATGAGGGTGGACTCTGATGCAATTAAATGCCAGTGGAAGGCGAGAAACTTCTAGAAGCTTCTGATTCCCAGACCAAGGGCTAGTGGGCCAGGGCAGACCCGTGAAGTTGGTGAACAATGCATATCTTTCTTTCCTCCCTCCTCCCTTCCATCCAATAATCCTGTCTCCCCCAATTTCCTGACCCATATCCCATAGGAGTCCAGATAGGACCAAATTCTGAATAAATGAAAACAGGAACTTTGCCTGACTCATTCACCACTGCATTTCCAGTGCCTAGAACAGTGCCTGGCACACAGTAGTGCTCAATAAATACTTGCTGAATGAATTGATGAATGAAATAAAAACAAGGCACAGGGCAGTACTACTATTTCCATTTCAGACTGTGGGAAGTTAAGGTATACACATTCTAAGTGGTGGGGCCATTATGTTACTGTTATGGATTAAACTGTGTCCCCCAAAAGTGTAAGCCAACTTGGCTAGGCCATGATCCCCAGTATTGCGTGACTGTCCACCATTCTGTTATCCGATGTGGTTTTCCGATGTGTTGTAAATCTTACCTCTATGACATTAATCAGGCAGGATTAGAGGCAATTATGTTAATGAGGCAGGACTCAATCTACAGGATTAGGTTGTGTCTTGAGTCAATCTCTTTTAGATATAAAAGAGAGATGGGAGCAGAGAGACAGAGGGGCTCATTACCACCAAGCAAGAAGAGCCAGGAGTGCACATCCTTTGGACCCAGCGTCCCTGTGCTGTGAGAAGCTCCTAGACCAGGGAAGATTGATGACAAGGATCTTCCCCCAGAGCCAACAGAGAGGGAAAGCCTTCCCCTGGAGCTGGCACCCTGAATTCTGACTTCTAGCCTCCTAGATTATGAGGAAATAAATTTCGGTTTGTTAAAGCCATCCACTTGTGGTATTTCTGTTATAGCAGCACTAGATAACTAAGACCGTTACTTTTTCCATTAAATCAAACTGTGGATAAGGCTGAAAACTGTGCAGATATATTGCACTTTAATGGGGGGATACTGAGGTAGAACTACATTCAATTTTTAAGGAATGAAAGACTATAATGGTAAAATGGTAAGCAAAAACAATGGGTTCTCTTGGGGGCCCTTTCAAATTACTGTATGAGGATGGCCGACTCGTCTAAAGCCAGGCCACCAGAATGTGGACAAGACGTGCACCAAAAAGCTCCAGGGGACTATAAATGCTGAGCATGGGGCCTGGGTGCCTCAGGATGTCTCTCTGCCTCAGTTACTCTGAGATAACTTGGCTACCTGTATCGTAAGTAACCTAAAACAGTTAAAACTCAATGATCCAGTACCTGCAAAAAAAGGAAGTGATTCAATGGCATCTGTCTCCATCTAGGTCTCAGCCTCCCCAGGACCCACTCACTTATACTCTTCACAACATGCAACATCACCCCTGGCACCCATCATGTCCCCTGTGTTCAGTGTTGGGACAGACTTACAATCAGCCCTGGCAGGAAGAAACACTGGGTTCTGTGACCATGGCCAACCTCACACAGTGGCACTTCGAGGTTCTCAAGGCCAGAACACCAGCCAAAACAAAGTGATGGCTTCTGCTGCCCCAGGCCTAATGAGCTAGATGAGTGACTGTCCCTCACCTTCCAAGTATATGGATGATGCCTACCATTCCAGCAGTCAGCATAAGAAATGTAATATGAATGCTAGAAACAATGTCCCTGGGAGGAGGTACAGAGGATCAGGCACTGGGAAAAACCTTGACTCCAGAGGGGCCTACTCCTTGACACTTATTTACCATCTGAGGCCCTGCACACACCCATTCAAGCTGTTCAATCTCTAATTGCCCGGCTCTAAGCAAGCACCTAGATTTGGCTGCCAAGGGGCAGCTGGTGAGGTTGGCAAGGGATGCAGGTGAATGGGGGCTGGGTCAAGCGAAGAATAAGTGCGAACAGTTCGGAAGGGGCCAGCAGAGGTGAAAGGACACAGAGGCTTGTTTTTCGAGAAGACTGGGTGAGGGTTAGCAGGAATTGGGGCAGTAAGAGTTGGGGACAGTGTAACAAAGACTTAAGGAATGGCATGTCCTCAGGATGGTAGGAGATGGAAAGCTGACTGGTGTTATAAAGTGGAGGAAGTATACGGTGGGCTAGGGAGTTAGAGACCAAGTCTGCGAGGACAAGAAGATACATATAAAACCTGGAATAGGACTATGATCAGAGTTATCAATAAGAAAGGGGTGAGCTCAAGAGGGCACCTACTTTGGTGGTGGGTTTTAAATGAGAGCAGACCTCAAGGAGCAGAGCAGAGGTGTGTGGGAGATTGGGATAAGAAAGCTGAACCAGAAAAGGGGGAGAAACCGGAACAGTGAACTGGGGGAGGTTTGCGTGGTGCATTAGGATCGCCAGAGGGGTTGAGGGGTGAGGATGAGACGTGTTAGGAGGAGGCAGAGGGATGTGGTCGAGACCGCGGTTGGAACTGGGCTAGAGGGAGGTCGGGGGTGAGGGTGCACTCACCCAAGAGGGATGGGGTAAGAGCGAGAGTCAGATCACGGGTGGGAGAAGATGGAGGGGACGGCCCTGAAGTGGCAATGCAGGCCGAAGGCTGAGGTCGGAGCGGGGCGGACTGGGCCAGGGGCGGGGCGCGGGACTTGGGCGGGGAAAGGTTGGGGTATCTGAAGTCGGACAGTCTCAAAGCAGCCAGGGTTTGGGATCACCGAGAGAGCTAGGGGCCCATCGTCCGCTTGCATCTCAGCCCCGCCGCCCCTCAGCTGCCCTCCTCGCCCCGTGACCCCTGACTCACCAAAGAGAGCCGAAAAGTAGCATGAGTCACTCCCCTCCGCAGCAGCCCCTCAGCCACTAACGGAAGCTGCGGCCTTCGGGCCACCGACAACACGGAGTGGCGCCAGCGACGACTTACGCCATCACGTTGGCTGGGCGCTCTGACCCCGCCTCCGGCCCGCGGACCCAATCGTGGAGCACGGTAGGGTCGTGGGGCGGGACCAGCCGCTTTACGCTGCAGACTGTTCTCAGCCCAGGAGCAGAAGCTGGGTCTGGAGGCTCGGGACCCGTGAACTGCAGCTTGGCGCCCGCATCCTACAGGGTCTGCGTCAGATCTTGGCTTCTGGATTCCTGACCTCGCTTGGCGTCTGCACCATCTGCGTCACCTTGGAGCCATCACTTCTACTCCCCCAGCCGCAGGCTGCCGACTTGTAAAAAAGGACCAATAATGCTTCCCTTGCTTTTGCCCCCTCGAGGGCACCAGCGCAGCCCGGCGTGCGGAACGGGCTAAGTTGGAATCTTTCCCCGGAGGCTCGCAGGGAAAACATACATGTTATGGCTACACCTTATGCCAGGGGAGCGTCCTGAGGTCCCCTGGGCGCTCTTCTGTAGTCCGCGCATCCACCCCGCGCGGCACAAAGCTCAAGGGTCCGCTCATTCTCATCTAGCCATGTAGTTAGTTGTTCTCTTTCCATCGTAGAATGTGACATTTCTCTTTCAAATGGACTCAGAACAAAAGTGTTGGCAGGGCCGCGTGCTTTTGGGCACCTTACCTGGGCGTGTCTTGGTCAAACGGGGGCCTGAGGGCCTGAATATAGGCGGGAAACGGGGTGTGGGGATGCCGCTATGAAAGTCTTAAGAACATACAGAGCGTGCTTGGGGAACATTCTAATTCTTGTGGGCAAGCTCCACTGACTTTGGCTGGGGACCTAAGCTCCGTCAGACTCTCCTGGAAGGAAAGTGACCCTGACACCTCTGGAGAGGTCCAGGTCCAAGCTCCTGCTTCCATTCTAATGCCGCAGTTGGGGGTCTGGCCCCCTACTGCGTGGAGCGAACTGCCCCTTCCGTAATTGCCTTTCCAGGAGTGAGAACCGCCTCTCCTCTGTTTTAGGCTGGATGGGTCTGGGTGCATTCCGGAGAATTAATGGTTGATGTTTGAGCAAGATTAGAGGTAAGGACAAGGAGACAAAGTATTCCCTTGGTGTTAAACTAATTTTAAGCAAGGTGGCAAGTAAGATTTAGTTGGGAAATCCAGTTACTTTTGGCAAATGGATAGTGTTTTTGGCGATAATTGGTCCCGTGAGAGCGTCGGTGACTTGGCACAAGCATGCTCTCCCCTCAAATCGAGCACACAAAGTCCTCGATTATTCCCCTCCCCGCCCCGCCCCCGCAGGGCTGTGAGGAACCCCGCGGAGTAACATCTAGTGTACCCTTTTCAGGAATCCGCAGTCTCCAGTCTTGCCTCCCCGCCCTCTCTGGGCAGATTCTGCTACCTTGTAGTGTTCTCATCTGGCTCTACCCTCCTTTGGGACCACAAACCCCTTCGTGCCGCAGAATAAAGCCGTGGATTCCGGGGGTGGGAGGAGGGAAAATGCACAAACATTGCGCGCGTTTCCACACCCTTACAAAATGCATAAATGGACCGTGGCCCAACCAGTAGACTCCAGATGGGGGGAAAAAGAACCAACGCACATTAGTGTGACATAGGGGCAATTTCACTGCAGCCAACAAGAAGTGTTTCCTAAGCAATAATAACGGTGGGACCAGAGAGGGAAATCTGAATGGTATCCTGGAGTAGCAGACTTTGAGCTGAGACTTCCAAGTGAGTAGGGGAAAGGACAATGCAGGCGAAGGGACTGTTACTCACCACCACCCGTCTGTCGGTTTGTCCTACTGTGGTGGCTTGTGGGTAACTATGATGCTGGGAGCTATTCCACTGGTATTTCAAATATCTGCATGATCACCCATGGTAGATAGGTTTCAGCGGAGCTGCCAGACTAAGACAGTAGGAAGAAAGGCCTGGTGACCTACTTCCAAAAATCAGCCAATGAAAATTTTACGGATCACAACAGCATATTGCCCTATACAGTGCCGGAAGATGAGCCCCCTAGGTTGGAAGGCACTACACAGTGACCACAACAATGGACTCAAACATGACAACTATCACGAAGATGGCACAGGACAGGGCAATGTTTTGTTACGTTGTACACAGGGTCACCATGAATTACAGCTGAATCCATGGTGACTAACAACAACAGAGCTATTCAAAATGGAATTAGGAGAACCAAAGTCATCAGAATCCCCTGGCACAGGTCCTAAATACAAATTCCTGAGTCCCACCCCATCCCTAGGGAGTCGCTTTACAATGGGATTCAGGAATTACCCCTCCAGTCCCCTACCATCACCATGGATAGATCTGAAGCATAATTAAATATGAGAATCTTTGCCCTAAATAACCCCTTCTGGCAGTTTCTCTATTTTCAATCTTCAAATCAGACCTCTAGGCCTAACCTAGGAGACCGGTGGGGAAGGGAATAAAAACTTACAGAAGATGGACACTCCTACTGTTTACCCGGTTGGCACTGTGACTGAGACTTATATTCCTTTTCAAACACCCATTTTTATCCTCATTGTACAGGCAAAGAGAGGTTAAGTAACTTGGTAGAAGCTGGATTCTCACCCAGGTGTTTCGAGTTGGACCAGCAGCATAGTTCAGTAGCTGAGCAGGGGCCTTCGGACCCTGGGCTACTCGAGGTGGAATCCCAGCTGTACCCCATACTGTGTGCTGGGCTTTCCTTAAAACAGTGCAGGGCTCAGGGCCACCCAGCAAGTACGGGGCCATCTAAGACAACTGCCACAGTGTCACCATTTTTCATAGGCCCCCTGAGACAGCACTGAAGACAGAAATTTCTAAACTGAAATTTATTGATGCTCAGAAAAGAGAAGTAAGTCACAACCCTCCATGGTCCCCTGCCCCCAAGCATAGGGCTCAGGGTGTGTGACCTCAGGCAAGTTCCAGAAACTCTCTGAGCCTCAGTTCCTCAGTAGCGTTGCTGTTAGGTGTTGTCGAATCGGTTCCAACTCATAGCGACCCTATGTGCAACAGAATGGAACACTGCCCAGTCCTGTGCCACCTTCACAATCATTGCTGTGTTTGAGCCCATTGTTGCAGCCACTGTGTCAATCCATCTCATTGAGGGTCTTCCTCTTTTTCGCTGATCCGCTACTTCACCGAGTATGATGTCCTTCTCTATGGATTGGTCCCTCCGGATAACATGTCCAAAGTACGTGAGACAAAGTCTCGGCCATCCTTGCTTCCAAGGAGCACTCTGGCTGTACTTCTTCCAAGACAGACTTGTTCCTTATTCTAGCAGTCCATGGTGTATTCAATATTCTTCACCAAGACCATAATTCAAAGCCGTCAATTCTTCTTCGGTCTTCCTTATTCATTATTCAGCTTTTGAATGCATCTGAGGTGATTGAAAATATCATGGCTTGGGTCAGGTGCACCTTAGTACTCAAAGTGACATCTTTGCTTTAAACACTTTAAAGAGGTCTTTTGCAGCAGATTTGCCCAATGCAAACGTTGTTTGATCTCCTAACTGCTATTTCCATGGGCGTTGATTGTGGATCCAAGCAAAACGAAATGCCTGACAATTTCAATCCTTTCTCCTTTTATCATGACGTTGCTCATTGGTCCCGTTGTGAAGATTTTTGTTCTCTTTATGTTGGGGTGTAATCCACACTGAGGGCTGCAGTATTTCATCTTCATCAGAAGGTGCTTTGAGTCCTTTTCACTTTAGCGAGCAAGTTTGTGTCATCTGCGTATCACAGATTGTCAGTGCATCTTCCTCCAGTCCTGATGCCTCATTGTTCATATAGTTTAGTTTTTTGGATTATTTGCTCAGCATACAGATTGAATAGATATGGTGAAAGCATACAACCCTGACACACACTTTTCCTGATTTTAAACCATGCAGTATCTCCTTGTTCTGTTTGAACAGCTGCCTCTTGGTTCTATGTACAGGTTCCACATGAGCACAATGAAGTGTTCTGGAATTCCCATTCTTCCCAATGTTATCCAAAATTTCTTATGGGCCACACAGTCAGATGCTTTGCATAGTCAATAAAACACAGGTAAACATCTTTCTGGTATCCTCTGCTTTCAGCCAAGCTACATCTGACATCAACAATGATCTCCCTCATTTCACGTCCTCTTCTGAATCCAGCTTGAATTTCTCACAGTTCCCTGTCGATGTACTGCTACAATCATTTTTGAATAATCCTCAGCAAAATTTTACTTGCATGTGATATTAATGATATCATTGGATAATTTCTATGTTCTGTTTGGTCACCTTTCTTTGGAATGGGCACAAGTATGGATCTCTTCCAGTCGGTTGGCCAGGTAGCTCTGTTCCAAATTTCTTGGCATAGTGAGCACCTCCAGTGCTGTCATTTGGTGAAACATCTCAATTGGTATCCCGTCAATTCCTGGAGTCTTCCTGTTTTTTGCCAATGCCTTCAGTGCAGCTTGGACTTCTTTCTTCAATACCATTGGTTCTTGATCATAGTCTACTTCCTGAAATGGCTGAACATCAACCAGTTATTTTTGGTACAGTCACTCTGTGTATTCCTTCCATCTTCTTTTGATGCGATGTTCAATATTTTGCCCATAGAATCCTTCAAAATTACAACTCAAAGAATGAATTTTTACTTCAGTTCTTTCAGCTTGCCAAACGCCAAGTGTGTTCTTCCCTTTTGGTTTTCTAACTCCAGATCTTTGCATATTTCATTATAATACTTTACTTTGTCTTCTCGAGCCCTTTGAAATCTTCTCTTCAACTTTTACATCGTCATTTCTTCCATTCGCTTTAGCTACTGTACGTTCAAGAGCAAGTTTCAGAGTCTCTTCTGACATCCATTTAGGTCTTTTCTTTCTTTCCTGTCTTTTAACGACCTTTTGCTTTCTTCTTGTATGGTGTCCTTGATGTCATTCCACAACTCATCTGGTCTTCGGTTATTAGTGTTCAATGCATCAAATCTATACTTGAGACGGTCTCCAAATTCAGGTGGGATCTACTCAAGATGATATTTTGGTTCTCATGGACTTGCTCTAATTTTCTTCAGCTTCAACTTGATCTTGCATATGAGCAATTGATGGTCTGTTTCACAGTTGGCCCCTGGCCTTGTTCTGACTGATGATATTGAGCTTTTCCATCATCTCTTTCCAACACATCTGTCAGTTTGTCATAATGTGGTGGCTTGCATGTTGCTGTGATGCTGGTAGGTATGCCACCAGTATTTCAAATACCAGCAGGGTCCTCCATGGTGGACAGGTTTCAATGGAGCTTCCAGACTAAGAAACATAGACTAGGAAGAAGGACCTGGTGGTCTAATCTTCTGAATAGCAGCAGAACACTGTCTGATATAGTGCTGGAAGATGAGCCCCTCAGGTTGGAAGGCACTCAAAATGTGAATGAGGAAGAGCTGCCTCCTCAAAGTAGAGTCGACCTTAATGATGTGGATGGAGTAGTTTCAGGATCTTCATTTGCTGACGTGGTGTGACTCAGAATGAGAAGCAACAGCCGCATACACCCATTAATAATCGGAACGTGGAATGACCGAAGTACAAATCCAGGAAAATTAGAAGTTGTCAAAAATTAAATGGAATGCATAAACAGTGATATCCTAGGCATTAGTGAGCTGAAATGGACTGGTACTGGCCATTCTAAATCAGACAATCATTGGTTTACTATGCTAGGAATGACTAATTGAAGAGGAATAGCATTGCACTCATCATCAAAAAGAACATTTCAAGATCTATCCTGAAGTACAAAACTGTCAGTGATAGGATAATATCCATACACCTCCATGGAAGACCAGTTAATACAACTCTTATTCAAATTTACGAACCAACCACTAAGGCCAAAGCTGCGGAAATTCATAATTTTCACCAACTTCTGCAGTCTGAAATTGATCAAACATGCAATCAAGATGCATGGATAATTACTGGTGATTGGAATGTGAAAGTTGGAAACAAAGAAGAAGGATTGCTTGTTGGAACATATGGCCTTGGTGATAGAAACAATACGAGAGATCGCATGATAGTAATTTGCAAGACCAACTACTTATTCATCGCAAATACCTTTTTTCAACAATATAAATGGTGACTATACATGTGGACCTCACCGGATGGAAAACACAGTAATTAAATTGACTACATCTGTGGAAAGAGACGATGGAAAAGCTCAATAGTGTAGTCCTTCCGTATATATATTATTTCATTTAATGGGCACTAATGGTACAATTACTATACTGAGGAGGTCCACAGTTGTTTTTGTTTTTTTTTTTGTAACATTAGAAAGGGATTCTTAGCTGAGTTTGTGCTCCAGAAGAAGAGTAAACCAAGAAAGAAGAAAAGGGAACCAGGAAATGAAGGTCCCAACCCAGGAAACAGTGAGAGGAAGTTGGGGGTGACAGCCGTGTGACAGGTCTAGGCAGTGACTAGAGCACACCAGAGGACAGATTGCTGGAATAGAGGGCTCTGGGGTGTTGTAGAGGAAAAACGTCATAAAGTTTAGTAAAGCAAAAGAAAGTTTTATTCGGCATATATTCAAAAGGGCAGAAGTGGTGAAACAGACAAGCATGCTGCCACAGCCATGTCTGCCCAAGTCCCAGAGTCATCAGTATATATTAACATTACAAATGGGTAAAACCATTGAAAGTTTAGCCTTTTCAGATTGCTAGAAACTGTGATCCTACATTTTGAATTGTCTTTCTTAACAGCCATTGGTACAAGTTTCAGTAATGAGAGTCAGGAGGGTCTTCATTGGTCCAACAAATTTCTATTCACTAAATGCTGAAAGAAAAAGAGTGGAAAGTCTTTTGTGTTCTGTTTGATCGGCTTTATGTGAAAGTTTCCCTAAAAGATATTTTCCGAGATTATTTTAGCTATTGTCTTTACACCTCAGGGCCCAGTTGATGTGTCCTTGTGAGTCCTTGTGAGCCCAGCTCCACCTGGGTCACATTCTTTATGCTCAAGGACAGGGAATAATAACTCCAATATTATTTCCTAAATTAGGGGAAAATACAGACTAACTGCTATGGCAGAGCATTCCAGGAGAACTAAGGATATGATAATGTGAAGTCATAATGTCTACTAATGTATTTTGTTTTAGGCAAATTGCAAAGTAATCTGGTTACGACTACCCTGACACAGTAACCCTATATGGGGACTCCTAATTCCCAATTCGTTTATTAAAATGTATTTTCAAATACATAGTACAAATGCATAGTATAAAATTCAAAAGGTACAAAAGGGTATACGGTGCTGCAGTCTTCCCATTTCCCTCCCTGAAGGCAACGACCATTACCAGTTTCTTGAGTGTCCTTCCAGAGTTATTCCACACCAGTGTTGTCCAATAGAACTTTCTGTAAAGATGGAAATAGTTGATACGTGCATTGTCCCATATGGTAGCCAGTAGCTGCATACAGCTAATGAGTACTTGAAATGTGACTAGTATGACTTAGGAGCCGACTGTTCAGTTTGGTTTGTATTAAATAGCCACAGTTTTAAACGTATAACACACAACACATAGTAGCATACTGTAAAAATGGCGTGTAGCATTAGACCTAGTCTAACTTCATGAGGGGGAGAGAGAATCACCTTCAGCATCAGCCCAAGGCTGATTCCTATGAGGTGGAGGTCAAATATACCTCCACCCTCCAACCTTTTTACCAAGTCTGTCCTTCCCACAGCATTCTCTACTCTGCTGGGATCAATTCATTGCAATGGTCATGCCGAACTCACAGAACATACTCATGGGGTTTATTAGGGAAGTAACAGATTACAATTCAGGATCAGGAACAACTCAAGATACAGTTCTTTGGTCAGCACAGCTTCTCGGCCATCCGTGCAGAAAGGCTTCTTTCTCACCTCTCAGCCCCTTGGCCCCTCAGTCTGGCCTCTGCCCTGTTTGGGGAAGCGTTACAAAGCCCTTTAGCTCCACCAGTAAGTGCCCGTATGCACCCTACTCAGCCAGGAAGCCTCCTGCCAAAGGCGCTGAGCTCTCTAGCTCTGTGGGTCAGCATGCCCATTGTAGCCACCTTGCTCAGTGGGCTGGGAAGCCCACCGCACTGTGCAGTGCCAGTCTCCTGGTTCTGCTGCTGCCAATTCTCCATCTCGCACCTTCTCCAATGTTACAGCTCTATCTGTCTCCTAAGTTTAAGAGGCTCTCAGTGCAGGCAACCTGGGTTGAAAGGACATGCTCCATTCCTGGCTCTTCTTCTTGGTGGTAGTGAGGTTCCCCCTGTCCCGCCCCGCTTCTGTGATTGGCTCGTTTTAAACCTAGCAGGATGGCAAAACTGACCAATCCCCTACAAGATTTCCACATACCTTATTTGCATAGTCCCACCCCAAGGGTTCCATGCACCATATCTGCATTATTAGCAGGCTGTCCAATCCCCTTGGTGGGCCACAAGCACCTTATTTGCCTAGTACCACCCAATCATTTTGTGGGAGTCACAAGACCGTGCATGGCTAGAAGGGCCGTATTAAGGAATTCACTGCACCACATGTACTATATGCATTGTACTACATCTTGCTTTGTTCACTTGTTGTGTGCCATCGAGTTGATTCCGATTCACAGCAACCCTATAGGACAGGGTAGAGCTACCCCATGGGGTTTCCAAGGCTGTGATCTTTATGGAAGCAGACTGCCACATCTTTCTCCTGTGGAGCCACTGGTGGGTTTGAGCTGCCAACATCTCGGTTAGCTGCTGAGCACCTAACCATTGGGCCACCAGGGCTCCTTTTTTTTCACTTAGTAGCCCCTACATATCTTGGAGATAGATTGTTCCAGTTTGCCTCATTTGAAAAAAACAGAAAAAAATTGCTGCATAATATCCTTCTCTTGGAATCCACTAAGGCAATCTCATATTAACCCAGCCTGGAGAACCCTGGACCATCACTTTTCATAACAAGCTCTAAAATCTTCCACATACATCAAAACCAAGACATCTTGCACCAACCCTAGTTTCCACATCCCTCTAGTTTGATCAGCCTGAGCCTGAGACAGCTTGACATTGAATAGGCCCTCTTGGGAATGGGGAAACGATTTACCCTGAGCCACTACCCTAAAATGCACTTTCCACCCACGGTGCCCGATATTCCATGGTGACTATGCCATTCTTTAGGGTTAATCTTGGCTCTCTTGGTTCTCCTTTAAAGTGCAAAGTCTCCTGAGAAAGGCAGCAATTAAGGTCAAGCATCTGGAGCCGATTTGGCTTTTGCTCTTATGACTGGGGTCGAGGGACTTTGGGGAACAGTGGAGGCTCTGATGGTGAATCTCACTGTTCCTAAGTTGTCCTTAAATCCATGTGGATCCCTGGCTACTTTGTGCGTTTAGACAGCCTTCCTTTTAGGGTATTTCAGGTTATAAGAATATTTCTAGTTTTAAATGGCCTCTAGAGAAAGAAACTTCACTAACCTGCTGTCTTAGTTATCTGTTGCTGCTGTAAGAGAAATACCACGAGTGGATAGCTTTTACAGAAATTTATTTTCTCACAGTTTCGGGGGCTAAAAGTCCTAATTCAGAGCGCTGACTCGAGGGGAAGCCTTTCCCTCTCTGTCAGCTCTGGAAGAAGGTCCTTTTCTCTTCAGCTTCTGCTTCCTTGGAGGTCTCCGTGTGTCTTAGCATCTATCTTACCCCATCTCTTCTCTCTCTTTGCTCACTTGATTAATCTCTTTTTATCTGAAAAGAGATTGACTGAAGATACACCCTACACTAATCCTGCCTAATTAACATAACAAAGAAAACCAAGTGGGGTTATAACCACAAGCATAGAGGTTAGGATTTACAACACATTTTGGGGGGACATAATTCAATCCATATCACCTGCTTTTGTGTTTAACCCCATATACGCCTTTTCTTCTGGTGGTCCCTGTGGGAAACAGTGGGCACAGGATTTGGTGTCAGATCTGGATACAGATTGAAGCTCCAAATGACCCAGTCCCTTTGCAGTTTATGGGGCGAATACATAGTATACACTGACCTTTAAGACCCCGGTCTGTATTTCGTTTAAGGAATCACATGGGGAGAATAAAGGAATGACCTTTAATAATATTCCTTGAGTCATCACTAAGGTCAGGGCCTGTACTAGGCATTGAGGGGAGGAGGGAGCTGTGGAGAGAAAGGAGATGGGATTCTTGCCTTGTCAGGGTTCCTGACCTAATAGAGAACAGTGGTTAAGTCTTTTTATTGATAGGCATCACCTGTCGCTATGCTCCATTTATAGGAAACTCCTAGAAGAGCAGAACCAGGGTGTATAACCACCAAACAAGGACTCGTTCATATATTGGGGAATATAGAATTATTGGCCCCAATTCTTCACCCTTCCCTGCATCCACACTCTTTTGTCTCTTTGTGGGCAGAGTGTACTTTCTTGTCCCCTGGCTTTGGCCTTGGCCATGTGACTTGCTTTGGCCCATGGAATGGGGCAGAAATGCAAGTGTGCCAGTTCTGAGTCTAGGCTTTAAGAGGCCGTTCAAGCTTCTGCTTGCCTTCTTATGCCTCTGCCTTCACCATGAGAAGAGCTTCTCCTGGGTCACTGTTGACTCTTCAGTCTGGACCCCAGAACGAACACACATGGGACAGAGCCACCCCAGCTAATCTGCAGCCTTACAGTAAGAAGTAGAGCTGAACTAGCACAGAGTTAAAGCACAGCCACCCCAGCCAACCTGCAGATCTGTGAGAGCTGTTATTTCAACTCACTAAGTTTTGGAATGGTTTATTACACAGCATTATTGTGGCCATACCTACCCTATACATATACTTACTCCTTTACTAGGCTACAGGGTCAGCTGCTGCAATAGAGAACCAAAGAATAGTGGGTTAAATAAGAGGGAAGTTTCTCAATCTTTCATGGAACAATCTGGCTAGGAGTCAGGGCTAGTTTAGTGGCCCCCTTGTCAGGGGCCCAGGCTCCTTCTATCTTATTGCTCCACCATCCTTGGGGCATGGCCCTCATCCACATGAAGCCTTCATATGGATCACAGTTTAAGTCTTAATTTCCTTTAGCCCTATAAGTGAAGACACTTCACAGTATGACACCAAACTACTTTCTAACAGAGATACTGTAAACTTGAACCACTTCCCACTTCTGTTTCAGGCCTCAGGATTTTTCTCTCTTCTTGAATATGTGCTTCTCTCTGCTCCACTGGTCCTCCACCCCGACTCTCCAGGCCTCAACAACAGCATCTCACTCACACCAGGTCCTCGGGAGCCAGAGCTGGTTGAGTCTGGGGCTTTCCAGGAGCAAGAGGCCCCGATCTCCGTGGAGGTGAGCAGTAGTCCGGGCTTACCTATGTTGGGAGTCCAAGGTAAGACTCAGTCGTGCCTCCCATTCTCACAGACCTAACCAGACACCTGTCCTCTCACCTCCCACTGCTCTGCCCTTCCTCCCCACAGTCATCTCCCTGCTGCCTCCAGCCCAGAAGAAACCAGAGAACCTCTGCTTCCTTCAACTCCCTGCCCTTCTTGTCAGACCTGAGTGTTTCCTAGAATGGGCCTCTCTGTCCTGAGATTGATTCAGGTGGGGCAGGTGTGTAGGTTTGGAGGGGAACTGTCCAGGAATCAGCCTTTTAGATAAGCATCCCAGTGATATTTGAGGATAGAGGCTGGCAGAATATACTCTGAGAAATTGTATTTTCCTGTGGACACTTGAAACCGTAACTCATCCATTTTGGATGCGTGGCCTAGGGCACTTGGGCTGGTTACTTACATTCTTTGAGCCCTGTTTCTTTATCTGTCAAATGAGGATAACAAAATATCCTTCCACAGATGGTTGAACTAAATGAGGTAAGACTGTAAAATGTGTAACCCACAGCTTGGCACCAAGTAAGCAAGTGTAAATGGTAGCTGCTGCTGCTTCCTATTATCATCATATTATTTAGTCTTGTGCTTTAAACACAGTAAATATTTGTTGGCTCTCAGAGGTCACCACACAGAGACAAACACTTGGTTTTCATCCTCAGTAAAGAACACTGAGAGGTAACTCAGGTCAGTATTAAGAGAACAGGTGTCTCTTGCTCAGCATGGGCAAACTGACGGACCAGATTAGGTACAGATGAGATGTTCACATCACTTGGAACCCTAACCAGCAAAATATGCTGGGAGGCCATTGCCCAACTGCATTGCTCTTCTGGGGGACTGTGTGCTGTGGTTCCTTGGTTGGCATCATTCTTCATCTCAGATTACTGAGCTGCCAGCATTTATTTGTGGTCACTGAGGTCGATTAGCAAATCTTGCTCATTCAGAATTTCTTTACTCACTAATGCGTTTAGCTCTCACTGACTTATGAATGTGAATGAATGACTGTTTCTTTGCTTTTAGGAAAATATTTAAATAGGGGTAGGCATCCCCTCTTTGTGGTCTTAAAATGTCTGATTCTTGCATGGATGGACAGAATGAGTGCAGGAACCCTTGCATCTTCTGCAATTTTCACTTGTATTATCACTTGGAATCATGCAGCCTGGAGGGTGAGGAAAGAAGCAGGTAGATCTGGTGCTGGGCTGAGCGGGAGGGAGCCGAGAGCATACATTTGATCCCTGGTGGGGTTCTCTAGAGGCTAGGGCAGTACACCTGAGCAGAGAAGTGGCCCCACCTATACATTTCTAAATCAGCACCCTCCCAGGCCTGAAAAGGGCAATCATTGGCAATTACTTTCTCACACACTCCTCCTTTACACTGACCCTCCAGTCCCTTCCTGAGAGCTACCTAAGTGTCTTAGTTACCTAGTGCTGCTATAACTAAAATACCACAGGTGGATGGCTTTAACCAAGAGAGATTTATTCTCTCATAGTCTAGGAGGCTACAAGTCTGAATTCAGGGTGCCAGCTCTAGGGGAAGGCTTTCTCTCTCTGTCGGCTCTGGGGGAAGGTCCTTGTCATCAATCTTCCCCAGTCAAAGAGCTTCTCAGAATAAGCGCCCTGAGTCCAAAGGACACGCTATGCTCCTGGTGCTTCTTTCTTGGTGGTATGAGGTTTCCCTGCCTCTCTGCTTATTTCTCTCTTTTATATCTCAAAAGAGACTGATTTAAGACACAACCTAATCTTGTAGGTTGAGTCCTGCCTCACTAACACAACTGCCTCTAATCTTGCCTCATTAACATCACAGAGGTAGGATTTACAACATATAGGAAAATCACATCAGATGACAAAACAGTGAACAATCATGCAATACTGGGAATCATGGCCTAGCCAAGTTGACAAATATTTTTGGAGGACAAAATTCAATCCATTACATTCTACTCTTCGGCCCTCCAAAATTCATGTCCTTCCCACATGTAAAACACATTCACTTGATCATATCATATGAAAAGTCTTAAATCAACTCCAAGTCTAAAATCCAAATATTCCTCTTCATCTCTGAAATCTAGAATATAAATAATCTGCTTCCAAGGTACAGTGGTAGAACAGGCACAAGCTAGACATTTCCATTACGAATGGGAGAAATTGGAGGGAAAGAAGGGATTACAAGCACGAAGCAAGTCAGCAGAACACATTACATTAGCTCTCATGGCTTAAAAATAACCCTCTGTTCTCAGAGGCCATTTAGACAATGGCCCTGCCCTCCAGACTCTAGGTTTCGGCCACACTCTGGATTCTGGGTGGTGGCCCCGAGGCCTGGGCTTAAGCTCTGCCTTCTAGGCCCACTGGAATGGCAACTCTGCTCCCTCAAATTTGGGTGGCCCCATTCTCCTAGTCCATCTGAGTGGTGACTCTACCCTTTGAGACCCCAAAGGTCAAAGCCCTATGGTTTGAGACTGAGGCAGCTCTGCTTCCTGTGCTCCTTGTCTCTTCAGCTTCTGCTTCCTTATTCCTTGGCCTCTCCACCCTGAGGCCTCACACCCGCATCTGCCCTGCTGGGGCAAGTGTTCCAAAGCTCTGAAGCTCCACTGATAAGTACCTGATAAGGCACCCCATTACACTAGTAAACTTCAGCCAAAGGCACTCAGCTCTCTTGCTCCATAGGTCAGCAAGCCTGGCTTCACCAGTAAGTGCTCAGAAGCACCCCACTTTGCCAGGAAGCGTCCTGCGCAAAGGCACTCAGCTCTCTTGCTCTGTGGGTCGGCTCTAGCGCTGTGTTGCGCCAGTCTCCTGGTTCTGCTGCTGCCGTTTCTCTGCTGCTGCTTCTCGCCGTCTGCACTGTCTCCAGTGTAACAGCTCTCCTCACTTCCTTCTGAGTCCTCAGCAGAATTGTCTTTAATGTCCATAATTTCACCAACAGTCTCTTCAAGGCAATCTAGGCTTTTATTATTAGGCATTTTAAAACTCGTCTAGCCTCTATCCACTCACTTTCAAAACTGCTTCCGCATTTTAGGTATCTGTTAGAGCAGCACCCCAGTCCCAGTACCAAATTCTGTCTTAGTTATCTAATGTTACTATAACAGAAATACCACAAGTGGATGGCTTTAACAAAGAGAAATTTATTCTCTCATAGTCTATGAAGCTAAAAGTCTGAATTCAGGGCGCCAGCTCCAGGGGAAGGCTTTCTCTCTCTGTTGGCTCAAGGGGAAGGTCCTTGCCATCAATCTTCCCCCAGTCAAGGAGCTTCTCAGAGCAGGGGCCTCAGGTCTAAAGGACGCGCTACGCTCCTGGTGCTTCTTTCTTGGTTGTATGAGATCCCTCTGTCTGTGTGCTTGGGTCTGTCTTTTATATCTCAAAAGAGATTGACTTAAGACACAACCTAATCTTGTAGGTTGAGTGCTGCCTCATTAACATAACTGCCTGTATTCCTCCCTCATTAACATCACAGAGGTAGGTATCTTAGGCTGAGTTCTCTAGAGAAGCAAAAACAGTAAAGTGTATAGATATATATATAGAGAGAGAGATTATATCAAGGATACAGCTCAAGTGATTGTAGAGGCTAGAATGTCCCAAGTGGATCAGGGTAAAGGCCTCTCCCAAGTCACACAGCTGCAGAAGCTGGCAAGCCCAAGATCGGAAGGTCGGAGAGCCGGGCTCCCACTCACAGGCTGTGCAGATCGACAAATCCCAGGTTCAGCAGATAAGCTGACAGCTCAAGTCCCAAGAGCGGGAGATGAGACGACAGGAAGCAGCCAGAGGATCCAGAGAGAGTTAAAAGCCAGAACGTCTGCTTATATACAGATTCGGGCCACACCCCCAAGGAGACTCCCTTTCATCTGATTGGCTTCTTACAGCATATTCAATCATGGGAGTGATTACATTAAAACACGGAGAATCATGGCCCAGTCAAGCTGACACACTATCTTAACCATCACAGTAGGATTTACAACATATAGGAAACTCACATCAGATGACAAAACAGTGAACAATCATACAATACTGGGAATCATGGCCTAGGCAAGTTGACACACATCTTTGGGGGACACAATTCAATCCATAACACCAAGGGTTGGGATGGTTTAAAAAGAAAAATATGAATTTTCCACCAGCTTGTAAGAGCAGAGAACCCCTTACCAAAATAGGACACACATTTTTGCATGAGTTTGAGGTATTGAGAAAAAAGAAGGACTTGGCTGCACAGTACAGATCCAAATATTCTAGCAATTTCAAAGAACTTATAAGAGGATCCAGAAGGTGGATGATCCCCTATGGGCTTGGGGTCAATTGTGTCAGAGAACTCAGGTTTAAATGAGGCACAGAGGAGAGACAGTCAGAAAAAACTGGTACTTTATTTAATAATCTACGCCCCTTGTGGCTGATTTGTTTTCCATTTCCCTGGCATGGGTTATACTGGGGAAAAGGGGTAGTAAAGTCCCATTCGTCCTTTGTTGCCCACCTGGCCGCTTATGGAATGGCTAACAGCAGGGATTTTAGTTTCAGCCCTGCTTTTCTTGCCTATAACCCTTGATCAACACCCTGTTACTTTTATGTAAATATTTAACTATTTACATTTCAATTCCTTACCACATGGCTAGAACTGGTTATAGACTTTATATATTTTAATATGAGAAAACTAGGTATTTTACAAGCAATACTGAAAAGCCAATATCAGAAAATAAAATTTGCGGGTGGCCTGAGGCAGGATGGGGTTCACCCTGGTGTCTTGTCACCAAGCGTTTCACTTTCCTCACCGATCTCTATAACAGTCTCTGCAGTCGCGGACTTCTCTGTTGTGGCCTCACTGGCCTCCCTGGGATAAGAAGAACAATGCCAATGGCTCTTATTCTTGAAAAGAGTAATTAAACTTTGCGTTACCTCCTCATTTTATTATTTTTGTCTTTTTAAAAAAATTTTATTTATTTTGTTGTTGAGAATATACACAGCAAAACATATACCAATTCAACACTTTCTACATGTACAATTCAGTGACATTGACTATATTCTTCGAGTTGTGCAACCATTCTCACCCTCCTTTCCTGAGTTGTTCATCCCCCACTAACATAAACTCGTTGCCCTCTAAGCCGTAGGGGGCTGTTGCTGTTGCTGTTGTCAATTTCATCCCATATGGGTAGATATGAAAAAAGCACAATGCTCAAGGCAGACATTCTTTACTAGTTAAGCTAAACTATTGTTTGGTTTTAAAAAGAGCTTAGGGGGTATATTTGGTTTAAGGTTTAAAGATTATCTCAGGGTAATACTTTTAGGGGTTCATCCAGCCTCCATGGCTCCAGAAAGTCTGGACTCCATGAGAATTTGAAATTCTGTTCTGCATTTTCCCCCTTTGGATACCTACTCATTTTAGATAAGAAATTTAAATTGTCCCCTATCATTTACCTGGCGTCCTTGTTGAAAATCTCATCCTCATCAGAAGAATCCTTGTCATGTAGCTTCTGTGCCATGTTTCTCTTGCGGGTGGCATTGAGAGGTCTACACATATCCCTGAGCCAAAGTGGCCGCCTTCTCCAGAAAAAGCCCTCCTAGAAAAGAGAAAGGGAGCTATTAACTCTGCGTCTCTCCTGCTTTCTCCTGCCACAGCACTGGATTTTCCCCAAATGTACCTGACTTTCACTTTCTGATGTGCATCTCCTATGAAGCAGATTTCGGAAAAAGCCCCTTGGGGAGAAACACACACACAAGACCATTAGTGATTCATGTCATTTTACATGTCCCTCATAATGCGTATCTCTGGTCTCAAAAGGACTCAAAAGTTTACCTCCACCCGTAATCACAACTAGCAAAATCACCACAGACTTGGGGCTTGAGAACAACTTCATGCATATCGGACTTCCAGGAGCTCTCGGTATCTGTCCACAGGGCCCCACGATGTCTCTGGGGAGACCTCTGAACATGGTTTGGCATGTAGGCTAGGCAGAATTTTCAGCCCCACTTACCTCCTTGGCCAAGAACCCTCCTGCAGTGAACAAACTGCACAACCATACTGGGCAGCCCTATCCAGAAACATTTACACCAGTCCCCTTCAGATCTGGTCTCATGCTTCATTCTCTGGGGAGTGAGGGTGAGTGGAGGAGAAGGTGCTTCTATTTTTCTAGCTGCTTTATTCTGTAAATCGAATCACACCAAGTAAATGCCTGAGTCTAACTAGCAAAGTTATCGAGCTCACTGATTTTCATACTGTAGGTGGTCACTAATTAATGAGTGGGTTGTGAAGTCAATTTAAAGGTCATGACTAACATTAAAAGAAAAATCTGAACAGAACAGAAAATATCAAAGTGCATACTGTGTAATAAGTTTAAAAAAAATAGTTGCCATCAGGTCGATGCCAACTCATGATGACCCCATGTGTGTCAGAGTAAAATTGTGCTCCACAGGGCTTTCAATGGCTGGTTTTTCAGCAGTAGATAGCCAGGTCTTTCTTCTGAAGTGCCTCCAAGTGGACTCAAATCTCCAACCTTTCAGTTAGCAGCTGAGTGCGCCACCCAGGGACTCCAAGTTTGCTTTAGAAACTACTTATTTCTATATGAGCAGCCATGTCTATATTAAGTTTGCATGTAGTGAGTCATGATATAAAATGTAGATTATGGTCCAAGCACGGTGTAATCAATGGAGAAACACCCACATGGGAAGGAGTCATCCTCTTTCTGACAACCCCTAGTGGTGAGACCATGGAGCAAGGTATTTTCCCTTTCTCCCTCTCTGTTTGAGAAAGCTACTGGCTAAGACCCCTCACAGTTAAAATTCTATGAGGTTTGGATTAGGGGAATGAAGAGTAGGGGCTTAACAACCAGTAGGATGAGAAGTGACGTTTTCCTGCCACTTTACAGGAAAAACACATATATTCTACCTTTCACTAGCCTTGAATGAGACCAGCACTCTTACCCAAGACCATGTGGCCTTTCCTACCCTTGCTTACCAACAGCAGGAAGGAACAGGCATAGCCTAACTCTCCCCTGAAAGGACTGGCGACAGCAGATGCCTCTGTGCTAGTCCCATCAAACTCAGGTTGGGCTGGGGGGCTAATTTTGTTGGAGCCAGATAAAGTGTTAAGGTGAGTGAGTATATTCTTCCTGCCTTTGGTAATTTCCTTACTGTAAACTCAGGGGATTGAAATAGAGGCCCTCTATGTTCTCCTCCAGTTCTAAAATTCTATTTTAGAAACTGTCAGACTCTGAATGTTTTGTTATATATATTTTAACTACAATAAACATTTTTTACAAATTGTCAGACTGATATTTACCGTGAGGATCCTTCTTTATCTTCCTTTGATGCTGCTCTATGAGAATAAATCTGTTTTGGAAGAAAGCACAATCATGGTTGTCCATCACAATGACCAGTATCTCCAAACCTTTATTCATTCCTTTTATTTATTTTAAGCCTCATCTCTGCTGCTAGATGATAACCTTTCTGAGCACAAGGATTCTGTCCTGTTTAACAATTCTTTACTCTTCCTTAGTACATAGGTTAGGATCTTGCATATATTTTAATATATTTTATCAACTGTTTTAGGTAACATTCAACATATAATCCCTAATAAAAATGCAGAGAAGTAGGAAAAGGAAAAAACATCCTTAACTTGATAAAAGTATCCACCAGAAACTTAGACAACAGCATTGCTTTCAAATTAGGAATAAGGATGCCTGTTACTGCTGCTATATTCAACATCACTTAGAAGGTATTAATCAATGCAATAAGAAAAATAAATGGGATGTAAGTATTGGAAACACAGACAAAACTATCACTATTTGCATGTGAAATGATGGTGTCTTGGTTATCTAGTGCTGTTGTAACAGAAATATCCCAAATGGATGGTTTCAACAAAGAGAAATTTATTCTCTGACAGTCTAGGAGGTTGGAATTCCAAACTCATGGTGCCAGCTCCAGGGGAAGGCTTTCTCTCCCTGTCAGCTCTGGGGGAGGGTCCTTGTCATCAATCTCCCCCTGGTCTAGGAACTTCTCAGCACAGGGACACTAATCTTACCTCAGTAACATCATAGAAGTAGGATTTACAACACATAGGAAAATCACATCAGGTGACAAAATGGTGGACAATCACACAGTACTGGGAATCATGGCCTAGCCAAACTGATACACGGTTTTGGGGGACACGATTCAATCCATAACAGATGGACAACCTAAAAAGCTCAAGAGATCAAGTAAAATTATTTGTGAAAGTAAGACGAGAATTCAGAAGAAGCCCTGGTAGTACAGTGGTTAAGCGCTCAGCTGCTAACCGAAAGGTGTGGCAGTCTGCTTCTGCAAAGACTCACAGCCTCGGAAATCCTATAGGGCAGCTGTACTCTACTATAGGGTGGCTAAGAGTCGGAATCGACTCGACGGCAATGGGTACAGGTAATATGAGAATTCAGTGAGGTGGCTAGGTACAAAATCAGACAAACCTCAATAGCTTTCCTATGTACCACCAATGAGCAATTGGAAAATGTAATGGAAGAATGATTCCATTCACAATAGCAATAAAAAATCTCTAAAGTACCTAGGAATAAACTTAGCAACGCTTGTTAGACCTATGTGAAGAAAACACTAAAATTCTTCTGAAGGATATTAAGAAGAACAGATTATGAGATACCATGTTCTTAGAAAGGAAGTCTCAACATTGTAAAGATGTCAATTCTCCTCAGAGTAGTCTACAAATTCAATACAACTCCATTCCAATGGCAACATAGCCTTTTTAAAATTTTGTTTTTACAAAAACTGACCAGCTGACATTTGGTAGAGAAAATATGCAACAACAGCTTGAAAAGTATGAAAAAGAAGATGGAAGAGCAGGAGCTTGCCCTACCAAATATCAAATTATGTGATAAAGCGACTGGAATTGAGTAGGTGATCCTGGGACAGGAAAGGCAAGTGAATCAGTGGATCAGCAGAGACTCCAGACAAAGGTGGTATTTTATTTTATTACTATTTTTTTATTGTTGTAGTTTAAATGAAGTTTACATTTAAGTTAGTCTCCCATACAAAATTTTATACATACATTGTTATGTGACCCTAATTGCTCACCCCATTCTGCGACAGCACACTCCTCCTTTCCACCCGATTCCCATGTCCATTCAACCAGCTCCTAACCCTCTCTGCCTTCCCGTCTCACCTCTAGACAGAAGCTGCCTCTTTGGTCTCTCGTATCTACTTGAGCTAAGAGGCACACTCCTCCCTCACAAGTATCACTTTACGTCCCACAGTCCAGTCCAATCCCTGTCTGAAGAGTTGGCCTGGGAAATTGTTTTAGTTCTGCGCTGATAGAGAATCCAGGGGCCATGCTTTCTGGGGTTCCTCCAGTCTCAGTCAGACCATTAAGTCTGGTCTTCTTACTAGAATTTTAGTTCTGCACCCCATCTTTCTGCTGCTCCATCAGGGACTCTCTGTTGTGTTTCCAGTCAGAGCGGTCACTGGGGGTAGCCGGCCATCATGTAGCTCTTCGGGTCTCAGGCTGATGAAGTCTCTAGTTTATGTGGCCAGTTCTGTCTCTTGGGCTAATATTTGCCTTGTGTCTTTGGTGTTCTTCATTCTCCTTTACTTCCAGGTGTTTGGGATGAATTGACACATCTTAGATGGCTGCTTGCAAGATTTTAAGACCAAACGCCCAAAGGTAGTATTTTAGATCAGCAAGGAAAGAATGAACCATTCAAAAGAAGATTTTAAAACAACTGGATATTCATATAGGACGAAAAAGTTAGATTCCCTACCTCAGTCACACCAAAATCAAACAAACAAACAAAATGCCACATAGACTAAAACATATAATGAGAAACACAATGTTATAAAAAGTAATAGAAAATGTAGGACACTATCTTTAAACCGTGAGTTGGCAAAGGCCTCCCTAACGAGACTCACACCCCATAAGCATTGAGGAGAGGGTGACAGATGTGATTCCAAGAGTGCAAACACCTCCTGCTCTTCATAGCCCTTGCCCCCTTTTCACTGGATTGTTTGTCTTTTTCTTGTTGGTTTATAAAAGCTCTTCTTGTGTTAAACATATTCAATCCTCTCAACTCCTTCCATTGTATTTCAGTGTTTCAAGTATTTCACACCTGTTTTTGCCTTTAAGGAGGCAAAAACACAACAGTGATAGTGAGGAGCACAGGCTTTGTAGACAGGTGACTATTGGTTCTGCTTTTGGTTTTGTCACTTGGGGCCTTAAATTTATCTCCTTCATCTGTAAAAGAGAGATGAGAATATCTTCCTCGAAGGGTTGTTGTGTCAGATAATATATGTAGTCCAATGTCTGGCATTTAAATAAATGCTAAATTTGCTGTTTTGTTGCTGTTAGATGCCGTCAAGTTGATTCCAAGTCGTGACGACCCCATGTGTGCGGAGTACAACTGCTCCATAGGCTTTTCAAGGCTGTGATCTTTCGGAAGCAGATCGCCAGGCCTACTTCCGAGGCACCTCTGGGTGGGTGGGAACTGCCAACCTTTCGGTCAGTAGTGCAGCGCCATCTAGGGATCCCTAAATTTGCTAATGGTGGTCAAATCTATCGAAGTTTTCTGCCTGTGGTATCAGGCTAAGAAAGCTCTTACCCATCACAAGATAATAAAAATATGGCTTCTATTTCCTTCTAATACTTTCATGGTTTCATTTTTTACATTTACTTAAATATGTATAAGGTAAGAAATATGGATTTTCTTTATCCCCCCTTCCCTCAGTAGCTAGGCTACTGTTCTATTACCATGTATTCACGTCCCCTCACTGACTAGAATTTTAGAAGTTGACATTTCAAAAGTGTTAAGAATACATGGGTCTATCTATTACTGGGCTCTGTCTGCTACTTCAAAACAAATCTTGGGTTGTATTATTTCTCACTGTGGAACTGCTATAACGCCTTATCTTTCTTTCCTTGAACACCATTATTGTCTACTATATGCTGAGTTCGGGTCCTAAAAAAGTTTATAATCTAAGTAGGAGAGAGGATATAATGAAAACATATAAATGAATATAAATGTCAGACTAAACTGAACACAGGAATTAAAAGCAGCACAGGATTTTATAGAAATGTCAAAAAAGAAATGGCCTCATGCTGCTTGGAGAAGCAGAGGGAACTGTCTGGGCAATGGCCGATGACTGTCTTCCCAGAGGCCTTGGCAAACTGACCCCTTGCTGATCCCCAGCCTCCCAGGCTTAAAAATCAGACTCTGTCACCACCAAGAGAACCAGCTTCTTCCTTTCTGGGGCAGTCTCACCTTATCGATATTGCAGGACTGACCTAAAATCAGAATGCCAAATTATGACTTGACAATGAGAAATATATCTGCTCCACAGACAGAACTTCTGTGTCTACATGATCAGGGAACTGTGTCTCTGTAGAGACAGACCTATCTGCACACTGAAGCACAATCAGAAGGCTCTTTGGTGAGAATAGAATAGAACATAAGGAATTAGCTGAATCCAGTATTCCATGGAAAGAGATGAGGGAGTCGCATCCATCCGTCTCTTCCTCAGGCACAGCCCCACTAGTGGCCCTGACACTTCACATCTGCTGTCCCAGGCTCCATTGCTACTTTTGCACAATGTTAGGAAGGGCACTGCCCACCTTGACCTGTTCCTTGTCTTTTCTACAAGGAACTGACCGACCCTCCTGCTGATAGATGTATTTTTCTTCAGATAGATCAGAAGGCCATTTGGTCTTTACATATCTTTGCTCTACTCCATTATGTGTTGATCTTAAATCTTCTCTCTTGGGTAGCCATCTTTTTAGAAATTGTTTACCACAGTTTTAAGTTCTCAGGAGAGGGAAAATGTCTCTCTTTGGCCCCCAAGGAATGGGAACAGACCTCACAGATCGACCAGGGCTAGGAGAAGGCTTTCAGAGAAGGCTTTGTGAAGAAAGATGGGCTTGAGTTGGCTTTCTACAGATTCATAGGACTTCAACAGGCAGAGTGAATTAAGGGAATTTTAGATGGGCTAAGGCACAGATAAAAGCAGGAACGAGCATGGTGTGACTGGGATATGGTGAGGGGCTGCTCTGGCTGGAATATAAGGCTGCTCTGACAGTCGAAAAGGTAAATTAGGCTGAATTGGCCAGGGAGGGTCAAGTTGTCAGCTTGTTAAATCACTTTTTTAATATGTTAACATCTGCCTGTCAGGAAATTAATAAACCAGTACATAATCGAACAAAAAGTAAGCAGAGTCAAATTCCAAGAATAGGCTACTACTGCAGGAATTTGGCTGTAATATTTTAACTGAGCCTGTTTAGACAATGCCTATAGGGTCTCTAAGAGTCGGAAACAACTCGAAAGCGACAAGGGTTTTTTGTTGTTGTTGTTTACCCACTGGAGAAGATGCTAAGTAAATCTAATGGATCTATAAGATAACTGTCATGGTTTGAATTATGTCCCCCAAAATATGTGTATCAATTTGGCTAGGCCATGATTCCCGGTAATGTGTGATTTTCCCGTATGTTGTAAACCTGCCTCTATGATGTTAATGAGGGAGGATGGGTGGCAGTTGTGTTAGTAAGGCAGGACCTGATCTACAAGACTGGATTGTGTCCTGAGGCAATCTCTTGAGATATAAAAGACAGAAGTGAGCAGTGAGACAGGGGAACCTTATACCATCAAGAAAGCAGTGCCGGGAGCAAACCACGTCCTTTGGACTGGGGTCCCTGAGCAGAGAAGCTCCTAGTCTGGGGTGACACCGAAGAGAAGGCTGACAGAGAGAAAAAGCCTTCCCCTGGAGCTGATGCCCTGAATTTGGACTTTTAGCCTACTTTGACTGTGAGGAAATAAACTTCTCTTTATTAAAACCATCCACTTGTGGTATTTCTGTTGTAGCAGCACTAGATGACTAAGACAATAACACTTTTATCTTTTTGCTTTGTCCTTTCTCCCCAGTTTGACTGATTGCTCCGAAGAGTGGACATTTTATCCCTCTTATCATTTGAGCCAACAAGGAAAGAAATCAGGGATAGAATAAAAGTGACTGGTGACTACATCAAATCACTGCCATAGTTTTGGGTTGAAGAAATTTTCCTATCATGTCAACTCGGCCTTTTTAAATTTAACTTCTCAAAATAGTCTAATGGCTTGTTATCTTGGTTTCAACTCCACCAAGATCTCCTGGGAGTGGGGTTCCTTTCAAAACCCCTGGAATATACTTCGCAATAAAAGTACCAAGCATACCCCAGTCCTAGAGACTGAAGAGGAATATCAAGTAGCAGTAGGTGGGAATGTGGATTCAATTTTCAGTTTGTGGGTTTTGAATCTATTATACAGACAAAATATATTCTGGAAACTTGAATTAATTGTTGTCCTTACCTCAATGAGGGAGAAAATGACAATCAAAATCATCACTACCACAGTCACAGATATTGCCAAGATGAGCTTGTTGTTATAGCCATATCCTGGAACTTCTTTTGTGAGCTAAAGAATAGGAAGAACAATTTTTTTTTTTTTTTAAAGAACAAAGAGATGTAAAGGATAAAAGCCAACTATTCAGTTTCAAAACCCAATTCTTCCAGGTGAATCTAGCTTATAGGTTCATGACCAACATACCAAATCTAGTAATCTTACTATTAAGCACTCTTCTTCACAATTTGTGTGTTAAGTCTTCTTCTCGTCTACACTAGGAATAGTGGCACCATTCTCTAAATGAGCGAAGTGGAAGATGACTGTCTTGGCCAGAATGAGACATGGAGTAGGAGCTTTGGCACTCTAAAGGCATGTCCTGAACTCTGATGGAAAAGTCTGGGCCCCATGTTTCTGGAGTTGTGCTCACCTCACTTGACTCCTGCTCTTTTTGCTCACTCTGGACTTCTGTGCTCTCATTGATATAGTTCTCAGTTTTCCACTGGTCTGTATCCCAGTCTGCCTTGGACACCTTAACTTCTTGCTGCTCACTGAGAAGCTTCATCAGGAGGCCTGTTCTGGAGATGAGCTTGGCACAGGCCAGTTGTACATAGGGCTCTGCACAGTCCGTTTTCAAAGTCCGGATGACATGAGAAATAAGCCCTCTCACGTCGTTGTTGGGGATGAGGGACCGTAGCTGTTGGTTTAGCTGAGTTTCAAATTGATCACCCGGGGATGAGTGCAATGAAAGAGAGGAGCCATTGGGCTGGGAGGGTAAGTCAGTGCCCATGTGATGGTATTCCCAATGTGTTTCGTTGGTTTGTTTAACAGGTGGCATTAAGTTGTCTGCAGTCACAGCAGAATCTGCAGTGGAAGGGTCCTTATGGGCAATGGTCTCCCGGGTAGTCTCATCTAGCACAGTAGCACTGTGTGCAGTCGTGTTTTTTGCAGAAGGCTCTGGAAAAGGAAATAATTCTGGAAAAGGATTTTCTGGAGAACTCAGTTCTCCTGAAAATGAAGAAGCCTCTTGTGGAGGGGAGTTTATGAGGCTCCTGACTGCAGAGAAAGGAGGTCTGTTTTTAAGCATCAGTCTACGGACTTTTCTGAACCTTCGACTCTGTTTGACCTTTGGTCTTCTGTGAACTACACGAGAGCGAGATTTATGAAAGATGTAATTTTTTCTGGAATGGGATACTGGTTCAGGAACCTTCATGTTTTTAACTCTAGCATTTGCATCTTCTAAAACAAAAATGGTGTAGGTGAAGTCTTTTAATTGGTTTCTAACCTCAGGTGGGGCTTTTGAAGGAGGGGAGGTAGAAGGCCTGTGCATCGAGTATTGTTTCAGGAAAGAAGAGACTGCTGCCTTATGTTCCTTGATGAACGAAGGCTCTGTGTGGAAGGAGATTTCCCCTAACTTCCTTGGCCTCTTCACTTTGTGAAGCTGTCCCAGCTCCCTGGGGGCTGGCCCCCTGGGCCTTCTTGCTTTGGGGGTGTTCTCCATAAATGGCTTGGCCCCTTGTTTCCTGTTGATGCTCTGATCTTCCATTTCTTTGAAGTGCATTTTCTTCATGCCCCTTGGCCTCTTGAAGACTCTGTTCACCCTTTGCAGTCTTTTCCCGACAGCTGTTCTCTGGATTGTTGCCACGTGGTTTTCCCAAGGCTGAGCAGCTTCTAATTTCTTTTGAAAGATCTGGCGTTTAAATTTGGCACCTAAAAATTTGGGATGCATAAGCATGGCAGTTTTTTCTTTCTTTTTAACCTCATCAATTTTTTCTTGAATTTCTGCATCTAACAAATTCTCCAGAAAATACAGTTTCCTTAGTTTACTTTTGGAAGTTGCATTGTTTTCAGGCTTAAGAGAGGGATTCCCTGGGTTGTTTTGCAAATAACTCAGGGCCTTTTCTCTATCTTGTACATTTGAAAAAAGCAGTTTAATGAATGGTAATAATGTCAATTCTATGTCTCCTAGATTTCCCTCTGAGAAATAAGGCAATATGTAATTCAGTGCACTAATAACATCATTCTCATCATTAAAGTCTAGTGGCTCATTCAGGACAGTTGACAAACTGACACCACTTTTGTCTGAGGATGCTTTTTCTGGCTCAATAGTCAGCTCAGTGCTGGTGTTCTTCTTCCGGGCTTGTAATGCCTTCATAAATGATCCTTCTGCAGCCCCTAGAGATGCTTCTTCACCTGCCAAAAAAGAAGAGACTACGTTTGACAGTGAAAGACTGATGGGACAGCTTTTTGTCAATCCACAGCCATATATCCCAGTCAAATACATTAGGAGTCAACAAAGATTTGAGTGCCATTTAGAGAGTGGAAAAATAAACCCAAACTGAAGTTTATGACCAGTAACAACAATGTTCCACTATGAATGTGTCCACTATGTCTACTCTGGTTCTTTTGAAAAAGTGGCTACCTACTGAGAACATTCCATAGTGTGAAACATAGTAAGTATATTTAGATTATGGAGCCCTGGTGACACAGTGGTTAAGCGCTCAGCTGCTAACCAAAAGGTCAGCAGTTCAAACCCACCAGCCACTCCACAGCAGAAAGATGTGGGAGTCTGCTTCTGTAAAGATTTACACCCTTGGAAATACTGTGGGGCAGCTCTACTTTGTCCTATAGAGTCACTATGAGTCAGAACTGACTCGATAGCAACAGGTTATATTTAGGATTACTCCACTGGTCCCCAAGGGCCAATTGACCAGTACTTAATAAACCCAAAGATGCAAGGCAAAGATTCCCCAACAGGTAGACCCATCTGCCATTTCTCCTCACATTCATATGCCACGTACTGTCCTGCCTCAGATGCAGAGAGAGAGTGAAGCTTCCTCTCTCCACCTCTTCTGTGTGTTCACGTTCTCGTTGACATCACACATGACTACTTTGAAAGACAGACCTCTGAGGGGAGTAGGGACACACCTGCTCAAGTGGAGCTCATTATATAGCTCATAGCTCATAGCTGCACATCAGGACACACCCTTTTCTACCCACCTGACCAACTCGTTCCTTTGGTCCTTCCTGCCAAATATCCTAGCCCCCATAACAGAAGGCTGTATACAGAATGTGTCCATTACGTCCACCCTGGTTCTTTTCTTGATATTGGGAAGAGATCTGGGGTGTAGTAGGTTAAGAAATTTTTCTCCCCTTGGGTTCTGCTAAGGCACTTAAAAAAATTTTATCTGATTTTCTTGTTGTGGAAAATAGACACAGCAGAACAAACACCAATTCAATAATTTCTACATGCAGAATTCAGTGACATTGATTACATTCTTCAAGTTGTGCAACCATTCTCACGATCCTTTTCTGAATTGTTTCTCCCCTATTAACATAAACTCACTGCCTCCTAAATTTCCTATCTAATCTTCTGAATTGCTGTTGTCAGTTTGATCTCTTACAGATAGTTCTTAAAAGAGCACGATGCTCATGGCAGACATTCTTTACTAGTTAAGCTAAACTATTGTTTATTTTAAAGAAGACTTCAGGGGATTTTTTTTTTGGTTTAAGGTTTAAAGATTATCTCAGCGCAATAGTTTCATGGGGTTTAGCCAGCCTCAATGGCTCCAGAAAGTGTGCAGTCCATAAGAAGTTGAAATTCTGTTCTTCATTTTCCCCCTTTTGATCAGGATTCTTTTATCAAATCTTTGATCAAAATGTTCAGTAATGGTAGCTGGGCACCATCCAGTTGGTTAAGAGATTTTTAACTTGATGCTGCATGCCTATCTGGAATGTTCAAGAAACCTGTGGGATAATAGCAATTTCTAGATACTTGTTACATGAAGTCCTACATTGCAAAAGGGAAAAAGCAACTTTTGTCAAATGCCTGCTTTGCTGTCATTTTATTTCACATCTAATCTTTCCAGCTTTACTCGAGGAACTACTCAAAGCTTCTGAATGCATGAAGGTCAAATGTACCACTGTGCAGTTTTTTGTGTTTCTTTTCCAGAAGAATGGAAAGTATTTTCAGTGGCAGTAAGAGTCTAAGGAGGAGTAGAAGATCATGGGAAAGGAGGAGTATGGGCTTGTGGAGAGCTCAGAATTGGGATCAGGAGAGCTGGGCACCAGGCTACAGCACTAACACCTCTAATCTTGTTTTTCTTCTTCTGTAAAAGGAGATTAACAATGCGTGTTCTACTGACCTCTGGGGAAGAAGGAAATAATAGAAATATTTTTCGAAAAACAAGCAATACTGTTTTTATATAAGTGGCATAGTGTCTTTTTTCTTTTCTTTTCTGTGTTTTTAATGACTTTTTTGCTTGATTCATGTATGATGTCCTTGATGTCATACCACAACTTGTCTGGTCTTTGGTTATTAGTGTTCAATGCGTCAAAACTATTCTGGAAATGGTCACTAAATTTAGGTGGGATATACTCAAGGTTGTACTTTGGCTCCTGTGGACTTGTTTTAATTTTCTTCAGCTTCAACTCAGACTTGAGTATGAGCAATTGATGGTCTGTTCCACATTTGGCCCCTGGCCTTGTTCTGACTGATGATATTGAGATTCTCCATTGGCTCTTTCCACAGGTGTAGTCAATTTGATTCCTGTGTATTCCATCTGGCAAGCTCCACATGTATAGTCACTACTTATGTTGTTGAAAAAAGGTATTTCCAGTGAATAAGTTGTATGTCTTGCAAAATTCTATCATGCGATCTCTGGTGTCGTTTCTATCACCAAGGCCATATTTTCCAATTACTGATCCTTCTTTGTTTCCAACTTTTTGAATTTCAATCACCAGTAATTATCAGTGCATCTTGATTGCATGTTTGATCCATTTCAGACGGCAGAAGTTGGTAAAAATCTTCATCTTTGGCATTAGTGGTTGATGCGTACATTTGAATAGCAGTTGTATTAACTGGTCTTCTTCATTGTGTATGGATATTATCCTATCACTGACAGCGTGTATTTCAGGATAGATCTTGAAATGTTCTTTTTGACAATGAATGCAACACCGTTCCTCTTCAACTTGTCATTCCTTGCATAGTAGACCATATTTTTGTCCAATTCAAAATGGCCAATACCAGTCCATTTCAGGTTACCAATGCCTACAGTATCAGTCTTTAAGTGTTCCATTTCATTTTTGACAACTTTCAATTTTCTTTGATTCGTACTTCACACATTCCATGTTCTGATTATTAATGGGTGCTTGCAGCTGTTTCTTCTCATTTTGAGTCATGCCACATCAGCAAATGAAGGTCCCAAAAGGTTTACTCCATCCATGTCATTAAGGTCGACTCTACTTTGAGGAGGCAGCTCCTCCCCAGTCATATTTTAAGTGTCTTCCAACCTGAGGAGCTCATCTTCTGGTACTATATCAGACAATGTTCTCCTGCTAACCATAAGGTTTTCACCGGCCAATTTTTTCAGAAGTTGATCACCAGGTCCTTCTTCCCAGTTTTTCTTAGTCTGGAAGCTCTGTTGAAATCTGTCCACTATGGGTGACCCTGTTGGTATTTGAAACACTGGTGGCATAGCTTCCAGCATCACAGCAACACACAAGCCACCACAGTAAGACAAACTGACAGCACTTAACTGTGCTCATGTAGAACCTGTACATAGACCAAAAGGCAGTTGTTCAAACAGAACAACGGGACACTGCATGGTTTAAAATCAGGGAAGGTGTGTGTCAGGGTTGTATCCTTTCACCAGACTTATTCAATCTGTATGCAAGCAAATAATCGGAGAAGCTGGACTATATGAAGAAGAATGCAGATTGGTGGAAGACGCATTAACAACCTGCAATATGGGGATGACACAACCCTGCTTGCTGGAAGTGAAGAGGATTTGAAGCACTTACTCATGAAGATCAAAGACCACAGCCTTCAGTATGGATTATACCTCAAGATAAGAAAACAAGAATCATCACAACTGGACAAATAAGCAACATCATGATAAATGGAGAAAAGATTGAAATTGTCAAGGACTTCATTCTACTCAGATCCACAATCAACACCCATGGAAGCAGCAGTCAAGAAATCAAACGATGCATTGCATTGGGAAAATCTGCTGCAAGAGACCTCTTTAAAGTGTTAAAAAAAAAAATGTCACCTTGAAGACTAAGGTGCGCCTGACCCAAGCCACAGTATTTTAAATTGCCTCATATGCATGCAAAATCTGGACAATGAATAAGGAAGACCGAAGAAGAATCGATGTCTTTGAATCACGGTGTTGGTGAAGAATATTGAATATACAGTGAAGAATATTGAATATACGGAAGAACGAACAAATCTGTCTTGGAAGAAGTACAGCCAGAATGATCCTTAGAAGGGAGGATTGTGAGACTTTGTCTCACATACTTTGGATATGTTATCAGGAGGGACCAGTCCTTGAAGAAGGACACCACACTTGGTAAAGCAGAGGGTCAGCGAAAAAGAGGAAGACCCTCAACGAGACTGATTGACACAATGGATGCAGCAATGGGCTCAAACACTGCAGTGATTATGCGGATGGTGTAGGACCAGGCAGGGTTTCATTCTGTTGTACATAGGGTTGCTATGAGCCAGAACCGACTCGACAGCACCTAACAATAACAGCTAAGTGTTGTTATTTATTATTTGTTCCAGATCACTCTTAGAGACCCATATTCAGGCTCTCTATATGTGAAGGTAATCACCTTTTGGAAATCACGAAGTTAGTGCCAATAAACTAACATTTCGAAAAAAAAAACTTAAAAGCACCTGCTTTTTTGTTTTGGGAATAGAAAAGCTTGAGATTCAGAGCAAGTTCAGAGTTGCCCAGTCTGTGAATGGAAGAGCCCTCTCATCTGTTAGGAGACCTGGGTAGCAGCTTCTGGTTATGGAACCAGAAACTCTGAGGCTTCAAATAAAACTTTTATAAAGCATTATTGCTTATACACTTTCATGAAATTGCAAATACAAAAAGAAATGGATCTACACCTGTCCTAAGGCAAGGGGTACTTGAGACATAATACATATGAAATCAGTTTACAAACTACAATACGCTGTATGAGTAAGTTATCATTTTGTGGTAAAACCCAAGCACAGAGCATGGTACACTGTATGTGGCCCATTAAGATAATTACTTTATCCTTTCCATTCCTTTCTCTTGTTCCTTTATGCATGTGGATCAGTTACATTATTAACTGACTCACTAAACTGAGAATCTGACTTTCAGCAAGGGAGTAGTTCTTCCAACTTACAGTGGAACTCTGAATGAATCAACCAGTAAAAATAAAGCATTCACATTGCTAGTTTAAAATTCATCATGAAGCATTTCAGACTCACTGCAACGTGTGGCGTTTCTCAGACATTCACTGTCACAATGCAGCTTGACTGTCTTGCAGACAGCTTCAATGGTACTTTTAAACTGGCACAGGCAGCATGCCATATGACTAGGTAAGATCCTGTAAATGGAAACAGGGAGAATTAAACTAATGTTAAAGGGGTTACTTAAGTAGGAAGAAGCAGGCCAAGGCCACAGGGCTGTGCAAAAAGGATTTCTTTTTTAAAAAATTGTTTTAAATGTTGGTGAAAATATATATAGCAGAACAACCACCCATTCAACAATTTCTGCATGTACAATTCAATAACATTGGTTACATTCCTCAAGTTGTGCCACCAGTTTTGCAATCTCTACCCATATTGTTTCACTACCATCGACTTAGATTCACCACTCCCTAAGCTTCTCATCTATGCTTTGAAGTTACTGTTGTCAATTTGATCACATATAGATAATTCTTTAAGAGTGCAATGCTCAAGGTGAACATTCTTTACTGACGTAGCTAAACTGTTGTTTAGCTTACAGATAACTTCAGGGAATAATTTAGGTTCGTGGTTTGAAGATGTCCTCAGAGTAACATTGAGGGGTTCCTCCAGTCTCAATAGGTCAAGTTTGCATTCTGTAAGAATTTGAAATTCTATTCCACATTTTTCCCCTTTTGATCATGATTCACCTACTGATTCCTTGATCCAAATGTTCAGTAATGGTAGCCAATTACCATCCAGTTCTTCTGGCCTCATGGCAAGGGGAGGAGTAGTTCATGGAAGCAGTTAGACCTGCAGTCCAGTTCCATGAAGGAGTTCTTGGGGCATATGGCTTGGCCACTTGGGTGGGGACCAAGTGGTCAATTGCTGCTATTGAATATGGTAAATATACAGAAGGGAGGATAGAGGTGCCCAAGAGAAGGGTAAGGAAGGCAGTGGGTGTGGTATACCTAGGATAAAGGGGATAGGGATTAGAACTGGGTGACACTGATCTGTAGTTTAATTCAGAAGCATCTCCTCTCAACCTAAACTACTAAGAAATTCCAATAATGAATTCAAGATGGCAGTTGCTCTCATCTCTTTACGGTCTTGGTGGCACATGGCTACAGAGAATGACAGTACTTTTCATCATCCACCGATGGTCATGAAAAGAGAAGACAGAACCCTACTTCCGTGTATAAACTAAGGGAGAAAGCTGGTCTGAGGATGAGGACTTTGAGTATCTGGAGAGGATGGCATCTCGCTGACAAGTGAGGGATCAACTGCGGCCGATGCTGCGGGAGGCTGAGGAAGATGAGGCCAGAGCAGTGACCGTAGGATCTGAGGTGGTGAGAAGAGTCAAGGAGGTGACCTGACAAAATTGGCTGGAGCAGATTGCTAAATGCAGGGCCTCTTGCCATACTCATCTCACGCAATCCCCTCAACTAGCTTTAGCGTAATAGCAAACTTCTCTTTAGCCTGCTATATGTGGAGGGGGAATGGCACAATTTAAGCTTAGTAAACTATGTAATAACTGCAAAATAATAATAATAATAAAATAAATAAACTCGACCCTTACCTCACACCATGTATGAAAATTAACTCAAAATGGATCATAGACCTAATTGGAAGAATTACACAACTATACAACTTCTGGAAAAAAAACACAGGAGAAATCTTTGTGACTTTGGGTTATACAAACATTTCTCAGATAAGACACAAAAGAAGCACAAACCATATACAAAAAAAAATTCCTAAATTAGAGCTCAACAGCATTAAAAACTTCTGCTCTTCAAAAGGCACTTCCAAGAGAATGAAAACACAAGCCACAGCCTTGGAGAAAATATTTACAAAACACATATTTGAGAGAAAGAATATGTATCCAGAATATATAAAGCACTCTTACAACTCAATAATCAGAAGAAAAATATCGAATAAAAAATGGCAACAAATTTGAACAGACACTTCATTAGAGAAGATACAAATGGCAAATAAGCACATAAGTAGATGCTCAACATCATCAGCTATTAGAGAAATGCAAATTAAAACCACAATGAGATACTGTTACACACATACTACTGTATAGGTATTAATAGTATTTATATATTTGCACTAAGCTGCCTCTACTTTTTTAAAATAAAAATCTTATTTGTATATAAGTTTTTATTTGGAAATGTACAGAAAAGGCTAAATTTTTTTTGAAAGACTGAAATATAAATATCAGGTAAAATACAGAGCAACAGCAACTCTCATATACTGCTGGTGGGAACGCAAAATGGTCAGCCACTTTGGAAAACATTTTAGTGGTTCCTTATAAAGTTAAATATGCACTTAGCATTTGATACAGCTATCCCTCTCCTAGGTATTTACCTCAAAGAAATGAAAACACATGTTTACACAAAGATCTGTGAGTATTTCAGCAGCTTTATTCACAATAGCCAAAGGTGGAAACAACCCAACTGTCCATCAACTGATGAATGGATAAACAAACTGTGATATATCCACACAACTGGAATACTACTCAGCAATAAAAAGGAATGAACTGCTGATAGATGCAACGACATGAACAAATCTCAAAAGGATTATGCTAAGTGAAAGAAGCCAAACATTAAAGGTTACATATAATATGATTTCATTTATAAGACTTTCTGGAAAAGGCAAAACAAAAGGGACAAGAACGAGATAGGTGCTTGCCGGGGCTGGTGGTAGGAGGAAAGCATTGATGGCAAAGGGGCACAAGGGGCCTTCTTGGGGTGACAGAAATACTCTAATCTTGATTGTGGTGCTGGTTACATAACTGTATACATTTGTCAAAACTCATTGAAATGCACACTTAAAAAGGGTGAATTTGATTATATGTAATTAGACCTCAATAAACTGACTTTAAAATAATAAAACCTTAAAAAAAACTAAGTGAAAATAAATCTAAGAAAAACATTACTTACAGTTTTTCCAACTTGAGCATCATTCTGAGGATATTCTCAACTGTTGTAAGTGACACTTGTGTTGTTCCCAAATCTCTGAAGGAGAAAGCCCAAACGTTCATGATATGAACCCAAATACAAAAATTCTGTACTTAGAAAGATACTTAGGGACAGGGAATTACTTCCATTTTGGCTTCTCTGTAAAACAAGCTAGCTTGAGTTTATTTGCCATAGAAGACAGTTCCAGAAAGCTCTTATGAAAGAAATTTAAGTTTCTTTGCATCACCAAATTAATGATGTTGGCATAGAACAGTAGAACCTGTAGTCTTTAACCATCATCCCACTTCTCAGTCCTGATTCCTTTCCTGATTTCTTGTTCTTGTTTATAATGCACACTTTAATCTCTTTGCTTTTTCGAATAAATGGTATTTCTACATTTATCTGCATATGCCCGGTCCATATGTGTTCTTTGACACTGCTGTCTTCCCCTGTTGCTGTCTAGCTCGGTATACATCCTTTCTTAATCCTTTCCTTTGCCAATAACTTCTTTCAATCACCAAATTAAAATGATGACTTTTTAGCCTAAATGCAAAATACTTAATCTTTGATGAAAGTAAAAACGAAGGATCGAAATCTTCTCATGACCCATGAGATTGTTGTAATACTTACAAATATTCTAATGCTGGCAATTTAAAAAGATACGAATCTTCAACGGTTGTCAGAGGATTATGATCGAGATTTCTGGAAAAATGCAATGGAATGAAAATTATATGCACTTTCAATAACTTCCATTAAAGTTTATACTCATTTTTTTTGTATGGAACTTGTAGGTAAAAAAAAAAAATCATTTTCTGCCTTTACCTATAAATCACCCTTAGGATCCATAAAGCACTCTTCCTTTGGTAATTAGAAGATAAGTGGTTGAGAAAGGAAAGAGAGAGAGAAAAGAAAGGTGGATAGCAAAGAAAAAATATACCAAAGAACTTCAGTAGAAATCTGTAACCTCATTCAGGTCGAAAACCCTGGAAGTGGCTATGCTGGTAGGAAGGCTTCGCTCTGTAGGAAATACTATTTCTAGTGTCCTCCATAACTCAAGGTGCTTTCATTTCAGTCTTTAGAACTTCAAAAAATTCCATGGCTTAATTCATCTAATTTTTTTTAAAAAAAGGACCAATTCTTTGGCCTTGGAACCAAAGGAGAAGGGGGTAAATCTAAGAAGAGGAACTTGTGGAAGCCATAGTTCGATCACATACTCCGGGTGTCTTCTTCTGTCATAGCCCTTGTTACATTGCATACAATCACCTTGACTCGTCGGTCTCCTAGACTGCCAGCTTCTTGAGGGCAGGAACCACAACCTGCCATCACTGTCATCCCTGTGCCTGATGTTTACTAGGTATTTAATAAATACTGTTGAATACATAAATAACATTCTGGTTATATAGCAATAAAACGAATAGATTCATTTTTACATAAACTTTTATTCCAAAATGCTAGAATTTCTTCTCAATTCTTAAAAAAAAAAAAGAAAATTGCCTTTAGTTTAACTCTATTCAAGAATCATTAGGGTAGTTTTGCAGAACATTATAAAAATAATTATTATTACAAGTACTATCAATTGTGCTTCCAGGCACTATGATCAGCATTTCACACTCAATCCTCACAATAACCTTATGTGGTAGATATTATCATTACCCCATTTTACAGATGAGGAAACTGAAGCACAGAGAGATTATGTAGCTTGTCCTAGGTCCCAAGCTAGTAAGAAGCAGAGCTAGGATTTGAATTCAGTCCTGTCTGACTCCAAAACCTGTGTTTAACCTGTATGAAGAAAACGGGGTTTAAAACAGCTGTTACTTTTAACCTTAATTTTGGAAGCATTAAATATAGACATATACCTTTTCAAATTTCATCTACTCATCTAGGAGAGCCTCACGAGGATTACATTTTCTCTTTTTATTTCTTCTCCCTAATTGTCTCTCATGACTAAATCTTTAATTAGCCTATGGTCATGTGTGTCAGAGTACAACTGTGCTCCACATGATCTTCAATAGCAGATTTTTCAGAAATAGATCATCAGGCCTTTCTTGCAAGTTGCCTCTGGGTGGACTTGAACCTCCAAACTTTTGGTTTGAAGTCGAGTGTGTTAACCATTGCACCACCCAGGGGACAAGGGTCTAGTATTCACAATATGGAGCCTTCGTGGTGCAATGGTTAGGAGCTCACCTGCTAACCTAAAGGTCGGCAGTTCAAATCCACCAGTCACTCCTTGGAAACCCTATGGGGCAGTTCTACTCTGTCATATAGGGTCGCTGAGTCAGAATTGACTCAAAGGCAACTGGGTTGGGTTTTTTTTTACCCACAGTATATAAAGAACACTTACAACTCAATAATAAAAAGACAAATAACACAATTGAAATATGGGAAAAGGATTTGATTAGACATTTCTTCAAAGAGATATATAAATGGCCAATAAGCAGACGAAAAGATGCTCAATATAATTTAGGCATCAAGGAAATGCAGATCAAAACCACAATGAGATACCACTTCACATTCTCTAGGATGGCTGTAACAAAAAAGATAATATCAACAACGACAAAAAATAAAATAAATTATTTTTTAAAAAAAGACAGTAACAAGTGTTGCCAAAGATGTAGAGAAATCGAAACTCTCACACGTTGCTGGTAAAGATGTAAAATGGTGCAATCACTGTGGAAAAGGTGGCAGTTCCTCAAAAAGGTAAACACAGAGTTTCAGTATGCCTCAGCTATTCCACTCCTTGATATGTGCCCAAGAGAATGAAAAACTTTAGTTCACACGAAAGCTTATACACAGACGTTCATAGCAGCATTATGCATAATAACCAAAGAGTGGAAACAATCTAAATGACTATTAGCTGATGAATGGAATAACAAACTATGACATATCTATACAATGGAATATTATTTGGGCATAAAAAGGAACGAAGTAGTGATACATGGAGCCCTGGTGGTGCAGTGGTTAAGAGCTCATCTGCTAACCAAAGGGTCAGCAGTTCGAATCCATCAGCCACTCTTTGGAAGCCCTTTGAGCAGTTCTACTCTGTCCTATAGGGTCAATATGAGTTGGAATCGACTTGATGGCAACAGATTTGGGTTTTTTTACTGATACATGGTACAACACGGATGAACCTTGAAAACATTATAATAAGTGAAAGAAGCCAGACACAAAATGTCACATATTTTATGATTCCATTTATACAAAATGTCCACAATAGGGAAATCTATAGAGACAGGAAGTAGATTAGTGGTTGCCAGAGGTTGGAGGGAGGGCATGGGGTTTCTTTTTGGGGGTGGTGAAACATTCCAGAATGAGGTAGTGGTGAAGGATATACAATTCTGTAATATACCACTGAATTCTACACTTTAAAATGGTGAATTCTGTAGTAAGTAAATTATATCTCTTGAAAAAAGAACCATGTTGCGATATATAGAGCACCAGTTGCCAGCAGATCAAATCTGTTGGTAGATGGACAAAAGAGGAGTGAAGACTCTTCCTTACTCAAGGTCAGAGTGAGTCAGTGGTGTGGCTGGGAGCCGTGTAGTTTGTTCTTGCCTTGTGATCTCCCCTATTCTTTCCACTCTAGTGCGTTCTTGCAGATTTATCTCAGTACTGTTAATTGTTTGCTTTAAAACAGTAGTTAATATTCAGTAAGATAATGTTATGAAGAGAAAGAATGTGAGTGTCACGTGTCTGGTTGAGCATGGTTCTTCAAACAAGGGCTCCTTTTCGCATTCTTTTTAAAACCTTTAAGTTCACTGAAGGGCTCTGTGCAAGTGAGCCCACCTACCTCTGCGTCTCTCCCTGCCCACTTTTCCCATAGCCATTAAGAATGATAATTAAGCAACACATATATAAAAAACGCTTTGCCATCGAGTAGATTCTGACTCTTACTGACCGTATAGGACAGAGTGGAACTGCCCCATAGGGTTTCCAAGGCTGTATTTGATCTTCTGCTTCTTTATGGAAGCAGACTGCCACATCTTTCTCCCACAGAGAGGCTGGTGGGCTTGAACCGCCGACCTTTTGGTTAGCAGCTGAGCATTTAACCACTGTGTCACCAGGGCTCCTAACGCAATATATAGCTGTCATGGTTTGAATTATGTCCCCCAAAATATGTGTGTATCAATTTGGCTAGGCCATGATTCCCGGTACAGTGTGATTTTCCTGTATATTGTAAACCTGCCTCTATGATGTTAATGAGGGAGGATAGGTGGCAGTTGTGTTATAAGGCAGGACCTGATCTACAAGACTGGATTGTGTCCTGAGGCAATCTCTTGAGATATAAAAGACAGAAGTGAGCAGTGAGACAGGGGGACCTCATACCATCAAAAGCAGTGCCAGGAGCACAGCGCATCCTTTGGACAGGGGTCCCTGCACCGAGAAGCTCCTAGTCTGGGGGAACACTGATGAGAAGGCCAAGAGAAAGCTTTACTCTGGAGCTGATGCCCTGAATTTGGACTTTTAGCCTACTTTGACTATGAGGAAATAAACTTATTTTCGTTAAAACCATCCACTTGTGGTATTTCTGGTGTAGCAGCACTAGATGACTAAGACAATAGCCAAGACAATTTAGCAAAGTTTTGTATTCTTCCTCCAAAATCATCTCTGTTCTCCAAAGCTCTGCTCTTTCTTTCTTTTTTTTTGAACGTTTTATTGTTGTTTAGGGGAGAGTTTACAGAGCAAATTACTTTCTCATTCAACAATTTATACACAGTTTGTTTTGTGACATTGGTTGCAAACCCCTGAATGTGTTACCACTCTTCCCCCTTCCTTCCTGGGTTCCCCATATCCATTTTGCCCAGCTTTTCTCCCCCTACCATCCTTCTGCACTTTGTTTTTGGGAAAATGCTGCCCTTTAGGTCTCGTATAGTTGATTGTTCTGAGGTATACATTCCTCACTAATGTTATTGTTTATTTTATATGCCTGTCTACTGTATGGCTATAATGTGATCTCTGGGAGTGATTTCAGTTCCAAGTTTGAAGGGTGTCTAAGGGCCATACTCTCAGGGGATCCACTGGTCTCTATCAGACCAGTTAAGTCTGGTCTTATTTATGAATTTGAATTTTGTTCTATATTTCTCTCCCACTTTGTCCATAACCTACTATTGTGGTCCCAGTCAGCCTGTGATCTCTCTTAACAGATCATCTATTGCCTCACACTCATCAGCTTAGTGTTTCCTCTTAACTAGACAGCCCTTATCCAACTGACATTAGTATCCTTGAACTTGTCCCTAATGAAATCAAAATATGGGGCTTCTCTCTACTATCCTATTTCCTCCTCCTGTCTTTAGATCATTCTTTTCTTCACCAGCCTTTTGCCTGGTTGAGAGAAATGGCTTAACAGCTCAAGTTTGGGTGACCCTGCAGCAACTCTTTTGGACAAGCTAAATGATGCTAATGGTTTTATGGAATTACAGTGGACAATGCACTAGAGATCATTTCCATTTTTGGTTCAATCCCTTTATTTTACAGATGAACTAAGGTGCAATGGGGTTGCAGAATAGGTTTAGGGTCCCACAGCTAGCTAGCGAAGTTTAGAGTTTAGAGACCAGAACTCCTAACTCCTAATTTATGGCCTATTTGACATTGATGGGCTTATCTTTATGTGAGAAAAATGTGGCAATACTTTTTATTAGCTCAGAGTCTGTCCCAAAGTCAAAGTTGAAGAAACATTACTTTAAATTATTTTTTAAAGTGTATCTTATTAGAAAAAGAAAGCACAAATATTTTTTAGGAAATACATTTTCAATAAAATTTACTTTTAATATTTAATAATCATTTATCAAAAATCTAATATATATTTTTTTTTTCTGAAAGGATTTTCTTTTTTAAAAAAATTTTTTTAGGGGTGGGGCAAAGATGGCAGAGTAGTCAGACACTTCTGGTGTTCCTTCTTACAACAAAGACCTGAAAAAACAAGTGAATCAATTATATATGACAGTCTAGGAGCCCTGAACACCGAAGGCAAAGTTGAGGAACTGGACTGAGTGGCAGGGGTTGGGGAGAGACGGTTCAGAAGTAGCGAGGAGTTGCCAGACCTGACCCTGCGAGAGCCTGAGCCTTTCAGCCTGGGTCAGCTCGGGTGTGAGCAGAAAGGCTGGCAAGCAGAGGCACTCAGGAAGCATTTTCCACACTGGGAGAGACCCACCAGCAAAGACTCTACTAGGCCATCCAGCACCAGTGAGAAGCTGCCCTTGATCAGCAAAACATAAATACTTGCGACTGGCCTACCACGCAGATCAAACACACCCCCTTAGGGAAAAACTTCTCTCCCATTTACCTCCCCACTCCCTGCTCTGCACCGGGTCTTTGACTGGCTTCAGCAGTTGCCAAGTCCCCTGGGCCGGAAGTAGGACCTGTCATGCGCCCTAAGCCATTCTCTCGGCCTTGGAGAGTGAACAAATTAACAAACAGGAAAAAATAATCCACTGGCTCCCCTAAGCCAGGAACTCAGGGTAGGCACAGCACCTTTGCCTACTCACAGGCATAAGGGATCCACGTACTTTGAGTTCCTTTCCCCCTGCATAGACTTGTGTGGGCCCATTTCAACAGCGTAGGCCCTTATTACCACAGTACAACAGGGTATATACTTGAGGTCTAACTTCAGCTGTTTCAGCTGTGAAGTGGTAGGTTCGTGACATTTGACACTGCTCTGTCCATTAACCAGGGTCTTCACCTACCCACATCAGGGGCCTGAGGACTAGTGGCTCCACCCATGCCACCCAGCCATCTGCGACAGGGGCCCAAGAATAAGAGGTGCCACTCCAGTCCTTATAGCCAACAGCACTGGGTGCTCATAGTCTGGCTGCAAAACCCACTCATCTACGTGCTCTAGGGAACAGGGACATGCTTTCCTCCTGGACACTCAGGGATGGAAGTTGGCCCCCTGCCTTTCTCAGCCAGTGTCCCCATGCTGCAGCTGGATGCCTGTGCCTACACCAATCACCCACGCCTGTCTAGAACTGTAGGTGAGAGTCTGCACCACACAGTTGATGGCCGACTACCTGGACACATGAGCCAAATCCATACAGGAGGAATGGGCAGACTCCTGGGCTCACATACTTAGTGGCAGGTCTCGCAACCGGGGGCAGGACACTGGAGCTTCAAGGGTGCTGGTGACTGGGCTATCTCACACGAGCAGCCTATTTGGGCATATCAAAAGAAAACAAGACAAGAAGCTAGGACACAATAGGCAAACATAAAATAAATAAATACAATAACTTATTGATGGCTAAGAGACAACACTCAATATCAAATCACATAAAGAGGCAGCCCATGATGGCTTTTCAAGCTCCCAAAATAAAGAATCTAGAGTTTTTCCAGAGGAAGAAAATTTCTTGGAATTACCAGAGGCAGAATACAAAAGATTAATATACAGAACTCTTTATGAGATTAGGGAGGAAATTAATCAAAATGCAGAACATGCAATAGAGGAAATTAGAGAAGACTAGAGAAGAGCTTAATGAAAAATTTAACAGGCTGCAAGAATCCATAGAGAGACAGCAATCAGAAATCCAGAAGATTAAGAATAAAATTTCAGAATTAGACAGCTCAATAGAAAGTCACTGGAGCAGAATTGAGGCAATGGAAGTCAGAATTAGTGAGATGGATGATAAAGCACTTGACACCAACTTATTTGAGGAAAAATCAGATAAAAGGATTTAAAAAAAATGAAGAAACCCGAAGAATTATGTGGGATTCTATCAAAAGGAATAACCTATGAGTGATTTGAGTACCAGAACGGGGGAGTGGGGGGTGATAACGGAAAATACAGAGAGAATTTTTGAAGATTTATTGGCAGAAAACGTCCTTGATATCGTGAAAGATGACAAAATATCTATCCAAGATACTCATTAAACCCCTCATAAGGTAGATCCCAAAAGAAAGTCACCAAGACATAAGGAAACTTGCCAAAATCAAAGATAAAGAGAGAATTTTAAGAGTGGCTAGGGATAAACAAAAAGTCATCTACAAAGGAGAGTCAATAAGAATAAACTCGGACTACTCAGCAGAAACCATGCAGGCAAGAAGGCAATGGGATGACATATATAAAGCCTTGAAGGAAAAAAACTGCCAGCCAAGAATTCTATATCCAGCAAAACTCTCTCTCAAATATGGTGATGAAATTAGGGTATTTCCAGATAAACAGAAGTTTAGGGAATTTGCAAAAACCAAATCAAAATTATAAGAAATACTAAAGGGAGTCTTCCAGTTAGAAAATCAATAATATCAGATAACAACCCAAGACTAGAACACAGGACAGAGCAACCAGATAACAACCCAGATAGGGAGGGAAGTCACAAAAGTAAATCAGAGTTAAAACACTGAAAATAGGGAAACAGATGTCAGCATGTAAAAGATAACAACACTGAAACAAAAAAGAGAGACTTAAAAAATGTAGACGTAGATTTTTCATATGGAGAGGAAATCCAAGACAATATAAAGAAATAAAAGACTGGTATAAACTTAGAAAAACAGGGGTAAATATTAAGATAACCACAAAGGAAACTAACAATCCTACACGTCAAAATAAAAAAACAGGAAAAACATAAAGACTCAGCAAATACGAAATCAACAACAATGAAAAAGATGAAAGGAAAATACATAAAGAAAAATGACTGAGCACAGAAAATTAAGTGGAACAAAGAAACGGTGAACAACACACAAAAAATGACATCAAAATGATAGCACTAAACTCATACCTATCAATAATTACACTGAACACAAATGGACTAAATGCACCAATAAAGAGACAGAGAGTGGCAGATTGGACATGATCCGTCTATATACTGCCTACAAAAGACGCACCTTAGACTTAAAGACACAAACAAACTAAAACTCAAAGGATGGAAAAAAATATATCAGGCAAACAACACTCAGAAAAGAGCAGGAGTGGCAATATTAATCTCTGACAAAATAGACTTTAAAGTAAAATCCACCACAAAGGGTAAGGAAGGACGTTATATAATGATTAAAGGATTAGTACACCAAGAGGACATAACAATAATAAATATTTACCCACCCAATGACAGGGCTCCAAAATACATAAACTCTAACAGCATTGAAAAGAGAGATAGACAGCTCCACAATAGCAGTAGGAGACTTCAACACACCACTTTTGGTGAAGGACAGACCATCCAAAAAGAAGCTCAACAAAGACACAAGAGAGCTAAATGCTACAATCAACCAACTTGATCTCATAGACATATACTGAACACTCCACCCAACAGCAGCCAAGTATACTTTCTTTTCCAATGCACGTGGAGCATTCTCAAGAATAGACCATATATCAGGCCATAAAGCAAGTCTTAACAAAATCCAAAGCATCGAAATAATACAAAGCATCTTTTCTGACCATAAAGCCATACAAGTAGAAATCAATAACAAAAAAAGCAAGAAAAAAAATCAAACACATGAAAACTGAACAACACCTTGCTCAAAAACTACTGGGTTATACAAGAAATTAAGGGCAGAATGAAGAAATTCATAGAATCAAATGAGAACGAAAACACATCCTACCAGAACCTTTGGGACACAGCAAAAGCTGTGCTCAGAGGTCAGTTTATAACAATAAATATACACATCCACAAAGAAGAAAGGGCCAAAATCAAAACATTAACTCTACAACTGGAACAAGCAGAAAGACAGCAGCAAAAGAAGCCCCTGGGCACCAGAAAAGAGGAAATAGTAAGAATTAGAGCAGAATAAATTAAACAGAGAATAGAAAATAATTGAAAGAGGTCAACAAGACCAAAAGCTGGTCCTTTGAAAAGATCAACAAAATTGATAAACCACTGGCCAAACTGACAAAAGAAAAACAGGAGAGGAAGCAAATAACCCATATAAGAAATGAGATGGGTGATATCCAACAGACCAAACTGAATTTAAAAGAATCATAACAGAATACTATGAAAGATTGTACTCTAACAAATTTGAAAACCTAGAGGAAATGGACAAATTTCTAGAAACTCACTACCTACCTAAACTAACATAAACAGAGGTAGAACAACTAAATAAACCGATAACAAAAAGAAGAGATGGAAAAGCTAATTAAAAAACTCCCAACAAAAAAAAGCCCTGACTGGGATGGCTTCACTGGAGAATTCTACCAAACTTTCAGAGAAGAGTTAACACCATTTCTACTAAAGGTATTTCAGAGCACAGAAAAGGATGGAATACTCCCAAACTCATTCTATGAAGCCAGCATAACCCTGCTACCAAAACCAGGTAAAGACACAACAAAAAAAGAAAATTACAGACCAATATCCCTTATGAACATAGACGCAAAAATCCTCAACAAAATTCTAGCCAATAGGATTCAGCAACATATCAAAAAAAATAACTCACCATGATCAAGTGGGATTTATACAAGGTATGCAGGGATGGTTCAACATCAAAAAAACAATGTAATCCATCACATTAATAAAACAAAAGAAAGAACCACATGATTTTATCAATGGATACAGAAAAGGCATTTGACAAAGTCCAAAACCCATTCATGATAAAAAACTCTCACCAAAATAGGAACAGAAGGGAAATTCCTCAACATAATTAAGGGCATTTATACAAAGCCAACAGCCACCATCATCCTAAATGGAGAGTTTGACAGCATTCTCCTTGAGAACAGGAACCAGACAAGGATGCCCTTTATCACCACTCGTATTCAACATTGTGCTGGAGGTCCTAGCCAGAGCAATTAGGCTAGAAAAAGAAATAAAGGGCATCCAAATTGGTAGAGAAGAAGTCAAAGTATCTCTCTTTGCAGATGATATGATCTTATACACAGAAAACCCCAAAGAATCCACAAGAAAACTACTGGAACTAATAGAAGATTTCAGCAAAGTTTCAGGATACAAGATAAACATATAAAAATCAGTTGGATTCCTTTACACCAACAAAGAGAACTTTGAAGAAGTAATCACCAAATCAATACCATTTACAATAGCCCTCAAAAAGATAAAGTACATTGGAATAAATCTAACCAGAGGTGTAAAAGTCTGATACAATGAAAACTACAAGACACTACTGCAAGAAACCAAGAGAGACCTGCATAAGTGGAAAAAATGTACCTTGCTCATGGATAGGAAGACCCAACATTGTGAAAATCTCAGTTCTACCCAAAGCGATCTACAGATACAATGCAATCCCGATCCAAATTTCACCGGCATTTTTTAATGAGATGGAGAAACAAATCACCAACTTCATATGGAAAGGGAAGAGGTCCTGGATAAGTAAAGTGTTAAGAAGAACAAAGTGGGAGGTGTCACACTACCCGATGTTAGATCCTATTATACCACCATGGTAGTCAAAACAGCCTGGTACTGGTAAAACAACAGATACATAGACCAATGGAACAGAATTGAGAATCCAGACACAAATTCATCCACTTATGAGCAGCTGATATTTGATAAAGGCCCAAAGTCCAATAATTGGGGAAAAGATAGTCTCTTTAACAAATGGTGCTGGCAGAACTGGATAGCCATCTGCAAAAAACTGAAACAAGAACTATACCTCACACCATGCACAAAAACTAACTCAAAATGGATCAAAGACTTAAATATAAAATCGAAAACAATTAAGATCATGGAAGAAAAAATAGGGACAATGCTAGGAGCCCTAATACATGGCATAAACACAATACGAACCATAAGTAACTAAGTACAAGCACCAGAAGAGAGACTAGATAAACGGGAGCTCCTAAAAATTAAACACTTCTGCTCATCAAAAGACTTCACCAGAAGAGTAAAAAGACAATCTACCGACTGTGAAAACAATTTTTGGCTACAACAAATCTGATCAGCATCTAATCTCTAAAATCTACAAGATACTGCAAAACCTCAACAAAAAAAAAAGCAATAACCCAATTAAAAAATGGGCAAAGGATATGAACAGGCACTTTGCCAAAAAAGACATTCAGGTGGCTAACAGACACATGAAGAAATGCTCATGATCGTTAGCCATTAGAGAAATGCATGTCAAAACTACAAGGAGATATCTCACCCCGACAAGGCTAGCATTAATCAAAAAAACACAAGATAATAAATGCTGGAGAGGTTGTGGAGAGACTGGAACACTTATACAGTGTTGGTGGGAATGTAAAATGGTACAACCACCTTGGAAATTGATTTGGCGCTTCCTTTAAAAGCTAGAAATAGAAGTACCATATGATACAGCAATCTCACTCCTTGGAATATATCCTAGAGAAATAAGAGCTATCACACCAATAGATATATGCACGCCCATGATCATTGCAGCACTGTTGACAATAGCAAAAAGATGGAAACAACCTAGGTGCCAACTGGAGGAATGGATAAACAAATTATGATATATCCACACAATGGAATTCTATGCAATGGTGAAGAACAATGGTGAAGCTGTAAAACATCTTATAACATGGGGGAATCTGGAGGGCATTATGCTGAGTGAATTTAGTCAGTCACAGAAGGACAAATATTGTATAAGACCACTACTGTAAGAACTCAAGGAAAGGTTTAAACACAGAAGAAAACATTCTTTGATGGTTACGAGGGTGGGGAGGGAGGGCGAGGGTTATTCACTAACTAGATAGTAGACTAGAATTATCTTAGGTGAAGGGAAGGACAGCACACACTTCAGGGGAAGTCAGCACAACTGGACTAAACCAAAGCTAAGAAGTTTCCTGAATACAATCAAACACTTCGAAGGACAGAGTAGCAGGGGTGGGGGTCTGGGGACCATGGTTTCAGGGGACAGCTCAGTCAACTGGCATAACAAAGTTTATTAAGAAAATGTTCTGCATCCTACTTTGGTGAGTGGCGTCTAGGGTCTTAAAAGCTTGCAAGCAGCCGTCTAAGATGCATCAATTGGTCCCAAACACCTGGAATAAAGGAGAACGAAGAACACCAAAGACACAAGGACAGTAGTAGCCCAAGAGACAGAAAGGGCCACATAAACCAGAGACTCCATCAGCCTGAGACCAGAAGAACTAGATGGTGCCTAGCTACCACAAATGACTGCCCTGGCAGGGAATACAACAGAGAGTCCCTGATGGAACAGGAGAAAGGTGGGGTGCAGAACTCAAATTCTAGTAAGAAGACCAGACTTAACAGTCTGAGACTGGAGGAACCCTGGAAAGCATGGCCCCTGGATTCTCTATCAGCCCAGAACTAAAACAATTTCTGAGGCCAACTCTACAGACAAAGATTGGACTGGACTGTGGGACATAAAATGATACTCGTGAAGAGTGTGCTTCTCGGATCAAGTAAATACATGAGACTAAACAGGCAGCTTTTGTCCAAAGGTGAGATGAGAAGGCAGAGAGGGTTAGGAGCTAGTTGAATGGACATGGGAAATCAGGGGTGGAAAGGAGGAGTGTGCTGTCATAGTATAGGGAGAGCAATTAGGGTTGCATAACAATGCATGTATAAATTTTTGTATAAGAGACTAACTTGAAATGTAAACTTTCACTTAAACTACAACAATAAACAAAAAAAGAAAAAGTATTTTTATTGTACTGTAGATGAAGGGTTACAGAACAAACTAGCTTCTAGTACACATATTGTTTTGTGACATTGGTGCTAACCCCACATGTCAACAATGTCCCCTTCTTGACCTTGGGTTCCCTATTACCAGCTTTCCTGGCCCCTCCTGCCTTCTCATCCTCCCCCTGGGCTGGTGTGCCCATTTAGTCGCATTTTGTTTTATGGGCCTGTCTAATCTTTGGCCGAAGGGTGAACCTTGGGAGTGACTCAGTGCTGAGTTAAAACGGTGTCCAGGGCCATAGATACCAAAAAGTGATGACAACATCCTGAAGTGTGTTATCTTTTGTGTGTCTACCTCTATCTAAAGGAAACCGATGCTAGTTGACTTGGGGAGTGGTGGGGCATCTCTGGGATGAAGCTCTATTGGCCTTCAAAGTGTGGCCACACCTACTTCATTGGTATTGTCAATAGTGGGGCAAATAATTCAACAGGGATAAGGCTTGGATCTTCCTCTTATTCTCGCTTGGTGCTAATGTTCTTGGCACAACATTGATGCGCCACAGACAGGTCAGCACGTGAATGTGCTCTATCTGAATAAAGTATAGCCCTTCTATGTTGTAGAGTCCTTCTGTTTTTAAAATCACGGAGCTTGTATTGTTAGAACCAATAACCTTGACTAAAAGAATTTTTTTTTAATTAGCCATCAGTATGGACCTGTGTAGGTGAATAAAAGAAAAAGCACAACCACTGCTTGTTTTCCACAATGTAGTTCATTCCTGATTTCATCTGAAAGAAATATGATTATTACCATTATTCAAAGAGCGATACTTTACTAATAAGGTCTTGGCAGTCTTTGAGGTGGATTTCAGCTTCAAAAAACAGTGACTCTTTACCACACTTCTAACATGTTCATTTGGTGTCTGTAACAACATAGAAGTTTCATTCAGGAGATTTGCTGCTGGTGTTCCTACAGTTGCTGTCGAGTCGATTCTGACTCATAGTGACCTTACAGGACAGAGTAGAACTGCCCCATAGGGTTTCCAAGGCTGTAATTTTTACAGAAGCAGATGCCACCTCTTTCTCCTGCAGAGCGGCTGGTGGGTTCCAACCACCGTCCTTTCTGTTGGCAGCCAAGCACTTAACCACTGAGCCACCAGGGCTCATTTTCAGGAGATTTACTTACTGGGTTATAATTAGCTGGAACCTAAGTTTTACAGGGCCTGAAGCTTATCTAATTTGGGGTATTCTCTCTAATAAAAAAGTGCAAAATTATACATACAAAAATTGCTAGGGCCCCTCCCAGGACCTTGGAAGGGGGCTATGCAAGTAAGGGGCCCTAAGGCTTAAGCTTTGTTCAATTCATGATAAATCCCTCTCAGCTGGGACCTTTTTAAAACACTTTTTTAGTGCAGGAAAAATACTGTTTTAACTTGTAAACACTCCAGTGCTGTGTCATATGGGTCATAAAATTACTTAGCTTTTTAAAGGTGGCATCTTTTCTTGGCAACTTGCCTTTGGAAAGAGATGCAGTAAAGCTTATATTTCACCTGTGGCAAATTACCTGTTAGAAAAATTCAACCAAAAGCAAAGAAGGAGCCCAGCTTCCAACACACATTGTGACAATTGTGCCAATCTTTTCAACATACCTGTCAATTAATTTTAGGGCTATACTCATTGCTGTCGAGTTGATTCCAACTCATAGGACGGAGTACAACTGCCCCATGGAGTTTCCAAGGCTGTAGTCTTTATGGAAGCACACTGCTACATCTTTCTTCCTCGGAGTGGCTGGTGGGTTCAAACTGCCGACCTTTCGGTTAGCAGCTGAGCACTTAACCACTGCGCCACCAAGGCTTCTTTTTAGAGGTATAGCTGTATTCAAATCACATGTTCATTAGTTGATTTCAATACCAGCTAGTTCTGATTCTTTCATTACTATTTAGAAAATGCCATTCTCTCTTGTTTAAGATCAACACAGAATTTTGAGACAAATAAGTTGGTCCCTCCTCCATCCACTTTGCCTATGAATTTTTTCTAACCCCCTACCCTTCCTCTGGAGCCCTGTGTTGGCACAGTGAATAAGCACTTGGCTGCTAAGTGAAAGATCGTCAGTGCGAGCCCACCAGTCGCTCTCCTGGAGGAAGATGTGGCAGTCTCCTTCTGTAAAGATTACAGCCTTGGAAACCCTATGGGGCAGTTCTACTCTGTCCTACAGGGTTGCTATGAATCGAAATTGACTCGACAGCAATGGGTTTGGTTTTGGGGGTTTACCCTTCCCCTCCCTTGTCATCCCCCTACCTTGTTACCCTGCTGCAGGGATCCTAGTGTGGCTCTTCTGTGTTTTCCCATCAACCTCCATTTCCTCCTTCCAGTCTGAAAGTCTCTTGGGGACAAAGTCCTGTCCTATTGCTCTTTGTACCCCAGCACTTAGTACAGTGCCTGGCACACAGTGGTCATGACACTCAGTGAACGTTTTTGATTGATTTCATTAATTAAAGTGTGATTCCACACTTTTTCCCCCGTGTTGCCTCCATAACTATAGTGAAAACCGAATTCTCATGAGGAACATTATGACATTGTTACTGAAGCTACCAAAGTTTCTTGGTGCTGGGACCTAAGGACCCTGCTCGCTGGTCTTTTATCATAAACTGTTCATGAGAGCCTCTGGTGCTGGCAAAAGAAAAAGGGACCCTTAAGTTTTTTTCCCCAAGTTCAGCATCAGCAAATTAATGGGGGGTGGCGGTGGCTACAACTGGCATCTGCAAGATCTGTTAATCCGGCTCTAGACACACCGGAAAGGAACTGTGTGAAACGGATTTCTGAACCATGAGACAGTCTTTTCCAAAGTCATGTTTAGGGGAGAAGCTTGACCTTTGTCCAAAATTCCCTTTAGGCCATTGAACATACCCACTATGATTTGCTTGGGTCAAAGAGAAATCACAGAATTTTCTAGCTGAAAGGGAATAAAACCCACACTTCTTGTTTGAGGAGAAGTCGAGAAAGAAGGTGTTTGGAATTAGGCTAGAGCAATGTATTTTCTCTATTAACGTTTTCACACTGTAGCTTAACATAAACACCATTTTTCTTCATGCTTCAAAGGTTCCTACTGTGCATAGATGATTCCTAACTTTTTGAAAAATGTATATACTTTTTGAAAAATAATGTTCTGGGTGGCTAGGAAGTGAAGTGCACTCTGGCAGGTTTCCAGGAATTCCTTTTACTTTACAATCTCAAAGAAGCTGATGGCTGAGAAAGCACCCTCACTGTTTCCTCCCTGGAGGGCTCTGCGCTAAGCCTTGTGCTTTGTGGCTAAACACTGCATACATTTAAGCAGTGAGAAACTTTACATGTGAGCTGGAATCAAAGTTAAATTCAAAGGTGGAATTCCAAGGCCGATCCACACACCCAAGCAGCATCACCGGAATTCCCATGACAATGCTGATTTGTGTGTTACTGGCTGGGTGACTTTTAACGCCGGTGCCAAAGATTAGTACTAGGGAAAGCAGAGCATGCCACGTTTGAGTTAGACAAGTCTCTTGGCCTCTTTGTACCTTAGTTTCCTCATTTGAAAAAATCGATCTTAAGACATACGTGTTTCAGAATTTGTACTGGGTTATATATCCAGCTAAATGATACTGTGTGATGTTTTCACACATAAATGATCTCTTTACATGTATCCATCTTCTCTTTCACTTACATCTTGTGTAAAAACTGCATCCCATGCCAGGCCTGAAATGTTCCAAAGCCAACTTCTATGATTAAATTGCAGCGAAGATTTCTACAAAAACAGACACAAGCAAGAGAAAAAAAAATTACTTCAGAACATCCATCCTTTGGCAATGATTCTAATTTATCTATGGTCAAAAATAACTTCAATACTTCCTCCAGATACTAAGGAAATCTCATTATGGAAGATATTTGCTTATGATTTATACTGTCCTATTTATACATATGGTGCATTAGGTACAAAACAGTAAATAATAAAACTTAGATTAAGTGATGGTTATTTCTCTAGAACAGGGCTTCTCAACCTTAGCACTGTTGACATTTTGGGCTAGGTAAATTTTTGTTCCAATGATCATGAAGATAGCACGGGACCAGGCAACACTTGATTCTGTTGTACATGGGGGTCGCCATGAATCACAGCCATCTCAACGGGAACTAATAACAACAACAACAACAATTTTTTTTGCTGTGAGGGCTGCTCTATGCATTGTAGGATGCTTAGCAGCATCCCTGGCATCTTCCCACTAGGATGTCAGCAGCACAGTCACAGTTGTGATCCCCAAAAGTCTCTCCAGACATTGCAAATGTCCCCTGGGTGCAAATCGTCCCAGACGGGAACCACTGCTCTAAAATGATTTACTCTTATCTGTATAATAATTCTCACACTAATCTTTGCTAGAGCTGAAAAGGATTTGCTACATAGCTTTAGTAGTCTTCCACTAATAAAACTTTAATATTTCAAAATGAATAGCAAAAAGATTTACAATTAGGTTTTATAAAAATTCTAAATAAAATTAAGTTCTATTTGTAACTTACATAAAATTCAAAAAAGGTAGTGATTCAAATGTACGTCTTTCAATAAACTGTATTTTATTGCAGGATAAATCTCTAGGAAAAGTAAAAGAAAAATATTGCCTTGATTAGCTATTAGACATTAAAATAGTAGGAATAAATGGCAGAGTTAAGAATAATATTGAATAAGCTTTTGTCTAAACTCTAAACCTTAGTGATTGTTATCTAAACCTTTCAAGGCCCCTAACCCTGCCCTCACCTCCCCTAAGAGTCTCACCTTCATTAGGAAAATCTACAGCTATGGATCTTGATAGATTTTGGAGGTACTCTTTCCTGAGAGTAGGACAATTGATTAGATGATCTTTTGTGGTCACATCAAAGTCTATATTCAACGAGATTAAAGCTTTTATTCCTCAGTACAATGATAATTTATAATATTAAAAGGAATATTCTCACATTTAGACACCTTCCTGGCTTAGTTCTCTTTTTCTAGGCCAGCTCAATACCAGAAGAAATAAAAGATACCCTCTGACATAATTTGAAAGGGAGTTACTCCTCTAATAAACACATAATCCTGAACAAATTTAGAATAATAGTTTTATCATATTAATAGAAATTTATGCTTGGTTTCATACTGCCTTAATGTTCCATGAATGCAATTGCTACAGTTGTACAGTGGTGACACATGAAAAACACAACACAGAACTGGATTTTTATTTGAAAACACCCATTCTTGACTATAGTTAACCCTTTTATTTCCATTTACCCCACATGAGTCCTTCACTTTTTACCTGGATGGGTGTAGCTATCTTCTGACTGGTGTCGAAACTCTAGGCTGTCCCTTCTAATCCACCCTGCACATAGATTAACTCTCCAGCAGTAGATCTCAAAGAGCACCATTACCTGGGAACTTATTGAAGAAGGAAATTCTTAGCCCTACTCTAGACCTACTGAATCAGTAACTATGAGGGTGAAGCCCAGAATCTGTGCTTCAGCAAGCCCTGATTCTGAGGCAGACTAAAGTTTGAGAACCACTTGTCCTAGAGCGTTGCTGTGATAACATGGTTCCCCATGATGGCTCCTTAGTTTGGCATTCAAAGCCTAGAAGATCTGGCTCCAATCTCCTACTCTCCCTACGTTTACCCAAAGGTACTCATGACATTCTTCAAACCCACATTCCACTTCCTGTGTTTTGCCTTTATGCCACCCTCCTTTTGCAATCTTACAATATTCTTCCCAAGATGTCTGTCTGATGATACCCAATGGCCCTTAAAGGCCCTGTTCAAATGGCATTTCTCTAGTAACATCTTCCCTGATCCAACTGAAAGCCTTTGCTCCCTACTCTGTGCTCCAGAAACAATGTATACCTCTCAGTGCCCATATCTGTTTCTTCTTTTTAATATAGTTATCTTTGTATCCCATTTCCCCTGAGCGCGAATTCCTTGAAAGCATAGACGAGGTCTTGCTCATGTGCATTGCCTACGATGTTTAAAACTGATAGATGGACATAAAGCAACCTCAATTATTTATTAAAAGAATGAATAGCTAAGGTGACAGAAAGGAAAATGATTAATTACAAAGTTTACTTTTATTACTTCATGGCTCTGCAGCACTTAGTCCTCCACTTAGAGCCTATTGTGTTATGGTTCGAGCTTATGTGTTTGCTTCCCCTACCACATCGGGAGTTTCTAGAAGGTTAGGAACCCTGTCTTACACATCTTTGTACCACCAGCCCTAGGCACAGTGCTTGGCATACTGTTTTTAACTTTTTTATTGATTGACTATTTTTTAATGAATGAGAATACGTATACTAAAATGAAATAACTAGCTTACAAAGTATTCCAAAGTAGAAGTAAGGAAGGGCCTGCTCCACTGAGCGGTTATCTCATTTGTTTTTCTCCAAATTGTGTTTGTAAGGTTTGGGAGCCCAGATGCCAGAGGTGTCCAGGAAGATCTGTGCAAAACTGGTCCTCCCACTAAGGCCTAAAAGGTTTGATAATTCAAAGGACTACTTTTAATATCATGTGAGGCTTTTTATCCCCAATTCTCTTAAGCCTTCTAAACTTGTAAGAAGAATCCATTTGCTGAAGAGCATCATCAAATAGCTTAATAAGGATTAATGATGCACACAACTCTAGGCTTCGTGGACAAAGGATAAAAATTAAGCTTTTATAGCAAAGGACATAGTATCTCCTTATCTCTAAATAGATATAAATACCATGCAAGTATTCCTTCCTTGGCAAAAGGGCTGGAGAGATTTTTATTTTGTATTTAGCCAACGGTTAGGGGTATTTCTGATATGTTTACTTAGTGTGAACATTTCTAGCTATACTACTTAGCCATCAGTTTAAACATTTATTTGTAATATGGTAAAACCATTCCTGCATTGAAATCCTTAACACCAGTCCTTGGTAGCTAAATATGTTCTTTATAATATTGTTTACATAATTCAACTGTTTCATTAAATATTTAATATTTATATGTTAACTTAATTAAATTATCAAAAAATTTGGGGTTAATGATATTCAAATTAATGAACGTATTCTATATTTTCTTGTCTTTTAGACAACAAACAGAGGTTGACTTTAATTCCTCTTGTTCTATTAAAGGAACTTTTTCAAATGTTTTCTGTAAGGCCAGATACTAAATACTTTAGGCTTTGCCAGCCACAGACAGCCTCTGTCTCATCCTCTTTCTTTCTTTCTTTTACAACCCTTTAAAAATGCAAAAATCATTCTTAGCTCATGGGCACTATAACAACAGACCATAGGCTGCAGACTAAATATAAACAGTATATGGACACTTATAAAACAAAGTTCATATGGGTATCTATAATTATTCAGACCTTATTACCACTTTTCCTCTTTAACTAAAGATTTTTTTCTATCTGTATCTTGTCTCTATAAAACTGGAAATGCACTGGAGATATTTAATGCTAGAGATGGGCTGCGACCCTACAGACTTACAGAATTGCAGATTTATATTGCTGGAAAAAAATTTAGAGATTATCTAATCCAAGAGCCTTATTCATTTTATATATAACTAAAAACTCAGAAGTAAATATGATTAATTAACTTACAAATACTGGAGGGATAGCAGGCCTTCAAATGAATCCTTATGTAATTCGGTCAAATGATTGTCACTGAGAATTCTGGAAAATGAAAAGGTTATTTGTGGATCTAATTCAAATTAACTACAACTATTTGCTACACAGGACTATTACATGTGCGAGGAAACAGGGTGATGGTACCACCTAAATACTCTATTTGTATTTAATTCAGGGATGGTGACCTCTTCTCTGTTTTCATTCAAACCTTTCTTCTCATGTCCTCCTTTGTATCCATCTCCCTGCTTCTCCCTCCTCTATCCCCACCCCACACATCCCTATCCACTCTTCCCACCAAATCATATATTTAATGCTTACTCTCCAGATGACAAAGTTCCTGTTAGAATTCAACTCTGGGTGGCACCAAGATTGGCAGAACTGCCATCTCCTCTGCTCTTTTCCCAACCTCATTATGAAAGCCCCACATGGAACTATGTCAGGGCTGCAAGTGAAGCCATTTCACTCTTTGCCCTATTTATTTTTTGGGGAACTAAAATGTGCATAAAGTACATAAAACATAAATGTTCAGTTAATGATCATAAAGCAAACACCATGTAATACCGTTTCTATCAGGAAAGAACACTGTTAGCGTCCAAGAAGCCCCGAGTGTACCCCCTTCCAATCACAATCCTCTCTCTGACCCCATAGGTAACCACTATCTTCACTTTTATGATAATAATTTCCTTGCTTTTTAAATATAGTTTTACCTATTATATGTCAACCACAAGCAACATGGTTTAATTTTGCTTCTTCCTGAACTTTAAATGGAATCATACCACATATATTATTTTGTATTTTGTTTTTTCACTCAATATTATGTCTGTAAAATTCATTATGTTATTGCATGTAGCTGAGGTTGGTTCATTTCAATGCCTTAGTGCTGTATGTCCAATAAGGGAGCCACCAGCCACATGTGACTAGTGAGCACTTATAAGTTTCTTAGATCCAGCAGAAAGAACTAGAGAGACAGACAGGCTGATACAGAGAATCACTGTTTACTAGAAGCAGAAAGAGACTTTCTACACCCAGCATCAGGTAGAAATACTGAAAAGAATAATTGACTAATTGCTGGAGACTAGTGCGGACTAGCATGAAAGATAAAAACTCCTGGAGGCCCAGCCTTGGGCGGGGGACGGACACATTTTCATGAGTTTTAACTCCAGGAGCCCTACCAAGTTCTCACTGTGAATCTCAGAGAAAAAAATCCCCTCATGATTCCTGAAGGAGGAGGGGAGAATTAGCAATTGTGAAATAGTTCTCTGTTCTCCTTAACAACAGCCTGCCCTCAAATGATATTACTTTACCAAAGCTTAATCAATGTGGGTTCTATCAGAGCCTAACCAAAGTGGGGAGTCCCTGGGTAGTGTAAAAGGTTAACGAGCTCAGCTGCTAACTAAAAAGTTGGAGGTTCTACTCCACCCAGACGCATCATAAAAGAAAGGCATGGTGATCTACTTCAAAAATCAGCCACTGGAAAAAAACACCTATGGAGCACAGCTCTGCTCTGACACACATGGGATTACCATGAGTCAGAAATGACTTGATGACAACTGTACTGGTTAGCCAAAGTGGAGAAACGGAAATACACAACTCCAACTCCCTCTAGCCTTTTCCGTGTGAGAGAAAGGGATCATCAACTCCAGCTGCCTTCTAGTTTAAAATGGGGCAAGGAAAATACCCAACTATAGCCCCCTCTAGCCCTCCTGGTTCACGTAAGGGGTGAAGGAAAATGCTAAGAAGCACTTATGAAGGTCACAAACCAGGGGCACAGGCTCACTAAAAGACTGAGACGTAATCATAGAATTATAGAACACTTCCTCTCCCCTCATACCTTACCACTATGTCAACATCAACAGGGTTTTACAGGGGATTGCAGCTAAAAGAATCTAAATTCCTTTTACCTGTTATATCATATATAGCTTTCAGCAAAAATTACAAGGCATGCTAAAAAGCAAAAAACATATTCTGAAGAGGCAGGACAAGCATCAGAGCCACATTCACATACGGCTGATATTTGCGGTTATCAAGCTGGAAATTTTAAATAACTTTGATTAATACGCTAACAGCTCTAGTGGAAACAGTGGACGACATGCAAGATGAGTAAGGTAAGCAAAGAGAATTAAAAAAAGCTAGAAATTAAAAAAAACACTGTTATGGAAATGAAGAATGCCTTTGATGAGCTCATCAGTAGACTGAACACAACCAAGAAAAGAATCAGTGACCTTGAAGATATGCCAAGAGAAACTTCCCAAACTGAAAAGCAAACAGAAAAAAAGACTGAGAAAAAAAAGAAAGAAAAACAGAATACTGAAGAATTGTGGGACGATTTTAAAAGGTGTAACATATGCATAATGGGAATACTAGAAGGAGAAGAAAGACAGAAATAAATGGAAGACATATTGGAAGCAAGAATGGCTGGGAATTTTCCAAAATTGCTGACAGACACCAAACCACAGAACCAGGAAGCTCAGAGAACACCAAGGAGGAGAAATACCAAAAACTTTATACCTAGGCATATCATATTCAGACTGCAGACAAAGATAAAACCTCGAATGAAGCCAGAGGGGGGAAAAACATCTCACCTGTAAAGAAACAAAGATAAGAATTATATTGGACTTATCTTCAGAAAACATGCAAACAAAAAGAGATTGGATTCAGAAGTTTATCGAGCATCTACTATATACCAGGTAGTAGGAGGGATTCAGGAGTGGCATAGTGGTTAAGAGCTCAACTGCTAACCAAAAGGTCGGCAGTTTGAATCCACCAGCCTCTCCTTGGAAGCCCTATGAGGCAGTTCTACTCTGTTCTATAGGGTTGGTATCAGTCGGAATCGACTCCACAGCAGTGGGTTTGGTTTTGGTGCTTATGAGGGATTCAAGGAAGAATAAGTCATGGTCCAGCCCTCCAAGAGCTTCCAGTATAAAAAATAATAATCATTGCACATCACCTTACAGTTTACAGAGTTCAGTAGGCAGTCATCGTGTTCCTAGCCTCCTACTTGTGGTGTCATAAGTGGTGGGGCAAGGAGGCAACCATAAAGGAAGCTAAAGGTGTCAGCAAATGTAAAGAATGAATGAAAAATCCATCTGCGTCATAAATACTGTCTTAGATATCTAGTGCTGCTATAACAGAAATACTACAAGTGGATGGCTTTAACAAATAGAGATTTATTCTTCCACAGTCTAGGACACTAGAAGTCTGAATTCAGGGTGCCAGCTCCAGGTGAAGACTTTCTTTCTCTGCTGGCTCTGGGGGAAAGTCCTTGTGATCAATTTTCCCCTGGTCGAGGAGCTTCTCAGAACAGGAACCTTGGGTCCAAAGGATGCACTCTGCTCCCAGAGTTTCTGTCTTCATGGTATGAGTTTCCCCATCTCTCTGCTCCTTTCTCTCTTTTATATCTCAAAAGAGATTGATTCAAGGTATAACCTAATCTTGTAGATTGTTTCCTGCCTCATTAACATAAGTGCCTCTAATCCTGCTTCGTTAACATTATACAGGTAGGATTTACAACATATAGGAAAATTACATCAGATGACAAAATGGTGGACAATCAAACAATACTGGAATCATAGCCTAGTCAAGTTAACACACAGTCTTGGGGGAAACAATTCAGTCCATACTATTCCACCCTTTGACTCCCAAAAAGTCATGTCCTTCCCACAAGTAAAACACATTCACCCGATCATATCACAGCCAAAGTCTTAAATCAACTCCAAGTCCAAAATCCCAAAATTCTCCTTCATCTGTGAAATCTAGAGCACAAGTAATCTGCTTCCAAAGTACAATGGTGGAACAGGCACAAGCTAGATACTTCCACTACAAATGGGAGAAACTGGAGGGAAAGAAGAGATAACAGGCACCAAGCAAGTCAGCAGAACACATTACATTAGCCCTCAAGGATTGAAAATAATCCTCTGTTTTCTGAGACCATTTAGATAATGGCCTTGCCCTCCAGAGTCAAGGTATTGGCCACACTCTCTGGATTCTGAGTGGAGGACCCTTGGCCCTGGGCTTCAGCTCTACCTTCCAGGCCCACTGGGACAGCAACTCTGCCCCCTCAGCTTTAGGCAGCCCCATTCTCCTAGTCCATCTGAGTGGTCCACCCTTTGAAGCCCTAAAGGTTGTACACCTACCCTTTTAGACCGAGGCAGCTCTGCTTCCCATGTCTCTTGTCTCTGCAGCTTCTGCTTCCTGGTTCCTTGGCCTCTCAGCCCCTTGGGCCTCACCGCCTGTGTCTGCCCTACTGGGGCAAGTGTTCCAAAACTCTTTAGTTCCACCAGTAAGTGCCTGGAGGCACCCTACTCCACCAGGAAAAGTCGGCTGGAAGGTACTCAGCTCTCTTGCCCTGTGGGTCAGCAAGTCTTACTCCACTAGTAAGTGCTCAGAGGCACCCCACTCTTCCAGGAAGCCTCCTGCACAGACACTCAGCTCTCTCGCTCTATGCTTCTGCTCCGGCGCTATCTCATGCTGGTTTCCTGGCTCTACTGCCATTTTTCTGCTGCTGCTTCTCACCATCTGCGCCGTCTCCAGTGTAACAGCTGTCCTTACTTCCTTCTGATTCCTCAGCAGAATTGTCTTTGATGTCTATAATTCCACAGTCTCTTCAAGGCAATCTAGGCTTTTTCTATTAGGCATTTTAGAACTTGTCCAGCCTCTATCCATTCATGGCTTCAAACCACATTTTAAGTATCTGTTAGAGCAGCACCCTACTCTCTCAGTACCAAATTCTGTCTTAGGCTGGGTTCTCTAGAGAAGCAAAACCAGTAAAGTGTGTAATAATATATACAGAGAGAGATTTATGTCTAGGAAATTGCTCAAGCAGTTGTAGAGGCTGGAACACCCAAAATCTGTGGTTCAGGCTGGAGGCTTCTGATCCACGTAGCCACCAGGGCTGGCGAACCTGAGATCAGCAGATCAGAGAGCAGGGCTCTTGCTCGCAGGCTGCGAAGACCAACGAATCCCAAGACCGCAGGTAAGCTCTAGCTCAAGTCCTAAGAACTGTAGGTCAGATGAACAGAAGTCAGCTGCAGGATCCAGAGTGAGCAAAAGCCCACAAGCCTTCCCAGATAATCCACTTACACTCAATGCAGGCCACACGCCCAAGGAAACTCCCTTTCAACTGTTTGGCTACTCACAGCAGATCCATCATGGAGGTGATCACATTATATCAAATCTCATCTTGGAAGTGATCACATCATTATACGACTGCCAGACTACATCAGAACTGCCAAACCACTAAGAATCATGGCCCAGCCAAGTTGACACACAACCCAAACAATCACAAATACCTCCTCCTCTTGCTTCTTGAACCTCTAAGCCTTTGGTTTGCCCACTTACCTCAGTTTGTTAGTATTCACCTCCCACTTCCAGGAATTCTTTATTTTTAAAAAAAGAACATGGCACCAGTGTCTTCTGTGTTATTTAGAGTAAGATTCGGCATATCTGTCTCCCAGTCCTCACGGTCAAGTGAAGAATAAAGCCAAGCCAAAACAGAATGCTGGACCAGAAGATGTTCATAATGGAGGAAGGACCAACTAGTGGGATACCCTGGTGAAGGGCAGTGTTGCCCTAAGAGGGCTTGGTGGTCAGTATTGCTGCTCCCCAAATATTCCCACCTCTCTGCTTTAAGGTATGTGGTAGGTGTGCCCTTGCCAGTTCCCTGTGATTGGTAGAGCCATGTGACCAGCTTTGGCCAACAAGCTGTAAGCAGAAGAGATATGTGTCAATCACTCCTAGGTTGAGTGTGTAATTGTCAGAGCAAGACTAGCCTAGAGCTACGATGCCTGATATGGCAGACACAGTTGGCTACGGAGCACTTGGATAATGGTTAGTCCAAACTAAGATGCACTGTACATGTAAGATACATACTGGATCTCAAAGACTTGGTACAAGAAAAGTATATATAGCTCATTAGTGTGTTTATATTGATTACACATTGAAATGATAATATTGAGTTAAATAAAATACATGATTAAAATTAAATAAAAAAGGAGATTGGAGCGTAATATTTAAAGTATTTTTAAAAGAAAAAAAAAATCTCACCAACAAAGAATTCTGTATCCAGTGAAATTATTCTTCAAAAGCAAAGGAGAAATAAAGACTTTCTCAGACAAACAAAAAATTAAGAGGATTTGTCACCAGAAGACCTACCTTGTAAGAAATGTTAAAAGAAGTTCTTAACGAATAAAATGATACAAGTCAGAACCTTAGATCTACATAAATAAAGAAAGACCATTCGAGAAGGAATAATGAAGTTAAAATAAAATCCTTTACATTTCTTATTCTTAACTGATATGACAGACAACAGTTTGTTTAAAATAATTATACCAACAATATACTGGATGATTATAGCTTATGGACAAGGGAAATGTATGACAGCAGTGTTATAAAGGATGGGGCAGTACAGTGTTATTTGAAAGTGAACTTAGATTCGTTGTAAATGGATACTGCAAACTCTAGGGAAACCACTGTAAAAATTTTTTAATAGTATAATCAATATGGTAAGTGAAGAAAGAAAATGAAATCATACAAAATGCCCAATTAAAACCAGAGAAAGCAAAAAAAGAGGGAAAGACAAAAACAAAACAAAGAACAAGGGCAACAAACAGAAAACAATTATAAATATGGTAGCTATTAATTCAGTTATATCTATAATAACTTAAATGTGAATAGTCTAAATATACCAATCAAAAGACAAGACTATCAGAGTGAATTAAAAAAAAAACAAGACACAACTATAGGTTGTCTATATGAAACTCACCTTAAATATAAAAGACACAGCCAGATTAAAAGTAATAGGATGCAGAAAGATATACCAACAACAGATGAATGGATAAACACAAGGTGGTACATACATTCGATGGAATACTACTTGGCCTGTAGGAGAAATGAAGTCTTGATACATGCTACAATATGGATGCAGATGGAAGACACTATGCTAGGTGAGGTAAGTCAATCTCAAAAGGATAAACATTGTATGACCTCACTTATACAAAAAGACAAGAAAAGGCAAATATATTGAGAAGAAAGTTTATTAGTGGTTACCAGGGGTAGGACCCGCACGTGTCTGTCAGTTTGTCATATCGTGGGGCCTTGCATGTTGCTGTGATGCTGGAAGCTATGCCATCGGTATTCAAATACCAAAAGGATGTCAGAAGAGAATCTGAAACCTGCTCTTGAACACTGAGTAGCTAAAGTGAAAGGAAGAAATGATGACGTAAGAGAGCTGAACAGAAGATTTCTAAGCATGGCACAAGAAGACAAAGTAAAGTATTATAATGAAATGTGCAAAGACCTGGAGATAGAAAACCAAAAGGGAAGAACACGCTTGGCATTTTTCAAGCTGAAAGAACTGAAGAACAAAATTCAAGCCTCAAGTTGCAATATTGAAGGATTCTATGGAGAAAATATTAAACGACGCAGGAAGCATCAAAAGCAGATGGAAGGAATGAACAGAGTCACTATACAAAAAAGAATTGGTCGATGTTCAACCACTTCAGGAGGTAGCATACGATCAGGAACCAATGGTACTGAAGGAAGTCTAAGCTGCACTGGAGGCACTGGTGAAAAACAAAGCTCCAGGAATTGACAAAATACCAACAGAGGTGTTTCAACAAATGGATACAGTGCTGAAAATGCTCACTTATCTATGCCAAGAAATTTGAAAGACAGCTACCTGGTCAACCAACTGGAAGAGATCCACATTTATGCCTACTCCAGAGAAAGGTGATCCAACCAAATGTAGAAATTATTGAACAGTATCATTAATATCATGCGCAAGTAAAATTTTGCTGAACATCATTCAAAAAGATCAATCAAAAGACTCATTCAAAAGCAGCTGCAGCAGTATATTGACAGGGAACTACCAAGAAATTCAAGTCAGGTTCAGAAGAGGACATGAAATGAGGGAATATCATTGCTGATGTCAGACAGATCCTGGCTGAAAGCTGAGAATACCAGAAAGATGTTTACCTGTGTTTTATTGACTAGGCAAAGGCATTTGATTGTGTGGATCATAACAAATTATGGATAACATTGTGAAGCATGGGAATTCCAGAACAGATTAATTGTGCTCATGAGGAACCCGTACATGGATCAAAAGGCAGTTGTTCGAATAGAACAAGGGGATACTGCGTGGTTTAAAGTCAGGAAAGTTGTGCATCAGGGTTGTAATCCTTCACCATTCTTATTCAATCTGTATGCTGAGCAAATAATCTGAGCAACTGGACTATATGAAGAAGAATGGGGCATGAGGCTTGGAGGAAGACTCATTAACAATTTGCATTATACAGATGACCCAGCCTTGCTTGCTGAAAGTGAAGAGGACTTGAAGCACTTACTGATGAAGACCAAAGACCACAGCCTTCAGGACGGATTACACTTCAACATAAAGACAACAAAAATACTCACAACTGGACCAATAAGCAACAACATGATAAACCTAGAAAAAACTGAAGTTGTCAAGGATTTCATTTTACTTGGATCCACAATCAACACCCACAGAAGCAGCAGTCAAGAAATCAGAAGACCCCTTGCACTGGGCAAATCTGCTGCAAAAGACCTCTTTAAAATTGTTGAAAATCAAAGATGTCATCTTGAAGACTAAGGTGCATCTTACCCAAGCCATGGTATTTTCAATCGCCTCATATGCATGTGAAAGCTGGACAACGAATAAGGAAGACCAAAAAGGAATTGATGCCTTTGAATTGTGGTGTTGGGGAAGAATATCGAGTATACTATGGACTTCCAAAAGAATGAACAAATGTGTCTTGGAAGTACAATCAGAATGCTCCTTAGAAGCAAGGATGGTGAGATTACGTCTCACATGCTTTGGACATGTTATCAGGAGGGATCAGTCCCTGGAGAAGGATATCATGCTTGCTAAAGTAGAGGGTCGGTAAAAAAAAGGAAGACCCTCAACGAGATGGATCGACACAGTGGCTGCAACAATAGGCTTAAGTATAACAAGGATTGTGAGGATGGCACAGGACTGAGTGGTGTTTCATTCTGTCGTACATAGGGTTGCTATGAGTTGGAACCAACTCGACAATGCCTAACAACAACAGGGGTGGGAGAGATGGGGAAAAGGGAGGTTAACAGTGACGGAAATACCACATTGATTAAGGGTAGGGTTGCACGGTCAATTATTGTAATTGCTATCAATAGGTTGAACACTGTACAAAGCTGAATTGGCAAAAGTTGTGAAATAGATATATTTACAACAATGACGAAAAAAGAGTAGCTGCTGAGGCTGTTTATGTACAGTCAAAAATCTCAGGGGTTTGGTTTCTTGGTTTGGAGATTTAGGGTCATGGTTTCACGGGACATCCCATTTGGTGCTCCTGTTCTACCTCCTAGTTCACTGTGTAGCGCCTGGGGTTTTAAAAGCTTGCAAGCAGCCATCCAAGGCACAACAATTGAACTCTATTTGCCTGGAGCAACAGAGGAAGGAGAGTCAGGAATAGAAGAAGGATATGCAAGATGTGGCTAGTTGCCTCCATGAACGACTGCCTCCTTTGCCATGAGACCAGAACAGGATGGTGCCTGGCTAACATTACTGAACATTTTGATGAAAGAGTCCACAGAAGAATCCTGATCAAAAGGGGGAAAATGCATAACAGAACTTCTGATTCTCCTGGATTCCAGACATCCTGGAGCCATGAAGGTTGGATGAACCCCTGAAAATATTGCTCTGAGATCATCTTTAAACTTTAAGCCAAAAATGTCCCCTGAAGTCTACTTAAAACCAAACAATAGTAGTTCAGCTTAACTAGTAAAAAATGTATGCCTTGAGCATTACGCTCTTTTAAGAACTATCTATATGGGATCATACTGACAACAGCAACTTGAAAGATTAGAACCTTAGGGGGCAGTGAGTTTATGTTAATGAGGGAGGAACAACTCAGAAAGGAGGGTGAGAATTGTTGTACAACTCAAAGAATGTAATCAATGTCACTAAATGGTACATGCAGAAACTGTTGAATTGGTGTATGTTTTGCTGTATATATTCTCAACAACAACAACAAAATAAATAAAGTTTTTAAAAAATTGTGAGATGCAGTGAATGCAGTTGTTATAGATTGAAGTGTGTTCCCCTAAAATGCATGCCAACTTGGCTAGGCCACGATTCCTAGTATTGTGTGGTTGTCCTCCATTTCATGATCTGACGTGATTACCTATGTGTTGCAAATCTTAACCTCTACAAGGTAAATGAGTCAGGATTAGAGGAAACTATGTTAATGTGGCAGGACACAATGTACAGGATTAGGTTGTATGCTGAGTCAATATCTTTTGAGATATAAAAGAGAAAAGTGAGCAGAGAGACTGGTGGACCTCATGCCACTGAGAATGCCACCAAGAAAGAAGCACTGGGAGCAGAGCACATCCTTTGAAACTGGGGTCCCTGTGCTGAGAAGCTCCTGACCAGGGGAAAATTGATGACAAGGACCTTCCCACAGAGCCAACAGAGAGAGAAAGCATTCCCTGGGGGCTGGCACCCTGAATTCAGACTTCTAGCCTCCTAAACTGTGAGAGAACAAATTGTCGTTTGTAAAAGCTGTCCACGTGTGGCATTTCTGTTATGGCAACCCTAGATAACTAAGATAGCAGTGCTTAGAGGAAAATGTATAGCACTGAATGCACACGCTAGAAAAGAAGACAAGCTTAAAATCAATCTAAGCTTTTACCTTAGGACATCTGAAAAAGAAGGGCAAATTAAATCCAAAGTTAAAAAAAAAAAAAAGACAAAGTAAGCAGAAGAAAATAAATAATAAAAATTAGAGAAGAAGTCAATAAAGTTGAAATAGAAATAGGAAAAATCAATTAAACTATAAGCTGGTTCTTTGAAAAGATCAATAAAATTAATAAACTTCTAGGCAGACTAACCAAGAAAAAAATAAAGAAGACACAAATTATTAATATTAGAAATGAAAGAGGGGCCATCACAACTGATCCCATGGACATTAAAACCAAAAACCAAACCAAATCAAACCCGTTGCTGTTGAATCAATTCCAACTCACAGCAATCCTATAGGATAGAGTACAACTGCCCCATAGGGTTTCTAAGGAGCAGCTGGTGGATTCAAACTGCCGACCTTTTGGTTAGCAGCCTAGCTGTTAACCACTGTACCATCAGAACTCCCCATGGACATTAAAAGTATCATAAAGGAATACTATGAACAAGTCTATGCCCACAAATTTGATAACTTGGATGAAATGGACTAATCTCTAGAAAGACGTAGCTACCAAAGCTCATACAAGAAGAAACAGACAATCTGAGCAGTCCTACATCTATTAAAGAAAATTAATCAACAACTAATAACCTTCCAAAATAGAAAGTACCATGCCCAGATGGTTTCACTGGTGAATTCTACCAAATATTTAAAGAATAATTAATACCAATCCTTCTAAAACTCTTCCAAAAAATAGAACAGGAGGGAACACTATCTAAATCTTTCTATGAAGCCAGTATTGTCCTAAAACCAAAACGAGACAAAGACATTACCAGGAAGGAAAATTATAGACCAATATCTCTCGTGAACATAGATGCAAAGATCCTCAGCCAAATATTAGCAAATTGAATTCAACAATGTATAAAAAGAATTATACACCATGACCAAGAGGGATTTATCGTAGGTATGCAAGGCTCGTTCAACATTTGCAAATCAGTTAATACAATTCATCATATCAACAGGCTAAAGAAAAATCATATGATCATGTCAATAAATGTGGAAAAAACATTTGACAAGATCCAACACCCATCCATGATAAAAACTCTCAGCAAACTGGGAATAGAAGGGAAGTTTTAAAATTGAATACAGAACATCTACAAAAACCCTACAGCTAACATAATACTTAATGGGGAGAAACTAGATGCTTTCCCCCTAAGATCAGGAACAAGACAAAGATGTCCCCTCTCACCACTCCTATTCAACATTGTATTGTAAGCTCTAGCCAATGCAATTAGACAAGAAAAGGAAATAAAAGATATACAGATTGGGAAGAAAGAAATAAAACTGTCTTTGCAGATGATATTATTGTCTATCTAGAAAATCCAAAGAATGGACAAAAAAATACTTGGAACTAATAAGTGATTATCACAAGGTTTCAGGTACAAAGTTAATATACAAAAGTTAATTGCTTTCCTATATACCAGCAATAAAAAACTAGAATTTTAAAGTAAAAACATAATACCATTTACATCAGCACTAAAAGAAATGACATACTTAGCTACAAACCTAACAAAATATAAACAAGATCTATATGAGGAAAACTACAAGACTCTGGTGAAAGAAATAAAATTTCTAAATAAATGGAGAGATGTTCCACATTCATGGATAATGAAACCAAACCAAACCCATTGCTGCCGAGTCAATTCTGACTCATAGTGACCTTATAGGACAGAGTAGAACTGCCCCACGGGGTTTCCAAGAAGCAGCTGGTGGATTTGAACTGCTGACCTTTTGGTTAGCAGCCTAGCTCTTAACCATTCTGCCACCAGGGCATTCATGGATAGGAAGACTTAACGTTATTAAGATTGCAATTCTTCTTCCCAACTTGATCTACAGATTCAATGCAATCCCAATCAAAATCCCAGCAAGCTGTTTTGTGGATACTGATAAACTGATTTATAAAGGCAAAAGACCAAGAATGGCCAACAAAATAATGCAGAATAGAGTTGGAGGACTGGTATTACCCTACTTCAAGAGTTATTCCAAAGCTATAGTGATCGGGGCAGTGTGGTATTGACAAAAAGATAGGAAAATAGATCAGTGAAACAGAATAGAGTCCACAAACTGACCCACACAAATATAGTCAACTGATGTTTGACAAAAGGAGCAAAGGCAATTCAGCAGTGAAAGGACAGTCTTTTCAACAAATGGTGCTGGAACAAATGAACACCAACATGCAAAAACATAAATATGACACAGCTTACATCTTTCACAAAAATTAACTCAAAATGGCTCATAGACCTAAATACAAGACACAAAATAATACAGCTTCTAGAAGATAAGACAGGAGAAAATCTAGGTGACCTTGGGTTTGGAGATAACTTTATAGATATGCATCAAAAGCATGATTCATAAAAGAAAAAACTGATAAGTTGGACTTCATTAAAATTAAAAACTCCTGCTATAAAGCACACTTAAGAGAATGAAAAGTCAAGCCACAGACTGGGAGAAAGTATTTGCAAAACACATGTCTGATAAAGGACTTGTATCCAAAACATACAAAGAACTCTTAAAACTCAACAATAAGAAAGCAAACAATCCAATTACAAAATAAGCAGAAGATCTGAATGGATACCTCTCCAAAGAAGACATACAGCTGGCAAAAGCTCAACATTATATATCATCAGAGAATTGTAAATTAAAACAATGAGATACCACTATACACATACTAGAATAGCTAAAATCCAAAACACTGGTAACACCAAATGCTGGCCAGGATGTGGAGCAACAGGAACTCTGAGTCATTGCTGGTGGGAGTGCAAAATGATATAGTCACTTTGGAAGACAGCCTGGCAGTTCCTTACAAAGCTAAACATAGGCTTACCATACAACCCAGCAAACCTGCTTCTGGGTATTTACCCAAGGAAGTTGAAAGCTCATGTCCACATAAAAAATTGCACACGAATGTTTATAGCAGCTTTATTAATAATTGTTAAAAACTGAAGGCAACCAAGGTGTCCTTCAACAGATGAATGAAGAAACCAACTGTGGTGCATCCTTACAATGGAGTATTATTCAGTGATGAAATGAGCTACCAAGCTATGAAAAGACATGGAGGAACCTTCAATGCATACCGCTAAGTGAAGGAAACCAGTCTGAAAAAGCTACATGCTGTATGATTTCAACTATATGACATTCTAGAAAAGAAAAACTATACAGACAATGAAAATGAAAACATCAGTGGTTTCGCGGGTTTGGGGGAGGGTGAGAGGATGAAGAGGTGGAGCACAGGTATTTTTAGGGCAATGAAACTACTCTGTATGATACTATAATGATGGATCCAGCACATTATGCATTTGTCAAAACGATATGACCGCACAACAGAAGAGTGAACCCTAAAGGTAAATATGGACTTTAGTTAATAATAATGTATCAATAGATTCATCAATTGTAACAAATGTTATGACAGGAATGCAAGGTGTTCAGAGGAGAAATCATGTGCAGGTGGCAGGGGGTGTTTGGGAACTCTCTGTACTTTCTGCACAATTTTTCTATAAACCTAAAACCGCTCTCCCCTAAAACAAAATCTATTTAAAAAAAATAAAATTGGAGGCAGGGCCAAGATGGCAGAGTAGTCAGAGGCTTTCTATGTCCCTCTTACAACAAAGACCTGCAAAAATAAGTGAATTGATTGTATATGGATATCTAGGAGCTGTGAACATCAAAGGCAAAGTTGAGGAATCAGACTGAGTGACGGGGGGTTGGAGAGAGAGAGACGTTTCAGAAGCAGCAAGGAGTTGCCAAACCTGACCAGGCGGAAGCCACAGCCCTTCAGCTCTGATCAGCTCAGGGTGCGCACTGAGGCCAGCAAACACCTGTGCTGTGAGGTGCTTTCCACATGGAGAGAGAGACCCAGCAGCAGTCCACTCGGACTTCCAGAACCAGTGAAAAGCAGCACTTAAGCGGCTAAAGGTAAGTACTTGTGTGTGGCCTACCATGGGGATTAAACACAAAAAAACCCATTTGGGAAAAAACTCTCTCCCCTTTACCTTCCCCCTTCCCGTTGTGCACTGGGTCCCGGCCAGCCAGCCTGCTTCAGCCATTGATGAATCCCCTGGGCCGGAAGTAGATCCCTTAAGGCGCCCTGAGCCATTCTCCCGGCCTTGGAGAGGGAAGAAATGAACAAACTGAAAAATTAAGCTATTGGCTCCCCTAAGCCAGGACCTCAGGGTTGGCACAGCTCCTTTGCCTAGGCACAGGCACAAGGGGTCCGCAGACTCTGAGTGCCTTTCACCCTTGCATAGACTTGTGTGGGCCTACTGGTGTCTAGTGGGTAGAAGCCTGGGATGCACCAAGACATATAATCAAACTTGCCAACACCAAAGATAAAGAGAGAATTTAAGAGTGGCTAGGGATAAACGAAAAGTCATCTACAAAGGAGGGTCAATAAGAATAAACTCGGACTACTCAGCAGAAACTATGCAAGTAAGAAGGCAATGGGATGACATATATAAAGCCTTGAAGGAAAAAAATTGCCAGGCAACAATTCTATATCCAGCAAAACTGTCTCTCAAATATGATGGCAAAATTACGGCATTTCCAGATAGACAGAAGTTTAGGGAATTTGCAAAAAACAAACCAAAATTACAAGAAATATTAAAGGCAGTCCTCTGGTTAGAAAATCAGTAACATCAGATAGCAACCCAAGACTAGAACACAGCACAGAGCAACCAGATATCGACTCAGATAGGGAAGTCACAAAACTAAATCAAAGCTAAGACACTGAAAATCAGGATACAGAGACACCAATATGTAAAAGATGACAACATTAAAACGAAAAAGAGGGACTAATAAATGTAGATGTAGATTTTTCATCTGGAGAGGAAGTCAAGGCAATATAAAGAAATAAAAGACTGGTTTAAACTTAGAAAAATAGGGGTAAATATTAAGGTAACCACAAAGGAAACTAACAATCCTACACATCAAAATAAAAAACAAGAAAAGTATAAAGGCTCAGCAAATACAAAATCAACAACAATGAAAAAGATGAAAAGAAAATACATAAAGAAAAACGACTGAGCACAGAAAATTAAACGGAACAAAGAAATTGTCAGCATCACACAAAAAACAACATCAAAACGACAGCATTAAACTCATACCTATCAACAATTACACTGAATGTAAAAGGACTAAAAGCACCAATAAAGAGACAGAGAGTGGCACATAAAAAAAAAAAACACGATCCGTCTATATGTTGCCTACAAGAGACACACCTTAGACTTAAAGACACAAACAAACTAAAACTCAAAGGATGGAAAAAAATATATCAACCAAACAACATTCAAAAAAGAGCAACAGTGGCAATACTAATCTCTGACAAAATAGACTTTAAAGTAAAATTCACCACAAAGGATAAGGAAGGACACTATATAATGATTAAAGGATCGGTACACCAGGAGGACATAGCTCAGTTGTGTTACTTTTGAGAAACCCAAGAAGTGAAGAATCTATCATGGGAAATGCCATACCCAGAGGGCAGCACTACCAGAGGACATCAGCCTCTTCCTCTCCACCACTCTCCTCACCAACTTCCGAGAAGCCAGAGGCAGCGAGTAGAATGGAGGGATGGAGAATGAGAGATGCAGGGCAAGGAAACAGAGAAGCCCGCCAGGACCCCTCTCCACATTGTAAGCTTCTAGGTTTAAAAAAAGGCTGAGGCTGGGGGAAGGGAGAAGTTTTCAATTCATTGAGAGTACAGACTTATGTGATTGAGACACTGGACTGGAACTATTACTGTTCTGTGACTGAAAGTGATCAGAGGAATTTTACTATCTGAGTAACTGGAAAAGTTATAGAGCCCCCCAGGCTTCATCCATGGGATTTCATCCATAGGACTGGGAAATCCTCAGATTGCATTCTTATAGGTAGAAAGGATAAAGTTGCTTTCTACTCTCAAAAAGAAAACAAAACTAACCCCCCAAAAGTGCTCCAATAAACATCCTTGCCCTTAAAAAAAAAAAAAGTCTATTAAAAAACACACACACACAATAAACCTACTCTGCTGTATGTAAATATGGTTTAGGCAAATGCGCGGAATATGATCTAGAAAGATATACACGAAACTCAGAAGTGTTTACCTCAAAGGTGGGGGATTAGGGAACAAGAAGGATTTTTACTATACCTGTTATTTCAGTTATATACACTGAGAATAGGATCACATATTATTTGTAAAATAAAAGATAAATCGCCTCTCACTTAAACAGAAACTGCCAAATTTAATTCTAAAAATTACCATAGAATTGCAATCCATAGAGGTCAGTTTGGGATATGGAGAGCGCAAAATATCTTTTCTCAGAGGTACTGGCCTCAAAATTCTGGACCAAGAAGGACCTTACAATGCAGTTAGTTTTCTGTGTTCGTATTTGGAGAGGATATACTCACAGTTTCTCAGCCCAAGGGTATGCCTTCCAAGTGTTTTCCTCAACGTAAGAAATAGAGTTTCCTTTGAAATTTCTGTGAAGAAACACGGTTCATATCTTTGAATAGGTAGGAATAAGAAAGAACAGAATAAGTATAAAGAATCATGGCAACCTTATGGGAAATACTCAGATGCAGAAAAAATCAGCTTTCTGATTTCTACAGCTGTCAGTTGCCAAGTTGGCTCAATTAATAAAGACAGACTGTAGGGGGCAGTGGCACAAATGTTAAGGCCAACTCCTCAGAACCTAACATTCCTATCTGCCCAATTTCTTCTCCTTTATCATTACCAGCAAATATGTTTAAAGAAAATGCATGCCAGGCAACACCACAGCTTTGGTGAAGGGCCCACTGTTGAAACCTCTCCAGGCGTTGGAAGGATAAGGGCAATTAGAAACTAGAGGGACTGATGGACTGGTGTGGAAAGATCTCTTAGGCATATTGCTTAATGAAAAAAATGCAAATCACTGAACAAGAAGTAACATGTTTCCTCATTAATATAAACACGTATATGTATGCAAATGCAAAGGGAAGAGACTGGAAGGAAGGACACATACTCAATGGTGACAGGCGTTATTCTACCGGTGATAGGGGAAGGGGAGGGGACTTTCACATTTTATCCTATATTCTTCTGTGACACTTTTTACAATTATTACACCATGGAAATGTATCCACGAATGACATATGTTTAAAATAAGTTGTTAAACCCCTCAGGTTCAGTTTCAGCCACTAACTCAGTAGATGACTTTGAATCTTTACCTTTAACTCCGTCCTTTTCCCTCAGCAACAAATAGGTGACGTTTGAAATTAAGTCAAAACACTTAAATTGCCTGCCCATCTGCCTGGTGGACATTTCCACTCAACCAGAAACTTTCTGATAGCTTTATGCTCGCCAGCAAACAATGCCTGAAACTGAACTCGTCTTCCTCACACTGGTTCTCCTTCCTGACTGCTGGATAACCATCTGTGTGTTCTGCCACCATCATTCTCCCAGTCATCCAGGACAAAAACTCTGGAGTCATATTTGAGTTTTTCTCTTTCCTGTACACCACTTCCCCAACTCTCTAGTCAGTCACCAAATCCTGTCCTTTTCTTTGAAGTGCTCATAGGATTCTCTTTCCATTCCTATCACACCTGTTCTGATTCAGCCCCTTTTCACTTTGCTTCTAGATTTTGCTAGAACTTTCTATTTGGTCTCCCTGAATCAAGCTTTCCTTTCTAGATGGCCCTAGACATGGATTCTAGAATAATCCTCCTGTTTTAATAATTTCTCTCTCTTGCTTGAAAACTTTCAGTGGCTCTCCGTAGCTCATAGTGTAACTTTCAAACCTCTATAGTTGATACTCAAGGTTTTTCAAAATCTTATCTTTCATTGCTTTGTAGCCACACTGGTCTACTAAATCCTGGTCATTCCTGCAGCCATGCCTTTGCCTAGGCTGTATTCCCTATTTTTCTCGATTTAGCAAATCCTAGTCACTCTTAGGAGCCCTGGTGGTGCAGTGGTTAAGAGCTTGCCTGCTAACCAAAAGGCCAGCAGTTCGAAACTACCAGCCACTCCTTGAAAACTTATGGGGCAGTTCTATTCTGTCCTATAAGGTCTCTATGAGTCAGAAGCAACTTAACAGCAGTGGGTTTTGGTTTCAGTCACTCTTTAAGCTAAAGTTTTATCTTGTCCCTGTAGCTTTCTCTGTCCTCCACATGTAGGTGATTATGGATTCTGGTGAATTAGGGCACCTATGGTCTGCATGTCTTTTAGTACTTAATTATGCACCACTTCCCTTTTCATGTATATTCTTTTCCTCCCATCTATCACTGTTATGTTAACAGGCTAATGTCTCACACTTCTGTGGCTCCTACAGTACCTAGCCCTGGATTGGGCATATTAACAGGTCCTATATATAGAAGGCCAGAGACAAAGATGAAGCCTGGACCTAACCATGGAATAAAATAATAATAGCTAACATTCACATATGCTAGGTGCTTATATAAATGCTTAACATGTATGAACTTATTTAAATCTCACAGCAATCCTATGAGATAGTAATTTTACAGAAGAGGAAACTGAGTCACAGAGCTAGGTTCAAACCCAGGCAGTTTGGCTCCGAAATCTGTCTCTTTAACCACTTTGTTGTATCATCACCAACGAGATGGAAAGAGGAACATGATCCTGGAAAGAGGATGGAGCAAAATTGGGAAGAGAGCAGAGGTTAAGGTATGAAATGATGGGGCTAAAGAAAAATGGGTCAGGAAAATAATGAGGGCAACCATAAGTAAAGCCTGGAGAAGTGGGCACTATAGTAACGAGAGGAATGAGGACAGGGAAAAGTTGACAAACAAAAGGTAAACAAGAAAGTTGTTCAACGTGAGTTGGGAAGATGAGGAAGCCCAGGCAGACCTCAAGGAAAAGGCTGTCATGTCAAACGGTGCTGAGAACAAATGAGGAAGGGCAATTCTTACAAGACAGTGAAGGTGCCATTGTACTCGTTGGGCTCTGGCACAGGCACTCTGAGGAGCCTCTTCTCCGAGGGGAGGCCAGTACAAGACAGCGTTTCGTTTTGGCAGATACAGAGCTCACATATGCCGGTGTTCATTCCGTTGGTGGCATTCTGTTCTGGTTGCTCAGTTAAAGCCATTTGCACCCTTTTTAGGGTGTGATGTGTGATAGCATTCTGTTCCTGTTGCTCAGTTAGAGCTTCTTGCACCCTTTCTGGGGTGTAATTTACAGAATACTCCAATAAATGCTGAGTCACTGGGGGAAAAATAACTCCCTCAGGTGATTCTGGTTGCTGAGTTACGGTAAGCTCTAGATCCAAAGGTTTAACTGTAACTTGCTTTGGAGATATGATCTTCTGCAGGACTGTAGAATGTTTGACTTCCATAGTGGGTTCTGGAGATATGGTGAGCTCTAGATCTAAAGGTTGAACTGTAACCTGCTTTGGAGGAGATGTGGTCTTCTGCAGTGTTGTAGAATGTGTGACATCTGTAATGGGTTCTGGAGATATGGTAAGCTCTGGATCCAAAGGTTGAACTGTAACTTGTTTTGGAGGAGATGTGGTCTTCTGCAGGGCTGTAGAATGTCCGACCTCCATAGCGGGTTCTGGAGGTATGGTAAACTCTAGATCCAAAGGTTTAACTGTAACTTGCTTTGGAGATGTGGTCTTCTGTAGGGCTGTAGAATGTTCGACCTCCATAGTGGGTTCTGGAGATATGGTAAGCTCTACATCCAAAGGTTGCACTGTAACTTGCTTTGGAGGAGACGTGATCTTCTGCAGGGCTGTAGAATGTTTGACGTCCGTAATGGGTTCTGGAGATATGGTAAGCTCTAGATCCAAAGGTTTAACTGTAACTTGCTTTGGAGCAAATGTGGTCTTCTGCAGGGCTGTAGAATGTTCGACCTCCATAGTGGGTTCTGGAGTTATGGTAAGCTGTAGATCCAAAGGTTTAACTGTAACTTCCTTTGGAGATGTGGTCTTCTGCAGGGTTGTAGAATGTTTGACCTCCATTGTGGGTTCTGGAGATATGGTAAGTTCTAGATCCAAAGGCTGAACTCCAGCTTTCTTTGAAGAAGCCGTGGTCTTCTGCAAGGCTGTAGTATATTGGACTTCTGTAATGCGTTCTGGAGATATAGTAAGCTCCAAATCCAAAGGCTTAACCATGACTTTCTTTGGAGGAGGTGTGGTCTTCTCCAGGGCTGTAGAATGCTCAATGTTTGAAGTGAACTTGGGAGTTATGGTAAGTTCCAGGTCAAGAGATTGAACTGTAACTTCAGTCAGGTTTGGATGCTGAACCTGAACCTGTTCTGGAGGTGGGAATGTCACCTGAGGATGCTCTGGAGAAGAAGCTGTAGTCCTCTGCAGGACTGTAGAATATTCAACCTCCTTAATGGGTTCTGGAGTTATGGTAAGCTCCAGGTCCACAGGTTTAACTGTCATGTTGGGTAAGTTTGAATGCTGAGCTTGATCCTGACCTGTTGGTGGAACTGTCACCTCACGATGCACTGGAAATTGAGCTACAACCTCCTCAGGTGGCTCTGGTGGCTGAGTTGGGGTCTCCTGCTTCGTTTGAGAAGGTTCAACCTCTGTTTTGGGTTCTGGAGATATGGTAAGCTCCAGGTCCAAAGGTTGAACTGTGACATTGGGCGAGTTTGAATGCTGAACTTCATCTTGACCTGAAGGTAGAACTGTCACCTCATGCTGTGCTAGATGTTGAGCTACAACCCCCTTAAGAGGCTCTGGAGGCTGAGTTGGAGTCTCCTGCTTGGCTGGAGTAGACTCAACCTCTGTATTGGGTTCTGGTGATATGGTAAGCTCCAAGTCCAAAGTTTGAACGGTGACTTGCTTTGTAGGAGAAGCTGTGGTTTTCTGCAGGGTTGTAGAATATTCTACCTTCATAGTGGGTTCTGGAGTTATGGTAAGCTCCAGGTCTACAGGTTTAATTGTGACTTTGGGCAAGTTTGAATGTTGAGCTTGATGCTGACCTGAAGGTGGAGTTGTCACCTCGTGATTCACTAGAGGTTGAGCCACAACCTCCTTAAGAGGCTCTGGGGGCTGACTTGGGGTCTCCTGTTTGGTTGGAGAATGTTCAACCTCTATATTGGGTTCTGGAGTTATAGAAACCTCCAGGTCCAGTGGTTGAACTGTGACTTCAGTCAGGGTTGGCTTCTGAGCCTGTACCTGGTCCAGATGTAGAAGTGTCACCTCAGGGCACTTTGGAGAAGAAGCTGTAGTCTTCTGCAGGGCTGTAGAATGTTCAACCAGTGTAGTGAGTCCTGGTGTTATGGTAAGCTCCAGGTCCAAAGGCTGAACTGTACTTTCAGTCAGATTTGGATGCTGAGCCTGAAGCTTGTCTGGATGTGGAATGGTCACCTCAGGACAATTTGGAGGAGGAGCTGTAGTATTCTGTGGGGCTGTAGAATGTTCAGCCTCCATAGTGTGTTCCGGAGTTATGGTAAGCTCCAGGTCCAAAGGTTGAGCTGTAACGCTGGGTAAGTTTGAATGCTGAACTTGATATTGACCTGTTGGTGAAACTGTCACCTCATGAAGCACTGGAAGTTGAACTACACCCTCCTTAGGAGGCTCCAGAGGTTGAACTGGGGCCAGCTGTTGGGTTGTCGAAGATTCCTCCACCTTAGGAGGCTCTGAAGGCTGTGCTGGAGCTCCCTGCTGGACTGGAGAAGGTTCTATCTCCTTAGGGGGCTCCGGAGGATGAACTGGGGCCTCCTGCTGAATTGGAGAAGGTTCAGCCTCGTTAGAAAGCTCAGGAGCCTGAGATGGGACCTCCTGCAAGGATGGAGGAGGCTCCACTTCCTTAGGGGGTTCTGGAGGTGAGGCTGTGGCTTCCTGTTGGCTTGGAGAAGGTTCAGAATCTTTAGACAGCTCTGGAGGTGGAGCAGAGGCTGCCTGGTGGACTGGAAGTGGTTGGGCGTTCTCAAAAGGCTTTGGAAGTAGAGCTGGGGCCTCCTCCTGGACTGGAGAATGCTCTACCTCCTTAGGAGGTTCTGATGGTGCAGCTGGGACCTCCTGCTGCACTGAAGATGGTTGTACATTTGTAGGGGGTTCTTGGGGTGGAGCAGGAGCCTCCTGCTGGACTGGAGAAGGTTGGACTTCCTCAGGGGGCTCTGGAGGCTGAGATAGGGTCTCTTGTTGCATTGGAGAAGGTTCTACCTGCATAGGGGGCTCAAGAGACTGAGCTGGGGTCTCCTGCTGGGCTGGAGAAGGTTCAACTTCCTTAGGGGGTTCTGGAGGCTGCGATGAGGGTTCTTGCTGTAATACAGAAGGTTCTACCTGCATAGGGGGCTCAGGAGACTGAGCTGGAGCCTCCTGCTGGGCTGGAGAAGGTTCAACCTCCTTAGGGGGCTCTGGAGTCTGAAATGAGATCTCTTGCTGGTTTGGGGAAGTTTCCACCTGTGTAGGAGAGTCTGGAGGCTGATGTGCAGTCTCCTGCTGGACCAGAGGGGATTCTACCTCCTTAGGGGCCTCTGGAGTAAGAGCTGGGGCCTCCTGCTGGGATGGAGAAGGTTCTGCCTGCATATGGGGCTCAGGAGACTGAGCTGGGGCCTCCTGCTGGGCTGAAGAAGGTTGTATCCCCTCAAAGGGCTCTGGAAACTGAACTGTGGCTTCCTGCTGCACTGGAGAAGGTTCAACCTTTTCAGGGGGCTTTAGAGGCTGGGATGAGGCCTCTAGCTGGGTTGGAAAAGGTCCAATCTCTGTAGTGGGTTGTGGAGATATAGTAAGTTCCAGATCCAGGGGTTTAACTGTGACACTGGGAAACACTTGGTGCTGAGCTTCACTATGACCTGTAGGTGAAACTGTCACCTCATGATGCCCTGGATGTTGAGTTACAACCTCTGTAGGGGGATCTAAAGTCTCAGCTGGGGTCTCCTGTATGTTTGAAGGAGGTTCAAACTCCTCAGGTTGCTCTGGAGGTTGAGCTGGGGCTTCCTGCTGGCCTGAAGGAACTTGGACGTCTTCAGTGGGATCTGCAGGTTCTGTTAGGTCTTCCTGCTGGAATGGGGAGGGTCCAACCTCTGTAGGAGACTCTGGAGGCTGAGCTGTGGCTTCCTGCAAGGCTGGATACAGTTCCAACTCCTCGGTGGACTCTGGAGGCTGAGCTGGGGCCTCTTGTTGGTCTGGAGAAGGAATATCCTCTGTAGGATTTTCTGGAGTTTGAGTTGGGCCTACCAGATGGCCTGGAGAAGGTTCAGCCTCAACAAGGGACTCTGGAGATTGAGTTGTGACCTCCTGCTGGTCTGGAGAAGGTTGAACCTCTGTAGTGGATTCTGTAGTTATGGTAAGCTCTAGATACAGAGATTTAACTGTGACATTGGGCAACGCTGGATGCTGAGTTTCACCTTGATCTGGAGGTGAAACAGTCACCTTATGATGCCCTGCTGGTTGAGTTACAACCTCTGTAGGGGAATCTTGAGGTTGAGCTAGGCCCTCCTGCAGGACTGGAGAAGATTCAACCTCTTCAGGGGGCTCTGGAGGTAGAGGTGGGTCTTCCTGCTGGGTTGGAGAAGGCTCATTCTCTTTAACAGGGTCTGGGGGCTGTGTTGGGTCATCCACTCGAATCGGTGAATGTTCAACCTCCTCAAGGAGCTCCGGAGGCTGAGCTAGTTCCTCCTGGTGGGTTGGAGAAGTTTCATCCCTCTTACTGGGCTCTATGGGCAGTGGTGGGCCCTCCTGCTCGACTAGAGAAGGTTGGGAATCGTCAGGGGGATCTGGAGGTTGAACTGGGTCCTCCTGCTGAAGTGAAGAAGGTTCGACCTCCTTAGGTGGATCTGGAGGCTGAGCTGGGATTTGCTCCTCGGTTGAAAAAGGTCCAACCTCCTCAGGGGACTCTAGAGGCTGAACTGGGGCATCCCGTTTTGTTGGAGAATGCTCAACCATAGGTTTAATTGATACTTTAGGCAAGTCTGAATGGTGAGCTTGAGGATGACCTGGAGGTTGAATTGTCACTCCATCATACAATGAAGGTAGGGTTAAAACCTCATTTGGGGGCTCTGAAGGTTGAGGTGGAACCTCTAGTTGGATGGGAGAAAGTTCAACCTCCTCAGAGGGCTCTGGAGGCTTAGTTGGGGCCTTCTGCTTGGTTGGAGAAGGTTTCACCTCCTCAGGAGGCTGAACTGGAGAAGGTTTCACCTTCTCAGGAGTCTCTGGAGGCTGAACCGGTAAGTCCTGCTGGGTTGGACATGACTGAACCTCCTTAGTGGGTTCTGGAGTTAGGGTAAGCTGCAGATCAGCAGATTTAACAGTAACATTGGGCAAATTTGAAAGATATGGTTGATTCTGACCTGGTGGTGGAATCTCATGATTGGTGGTAGTTTGAGCTATGACCTCTGTAGGAGGCTCCAGAGGTTGAGCCGGGGCCGCCTGCTGGACTGGAGAAGGTTCCACCTCTTCAGGGAGTTGTGCAGGCTGATGTGTGTCCCCCTGCTGTACTGGAGAAGGTCCAACTTCCTCAGTGGGCTTTGTAGCCTGAGCAGGAGCATCCTCCTGGGTTGAAGGTTTAATTTCCTCAGAGGGGCTTGAAGGCTTAGCTGGAAACTGCTGCTGGGTTAGAGAAGGTGCAGTACCTTCAGAGGGCTTTGGAGGCTGTGCCTGAGCTTCATGTTGCATTGGAGGTTGTGTTGGGGTTTCCTGCTGGACGGGAGAAGGTTTAACCCCTTCAGGGGGCTCTGGAGGCTGAACTGGAGCCCCCTGTTCGACTGGAGAAGGTCCAGCTTCCTCAGAGGGCTTTGGGGGCTGTGCTGGGGCTTCCTGCTGCACTGGAGAAGGTTCAGCCTCCTCAGGGAGCTCTGGAGGTGGAACTGGGGCCTCCTGCTGAGTTGGAGGTTTAATCTCCTGGGGAAGCTTGGGAGGCTGTGCTGGGGATTCCTGCTGGACTGGAGAAGGTTCCACCTCCTCAGGGAGCTCTGGAGGGGGAGTTGGGGCTTCTGGCTGGACTGGAGAAGGTTCAACCTTTTCAGAGGGCTTTGGAGGCTGGACTGGAGCCTCCTGCAGGATTGGAGAAGGTTCAAACTCCTCAGAGGGCTTAAGAGGCTGTGCTGGGGCTTCCTTCTGAACTGGAGGCTTAACCTCATGGAGAGGCCTTGGTGGCTGTAGTGGGGCTTCCTGGTGGATTAGAGAAGGTTCAACCTCCTCAGTGGGCTCTGGAGGCTGAACTGGGGCCTCCTGTTGGGTTGGAGAAGGTTTAACCTCTTGGGAAGGCTTTGGAGGCTGTTCTGGGGCTTCCTGCTGCACTGGAGAAGGTTCACCCTCTTCAGGGAGCTCTGGAGGAGGAGCTGGGGCCTCCTGCTCCACTGGAGAAGGTTTAATTTCTTCGGGGGGCCTTGAAGCCTCAGCTGGAAATTCCTGCTGGTTTGGAGAAGGTTTAATACCCTCAGAGGGCTTTGGAGGCTGTGCTGGAACTTCCTGTTGCACTGGAGAAGGTTCAGCCTCCTCAGGGAGCTCTGGAGGTGGAACTGGGGCCTCCTGCTCAGTTGGAGGTTTATTATCTTGGGGAGGTTTGGGAGGCTGTGCTGGGGCTTCCTGTTGGACTGGAGAAGGTTCCACTTCCTCAGGGCGTTCTGCAGGTAGACCTGGGGCCTCCTGCTGAACTGGAGGGGGTTCAATCTCCTCAGAGGGCTTTGGAGGCTGAACTGGAGCCTCCTGCAGGACTGGAGAAGGTTCAAACTCCTCAGAGGGCTTTGGAGGCTGAGCTGGAGCCTCCTGGGGGACTGAAGGAGGTTTAACCTCCTCAGAGGGCTTTGGAGGCTGAGCAGGAACCACCTGCTGGACTGGAGAAGGTTCAATCTCCTCAGATGGCTTTGGAGGCTGAGCTGGAGTCTCCTGCAGGACTGGAGGAGGTTCAACCTCCTCAGATGGCTTTGGAGGCTGAGGTGGAGCCTCCTGTGGGACTGGAGGAGATTCAACTTCCTCAGAAGGCTTTGGAGGCTGAACTGGAACCTCCTGTGGGACTGGAGAAGCTTCAACCTCCTCGGAGGGTTTTGGAGGCTGAGGTGGAGCCTCCAGCGGGACTGGAGGAGGTTCAACTTCCTCAGAGGGCTTTAGAGGCTGTGTTGGGGTTTCATGCTGGACTGGAGAAGGTTCAACCTCTTCAGAGGGCTTTGGAGGCTGAGCCGGGGCCTCTTGCTGGACTGGAGAAAGGTCAACCTCCTCAGAGGGCTTTGGAGGCTGAGCTGTAACCTCCTGCTGGATTGGAGAAGTTTCAGCCTCCTCGGAGGGCTTTGGAGGCTGAGCAAGGACCCCCTGCTGGGATGGAGGTTTAACCTCCTGGGGAAGCATTGGAGGCTGTGTTGGGGCTTCCTGGTGGATTGGAGAAGGTTCAGCCTCCTCAGAAGGCTTTGGAAGCTGAGCTGGGGCTTCCTGCTGCACTGGAGAAGACTCAGACTCCTCAAGTTGCTCTGGAGGCAGACCTGGGGTCTCCTGTATTGGAGGTTTAACCTCCGGGGGAGGCTTTGGAGACTGTGCTGTGGCTTCCTGCTGCACTGGAGAAGGCTCAACCCCCTGAGATGGCTCTGGAGGCAGAGCTTGGGACTCCTGCTGGACTGGAGAAGTTCCACCTTCCTCTAGAGGATTTGGATGTAGTGCTGGAGCTTCCTGCTGGACTGGAGAAGGCTCAATCTCCTCAGGGGGCTCTGGAGTCTGAGCTGGGACCTCCTGCTGGGTTGGACATGACTGAACCTCCTTAGTGGGTTCTGGAGTTAGGGTAAGCTGCAGATCAGCAGGTTTAACAGTAACATTGGGCAAATTTGAAAGATATGGTTGATTCTGACCTGGTGGTGGAATCTCATGATTGGTGGTAGTTTGAGCTATAACCTCTGTAGGAGGCTCCAGAGGTTGAGCCGGGGCCGCCTGCTGGACTGGAGAAGGTTCCACCTCTTCAGGGAGTTGTGCAGGCTGATGTGTGTCCCCCTGCTGTACTGGAGAAGGTCCAACTTCCTCAGTGGGCTTTGTAGCCTGAGCAGGAGCATCCTCCTGGGTTGAAGGTTTAATTTCCTCAGAGGGGCTTGAAGGCTTAGCTGGAAACTGCTGCTGGGTTAGAGAAGGTGCAGTACCTTCAGAGGGCTTTGGAGGCTGTGCCTGAGCTTCATGTTGCATTGGAGGTTGTGTTGGGGTTTCCTGCTGGACTGGAGAAGGTTTAGCACCTTCAGGGAGCTCTGGAGGCTGAACTGGAGCCTCCTGCTCGACTGGAGAAGGTCCAGCTTCCTCAGAGGGCTTTGGAGGCTGTGCTGGGGCTTCCTCCTTGACTGGAGAAAGTTCAGCTTCCTCAGAGGGCTTTGGAGGCTGAGCTGGGGCTTCCTGCTGGACTGGAGGTTTAACCTCATGGACAGGCCTTGGTGGCTTTATTGGAGCTTCCTGGTGGATTAGAGAAGGTTCAACCTCCTCATTGGGCTCTGGTGGCTGAACTGGGGCCTCTTGTTGGGTTGGAGAAGGTTTAACCTCTTGGGAAGGCTTTGGAGGCTGTGCTGGGGCTTCCTGCTGCACTGGAGAAGGTTCACCCTCTTCAGGGAGCTCTGGAGGAGGAGCTGGGGCCTCCTGCTCCGTTGGAGAAGGTTTAATTTCTTCAGGGGGCCTTGGAGGCTCAGCTGGAAATTCCTGCTGGTTTGGAGAAGGTTTAATACCCTCAGAGGGCTTTGTAGGCTGCGCTGGAACTTCCTGCTGCACTGGAGAAGGTTCCACCTCCTCAGGGAGCTCTGGAGGTGGAACTAGGGCCTCCTGCTCAGTTGGAGGTTTAATCTCTTGGGGAGGCTTAGGAGGCTGTGCTGTAACTTCCTGCTGGAATGGAGAAGGTTCCACCTCCTCAGGGAGCTCTGGAGGGGGAGCAGGGGCCTCTGGCTGGACTGGAGAAGGTTCAACCTCTTCAGAGGGATTTGGAGGCTGAACTGGAGCCTCCTGTGGGACTGGAGGAGGTTTAACCTCCTCAGAGGGCTTTGGAGGATGAGCTGGAACCTCCTGCGGGACTGGAGAAGGTTCAACCTCCTCAGATGGCTTTGGAGGCTGAGGTGGAGCCTCCTGTGGGACTGGAGGAGATTCAACTTCCTCAGAAGGCTTTGGAGGCTGTGCTGGGGCTTCCTGCTGGACTGCAAAAGGTTCAACATCTTCAGAGGGCTTTGAAGGCTGAACTGGAGCCTCCTGTGGGACTGGAGGAGGTTTAACCTCCTCAGAGGGCTCTGGAGGCTGAGCTGGAAACTCCTGCGGGACTGGAGAAGGACCACCTTCCTCTAGAGGATTTGGAGGTAGCGCTGCAGCTTCCTGCTGGACTGGAGAAGGCTCAATATCCTCAGGGGGCTCTGGAGTCTGAGCTGGGGTCTCCTGCTGCATTGGAAATGGTTTAACCTCCTGTGGAAGCATCGGTGGCTGTGTTGGGGCTTCCTGCTGGACTGAAGGTTCAACCTCCTCAGGGGTCTCTGGATGCTGTGCTGGCACTTCCTGCTGTACTGAAGAAGATGCAACCTCCTCTGCACTCTCAGGAGGCAGAGCTGGGGCCTCCTGCTGGGTGGGAGAAACTTCAACTTCTTCAGTAGCATTTAGAGGCTGTGCTGGGGCTTCCTCCTGGACTGGAGAAGGTTCACCCTCTTCAGAGGGCTTTGTAAGCTGAGCTGGGGATTCCTGCTGGCCTGAAGAAGGTTCAACCTCCTCAGAAGGCTTTGGAGGCTGAGCTGGGGCTTCCTGCTGGACTGGAGAATGTTCAACTTCATCAGAGGGCTTTGGAGGCTGAACTGGGGCTTCCTGCTGGCCTGGAGAAGGTTCAACTTCCTCAGAGGGCTTTGGAGGCTGAGCTGAGGCTTCCTGCTGGACTGGAGAATGTTCAACTTCCTCAGAGGGCTTTGGAGGCTGAACTGGAGCCTCTTGAGGGACTGGAGAATGTTCAGCTTCCTCAGAGGGCTTTGAAGTCTGAGCTGGGGCTTCCTCCTGGGCTGGAGAAGGTTCAGCTTCCTCAGAGGGCTTTGGAGTCTGAGCTGGAGCCTCTTGGGGGGCTGGGAGAGGTTCAACCTCCTCAGAGGGCTTTGGAGGCTGTGCTAGGACTTCCTTCTGGCCTGGAGAAGGTTGAACCTCCTCAGAGGGCTTTGGAGGCTGAGCTGGGGCTTCCCCCTGGACTGGAGAAGGTATATCCTCCTCTAGAGGCTTTGGAGACTGAACTGGGGCTTCCTGCTGGACTGGAGAAGGTTCAACCTCCTCAGAGGGCTCTAGAGGCTGAGATGGGGCCTCCTGCTGGCTTGGAGGCTTAACCTTCTGGGGAGGCTTTGGAGGCTGTGCTGGGGCTTCCTGCTGAGTTGGACATGACTGAACCTCCTTAACAGGCTCTGTGGTTAGGGTAAGCTCCACATCTGCTGGTTTAATTGTGATATTGGGCAAGGTTGAATGAGCAGTTTGATTCTGATCTGGAGGTTGAAGAGTCACCTCATGATGCCCTGAAGTTTGAGGTATAACTCCCTTAGGTGGCTTTAGAGACTGAGTCTGGGCCTCCTGCTGGGTTGGAGAAGGTTCACTCTCCTCAGGTGCCTCTGGAGTCTGAACTGGGGTCTCCTGCTGTATCGGAAAAGGCTCTCCCTCTTTAGAGGGCTCTGGAAGCTGTGTTGGGGCCTCTTGCTGGACTGGAGAAGGTTCTTCAATCTCAGGGGGCTCTGGAGGTTCAGCTGGGGTCTCCTGCTGGACTGCAAAAGGTTCTACCTCCCGAGGGGCCTCTGAAGTCTGAGCTGGGTCCTCTTGTTCAACTGAAGTTTCCTCCTCAGGAAGCTCAGGGCCTTCCATGGTAGGTAGAGTAGGATCAAACTCAGGGGGCTCTGGAGGATGATCTGGGGTCCCTAGGAATTCCAGAGGTAGGTTGTCTGGAGGATACACTATATCCAAACTTGGGTCTAGAACATAATCGTCCATGGGTTGGTCTAGTCGGTTAGGTGCTTTTGCAAATTGGCCTGAAGTTCCAACAACAACCTTAGCAAGCCGTCGATGCTGAGCTAGATCCTTTATCAGGTTTGGGGGTGAAACAATAACCTTAGTTCGTTTTGAACTATGACTATCTAGAGGTGGAGCAAGTATTTCAAATGACTGATTCGTACCTGGAGTTTCAATCTTACTTTTGAGTCGAGGAGGGAGAGCTACCAACTGATTCTGATCCCGATCAAGCATTGGAACCATCTCCGGGAACCTCCGATGCCGAGTTGCTTTGTCATTCAGATCCTGATGTGGGTCAGCAAACCGATTCCGCCTAGGAGGCAGCTCTGGAGCCCAATCTGTGCCCAGAGTCTCAGAGAACTCCTGAGGCCGAGCCATCATCTGGGCTGGAGCTGGGGACTCCACATAGTCAGAGTCCCCTGGCTCAGGCAGGGGTGTAAGTGTATGGGGCGATTCGGGTGGGAGATCAGGTAAGGGCAAAGACCAGGGTTCGGTCGGCCCTGGCGGGTAGGAGATCTGCTGGACCAGGTCTGGGAACCACTTTGGAAGCGGTGCCACCTGGACCAGCAGCCCCGTGAGGAGCTGTGGTGCCCAGAGGCGCAGCCAGGACATGACACGTGGAGGTTATGGGGATCAGCGACCCAGGCCAATGGGGTGCCGGCGCCCTTAGCGGGAGCCGAACCGTTATGACGGCTCGAGACGCCTTTGCACCTTTAGCGACTGCGTGCCCCTCCTCCACCGCGTGCCCCACCCTTTAACGACACCTTTGTTTACGCACCACTTTTTTAGCTACGTCAGAGACCAGTTCCAAGCCACTATAGCGAGCCCTTTTCCTAGAATTACCAGGGCCCAAGCTTCCCTTCTCCTGCAAGGGTGACAGGATTTCACGTCCCCTCCCCCTCTCCTGCCCTCAGGCTCCAGCGGCTTGGTCAGCGGCAGGGACAGAGCGCTTCACCAGCCTCTCTGCACAGTCGAAAGTGCTAGCCAGTTTCTGGCAGCCAGACCTCTTCTTCCTCCAAACTGAAATCGAGACATTCTTCCTCCCCTTGGCGGAACTGCCTCCAAGAAAAAGAACTGACACGCAAAACGGACGCTATTTAGTGCAGCCAAGAGGGGAATGAACACACGTTAAAGTTATTTTACTCTAAAAGGCTATTTCCTCAACCCTCCGTATCCTTTCTTTCGAATCTGATTATAACCCACCACTCTATTAGGTAGGAGGTACCACTAATCAGTGATGACGCCAAACTTTCTGTAGGAGGGGTCTTGAGGAGTGGGCAATTTGGTCTCAGAGAGGATTGAATCCAAGTACCTAGCACTTTACATGGGCGTCGAAAAACTTCCCCATCCCACTTTGACTCAACAAGGCCATTAATCCAGAAAAAGTAACAACCAGCTTTTCAGAGGTTCACCTTTGTGTACATGGAGAAAGATGTTAAAGTCAGCATGTTAAAGACTTTTCTTGGAATACTGTGACCAATACATGTTTCTTTTATACCCCTTCTTATAATCTTTTATTTTCTTGTTTACTTTCTAGCATAACCTCTAGCATGTAAACTCCAAAGGTGGGGGGGGTGGGCTTCATCATCTTATTCCCTGTGCCTAGCATATGGCTTGGCACATAGCAATGGTTTTAAAATTGAACTGATTTCAACACTGGTCTCATAAGGATGGGTCTTCTGTTTTAATCAGGCTTCTGAAATCTTTAGCTCCAGTGTTGAATCCCTTCCTCTTATATTTAGCAGGAAGCTACACTTCTTTTTTCCCTCTATATTTATTTTATTGTTGAGAATACACACAGCAAAACATAAACCAATCCAACAGTTTCTACATGTACAATTTAGTGACATTGATTACATTCTTCAAGTTGTGCAACCATTCTCACCCTCCTTTTCTGACTTATTCCTCCCTCATTAACATAAACTCACTGCCCTCTAAGGTTACTATGTAATCTTTCAAGTTGCTGTTGTCAATTTGATCCCATATAGATAGTTCTTAAAAGAGCATAATGCTCAAAGCAGGCCTTGTTTTTACTAGTTATGCTAAACTATTGTACAGTTTTGAGATAACTTCAGGGGACATTTTTTGTTCACATTTTAAAGATTATCTCAGGGCAATAGTTTCAGGGTTTCATCCAACCTCCATGGCTCCAGAAAGTCTAGAGTCCATGAGAATTTGAAATTCTGTTCTACATTTTCCCCCTTTTGATCATGATTCTGCTATGGAAACTTTCATCAAAATGTTCAGTAATGATAGCCAGGCACCATCCAGTTCTTCTGGTCTCATGACAAAGGAGGCAGTTGTTCATGGTGGCAATTAGCCACACATTCCATATCCTCCTCCTATTCCTGACTTTCCTTCCTCTGTTGTTCCAAGCAAATAGAGAACAATTGTTGTGCCTTGGATGGCCACTTGCAAGCTGTTAACACCTCAGGCACTACACAATGAATTAGGAACTAGGATGTAGAACAGAAGCACTAACATGTTATTAGGTCAATTAACTGTGATGAACCATGAAACCATGACCCTAAACTTCCAAAGCAAGAAACCAAATCCCATGAGGTTTTTGGCTGTACATATGCAGTCTCAGCACCTACTCTTTTTTTTTTTTTTTGTCATTGTAAATATATCTATCACACAACTTTTGCCAATTCAACTTTTTACAGGTGTGCAACTTATTTACAGCAATTACAAAAATCGGTTGTGCAACCCTACCCTTAATCAATGTGATTTAGGAAGCTGGACTTCTTAAAGCCCAATCTTGGATAAACGTGAAGCTTCCTTGACTGGGTTTTATTTAAATTAATTGAAATAATTATTTCACATAGAAAAACCTTCAAATACTTTTTCAGAAGGGAATGACCTCCTCTTTCTCTACCTTTTTCTCTTCAAAACAAAACACTTTGCAACTTTAGGGTGAGCTAAGTAATCAAACATCTAGCCCCGAAATTAAGTTCACATTGATCCAGGAAACATATCTTTCTGCTCCTAACTTTTGATTCCTTGTCTCTAAATCCTACTTGGGAAGCCAGCTGCTTTGGAGTTTAATTATACACTGCAGTTGGAAGCAGAGAATGTCAGGGCTGGAAAGGAAAGACCGTATTATAAATAATAGCCACCAGCATTTATTGAGCACTTATTCTCTGCCAGGCACTGTGCCAGGCTCGCTTCCAGGCATTAGCTCATTTAATCTTCCCCAAAATTCTAGGTGGCAGGCGCCATTAGTATGAAGGAAACTGAGGCTGAGTTAGGTCACAAGGCATTTCCCAAACTGTGCTAAGTGGTACACAGTGGCATAAAATATTACCTCGTATTTAGTAAAAGAGGATTCCATTGTCAAAGGCTACGTGCTACATCCTGAATGTTGTTGTTGTTGTTAGGCGCTGTCAAGTCAATTCCAACTCATGGCACCAGGTCTTTTCTCCCCAGGAGCCGCTGGGTGGATTCAAACCGATAACCTTTTGGTTAGCAGCCAAGTGCTTAACTGTTACACCACCAGGGCTCCTCACCTCCTGTACACTCCCTGGGAAATTCACAATGAGTATCAACATACGTAAGCCCTGAGAAGTGCTGTAGTAAAGAAACCTGTTTACGTCAGTGTCTTCCCTTCCACTGCAGACCTCACAGAACTACTGATCCAGACAGCACAGTTTGGGGAATGCAGATACTGACAAACCCCATTTTACACATGAGGTAATGGAGGCCCAGGCAGCGCATTAGGGGCAGAGTAGGCCAGACCTTGGCTCCGTGCTCTCTGCACCCCCACAGGAACCACAGAGCAGAGGTAGTCAAACTATGACCCATCTGGCCTGCCATCTGTTTTTATAAATAAAGTTTTATTGAAGACTATCTGATCCAGCTCCCTTGATTTACAAATGAGGCAATCGAGGCCGAGGGAGGATGGCTGACTTGTCCAAGGTCACCCAGCCAATAAGGGGCAGCGGCAGAAAAAGATCCCAGATCTCCCCAATCAAGGTATTCTCAGCAGCACAAATCAGACAGGTGGCAGGGGGTTGGGGTGTGGAGCTTCATGATTCCTGTCTCTGTTCTCCATTGTGGGGGTCCTAACACAGGCACGGCCCCCCTTCTACTTCTGCACAGACACCCCCAAGGCATTTCTGCTGCTTTGGGTAAAACCACCCGGGCCTGAACTGCCGGGGGCCTCCCTCTGCCCTATACCCTGTGGGGGTAGACAGAGCAGGGACCAGCCCCGTGGTCTCGGTTAGGGAGCAAAGGCTGAACGAGGTAATCCGTGTTTATTTTAATTCTGCACCAGATGCAGTAAAACATGATTATCTCCCCATCGGCCAAATTGAAACGTGAGATTGTTTGGACAGGAACTGGGAAGAGGTAACCTTTGCCCATTCCAGGAACAGTTTGCCAAACCAATGACTAGTGTAAACAGGATCCCAGGGAGCTGTTTGAAACCACTTCAGAAAATAAATGATGTTCAAGAGCTCATGGGACTCCCTGAAGTACACTGACATACAATGCCATCTATTTCTATTTTCCAGGGCGGGGGGTGCAGTTGAATATACGAATAAAATCACTCTTGCCATTTCATTCAAATGGTTCATACAAAGAGTATTTTATTAACCTGGTGTGAAATGCAAACAATTTAAAATATCTGCAGATGTAAACTTTTTAGTTCAGATAGGCCCAGCCCCCAAGTGATACTAATCAGGGTGGTTTTATTACACTCTGAATGGGGTGGTGGGGTGTTCTTACAGACCCTGGCTGGCCAAGGCATGCTAGAGAGCTAAAGTTTGTCGAGAAACAGCTGCAGGGCATAAATGGTGGCCTCCGGGTGCAGGCACTTCCTGGGGCAGCCAGACTGCCCGGATGGCCCTTCCAGAACCGGGAGATGCAAACTGTCACTGAGGTAGAGGGTAAAAATAGTCTCGCATGTGTGGGTGGCAGCTGGGCCTGGAGGAACCGGCTTCCTTGTCTCTAGAGCAGGAGGAGGCAGCCCAGTCTACAGGCACCTCCTTAGGTTTCTAGGCCCCTCACAAACCCTCACAGCTGGGACTTTCCCTAACGACGTAGCACCCCTGTCCCCCACCAAGTGCTGGAAAGAGCTTGGACTTTGTTGCCAAGCAGTTAAGGGCTTAAATCCTGGCTCTGTAAGTTACCAGCTCTGTGTCTCTGGGCAAGATTTTTCTCCTTTCTCAGCCTCCATTTTCTGTCAAATAGGGCTAGTGAGTTCTCTCTCCAAGGCTTGCTGGGAAGATTAAATAATGATCACTGTGCAACGTCATTCTTTGGTCCCTCTCCTTTCCACCCCTTGCTCACCTTCAAGCACGTTCCTTGAGAGTGGCTCTGGGGGAAGCAAGCTGTCACGTTGTGAGGACACTGAAGCAGGCCTACTGAGAGGGCCACATGGCAAGGAACTGAGGCCTCCAGACAACAGCCATGTAAGGGAGTCATCTTGGAAGCCGGTTCTCCAACCCCAGTGAAGCCTGCAGATAACTGCAGCCCTGGCCAACACCGTGACTGCAACCTCCTGGGAGAGACTGAGCCAGATCCACCCAGCTAAGCTGCTCCCGAGTTCCTGACCCTCAGAAACTGTGTGAGAGAATAAATGTGTGTGCACGCACCTCAGTTTCTTCATCTTTAAATTGAGAATCTTAATAGCTTACCAGGACAACTCACATGCATGAATTAATCTAATGAGTGTGTTGTGATACATAGAGTTTTCATTGGCTAATTTTCGGAAGTAGATCACCAGGCCTGTCTCCCTAGTCTGTCTTAGTCTGGAAGCTCTGCTGAAAGCTTTCCACCATGGGTGACCCTGCTGGTATTTGAAATACTGGCAACACAGTGTCCAGCATCATAGCAACACGCAGGCCACAACAGCACAACAAACTGACATGCTGTGGACTCAAACCAAACATCAAGAAGATGGTGCAGGACCAGACAAGGTTTTGCTCTGTGTATACAAAGTTGCCGTGAGTCGGAGCCAACTCAGTGGCAACTATCAACAAGTGTGTGTAAATGGGAGGGGGGAGTCATTAAGATGCTTGTAAGTTGGGAGCATCTGAGTTCCTGTTCATCTACGTGTCTCCTCCTTCACCACCAACACTGAAATTCAAGCCTCCAGCCAGCATCTTTTGCCTGTACTGTTGCAAAACTTCCGCAAAACTTCCTAAGGGCTTTTCTTCCTCTTCCAGAAGGAATCAAGTAATGCAAATTAACACAAGGGTGAACCTCCCCCTCTCCCCATAAACCTCACCAAAGATTTTTAAAATAATGACAACAGTCAGGTTGGGGAGGGGGGAATTCTCCTCCTGCCAATGCACCAGCAGAAGTGTAAACTGGAACATTCTGGAGGAAATTTTGGTAAGATGTACTTTTTAGTACTGTAGGTCTATTTTTCAAAATATAATCTAAATTTAAAAATTACAGTTTCTGCACGAAGATTTAGTTACAGGCTTATGGTAATATTTCTGATGCTAAATAAATAAACGAAACCACCACCACCACCAAGAACAACAAAACAATTCTCTAACATCCAAAAACAGGGGCCTTAGTTAGATAAATGGTGGTTGCCCAGGCCTGGAAACACCATTCCTTCCTAAAAAACGATGAAGTAAACCGGTGTTTCTCCAAGCGTGGTCCCCAGACCAGCAGCATCAGTTATCACCTGGGAATTTGTTAGAAATGCACATTCTTGGGCTCGCCCCAGACCTGATGACTTAGAAACCCTCGGCGAGGCCCAGCAATCTGGGTTTTAACAAACCCTCCAAGTATTTATGATCCATGCTGTCTAGAAAGCCTTACAAGGGTTTCAATATAGAGCGGAGAAGAGATTTAAGGCAGACTTCGGGAAGAACCTGCTAGGAACCCCAAAGCCCAGGGTGGGCGCCTAGGGGGAGATTTTTCCAGTCCAGGAATGATGGCGGCTGACCCGAGGGGGTCAAGCTTTTCCAGCTCGAGGACAGGTACTGTCCCTGGTCTTCTGACTCCTTGCAGCCTGCTTGTAAGTTGGGAGCGTCCAACTGCCCTCGCTCCCTGGATAGGCCGCTCTCACCAAGGGGGTCTCGGTCCCCCGGGACGCCGTGGGGCACGGCGGGGCGGGGCCGTTGCTAGGGGAGGGACGGCCAGGAGGACGCGGAGCGCAGCGGGCGAGGGCGACGGGCGCTCAGCTCTCTGGCTCCGGATCTCGCGCCTGCTGTTGCTTGCTCCTCAGGGCCGCCGCTTCCGCCCAGTGCCCAGGGGCATGCGGTCCGAGGGCGTTCCTTGGCGCGGCCAGCCTCCGCCTTCCTTCCCTCCCCGCGCTCGAGCCAACGGGGCTGCCCAGAGCGACCGCCTCGTGCGCCCTGGACCGCGCGCCGAGACCCCGGCCATGAACGCGACCTTCCTGAACCGCAGTGGCCTGGAGGCGGCGGGCGGCGTGGGCGGCTGCGGGGCAGTCCTGGGGAACCGCAGCCACGGACTAGGCACATGGCTGGGCTGCTGCCCCGGAGGCGCGCCGCTGGCCACCAGCGACGGGGTCCCCGCGGGGCTGGCGCCCGACGAGCGCAGCCTGTGGGTGTCGCGCGTGGCGCAGATCGCTGTGCTCTGCGTGCTGTCGCTCACCGTGGTGTTCGGCGTCTTCTTCCTGGGCTGCAACCTGCTCATCAAGTCGGAGAGCATGATCAACTTCCTGATGCAGGAGCGCCGGCCCTCCAAGGACGTGGGCGCCGCCATCCTGGGGTTGTACTGAGCGCGGCCCTGGCCCCCTCGCCAGCGTGGCTGGAAGGAGAAGAAGGGAAACCAGCACCCAAGACACTATCCCGGCCTCTGGCACCGCCTCCAGGCGGGCAGCGCGAGGGGCAACGATGCGCCTCGGAGCGCCGGGACTCGTGGCGGCGGCGGCGCTGGAAGGGACTTCCACGCCCGGCTAGGTCCTGTGTGCGCTTCAGCGTTAGGGTGTAGGAGGGTGGCGGATGGGGGTACATAACGGTTTTTTAGAAAAAGAAGTTCGGGGCAGGGAGGGGTGGGTGTGGTATGCAGTTTGGGGCCGGGGTTGTGTCTATTAGTGGCGGTGGTGTGGGAGCGGGTTACAAGCAGGAAGGGGGGCGGGGGAAGCTGAAGGTTCCGAGTCGCTGAAGCGTGTTGCCCTGATTTTGCATTTTAAAAGAAATATTGAATAAAATTGCAGCCGTCAGGCTTCCCAGCCGCGTCTGTGTGGTGTGCGTGTGGATGTGTGTGTGCGTTGGGGGTGTGGGGGTGTGTGCTGAGCGTGTGGGTGTGAGTGCTGGGTTGTGGATGTTGTGTGTGGGTGTGTGTGTTGACTGTGTGGGTGGGCGGGCTTGTGCCCTAGCGGGGAGCATTTTAAACCTGTCCAGGAAAATCCAACCGTCGCCTGAAGACGCTGGACGCCTGGCGGGCAGACGTCTTGGGAGGTCGGAGCTCGGAGGGGAGCAAAAAGCAACCGTTTTCTTCGCTGACGACCGAAGAGGCAGGTCCTTCAGGGCGGCCAGACAGTTGGCGGGATGAATTAAATCACTGGGAAATTTGAGTCTATTCCGTGAAAGGGGAAAAAATCAGTGAGTTGAGTCCAAAAAGGGGAAAACAGTACAGTTAATACATCAGGACAGTGACCAAATAAAGTTAAATTTGCCAGGGGTAGGGGGTTGACTAGGTCTAGTTTAAAATTAAATTATGGGGCAAAAGCCCCATCTAAAGAGCTTGTTTTGACCCCATCCTTGTAGGAGGTAGATGAGAAGACTCTCGAGAAGCCCCTTGCTGGTCCTGAGGGAGTGGTGTAAGTAAGTGTAAGGTTGCTCAGGCCCCTTTGTGGTATGGAGGACCCAGGATGTTTAAACTGGAGAAAATGGCCTCTAAATGCGGCTGTCTTCAAGGGACTTGGAACCTCCCAGTATGAGATGCCCCCTGCTGCCCAGAACTGGTGGCCTCCTGCACTGTGCAAGACTTCGGGGACCTCCCATAGAGCAGTGTTACTGGCAGTGAGAACCTTGGCACTCTGCCACAGGGGTGGGGGGTGGGTTCTGCTGTGTGCCAGGTGCAAAGGGGACACCCAGGAGAGAGAGCTGGGCTTTGAGGCCTATGCATGCCCCCTTAGCTCTAGTGCCAACTGCACTCAGGCATCCTGGCTGGTGGAAGGTTGGGGGGTAGCTCTAATGGATTCCCCGTCGTCTCCCCTTTGCCATGGTGGAAGTGAAGAACAACCGAAGGAACATGACTGAAGCCTTAATTGGCTTTGGGAAGAGAAGTGAAGGGAAACACATCTCATGTCTTTGGCACTAGTTCCATGGGGAGAGAGGAGGAGGAGAGAGTTCAACAAAAGCATAGATGGTCACTGACTATGAAGGATCCAGAATCTTCCTGGCTCCCAAGCCCTCCTGTGCTGTTAGAATCATCACCATCAGGATGTGTTCCCTTCCTACCTCTGTCCTGTCTCTGACTTGGGAGAATTGTCCATTGGACAGGACAGGACAGCAAAGGTCAGGGAGCCAGGGACTCCTTATAAAGGGTCTATGGGGCAAAACCTCCAACATGGAGAATGTTCTGTTGATGGTTTGGTATGACAGGAAGGCAGCTCCAGCCTGATTTGGGGACAGCAGCCTTTAGTGATTTAGGCAACCTCGATACTTGGCCTTCTGTAGAACCGGTGTGTAGAACCTGAGCTGATCCGACGGCCTCAAGAACACCAGTCAGGCAGCAGCCGCATTCATGTAAAACTCAAATGACGGGAAAATGGGGGTTTCTGGAGGAACCCCAGCTTAGATTATGATTTCTGGCTGGCTGAGTTACAGGGACCACCACCACAACTTTCCTCTGATACAATGGGTCTGCTACTAATTGTGACTGGGCAAGAGGAGGGTTATTCAAGAGTTAAGTTTCCTGAATTGTTGCTCAAAAAGGAAAGCCTTAGTGGGAAGCTTTGCAAGATTTTCTCACTGTTTAAAAAGAAAAATGACAGTGAAGACATGTCTGTGCACTAACGTGCATGTCTTGAGCCCGCCACCCCATCACTAGTACACCCAGGTGTACAAATAAGCACACACAGGCACACACGCCTGCGCACACACGCATGAGTCATGCATGCAAGTGCACGCAAAGGCAGGCTCAAGCCTCAAGGTTGGAAGAAGACGGCAGGTGAGTGGGGTCCTGGGATGGGGTGGAGAGCCAGAGATCACATTTGTAGCCTATCTTAGCTTAGTGCTCCCTGAAGCCCTAATGTTCTGCAGCACATTTACTGAGCTGCCTTATATAAATCGAGGGGGTGGAGGTGAGAGCACTGAATTACATAAGAGCAGATGAGACATAATGCTGGGGGAAGGGCGAGACTGGATCAGAAACCTGAGCTTGGAGCGTCCAGGTGGGGGATGTGGAAGGGGCCTAGTTCTCAGAAGCCCTGCCCCCCACCAACCTCCAGGTAGCTAGAGTTCTTCCTATAAGGCCCACCCAAGTTGCAGGGTCAAATCTCAGAGGGTCTTGTGTTCAGAAGAGAGAAGGTCTGAAACCTTGGTCTTTGAAATCTGGGCTGCTCTGCTTCCTAGCTGTATGATTTTGGGGAAGTGACTCAACCTCTCTGTGTCTGTTTCCTCATCTACAAAAAAAGGAGCAACAGGACCCATAGCTCACATGAGATGTGTGTGAAATGGCCAGCACAGTACCTGGTACGCAACAGACGCTCAACGAAGATAATTATGGTTACTGTTATTTTTGTTTACTGCATGAACTCTTTCCCAATAAAATACAGTATATTTGGTTTGCTGAAATAGGATCCTTAGATAGAAAAATAGTAATTCATATACGCAAAGCATTTTGTAGTTTTCAAGGGCTTTCATAAGCAGCATAGTGAATAAGTGAATAAATATTTTAATGTATAAATACATCTCTGCCAGGATCTGTGTGAGGTTCAAGGTCAGCAAAGGATGTAGTGAAGGTTTAGTCTGGGCTGGGTCAGCACAAAGTACAAATAAATGGTCTCAGGTACATGGTAAATGGTCAAGGATGTGGTGAAATTCATGTGAAATTGTGCACTACAGATTAGTAAGTAAACACAATTAGGCCCGTGTGTACCCTGCTTACAGTTAATCTGCCCCTGAACCTGCAAACTCTCAGAAGTGACAGGAGAGATGCAGGTGGGGGAGGGTGGGAAGGACCAGCATCCACTGAGTTCATGTAGGAGCCAAACACTTTACAAACATTATCTCGTTATTTAATCATCACGTGAACTTTCTATGTTGGGGATTATCCCCGTTGTACAGATGAGGAAATGGAAGTTTACACAGCCAGGAATGGCAGATTGAGGGTTTGATTCCGGCAGGTCTGACTTCACAGCCTGTGTCTTGTGCTCCACCTGACGGCCCATCAACAGGGCAGCTGGAGGCAGGGATGGGGCCAAGGGATGCAGAGAAAGAGAGAGCTGGCACTGGGGAGTGGGCAAGGTGACCAGCTCTTCCCTCACAAAGGGAGAGGAGGTGGGGCTGGGGCTGAGCTGCTGTTACTCACATTATTCACACATCTTATAAACTTAACTCCTCAGGTCAGGCCTGGAAATCCCCACACAGGGGGCCCCATCTCACTGGCTCCCAACTATTCACCATCAAGGCTCTTTTATTATTTTCTCTCCCATGAATCATTCAATTTGTAAGGCATTTATATGCCAAGCACAATCCTTTTGCTAGAGAATAATGAAATTATTTGCCATTTACAACTGCTAATCAGCACTCTGCCCATCCGGAGAGAGCCCCTTCACAGGCCAGAGCAGGAAAGCCTGAAGGTTCTGTGGATGTTTAGGGTCTTTGGGCACGGGAGAGTAGCTCTGGGCTCTCTGTGGGGTGTCCCGTGCAGCCCTCTCATCGTGAAAAATGGGAAACTGAGGCCCAGCAAGAGTGGGTGGTGGAAAGGACACTTGACCTGGTGGCTGCCTCCTTTCCGGCCATTCTCACTCCATGGCCCACTGCCCTCCCTCCTGCCAAAACCAGCCAGCCTCCCTGCCCTACTCTGAGTGGGCCTTACGGGAGGAAACACAGAGCCATGCTCTCGCACCAGGACCAGGGAAGAAGTGGGATCAATTTGGGGTCTACAGTACCTTCCAGGAGAATAGCCAGACAGGTCCCTCATGGGGACAGGGAGCCCCAAACCACAAGAAGGCTTTGGACACCTGGGAAAAAAGGGAGAGAAAGATCTGAATCAGGAAGAGAGACCCAGAGAGGCAGAGGGCCAGAGGGAGGCCAGCATCACCTTCTCCTGGAAGGCCCCTGGCCGCTGGGGTCCTCCACCATGGCACGGCTCCACTCTGCACCAAGGTGCTCAGTACCAAGACGCCGAAGGAGGCCTGCGGTAGCTGTGGTGAGGGCAGGTGTTGGCAACGATGCCTCAGAGCAAGGTTCCTCTTAGAACAGCGATTTTCAGCGTTGGCAGCTCCTTAGAATTACCTGGAGGAGCTTTTGAAGATTGTGATGGCTGGGCTGAACCCCAGACCAATTAAATCAGAATCTCTAGGGGTGGAAAGAGGCTTCAGAGTTAGAACTCCCTCCCCAGGTTCAGTGACTGCCAGGTGGTGCTAATTAGAAGAGAGAGCCCCTGGTATTTCGGTTTTATGCTGTTCCGGGCTCTCAGTCTGTGTCTTGAAGACCCTTGTGATTATCTGTGTGGCGGTGCCAGGGTGGGAGGCAGGCAGAGGGAATGGAGGGAGTTCAGATTTTAAGATTACACAGAACCAGCTGTGCGTCCAAGAGCCAGTTAATTAATTTCTCTGAGCCTCACTTTTCTCATCCATAAAATGGAGATCATAAAGCCCACCTCTTGTGTTGGCTGAGAAGATTCAGTGAGATGAAGATGGATGAGCTTGGCACAGTGCTCTGCAAACAGTAGGTATTGAGTGACTGGTTGCTAGTGTTACGAAGATGCGGATTTCTCCCCCAGCAGTGCCCCCAGGGAGGGATGGTTGGGCAAGGTTTTTAGGATGCAAGTGTGGGAATGAATCACATGTGTGCTGGATGGGTCAAGGAGAGGGAAGGTGTCAGCAGTGCTGACAGCTGGATGTGGGGGCAACTTCTTCCTAATGATTCAGAAACAGGAGGGATGTTTTGTCTGGGGAGGGATAGAAAGCGGCTGGATCTGGAGTGGTAGGAGATGCAGACGCTTTGGTGGCCTTCTTCCTCAGAAGTTCCTTACTCACAGGTAGTTGCTGAGCACCTGAGGTGTGCAGGCTGCTCTGTGGGGCTTTGTGAAGGGTGTAGGAAAAGGAATAGCAACTAGGAAGATACAAAAGTCTGCACTGGACTGAGACACAGTCTGCATGCCTTGCAGAAGACTCTCCACTCCCAAGCTGGGCCTCCTTCTGTGGCCCTGATTCCATAAGGGTATGGCTATCTTCCCAGCTCCCTATTGGAAGACCTCAGGCCATGTGAGACTCTGTCCACTCCTTCACCAAGTCTGGCAGATTCCACATTCACAATGTCTGTCCTCTCCTGTGTCCCTCCCTCCTTTAAGTCCTTGAGATTATTTCCTGGACTGTGCTAGAGCCCCTTAGCTGGTCTCTGGGCCCCCACCTCCCTTTTCCCTGATCCCTCCTTCACTGCTACCAAGGCAATTTGCCCAGAACACAGATGGCCTCATTCTACTCCCCTCCTAGGTAACCTGCAACGGGTCTCTATTGTCTACAGAACTGTCCAAATGCTTGATCTGCCATTCAAGACCTTGTAGAAGCTGTCCTAAACCTCTTTGCCAGCCCGTTTCCAGTATTTCTCTCTATGCACCTATGATCCAGCCCCCATGCTGTTGCCTGAAAACACTGCAGAGTTCCACACTTCTGTGTCTCTGCTTCCACTGCTCTGCTTCCACCACATGCATCTCTTCCCCTCCTCTTCCCTTTGAAAACTGCTCATCCTCTAAGGTCAAGCTCAAGTGCAACCTCATTCAGAAAACAGAATTCTAATTGATTCTATTGCCATATTTCCTACCACACAATCTTCGTATGTCTGTATAAAAACAGCTAATATTTATATGGAACTCTTCTATGTGTTAGGCTCTGTTCATGTATTAACTCTCCTAAGAGGTGGTTTCTATTATTACACTTATTTTACAGATGCCCAGCAAGGTTAAGAGACTTGACTGAGGTTGCACAGCCAGTAAGTGATAGAACTGGGATCCAAGCCCAGGCAGACTGGTTTCTGAGGTCATGCTCCTAACCACCAGGCTATTCAGTCTCTGTAGGTGTCACGTGTCTTTCTCTGCATTGTGCTGTGGTTACTGACGTCCATGTCTGTCTCCCCGGTTTCTCTACCACTGAGGACCAGAACCATGTCTTCCTTGTGTTTGTATCCTCTTCACCACCCAGCATGATGCTTCATTCTATGCAGGAATTCCACACACCTGTGTAGAATTGAAGACACAGTTGCTGCTTTCAGGGGGCTTCCTACATAGTAAGGGAGAAAAAGACATTTAATCAAATAAACCAAACACAAGGAGGAGGGTGAGCATTCCCTTCAGTCAGATGCAAATAGAATTCCCTGGGAATTATTCCCCTCTGAGGTGCTAGCAAGCATACTTGCCATGTAGAGAGGATCTTCCATGTGCCAGGGATGGCGTGAAGCACTTTTCATATTTTATCTCATAATCCTTTCAAATATTTCTCATAACCCATACTTCATAATTCCTGCAGGGCAGATATTGCTGTCATCTCCACTTAACAAACCAAGGCTCAAAGAGCTTAGATCACTCATCCAAAACCATGGCTAATAATTGATGGAACCAGAGATCAAACTCAAGTCTGTCTGCTTTCAGAAGCTGTTGGAAGGTAAACAGCTGGTACAGTTCATCCTTATAATTTAATTTTTGAAATCAAACCATGCCTTGCTTTTTCTGTTTCATTCTTTGGGATGGTGGAGGAACTTTTCGTGAGTACTTCTCACTTCTCTTTGTTGCAGACTAATGGTGACCCCCTAGTCATGAAATACTACTCACACTACTGATGATGAAGATGATGATGATGAAAGAAATGATCCACCATCATCACTAGACAAACTGTAAGGTGACTGGTAAGTTGCCATTTATAAACACTGAAAGAGAGAGAAAGAGATACGTCAAGATGGTGGACTAGATACTCACTCCAGCCAGGTCTACTTCATGATAAACGTCGGGACAGATATGCAAGAAAATCCATAGCATTTTGGGAAAACAGAAGAGATGTCTTCAGTGGACCAGAACCATGAGGCTTTCCTGTAAAATATGGCAGATGAAGTCACGTTGAAGGGGTTGTTCACAGCCCACAGATCAGGGAAGCAAGGTCTGCCACAGACAATGGGAACAGCTCCAAGGGACCCAAAGCTGGGATGCAGTAGATAAAGGGAACAGGAGGGGCACTCCTGGGGTACCATAAAGGTTGTAGCCAGAAGGGTCAGCTTCCTCCCTTCTTGCCCCAGCACATCTTGCCAGTAGAAGCAACTCTGAGCCCCTTCTGTAGGCAGGACACTAGGGAGGATGCAGAAGAGGAGACATTATTTGTGCCCATGATGAGCTTATGATGCACGGAACTGCAGAGATAAGGAAAGGTTTACAATGGCAGTGAGAAGGCAGAGCTTCCCTAAAGACCACTCTGGATTCTTTCTCTGTGCCCTGGGCCCTGTTCCACCCTGGAACCTGCCTCATTATGCCCCTGACCACAGACTTGGATAATGAGATACTCCACTTTTAAAAATGTGATTTTATATGAATTTTTCTGGGATGTACATATGGGCAGCCACATGTGTATCTACCAGAAGGGTAGAAAAACTCCAATGAATTGCCATGGAGATGAAGCCTGTAACAAGGTTTCCATGGTAACTAAGCTGTTTCTGAAAGACCGTATCACCTTGGGGAAGTAGGAAGCTCCTGTTAAGGATCTGCAGTTAGAGGCCAAATCACAGACCTTCCCATCAGGGCCAGGTGCTCTTTGCAGTCTCTTTTTCCTTTTCTTCTCTTGCCATCCCCAGGGACCTTATTCTGGAGACCTTGATCTAAGCTCTGGGTGGGCCACTAATAAGGCATAGGGACCAGGTATCTGAGGGACCTGAAGAGGTGTGAAGAAGCAGGCAACCAGCCATCCTCTCTGCCCCTGCACTGACTGGCTCTGCGACCTTGGACCAGTCACTTTTCTTATCTGATTCTGGGTTTCCTCCTGTTCAAAGTGAAGACACTGGATTAGGTGGTAGCTAAGGACATTGCAATTTTATCTTTCCTCTCCCATGACACTGTCTTGCTGGGCAACCGGCCTCCACAGTAATAGGCTACTGGAGCTGTCCGTGGTGCTGATCACTTACTGTTACACTTCTGGGTCATGTCCTATTCTCAAGTGTTTTCAGCACTCCTGGAGACTGCTGGACTTGGGCCACTTCCATGAGTAGTCTGGGTCTGTTTGCAGCTGGAGAGGAGATTCCGGAGGGCCGTGGAGTTCAGAGAGCAATGGGGCAGGGATCTGGAGCTGTCTTCCTAGCCTGACTCTGTCATTTGCTCTCAGTGGGTTTTGATGAAGCCACACCTCCTCTGTGGACCTCTCTTTTCCCACGTTTGAGACTGAGGTGGGGGCTAAAATGATCCCTAACACCTGACGGGCTCAGGAGAGTCCTGGAAGTTTGCTTGGCAGTAAAGTCTCAGCCACTCCCCACCTGCCCTGAAGCTCAGGTTTCTCCCGTGGTGACTGTGGTTGGGGAACAAGGCACACTCTCTTGTCAGAAACATATGTTCTTCTGTCTGGAAGAAAAACCAGGCAGTAAGCAGATGTAGCATTTGCATTTTCTCAAGTGACAACTGAACACTGTAGATGATTAGTGCTTGTTATGCAATGTGTCAAAACTACAATAAAATCCCCAACTTATATCATCTGCCTACTTATCTGATCATCTTTCCAGAATCTGCTTCACTCCTCAGGGCACAGGATGAAAAAGACAAGGAAGGGAAAGTTTAAAGGGAGCTCACATTAGGAGGGACACAGACACTGAGATTCACTCTGAAACATCTTGTATTTTTCACCCCTCAACTTCCCCACTGGGCTACACAATGTGATGGTTGGAAGTGTGGAGTCCCTGGTCAAGAAGGCCTAGATTCAAGGCCTGTTTCTGCCCCTTATTAGCTGCATAACATTCTTTCCAAGCCTCAGTTTCTTCATTTGAACATGGCGGTTAATGACATATACCTCTTAGTATTGTTGAAGGATTAAATAACATCATTTATGAAAATGATTAGCAAGCACACTGTCTGGCATACATTGACAGTGATTGATTTGGTTATTTATAGCTGTACAACAAACTATCCCAAAACTTTCTGGTTCAAAACAATAACCATTTTATTATCTCTCATGATTCCGTGGGTTGACTGGGTACAGCTGGGCAGTTCTTCTGTATGTGATGTTGGCTGGGGCTGCAGCCATCTAAGAGTCGACCGGCAGGAGTGTCCAAGATGGATCACTCACAAGTCTGGTGCCTTGGTGGGACAGCTGGAAGGCTGTGCCCAGCTGGGACAACTGGATTTCTCTCCTCATCTGGTAGTCTCCTTCTCCATGTGGCTTCTCCACATGGCGTCTCCACGTGGTCTTAAGCAGGGCAGCTGGACCTAATACATGGCTGCTTTCTTCCTAAAAGTACAAATGCAGAAGTTTCTAGGCCTTATGAGGCTTAGTCCTAGAATTGGCAGATTTTCTCTTCTGACAAATTGTAGTTATTAAAGTGAGTCACAGGGCCAGTCTTCATTCAATGTGGGAGGAAACTACTCAAGGGCATGAATATTGGGAGGCATAGCTCATTGGGGGGGGGGGGACATCTTCAGAAACCAACTGCTACACTGATCAATAAATGGTTTTTATTATTGGAATTCCAAGTATGCTTCATTCCCTTATCCCTTTTCTTAGAGATATCATCTCTGTTGATTTTGTACAGATGTACTGAACAAACATTTGCTGACTAAATAAATTAACTTGGAGTCACTGTGGTCACCACCCTAGCTATAGTACCCTAGGATAGTTGTGTTTCTGTTTCTTCCAGATCAACCCACAGGCCCAGGACAGAGCTCTGCATACAGTAGGTATCAAATAAAAGCTGCACATTTTGGGGAGGCATTAATATTTATACACCAGTTTTCTTTTGGTTAATATTTTCTTGGTGTGCCTTTTCTTTAATCAAGTTTTCTGTTATATTTTACGTATATATCATATAGCTATATTTTTAAAATATCTAATACTTTTCCTGGTGAGTTTCATCTGTTTTCATTGGTTGTGATCACTGATGTACGTGGACTTATTTCTGCCATCTTATTTAGTGTTTTGTTTTTTTATCACTCTTTTTATTTGCTTCTTTCATGTTTTCTACTTTTTTGGAAGTTATGTATTTTACTTCTGTTCTTTTAGTGGTTACCCTTCAAATTTTAACTATATTCTTGACAAAACAATCTGAAATTAATCAATAACTCTATCATCATCCTGAATAAAATAAGTACTTTAAAATGTTTAAACTCTGATTACCTCTTCCGTCTACCAAGTTATTTTTATCTAGTATTTTATTCCACTTGTTTTTTTAACTTTCCCAAATTAGTCATTATAAATACATCTTTTTATTTTTTTTATTGTTGTAGTTTAAATGAAGTTTACATTTCAAGTTAGTCTCCCATACAAAAATTAGACATACATTGTTATGTGACCCTAAATGCTGTCCACACACTGCGACAGCACACTCCTCCTTTCCACCCGATTCCCCATGTCCATTCACCCAGCTCCTAACCCTCTCTGCCTTCCCATCTCACCTCCGGGCAGAAGCTGCCCGTTTAGTCTCTTGTATCTACTTGTGCTAAGAGACACACTCCTCATGAGTATCACTGTATGTCCCACAGTCCAGTCCAAATCCCTGTCTGAAGAGTTGGCCTGTGAAATTGTTTGATTTCTGGGCTGATAGAGAATCCAGGGGCCATGCTTTCCAGGGTTCCTCCAGTCTCAGTCAGACCATTAAGTCTGGTCTTCTTACTGGAATTTGAGTTCTGCACCCCATCTTTCTTCTGCTCCATCAGGGACTCTCTGTTGTGTTCCCTGTCAGGGCGGTCACTGGTGGTAGCTGGGCACCATCTAGTTCTTCTGGTCTCAAGCTGATGAAGTCTCTGGTTTATGTGACCCTTTCTGTCTCTTGTGCTACTACTTTCCTTGTGTCTTTGGTGTTCTTCATTCTTTACTCCAGGTGGTTGGGACCAATTGATGCATCTTAGATGGCCGCTTGCAAGCTTTTAAGACCCCAGACGCCACTCACCAAAGTAGGATGCAGAACACACTCTTAATAAGCTTTGTTATGCCAATTGACCTAACTGTCCCCTGAAAGTATGGTCCCCAGACCCCTATCCCTGCTATTCTGTCTCTCAGTGTTCAACTGTATTCAGGAAACTTCTTAGCTTTGGTTTAGTCCAGTTGTGCTGACTTCCCCTGTAGTGTGTGCTGTCCTTGCTTTCACCCAAGATAATTCTCATCTACTATCTAGTTAGTGAATAACCCTCCCCCTCCCTCCCCACCCTCCTAATCATCAAAGAATATTTTCTTCTGTGTGTAAACCTTTTCTTGAGTTCTTATAATAGTGGTCTTATACAATATTTGTCCTTCTGTGACTGACTAAATTCACTCAGCATAATGAGTTCCAGCTTCCTCCATGTGATGTTTCATGGCTTCATCGTTCTTTATCATTGCGTAGTATTCCTTTGTGTGGATATACCATAATTTGTTTATGCATTTGTCCACTGATGGGCATCTAAGTTGTTTCCATCTTTTTCCTATTGTGAACAGTGCTGCAATGAACATGGGTGTGCATATATCTATTCATGTGATGGCTCTTATTTCTCTAGGATATAATCCAAGGAGCGGGATAATTGGATCGTATGGCACTTCTATTTCTAGCTTTTTAAGGAAGTGCCAAATTGATTTCCAAAGTTGTTGTACCATTTTACATTCCCACGAACAGTGTATAAGTGTTCCAGTCTCTCCACAACCTCTCCAGCATTTATTATTTTGTGTTTTTTGGATTAGTTTTTTGGATTAGTCGGGGTGAGATGATATCTCATTGTGGTTTTGATCTGCATTTCTCTAATGGCTAATGATCATGAGCACTTCTTCATGTGTCTGTTAGCCACCTGAATATCTTCTTTGGTGAAGTGCCTGTTCATATCCTTTGCCCAGTTTTTAATTGGGTTATTTGCCTCTGTTGTTGAGGTTTTGCAGTATCTTGTAGATTTTAAAGATTAGACGCTGATCAGATTTGTCGTAGCCATAATTTTTTGCCCAGTCTGTAGGCTGCCTTTTTACTCTTTTGGTGAAGTCTTTTGATGAGCATCAGTGTTTGATTTTTAGAACCTCCCATTTATCTAGTCTTTCTTCTGGTGCTTGTGCATTGTTACTTATGGTTCGTATTGTGTTTATGACATGTATTAGGGCTCCTAGCATTGTCCCTATTTTTTCTTCCATGAATCTATCGTTTTCGATTTTATATTTAAGTCTCTGATACACTTTGAGCTGGATTTTGCGCGTGGTTGAAGTATGGGTCTTGTTTCAGTTTTTTGCAGATGGATATATGGTTATGCCAGCACCATTTGTTAAAGAGACTGTCTTTCCCCAATTAATGGACTTTGGGTCTTTGTCAAATATCAGTTGCTCATAGGTGGATGAATTTACGTCTGGATTCTCAATTCTGTTCCATTTGTCTATGTATGTGTTGGTGTACCAATACCAGGCTGTTTTCACTACCATGGCAGTATAATAGGTTCTAAAATCAGGTAGTGTGATGTCTGCTGCTTTGTTCTTCTTCTTGAGTAATGCTTTATTTATTTGTGGCCTCTTCCCTTTCCATATGAAGCTGGTGATTTGTTTCTCCATCTCATTAAAGAATGCTGGTGGAATTTGGATCGGGATTTCATTGTATTTGTAGATCGCTTTGGGTAGAACTGACATTTTCACTATGTTGTGTCTACCTATCCATGAGCAAGGTATGTTTTCCCACTTATGCAGGTGTCTTTTGGTTTCTTGCAGTAGTGTCTTGTAGTGTTCATTGTATAGATCTTTTATGTCTCTGGTTAGATTTATTCCTAAGTATTTCATCTTCTTGGAGGCTATTGTAAATGGTATTGATTTGGTAATTTCCTCTTCGAGGTTCTCTTTGTTGGTGTACAGGAATCCAACTGATTTTTGTATGTTTATGTATTTTTTTGTATTCTGAAACTTTGCTGAAATCTTCTATTAGTTCCAGTAGTTTTCTTGTGGATTCTTTGGGATTTTCTATGTATAAGATCATATCATCTGCAAATAGAGATACTTTGACTTCTTCCCTACCAATTTGGATGCCCTTTGTTTCTTTTTCTAGCCTAATTGCTCTGGCTAGGACCTCCAGCACAATGTTGAATAAGAGTGGTAATAGAGGGCATCCTTGTCTGGTTCTGGTTCTTGAGGGGAATGCTTTCAAAGTCTCTCCATTTAGGATGATGTTGGCTGTTGGCTTTGTATGAATGCCCTTACTTATATTGAGGAATTTCCCTTCTATACCTATTTTGTTGAGAGTTTTTATTATGAATGGGTGTTGGACTTTGTCGAATGCCTTTTCTGCATCTATTGATAAGATCATGTGTTTCTTGTCTTTTGTTTTATTTATGTGATGGATTACATTGTTTTTCTAATGTTGAACCATCCCTACATACCTGGTATAAATCCCACTTGATCATGGTGAATTATTTTTTTGATATGTTGCTGAATTCTACTGGCTAGAATTTAGCTGAGGATTTTTGCGTCTATGTTCATGAAAGATATTGGTCTGTAATTTTCTTTTTTTGTGGTGTCTTTACCTGGTTTTGGTATCAGGGTTATGCTGGCTTCATAGAATGAGTTTGGGAGTATTCCATCCTTTTCTATGCTCTGAAATACCTTTAGTAGAAGTGGTGTTAACTCTTCTCTGAAAGTGTGGTAGAATTCTTCAGTGAAGCCATCTGGGCTTTTGGGGGGGGAGTTTTTTAATAACCTTTTCAATCTCTTCTTTTCTTATGGGTTTATTTAGTTTGTTCTACCTCTGTTTGTGTTAGTTTAGGTAGATCGTGAGTTTCTGGAAATTTGTCCATTTCCTCTAGGTTTTCAAATTTGTTAAAGAGTACAATTTTTCGTAGTATTCTGTTATGATTCTTTTAATTTCAGTTGGGTCTGTTGTGATATCACCCATTTCATTTCTTACATGGGTTATTTGCTTCCTCTCCTGTTTTTCTTTGGTCAGCTTGGCCAATGGTTTATCAATTTTGTCGATCTTTTCAAAGAACCAGCTTTTGGTCGTTAACTCTTTCAATTGTTTTTCTGTTCTCTGTTCCATTTAATTCTGCTCTAATTCTTATTATTTCCTTTCTTCTGCTGCCCGGGGGCTTCTTTTGCTGCTCTTTTTCTACTTGTTCCAGTTGTAGGGTTAATGTTTTGATTTTGGCCCTTCCTTCTTTTTGGATGTGTATATTTATTGCTATAAACTGACCTCTGAGCACTGCTTTTGCTGGGTCCCAAAGGTTCTGGTAGGGTGTGTTTTCATTCTTGTTTGATTCTATGAATTTCTTTATTCCATCCTTAATTTCTTCTATAACCCAGTAGTTTTTGAGCAAGGTGTTCAGTTTCCATGTTTTTTTTTTTTTCCTTGCTTTTTCTGTTGTTGATTTCTACTTTTATGTCTTTATGCTCAGAAAAGATGCTATGTAATATTTTGATGTTTTGGATTTTGTTAAGGCTTGCTTTATGGCCTAATATGTGGTCAATTCTGGACAATGTTCCATGTGCGTTGGAAAAGAAAGTATACTTGGCTGCTGTTGGGTGGAGTGTTTGGTATATGTCCATGAGATCAAGTTGGTTTACTGTAGCGTTTAGCTCTTCCGTGTCTTTGTTGAGCTTTTTTCTGGATGTTCCGTCCTTCACCTAAAGTGGCATGTTGAAGTCTCCTACTACTATTGTGGAGCTGTCTCTCTCTCTTTTCAGTGCTGTTAGAGTTTGTTTTATGTATTTTGGAGCCATTGTTGGGTGCGTAAATATTTATTATAGTTATGTTCTCCTGGTTTATTGACCCTTTAATCATTATATAGTGTCCCTCCTTATCCTTTGTGGTGGGTTTTAAAGTCTATTTTGTCAGAGATTAATACTGCCATTCCTGCTGTTTTTTGAGTGTTGTTTGCTTGATACCTTTTTTTCTACCCTTTGAGTTTTAGCTTGTTTGTGTATTTAAGTCTAAGGTGTGTCTCTTCTAGGCAGCATATAGACGGATTGTGTTTTTTAATCCAATCTGCCACTCTCTGTCTCTTTATTGTTGCATGTAGTCCATTTACATTCAGGGTAATTACTGATAGATATGAGTTTAGTACTGTCATTTTGATGACTTTTTTTATGTGTGTGTTGTTCACAGTTTCTTTGTTCCCCTTAATTTTCTGTGCTGAGTTGTTTTTCTTTCTGTATTTTCATCTTTTTTATTGTTGTTGATTTTGTGTTTGCTGAATCCTTATATTTTTCTAGTTTTTTTAGTTTAATTTGTAGGATTGTTAGTTTCCTTTGTGGTTACCTTAATATTTACTCCTATTTTTCTTAGTTTATACCAGTCTTTTATTTCTTTATATCATCTTGACTTCCCCTCCATATGAAAAATCTATGTCTACATTTTTAAGTCCTCTTTTTTGTTTTCATGTTGTCATTTTTTACATATTGATATCTCTGTTTCCCTGTTTTCAATGTTTTAGCTTTGATGTATTTTTATGACTTCCCTATCTGAGTTGATATCTGGTTGCTCTGTCCTGTATTCTAATCTTGTGTTGTTATTTGATGTTATTGATTTTCTAACCAGAGAACTCCCTTTAGTATTTCTTGTAATTTTGGCTTGGGTTTTGCAAATTCCCTAAACTTCTGTTTATCTGGAAATGCCCTGATTTCACCATCATATTTGAGAGACAGTTTTGCTGGATATATAATTCTTGGCTGGGAATTTTTTCAAGGCTTTACGTATGTCATCCCATTGCCTGCTTGCCTGCATGGTTTCTGATGAGTAGTCCAAGCTTATTCTTATTGATGCTCCTTTCTGGATGACTTTTCATTTATCCCTAGCCACTCTTAAAATTCTCTCTTTATCTTTGGTTTTGACAAGTTTGATTATGTCTTGGTGACCTTCTTTTGGGATCTACCTTATGTAGGGTTCGTTGAGCATCTTGGATAGATATCTCCACATCTTTCATGATGTCAGGGAAGTTTTCTGTCAACAAATCTTCAACAGTTTTCTCTGTATTTTCTGTTATCTCCCCCCACCCTCAATTCTGGTACTCCAATCGCTCATAGGTTATTCCTCTTGATAGACTCCCACATAACTTTCTTCATTCTTTTTCTTTCATCTGATTTTTCCTCAAATAAGTGGGTGTCAAGTGCTTTATCTTCAATGTCACTAATTCTGACTTCTACTGCCTCAGTTCTGCTTCTATGACTTTCTTTGGAGTTGTCTAATTCTGAAATTTTATTGTTAATCTTCTGGATTTCTGATTGCTGTCTATGGATTCTTGCAGCCTACTAAATTTGTCATTATGCTCTTGAAAAACTTTTTTAAGTTCCGCTACTGCTTTGTCTGTATGTTCTTTGGCTTTCTCTGAATTTTGAGGAATTTCCTTTCTAATTTCTTGAAGAGTTCTGTATATTAATCTTTCGTATTCTGCCTCTGGTAATTCCAAGAAATTCTCTTCCTCCAGAAAATGTATTAATTCTTTACTTCGGGAGCTTGCTGAAGCCATCATTGACTGCCTCTTTATTGTGATTTGATATTGACTGTTGTCTCCCAGCCATCAATAAGTTATTATATTTTAGATTTGTTTAGTGTGTCCTAGCTTCTTGTTTTGTTTTGATATGCCCAAATAGGCTGCTCGTGTGCACTAGTTTATTGGCACCTTTGAAGGTCTAACATCCTGTCACCAGGTAGTTAGGTCTGTAACTAAGTATGTGTGCCCAGGAGTCTGTTAAATTTTCCTGTATGGATTCAGCTCAGGTGTTCAGGCAGCCAGTCACCAAGTGTGTGGTGCAGGCTCTCACTAACAGTCTTAGAGAGGCATGGGTGATTGGTGTAGGCACAGGTATCTGGCTGCAGTAGGGTGTCACACACTGAGCAAGACAGGGGGCTGATGGCTGCCCGAGTGTCTGAAAGGAAAGTATGTCCCTGTTCCCTAGAGCTAGTAGGTAGGTGAGTTTTGCAGCTGGACTATGGGCACCCTACTCTGTTGGCTGTAAGGACCGGGGGGGCATCACGTATTCTTGGACCCCTTTAGCAGGTGGCTAGGTGGCGTGGGTGGAGCCACCAGTCCTCGAGCTCCTGATGCGGACAGGTAAGGTGCCTGCTTAAAGGGCAGAGCAGTGTCAAGCGTCACAAATCTGCCAGTTCATAGCTGAAACAGTTGAAGTTAGACTTCAGGTGTTTACCCTTTTGTAGTGTGGTAGTGAGGGCTTACACTGTTGAGATGGGTCCACCCAAGTCTATACAGGGGTGGGAGGCACTCAGTCTATGGACCCCTTATGGCTGTGCCTAGGCAAAGGAGCTGTGCCAACCCTTAGTTCCTGGCTTGGGGGAGGGCAGTAGCTTTTTTTTCCCGTTTAATTTGTTCCCTCTCCAAGGCCAGGAGAATGGGTCAGGGTGCCTTACAGGATCTACTTCCAGACCAGGGGACTCAGAGATCACTGAAACCGGCTGGACCCGGTGCAGAGCAGGGAGGGAGGAGGTAAACGGGAGAGAGGTATTTCCCAAATGGGTTTTTCTTTTTTTTTAAATCCCCAGGAAAGGCCACATGCACATATTATCTTTATCCACTTGGGTGCTGCTTTTCACTGGTTCGGAGTGTCCAAGCAGAATCTCTGCTGCCAGATCTCTCTCGATGTGGAAACTGCCTCCCGAGCGAGTGAGCAGAGCTGTATGCCCGCTTCTCTGCACAACCTGAGCTGACGCAGGCTGAAGGGCTGCGGCTCCCGCCGGGTCAGGTCAGACAACTCCTTGTTGCTTCCAAGCCCTCTCTCTTGCTCCCCCCACCACTCAGTCTGATTCCTCAACTTTTTCTTGCTCAGGGCTCCTAGATATTCATACACAATCAAATCACTTGTTTTTTCAAGTCTTTAAGAGGGACATAGGAAGCCATCTGACTACTCTGCTATCTTGGCCCTGCCTCCACATCTTTTTATTTTAAATTGTAAATTTACATACAGTAAAATTCACTATTTTTGGTGAACAGTTCTGAGTTTTGAAGAATGCTTACAGTCGTGTAAATCACAGTCAAGATACAGAACAGTTCTATCACCTCAAAATACCTCCCTTGTACTGTCAGTTTGAAGTCAACCCCTCCCTTCCACCCTTAGCCCCTAATGACCACTGAATTGTTCTCTGTCCTTATGGTTTTTCTTTTCCAGAATGTCAAATAATGGAATCATAACAATAAAACTTTTCAGGCTGGCTTCTTTAACCTAGCTTAACACCTTTGAGTTTCATCCATGTTGGTGCTGCATGTATCAGTATTTTAATCCTTTTCATTGCTAAGTAGTATTCCACTTTATCGCTGTATCACAGATTTTTTTTCTAATTTACATTTTATTTTTATCTGTCTCCAGTGGAAGGCCATTTGTATTGTATCCAGAGACTTTATCATAAACAAAGCCATCATAAATATTCATGTACAGTTTTGCTTGTGTGTGTGTACGTAAGTTTCCATTCCTCTTGGGTAAATACTTAGGAGTGAGATTGCTGGGTCATATAGAAAGTGTATGCTTAACTCAGTAAGAAACTGTCCAACTCTTTTCCACAGAGGCTGTTCCATTTTGCATTCCCACCAGCAATGGATGAGCGTTTCAGTTGCTCCACATCCTCACCAGCACTTGGTATTGTTAGTTTTGTTTTATTTTTTAGCCTTTTTGGTAGGTGTGTAGTGGTATCTCTTGCATAGTTTTAATTTGCATTTCCCTAATAAATGATGTTGTTGAGCATCTTTCAGTGTGCTTATCTGCCATCCATATATCTTCTTTGGTGAAGGGTTTAAGATATTTTGCTTGTTTTTAAAATGAGATTGTTTTCTCATGGCTGAGTTTTGAAAGTTCTTTATATATTTTAAATGCAAGTCCTTTGGCAGATATGTGATGTGTGAACATTTTGTCCCAATCTGTGGTAGTGAGGTCCTGCCTAAGGGCTCAGCCAGCCTTCTTCAGTTAGGCCCTCTTTTGCGTATCTCTCTTCCTGCTCAGTCCAGAAAGCAGGGCTTTGAACTGGTTTGTTCCAGTTCAAATCCATGCTAAGAGTCTGCATTTCTAACAAGTTCCCTGCTGAGAATTTACATTTCCATCCCAGATATACTGAATCAGAATCTATACTTTAACAAGATCCCTAGATGATTCTTAAGTATAGCTTTCTGGGAAATTATTAGAAACGCAAATTCTCAGCAGGGGTTCAAACTGGAACAAACCAGTTTGAAGCCCTACCAGAAAGGGAGGGAAGGAAGTCAATGCCTGGGGAAAGAATGGCTTCTGAGAACCTCCAACCCAGAGATGGGAAGACTTTCCATAGTTAGGAAGACTGAAAGGGAAGGAAAGAGTTTTGGGGTAGAGAGTAGAATGACAAAGGAGAGAGCCTGGAATAGGAAAAGTGCCCAAGAAATTCTGTGGCTCAATCGCTTCTAACCTTAATTCGGTGTAAGGGGATTGCTATCCATGGGAGTTGGCAAGAAAAGTTTTACTTTAAAAAGCTACTTAATTGCATATTGCTCAGTGAAAAAATGCTAAGTGAAAAGGCTACATACTGTATGATGCCAACTATATGTGTTCTGAAAAAAGCAAAACTATAGAGACAGTGTTTAAAGTGTTAAAAAGCAAAGATGTCACCTTAAAGACTAAGGTGCACCAGACCCAAGCCATGGTGTTTTCAATCACCTCATATGCATGCGAAACCTGGAAGATGAATAAGGAAGACCAAAGAAGAATTGACACCTTTGAATTATCGTGTTGGCAAAGAATGCTGAATATACCATGGACTGCCAAAGGAACGAACAAATCTGTCTTGAAAGAGGTACATCCAGAATGCTCCTTAGAAGCAAGGATGGCGAGACTATGTCTCACATACTTTGGACACGTTATTAGGAAATGACCAGTCCCTGGAGAAGGACATCATGCTTGGTAAAGTAGAGGGTCAGTGAAAAGAGGAAGACCCTCAACAAGATAGACTGACACAGTGGCTGCAACAATGGGCTCAAGCATAACAATGATTGTGAGGATGGTGCAGGACTGGGCAGTGTTTCATTCTGTCGTACACAGGGTTGCTATAAGTCGGAACCGAATCCATGGCACCTAACAACAACAACAACATACAGACAGTAAAAAGATCAGTGGTTGCCAGGGGCTCAGGGGGAGGAGGAAGGATGAATAGGTGGAGCACGCTGTAATGGTGGACACGCGACATTAAGTATTTGTCAAAACCCACAGAACTGTGCAACACAAACAGTGAACCCTAATGTAAACTACAGACTTCAATTAATAATAATGTATAAGTATTAGTTCATCAGTTATAACAAATGTACCACAGTAATGCAAGATGTTAATAACAGAGGAAACTGTAAACGTAAAACTTCTTTTAAAAATAAAGTCGATTAATCTAAAAAAAAAAAAAAAAGCAGAGTTAAAAAATAGCAATTTATTGTGCTGGGTGACCTCTCCCTATAAAGTGAGGGACAAATGCATGGTTAAAACATTTATAAAACTCATAATAAGCTCCTGAGAGCGGGTTTCTTCCAAATGCAGGCGAGACCCAGCAGAACATTTTTCTTTGGTCTAGGGACAGAGTCAAAATTACCTTTTTTCTTAGTTCCCAAAAGATTACAAACTGCTCCTTTCTCCAGAGTGTTTAATGAAGCCTGAGCTACAGAATCTGAAAAAATTGCCAGCAGCTCTTGGGCATTAACAGGCAAAGAGAAATGAACTGGGAAGTGGGGTGGGAGTATAGGCTTTTCAAAAAGGACAGCAGAATAGTTTTCATTTTGAGCCAAACGTCTTAAAAAAACAAAGTTGGAGTTTACACACTTTGCTGGGGGGACCTGCCTCTGAGTTTGCTCTGTCAGTTAGTCTGTCCATCTGTCTGCTGATAGGAAGCAGTGATGCTTTGCTGCTAAGCTGTCCCCCCTCCCTATCTTTCCTGGTCCCTCTCCTTGCCCATCCACTGGGTCCCTACATGAATTCCTGACACTGACTCTCACTCCTCCTAGGAAATGTCCCTGCCTGTTGAGGAGCCTTAGGTACAGCTCATTTTGTCAGGCTGCCCTGCATGGCCACACAGAAACCTCTTGTCTTTGCATGGGACTTTATTTTGGTCAAGGAGTCCCTGGTGGTGCAAATGGTTAAGTGCTGGACTACTAACCAAATGGTTGGTGGTTTAAACTCACCTGGGGTGCCTTGGAAGAAAGGCCTAGCAATCTGCTTCTGAATGGTCACAGCCATGAAAACCCTGTGAAGCAGAGTTCTACTCTGACACATGCCATGAGTTGGAATTATTATTTTTTACTTTGGTCAAAGAATTTTTCCATTCCTTTTGCTAGCTCACTCAGCCTTGTAATAGTTCGTCAAGGCAGGCTGTGCATTTCACTGTGGGGGAACCTGAGGGGTCATACAGCAAGTCTGAGGGGAGGGGAGGCTAGAATGCAGTTCTCCCAACCCATGCAGAGATGTTTATGGATTGGACTCAGTCTACAGGCAGACTTGGACTGTCCAGAGGCTTGGACTGCCCAGGAAGTTGGGTCCGTCCTCCTTCTCCACTCTAAGACCTCCAGAAACCAGGAGAACGCCCCTCCACCAGAAATGGGTGGTGGGAGGGTGAACACCCCAGTGGCCCAGCCCTTACCCCTGAGTCTAGCATATCCTCCTGGAGAGTTCCACACCCAGGCCTCAGAGTAGCTCATCTTTAAGGTTCCTTCCACCTCCAACTTCCCGTGGCTCTTGGCTTAGCCTGAGACACCTTGGTTCCTGCCATCAGCACTTCCTTCAAGTTTAAGAATGAAAGGAAGCCATCCTCTGAGCCCCCACGCATGTCTCCCACCCCCAGAGTCTTCTTTGCTGGCTTCTGCTGTTGCAACTGTCAGGAGTGGATATTTTGGGTAATTGTTGCTATGGAGACCCTGTCTTGAGTTATTGTGCAAATGTGTCTCATCTTTCTCCTTATTTGCTGTGTGATATGGATGCCTGTTAATGTAGAAGTTAAAGCCTCTTCACCATTCTTCTTCATCCTCCAAGGTAGTCTACCTGGGCCAAAGCTTCTTGATAGCCTGTTCCCCATACCAGTCTCATCTGAGGCCCCCTGGCCAGTTGCTGGCAATGGAAAGAAAGTCCTGGACAGATGAGGACAAGGAGACCTGGTTTCCACTGGTTGTAAGTGGGGTGGCCAAGAGTTGATGACATTTGGCAGCAATTGACCCCTGAACAGCAGCCCAGACTTCTGGCGCCATCAGCCCCTTGATGGAGCACTGAGCCAGAGCACCCAGGACCTTCCTGCAAGATGCAAAGCCCGTCTAAAGGGTGAGGAGCACTCACCCAGATCCCCAACTCTGGCCTGCTTCCAGAACCATCACCACACACACTGGTCCCTGTGGCAGAATCCTGGGTTACACAGCGTTGCCCCATTTCCCCTTAGCCCTCATACTCTCGCGTGGATCCATTGTCTTCAGCACTATTTTTCCACGTCTCTCTCTTGTCCAAGATCTGGTGCATCTCCCCATTGCTTTTTCTACCAAAGACAGGCTTAATTTGCACTCAAGGGCTTCCATTAACTCCTTCTTCTCTCATGAAACCAGCCCTTCAATAACATAGTTTATAAAGAAAATTTCTACATTCTACCTTGTTAACTAGCATCTAGGGTCTTAAAAGCCTGTGAGCAGCCATCTAAGATACTCCACAGGTCTCATCCCTTTGGGAGCAAGAGAGAATGAAGAAAACAAGACACAAGGAAAAGATCAGTCCAAAGGACTAACGGACCGCAGCTACCACGGCCTCTACCAGACTGAGTCCTGTACAAATAAATGGTACCTGGCTACCACCACTGACCACTCTGACAGAGATCACAACAGAGGGCCCTGGACAGAGCTGGAGAAAAATGTAGAACAAAACTCTAACTCACAAAAAAAGACCAGACATATTCGCCTGACAGGGACTGGAGAAACCCTGAGACTATGGCCCCTGGACACCCATTCAGCTCAGTAATGAAGTCACTCCCGAGGTTCACCGTTCAGCCAAAGATTAGACAGGCCCATAAAACAAAACAATACTAATGGGGCACAACAGCCCAGGGACAAGGACGAGAAGGCAGGAGGGGACAGAAGAGCTGCTAATAGGGAAACCAAGGTGGAGAAGGGAGAGGGTTGACATGTCATGGGGTTGTTAACCAACGTTATAAAACAATATGTGTACTGTTTAATGAGAAACTGTTCTGTAAACTTTCACATAAAGTATAATAAAAAAAAGAAAAACCAGCCCTTTATCTCCTGTCTCTCACCCCTCTTCCCTCTGCTCTCTGGACTTCTGATTCAGCTCTCTGCAGGCAGCTTGCCCATCTCACATATATGCTGCCCTTAATCAGGATATTTTTCCTTCCTGATTGGGCTTCCCAGGCCCTTTTGGGAAACTCTCACCTCCTTCAAGACCTTACATTAGCATCCTACTGCAACAACTGCTCATTATGTAGCTGCTGTTTAGCCTTTACTCTTGGAACAGAGAGGTTACAAAGTCAGGACCAGCAGGTTGAATAGAGCAGGACTGTGGTGTCTTGTCCTGCCAACACTGCCAGCTACACAGGCTGCTCCAGGGGCTCCCGTCCAACAGGAGCCCAAAAAAGTGAGCCAATGGCCACCACCCTGATGTCTACTCAAATTAGACAAGCTGCCCAATAATGGGATCCATCTTTATATGACAGTCAAGGAAAAAGAGAAATAAGAAAAGCTTGTAGAGCAAAATTCTGGCTTCATGTGGGAAGGGCTTTCTGGTTACAATGCTATGCAGGAGAGGACAGAATCTGAGTTAGAATATTGCAAAGATGTTGAATAATTAACCTTCTTGTTAGCTGCTGTCAAGTTCGCTCTGACTCATGGTGACCTTATGTGCCATCTTCATGATCACTGGTATGTTTGAGTCCATTGTTATGACTATTGTGTCAAGCCATCTCATTGAGGGTTTCATCTGTTTTTGCTGACCCTCTACTTTACTAAACATGATGTTCTTTTCTAGCAATTGATCTTTCCTGATGACACATCCAAAGTAAGCGAGCCAGTCTCACCATCCTTGCTTCTAACGGGCATTCTGGTTGTATTTCTTCTGAGACTGATTTGTTTGTTCCTTTGGCAGTCCATGGACTAATCTTATGGGCTGTTGATTAGTTTTTCCCTGAAATGTTAAGATGGACCCCTTTGGTAACTGCTCACTATTTTCTCTCCTCCTCCCACTCCCTAAGCTCTAAGGGTTATAGTTCAGACAAAAGCTTCTTATCTTGCTGATAAGGCTGCATGAGGCACTGAGAAATGATTCTAGATTGTGCAGTTCCTAGCCTGATGTGGGGAGAGGCAGTATCTCCAATCCCAGTTGAATGGAGGAGTTACCCTTGCCCTGAGGAAGGTGCTAGTCTTAGGTGGAGACACAGCCCCTGTCCTAGGGCATCTCAGCCAATTGGTGGGGGATGGAGAAACCAGAGAATGCTCTCAGTCATTTTGGGGCAGGGGGAGGTGAGACACACAACTATACTCAAATGACACATCTAACCAAGTACAGTTGGACCAAAGTGTTAACAAAGGCAAGTAATCACAATGGAGGGAAGGATGATGAAGTTAAGACTTGGTTTGGAAGGCTTTCTGGAGGAGGTGAGTACTGAATGAATGGTTTGGTGAGAGAAGTGATTCCAAGCCATGCATGGCTTGGCCTGAGACATTAATCACAGAGAATTGATGAGTTTGTTCCTTGATAAGTCTAGCCCAGGAATCAAGTCCTTTCAAAATCTTATTTGACTCTGGTTGATACACTTCTTTGGGCTCAAAGACTTTTTGAATTAATATTTATTGCATGTCACCTTTGCACCCAGCATATTACATGGGGTAGCTGGGATGGGGAGAACAAAAACATGGTTTTTGTTCTGTGGAGGCTTGTATTCAGGGCTCTTTCACTGCCATAGACAGAAACTCAATGCAAATCTGCTTAAGTAGAAAAGGAATAAATTGGCTTCTCCAATTGGGAAGTCAAATGGAGGTTAAGCCTGGCTTCAAGCATGGCTCAATCAAGGGGCTTAACTGACGATGTCATGGTGTGCGCTTTGTCGCTCCCTCTCTCTCACCATCTCTTGACATGCTTCCTCTAGGAGGGCTTCATTCTCAGGTAGCTTCTCCATGTAGCTGGAAAAAGCCTGTTAATGTTAAGATGTCCTGATCTCACAGAAAAGTGATCAGTTAGGATTAGATCTAAAGGGGCATGCCAGCTGAGTCTCTTCCTTTTGAAACCCTTTCCCAGAAGTCCCTCCCAGCAACTTCTGCCCACATCTTATTGGCCAGAACTGGGTGGCATGACCACCCCTAGTTACAAGAAAGTCTGAAAAGACAAGTCTCTTTAAGCAGGCTTCCTGATAGGCCAATAAAATTGGGGTTCTGTTAGTAAGTAAAGACCAAGGGGAGAACGGATAGTGGGCAGCTATTGGGCAATGTCTACAACAATCCCAGGGAACATTCTGATTGGCTCTGCATGGTCATGGGGTCTTCCCTGACCCACTCACTATGGCCTACTGATAGAGTCCTCTGATTGACCAGGCCTGCTTCAGGTGTTTACCTTTGTTAGAGGAGGCAGCCCTAGCCGAATCCCATGAAATCGGTTTTCCACAGGAAGGAAAGCAGCACAAGGGGGTAAGGGCTTGTAGCCTAAAGAGGGGATGCTGGGCAGGTAAACAATAAGTGTCTACTACAGGAATTTTTCAGTATAGGGAGAAAACATACCAAAAAAATAGCTTCAGGGAAAAAAAAAAAAGCTTCAGGACTCTCCCCCTCTCCCTGATGCAATATATATAAAGTTATGTTGCAGGAACCAAATATAGCCACGCTGAGAGGATGCAGAGAAAAATGGTTTAGAAAGGAAGACTTCCTGGTGAGAGTGAACTTGGAGCTGGGTTGTGAAGGCAGCGATGGCTAGAGAGAAGGAGCAGGGAGGCAAAAGCGGAGAGATGAAAAGCAACATGCAGAGGGAGGAGGGCTGGCTGGGAGAGGGAGGGAAGATGAGGACACCTCCGCCCTGAGTTTTTCTCCCCCTAGGGCTGTGCAGGCTGTTTTCCCTCCCCCAGTGTACAAGCCCCAGACAGCTAGGGGCCTCCTTTCCCCTTGGGTCAGCAGCTGGCTTTGGGAGTGTTCCTTATTAGCATCATCTGGGGGTGCTGGGTATAGGAGAATGGGGCTGATCCCCGGAGCAGAGGTGGGAGGTGGCTCGGTCTCATCCTCCCAGGAGCCTCTCTCTGGCAGCTCCACAATTCATCTTCAGACCTGGGCTCTGGAGCCTGGGGCTGGTGCGATGGCAGGCAGGCAAGGAGCCCAGACTCAGCCAGCCAGGCTGGGAATCTTTAAGGATGAAAATGATGGGTAAGGCGCTTACTGTTGCCATGGAAACTGACTCTGGGTGGATGAGACATGGTCAGTTGGGTAACCTGTGGGGAGAATGCCACCCACCATCATGCTTCACTGTGGGTGGCAAGCGGGCACCTCTGGAACTCACTGTTCCAGCTGTGCTGTGGGCCCTGTCCACCCGTGTCTGCCTTCTGGTAGAGACGTCACAACCTGGGAATGTGTGCGCTATGTATGTCAATATCTGAAGGGTCTGGGGAGATTCACAAAACCAGAAGAGCCTTTGCCATGGCTCCTGCCACCCCTGCCTGGGACTGTAGCTGGGGTGAGGGCCACCGACCAGGGCTTAGGATGGTGGCATGGCGAGAATGCCGGGGGCAACAGGGTGAGACGACAGGAGCACTGGATTGGGAGGAAGTGACCTCCACTCTGATCCCAGATCTGTCCTCACCAACCAGCTGGCTGTCCCTTGGCAAGTCACTCTTCCCCAGAAGGGTGGCTCTGCTCTTCCTCTGTTCTGTGACTCAGAACCTGACAACTCTGATCTCAGCACCCCATGTTAGCCCACTGAGATACCCCACCACGGGATGGGCTTGTCTCATAGTGCTGTGCGGGGGGTCGAGGCAGACCTCTGCCCTCAGGGCCACCTTGCCCCTGAGCTCAGGGGTATCTGAGCACAGAGGGACGATCCTGAAGCTCCCAGCTGCCCCCAGTTGCTCCCGCATGCTCCCGGAGTTGGGCTTAAGGAGCTGCCTGTTGCAATTACTCTTCCATTTCCAACAGGTGCTATTTTAATTGGGCTTTTCCTGGGACAAGTGTGAAGAAAAAAGCAATTTGCAGAGTTGGCTTTTGGCTCCTGCCGCTGAGCATGCACGGATTCAATTCCCTCTCCCTTCTCCCCTCCTGGCTTCCTCTTCCTCCTCCCCCCTTGCTCACCCTCTCCTGCTCTTTCACCCCCTTCTGCTGCCTCCATCCCCGCCTCCTCAGCCAGCCCCGAGCTTCTCACCCTACAAGGGGCCACCTCCTCCATAAATACAGACATTGGACAGATGATTCTGAGCTCTCCCCCACCCTCCCAACCCAGGTCTCAGCCCACACCGAGTGGCCAGCGTTTAGGACAACTTGGTGAGGCTTGTAGGGCGCGTTAGTTCTCCTCCCATCTGAGAGCCTCCGCCCACCCCCAGCACACTGCCTTTTTGCTTCCACCTGTCCTCCTGAGAAAACTGCCCTTGGAACTGGTCTCTTCTCTTGGGAGCACTAGCATGAATATCTAGGTGCTTTAACTACAGGACCAAAGTTCTAATGATGGGTACCAGGCCCGGGCAGAGGGTGGTCCTAGCGGGAGTGGGGAGGACAGAAGGGGAGGAAGTCAGAGCAGGAGCCTGCAGAGAGACTGAAAAGGACAGAGAGGCATGGGAGGGAGGGGGAGACCATCAGGGAACCTCTGCGCCTTGACATGGCTCCAGGGGAAGAGTGCAGCATGGCTGCGGATTACTCCATTCCCCATCATTTACAGGCCCCGCCCACCCCACCCCCCTACGCCCCCCAATCTCTCTGAACTAGAAGCAGCACATGCTCCACAGCCTGGGACAGCCTGGGAATGGCCCTCCCCTGCCTGAGGGGGAAACTGAAGCCTGAGCAGGAGGAGGAGGGCTCAGGAGGAAAGGCCTTCAGCAGCAGGCAGGTCACTCAGGTGGGCCACGTTAAGCTCAGCGAAGATTCTACGCGTCTGGCCTTAAAACAGAAAGGAGGAACCTGTCGACTAGGTGGTCAGCCCATCCAAGAAATAAGAACTACAGGTAATATCAGAACGAAGAAAATGACAGAATTAGAGTTTTTTTTAAAGGCAGTTATCTTTTAAACGGAGCCCTGGTGGCACAGTGGTGAAGCGCTTGGCTGCTAAGCAAAAGACTGGCAGTTCAAGTCCACCAACTGCTCCTTGGAAACCCTATGGGGCAGTTCTATTCTGTCCTATAGGGTCCCTATGAGTTGGAATCAATCCAACAGAGCAGGTTTGGTTTGATCTCTTAAATATTCAAAGACCCCAAGAATGGTAACCTGGCTAGCAAGATTCCAAGTAGTTCCTAAGGAAAAGCTTTAATAGAATTACTATTTGTGATGAACCACCCATTCTCTGCATCCCTGGTGCATCCCTGGACAATCAATTGCAGTAAAGTTACTTAAGCAGCCGCTGTCTGGGGTCATTAGGAGACGAGCTTTGGAGACAAGGAGACTGGAGTCATTTCACCTCCTGGAGACTCAGTTACCTCACCTGTCAGCTGGAGATAACAATAGCTCCCTCTAGGATTTATATGGATTAAACATAATCCAAATAACGACATCATCATTATCATTATTGTTGATAGGCTGGCCAGAAAGTGGCCATACACCCACCCCTTTGTTAGGTACTGTCTAGTTGATGTCAACTCACAGTGACCCCAGGTGACAGCAGAACTGCCCCATAGGGTTTTCTAGGCTGCAATCTTTATGGGAACAGATCTCCAGGTCCTTCTCCCATGGAGTCACTGGGTGGGTTTGAAATGCCAGTCTTTCGGTTAGCAGCTTTTCGGTTAGTTGTTACACCGGCAAAGTTCGACTTGATTCTAAATTGTCATCATTTACATTTATCCAGTGTGCTGTGGACACTGCTGCTTGTCCGTGCAGCCTCTGTTCTGCCCCCTCTCCTGCCTCAGAGCCTCCTTTCATGCAGGTGCCCTGCCTCTCCCCTGTGCCTCCATGAGCCTCAGGGCAGCTGCTCACCCACCCCCTGGCCAATGACTGGCTCAGGAATGGGTATGTGGCCCCTTTCTGGCCAATGAGGCATGAGCAGGGTCTGCTGGGGGCTTCTGGGAAATGCTGCTTCACTCTCAGGATAGAATCCTGTGAAGAGGTGGGTTGCGCTGTGCCCTGAAATCACTGCCACCACCTCGCCACCTTCCAGCCTGTGATGAGGCTGAGATGGAGAATGGCAGCGTGGAGAGATGGAAAGAGCCCCGAATCAACCAGCCCTGCAGCCTGCCCCACCTCCACAAGTTCTCAGTGTGTAAGCCAGAGCTTCAAACTGGTTCATTCTGGTTCGAACCCCTGCTGGGAATTTGCATTTCTAATAAGTTCCCAGCTGAGAATTTGCATTTCCATCCCAGATATACTGAATCAGAATCTACAGTTTAACAAGAACCCCTGGTGATTCTTATGTATAACTTGCTGGGAACTTGTTAGAAATGCAAATTCTCTACTCTTTCTAGAATTCCACTCCAAAACCCAGCCAGTTAAGAACTGAGATTATACTCTTCCCCTTCAAACCAGCTCCCCTCCCCAACTTCCCCCAGAAAAATCAGTCAGTACCACTTGCTTAGCCAGCCAACCCATTCTCTAACCAGCTCATGTCCCTGCCTCCAGGAAGCCCTCCTTGACCATGCCAACCCCCATCAGGATGAGCTATCTGCCCTCTGAATGAAGACTCTGGCTTCTGGCCCGCTTGCCTGGTACCTCACTGCTGCCTCATGACATCTCTGGTAATTATTACATCAACTTTTTATGTTAAGAGGGTACAATACTGGACTTGGGTTATTATTTTTTTCCCTTAAGTGAACATCCCAGGCCTCCTACATCTTTACTTATGTGCTGTTCCTTTCAAATGGGTGACCTCAGAAAATTTATTCCACGGTATCTTCTCATCCAAGGAGGTGGCCATGGCCCCCCTTCTGGAATTCTGCCCTGGGAGCTGCCTTCCAAGGGCCTCCCAGGGAATCTGGACTGTGAGAAGAAAGGCTGCCCTTTGCCACAGGGGGAAAGTGTAGGGAGAAACAAACGGCCTGGAAGAAATCACCATGGAGATGGAATTTACGCCCACCCGATGCATATAACAACAAGATTTGGATAACACCCAGGAGTGCTCAGGGTTTTATCTTCCGATGTTCACAGCAAACTGGTGACATCAGTTGGGGAGAGATGATGACTGTCCCCTGTTCACAGAGCTCCTCGTTCTCTCCTCCTGCATGTGCCCTGGGCACAGGAGGCTTACAGCAGCATTCGAGAAGGTGCCAGGAGGTGGGTGGAGCTTGAGGGGCCTGCGTCGGAGAATGCGGAGCCCATTGCCCAGGCTGGGAGGGGAAAGTAGGAGGTGGGAATGGCCTCCCTTCTGCACAGCCCACCCCTGGTCATCTTGCCATGGATTCAGCCCCATTTCAGCCTTCTCGGGCCTCTGAGCAGCAACCACCTCTTGGGTGGATTCTGTGCTGGTGCGAGCCAGGCAGATGATGGTATCAGTGAAAGGGCAACTCATGGCGACCCCACACGTGCAGAGTAGAACTGTGTTCCATTGGCTTTTCAAGACTGTGACCTTTCGGAAACAGATTACCAGGCCTGTCTTCCAAGGTGCCTCTAGGTGGGCCAACCTTACGGCCAGTAGTCGAATGCCTGACCATCTGCACCAGCAGGGCTCTTAAGGTCTAATTCCAAACCCCACAACCAAACCCATTGCTGTCGACTGCCATCGAGTCGATCCTGACTCGTAGCAACCCTACAGGACAGAGCAGAACTGCCCCACAGGGTTTCCAAGGCTGTAATCTTTACAGAAGCAGACTGCCACATCTTTCTCCCGAGAAGCAGCTGGTGGGTTTGAACCACTGACCTGTTAGCAGCTGAGTGCTTAACCCGTGTGCCACCAAGGCTCCTTCAAAGGCTGATTAACCAAAACCAAACCTGTTGTTGATGAGTCAATTCCAACTCATAGTAACCCTGTAAGACACAGCAGAACGGCCCCATGGGGTTTCCAAGGCTGGAGTGGCTGGTGGGTTCAAACCGCCGACCTTTTGGTCAGCAGCTGAGAGCTTAACCACTGTGCAACCAGGGCTCCTTGAAGGCTAATTAGACTTTATTGATTCCCCTATCCTGTCCCCTTCACCCTCAACTTTTCCGACAACTCTCCTTCAATCACGCCCCATGACCAACTGTCAGCACACTCATCTCCCAGAAAGCCCTTCCTAGCTGACTGCCCCCATGGTGACCGCTGCTCTACACTGCAGTTCCTCAACCTTCGTCGGGATTTGTTACTTTGCCCCAGGGCTTCGAACCGGTTTGGTCAGTTCTAACCCCTGCTGAGAATTTGCATGCTTACCCCCCCCCCACCCCATATATACTGACTCAGAATCTATGTGTATATGTATATATGAATCACCCCGGGATCCTGTTAAAATGTAGATTCAGGGATTCCAACCAGTATGAAGCTGTTGGAAGCCCTGCTTTGCCCTCTAGCTGCTTCGCATGAGACCCTGTCTTTCAAACCACACAGTCATGATAACCCATCACATCTGTCAGGCATTGAGAGCAGCGGTTTGCAGCCTTGGGTGCACGTGAGAATCACCTGGGAAGTTAACAAGAAGAGAACCTGAAACCCAGACCACACTCCAGACCAAGCAGCTGAGAATCATAGGGGTGGGACCCAGAACCAGGATTTTTAAAGTTCTGCAGATGATTTGAACAAGCAGCCAAATGCTGGGAATTACTGAGACCCTCTGGAGCCTGCCATAAACACTAGGTCACTAAGGCTTCATGTCCACCCTGGGAAAGGATGTGGGGCAGGTGCTACTGTTGTAAGATGAGAAAGCTCAGAGAGGTGCCTACCACACAGCTGGCAGTGGCAGTGCTGAACTTGAAGCCAGTCTGCAGTCTGGTTTCAGGGCTTCTATTGCTGCTTCACACTTCTGTAATTGCTGTGAGCTCTGGGGGGCAGGGTCGTCGTCAACCCCTTCTGTCTGCTCCAAAACATCCAATGAGGTGCTGCACACGTGGGTACGGAACAAGTGAACAAATTAATTAAAGGTGAATGTCCTACTTCATGCTGCCACCTGCTCTCTTCTGAGGTCCACCAGGCCTCCCTGCTGGGCCTGGTCAAGCCCGCACCAACTCCTCAGTAAGAGCTCCCATGTCGCAAGAGCCTGGGGAGGGACTGGTGAGAGCCACACTAAAGGGATCGCTAGGTCAGGAGGTCAGCTGGGAAGCCACAGGGACAGAGCAAGGCTCTCAGGCTGACCAGCCAGACAGGGTTACGTCTCCCCCTACTGGCAAGGCCTGGCTACAGCTCCCATTTTCCACTTCCAGAAGCTCCTCCCCTACCTGCTCCATCTCTCTCGATTCGGAAAATACTTTAAGAGGATCTGACATGTAAAGTCTTTATTATCTGCAACAATTGCCTTAGAGCTCTGTACCGGGTCCCCAGGCTGCAGTCCCGCAGATCTCTTGATGACTGCCCCCAGGTGGAGCATCTCTTAACAAGCACAGGCCGACTGGTGTAGTGGTTAGGAGCTCGGGTTATAGAGCCAGCCAGACAAGGGGCCAGCTCCTCCATGACTCCCCGTGGGGCCTTGGGAAAGTTACTAAAGGTCTAGGATAAGCTTCGCCGAGCAAATGACTGCTATTCCCTCCCCTCACCCCCCTCCATTTAGACACTAGCGGTTCATGCTTTTCTCTTTGCTCTGGCTGCTGGGGCTCAAAGCCAAACTAAGCATTTCCCAGAGCCGTTCTGCAGGGCCTTACAACTTGCACTTTTCTCTTTTTCACACTGCCCCAGCCTGGCCCTAGAGCAGTGTGAGAAATCTCTGGCCTGGAAAGTAAACAAGGGGCGTTTGTTATAACAATGACTATCAAGTGACTTTACAAAGTATTAATTTTCTAAATAAGATTGGTATCGACACTCTACCGATTTGCTCTTGGTCCAGGCTTCTTTATATTTTACTGTTTTAGTTTTTTCGTACAAACCAAACAACCTAAACCTGTTGCCCTCAGGTCGATCCCAACTCATGGCAACCCTATGTGTTCCAAATTAGAACTGAGCTCCATAGGTTCTTCTTGGCTGAAATCTTTACAGAAGCAGATCACTAAGCCTTTCTTCTGCAGCACCACTGGGTGGGTTCAAATCTCCAACCTTTTGGTTAGAAGCTGAGGACAAATCACTTGCAGTACCCAAGGACCTGTGTATTTTTCCTGTAAGTCTCCTCAAATCTTTTCTGGAATAAGGTAGGATATAAACAGTAAGCCTTTATTTTGGACTTGACAAGTTTTGTTCTTCACATATACATGCTGAGCTAGTTCAGCATATACTTTCAAATGCTATTTATTATCTTCAATTAAGACAAAAGCCATCTGTTTTGGAGACAGTGGTTCCAAACTACACACATCACCTTAAATACACCTCAGACACTTAAAAAACAAGCAAACAACCCAAACACCCATATTCCAGGGCACCTCTGGACATTCTAATCCAGGAGGTCTGGGGTAGGGCCTCAGGAATCTGTAATAACAAAGTTTCCCAGCTGCTTGTGAGCCACCTAGCCTGGCCCTGGAGCGGCATGAGAATCTCTGGCCCAGAAAGTAAACAAGGGGCATTAGTTATAACAATGAATGTCAAGTGCCTTTACAAATTATTAATTTTCTACATAAAATAAATCTCAACTTTATTCAACTGATGTGTTTAAAAAACAATGGGTGTAAATCCAAATTTGCCAATCAAACCCAGTTAAATTCATTAGGACATACAATTAAGAAAACAACCCAGCAGGAAGCCTTCCATAAAATCAAGACTCTCCTATTTACTTACGTCTTCCAGTTTGGCTATTCTTAAAGTGGTCATACCTGGAGTAAACTGGCGTTTAATAAAAATATTCCCAAGTTCCTCTTGACAACCCACCTGCTTTAAACCACAATGGGCACCAAAATGTCCTACAAGGTCACAGAGGCTGTTCATTGGAGTTTTCTCACACCAACTGAACCTAAGAATTCCCTTCTGACTCCACTAGAGGGCGCTCCTTCCCTGGCCCTGGACCCGCCCTACACTCTGGGGCTGTGGAGACAGTAGGACCTAGTTAGGCCAAGGAACCAGTTTCTGGCGAAGGGGGGGGGGGGGGGGGGGGTGGGCACTGAAAGAAAAGACAGTCACATGATGCCATGCAGCCTCAGTGCCCCTGTATCTCTGGACACACTGATTGCCATTCCCTTGCCCCAGGCAGTAAAGACCCACAAACTGCCTCCACAATTTTTATTACACAGTAGGGAGACCTGGCACAGAGGTGGGGCTTTCTTCTGGTTCCTCAAGGCCAGCAAGTGTTATAAAGGCAAATATGGGATATACTGGTGTAAGCGGCACAGAAGTGTCCCATAGGCCAATGGAGGACAGGTGGTGGGGGGAGGTTTCTGCCTCCCAGAGTTCAAGTCCAGATGACGTAGCTGCTCCTTGCACACATTCCTCCAAGGTGTGCTGTCTGCTGGAATCCTCATGTGCCCAGGGATAGGGCAGCCAAGTCTGTGCAGTTCAGACATTCATTCTACGGAGTGCTGAGCGCCAGAAAGGCAGACGTGCTGGGCTGGGCGAGATGGAAATTCCAAACCGTGCCTCCCCAGTTAGAGCTAGGTCGGAAGATGCCTCAACCACTCTGTCCACCCTCCAAACTACCACGTTCACTCCGGTGGAGCCTTCAATCCCTTTATGAAGGAGCTGCACTCCCCCTTCCTTGGAAACCTAAGGTCCCTGTTTAGCCCAAAGGGCTGGGAGCAACTGAGATCCCATGTGACTCAAAGTGTGAAATCAGGAAACTCATGTTAAAAATCTGTGACAATTATAAGAAATTCACCAAAGGTGGAGCTATGCCCCAGATGTACCTAAAGAGACCAATGCGCTAAAGAAACAGGTGGGAGGTAAAATATCGGAGGTGGAACTGAACACATACAGTAAAGACGGGAAAGAAGAAGAGAGTTCAAGAGACAAGAGACAAAGACAGGAAGTGAGGGGCAAGACAACTGACTAGACAACACAGACTAGGTTTCCAGTTCTTCTGGGGGAATTCTGTGTGTTACGTCTTGCCATGAGGCTACCTATCCTAGAGGGGTAGGGGGACAGAGCCTGCGACAGATGAAAAAATATGCTAACCAGGTCGTCTTGGTACTCTCAGCGACTAATCACATTGGATGGAATTCAAGATAGACTGGCTTTATAGTAAATTCCACAACATAAAGCCTTAATCCATGGTTGATCAGAGAAGGTAAAGTTCCTGGTCCCTGAAAATAGCCTCACAAGGACATGCACACCAGGGACGGTCTCCAGGGTGGCATCTGTCCACACCGGCTGGGCAGAACGGGGGCTTGGCTGGCAGTTGCTAATATATTTCAAGAACGTGAAGAGCCCAAGAATGCTAAAACTGGATGTGAGACTGTAATCGGCAAATCACCAACCTTTGTTCACAGCCACCTTCTTTGGGGCAAAAGCTCCCCAAAGGCTGGGCATGGGTGCCAGGCTGCACACGCTGAAGCTCATCAGCCAGCCATTCTATTAACAACTGGAAGACAGCAGTGACCAGGGTCCCGAGCCTCAAGATGGAACGCTCTCAGGGAGTAATACTGGCCTCACTTTAGAAAGGAAAAACACCCAACAACTGTAATGTGGAAAATCTTACTCGTTCTCAGCATCAGCTTCACTGTCTTTGTTTCCCCTAGGTAACTGCTTCCAGGGAAGGATGACAAGTATCAACAGTAAGTTGTTTGCATGTCATTTTTTTTTTCAGGGTGGGTGAGGAGAAGAGGGGAAATGGCTAGGAGTAAGAGCATATAAATCAGTCCACGATAATGGGTACAGGAAAAGAAGGCCTCTTTCCCCTCCTTCACTTCCACTCCAGCCTATCCATCAGGGTCCAGAAAAGGCTGGATAATGGCAGAGTGTGGACAGTTCTGTCTGCAAGCCACCTCAAGAGCCTTCCCGGGGGCACCCGCCATGTGGACAAACCACTGAAGTCATTCTTTTCCTCTCCTTTCCTTCTTCATCCCTTCCCCTTACATTACTTTCTCCCCCAGGGAGAGTGAGAGAGAGAGGAACAGGTCTTCCTAAGCACTGTGCTCCCTTTCCAGGATGTCACAGAAAACAGCATGTTTGAAAGTTCCACTAGGTTATAGATCACAGTTCCTCCCAAATGGTCTTCACAGTTAAGATGGGCATACATTTCAAAAGGCAACCTCTTGGGCCCTCTCTCTTTCTTGCACGCACACACACTCACACACTCTCACACGGTGGGAACACTGTTCAGCCGCTGAGCTGGGCTGGCTCATGTCAGGTAGTGCACCACGAGGAACATGACCACACAGGTGAGCAGCATGCCGCCGATCATAAAGTACTTATCCTGGAAAGCCCGCTTCTCAATGAGCCTCATCACCGTGTTGGACAAGCCCAGCATGTTGGCAATGTCTAGGATCTTCTTCTGAGTCCCCTGGGGCAGACAAGAAGAGGAGGAGAACCAAGGTCAGCTGGTTTTGCCAAGGGTAGGTGAATGTCATCATGAGATGGGGCCCAAAGCATATAAAAGGCAACATCAAGCAGCAACAGACCCACTCTCATAGGGTCGACTGATTCATGATCAAAGTGCCTGAGCAACCAAGAGGGAAAGGAAAGTGTATTCCACAAATGGGGCTGTAACAACTGGCTTTATAATAATGTAGCAGAGATAAGTATTACATACATATACTGCATACATACATATAAATGCATGTGTGTGGGAAAAAAAACCCGAGTCATATTATACACAAAAATTAGAGATGCATCATAGAATCAAACATAAAAGTTGAAACTTTAATAAAAATTCTAGAAGAAAACAGGAGAATATCCAAAAATTGGACACCATCCAGGTGCCCATCAGCAGGTGCACGGAAAAACAAATTCTGGTATGTCTGCACAATGGAATACTCCTTGGCAATAAAAAGGACTGACTTTCATCAACACATAACCAAACAAGTAACAATATGAGTGAACCTCGAACACCACAGGAAAAAGCTAGACACAGAAGAGTAGTATGAACCCATTTATATGAAGTTCAATAATAGGCAAAACTAATTTAGGGTGAAATAGAACAGTGTTCGCCTGAGTGTGCGTGAGCCCACGCACGTGTAGCAGAATGACCGGGAAGGGGATGGCAGATCTTTCAGGGGTGACGAGAATGTTCTATATATTGACAGAAATGGGGGTTACAAAGGTACATGCATTTGTCAAAATTCACTGAGTTGTACAAATAAAATCTGTGCACTTTACTGTATATAAATAACACCTCAATAAACAAATTTTAAATGAGAATATTTTATATTAAAATAAAGATAATATCTAAAAACTTTCTCTCTGCTCCCTAGCTCCAATAATCCTTGATGTGCATCTGTTCACTCTGTAGCATGAATGATCCTTGGGGATTCCACTGAGTACCACGTGTGGGCCAATGTCCGTGTTCACAAAAGGGTTTGGAGAAAGACAGAAACACAACTGACAGACACCAACACAATGACCTAACACCCCTTTAAATAAATGTCCACCCACCACCAAAACAAAAGGCTATTCTGCTCCTAAACCAACAGCCCAAACCATCCACCCTGCCCTCCCTACTGCTTTATTTTTAAGCGTATTCAATTTCTTAGGAGGTAACAAATATAAATGAATGCTGGAACCAACCCCAAGTTACTTGCTTAAACACACATCACCAACTGCACTTGTACAAGCAGCATCTAACCTAATGCCCCACCAACCATTTCTTTAATGAAAACACATTAATGAGCAACTGGGAGCAGAGGCCAGAGAAGTGAGAACACGAAGCATCACAGACAGAAACTAAAATCCTGTTCTGCCCAGACAATGATTAACAAACCTCGTTGGGAAAGATCTCCCTCAGGTCAAACTTTATTGCTGCTGGAGGAGACTAGAGAAATATTTTTCTCCGATAGTGACAGTAAAAATTATATTCTTGCTAAAGATTCTGCTTAGCTCTGAAAACACAAATTATTTCACCACTGTATGAGGTCCAAGGCCCAAGCTTCCAGGATCACCTGAAAATTACCATAAATTGAAAGAAAAAAAAAAGTATTCATTTTCAACCGCAAGTTGGGCCAAATCGGGCTACTTCAGCCCAGCTCCCTCATGCTCACCCCTGTGCTCCTTTCAAATGGTTTAGGCAGAAACTTTCCTGATAGAGGTGGGGTGGAAGAGGGCTGGGGAGAATCAAGACAAAAGAGAGGTAGTAGGAGCTACACTGAGACACCTGAATTAGAAACCTCAAATGTCAACCCTCAACCATCTCAAGGAGCTTCCCAGCATGTGCCCTTGATAACAGCGCAGGTGGCAGAGGTTGCCGGGACTTCTCAGTGATGCCAGACTTCGGTGTGGAGCTGGCATCTGCTGTTAACAGTGAGCTCTACCCGCACTGGGTCTACCTGAACGTGACGTGGGAGTCTTGTCCTAAAAGGATTCTACTGTTTTTCTGAGACATGAGAAGGAGGACAGTAGTCTTCTAAAGAAAGGGTCAATCCATTAATCGACATGTATCATTTAGATCACTGAGGGTGGCTGCTCTGAGAGGGTGGCAACCACATGGCCGTGGGAGACCACATTCTCAGGCCACCTGATGCACTGTGACCATCAGCGGAGGCGAGCACCCCCTGTGGCTTGCCTGACCCTCTCCCTGGTAAAGATGGCAGGAGCTGCTCAGAAATGTCCTGAAGTCCAGCGGAGCTGACAGGCTCACCATGGTCCAACAAAAACTAAGATAAAGCTCACACTTCCGCGTGACTGTTTCTCACAGCTCAGTGGCTGGGAGTGCTTCATTCACAGGGGACCACACCCTGATAAGAGGCACAGCCCACACCCCATTATCCAACAGGGCTGATACAGGAAAAGGGCTGAGGCTGAAACACCGTAACTGACATCAGAGTCTGTGTAATGTTTCTGTAAACCTCTCCCGGGGGTCTGAGTCTCAGCAGGGCCAGTGGGCGGGGCTTCTAGGAATACGCCGGGAACCTCCGTGGGCTTTAGGACCTCTGCTGCTAGTCAACCAGGGTGGCCCTAAGCCCCATCACCGGGGACTGCTACTGAAGGAAAAAATGGTCTGTTCTGAGGCAGTCCACAGTAGGGTCCTGAAGGAAAACCACCTTAGAGTGAGGCACCCAGGCACAACCACATTTTCATTCTTATGAAACCCGATTCTATAGCCTTTCTCAATCTATTACTGGTTCTTCTCACAGTAGTAGTACTTCCATGAGAAGTTCAGTAAACGGAAAAAGACCTGGATACCAAGACAGACCACATGCTGGTTCATTTCAGCACGAGATATACTGCTGGCAAAGGGAATCTGGTTACTTTTGGGTTCATCATAATCCAACTCCAACAAGAAGGACTCCAAACTCCAGGGCTCTGACTCACCATCACATCACAACGTGGGGTTACATAACCAAAATGGAAACACAAACTGCTGGAGGAGGCCAAGATAAGAGGCCTTCTCCCTGTCCCCCAGCAGGGACCCCACCTTCAAGGTCAGCCTCTGGGCCCTCAGTCTCTCCAGAATACTGTGGCCACCTCCAATGAGGTCATCCATGCCGTGGTGGACTTTGTAGAGGGAGGAGTTAAACTGCAGAGACTCATCCATTGGTATGGTGGTGTCAGAGTCCTGTGAAAAAAACGCAGGGGCTTGATTAACTTTGCTTGCTGGTCACCTCCTGGAGTCCCTTCTGACTGCTTGAAGTCAAGCCACTGGAACAGCCACAAGGAAGAGTGCAAGAATCAAAGGAACCTAAGAGAAAAAAAGCAAAGATCTGGAATGGCTCTGTCTGCACAGAGGAAGAAGAAATGTTCAGACTTGTCACTCCCTAAATAAACGCTGCTGCACAAGTCTGGTTAACTCCTGCCTCTGTATAATTACCCCCACTTAGGAACTTAGGTATCAACTCTCCATTCTCTCAAGACCTCATCTGGCTCCTTCCACAGGCTTCTGTGACCATTCACTAACTTATTTTGTTCCACACGTTCCTTTACTTGGCTTTCCCTCACACAGTATCAAGTGTCTGTTTTTGTTCTTAGCCATTTCATCTGTAGCTTATCCCTCCAATTAGACTGAAACTGACCAAGAGTAGAAGAGACTGTATCTTCAACTGGAGCCCTAATGGTGTTTAGATGGGACTATGTTCCCAAGCAAGGAGCCCTGGTAGCACAGAAGTGATGTTAACCGAAACATAGGCAGTTCGAACCCACCAGCTGCTCTGTAAAAGTTGTGGTAGTCTGTTTCCGTAAAGATTTACAGCCTGGGAAACCCTATGGGGCCGTTCTACTCTGTCTCACAGGGTCCCTATGAGTCAGAATTGACTTGATGGCCATGGGTTATGCTCCCAATCAAGGAAAGTTTGCTAAATAAACGAAGGGGGAAAGAACTAATACTGATCAAGTACCTTCCACTTTCCACGCTCGTTACCCTAAACTGCCGTAATCCTCATACCAGCCCCACGAGGTAGTTGTACTATTTTTATCCCCACTTTACAGAAGAAGAAACTGAAGCCCAAGGAGGGGGAATAACTTCTCCAAGATCACACAGCTGGTGAGGAAGTCGGGTGGGGCATGAATCCTGGTCCTGAGCCTGCCCTCTTAACCACAGTGGAGAGAGAAACACCAACACCAACCCTGGTGGCTCCCATTTCATACTGAAAGTGGACCGTATACAGAAACAAGTTACCATATTAACCAGTTATGATACTGTTCTCTTCTCTTTTCCAGCTCCTGACCATCAGAAACTGTTCTGCTAGGCACAGCTGTTTTAACCACTTCCGGCCCAGTTTCAATTGTCACAAAGACATTAAACTACCTTTTCTCTGATGCTCAAGTTCAGAGTGGTTTTTATTCCCTGCTAACAAGGAGCTTCTCACAGGTAGGCTTTTTAATGTTTTCATAGGCTTTACTCTCAGCACTGTAAACAGTGCTCTGCATACAGCTAAAGCTCAGTGGGTCAGAAGGCTCCAGTGTATGAATGAATCCCTTAGAGACATCTCCTCATTTATTTGACAAGCATTCATTGCATGCCTTTTATATACAAATCTTTCTTACCCTCCCACCTGAAAGGGTATGGCTGATGGGCCACTATCTCTCAGAGAAATCTTACACCTCCAGATAGCAGAATGGCCAGAAAGAAGTTCACTAGGCAAGTCCATGTTTACTAACAGCCCACTGTACGCACAGAATCACACCAGGCTGGCAAGAAACAAAATAATCCTGAGTGAGTCTCCCTGGCCTAAAAAAGGCCTGAATACAACATCTTAACTATCAACAGCCCCTAGAGTGTCTTTTAGCATGTCTTACAGTTCATTACATTTTTAAAATTGTTAATCATTGTTACTTGACTGCTTGCACTGGAGAAACAAAAACTGCCAAGACACATTCTGAAACACCGGAGGAAATTTACTGCCTAACACAGAAGGAGCCACGAGCGTTAAACATCTGCAAAGCAAGGACCGATTTGAATTCTGATGGCAGCCTTAGAAAGCTAACACCGCTGTAGAAAACGAAAGCTTCTGTAAAAAAAACAAAAACAAAAAAACAGAGATGAAACGCAGAAACAAAACAAAAAGAACCCTCATTTGGTGGACTATATTATGCAGGACACAGAAAAAGACCAGTGTATTTGCAGCCGCGTGCAGGAAATGACCCTTTACTGAGACTCGAGGGCAGGGACAACAGCGTTCTAAGAAACCAAACGCCCGAACCAACAGCTACCTCCAAATAGGCTCAAGTCCAGCAGTCCATCTAAAACTAAACATCTGTTAACAAATTCCTCCAAATTGCTGCTTGGACTAGGGGCAAAAACATTTTAATGCCTCTGACACGAATCCTCCCCCTCCCCGTCAACACACACAGAGCACAAAGGCAACTGCCCGAAGGCAGCTCTGAAATGCTGCCTTCCCCACAAATGGTCTAGGGTCTAATCACCTGTCTCTATCTGATCAGAAAAACATTTCCACCATGTGAACTTCCACCTCTGCACTGGACCAGTCAAACCAGGTGATTTTCACCTTTGCCCATTCCCTGAATTGAACTGCTTCCTCTTCAGGTTTCTGTGTGAGGAAGAGATTCCCCGTCAAGGTCTAGCCTCTGTGGGTGCACAAAGTCCACTGTTATTTCCAGTTGGTGTTGTCCTCATCTGCCGGCTCCAGACACCCTGAGAGGATGGAGCCCAGAGACCTGCCATGCTCCAGCCCCAGGCAGGTGTCCGAGTGCCTGCCACCCCCACCCCAGGTGCCTGGCTTACATTAGGGGTGAAAGTTCGAGACAGAAGCTCCTCTCGCTGCCTCTCCTGCTCCTCCCTTGCACAGCGCTGGTGCTGGAAGTTTCTGAGAGCAGTCTGCAGGTGCTGGACATCATACTTCAACTGGTCAACTCGACTGGAATTGATGGAGAGATAGATTAAATTCCAGGAACCCAGTGCGGCACAAGTAGAGGTGGCCAGGCTTTGTACTTAGGAAAGAAGACATATCCTTACCTCTCTCTATACCAGCAAGTGCTATCCCCCACAAAATCAGATTCTGATCAACAATGCTGAGAGTAAAGGTGCAGCTTGTGGTTAAAGTAGGGCTGTAGCCCACAGAGATTCCAGCAGCTTTACTTAAGTATCTACTAATCTCTGATTCCGGGTGCACGACAGGGAACAGGTGACAGGAAGCAGGCTCGCTGACCTCTTCCTGACCTTCTAAGGATTATATCGCTCTCCTAAAAAGAGCCCAAGGGCACCTATGGAGTAAAGTTTCAACAAACTTTTGGGAGCAGGGGGTATAGGTGGTCAGAGTGGTTTCATTATAATTTCATGCACTGTATCAAGCACTAGATCAGTATTTCATTATACATAGATTGAATGAAGTGATTAAGAGTAAGATTTCGTTTCAATCCAAGAACACAGTGAGAACCACAGAGCAGAGCAGAACTCCCTGGCGCAGGCCTCAAGTGGCTATGGGTTTGGTCAGAAGAACAGTACTAGAGAGGCAAAATTTCAAATGACACAAAAGAGGTAAGGCGACATAAGGCTTCTGAGCCCCAAATCTCACAGGCTTTTTATTTTGAGGGAGTATCACTCCGATAAAATTGTGCCTTTTATGAGGACTTTACCTTTGTGTAGTCTCAAGTCTTTCAATGTAGAAGTAGATATTCAGAATATTCTATAGCCCACCCTGGAAGAAAAGCCTGTTTTGACACCTGGGGTGTCAGAGCCATGTCAGAGGTCAGCACTCACAGTTTGGCACTCTGCCTTTTGTTAGGGGGTTCCTTGCTGGACAAAATCTCCAGACGTTCTAGATGGCTGAATATCTGGTCTATTCTTGCTTGGATTTCGTTTTCTACTACTGCATAAAAGAGAAAACAGAATAATTGCTGGAAAAGAGATAGTGGACTTAAATTAGAACGACAAATCAAGTACGTCTTTCTTTCCACATCCAACAAGCTCAAAAACATATATTTCAAAAGGAGAAAAATGTACACACTAATGGATAATGGAAAAAAATTCAAAGTATACTAAGTGACCCTGTAAACGTTGTTTCAAAAAAAAAAACTGTATCTCCATTAATGCCACGTTGTTGTTGTTAGGTGCTGGTGAGTCGGTTCTGACTCATAGTGGCCCTATGTACAGCGGAACGAAACACTGCCCGGTCCTGCACCATCCTCACAATCGTTGCTATGTTGGAGCCCACTGGTGCAGCCACTGTGTCAATCCATCTTGTTGAGGGTCTTCCTCTTTTAATGCCATAGCAATGCTAATTTTTAAAAAAGCTGATGGCAATCTGTAGAAATACACCTCTTGCCTTTAGAAAAGCAAAATGAATATTTAAAAGTTGTCCCGATAAATATTTTGAGCTAAATGCAGTATTTTCTGATACAGAATGAGATCTTTTTTCTTTTGAGATTACTCTCAGATATGGATTATAAACAGCTGGTAAAAAGACTGCCAATTGAATTCCCTATAGTAACAAGGTTAAAACAAATCATAAAAGAAAAGGAGATTAGTATGTGCAACATACAGGGAAGACTTTCCTTAAGGCTTTCATAAGAATGGGTGGACTAAGCAACGTTTGAGTCCCCAAAATAGGCCAAATATCAATAGGAAAAGGCCCAGGAAAGAATCCACAGAGGTAAAGATATGATAAATCCAGTCATTTTCCTTATCCCTTTTGATAAGACAGTTGACATAACCCCTTTTCCATTTCTAATCATGAAACAATGGGGTTGTTGGGAAGGCAAACAAACTCTGGTGGACAGAAACTGAACTGAGCACAGAAGGCATTCAAACTGTTTCTTGCCCGTAAAGAAGTGACAGCAGTGGGGACACTGCCCCTTCCTAGGGCTTCACGCCTACAGCTAACACACAGTTTAGATTAGAGCAAGGTGGGGCTCAGAACCAAGCGATGAGATGCTCCTGAAGCTGCAGAAGGGAGGCAAGAGGAAACAGGAGATGTGGGCAGGACACAGGTGAGAAGGTGGCTCCTAGAGCTCATGGGTAGCCTTTACCAGAGGACTAACTCTGGTAAAGGACCTTTTCCAACAGAATTAAAAACAAAAAAGGCATTCGTCTCAGAAGAGACCATGGTGTGGGAACTAAACTACTTATTACTGCTATTTATTTCTGAATAATCCTCCTAAAGAGCCACCCTTCTCAGCTCAGAAAAAACGACCGCTCCCAGTTCAACATCTGAATTTTTATGGAGTACATTCCTCTAAGGACTCGGTAATTAGATTAAGACAGATGGAGGAAAGAACTTCCATTCCCAAGGGGCCATGTCAGGTTGAGTGGAGGGGTAATGGGGGATAAGACTTGTGGGATTCCAAAGGGCACAATCAGGGAAATCTGCGACTTTGCCATGGGGTGTTTCTGTCCACCCTCACAAGAAAACCTATTCCCGCTGAATCATTAAGCCCCGAGGCCACAAGGCAGGCAGGAAACCCAGCCCATTAGCACCGTGTCATCAGAGAAAGGACTCTGGTTGCGTAGTTAATTACTCACAGTGCAGAGACTGCTTGTCTGCCGTCTCCAGGCGTCCCATGTGAGACTGGATCTCGTGGACCTGCCTATCGGAGGGAGGAAATGAGTGAGACGGGAGTAATCAACAGCACTTCAGTCAGGAAAGACAATTTTTCTGATGCCAACATGTGACGGATTTAAATTGACAGCATCACTGAACTGTAAAATTTGTAGGCGACACTTTAAGCCAAGCATTTTGGCATGGTTTCTAATATTTTAACATTAATTGTAGTGATGCTGATAGGCAGCATTTATTGGGTGCTTACCACGTACAAGACGCTCTGCTAATAAGTCTACGAGGAAGGTACCACCATCATCCTCATTTTGTAAAAGAGACAAGTGAAGCCCAGAATGGTTATGTAACTTGTTCAAGGTCACACAGCGATAGGCCTGGATCTGCAGCCAACCCCGCTCTGTTCTATGACCCAGTGTGCTGAGTACTGGTATGACCGAGGGAGAGTCACAGGGCAAGGGAGAGATAATCCCTGTTCTGTGTAAGAGAAAAACAACACATGTAAGTGCAAACAGAAAGCTGAGCAGCTACGCATAGTGGCACCCAGCAAAGGCAAGCGAGTGGCTGTGAAAGAATCAAGGGGGAAGAGGTTTGTGGGTGGGGGAGTTCTGAGCATCACTTAGAAGGGCGACATGATTTGGTGAGGAAAGATATAAAGAAAATGATATGCGAAAGGGCATGCAAGGTGTGTCATGTGGATCACAAGCAGGCTGGCCTCTCAGAGGGGAGAGGGGGCAGAGGCAATTAGTTGGAGGAAACCACTCAGAGGAAGGTCCTGAAAGACAGGGATCTCCTGTACTGTAAACTCTTTCCCTGGCAACTGGCATCTCAGTTTGGAAATGCAATACTGCACCCTGGACCTCTGGTGTGGTCCAAGATATCAGGCCCCAAAGTCGGCTCTTCAAATATCTGGAGTTGACACAGAAGAGGGAAAACTGGGCTTTTGTCTGTTTCTGCTGCTCAAGGGAGACCTCGAGCCAACAGGTGGAAGTTTCAAGATGACAGACTTCAGTTTAACAGAAGAAAACTAACAATTATGAAAGGTCTCAAGAAAAAAGGAAAAAAAAAAAGCTCCTGCATGTTTAAACATAAGTTATATGGACCGTCTGGGGCTTTACAGGGGGTCTTCCCAACCATTAGTTGTTGAAAGATGTTGGAAGTCCCTTTCAATTCTTAAATTCTATGAGGCTAGCCAGAAGAGATGATGCCAACACCCACAGAACCCTGGTAACACTCTTCTGCTGGCTTGGCTACACAATTTCTTAAGCTAAAAAGGATAATCTTGAAGTTGCAGGGAAACGTTACTGACTTTTCCCATCCAATTTCTATTTGCTTTGAATGAACTAGAGAAGATACAGCCAATAAAGTGATTCCAATCTCTCCATTTCATGCCTGAGAGGAAATAAATCCATAACAACAAAGCAAGTATGAATGGCATGGTGGGAACGACTAACACGTCAAGTGGAAAATCTGTTTTAAACCGAACTGGAATTCAGGCCACACACTCAAATCCAATAAGGAACAGGTGATACACAAGCATGACCTGAGTGTGGACATTAGAAAACAGAAGTCTTAGCCCATCCAGCATGGGGTGCATGGTGCGTTTGGGTGACAACAGAACCACGCAGAGACCTAGCAACAAGTAGGCAAGGGTTGTTGGGCCAATTTGCTGTTTTAAAGGGGGTTTACAAAAAAGAATTTAAAAATTAAACTGCTTTTTAAAAGTCTATGAAACCACTTCCTCTGTCACACCCCCCAACTTAACCCTGCATCCCCCCATGCTGCCTCTGACCACCACGAGCAGTGGGACAGAGTGGAATCGGGTTTTGGAGTTAAAAGACTGAGCTGAAGTTCTAGTTCTTCTGTGCACTAGCTGAGGGACAAGCCATTTTACTCACTGGTGCTTCAGTCTCCTCAATTGTAAAACGGTGGCACTGATGACAGCAGTTACTTGAAGGGTCTTAGATCCAAATGCAATACGAAATGCTGGGTAATCTATACAGCATCACACAAAAGTTCATTTGTCCTTTTTACTTTACTTACAAGTAGTGGGAACCATCTGGCCCTTTTTATCTCACCCACTTTACCTAGTCTCTTTATATTTAGCCTTTACCTCATCAGAGGGCACAATCTAAAAAGAAAAAACTGGTCTTAAGATAAGGAAATAGTTCTCAAACTCAGCTGTTCATCAAAGTCACCTGGAGAGCTTGTTAAAACAGAAGTGCCTGTGTGCCAGGCCTATTGAATTATAATTTCTAGGGATAACATCCAGGATACTGGACCAATCCTGGACTACAGTGGAGGACAAATGTGGGCACCTTTACAACCACTGAGATCTCAAAAGTAGAAGCCTGGCTGTTAGTCCTCTATAAAATTCAACCTAATGCAGTATTATTTAAAGATAAAATGTTTATTGCTTTTCATGTTTCCCCCCATTACTGTTCAGGTAGTTCAGGAGTTTCCAAGATCTAAAACTTTAAAATGCTGATCTAATTCCAATGTACTTTCAGGGACATGGCAAGAGATAACCATAAACTGGGTTCAAAGTTCCAATAAAATCAATAAGATCAGTTACTTTTGTGTCAGTTACGCTACAATCACTAATTTCTGCAATTGCGAAACTTGGTTGCTGGTGCTCACAGCACTTTGTATTCCCTTTTGAAGACACTCAATGTCTAGTATTAAGAACAGAAAGGAGCCTTATAGTTCAACCAACTCTTAGCTATCATTTGACATATGAAGAAAATAAAGCAAAGATTTCTAGAACCAGATATCCCACTCCTGGTTCAGTACTTGAAGGGAAAGGCTGATTGGGTATACTGTAGCATGAAAGACGGTAAACTCGAGGGCAGGGCTGTACTGCCAGCACTGAGAATGGTGCCTGACATAGTAAAACCAGTAGCCATCAAGTCAATTCTGACTCCATGTGCATCACAGTAGAACTGTGCTCCACAGGGTTTTCAACAGCTGATTTTCTGGAAGTAGAATGCCAGACTTTTCCAAGTTGCCTCTGGGTGGACTCAAACCTCCCAACTTTCAGTTAGCAGCTGAGTACATTAACTGTTTGTACCACCCAGGGACTCCTAACACATAGTAGGAGTACAATATCTACTCATTGAATGAATGACTGAATAGTGGCAGGCCTAACAGCAGTGGGTGAAACCTGTTTTTGTAAACAAAGTTTTATTGGAACACAGACACATCCATTCATTTACTATACTGTCTATGGCTGCTTTTGCACTGAACTGCAGAGCTGAATAGCTGCCAGAGGCTATATGGCCCACAAAGCCTAAAATATTATCTGGCCCTTTAAAAAAAACGTTGGCGAACCTTGGTGTAGAGTCTGAGGGTGGGTTGTTGGAGGCCTGCAGAGGTAAGTGGTTTACATTCCACAGTCTTGTCTGGGACAAGCTTGCAGAGAACTGAGCCACCCACATTTCCCTGTGAACAGCTGCCACCTGCACTAAGATTCTCTGAACTGTGTTATTCTTGAAAAGAAATGTGGTCACAGCCTCCTTAGCAACATCCTTTAACCAAATTAACTAGATGAGACACTACATTACAGATTAACTTCAAGACACTACTCAGCCTGCTGTGCCTTGCTAATGTAAAAGATCTGCCCTTAGTAACATGAGCATAAATTTGTTTCATTCTTTCTCCATTTGACTCACAGGTCTAGCTTTTCAAGTCCCTTCTTATAATTTTTATATGAGAACTGGGTCCCTAGCATAAGAGCAAATTCCGTTATTTTTATACTGTTACAAAGTAGGTTCTGTATTTTCTGTATTCCCAAACCAAACACTTCATCACCAAAGTAAAAAAAAAAAAAAAAAAAAAACCCATAAACTTAGAAAAAGAAAGATGAGAGGAACATCATCCTTTTATTCCTAATGCTCCAAAGTATTTGGTTCTTTGGTTGTAAATTCATGAGAGAGGTTGGGTGTCTATTTTATTTCATTTCCAGGCCCTACGAGTGATTTTAAGTGTTTTCAGCAGAACAAAACTATAGCATAAATTCGAAAGTCGTTAAAATAGGATAGATGTGACCCCTATTACCATGCCCAACTACATATCTCAGCAAGTTCCAAAAATGCAGGGCAATAAGAATAAAGCCCACTACCAAGGACATTATGAGAAGCTAAACCTAAACTCAATTTCCTTAGAAGTAACCCATAACCACGTTAACAGCAAGTTATAACACTGAATGCTACTTGTATGGCAGTTTCTTTGCACCGTAAAAAGATTGTCTTTAGGGTAAAACAAATCAGCGTTAAGAGAGAAAAAAATCACGGAGTGGCAGCAATAAGCTTAGGGCTGATCCAGAGTAGTTGCTGAATCATTTGGAACTGCGAGCTATAACGAAACTTTCTCTGACCTCTGCCCAGTGATGGATTCTTCTAAATTTTTTAAGGAAATCCTGCTTGTACTGTTCATTTACCCTCCGCACCATCCTGTCACACGTTAGTTATTTTTTCGAACGTGTCTTGACTCTCCAATTAAACAGTAAAATCCTTTGGGCAGGGGTCGTGTCTCCCCAGAAGCTCTACCAACCGGAGCACCGAATTGGTAGATGCTGGACACAGTACTGGAGCTCTGCTGGTGCAGTGGTTAAGAGCTTGGCTACTAACCAAAAAGTAGGCAGTTCGAAGCCACCAACTGCTCCTTGGAAACCCTATGGGACAGTTCTACTCTTTCCTATCGGGTCACTATGAATCGGAATCGACTCGACAGCAACCGGTTTGATTGTGGTTTTGGACACAATATTACGACCAGTTAAGTGCGATTTTCCCTCCACCCACTCTACCCAGCAAGTAGTCACGGACTCGCAGGCTCGGGTGGCGACTCCAGGAGCCACCCAGCCCAACGTCTCCAGGCCCCTGGCGGGACCCTCTGTCCGCCGCTGACCTGGGCATCAAGCCAGGGACTGAGCTGCCCCCGGCAGGACTCCGCGTCCACACTAGCTGACGACCTGGGTCTCAGCCCCGGGGTCCGGCGTCGCCCAGCCTGTCCTCGCCCCCGCCCGTGCCCCACCGCGGCCCTCACTTGTGCGTTTGTTGGTACAGCGGCTCCATGACGCCGGCCGCGCCGGCTCCAGCTCTGGCTTCCCCAGAACACGTCCTCACAGCACCCCCTCTTCCGGATTCCGGATTCCGGATTCCGACTTCCGGTAGCAGGGCCCTCCCGCCCCTGCCTGCTAGGGCTGCCCGCATGCGCGCCTGATTGGCGGTGGGAACGAGATCGGAGAAAGGGAACGAGAAAAAAGGCTGAGAGAGGAAAATAAGTATGGTCAGAGGATTGGTCTCACATGGGAAACAGGAGGTGTAGGTTTTGGGGGAAGGTAGGCTTCAGGATTGAGTCAGACATTGGCGAGGAGAGCCGCGGGATACTGACGTGAGGTCCTCAGAGCAAGATTGGAGGCAAGCGAGGCAAGAGCTCGGCTTCCCTGCAAGTTAAGAAAGGAGAGAGGTGCATGCTGGGTTTTTGCTTGAACGCATTGTTAATTGTGGGTCTGGAAATTTCGCTGTTCGCTGGAATCTGTGGCACAGACTTCTCTTGTCTCAAGTCTGCCCTCCCCGTGTATCCACCCAGTAAATCCACACTGAATGAGTGATTACCGTGTGTCATGTGTGCTGTGGGGGAAACCAGTTCCTCTGGCCCTCAGAGGTCGCGATCTAGAAAAGAAAATGAACTCTATACGAAAACCACTCCACGATGTTGAAAGTCCAAAGAGATTCACAGAGATTGAGCCAAGCTGGGGTCGGGTCCGGTGGGTCTCTCAGGCTTCACGAAGGAGGTAGCATTTGAGCTGAAGCTTGAATGATTTGGACATTTTTGCTTCTCCACATAGACCTAGCCCATTTCCACCCTCCCAGGCTTATCTGCAGTCTTTCCCAAGGGAGGAGATGTTCCTCTTCCTTTGACAAGTAGATGCTTCCATTTTCCTGTATCCTGGATCCCACCCAGTTTTGTGTCCCAAGAGACTGTCCACTCGAGTACATTTCTTTCCCTAACATTAATTTTTCCATTTATTTTAATATTTATTGAGCACCTACTATGTACCAGGCACTGGGGGTAAGGTACCAATGCTGTTATTCACAATGCTAGGCTCTTCAGAACCTGTTTGTATTGAACTATGTATATCTTGCCTCTCCAGTTCCTTATGTCATTTATTTAATGCTAGTTATATCATTAGTCATGATGCTGCATCATCCTTCCTGCTGCCCATGAATACTGGCTTCTAATGACTCAAAGATTGTTACTGTGTTTCACTGATGATGACACTAATGGCAAGTCTTATCTAGGGTATGCAGGAAAATGTAAATATTTCAGAATTTTGTAGTGTAAATGTACAATTTATCTTCCAACCATGTCTTCTCTTGAATTCCTTAAGCCTTGATTCCATACACCTAGAGAGTGATCTATTTCAGTATTAACTGCAACCTTACCTTCCAAATACAACCAGCTGACACAGGGTAGAAGCAGATAGGCAAGGGGCCTGTGGGTGGAGCAAGAAGAGATGTCCTATTCATGCAAGGAACATCTGACCCTCACCTGGAACAGTTGTAAACCCACTGACATTAAACAGTAATGGTCTAGAATAGAAAAGATAGGCATGCCACTCCTGGGGACTGCCTAACATGGTGTGAAGCCCATGGAGGGGGTAGAGTGGTGACCCTATTACAGGGCGGGGGACACACAGATTAAAGAATGCCACCACCCCCACTATTCTGGCATTCTGTAGACTGTAGGTAGCACTGCAGTTAGAGCACAGGCTGATAAGAGCCATGGCATAGACCCACAAAAGCAGCTCAACCCTGAAGGTCAGTGATCGGCTGTCAGTAGCCCAGAGTACTGAACTCATCCTGTATCCATTGTGAATGACAGTCACCCAAAATCAGCAAGGAAGTACCATTCTAGTGGCCACAAAGGAAATGCTGTGTTGGTCAGCAGAAGCAATCTGCTTGCTAGATAGCCCTGAACAAGTCCAAAGACATGAGTCTTGAAGCTCTCCAGGGCATCTGGTCAACCTGCACATGGGGTAGAAGATCAGAGAGTACCCTGAAGTGGAGAAACAGACTGGATCTATCTCAGCCACTGAAGAAGGACTTAGAAAATCATAAGAATAACACCCTAAACCTAAAGTGTGGAACCCCTTGAGGTCCTTGCTTAGGTCTGAGGGCAATAGTGTATGGTAGATTAAAGATGGCCTCATAGGGCTGTGGGGACCATGGTCTCGGGGAACATCTAGCTCAATTTGCATAACATAGTTTATAAAGAAAATGCTCTACATTCTACCTTGGTGAGTAGCGTCTCGGGTCTTAAAAGCCTGTAAGCAGCCATCTAAGACACTCCGCTGGTCTCACCCCTTCAGGAGCAAGGGAGAATGAAGAAAACAAGATACAAGGGAAAGATTAGTCCAAAGGACTAATGGACCACAACTACCACGGCCTCCACCAGACTGAGTCCAGTACAACTAGATAGTGCCTGGCTACACCACTGACTGTTCTGACAGATATCACAACAGAAGGTCCCAGACACAGCTGGAGAAAAATGTAGAACAAAATTCTAACTCACAGAAAAAGACCAGATTTACTGTCCTGACAGACTAGAGAAACCCTGAGAGTATGGCTCCCAGACACCCTTTTAGCTCAGTAATGAAGTCACCCCCAAGATTCACCCTTCAGCCAAAGATTAGACAGCCCCACAAAACAAAACAAGACTAATGGGGCACAACAGCCCAGGGACAAGGACTAAAAGGCAGGAGGGGACAAGAAAGCTGGTAATAAGGAACCCAAGTTTGAGAAGAGAGAGTGTTGACATGTCGTGGGGTTGTTAACCAATGCCATAAAACAATATGTGCACTAACTGTTTAATGAGAAACTATTTGTTCTGTAAACCTTCAACTAAAGTACAATAGAAAATTTTTTTTTAATTAGAAAAAAAAAGATGGCCTCATATACTTTGCTATGACTCCCATTGACAGGTGGAGTCTAGTTCCATTTCCTTTGAATCAGAGCTGACCTTACTGACTCGCTTGACTAATAGAATGTGGCAGAAGTGAAATTCTGGGACTTTGCAGCTTCCAGCCAGCCTCTTGGAACACCCATTCTGGGAGCCCTGAGTTTGACTACCCTGAGACCATCATGCTGGAGAGGTCATGTGTCGTGCTCTGGTCAACTGTCCCAGCTGAGTCCAGTCTTCCAGCCATTCTCACCAAGGCACCAGACGTGAGTGAAGCCATTTTGAACTCTCCATACTAGTCTGTCCACCAACAGAATTTCACCAACTGACCTCTGCAGACACCACACAGAACAGAAGAATCACCCAAACTGAACCCCTGTCTGAATTCCTGTCCTAATAAATCAAGAGATATAATAAAACACATGATGTTTTAAGCCAATGAATTTTGGGGTCATTTGTTATGCAGCAATAGATACTCAACCTCAAGGAGTTTACCGTCTAGTTGGGGAGACAGAGCACAGGACTCATGGAAAGGTAACAATGCAAGACAATGTACAGATATGTAATAAGTCGTAAAAGACAATTAAGTTCTATCAAAATGTAGGGAAGGAGGAGATCCCATTGAATTAGAATGATGAAAGAAGACTTCCCAGAAGATACGGGATTTCAGCTGGGCCTCGGATACAAGAAGGATTAAGGTGTATGGGGAGGCGGGCACAGGGTGTTCCAGCAAGCAGAGAGGTAAAGTTGAGACAGTGCGGGGAGGCCCAGGAGGCAGTCTGTGTGGTTCCTTTTGGCCAGAGCAGAGGGTTTCCGCAGTAGAAGAAGATGGTAAGTCAGAGTCATTCTGCAGACAGAAAAAAATGGTTTTCCTCCATCCTGCAGGCTATGAGGACTGTCTGGAGGGCTTTGAGCCTTGGGTAAAGGGATGATGTAGTGAAACACTTCTGAAACAGGAAAATCAATCTGATGACTTCATGCTCTCTCCTCTTATTTTAATTTCAAGAAGTGCCTCACAGTTCTACAGTTTCAGGATTCAGGAAACCAGTATTTAGTCTGTTCCCTTTGCAGTCTGATAAACTTGGAATATCCCTCTGAAAGTTTCTCTCTCTAACCTAGAGTCTTTTGGGGGCCCAGCTTGATGAAATGTAACGCTTATCTCTGAAGTCCCATTCATCTGTTGTGTCACTCTGGTCATCCCAATCAGACTTAACAGAATAATTCTGTTACCCCTTCTAGCAAAGTCAGTGACTCCTACATTCCCCCTTCCCTGGTTGCTCTCCCCACATCGCCCTGTGTACCATTCTGATTCTGTTTCCTCCTGAGCTGCCTTGCCTCTATAGTCTATCCCACCTGTCCCACTGTTCACACATGCCTTGTACAACAGTCATCAGCTGTGAACATGTCTCACCTCCCCTACTAAACTATAAGAGTGTGTCAAGAGGGCTTCATCATTTCTCGACCACAAACCTCCTATCAGGTCTCCCTTCTTCCTCTCCTTCCCATTTCTAATCATCCTTAATGTTGCCTGAAACATCTTTCTAAAGCATAAACTTGATGTCATTTGATAGCTCCCTGGTGCTTACAGAACACAGTCACAAATCCTTATCTGGCCTCATCCCTGGCCATTTCCCCCACCGTCACTAGAGTAACTGCAAAAGGCCTCTCACAAAAGGCCTGTGTGTCTTCTGGCCTTTGCAAACATTGTTCCCTCTGCCTCAAACACCTTTCCCTCTGCCTCAGACAAGCCTGATCAGCTCCCACTCATTCTTCAAGTCTCAGCTCTGGTTCCACCTCCCTTGGGAAGTGTATCCAACACCCAGGCTGGGTTGGATCTCCTCCACTATGCTATGCTCCCTGGGCACCTGCCTCTCAGCACTAGTCCCTGGTGTCCCAATTCTCTGTCCACCTGTCTGCTTCCTCCACCAGACAGTGAGCCAGGGGATGTGTCCTTCATCCCTGCATTTCCCCAGCATCCAGCTCAGTGCCTGGTACAAGGTTGGTGCCTGTAATATATCTGTCGCCTTAAAATGCACTCCATTTAATCAGCTCACTATCCTAAGTATTCTACCTACTTGGCATTTTGGAAGTTCAGAATTATTTGAAAGTTGACTTTTAGGCAATTACAAACTTCCAGCAGCAGGAAGGTCATTCTTGCTCAATAGTCATCACTTGAAATCAGTGCAGAGCATTAAATAAAAGACTTCCACAACCGTTTCTCATTCTGTGCTCACAGCCACCTGGTGGGAAGCAGGACAGGCATCACCATCCCAGTTTTCTAGGCAAGGACATTGAATTCTGAGAAATTAACTTGCTTGCCCAAGCTGACCAAGCTCATTAGCGGTGGAGGGCAACTAAGACCAGGCTGCAGCCATTCACCTCCAGGTAGCTGCTATATCATCCGTTTCTACCCAGAGAAGGCCTTGCCACCATGGAGGGGTGACCGTTGCACAGATAAATAGGACACCTCTGAATCACTTCTCCTTTGGGCAGCAACAACAACCCTAGCCACACACACCCCCAAAGCCCAAGAAACATAGTCTCACTGCCTCTCGGCTTGCTCCCTTTTGGTGTAAAGCTGAGCAGACAGAAAGGATGACATTTCTGAATTCAGAGGCTACAGTGAGCTGAGAAAAACAAGCACCTATGGTCCCTCCAGGACCCACCAGGTGAGCAATATTGCCCCGGGTGCTAAGGGAGGTGGGAAAGGGTCTCCAAAGAAGCTGCCCACCACGGACAGTCCATCAGCCAATTGTCTCATGTAGCCATAACAGCCAGGAGCAAGGCGGGGGGAGAGGATTTTGTCCTAGGAAAGCCAGTGTATTGTAAACAGGATAAAAGGGTCTGGAAAGCCCCACTTATCACTGACTAATGTGTCCCCAGGTCATTGGGGAGCTGGACCCCTGCCAGCAGCCCTGAGCAAGGGAGAGAGAATTCCCGATTAACCCCATCACCTGTGAGCAGGGCCAGGGCAAAGGTCTAGCTTTTTCGCTTGCTAAGTGATTCCTGCGGTCCTTAGGCTCTCACAGGGCTCAGCACAGTGTCTAGGAAGCCCTGGGCCAGGCTGGAGAAATGCCCTCTGAACCTCCAGCTCTTTGGGGCCTCAAAGAGCAGGGGTGGGTGTGGGGAGCATCTGTGGGAAAAGTGGCGGTCTGAGGAAGGCAGAGGTGGTGTGACGTGGGGTAGTGCAGCAGGAGGGTGGTGATCTCCTGGCCATGTCAATCCCGGTGGAGAAGGAAGCTGTGTGTCAGCACATTGAGCAATGGTTTGGCTTAGTTTAGACTTGAGGGACTGACTGAGGGATGAATCTGTTTGGGCTCTTAACAATAATTCTCTCATTCATTCCTTACAGCCCCCTTGTGTGGACGTATCTTACTTTCCAGATGAGAAAACTGAGACTCAGAGAGGTTAGGTAATGTACCCAAAGTACCTGGCTGAGACTCGAGCTCAGCTCACTGACTCCCACCCTGGGCTTGGAAGCGTCAGAAGGATCAGACGCACCAGATCAGTATCTAAGTGTGAAGACCTCTGAGGGATGCTTGAACCACATGAGTTCTGCTTTCCTGTGAATATACTTCACCCCTCCAGGGTACCTTCCTTGGCTAACTCTGTCTTCTTCTTCTGGGCCTCTATTTTCCTGGAACATTGAGGCATGGGGTCATAGAAAGAGTTTAGGATTTGGATTCAGAGAATCCAAGTTTGAGTCTCCAACTTGGTCCCTTTGGATATACCATTTAATTCCTCTGAGCCTCAGTATCTTTGTCTGTAAGATGGAGACAATACTGCCTCTACTTATTTCACTGAGTTGAAGGATTAAATGAAAGGGCTTTTTCGAGTGTTAGCTGTTGTCATGGTGATTGTCGCAGAACCCCTTGACTGTTTCTTGCCTCCAGTCCCCACCCTGGAATCTGCCTCTCCAGGTATATTGCCTTCAGATTAATCTGCCTAAAATACTCCCTCATGTATGTCAGTCTCCTGCTCAGAAACCATCAGTGGTTTACTGCTACTGCTTCCTTGGCCTGGAACTCCACCTTCCCTGGGCTGGCCCACCTCCCATTCCCAAATCTCCAAATCTGGACCTCTGCTTCCCTCCCCGACTGTGGGCTCAAGTCACGATCCTCGTCACGGCATTCTGGCACACTGTGTGTTACACCTTTGGGCCTTTGCTGGCTCACTGAAGTGATCTGTCCCCTCTTCTAAGCCAGCTCAGGCCCCAATGCTGACCCTCCAGCCTGTTTCAGTCTCTCCACCCTCTTGTCGTCATCATTCTCTGACCCTTAGCATTCACCCCCCAGGAGTGTTGGCTTTCCATGTATAATCAGTCCCCAGGTTAGATCATAAGCTTCTTGAGGACAAAGATCTGCTTGCGTCTTTTAATAAGCATGCTCAACTAATCCAGGCTAAAGAGGCAGTGGGTTAAGAGGACGAATATCCTTAGGAATAAACCCATTTACACGTTGGGACAAGATGGCTTACCCCACTGTCTTAGTCACCTAGTGCTGCTGTAACAGAAATATCACAAGTGGATGGCTTTAACAAAGAGAAGTTTATTTCTTCACAGTAAAGTAGGCTAAAAGTCCAAATTCAGGGCATCAGCTCCAGGGGAAGGCTTTCTGTCTCTGTTGGCCTTCTTACCAATCTTCTCGCAGACTAGTTGCTTCTCCACACAGGGACCCCGTGTCTAAAGGATGTGCTCTGCTCCTGGCACTGCTTTCTTGGTGGTATGAGGTCCCCCACTTCTCTGCTTGCTTCCTTTTTCTTTTATCTCTTGTAAGATAAAAGGTGGTGCAGGCCACACACCAGGGAAACTCCCTTTACATTGTATCAGGGGTGTGACTTTAGTAAGGGTGTTAAACAATCCCACCCACATCCTCTTTAACGTAAAACTGTAATCACAAAACGGAGGACAACCACACAATACTGGGAATCATAGCTTAACCAAATTGATACGCACATTTTTTGGGGACATAATTCAATCCATGACACCCACCATATGCCAGTCACTTGAATGATGGTACTTTGAGGATTTGGCATACATACTGTAGAGCTCAATATACATTGATGAAATGACTTGAATTGTGGCAGGCCAGTGTGGAAGGGCAAGACTGTTTTTGCCAGGTGGCAACTTTGTGGACCTGGCAAAGAGTGCCAACCTAGCAGTTCTCCAGTATACAACCCCACAAGGCTTGCCTGAGCACACAGGGGCCCCTGTGTCATCCCGTTCATCTCTGCCATTAACTGAGTCATTGGGGTTTCAGGTGTGGGGTGTGAGACAAGAGTGTTGAGTAATTACCTTCTATGTCCTTGATAACCAATGAACTGTAAACCCTCCATCAGCCTGCTCATTTCCTCACAGGGAAACTGAGGTCCAGAGAGGGGACATGACTGGCCCATTTCACATAGAGTTTAAAGTCCATCTGGGGCTGGAACCTGCATGTCCTGAGTTTAGTCTAATGTTCGTCTGCCCTCCTCACACTGCCTCTTGGTGACACATGTGGCAGCAGGTGAGGTGCTGCAGACAGAGGGATTCTAGAACCACAAGCCTGGGAACCAGAGCTCAGGAATCACTCCTCTATCCAGATTGCTTTCAACCACCCAGGAAGCAGAGCAGCCAAACCCAGGCTGAAACAACTCCAAGAAGGAATCTGTATACCCTTCTCCAAGGTCCCCAAACCTGCTGTGCCTTGGTTTGCCCCATCCGGTTGAAATGAAAGTGCTGTTCCCATGGCCCAAGCCACATTGTCTAAAGCTGCACCATCCAATATGGTAGCCACCAGCCACATGTGGTGAGTGCAAATCGAGATGTGCTGTTAGTGTAGAAAAGACTTTAGCTTTCAAAGCTTAGTATGACAAAAACGTAAAATAGCTCATTAATACTTTTAATGCTGATTTATGTTGAAACAATAATATTTTCGATATATTGGGTTAAATAAAAATATTATTAAAATTAATTTCACCTGTATCTTTTTCTTATTTTCGTGACTAGTCATGCATAGCTTAACATCCCCGATACCTTCTGTGATATAGGACTTTATGTGATTTGGACGTCGTACGAATACCATATTATATGAGGCAGTCCCTGTGTTACCAATGTCCGACTTACATGCAACCCGTAGTTACAAATCAATCTCCGTAAAGCCTATTATATAAAAAATTTGAGGTACATACAATGGTTCATAATAACCAATGGGCCCCTAGCAGCGCAATCGTTTTGCATAGAAGAGACACGAGATACGTGTTGCGTGCAGCAAGCTGCTGTGCTCGTTATGTCTGCCACCTCCCATTCTCCAACTGAGCTTTCTGAATTTATGGGACCGCAGATGAATACGTGGTTGGATGGTGCCTGAACGAACGTTATGCGGCACACGACTGTACTAGAAAATTAAAATCAAATATAAGGCTTATGTTTGTGGCTCAAATTATATTTCTATTGGATGGTGCTGGTCTTCTCTATGAGACTGCAGACCCCTGGAGGGCAAAGACCTACTTTGGATGGTACCTCCTCACCCTCCTCACCCCCTCCCAGCCCCAAGGGCCCAGGACAAGCACACACTGATGCACAAGTTAGGTTCCCAGTTCTCCAGACTGAATAGCCCCTCCGTATGCACTCCTTTAAGGCCCCTCCAATCCAAACTGTCTCAGAGTGGGGTATGAAGGTGATCAAGACAGGCTCTCTGTTGGAGACAAACCAGGCATTAACCAGGACTAGGGTTAGGCCTAGGGCATCACTCTCAGCATGGTGCAGGTACTGACCCTACACGTCCCACTTGCCTTGCCCTAATCCCAGCCCTGTCAGGCACCAATAGGGCAGCTCCAGTGGGACCCCCAGGTAGCAGCCACATCTCTGAAGAGGTCCTCAGCTGAACTCACAGAAATCCTGGGTGGTCCTAATAGTCCCCACCCCTTCAGGCAAAACCCCCACTCAACAACCACCCTGTGCCCTTCCCTCTCCCACACTCAATCCCAAATAAGCCAGCTCCAGCCTCTGGTTCTCCGAGGCCAGGCAGCCAGGGCCTCTTCCTCCCGTGCCTTACTTTCAGGGTCTCCAGGAGACAAGCTGCATTAATGGCAATAATTTTGCAGCTTTGAAAGGGAAGCCCCCGGAAGCCCGAGGCATGGGGGAGAGGAACCCTCTGAGGAGAGGGCCAGACGGCAGGCATCCCTCAGAGGCCTCCATCCCGCTGCAGGCCATGGGGCCAACGTGTCCCGACACTGACAGGCTTCCTTGCACAAGCCAGACCTCACAGAGTGAAGGGGCACATGAGGAGGGGGCACTTGGAGGCTCGACAGCAGGGTCGGGGGCTCATCCATCAAGAACCATCAAACAGCGGGGCCACAGGCCTGCCCCAACATTTGGCCTTTTAAAGGGGCCTTCTGCAGCTCCCCCACCCCCAGACCCTTAGCCTCCTGGAATCAGGCACATTCCACCTGTGGGGGATTAGAGGGTCGGCAACCCAGGCTGGGGAGGCCCCCACCCTGCTCACCCAAAGAGCCAGAACTGAGCTCTCCTACGCCACCCCGCCCCGCCAACTGGAGCTGTGGTTAAGGGGCCCAGGGCGAAATAGAAATTGGTGAGGCCTCTTTGTCTGCCCCTGCTTTTAAGAAAATAGCACACAGTTTGAGAGGCAATCTTGATTATCTTTTTTTTCAATCAAAGGGGCTGAGTTGCAGTGGGGGTCTGCAAGGCCTTGTTTATGCCAAGAGCTGGGACTGGAGAATGGGAGGTCCCTCAGACAGAAGCAAGGACCAGGAGCCCTCCCCACCGAGCCCAACACCTGCACTCTGTGCCCTTCCCTCTCCCACACTCAATCCCAAATAAGCCGGCTCCAGCCTCTGGTTCTCCGAGGCCGGCAGCCAGGGCCTCCTCCTCCCTTGCCTTACTTTCAGGACCTCCAGGAGACAAGCTGCATTAATGGCAATAATTGTGCAGCTTTGAAAGGGAAGCGCCCGGGAACCTGAGGCACGGGGGAGAGGAACCCTGCAGCCTGCCTCAGGAACCCTGAGTGCTCACTGCCACGGCCAACCCCTCCCTGCCTGGTGGGCCAAGGGCATGAACTTCCCTTCTCCCCTTCCCCCCAAGCAGAGCCCCACCAGAGGCCTGCAGGCCTGAGAGCGGTAGGGCCAAGAAGAACCCCAAGCCTTTGCAGTTTCTCAATGAGACATCCAAAAGATCTGTGTTGGAATTCAGGCTCAGCACCCTGCAGCCTGTGTAACCTTGGCTGGCTACTAGAATCCTCTAAGCACTCATTTCCTTAATGGACAAGTGCTCCTAGTATACTCTTGGTGTGGTGGAAAACCGTCTGCTCTTGCTATCGCAGACCTGGGTTCGGCCAGTGGCTGGCTCCGCATCTTTGAGCAAGTTACTTGACTTCTCTGACTTTGTCAGTTTCCTTATGTCATGGATTGAATGGTGTCCTCCCAAAATATGCGTCAACTTGGTTAGGCCATGATTCCCAGTATTGTGTGGTGGTCCTCCATTTTGTGATTGTAATTTCATGTTAAAGAGGATTGGGGGGGATTGTAACACCCTTACTAAGGTCACATCCCTGATACAATGTAAAGGGAGTTTCCCTGGGGTGTGGCCTGCACCACCTTTTATCTTACAAGAGATAAAAGGAAAAGGAAGCAAGCAGAGAAGTGGGGGACCTCATACCACCAAGAAAGCAGTGCCAGGAGCAGAGCACATCCTTTGGCCCCAGGGTTCCTGTGTGGAGAAGCTCCTAGTCTGGGGGGAGATTGATAAGAAGGCCGACAGAGAGAGAAAGACTTTCTCTGGAGCTGATGCCCTAAATTTGGACTTTTACCCTACTTTACTGTGAAGAAATAAACTTCTCTTTGTTAAAGCCATCCACTTGTGGTATTTCTGTTATAGCAGCACTAGATGACTAAGACGTCTTACAAGGTTTTTGAGAGGATTAAATGAAATCACGTATTTGAAAGCAACATATGGCCATTGCTATCATCAGAAGGAATTCATCCCTCTGTCTCCTGCCCTTCGTCCTCCCTTGGTACCTTCAAAACATAGCCTTGATCATCCTAACTGCCCTACCCACAGGGTAGCTAGCTGTGCCATAGTGACATGCTGGCCCACCAAATATGATACTGCCTGGCACACACGGGCTACCAAGCAATGCTTTTGTGTGTGTGCCTTTGGGAGGCAGGATTGCATATTAGTCAAAAGCGTCAACTCTGCAGCCTGAATTCAGATTCTGGTTCTGCTACTTACTGGCTGGGCAACTGTAGGCAAGGTAGTTAATCTCCCTGCGTCTCAACGTCCCTGTTTGTAAAATGGGCATAATAACAGCACTTTCCTCATGGGTTTGTTGTGAAGTTTAAACAACTCAATACTTATAAAGGCACAGGATACATGCTATAGGAGTGTTTTGTTAAATGAAACATATTCACCACCTTCCCCAGCCAGAGGTACTTGAACGTCTATCTGCTGGCCTTTGACAGTCCCTGTCCTGTTAGTTCAGGGAAGTCCTTTTCGACCCTGTGTCTGCTTTCTTACGGGAGAGGTGAGGGAGCCAAGCTCCAGAAGAGGCTGGGGTGAAGGCCTTAGCTTGGCCTCTGCTCCTTGCCTCCCACCCCACACCCATCAGCACTGGTCGGAAGCCAGGGCCCAGGGCTCCTTCCCAGGGCTGGCTCTCGGGGCGTAGGGGCTGGGGTGGGCTGGAGGAGCTGCTCCTCGCTGCTCCGGAAGAGGACGACAGGCAGAGAACACATTTGTAACCACCCAGCGGTCAGCACAAAGGTGGCCGCAGGAGGAGCTTCCTCTCCAGGAGGAAGGGAGAAGGTCGGCAGTCCACATCCGGCCCTGCCTGTTCCTCCCAGATGCTGTGGAAAGATGTCCTGGCCACTTCGTCAGTGCTGGGCGGGTTCTTTCCTTCACACTGGGGCAGGTCCCTTGGAGGACCCTGGTCTACAGGGCTGGGCACACAGAGCACGCACAAGCCACCTCTCTTTGACACACATGCACAGGGTCCAGGGGCTGCAGGATGAAGCAACCAATGATTGACTTGACTGTTTCCTCAACACTCCACTGAGCTGTCCCTGGCTGGCAGGCCCAACTGCCTGGATGCACAGTGGGCTATAGGGAGTCATGGCTTAGCTGTCAGATTCCATTGCCCAGGAGGTCAAGGTCATGAGCCAATCCTGTCAGAGGGCAAGGATTTCCCGCCCTTCCATAGCCGCAGACACCACCCTGCACCAGGGCTTGCTCTCTCATACGTATGCAACGTGTACAAAAGGGATCGGCTTATGACTCAGCAAAAGAATAAACTGTGTCTTCTTCCTGCCATCCGCTCTTGTTGAGGGTGGGTTATTCCAAACATCGTCTTCACAGGGGACCTGGGATTCTGTCATGTGGGCTCTAAGAATGTCATCTCATTGGGGCCACTGTGGTTCCCTTTTATCTGACAGAGAAACTGAGGCTTTGGACACGTGGAGACTGGCTCCAAGATCTCAGGCTGAGCAGAACTGGTCCTTCATGGCTGTGGGGAGGGGCAGCTCGTGCTCTGTGTGTTGAGAGGTAGAAGTTCAGGGAAGGGCTCCCAAAGAGACAGGAGTTCCTCATCACCAAGAGAGAGGCAGAACTCTGCAGGAGAACCTGGTCAAGGGGACTCTTTCTGAGATCTTTGCAGGAAAGGTCCTGGTTTAACTGTCAGCCCCAGGCAGAACTCAGGCCTGTGTTTGTGTGAAGGCTTCACATGTGTCTCTTGAGTTGGGGACTTTATGCCTCTGACCTGGATTGAGGACAAAATGAGACCTAGAGCAGATGCTGCAGGAGATGGCCGAGAGATGTGGTGAGCTTCTTCAGCCATCTAGCCATCTGCTGGGCCCCCATGATAGACAGACTTTACATTGGGTGCTGGAGATCCACAGAGAGGATGTGATTCTTACCTTTAAGGGGTTCATTTTCCAGTGAGGGAAACAACATCAATTTAGATACAAATTGTAGGAGCCCTACCTGAAGTGGCTTAAGTAAGAAGGAAAACTTATTATCTCACATAACAAGAAGGCCAGAGGTAGGAAGGATCCCAGAGTGGTCAATTCAGGATCTTAGTGATAACACAGAGAAACCAGAGTTTTTCTGTCTTTCTGCTTGACTATCCTCCAAGTGCCTGCCATGTCACCTCGTAGTGTCAAGGTGGCTGCCATGCATCCTGATGTTGTAGGCTAATATCATAAAAAATAAGAGGATAAGAGGAACGGTTTCCTCTTTGTGCCCTTTTTTAAGAGAGAGGAGACCTTTCCTATAAACTACCAGCAGAACTCCTCTCAACTCTCATTTTCTAACATTGGTCACCTGTCCATGCCTAAATTAATCTCTGAAAAGGGGAAAAGAAATGACCACATCTGGCTTCTGTGAATCAAGATTTAACCCTGAGCTGGGGGTGGAGATCCCTTCTCTAACAGAAGATGGCTATCTGATCAAAACTGGTGTTCTCTTTATCAAGAAGAAGGGGAAACTGGTTATTGGGTTGACAACCAACGGTGTCTGTTACTGAGGCAGCCAGCCAGCCAGACGAGCAACCTGAGTGTTACGTTTCTTCCTCTGCCCCAGAAGCAGCATGGTAAAACTGTCTCTGGCTTTCTTAGCCCCTGCTCTCTGCCTGTTTATGTTTCCTTCTAGACTGACTGCTTGACCACAAACTGCTCCTTGTTTGTTGTTTAAAACGTGGCCAGGTGAAAACTTCCTGCCATAGGGTGTCCTCTCTCTCCCTCTCTTTCTCTCTATCATACACACAGATACACACACGCACGCACGCACACACGCACGTGCGCGCACACACACACGCACTATTCGCTTGTCTAGATTTTCACTAACTTCCTCTGAAGCCCACATCTATTATGCAGGGCAATTGCTTATTCTGTTGCTTTGTCTGCCAGACACCTCCATCCATTTCTGACAAGGTTTGCACAAGTAAGCATCTATGAGCCTGCATTTCTTCATGAACAAGTTACAGCCAAAGACTGAGCTTGATCTACACCTTAAACCTGTGTGTCACATGTGGCCTGACCAGAAGGATGATGCTTACCAGGGCAGAGTTCAGGGAGGGAGGCTGCTTACCTGGCTGGGCCCATACTAGGCACCAGAAGGTATCTCGCCTGGTAAAAACCATGTGCTGCCTAGCCTGGATACAGTCCACAGCAGCCGGACATTATAGACGGAACCAAGCGATTTGTTGCAAACGACTCAACCCTCACTCAGTTGCCTGAAGCACAGATATTAAAACTAGGTATATTCCTGGGGATTCCACTGTTACCTTCTAGTTTCCCTTCCATAAGAAATCCAGAGAACCTTCCCATGGCAGCTGTATTAGTTTGCTATGGCTCCTTTAACAAAGTACCACAAAGTAAGTGACTTTAAACAGTGGAGAGTTCTGGAGACCAGGAATCCAAATCCAGGGCATTGGCAGGACCATATTTCCTCCAAAGGTTCTAGGGAAAGATGCTTGTCTCTCTCAGCTTCTCACAGTCCTAGGCATTCCTTGGTGGGCAGATACAGTCACGTGGCCACTTTTCCTGTGTCTGTCTCTTTGTCTCTTCTCCTGTTTTATAAAGACCACTATGATTGGTGCTCTGGTGGTGCAGTGGTTAAGCTCTTGGCTACTAACTGAAAGGTCAGTGGTTCAAACCTACCAGCCACTCCACTGGAAAAAGATGTGGTAGTCTGCTTCCGTAAAGATTACAGCCTGGGAAACTCTATGGGGGCAGTTCTACTCTGTCACGTGGGGTTGCTATGAGCCGAAAATCAACTCAATGGCACCTAACAACATCTCCAAACAAGGTTATATTCACAGGTACCATGGATCAGGATTTTAATGTATCTTTTTGGGAGACACAACTCAATCCATAACAGCAGACTATTATACTAGATATAAAACCTCAGACCTACTCGCGCTGTGTAATTGGGCCCTTGCCTACCTCCTATCTCTTCCCCTCAGCTCCAGCCATGCTTGCCTTCTTGCTGCTCCTGAAATGGGCCAGACTTGCTCCTACTTCCAGGTCTCCACATTTGCTCTTCTCTCTGCCTTGGATGCCACTTCAAGTCTCAGTCCAGAAGCCAATTTTGGAGAGAAGCCTATATAGGTTAGCCCCTTCCACCTTTATTGTGTTTTCTTCATTGCATTATAGCTGATCAGAAAATATATTATTAGTTTTTTTCTTTATTGTCTACCTCCCCCCACCATGAGAATATAAGCCCCATGAGGACCAGATATTGGACTGTCTTAGTCCCCACTCCATCCTTGGGGCCGAGAGCACAGAGCTTGGCCTGTGGTGTTCAATAATGAGTGAATGATATCTACAGCTCAGACCACTTTACTGGAATGAAATTTAAAAAAAAAAAAAAAAGTACACAATGTGCTGGCAAAGTACCTTATAGAGATTAGCTAGAAATTATAATCTCTCCACCCTACCATGTCCTGTAGGCTGAACACACAGGATTGATTGAGAGAAGAAGATAAAAGACTTTCTCATAAAGACTTCTTATTCTTCACTATCCTTATCATCTCATAGTGTTTGCACTTCCAGGGGGCTGGAGAGGTAGAAAAGGATGGGAGGAGGTTGGCAAGGAAGCACCTCTAAATATGATAATGCCTACCATGCACTCCCTATTCACCAGGCACTGTACTACGTGCATAACATACAGATCATTGTGCCCATTTTACAGATGAGGACTCTGAGTCCAGTGGAGGCAGAGTCACTGGTTCAAGGTCCATTGGGATTATTAAAAATGTACACTTTTCATCAATATTATTAAGATTTCAGTTGTTAGCATTTGGAACTGTTTTTGTGTACATTTGTGGTATCTTGCACCTATCACCTGGAGCACCTGGGAAGCAATGTAGCAAAGTGGAAAGGATGGGAAAAGAGTTCTGGGTTGGGAGCCAGAAAGCACCAAGTTCAAACCTTAGTGCTGCCACTTACTTGCCTGAACAAGATTCCTAATGTTTCTGAGCCTCAGTTCCCACATCTGAAAAATGGGGCTGATGATACCTGAGTTGTGGGGTTATGGTGAGTGTGAAATAAGAGGTTTGAAAGCAATTGGCACAAGTAAACGCTCAATACATATTAGTTTACTTCCTGGGGAGAAATGACTGGGGAGTCATTTCATACTGAATCATCTCCACCCCACCTCTGTCCTGGATCTAAAATGGGTTGCATCACAGTGGATGGGGAATGGGGCTGGGTGGCCAGAGAAAGAGGAAGTGAAGGTGCTTTTGGTTTCAAAGTTCTCCCAGATGGGCATGTCCCATCTGTTTTTAGATCTCCCAAGGGTATAGAAACTGCCAGCCACTTCTATGGAGCACCCTTCCCAACACATCCTGGCTGATCCCACCTGGGTCCTTCAAGGCTTCAAGCCTGTCCCACGGCCAAGCTGTCACCACCACCTCACTGTCCTCAGATACACTCACACAGTTCACAGCCTTGGGCCTGCTTCCTGTCTCACCTCTGACCCCATGACTGGTCATCCTCATCTACAGCCATGCTTTGTCCACCTCCCTGGATATGGCTATTTCTTCTCTCATTGACCACAATTAGAACTTTTCCTCTGGTGAAAGTGCTACTGGCTGTGACCTTTGGACCAGTTTACAGTGAGAACACAGGACCCAGGGAGCAAGGAGCCCTTTGTTCCGGCAGTGGAACAAGAGGTCCAAGAGCCTCTATAATATTTTACTGCTGAGTAGAGTCAGTAAAGCGAGGTACACCCAGAGCCTACACAAGGAAAGTCATTCATTAAGAGCCAACAGGGCCTTTCTACAAAGTTTCTCAATCCACTTTGAGTCCAGGGACGGAACTAGATGTCAAGGACCCTGTGGTTCAAAATGCTGGCCATGGTGACCCTAGAGTTCTGTTTATGATAGCCCTGGATGCACTTTTCTGGGTTCTAGATGCCTGTATCCTGGTGGGTCTAGGTATGAATGAGCCTGTGTTTGCAGGTGTCAGTAGCACCAGGTGATGGTGGCCCTGGGTTTCTAGGTGAAGGTGGCCCTTGCTGGTGGAAACCTCTTGTTCTAGGCATCAATGGCTCTTGAAGACGGTGGTTTTTGATTTTGGTACACCTGGGCCACCTGGGTGTTGATGACCCTCGGGCACTAGTAATGGAGTAATTGTTCCAGGTACAGGTGGACTCTGGCACTAGGTGACCATGAGCCTGTGGGCATTAGCTGGAGCCAGTCAGAGAAGAAGGGAAGAGGAGCTAAGCCAGAGCCTGCCCTGTGCTCTTCAGCTGCGGCTGGAGAGATTTCTGGCACCCAAATGCTCACAGTACAGTTCTTTTCTTCCCTGTTCTGTCTGGAGACCTCCCGTGAGCGCATCAGGCCAGCTTGCAGGCTCTCTGTAGTCCCATTAGACTATGATCAGAATCAAGATCCCTAGAATTTTACTTGCAGCTACAAAGCCCTGGTGAAACCCGAGTATTGGTCCAGGGTAGCTCTGCTCAGTCGTGGACTCTGGTGGGAGGTATCCGGCCCCAGCGCCTTCAGGGTAAATGCTGCATGTCTCTCCCCACCACTGGACACTTGAATCCAGGAGGAATAGAGGACAGTGAGAGGCCAGGACTGCTTTGTAGTGGGAAGGATGTCACAAGAAGACAGCATGCAGTCTAGGGTTGGGCGACAGAGGCTGGGCTTTGCCTTGACAGTAGCTGCAATGGAGCTCTCCTGGGTCTGACAAGTGCATCAACCTCAGGTCTTTCTTGCTCCCCAGCTGGAGCCACCTCTGCTTCCCACCAGCTGCCTCCCCCCGCCCAAGCCCTGCCCAGCACCAGGCCCCCTCCCCTCCAACCCAGGCCAAGCCCCACCCTGACTCATTCCCTGGATCATCAGGTACCTGCAGCTGGACCAGGGTCTTCTCCAGCAGCCAGTGGCTTCAAACAAACCTTGTTCTTGGAGTAGCAGGAAGAATCTTGCTCCACCAACTATTTGCCAGCCCTGTGGCCTTGGGAAAGTTGTTCCTCTGCAAAATGGGAATAATGGGACCTACCACACAAAGTTGCAGTGAGGATTAGATAAGTCAGTGATTATTATTAAGGTAATGGAATCTGAGCAATTCACAACCTTTCTGAGCCTCTGCAAAACAGGGGTAACAATATCATCTACCTCAGATGCTTATTGCAAGAACTGGGTATTGACAATGGCGACATGTATGTAGCACATAGATGGACCAGGCATGGCACAAAGCATCTAGTGTGCAGTGTCCCATTTAAGCCTCACACCAACTTACAATGTAGGCACAACTGTTATTATCCCCACCTCACAAAGAGTGTGCTGTGGCACAGAAAGGTTAAATTTCTTGTAACAAAAATGAGGAGTCTAGGATTAGACTAAGGAACCCTGGTGGCACAAATGGCTAAGCGCTCGGCTGCTAACCGAAAGGTTGGTGGTGGTTCAAACGCACCCAGCAGCTCTGCAGGAGAAAAACCTGGAGCTCTGCTTCTATAAAGATTACAGCTAAGAAAACCCTATGGGACAGTTCTACTCTGTCACATGGGGTCACTATGAGTCAGAATCGACTTGATGGCACAAAACAACGACAAGGATTGGACTTGGGCAGCCCAGCTCCAGAGCCTGCATATTTGAACCCTGGGCTATGGCTACCCAGGACTGAGTTACTTGTAAGGGATGAGGCTTGTGCACAAGTTACTTATTATAAGTCATTGTTGGGGCAGGAGTAGGGGATCTCAGCCAGCAGCCTCCACGCTGACCAGTGGCTAAACCCAGGCTGGGCTCTCTGCCCTGGAAGCAGGACCATGCCTGGGGACCGATGGCACCGTGTCCTCTTAGCCTGGCCCTGAGGGAGCCTAAGGCCACCTCCTAGTGGGCTCTGCTAAGGGGTAGGCAGGGGCCACGCTGAGGGAGATGGGATCCAGCAGGTCCAGGCAGGTCTGCTCTGCCGAGGCTGGGCCGCTCCCCGGGTGGCTAGGGCGCCCCGAGCGGGCCTTCGAACACGTCCCAAGCGCAGGCCCCTGCCCGGGAGGCCCGGCTAATGACCCCTTGCATTCCGGCCTGCATGGGCTGGGGAATTGGCTAAGGGCAGGCCTATTAGCTGGAATTCTCCCAATGCTCACACATCAGAGCGGAGGGGGAGAAGTGAAAAGTTGAAAAAGAGCTAATTATCGCTTTTATCAGAGCGGGTGGGTTGATGGGTCCTGCCCGAGGGCAGCTGGGCCTGCATTAAAGATTAAACGCCAGGTGGGGGGAGCGGGGCTTGTCATTCCACAGGAGGGAGGCCAGCAGGCTGTCCCGTGGAGGCCGGGTGGCAGGCGGCAGCCTTAGATCTGTCAGCCGTGCCCTCTGTCCCAGCGCCCATCATGGCCACATTCCACCAAGGGACCCCCGCGGCGCCCAGCACTTCCGCCACTGTGGGGAGGGCAGTGGGGTCCTTGTCTGCTCCCTCAAGGGATGAGGGGTCGAGGCAAGCCTAATTATCCAATTGGTAGGTTTTCCTGGCACTTGTCTTAGGAGGACTTAAATGCTCCCTGCAGGTCACCCAGTGACCTTATGAGCAGAATCTGTAAGGGAATGATATGAGGCCTGGCAAGGACCCGAGGTCAGGGAGTCTGACCTCTTGTACTGCAGAGCAGGAGCCCAAGGCCCAGAGAAGGGAAGGGACTTTTCCAGCCATACCGCTGCTTGGTCAGTCTCTTGAAGTTTAAGTCCCTTGAGGATGGAGGCTGCATCTTCAATGCTCGTCTTTACACCTAACGTGTTTGGGTTAAATGAACCGGGGTGATTAGCTTAGAGGAGACAAGGCTATTGCAACCCAATGGCGTTCAATGGGTATTTGTTGGTTGTGTGGATGACTAAGAGGGTGGTACCCAAGAGGGCACAGTAGGCAATCTCCAAATCATGGGAGCTAATTCATTGGTCATGAAGAATGGGTGGAAGTGGGTGTCATGATTTTGAGTTACCAGGACAAACCAAGGCACCAGTGGGGATTAGGTGACTCAGTGCCACTGGCAGACTGATTATAGGCAGGTGGGGTCAAGGCTGCCAGATGTGTTAAACCAGCTGTGATAGTCCTCATTGTTTGTGTCTTGACAAAGATGTCCACCAAGACATCTCCACCCCCACAGAGACATTGGAAGCATGATGGCCACTGTCTGGCCCCACAAGAGACCATGGCCCCTGTCTGGCCACCTCTTCTCAGGATCTGCCCTTGTGCAGGGAAATGAATCGGACACATGGGAAAGAACTGCCTCACTAGAGCCTGAGCCCCCAGCTGCTCCAAACTTGCTTCTTTTCTCTTACCAACTGTTATATCAACCTCTGCTCCCAGCTACTAGAAGCCAGAGGCTTTCCAGTTTGGTTTCTTCAGACTTCCAGCCTCAGCTCAGAACCTGATGGCTGTTCTCACCTCTCCCCATGGCGGGGAGATTCCACAAATGACATGTAGATAATGGCCTGCCCAGGGCAAGGGGCCCCCCGCCTCCCTAGCCCCACTCCCATGCACTGTCCCACAGGAAGACACCCTCCATCTCCAATGATCTGGGCTATACCGGGTTAGTAGAGGCCCACAAATGGCTGATGGGGGATATGAATGAGCTGAGCAAGCCTAGAAAAAAACCGATCTGGGCTCCACGGGGGAACCCCAAGCTGAAACCTCACTGGCCACGTGAATGTTCTGAGAGACCAATCAACACAATGCTGAATTGCTACAGAAGATATAAATACAGTAACCTACTCTTTATTGTCAGGTGCTTCTTAAGAAAGGTCAGGTGGTCCTAGGCTGTATAACCCAAAACCCTGTAGTTCTCCACCAGAGCATTTATCACAGCAGTAATTAATCTTTCAATCAATTGTATGAATATTTGCCTGTCTATATCTTCCACTAGATTTTAAACTCCACGAAAATTAGGACTGTGTCTTTTTTGTTCACCCCCAAATCCCTGGCAGCTACCTGTTGCCGTCGAGTTGATACCAACTCATAACAACCCTATAGGGCAGGGTTGAACTGGCCCATATGGTTTTCAAGGCTTTAACCTTTACAGAAGCAGACGGCACATCTCTCTCCTGCGGAGCAGCTGGTGGGTTTGAACTGCTGATCTTTCTGTTAGCAGTTGAGGGCTTAATAACTATGCCATCAGGGGCTCCTTTCCTAGCACCTAGCCTGGCACATTGCAGATGCCGACTAAATATTGAGTGAAGAAAGTAAGGGAAGGAAGGAAAGAAGGATGGAAGAAAGGCCTTCATGATCAGAGCACAAAGAAGGACCATACCTGGTAGCTGGTTGGGTCTGGGCCACATGTGAGGACACTTCTGGCCTGAAGCCTGTTGGGTAGGATAGAATAAGAGGTATTTCATGGTCTTGTCAATGTTCTCCCTGCTCCAAACCTGGTGCTGCCCACAGGCAAACCGACATCTTCTGGACTGAATTGATGACCTGGGGCGGGGGAAGATTTGAGGGACCCAGAGGAGCTTTTCCCACTTGGGTACCCACTGGAAGTCTTGGGTCAGCATGACTGGGAACATTGCAGATGTAGACGTGAATAACAGCTTTGTCTGTTAGGAAATCAGAGTGCTGTGTTCCACTCTGCATATATGGGCCCTGAAGACCTTGACTTGAATTCTGGCTCTTTCATCTGCTACCTGTGTAACCTTAGCAAGAGGCTTCACCTCAGTTGTCTTATCTGCAAAAGGGGGTAATAAATCACACCCCACCTACCCTGTGGGTTATTTGGAGGCTCAGCAAAGAAGAATAGCCACAGAAGACCCTTTGTAACTGGGAATGCCCTACGCCAATGTTAGACGTGATTATTAACACACAATGCTCGAGTCACAGAGCAGGGAAGGCTCAGAGATGGAATTTTGGGTTCTGCACCCAGATCTTCTAGGGGTTGGACTGGTAAGAGACAGCCCCCAAGACCCTGCTGGGGGTCTGCCCACTGTCTCTCCTCTCTGGAGGCTCTGCAATGGAGACAGAGCAACCTGAGTTCAAATCCTGACTTTTCCCCTCCCTAGCTGTGTGACCTTGGGCGAGGCACTTCATTTCCCTGTGCCCCAGTTTCCCCACCTGTAAGGTAGTGGCAGCCATACCTATCTTAGGGGGCTGCGGTGAGAATTAAATTAGACGAGGCACACCAAGACCCCGGCTCAGTGCCGGGCCCACTGAAAGTGCTCTTTAGAATGGCTCCCTGTGTTTCTTCTTCCCTTGCTTATGTTCAACCCCCTGCACTCCACTTGCTCCCACTTTTGTCTCTCCTGTGAGCCTTGCCCAGGGTTCCTGAGGGACCCCTGTGACTGGTAAGATCACTGGAGATTTGGCTCAAGGAAGGCGGACTTGTGGCCAAGGTCTAAGAAGGCTCACCATGGATGACACCTTATGGAAGACAGTGTCTGCCTGTGGCTGGAAGAACTGGACCTCAGATTGAGGGCTGGGACCAGTGGTTTCGCCAGGAGCCTCCCAGTCGCAGAATTACACAGCTTTGGGGCTTTTCTCAGACTGATGACAAGATACCATACCCAATACAGAACTGTCTGTCATGGAACACTGGGCTATGAGTCTATCCCAAGGCAATGATGCTGGCATCCTAAGATCCCAGTTCCCTGGTCCTGGGGCCTCAGCTCCTGATTACAGTCCACACAGAGGCTGCTCCCCCAATCCAGCCCCTTCGCTAATCGGCAGGAATCCAGGAGGGCCCACCTGGGGAGCCCACAGACCCACATTGTTCCTCCAAAGCATCCTCCGGCGGGGCAGCCCTTGCCCCTCATGGAGCACTTTAGGCAGAGCTGGGAAACCACAAAAATTTTAAGCTGAGATGAAGGAACGTAATGGGCTCTAATCTGAACTGACAGCAGCATTATTAGCCAGCAGAAGACTGAAGGCGCAGCGGGGACAGGCAGGGAGGGAAGGGGAGAGAAGAGGAGGAGGAACTGGGGACAAAGAAGCACAGAGCAGACATGGAAATGAGGCAGGGCTTTGGAATGGTAACACATGCAGGGTTGACATGGTGGTATGAGAGGCTACCCAGAAGCCTGGGGACAGGTTTTAGAATAATAGTAATGATGATGATAATAATAATAGCAGCTCGTGCTCATTTAGAGCTGACGATGTGCCAGGCACTGTTCTAAGCACCTGTGTTAACCAGTGTAATCCTCATGATGTAGGTATTAGTACTATTGTCTCCATTTTACAGATGTCGAAATGAAGGCTCAGAGAGGTCAAGTCAATAAGGAATGCCGATCCAGATTGGAAGGCTGGGGTCCAGTTGCTCACAGAGGCCTTCTTCTTCTGTTCTCAGTGGTCAAAGGTCAAAGGTCTCACTCGGGAGTCAATTAAATGCAACTAATGCTTTCAGGATAAAGAAGGGCTTGGGGGCTGTGGGGAGGGCAAAGAAGGCTGTGCGGAGCCCCTCCCTTCAGTATCGTGGAGTCCAAAAGGGAAGAAAGGACACGCTCTCAAACTGACAACCACAGCACAGGTACGGATGACGGGTGCCAGGTGGGTGCCAGGGAGAAGAGGGCTGGGAACACAGGTCAGAGCTCTTAATTAGCCTTTCAGAAGTCAGAGATCTCATTCAGTCTTTTGGAGCTCAGAGGTCAGAGATCCGTTTAGCCCATCAAGGGCCATGGGCCCATGACCAACGACAGTTGGCTGGTCCCTACTAAGGCCACAATGCAACTGGGAATCCAGACTTGCTCTCTGCTTTCTTCCAAGAAAGGCAAGAGGGAGTCAATGGTGCTGGCCCGGGATAGGGAGAGACGGTGAGAATACTGACACAGGGTGAAGCTCGTGATCCACGTTACTGAACTGTTCACGCAGAAACCGATGAATGGGCATGTGTTCTGCTGTGTATACCTTCACCAAAATTAAAACAAAGAAGGGGTGGGGGGAGAGGGGACACGGTTACCAGTGCTGTTTCCCCATGACTGGCCCCACAGCTCTCCCAGCACCAGGGCTGCCCCTCTGGCCCCAGCTGACATCCGAGACAGGCTGAGTGCCCCTCTGAGCTAAGGCCATCACACCCCGGAAGGTCCAGATTCTGCAGGGAGCACCTTCAGCTGCTTGGTGCACCCCACCCCATCTTGCATCTAGGAATCATCACTCCTGGACATTCAGCCTCCCTGAAAATCAGGTTTTCGAAATCTTATTGACGTTATCACGGGTCCTAAATGTAGGACCCAAATAAAGTTTTAATTGTGCTCAGTAGGCTCCACTGAGTCGAAGGGCTGAGGAGGCAAGCAGAGCAAATGCAGGAGAAGGGAGCTCTGCTTTAGGGCCAGTAAGGGGGTAAAGGAGTCCCTGGGTAGTGCAAATGGTTAATTTACTTGGCTACTAACAGAAAGGTTGGAGGTTCGAGTCCACCCAGATGCACCTCAGAAGAAAGGCCTGGCAATCTACTTCTGAGAAATTATCCATTGAAGACCCTGTAGAGCACAGTTCTACTCTGACACACATGAAGTCACCATGAATTGGAATTGACTTGAGGGTAACTGGTTTACCGTACAGTAAGCACATCCTGCATGCCAGGCACTTTCTAGAGACGTCCCCTAACCCCGCAAAGACCCTGCAAGTTTGGTTGTATTACCCCATGCCATAGTAACCTGTCCACTGACACCTGCCTCACTCTCCCCACAAACTCCTCAGCTGCTCAATGCCTACTTACGCGTTGCTCCTACGGGGAACCTTCTCTGACTTTCCCTAGGCTGGGTTTGTGCCTCCCTGCCCCCAGTTTTCCCGTAAGCACCCTGTACTTCCCTCCTTTGTGAAAACTCATCACATGTCATGTTTATTCTCTTTGAAGTTATTTATTTTGGGAGAAGTCATACCTTCACATGGTTTACAATTCAAGAGGAACAATAAGGAATACAGTGAAACATCTCCTCCTCTCCCACCAGTTCCCCAGCCACTGAATTCTGCCACCTGGGGTGACGGTTTCGTCACATTGAACAGGGACAACTTGTTTATCTGTCTTCTGTCCTTTAAGAGCAGGGGCCCTTCCTGCCTTGTTAACTCCTTTACCCCTAGGGTCCAGCACAGTGCCTGACACATAGTAGGTGTACTATGCTTGTAAACCATATGCATAAATCTATAGAAAACAAAAACCAAACCTATTGTCATTGAGTCAATTCTGACTCACAGTGACCCTATACGACTGAGTAGAACTGCCCCATAGGGTTTCCAAGACTGTAAATCTTTACAGAAGTAGACTGCCACATCTTTCTCCCGCAGAGAGGCTAGTAAGTTCAAACTGCTAACCTTTCGGTTAGCTGCCAAGCTCTTTAACCACTGCGCCACCAGGGCTCCTTATGTATCTATGTAGAGAGATAGTTATATATATATAGATATCTATATAGAGAGATAGTTATATATACATCTACATAGAGAGATAGTTATATGTAGACATCTACATAGAGAGAGAGTTATATGTAGACATCTACTTAGAGAGATAGTTATATGTAAACATCTACATAGAGAGATAGTTACATGTAGACATCTACATAGAGAGAGAGTTATATACAGACATCTACATAGAGAGATAGTTACATATAGACATCTACATGGAGAGATAGTTATATGTAGACATCTACATGGAGAGCTAGTTATATGTAGACATCTACATCGAGAGATAGTGATATATAGACATCTACATAGAGAGAGAGTTATATATAGACATCTACATAGAGAGCTATATGTAGACATCTACATAGAGAGAGAGTTACATGTAGACATCTACACAGAGAGAGAGTTATATGCAGACATCTACATAGAGAGAGAGTTACACGTAGACATCTACATAGAGAGAGAGTTATATGTAGACGTCTACATAGAGAGTTATATGTAGACATCTACATAGAGAGAGAGTTATATACAGACATCTACATAGAGAGAGAGTTATATGTAGACGTCTACATAGAGAGTTACATGTAGACATCTACATAGAGAGAGAGTTATATGAAGACGTCTACATAGGGAGAGAGTTATATGTAGACATCTACATAGAGAGTTATATACAGACATCTACATAGAGAGAGAGTTATATGTAGACGTCTACATAGAGAGTTACATGTAGACATCTACATAGAGAGAGAGTTATATGTAGACATCTACATAGAGAGAGAGTTACATGTAGACATCTACATAGAGAGAGAGTTACATGTAGACATCTACATAGAGAGAGAGTTATATATAGACATCTACATAGAGAGATAGTTATATGTAGACATCTACATGGAGAGTTATATGTAGACATCTACATAGAGAGATGGTTATATGTAGACATCTACATAGAGAGATGGTTATATGTAGACATCTACATAGAGAGATGGTTATATGTAGACATCTACATAGAGAGATGGTTATATGTAGACATCTACATAGAGGGAGAGTTATATGTAGACATCTACATAGAGAGAGAGTTATATGTAGACATCTACATAGAGAGAGAGTTATATGTAGACATCTACATAGAGAGAGAGTTATATGTAGACATCTACATAGAGAGACAGTTATATGTAGACATCTACATAGAGAGATGGTTATATGTAGACATCTACATAGAGGGAGAGTTACATGTAGACATCTACATAGAGAGAGAGTTACATGTAGACATCTACATAGAGAGAGAGTTACATGTAGACATCTACATAGAGAGAGAGTTACATGTAGACATCTACATAGAGAGAGAGTTACATGTAGACATCTACATAGAGAGAGAGTTACATGTAGACATCTACATAGAGAGAGAGTTACATGTAGACATCTACATAGAGAGAGAGTTACATGCAGACATCTACATAGAGAGAGAGTTACATGTAGACATCTACATAGAGAGAGAGTTACATGTAGACATCTACATAGAGAGATACCCCTCCTTAGTCAAGACGAATGAGGCTCAGAGAAGATGACTTATCTCCTGGGCCCTGACTCCCCAGACCACGCTCACATTGGGACCCTGTTTACTGACTTTTAATGACCACCTGTCCCTTCTTCTTGGACATTTGACCATCCTCTGTGGATCCTGATTTCCTTTTTTCTTTAGTTTAACTTTTAGATTGCAATACAACTTCCTGAAGGAACCTACCTTCAATAAACTATCCACAGTGAGGAGCCGTGTATCAGGAAACAAAGCATCACCACACTTCAGGGGTCCCCTGGTGCCCTCCGAATCCCGACTTCACTTGAATATCACCCTGACATGTGTTAAGGATGTTATTGCTGCTCCTCTCACCCTGGGCCTCAGTTTCCTCATCTATAAAATGGGAAGGGGTCCTCTAGGTCTGAAGCTCTATGGATCTTTGATCTCATTTGAATTGAACCCCCCTCCCAGCTAGCACCGGTTTATTCTGCAGTCAGATGAGAGGATAGCTCTGAAAGCCTTTCAGTGAAAGCTCAAGCTGGAAACCAGTGCAATGAATGCACATGCTGGGTCAGGACAGTTTCTGTCCTGGGCCCCACACCAGCCAACCAGCCATGTCCTTAGCTCCATGTAATAAGGGTCAGGTACACACAGCTATGGGTCTACCTGACGATCGAGGTGGCTAGGGCCTCTGAAGAGCTGGAGGGAGAGCTAGGAGAGTGAAGTTCATCCCAGAGAAGCAAGTGGAGCTGCAATGTGAGGACTACCTTGGGGAGGGTGGATTGGCCCACACACCATCTCTACAAAGGGACCAGCTGGATTAGCTCATGCCTTGGCTAGGGCTAGGGAAAGCAGCCCCCCACACCTTGTAGACACTCCCTGTGACCAAGGAAGCCAGAATTCTGGGGATTGGGAAGTGAAGGCAAGAGGGAGCAAGGGGAAGGAAAGGGAGGAGAGATGGGGCAGGGAGCATGGCTGGTGAGAAGCCAGTGTGTCAGGGCGCCCGTTGAAACAAGAAGCCTGTACAGTAGGATGCTGCTGGCAGGGGTGGGTGTGGGGGGATAGCCTCAAAAATCCATTTGTTCATTCATCTTTTCATTCATTCACCCAATAAAACAAATGCAGCCACTATTGAGAGATAATTGCTAATCGAGGTACATGTGACAGGAGGGGGGAAGCTGGGGGAGCAGGCAAATTTTCCTGGAGATATTTGAGCCAAGCAATGGAATGACTATAGGAGAAGCCAGTCTCCAGGTCCTTCCTGTTCTGTGGCCCGCCTCTTTCCAGATCTTAAAATTCTAGCCCGGCTGTTGCCCTCACTGGGTTCAAGTCCTAACTCGGCCACATACTTGCTGTGCGACCTCAGGTTAGTGATCTAACCTCTCTGAGCCTGTCTTCTCAGCTGTCAAGTTGGGATGATACCAAGTTGGAGAGTTCTAAGAGTCCAATGAGCTAATGCAGGAGAACCACTTTGCAGGGTGCCTGACGCGTGTATGTTGTTGTTTTTGTGTACCGTGGAGTTGATTCAAACTCCCAGAGACCCTATAGGCCAGAGTAGAGGTGCCCCATAGGGTTTCCTAGGCTGTAATCTTTACAGGAGCAGATGGCCAGGTCTTTTCTCCCGCAGGACTGTTGGTGAGTTCAAACCGCCAATCTTTCGGTTAGCAGCCGAGCACTTACCAGTGGTGCCGCCAGGGCTCCGTGGCACCTGGGGAGAGCGTCCTTGGGAATGCCCTGCTGGGGTTATTGTCAGTAGCGGCAGCAGCCATGTCATTTGCGGAACTCTGGGCCTCTGTCTTCGGGCTGGAGAGGAAAGCAAGGCTGCTCCCAGCATTCCCCGTGCCTGGCCCCCAGCCCTTGGGGAAACATGAGAAGCAGAGCTTGAGGATCTAATGTGCGGCCCCCCACGCCCCTTAATCCTTCCTGAACTTGGGGGTGGGGGGGTGTGGGGTGGGGGGGCGGCACCGCTGTAACACCTGTGCCGTTCTGACATCTCCTGCCTCTGGGCAGAGAAAGCAATTTCAGAAATGACATGTTGCCAACAAGCAGAAATCAGCTTCTGAATTAAAATGTGTCGGCGTCAGGTGACCCCAGGCTCTCAGGGCTGGCTGCACGAAGACAGCTGAGATTAGGGCCTGTCAGCCTCGGGAGGGGCTGTGCGGGAAGGAGTGGGGGTGGGGAGCTGGGGACGACCGTTGACTCCCCAATCCGCTGGCCACCCTGGACTTGTTCAGACAGGGGGGCAGGAATTCGGACACTGGGTCAGGTTCTCCAGCGGCTTTGACTGGCCTCCGCCACTCAACTGTCCACTCTCCACGGTTGCGGGGGTGGTCCGGGCTCCCCTGGACAGCTCCAGCGTAAACACACTAATGGTCCGGAGACAGCCAGGCAGGAATGCAGGCCTCACAGCCCCTGGGGACTCGAGAAGGGATGGGAGTATCTAGGATAAGACACCCAAGAGGAAGCTGGCCTCAGCTTTGCAGGTATGCAGGGAGAGAGAAAGGAAAAGACGAGGAGAGGGAAGGCAAGAAGGGGCATGGAGGGAGAAAGGAGGAAGATACCAGCGCCACACTGAATCCTTGCCGTCCCCAATGCTCCCACCTCTGTAGTCCCCCAGGCAGAGCTGGTTCAGTGATAGAATTCTTACCTTCCATGCCGGAGCCGCGGGTTCAATTCCCACCCAATGCACCTCATACGCAGCCACCGCCCGTTGGTCAGTGGGGGCTTGTGTGTTGCTATGATGCTGAACAGGTTTCAGTGGGGCTTCCAGACTAGGACGGACGGGGAAGAAAGGCCTGGTGATCTACATCCAAAAATCAGCCAATGAAAACCCTGTGGATTACAATGGTCTGATCCACAACCAATCATGGAGGTGCTACAGGACCGAGCAGTGTTTCATTCCTTGTGCATGGGGTTGCCATAAATTAGGGCCAACTTGAGGGTAGCTGACAACAACTCTAGTCCCCAGGCCTTTGCACAAGCCATGCCCTGCACTTCTGGGGAACAGGCAGCTAGGGATAGGGTGATTTCCAGTCTTGCTATTAATGTGGGACCTTGGCTATGGTAGTAACCTCTCTGAGCTTTAGTTTTCTCATCTATAAAATGGGGATCATAGTTATGTGTATGACTAAGGTTGCTATAGTGATGAAACAAGACAATATGAGGAACCAACTCAGCACAGGAGTACCCAGAGTAGAGTAAGGGCTCATGCAGTGGCGTCTCTTTCCTTGTCTTCCTCCTCAACTAGACTGTGACCTTCCTGAAGGCCAAGCCTGGGTCTTGTTGTCATAGCACCCTGTCAGGTGTGGCCAGTCAGTGTTTGCTGAATGAGCAGTTACACAAAGGAACTCTAGGTGAGAGGCAGAGTGCAGTAAAGGGACACAAAAGGGAAGTGGGGAGATAAGTAGAGGATCCCATCCCCACCGTTCTCCCTCCAGAATGTCCCCCACCCCACTTACAGGCCATCTCTCTGGTCTTTTACAGCCTTTCTCCTAGAACGGGAATTGGGGAGGCTATCCTTGTTGGTTAGACAGTGATCATATTTCCCTAGTTGGAAATTAGACATGGGGGGAGATCATTCCACATATATTTAGGAGTCATTGAGGCAGAGCAATTGACCTTGGGCCAATTTCAGCAGCTCTAGGACTTGGGGTCGCCAGAATCATGCTCCACACAGCAAGGACCAGAGCAAAGACAGGGGAGGCAGGCTTGGGGCCGGTGAGAAGAGAGGCAACGTTTTCCTAAGTTTTGGTTCAGGAACAGGTGGGTTAGAAAGAAGTGGGCAGGTGGTGGGCAGCTCACATATTCTGGCAGTTTGAGTCTCTGGAAAGGTGTGGGGTGGGCAGGAGCAAGGCTGTCTCATGATTTCAAGAGAGGAAGTCTCCCTTCCCCGCCCCACCACTGCTGCTTGAAAGGCCTTCCCCACCAGCTACAGGAGTTCCACTGGGAGAGGATACATCGTCTCATTCCCTGCTCAGAACTAAGTCATCAGGGAAGAAACCCAGGAATTTGAGAAGATTCCAAATGGCAGTGGGTGAGAGCTTAGGTGTCAAAAAGGCCTGAGTTTGAACCCCAGCTCTGCTACTAGACAAATAATTTAAGCTCCTTGAACCTCAGTTTCCTCATCTGTAATATGGGGATGATAATTCCTACCCTGAAGGTGATTGTGAAGATTAAAAGGCATACCATGGGGGCAAGGGAGAAGGGAAAGCTCTTCTTTACATAAGACCAACTAATAAATCAACAAGGAGTGATGGAATTAGAAAATCACCATTTTGCAATCACCAATGTAGTAATTGATTTGGGCAAAGATCACCAATGGACGCTGAAAATATTGGATAAAATGTTGTTGGGCAGCAGGATATTCCCACAGTCTCAAAACATCACCCTGCAGATAAGTTATGAATCGCAAAGGGAAAGGGTGCCTTTCCATTGGAGAGATCTAGTGGACACCACCTCCACCAAGTGATGAAGCTCAAGATCACCAATTGTAGGACAAACCAACCTCCTGTGGCTCCTGATGCCATGCACCAAGAAGGACCCACATCACTCAAGCAGTCTGCTTGCCAAAACGTTTAACCTGAATCTAATCATAAGGAAACTATCAGACAAATCTCAAACTGAGAGACATTCTACAAGATAATCTAGCCTGGACTCTACAAAATATCAATGTCATGAAAGCAAAAAAGGCAGGAAGACTATTCTAGATTACAGGAGACAAAAGAGATATGACAACAAAATGCAATGTCTGAATCTTGAGTGGATCTTGGATCAGGAAAAGAAGTTATAAAGAACATTATGAGGGACAAATGAGGAAACTGGAATACGGACTATGTAGTAGATAATATTGTGACACTGTTAAATCTCTTGGATGTGATGATGGCCTTGTGCTGCTGTTGGAGAATGTTCTTCTTCTTAGGAGTATGTGATAAAGTGTTTAAAGGTGAAGTGTTCTGGTGTCTGCAATGTTCTCATAAATAGTTTAACAAAGTAAATATGAATATATGAAGAGAGAGAGATAGCAAATGTGGCTAAATGTTTTTAAAGGGAGGAGGAGGGACTACCAGAGGTGAGTACCCACTTAGTGATTGTCTCAACAAGCCCTGATCCCTCACTCAACAAGGAAGAGTGGTGAACATCAAGCACCTAAAGGTGGAGAGGCCTGAGGGCCTGTTTGGGAACTGGTTATGGGCAGAAGCAGGGAAAGGCTTAGATGTGGGTGGGGAAAGGCTGAAGGCATATGGAGTGGAAAGAACATAGGGTTTGAAGGCAAAAGACCTGAATCTGCTTATTAGCTCTGTGGCCTTCGGTGAGTCACTTAACCATCGGCACCTCAGCTTCCCAATCTGTAAATGGGGAACAATGGGGTCCACCTCGTGAGGTTCAAGTGACAATACAGGTAAGGAAGCCCAGGGTAACCTGGAGCCTGCTTTTGTGTGGCTCTTTCACCAAGGATCTGCCATTGCTCAGGACTAGCTGGGTTCCAGGCCCAGGAACTCTGAGCAGAAGGAACACCTTAGCATGGGGACGCAGGTGAAAATGTAGGTGACTGGGTCTTTTCACAGTGGCACCCTGTCACGTGCCTGGCACACCATAGGTGGATGAGTAGTTACACAAAGGAACCCCAGCTGAGGGCTGGAGTGAAGTAAAGGGTGGGAAATAAAAGTGAAGTGGGGCTTCCCCCGCTCCTGCCCTGGGACCCTGGAGTTAGTCAGTGTGGACCCCAGCAGGGACCCCCAGCACTCTGGTGCTGCCCTTTGCTCAGAGAGGGTCCTCCTCCTGGTCAGAGCAGCTTGTTGAGGACGTGCACTTCCCCAAGCATGCTGGCAAGGCAATGTGGCCAGAGAAGAGACTCTGGGGACAATGTGTAAATGACTCAAACCCTTGCATGGCGGTGCCTGTCATTTCTCGTATTGGACTGTGAGTCCTTGAAGGTTACCCCTTGCCGTATCCTGCCCCAACTCAGCTCACGTTGCTGGCCACGGCATGAGGGCCCTGGATAAACTGATCAACTCCAGGGTGCACCCGGGCTCGGGCCTGCTCTGCCACTGACCTGGTGGTGTGTAACCTTGGGTGGGTCACTTCTCTAGGCCTCAGTTTACCCAGAACACATAATATGGGGTGATCCATTGCTGCCATCCATCCGAGGGGAGGCAGCAGCACAGAGAGGAAAGAACTCATGCTTCCGAGGCCGGCAGATCTGTGTTCAAATCCTGCCATCACTGCTCGCTAGAGGCACTCACGAGTCTTCCCATCTCACCACCTCCATTTCCCTAACTATAAAATGGGGGTGAGTGTGTCCAACGTGCAGGGTTATTGCAATAAAGAGACGAAGTAGGCACAAATAGCTGACATGTGGTTTATTGGTTCATTGTCTCTCTTCCCCAGTAGAATGTCATCCCTCCCAGGGCAGGGACTTGGTCGTGCTCACTGCTGTACCCCAGCACCCAGGGTGCAGCCTGGCATTTAGGGGGGGCTCCCTAAATATGTGTTGATTGAATGAATGGCTGTAAAAGGTACCCACTGTCTTACAAAATTTGCTGAGACAAAAAAGCATTTTAGAATTTATGGTTGTTGAGAAAGGAAGCTTTGGAGAGCAAGAAATAATCTCAAAGGTTGACACATGTCTGTGCATCTGTCAGTCTATCTGCCAGGCAATGGAGGACACCAGGAAAGCTGGGCTTGTCTAGACCCGGGATGGACTGACATGCCTATGAGAGGCAGGCAGGCGAATCCATGAGTGCAGTGGACGGGGTGGGTGGCTCTTGGCAGACTGGCGAACCCCCACGTGTCCTGTCTGAAAGGGTGCCCTCCCTCAAGCTGACTGAGGCCAGGTGGGAATGCAGGCCAGCACAGCTGAGTTTAAAAGAGAAGCTGGAATTCCAGTAGAAAGCAATTCCTTTTTGGGGGAAAAACAAAAAACAAAAAAAAAAAAACCACAAATGAGAGCCAGCAAAGCACATCTATCTCCTGGGAAGAGTCTTGTGATGTTGCCCAGTGCTCTTGGCAGCGTGAGCAGGAGCGAGGGCCCGATGGCTGAGCCCCTGGGTGGCCTCACACTGGGTCCTCTACTCTCTAGGTCTCTCCAGCAGCCCCAGCCCCGGAGACACGGGCCTCCTCATGGAGAAAAGGCCGATGTGCCACCCAGATCCAAAAGGCCTGGGTCACTCAGAGCCAGGGAAGCAGCCACTCTCTGGGAATTTGGGCTCAGGTAGCATCCAGGGTTTGGGATTCCTGGGCTTAGGGCAAGTCAGAGCCAGGCTGGGGAGCGGGGCCCAGGATATTTCCAGGCCCTAAGCCCCTGGACGAGGCTGCTGAGTGCCTGGCGTGTGTAGATGGTCAGTCAATTTTCATTGAACAAAATTCTTCACTGTGACTTTGAGCTCAGCCCTCCACCTCTCTGGGCCTCATCTGTAAAATGGGCACAAGAGTGTGGTCCCACCTACCACACAGGGGTATTGGGAAAATCAAATGAGATGAAAGGGATAAAGGTGTTTCTGGAAATCAAAAGTGCTTTACAAATGCAAGGTACGGTCATCCTTGTTGTCATTATTATTATGAGCAAGAGAGTTTTGCCAGAGCAGAAGGGGGCCTGGGACCCAGAAGGGCAGAGAATTCACAAAGATTTCACAGGGAGGGTCCGGATCATGACCACCAGGAATCACGCACAAAGGCGATGGTCAGCGGCTCCAAGACAGACCTGATCTCAGGACACAGGAGCCCACATGACCTCCTCCCCAGCCACCTGGCATCCAGCTCAGTGGTGGCCTGGTCAGGTCAGGCTGTATCTGCGCATAGAGACAGCCTCTGGCAGAACCACAAACCCCACCTGTGCTGCCCACAGAATAGAGAAAACTATATAAATAACATAAATATTTTCTCATATATCTTAGCTATATAAATTATTCTCTTTTGCCCTAAAAACTAGATATGTGAGGTAGACAAAAATACCCTGTGAGCATTTCCCTTAAAGCTGTAGAATGAGGGGTCAGTGGTCACTCTGGCCCCGAGGGGCCCCAGCAAGGCTGAGGTGGACCTTTAGGGGTGACTGGAAAAGGAAGAGAGTTTGGAGCAAAGATGGAAGAGGGCTGGACAGTGAGGACCCCACAAGCTCAAGGTGTCCTCAGAGCCCGCACCTGCACCACTGTCCAGGTCCTCAGTGCTAATGTGTGGCTTTGGTCCCTCAAAGTCTGCCCTTTGTCCTCCCCGTGTGTGGAGTCGGGATGCAAACGGCATGCTGGCAGATCAGGGCACTCTAGCCCCAATCACTCCCAGGCCGGGGAGGCCTCTGCCGCCTTGTGTCCAGTGCTGAGCAGGGTGGATGCGGAGCTGGGGTCTCAGAAAGCAAGATGGGCCAGGATGGCAATGGTCTCCACATGGTGGGGGAGTGGAAGAAACTCAAAAACTGGCCCCCTACCCCTTTTTTCTCTTCCTGCCAAGCGGCAGGTCAGCTGCTCCGGTCAGCAAATTCAGTCCAGGGAGGGGGTCTCACGGTCACTTTGGCTTCTCATCAGAGGCTCTGCAAACAAAGATCCTTCCAGCACCCTGCAGGCTGCCCTGATCCAGCTTCTCCTCGCCCTCTGAGGTCCCAGGGAGTTTGCCCAGGGGCCAGCATTTGGCTGATTCTGAAGTTTCCTGTTCCAGCAAAGGGTCAGCAACTTTGGGTTCAAGGAGAAAGGAAGCTGACAGAGAGGCGCGGCAGGGCCAGCAGAGCAGCCAAGGGCTTCCAGAAGGAAGTCACTTCCTCCTGGCTGGCACAGGGCCTTGCTCTGGAGAAGCATGCAGCCTCCAGCAAAATGACCCTTGCGAAGTCTTCATCTGAGCAGAGAGGTGTGTGCTGCTAGGTGGGAACCTCAGCTTGGCAAGGCCCAAGGTGGGTGCGTGCGTGCATGCATGTGCGTGTGGGGGGCAGGCCTGGGGGTGTGTGTGCCAGTTTCTTACTCCTCCCATACGAGAGTCTTGGTAGGGGACACTGGAAACGTCCACAGGATCAGAGGATATTGGCAAACTCACTTCCATTCCTCAGGGAAGAGCCAAAGTGAGGGGCCACCCGTCAATGAAGGGGCCACTAAGGAGCCAGGCTTAGCAAAGACTCCAGCTGGGGCCAAAGGCTTAATTAGCTCCATAGCCATCAGAGCGGAAATGTAAGCAGAATCATAACTCATGAAGCAACCGTTCTATATCATGAACATCAGCTGGTGCTGGGGCTCACCACCCAGCTAGACCCCAGCCACAGGGCGTTGACTAAAGCAGGCTCACTAGGAGGGTGAGAGGCCAAGCTTGCCAATCCCTCCCTGGCACCAGGGCCCTGAGTCACCCTCTTCCAGGCTGGAATTAAAGGTTCCTCTGGCCACCGGGGAAAAGGAAGAGGGGTCACTGTCTCCCTATGCAACCTTGGGTGCCAGGGCTGAATCCCACCTTTGAGACTGCCTCTCCCTACCTAGCTTACCTCTACTAGTGCTGTTCAGGAGCAGGGCCTGTGTGGTGCGGATACTGCAGCTCTCAGACAAACATGGGGCCTCAGCACAGGGATTTTTTTAAAGCCAAATTGAGGACACAGGGCTCCAGGGCACATTATCTGACTTGGTCCACTCAAGCCCAGAAAACTTTCCTTTCTCCAGACAAGCACCTCCTACCACCTGGCCTTCCTCCCTATCTCTAGCCTGGCAAAGCCCCCAGGAGAGTGAAGGGGCGTGGCCCCTGTGGGCTCACTGCTGTCTGCCTGCCTTTGTGTTCCTGGCCCAGAAGCTCACCTCCCAGCATCCTGCTGACTCCGGACCATCCATCCCAAGGATCAAGATGGTGGATATGCCCTCCCTCCCCTCCAAGGCCACAGTCCTGCCCTTCTCTTGGTCTCCCTCGTTTCCCGCCACATCTGTGCCCACTCTGCCCTCCCGTTCCCGGTTCTCAATAAGGCTGGAGACCCTGAGGTTCTGAGGTGGGGTCCCCACTTCTCTTTGCTGAGTATTAAGGGAGAGAAAATGCTGGCCAAGGGGCAGCAGAGAGAGGTGTGGTGAGTTGCACACATGTGTGCAGTGGCATGGACATCAGTGTGTGCGTGCACACACTGTGTGTACCTGCCCGGAGGGGCCGGCCGGACAGCTGGGTGGCCTCATAGGTGGAAGGGCGCAGCGGGAGGCCGTGGCAGTGCCCGGCTGGCACGCTGGGCCACAGGCCTAGTGCTTGCAGGTGTACACGAGCTCCTCCTGCACACACTGCTGGCACTCCACGTAGCAGCACCACTGCACCTGGCAGTGGCAGGAGAAGGCCACCAGGCGGCTCTGGGTGTCGTAGCCGCGGCCGCAACAGAGACTGCTGCAGCTGGCTTCCCGGGAGCACACTCTGCCTGCTGTGCCTGGCGAGTACTTGCTGGGCCGGCAGAAGCTGGGCGAATCCTCCATGTAGACCAGGTCCCCGGACCGGGGCACCAGGCCTTTGGCAGGGCTGCCCGGCCTGGTGGGTGCCCAGACCTCCAGGCGGCCCAGGGCCTCATTGGTGGCACTGGCTACCTTGACAGCAGAGTCATAGCGCAGCTTCAGCACCTGGCCCGTCTCACGGAACGGGGAGAGCTGCTTCCAGCAGGTGCGCACAGCACAGGAGCCCGACACGCCATGGCACTTACACGTAGTCCTGAGGCCACTCTTCACAGCCTGCAGGGGCAGAGGGGAGGGAAGGGGAGGTCAGAGGCCTGGGGACCGCAGTCTGAGGGCCTGGAGCCTGTTCCAAAGTACCACCTCTGGCAGAGGAGTGGCAGGAGGATGGGAAAGAGACATGAAGGGCAAATAGGACCAAAGCCAGCCCATGTAGCACCTTTGTGTAAACTTGTAAAAGGCTCCCCTTGGTCTGGGCAGCAGGAGCCCTGGTGGCACTTGGCTGCTAACCAGAAGGTAGGCAGTTCGAACCCACCCACTGGCTCTGTGAGGGAAAGACCTGGTGATCTGCTCCTGTAAAGATTACAGCCAAGAAAACCCTATGGAGCAGTTCTGCTCTGTCACATGGAGTTGGTATGAGTCGAAAAGTGACTCAGTGGCACTTAAAAACAACAACTAAGTCTGGGCAGTGGCAGCCCTGTGCCAGCGTCATGCCTTGGTGAGAGGAATTTGGACTGGATCTCAGCCCCCACTCCTCCCCTTGGCCCAGAGTTCTTGTGGGGTCTGCAGCTTGCACAACTGAACCCAGCAGCCCTGGTCCACCTCAGACATGAGACGCAGAATGCAGAATTCTCTAACGACTAGCCTTTCCCAGCCTTCCACCTCCCCAGCACTGGATACTTGCTACACTTCAGTTCTCTCACTACTGTGTGACTTCAACCAAGACCCTTCCCTCTCTCACCCTCCTCCATAAAATGGAAGAAGGATGGAGGTTGTACAAGATCAAGGTTTTCAAACCATGTTGGCTTCTAGTACCACCAGGAGAACCAGTCTTCAGAAATGGAGGCCCCTCTCCGAACATACTCCCATCTCACCAAGGCCCAGTTCTAAGCCTGGCTCCCACCTGCTGCCCAGCCACCAATGATGCTCAGGTCCCTTCCTTTCTTCCACCAGATTCCTGGCTGCTGGTATTTGTCCAGAATAGACGCCCAGGGAATGTTTGTCGAAGAAAAGACGTTCATCCCGGGATGGCTCAGCGTGCGTGTGTGTGCGTGTGCGCGCGTGTGTGTGTAGGGGGCTGCTGGCCTGCTATAGACCCTGCTCCCCAGCTTGGCACCCTGGCTGGGGAAGGTGCTTTGGGCAGCCCAGGATGAGATTGTGCTCACTTTGATGCCCACATGGGTGTTGTGGGCATCTGCTCGTGCCCGCAGGTCCTTGCTTCCTGGCTTGGGCCCCAGGAAGTTGCTCAGGAACTTGGAGCTGTACTTGAGGTTGTCACCGCACACGCCCCACTGCCAGGCCCGCCGGCTCTCCAGGCCCGGGGAGTCGTCACAGGTGCAGCGCTCCATGCGCCCAGCACTGCAGGCCCGGGCCAGCGCGTGTGTGAGAGCCGCCGACGACACCGCGTACAGGAAGGCCGTCTCCTTGAAACCTGTGTGCAGGCACCCAGAGGCAGGAGGGAAGGAAGGGAGTAGGCTCAGAGGGCAGTAACAGCCTCGAGCCAAGGAGGGGACACCATGGTAAAGCCCTGGGTATGGACATCTAGGCGTGCCTCCCTCTCACCCACTCCTTAAAATTGAAAATTGAAATTGTAAAGGACTATCTACATGGAATCAAACTGACAACAGCAACTTGAAAGGTTAGATAGGAAGCTTAGGGAACAATGAGTTTATGTTAATGGGGGAGGAACAGTTTGGAAAAGGAGGGTGAGAATGGTTACACAACCTGAAGAATGTAATCAGTGTCACTGGATTGTACCTGCAGAAACGGTTGAATTGTTGTGTGTTCTGCTGTGTTTATTTTCAAGAACAACAAAACATAAAATAAATTATTTTTAAGAAGAAAAACTGAAATTGAAAAGTAAATTTTCAAATGGAAAATTAACATTAAGATCAAGAATTTTAATTAAAATTGAGACTTGAAATGGGGGGGCTTTCAAATTCTCTGTGGAGTGTATTCCCAGAGTCCCAAAGGGTGGCAGGTCAGGGTTAAGGACGCTAAGACGCAAAGAGAAGTGATTTAGGCACCTGGTGGGGCCGAAGCTGGGACCAAATCAGTTATCTTGAATACAGGTCAACGTGTGTGAGCCGGTTGGACCACGGCATTTCCGAGGACTGGGCGGGGCTGGCAAGGGCGGCGTGGCCTGGGTGTGGGAGCCAGTGGGGCAGGAAGGGGGAGCCTCCTTCGGAGCCCCTACCTTACCTCTTTTGAGCAGGCCGCTCCTCCCCTCCAGGCTGCAGTTCCAGCGCTCGTGCCGGAACTGGAACTGGCACTCGAGCAGGCCGAGGTGCGCAGCATCCCGCAGGGTCTCGGCCAGGCCTGGCTCACGCCGGCACATCTGTTTCTGTCGGCGGGAAAGCTTCAGCAGGTCACACTGCTTCAGGTGGGCCCCACCCTGCGCGGGGGCTGCCGCGGTGCCCAGCCCCGGGAAGGGCGTCAGGACCTCCCGCCCGGTCAGGCTGGAGAGGGGGGGAGAGGGGGAGAGAAGGGGAGGCGAGTGAGCACGGGGGTGGTGACGGGGGAGGACAAGGATGACAGCCCCTGAGGACCTGGGGCAGGTGTGAGGATCAGGGTGTTCTCAGGGGCTTTACTTATTGCTCTTCTGGTTGGCAGGCTGGCCCCTGGGACCCCGTCCGATCCATCTTACAGAGTAGGAAACCAAGATGCTTGTAACAAGGGCTAGCGCAGAACATCAAACCCAAGTTTTCCACATTCCAAAGTATCTGCTCCATCTACCCACTCTATTTTCCAAACTTGCTGATGAGAAAATCATCTGGGGTGCTTATTAAACATATAGATTCGCAGGAGCTACGTTTGATAATTCTGATTCCATTGGTCTGTGGAGGGGCCTTCGAATTCGCATGTTAACCAAGCTCCCTGGGTGGCTTCTATGATTGGGAAAATTTAGGAACTACTTCACATAGTACTGGCCACTGCCTAGAGAGGAGACCACACTCCTAAAAGAGGGCAGGCAGGGAGGATGTAGATGTTGAGTAGGCACCCAGTCAAGGTCTCTGAGATCTCTCTACCCTCCTCTTTCCCTTACATTATGTTGCCATCCAAGTAATCCAACTAACCTGACTTGTTTCCATATTTCCTAGATGGATCTGGCCACTTGGTGCCAGGTACAAAGGAGATGCTGGGGGAATACCTGGATGAATGGACAAATAGATGAATGAATAGCTGGAAGGAAAGAAGGAAGGAAGGAAGGATGGATGAAGGTGAAGGAGCTAAATTTCCATCAGACCATTAGCCCCAGGCTTCTTGTTACTCTGTTCAAGTTCTGTGGAGTCTGGAGTCAGGCTGCCCAAGTTCTAAGCCTTATTCTGCCACTTCCTAACTGTGAAACCTTGAAGCCTTGGTTTTCTCCTCTGGAGAGTGGAGTGATCCTGTCTACCTCCCAGGGTTGCTGGGAGGATCATATGAAAAGTACTAACCACACAGTGCCTGAGACATTTAGGTTTACCTCCCTGCTAGCTGGAGTGTCTCAAAATTCTTTTCTCTTGCAAGATGTTTTACTCACTAACCTTGGCAGTCTCCCTTTTTGTCTAGATGAGGAAACAAAGGTTCTATGAGGAGGCAGTGACTGACCCAAGTCATGCAACAGATCAGCAGCAAGGTGAGATGAGAATTAGAGCTTGCTTTCCCTCTTCGCAGAAGTCCTCTGCGAGATGGTTCTACTAGTTCAAAATGATTGCTGCCCCACCTGCCCTGGTGCCCCTCAGTCTTGGTGGGGTATACATCATTCTGGAACCCCAGCGGGAGGGAGCAGTCCTTTTCTGGGACATGTCGGCCTCTTGGCCACGGGAAAAGAGCAACAATGGGACCAGGCGATGACTCTTAGAGCTCTGGCTTGGATGTAGCACTTGTCACTCCTGCTCATGTTTCACCAACTCAGTGACCAAGCCCTGAATGGTCAGAGAAGCCCATGTACCACTGAACCAAGGGCATGGCTCTCTCTTTGGAACTACCTGCCTCAGCCAGGCCATCTGGCTGGATGCCACCCCCTCTCTGTCTGCCCCAGGAGCAGGAAGCCTCACCAGAGAGTGTGGGTCCTGGCCAAGCCCCAGGTGCCCCCAGAAAGTACCCACAGATTCCAAATCCATCAGGCGCAGCCAACACAGTGCGGAGCATATCTCCGAAACCTCTGAGCAGAGACAGATGCTATCAGGCTTCTCTTGGCCCAGCTTGGCCCTGGGCTCCTCTCCCAGACAGGGTGAGGGCAGGGGCCCGTTAATCATTAATCTGGGGGCAAATGGGTAAATTTCCAGTCCACCAGGTCGACACCTAAGCCCCTCCCTGTAGCCTGGCAGGAAATCCTTACAGCTTGACACTTGGCAGGTTATGAGCAGAATCCAATGTCAACTCAAGCTGAGAAGCCCCTACCTGGACAGGTTTCCAGTGTGGAGGGTGGCTGGGGGCTACAGGGAGCAAAGCGGGAAGCAGCCATCTAGCCCCTTCAAAGGCCCCTTTTTACACCAGGGGCTGGGTGAGGAGCAACTTCTGATCACACAGTTCCTATGCTTCAGGAATTTCTTACAGCAATTGATTGTCAGATGGGAGAACGAGCAAGGAATGATGGGAATTTGGTTGGTGGAGTTGCACATCCTTCAAGACCTGTTCTCAAATGCCATTTTAAGGATAATAACTATTGCTGCTTTGCAGGAGAAAAGACCTGGGAATCTGCTTCTGTAAAGATTATAGCCTAGGAAACCCTACCAGGCAGTTCTTCTCTGTCATATAGGGTTGCTATGAGTTGGAATCATCTCGATGGCATGCAACAACAATATAGCTATATTACATATTACATAATATATATATTATGACCTGGATTCAATTTCTGGCCAATTGCACCTCATGTGCAGCCACCACCCGTCTGGCAGTGGAGGCTTGTGTTTTGCTATGATGCTTAACAGATTTCCACGGAGCTTCCAGACTAAGACAGACTAGACAGAAAGGCCTGGCAATCTATTTCTGAGAATCAGCCAGCGAAAACTACGGAACATAATGGTCCAATCTCCAACCAATCATGGGGATGGCACAGCATGGGGACAGCAGCTAACAATAACATTGTTATAGCTACCACTTTTTGAGGGCTTACTACTAAGTCCTTTAAATTACTGCTGTGGACATCTAAGAGGTTGGGTTGCCCACCCCTTCCTTCTGTCTACATAGTTGCTGTGTGGCCCCTGGTGGCCATTTTATACCACATGACCTTGTTGCTCTGGCCTGTTGATTGGACCAACAATGATCACGTGACCCAAGCTAGACCAATTGGTTCTTTCTCTGGGAATCTGGAATTTGAATGAAGAGAAAATAGCCTCTCTGGGAGGCTGAGTCTGGATAGACAGATGAAGCTGGTCCAAAGAGAGAGAAAAAGAATGAAACAAATACATAGAGAGAAGCAGAGGTGAGAGTGGGAAAGAGTTTGGGGAGTTTTTAAGGCCCTGGTCCCCAAGTGTTCCTGAGGCCCAGCTGTGTTCTTGCCGGAGACACCCCTACAGTATAAAGGCTGGTGGTTGGTTTGTCTAACTAAGGGTGTAGCCTCGCTCACAACCTGTTGTTGATTGTGGAACACAAGACTTACCTAGGCTGCACTTGAGAGCCGGGCTCAGCAAACACCCTTTCATCCGTCAACAGGCACCTGTGTTTTTAATTTCATGTAATAGACCTTGTGATTGATGGCTCCAGGAGTCCAGTATAAAGTCGGTTAATTTTATTAGCGGTAATGACACTTAGTAGCGATTAATGGTCAGGAAAGGCAGCCAACCGCACAGGGACCTCAGGCCACATGGGCCCTGGTCCGCCCAGGGCTGCTCTCAAAGGAGGCTGTCTGGCATGGTCCGGGAGGACAGAGTGGGAGACCTTCTAAGACCCCGTTTCCCTTGCATTTATTTTCTGTTTTGCAGGTTAAGGAGCCCTGGTGGTACAATGGTTAAGTGCTCAGCTGCTAATTGAAAGGTTGGAGGTTCAAACCCACACAGTGGCTCCCTGGGAGAAAGACCCGGCAGTCTGCTCCCATAAAAATTATAGCCAAGAAAACCCTATGGAGCAGTTCTTCTCTGTCACACGGGGTCACTATGGGTTGGAATCAACTGAACAGCACCCAACAACAACAACATTGTGGTTTGTGATCATGTTTCCTTTGAAGAAATAGCATAGCACCATGACATCAAATGTAGAACATGGCTCAACCTATTTCCTTAAACCGTGCTGGGGGCTCCTCCCACACCTGCTCACCCCATGGCATCTGCTGGGATAGGTTTCCTCCTAGACCCCAGAATTCTGGGTGTCGCAGTTTCAAGCCCATTCTGGGCCCAGTGGACATGATTCCCTCCCCTCAAGGAAGACACGATCTGGCTCCCAGACCTGAGAACCCCACGCACCAGCCTCCCTCTGTCAATCTGGATAACCCTCATGTTAGCTGAGCCCATGGGTGTAAGATGTACAGCCAGAGAAGATCAAGTGAGCTTCAGTGGTCTCAGGAATTCAGACAAAATTTGAGGTTTTAATGAAGACACTGCCCTGTGGTCAGGTCCGATGCTCTTAGCCAAACAAGTAATCAGCCTTCTGATGAGAAGAGCAGAGGAGGGGTAATTTGCAAACTTGCTAATTGCTCTTCTGGTCTGGGGACAAGGGCTCCTTCTGGCTGATGCCTGACTCATGTGCTCCTGAGCCGCATGGGACCACCACCAGCCCCCCACCCCATTGGGTTGCACCTACTTTGGTCCAGCAGGCTGACTTCTGGCCTCTCTTTCTCCATTAAGACAGTAACCACCCCCTGTGACCAGCTCTGGCCTCCTCCCATCCTTGTCCCAACCCATGCCCTCTGCTCTCTGCACCCTCACCCCATGGCCCTTGGGGTCACGTTGATAATAAAACCAGAAGCCTCCACCTTCGCACACAATGAGATGCCTCCTGCTTTGTCCCAGAACACCCCAAGGCACTATTCCTCTGGCCCAGGTACGCTGACTCCCACAGAGTGAAAAAATCCAAGTGCCCCTCAGGATTTCATCTCATGTGTCCCCCACCCTGATCGCCTGTGGCCACTCCTAACCCTTCCTGACCCTGCCTCCTTTTACATTCTCTGGCACTGACACCATCTAAAGTTTTGGCCAAAGCTGCCCCACCTGGGGTGACCTTGAAAAAAGCAGAAGGCTCTCCCAGGCTTTGGAGAAAGCCTCAAAGGAGGCTGCTTTGGTCTACGGTCAGCAGGACCCCGGGGACCCTCACACCCCTGAGAAGAAATAGAGCTCACCCTTGAACAATCACCCACTCCTGCTGGAGCATGGGGACTCATGGACCTCAGGCCCCCAAGGCTGTTCTGCCGTCTGGGACCCTGGAGACCTCCACTCACCCCCCGAGTGCATTCCATTCAATCACCCACATTGCCTTGAGGGCAGAGAATGAGGGGAGCCAGACTGCCTGGGTTCATATCCCGCCTCCACCTCAGACTAGTTGTATTGCTTGGGTAGGGTACTTCACATCTTTGTGCCTCATCTAGACAGTGCGGGTAAAACAGTACCTGCCTCACAGGGTTGTGATGATTAAATGAGTTGGTATTTGTAAAGATATTAGAATGGTGCCTGGCACATAGTAAGTTTCATGTAAGTGTTTCATTGTTGAGCACCTACTGTGTGCCCTATGCTGTGCTGGGTGCTGGGGAAACAGTCCTGCCTTGAAGGAGCTCAGTCTGGTGGGAACACGGTTGGATTCAGGAGAACTCCAAACTCTCCAGGGGATCCAGGGAGCAGGGGAAGGACGGAAGAGGATTCAACCAGCCTGGCTCCCAGAAGAACAATCAATAGCTGTGCGGAAAGCCGGGTCTGAACTTCTAGCACTGTCTGGGTGAGATCTTCGCCTTGGCCAGTCCCGTCCTGCCTGCAGTGGGAGGCCTGGGGGTGGGAAGAGGCAGGACGGAGCACTCCAGGAGCACTGCAGGCTGGCTGGGGAAGACGGCACAGGTGTACAGCATTTCTTATCACCTGGGGGGGCCCCAGGTTCTGCGCTTCCACATCCACTCCCCTCCTTGTTTCTGCTCCAGAAGTTCTAATGGTTCCAGCAGAGGCTGCCCCCAGGATGTGGGTGGCTACCTGGGACAAGGCTAGTGGTTCCCAAGGTACCAAGTAATGCCGGCATGTCTGAGCCTTTAGCTGGAGGGGCCAGGATATATGCCTGGTACCAGGGCCCATGCCAACTACAGGCCGCTGCCTGGGAACCAAGAAAGCCTTGCCCTGCCTGGATTGTTGGCCCTGCAAAGCCCTATTAGATGCTGCTGATAACAGCTTTCCGCTGCAGGGCCATTTGCATGGTAAGTGCCGCCTTTGTGCTTTCATCTCAACATCTCAGTACCCCCTCCCAGCCCCCACTGAGCCCCCCTACACACACACACACACACACACACACACTCCCCACCCTCCCAGGCTCTCCACTACCCACCTCCTCCCAGCAAGAGCAAGTTCAGCCAGGGCAGCCCCTGGCCCAAGAGAAGAGGGCACCATGGCACTTGGTGGTCTTTCTTCAGAGAGGGGGACACCCTGAACACCTGCCCCAGACTTCTCTCCCCCTCTCCCCGGAGCACTCTGAGGAACCCCAAGGCTTATTCTGCTGAGCAACCATCCTCCAATCCATCTCAGGCTCCTTTCCCCTCTACAGGACTCATTGTCACCTCTCACCTCCTCCATGAAGACACCTTGTTATGGATTGAATTGTGTCCCCCTAAAATCTGTGTCAACTTAGCAAGACAATGATTCCCAGTATTATGTGGTTGTCCACCATTTTGTGATCTGATTACTCTAAGTGTTGTAAATCCTAACCTCTCTGGGGTTAATGAGGCAGAATTAGAGGCAGTTATGTTAATGAGGCAGGACTCAATCTACAAGATTAGGTTGTATCTTGAGTCAATCTTTTTTGAGATATAAAAGAGAGAAGCACGCAGAGAAGAGAGGAATCTCATGCCAACAAGAATTAAGAACCAGGACGGGAGCACATCCTTTGAACCTGGGGTCCCTGGGCTGACAAGCTCCTAGACCAGGGGAAGATTGATGACAAGGACCTTCCCCCAGAGCTGACAGAGAAAGCCTTCCCCTGGAGATGGTGCCCCGAATTTGGACTTTTAGCCTCCTAGGCTCTGAGCAAATAAATTTCTGTTTTTTGAAGACACCCACTTGTGATATTTCTGTTACAGCAGCACTAGATGACTAAGACACACCTTAATGACCAGCCTGGCAAATTCATAGTTACCGCTTCCCACGTTTACTCATGCTTCCTCCAGCCCCTCCTTATACTTCCTCACTCGTTCATTTATAGTTTTAAAAGGACTTTGAGCATCAGCCAAGCGTACCCCCAGAAGACCGAAAGGGACAAGGCCACTCACTACTTTCCTGTCTGGCCCCCCACACCCTCTTCTGCATTCAGCCTTCCTATCCTCCCCAGCTCAGCATCCCATGAGCCCACCCTGAGGAATGACGCTGGTACCACCTCCCTGTAGTTCACCCAGAGCCTCATCTACTGCCCCAGCCCAGCTCAGAGAGAAGAGTTTGGCCCCGTTGTAGCCTTTGTTTCTCCAAGAACAGCTCCACTTCCTGTCTCACAGCCCTGGGCTGCCCGCTAAGGGCGGCGTCAGGAGACAGGAGACGTGGACTCGCTCGCGCTAAATGAGGAGCTGAGCCCAGCATGCTTTGCATCTCGACAATCTCAAGTATTTACAGTGTGGCGGTTTAACATCTGGGGAGGAAATGCTTCCCCCTCCCTCCGTCCTGTCACTCTCCCTCTCTGCTCAGGCTCAGCTGAAGCTGAGGGGAGACAAAGACTTGGCTTCGTTGCTGGCATACATGGATTGGGAGCAATGGAGGTCCCCAAACATCACTCCCGTGCAGAGGGACCCCTCGGCTCTGCAAGTCTGTGACTATAAATGCCACCCCCAGCTCCCTGGCTGGGGCCGAATGTCCGCTGTTTGAATCATTATATTTCAGGGCTAGCGAACCGCTGACAATCACTCAGTCCGGGGGTTTTGCCCTGGTGGCTCCTGGCAGGTATCTCAGAGGCTGCGGCGGAGGGAGGCAGGAAGGCAAGGGGTTTGCCAAGTGTGCAGGTCTCTGCTGTGACCTGCCGGTCTCTGCAGTGACCTGCCTGTGCCCTGGGAGTTCATGTAAGCTTTTTATTGTCCAAGGTGACCTACTGATTTAGTGGCAGGGCTGCGACTGTGCCCTGGGCCTCCCGATTGTTTCCATCAAGCCTGGAAGTTTCTGCTTTCCATTTTAACACAACACTTCAGGGAAGCAAAGTCAGCCATGACCACAGCACATGTCTGAGGTGGTGGGATCACAGAATGAGTAAGTCTTAAAGAGAAAGACTCCTGGTTGGACTCTCTGACCTCCTGGGCAGCCCAAGAGGGGGGACCTCAGGAAGGGAAAGACCCTCTGTTTAAAAGGCTACTTTCCTCTGGTCTGAAATTCAGTCTCTTTTCAGCCAGAAGACAGGAAGTGGCCGGCCTATTTATACTAAAGTGTGAGAGTCTGATACAACACCAGTGTGACAGTGAAAAGAGAAAGCGTGGAGCTAGAGGTGGGGAGGGGCAGAGAAGAGGGAGGCTGGGGGCCTAAAGACAAGCTTCGCCAGCTTCTTGGGGTTAAGAGCCCAGCCCTAACCCACGGGAGGAGCAGCTGGGGGGCCCAAGAGGTGAGGGCTGCAGGGAAGGCAAGCAGTTGCTGAGGCTGTGCCTCCCTGTGGCCAACAACACTCCCCCGCCATTCCACCCCAACCATGGGACCCTGGCTCCCAGTCTGGGAGACTTTGACCAAGCCGTTTAACCATGGCAAGTTGGCCAACTGACTGGCTGGGCAGGCTCTCGAGTGTTCCCTGGGCCCTGGCCACCCTCTCCCCGATGGACAGGCAGGCTCAGCTGGGCTGTGGGCTGGAGGAGCCAGGCCCTGGGATGCCTTGTGTGATCACTGAGTGACGAGGACGGTTGCATTCTTTGCAGGTGCTCTAGGCAGAGACGCCAGGTGGTGCAGGTTCCATTTGTCTTCCTGCTAGGTCCCAGAGACGGCCCGGCCCCTCCACATCCCCTCCCCTCCCTCAGCTCCAGGATAGCAGGACCCTCCCAACCTGGTCAAGGAGCCACCCCCTGGCTATGCCTAGGGAGGGGCAGAGTGGTCCAGGACATCCCAGAGGGCAGGTGGAGTTGTAGGGGGTCCCTCAGGAAGAGCAGGCTCCTCTAGAGAGGAACCGGAATAGCTTCCCACGACGGGCTGTCCTGTACTCAGCACCAGCCAGAGGCTCTCCCACCCAGGTCCGGTCAGTCTCCTCCATGCCTTCCTGCCATGTCTAACTCACTCCAGGCTTCGTGCCTTTCTTCATACTGTAACCCCTGCCTGTGATCTCCCATCCAAAAGCCTTCAGCGATGCCCTGGACCCTTTTATTAAAAAAACAATAACAAACAAAAAAAAAAAACCCACACCCGTTGCCATTGAGTCAATTCCAACTCATGGCGATCCCAGGTGTTGCAGAGTAGAACTGCTCCATAGGCTTTTCTTGGCTGTAATCTTTGTGGAAGCAGATCACCAGGCCTTTCTGCCACGGTGCTGCCAAGTAGATTCAAACTGCCAACCTTTAGGCTAGTAGTCGAGTGCAAACCATTTGTGCCGTCCAGGAACGTGGAAGCTTTTATAGCCACTGCCATTTGCAATACTTAACTCGATAATGCAGGGGATGAGAAAGGTGATCCTCAGGCCCTATCCAGCTACAGCTGGATGCTAGATGCTTGTCTGCCTCCTCCAGGAAGCCCTACTTGCTTGCCAGCCACGTCCCACACTAACCATCCTGTTTGTCTTCTCCCACTTTGCGGATACTACGTCATCAGCTCTACATGGTTGGCACTTTTTACTTCTTCTTCAGGACTGTATGGACAGTCTTACCAAGAAACCTGTAAATTCCTTGGCAGAGCCATGGTTTCACACGCCCAGTGGTCCCCTACTCCTCAGCCAGGTCCCTCACCCCAAGGAGATGCTCCTCAGGCACCTGCTGGCTGTGTAAATCCCTCAGATGCCCAACCCCAGGCAGGTGGCCCCCATAGTCCTGGAGTGTAGATCCAGGTTCTCCCTAAGCCCCAACTCCCCATCCCTCTGGCCTCCCTGCTGCCTCACCCCCACACTGCAGGGGCCGCCTAAAGCTCCCCAAACCTTCTCGAGCTCAGGCTGCGGCAGCTCTGACAGGCCATGGCTCCGGAGGAGCCTGCTTGTGGCCAGGCCCTCGCGGGCCCTCAGCAGGGCCTGTGATCACTGGTGCGTGACCTCCTCGATACCAGACCCCAGGGCCACCTGGCCACAGTCAGTCACACCTCAAGTCCTCTGGGCGGCTCAGCCCTGGTGGTACTCCACGACATGGGGTTCCCTCTGAGCCTCAGTTGCTGGGAACGAGCTGTGTCCAGGCAGCCTGAGACTCCCTTTGCCACTTGGCAAAGACCAGCCAAGAACTTGGCAAGTCTTCCTTTAAAACTCAGCTTGCATATCCTCTCGTGGCAACACATACCACAGGATCACAAACCTTTATCGGCAATTCCAAACTCCAGAAAGCTTGGGAAGCAAAAAGCTTTTTTATACAGTTGTGGTGAACTCATTTGGCAGCAAGACCTGACTCGAACAAAAGTGAAAATATTTATGGTCTTTATCTATCCCAACATATAGATGCTTTCCTGCAGAAAAATTAAAGTGTTTGATTACAGGGTGATGCCTTAGACCCTGCTGGGGGGTGTTGCGTTATCCATGGCATATGCTTTATATTGTTTTTGTTATGTTGTTAGGTACCATCAAACCGATTCCAACTCAGAGCAATCCCATGTGACAGAGCAGAACTACCCCTTAGGGTTTTCTTGACTGTCATCTTTATAGAGCAGATCACCAGGTCTTTCTCCCTCACAGCCACTGGGTGGGCTCCACCTGCCAACCTTGTGATCAGCAGCCAAGCATTTAACCATTTGTGCCAACAGCGCCCTTTATGCATTATATTACCTGTCTAAAATCTGAAAAATTCTGAATTCTGAAACACATCTGGCCTCAAAGAGATTGTAACTGTTGGGAAAAGCAGACCTCTTTCCCTAAAAATAGTCTCTTTGGAGTTTCCAGGGCCAACTGGAACATGGCAGTGGAAGTAGCTCCTGGCTGTTTGAAACTCTGCACCCTCCCTGCTCTGTATTCATCTCTCCAGTGAGGGGATCTGGGCCTCAGGCAGCCGCCCTACCCCCAGCTCATCTCTGCAGCCACCAGGATGCCCATGGAACTCCAGGTGTGGCAGACTTCCAGAGTCTGATGGGGCAAGTCTGTGTTCTCTGCTTTGCTTCCAGTTCCCATCCTGACAGGGGGCTAGGCCTTGGGAAGTGGTGTGTGCCCAAGAGAACCAAGTGTAAGCAGAAGGGGGAAGAGCAGATGTGATGGGGCGGAGAGGGTGGTGCTGGGGGAGAGGAAGGGCAAGAGAAAGGGAGAGGCCACTGCCCACCCAGTTGTTCCCGGTGAACCAGGGAGCAACACTAGGGACTGTGGGGGTGCTCAGCCAACAACAGAGCCCCAAGACAGCTGCCTAAAGGTAGCTATGAGCATGTTGGAGACATTAACATATGTAAAATAAGCAAAGAACCAAGAGTTTAAGAGATGCCTAAGACATATGCAAAGTGAGGGACATGGGTGACTGGGTGATGGGGGGGTGGCTCAGAGGTGGCAGAGCTGCCCAGGGGAGACAGGGCTCAAGCTAGGGCTCAGCAGGCAGCATGAGGCAGGAATGAAGAGGTTATTTCTGGATTCTGACAGATTCAAATTCAAATCCTGGTGCTTCCAGCTACTAGCTGTGTGACTTTGGGCAAGGCACTTGGCTTCTCTGAGCTTCTTCCCTCTCACCTGTAAATGAGGATGATTATACCAACACCTACCTCAAAGAGTTGTCACAGTGGTTAAAACAGATGATGCACATAGGGTGCTGAGCACGGGAAGGGCTCACTTTTTGTTTTTAATTGCACAATGACTGGGATAAAGATGCAGAGAGGAAGGCCCAGATGTCACCACAGACACTCCTGAACTTGGGACACTCTAAGACAGACCACTAGATTTCTTGGACTCCTTATCCATGCAAAGAATTTCAGCACTTTCATATACGTTTGTTTAACGCCCACAACAACCCTAAGAAGTAAGGATTAGCCCATTCTACAGATGGGAAAACTGACATCAGAGCAGCTAACTGAGTTGCCCTGGGCCACAGTGGTGGATAGAGGATTTGACCTCTGATCTGTCTGACTCCAAGTCCAGTGCTCTGTACACTATGGCAGGGTCTTGGGCCGCCTTGTATCCTCCTCAGGCTGGTGCGAGGGTAGGGGTCACTCACACTACCTGGCCCGTCTCCTCCTGAGCCCAGCTTTTATTTAAGCACATAACCCCAAAGGCACCACAATCTCTCTTTATTTTAGGAGATTCCAGCCCAGGAATCCCCCTGCTCCACTTGACTTTCCTCCCACCGCCCCTCCCTCAACCACAGAAACCCCACCACCATGCACTGAGGGGGGCTGGTTTGACCCTGAGCCCAACTCTGGAGCCCAACTCCTCAGGGGTTAGAGCTCCGCCAGGGACAAGCTGGCCTAAATTCCTTCCCAAAACACAGTGATTCTTATCAGTGACATTTGGCTTTCAACCACCACCCCAAAGCCATAGAATTTCTTTCACCCTTTCTTTCCCCAAACCCTATTTTTCTCAGGATTCATCCCAGTTTCTAAAATTCTGTTTTAAAAATACCATACAAATACATAAAATATTAGGAATAATTTAACAAAAATACTTGTAAGACCTGCACACTGAAAACTACAAAACACTGCTGAGAGGGATGGAAGGAGACCTAAGTAGCAAGATATGCCTGTTTATGAAGCAGAAGACTCAATATTGCTAGAATATCAGTTCTCCACACATTGATTTCCAGATTCGATGCAATCACCATAAAAATCCCAGCTGGTTTTTGTGTAGCTATTAGCAAGCTGATGCTAAAACTTATATGGAACTACAAAGGACCTAGAATAATCAAAACGATTTTTGAGAAACGATAAAGGTGGAGAACTTACAGTACTTGGTTTCAAGACTTACTCTAAAGCTTCAGTAATCAAGACCATGTGGTAATGGTATAAGGATGTTGTTGTTGTGTGCCATCAAGTCAACTCAGATTCATAGTGACCTTATAGGACAGAGTAGAACTGCCCCATAGGGTTTCCTAGGCTGTAATCTTTACAGGAGCAGATCGCCAGATCTTTCTCCCGCGGAGCTGCAGGTGGGTTCAAACCGCCGACCTCTTAGTTAGCAGCTGAGTGCTTAACCACTGCACCACCAGGGCTCCTTGTTGGTGTAAGGATAGGCATATAGATTAATGGAATAGAATAGGGAGTTCAGAAATAGACCTGCAAATACAGGGTTAATTAATTTTCGACAAAGATGCCAATCGAGAAAGGATCATCTTTTCCACAAATGGTGCTGGAGCAAGTAGCTACCCCTATAGGAAAAGAAAAAAATAAATAACCCTCTACACTTGCCTCACAACATACACGTAAATCAACTCAAGACGAATCATAGACCTAAGTGTAAAACATAAAACTCTAAAGCTTCTGGAAGAAAACACAGGAGGAAATCTTTGCAAACTTTGAGTAGGCAGAGATTTTTTGGACAGGATACACAAAAAGCAGAAATCATACAAGGAAAAGTTAGTAAATCGGACCTCATCAAATTTAAAACTTCCGCTCATCTTAAGACACCAATAAGAAAATGAAAAATCGAGTCTCTGGCAAGGATGAAATAAAGGACTGACAAAGGACTTGTACCCTGAATATATGAAGAACTCTTACAACTCAACAGTAAGTAGACAAATGACCCCTTGAAAAAGATACAAATGGCCAATATGAACACCAAAAAAGTTCAATATCATTAATTAATGGGGAAATGCAGATTAAAACCACAATGAGTTACCAATATACATCCACTAGACTGGTCAAAATTAAGAAGGCTGACAATGGTCGGCATGAATGTAGAGCAGCTAAAACTCTCAAACATTCCTGTGTAAAACAGCACAACCACTCTGGAAAATTGTTTGACAGTTTCTTATAAAGTTAAACATATACCTACCAAACAATCCAGCAATTCCACTTCTAAGTATTTATCCAAGAGAAATGAAAACATATGTTCATAAAGAGAACATGTATATGAATGTTTACAGCAGCTTTATTTAGAATAGCCCCAAAAAGGAAAATAACTCAAATGTCTATTAACTGGCGATTGGATAAAAAAAATTGTGGTACGTCCATACAATGGAATACTACTCAGCAATAAAAAGGAATGAACTAGTGATATATTCAACAACATGGATGAATTTAAAAAACATTATGTTGAAAAAAAGAATCCAGACACAAAAGACTTCATACTGTATGATTCCATGTATAGGAACTTCTAGAACAGGCAAAACTAATCTATACTGACAGAAGACAGAGAAGTGGTAGCCTAGGGCTGGTGGGGGAAGGTTGACTACAAAGGAGCATACGAGATCCTTTTTGGGTGATGGAAATGTTCCATACTGCAATTATAGGGGTGATTCACAGGTGTATACATTTATTAAACCTCAAACTGTGCACTTAAAATGCATGCATTTTATTGTATGTAACATTGATTTGAAAACACAACACTTTTTTTTCTTCTCCAGTGCAATCACGATGATGGCACCTCTACAACCCAGGAAGATGGTTACAATTCTAGCAACCACTGAGAGCCAGCCTATACTGAGCACTTAGAATGACCCTAGCAGACCCTCTCATTCATTGTCTCAATAGAGCCTCATACCACCCTTTAAGACTGATATTACCATCGTCCAAAGTTCAGCAAGCGTACGTCATTTGCTCAATGTCACATAGCTAGCAAGAGGCGGAGCCAGGATTCAAATCCAGGTCTAGCTGATTCAAAAGCTTGTCTTTTCGTAAATCTCCCTACACTGCCCCTAGAGCACTATCTCAGGGAGGAAAGAAACCAACCAGTGCAGAGGTCATGCATTTAAAAAGCACCACCAAATCAGCTATGATTTTCAAAGTTGCATCCCCAGGGACTATTGACTATTTCTAACTACAAAAGCATCAGGGTGACTTAGAGACATACATTGGGTGACAGGGCCTGTCATATGCCCAGCTCATCACATAACACAGCTCATATCCATTATAAAACACCACAGAAGGTAGTATTTGCAGAATTCCCAAGCCACCCAAGCCAAAACATGAGCAATCCTAAACTTCCAGAGCCCGGACCATGCTGGTTAGTGTTGGGGAAGAGGTGAAGCCCAGGGAGGCAACAAACTTGACCAAGGACAACACAGAGAGCGTCCTGGAGCTGGGACAAACTTGGGCCCCTGGTCTCTGGTCCAGCTCCCATCCCACTGTCATCTGCCATTCTCTGAGGGCCCACTTGACATCCCACCTGGGCTCAATGCATCCTGTCCCACTGCTGAGGCCAGAAAAGAATTTTGCAGCCTCATCTGTGCTGCTACAGCAAGAGGGCCCCTTGGGGTCTGAAAGAGTTAACCAAGCTGGGGAGGGGGGTTACCCTCCAGCCACCCCTCCATCCCCCCTCAGCTGGAGGCTGTTCCCTGTAGGAGGAATAGCCCAGACGTAAGGTAGAAGACCTGGATTCTGTCTTGCCTCCCCCACTAATTTGCTATGTGACGTCAGTAAAGTCACTGAACCTTTCTGACCTTCAGTTTCCTCATGGGAACTATTTACACCTATCATATGTACCTCAGGAATGGCTCTGGGGGTCAGAAGAGAGAAGCGGTTGTATCAGAAAGTTATTTGTATGCTTCAAGGACTTAATTACATCATTATCACCATCAGCAGAATTAGGCTCTATGCCAGCTCAGACACCCCTGTCAGGGCTGGGATATAAAGTTCTGTACCTGGTCTCCTTAATGAAACGAATAATCGCTAGCACTGGCTGAGCATTTACTATGTGCCAGATATTGTTCTACATATATTAAATCAATCCTCATAATAGCCCAATGAAATATGCATTATTGCCCTCATTTTACAGATGAGAAACTGAGGCTCAGAGAGATTAAGTGACTTGGCCAAGGGCACAAAGCTAACAAGTAGCAAGGTTGTGGTTTGCACCCAGAACATGCACCCTAACCATTATATCCTATTTGCCAAGGCAGCAGCAGCTCCATCAAGCCTGAAATCACAAGAAAACAAACATAGAGGTGCACTGCTCTTGGAGTGGATCATTAGAGGCCCATACATACCAATTTCAGCCCCTTCTATGTACAAAGGAGCCTGGTGGCACAGTAGTAAAAAGCTCAGCTGCTAACCAAAAGGTTGGCAATTTGAATCCACCAGCCACTCCTTCGAAATCCTATGGGGCAGTTCTACTCTGTCCTGTAGGAGTCGGTCGGAATCGACTCAGCTGCAATGGGTTTTTATGGACAAAAGGGGAAACTGAGGCCCAGAGACAGAGTGGTCTTCCCAGGTCACTAGCAAGCTGATCCCAGAGCTGGAGTTTGGGGTACTCTCCCCCCATCTATCTCAGGGAGCCCATTGCCCAAAGCCAAGGCACAGGGTCACAACCAGGAAATTCGCCCGCAGCCCTTTTTGCACCCTATCCGGGACTTCTCAGACTCTCCTAGTACCCTCCCTGGTGGCTCCCGTTAGGAGCAGCCCCCAGCAGGTGCCTTTGCTTGGCGTTTTCTTCCCTTTGCGGTACTCAGACTGCAAACCTCACCTTGATTTGGAGTGATGATCACAAAACCCATCAAGATTTAAAGTAACAGATTGTACATATTTGGAGCAGGGTTTGGTTGGGGTAGAGGGCAGGAAGGTTCTTCGCGTCCAGGAGCCACCCCCCCCCCCCCCCCCCGCCACCAAGTTCCTGCAACGCAGGGTCAGAAAGGAGGGATTCCGAAACAATTGCTCTGTAACTTTCGCTCCAAAGATTCCCCTCATTGGTCCTGTTCCATTCTCTCTCCCCAGGTGTCACCCCAATTCCGATCTCCTTTACCGACCATGTACTCACCCACCCACCCCGGCCCTCTCGCTCTCTTCATTCTTCTGAGAATTGATCTGCGCCAGTTCTGAGACTTGGGCAGATTCCCCCAATGGATGTGCCCGGCTGACACTCCCCACGGTCCGCCGAGTCCCCGCATACCTCTTGGCTCGGCCACTCTCCCCTGGCACCCGACCCTGCCTCAGTAAAACCCCCCTCCCCCAGCCCTCCAGGTCTCGGCCCCGAAGGGCGAAGGCAGAGCGATGGGGAAGGAGTCTGGGTCAAAGGCAGCGGCTAGAGGGAGCCCTGGATGGGGTAAACAGGGTAGCCGGCCGAGGATCGGGAGAGGGCATCAGTGCCCTGGACAGGCAGGGCCAGGGCGCACCGGGGCGTATGCGGCCAGGGTCTGGGACACAAGTAGAGTCCGGGAGCATGGGCTGGAGTCTGAGACCCGGCGGAGGTCGCGGGATGGGGTCGTGGACAGGGGCGGCGTGAGAGAGCAGAAGCGAAGGAGACTAGAGACTCCGACTCGAGAAGGTGCGATCTGGGTCTGAGCCGGGAACTGCGACCTCGAGTTGGGGCCGGGTGCCTCTCGGCCGGGGCTGGGGTCCGAGTTAGAGATCTCCCGGGACCCGAGACAATCGGGCCGGCAAAGTTGGCCCCAGGCAGCAGAGGAAGGGGAAGCGGGCGGGTCGTGGGCTGGGGACCGGCGCGCACTGACCCGAAGTAGGCGGCGGCGGCGGCGGCGGGCAGCGCCAGCAGGCAGAGCGCGGCCACGGCCGGCGCGGGCAGGGGGCGCATGGTGCCGGCGGCGCAGCCCCTCTCGCATCTCCTCTCGCCGCTTCCGCTAGCAGCGCCGCCACCAGCCGCCTGCTGGGTTTTAAACCCGGGGGTGGGGGGGCGGAGAGGGGCCGCGTGGGGAGGGCGCGGCTGGAGAAGCCCCCGCCACCGGCGGCGAGCCCCCCGCCCCATTGGCCCCACCAGCTGCGCTCCGCCCCTCGCGGGAGGGGCCACCGCCCCCGCCCTGCTCCCCAGCCGCTCCCTCCCACCCGCCCCAGGTGAGCGCTCACCTGGCGCCGCGCCCACCGGGGAACGCGGCGGCGGAACGTGAAGCCCCCAGGCCTGGAGAGGCGGGCTTGGGGAGGATGGGGCGGAGACTGAGGAGTTTCTGCTTCTCTGAGGCGGGGTGGAGGGACGCGCAGGATTCTTCCCTGAGGTGCAGTGGTGGGGGACATAGGCGGAGGCACACGCCTGGGGTCTGCGGAGAAGCCGTTTCGTTGCCGGCTCTCCTGCCTGCGGGTGCGGCTCTCTCTGCCCTAGCCTCGGGGCTCCAGGAGCGTGGGAAATGCCTGGCGAATGCGGCTGGCGGGACGCCCTCTCGCCGGGCTGAGGGAGTCCTGGAAATCCATTGGTCAGAGCGGAGGGAGAAAAGGGCGCCCTATTTTTAAAGGGGTATGCTTGGAAGGTGCTGAACACAGCCTGGCTGTCCAGGGCAAGGTGCACAGTGTGGGCCTCAGCTGGCGTTTGACAAAGGACTGTGGTGTTCGTGGGGGACAGAAATCCGGGCCCTGGGCAGTGGGGTGGACAGAGCCCCAGCGGGGGTGAGTGGGGGGAATGCTTTCAAAGTTGTGAGGTGCCTGAACCTCAACAGGCAGCATGGGGATGTCTAGTGTCGGGCCACAGAACTGTCTGCTCATTCTTTTTTAAAGTTTAGCTCGGATTCTTGCCCGAAGGTGTGGTGATCAAGGCAGTGAGTGCTACTAGTCTAGGAGGGAGAGTTAATATGACGAATAACCCAAGTGAGAGTCTTAAACACTGGATCAAATCAAGCAAAACAAAGTATAACTTGCCATGAATGTCAAGCCTTGCATGTAAAATTTTCCCAAAATCAGCCATGCATGTGGAACATCAGGTGACAGTGACCTTGGCTTTGCTGTGGACACAGTGTGATGGGGTGCAGGGCGATGTGGTGGGAAGCCAGCAGCTCTGATGTTAGGCCTGATCTTTAACAGCTCTTCCACCCTTATCAAACCCAATGGTTCTATTTACTGAGGTCACATGGTCCAGTGTGGTGGGCATAGACCTGAAGTCAAATCATGTAAGTTAATGAACACTAGATATGAAAGGAGCCCTAGGAGCGTAACAGTTAAGAGCTCAGCTGCTAACTGAAAGATTGGCAGTTCGAACCCACCTAGTGGCTCCTCGGGAGAAAGACTGGTGGTCTGCTTGTGTAAAGATTACAGCCTAGAAAACCCTATGGGGCAGTTCTACTCTGTCACATGGGGCCATTCTCCTCTGTCACATGGGGTCACTATGAGTCGAAAATCAACTCGATGGCATACACCAACAACAGATATGAAGTGAGGATGATGATAAATATCCCATGGTATTCTTGTACAGGTAAGAGTGTTGCCAAATGCCCAGCAGATGGCTGGTACTCAATATTGGCTGCTTGTCAGGACCAGGGGTGTGCTGGGAAATATTTGCAACTGGATCTGGGGGACGGTCTGATTTGCATCATTTGCTGATTTCTGTGCTGTAGATAGGAGACATGGTAGGGCAGTGGTTAAGACCTCAGCTGCTAACTGAAAGGTCTGCAGTTTGAATCCACCAGCCGCTCCTTGGAAACCCTATGGGGCAGTTCTACCTTGTCCCACAGAGTCGCTGTGAGTCAAAATCAACTAGACAGCAATGGGTTTGTGTTTTTGGTGCTGTAAATATTCCCTCTATGGCCTCCTTCAAGCTACCAGATGTGGCGTTGTCACTGATGACTGGTGTTAGGAAGAAATGCCCATGGTCAGCTCTGCAAGCCAGTTTGAGCCAGCTCCAGCATACCTCTGGCAAGACCTTGAACTAGGCTCAGCAGGGGTCAGAAGGGGTGGGGCCCAAGCGGGACCAGTGGGAGGAAGTCAGAGAGAAGGAAGAGATGGGGACCGAGTTGCTGAGAGCCCCCAGCAGGCCTCAGCCACGGCCAATGGGCACCTGAGTGTGGGCACGTGAGGAGGGTGGGCCGCCCCCCTCTCCTCATGCCCATAAGCACACACTAGACACACACGCACACACAAGCACGTACATGCCTGGAGAAGGTGGGGGGCGGGGGGGGGAGAGCACATTCTCCAAAAGTGACATATTTTCAACATTTCATAAAAGTAACATGTTGACATTTGACGGTTGTAAAGCCTGTGATGCCAAGAAACTAGAGGAAGTAGCAGGACGATTCAGTGGAAACATCAGTGGTTGGACAGTGAGAAACATAGAAAATATTCATATGGGTGTTCTTGAGCCGCCATCAGCCAATGATGAGGACCCCACCCTTGGGCTCCTTCCTTCTGATGTTAGAACATGACAAGTTTCTGCCTGCAGGGGTGACTCCCAGCTTGCCATAGCGGCTTCAGAGTTCTGCTTCTGCCTTCTTGGTCAGCAGGGCCTCATAGAAGTGCCCGTGGGCAGCTCTTTGTTGTTGATAATAATAATTCCAACAGCAACTCCTGGGTACGAAGCTCTGTGTGTGTGCCAGGTCCAGCACAGGGTCTCACTGAAGCCTCACACCCACTGGGAGGTGGGGGCGATCATTATCCCCATTGTACAGATGAGGAAACTGAGGCATGGAGAGCTTGAGAAGCTGGTGCAGGGTGACCCGGCTGTAAGTAGTGGAGGAGGCAGAGTCCAGCTCCAACCCGGACTCCGGAGCCCAAGCTGTCAGCCCTGGCTGTGGCTCATGATTGGCCTGGCAGGCTGAGGGCTTGCCCAGGCACAGCCTGGCTGACAGGTGCCTTTGCATTATACACCTTTCCTACGGAGCATCAGGTACATCCCAAGTGCCGACCCTAGACGGGTCTGGATTGGGGGGGGGGGGGCGGCAGCTTCAGGACTGAAGGACCTGTGCCATAGTTGTCTGTGTAACTTCCACTGCCCCTCCCTGCGCTGTGAGTGCCTCAAGGGCAGGGCCTGAACTTTACTTCTCTCTGCATCTCCAGAGCCTGGCGCAAGCATGTTGTAGATGCTCAGGAAACGTGTGTTATCTCCAGCTTACATTCTTGGTCTGTAGCCTTTTTACTGGGCTGCAGAGCTATAAAGTGTCACACCAACACAAAGTACACCCACAGAAGCCCCCTCCCGTTCTCAGACACCTGCCAATCTCCATACACGTTGACATTCTACAACACAAGCCCAGGCATTCAGTGACACACAGACTCCCCACCCTCCCATGTATGTCTGAATTCTTAGGCAGACCCACAGCTGCTCCTGGACCCACTCGTTCACACAGGCATTCGAGAGAAGCATTCTTAGACATCCACATGCAGCTACCTGTCTCTATGAAACAGCCTAAGGCAGCCATGCTCAGGGATGGAGGCCCCCCTCCCCCCTCCCCCTGCACGCGTGCGCGCGCGCGCACACACACACACACACACACACACACACACACACGCACACACTTTGGAGGTCAAAATGCATGGCTGAAAGAAAGCTTTTGATGGCTGCATCAAATCCACCTCCAGGCCTCTCTCTCCCACCCAGGCACGCCACGGTCCCCAAAGCAAACCCTCAGCAATCCTCCATTTTTGGCCCCATATCCCCCCAAGGTTCAAGCGCCAGCTCAGCCCAGGCCAGGCCAGCAGAGCCCTGCCCTCGGAAAATCCTCAGAGCTCACCCCCGGGCCACAAGGGAGGGGAAATGAGGAATTCCAGGCTGGATATCTCCCTCTAATTACCCTCCTGGCTGCAGTGGTTGGAAATGGAGCCCAGACCTGACAGGAAGTGGGGCTGGGATGCCCAGGACCCCTGAGGGAAGGCAGCAGCCCGGCTGCCCGTGGACGGGAGGCTCAGGCACTCCTGAGAGGCCCAGACGGACAGGTGTGGGTTTGCTCACCTCTCTCTTCCTGTGGTCTTTGCTGTGGCCTCATCAAGACTCGTCAGTTCCGAACACTCACACCAGTCCTAATACCGCACATTTGAACTGTGCTGTGCTTGTAACACTCTCACTTGTGTTACTTGGGTGGTGCAAACAGTTAACATGCTCGGCTGCCAACCAGAAGGTTGACAGTTCAGTCTACCCAGAGGTGCCTCAAAAGAAAGGCCTGGCAATCTACTTCTGAAAAATCAGCTATTTAAAATCCTATGGAGCACAGATCTACTCTGACACACATGGGTTCGTGAATTAGAATTGACTTGATGGCAACTGGTTACTGGTGAGGTACACAATGGGCATCACTGTCCCCATTATACAGATGAGAAGGCTAAAGTCCAGAAAAATGAGGAACTTCCTCGAGGTCACAGAACTCACTGGTTGGGTGGTTGGGGATTCGATGTTTCTGGAACATTAGACTGAAGTAGGACTAAAGCTAGGTGGAGAAAGTGGGCTAGAGACTCCCACACACAGGAGACTCACAGCTATGCTTAAAAACAAAGAAAGATGGCTGAAAAACACACCAAAATATCAATAGTGAGTGTCTTGAGGGATGAGAGTGTGGTAAAAAAAAAAAAAGTTTTTATCTTCTTTTTATTTTTAAAATTTTCTATTACAAGCATGTTTAACATTTATAATGAAAAAAAAACACTTAAAAAGGGAGGATAAATACACAAGAATAAATCACTAACGAAGGACTTTAAGCATTGACTGGAAAGATATTTGGAAGGAGGGGGGGATGTTCTGGGCCATCTGTCCGTCCGTAGGAAAGGCCCCTGTCTTCCCTCTAGAGTTGTCAGAGCTCCCTGTCCCCCATTAGTGGCAGTTCCAATTCAAGAGCTTCTCAGCTCTACTCCTTCCTCCTGCTCCTTCCTTGCTCCGGAACAGTGGAGGTTATTTCATGGAAGGTTGTTTGACCCTCCCTCACCTCTTGTCTGCCTGGGGTCATCTCCAGCCCCTTGATAAAGGAGCACGTTTGAGTTCAGCCAAGGAAGGTTGAATGCAGCGGGGTGCTCCCCACCAGCCACATTTCCCTTGTTGACAATTCCAGCAGGTTTCCCATTATGGTGCGCCACCGTCTCCTGGAAGCCTGCCTTGAATGACCACTCCTGGCTCTGCTCACCCACCACTTTGGTGCTAGAGACTTTATTGGTACCACTTTATTTTGTGTCGTTGACTATGCTAATGCACACTGTCCTTGAGTTTGGGGGGATGGTAGACATCCTTGCTTCGTGCAGGTTGCAGATTTCATGAGGACTGGGACCCTGTTCCCTCTTTGTTTTACATCCCAAACCTCCTCCCATAGTGAGGTTCAGCCACAGTAAAGTCATTAAATATGTGGGTAAGTGAATGAATGAATACTGGACAGGTCAGACCTGACCTGTTGGTGGCTACAAACCCTACCCGTGATTTTACAATCTTCATCGAAGACAGATGTTGTGCCCTCTATACTAGCATGGTGGGGACTAGGGAGAGTGTTCTGAGCAGTCCAGTTCTGTCTAGTAATGAGAGAGACAGAGACAAGCAACCTGGAAGGACAGTTCCAATTTCAAATAGCCTGCCCCACTGTCACTGTAGCTGACTCATAAATGTTAGGCAACATATGTGTCCATGCTCTGGCCGGACACTGGGCTCACCATGGATGTACCGCACCCCTGGATTACCATTCCAGAAGCATCAGAACACAGTAAGAGGGGCACTAGGCAGCAGTGATGATCAGCATGCACTGTCTCTGACTATTGTGAAGTTCCCAATAAGGCCTTCCCACAGGTGAAGCCTAACTAAAGACTCTACTTTGGGGTGTTTTACAGTAGAAAGGTGTTTCATGCAAGGCGCAGCTACTAAGACTTCAAAAGCAAGAGAACAGGGAAGGAGGAAGGAAAGAAAGACAACTTTCCTGGAAAACAGAAATGAAAACTAGTGCCAGAATTTACTATGAATAACATTCTAAAGATTCAATGCTGAACAGAGGCATTCTCAACATCTTCTTCTTGGTTTGTTTTCAACAAATTAACTGACTTCTTGCTCTGAAAAGGAAGAGTAAGAGAGGGGGAACTCTCAGTGTATGACTCCAGTGGCCCAGCCAGATGTCTGACTCTGGAGTCTCATTTTTACCCCCAACCTCAGCTCCAATGTCAAAGTCTACTCCAGTTTCTCCATCTCTGTGCTTAACACCAGGATGTGGCCACCTACCTCCTCATGGCTGGGCATTCGGTGTCTATGACTGGGCTGTAACATCACATGTCTCCAATAGAGGTCGCTATCTACAACAGGCTGGGGCAGCTGTAGTGAGATGGAGAAAACCCTGGGTCCTAGCTTACCTTGCCACTGACTTACTCTGTGATCTAGATTTCCTCGTCCATAAAATGGACCTACTGCTCCGTCTGCTTCACAGAATGGTGGTAAGAAACGTGAGGATAAATGAGGACACCTTCCAGTGTGATTCAGAGGAGGCAGCTTATGTCTGACTTTCTCACAGCCTCTGTCAGGATGATTTTTAAAAATATCATTCTGCAACTACATTTTGAGCATCACCAGAAATTATTTCTACCTTCGTACAAAAGAACTCTGAATAAAAGTTTAAAGCAAATTGTAACCCTGGCGGGGGAGTAACCCTGGCTGGGGGAGTAACCCTGGCAGTGGAGGAAGGCTCCTGGAGAGGTAGAAGCAGCAGCCTTGCCCTGGAAAGGATGTTGTTATTGTTGGGTGCCTTCGATTTGATTCTGACTCCTAGTGACCCCAGGTGACAGAGCAGAACTGCCCCGTAGAGTTCTCTAGGCTGTAATCTTTCTGGAAGCAGATATCCAGGTCTTTCTCCTACATAGCCTCTGGGTGGGTTCGAACCGTCAACCTTCCGTCTAGCAGCAGAGGGCTTAACCATTGCACCACCAGGTTCCTCTGGAAAGGACAGTGAAGTGTAAAGAGGAAACGTATCTATCTCAGCCTGAGATTGGAAATGTCTCCTGCCCAGTAACTCATGTCTGCCTCAAACAATATAGTTTGCACGTGGGGAAACAGAGGCACAGAGAGGGGAGTGATCTGCCCAAGAACCTGGATTCCACAAGCCTGCCAGCCAGCTAATTCCAGAACGTGGGGTTTGGAGGAGCGGTGCGGGAAGACCAAGGGCCAGAGCGGCCTGGGAGGGAGGGAGAAGGGAGCACCTTCCTGTCTTGATACCCAGGCAGGGCGAACAGGGCTGAGAGTGGCCGCGGCAGCCAGCCTTCTGCAGGAGCGTCCCCTGCTGGCCACTGGTGCCATTACTTGCAGCGTCCGCGGGTGGAGGACGCTCAGCGCTGGAATCTCCAGGGCACCGGAGGCCCCCCGGCTCCCGCCGGCAAGGTAAAGCAAGAAGGGCCCGAGGGGACCTCCAACCCCTTCACTTTGCACACGGCAAACACGAAGCTCAGAGGACGAAGTGACTTGCTCAAGGGCTCTCGGGGAGCCTGCGGGATGTGGGTCTCGATGTCAGCCCCGCTCCATCTTGCAGTGCCTGGAACAGAGCTGAACTCCCAGCTAGGGTGAATAAAAAAGCCTATTGTTGAATGACGTTTTCTTCTTCCCACTGCAAAGCCCCCCAGCAGGGTATCTCTGGCCCTGGACATCCAGGATGCTTATACTGGCTTCACGGCTTTCCTTACTAGTTAAGAGACCTTGAGCAAGTCACTTAAAATCTTTTCTGCTGGTGTCCTCACCCTGCACTCTTTCTAAACACAGCTTTCTGCCTCAGCTTCTATAACTCCTAGTTCCTGTTTCTTAGAACTTACAGCCTGCGTATGGCCCATCACAGCCACTGTGACACCCTCACTGTGCCATGGGCATTTGGCTTTGGGCCCAGGGGCATCCCAGTGCAAGCATCTGGAAAAGGAAGGGGGCACCACATTAGTGCTGCTTGGACCTGTCAAAGGCTGTTGGCCAGCTGTGCACTGGCCACCCAAGGATCGGGTATCCACACCTGGTCCTGTTGGTCATGGCCATGGGGACAAGGTACGCGCTGGGAACCGTGGCCGCCAATGTATTTGTACGTCTAGTAGAATGAGCATTCGGTAAAGACTGTTATCACTAATATTTGAAACTCATTTGGAAATTCATTGGAAGTATTATTACAAAAGGAAACAAACCCTTGTGAACAGTTGTTATGTGGTGAATACTCCCCTCTATATACCAAATGATCTGTTTTGTAAACCCAGGCTTTTATGACCTGGATCTACTTGAAGTTTGATCTACTCAAGTGCTTTTGCAATGGATACACTCCAGGAAACACTCTCAGTGTCGCAGGGGCAGACTATCCACTAGGCAAGGTAAGCATGGTGCTTACCTTGCTTACCAGATCATCTGTAATGAACAATTTCACATTTTTTCACCACGTCAAAGATTCTGCTTCTAGGTATGGCTGGCATCTGTCTCTTCCCAACCCCACAGCACCTTCGTATAAAATCAAAGCCTCTTTTCAAATTCACAATCCCAATGGATGACTCAGTAAGCAAGATAAGCATGGGCTTACTTGTGCTTACTTACTGATCTGTAGTGAACAATTTCACATCTTTGATGTGGTGAAACCATGTGAAATTGTTCACTACAGGTTAGTAAGTAAGCACAAGTAAGCCTGTGCTTACCTTACCTATTGGACAATCCATCCCTGCAGTGTGCCTATATGTTGACAGGTGGTGGCATTGGGAAAAGGGCTTTCCTTTTTTCTCAAACTGTCTACGATGTTGTTATATGAAAGAAAGAAAGAAGAAAAAGCAAAATAAAAAAAAAGACCTAGTCCAGCGATCTTCCTCCTCTTCCCTTCCTTATTGCCTCTCTCCCCTTCCCTTCACCCACTGGGCTCATCCTCCCCCAACTCCTCACTGCCCCACCCCACACAATTATGAGCTCCGGCTCCAGCAGGAAGAGTGGGAGCCCGAATCTTCAGCCAGATACCTCCGAGAGGACCAGTGGTACAGTGAAGGCTTTTACTCCATGTTGCCCTGCGGATGACCTGGGAGAAGTGGAGATTGGGTGGAAAGGTTCCTCTACCCACTCAGCACAGGGGATTGGAGCTATGGCTGGAGTTGCACCCAGCCCCGTTTCCTCCCTTGGGTGGAGGTCTCAAGGAAGATGTGATGTGCATCTGGTAGGCACTGCCCACACACTGCCCCTCTGAGCCTTTTAAAAACAGGTACTTCCTCCAGGGTGCTCCTTAGAATTGAGGATGGCAAGACTTCATCTTGCTGACTTTGGATACGTCATCGGGAAAGATCAGTCGCTAGAAAAGGACATCATGGTTGGTAAAGCGGAGGGTCATCAAAAACAAGGGAAGCACTTAATGAGATGAAACACACCAATGGTCCTGAAGATGGTGCAGGGCTGGGCAGTGTTAAGTTCTGTAATGCATAAGGTCACTATGAGTCAGAGCCAACTTGAGGGCACCTAACAACATCTCCTTCTCCAGGCACTTTACTTCCAACTGTCAGAAAAATGGTCTCTGCAAATACATAAACCTACTATGCTTGTGATGGGAATGGTGCCCTCCTGTGTGGGGTACACTTTTGCAGCGCTCAACCTACACACTTGTGCATGTTGGCCCTAAAGACATCTACCAGGGCAGTCCTCTGCACCGTGAGTGGAAGGCTGAGTCTCTCTGTGTCTAAAACTGACCATTAGCTGCCCCTCCAAACCTTCCCTCATACACATTCCAAGTGGGGACACCACCGCCTTCCTATGTGCCCAGCTTCAGCCCTTTGGAGTAACTCCAGAGCCTCTTGCTTCTGAGTGAGGTGGATCCAGGTTCACATCCCAGCTCCAGCACTTACCAGGACTGTGAACTTGGGGAGGCCATGTGACCTCCTTGAGCCTAGGGTCCCTCATTTGTGAAGTGAAGGTGGTGCCAGCTCTCACGTGGGGCTCTAGTGAGGATGTGGAAACAAATGTAAAGCACCAAGACCAGGACCTGGTACCTGCTGAGTCCTCAGTAAACATCAGTCCTACCTCCTCAGAAAAATTCTTTTCTCATTTATACCTCAAACCTGCTTGAGGAAGATCGGCATTTGGTCCATGAGTAGGTTACCTCTGTGGTCCCCTCCTTACAGGTGGAGTTGGATTCATAAGTAAAGGGTGAGAATCATTTTGGTGTAGGGCTAAAACAAACGATCTGTGAAATAAGAGCAAGAGTCCTATGCTGAGTTCTTCTGAAAGTGAAGGGTTATTTTACAAACTGAAATCTTTATCCCTCAATTTCTTTATTCACACATCTAGTTTTTTATTTATTCCAAAAGTTTACTGAGCAGCGTATGTCTGTGTTAGAAGGACACAGGTCAGCTGGCAGCTTCCATCAAGACATCACCCCAGCCTTGGGGGACATCTAGGTCAATCGGCATAACATAGTTCATAAAGAAAATGTTCTACATCCCACTTTGGTGAGTAGCATCTGGGGGTCTTAAAAGCTTGCGAGCAGCCATCTGAGATACAAATATTTGTCTCTTTCCATCCAGAGCAAAGGACAGTGAAGAAAACCAAAGACTCAAAGAAACAATTACTCCAAAGAACTAACGGACCACAGGAACCACAGCCTGCACCAGCCTGAGACCGGAAAAACTAGATGGTACCCGGCTGCCACTACTAACTACTCTGACCAGGTTCGCAATCGAAGGTCCTGGTTAGAGTAGGGGGGAGGATGTAGAGCAAAGTTCAAATTCATTAAAAAAAGACCAGATTTACTAGTCTGAGAGAGACAGGAGGAGCCCCCAAGTCTACAGCCCTTGTACACGCTTCTCACTTGGAACTGAAGCCATTCCTGGAGATCACCTTTCAGCCGAATAATAGACAGGCCTATAAATAAACAACACACGTGAAGAAAGTACTCCTTAGAGCAATCATCTACATGAAACCAAAAGGACAACATTTGCCCGAAAGCAAAGATGAGAAGGCAGGAGGGGGCAGGGAAATCTGAGGAACTCAGGGTGGTAATGGGAAGAGTGCTGACGCATTGTGGGGAGTGCAGCTATGCCCTGGAACAATCTGTGTACAAACTATTGAATGGGAAACTAATTTACTCCGTAAACCTTCACCTGAAGCACAATCAAAACAAACAAAATGTCACACCATGGCCCTGGGCAACCCTGCTCACCTCCAGCCTGGCTCTGCCAGGAGGGCAACCACTCTCTCCACACGGTGGGGGGTGGGGGAGGGGTTCATTTGATCAAGAATTGCTCCAACATATTTAGTACTTAAGGAGCCCCAGTGGAGCAAAGGAAGCCCTGGTGGCTTAGTGGTTAGGAGCCATGGCCCTTAACCCAAAGGTCGGCACTTCAAATCCACCATCTGTTCATTGGAAACCCTATGGGGCAGTTCTACTCTGTCCTACAGGTTCACTATGAGTTGGAATTGACTGGAGGGCAGAGCGTTTGGTTTGTTTGTTTTTTTGGTTTGGTGGAACAATGGTTAAGCGCCTGCTAAATGAAAGGTTGGTAGTTCGAACCTACCCAGCGGCTCCGCAGGAGAAAGACCTGGCGATCTGCTCCTGTAAGATTACAGCCTAGGAAACTCTATGGGGCAGTTCTACTCTGTCACATGGGGTCGCTATGAGTCAGAAAAGACTCAATGGCACCCAAAAACCAACAACACTGAGTATTTATCAGCTGTCACACACTGGGCTGATTCATTTTATTACCTGATTTATTCATCGTAATTTATTCAGAAATTGGCATTACAATGACCACCGGGACTGTTTCTAATCATTGACATTTGCAGTATTACATCTTTTCTTCATCTTATCAATGCAATAAAACATAAAGATATACTGAGGGTGTATTTTTTCTTTGCCTTTGGAATTTCGTTTTCACATAGAAATGCAAGGAACAACCTTGAACTTCCTTCTGAGAAAGAAGAGGCATCCCTAGAAATCAGACTCAGCTATGGATGAAGTTCAAAACAAAGACACCAGTTCCAAGGAATGCAGCTCCTGTCCCTGGAGCCTTGGCTTTCCCAGGGAACCCTAACTGGAATTCCAGTGCCCCTGTTTCCTTTGCACCCTCTTGCGCTTCTATCCTGGAAAAGGGACAAGGGATCAATATTTGAGCTGAATTTCAAGATTTGTGATGAGGTGTTATTGTCTCCCTCCCCTCCACCCCCATATTGTGACTCTCCAGCTGCCATTCCTGGAAGGCCCAGCAGGTGTCACTGTGACCCCGACCATCCTCGCAGGCCACTGTCCTGGGTCTGTGGCTCAGCTCCTTTGAGACTGGAGGGTTCCCAGTGGCCCCAAAGGTGGGACCTGGCCTCTGAGCAGCCCCACAGGGAGGATCCTGTCCCAGAGAGAAGGGCTCTGTCTTCCTGCATCCTCTCTCCCAGGACTATATCTGGAAGAGGCTGTGGTTCAGTGAAGGGTACCAATCTAATGGTCAGGGGGATGGGCAGGGGGACAGAGGGTAAAGGTGAAGGGGACAGAGGTGAGCCTAGACCCTCCTCCCTTCCCTCCAACCTGCAGCGTCTCTTCTTCCATTGCATTTGGAGACACAGACCTGTTCCCCACCTCCCCACCCCACCCCCACCCCCGCCTATTAACCCCTCCCCAACCCACCTGACCACCAGCCTTGGGCTTTAGGGACAAATCCTAGTGACTGCCAAGGGCTGAGCCACTCTGTGTCAGAAACCACTACACTGATAAGGAGGTGAAAGGCACAAAGGGGGCTGTCAGTCAGGGAGGGCTACCTAGAGTAGGTGAGTGTGGACCCAAGAGAGGAACGCATGACCCTGGCTCACATTAAGAAGAATGAGGGAGACTAGAGGCCAGTCTGGGGGGTTCAGCGCTGTCTAGGGTAGGGGTGCTGACAGGCAAGCTCATCAATATCCATTTTGGAGGATACTTCTGGAGTTGGAGTGGGCTTCCAGAGACTATTCCCCCACAAGTCAGAGAAGCATAGACTAGAAGAGTGTGTGGGGGAGGGAGGAGCCTGGTGAGGCGCTGGCAAAGGGTTAGGTGGAATAATAGGAGTGCTGAGCTGTAAGTGGGGAGAAGGACACCTTCTGGGTTAAACTCGGTTCCTCTGGATGGGGTAGAGGTACCTGGTGGAGAAGAGGCAAGGGGCTGAGGTGGGCAGGAAGTACTTAACCTGTGCCAAGCGTGAGGACAGGGCCGAACTCCTAAGTACAGCCCAGCAGGTGTGTTTGCTTCCTTGAGCCCTTGACCTTTTTTAGGATGAAAAGTCAGTGCAAGCCAGTGAGATGGGCTTTTCCACTAAAGATGCTCACTAAACCCTCCTACCAGAAAGCTCTGTCATACCTCAGAGCTCCCAACAAAACTTCCTAGTCACTCTCTGCACTTCCTGAAGGCCTATCTCTCACCTCCACATACACCTCCTGCTGCCTCCCCCATCCCCCCAGAGGGCCTTATGCAGTTAGTACCAGTCACCACCCACTGCCCAGGACACCTCTTAGCCCACTCCACCTCCATCCCTCCCTCCTCAACCCATCCGGTGTCCCAGGGATTTAGAAGCTAGTTGGCAAATCTGCCCTTTTGGTTATCACCTCATGGAGATTCTGGCCCTTGTGGATGCAAGCATTGACACCTGGAGTGGGCCTGGCCCAGGATGGAGACAGAGAGAACTTGTAAAAACACCCCTCAGCAGGAACAAGGCGCAAAGAGATTTGGAGGAAAAGGAAGCCTTCCCAACAGAAGCCCTGACAGATCCTAGTGGGCAGCCTCACCTGCGTCTTCAGGATGTGTGGAAACATTTCAGTGCACAGATACCCAGAGTAAGAGAGTCCTCCGAGGGCGTGACAAGTCTTCAGCTGTGTTCAGCATTGCCCTCTACTGAGCCATTTCGCACAACACACCCATCGCTTGCTCCAAGGGCTCCCCTGGGGGACAGCCAGGGGAAGCAGGGCTGCCCTCTGCTCTGAGCAGGAAACAGGTGTGCAGAGCTCAGGTGAACCTCCGGCTCAGGTGAGCCTCCAGCAGTAGCCCTGAGTGTGCAAACAGAAGCCAGATGACCAGAAGGGACACTGGGGTGGGTAGTGGTTCATTTCTTCCTAACACTAACACTGATTCTTCTTAAGTTACTGGTCATGCTCACGGAACTAGAACTCAGGCCTTGGTGACATGCCACTGGATCAAAAGAAATGGCTCTTGCTCTAATTTAACTGATACGTGAAGCAACAGGAATCACAGCTTGTTTTCAGTGGGGCGTAACAACTCACAGTAAAGGGGCCCTCACCCCTCAGAGCTCACACTCAAAACCAAATAAAATCCGCCAGGTTCCAGACCATCTTCCAAGCCCACAGAGCAGAGGCTGCCCCTGTTCCACGTTTACTGACGGCCTCCGTGCTGAGTCAGAGTTCTCATCTCACAACTCGCTTGGTGGTGTCCCTCTTGATTGACAGCCAGGCCCAGGGTACTTGAGTCCTTGTTTTGTCAACAACCCTCGTCCTCCATTTACTCTCGGTGTGTGATGGCTCCTCGTGGGAACAGACACAATCACTGACTGTGTTCCAAGGAGACTGTCTCTGAGGGCCAAGGCATAGCCTAGAGCTGCCCATACCCACCATGGGACTGGGGACAAGGACCAGGGGGCCGGAGTGCAGCTGGGGGACCTCTCAGCTCCCAGCACAGCCCTCCTGAGGCCACCACTGAGGTTTCCTAGATCCCTAGACACCCCCAGGCTCCAGTGGCCAGCCAGAGCCCACAGGAATGTTTTTCCATCGCCATGCCCTGTTGGAGTCCCCCGGCCTCTGTGCTCCGGTCGGCCTCTGCCAGCTTCCTGGGGCCCCTGGCTGGTGAATTTCACCCCAGAGGTGGCTGCGCGGCATTTCGGTGGCCAGGGCCACCGCCTTCCCCAAGTCTGTCCCTTTCCCATTGCTCTGTAGCCCAATCTCGGTCATCCATAACCCCCAGGAGCGGGGGCAGGGCTGGGGGCGCAAGGGGCTCTCTCTGGGGATCGGTGGGGGTGGGGGCCGGGGGCTCCCCTAACTGCAGAGGCTAGCCTTACACACCCAGCAACACATGTCCCCCTTTATGGCCAGGGCTTTCTCTCGGTGCTTAAAGGCAACTGTGAAAAGCGCAGGGCTGATTCTGGCCGCCTAGCCGTCTCCTGGCAACAGGCCTGGCAGGAGGTCTTTCTTTCTCCGCCCCCCCAACCTCCCTTCTCTCCTCCACCTCCCCCTTTTCTCCTCCCCCCAACCCCCTGTGTCTTGTGTTGTGTGTCATTAAAACTTCCCTCCCAGCCACTTCGCAGCCAACAACCAGGCCCTTCTGGGGCCAGTTTCCTCAGGGCAGCTCAGCCGGCCCTGGGGGTGGGGGCTCCAAGAGGTCGAGCCCCCAGAGGGGAGGCTTTGTGTTCTGGAACCAAGGCTTAAACTCAAGTTGGCAACCTTCGGCACGTTCCCGAGGGGCAACACTAGGACCCCCCCCCCCCGCCCCTTTTCTCCCTTCTTTCCTGTCACTGTCTCAGTCTCTTCCCTCAGCCTACGCCTGCCAGTAGTGCCCCTGGGCACTGCCCATCCTGCGCGGGCCTCAGGCTGGACAAGAACAAGGGCACACCTAGAAGGACAAGCCTCTGCTGAAGGCTGGGGTGGCCCCAGCCAGAGGCCTGCCACCAGCTGCAGCCCAGTACCCTGGAATACCCTGGAAGGGGGCAGGGACACAGAGGGTGGTGAGCAACAGGGGCCATGGGAGACAGACCATCCAATCAGTGACTGCCGGAACCAGAAAGACTCCTCATTTGGTTTCTTTAATCTAGAGGGACACTGAGAACAGAGAGGGTGAGTGCCTTGCCCAGGAATACAGAGCCAGTCAGGGAAAAGCTGGGACTGGACCCCTGGTTTCCTGTCCCCTTTGCCTGTGGTTTTTTCATACTAGAGGGAATCAGGTGGCTGTCTGAGGCCAGTGCATTTTGGATGTCCTGAACTGCCCGGCTCTGGAGCATTGTCCCGGGGGGGGGGGGGGTCTGACCATGAGCCGGCTGCTCCAAGGCCCCCCCACCCTGCCCCGCTCCCCTCCACAGAGAGCCTCTATAGGCCTAGACAGAAGGGGGAGCCCAGGCCCTTGCCTAGCCCCTCTGGACTACTGTGAAGCAGTTAAACTCCCTCCCCTACACGTCATTCCACCATGAGTATCTGGGTCACAGAGCCCTGGTACCAGGCTCCCCTGTCACCAGTAAGGTTGGATGGGTGACCCCAAATCTCCAATCTGATACCTCAAGGTGGGGCCGATGCTGGGAGTGAATCCCAGCTTGTGGCTGTGGATGCAACTTGCATGTCCCCTAGTTCTGCTAGCTTTAGCCTAACTAAGTCACTCCCAGGGGCCCCGGGTGACCAGCAGGTGCAGGCCACCAAGAAAATGCCCTGGCCACACAGGCTGGCACTCGTAGGGCACCCTGATGGCAAGCCCTCAGTTCTGTTGTCCCTGTGACCCAGCGTTTTCCACACTCCAGGCATTTCTGTGCCACCTGGATTTTGTATTCACATGCAGCCTGTGCTGCTCTTCTCGTAACACTCATCTTTAAATAGATTTGCTTTGTTCTTACCTTAATAACTTCAATTAAAAAGGAAACTTTAGATCCCTACGATTTTCAACAATGTGATTTCATTCTAGCCAGATGCTACAGCCCCCAAAGGCCCTGAACATGTGACCTTCTCTCTGTATCGGAAGGGGCTGGAGAGGTGGTAAAGTCATGTTAGCACCAAACAGACTCCCTCCTTGACAACACTCAGAGAGACTGAAGGAGAAAGGTGCTTTCTATTGAGTGATTATTTAATACCACTTCCATGTCTCATCTAATTCCATCTTGCCAGCTCTGGAGGAATTATCATTAGCCATGGAAATACCCTCGAAATTCCAATTTTTTGCCAAACTGTATTTCAGACTTACTTAAATTCTGGAGCAGAAAAGAAAAAGTATGTTTTGGTTATGCCATGTACTCTGATTTGGGACTTGGAAAATATGATTTCTCGTCTTACCGTTCCCCTGTATGTTCAGAGCAAAAGGCAGAGGAGGCCTGGGGTGGTCCAGGTAGGAGCAGGCCGCAAGGACTAGGGGAAGGCCTCCTGTGCCCAGCAAAGTAGGAACATCATCATTACCACCATCAGTCCTCAAACACTACACGGTCTGGCTAGGATTTTGGCACTTATTTGGTCACCAGCTAGTAATAAGTGTTAAGGAACCAACGTTTATTGTCCACTCTGTGTCTCAAGTTCTTTGAGTAAATGATGCCATCTTTGAGTAAATGAGCTGTGGAATTATCTTATCTAGTTGCTAGCTTGGGTGCTATCAAGTCGATTTTTGATTCATAGCGATTCCACGTGACAGAGTAGAACTGCCCCATAGAGTTTTCTAGGCTGTAATCTTTATGGGATCAGATCTCCAAGTCTTTCTCCTTCAGAGCTGCTGGGTGGGTTCCAACAGCCAACCTTCAGGTTAGCAGCTGAGTGCTTAACTGTTGCACCACCAGGTCTCTTTAAGGAAGAAGCATGTTGTTGTTGTTAGGCGCCGTTCAGTCAGTTCCGACTCACAACGACCCTACGTACAACAGAACGAAACACTGCCCAGTCTAGCGCCATCTTCACAATCGTTGTGCTTGAGCCCATTGTTGCAGCCACCGCGTCAATCCGTCCTGCATAGAAAGATCTAAGTATCTTGCCAGAGTCACAGCTAAGAAGTGGAGGAGCCAGGATTTGACATTGTTCTGATTGCAGTGCCAGGGTGCTCCCTACAGCCTCATTGTGACACCCCCTCCGTTTGGCCAGTGGGCCCCAGACCTTACAGAGATACTGTCCCCTAGGGAGGCTGATGAGTAGAGGAGTCAAAATAGGGGGGTGCAAGGCAAAACATAGCCCTCGGTTCCCTGACAAGCCCTCCACCAGCCCCTCCCAGTAGCAACCTTAGGAAGTGCCTGTGTTGGGGGGCGGTGCTTCTCCCCGCATTCAGAGAACCTGAAGAGACCCCATGAAGGGAGAGCTGAAGTCAAAGGTGGAGGAGAGAGTGTGGGAAGAAGGTAGCAGACCCACTGAGCTGTAGCTTCTTTTTTAAAAAAAAAAATTCATATATAATTCACATATCATAAAATTAATCTTTTTAAAGTATACAATTCAGTGGTTTTTAGTATATTCAAAAAGTTACACAACCATCATCACTATCTAATTCCATAGCATTTTCATCACCTTCCCCCCTAAAAATTCTGTATCCGTTAGTGGTCGAGCTGCAGCTTCTTAAGGAGGAGGCAAAAGTAGCCCCCAGATGGAACTATATTCTGGAATTAATTTTAAGCCCTGTCTCAACCCTACACTCTCCCTCTTGTTGTTGTTTCCTCTTCCGCCTAAACTGCCTCAGAGTGAGTGTCCCAGCTCCTGGCTCCAATTGCAACCCCACCCCCACCCAGACTAAATCCCTAATCCAAGAAAAAAAAGCCTTAACCCTCACCAGCCCTTAAATTAAAGCAACTCAATTTGTAGGTCAGTCAGCAACATTTAATCTAACAGTCCTATAACAGACACTATGGGCAAGATATCAGTTAGGAGGCCTTTGGCTGCAAGTAACAGCCTCAAGTGACATAAACAACAAAGAAAACGTATTATTTCACATAATAAGAAGTTCTGAAGCAGGACTCCTCTGGGATCAGTTAATGCATCAGCAATGGTGTCAGAGACCCAGTTTCTTTCCCTCTCTTTGCTCTGTCTTCCTCCGCTGGTCAGTCTTGTCTTCAGGAAGCTTCCTCAAGGTCACAGGATGGCTGCTGCAGCTCCAGGCATCCCACCCAGACACAACGACATCCAACAGCAGGGAAAAGGGACATCTCTTACTGTGTGTCTCATTTTAAGAGCCCCAAAAACTTGTCCCAGAAATCCTCTTGCAAAAAAGGGGCCACATAAACCAGTGACTCCATCAGTCTGAGACCAGAAGAACTAGATGGTGCCCAGCTACCACCAATGACCGCCCTGACAGGGAACACAACAGAGAGTCCCTGACGGAGCAGGAGAAATGTGGGGTGCAGAACTCAAATCCAGATAAAAAGACCAGACTTAGTGGTCTGACTGAGACTGCAGGAACCCCAGAAGACATGGCCCCCGGATTCTCTGTTAACCCAGAACTGAAACCATTCCTGAAGCCAACTCTTCAGACAAAGAATAGACTGGACTATAAGACATAAAACGATACTTATGAAGAGTGTGCTTCTTAGTTCAAGTAGATACACGAGACTAAATGGGCAGCTGCTGTCCAGAGGCGAGATGAAAAGGCAGAAAGGGATAGAAGCTGGTTGAATGGACACGGGAAATCTGGGGCGGAAAGGAGGAATATGTGGTCACATTATAGGGATATCAGTTAGGGTCATATAACAATGTGTGTATAAATTTTTGTATGAGAAACTAATTTGAGCTGTAAACTTTCACCTAAAGCACAATGGAAAAAAAAGGGAATTCTCTTGCACCCACCAGCAGATCTCCCATTAGGCTTCATTGGCCTAAACTGGATCACTTGCCTACCCCTAAACTAATCCCCGGCAAGGAGATGAAGCCCCATGATTGACTCTGACCAGTCAGAATTTATCTCTGAGCCAGGTGGGGGAGGGGTAGAGGCCAACAAACTGGGGGCTCTGTCAGTCTGGAGGAAGGAGCCACCAGCAGCATGTGCTATGCTACAACATAAATAGAAGCCCTTGCCCATGAGAGGCTTAAGGAAGAGCAGCTGGCTGCCATAAAGGAACGACAAAGATGCTGCTTACCGATCACTTAACATGTCCCAGGGGCCATTGCAGTCACCACACCGACATGACTCCACTGAATCGGTGACAGACCTTTGAGGCAGGTATTATTATACCCATTTTGCAGGTTAGGTAACAGGCTCGGAGGGGTTAGGTAACGTGCCAATGTTACAGAATAAGAGACAGAGCTGGGGTTCACTGGGGCTGTGACGGTAGCATGAGATCTGGGCTCTAAGAGAGCCACTCAGACAGAGGATCTCCCTACCAGACACATGAAGCCCCATTCAGGCCTTACCCAGAAGCCGAAGCAAAGGGACTAAGGAGGTGCCCGTAGCAAGGGTTCCTGGTCTACCCGAGGATCTGCCACACCTGTCCCAGCGCAGTCACCTGCTCTTGGGCATCTGCTGGTGAGGAAGCTCTGATCCCATTGCCAGCCTATTGCCACTGGGCCCTCATCTACGTGTGCTGGTTCCCGGGGCCCAACAACTGGGCCCATCCTGAGGTTCCAGCAACGCGCACAGCCAACCACACTGGTCTGTGGGGAAGATCATTAGCTGGCAGAGTTCTGGAGAGTGCAAATAAGGGCTTGGCCAGAAATTTCTGCACCAGGGGTAATGTCAGGCTTGTTCCATCCAGCCCATCTCCTTAGTGTGCCCTTGTGAAAGTCGTCTCCATAAGACCCCTGAGAGGGAAAAAACCTTCACAGCTCTTATCTTGGTTTTTAAGGAAACATTTATGTGCTCATCTGATGAATGATTAACTCTCCAGAGACAGCAAGCTCCGTGCAGGCCAAAATCTTGGCTGTTCTTGCTCACCAGGCTTCACCCTGGCTCGGGGCTGCACACACACAGGAGATACTCAGAAAAGGGGGTTGAATGAAGGAACCATCCATCACAAGCATAGAGCACCTACTGTGTGCAGGAGTGCAGAGTGGGTTATTAATGGATAAAGACAAACTCCTTGAAGAGGGACTCATTCCCCTGGGGTCCAGCCCTGGCTTTGCCCATAGCAGGGATGCAGTCTACGCTTATGGATGAAGAAAAAAACAGGAACACTCTCCTGCCCTTAGAGCCAGGTAGAGCGGAGGCCTCACCTTGGCTGAGGACTGGCACAGAGGAGACTAAGAGAGGGCTCTGACCTCTCTTGGGTTGCATTTGGGGTTCCCTCCTCTCCCCTGCCTGGTTAAGTCCCACATACAGGGCAGTTGAAGAAACATCCAGAAACAAAAGCTCTGATCAAGAGGAGTCGTGGCTGCTGCAAGCAGAAGGCCACATGGAGGTCTGGCTCTGCTTCCTCAGATGGAATCGCACCCATGCCAAGAAGTGGCTTTGGTTTATGTAGTGCCCCAAAGGCCTCAGGCAGGCCAGCCATAGCAGGGGGAGGGTGGGACGGAGGAGGCTGGGCTCTGAGAGAAAAGGCAGGATAAAGTGGGGCGGAGGAAGACTGAAGAGGAGGAAGAAAGGAAAGGAGAAGGAGGGAAAGAGGGGTAGAGGGAGTCGATGTGGAATGGGAAAGGGAGCAAGATGGGTCCCAAGCCCCAGGTGCCTTGTATGGCGTCAACTTCCCTACAGGCGGCCAACCCCTGGTCTTATCTCACTAGGGGCAGTACAGGTGTCATCTCAGCGGGAAGCAGGAGCTGGATAACCTGGTGGGGCTGAGAGCTGGCGGGACTAAGATCTGCCCAAGATGGAGGAGATGAGGATCTCCAGAAGTGCCATGAGGAACCCAGACATGGGGCAGGGGTCCTTCTGTCTGAAACCTTACCCCTATTCCTCCCTCCCTCAGCCAGCCATCAACAGTGTTTATTTGGTCCTACTGTGTGCCAATATTCTGTTGTGATCCATAGGATTTTCACTGGCTGATTTTCCCTAACCCAAAGGTGGGCAGTTCGAATCCACCAGGTGCTCCTTGGAAACTCTGTGAGGCAGTTCTACCCTGTCCTATAGGGTTGCTATGAGTCAGAGTCGACTTGATGGCAACGGGTACTCCCCACTTATCGACTATCTATATCGACTAATTTTTGGAAGTAGAGTGTCAGGCCTTTCTTCCTAGTCTGTCTTAGTCTGGAAGCTCTGCTGAAACCTGTCCACCATGGGTGAACCTGCTGGTATTTAAAATACCAGTGGCATAGCTTCCAGTATCACAGCAACACAGCAGGACGAAATGACTGCATCAATGGACTCAAACATACCAATGCTCATGAAGATAGTGAAAGACCAGGCAATGTTTCACTCTATTTACATAAAGTCACGGTGCGTCAGAGCCAACTAGACAGCAAATAACAACAACAATACTATATGCCAGACACTGTTCTAGGTGTCGGGGGTTCAGCAGTCACTGAGTTTAGATTCTAGAAGAGGAAATGGACAACATATAACTGAGCAACTAAACAGCTATATTTGACACATAACGTATGTAATGTAAGGAGCCCTGGTGGTGCAGTGGTTAGGTGCTCGGCTGCTAACTGAAAAGTCGGTGGTTTGAACCCACCAGCCACTCTGAGGGAGAAAGATGTGGCAGTCTGTTTCCATAAAGATTACAACCTTGGAAACCCTATGGGGCAGTTCTACTCTGTCCTATAGGGTCCCTACATGAGTCTCAATGGCAACAAGTTTATAGGTACGGTGAAACCTGTGAGAGCCGGAACTTGGCGCAGCTGCCTTGTTTTTCCGAGTGTGGAAAGCTTTCCGCCTGTGACAGGGTGCAGTCTTACCACTTTTCTATTGCTCGCTTGAGTGGAAAATAGCTGAGTTTTCCTTCTCTGACAATGTCAGCGTTAAGTGCTTTGGAGATACATAAAGCCGAATAAGCGGCCCAGAGGCAGTTGCTCAGGCAGAACAAGGGGATACGGTGTGGTTTAAAGTCAGGAAAGGTGTGTGTCAGGGTTGCATCCTTTCACCATACCTATTCAATCTGTATGCTGAGCAAATAATCCGAGACGCTGGACTGTGTGAAGAAGAACGGGGCGTCAGGATTGAAGGAAGACTCATTAACAACCTGGGATATGCAGATGGCACAACCTTGCTTGCCGTAAGTGAAGAGGACTTGAAGCACTTACTGCCAAAGATCAAAGACCACAGCCTTCAGTATGGATTACACCTCAACATAAAGAGAACAAAAATCCTCACAACTGGACCAGTAAGTAACATCATGATAAACGGAGAAAAGATTGAAGTTGTCAGGGATTTCATTTTACCTGGGTCCGCAATCAACACCCATGGAAGCAGCAGTCTTGAGATCAAAAGACCCATCGCACTGGGCAAATCTGCTGCAAAAGACCTCTGTAAAGTGTTGCAAAGCAAAGATGTCACCTTGAAAACTAAGGTGCGCCTGACCCAAGCCATGATAGTTTCAATCGTATCATACGCCTGAGAAAGCTGGACGGTGAATGAGGAAGACCGAAGAAGAACTGACGCCTTTCGATTGTGGTGTTGGTGAAGAATATTGACTATACTATGGACTGCCAAAAGAACGAACAAATCTATCTTGGAAGAAGTACAACCAGAACGCTCCTTAGAAGCAAGGATGGTGAGACTACATCTTATATACTTTGGACATGTTGTCAGGAGGGATCAGTCCCTAAAGAAGGACATCATGCTTGGTAAAGTGTAGAGTCAGCGAGAAAGAGGCAGACCCTCAATGAGATGGATTGACACAGTGGCTGCAACAATGGGTTCAAGCATAAAGAACGATTATGAGCATGGTGCAGGACCCGGCAGTGTTTCCTTCTGTTGTACATAGGGTCGTTATGAGTCAGAACCGACTTGATAGCACCTAACAACAACAAGGGGCCCAGGGGGACAAGGTGGGGAGCAGCTAGTGGAAGATTCTGAGCTCTCAGGTTGAAATGTCAGGCGAGACTCTCCTGGATAAATTCTTCTGGAGGAGATTCCCAGGTGCCTGAGGAGGACTGACAGGGACAGGAGACATCTGAGAGAGAAGCTTATTCCTCAAGCTCCAAAGAGGAGAGGAAAGAAATCTAATATTTGTTATTCACCATCCGCAGTCTGGCATCCTTTCAGCCCTGTCCTTTCTCATGTAACACTGACAACTCCCTATGAGATACAAGTTTTATCTCCACTTCTCAACTGAATAGACTGAGGCGCCCCCCACCCATTCCTTCTGCTGGTCCCTCTCTTCTAAAAGACTTTGACCCCAAACCAAACACTTTCCAAAATGCCCCCGGGGAGCTGAAGATGACTAAGACAGGAGGAACTACCGTGACAGGGAAAATCTCTCACGTTCCCGCAGGTGGCACCTGTGAACGCGGGGTCCGGGTGGACCAGGGAAGACTCGGTGACCTCACCCTGCGCTTGGCAGCCTCCCATCTCTCCACAGGAGGTTGAGGCAGTCAAGGCCCGGCGCGGGCCCGTCCTCAGGGCCCCCGCCCGGCTGTGCCCAAGAGTGTGAGCCGGGGACATCGCGTCCACTCAGCCCGCCCCGCGTTCTGCGTGTGGGACTGGCCCACCTTCTTAGACGAGTCACCTAGGTGGGGAGGTGAGGGGAGCGCAAAACCAAGCACACTGTCCCCAGCTAAGCTCGGGATTGTGAGGTAAATTAAAGTCATTCCCTCACGAGGTTGTGTACTTAACCAGGATCTCCAAAGATCTGGGCTGCTCACCAGCGAAGGCGCCCGCTTTCGCCGGGGTGGGGCCGCCGCCTTCCTCTGCCTGCTGACTTCCTGCCTGACTAACAGCACCGCAGCTAGGGGGCGCGCTGGGGCCTGGAAAGGGTGTGGTTGTCAGGCTCCGGCGCAGATCCCTGCACGCACAACCGTGTGGTTTTGTTCCATTGGCATCTGCTGCTCTCTTATGTGCCTATCCTGAGCAGGTCGCGAGCTTTCACCCCACGGGCATCTCCTAGACGCTGCCTCGATGCCAGCAAACCAAGCTGGGCGGTTTAAGAAACGTTGTCCAATTAATTCCTGCGCCCACCACCCACGCGGCGCCCCCTCCTCCAGGCTGCCCTTCCTGATGTCTGATGTCCAGCCTCCCAGTGGCCTCTAGGGAGTTCCCTTAAAACTGTTCTGCGGTTCCTATAGCTCTTAGGAAAAAGTGAAAATGCTCTCTCTAGGGACCAGAGGCGGTGGAGAACCCTCACACCTTTCTCCGCCTGAGTCTCAGTCTAGCTGTTCTACGCCTCTGGGCCTTTGCACTGGTTGCTTCCCCGCCTGCAGTGGCTTTCCCCTCTTCCTCCAGCCTCCCTAGGCTGGTCTGGGAGTCCAGCTCAGGGCCTCGGCAGTCCCCCGGCATCTTCCAAGCAGAAAATGAATCACACTGCGCCTCGATCGGAGATTTCCTCCTCCCTCTCTGCGACAGACGGGCAGCCCCCTGCGGGCGGGCTGGCGGGGGCCTGGCGCGGTCTCCTTTGTGTACTCGGAGCCTCGGCAGGGGGCCCCGCCGCGCGGCGCTCAATACACAGCGGCGGACCGAGTGCCTGCGGGAGAGCGCACATCAAAAGGTACCTCCCGACAGCTAAAGGCGTGGGGGTGGGGCGGGGATGGGGGATCCGTCCGCAAGTCTGAGGTCTGTGACATTCACACACAAAACGCAAGTGCTTCCCACGTGCCACCTCTCTGCCCCTAGCCCTCACTGCCTTCTCGGCCCCGTCCAAGAGCCCCCTTCTCCAGTTCAGGGCGGAGGCCGGGAGGTCCACCTCGTGGAAGCCACCCACCCTAGCTGTGACTTTAACCCTTTGCCCATCAAGTGCAGCCTACCTTCCCTGGGGCTTGGGATGTCTAAACAGAGAGGGTGTTTGTCTGTGACACGTGGCGCAGGGGCGCCCTCCTCGCCCGGGCAGGGACCATTCCTGCGCTCCCACCGGCTGCGCAGGGCGGGCAGGAGGAAGGGAATTAAGACTGTGTTGAAGGAAGGACACCTGGCGCGGGAGAGGAAAGGGCTCAGGAATCCCCTCCTCTGGGGGCTTTCAAGGTGTGTGGGGGGGAAATTCCCACCCACGCCCCCGTTCACCAGAGCCCCACGCTGGCCTTTCTCAGGTTCCCACCCCGCCCCTCCACGCCTCTCCTGCGTTTGCTTGGCTGGGCTCCTGCGACCGGCAAGCCGCGGAATCCCACCCTCGCACCCCCTTCTGTTTCCCGGGCATTCTCCCACCTCTGTCTCCCGTTCCCCGCCCGGATGCTCAGACCTGGGGCTCCCGATGTCCCCAGGTTGCCTGGAAGAGGCCTCCGGGGTACTCACAGTCCTTCAGGAAATGACCGGTTTTGTCTGTGCAGCCCACAGCGCTGGCTGGGCTCCCCTGGGAAGATCTCAGCCAGCCCCCCACCCACCCGCAGGCACAGGGCACCCACTTTATTCCCACCTCCTAGAGCTGGCACCTGTGGAATCTTGGGGTCCAGAAATAGCCCCAAAAGGCCATCTAGTCCAGCCTCCTCCTCTGGGCCACACTGACCCCAGTGGTTTCTTGGTGGCCAGGGAAAGCAGCTTCCCAACCCCCCCCCCCCACCGGCCCTCAGAAAGATGATTATGGGATTCTGGGTCCCCCAAGTTGTCTCATAGGATTTGAGCTCTAATTGCCAACTTAGATCAGAACACCAGCTGAGAGCCTATGGGGGACAGAGAACTCAGAGGAGGACCTAGCAGGCCTCGGTCCACGTGGGGTGGGGGTGGAGGACTCCCTCCTCCTAGAGCCTGGGTCCTGGGACTCAGCACTCTGGACAATGGCACACTGCGACCCCCTTTCCAGGTGAATCAGAAACGGGGCGCCCGAGAATCAGCCGAGCCACGGGGGCGTCTCTGCGGGCCTCATCTCCGCAGCCCTCGCCCCGTCCTGGGCAGGTTCGGGTGTTTGCTTTGCTTTGCTGCTCCTTCGCCCTCTCCCCGCGTCTTTCCCTCGGACTCCCTGGGCCGCTCATCTCCCCTCCCCTTCTCTCACTCTTTCCCTCCCTTTCTCTCTCTCTCTCCCGTACTCCGTCTCTCCCTTTTCTCCCCTGCCCTCCTCTCTTTCATCTCTCCGCCCTCCACCCCTTCCAGTCGAGCACCCGACTAGGAACGCAGCAGAAGCCGTGACAAGCCCGGGCGGCTCTCCCGACCCTTGGCGCCCCCGGGGCCAGTCCCCGCGCTCCCCGCGCCGGCAGCAGCAGGGTGCGGAGAGGGCTCGCGGGAAGGGCAGGGCGGCAGGTTCGAGCCGTGGGCACCGTGGGCCCAGATCAAAGGCCAGGAATGTCGGGGCCCCCGGGCGTGGGACTTCCTGCAGCCGCGCCCCCTACTTGGTTGAGTGCCTGCCTTCCGGGTCTCAGCGGGACCGGAGTGGGCTCGTTCTCCTTCTAGTCGGTGGCAGCCCCCCCTCCCCGGCCGCAGGCCCAGACTGCTCCAGCGCCCCGGGTGCTGCCGCGGGTGGCTCGGCAGGGGAACTGTGGGGGAAGCTACACAGGTGACGGAGGCGAGTCACCCCCAGTCTGGCCCCAATCTCAGCACCACTCGGGGCTGAGACCTACTTGCTTGGTTGTGGAGACGGAGAAGAGAGAAAGGACCCTCATGGCGGGTTTGGAGGGACTTCTTGTCCTACAGAAGAAGTGGAGTATTTGTATGCATTTGGTGTCCACACAGGGAAAGGGGGGCTTTACGCCTTAACCCCAGGTTGAAGCCCCCTGTCAGCAGAAGGATCAGGGCCTCCACGAGGACAGTCCGGCAGTTGGGGGGGGGGGGGGCGGCGGGGAGGAGGGCTGGAGGGCAGCGGGACTACTCCGAGCCCCCCAGCTGCTCTCGGCCCCGCTGCTGCGTTTCACCGGCCCCAAAGGGCTCACCCTCAAGACCCAAATGGGCGGCGGGTCGCTCTTCCGACCTGGGCTGAGGCGCGGCCTGAACCCCTGGCCAGAGGAGAAAGTGACCCGGCCCCGCGAGCAGGAAATGCAACTGGCCGCTGGTGTCAGTTGCAGGAAATGCAAAGGCAGCAGGAGGTCCCGATACCGATCTGATCCCTGACAAAAGACTCAAATGACACTCGGCTCTGGCCCCCGGCGCCGGCCGCAGCCCGACCTGCGAGCGTCCGCGGACCCTTCCGCGCGTCTCTCTGACACCGGGGAAGCGACCTCCTGCGGGTCCAGCGGCCCGCGGGCTCCAGGGCTCGGGAGGCTGCAGACCCGGAGAGGGTGCCTTTCCTAATCCCCCGGGGACTCCCTAGTGCTGTCCTGCCGGAGCGAGGCCTCTGGAAACATCCTTGTGCTTTCCACTGTCGATTCCTCACGGGCCCAAGTGCCAAGGGAGCACGGTCCCCCAAGAGAAAGGAGCCACCCGTCAGTGCTCACGCCATCCCGGCCCCTCGGAAAACGCCCCCGTCCGAGCCCCAGCTCCCTTAACCTGGCTGGCTTGCGGCTGCGGCAGTCCCAGCCCAGCAGAGGGTCCAGCGTGCGTGTCCCCTCAAGTTGCCAGCGGGTCCGGGGAGCGGGCTTTGCCCAAGTTTGCCGGGCGCTGCCCTTCCCGGCGCCGAGGCTTGGGCCGGGCGGGAGGGGCGCGTGATTGACAGGCTGAACTACAGCCTCATCTCTTACCTTAGGCCGCGGGCGCTGATTGGCTGCTCGCTGACATCCTCAAACCCGGCTGCTCCGCGCTCGGCTCGCGAGGGGGGCGGCTGCGGGTGGAGGTGCGCTTCTGACAAGCCCGAAAGTCATTTCCAATCTCAAGTGGACTTTGTTCCAACTATTGGGGGCGTCACTCCCCCTCTTCATGGTCGCGGGCAAACTTCCTCCTCGGCGCCGATTCTAATGGAGCCTCACCTGCTCGGGCTGCTCGGCCTCCTGCTCTGTGGCACCAGGGTCCTCGCCGGCTACCCAATTTGGTGGTAAGGCTCGCCTCTTGTCTGCCCTCCGTGTCCAGGGAAGGTGGGGGGCGCCGGCTGGGGGTGGGCTGCGGCAGGGTCGGGGCGCTTTTCTCCTTGCCTCCCTCCAGCCCCCCACCCGCTCGCCCCTCCTGGATTTTCTGCTGGTGTCGCCTTCAGAATCCAACCCCTGGCTTCTCTGATGATCACCATTTTCCCCGCCGCTCGCTGCAGAAGCTAGACGACTTTGCGCGTCTCCAAAGGTCTCTTATTCTTGGATCCTAACCCTCCACCCGCCCCAGCCTGGGAGCCCCGAGACCCTCCATTTGCTTGCAACGGGGTTTCTGGAAATCCAGCGCTGTCCCTGGGGCCCAGCCACTCCTCTTCTCCATTTTGGGGTCTTCATGGGCAAAATCATCTTGTTCCTTCCCTGCCACCCGTGTCTCCGCCGGCAGCCTCCGTCAGGAGATTGTCCCACAATAACCCCCATTTGCCTTCGTGTTTCAGAACGCAAAGCTTCAGTGGTCCTGGGGGCAAGGGATTGGGGGGGGGGTTCATCAGATTCTCCCCACTCTGCTCTAGATTAATTTTGAGCCTGTGAAGTGAATATGGTTTTTGCTGCTCTGTGATGCCATTGAATTCGGGTTTTATTCATTTCTTGCTTGTCTATCCTGGCAAAGGGGGGGGGGGTCCTTCAAAACGTAGTTGTTTGGGAGGGGATGGGCTGGTTGTTCTTTGACCGAAACCCCAATTCTCCATGTCAAATTCTTTCCTTTTGGAAAACCGAGGACCGAGGAGAAAGGGAGAGAAGGAAGGATGCATTCCGGCCCTGAGAAATGCGGATACAAAAGACATTTTAGTAAATACGGCTGGGGAACCAGGCACAGTGCTTGGGGATGTGTGTGCGGGTATGAGGGGGCAACTGGGGAATAGGCAACCCCTTGGGTGCCCCAGATCCAGGGAATCCCCTTGTTTTCCAAGCGGCAGGTCCTAGGGGCCAGAGGAGAAAGACACTGAAACCAGTTTTCTAAATTATACCCCGCCTCTCCCCGGTCTCCAGCCCCCAGCATTCCAGAAAACTTTAATTAAAGAATCTTCCCCTCCTGAACGGAGGAGAGCCTGGGTTTGGGGCGGCTGGTAAGAAAGGAGAATTTGGGATCTGTGAAGAAGAGTGGGGCTGTGGCCCCTGGGGTGAAAGCCTCAGAGGAGTGCCTCTGGGGTACGGGTGCTGCCTGTGTGCCCCCATTTGCCTTCCCTTGTTACCCCCGAGCCTGGGGAAAGGGGAGTAGAGCCAGTGAAATTTGGGGGCCACACCCCGAATTTGCCTCTAGCTGTTTGGGGGTGGCAGCGATTGTATCTGGGTGTTTGGGAACCCCTGAGGGCTGGGGTGGGGGCAGGAGCAGGGTATGGCGGACAGTCTTGGTTTAGAGGGTGCTGGGAGTTGGTCCCAGGACAGACACCCAAGGGGGAGTCTTTCTTCTGCCTGGTCCATCCTTCCCCATGGCACTGCGCTGGCCTGAGGCCTCCTGTACATAAAGAAGTCGGTGGAGCGGCCAGGGACTCCGGGACCCGGGCTCTGTCTTTGGGGAAGGCTGCTACCAAAATCAGTCCTGCCTTGCCCGCCATCCCTGATCTTCTTCCTATCCCTGGGCCAAGGCTATGCTGTTCTTTGACTTCATGGGGACCCTGGTGGGGGGTGGGGGGATAGGAATAGAAGGCTTGGAGCCCTGCAGGCAGCAGGGACCAAGGAAGAGAGACCAGGTTCCCCTGCCCTCTGTACTGGAGGAGGCACTTCCCGGGGCAGAGCCGAGCCGGTAGGTGGTGGTGGTGTGTCTGGTGCATGATGGTATCTCGGGGAGCACTGAGATGGGGACCGGCCGATAGGAAGAAATGATGGGAAAGACGGTAAACCTGGAAGGCCTGGGCATTGGCCCTATGGTAATGCTAGGCACAAGGCTTGGGGTGGGCAGGCAAACTGATGGGGGGCGGTGGGGGGCAGACCAGGGCTGCTGCTTTGTCTGAGCCGAGGAGAGACCTGCTTGTGTGTGTGTGTGTGTGTGTGTGTGTGTGTGTGTGTGTGTGTGTGAGACACGGGGGCGGGCAGATCAAGGTATGCTCGTGTGTGTGTCAGTGCCTGTGGCCACCTCTGTGTGTGCATGTGCATGTATGCGTGTGTCTATGAGCCTAAAAAGTGTCATGTATACACCAGTGTGTCTCTGTATGTGGGAGTGTCTGTGACTGTGGCTAGGCAACTGTGAGTGTGAACTCATGCCGGGGTCCCTGGGGGACCCACCACCTGTGACAAGGTGAGGATGTGTGTTGTGTTTCTGCACACAAGTGTCAGCAAGTGGCTAATTCTGTGATGTGTGTGTGTGTGTCTGAGAGAGAAAGAGAGAGAAGTCTAGAAGTATCTATGCCCACATAAGGGTCAGTGCCTGTGTATGCTCGTGATGCTGTGTATGACTATGTTCATGCCTGGGCATGTGAGTGTGTTGCGTGTGAGTGTGTTGTGTGTGTGTGTATGTATGGGAGTGTCATGTGTGTGAGTACTGTGTGATGTCACTGTTGTGTATGTGAGTGCTGTGTATGTGTATGTCAATGTTGTATCGGTGTGAGTACCGTGTGTATGTCAGTGTGTGTGAGTCGTGTGTTTGTATACTGTTGTGTGTATGTGTGTTGTGTGTATGGATATTGGATACAAGTTGCGTGTGTGAGTGCTGTGTCTGTGTACGTCAGGGTCATATACGTGTGAGTGCTATATGTCAGTGTGTGAGTACAGTCTGTGTGTGTGTGTGTGTACTGTTGTATGTGTGTTGTGTGTGAATATTGTATATGAGTTGTGTGTGTGTGCATGTGTCATTTGTGTGTGCCCACACCTTCATGGCAGTGTAAGGGTCTTTGCGCATGAATATCAGTGCTCATGGCCATGACCAGATTATGCTTGTAAGTATGTGTGTGATCCTCACATTCACAGCCGTGTGAGGGCTGTGTCTGGGTCTGCCTATGATGCTGTCCCCAAGTGCCTGTGACCGTGCGTAGCTGGGCCCGTGATTGTGTGTCCGTGGATATGTTTGCAGACAATGACCTAGAGGTATGAACAGTACCAGTGCTTGGGGAGCAGCCATGGTGCTGGAGGGAAGACCCCTGATCACAGGCTCAGCAGGAGACAAGGGTCCTGTGGGTTGGCTCTGAGGGGCACAGCTGAGCCAGGATCCCAGGCTGGGGGTAGGGGCAGAGCCTTCCTCGTGCAAGCTCACTGTCTGCCTGAGGACTGCTCCCGCCCTCTCTTCTCAGGTGGTTCTTTGGTTGTGAAGGGTGAGTCACCTCTTAGGGCTGGGGCCTCGGCAGGGCTGGGACAGTGGCTGGGCCTCAGATTCCCGTTCTTACTCTGACCTCAGGCAGGCGAAGTCCAGTCCTTGTAGCATCTGAGCCCCTCCTGCCTGCCCACTTTGGCTGACATTTCTGTCCATGCCGCCCCCTCAAGGAAGGCACCCCCCCCCTCAGAGGCCCCTGCACTCTAGTCCCAGTCCTGGGAGGGCTCTGGACACCGAATCCCAGAATGAAGAGCTAGAAGGGGGCTCGAACAGACGTTCGCAGAGGGAAGTGATGTGCTCCAGGGTTACACAGCCAGGTAGTGGCAGAGCTGGGACAGGAAGCAGTGACAACAGCAATGATTTCTATAATTCTCTTTGTCAGTCCAGTTAGCTCCTGGTAGAGAAACTTGTCTTTCTTCTCCTTCTTGAAGGGGAAAAGTGAACCTGTCTTATTAGGGCCCAGCCAGTGACTGCTACATTCCAGAGGTGGAGGCCCAGATGAAAGGGGCCTGTGCTGGGGTCAGCCACTCGCCTGCCTCTGTGTGACTGTGGACCAGTGACCCACCCACCTGGGCCTCTGTTTCCTCACCTTTCACTCAGGGGTCACCTGCCTGCCCTGCCTCACCGCTTGGGTGAAAGCATTTTGCAGAGGACAAGGCAGTGAGCTGGGAAATAGGACACCTGAGTTCTCTTTCTAGCATCCTGGGACCCATCCCCCACTCAGGCGGCGCCTGCCTGAAGCTGGCCTCAGTTTCCCCATCTGTCAGATGTCCCATGCCTCCCCCACCCACTCCCACCTTCACCTGCCTTTCAGAGGCTTGAGAACATGTTCAGTCAAACCCTGTGGGGGTCAGTGGGCTGGGCCCAGGGAGGCACCTGGAGACTGCGGGGGAGGAAGGCCCCAGGCCAGGTGTTAACACTTGTAACAGGCAGGAATTACAGCTGGCTGGGGCTGGGGCTGGTGAGGAGCTGAGCTGGCTGGAGGCTGTTGATCCCAGAGACAGACAGACAGACAGATGGGCAGATACCAGATCGGATGGCCAGGCTTTAACCGGGTGGTCTCCCTTCGAGGGCAGGCCTCTCCCTGGGGGAACACAACGGGGTGGGGGAAATGAATCCAGGTCTCTTGGAAGACAGTTAACAGCCCTCCTGCCCCCACCTCTTCCCACTGTGGGTGGGGCTTCGGTGTCCAAAGGGAGCAAAATTAGTGGCTGATCTATTTGTATTCTTCTGATAGGATCACATTTTGCTAAAATAAAACTAAACGAAACGAGTCAAACATAATAACAGCAGGAGCGTTGAGCTGAGTTGCCTCCTGTGAAGACCCTGCTTTAATATGTAGGGGAAGACATGGGGGAAGGGGCAGCTGTCAGGGAAAGTTTCCCCAAATCTCAGGGCATTTTATCAATAGCTTGGAGGCCAAGAGGTGAGTGATGGGTGGAGTCTGGGCCCTCAGCCCTGAGCATCACCCCCACCCTGTGGATCCTGAGGGCAATTAATCCTGCCCCAGTGGAAAGACCTTTGAGAGGAGGTCACAAGAGGCACGAGCTGGACTTTGATGCCAAGCCCTTTAGCAGGCACTTCTCTACTCTGTCTTTGCAGCTTTGCCAGTAGCGAATCCATTACCAAATCCAGCCAGACCCTACCAGCCCCTGGGTACATCTGGGTGCATGCCCCATCACTGACGAAGGTGGAGAAACTGAGGCAGAAATCCCCAAAGAATAGACTCAGCCAAACAGAAGTCTCCCAGCCCGCTCAATATACAAGCTGGTGCTACTAAATATTAAGGGTACTTGGGCGGGTGTGGAATTGGGAGGGTGGCATGGAGATGAGGTGTAAGGTGTGTGTCGGGGGCGGGGCAAAAGCGGTGACCACAGGGTTTTCTCTAGACTCTGAATAGGTCTCTCCTTGATCTGGGCAGGAGGGCAGGAGAGGAGAGTCTTCTCAGTGGAAGACACAGCTAGCAGACCCTGGGAGGGTGGGGAGCAGGGTCTTTACGGACTCAGGGAGTGGTGAGCTTCAGAATCTCTTCTAAAGCCACCAAGGAGGGAAAGATATTCTCCACCACCTATCCCTAATTGGGGAGGGGGTATACCCAACCCCTCCCTCAAAGATTAGGGCCATCCTGATATTACATCTGTATATTCATGTTATCTTGTGTGCTTGGAAATGGTTAGAGCTGGAAGTCGAGACCTGTGTTCAAGTTCTGAGTTTGTCCCTGACTGGCTGTGCAGTCTAGGATGAGTTCCTTTCCTTTTCTGTGCTTTCAAGTCCCCGCCTCCCTCTGGGATTCGTGTTCCTTGACAACACGGAGGGGTCCCTTCTGCTTCTCAGAGTCCACAGGGCTATGACAGGGGCTCGGTTCATTGCTGTGAAACCTGGAACTCCACGGGAGAACTGCAGAGCTACCTTACTGAGTCCACCCCTTTACTTCTGAGCCCCACCTGAGCTAAATCCCAAAGCTGACTCCACTACTACCTAACCAACCTGCTTGTACCTCTAAACCTGACTTCCCCCTAACACCCAGATTCCTCTGGAGCCAAGCTGCTCACGTTCAAATTTGGCTTTTCACATCCTAGTGGATAAACTAAAACCGATTGCCATGGAGCCAACTCCCACTCATAGTGATCTTATATATGTCAGAGCAGAATTGTGCTCCACAGGATTTTCAATGACTGCTTTTTCTGAAGTAGGTAGCCAGGACTTTCTTCCTAGGTGCATTTGGGTAGACTTGAACCTCCAACCTTTCAGCTAACAGCCAAGTGCATTAACCATTTGCACCACCCAGGGAGTCTAGTGGGTAACCTAGAGCAAATTAACTTCTTCGATCCTCAGTTTCCCCATCTGTAAAACGAGTATAGCGAATGCTCCCAACTCAAAAGGCAGTTGTGGAGATTAAATGAGTTAATACATGTAAAGCCTTTAGAATAATGTCTGGCATAGAGGAAGTACTATATAATGTTAGCTATCTTCACTCTGTCTGTGAAGTATTGGCTCCTTTAAGTGCTGGCTCCACATTTGCCTCTTCCAGGGAGCCCTCCTAGACTGGCCCTGCCTCACTCTGTTTTCAGCCTGCCCCACAGTGCTTGGCGCTGGTGAACATGAGCCTGTAGCTTCATTCTTAAATTAAGGGAGCTGGGCCACATGAACCCAACCTCAGCTCCTTGCCTGCCCAGGAAGGGGAGGGCAGGGTGGAGAGGGTGCTGGAGACTCCCCTAAACTTCTCTCCCTCGCCCTTACCTCCCCAGTCTGCCTGACTCTTGCAGCCACTGCCATTTCCAGCTGGGACCTGGAGCCACCTCTGGCTGGGCCCGGGAGGGGTGGGGGAGGAAGGCTCACCAGGGGGCGTGGCACTGGGGCCGCCTGGAGCAGCCAGAGCAGAAGTTGCTCCTCTTGGAGCTGAAAGATGATTCAGAAGGTGATTTATAGACGGAAGGGAGAAAGCTTGGCTCCTGGCAGAGGCCTGCTGCTTAATAACATTCTTTTGGGGATGGAGGTGTGTGCGGGGCGGCAGCAAGGGCTAGACTTCTACCTCCTCCCCCTCCAGGCCTTGGCCCCATGGCTGCCCCAACTCCACGAGTGTCCCTCTTTCTTCTGCTGCTGGAGAGGGAACTCCCTGTTCTCAATGAGAGACTAGGCCGGGAGAGCAGGAATGGCTTCTGGGGATGGAGGAGGTAGGAAGGTGGGAGGCAGGAGTACTGTCTCCTGGGACTCCTCCAAGAGAAGCTGGGATGGAGATGGGGCTGGAAATAGGACTCCTGGGAAAGGTCATTTGGTTTCGTCCCAGCTTCTGGGCAAGTGAAGAGCTAACCCGGCCAGACCTAGGGTTTCCAGAGTCTCCCTGAGAGTGACTATATCACACTCTGGCCGATGGCCTGTCCCCTGCTGTTCCTGAGTCCTTCCTTCAAGGAGGCTCCCTTTCTGTTATTTGGGTCTCAGAGGGTGAGGGGCCAGCGCCGGGTCCGGGGCGGGGGACTAGGCCCTGCACTCAGAGGCTGAAACCCAGTTCTTTGGTGCAAGGCAATTTGTGGTACGCAAGTCCAATGGCTGCCTCCAGTCCAGAAGGTTCTCCAGACTTTGTATTGGAGGAAGAAGAGCATTCCTATGTTCGTGTTAAACTAACAACTCAGGCTGTGGTTATCGTTGTTAGCTGCCGTCGAGTCAATTCCGACTCATGGCAACCCCATGTGTGCAAGAGTAGAACTACTCCATAGGCTGTGACCTTTCAGAAGCAGATCACAGGCCTCTCTTCTGAGGCACTCTAGGTAGGTTTGAACTGCCAACCTTTCAGCTAGTAGTCAAGCACTTAACCATTTGTGCCACTCAGGGACTACTAACGACTCAGGGAGTCCCTGCAGTTCCACTGGTAGAAGCGAAATCCCTTCTGTGCTGTTGACAAGCAGCACCCATTCTGTTAGCCAGTGCTGTGTTGCCATCTGAATTCCCTCCAGTAATGCTTGGCCTTCACAGCAGCCAGCCCCCTGCTTGGTGCCACCTCTCTAAGCTTCTGAGTTCCTACACAGCCTGCATCGCAGCTTTGAAATCCAAAGACTTCATTTCTAGCTCTCGAGGCTAGAAAGGTGTGGGGTAAGGGGATCCGGGGGGGCAGTTGCCTAGGCCAATGGAGTCTATTTATCTGTTGCAGCTTGGTGTGCACGGCCTGGAGGACTTGGCAGGGGTCAGGATGGGGACACTAGACAGCTTTCTGGTTCCCCCTGAGGCGGGCCTTCTCAAAATGGCCTCATTATGTGTGTGGAGCGAATTCCAGAAATGTCAGGCACACCCATACATCCAGAGGAGGATAGGGGCGCAGAAATCTGCTTGGAGAAGTGAGCAGCGGAGGTGGTGGGAGGTTTCTGGGCAGGGAGCAAGGGGACCTGAGACCCGGCTCTGCCACTAATCGTAGTTAGTTACCATCAAGTCGATTCCAACTCATGGCAATCCCATGTGTGCAGAGTAGAACAGCTCAAAGGGTTGTCAAAGCCATGAGTCTTCAGAAGCAGATCGACAGGCCTGTATTTCAAGGTGCCTCTGGGTGAGTTCAAACTGCCAGCCTTTTGGCTAGCAGTCGCGTGCTTAACTGTTTGCACCACAGGCAAATTCCTTAACTGCGCGTCAGTAATGCAGGAGTCAGAGAAGCTGCTGGCCAAGGACTTTTCTAGCTTTGAGGTTTCAATCGCAGAGGTTGTATTCTGTGTTTGGATGACCCAGCTATCTGAATTCTCTGTGCCTGGTGGTGGTGGGTGAGGGGTGTCACTGAGAGCTGGCCTCAGGGTGGAGTGGGAGCTGTGAGATCTTGAATGAGTCTCTAATCTCCTCAAACCTCAGTTTCCTCATCTGCAAAATAACCGTGATAATAACACCTCTTGCTCTGCCTACCTGCAGGGCTGTGAAGAGCGTCAGCTGGAATAACCTTTATGAAAGCTCTGAGATTTGTCAAGTTCCTTCCAGAGACGTGAACTATCATTGCTGGTCCTACCAGAAAAGAGGAATGAGGGCCAGTCCCTGCTTGGAGGGTGTTGGGAATGTCCCAGCAGGACTCTGAGCCTCTCAACTTAAGGAGCCAGCTGGTATTTCCAGGAGAGGAGTATGGGAAGGGGCTGGACGGGGTCCTGGATGGTGGGAGTTCTCGCTTCCTTTCTAGAGGGGGCTGTGAGGCTCAGTGGTGAGTGCCCGGGAGAAGGAGCAGAGCCCAAGGATTTGGAGCCAAGTGGCCACAGAGCATGCCTTCTGGCACTGGCCTCCTCTTCCCTGGCTTAAAGGCTCTCCAGACTTAATGCAGAGATCACAGACCCGACCCTGGCTCAGGCAGATGTTGTGTGAGATTTCCAACCAGGAACACAGTGGCGGGAGACGCTGGTGGGGGTGAGAAGAGGTGACGTGAAGGGCTGGGAGCTGGCAGGGGCTCTTCTAAACTTGTGGTCATCAGGAAATCCTAATGGCCTGGGTAAGGCCGAGCAGACTGGGAGATGCAGCCGGCCCCTTGCTCAAGCTAGGCCAGAAGCCCAGGGAGAACTGAGTGCGTGTCTGTGCGTGTTGGGGAGGTAGGGGGGATGGGAACAAGAGGACCGAGCGCCCAGGTCTGTCGGGAGGGCTGTTCTGCAAAACCTGCCCCGGGCACGGAGTCCCACTTATCTGCCAGAGCCAGCTGGGCCAGCGAAGAAAACCAATCTCTCAGGGTCCATTCGGAATGCAAATGAGGACTTGGGACTGTGCGCATGTGAACACGCACTGCCACCAACTCCTGCCCAGCTCCCCTCTGTCCTTGCCATCCTCACCACTTATCTTCCTAACATGGATGTCTGAAGGTATCACTCCCCTGCTCTAAAGCCTCCTATGGCTCCCCACTTCCTGTCTGACACTGAGGCTCCCTATGATTTGGCCTCTACCCACCAATGCAGTTGTACCTTTCAGAAGTCCTCCTGGGCTCCTCAGCATCCCATTCCAACCTGGATATTGACCTCTGGGCCTGTTGAATGAAATACTTTGCCACCTCCTTTCTCCCCTTCCCACATTCAACTGCTGAAATTCCATATTGACTTTGAGATCAAAAGCCTCTTCTTTCCAGAAGCCCTCCTAGATTCCTGAACCACTGCCCCCAAAGCAGTGAATAGGTCATCCTATCGTCACTCCCTCCTCTTCTCCCCCACTGGACAGGCTTGTGAAATATTCCCATTGCCTTCTACCATGGTGTTTGGGTGTCTTATTTCCCTCTAGTAGTCCCTGGGTGGTGCAAATGGTTAACACGCTCTGCTGCTAACCGAAAGGTTGGCCGTTGGAGCCCACCCAGAGGTACCTCAGAAGAAAGGCCTGGCAATCTATTTCCCCAAAATCAGCCACTGAAAACCCTATGCAGCACAGGTTCTACTCTGACACACATGGGGTCTCCGTGAGTCAAAACTGACTCAACAGCAACTGATTTTATTTTCCTATATTAGAATGCAGATTCTTTCCTCCCCCTCCCTCTGCCCCCCACCCAAGAGAGAGCCTGTGTTTTAATCACTTTGTGGCCTCCTCCCTCTGTCCAGCACATGGTAGGGATCAGTAAAGTTTGCACTGAATGAGCAGAATAAATAAAAACCCCAGCCCCTTAAATGTGACCCGAGGCTCAGAGACCATTGCTCGTGCTGATGTTGAAAGCAGTCCCCCATAGCCCGGGTCAGTCTGTCCTGCTCAGCTCAGGCTTTGCTTGGCTCAGGCCATGCACCGAATAGCCCTGAAGTGTGGGAGACCCTCAGGAGGGTCTCCGAAGGTGAAGGGGACCCCTGACCTGCGCAGGCTGCCAGAGGCTGAGGTGAGCCTCATCTTCACTGTCTCTGTTCCCTTGAGTTTATTTCTTCCTTCCCAGCTCCGTTTGCAAATGTTTCCCATCTGTGTACTATTTCTTTCTCCACCTTCACCAACTCACGCAATGTTTAGGTGTTCAAGTCTTTAGTTTTAAAATTCCACTTGGTAGGACTGGTTTTTCCACCCAGGAAGAGGTCAATAGGTTTGTTGACCACCTACTATGTGCTGGTCCTATACATGCATTATGATCTAGGATGTAATTCTCTAGTTTAACAGATGAGGAGTCAGAGTCACCCAGCCTGTACGTGGTATAAGAAGACTTTGCTGCCGGGCTCACATCCTTTCTCCTTCTACCGCCATTCAGGCTCAAAAGCGGACTTCATATCTGGGGCAACCATCTGTTTATCTAGATATTTTATCTTGTTCCCCGAAGGATTTAAGATGGTTTTGAGCCAAGATTACATTTGACCTTTATCTTGAAGGCTGCTGCTTTGGGTTTAGTGATACTATTCCTGAACTTATGGGAATTCTCTTATTTGAGGATAGGTACTAGTCGCTGGCAAACTTTCCACATGTCCTCAAGTTGTACTCAAGCTAGAACTGTAAATTGCTAACCTCCCCAACTGTACCATGCCCTCAGTAAGTGGTCACTCCCTGGGGATGTCACCTTGGGCAAGTTATTGCTTCCTGGGCCTCAGTGTTCACATCTGTAAAACAGGAAGGAGATAGATTAAATGACCTCTAATTAAATGGTTCAGTGGTAGAATTCTTGCCTTCCGTATGGGAGAACAGGGTTCAATTCCCGGCCAATGCATCTCATGTTCAGCCACCACCTATTTGTCAGTGGAGGCTTGCCTGTTGCTATGATACTGAACAGGGTTCCGTGGAGCTTCTGGACTGTGAAGGGCTAGGAAGAAAGGCCTGGCGATCTACTTCCGAAAATCAGCCAGTGAAAACCTATGGATCACAGTGGTTCAATCTGCAGCTCATCATGGGGATGGCTCAGGACTGGGTAGCATAGCGTTCCATTGTGAACCATCAGGGGTCAACTCAACAGGAGCTAACAGCAACAACAATAAGATTACTTCTGGCTATAACCTTTATCCTTCTATTTAGTCCTTTTGGCTCCCTTGCATCTGTTCTGCGTGATATATATATGCCAAAAAGCAATCAGAGAGAATTGTCTTTCTTGGCCAAATCCAATCCTTGTGTTAGTGTCTCTGAAACAGATGATTTTTACTTGATATTTACAATCCAACATTCAGTTTATTTCCCCCTGAGAAGCTAGTCTGCTTTCTTCTTTCAGATAAAGTTTGTTTCCCTTTATGTTCTGGCTGTTAGGAAACCCAGAGTCAAATTTGAAGTTCAATCTTTGCACCTACATTGACCTTGACTTGGCATAGTTATCCCCTCCTTCACCTTGATCCTGATTTTCTATCTTCATTTTGTTATTTAATCTGATGTGCTTTGTATCACAAGCTCCTGGAGGGCAGGTCTCATGTCTAGTGCACTGTTTCACTCTCTGTGCTTGGCATGCACATAGTAGATGCTCAATAAATACGTGTCATCTTTGGAATAAATTTTGCTGTCAGCCACTTCATACCCTTTCTGGAAAGAGGCAAAGTATACACAAACAAAAAACAAAAATAAACATAGCCTTTTTTCAGAGAGTTGGCTCTAACTAGATAGTTTTGGGGTTGCAAGAATTCCAGTTTCTGTTTCTTTATCGTCAGCTTTTTTCCTAAGTCTACCAAAGCCTGGTCTTCAGGGAAGGCTCCATCTTTCTCGTCTCCATGGTCTGCTTCATTCTAAACTTGAAGTTGATACATAATATCCCTCCTGGGAATCTCATTTCCATCACTGACTGCTTTTCCCTTTCCCTCTGGCTCCTTTCACATCTGATTCCTCCACCTTCCCTTCCCTTGGAAGTTAACCATTCCACAGGTGACAGAGTGCCCAGCAGCCACCATGAGGGCACCCACCCTGTCTCTCCAGCTCGCCTGCTCCCGCCCACAGCAGCCACTGTGAGAACTGTAATCCCTGGGAGGTGGGAAAGCACAGCAGAGGAAGGCCTGGCTCAGGGTCACACAGGGCGGGAACCAGGGTCCTTCACTGCCAGCCCAGGCTCTTCCCCATTGACAAAACCGTAGAGGGGCACTGGCATGGCCTGGAGGGCAGAGGAGAGTGGCCGGCCAGGGACAGGCTGGCCACACCCAGCAGGCTATAGCTCTCAGCTCTGACTAGCTGCTTACTTGTGGGGAGACCTAGCCTCTCCTCAGTTCTGCCTTTGGGCAGTGCCTGTGGAGACCACCCCTCCCAGTCCCTTAACTTCAGGAAAGGGAATGTCTAACCCCCAGGCCAGGAGGTCTTCCGTCTTAACTGAAGCTTGTACAGGGAGAGAGACTCCAGAACCTTCCAAAGCTGTCAGTCAGGAAGGAGTCTATGATCTCGGCCCTGTCCTTGGAACAAAAACAGCCCCATGAGATAGGCATCTTCATCCCCATTTTTTACCTGTGAGAAAACCCAGGCTCAGAGAGCCCAAGTGAGGAGCTAGGAAGTAAGTGGCAGAGCCAGGATTCAATGTTCTTGGTGTACCAGGTGCTGTGTGCTCTGAGGAAACAGCATGTGCATTAACCCATCCTCCCAACAACCCCAGGAGGCAGGTACTCCTGTTAGCTCATTCAACAGATGAGGAAATTGAGGCCCCAAGAGAGCTACTCCCTTGCCCAAGGCTCCAAGGCTGGCAAACTGCAGACTTCCAACCATTACGCACACTGCCTGAAGGCAGGCCTGGCAGGCTTCAAACCCTTTCAGTGATACCATGCTATGTCCCTACAGCTTAAGACCTCAACAGGTCTGACTATAGTCTTTCCTGATTTAGTCCAAGCCTAGACCCTCTCTCATTTGGTCTCCTGTTCATATGAGCGTCATTGGAGACTTTCAGCTTGCACTTGAGGGCTGGGATGCATTTCTCTTTGAGTCTTCCCTGCTCCAGAATGCTACAGTGCCTCTCACCCGAACCAGCCTCCTACATACCTTTAATCACCTTAGGTCTCTGTGATGGTTAAGGTTGGGAGTCACCTTGGCTGGGCCATGATTCTCAGTGGTTTGGCAGTTATGTAATGATGTAGTTTGGCAGTTATGTAAGGATATAATTTGGCTGTTAGGTAATGATGTAGTCATCCTCCATAATGTGATCTGATGTGATCAGCCAATCAGCTGTAAGGGGAGTTTCCCTGAGAGTGTGGCCTGCATCCAATAGATATATGGACATTCTGACAAAGCTTGCTTGCCTGCTCTGGGTCCTGCATCTGGCTCGTCATCATCTGACCTCCAGTTTTTGAGACTTGAGCCAGCGGCCTGCTGTATTGCCTGCTGATCTTGAGATTCATCAGCCTCCACAGCCTGTGAGCCAGCAACCTGCTGTCTTACCAGTCAGTCTTGGGACTGATCAGCCCCTGTAGCTACATGAGTCAGGAGAAGCCTCCAGCCTAATGCTTGACCCACAGACTTGGGACTTGCCAGTCTCTACAACTGTGTGAGCCATTTCCTTGAGATAAATATATATCTCTCTCTATATATATGTATACATTTATACACACTTCACTGGTTTTGCTTCTCTAGAGAATCCAGCCTAAGACTGTCTCCCTCTTCTCTCTCTCCTCTTTCTCCACATCTTTTTGTAAATGCTTTGACCCCCAGAACTGTCATTAGAGGTTGCCTCAGGGCAAGAGGAGTTCTGCCCTTCGATTTAGAGGGCTCTGCTCTGGTCTCTGGTGGCGCAGTGGTTAAGAGCTTGGCTGCTAACCAAAAGGCTGGTGGTTCAAATCCACCAGCTGCTCCTCAGAAATCCTATGGAATAGTTCTGCTCTGTCCTATAGGGTCACTGTGAGTCAGAATCAACTCAATGACAACAGGTTTATTTTTTGTTTTTTGTTTTTTGGCTCTGGTCTCTTAGAGCTGTGCCTTCCCCAGGGGCAAGGAATCTTGGAACCAAGGAGCTGTACCCACCCAGAGCCAGCACCCCCTTTCCTCCCACCATGTTCCTGGTACCCAGCCTCCTGTAGTTTCCTGTCCCGGTGGCCATGAGCCTACTTCTGGGCCACATAGGCCTCTTCCTGGGTCAGGCCGTGCTCTTACTAGGCCAGAGAGGTGGCCAAGGGAAGGCCATTTGCAGGGGCTGTGGATGGAGCTTGGAGGTTTGACTGGGGTGTCCTGTGTGGGATGGAAAGGGGTGAGAAGGCTTCAGGCACAGAACTCCACGGAGAACCTAGCCTTCCAGGTGGTTCTTCAGGTATTTCATCAAGGTAGGAGGATAGAACTTTCTTTTTCTTTTTATTGAAGTAGAGCACACATCCAGGAAAATATACAAATCATAAGTGCACTGCTCAGTGAGTTGGACAGAACACATTATATTCAACAGTTGTCAACTGACATGATATTTTTAAATATTGGACACATGGTGTGTAAGCTTCCATTTGGACTCTCTCCCCAAACCCTAGAAGTTCTAGCCAGGCCTGCAGACTCAGACAGGAAACGGGGTTCCAAAAGGGTGTAATTAGCACAGAATCTAGAAGAAAGCTTACCTTTTCAATCTGTGCATCTCCACACATTTCTACCTTATCAGGTTGACTTCCTTCTACATCAGCAACACTTTTGGCTCCTTCACAACTTGTGGTCACCTTGTATGGTCAAGTTCCTTTTCATTAAGCTTGGACTTCCTTCTTATTTGGTCAGTTTTGTCATTTTTAACTGAGCTAATCAGAAGAGTGCTCAGACAGCAGATATGACTTGTTGTTCCACACTCTTCGACGTTATCGTTGTTAGCTATCGCTGAGTCGGCTCCTGACTCACGGCGACCCCATGTGTTACAGAGTAGAACTGCTCCACAGGGTTTTCTTAGCTGTATCTTTACAGAACTACTTCACCAGGTCTTTCTTCCATGGAGCCACTTTGGCATGGCCCATGAGGCACTGCAGAGTCTAGCCCCTAATTCTCATCTCCGTCACCTCCACCCTATATCTTTACCTTCGACCTATTTTCACTTGCACAGGTAAGAGCATGGGCTTTGAGCAATAGCAGTCCTACCTTCAATTCTCCGGGCCTTAGTTTTCTGTCTGTAAAATGGGATAACAAAGGCTACTGCGGGGATTAAAGGATATGACACTGGTGAGACCTAGCAAAGTGTCTGGTGTCTACAGAGTGAGAACCCACACAATTTGCCATCATTAATCTCCTTATTCTTGTTTGTGTTATTCTTACACTCCCTCACATCTCACGCCTGTGCACAGGCCGCTGCCTTCCCTCGGAATGACCGTTCTCATCCCGCTGTCTCTCTGTTCACTCTTCTACAACAGCTCAGGCAGGCCCCACGTCCTCTGCGCAGGCTTCCCACAGCACCCTCACCCAGCCAAGCCACTTCTGGGTGTCTCTGCTTCACTGACTAAACCGTGAGCCACCTGTGGACAGGACCAGGACTCCATCATCTTCATACCCACATTGCTGAGCACAGGACGGGGCCCACAGTGGACTCTCAAAGGAGGATTGTGGGGTGTCAGGACACTGGTGGAAGTCACCTGCCAGCCACAGACCCAGTCTTCCAGCTCCAGCTGGATTCCTCCAGGAAGCCCTCTGGGGAAGTCCTACTGGCACTTGTCATGGGTTTTCTGTATTCTTAGTTGCTTCTTCATGTATATCTGTCTTGTCTTGCCAACTAGTGTGTCAGCCCTCGCGGGCAGGGGTTTTGCTTCCATGTATCTCATATTCCTGGGGAGCCTCCTGAACACCACAGGTGCAGTTAGTGATTCTGATGAATTCGGCTCCTTCCCAAGCAAGCTCAAGTCCAGGCTCTGCTGGTTCCGTTCCTCAGGGACAGCATTCTCCCTCACTCGGTGATTTCCCAGAGAGTCCAGCTCTGAGCTTCTGGACTTTGTGCTGGAAGGCAGCAAGATGTTCCAGAAAGAGGGTGGGCTTTGGGCTCGAACCAGCCGAGGTGTGAATGTCAGATGCGCCACTTAACTTTGAGCACTCTACAACTTTGAGTGGTTTCTTAAAAACCTGTGAATTTCAAGTTCTCCCTCTGTAAAATTGGGGTTAAAATTCCATCCCAGGGCAGTTGTGAGGATGAAATGAAATAATGCACAGGAACTGAATTGAAAGTGAATAGATATTGACTGAATTAAGGATTTCCTGAAGGTTGGCCTCAGTCGTTCCAATGTAGCAAGAGTTATAAAAATATTCTATCCTTCACTGAATTGTACATGTGGAAATTTGTTGAAATGGTGTATCTTTGACTGTGTGTACTTTCACCAAAATTTTAAAAAAGAATTCTGTCCCAGGCCAAACTTTTTAGAACAGGAAGCTCTGAACTTCTTCCAAAAGAGAGAAAGCCAGGTGGTTAAGCCCACTGCCGTGGAGTTGCCACTGACTCATAGCGACCCTATGGGACAGAGTAGAACTGCCGCATAGGGTTTCCAAGGCTGTTATCTTTACAGAAGCAGACTGCCACATCTTTCTCCCTAAGAGCAGCTGGTGGGTTTGAACCGCCAAACTTTCAGTTAACAGCTGAGTGATTAACCACTGCGCCACGAGGGCTCCTTATGTTGGTTGATCCCAACTACTTAACCTATTTGAAGAAAGAAGGTGGGTGATGGGCACAGACAGAAGTCTGTGACTCAGCGGACAAAAGGTAATGCAGACTCTGGCCTGACCTTGTGTCCTGTTCAGCCACAATATTCACAAAGGCCTCAGTTCTCTGGGAAGGCAAAGGCCAAATGAAATGGGGTGGCCGTCAGAGATTTATTCTGAAAAATATTTGCTATCATGTAGCACTTGATACACACAAGAGAACAAATATACTGTTATGTAAGATGCAATATAATAACAAAGTACAAACCTGGGACCTGTCACACCCCTGAAGAGCCAGAACATGATCAAGGTCATTGCCTCTATCTGTGGGCTTCTCTCCATCCCATCCCCCCGGCTCCCTCTGGAGGTAAACACATTCTGGATTTTGCATTTTTAGTCCATTACTTTAAAATTATAATTTTCCCAGGTAAGAATGCCTAAACGATATTTTTTAGTTTTGCTTATTTTTAGTTTTAAGCTTATCTTAAACTTTATAAAAATAGTGTCATACTGTACGCTGTTGTTGTTAGGTGCCGTCAGGTGGATACTCACGCACAGCAACCTCGTGTGACAAAGTAGAACTGCCCCATACATAGAGTTTTTCAGGCTGTAATTATAGGAGCAGATTGCCAGGTCTTTCCTCTCGAGGAGCCACTGGGTGAGTAGGAACCACTAACCTTCTGGTTAGCAGCTGTGTGCTTTTAACCATTGAGCCACCAGGGCTCCTTTAAACTGTATGTATTCCTCTGTTATTTGCTTTTCCCCTTCTGCATTGTGTTTCTAAGTTTCAAACTATGTTATTAGATATTACTGTAGTCCTTCATCTTCATAGCTGTATAATATTCCATCATCTGAATATACCACAATTAGTTTATTTCTTCTCCTATCAAAGGCCCATGAGGGAGAGTTGCTCATGGGGATACCAGGTGCCCTCATAAGAGTGGAACTTTGGGCTGCAGGATGTACAAATGTCCTGCTTTACCAACACCAAAGTGATTTCCAAAGAGGTTGTGCCCATTTGTTGCTCATCTTTGCTCCACATTCTTGCTGACACTTTGAATCAAGTGACTTCATTTTTGTCAATTTGGAGGCTGTAAAATGAGGTTTGTGGTCTTCCTTTGCAGAGATAGGACTGCTTTAAGGTCCCAGAGCTGGTAGAAGCAGAGGTGGGATTTGGACCCCAGTGCGCATGTCAACACATAAAACACACATTTGGAAAAACAAATGTGTCTGGGTAAAAATCCTTCCTAATTTCATCTTTCTTGCTTTCACCTCCCCCAGGCGCTCACACAGTCTGCCTAGGGACAGCAGGCTTTACTGAACATTTGGTGACTTGGGTAAAATTAGCTAAATGAACCCAACCCTTCTCCGTCCTCACTTGCTGCTCCACCTCCATGAACTCTTCCCCTTTCTCCTTCTTGAGTGTACCCCCATGGCTGCATTGCAAGCGGGATCCAGCATCCCTTAGTTTTTTCTTTTTTTCCGTGCCCTGTCGGTTGCTTTTATTGCTGGTGGACCCATTGTTGTTAACTGGTGCTGTTGAGGCAATTCTAACTCATAGCGACCCCGGGAGACAGAATAGAACTGCCCCAAAGGGTTTTCTAGGCTGTAATCTTTATGGGAGTAGATCACCAGGTCTTTCTCACGGGAACTGCTGGGTGGGTTTGAACCACCAGTCTTTCAGTTAGCAGCCAAGTGCTTAACTATTGTGCCACCAGGGCACCTTTTGAGTGTGCCTACATGGACTGTGAACACCCTGTCCATTATCCAGAAATAATGCCACTTCTTTTGGGAGGCGCCATCCCTCAACCCCTCCAGACCCAGGGTACGGTTCCCTCCTGGTTGTCTCCCTACCCCTCTGCCCCGATGGGCTGCCCTTCCTGAGTTAATGCAATGGCAAATCTCAGAAGGGCCAGAGGGTGAATCCTGCCCCATAATCTTTTTTTTTTTTTTAGTATAAAAAAATTTCTTTTATTGTACTTTAGATGAAGGTTTACAGAGCAAATTAGTTTCTCATGAAAAATTAATACACATGTTGTTTGTGACATTGGTTGCCACCCCACAACATGTCAACACGCTCCCCTTCTCGACCTTGGGTTCCGCATTTACCAGCCTTCCTGTCCCCTCCTGCCTTCTCATCCTTGCCCTGGGGCTGGTGTGCCCATTTAGTCTTCTGCCCCATAATCTTCATGCAAACACTAGGACTCCTTCCTTCTGAAAGGAAAGCTGTGAGCTTCTCAGTACATCTCAAAAAGCAGGTAACACTTGCTGGGATTTTTAGTCTCATGCTCAAGGGCTCATTCTCCCTTCCTGCCCTGGGGCAGATGCACTCAAGCGGACTCCACTTCCTCAGGCCTTCATCATCTTTCTCTTAGGACCCCTTTCCCTACCAAAGAATCCTATCACCCTCTCCACTTGCTCTTGACCTTCCCATTTTCCAAAGTCCAGCTCAGACCTGCCATCTTCCTGAGAGCCTTCCCAGACTAACTTCTCCCCTCTCCTCTCTCCCAGTTCTTCGACACACCTTGTGGGTCAGAGCAGGACGTTGCAAAGTGTGGCTCTTACAACATCCCACAAAATACTGCTGACAAAGGATTCTGAGGTCAAATAAATTTGGGAAGTGCCATCTGCTACTTCCAGCCTCTTGGTGTTTCTGGTGTCATTAGCATATCAGCAGCTCAAGAGGCCCTCAGGGATGACTCCTCTGTTTTCCAAAAGTATTTAATCTGGGAACCTCTTTTCTCTCCCAAGTAACACCTATTAGCCACTTGGAAAATATGAACTAGAAGATTCTCCCGCCCCCTTCATATGTCAGTTTGTTCTTAGGGTCTTGTTTTTCTCAACAAGCAGGCTGTGATTCCTGTGACTCCTTTATTAATCATCCTGTGTTAGCTAGGTCAGCCCGGAACCCCCATTCTAGAGGAGCTTGAACTGAATGAATGAAGGCAATCAGCCGATTGGTTGGTCCAATCAGTTGGTCATCAGCTGATTCCTTTCTCCTGCGAGGCAGTTAGAAACCAGGGGCTGATCAGACCCAGCTGGTCTTTGCACCCTGGGGACTCGGAAGGAGTTTTGGGTCTATCTGACCTGTGCCAGACCCTCCCTCTCCACAGTATTTCTGCAAAGCCTGCCTCCGTCACCCAAGATAGAATAAGTCACTCTCCTGCATTTGTTGTTAGTTGTCATCGAGTCAGCTCCAACTCGTGGTGACACCATGTGCAACAGGACAAAATGTTGCCCAGTTCTGCGCCGTCTTCACTATCATTAGTATGCTAGAGAGTCCACTGCTGTGACCACTGTGTATCTGGAGTGCCTTCTAACCTATGGGGCTCATCTTCCAGCACTATAGCGACAATATTTTGTAGTGATCCACAAGGTTTTCATTGGCTAATTTTTGGAAGTAGATCACCAGGTCTTTCTTCCTAGTCTAGGAAGCTCCACTAAAACCTGTCTATCACGGATGACCCTGCTAGTATTTGAAATACCAGTGGCATAGCTTCCAGCATCACAGCAACACGCAAGCCACCACAGTGTGACAAACTGACAGACAGGTAGTGGTCTTCTGCATCAGGCACCTGTCTACTGGTGAGGCTGGGAGCCCTTGCACGGAGGGACCATGTCACTGCCTCTCTGTATTCCCATAAGTGGGTGCTCAGTCCCTGACTGCTGAATGAATGAATGCATGGCAGTTCTCTCCTCTGAATTGGAGAAAGACAGTAGAGCTGTGTGGTTAAGCCTGCAGGCTCTGGAGCCAGATCGGATGTACTCCTATGTACCCTGGTAACTTGGGGCAACTTGCTTAATCCCTGTGCTTCACTTTCTCTTTCTAAATGGGAGTGATGATAGCAGTACCATCCTTACAGGATTGCTGGGAGGACTAACGGGTTAATATGTATAAAGCATGTAAGATGGCGCCCGGCATGGAGAATGGCATTGGTCCACATTAGCCCTTAGAACAATAGCAGCCACCACTTCTCATGCTCCTACCATGTGCCAGGGACTGTGATGAGGGCTTTACCTACACTATTTCAATTAATCTTCCCTACAGTCTCTTTGAAGTAGGTGATGTTTACATTTTTCCAGTTAGGAAGCTGAGGCCTCCCATAGGGACCCAGTAGTAGGTGGGAGCAACCGGGTGGGACTCAGGTCAACCAGATCACTAAGCCCTGGCCTGCAAGCACTGCTGATACAGCTTCCCACTCCAGGACTGGGTGGCAACTCTACTTGTTTTACGTACAGGTACCCGACTGAGAGGGGACAGTGGTGTTTAAGCGGTAGAATTCTCACCTTCCACACGGGAGACCTGGGTTTGATTCCTGGCCAATGTACCTCAAGCGCAGCCACCACCTGTCTGTCAGTGGTGGTTTGCATGTTGCTATGATGCTGAACAGTTTTCAGCAGAGCTTCCAGACTAAGATAGACTAAGAAGAAAGGCCTGGTGATCTACTTCCAAAAATTAGCCAATGAAAACAGCATAGAGCACAAGTACCGGATCGGCAACTGACCGTGGGGACGGCACAGGCCAGGCAGTGTTTTGTTCTGTTGTGCACGGGGTTGTGTCAGGGGCTGACTTGGCAGCAGCTAACACCAACGACAACCCCACTGAGAACCCCATCAGTCTTTTCTTCATCCTCTGTATAGTCCACCAAGATGGACCATTCACTGCACTGTGATTGGGCTTTACGTGTGCGTGCGTGTGTGCGTGTGTGCGTGTGTGTCTGTGTGTCTGTGTGTGTGTCTGCGTGTCTGTGTGTGTCTGTGTGTGTCTGTGTGTCTGTGTGTCTGTGTGTCTGTGCGTGCGTGTGTGCGTGTGTCTGTGTGTCTGTGTGTGTGTCTGTGTGTGTGTGTGTGTCTGTGTGTCTGTGTGTGTCTGTGTGTGTCTGTGTGTGTCTGTGTGTGTGTCTGTGTGTGTGTCTGTGTGTCTGTGTGTCTGTGTGTGTCTGTGTGTCTGTGTGTCTGTGTGTGTGTCTGTGTGTCTGTGTGTGTCTGTGTGTGTCTGTGTGTGTCTGTGTCTGTGTGTGTCTGTGTGTCTGTGTGTGTCTGTGTGTGTGTCTGTGTGTCTGTGTGTGTGTCTGTGTGTGTCTGTGTGTCTGTGTGTGTGTCTGTGTGTGTGTCTGTGTGTGTCTGTGTGTCTGTGTGTGTGTCTGTGTCTGTGTGTGTCTGTGTGTGTGTCTGTGTGTGTGTGTGTGTGTCTGTGTGTGTGTCTGTGTGTGTCTGTGTGTCTGTGTGTCTGTGTGTATGGGAGAGGAAGTGCACAAGGGAGTGAGGATGAGTTCCTTTCGAGGCCTGGGGGCCGCCATCCGCTTCATGGGAGGCCCAGGAAGACAAAGACACTGAGGTGGGACTCACTTTGCGAATGCACAGCGGAAAAATCACCCGTGAGTCAGCAACGCCGCAGAATGGGCAGGGAGACCCTGGAATTCAGTGTGGAATCATCACCCACAGCACCTCGCACAGGGCCCTGCGTGTGCCCGGGAAATGTTTGCAGGCAGGATACCTGCCGTAACTTTTACCCAGGCAGGTCATCCGGGTTAAAGGCAAACGAATTCCTGTGGGTTAGGAGCCATAGGTTAAGGGATGGTTATAAAAGGGCATCAGGGATGGGGAGGCGCATCCCTAGCTTCTGAGGTGAACATGCTAGAATCTCCTTCCCCGTGAGCCAGCTGGCCTTCGCAAACCTTGTAGGCTCTGCCTCACAGTCTTCTCTGTCTCCTTGGGTTTTGGTGTTTTGAGTCACATAAATGTTCCAGAAATGCTCTTCCTCTTCCTTTCCTCTCAAGGCATCAAAATCTACCTCAGAGCACGCCCCTTGGAGGTCTTGTGGATTGTCCGTCCGCCGTTCCTCCACCCTCCTTTGCTTGGCCTCATCTCCACCCAGGACGGGTTGGAAGCTGGCTCATCTCCTTGCTAACGTCCCCCTGTTTCCTGTGTGTATGGCCTTCCCCATTAGGCTATACCCTCCTCCAGGGTAAGAACTGTGACAATGTCATGGTCATCCCCCTTTGTGCCTAGTCCAGTGGGTGCTGAATAAACGCATTCTGCCGGAATGAACTGGTTATCACCCCAGGGGTGTGACCTAGGCAGAGCAGTGAGATAGCAACAGTATGGTTTTGGGGTCCGACAGATGGGGGTCAAATCCTACCTCCACCACATACTAGCTATGGTTCCCTGTCTGAGCCTCAGTTTCCTCATTTGTAAAGTGGAGCCAATAGCATCTTTATCTCAGGGCTGTTGAGATGATTAACCCAAATGGTGTGTGGGAAATGCTTTGCAAACTGGAAGCCACTGGAATGTGTGTCATCTACCTTGGCCTCTCTTGGGAACTCAGTGTTCACATTCATCAACGTCTGCTGGGCTAGGCATCCTGGAAGAGGTCTCATGAGCCCCCTGCCACATTGAATTCTCTGTGGACCAAGGTGAGGTCTATCTGAATTCATGCCTCCTATCTCTTACACAAAGGGAGCCCTGGTGGGGCAGAGGTTAAGCGTTCGGCTGCTAACCTAAAGGTCAGCGGTTTGAACCTACCACCACCCCGTGGGAGAAAGATGTGGCAGTTTGCTTCCATAAAGATTACAGCCTAGGAAACTCTATGGGGCTGTTCTACTCTGTCCAATGGGGTCGCTATGAGTTGGAATTAACTCGACGCCAACGGGTTTTTTGGTATCCCTCACACAAATCCCTCCAGTCCTCAGAGAGGGGTCTCTTCTCCCCCTGTGGATGCCTTGGGTGTGGGCCTGGGGCCTCATTTCATATACAGAGAAATAAATTCCAGTGTGAAGATCCATGACAACATTTAAAAGAAAAATGATCCATAGGCAGGGGCCGTGGTGCTTGAATTTACAGGGCTGCTAATCCGGAGAAGGGCCTGGACAGCAGGGTGGAGCCGAGGCACCTCCTTCCCTTCCTCCATCAGCCCTTTATCAACATGCTCGATGCAGAACTTCTCCTAAGAAATGTCTCCCCTCATTGCTTTATTAGCCATCTTAGAGCTACAACTTCCTAGCTATGTGACCTCAGACAAGTTACTTGGTCTCTCTGAACCCATTTCATCAACTGTCAAATGGCAATAATAATTACCTCATAGGGTTGTTTGGTGAATTAAAGGATATTCTATGTAAGGTGCCTTACATGGTTCCTGGCACATAGTCAGGGCTCAAAAACTCTTAACTGTTATCATTAATAGGAGTCCCTGGGTGGTGCAAATGATTAAGCACTCGGTTGCTAACTGAAAGGTTGGTGGTTCAAGTCTCCCCCAGAGGCGCCTTGGAAGGAAGGCTTGATGATCTACTTGCGAAAACTCAGCCACTGAAAGCCCTGTGGAGCCCAGTTCTACTTTGACGCACACGGGGCCACAATGAGTTGGAATGGACTCAGTGGCAACTGTTTTTTTTGTGTGTGTGTGTGTTGTTTTATTATCATTAATAATAAAAACTATTTTGTGTGCCCTAGTAAATAGGCTCCCTTACTACCTTACTTGTAGCAGAGTTCAGTACATTAGCCCTTGTGACCTTATTAACCACTGTCTACCTGAATGAATACATCCCACATTATCTTACCATTGGGTGTGCACCTGTAAAAGCGTTCCCCTTTATTCATTCACAGCTCTGAGTGTCCCCATAAAGGTGTCCCCATTGCCTCATCTCCCCCTGTGTTTTGTGTCCCCCACATCATTGGCGCCTTGGACCTCTCTTAGGCCGTGGTGATTCCTTAGGGACCGAGTGGCCCAAGGGGCAGAATGTGTTTTGAGAGACATCAGGGCAAGGATGGGAGTGGGGAAGCAAGGGGGACCTCTGTGAGCTGCATGTTTGGGTCAGTAATACTGTCACGCCTTAAATGGTGCTAATCGGCATTGATATATTGCCCCTCATGTGGAGCACACTTCCCATTTGTAGAGAAATTGGTAATTAATTTTTTTTCTACTTATAAATGTTTGCTATTGGGGTGTGTATGTGTGTGATTTTATTTTTTCTGTCCAAAGTGTGCTTCCCCCTTGAAGAAATGCCTATCTACTTTTGTAATGAATCTGACTACAACATAAGATTGAAATACAGAAATTCCCTGGGCAGCAGCCCTTGGGCAGGCAGGGGCCTGCTCAGGTGGGATGACAGGGTGCTGCACAGCAGTGGGGGTGAGAGCAGAGAGGCGAGGACCCACGCGGGAGCTGAGCAGACCAGGGTGTGTGGGTTGTGTGCTGTGGAGTTCATTCTGATTCATGGCGACCCTATGTGACAGAGCCAAACTGCCGCATACGGTTTTCTAGGCTGTAACTTTAGGGAAACAGATCAGCGGGTCTTTTCTCCCGCGAATCCCCTGGTAGGCTGGAACCGGGAGGGCACTGCAAGCCGAGTGGGTCATGAGCTTGTGGAGAGAAAGCATTTCAGGTGAGAGAGGAGTGACGAAAAGCAAAGTCCTGGGCAGAAAAAGTCTCTGTGGGCGAGAACTAAGAAACCAAAAACCAAACCCGTTGCCTTCAAGACGATTCCAACTCAGTGACCCCACAGAACAGAACAGAACCGTCCCCTAGGGTTCCCAAGGCTGTAATCTTTACGGAAGCAGACTGCCACGTTTTTCTCCGGTGAAGCAGCTGGTAGGTTCAAACCACCAACCTTTTGGTTTGCAGCTGAGTGCTCGACCACTGCGCCACCAGGCGTCCTTAAGAACTAAGAAAGATGTGGAACCCCAGTAGGAGACAGGGCTTGATGCTTTGCCCCCAGGCAGGTTTGTTCGCATCTCTGAGAAAAGTAAATGGGAACCCAGAAAGAAGGGGGCAAGAGGCAGGAAAAACCAGAGGACACGAGGTATGTCGGCAGGTCTGGAAAGGCAAACCCGGGGCCTAGCGCTGGGGGTCACCTGACGACGTGCTAGGCTGTGGGAAGATAGTTCCTTGTGAAATGCGTTTTTTATCACGTTCTTTCCAAGGATGTTCCCTATGTTTTGTAATGCCCATAATATACGAGTGCCGTGATTCGCGGTGATTTATACCTAAGTGTATGTAAATGGAGAGGCATGCCCAAACATTTCTTACTGATGTGCTGCTGGATCAAAAAAGTTTGCTTCCGTTGCTGTGAAGATGGAGGTTTGTGGAGAAGCCAGGAGAGCCACGAGGAGGGCGGGCTACTTCGTGAGAGGAAGTAGACAAAATCAGTGGGTGGCCCTGACTGTTTGGAAAGGATGGACGGGAGCCGGGAAAAAGAGGAGGTGGGGGCCCAGAGGGATGGCACAGGCTGGAGGAGCCCCCAGCTGTGTCCCCCCACCCCCATCCCCCGTGGGCACATCCAGAGCCTTCCTGAGCCCTGGCTTCTCTGTGACCTTAGGCAAGGCTTCTCAATCTTGACGTCTCCTCACAATCAAGAAGGGAGAGCATCCGTACCAATTAGATCCGCTTCTTTGGGGGTAGGTTCCACGCAACCATGTTTTTAATCTCCCCCAGGCCACTCCTAGTGCAGCCGGGGTTGAGAACCAAGGACCAGCCCTCTGAGTGCCGGCACATTTAAATGAGGTCGTGCATAGCCAGCAGTGGACCCCAAATGTTGTTGTGTGCCTTGAGTGCATTCCCACTCATAGCAACCCTAGACGACAGAGTAGAACGGCCCCATAGGATTTCCTAGGCTGTAATCCTTACTGTCCTATAGGGTCACTATGAGTTGGAATCGACTCGACGGCAGTGGGCGTGTATGTATGCAAAGGAGGACGTTAAGGCTCGCTCCGGGCTGCCTCGCCTGCAGACCAGGAACCCGGCTGAGAGGGCGGGGCAGCTGCCGCTTTGAACTTGCGTGGAGCCTCCCTAAATAGAGCGGGGAAGTCCAGGTGCCGGGCAGGGCTGTTTTCACCTGTGCGTCCTCAGCGCCGTGGGGCGACGAGGCACAGTGAAGATCTCCTGGGAATGTGGCGGAAAAACCCACTATAAAAGGCAGGAGAGGGAACGTTGCCCTTAGCGCGGAGGGATTGACACAGCACCTCCCTCCAGTCCCCTCTTCCCCCCACCGCCGGCCTCCTTCCCGGCTCCATCCCGCGCGCACCTGCGCCGCCGGCCGCGGCCCTGAGGCGGGTGTCCCCGCCCCGCTGAGGCAGGAGGTGCCCAGAGACTGGGCCAGTGCGCAGGGCTCCTGTGGGCAAGGCCGCGGGTTCGAGACTCGCGTGGGTTCCGTCCCAGAGGTTCCCAGAAATTGATTGGAGTTTTTGTTGTTCCTTCAAATTTTTATTATGAAAAATTTTAACCGGAAAACTAGAAAGAATAGTACAAAAAGCACATATATACCCACATACTCGTTCAACAGTTTTAACATTTTGCCATAGTTGCTCACGTCTTCCCTGTCCCTTCTCTCTCTGTCCCTCCCACGACTCATGTCAACCCCATGTACAACTGAACAGAAAACTGTCCAGTCCTGTGCCATCCTCACTATTAGTTGTGGTTACAGTTCCAACTGTTATGATCCATAGGGTTGTCATTGGCTGATTTTCGAAAGTGGATTGCCAGGCCTTTCTACCTGGTCTGTCTTAGTCTCGAAGCTCCACTGAAAACTGTTCAGCGTCATAGTAACATGCAAGCCTCTACTGAAAGATAGGTGGTGGCTGCTCTTTAGGTGCGTTGGCTGGGATAATATATGTATGTATCAATAGTTTGTTTTGTTTTTGCTGAACCATCTCAAAGTAAATTACAATGATCATGACCCTTCACCCCTGCATCTCCAAAATCTAAATCATGACCACATACAACTGTCACACTTAACAAAGTTGTTAATAAGCCCTAATGATTCAAATTTCCCCAACTATCTTCAAAGTGCCTTTATGGCTAGGGGTTTCAAACCAGGATCCAGTGACTTGATTATTATATCTCTTTAGTTCCTTTTAGTCGAGAACACCCCCACCCCGCCCCATCCCTGACCCTTACACACACATTTCTAAAATGACATTGACTTTTTGAAGCATACGGGCCAGTAGTCTTGCAGAATGGCCCACATTCTGAATGTGTCTGGTTACTTCCTTCTTCATGGTGTCATTTGGTTTGTTCCTCTACCCTCCATGTTTCCTGACAACTGAAAGTTACTTCTTAAGGCTTGGTTAGATTCTGGTTAAACATCATTGGCCAGAGGACTTCATGGGGGGTGCTGGGTACTTCATACTGCATCATCTCAGGAAGCACATACCTTCCTATTGTCACACTTCTGGGGAGGGTTTCAATGATCCAGTTTCCTGAGCGTCTGATTCCGCAGGTCTAGCTTGGGAGCCCAGGTGTCTGTATTTTTCAAAACCACCCCCCGCCCCGTGGTCTGATCTGACCACCGACACCTTGGTGTCACATTCTTGCATCCCTGGCCCTAGCAGCCAGCTGGTAAATGCAGGTCCTTGGTTCTCTAAAGGGCGTGGTGTAAGGGAGTGGGTGGGGCACTTGAGGTGGGTAAAGTCCTTGAGCCCCGGCCCTGCCCTCACCACCAGGTGGTCAGTGCTGTCTGGGTGTGAGGCAGGGTGTAAGGCATCTGGATCCCCATAGGGGGGGCAGTGTGTGTGGCTACCTCAGGGCAGCTACTTTAACTTGGTTGGGAGTTCTCAAAAGACCAGGAGTCATTCTGGAGCCATGGAGGCTGGATGAACCCCTGAAACCGTTGCCTGAGATAATCTTTAAACCTTAAGCCAAAAATATCGCCTGAGGTCTTTATAAAACCAAACAATAATTTAGCTTAACTAGTAAAAAAAAAGTCTGCCTTGAGCAATATGCTTTTTTAAGAACTATCTATATGGGATCAAATTGACAACAGCCACTCAAAAGATTAGATAGGAACCTAGAGGGCAGTGAGTTAATGGGGGAGGAACAACTCAGGAAAGGAGAGTGAGGATGGTTGCACAACATGGCAAATGTAATCAGTGTCAGTGAGCTGTACATGTGGAAACTGTTGAACTGGTGTATGCTTTGCGGTATATACGCTGAACAACAACAAAAGACCAGGAGTGCCCACCCACAACTGTGTGCTCCCAGCACCCAGCACAGGGTAAATGTTGGTTGAATGAAGACAGCAGCCAGGCCAGTGACTCTGAGGGCGCTGGGAAGCTCCCAGCCAAGCATCTCTGCTTTCTAGGTTCCTTACTGGGCTGCTTTGAAGAACAAACCAGACCATGGAGCTGGCCCCCAGATCCAGGAGGGCCACCACCCACCCTCAGCTCGTCGTGATGGCAGCCAGTGGGATGTGGGGGAGGTGAGGAGAATGGCTGGAGGAATCAGGTGGAGCTAATCAGTGTGGCAAGAGACAGCAAGGAGGTCCTCACAGGGGTGCCTGGTTTGGTGAACCAGGCACTCTGCTCAGCATATAAAAATGGATGAAATAATTCTTTCTCTCAAAAAACTCACCATTTAGTGGAAAACAGAGAGTCAATGGACAACTGAATTGCACGTGATTAAGGTTACCCATGAGGTATGCTAGGGAAAAGCCCAGAGGGAAACTCAGGGAAAGCTCAGTCTAAACTGGACACATTAAGAGGGTATTTTAAAATTGGCCTTTGATGGATGAATAGGAGTTCAAGGTGAAGGAGCGGGCTGGGCAGGCTGTGTCTTATCTTTTATCAGAACTGGGCTAGCAGATTTGACTTCTCAGAACAAGAAACCTTAATCTGTAGAGCCCTCACTTCCCCATCTGTAAAATGGGAGACTACACCCTGCCGTCTGTAACTTAGGGGCCGGAGGGGCTGGGAAGGAAGAAAGTGTTGTAAGGCTACAATGAGCTAAAGATACAAACATGGCTTAGGAAAAGTTTAAATTAGAATTATGACTGGTGGAGTGGGAGGTGAAGAAACAAATGGCAGAGCTCCAGGAGAAAAAGACATCCAAGCTGAATTGATCTTGAAGGCCCAGCTCAAATGTCAACCCTTTGAAGATGTCTTCCTTGCTTTCTCCCAGTCTCTCTTTCCTCAGCACTCCTATTCCTTATGGTTTCCGTCCCAGATGGAACCTCTCACACTCTGTCAGTGACTCTGGTCATCTGTGGAATGTCTCTACTGAACTAGAGTGGGAGCCTCTGAGGAGGGTGGAGGCTACATCTTGTACACAGAAGGCGCTTAATACAAGTGTAGTGAATGAAGCTCCAGCCCTCAGACCGCCAGAGGCTACGAGAAAGAATTGTCTGGTGTAAGGAGATCATTCTGGTTAGAGGTCAGAAAGACTGAGCTCTACTCCCTACCTCCAACCAGTGGAGAAACACTGGGCAAGTCACACTGCTTCTCTGAGCCTCAGTTTCCCCTGAGAAACTGGACTAGATAATGCCCAAGGTCCCATCCAGCTTTGACATTCTGTGGCCTAACACAGTAATGAAGTCCCTTGGTAGCACAAATGGTTAAGTGCTGATTCGAACCCACCCAGAGGTACCTCAGAAGTAAGGCCTGGCAATCTGCTTCTGAAATGTCACAGCCTTGAAAACTCTATGGAGCAGTTCTACTCTGCACACAGAGGGTTGCCATGAGTCAGAATCGACTCAACAGCAACTAACCACAACAACACTGTAACAGAATAACTTAACACGTATAGCAATTTTCAGAATATTTATAAAGCCTTTCCAGGGCTCTTCTATGCCCTTCCTCCCCACCCACCTCTAGCAAGAGACCAGCAAGGGAACCTCCTCAGGCAGAGACATTTAGTCAACAGGTGTTTAGTGACTGTCTACCTTGTACCCAATGAGCATTCCAGGGACACCTGATCCCACCATGGCTTCTGGAATGCTCAGTACCTCTCTAGGTTCTAGATGGAAAGCCTGGGCCCATATGGAGGAAGCTATGCGAGAGTCATCTGAAATCAACAGGCAGGAGTATTGTGACCCCAAGCAAGTCAGTTAACATCCCTGGGCCTCAGTTGCCTCATCTGTAAATAAAGAGCATCACAACTCTTTGCGTGTCTGAAGGCAGAGGCTGGACCACAGCTTCTAGCCCCAGAGCGGGAGGACTCTACCTGAACCAGTAAGAACTCAGGGCAAAGTTGAGGAAACAGGCCCAGCTCTTGAGGAGTGCGCTTGGGAGCTATTTCCCCTCTGTGGTCACCTGAACCCTGAGTTGACTGTGGTGTTAGTGGGACAGCACTTTGGGATCTAAGGAGTGTGGCCCTGGCCTGGCCCTGCCCTGTTGTCCTCTCTGGCCACCCACCTAGGCTCAGGCTCTGCCCTGCCTCCTGGTACCTGAGTCTTTCTGGGTGAATTCCTTGGCTGCTGGAAGACACCAGAGCTCGCAGTGTCCTCCGGGAGCTGAGGGAGGACCATGCTCTTCTAGCTCAGTTCTGAGGAGGACCCAGGCTGGAGCTGCTGAGGAGGCCTGGGCTGCAGGAACTCCTTTCTCCTTCCCCTTGTACCCAGTCTCACTCTCCGCCTTCTCTTCTCCCACTTCTTGATGCTCAGTTCTCACCCTCCTTTCCTCCTCCCTGAGGTCTGAGGTCCAACCTTCCTGCTCTACACCCCGCACCCCTCCGCATTTGGCTGAAGGGCACAGTCCTTCTCCCACGCTCCCCTTCTCCACTCTGATGGACTCCGCTTTCCTGTGAAATGGGGGGAAAAAAAAAAAAACCCCTCATGCTCACAACACAACAAAAAACAGGTTTAAACATTTTGCAGGTTTCAACATTTTTCAGGCTGCCTTGTCACATCTTATCAGATCAGCCTGCAGCCACAGGCCAGGGCTCCGGGAGCTGCTTTGAGAACAGAAGCTTGGCCAAGCTCGGCCCCACCCTGCCTGCTCCACCCCTCCCTCCCCTATCTCCCCAAAGAAACTTCCCACAGGGCTCCTTGGGATGGAGTGCAGGGCAACCTCCACCCTCTTCCCCGTGCCTGGGAGCCAGTCCTTGACCATCTCCTGCTTAGAGCTCCTGGCCATACCCTTCTCTGCCTCCCCTGGGCTACCAGGTGGCCCCTAGGAGTGTGCTGCCCTCCGAGGACCCCACTTGCCCTGGAAGGGGACGTCTAGAAGTTGATGAGCAGAAGAGAGTTGTCAGAGTCACTCACAGAATGTAGACGTGGCCACTGGGCCAGGAGGACCAGTGAGCTGTGTTGGGGAATTTAAGGAGGGAGGGGAGATGGGAGTTCCTGCCAACCCTCCCACCCCCAGGCTCCCTGGCTGCTACTAATGGGAACAAATAGCTTTCTCTTTTGGTTTTGTAGGGTTTTCATCCATGATGGTGTGGACCACCAACCTGGAATGTCCCCTTCCCCTCACATTCACCCCCAGGCTCCCACCTTCCTGTTCTTGCCAGGTCATAGTGAACTTGGTGACACAGTACAAAGTTACAGGTTCAAGGGCACAGTCAGTGACACAGTACAAAGTGTGACCAAAGTCCAAAGTCCCAGATTTCAGGTGTGCCTACCAAAGGTATAGGCCCAGAACACGGTCATGGCTGGGAGGGCCCACCTGTATGGACACAGCAGCCCCTCTGGAGGACACGTGTCTGTGGCTTGGCAGTTGGATGTATCTAAGCTCTCTCCAGGTGAGAAGGGTGGGGACAAAAGTGGAAGAGGGAATGAGGCAGAGGAAGGGAAGGGTGTAGTGACTCATTTTGTCCAAGTATGTTGGCTTCCTGCCTCCATGAAGATCTTGTCAGAATACTGGGAAAGAAACCAGATCTGGGTGCTTGATGCCAGTGTCTGCTGGGCCAGGCTCCACAGCCTGTCTCCTACAGGGTTTAGGGGAGCCCTCCTCACCTCTTGGCCTGAGGTTATAGCTCACCAGACCTCCCAGGCCCCCATCCTCCCTCCCAAGGGAGTCCCATCTCTCGCGTCACCACTGGGGCCTCTCCCTTGGCACATGGTGTCCACTGCCCCCAACACAAGGCTTGTGGGTTGTCTCACCCTTTTCTGTGTGCACACTGGGGAGGTCAGGCCTATAGTATCAGTCAACTGTCAGCTCCAGGACAGAACTTCCCACATCTGAATTTCTAGCCTCTGTCTTTGTCTTGGGCTCCAACTTTGTACCTCAACACTGTCTGGAATGGGTGCCTGGAGGTCTCACTGGCCCCATAAACTTCCTTGTCTTTGTTTTCAAACTTGCTCGGCCCATATGCTCCCTTTCTTAGTTGATGTCGTCTCCAACCTTCTCATCACTCTGGCTCAAAACTTCCGTTATCAGTTCCTCCTTCCTCTTCTTTCACATGTGACCGAACAGCTACTGATCCTTAGTCATTACTTCCTCTCTGCTCCTAACGCCATTGCCCTAGACCCACTACCATAGACCCTGTTAACCTGGCTGTGAGGGTCTCAGCCCTGGCTGCAACCCGGACCAAGGAGCTCAGAGTCTCCCGACGTACTTGTAATGTGCAGCCAGGCCTGAGACTTTCTTTAGCCTAAACTGTCCCACTGTTTTGCAGTCTCAGTGTCTAGCACTCATCCCCTCGCCCCATTTTACAAAGTTGATGACCCATGACTAACAGATTAAAGTTCCCTCGGCCAGCTTAAGAACCTCCCATGATTGCGAGGGTTGCCAGAGTACGGTCTGACACTCAGGGTCCCTTTCTATCCTTTTCCCCTCCTGTGAGCCTCTGCACAACCCCTAGACTTCAGCTGGGGTAGGCCAGCTGCCAGTCTCGCTCCCACTTCCTTGTTGGGGCTGCCTTCCTGATCATGGCTGGTGGATACCCACTTGCCTCTGCATTCCAGAGGTCAGTTGTTCTTACTGTGCACTCCCTGGCCTGGTGGTTACTCAGGCTATAAGTTACAAGTGCCTCGGGACCACTTCTTACTACCCCATAGCACCCAGCTCCAGTGAATGCTCCAGAAATGCTTGTCGGTCTGCTATTGACAGATTCCTCCTGGTCTGGATGCTCCTTGGGTGTGGCCTAATTTATCTCCCCATTGCCAGTGTCTGGTACTCTGCCAATCCAGAGTCATCACTCAATAAACGTGTGTTGAGTGCATAGGTGGTGAATGAAATTTGTTTACCAAGGGAAGACTTTTACTCCCATTCAATCCACATATTTATTGCCCTCATGGAGCCCCAGTCTGGGTGGCTGTAACCGAGTCAAGCCAGGAAACCCAGCAGGAGTTGATGTGAGGACTACCTTCATTGACTCATCTCTGGGCCCTGGGTCTAAGCTTAGTGCTTGGGCCCTCCTTACCAACACCCTGCCCTTCCTCTATATAAAAAGGGCGCCCCTGCTGGAGGCAAATGAGAATCAGATGGCCCATCCATACCTGTTTAGTGAATGAACCAACAACTTATGGGAAGGTCCGGAGAGCTCGCCTTCCCTGCTTTGATGAAAGGCAGCTGCTGGGGGATCTAGGTTAGTTCCATGGACCTCAGCTCCACTTTGGACTGAGTAGCTCCTCCAGTCCTTGGCTCTGCACTGAAATGTGGAAAAGGTACAGACCTGTGCTCAGCACCGGTGGGAGGACCAATGGAAGGTGAGGAATGGTCCCGCCTCTCACTTTGTCACCAGCTCCCTGTCAAGGCATCAGGGCGAGTCCAGGGTCCGCTGCCGCCCATGTCAGGAGCAGTGGTTGCCTCATCACTCTGGGTTTAGGCTCTTTGGAAGCTCCAAGTGTCAGGTGCATCACGGTCCTCATGCTCAGCCCCTGCCCCACCCCTGCCCTGCCCACCACACACGTGTGCCCCTGAACTTGTCGGCTGCCCTCATGACATCTATCAACCTCAAGTGGCCTCTTGATCTAAGTGGAAAGGTAGTGGTCCTATGTTCCAAGGTCAATGCTTGGTTCTTTAATTTCCGCCCATTTCTCAAGCCTTTTCTTTCCCTTCTAGAAGCTTTGGTCTTGCCCCAGGCCAGGATGGGGCCCCTCTGAGCCCAGGAGCACAGAGGGCCTCTGTCCAGTACTGCCCAGGAGCCAGCAGGTGGAGCACTGAGCACTGGGTCTACAGAGAAACAGTGGTCACTGCTGGAGGGGGAGAAGGACAAATGGGTACAGAGGAGGTGGTCTCTGACTCCCTTCTGCCCCTGCCCATCTCCTTCCTCTCGGCACCATTTGAAGAGACACTAGGCCTTGGGGTCAGAATCTTAGGATGCCCTCTTTTGGGGGCTGGCAGAGAAGGTTAGGCCTGGCCAGTGGGGAAAGGTGAGGCAAAGGGGCCCATGCTTCTAAGAAAGGCATAATGGGGGAAGGCTTGGTCACGGGTGAGTTTCCACCAGGAAGAGGGGAGCCCTCCCCGGAATTCACCTACCACAACCTCAATCGGATGAAGACTACCTGCAGGTCCCATCTGTCACTCTGTGCCCAGGCCCCAGAGAAGCTCCTGAGAACAGGCATTTATCATCCCTCAGGTTAGAGGCACCAGTAGATGGTAAAAGGGTGGTACCCTTCCCCAAGGGGGCAGGCGGCACAGTGAGAAGAGCCCTGGTTCCGCCCTCTCTTCCCTGTCAGCCATTGTGTGACCCCGGGAAAGTGACAAACCCTCTCTGGGCCTCAGTCTTCCCATCTATAGAAGGAAGGGATTAGACTAGACCAGTGACTCTCGAACCCAATTGTGCAGAGGGGCCCTAGGTGGGGGCACGAGGGAAAAGTTGAAGGATGGGGCTCCAGATCCTTCTTTTTATCTGTTTTACATATAAGTGGAGAGGGGTGAGGTCGTGTAGGATGTCATGAGAAAAAAAGGCTAAATGAATAAGAAATAGCTTGGACTAGATGACCCGTGAGGCCCCCCTCCATCTCTAACATCCCGTAATGTCGAGAAGTTCCAAGACCAAAAATATTACAGACAAGTCTGGGCTCAGGGGAGGCTGCCTGGTTGGGGTGCCAGACTCCAAACTCTAAGGGGTCCGTAAGGGCAGCAGGGTGGGGAGGGTGACATGCACACTCCTCCTGGCAGGGTTGGTCATCACTAGGTGAAGGAGGGATCTGTGGGTCAACAATGTCGCACGGAGACCAGTGGGACGCACTATATGGGGCACTTTGGGGTCTCACCATCTGTTGTGATTAAGTCACTGGGGTCAGTGGCCTGAGTTCTTTAGTTAAGACAAAAGTTCGTTGTGCTAGTCCCAATCCCTGCAATACTCTTTCCCCAGATATCCACGTGGTTCACTTCCTTAACCTCTTTAGCATCGTCTTACCCTCAAGCATCATCCTTTCCAGCTGTGCTCTGTAGAAACCATACCCCCCCAAAACTCCTTATTCCCCTTTCCTTTTGCCCACAAAACTTATCATTTGACACACTACATGTTTTACTTGTTTATTGTCTTTCTACCTGAATAGAATATGTATTAACTCTGTGAGGGCAGGGATTTAAGGATGGTTTACTTACAGTTGTATTGCTAATCATAAAACAGTGCCTAGCTCAGAGAATGTACCCAATAAATATAATGATTTGACTCATGGACTCAAGAAGAATCACAGAGCAGTTATAAATTCTCAAAGGTACCTGTTAAAAATAATTTCCCTATCTGTTGTTGTTGTTAGGTGCCAATGAGTCAATTTTGACTCATGGAGACCCCACGTGACGGAGTAGAACTGCCCCATAAGGTTTTCTTGGCTGTAATCTTTACAGAAGCAGATCACCAGGTCTTTCTCCCTTGGAGCTGCGGATGGGTTCAAACTGGCAACCCTTTGGTTAGCAGCCGAGCACTTAACCATTGCACCACCAGGCCTCCTTAATTTTCTTATCTGTGGAGGGTTAAAAAAAATCACACTAAATTTCTGGTCTCACTAAACTTTTTATTATGCAAAAACCAAACAGCATCGTACTCCTCTACATATCTATAAGTTCTCAGGGAAAAATGACCAGGAAAGGCAAAAAAAGGAAAGTCACCAAAATATTTTAAAAGAGAGAAGGAAAAACGTTTGTCTCTGCCCTGTGCCGGACATCTAGGCCCTCCTTCAGCCCTTTGTTGACAAAGGTGTTGTCCCAGTATTGGCAAATAACTGGGGTAGGGGGTGGAGTCTGACAATGGTACACAGGATGTTTAAGACCACCCTGTGCGGAGAGAGTGTTTTTCCGCTCTGAGAAGTCAACCTTGAGGTTTCCATGAGAGGCCTGTTGCTCACTTGGTCCTCGGCCCAGCTGGGTGGTGGGGGGCTAGGGTGGAGGATGAGCTGTCCTCAGGGGGAGGGTGGTGGGGCCCTCGGGCAGAGCAGGGCAGGGCTAGGAGCTGGGTATAAATAGCTGCTGGCCCAGCTGGGAAGGCCTGGCAGTACCCTCCGCCCTCCCCCTCACCAGCTGCCCATGCCAGGCAGGCCCGACCTCCCCTGGGAGCTTGGCCATCATCATCTCAGATCCTAAACGTAGGAACTTCCTCAGCGGAACCGAGGAGTCTTGTCCTGTGTGTAGGCAGAACCTCCGGAGGGCTGGGGAGCAGGGAGCAAGATGTGGGGGGAGGGGAGCTTAAGACTGGCCCTTTGGAGAAGGACAGCCTGTATTTGCGTCCTGGGGCTGTCGTGACAATTTATCACAAACTGGGTGGCTTCAAACTACAGAAATTTATTCTCTCACAGTTCTGGAGGCTCTAGGGCAGAATCTTTCCGTGAGTCTTCTTGCGGTTGCCAGCAATTCTTGGCTTTCCTTGGCTTGTAGCTGCATCACCCCAGTTTCTGCCTCCATCTTCATGTGGCCGTCTTCCCTCGGTGTCTCTTCGTGTCTTAAATGGCCGTCTTATAAGAACACCAGTCATTGGATTTGCTGTGTTAGGTGCTGTCGAATCAGTTCTGACTCATAGTGACCCTCTGTACAACAGAACAAAAGACAGGAGTCATTGGAATTAGGGCCCCCCCCTAATCTAGTACGGGGAGCCCTGGTGGCACAGTGGTTAACCATTCGGCTGCTAACCGAAAGGTCAGCAGTTGAAATACACCAGCTGCCCCTTGGAAACGCTACGGGGCAGTTTTACTCTGTCCTATAGGGCCGCAATGAGTCGGAATCAACTTGACGGCAATGGGTTTAATCTAGTATGATCTTAACTAATTACATCTGCAAAGACTCTATCTCCAAACACCACATTCTGAGTTTCTGGGAAGGACATGAATGTGGGAGTCCACTATTCAACCCAGAACAGACTCGTTCCTTCATTCCTTCCCTTTAGAATCCTCCAGTACCTACCATGTGCCCAGCCCTTTGCTAGGCCAAGCACACGCATGAGGGTGCACACAGGTGTGTGTGTGGTGCGGGTGAGATGCAACCTCTGTCCTTGGGGGAACATACACTAGCACAGACAAATGACATTGGAAGCAGCTCAGTTTAACACTTTGTAAAAAGGTCTGAACAAGGTACAGAGGGAGGGGAGGTTACTTCTGTGTGGGAGCCCACAAAGTCTTTAGAATAGAGGTGACCCAGGATAAGTTTTGAAGGGTGGCTGAGATTTTTTCCAGGGGCTTGGGCAATGGAGGGGTACTCTAGCGGAGGCGCAGCATGTGCAGAGTGCGAAGGGGTGAAACATTGGGCCACAGGGCGAGGCCAGGCGAGACAAAGCCACTCACACTTTAGTACAAGGAACTGTGTTGCCTCCCCCACCTGTGCTTCAATAATGGGGACAAGGAGTCTGGAGTTAAGGCCACGTGCCTGTGATGGTGGAGTTTCAGACATGAGCAGTGTGTGGGTAGGAGGCTCAGGGCTGGGGTGGCAGGGTATGCTTGGGAAGGGCAGCTATCCTGCAGAAATCAATCCCACGGCCACAGCCTCATTAGTCCCAATGCCTGCCCATGGAGCTAAGCTCCCATCCCCAGAGGCCTCTGCCCAGCTAATTACTAGCAGGATGTCCAGTCCGAGCTGAACCTTGTGAACAGAGCATCCTGGAAATATCCTTGTGCCCTTGCCCTTTGGGTTACTTTAACACCCAGTCAGATGGCAGTGTCTTTGTTCAGCCGGCCCTGTTAGGAAGGAGTTGCCAGGGAAGGGGCCAGCTTTGCTCTGAACCAAGGCACCCTCCTTCCCAGTGATAGATGGGAAAGGGCTCTGAAAGTTCTGACAGCTTCTACCACGTTAGGGATGAGAGGATGGAAGGGATGAACCTGATGATCAGGCAGGGGACAAAGTGCTGGGGACAGTCCCGAAACACATGGTGACCACAATGAGTGCCAGTTATTGAGGGCTGTGCTAGGCGTCAGATGACATCATTTATTCCTCCCATTATCTCCATTTTACAAATGAAGAAACTGAGGCATGCAGAGGTTAAGTAAATTGCCTGAGATCAGTAGCCAGGAAGTGGCAGAGCTGAATTTGAACCCAGGCAGCCAGGCTCCCAGGTCCACAATGGATTGGGGCTGGGCTGCTGGAAGGCTATAGGGTTTGGTGGCAGAAGCAAGAATAACTCCTTGTCTCGGAGGCTGCGGAGGGCTTCTTGGAGAAGGAGGGTAAAGTGGATGGTGAGAACATCACACTTGGAGTCAGACAAACCAACCCAGGGTTTGAATTCTTACACCACCAATTCCTTGTCTAAGTCACCCAACTTCTTGTGCCTCTGTTTCCTCCTCCGTAAAATGAGGAAGGCCACACCTACTTCACAGAACTCTTGTGAGGATTAAAGGAGATCATGCATGTGACATAGGGGCATGCCAAACCAACCCAAAAAACCAAACACATTGCCATCAAGTCGATTCCGACTCATAGTGATCCTATGAGACAGAGCAGGTGCCCAGGAATCAGCCATTCTCAGTGCTAAGCCAGCCCTCTGGGTTGCCTGTTCCTTCTCAAAGGACTCAGTGCTCAAGATCTGGAAATGTCTCATAAAAGTTATCTTCCGAACTCCCAGATCTGGTTCACCAGTCCCTCTCCACAAGACAGATGTAAAAGAACAAGAGCCCACAACATCCCCCTAACAACTGAGCCCAGAGCCAGCCCAAGGTGGATGGGTGCCACCCACCTCCCTGGCGCCCAAAGCAGCTCTGCCCCTTGGAATCCGTGCGGGTTGGCTAAGATCAGGAGCAAGCTCCAGTGTGGAGGAAGGCTTCTGGGGAAACACAGAGCAGCTCTGCTCCGCCACAGATGTGGCGCCAAAAAGCCTTGAGCAAGCTAACTTACTCTCTAAACCTCAGTTTCCTCAGCTGTAAAACAAGAATAGTAATAGTCTTCGATTTGAAGAATTGCACAGAAATAGTTCATGTAAAGTGCCCAGCACATGGTAGGAGCTTGATAAATGGTAGCCGTATGGTTCATCCCTGTGTCCAGCCCTGAAGGCTACGGTGTGCTTTTTTCTGACCTGCCCCTGGGACCTTCTGGTCTCTCTTTCCAAGGCTTTCACTGGCCACTTTGCATGGGGGACCTGACAGAGGGCAGTGCCAGACCAGAGCCTTGGGCAGTGCTTGATTTAAAGGATGAGGAGACAGCCCTCATGCTCTCCTTCCTCCAGCTCACATAGCCCCCAGTCACAGGGCTGATCAAAATTAGCCTTGCAGTCCACTGGGACCCTCTGATCATTTTCTCACCATCTTTCACAAAATGTTTTTCCTGTTGTTCCTGGAGGAGAGAGGGGTAGGGTGTGGAAGAGTAGTGATTCCCACAGCATCTTGGTCTTCTGGTATTATAAACTCTCATTACACTCCCCTCCCCCAAGGTATTCCTTCTGTTGACTATAAAATCTGAGGGGCAGAAGAGTGGGATGACTTGACCAAGGCCACATAGCGTTGAGACGGGGGAGAACTGGGGTGTTCTCCTTCCTGATCATGAGCTAAACTTGTCTTGAAACAAAGTCAAGCTCCAATCTCTGGTGAGAGAAGAGGTGGCACTCTAGAAACTTCTGAGTAGTGGCACAGATAGTCACAGAGGCTTGGTTGACAGAAGACCTAGTGCCAGCCACTGATTCCCTGGAGAGATGCTGGAGGGGACGGGGACTTGGGCTGGGCATTGAGCGTCTGGGGGATGAAGCTGAGGAATATCACCAGGGTGCACACACACACCCCACGGTGCAATTTCCCTGCTGGGGCAGAAGATGGAGATGGGGTCAAACAAGCTCCTGTCTCCTCCCTCCTTTTGGGTTTGGGTTCCTTCCCGTGGGTCACTGCAAGTCTCTATATGGCCCCATAATTCTAGATTCCCTAGGAGATGGCCCAGCCCAACCCCTTCAATACCCAGCAGGGAACCCGGGCCCCAAATACCGTCTTTCCAGTCCACGGTTCTTCCATGGCATCGAATTGCCTCCAGGTACCCCCATGAGAGGTTTCTGCTGGTCCCCACACCCCTGCAAGTTGGATGTGCCCCTCTTATGGGGCAGCTTTGCCTGGATCAGAACTCTGCTCTTCAAGGGACAGTGTGCTCCTGAAGTTGAAAGCAGCATGGGTCTTCCCTTCCCTGCCCCTACCCCAGGGGACTCAGGAGGGGGAAATCATGCCCATGATGAGCCGTGGGCTTTGTATCCACAGTACCACCCCCTCTGTCTGCCCGCAGGTCCCTGGCTCTGGGCCAGCAGTATACGTCCCTGGGCTCACAGCCCCTGCTCTGTGGCTCCATCCCAGGCCTGGTCCCCAAGCAACTGCGCTTCTGCCGGAATTACATCGAGATCATGCCCAGTGTGGCCGAGGGTGTGAAGCTGGGCATCCAGGAGTGCCAGCACCAGTTCCGGGGCCGCCGCTGGAACTGCACCACCATAGATGACAGCCTGGCCATCTTTGGGCCCGTCCTTGACAAAGGTACTGCCTCTGGGCCGTGTAGGAGGTGGGAGAGGGAGGGCATCAGGACGAGGTGGCCCTTCCATCCCAGGATGCCTCAGCAACCCTGAGGCCCTAGCGTGGTCGGCCTCAGCTGAGTCCTGGGCTCCCCAGGGAGGGCAGTCAAGCTGGTCGAGACCCATGTCCTCCACCAAAGATGGGTCACTTCCTCTTCAGACAGAGTCATCCAGATTGTTAACTTCTGTCACACCTTCGCAGGTGTTGCTAGGGGTTGGGCATCCTTGAGATGCTCAAGGATCCTGAAATCCCACTATAGGCACCAAGAAGGCCATGGCCTTCCTTCCTGGCTTTCCAAGAGGAGGGGAACGGCAGGCTTTGATGTGGACATTTGTGACATTTCCCCAATGCTGTGTTAAGTGCTATGCAAATGTCACTTTGGAGTGGGGGTGGGGCATTGCCACCACCCAGTCCCTCCCATATAGAAAATTCTGGAGCTGGGGAGGCCACCTGGGGCTGGTGAGCATGGAGGATGTGGGGAATTGTGGTGAGGCTAGAGGGTGAGCCGGCTTCTGGGTAATTCTCCAGCCATCTTGCAATGTGGGAGTCCAACTGGCAGAATGGGAGGGAGTCACAAGACTTGACATCAAACATAGAGGCACCGGGAGGGAGGGATAAGGCGGGTAACTGCTTCCAAGAAGGGAATTTGGGGCTGAAGATGGGCAACTCAGTGAGGCACTGCAGTTTCAGGAACTTAATCACACCAGCTGGGCTGACCAGCCGCCCTTCTCTGTCCCCAGCAACTCAAGCCCTTCCGGACACCACGATGTCTTTGCCATCCAGGCTCTTTTAGGAAGTGTGGGAAGTGACAGGAGCTGCACTTACATTCGGAAAGAAAAGGGATCTGAGTATCCAGTTGGACCTGGGGGGTGGGGAAGCTGACCCTTTCCCCCATTTTAGAGTGCAGACCTCATCTACCTGCGCCTCAGGTCCACTGCGCCTGTCCGACCCAAGGGCCAAATGCTGGCTATTGTCATGGAACACAAAGGCAATTAGCAAATGAATGGATGATGACTCTGTTTACGCTTCTATTACCAAAGCTAATTATTCCTTGTTTACATAAAAGGTTTGGCCTCTAATTGGGGCCAAGTGGCGGCGTTTGCATTTTAAACCCGATCTTGGAGGTGCGTAAGTCTCTCCGCCTTCCTGTGCCCCACCTCGGGCCAGGTAGCGCTTAATCAAACAGCCTCCGCGTCTAGACGCGCTCCCCAAGACCAAGACGCACCTTCTGATTACCCTTCCCCGCTCCGGACAGTAGCCAGCGAGAACCAGGTCTCTGAGATTACCCACTCCCGTTTGTGTTTAACGTTTGAAATCGCCATCGTAGGCTCTGGAACATGCCTTAATCCCTAAATCGCAAGAAGGCGGGTTTGTGTTGGGGGCTGAATGGAGAATCTGATGAAAGTCCTGGGGTCTCCCGGGAAGAAGGCTCACGCGTGCACACGCATCCCACAGATCCCGGACCGTGAACCCGGCCCCATGTTTGCACACCGCCCCTGGTAATGCCCGCTGGGCGGACGGCCAAAGGTTCATCCCTGCCACCACTTTGAGAACCAGGATGGCTTGGAGTTAAGTCTCCTTGGGGGCGCGCAGCTTCCAGGAGTGCGGGAGACCGGGTCTGGGTCTGCCCCGAGGGGCGCCGTAGAGCGGGGGCCGCGGGCGGAGAAGGAAGGCCGGCTGCAGGGCTGACAAGGGCCGGGGCCGGAGCTGTTCAGGTCGCGCCAGGGGCACTGGGGTCGGCCGCCGGAAGGCTAGAGGCCGCGTCGGCGGGGGCACCGGCAGCGCACGGGAGGCGCGGGGGCGGCCGGCCGCAAGCTCGAGCCCGCTGGCCCCGGGCGGGGCTGGGGGCGGCCGGCCCGGAGGGCTTAGGCGGCTTGAAAAGCGCCCGAGCGCCGCACCCTGCCGCGCGGCCCGGCCCCGCGCCCGCCGCGCCATTCACACGCCCTCTGGCCATTCGGCGCGGCGCGGCGCGGGGGCGGGGGGCGTCGCTTCAATGGGGATTTCGCGGGCCGGCGCCGGGGCCGGGGGCGCGGCCCGGCCGCGGGAGCCGCCCGTTGCTACGCGGTGGCGGCCGGCCCGGCGGCCCGAGCCCGGCGGCCGCATTATGCGGGTAATGCGGTGTGACACCGCGCGAACAAAGGCGGATTGAGCGGCCCAGCGGGCCCCGCCGGACGGGGACCGGCACAGCGGGGCTGTCAGCGCCGCTCCCAGGCTAATCCCCGCCCCGCCCCCGCCGCCCCCTCGTTCCCGGCGCTGGGAACCGAGCGCGGCCCGGGCCGGGCGCCGCCGCCGCCGCAAGGAGCCACGGGCCGGCCGGAAGCGAGGGGCGCCCGGCTCTGCGAACTCGCCCTCGGCGCCCCCTGTCCCGAAAGTGGGAGGAAGCTGGAATGGGGGCGAGAAGAGCAGCGGGGAACCCCGGGCGGGATCCCAGCCCCGGCGCAGGGCTCCGGGCCTTAGCCGCCCCTCCCCGCTGTCCCTCCATTGCGGTGCAGGCGCCAGTGCGCCGGCAGGTCCCGCACCGCACGCTCCTCCAGTCTGTTCGTGGAGCTGGAAGGGACCCCTCCTCTGCAGGTGGCCCACGAGAGCACTACGGCCTCCAGAGGGGCAGCAATGGCTACGACAGGTTACCAGCTCCTTCTTGTCTGCGGAGCTTCAGCCTCCCTTGGCATTCAGGCGGGAGCCACAGCCCAGGAAAGGAAGCGAGGCCCTACAGCCTGCGTGGCCTTGGGCAGGTCGGCTTCTCGCCTGTAAAGGGAGATGGTGGACCGCTGGTCTCTCAACTTTGCCTCTCTAATCTAATGGGCCTACAATAAAAATATATGCTTCACAGGTTAAGAGGATTAAATGAGATAAAGCACACGAGGCATAGCGTCTGGAGCACACAAAGGTGTTTGTAATTACATTATGAGGCTGGGGGCACCCCTGAGACTCTCTCCTATGTCCCTATCTGGATCCTGGCCTGGGGCAGACCCGCGGGAACAGCATCAGGATACTCCTGGGAGGGACTTGGCCTTCTCAGTCCAAAACCCTGGACTTGCCTGGGAGTTGGGAGGGGGAGAGCGATCTTGGTCACTGCCCTCCTGGTTAGGAACTCTGCCTCCCACGCTGGTGGCAGGGAGAAGTCATACCCATTTTACAAAGACTGAGGCCCAGAGGAAAAAAACGTCAGCCCATGGGCATCTCTATGTGGGTCTCTCAGGAGTGGGAGGGCTCAGGCCGCCCCTGGGGTCTTTCCTGGAGTTTGGGAAGGGTAGGTGGGGTGGGCTGGAGCCAGGACAGAGCATGGCTGCCTTCTCTCTTCCAAAACCTGCAGTGAATATTTCTAACACTGCTCTGTACCTGGGCCTCAGTTTTCTCCTCCATAAAGGGGGAATACCCAGCGACACTGGATCAGCCTGCAAGGGTGGGGAGGGCACCTGGTTCCTCCTCTTCCCTGGGGAAGCTGAGCCCTTCAGCTCTTCCTTGCCTCCACCTTTGGGCTGGGGAGGTCGCTGCAGGGCAGGCGCATGCCCGGTCCAGGCCTGAGCTCTGCTTCTTGTCCTCTCCGCAGCCACCCGCGAGTCGGCCTTCGTGCACGCCATCGCCTCGGCCGGCGTGGCCTTTGCAGTCACGCGCTCCTGCGCCGAGGGCACCTCCACCATCTGCGGCTGCGACTCGCATCATAAAGGGCCGCCCGGCGAGGGCTGGAAGTGGGGCGGCTGCAGCGAGGACGCTGACTTCGGGGTGCTGGTGTCTCGGGAGTTCGCGGACGCGCGCGAGAACAGGCCAGACGCGCGCTCGGCGATGAACAAGCACAACAACGAGGCGGGCCGCACGGTGAGCCCGGCCGCCCTCACCCCGATCCTCCCTGACCCTCCCTTGCCCCGGCCCCTCCGGGGGTAGGCCTCGTCCACCCCGCTCCGCCCCTTCCAGCGACCCTGTGCATCCTGAGCTCCCTGCTCGCCTCTTGCCCCTTGACCAGGCCTGACCCCTACCCTGTCCCACAGTCATCCCTTCTCCCTTTCCTCTCTGGGCCGTTCCTGGTCTCGGCCGGGGATGCCTCAGCCCGGGAGCGTGGCCGCCCGAGGGAGCAGGTGCCCGGCCAGCCCCTCCTGCGACACGGGGCCGGGCTTTGCATTGAGGCGCCACCTCTTCCTGTGGTTGCGTGACCGTGGGCGAGTCACTTAAGCTCTCGGTCTCAGTTTCCCCAATCCTTCCTTCCTACGGCTCTGAGAAATATGGACGTGATGTCTGTCAGTGCCGGGTGTGTGATGGGGAGGGAAACATGGTCACCATTCTGCAGGTCGGTGCCTCAGTCAGTCCCCATCAGTTCTTTTCAGGCACAGAGCCGAGTGGAGAAGGCTCTAGGGATTGGGTGGGGGCTCGAGCCGCAGGGTCGTAGGGTGCTCCGAGGTGGGGTCAGTCTAGGGGCCAGCGGCTACTCCTCTTCCCCAGACCATCCTGGACCACATGCACCTCAAGTGCAAGTGCCACGGGCTGTCGGGCAGCTGCGAGGTGAAGACCTGCTGGTGGGCCCAGCCCGACTTCCGGGCCATCGGCGACTTCCTCAAGGACAAATACGACAGCGCCTCCGAAATGGTGGTGGAGAAGCACCGCGAGTCCCGAGGCTGGGTGGAGACCTTGCGGGCCAAGTACGCGCTCTTCAAGCCGCCCACCGAGAGGGACCTGGTCTACTACGAGAACTCCCCCAACTTTTGTGAGCCCAACCCCGAGACAGGCTCCTTTGGCACCAGGGACCGGACTTGCAATGTCACCTCCCACGGCATTGATGGCTGCGACCTGCTCTGCTGTGGCCGTGGCCACAACACGAGGACGGAGAAGCGGAAGGAGAAATGTCACTGCATCTTCCACTGGTGTTGCTACGTCAGTTGCCAGGAGTGCATCCGCATCTATGATGTGCATACCTGCAAGTAGTGAGCCAGGTAGGGCTGGGGGTCGGGGCGGCTGGGGAGCCTTGGTGCCGGGAACTGGGTTGCCCATCTCGTCTTCCTGATGACCGCATCCTGTTTCTGAACTATTCGGGACACAGAAATTTCCGCAGCCCAAATCCGGAAGCTAGGATTTCCCCAGCTTCAATGGAACGACCTTGGGCAGCCCTTGGATTACATATAGGACAGATAATAACCAAGTGAATACACAAGAGGCAGCAAACAATTGGTTAAACATCTTACACAAATTAGCACATTATGAGCCAGGTCGGGTTTTCACATGGCCACTGGCTAGCATTATTGAGCATTTGTGAAGGGAGAAATGGCCAGTGTGGGGCTGGAAGCCCAGAGACCTGTTCCTTCAGTTCTCTGGGCCTCTGTTTTCTTACTGTAAAATGAGGGGATTAACATACTTGAAACAGTAGGCCAAAAGGTCATCTCTCTTCTCCTGGGGCCAGAGTCATTTTGCGTCCACCTTGAACATAGAGGGCAAGTTTTTGCACAAGCATAAATCCTACCAACCTCAAGGAAGTGGGTGGGGGGAAGCGGTGTGTAAGCCCATATCCTGACAGATCTGAAGCTTGGGTGGAGCACGGAGCACACTCACCAAGTTTATGGATGATAATGGGGAGCAGGAGGGATTCAAGTTCAGAGTAATGGTAGTGAGTAATCCAGGGATCAAAGGCTGCTGGATTATGTTCCCAAGCTTCCCAGAGGTGACCTGTGTGGGAGGCTCTGGGCACTGGCCCTTGGATCCGTGGGACCCCAGGATAAGTCAAGAGTGACGTAGGGTGGTCCTTCATCCTTAGGGGTGGAAAGTTTCTAAGGCCGATGTGCCCTCTCTCCCTTCCCTCTCGCTTGAGAAGGAACCTACTATATAGAGCCATGGGCGTCGATTGGAATTAGTAGGCCAGGCCAACAGCCCTGGTGGTGCAATGATTAAGTGCTTGGCTGCTAACCGAAAGGTACGTGGTTCAAACCCACCAGCCGCTCTGCAGGAGAAAAGACCTAGTGACCAGCTCCCATAAAGATGATAGCCTAGAAAACCCTATAGAGCAGTTCTACTCTGTCATATAGGGTTGCTCTGAGTTGGAATCGACTCAGCAGCCCCTAACAATAACAGCTCTGGCCCAGCTTCCACCACTTGACAACTGTGTAACTCAGACAAGACATCCTTCAAAGACCCGTTTCCTCGTCTGTCATCCTCCCCAGAGGTCCTGTGAGGAACAAATGAAAGAACACTGGGGACAGTGCTTAGTCAGGTGCAGAGGACTTGCCTGCCTGGGGTTAGCACTGGCTGGGGCAGTGTTAGGGTGACGTAGCCTGCACAGTGTGTAGAGTGGGAAAAGGACAAAGGTGGCATCTGGCTCCCCCACTTACCAGCTGTCTGGTCTTAAGAAACTCATCCTCCTGAACCCTAGTCTGCTCATCTGCACACTGGTGGTGATAATGGTGGCTTTGCAGAGTTTTTGTGAGTCTTAAATGAGCTAATGGATGTGAATGCTTACCTGAATATAGTACTAATAAGAAGTGGGATAAATCCATCAGAGAATCATGACATGGGGGTGGTCATCATGCACAGAAATAGTGTCATCACTTGGGCAGTCTATTTACTGCTTTTCAAAATGACAGAAGAAAAGCGAGGGAGGAAGAGCACACTTACAGGCTAATTGTGGCTTGTCAAGGTGGAGGAATGTTTGAAAACTGCAGTGGTCACCTTCCTCTGATGCCTGCTATGACAGAGACAACACAGTGTCCCCCACTATCCAGTGGGGCGTGGCTCTGGCCATTATAAGAGGAGGCTGAGGGAAGTCAGTTTTAGAAAGCTGGATAGGGCCTAGAGGACCATTTGTCTCGCCTGCCCATTTCACGGATGGGGACACTGAGTTAGTAGCCAGAAAGCCTATATGTGGGGTGTGGCTCAGCAGTCCAGGCCTTGTCAGTGGCTCTAGGGGACAGGTGTCATGGATATGGCCCCCTGCAGCTCTGTTCCTAATCCATGCCCCCTCCTGGCGTGGGTAGCCGAGAAAAGCCATCCTCCACATGAGGGAAAGGAGCTGCTGGCTCTTGGAGTCTCCAGAACCCCCACCTCCCTGCTTCTAGCCCCTGACTAATACCGACTCTAAGAAGAAAATGTACTTCATGAACCCTCTTTTCTTCCCCATTTCTGAAATAGAGAAGTGATATTCTTTCTAATCTTGTATAAATTGCTACATAGATGTGGCTTCCAGATACCATGCCCAAGTAGATCCTGGGCCCCACACCCCTCATATATGGAAAACTTGGAGCCCTCATTCTGTGAACAGTGGAGAATACTTGCCCAACGTGGTGCCCTTTTGATAAATACTCAACCTGTGACTGATTTCAGGCAAGCTGTTTTGTCTCTCTGAGCCTGTTTCCTCAGGTGTGAACAGTCTAAGAACCCTGTCCCTTCCAGGGTTGTCCAGTGGCCTAGAGACCGTGCTGGAGCACAGAGTGCTCGAGGAGAGGCGGCAGATTCCCAGCCGGGCTCACTGCCAAGAACCACTCTCCACAGACTTCTGTTGTTTGGAGCCATAGGCCAAAGGCTGGCTGAGGCCTGGTTACTTCTTCCCATCTTTTCCTCCATGCCCAAGAGGGGAACTAAGAGGCAAGCTGGTGGGGACTGCATGGGTCAGGGCCTCCAGCTTTTCTCTTGGCTACATTTTCTTCCTTTTTTTAAATTGTTCTTTAGATGAAGGTTTACAGAACAAACTAGCTTCTCATTAAACAGTTAGTACACATATTGCTTTTATGACATTGGTTAACAACCCCACGACATGTCAACACTCTCCCTTCTCGACCTTGGGTTCCCTATTGCCAGCTTTCTTGTCCCCTCCTGCTTTCTAGTCCTTGTGTCTGGGCTGGAGTCCCCTTTAGTCTTGTTTTGTTTTATGGGCCTATCTAATCTTTGGATGAAGGGTGAACCTCAGGAGTGACTTCATTACTGAGCTGAAGGAGTGTCTGGGGGCCATACTCTCAGGGTTTCATCAGTCTCTGTCAGGCCAGTAAGTCTGGTCTTTTTTGTGGGTTAGAATGTTGTTTTGCATTTTTCTGCGGCTCTGTCCGGGACCCTCTGTTATGATCCCTGTCAGAACAGTCAGTGGTGGTAGCCGGGCACCATCTAGTTGTACTGGACTCAGTCTGGTGGAGGCCATGGTAGTCGTGGTCCAGTAGTTCTTTGGACTAATCTTTTCCTTGTATCTTTAGTTTTCTTCATTCTCCATTGCTCCTGAAGGGGTGAGACCAGTGGAGTATCTTAGATGGCCGCTCTCTTGGCTACATTTTCTGTCTTGATAGTGCAGGTAGGAGAGAGAAGGGAGCCACAGAGCAGGAAGCACTGGCCTGCCCTCCACCCACCTGGGAGAGAGGAAGGGTCAGGAGCCCCAGTAACATTGGCTTTATGCCATAGGAAGGGCATAGTCCTGCCTTGAGTCCTTCCTGTATGAGGAAAACAGCTTTTCCATCCACTTGTAGCTTTTGTCCAGTGTCTCAGGCTAACCATTGATTTCCTACCTTATGACTACCTCATGAGCCCAGTGAGCTGGGAAAGGACCTGGACAAGAGTCAAGTGGCCTGGCTCGCCCCAAGTCTTAGTTCTGCCACTACTAGCTGTGGGGCCTTTGATCCCGCTGAGCCTCATTTTCTGCCTCTGTAAAATAGGCTGTAATATTGTAATATTGGTACTGTCTGCCCCCAGAGGAGCTGAGGGTTGATTGGGAAAGTCTATGAAAAAGCTTTGACCTCAAATCCTTTGTGAGATATAAATATACACATGTATAACAAGTACACATTGGAGCTCCCATGGGAAGGACTTATTCATAGTTAATTATATAGACTTTCTCCTGTTTGGACAGCTCATTAGCAAACTATTTGGTGCAATACAAAAACATAGAACAGGGGCCTACTCTTAATTTGGGAAGTGGGCCCTCAGACTGGAAAGGTTTCTCCCAGTCTCTATACAAAAAATTCCTACATTTGGGGAACAACTTGCTACTTGGCTTCCTGTTGCCCAAGAACCCCACCTAGAAAGTGGGGGACTTAGGATAAGGATCCTAGTCTGTGGATTCTAAAGCCCTACTGCTGTTCCTATAAATCACACAGTCTCCTCCAATGACAGACCCCAGGGTACAGGGGGGAGCATGAAAAAGCCCCTGGAGGTCGCCATCACTTCTAAGTACAAGAGACGTATTGAGAGCTCCTACCAGCAGCCTCTGATATCTTTGCACTCCAATGGGTGGTTTCTCTGGGAAAGGAATTATGTTTCCAATTCTTCCTGTTTTTTTTTTTTTTCCTTTTCTTTTCCCCCAAAGGGTGCTGGGAACAGGTGAAGTGTGTGACTGGGCGGATTCACCAAAGTCCCATGGGAAGCAGGACCTAGAGCCAGGGATCAGCCCTCAGCATCAGACAGCAAGGAGTATGGACTGTTGCCAGATGCACGTGTGGTAAATGACCTGGACCCAACCCGCCCATTGGCTGGGAGGCTTCTCCCTCTTTCTCATCTGAAGTTTCTCACCCTACTCTGGATGGTGTGTGGTTTTTTTAAAGAAGGGGCTTTCTTTTTGGTTCTCCAGGGTCTGATAGGAACAGACCCAAGGCTTATCTTTGCACATGTTAAAGAAAATAAAAATAAAAAAAAAAGCAAAACAAAAAACCAAACTACTCCAACAGAACAGGCTGGGCTAATGTGAGCTCTCTGCCGGGCGGTAAAGACATCAGTATAGGCAAGACTCTCTTTCCAAACTGCTTCAAATGGTGGCATTCCAAGATGTCTGTGAGGTGGGAGTGACGAAGTAGGACAAACCCCTGCAGTCTCCTTTTCTCTGTCTGTTCCCATTCAAATCTGATATACTTTCACATTCTGATAAAAGCCATAGGTTTAGCTAGGATAAAGTGGTAGCGAGGCCCAAGGCAATTGTTAGGAGTTTGAATTTTGAGAGCTTGGAGTTCTAAGTGACCCGGGGAGCTATTTGAAGAGCAGCATGTTCTTCTCAGTCTCATTTTCTCTGTGACCTGTTCTGCACGAGGCTCCTGTGAGCTGCAGCCAGATCTCAGTCTTTCGCTACCATTCTGCAGTTCTCACCATTAATGCAGCGTACTTTTTTGTAGTGGACTTTGTGACTAGGTTCTTTATGGGGGCAAGCCTCCTCCAGCTCACATGGCCTCCGAAAGCCAGAAGCAGTCTCTTTGGAAGGGGCCATTCAGTCCTTCCTGGCCCTGCTCACCTACGGATTCTTCATTAGAACAGCTCCAGGTAGGGCAGTTGGACTCTAGGTCATTTTAGTACAATTGCTATAACATTAGGCCATTCAAGGGTCAGTGAGAGAGTGATCTATTCCTGAAATTCCAACTTTGTGACTAGTGGATGGGGAGGATAAAAACGATTCCTTCATTTCCTTTCCAATAAGGACATGTCTTCCCACATTCTTTTCTTTCTTTGGCCTATGAGAGTAAACAGAAACGCAGAGTTCCTTAACAGTCTTCCACCCCTCACCTGTATTCTGAGACAGCTGCAATCCATGTGTTACCAAAGCTGAGGACTGGGCGTTCAAAGGCAGGCAAGTGGTCACTTACTTCCTTGGGTAAAGCATCTCACAGCTGAGCTCTCCTTGACTCACACAGTCTACAGGCCTAGAGTGTCCTAGAGGAAGCTAGCAAAATGGAGGAAAAAGGATTTGATGAAATGAATAAATCCAACTGTCTTAAGAATCAGAAAGAAGAGACGCAGCAGGGTAGAGAGTAGAACAGAGTTTTTTCTTTCTTTTCTCCCTTTTCTCTTTGGTCTACCTAACACTGGCCTCAGATACCTGGCCAGTGGTCTTCTTGCTTGCTCAGGCAGGCTTGCCAAGACGATCATCTCGAAGCCATGCCTTCAGCTTTGAACCTGCTGGCAACAAGCCCTGCTAATGATACACGTCCCACCCCCTCTATGGAGAGTCTGAATGCCCCTCCCCATCTCACCGTAGACTGCGAAGTTTTAAATCAGTCAACCGGATTATGCTTGCTTTATGTGAGAATATTTCAGCAGAATGGAAACAAATTTTCAAAAGTCTTTTTTATATCTATGTATTCTATATTAAAAGTGATAAAGTCATGTTTCTGGGGAGTATTCAAGTAGCTGACAAGTAATTATTTAATAATAGTACATTGAGTGCGTTGTAATTATTCTCGCAGTAGTCAGGTATTAGTATCCAACAGAAATTTCCTACCAACCTGCTGTATCCAAAGTTTTGTAAAAAGTTGTAGAAGTTGTTGATCTTTTTGATTTTATATTCAAAAAGTCTCTTTTTATAAATATTATTTATTATACAATGTATATACCTTTGAGTTAACTAAGATTATATATTATATAAATATATATATATATTTGGAGAAAATATATTTCATCATGCAGTTTTTTTCTGTTAAGTCATTAAAGAGAAGGTAAACAAATTTCAAATGGACACATTGTAGTGTGTGGAGTTTCCAGATTCATGTTCAGGAGGTCAAGAATGTGGCGGCCTCAACTCTCTAATTCGTGCACCAAACTAAAGTCATTAGCTTCTTTTCTCTAAACAAGGACATTTGAGATGTCATGGATGGTAGGTCTGAGCCACTATAGGACATTCTTACAAGTTTACTTTGTTCTAAGTCAGCTTCTAACGAAGAATTTCTAGTTTTAGGAATGACCAATTTGGGCAGCAATTCATTTCACAGACTCCAGCACTTCCGATGCACAAATCCATGTCAGACATTCCTAAAAGATGTGGCCAGCAGAGCCCTGAGTTGGCACTGGCTTAATCCCTTCCTCACTGCAATGTTTTCAACTCCACTTACTGGGGAAATAGGATTTGCTCTATTGAAAGTGAAACTTGACTGGAAATGATCTCTCCCCTGCTAGCTAACTGCGAGAGCTAATCTGTGGAAGGGGTAGGTTGGTCAGGGAAGAAGAAATGGTGTGCCCTGGGCTCTGCATTCTCTGGAACAGGTGTCATTTTACATTTTGGATTGGTTTGGGCTGCAAGGACCATCTGTGGGCATGCTCTAGGTAAGGGTATTCTCTCCTTGGACTGTGGTTTCAAAAGGATTTGCCTGAAGCTTACAAGTTATGCCTTCTCAGCAATGAGATGCTGTAACTCAGTTTTATGACAACAGTCAAGCCTTTAGTCTTTAGATCTACCCATAAAATGGCACCTGCAGTTTGCTTTGTACATTGTCTAAGAGCTAAAATGTTTTCCTTTTGTTTCCCCTGATCTCCCTCTCTTAGGGACAAATTGAGAACAGAACAATGAAGCAGTCTGCCTTGTGCAGAGTAGATGGGCTGTCTTGTGCTCCATTTGGACCTCTAACCTTAGATTAAGAATGGCCACTAGAATTCATGGATTTTATTTTGCTCATGACATGTCTCTGTTTAACTCCTGGGAAGCTTACACCACAAAAACTATTACATTCATTTGTGCAAGGAACTGGACATATAAAATTAGACACACCGATTCCACACCATACAATACTGGTCATTCATTTTTACTTTTACATAAACCTAATACTCATCTATCCCAGCATTCTGGGTCCTTTTTTCTTTTTTGAGGAGCCCTGGTGGCACAGTGTTTAAAGCACTCAGCTGCTAACTGAAAGGTTGGCAGTTTGAACCCACTAGCTGCTCCACAGGAGAAAGATGTGGCAGTCTGCTTCTGTAAAGATTTATAGCCTTGGAAACCCTCCGGGGCAGTTCTACTCTGTCCTATTGGGTCCCTGTGAGTCAGAATCAACTCAATGGCAGTGGGTTTGATTTTTTTTGTTTGTTTGTTTTTTCTTTTCTCACCTATGAGATTGCTAAATACTTAAATAGTCCTTATTCATAGTTCCCAAGGCCATTTATAATCATTTCTATGATTAATCATATTCTATGATTAAAGAGGGTACATTTTATAGAGTGCCTGAACATTTAGTTTCTCCAGAAGCATAAATACTCATAAATACCTGAAAACAAGAGGAAGTTAAAAAACGATTAAAAAAAAAAAACCAAAATGTAATGGTTCAGTGCAATACCATTTTGTGAAGAAGAGAGAAGAAAAGTATGTGGGAGAGTTCAGGGATGAGGGGATGAGCTACAAGGAAAGGCAGAAGGAAAGCAGGTAAGGAAAAAGCAGAGAAAAGCAAGTGAAGAGACGCTGGCACAGTTGTTCTAGGTGTATCTGAGGATATATCCCCTGCCAGCCCTAGGTATGTGGGCATGTACTAAGGTACATGGCTGATCGAGACACACAAAGAAGTTAATCTGGTAAAACTACGGCTGTTAACACTGTCTCGTTTCTTCCGGAGTAACAGAGAACATTCTGGGAGGCAAAAAATGATCTTACCATTATCTTACACTCCCAAAATTGTGACACAAGGTTAGTTGTGTGGAGACTGTGTACTTCAAACATAATCCTCCTTGCAAATTCTGTCTTCACCGACTTGGGACTCTTTTGTCGATCGCACATGATCTCTCCTGCACTTTAATGTCATGGTGTCTGTATGTACACACCCTCAACTGGCTCATCTTCAGGATCCAAGCTCAGCACTGCTTGTCAGCTGATGAGAAACTTGAGGTCATTTTGCAATAACTCCTGAAATTTACATGCTTTTTTGAACTCTCACACACACATTTACCCGTCACTTCTTTGAAGAGGCTTATGGACCAAGTTGCAAGGCAAGGAGAACGAAGTACTGCTTTGACCTTCTGTGTTCCGGTTGAGGTGGCTGTTTATAGCTGACTCAGTGCTTCCACCAGTCTGTTTACCATGGGTTGATCATTATTATAGGCACTTGAGTCTATGCCATGATTTTGTGACTTGTTGCTGAAACTTGCTGCTGTTCACTGTAGTTTCTAGACATGAAGAAAGCCTTAAAAAGTTCAGATTTTAACCACAACTGTGTAATTTTTCTGTTACATTAAAAAAGCCAGTGTCTCAGTGAAGAAGTACAGATTTAGTAAAGATAAAATAACCTCCTCTTCTGAGGTTTTAGATACATCTTCTGACAAAAAGTAGCCTGTTAATCGTTCATCCATAGACAAAGAACTCTACGGCAACGGCTAGGGAAGCAGCGTGGCTAGAGTCTCCTTTGCTTCATCCCACTCCATGCTGTAGCCTCGCATGCTCTGCTGCCCAGCGTCAGCTTCGAAAAGTCCTGGGCTGCCTCCAGAACTCAGCTTCTCAAGGCTACACAGGGACCAGGGAGCCTTCAGGTCCTTCTCCTCGGAGGGCAGCGAAAGCTCCTGGGGGCCCAATCCTGCTATCAGAGAAGGCCTGAGCCAACTCGAAGGATCAGGGTTTAGCTGAAAGATCTGATAGTTCAGAAAAATGCAAAATCTTTGATATCCAAACTAACCTTGGGAAGAAATCTCACCGAGTGTGTTGGTGTTCCTCAGTCCGTACATTTCACACAAAGGAGAGATTCTAATTGAGAAACCGTTTCCCTTTCTGGTTTACTACTGACCTCGTTTATGGCTTTGGTACCTCAGTTTTTTAATAAGTAAAATAAGTTACAAGTGTAAGTATAAAAATCCTCATGCGTTAACTTTTTTACATATGCTACTGATATGCTTTTCGTTTTAAATAACTAAAATCGGATGTTTTAAGTAAAAATCATCCAACTTATGCTACTTAGAACAAAACAAGGGCCTCCCTTCTGATCTCCTGCTTCCTCCCACATTCATACCAGTTATAACCTGTTGTTTGTACAAAATAATGGTCTCCAGAACATTTCCAAGTATATGCACTGTTTATTGCATTCCTTCATTTGCATTAAACAATATCATATTTATATTTTTCAATATTGTTTTGGACAAAACACAAAAACATCACCCTTATTTAACAAGAGACATAAGTTAATACAACGTGCGCTACTTTTGTGGGAAGAGGAAAGAGGTGAGAACAGATTAGGGAATCTGGGATGCTGGCCACCAAGAGTCACAGGACTTCGCAACACAGTCCACTTTTTAAAAAGCCACAAAATAAGCTAGGAGTGAAAACCCAAAACAAAGTAGGTATGACATACAAGTCTCTACCAAAAGCATACAGACAGCAAGATTTGGAAATGATCTGCCTTCTGCCACGGGGACAAATGACAGAGCCACATCAAGTGCCACTGTGGCAACAAGCCTTACTGATGTTTAGTGCCTTCAGGTGGTTCCCGCTTGTCTGTCCTTGCATTTTAAGCAGCAATGGGGAGAGAGTGGCATGCTCTGTAAGTCTCATCACCAAATATGATGACCTAAATAAATTCCTTCTAACTGAGTTCTAAGACAAATCACCCTCAAAAGGACCCAATGAGCACTCCTTTCCTTTGGCAGAGGCATGTAGAGGGTAAAGGAAATGTGTTAAATGTTCGGAATGGATGTTAAACGGCTAAGGGGAGAAGGCTGGAAAGGGGCTTGTTTTTCTGGAGAATAGTGTTCTATGTAGATACTGCATAGTAAAGATAACTTAAAGAGAGGATAAGTTCCAACTAAGTCATTGAACTAAGGAAAAAAGTGGGGATACTACTAAGTCCTTAATATCATACTAAGGAATTGACCCATTCAGAAGCTGGATACTAATTAACGCAAGAGGTTTGTAAATTATTTTAATAACTCCTTCCTGTTTAGGGATGTATATCTTTTCCATACATATCTTCCATAAATTTTTAACAGCATCTCCCAAGTGGTAATGATTAGCATATCTCTTCCCACAGCGCACACTGTTACATTAAGAGGATGTCACAGCCAACACGGTAATCTGACTTTCTATGAAGAAAGATCTCTGATGGCAACTTGGAAACATCTCTGAAAATGGTTAAGAACAGTATCTTAGAAATCCCAAGCCCTGTTTCTTCAGGCAAAGATAACCAGTTTTCTGGGAGAACCTTTAACCAAATACCCAATAACCTTTAATGTCAGCACAGGGAAGCTGCCAGATAATCCATTTAACCCACAGCTCTATTCACTGTTCCTGGTTTGCAGGTAAAAAGCCTTCATTCAAATAGGCCATGTGTTGTCTTGCAACATTCATTATATTTATAGAGAATTTTCAGGTGGTGGTGGTGGGGGGGGAGCTTAAAATGTGTAGTGTTCACAAGTACAGTATGCCTCTCCCACTTAAATCCTGAGTAAGAAGGAATCAGTCTGCACACAGAGGTAAGCACAGCATTCTAAAGCAAATCTGCACCTTCCACAAAACACTAGAATACCTCAATAAGCATAAGGAAGGGAATTTTACTGCACTAAACATGCAGAGAAAGCGCGGACGCTGTTGCAGGTAGAGAACATTTCACTTAGTCCGGTATCTTGATTAAGACGAGTGAAGATCTCAGCCCATCTTCACCTTGGTCACTTCTCTTGGTCACGGTGTGTTGCAAAAGTCAAGAGGGCTACTGCAAAGGGAACACCCAAAACACACACAAAAAACAGATGAGGGTCTGCAAAAAGCCATTCCTCACAAAATCACTAAAAGCTCCTTAACAGTTTTTCTACATTTTTACTATCCATTTGCTATCCAGCGAGCATTTCACAAAAGAAAATGTCACAACTCCATGCAGGTAAAAGCAGGTTCCAATGAATATGTACCATCAAGTTTTTTCCTGCCTTGTGACAAGGGAAGTTTTGCGAAGCAGGACAGGGAGAGCAAACCAACAGTACAACCAACTTCCTTGCTTGGTCTCTCAGAGCTACAACACAGTGAAGAATTCTAATAAATGGAAACAAAGTTGTCTAAGAAGGGCTGCTCATTCAAATACGTGTGCGTGTATAACAACACTTAGAAAACGTAAGCACTGGGATTTCTACTTACGCTCCTTCTTCTCTTAAGAGGGCCAAGAATTTTCTCACACGGTATTCAGGATCCATCTAAATACATCAGAAGAAGTAAAGAAGACAGGTTAACGGTGCCTCCAAATAACTATGCACAGGGAAGCTTACTTCATGCCAAGGAAATGCTCAGTTTCATACTTTATACTTCTATTGGTACTTTGCTGACTCACAGAAATGTGTTACCTGCTCCTGGACCAGTATTCTAATACACACCAAAGTAGACTGCATCACTCAAGAGAAGTAAATAGGATTTCCTAGCACAGAATCACTCTGCGCTGGGTGTACATGACCCAGCTGGTCATTCCCAGGCATTTCAGCCGCATACTCCCCTAGCTAGCTCTGGGGTGAGGAGGCACAGCATGCCTATGAGGCATCAGTGAGCCCAGCCTGGGGGCCTTTGTGGGAGTTCAAAGACACAGGACTCATCTAAGGTATAAAAGTGAGACTAAACTTGAAGAAACCAAATTGAGGTTGGTCAAATGACTAGAAGATAACTTATTATGGTCAACAGTTTTGCTTGTCTGAGCTTCAGTCTCTCTTGCATAGTTTCTTCTTTGCAAGTAATGAAAAAAATGTGCCAAAGCAAAAACCCCAAAGAGCGGGGCTGACAACCCTGACCTGATCTGTGGGTAACCTGGGTCCCCTCCAGTCCCCAAGAGCAATGCCATGAGTCTAAGAAAAGATGGGGGGGGCGGGGGGAGAGGCGGGTGCTGACTCAGGGGCTAGGTTCAGGTTGTTATTATTAATTATCTATCGGTTTTCATTTTCTATTCAAAGTTACACTAATTTGTCCAAATCCATTTTATTCTCATTGGTCCACCAGAAATGTGAAGTTATCTAGAAAACGACCATTAAAAACATCTTTTAATTCCTTGAGATGAATTTTTATTGTAAGAAACACACCTAACTTTTCAAAAATGTTCCAGGGCAGGAGTCTGTTTCCCAAGAGGGAACTCCCTGCCCTCCAGGAATGGCGCTCAGATGCTCATGCAGCTGTGGGGAACAGGCATCAGATTCTCCCCTCCAACCTTTTTTTTTTTTTTTTTAAGATGATTCTTCTCTTCTATCTCAGAAAAACATTGAACAGAAGTTTCAAATGTATCAAAGTTAAGAGGTCAGACTACAAAGAACTAAGAAAAAGTGTGAATAGCTAACAAAAGAAACATTTTTCCACTTTGGGAATAGAATTACATATGAATCAATTGTCAAGTTCTTTAAAAAAAAATGGAGCTGGCTGCAGCGCAGTTGTAGTCAGCACTTGCCGGTCTCTGCCCATTAAATATATTTAATATGTGTGAGCAACGACTTACTGACTTGCCTGTAGCTATGGAATTAAAAGTCAAGAGAAAGGGAGGAAAAAAGTAATCTAGATAAATGACTTTATTCCCTCAGGTGACATCCAGTCAGAGCAGATCCACAGCACTGTGCAAGTTTTAACAGAATCGTGTATAGTGAACAGAGAGGTAACATGACTTATATTCTGCTAAACTACATGCCTCTTCACTCAGGCTCAGTCTCTCTGAGGCAGATCTAAAGAGAATTCACGCAGCTGCACGAAATCCATCTGACATGAAGGGGTTCAAACTCACAGGCCTATGAAATGTCAGTCGTTGCAGATTAGGCCCAAGTGCCACACTCTCACTTTCTACCCCACATACATAAGAGGCATTAGCTTGATCACTGACCTGCAGGCATCAAAGGATGAGGAAGAGATGGCGGATGGGGAGAAAAAAAACCCCGCATAGTTTCTTTACGCAATTATTGAAAAAAAAAATATTGTTGAAACTAAAAAAACTGAAGAGTAGAGCTGACTATCTGACAGATTTATCTTCTCTCAAGGGAAGAGCCAATCCACCTGTATGTGTACCTTTACCAGGAATAATCCTAAGCAAAGTCATTAGTCTGTAACTTTAATTTACAGCTCACAGCGACCCTACAGGACAGAGCAGAACTAACTGTCCCATAGGGTTTCCAAGGAGCAGCTGGTGGATTTGAACTGCGGATCTTTTGGTTAGCAGCCGAGCTCTTAACAACTGCGCCACCAGGGCTCCATTAAATAAATAAATTAGTTTAAAAACAGTCCAAAAGCTACAAAAACAATAAATAATAATGAAGGCACTTTTACAGTAACAGCATCAACAATGTTAATTTTCATACTTACCCTTAAAAGCATAGAGATGTGAACTACCTGACTGGTTTAAGCTTACAGCCTTCTCTCATATTTTAAAATCCATCCTGACCCTCCTACACTCAACAGGTACAACCATGAATGTGAACCTAAGTGAACTTTAGGTTTCTGAAAGCCCCCAAAATTTTATTATAAGATACATTTACCAGAGAAGATTAAAAAGCATTCACTTCATGTTCCCGATTTCAGGTGTAACTGTGAAACTTGACTTCCCCTTGGCCACCCGGTGCTCACACTGACTGAAGAGCAGGACAGATCAGCAATACTCATGTTCCAAATGCAGTCAGTTCTCCACCCTGGACCTGGGATGGGTTCACTCATTCATTTAACAGAAGTTTACTGAGTACCGTACTATGTGTCCAGCTCTGTTCCAGGGGCCGTGGATTCAATAGTGAGTGAATGCCAAGGTCCCTGACCTCAAAAGAACCTGGTAGAGATATATTTATTATCTAAGTAGCATGTCAGATAAAGACAAGAAGACACAGGATGGGCACATGAGGAGTGGAGTTCCAAGAAGAGGAAATGTAAGTTGCCAGTAGATGTGAGATAGTACCAGAGAAGTTTCATCTGTCTTTGCCCAGGCAGCAGCCTGGGGCTCAGTTGTCTATGTGATCCTGAATGCTTCAACTCTACAGTAGTTGCATGATATTTCTAGAAGCCTAGTCAGGGGAAAATATACAGAGCTGAAATCTAGTCTGTACACCTTGCTTAACCTGCCCCAGGCCCCTTTTGGTATATATGTAGTAGTTTACTGACCTCTGATGTACAATAATGTCCCTGCTCCATTGCTAATTGCTATGTGACCTTGGGCAATGACCATCTGTGGGACACTTGGTGCATTCATCTCTAAAACGAAGGGACAGCAGAACAATTGTTCTTTGAAGTCCTTTCTAAGTTTAAGATCTAGTGACCCCCTAAATTAAAAAGAAAAGCAACTTTATAATCTTTTCTTCTATCTTTGAATTTTAAGGAATGGGAAAGAAAAGTACCAATGTTATTGTTTGATCTCAGAAGCAGGCTACTAATACCAATCTGAGTTTGGGAATAATATAAGGGAATTATATTTAAATTAATCAAAGCCTTAGCAAAAGGAAATAATAAAGCCTCTTGGTGTATCATGAAGCTCCTTTCCATGTCTGAATCACACACATGGAGAAGGAAGCATCTTACCTGTAGGGACATCTCGATCAACATCAGTAACTTCTTGATTCCTATCCAGACCTTCTTCCCTTTAACTTGCTGTGCAATTACGGTGCGTTCCTTGTCCTTGAAGTTACCCAAAAGCTACAAAAACAATAAATAATAATGAAAGCACTTTTACAGTAAGAGCATCAACAACAGTAGTTAATTCTCTCAATCATAAAAGAACAGAGATGAGAACTACTTGACCGGTTTAAGCTTATAAGGTTCTCTTATATTTTAAAACAAACCTGACCTTCCTTCACCCCACCATGAATGTGAAAACTGATATCCTAAACTCTCTTTTCCTATGGACCTCCATTATAACTTAAAGGTGCATTTGCTAGCAAAGAAAAAAAAACAGCTCCAATCCATAATAAATATCAGGTAAAATTTTTTACATTCCTTTCTAGGAACAATCTGTATGTGTCAAAGCAAACTAAATTTAATTCCCTTACCCATCCCCTGCACAAAAGCTGCTCCAACAGATAAACTGGAGACATCTATCATATAGATAATTTCTATTTTGTTGGGAGTAGACACTAATCCTATGGGTCTTAAGGATTTTAAGAATCCTTACTGACTCTACTTCTGCTAAACAACTCACTTGATAATATTTCCAGTGGGTCTCACCAAGTCATTTCAGTACACTGATATCAATCAAAAGTTTAGTGTAGGAGATAGCTTTAGAAAAATTAAAATTTTGACATCCTCAAAAATTTTAAGAAAACATTTCTATATTACAAAATTGTTTACAAAGGAGTTCTTTTACTTCTATAGATTTTCTGAAGTTTCTAAGGTTTTAATCATGGTTCCAATTCATTAAATGCAAGGAAATGTGCTAAACGCCGCTATAAATAGCTGTTTTCTCCATATAGTGAGTAACTCATATCCCTCCCACAATCTAAGTTTCTAGTCTATGTAATCTATACGCGTTACTCATGCTGGGCATCAGAGCAATTAATTCCTGGCAGTTTATGCTATCTACACCCAGGAATGGGGCATTAATTCACTGTCACTTAGTTCATCTCTTTTCCCTCTCACTCCCGAAGATGATTGGAGGTAACATCCCAGGTTCCATGTTCTAGGTTAATCTAGAAACCAAACACCAGGTGCAAAGTTTGTGGCAACCCTTAGCTTTATTTCCAGCCTTATCAACTCCTTTCACAGAAACAGTGCACAGTTCATTCACCTCCAAAGACTCCAACAGCTGCTCTCCTGTGGCAATGTTGGGCACGTGGATGGTGGTGCTGAAAGCGTTAAGCATTTCCATCTCCTGAAGGACATCTTTGCGGCTAGTGGTCCCAATGATAAGAAGCTTGCGGCCCTGACCGTCGGAGAAAATATGGGTTAAAAAATGCCCAGAAACTAGAATTGCTACTTAGGAAACTAGAATAACCCTGAACAAATGTACAAACTCCATCTATTTAATTGCAGATATGCCAATGACTAAGCAAAAGAAAAGAAAAAAAAAAAATTCAAAATTTTCCTCATGAAAATCTAAAATAAAGTACCAACAACATGATCAAAGTGGCAACATTTGACCAGTTCTTTCTTCTCATTCCTGTCAATAAAACAATGGATTAGTACATCAGGGAGATACAAAAGCCAAAGAGAAAGATGCTGAAGTATATGTTTCTAATTCATTTCTCACAGCTAACATGGTATATGTACAGTGGGAATGGAAAAAAATGTAATGAATTAATGGAAAGTCTTTGTATCACCCACTTAGCAAGGTTTCATTATGCTTTTTAGAAGAAGTAGGTAATAATAATAGTCTACATTTATGCAGCACTTAACTGTGAAAAACACAGTGTGTTGGTGAAAGATATATTGTCTCATTTAATATTTTTAAATTTCATTTTTATTTTTAACTCCAAAATACACAAAAAATGTTGAAAAACTTTATCAGGGTTATGTCATCATTCCTGATGCTCTCTTTCTATTTTCAACTCTCTTAACTTATATTTATTTCCAAATCTTTAAATAACGAAGTTATTATTTAAATTTTGTTCTAAGTTTTAAACATTTATTGACTTCTTGTTATGGAAGATGGGAACTTATTATTAATCTTGCTTATGCTCCTTTCCTCATTCTTCCAATAACAATTTTTGGTTAAATCTACATTCAGTATTTATTATGATATGCTAGGCAATGCAGTGTCTGCTGCTATTCATAAGGTTTTCACTGGCTAATTTTTTTGTTTATTTTTTAAACTTGGATCACAATCAACACCTATGGAAGCAGCAGTTAAGGAATCAAACGACGCATTGCATTGGGCAAATCTGCTGCAAAAGACCCCTTTCAAGTGTTAAAAGCAAAGATGTCACTTTAAGGACTCAGGTGAACCTGACCCAAGCCATGGTGTTTTCAATCGCTTCATATGCCTGCGAAAGCTGAACAACGAATAAGGAAGACCGATGAAGAATTGATGCCTTTGAATTATGGTGTTGGCAAAGAATACTGAATATACCACAGACTGCCAGAAGAGTGAACAAATCTCTCTTGGAAGAAGTACAGCCAGAATGGTCCTTGGAAGCAAGGACATCATGCTTGGTAAAGTAGAGGGTCAATGAAAAAGAGGAAGACCCTCAACGAGATGGATTGACACAGTGGCTGCAACAGTGGGCTCAAACATTGCAATGATTGTGAGGATGGCGCAGGACCAGCAGTGTTCTATTCTGTTGTACATGGGGTTGCTATGAGTCAGAACCAACTCGATGACACCTAACAACAACAAACAACAATGCAGTGTACTATTAAATTTCCTTTCTTGGGTCACATTTTGATTTTACTAGAGTTAGTAATTGCCCCTTCCCTTTTTCCTTTGCTTAGTTTACTAAGTACCTATTGCAAGTTCATCTCCCAAAGAACACAACCACGAATCTCCTTTTAATACATTCAAGCACATTAGGTAATTTTTAAATTTTTGTGTTTTTTTCTTTTTTTTTTTTTCCATGAAGACATTCCCCTCCTGAAGCCCTCATCCTCGGTATTCAGTCTGAACTGATTGCTCTCTAGGTCTGCTGTATAACTTTAATTCTATAACTTCCCTCTTGCTTCTATTTGACCCCTTTTCTCTCTTTTCCATGGCGCATATCCTCCAAAAGGTTGCGTGGGAGGTGAAAATTTAAAGACCTTGTGTGTCTGGAAATGCCTTTATTCTACCCTTAATATTGTACCCTCTATCTTATACTTGATAGTTTGGCTAGGTATAGAGAACAAGGTTAGAAATAATTTTTCCCTCAGCGTTTTGAAGGCATTGCTCTACTGTCTTTTAATTTCCAGTGTTGCTGGTTAGTACAATGCCATTCTGATTTCTGATCTTTTGTTTCTTATCTGTTTGTCTGTTTGTTTTTAATTTTTGGAAGCTTTTAGGATTTCTTCCCTCCTATGCTCTGTAATTTCAAAATGATGTACCCTGAGATGGGTCTTTCTTTATTCATTTTGCTGGGTACTAGTTCGGTCCTTTCTAATCTGTAAACTCCAATCACTGAATTCTAGGAAACATCTTGGACTATTTCTTTGAGATTTCCTTCCACTTATTTTCTCTGTTTTCTTTCTGGACCCTCCCTTAGTTGGATACTGGTCCTCTAGATTAATCTTCTAATTTTCTTTCTTTCTTGCTCCTGTGTTTTATCTCTTTCTCTTCCTAATACTTTTTGGGTTAGCATCAACATTATCTCCACTCTTTACATTAAATTTCTTTCTATAATATTTTTTATTTCTAAGAGTTCTTTCTTGTTCTCTAAATGTTCCTTTTTTATTGCATTGTATTATATTTCATGGGTATAATATCTTATTTTAGATCTCTGTGAATATTATAGATTAAAAAAAAAGGCATTTTCTTCTGCTTCCTGTTTTGTCTCTGCTTCCTCTGAGTTCCTCTTTCCTATTTGTTTATTGGAGGGGTTCCTCAAGTGTCTGGTTATCTTTGGATGACTATTCATATTTAAGAATTAAGCTAATGATTGGAAGCTCTGTGTCTGACAGCATCACTATAGGATGATCAGGTGAGACACGACTGATTACTGGAGGTTCTTCAAAGGTCAGTATATTTAGATTTTTCCCCAGAGAAGAATTCTCCAATCTCCTTTTAGAGGGCTACAAAGCCTAGTTGCCAGCATACTGGGATGCAAGTGGGGGAGGGATCTGGGTATCTCACCATTTATAGTGAAACTTGTGACAGCAGGAAGTCAAAGGGGACTGCCTTGTTTTTCTGGGTCTTGTAAGCTTTCCACTTCTGACAGGTTTCTACCTTACATAATTTTCCAGCTTTCACAGGTTTTATTGTAGTATATAGACTTGCACTTGCTATATTTGCCGTATGGCACCTCTCCAGATCAATCTCTTATTTGATCTTCAGTATAAACCTGAGAGTTAGGTTAGTATTATCTCTGTTCTACTAATAAAGATATTGAGTCTCACCAGTAAACTAGATGCTGATGAGTTGACTTCAACTCATAGTGACCCCATGAGTTTCAGAGTAGAACTGCACTCCATTGAGTTTTCAATGGCTGATTTTTTGGAAGCAGATCACTGGGTCTTTCTTCTGAGGCACCTCTGGGTGGACTTAAACCTCCAACCTTTTGGCTAGCAACCAAACACATTAACTGTTTGCACCACTCAGGGACTCCACTGAGTCTCACAGAGATAAGTAATTTGTTCAAGGTCAAAAAACTAATAAATGATGGCGATAGAACTGGAAACCAGATCCAGAATTCAAAATCCTATACTGCATTCCTTCATAAAGAGAAACACATTAAAATATGTTTACTTGGGAAACAGAAGAGGAATGAATTTGAAATGGATGTAACTAGATTTATGATATATACTCATCCCACAGATAAGCCTTTAATATTATACAATCATTAAATCTATTCACGAATCTTAGAAAAGTGGGGCATTAAAATAAATGTGCTAGCAGCAAAAGATTTTAAGAAATTATCAGATGCCAGAAGAATTCCACTTTGGTTGTGTAAACGTTACACAACTACTGTCCATAAGGCCTTAAATCTTACTCATTGTTTCTGGCCATCTACCATGCCAGCAATGGACAATGCACTAACATAATCAAAGGTATATCAAAGAAACAAAACCGAGACTCTCTGGTACAATTAGCCATTGACATATCGGATGACTGCAAAGACTATGAGATAGAAGTATACCCATAAAGTATACAGATTAAAGAGTAATCATTAAAGAAGCAACTAGCTAAAAATCAAACACATATCAACATTTACCAAGCTCCTAGATGCATATGGAACAGACCTTGTATAGAGATATAGGATATAGAGAGAGATATAAAAGAGACCATTACACTACAGTATGGAAAGATGAGGTACTATGCACAGAATGTCATGGTGAAGGGAAGAAACATGTGGCAGAGAAAGCTTTCTCTGGGGGAGATATTGCTTGAACTAAGTGTTAAGGAAAGTAGGTCGACTAGAAAGATGAAGAGGAAAGACATTCCAAACCTGAAGGAGCAGAAACACGTTCTAAGCCCAAATGCAAAAAAACAAAACAAAAAAGAAACAAAAAACACCATGGGGTGTTGAGGTAATTAAAAGCATGTAAAGGAAACATAAACTTCTATATAACAGAAAAGGGGTGCTTTCACACTCAAAGTATTTTTCAACACTAAATTCTGGAGCACAGCCCTGAAGGCTAATAGATACCAAAGGCCACACAGGCTGGTACATCCTCATTACAATTAAAGGGAACTGTTGCTTCTCTTTTTGCTTAGTTTTTTAATGTCCCATAGCCCATGAGTCAAACTCCCTCCTCTCTTATATGGAGAATAATGTTGGCCCTAGAACAATGACACTGAGGAAGAAGCTTCTTACTCATCCCCCAAAACTGGACTTTTGAAGTCAATGCCATTTTCCTATTACATTAACAGTGACTGTGCACTTCAGAGTGCTGAAAGATTGGGAAATGCAGAGTAACTTATAATGGAGACGCTAATTTATGTTTTGCTTTTCTTCTTGTTTAACAAGACTGCAAACACTGCAGAGAGGTCATGACCCAGGCAAGTTCAGGCCTTGGCTTGTAAAGCATCTTGAAGAAAACACCGAAAAACATTAGCAAATAATTAAATTGTGCTGGGTCATTTTGTATATTAATTAGTGGTAATTCTCATGCGGAAGCTTTATTATGAAAAACCAGGTTTGAATGTATTCGTGTAATAAATCACACTGGATAACATTTGGAGGAAAAGCTGCCAGTAGCATGAAATGGGGATGCCAGCTTTGAAACTAAAAACAGAGCTCTACCCACGAGGAGAAATTCACTTTGTTAATGTGTGGCTACTAATCTTAAGTCCACAGTGCCTAAACATGACCCTTGATGGAAAGAAAAAAAGTAGAGTGATCATTTATTTGTGGGGAAAAACTGCTCCCAGCATTACTAAGATTTGCTACTCCTGAAGCTTTAAAGAAAAGGCCTAAATAAAATGACTATCTGCCCACCGGATTATGATAAACATTGTTCCAAGGTTAAATAAGCATTAGTTAACTAATTCTTAGTAACAAAAGAAGCAACTCAGGTGAAAACATTACCATGAAAAAGGCAGGGCTCAGTCAGGTGTTGATCCTTCAAAAAAACACTTCTTTACACGATGAAGAATGAGCAAAGCACTAAGCAGTATCTAAGCTTCTTGCCACACAAAGGGCTAACCAGATAATCCACGCCCTTTCATAGGTCTTGCCCATTGATTGGCCCCAGTAAACTGATTCGTAACAAAAGTTCACGTGAAAGAAAGCTCCCCACCTAAATAAAAATGCCATCAATATAACACTGCAGTGAAATGGAAGGGCTGATTTCAACCTGTGAACAAAAGTAAAGTCAGTTATGCAGCAAAGAAAGGCCATTCTTTCCATATCATTCAATGCTGGGCAAGTGTAATGCACTCTTGGTAAGAAGAATTAACTGTGAACAATTGGAAACCCTGAAATGGATTAAGAAGTGAGTTTTAAAATGTAGCTGAAAACTGCTGTGCGCTGGGAGCCTTAAAGTTTATTTTCTGATGGTTGGAATTTGAGCTTTTTGTAAACGAGAAAGAAACATTTCAGGATATTAAGAATTTGTGAACCTGGTAGGTAGAAGATAAAAAAAGACATTAGTCAATCAGATTATTATCAAGAATTTACTTTGTCCAGATACTTATGGAATTACAAGATTTGGTTTGTGCCTTTGAAGTGATCACAATTTGGCTGGGAAGAGCAAATAAATATTCAGGGACCACTACCAAGTGACACATCCACAAATGTGAACTAATGATAGCTGAGGGGACAAGCTAAGGGATAATTTCACTGGAGTGGGGTTATCTAGGAAGATTCCTGTTGTATTATAGAGACACTGACGAGGAGAAGGTACTGGCAACACCCTGGAGAAGGGATGGGTGGTGGAAGCAGCTGAGCCCAGAACACTAAGTGCTGAAAATGGAACCTTTCTGGAGAGATGGGGAGTGGGCAGCAAATAAAAAGAAGACCTCAGAATGCTAAACTAAGGAATGAGGTTTAATATAAAAAGCAACGGGAAACCAAAGCAGGTTCTTGAGGAGGAGGAACTGTAATGAAGAAGATGATCCAGCAGCTTCATGGAGGCCCATCTGTGGCCTGTGGAAAGCTGCCACACTAATGACAGGCTGGTTTTAAGAGCAAGCATGCCCAGAAAGGAGGGTGCACCTTTTAACTAGCACCTTACACATATGTTGCCCTTTTTAATGCAAGCCCAGGGCTGGCAGAAAGCAATGGAAGGAGCAGCAAGTCCCCCGATGTATAGATGGCTTAGGGCGGTAGGAAAAGTATAGCTTCCATCATTTATAGCTGTGTGATTTTGGGTAAATTATTTAACTTCTCAGCACTTGTCTTCTCCTCAATTATTAAAATGGGATTAAAAATCCTACCTACTTGTGAGAGTAGAGCATGAGGTAAAGAATGCTGGTGGGGGGTGGGGGGAGAGATGGGAAGAGGAGAGAAAGTGTTTGCTATCATTGTCAGAGGAGGCAAGAATGGAGGAAGTGAGAGCTTCAACAGCGTGGTCTTGAGAGGAAACTGTAAAGTCATCCTCTGCCTGTTATTGTTGTTGGGTGCCACTGGGTCGATTTCGACTCATAGTGACTCCATGTGACAGAGCAGAACTGCCCCATAGGGTTTTCTAGGCTGAAATCTTTATGGGAGCAGATCGTCAGGTCTTTTTCCTGTAGGGCTGCTGGTTGGATATGAACCGCCAACCTTTTGGTTAGCAGCCAAGAGCTTAACTGTGGCACCACCAGGGCTCCTTGTCCTCTGCCTAGGATGTCACAAAGCCATAACATTAGCTCAGGTGGGTGAGCAATGGGGAACCTGAGAAATCTTCTCTTCCCAACAATACAGGGTACTAGCAGTGATGACACAGAAAAAGTGCATTCTCCCAGAGGGTCAAGATTCACTCAGCGTTAGGGAAGACAGAGCTCAAGGCTTCAGCTTAACTAGGGTTATAGTCAGGCCCAGATGAGGCCTGAAGCTAAAGATCAAACACCCCCTCAGAAGCAGTTATGGCAGTGGGTGAGTGAGAGGCCACAGTCAGAGGCAGCGACTTCTGAGGGAGGAATCAGTTCAGAGCCAGAGGGTGAAGAGAAGCTTCCCTGGGAGGCGGGTGCTTTTCATTCCATCACTTATCCTGGCTTCATTCTTGAAATGGGGCTAATTTCTCATATTTTTACTTAACTTGTATTATTCAATACAAAAAGAGACACTTGAGAAAAAAGTCTACCAACCGTAGTGCCGTACAACTTTATCACTGCATTTATGTGCAAGTCTGAATCTTATTTCTAGCCTGTCAACTCCCTGGGAGTAGGAACCATATTTTATTCATCTATGCCTGGCAGTACTAAGCATGCCTGGTACACAGAAGACACTCTTTTGTTCCCTATGCCTGGAACGTTCTTCCCTTATACAGGCAGTTCTCGGGTTAGTGAACATCCAACTCACATACAACCTGTAGATATGAACCAACCCCAACCCCAAGCCTATTATATTTAAAAACTGAGGTACAAACAATGGTTTTAATAACATATGGGCACTACTTTGTGACACTCATCAAAACATTATTATTACTGTATTAATATGTTAAAGATGTTTTGTGTACCTGGAAGTGTTTCTTTAATGTTTTTATGCATTTCTATGTATATTTCTAGGTATACTATATACTGAGACAAACATTTGACTAATGTTAGATACAAAACATACCTAACTGTTCAGACTTACGTACAAAATTCAACTTAAAGACAGATTTAGGAATGAAACTTGTTCGTAATACAGGGACTGCCTGTAGCTGAGATAGTTTCGAGAACTGGCCTCCAGATAAGTAAGATGTTATTACTGTACATACTGAATCCATGTTCTGAAAGGGTGGGGCCTAAAGGAGTAAACTGAGTTGTGCAGGGTTAATGAGAGCAGAGTATCGAGAGAACACAAGTTTTGAAATACCTTGAACATAAGAAATAATTGCAAACTGGTAAAAGACTCTGGGAAGCATTTCAGTAAAGAGTAATGCTATGGGTAAAAATCATAGAGGTCGAAATTAAATTAGGAAAAATAAGAAAATTTACCTTACTAGAGCACAGGGGTCAATTTAGAGAGTATCAACCTAAAAGCTGAGAGAGGTAGGGAAAATTCACTTTAGATACAAGGTTGGGGAATTTGAATTTGGTCATCTTCTTAGTTAAGTTTCTAATGAGAAACTTCTACAGAACCCTGCTTTTTGGCACTAAGTAGCATGGTTAGTACAACTTTATTTTCTGAATTTATTTAACCTTTTCTCCTAAGAGCTCAGAAGGCATTATTTCTAGGTGATAGATCTACCTAACTCATAATTAAGAGATTAGCCATTGCTGATATGAGTTAAAAATTACACAAATAAGAATCCCCCAAACTCACTGCCACTGAGTTGGTTCCAACCCACAGCAACCCTATAAAACAGAGCAGAACTGCCCCATCAGGTTTCCAAGGCTAATAATCACAGAAGCGGACTGCCACATCTTACTCCTGTGGAGTGGCTGGTGAGTTCAAACTGCCAACCTTTCGGTTAGCAGCTGAGTGCTTAACCACTGTACCACCAGGGCTCCTACAAATAAGAACAGTGGACATCAAAGCACAGTTGAAATGTCAATGAGGCCTGAACTCTAGTTTCTGTTCCCTCATTGGATATAGAGCCTCGGACAGATCACTTCACCTCTCACCCCAGTTTTCTCATTTACACTACCAAACGATTAAAAAAAAAAAAAAAAAAAAATCGATTAGATAATCTTTAAGAGCTGCTCTGAGTGTAAAATCCGATGATTCAGTGTCTTCTTCATAAATTGGTGCTAAAATGTTTTTTATATTACAAAGTGTTCTGCTTTTGCTTATAGTAATTATTTGAAATTATTTGGGATTAACTTTCTCCCTTCCTACCCAATCTGCATCATGAATTCCCCTCCTTATTGCCCTCTGGCCTGCTTGCAGCACCAGGAGGATGGTTACAAAGATGTAGACTAAGAATTTGCTCCAGGGTAGAAATTAATGGAGAGTTTAAGTGTAGTTGTCTGCCTAGTTGTAGCATGATTTATTTGAAACATCCTTCCTTTGGTATTCAACTTAAACATTTAACTACAAAAAAAAAAAAAAAGAAAAGTTACAGACATTTGAGCGTGAGAAATCAGAAATGCATTCAGGACATGCAAGAGGCCCCATCCTCTCTTTTCACCATCCAGACTCCTGGTTGTTTTTAATGGTCTTCAAGGTTTTCCCTTGGTTTTTGGCTTACTACTCTCCTATGCTAGAGAATTCAGTATTATTCAGTCAAGAGCTGATCAGTTGATTAACTAAAAGAAAGAGCTATGTTATGACAGCCTTTGGCAGCTACTTATATTGCAAATGAAGCATACATTCCATTCATTCTAGACTCTTTTCTTTGAAAATTGTTGCTATCATGGCATTCAACACTAGGGGCTCAGAGGTGTAGACTCTGAAATGGTAGGTAGTTATTTTCCTGTTGAACACTTGGTATAATGTGCATTTTTCTAGGGCCAGGAAGAGAGTGTAACAGAGAAGGAGTGATCTGCTACCCTGGAAGACTACACTGGGATCATCATCATTCATTCAACACTCATTTATTAACGTCTCACTAAGCATAAGGCAGGAGCCCTGGTGGCACAGTGGTTAAGAGCTTGGCTGCTAACCAAAGGGTCAGCAGTTCAAATCCACCAGCTGCTCCTTAGAAACCCTGTGGGGCACTATGAGTCAGAACTGACTCGACGGCACCTAACAACAACAACAATGTACACGGCACGATGCTAGCCCTAGATTCATCAATAAAACCAAACAGACAAGAGTCCTGCACTCATGAAGGAAGGCCAACAATAAATCAATACACAAGTAAAGTCTATATTATGTTTAAAAGTGATCCATATAGTGCAGGGAAAGGGCAGGAGAAAGGGCGATGAAGCATGTCAGAGTTTGTACGTGTGTTGTGTGTCGTGTGTCGGGGGTGGGCTGAGGGGGTGTGAGGAGGGATTGTGTTTAAATGGGGATATGAGGGGGATTGAGTAGGCCTTATGGAAAAGGTGACACAAGCAAAGCGTTGGCTGTGGTGTAAAGAACCATGTGGCTGTACAGTATAACAGCAATATATTTGTCTTTATACTGACACAGCTGTAAACTAATTTTTAATTTTTGTTTATGGAGGAAGGGACCCACGAAAGTCATAATGTGGCCCTGCTCTCAGGAAAGCTCCCCCAGCTGGCATCACGGCTTAGTTATTCTGATTTTACCAACAACTCATAAGGGTCCTAGTGGTTGCCTTTCTTAGTTCACAGCAGACCAGAAGCCACAAATGAGAAGCTGGGGAATGGCCAGAGGCAGGCAGACTGCTACAACTCAGTTGGATTCTACAAGTAACAGCTGATAGCAAAACCATTTAAAAAAAAAAAAAAAAAAGGTACAAACCCCTCAGAAAACAGGGCACACTGCACCTACTTACATGACTACCAGAATGTTCAGGGTAGAGTCCCGAACATTCCAAAGTTCCTGCCCACTCTCACTCATGGTATTACTACTGGTCCATGTGATTATGATTTGTAATCATGATCCTTACTTATTAACATAGCGTTTATTTCACTTTGCTTCAGACACCAAAGACATATACAGGCAATTTTCCTCTTAAAAAAGACTAAAGTATAACAACAATTGGTATTTAAAGAGGTGAAGCTTCAGTCATTTGGGAAAACGAAGGCTTTGACTTCTTATGAATTCGTATTCTTCCCTCCAGTGAAACTCAATATGCCATAGGAAGCCTAAATTCAGTAACTGTACACAAAACATATTCTCAAATTCTCAAATATCAGGTAGTATGTAAATAATAAAAATTTGCTAACTCTGCCGTAAGCACATCCTTCACTGTCTCTGCCCATTGCTGCAGAACGGGAATTCCTTAGCACGGCATGATGGCCCTAAATCTCCCTTTTACTCATCTTTCAAGACCAAGATCCAGAACGACTATTTGTGAAACGTTTGCAGATTTTCTCAGGTAAAACAGACCACGCTCCTTTATGTTCCACTGGAACCCCCTAACTTGTAAAAATTTAACTATATGCATCTGTTTACTCATCTTTCTCTCTCACTAGATTGTACCAGGGACACTGGCAGTCTCTGTATGATTTAGGAAAAAACACCCCCTGGGTGGATGTATTAGAAAAAAGTAGCCCTCTGGGTGAATGCAGTCACTCTTGCTCTCTCCAAAGACCCTGAGTATGGGTCAAACACTGCATGGGACATACTTACACTAAAAATTATTTAATGTTTATCTGAAATTCAAATTTAACTAGGTGTACTATATTTTTATTTGCTAAATCTGGCAATCCGATAAGTAGGGGCAGATTCAACTCCATACTAGGGTGCACAGCTTAGTGAGCGAGATGTAGGCTGGATTTTAACTCCCACTTGCCACCCTGACTGGGTGCTTCTGTGCAGTGCACAGAAGTGGTCCTGGATTGTAAAACTCTTTGAGGGCAGGTGCAATGTCTTATTTATCTTTGTATTTCTATAGTGCACAATAAATGTTTATTAACAGTAGGTCCTAATAAAAGTTTATGTTCCTTAAAATAATACTTCAAACTTGCATGTCAAAGAAATATTTTTGGATGGAAAAGAAACTTCCCATCACCTTTATATGACTCTTGAAAGAATTTTCACCACCTATCTTGGTCAATTTTAGTTGACCCTGGTGGCACAGTGGTTAAGAGCTCAGGCTGCTAACCAAAAGGCTGACAGTTTGAATCCACCAGCCACTCCTTGGAAATCCTACAGGGCAGTTCTGTCCAATAGGGTCACTATGAGTCAGAATCAACTCAATGGCAACAGTTTTTTGTTTTATCTTGGTCAACCTCAGTCACGTTGGCATTCAATTGTCGTAAGTTCAGACTGGGAGCACAGCACTGAGCTGAAAGCCATGTGGGTTTCCAAGAACAACCTGAGAATCCTGAGGCACTGCCACACTGTTGTGCTCAGGGCCACTGACCTTAAATTAGTTTTAAAATAAAAAACAAGGTTAAAAAATGCATTACACATAGACAAGCTTAGCTACAAAGGTAGAATCATCTAACTCTGGTGGTCAAACAGCAAATTAATTGCAAAGAAGTGAAATTAAAGAACTTTGACAATTATGCTGCTAAACTGAAAATGAAAATAACTGTATACATGTTGTTTTTCCCCCTGATTATCAAAGTAATACATGCTTATTGTAGAAAATCCATAAAATACAGGAAACAATAAAGCAGAAAAAAAAATTGAATACAATACTACCAAGAGTTGTCTTTAAAATGGAGAAATAGGAGAATTTCATTTTTTAACTTCTCTCTTAAAAAAATTTTTTTAATATGTTAAAAAATGAATATCATCTTATAGAATAATATATTCATGGAAATATTGGGGGGAAGAGCCCAAATGTTTTTTATTGGTAGGGATATGTGTTTTAAAAGTTTGGAAGTCACTGATATAAATGCAATTGCAATTAACAATTCTGGCACATCTCCACCCGGTCTTTTTCTTTATGACTGAGATCATGCTATGAGAATAACAGAATATTAAGTAAAAGGTGATTGGACAGTGATGCAGGCAGTTTCTGACTTGGGCTCAGTTTATCTACATCAAAGGAACATTAGCTTGGGTGGCCACAGAGCTGTCCATTTCACAGCTGCCACCTGGTATTTCTTCCTCTCTTCCTTCCCTTATTGCCTGAAGCCCCCTACTTCCCTGGCCAAGACATGGTCTGCAGGAGCAAGATGGCTGGCAGCTAGGGGGAAAGGAGGCTGCTTTGCTCTTTCCTGCGGATACTTCTAGGGCTGGTGTCTTCAACAGCAGCCACCTGGGGCCTGTTGTTGTTAGCTGCCTGTTGGGTGGGCCCCCGACTGACTCATGGCTACCCCACGCACAACAAAATGAAATGCTGCCTGATCCCGTACCATTCCCATCATCAGTTGGGGATCAGACTGTTGTGATCCACAGGGTTTCCACTGGCTGATTTTTGGAAGCAGATTGACAGATCTTTCTTCCTAGTCTGTCTTACTCTGGAAGCCTCCACTGAAACCACTTTAACATCACAGCAGCACACAAAAAGACAGGCAATGGCCGTGAGGTACATTGGCCGGGAATCAAACCAGGGTCTCCTGCATAGAAGGCAGGAATTTTGCCACTGAACCACCAATGCCTTACACCTGGGGCCTAGCTCCTTTGATCAGTTACTTTTGCGTGAGGGAAGAGAGTCAGCGTTTTCTATGAAATGAATAATAAATTAGTATTTGAGTTGTGCTCTGCAGTTTACAAAGAACTATGATACACATGTATCTTATTTAATTCTCACAACTCAAATGTTACTGTTGTTCCCATTTTACAAATGAGAAGATTGAGGCGCGGAAGTTAAGCGACTGGATTCAAATTCAAGACCTCTGATTCTAACTCCTGTGCTTTTATATACACTGCCAATGTGAGTTTTATGTATAGTTAAGACCCACCATCTTAAAAATGTCCATCAAACAAATATTATCATATACATAGCCTAAATAGGTTTTTAAAAAACCTAAAAAGGTGGGGCCAGGCAGATTGTAGTCTGGAGCCTTCCTGGTGAAAAGCAACTTTTCTACTCCCTAATGTGAGGGGTAAGTAGGATTGTCAAGATGAAGATGTGATTACAGACCACAGACACACACACACACAAAAACCAAAACACAAACAAACCAAATCCACTGCCGTCGAGCTGATTCTGACTCATAGTGACCCTACAGGACAGAGCAGAACTACCCATAGGGCTTCCAAGGCTGTAAATCTTTATGGAAGCAGACTGCCACATCTTTCTCCCACAGAGTGGCTGGTGGGTTCGAACCACTGACCTTTTGGTTAGCAGCTGAGTGCTTAACATTGTGCCACCAGGGCTCCTGATTACAAACTAAAAAAGATCAAGGCCTGGCTTTATCTACATTCCAATAAATATCAGAAATATTGATGAATTGTTCTGGACTCTTTGTAAGGTTCCCCTTGTTGGCTCTTCTTACCCAATAGCTGTAATGCCATTTGTACAACCCCCTAGGAAATCTCCAAAGGTCTGTGTTGTGTGTACTTGTTTCAGAGACAGGAAGGTAGGAGAGAAGCTATGAAACACCATTACCCTCCACCATGAGTTAGGAGAAAAGGGGAACTTTAGTCACAAGCAACAGGTGGCTACAGGAAAAAGGAAGTAGGTGGTCAGTCCCTTGAGGCAGAGGACAAGTACAACTGGAAGGTGTCTTCAGGGATCTCACCATGGCCTGAAGCCCTGGCTCTCCCTCTTCTCCTCACCCTGTTGAGCTCTGAAATTCTTGTCTCTACTCCATTCTTCCTTTTACAACAAGTATTCCCTATCCCTAGCCCAAAGAATTTGTCTTAAGACTAAAGAAGCTTCTAAATTCCAGGGAATGAGAGATGGTGAAGCAAGGTGTTCTATTTCTTTTTCCAGGATTACTAAAGAGGGAAGTTGTGCTCTGGGAATTCCAAGTTGGAACTCTGAACTCACTTTCCATGAAAGCTTGCTATTCCTTAGTTTTCCTATCTTACAAGCAAAAAAGGTTAAACCAGAAAATACATTTCCAGTTCCATACAACAGTCTTAATAAAATACTAGAACCTCTAAGAACTTTGAAACAGAAACAAAATAGGAAGAAACAGAATCTCAGATTTCAATCCTCTGACCCCAGGCAATAGGAAGATTTAAATCACGCAGGTCAGGCATCCACTCACTTTATGAAGATCTCAGGATAAGACTTGTCTTAATTATCTAGTGCTGCTGTAACAGAAATACCACAAGTGGATGGCTTTAACAAACAGAAGTTTATTCTCTCACAGATTAGGAGGGTAGAAGTCCGAATTCTGGGTGCCAGCTCCTGAGGAAGGCTTTCTCTCTGTCAGCTCTAGGGGAAGGTCCTTGTCATCAATCTTCACCTGGTCTAGGAGCTTCTCCGCACAGGGACCCCAGGTCCAAAGGACACACTCTGCTCTCAGCTTTCCTTTCTCAGTGGTAGGAGGTCCCTATCTCTCTGCTAGCTTCTCTCTCCTTTTATCTCTTCTAAGATAAAAGGTGATGCAGGCCACACTCCATGGAAATTCCCTTTATATTTGATCAGGGATGTGACTTAAGTAAGGGTGTTGCATCCCACCCTAATCCTCTTTAACATAACCTGATCTTGCCTCATTAACCACAGGCAGAGATTAGGATTTATAATACATAAGAAAATTACATCAAATCACAAAATGGAGGACAACCATACGATACTGGGAATCATGGCCTAGCCAAATTGACACATATTTTTGAGGGACACAACTCAATCCATGACAGACTCCACAAATGGATTCTTTACAAATGGCATTCTCTGTGGACAAGGCACACTCCTACTTTTTGATAACTGCCTGCTTCTCACGATAAGGCATTAATACCTTACGTGTGTAATCCACAACAGGTTTACAAAGGGCTTCATTATAAATTATTTTAGTTGACGCTCAAAATAACTCACTGGGGTAGATAAGGCTGGAGGAATTATTTCCATTTTACAGATGAAGAAATTAAGGGACTGGTTCAAATCAGAAGATGTCTGAGCTAAGACTTAAGCCAAGGTTTTCTGATCTCAAATCCAATACAAACAGTCTGTGTGTTCTGCTGAGAGGGTACTCACAACTAGTTCCATGGCACCACAGAATACTACGACACTATAATCAACACCTTTCTAATGCTGATGTCATGTGGTCATAAATTTTAAAAATATATTTAAGGCGATGGGGCTACAAGAAGACATTCTGGCAGTGACAAAGTATTTAGTTTCTGAATATTAGCATTTTTGTGATGATTAAAATTTATTTAATTTTGTTTTCATTAATACTTACTATAGATGTGTGCTGACAATCTACTTCGGAAAGGTCACAACCTCGAAAATCCTATGGAGCAGTTCTACTCTGCACACGGAGTCGCATGAATTAGAATCGATTTGATGGACACTAACAACAAGAAGTATCCAAAAAAACCCTCTATTTTGAAAACGTGGCTTTATTCAGCAGATAACATATTTGTAACAATATTTTATAAAAGGATTCACCAAATTTCTTTCACCATTTTTTGACTTTTTGAAATTATTCTACATCTATATGTATTTTCTATATATATATACACACACACAATTTATATAGAACTTTCCAAGAAAATCGACTACACTATACCTGTAGAGTATATTTACAGTATACCTATAGACAACTTTATAAAAATGTAATAGCCATCTCATGATGTCACTGACTTAATAATGGGAAAGTTAGGTCATTAAATTGCCAAGCATCACATGGCTTTTTCTAAATGATGAAATGAAGTCCAATGCAAAAGTCACCACATCAGTGATTACAATTAATGTGTCTGGCAAAATGACTCAACCTCTTTCCTAAGGTGGTTATATATCTTATTGAGTCTTACTGTAGTCATTAGCCAGAGTTAATTTTGAACAGATAGATGGAGAGATACTCACGTTCAGGCCTGCACAATTTGGAGTCTCTTCTATTACCTGCTTATTTCACTAAAGCAACCCAAAGTCTGAAGAGTTGCTTAACATTAGCAAGACTTCCTAATAACATATCTGAAACAAGACGATACTAAGATAACGTGTAAGAACTGCATAAAAAGCAATCTTGTTTGGAGACTGGTAATGTTAAGGTGTTAAAACATAACCCATGGAGAAACAAATATGTCTGCCTGAGTTTCCATCATGAGTATGCTAACATTTCTTACTGGTTCATACTTCTCAGCTTAAATCCTATTTCTTTCTTATTAGGTAATATTCCTAGGTGCCAGAGCAGGGAGGAAGAGTTTTTTTTTCCCAACAACTTTAGAATTTAGCTAAAACTCTAACCACTTTTAGGTCTGAGTGTTCTACTTCCAGTAACACTGCCATGAATTTGGAGTAATAGTCTTCTTTTGTAAAAGTTTCCAGTTTCCAGAGTTTTCCAACTGGTGTGCTGCAAATGAGTTATAGGTTGGCTAAGGTATGAATTCCCCTCAGCCCTTGGAAAGGCTGGGTGGCACTTGGGGTGGCTGGACCCCTTGCCAGTTGTGAGTGGTCTCATCTATTTACCCAAGTGTATCAGCAGATGTTATTTTCTATGTGCCATGATATGAAAAAGGCTGAGAGGCACAGAACTGAGAAAAGGAAAGGTTCTCCATAAATAATAAGGCTAGTCTGTTACATATAGACGAGGCCCTCCAATCTGATTCCTGAAAGCGTCCAGTAAACCGAGCATTAAAGAGTCAGGTTAACGGGTTTAACCATTCTCACTTGTTGAGGAAACTGGGAACTCATGTCATTTTACAGCCTGGAGTTCCTTTTCAGGCACTTTATTTCGTCTCCCAAAAAGATAAAGTTGGTGGCAGAAGAGGTCTAGGAGGAGAAGAAAGCTGCCGGCGCAGCAGGCTGCGGGAGACTCACCTGGCCTTTCTGCTTTCCTACTGCTTCTTCCCTGACATTAAGACGACGGCTTTCATCCTCCTGCTCTTAAAAAACGCACATTTCCCTCAACTTTCATAAATCTGCAATACTTGAAAAGAGCCCCAATGTAATCAAGTAAAAGAGGCGGCTTTAGGAATCTCACTGGAAGGAGGGGTGTCTTCAAGCCTCTCACTGCTAAGCCGGACATTTCCTAACACTGGACAAATTGTACGTCTAGCTCGGGGAGGGTGAACTGCAATGGTCTTTTACCCTCCAAGGCAATTGTTAGCTTTTCACAGGAATCAGCAGGGAAGCACATGTGAAACCTCTGTGGTGACGGTGAGGACCCCCATGCCTTGTGTGACTCTGCATGTAGATGAAGCAGGCTGGGAGCTTTCTGAGCTGCGGCTGCAGCGTTCTCAGAGAAGCCCTTTTCTCCGGCTTGGCTCCCTGCTGGGACAGCCCTTTTCAATTTTTCTATCCCCCCTCCATCTCTTCTCCTGCAGAACACAGGGAAACTTGATTGAAATAAAGACCTAGGGAACATGGTTTATTTTCTCCTGCTCAATCCATTTTAGAAAAGCTTTTAATTGGTTTTAAAAAGATGCTAAACAAAATGTGATGATGTTTTTCAGTCTTCATGAACTACTGATACCACTTTTTAGCCTCTCAAAGGGCTAATAAATCAATCATGAAATTAACTCTCCAGCTAAATTTAAAGCAAAGCCACTGAACAGTAGGTTCATTAAAAATCTATGCATTTGCTTTGAAATATTTAAAATTCAAAGAAAATTATCCTAGTAACTGAAATCTGACTTGCATTTTTAGTCCTATGCTGAAAATCCAAGACCAAGGCAATCACAAAGGGAAAAAAGGAGGGCTTGTGAACCAGTTTTGATAAAGCCAGTTTACAACAGGGAGAGGGCTACGGGGGAGGGGAGAAGTAGAAAGGAGAATATATTGGTACATAACAACATAGCGCCCCTGAAGGGATTCTTTTATCTGAGCATGTGCACACATGCACACACTATTTTCCTGGGTGAAAGCTGGAATTACAACAAACGCAAAATTAAGGATTCTGTGACTGATATGATTACTGTATTGTATACATATGCAATTCTTCTTTTTAAAGGAAAATACCTACACTTTTCTGCTTTCTTGCCAGTGATAAATAATAGTTTTCTACCACTCTATACATCTTGCAACATTGAGATTCATACTTTTTCTCCTAAATTTTATTTATTTTGTTGTTGTTGAGAATATACACAGCAAAACATACCAATTCAACAGTTTCCAGATGTACAAGTCAGAGACACTGATTTTTACATTCTTCGTGTTGTGCAACCATTCTCATCCTCCTTTCCTGAGTTGTTCCTCCCCCATTAACATAAACTCACTGCTTCTAAGGTTCCTGTCTAATCTTTTGAGTTGCTGTTCTCAATTTGATCCCATGTAGATAGTGCTTAAAAGAGCATAAGGCTCAAGGCAGATCTTTTTTACTAGTTAAGCTAAACTACTGTTTGGTTTTAAGATGACTTCAGGGGAATATTTTTGGCTTAAGGTTTAAAGATGATCTCAGGGCAATAGTTTCAGGGGCTCATCCACCCTCTATGGCTCTAGAAAGTCTAGAATCTATGAGAATTTGAAATTCTGTTCTGCATTTCCCCCCTTTTGATAAGGATTCTTCTAAGGACTCTTTGGTCAAAATGTTCAGTAATGACAGCCAGACACCATCCAGTTCTTCTGGTCTCATGGCAAAGGAGGCTGTTGTTCATGGAGGCAGTTGGCCACACATTCCATATCCTCCTTTTATTCCTGACTCTCCTTCTTCCTCTGTTGCTCCAGGGGAGTACAGCAACATACTCATACACTTTTAGTATCTATTTGATGGGAATGCTTCTACCTTACAATGACAAATATTCTTGATACTGGATCAGTCTGAAAATTTCTCCTTATTTTCCTGAGAGTATACAAACTAATTTAAAAAGCAAGGTGGTACAGAGAAGGCATATTTTTATTCTGTGAAATATACGCAACTAAAAATATTACAAACATTAAGTTTACCCATCACTGATTCACATATATAGCAGGTCACCTAGCAGTTCAGGTCAGAGTCACCAAATTAGGGACTGGCTAATAGTCCCTTAAGAGATTTCCTGCCATTTCCAATCACTAAGGCAACCAGATCTATCTTTCACTTTTTATATATTCCTATATTCTTCTTCTTCAGTCCGTAGAGGAATTCATTCACATCCCTTTTTAATGATCTAACTCCAGTTTCTGAGATTTCTCCCAAGTTGTGCATGTTAATTGGGTATTATTTCTAGCTCGCTATATACTTTCCCTTTCATTATTTAAGTAGCTTCTGAAACCACTCACTTTTATTTATTTTTCTAACCACTTTACTGAGATATAAGGAGCCCTGGTGGTGCAGTGGTTAAAGCGATTGACTGCTAACCAAAAGGTCAGCGGTTTAAAACCACCAGCGGCTCCATGGGAGAAAGATGTGGCAGTCTGCTTCCATAGAGATTTAAAGCCTTGGAAACCCTATAGGGTTACTATGAGTTGGAATTCACTTGACTACAGTGTGTTTTGTTTTGTTTTTAAATTTAGATATAATTCACATACCACACAATTCACCCATTTAAAGTGCACAATTCAGTGGTTTTCAGCATATCCATAGATATGTACAGCCATCACTACCATCAATTTTAGAACATTTTCATCACCAAAAAGAAACCCTGACTCTATTAGCAGTCACCACCTACCCTTCCCATCTTCCCCTAGGCCCTAGCAACCAATAATCTACTTTCTGTCTCTATGGATTTCCCTGTTCTGCACATTTCATATAACTGGAATCATACAATATGTGGTCTTTTGTGACCAGCTTCTTTTACTTGTAAGGTTTTCAAGTTTTGTCCATGTTGTAGCATACATAACAACACTTCGTTCCTTTTTATGGCTAATAATATTTCATTGTATGGATACACCAGATTTTATTTATCCATTTATCAGTTGATAATCATTTGGGTTGTTTTCACTTTTTGGCTATTATGAATAATGCTGCCATGAACATCTGTGTACAAGCTTTTGTATGGACATATGTTTTCATTTCTTTTAGGTATATACTTAGGAGTGGAACTGCTGTTTCATAGGGTAACTCTATGTTTAACCTTTTGAGGAACTGCCAGACTGTTTTCCAAAGTGGATGTACCATTTTACACTCCCACCAGCAGTGTATGAGAGTCCCCCATTTCTCCACATCCTCACCAACACTTACGATTGTTTCTTTTTGATTCTAGCCATCAGAGTGGGTGTGAAGTGGTAGCTCACTATGGTTTTGATTTGCATTTCTCTGATGGTCAATGTATGAACATTACTTGGTTTTTGTTTTTTCTCAAATCATACCCTGTCCAAAAATATAAACTTGAACAATACTAAGACACTTAGCTCCACCAAAATGACAGGACATTAAAAAAATATATTTTATTGAATAAGTTATTCATCAAATACCTATGTATAAACTTCTGTGCAAGATGCTGTGAGATTTTAAAGCCTAAGATAATGCTCCTTCCCTGGAGTCTTATGATAATTTTTGTAGAAAGTCATTCTTATTGTCTTTAATGAACATGTTGTAGTTCGTTTGTTAATATGTTCTGTTTATTTCTATTAGTGTCTACAGATTACAAATAACAAATAACTCTTAACCAGGGGATTTCTCTCTGTTTAAATCAATGTGTATAGTATTCAGCAGTGAAAAGGACAAGCAATATAATACCACTGAAAATTTATTCCTCCTCTCCCAAAATGACTTTTTGCATAAATTCTTTTTAGCTAAAAAACTGATTATAAGAAATAAATTTAAATATTTGGAAAAACTCTCCCATACTAATAATTTTTAAAATGCTAATTTTATAAAAAAATGATTTTTTTCTTGTGATATGTATAGACAGTGGGGAGAAAGTATTTACATTCCAATAACTTTAAATATATCTATTTACATACTTATAAAAATATTGAGGTAATCAGTGAAGGGAAAAGTATACTCACTTCTCTCACTTCACCCCTGGTATAAGCTAAAACTCCAATTTTGGGGAATGACAGTTTACAGAAAAATGATTAACAAATTCTTCTACAGTGCAAATATATAGTAAAATTTCAAGGCTGTTGTAGGTTATGTTTCTTTCCACTATTCTAAAAATACATAAAAAATAACCTAGAATCCTTTACCTTCAGCTCTAAAACACATTCACATGTAATTTTAACTGTGAGATTAGAAATTAGATTCTCTAGCTTAACACTAAATATTTTCTAAACAGTTTAGTTTATATCTCTAACTTCAAATATGAGATTTCTATGCAGACATTAAGATCTTTCTCAAGTTAGCACTTAACCCCTTTGTATTAGCTTTTGATTGACATTTCTTCAAGGTTATAGCACACAGAGTCAATCAAGAGAATTTGTGTCTTGTGTCATAGCCAAACATGCTCTGGCAGCCTCTACATAATTAATATATTTAACCAACCCTCATAGGTTGGTTTTAACTTTGTTAAGCTATCAGAATCACCAGTCCTTAATAGACACATCAGTAAAATATGCAACTACATGAACCAAAATCCTAACTATAAACTCATTCTTCAAAAGCTCTACATGACACAAGAGAAATAATTCAAGCTCATCTGTAAAAACTGAAAATAAACCTGCCTATAGGAAGTAAATTTAAATTTCCCCAAATGCAAATTCTTAGGAAAACCCTATGGAATGATAAATGAAATAAATGGGAACATGTATTTAGCTGCTTCTACATTAATATCATACTCTCTCATGAGAGATGGAAGGCATTAGGGATGTGCAATATGGTGGGGAACTTACAAAACAAATATAATACTAATAGAAACCGCAGGATTTTTGAGATCTTCAGAAAAGAAATGGAAAACCTCTCTGGTTGTTAAGAAAATCATCTACCTTAAGACAGGAGGCAAGACCAGGGGACCTTTCAACAACAGAATTTTATATGTTTATGATAACCTGCTTATTTAGAGAGCATGTACTATTACATGCAATTTACTGAAAAACTCTGTGAAAACATCTTCATCATCATCATCATTATTTTTACCTGAGGAGGCGCCTTTTTCAGTAACACAAGAAGAGCCTGTAACACCAGATTAGAAAATCGAGGGCCAATAGGAACATAATCTGGAAAAGAACATTGTTGTGTTTAGGAATTTGATATACAAATGCACATATTCTAAGCCTTCAGAATTTTCTGTATCAAGAGTAAATACAGTACTAAACAACAGTCATGCAACTGTCTATAATAAGAAAAAATATCTCCAACAATTCAAATGCTTGAGATATAAGAACCTTATCTGTAAAATTTTTGAAAAATCTCCTAAGTATCCATAATGAGTTTAAGAAGCCATCTTTAGTTTTCAGAAACCGTTTTCTTTTTAGGAAAAAAAACAAAAACAGGTGCATTTCCAAGAAATTACTACAAACCATAGCAATACAGTACACAGGCAACAAACCATGAAGCTAGAAAATGGGTGGGGTGAAAATGATACAATAATGTAAATAAAGTATCTCAGTGTAACCAAAATGATGGTACAGGCACTAAGATTGGCCCTTGAATGATAAAGAACATTAGTAAGAGAACTTTCTACCTGTTAAACTTCTACCAGTCTTTCAAGATTCAGCACAAAGGCTACCTCCTTAGCTTTCTCTGCATATTGCATGTGCACCCTTGCCTTGTGCTTACAGCCACCTGCAAGCAAAAGCCCTCCGAAGTTAGCAGTGATCCTTTCCTTTTCTGAATATCCAGAATACATGGCATATTTATCTTTAAATTAATTTTTTTCAATATATTTTACAATGGACAGGCAGCATTTCATTTATTTTTTTGTGACCCTAATAATTCTAGCACAGCAGCAAGGGCTCAGCAAATGCTTGTTGAGTGAATTAGTAAACAAGCACAGATAATAACTATTCATACAAATATACTCAGAGGGCACGCATTCCTAACATAGTAGTGTTGCTATGACCACACATCTCAACTGTGCTTAGATAAAGGGATTTACATAGAGCAATGATTATGTGCCTACAAACATTTTAAGAAATAATCCTATAAACTGGGTTGAGATGTATCAGAAAAAACAGACCAAAAACCCAGGTCACTAAATAAAGCTATCAATTTATAATAAACATTGCCAAAACTTAGAAAAATCAACAGGTAGCTTTAACAAAAGACATAAAGCAGTCTGAAAATCATGGGAACAATGCAGTAAGAACAACTAACTTGAAATCATTACTATACCACCATGAACAGCTTAAGGAAGATGGGATTAAAATCATGTGTTGGATAGTATTTTCAGACATTTACTAAGTCACCAGGTGGGCTTCTATTTCAATGGAACTTACTACAGCATCTTGGGTCATTGCTATAACAAATTTATTCCAAATTAATCTAATTTTTACACTGAAATAAAATGTAAGAGTAATAACAATTTTCTGCCATTTATTTGAAGTTTACTCCTTATGAGTTAACTGAGTGCAGAGACTAAGTCTTATCCATCTTTGCATCCTCTAAGAGTATAGTTAAACCTCCTTTGCCATCAAGTCAATTCCAACTTATAATGATCCTACAGAACAGAGTAGAACTGTCCCACAGGGTTTCCAAGGGTGTAATCTTTATGGAAGCAGACTACCACATCTTTCTCCTGCAGAGCATATGGTGGGTTCAAACTGCTGATCTTTAGGTTGGCAGCCGAGCGCTTAACCACTGCATCACCAGGGCTCCTTGCAGTTAAACATAGGAAATGCTTAATAAATATATATTTTTAAATTACTATAGAGTACGTTTTAACTTCCAGAATGTTCTCAACATTTGTTAACCCATTTTTGTCTTCACCATTACTCTGTGGGATAAGTAAGGAAGGATTTTAGTCTGTTTTATAAGAGAAGAAACTGAGGTGCACAGAGCTTAAAACTTCTGCCGTAAGTGATATAACTAATTGTGGATTTCACTCCAATCCTAAACACTTCTTTCATTAGTTCTGCCGAAGTCCAAAAGGGGAACTTCTGAGCTGTAGCAGCTCAGAGGTACTAAATGGCAAATACATCCATCAACAAAAATCACTAATCATTTACTGTGGGCAGGGCATTCTGTGGGAAATACAAAATAAATGAGACACATGCCATTACAGGAAAGCAGTTTATACTGGAGCTATGGTCATAAAGGCATATTTAACATGAATACCACCACTGATTTCAGATGGAGAGATAATGTTATATTTCCCACCAAAGAAAGGTATTTCTGTTGCCCTGAAGTCTACAAATACCTGTTATTTTTCTCTTATAACTTTTGAGATAGGAGTCCCTGAGTAGCACAAATGGTAAGTGCTTGGCTACCGACCAAAATGTTCAAAGTTTGAATCCACCAAGGTGCCTTGGAAAAAAGCCCTGATGATCTCTTCCAAGAGATCATAGCCACTGAAAACCCCATGGAGTGCATCAGCTGTAATGTGGCAAAGACAGTACAATGGCAACAGTTATGACTCACCGAGCAGTCTCTCAATGTCATCCACAACCACACAACTGAGCTGAGATTTGTATGCATCATCAAAGATCTGGAAGGAAGCAAAACCATTTATTATCCTGCTGTTCTCCATAATTATGACAATTCCCAAGAAAATGAAATTTAGTTAATTCTTGAACTATGCCTAAACAAAGCACAGTAAAACACCAATATTTCAGACTACAGTAAATCAGAATTTAATAGAATAAAATTTTAGAACTGAAAGGGTCCTGGCAACTTAAAAATGAGGAAATTGAGGCCCAAAGCAGTTAAATGACTTGCCCAAGACCACACAACTGGGTCATGGCTGAGTGAAGAGCAGGATAATACTGTTTTCAATACCGAGAGCTGCATGTATCACACCTGGGCAAGCTGAGGAACAGCTGATCATTAATCAACTGACAAATTCCATCAAGTTTACCACACTGGTCTTTCATATATGTGTCCGGAGTATGACTTTAATGTTGTGATTCAAGACCTAGATGCAGCGATGAGGGATATGTAGAATAAAATTGATGTCATTTTATTATCTGTAAGAGTTGTGGCTCTGTAGGTGGGAACAATGCTGGATGGACAGAATCCTGTCAACTCAAATCAGACCATAAAGGTAAAACAGGTTACAAAAGAATTACAGTTGGGTATGAAAGGTGAGATGGATATATCCTTAGAACTAGACAAATGATAACAGTGTATTGTCTTAAGGCAGCAGATTAAAATAAGTAGTGAAGGAAGCTGTTATATCTTGGCAAGGATGTAGCAATTTCAAATCAGACAGAAGAATTACTTCACATATATGCTGAATGTAAGAGCTCAAAGAATTGAGACTAGTCCCCTTAAATGAGAAGGGTTCCTATTCTAGAGACTACAAGTGTTTCTCAGTGTGCCCCACTGCTGTCAGGAGTAGAAATGAAGTCCTGCGTGCCAGCCCTGTCTCTCCATGCACCAAGACTCTACCCTCCCTTTCCATTTTGCTCAGGGTGGCGTAGTATTTCCTTAGTGGATATCTTTTAACTGCAAGATTTAGCATTAGGTATAGAAATAAAGTAAATCAAACTTACAATGTTAATATTTTTCATATTAAGTTTAAGAATAACCTGTGTATACTGTTTTTAAAGTATTTATAACAGTTGAAAAATTTTACCATACTAGACTAATAGACTAGCCTTCCAGTCCAATTTAAAACATGAAATTGAGTAATTAATTTCGATAAGCTCTTAAACTGAAAGGTAAAAGATAATTTTAATAGCCTTGAAACTAATGTTGTGATAGTAAAGATAACTTAAAATTCACCATATTTTAATTTCAATTTATTATTAAATAAATGTAATTAAAGATTTACTTTTTGTTAGACAAACAACTTAAGTACTTCACAGAAAAAATAAAATATTTTAAATGTGTAAATATAGTTTAAAACATTTAAAGAAATTTAAGTTGTAAAAGTCCTCTTTTAAGAAATTGTTAAATTTTACTAGATTTAAAATAGAATAAGAGATGTAAGTGGACTTTTTTAAAGCTTAATTTTCTTTTGTGTTCAAAAGCTAGGTTTTACATTATGTAATTTTAATATGTTCAATTCTGATTTTTTTAACTAGTTAGCTATGCATGTCTTTTCTATGCTCAAAAGTCACCTGCGAAGATTGGGGAAAAAAAAGTAAAACAAAAAACAATTCACATTGACAATCTAGACAGCAAGTTCCTCCCCAATACATTGCATGCTCCTTAAGTTAGGGATTGTCTTCCTCAGTATTATGTTTTCTGGGTCTGACACTTCACTGGTGCTTAGTAAATGTTTACTGTGTGTGCATGAAAAAAATGTGTCCCTCCTTTCTATTCTCACTGACACCATCCTAAATCAGTTCCTTGTTACATCTTTCCTGGAGTAAATACTGGACAACAGTTTCTACCTCCAGATAAAATATAAACCCATTGCCATCCAGTCAATTTCAACTCATAGCAACCCTATGGCACCAGTAAAATAAAAATGAAGAGTATGGTGTTGGTGTGGGGGTGATGTGGCTGTGCATGTGTGGGTGTGGGTGTGGTGTGGTGCTGGTGTGGTGTTGGTGTGGTTTGGGTGTTGGTGTGGTGTGGTTTGGGTGTTGGTGTGGTGTGGTGTGGGTGTTGATGTGGTGTTGGTGTGTGATGTGGGTGTGGTGTGGGTGTGGTGTGGTGTGGTGTGTGGTGTGAGTGTGGGTGTGGTGTGGGTGTGGGTGTGGTGTGGGTGTGGGTGTGGTGTGGGTGTGGGTGTGGTGTGTGGTGGTGTGTGGGGTGTGGTGTGGGTGTGGGTGTGGTGTGGTGTGTGGTGTGGGTGTGGATGTGGTGTGGGTGTGGGTGTGGTGTGGGTGTTGGTGTGGTGTGTAGTGGTGTGTGGTGTGGTGTGGGTGTGGTGTGGGTGTTGGTGTGACGTGTGGTGGTGTGTGGGGTGTGGTGTGGTGTGGGTGTGGTGTGGTGTGGGTGTGGGTGTGGTGTGGTGTGGGTGTGGTGTGGTGTGGGTGTGGCATGGTGTGGTGTGGGTGTGGTGTGTGGTGTGTGGTGTGGTGTGGTGTGGGTCTGGTGTGGTGTGGGTCTGGTGTGGTGTGGTGTGGTGTGGTGTGGTGTGGTGTGTGGTGTGGTGGTGTGTTGGGGGGAAAGTGGTTGATAAGAGATGAAGCAGAAGAGGTAAGGAAGGAATCAGGGTATGGAAGGTCTTACAAACTTCACATGAGTTGAAATTTTATTGTAAAGACAATAAAAAGCCACTAATAAGTTTTTTCTTCTTTTTTTTTTTAAAAAAGATTATTGTGGTAAAACATATATAACAAAATATTAGCCATTTTAACCATTTTTAAGTATACAATTCAGTGACAGTAATTACATTCACCATATTGTGCAACTATTAACTACTATCCATTTCCAAATGTTTTTCATCACCCTGAGTTGGAATCAACTAGACAGCAATGGGTTTGGATTGTTTTGGTAAACAAAAACTCACTAAAGGGTTTTAAGCATAAACATGTCAGGTTTGTGTTTTAGAAACATTTTTCTGGCTGATGTACAGGAAAGCATTAGAGGTGAGCAATAGTTGTTTGAGACTGTGGAATCCAGGTGAGAGAACATGGTTACCTGAACAGCGTGGCAGGTGTGCTGAGAAGTGGACAGATTCTAGAGATATTTAGGAGGCAGAACTGAAAGGACTTGGTGAATGAATGGTTGTCTGGAGTAAAGGATCCTGTCTGACAAATAAAATAAGGAACAGAGGATAAGCTGGTTTTGGAATGGATCCCAAGTGCATTTAAAGAGCAGGAAAAGAAAAAAGTAAAAGCTCTTTACCCTGTCCTCTCACCCCCAAAAAGGGAAGAAGAAAAGAGAAGCACTGGATATTTATTTTGCAGCCCCTTGATACACAGTGATGACTCTTTTTGGCTTTAAGTTGATAAATTCAAGAAGATGGAAAAATCTGGAAGTAGTAGTTCCACAGTGTTTTTTATGCTATTTTTCAAAGACTGGACCAATAAGCAGCCAGTGTGTTACCCTATGAACTCAGGTGATTTCAGGAGATCACTGAAAATAATGCTTTGTTTTTTCAAAACACTTTTCAGAGTTCTACTCAAGGCTCTGATGTAAGCACATAATTCTGTCCATCAAGCTGGAACATCATGGATTAGAACCACTGGGACCTGAGACATCATGGTCTGGCTAGTTTCAGTAGCTATCCATCTTTCCTGAATCAGCCCTTCTCCCACTTCGAAGCAGCATAGCGCTCATGTGGTCACAGGGACCTTACTCAGGATACTGTTGATGTCTCAACTGAAGATAAATAGCTGTGTAGTCTCACCAACTTATCTCAGATACTGTCATTCATGAAGCATTACAAATCACTTCACAGCTGACTGCATGAGCTACCTGTAACATTTTAGAAGAAAAGCACCTTCATCAGCCATTTAATATAGTTTCTTTTACAGACATCTCTTAATGAATTAATTACCATCACTGGAGGGGAGGAGCACTCACATCTAACTCTCTTAACAACATATTCACCATGAAAAGGCTGTACAATTCCAGTCATAACATGACTAGTTTCAACTGTCTAGTCGACTGAAACTGCTCTGGGTAGCTACTCTGCTCTAATTTAAATACACACACATACACCTTTAGCTTCTTACACATACGTTCTTTTACTGATCTAGTCACAAGTATAATACGAGGTCTCTACTCTTTCCCTGGCTCCATGTTTTCTACCTAGTCTCCTCAGCCCCTTCCATTCTCCAGCTCTCTGGCTGAGGCCCCAGCAGAATCTTCACTAAGAAGATACTCAGATTTGACTGGCAAGTATATGAGATTAGCTGCCAGAGTTTCCCATGGAGCAAGTAAGACAATCTATATCTATTTATCTAGTCTTAAAGTCAGTCAGGTGGGACATCTAAAACAGAAAGCTAACAAAGAATAATGGGAAGAACTGAAAAAGGAAAAAAATGTGGCATCAATCAGCATGGAAATAATGAGGCCAATTCTACAGGATGAAGAACATCTCCAGAAAACACAGAGACCCACAGTCGATTTCTAGCTGTGCATATAATAAGATTTTCATCATCAAACTCTCTGGTATCACCTATCTTGCATGCAAAGGTAGGTAGTGAAAGACATATGGTATAGGCTTGAGGGTCACAAGGGACAGTCTAGAATGTGGGGAGTCTGGGCTCAAGGCAACAGCACGGCTGGAGGCACTCTGCAAGCACTTAGGAATAGGAGTGGGCTTCCTGCACATATAGGTTAGGGGCAGAGCTGAACTGGTCCTCAAAGACACTGCAGACTTCTGACACAGAGCCTACTCCTGGATTCTGCAGACAAGTTGGGGGCTCCCCATGTGTAGGGGAGGGGCAGCAGCTGCAGACTCTGGAGCCTACACGAACACAAATGGGAACCGGCCAGCATCAGCTGGTTCCATGTTAATCGTGGCCTTTCAGAATCACCAACCACAGCAATGAGTGTTCTACGATTCTGTCTTCCATTTTCTATCATCTCTTTCGTGCTCTTAGGTAAGTAAAGTCAAATTCTCTGGTTCTTTTGGGGACTGAAAGAGTTCATCTCAATTCTGAAGTGGCTGGGGTGAAGTACCTAGTTAGTAGGAATCTGATGACAGTAGTAATCTGATGGCTTAGAAAATTCCTAATGTAGTAAATCTGTCAACAATTAGTTGAAAGCATACTCTAATCATATTTGGTAGCATACAAAAACATAAATGAGCAAATTCACATTGGTGCTATCAGTAATAAGCTCCAGTTTCTAAAAATAACTTGGGAGGAGACCAAGCAAACATCAGCTGTCTTCTAATGAAACTGCCTCAGGAAGTGGACCTAAACTTGGCACAGCACTAAAGCTTCCTGGAATGACCTTAAAATCCTTTATTTGTTTTCCCTGCTTTTCAGGAAAAAAATCTTATATTTTCACATAACACGAGCCACAAAGTGGAGAATTCTTAGTGGTATAAAAAGTCACAAGGTCTGAATGTTCTGCTAAAGATCTATGCCATACTCCTTTGCGTGTCAAACAGATACAAGAGCCAAAAGACACCATGTATTAACCAAAACAACAACAATGCCCACCCCCAGCCATAGAGGGACCTGTAGGCATTTCCGGAGTGACCACTTCTCTCAGTAATACATGCACAAACTTCAAACCAGCTACATGATATATTAGGATGTTAACCAAAAACATCCAAATTCTGTTGCTTAGTAACGGATGTCAATAGATCCAATTTCCAGCTCTGCTCTTTGTATAGACTAAACCATGAAAAGAGGAGGATTAGGCACCATGATTCTGTTCTGTGCGGACTACAATTTGCAGTGGGATTTACAGGAGGACATTCAAAGAAGATTATTTCTTTCTTGCAAGCTAGTGGAAAGGAAAATTTCTTCCATTAATTTGCGGTTCTTTAAAAACAAGACTATATCATGGTATTAATGGGTACAGTTTTATAAATCATTGATATTTTAACCTAATTTTGCTAAAAAATGTATCCATAACAGATTCTTCTATTTTATCTCTCTACTGATTGTGTACTCAGAAAGCGTCAAGATTAGGTAGTTACAATCAAATTCTACTCCTTCGTCCTTCTGTCCACTTAATGCCACTGCCAGCACTAGTAAAATAGATTTTAAAAAGTATAGATGCAAAAGTGAATAAAGGAATTAAAATTTAAAAAATAAAACAAAGTTGGGGAAGCAAACAAAATGGGAAGAGGAAGGTCTATGATCGCTTCAAATACCTTCATGGAACATACAGCTCATCCCCCTCAAATGTTAGGATAATACCTCAGACAGACTTTGGCAGTGTTGAGGAATTTATCTATGGAGAGATTGCCTGTATTTATCTATAGAGAAGGATTTATTAAGCACATTAAGAGAAGTACAAGGTAAATTTTAAATAACTGAAAATAAAGTCATATATTTGCATTACCCATTTGTTAACAAGAAGCAATATCTTAATTACAATTAAATCTTACATACTATGAAAGCAAGCCTAATGGCCCTCCCTACTAACAAAAATTCTTACCTGTTGATTTAAGTAATAAAGTGGTAAAGAAAAATATCCAATGAAGCAACTAATTCAGACCAGCCCTCTTTAATACAAATTAATGTGTTACAATATTTCTGAGCTTCATGAACTACTGCCACTGCATTTTAAAAAATCTTTTAAATAGAGCATTTTGTCATTAAAACATAGCTGAAGAAAGAATTAAATGTCAATCTTTGCCTATTAAATTGGCAAAAAATATTTTAGTAACATCAAGTATGGGTGAGAATATCCAAGGAAACTGCAAGTGCAAACTGGTACCACTTTCTGAAGAGGTGGGTACAGCTTTATAAGTCATTGGTATTTTTACAGAAGAGTTTTGATAGAAATAAGTATCAAAACTCTTGAAAATACTCATATTTTTCACCTAGCAATCCCAATTCTGAGAATTTATCCTAAGGAAAACCCAGAAATGTATGTACAATAATAATGGTAATTAGGTAAAATTAATCACTGCAATTTATTGAGTACATATTTTATGTCCTAGGCACTGTGATACTTTATATAAATTATCATCTCATTTAATTCTCATAATAGCCCTATGAAGCAGCTATTAATATTATCCTCATCTTACAGATGAGAAAACAGGGGATTGTAGGTTAAGTCCAAAGTCACAGAGCTGGTAAGTGTGGCAGAGGGGAGATTCAAGTACAGATCTATTTGAATCCTAAGCCCAAGTTTCCGGTTAATACAGTATGATGCTACTCTAAGAGAAGTCCAATAAGAAAATGGGAGACAATAATTTCCCTACCTTGGTAGTTTTACAGAATATTATTCATAATTGTGAAGAAAAAAACCAAACTGGAAATGACCTAAATATCCAAAAAAAGGAGATCATCTAAATGGATCTTATGAAGCTATTAATTTAAAATAATAGTGAAGATAAATGTTAGTGACACTGAAAAAAGTTCATGATATTTTAAGTGGAAAAAAGCAGGTTTTTAATAGTATGTCCAGTGTGACCCCTAATACATAATACTTATGTGTTTGAGTAAAGTAAAAATTGAAAGGCAAATACAAATATGAGTTCATTTTTACTTTCTTCTATGCTCTTTTCTGTGTTTTCTATATTATTTTTGTTATTAGGAAAACCGATATTATTTTTATTGGGGGGATGGGCATTTATAAGGGAAAAAATATCCTCTCCAGAATGATAAAACATTATACATTATCTGTGTACTGAAAAAAAAAATTAAAACATCTTCCCATCCTCACACTGAAAATGAAGGAATGTGAACAGTGGTGGGCGGTAGACTAGAAATACTAAAGAATGGCATTTATATTTCATTTTCAAAAACAACCTGGAAGCATCTTTAGACTGCTTTGAGTCCTCAGGCTTTTGTCAGCCTATCATTAGGTAGCAATGTGAAAACTATCTGCAGGGAAAGATTTTGCAATATTTCTAATATATTCCTAAGGCATCTAAGCTTCATTCTTCTCTCTCTTCTGAACCTTAGTTACAAGAAATAATATTTTTCCCCTCAAGGAAAATCAGAAAGTCTAATACGAATTTATGATACTGCTAAAGCAGAAATAATTTTTGTAACTTTAAGAATACATGGATAACCCAGACAGTGAATCACGAATTGAAACCATTTTGAATAAGCTTGTAGACACTTAGTTTTTATATTCCTCAGCCTTCTACTCATCTAAAACCCTACCTTGAAAGGCTTCAACAATTTAAAGATTAAATCATAAGTTATTAAGCCATTAATTTAACCATTTAAGCTTCTAAAATCAGCACATATTACCTTCCCCCTCAAGTCAATTTGCAAGAGATTAAAATAATAAAAATGATAGTATCTCACACTTACATAGCACCTTTGATCTGCAGAAGCCTAAAGAACTTTTTAAAAACTTTATAGGAAAACCAGGACCATCCACCCACAGCTCAGAGTACCTACATATGAGGTAAACCTGGCAGCTGGTGAAAAGCTATGGACTAATTTACCATCTGCACAGAAGACTACTTTCAAACAAGAATAAGGAACGGATGGTGTAGGGAAATGCAAATAGAATTAGCTATTCAATTAAATGAGAAATTTAATGGCCATAGATGCTGTCATGGATTGAACTGTGTCCCCAAAAAATATGTGTCAACTTGGCTGGGTCATGATTCCCAGTATTGTATGATTATTCACCATTCTATAAATCTGATGTGATTTTCTCATGTGTTGTAAACTATCACTATGATGAGGTTATACGTGATTTTCTCATGTGTTGTAAACTCTACCACTATGATGAGGTTATACTGATGAGGTTTACAAGATTAGATAGTGTCTTAATCCAATCTATTTTGAGATATAAAAGAGAGAATCAAACAGAGACACATGGAAACCTCATACCACCAAGAAAGCAGTGCTGGGAGCAGAGCACATCCTTTGCACCTGAGGTTCCTGTGCTGAGATGCTCCCAGACTAAGGGAAGACTGATGCATCACAAGGACCTTTCTCCAGAGCCGACAGAGAGAGAAAGCCTTCCCCTGGAGCTAATGCCTTGAATTTGGCCTTGTAGCCTACTAGATTGTGAGAGAATAAACTTCTCTTTGTTAAAGCCACCTACTTGTGGTATTTCGGTTAGAGCAGCACTAGATGACGAAGACAGATGCCAAGGGCTATTATTTAAATTTTCTTCTGAGGAAGAGATTGATAGTGGCTTAAGAGTTTCCTTTACAGGGAAAAAACAAACAGAAAAACAACCCTTACCTACCCTAGAGAAGTTATTCTGCCCAGATTTTCCTGGGAAAGATAGATACTACTGGTTTCACCTCAAAAATAGAATAAACTGGCTATGATATTTATTCTAAGTTCATTTTGTGTCTGGTAACATTTCCTTCTCTTTCACACTCAATTCCAAAGATCTTTACATAGAATATCTTGATGTTTCAGTGTGTACGGCTTGTATCCTACAACAAGCTCCCCTCCCTCCATCCATTTCAAGCACCCTACACAAACAATTTTCTGCCACCTGCACAAACAAGAGACTAACTTCTCAAGCTTGCTTTTTTTTTTTTTGGTGGAGTCTGTTTCTTTTTAGACATATTTTAAAATATATTTAAATATATTTTTCCTCTTCAGTCTCTTCCCTAAAGAAAAACTAAAGTAATTCTATCCTCCATCTTTATAAAGTGAGGGCCTAGTAGCAATGGTAAAAGAATACCCTGAGCTGTCTTATACTAGGTAGCACTTCAATTTTCAAGGTTCTTTTCCCCTATCTCTTTGCCTTATTCATATCTATAATAGATCAAGCATAAGAAAAGAGTTCAAGTACAAGAAATATTTCAGCTGGATATAAAATATAATTTCTTCAGTGCTGGGAGTATACAAAGTAGACTCTCAATGGAAACATTGCCTAAACAGCCATTAAGATTCTTCATCATCAATTTTTGTCATCATTGTTTGTTATTATTATTGTTATTGCTGTTTTTTGTTGTTATTGTTTGTTGTAGTATTGTTTTTAAGGAGCAGCTACCTACTATCCTAGATGGCTTAGAGGCATTTGCCTGAATGTAAGAGAGAGGAACCAGATGATCTTAGAGTCTTTCCAGCTCTAGGATTCTATGTTCTAACTTTCATTGATGGTTCGAAGTGTCTATATTAAGAAGGTGAATAATGACACTTGCAGAAAGGAAGAAGGTGAAGACTGCATTAAGTTGCCAAGCTGGCTCTGATTATTACCTAAGATACAACAATCCTTTTGTAGGGTTTGTTGAAAACACTTTCCCAATGATATATCTCTGTTCTCTCCCAAACTATACAATTAAGTGATCCTGGACAGTTTGGCTTTGTACACTAATGAAAGAACTTAAAAAGAAATCCTAAATGAATGTGCTCCACTCTACCCAAACACTTTTCACTATGATCCTTCTTTCAATCACATCAATACAAACTTAAGCAATAAAAATTAATATTAATATGTGCTAAATGAAGCAAAGATAAAGGTACTTTAATAAAAATGCATTACAAAGTTATCTAAAACAGTCACTGTTCTCCCCTCAAATTCTGCTGACAATTTGTTCCATTTGAGAAGAATGTAGTTGCTATGGCTTTTATATATACACATAAAAAAACAGTGCACACACACACACATCTGAGAGTCAGGAAATTAAAATGAAAGTAAAAATCTTGATACCTTCTTCATGGCCTGACACTTGGCTGTCTCAGAAAAGCCAATCATCTTATCAGGGGAACAGATCTTGATGAAGGGGAAGTTGGATTCCTCTGCAATCTTTGCAGCTAAGGCAGTCTTCCCACTATGAGGAGGGCCTGCATAAAGATAGGGGCAAGTTAGGGGAAAAACAGCCAACCTAAGCAAAGGGAGCTAAGACAAGTTTAAACTTTCTCCACAATGTTCTGAGGTCTCAACTAGTTGCTCATTAACATTTCCTGACAATTTCATGGCGGACATGTTTTCTCTTATTTATTAGCAACTAAACTTAATGAACTGATTAGCATTTCTCAAAAGTATGATGAAATACATTCCTTCCTACTTTCTCACAAAGCCTTAATCTTTCAAACTTCTGGTTAAACATGTAAAATGCGAGGGTTTGTGCTTCTTAAAAAAAAAAGAATGCATCCAAATGTATATCAGTACTTATGTTATTCTATCAAATCATTTGTGTAACAAAAAATACATATTATCTTCATAGGACATGATATTGTGAATAGGGAACAACTGCCTTATTAAAAGCAATTGTGATTTAAAAAGCTACCCTCATAGGACTGAAATGAGGTTTAAATGAGATATACATAAAAGTGTTAGTAGAGTGACCAGCATATAAGGGCTCAAAGAATGTTAGCTTAATTATGATTAATAATTTATAATAATTATGTCTTCTTGATTCTGCCTTCTACATAGTTCTCAAATTGGTCTATTTATCTCCATCTCCACTATCACCACGTTACCTCAAGCCACAATCAGCTCTCACTAAGGCTAACACAAATGCTTAACATACATCTAATATAAACGGTTAACATAGGTCTCTCCTGTATCTCTTTTCCCCTCCAATTCATTCTCTATCACGAAGTAGCTGTGATGATGTTTTGAAAATACAAATCAGATGGTGTCACTGAAATGCTTAAAACCCTACAAATGGCTTTCCACTGCCCTAAGGTAAAGGCTTTGCATGAACTGGCATCTGTCTACTTCTTCAGTCTCCTGTCCAGCCAATGTCCCTCTTGATGTCAAGCTCCTTCATGCCCAGGGCTTTTTCACAAGCTGGTCCCTCTGCCTAGAACATTTTCCCTAATTTCTTTGCTGGCCAGTTTATCTTCATCCAGTAGGTCTTGGCTTACTGTGTTTCTCTTAGGGAGCCCCCCACCCCAGACCTCTGGAAGGGGTTAGGTTCCCCTGTCACATGAGCTCACTGAACTTCTCTGCTGTTGTATTAATCATAACTATAAATAAATTATTTGTGAATGGAATGTCCTTCCCTTTTAATCTACTTAGTAAAATCCTAACCGATCCTTTAAGGCCTAAATAAAACTAGCTTTCCTTGGCCACCCCCAGGTAAAACAACTTGCATTCACACATAAGTTTACACAGACAATGCTGTTAGAAATTTGCTTACATGTCTGTTTTCATGAACAGACTGAACTCTGTGAATGTCTTTGTATCCCCAGTACTTAGTTCAATGCCTAAAACACAGCAATTATACAATAAACGCTTATTTAATTGAATTGGGCACTATGTGATGCCATACAGATATTTAGATACAATCCTATAAAAAAAACTCGTTGCGATCAGTCATCAGTGAGATTTTACCCCAAGAAAATATTAATTTGTGCACAATATGGGTACAATAGGCTGGATTACTATTTTCAGATCATGAACAAGGTTTAGAACTGAAAATAATTCACTTTTCTGGAATGTGCTAAATGGCTTTAAAACAAAGCAATTTTTTTGTTTTTCACTTTTAATGCCATCTCATCATCCTTTCTCACCTTCCAGAAGGACGCTAACCAATGGTGTGCGGTCACTGTTTTTAGTCTGTTGAACCAGCAGCTCCCCATCTTCCAGAACCCGAGTAACTGGATCACCCCATTTGATGATACCATTCATAATGTAACTTGCATAATCCTCTTGGTTTGTGCCAAATGCCTATTGACGAATATTGACGAAAAGGATAGTTGGAGGACAGCTGAAAGCATTTTGAGCATTACATTAGAAACTAAAACATTTAAAAGTATTAAAGACGAGCAACAATTTCTCCACACTAAAAGTGTTGAGCACTATCCATATTTAAGGCCTGAAAAGCAAAAGCAAAAATTCCCCAAAAGAACAAAGAAACAAAAATTATTTTATAATATCTCACTTAACTTTTTACCCAATAGCTTTAAAAAAAAAAAAAAAAAAAAAGCTGCTTTGGTTGACTTGGTGGGATAGAAGCAATAGATTCTAGGCTCAGATTCTGCCAGGGCCCAAGCTTTTATCTTAAAACAGCTCCCTCATAATCCCTGAGAGAAAGCTTATGTTCTAATGTGCTCTTTCTATAAGGAATACATGAACTGTGGCCAATTTGTCAACAGCAAAGAGAAAAAGAGATTATGGACTTAGAAATCAGAAGTAGTTGTCTCAGCAGACAAAGATACTATCCTAACTTTGACCGTAAGTGGTACAAACTGAAACGGGACTATGAAGTAGTAATGAGGAGATCAAGTCCACATCAGCTTGGTGCTAGGGGATGTAAGTTAAACGGTTCCAACGTAAGATTTAGAAGGAGGTAGAAATGAGCAGCTATAACTCAAGACTGAAGGGCTAGAAAAAGGATATAAAAGCAATTACTATATATAATAATTTTGTGTTCACTACATATTGCAGTTTAAATCACATCTCTCTTCATTCTCAACTTTGAATCTCAAATTATAACCCCCATCAAACCAACTGCCAAAAGTAGTCAGTAACTTTAGTATTTAGCAATTGTATTGGATTTTCATAAAGTTAGTTCAGAGAAGAAATGAATAGGAAAACATAACCCAACATAAATGTAAAGGTTATGTATCTTGAGAATTTCAAATCTTCATAGATTATCGCGTCTCTCAAAAAGTCAATTTCTGATTCCCTAATGGACAGAATAATTTTAACTGATCTTTAGAATCTGCATCACATAGAAATTCATTCTTTGTAATAAAACGAGTTGCCACTGAGTCGATTCTGACTCATAGCAACCCCATTAGTGTCAGAGTAGAACTGTGCTCCACTGGGTTTTTTCAATGGCTGACTGTTCAAGAGTAGATCGCCAAGCCTTTCTTTTAAGGTACCTCTGCGTGGACTCGGACTCCAACCTTTCGGTTAGTAGCCAAGCACATTAACTGTTTGCACCTCTGTCTCTGAAACAGTATTCAGTGGTCTCATGTCACTATTACTTTGCCACCAAATCATTTTTCAGACCACTAATTTCTGGGTATAGAGGAAAGTTCTCACTACCTGGCTGCATAAGGTAAATTCAGTAGCTCCAAAAAGTTAAAAAGGAAAAGCCTAATAAATACTGGTTGAAAGACTGTTGTAGGAAATAGTAGGTTGGCTGGCTTTCCGACTTAGCCCATCGTTTCCCTTTTTTGTTTTATCCTCCTGACTCTTGGGATAAATATAAGGAAGTTTTTTAGTTCCTACTTCCAGTTCGTAGCCAGACTATTCAGCATTTAAAAAACCTTGGAAAAGATCAGTTAGGCCCAGCTCTAATATTTTTGGAGACTATTACAAATGACAACAATAAAAGATTAAACTATTTCCATTGCTCAGTAACTTGTGAAAGTAATTATTTTATATTTAAAAGTCATAACAGTCATAAAATTAATTGACTTTTGTCTTTAAAGGAGATACTTACAACCAATAATTATTGTCAAAATTATAAAGAACTTGTAGAGATCAAGTAAAAATAAAGAATAAATAATACAATAGAAAAATAGGCAAAAAGACATGAATAACATTTCACAGAAGACATCACACATACAATCAATAAACATATGGAAGAAATGCTTAACTTCATAAGTAATCAGTGAAATGCAAATCAAGACCAAAACGATACCACTTGATATCCAACTGAATGGCAAAGATTAAGAAGTCCGAAAATACCAATTGTTGGAGAGAATGTGGAGAAACAGGGTGTCTTTTAGATTATTAGGGATAGTGTTAATTGGGCCCAACCACTGGAAAACAGTTTGAAGTTATCTTTTAAAGTTGGACATTCACATATCCAACAACTGAGCAATTTCATTCCTAAATATATAAGAGAAACTTGTTCAAAACACTCACAGCAGCACTTGTTTTGTAATAACAAAAAACTAGTAACAGTCCAAATAGCCACTGAAACAAAAATGGACAAATTATGGTAGTCACACAATGGAATGCTATTCAGCAATGAAAATGAATGATGTACAACTATGGAAAATCATACAGATGACTCTTGGTAATAAAATATTTAACAATATAACAAGTCCAGAAGATGGCATATACCATAATCCTCTTTTTATAAACTTCATAAAACAGCTAAAACAAAACAACTGAGAGAAAAGCAATGGACTACAAAACTAAGAAACGATGGTTACCTAAAGTGAAGAGGCAGGGGGACCAAATAAGAGAGAAACACAGCTAGATATGCAATATTGTCAATACTCTTGTTATTAGCTCATGAGTGTCATCACATTAGTTTTAAATAAGACAAATAACATAGGATCTTTGTATAGACTAATGACAACAGTGTGTCATGGATCAAAGACTAAGATTAATCCAATTCTGTGCTGAGGTCCATTTAAGACAGAAAAACAAACACACAGCTTGTTTTAATACTAATATAGGATTCTAAATAGTTATTCAAGCATGGGTGGTTCTTTTATAGAAAAATGGGTTAATGGTCTTATACTATACTCTAAAGCTCCAACTATGACTATTTAGTTTTTAGTATATTTTAGAATAAACCAGTTGTTGTTGAGTAGATTCCAACTCATGGTGACTCCATGTTTGTCAGAGTAGAACTGTGCTCCATAGGTTTTTTTTTTTTTTATTGTACTTCAGGTGAAGGCTTACAGAACAAATAGTTTCTCATGAAACAGAAGTACACATGCTGTTTTATAACACTGGTTAACAACCCCACAACATATCAACCCTCTAACTTCTCAACCTCTTTTTTTTTTTGGTGAAAATACACATAGCCAAAGATACACTATTTCAAAAATTTGCACATGCATAGTTCACCAACATTGACTACTCTCTTCCAATTGTGCTGTTATTCTCACTTAAGATGAAGGCTTACAGAACAAAATAGTTTCTCATTTAACAGTTACTACAAATGTTGCCCTATGACAATCGTTAACAATCTCAAAACACATCAACAATATCCTTACTCAACCTTGGGTTCCCTATCACCAGCTTCCTTGTCCCCTTCTGCTTTCTGGCCCTTGTCACTGGACTCCTGTACCTCATTAGTCTCATTTGGTTTTACAGGGCTGTCCACTCCCAGTCTGAAAAGTGAACGTCGGAGGTACCTTCACCACTGAGCTGAAAGGGTGTCTGGGGGCCATACTCTCGAGGTTTCTCCAGTCTCCTTTAGGCCAGTAAATCTGGTCTTTCTTTTGTGAGTTAGAATTATGCTCTACATCCTTCTCCAGCTCTGTCCAGAACCCTCCGTTGTGATCCTGGTCAGAGCAGTCAGTGGTGGTAGCCAGGCACCATCTAGTTGTACTGGACTCAGTCTGGTGGAGGCCTTGGTAGCAGTGGACAATTAGTCCTTCGAACTAATCTTTTCCTTGTATCCTGTTCTCTTCATTCTCCCTTGCTCCCGAAGGGATGAGACCAGGGGAGTATCTTAGATGGCTACTCACAGGCTTTTAAGACCCTAGACACTACTCACCAAGGTAGAATGTAGAGCATTGTCTTTATAAGCTGTGTCATGCCAGTTGAGCTAGATGTTCCCTGAGACCATGGTCCCCAGAGCCTTCCGCCCAGCAATTCAGTCCCTCAGGGAGTTTGGATGTGTCTATGGGGCTTCCATGACCCTTCCTAGTACACGTTGTGCTAGTTTCTCCTGTATTGTGTACTGTCTCACCCTTCACCCAAGATACCACCTATCTATTGCCTATTTAGTATTCCCCCCTCCCCGACACCTCCCATCCCTGGTAACCAACAAAGATAGTTATATTTTGTGTGTGAACTTTTTCATGGGTTTTTACAATAGAGGTCTCATACAATGTTTGTCCTTTTGTGATTGACTTATTTCACTCAGCATAATGTCCTCCAGTTTCATCCATGTTATGAGATGCTTCACAGATTCATTGTTGTTCTTTCTCGTTGCATAGTACTCTATTGTGTGGATGTACCATAGTTTGTTTATCCATTCATCTGTTGATGGGCATCTAGGTTGTTTCCATCGTTTTGCTATTGTGAACAATGCTGCCATGAACATAGGTGTGCATATGTCTATTCGAGTGACGACTCTTATTTCTCTAGGATATATTCCTAGGAGTGGGATTGCTGGATCAAATGGTATGTCTATTTCTAGCTTTCTGAAGAAGCGCCGTATCATTTTCCAAAATGGTTGTATCATTTTGCACTCCCACCAGCAATGCATAAGAGTGCCCATCTCCCCGCAGCCCCTCCAACATTTGTTATTTCTAGTGTTTTTGATTTGTGCCAGTAATGCCAGGGTGAGATGGTATCTCATTGTGGTTTTAATTTGCATTTCTCTAATGGCTAGTGATCACGAGCATTTCCTCATGTGTCTGTTGGCCATTTGAATGTCTTCTTTAGTGAAGTGTCTGTTCATTTCCTTTGCCCATTTTTAAATAGGATTATTTGTCTTTTTGTTGTAGAGGTATTGGATTTTCTTGTAGATTATGGAGATTAGACCTTTGTCTGACTTGTACTGTCCAAAAAAATTTTCCCAGTCTGTAGGTTCTCTTTTTACTCTTTTGGTGAAGTCTTTTGAAGAGCATAGGTGTTTGACTTTTAGAAGATCCAGTTATCTAGCTTATCTATTGGGTTTTGTGCATTGATGGTTATGGTTTGTATCCGGTTAATGCCATGTATTAAGGCCTGAAGTGTTGGCCCTATTTTTTCTTCTATGAACTTTATAGTTTTAGGCTTTATATTCAGGTCTTTGATCCATTATGAAGTAGTTTTTGTATATGGTGTGAGGTATGGGTCCTGTTTCATTTTTTTTGCAGATGGATATCCAGTTTTGCCAGCATCACTTGCTAAAAAGACTGTCTTTTCCCCATTTGATGGACTTTGGGCCCTTGTCGAAGATCACGTGACCATAGGCGGATGGATTTACATCTGGGTTCCCAATTCTGTTCCATTGGTCAATGTATCTGTCGTTGTACCAGTACCAGGCTGTTTTGACTACTGTAGCTGTATAGTAGGTTCTGAAGTCAGGTAGTGTGAGTCCTCCAACTTCATTCTTCTTCTTCAGTAGTGCTTTACTTATTCGGGGCTTCTTCCCTTTCCATATAAAGTTAATGATTAGTTTTTCCATCTCTTTGAAGAATGTTGTTGGTATTTGGATCAGGATTGCATTGTATTTGTAAATTGCTTTGGGTAGAATTGTCATTTTCACAATGTCAAGTCTGCCTATCCATGAGCATGGTATGTTTTTCCATTTATGTAGATCCCTTTGGGTTTCTTGCAGTAGTGTTTTGTAGTTTTCTTTGTATAGGTCTTTTACATCCCTGGTCAGATTTATTCCTAAGTATTTTATCTTTTTAAGGGCTATTGAAAATGGTATTATTTTCCTGATTTCCTTTTCATCGTTCTCCTTATTGGTGTATAGGAATCCAACTGATTTTTGAAAGTTTATCTTGTATCCTGCTACTCTGCTGAATCTTTCTATTAGTTCCAGTAGATTTCTCGTGGAGTCTTTAGGGTTTTCTGTGTATAGTATCATACCATCTGCAAACAGGGACAGTTTAACTTCTTCATTACCAATTTGGATGCCCTTTATTTCTTTTTCTTGTCTTATTGCTCTAGCTAGAACTTCCAGCACAATGTTAAATAGGAGTGGTGATAGAGGGCATCCTCGTCTTGTTCCTGTTTTCAAGGGGAATGTTTTCAGCCTCTCTCCATTAAGAATGATGTTGGCTGTTGGTTTTGCATAGATGCCCTCTATTATGGTGAGAAATTTCCCTTCTATACCTATTTTATTGAGAGTTTTTATCAGGAATGGGTGTTGGACTTTGTCAAATGCCTTTTCTGTGTCAATTGAGATGATCATGTGATTCTTTTCTTTCCTTTTATTTATGTGGTGGATTACATTGATTGATTTTCTAATGTTGAACCATCCTTGCATACCTGGTATGAATCCTACTTGGTCGTGGTGTATAATTTTTTTGATATGATGCTGAATTCTGCTGGCTAGAATTTTGCTCAGAATTTTTGCATCTATACTCATGAGAGATATTGGTCTGTAATTTTATTTTTTTGTGACATCTTTTCCTGGTTTTGGTATCAGCATTATGCTGGCTTCATAGAATGAATTTGGAAGTGTTGCTTCCTCTTCTATGCTCTGAAATAGCTTGAGTAGTACCAGTACAAGCTCTTCCGTAAATGTTTTGTAGAATTATCCAGTGAAGCTATCTGGGCCAGGGCTTTTTTTGGTTGGGAGTTTTTTTTTATTACCTTTTCAATCTCTTCTCTTGTTATGGATCTGTGCAGATTTTCAACATCACTTTGTTGTAGTTTGGGTAGGCTGTGTGTTTCTAGAAATTTATCCATTTCCTCTAGGTTTTCAAATTTGTTGGAGTATAGTTTTTCATAATATTCAGTTATAATCCTTTTTATTTCTGTTAGGTCTGTGGTAATGTCCCCCATTTCTTTCTTATTTGGGTTATTTGTGTCCTCTCCTGTTTTTCTTTTGTCAGTCTGGCCAGTGGTTTGTCGATTTTGTTGATTCTTTCAAAGAACCAACTTTTGGTTTTGTTGATTCCTTCTATTGTTTTTCTGTTCTCTATTTCATTTATTTCTGCTCTGATCTTTACTATTTCCTTTCTTCTGGTGGTTGTGGGCTTTTTTTGCTGTTCTCTTTCTATTTGTTTGAGTTCTGTAGTTAATGTTTTGATTTTATCCCTTTCTTCTTTTTGGATACGTGCATCCATTGCTATAAATCATCGTCTGAGGACTGCCTTTGCTGTATCCCAAAGGTTTTGGTATGATGTGTTTTCATCCTCATTTGATTCTAGGAATTTTTTGATTCCATGTCTGATTTCTTCTATTACCCAGTGATGTGTAAGCAGGGTATTATTCATTTTCCATGTAGTTGATTTTTTTTCCTTGCTCTTTCTATTGTTAATTTCTACCTTGATGGCATTTTGGTCAGAGAAGATACTTTGAATTATCTCAGTGCTTTGGATCTTGTTGAGGATTGCTCTGTGGCCTAAGATGTGGCCTATTCTGGAGAACGTTCCATGTGCATTGGAAAAGAATGTGTACTTTGCAGCGGTTGGATGGAGTGTTCTATATATGTCTATGAGGTCAAGTTGGCTGATTGTGCCCTTTAGGTCTTCTGTATCTTTGCTGAGTTTCTTCTTAGTTGTTCTGTCCTTTACTGAGAGTGGTGTGTTGAAGTCTCCTATTATTATTGTGGAACTGTCAATTTCTCTTTTCAGTGTTGTTAGAGTTTGTTTTATGTATTTTGGAGCCCTGTCATTGGGTGCGTAGATGTTTATTATGGTTATGTCTTCATGATGGATCGTCCCCTTAATCATTATATAGTGTCCTTCTTTGTCTTTTACAGTAGGTTTCGTTTCAAAGTCTATTTTATCTGAGATTAGAATTGCCACTCCTGCTCTTTTTTGGTAGTTGTTAGCTTGATATATATTTTTCCAACCTTTGACTTTTAATAAATTCATATCTTTGTTTCTAAGGTGTGTCTCCTGTAGACAGCATATTGATGGATCCTGTTTTCTTATCCATTCTGTCACTCTCCAACTCTTTATGGGTGCATTGAGTCCATTTACATTCAGTGTAATTACTGATAGACGTGGGTTTGTTGTTGTCATTTTGTAGTGCTTTTTTTTGTGGTGCTGACTTTTTTTGTTCTTCTTACTCTCTTGTGCCGAGTTACTTTTCTTTGTGGATATTTTTGTCATTTGTTTTTGTAGGTTTTGTTTTTGCTGAGACTTTATGTTTTTCCTCTTTTTTTTTATGAGTATGTTTGTTAACTTTCTTTGTGGTTACCATAAGTTTTACCCTTATCTTTCTAAGTTTGAAGCAGTCTACCATTACTTGGTATTGCCTTGCCCTCCTCTCCATTAGAAGGTTCTATACCTATGCCGTTTATTCCCTCTTTCATCGTTTTGATGTTGTTGTCATTACTGATTAACTGCTCTGATTCCCTGTTGTATTTCTTTTGGTTTTGGATAGTCCTCGAGAGTTCATTTCCTAGATTGGTATCTGGCTGGTACGATCCTGTGTCCTAGATTCTGCCTGTGAGCTGAAGCTGTTTCTCCTCAGATCGAAGAACTCGCTTTAATAATTCTTGTAAGTTTGGTTTGACTTTTATATATTCCCTTAATTTCTGTTTATCTGGAAATGACCTAATTTCACCATCATATTTGAATGAGAGTTTTGCAGGATATATTATTCTTGGCTGGCAGTTTTTTTCTTTCAAGATTTTATATATGTCATCCCATTGCCTTCTTGCCTGCATGGTTTCTGCCGAATAATCTGAGCTTAGTCTTATTGTTTCTCCTCTGTATGTGACTTCTTGTTTTTCATGAGCTGCTCTCAGGATTCTTTGTTTGTCTTTGGTTTTGGCAAGTGTGAATATGATATGCCTTGGTGATTTTCTTCTGGGGTCTCTTCTATATGGGGTTCGTTGAGCTTCTTGGATGGCCAGCTTTTCATGATATTGGGGAAGTTTTCTGTCAGCAGTTCCTCAGTGATCTTCTCTGTGTTTTCTTTTTTCTCCCCCGTTCTGGAATTGCAATCACTTGCAGATTTTTGCTTTTGATTGTGTCCCACATAACTCTCAGGGTCTCTTCATTTTTCTTTGTTCTTTTTTCTGAGTTTTCCTGAAACAGAGTTGTATCCAAGTGTTTGTCTTCAATTCCACTGATCCTGTCTTCCACCGTTTCAAATCTGCTTCTCAGCCCTTCTATGACATCGTCTGTTTCTGAAATCTTGTTGTTTATCTTTTGGATTTCTAATTGTTGTCGTTGTATAATTTCTAGTTGTGAATTTATTTTGGCATTTTGTTCCTGCATTATTTTCCTGAATTATTCCAATTTTTTGCCCGTATTTTCCATGAATTTGTCTATTTTTTCCTCATGTTTGTCAGCTTTTTGCCTCAGTTCTTGGAGAATTCTGAGTATTAGAGATTTGAATTCCCTATCAGGTAGTTCTAGTGCATTTGCTTCCAGAGGAGCATCATCTGGTGTTTTATTTTGGACGCCTCCTTGAACCATCCTGTCCTGTTTTTGTAAATGTTTTGTTATTGTCTGCTGTATTCGGGGCATTCAGTAGTTATTTTTCTCATTTATTGATTGTAGATTTGTTTGTTTCGTCCCTTTTTTTAAAAAAAGTTTGACTATGTCTGAGCAGGCAGACTGTGTGTTCTTTGTTGTTTGCTCGTCTGTGGGCACAATACTTTTCGCCTCCTTCTTCAACTGGCAGGGTCAGTCACTCAGATATGGTACGGCAGGGCAGGTCTAGATGAAGAGGAGTTACTGGGACGAGTTGTTTGTGGCACTCACTACAGCCACCAGAGCTGGTCGGTAATCAGTGCAGGGCAGGTTCCACTAGGCCGTGCCTGTGCTGCTTGGTGGTATGATGTCAAGCGCACGGTGCAGGTAGGCAGGATGCAGCGGGGAGATTGTTATATGTGGAGCTAAGATGGATATGGGAGAGAGGAGAGAGGAACAGGAGCCAAAAACATACAAACAAACAAAAAAGAATGCTAGGTGAGCTTGCCGTTGGAGTGGAGAGATGAGAGACTATGAAATGGAGAAAAACAGAAAGGGGAGGAGGAAGAAAAGAAAAGAATGAATAAATAAGAATCAGAAAGGTTAAAGAAGCACAAAGTTCCCAGGGATCCCACCGGTGCAGCTATGAGGTCTGGGGAAGTCGCTCTCAGGTGTTGCAGTACAGCCTGGCTAGAAGGCATAGAGGTATACAACGCCAGGTATTCAGGGAACAGAAACAGAAGGAAGATATAGAGAGACCAGAAACTGAGCGATGAAGAAAGACAAAAGGGGAAAAAGAGGAAAAAGAAAACAAAACAAATTAAAAAAATAAAAAACCAAGAAAGGCCCCCAAAGAAACAGGAAAAAAAAAAAAAAAACCAATGTAAAAAGAAATGCGCTCAGGGATCCCTCTGCATGTCTGTGGAAGCTGAAGGGGAGTCTCCCTGCCATGCAGCTCAGCCTGGCCAGAAAGGGCTCCCAACTCAAGAAAAGGAAAAGAAAACAAACAAACAATTCAAAACAAACGAACGAACAAAAGCCCTGGGATCCCACCAGTGCGGCAGCCCAAACCGGGAAGCAGCTCCACACTCGAATGGAGCTCCACAGACCCTCAGGAAGAAGCACAGATGGCACACGGAGCCAGGCACTCGAGTGAAGGGACGGGGAGGTGGCGAGAGGCAAGTAAGAAGTCAAAAGAAGCAGAAAAAAGAAAAAAGCAACACTAGCAGCCAACAAATGGCACTCAGAGAGCCCGCCAGTGTGGGCTGGTGTTTCTGGACAAGAGACTGTGTCCGCGGGAAGCAGAGGGGACCGAGTGTGGGTGAAGAAGGGTAGAGAGCAGGAAAGCGTACATCACAAACTACCAGAGCTCTGCAGCCCCTCAGGAAGAAGCAAAGATGGCGCACGGAGCAAGGTACTTGAGCTAAAGAAGGGGCAGGTGGGGAGAGGCAAGGAAGAAATAAAAAGAAGCGGAAAAAAAGCAACACCAGCAGCCAACAAATGGCACTCAGACAGCCACCCGTTCGGGTGTGTGGAATCCAAGCAGCCGCTGTTTCCCGGTCAAGAGACTGTGGCCGCAGAAAGCAGAGGAGGCCAAGTCGGGGTGAAGAAGGGTTGGGGGTGGGAAAGCATATATCACCAATTACCGGTTGTTTTGTCTCCCACTGGAAGCTCCGTGAGGCTGCTTTCTCATACCCCCTGTTTGCTGGTCTCCGATAGGAGTCCAAGATGACGGATCCGCAGCTGGGACCTCTGCATGAATGTCTCCTCGCTCTCTGTTCTCTGTCAGTTTTCTCACTGCATTTGGTGCTTGGCTGAGTTCTTTGTCTCTTCATTTGATGTTTTAGGGTTTCAGGATTGTTGTATTCTCTGTTCGGCTTAGTTTTTCGGATCTTTGCTGAGGGACGGCATGGTGCTTCTGCCTACAGTGCCATTTTGCCGGAACTCTCTGCTCCATAGGGTTTTTGATGGCTGATTTTTAGGAAGTAGCCTGCCAGGCCTTTTTCTAAGGCACCTCTAGGTGGACTCACACCTTCAACCTTTTGATTAGTAGCCGAGTGTGTTAACCATTTACACCACCCAGGGAGTCTCATTTTAAGAACAGTGACACACTTTTATTAAAGGGCACCTAGGATGGTTAAGAGTCCTAAAACTATGGCAGTTACATCTAAGACGCATCAATTGGTCCCAACCCACCTGGAGCAAAGGAGAATGAAGAACACCAAAGATACAAAGAAAATATTACCCCAAGAGACAGAAAGGGCCACATAAACCAGAGACTATATCAGCCTGAGACCAGAAGAACTAGATGGTGCCAGGCTACCATCAATGACTGCCCTGACAGGGAACACAACAGAGTCCCTGATGGAGCAGGAGAAAAGTGGGGCGCAGAACTCAAATTCTAGTAAAAAGACCAGACTTAATGGTCTGACTGAGACTGGAGGGACCCCCGAAGACATGGCCCCCCCAGACTCTCTATTTACCCGGAACTAAAACCATTCCCAAAGCCAACTCTTCAGATAAAGATTAGACTAGACTATAAGAAATAAAGTGATACTCATGAGCAGTGTGCTTCTTAGTTCAAGTAGATACATGAGACTAAACGGCAGCTCCTGTCCGGAGGCAAGCTGAGAAGGCAAAAAGGGACAGGAGCTAGTTGAATGGACACGGGAAATCTAGGGTGGAAAGGAGGAGTGTGCTGTCACATTATAAAGAGAGCAACTAGGGTAACATAACAATGTGTGTATACATTTTTATAAGAAACAAACTTGAGCTGTAAACGTTCACTTAAAGCACAATAAAAAATAAATAAATAAAACCATGGCAGGTAGAAGAACTAGAGGTACTAAGAAAAAAGGTTGCCTGGGCAGAGGTTGGGGAAAGGCATGAGAGAGAGATAGAAAGACATGACAGTTAATTTTAAATATCATAATAATTGACGGTTGGAGGATGGAGTGAATTTAGGTTTCCATAACTTCAGACTGCATAAGATCAAATGGAAAAACGAATTCAATATAAAGTAAGAAATAACAATTAGAAAGTCTCAAAATTGAATGCGCTGCCTTTTAAGATGGTGAGCTCCCTACCATGAGAAATACTTGGGCAAATATTGGCTAATCATCCAGCCATTAGGGATATTATACACTGATTCTTATTATGCTGGGCACTTCCAACACTAAGATTTTCTGATTTTATAAAACGATATATGATAGAACCTTCTATAATACTGGCTAAAGGCACTTAAGTTATTTCATTTTTTTTGGTTTACACATCATTCAATATACATACTTACTGGTTTGATATCATTCTCCAAAGAAGCAAGGAAGTCTCCTCTTGTCACCTGCAGGCTCTCTGCTTTCTCCATGTCCACTTCCACTTTAGTACTGGCCTAGTTAGAAATGAAAACAAAAAGTAAGGACTTCCATGATTTAAGAATATTTCCAGCCTAAGAATGTAACACCTGAGGATTTAAAAGGCACAGTTTCACAGACAAAAATCATCTCTCTCAAATTTACAAATATATACAGTAAAACCTGTGAAAACCAGAACCTGTATAAGGTGGAAACCTGTCAGAGAAGGAAAACTCAAATATTTTCCACTAAATAGAGAGCAACAGAAAAGTGGTGACTGCACCCTGTCAAAGGCGGAAAACTTGCGAGTCCTGGAAAAACAAGGCAGTCCTGCAAAGTTCTGGCTGTCACTGTATATCCTTTGCTGGAACAATTCTACTTCTAGGAATTTATCCCATAAATATATTCACAAATGCGCACAAGGTTATATGTACAAGGGTATCTACTACAGCAATTTGTAATAGCAAAAGACCAGAAGCAAATTAAAAGTCTACCAAGAGGGGACCACTTAAGTAAACGATGACTCATCTGTACCAAAGAACACTATATAACTAGTTTTAAAAAATGAGGCATGAGTAGGAGAAAATATGTACAGAGGGTCTTTAAGAACAGTGGTCCTCAACCTTGCCTAAAAGTCCGGATAACCTCCAGAGACTTCAGAAAATATAGACGCCCAGTCGTCCTCTCAAGGTTTTGATTTAACAGGTCCAGCAATGGGCCCAGACATGCATATATTTATAAAGTGCCACAGGTGATTCTGATGCTCAACCATGTTTGAGAATCATTCCTCTAGAAGACCAAGGACCTAAAACTTTGATTTGTACTCATATTTTGTACTCATACTTTGCTTGAGAATCTATGTGCCCAGCTCCAAATATTCTGCTTACTGCACCTGGAGCTAATACTTAAAACAGACATCTGGAGACACATCAAGGCCTTTATCATCATTTGGAGCTGCCTGGACCTGATGACTGATTGAGATACGAATACATTTTTTAATGTGGCTGGGCTCACTACCAATAGCACAAGGCAAGAGAGTCTACTTTTTAAATTGGTATCATGGAATAAAAAAAAAAAAGTACCTTCAAAAAAGAAACCTATAAAACTAAAATGTGATAAACAAATTTTAATCTTCCATTGATTATTATAAAATACGAGTCATATTCCTTTAGGAACAGACTGCTGAAACATAAAATAACAGGCTTTTTTTTTTTTTTTTCTTTTTTTCTTTTTTAAGTCAGCCTTTTGGGAAAAAATTATGTCAAGAAACTGGATCAAGATGGCAAACTGAACACATTTATTTATCTCCCTCCCTGCCCCAAACCCAGTGAAATGACAGAAAGTGAGAGACAAAGATTAAAAGGCATGGAAGATATATTCAGAAGTTGCAATACTGATTTAACAGGAGTCTCAGAAGGAGAGAACAGAAAGAATGACAGAGAAAAAACAGTAAGAGAAGAGAAAAATATTTGCCATAGCTGAAGAAAGGTGTGTCTTTGCAGTTTAAAGGGTCCAATGAGTGCTGATTAGGATAAATGAAAAGAAACCCACATCTGTCTAGACATACTGTTGTAAACTTTCAGACCACCAAAGATGAAGAGAAAGTTCTAGAAGCTTTCTGGGAGACAAAAACAGGTTACCTGTAAAGAAACCAGGATAAAATTGGCATGATACCTCTCACAGCAACACCAGAAACTAGAAGACAAAGAAACCATGTCTCCAAAAATACACCTGGATATCTACCCTAGAAAAAGATTTCCGTATGTACAGAGAGAGGCATCTGCAAGCATTTTCACAGCAGTATTATTTTACTAGTCACAACCAGAAATAATCTATATGTTAAATAAATCATTCATTCATTATCTTTACTGAGTACCTACAATGTACTAAGCACCATTCTAAGCACCAAGACATAGCAGTGAATAAAATGCAAGAGGTCCCTGACCGTGTGGATCTTATATTTTAAATTATATGATAATATTCTAGAATGCTGTGCATTTCTCCAAAATAATGAAGATTTACATGTACTGATATGGAAAGCTATCCAAGACATATTGTCATGTAAAAAACTGCAAGCTGCAGTACAATATATGTAGTGTAATCCCATTAATGTTCTTTTTTTTTTTTTAAAGTATATATGTACATGTACGTAGAGAAAATAAACTACAAAGGTATATCCCAAATGTTGGTTATCTCTGGGGAGCAAAAGAGAATGGACGTTAGAGACGGCCTTTCTCATTTTTCGTATATACTTCTGTGTCTTTGAATCTTTTAGAAGAACGTATTCATGTGTATGACTTCTATACTTTTAAAAACAGAGAAAGAAACAAGTAACATTTAGATAAATATTCTACTTAAATAAACAGAACAATTACCATTTAAATTAATAAGGTTTTCATTGGTACATATTAGGCATTTGATAAATATTAATCACACTTATTTGGCATTTCCAAGTTTAAAAAAAAAAAAAGGAAATGGTATCACAGGAAACAAGAATCCCTATGAAATAATTATGATACTCAGTTCAGAATACATAAATCTATACAATGCTTTATAGTTAGTAAGTATAAAGTATGTTCATATAGTATACAGAATAGTTATATAGTACATATGTAAACCAGTTGCCATCGAGTTGATTTCAACTCATGGCGGTCCCATGTGTGTCAGAGCACAATTGTGTTTCATAGGATTTTCAACGGTCGATTTGTCAGAAGTAGATCACTAGGCCTTTCTTCTGAGGAATGTCTGTGTGGACTATAACCACCAACCTTTCAGTCAGCAGCCAAGTGTTAACCGTTTGCACCACTCAGGACCCCAGTATACGTATGTTATTGTTGCTAGGTGCCACCAAGTTGGTTTCGACTCATAGTAACAGTATATATATTGTATATGGACAATAGCATATATATTGTATACAGTATATAAATAAGAGGGAGCTCTGGTGTTGCAGTGGCTAAGCACTTGGCTGCTAATAGAAAGGTTGGTGGTTCAAACCCACTAGTGGCTCTGTAGGAGAAAAGACCTGGCGATCTGCTCCTGTAAAGATTACAGGCTAGGAAACTCTATGGAGGAGTTCTACTCTGTCACATTAGGTCACTATGGGTCGGAATCAACTCCATGGCACACAACAACAACATATAAATAAGTATATACATCAAGTATAGTTTATATAGTATAAAGTATATTCATATATATTATTTCATCCATTAAGGGTCTATATAAAATTTCCTTCCTAGGTACTCTTAATAAGGATTTTAATGCTGATTAAAACTTTCTGACATATCTGAAAGGATTCTAGGATGTAAACTCTCAGGTAAAAGTGAAGTGCACTCTGACAGAATCATATTAAGATCCCAATGAAGCTACCAGCCTCATTTTAAGTGTCTCCTCCCTATACAGCCTTAGGTTTTTAATATGATATTTAGTATTTTCATTTGTTCTTATAGTGAAACTGAATTCAAATGACAGAAACATATAGTAATGTGATGGAAAAATATTGTCCATCTTTCAACGGCCACCAAAAAAATATGACAAATTTGTCTTTTTACTAACTACTGTGAAAGGAATCACCTAAGGAATTAAAAGTAAATTAAGTTGGATGGGGGAGAGTTACGTTAGAGCAAGTTGTTTTCAGGCACTCCAGGAATTTCAGAAGTTACCTAATTGCATACAGTCAATATTCCAACTGAAAATTATTTCTACCTGTTCATTAAAATAAGTTTTCTAAGGACTTAGACAATTTTTACTATTTTATCAAAAGTAGTAAAATCTTATTTTAAAAAAATTCTACAATTCTGAATTTTTACTCATTCAGAAAAACTTTCTCATTTGTCTGAATTAGTGAGATTTTTTTTCCTGCATTTTATTTATAACAGGTAATCAATATAAAAGGCAGCATCTTTCAGCTTATACCTGCAGAAACTAATAAACTTGTATTTCAACACTAGCAAATATCAAGTGGTCACCCTTAAATTCATAACCTTTTAAAGCTGACCTTTCAAAGTTCTTATCATTCTTCTTAAATTAAGAGCAGAATGACCTTAATCAATAAAAAAAAATCCAACAGAAAATAAGAAATAATTTTGTTGAAATTCTGTAAACATAACTCAGAGTTTTGGTTCAGTTGTAAACTGGTATGTAAGTGTGTGTGTCTCCTTAACTTTATTTCTTTACAGCAGATTATAACAGAAGAAATTTGGGTTATGAATCTTCTATACCTGAAGCAGAAATTCCTTTCAAGATAAAAACCACCAAATGTCACATGAATTTTAGTTGACCACCAACATGGGTTCAAGTTTATATAACATAAACATCAGGTCTTTGTGACTGGATTTGCTCCACTTGTTTCAGAAAATCAAAAAAAAAAAAAATCGCTTAACAGGGAAGTCTTGCTTAGTCCACCTGACTTTGTTTTGGTCTAAATGTTTTGAAAAAGAAGTAAAACCGAAACTGGTAATGGCTTCTTAAAAACAAAGGAAAAAATATCCCAACAAGCAGTTGAACGATGTGGATGTTTTATAAAGCTCTACACCAACTTTAAATCGTAAGTTTCAAATAATTTATTCATCAATCACTACTACTAAAGCTATGAACAATTTACAGCAACGAGAAGACTACAACACTATACCTTTTGTTTAGCTGAGGAGGAGTCTTACTTGCTGAGAAACGGTTTAAAAACCATTTGACAAAGCAGATTTTTTTTAAAACACAGAAAAAGAAATAAATGTTCATAATATTTCTTCTTTGGGTATAAGGTTAGCATCTTACACATCTTTCTTTTCCCTAAACTGCCTACACAGTGCCTTGCACTAGACAGACCATAGATAATGTAAAAAATTAAAAGCTGTTTGACACAGAGTGTCAATCACAAAATATGGATCATCTGAAGCTTAAATCAAGGTCAATTCAACCATATGGAAAAAACAAGGAAAATAATGTCAACTATTTGCACTACTTCATGCTTTCAAAACTGAAGGATGACATATTCTGTACAGTGGTAACAAAAATTTTAGCTTTACAATTAAAAAATTATAACTGCAAATAGTCAACAAAAACCAGAAACCCAGATACTGAAAAGGATGTATACAGTACCCTTCCAAATCAGCCAATAACAACAATAATGGACAGAAAAACTAGCATTTATACAGTTTATGAGGCACTTCAACATATAGTATTTGATTTCATCCTCACAAAAACCTGGCAAGATAGGTAGTATTTCCTCTTGACTGGTCAGAAACAAAAAAGTGAAGGAACTGTAATGCATAACCATACCTTCTGACTATGAGATCTATGATCTTTCCACCTTTCCTCACTGTCTTATATGTAGATAAATGTAACCAGTACAGGCCTGAAGAAGGCATATTTCTTAGTAAAACAATGGCTTAGAGTGACATAAATGACTAAATAAAAGAAAAATACAGTGACCAATGCATATGAGAAACCTATGGTAACTATTAATTAGTCAAGAAGCATTCATGTGACTTGAGATGGAAGATTAGTATGGGGGAAGGCAATTATCACATTGTTCACACAATTTTTCTTGAGGTCACTGTCACTTCTTCCTAAAAACACTTCTTACAGCAAGGAGGAAGGATGAAAAAATAGGTGCTAAATGGATGACTGGATCCATTATATAAAGTTTCCAATACTATATTCCCACCCTATCTAAATCTTTGGCCTTCTTTAGCTAGAACAAAGTCACTTCTATTATGTAGGGAAATTATGGCTTACGGATAGAGTTAGAGTCAGAATACATATACCAGTTTACTCGTTTAAAAAATATTTAGTACTAAAATCATAAGAATCTTAGAACAAAACATAGGGGGGTAATGCTTTGGGACTTAGTTTTTTGACAACGGATTCTTAGATATGACACCAAAGGCATGAGCAAAAAAGACAAAATAAATAAAATGAACTTCATCAAAATTAAAAACTTTTGTGCATCAAAAGATTTTATGAACAAAGTGAAGAGACAACCTACAGAACAGACGAAAATATTTGGGAACCATGTATCTGATAAGGGTTTAATATCCAGAATATATAAAAGAATTTCTACAACAAAAAGACAAACAACCCAATCAAAAAATGGGCAAAGGACTCGAATAGATATTTCACCAAAGTGGATATACAAATGGCCAACATACACATGAAAAGATGCACAAGGTCATTAGTCATTAGGGAAATACACACCAAAACTACAATGAGATACCACCTTATCCCCACTAGAACGGTTATGATTAGAAAAATGAAAAACAACAAGCGTTGGCAAGGATATGGAAACACTAGAACTCTTATCCATTGCGGGTGAGATTGTAAAATGGTGTAGCTCCTAAGGAAAACAGTTTGAGGGGTCTTCAAAAGGTTAAACAGAATTACTGTATGACCCAGCAATTCTACTCCTAGGTATATACCCAAAAGACTTGAAAGCAGGGACTCAAACAGATACTTGTACACCAATGTCCACTGCAGCATTATTCACAATAGCCAAAAGGTAGATACAACCTAAGTGTCCATCAACAGATGAATGGATAAACAAAATGTGGTATATCCATACAGTTGAATATTACTCTGCCATAAAAAGAAATGAAGTTCTGATAAATGCTACGATGTGGATGAACCTTGAAAATATTATGGTGAATGACATAAATTAGACACAAAAGGGTAAATATTGTATGATCCCACTCATATGAAATATCTAAAATAGACAAACGCATAGAGACCAAAATTTATTTAGTGGTTACCAGGGGTAGGTGGGAGAGAAGAAGAGGGAGTTATTGCTTAAGCGGCACTGAGTTTCTGTTAAGGGTGAAGAAAAAAATCGGAAAGGGATGGTAGTGATGGTTCCACAACATGGTGAATGTAATTAAGGCCACTAAATTGTACATGTAAAAATGGTTGAAATGGCAAGTGTTTTGTTACATATATTTCACCACAATTTAAAAAAAAAATTTACTGAACACCTACAGTGTGCTCAGTACTTAGACCTCTTTGGGTACTGTAGGGGACTCAGAGATAAATAAGATACAAACTTAAAGTCTGGAACAGGGGTTGCCTACTTTTTCTATAAAGGCCCAGATGATAGACATTTCAGGCCTTGTGAGCCATGTAATCTCTGTTGCAAATACTTAATTCTGTCATTGTAGCACAAAAGCAGCCATAGGCAATACATAAATAGATGAGCGTGGTTGTGTTCCAATAAAACTTCACTTACAAAAATAGGTGGTGGGCTAGATTTGGCCAGGGGCCAACTCCTGGTCTAGAACTATTGATAGGATGTACCGAAATAACTATGACATACTCACATGAACTGTTCAGGCTTTTATTATCCCCTGCCTGAACTGTTCTAAAAGTTCCTCTCTCTTGTCTTGTCACCAACTCCACTCCCCTAAATACTCTACTAGACACAGCTGCCGGAGTGATCTTATGTTTTAACACTATGCCACTGCTATTCTTAAAACTCTTCAATGGCTTAGCACTACTTATAGAAAAAAGTCCATACTTCTTAGCACAGTATAAAAGACTCTTTGTGTTCCATCCCCTGCTTTAGTCTCCTGACTTATCCCCCACAATGTCTCTCTACCTCCTCTCCCTTACCTTTTATGCGGAAGCAATACTAAACTTCCCTAACACACCAGGCTATTTTGTCTCTGTTCCTTTGTATACGTTTTTCCTCCTACCTAAAATGCCCTGTTGTTGTTAGCTGCTGTCGCGTTGATTCTGACTCATGGCAACCCCATATGACCTTATGTGTGCAGAGTAGAATTCTCCATAGGGTTTTCAAGGCTGTGACCTTTTGGAAACATATTGCCAGGCCTGTCTTCTGAGGTGCCCCTGGATGGATCTGAATCACCAGTCTTTGTCTTTCAGCTAATAGTCAAGTGCTTAACCGTCTGTGCTACCCAGGGATCCTAAAAATGCCCTACCCCACCAAGAGATGCTCAAATCCACCTAGAAAATTCCTCTGTGAAGATTTCCTGTGTCCTCCAAGTTGACCACATCTTACACCTTTTTACTTCCTTAACTTGCATGTACTTTCTATTGTTGCATGTGGAGGATCCAACTGTGAGCTGCTCAACGGTAGGCAATTTACGTCTTTGCAGTTACAGCATTAACCCCTAGCAGTGTCTGGCCATTATACAGTAGATGTTGAATAAATCCATTTTGCACCAAAGACAACTGAAGGTACCATAGATGACACACGAATATTTCAAGGATGAAGGAAGTACATCATTCTTGAAGAGGAGAATCAGAAAAGATTAGAGGAAGGTGGTAGCACACGAACCAGGTATTGAAAAGATAGGTAAACACGGAGGGTAAAGGTTTTCAATGAAGTAAAAAGAACGAAAGCAGAGAAGTGGAAAAATAAATTGTCTAATGGCTGGTGAGTATTTCAGTTTGGCTGAAGTGTATGGAGAATAATTAGCAACACATCTGGAAAGGCCAGTTTAGGGTTCAATACAGAGGGCCTTCAAGCCCAGGTTAAGAAGTCTGTACTTTGTTTTGTAGACGATGGGAAGTCATCAAAAGTATCTGAACACGAGAATGGTAAGAACGTTTCTGAACAGATAATAGGATTAATCTCTTTTTTTTTTTAAGAAATGAGATTAATCAAACAGAAAGTGGGTAGTGGCAGGGAGAACTGAAAAATACTGCCGAGACAGAACTGACAAAATTTGGCAAAGATCTGACGTAGGACACAAAGAATGGCAGGAATAAAGATAATCCTGAAGTCCTAAGCCTGGGAAATTGGGATAAGCAGGGAAAAAGGAGTAGAAAGGAAAGCAGGAAAAAAGACAGTAAATTTGGTTTTGGAATATTAAATTGGAGGCTTGATAAAATCTAGGTAGAAGGCTTTACTATGAAACTGAAAATGGGAGGCAGACACTTGCAAGAAATGAGACATAAATCTGGGAGTCATCTAACTCCAGGTGATAACTAAAACCTCAAGAGGAGAATGGATGGCAAAGGATCAAGAACAGGCCCTTATCCACGTCAAAATAAAAGTAGCCTGGAACATATTTCTACAATAGTATCAATCACTGATTGTACTAATTTGCTAACATGCCTGTTTCCCTGACTCTGAACTCCTTGAGGGAAGAAGCTATGTTTTATTTATCTCTGTGACTCTAGCTTACAACGTCAAAAATAGGTATTCAGTGTATTTGCTGAATGAAGCAACCCTCATAATTCTAGCATGTAAAAAATTCAACTTCCTATGACATGTTACAGTTGAACATAGCACAAGGATTAAAAAATATATATATTATTTAAAGTCTTCATCTTCACATATCTGTGTCAGATGGTGGCAACTTAAGGCAGTTGCCAGTGGTTACCATGGGGCCAATGCTACCATTATCTTCCTTTCTGCTACTTTGAGGGTTTGGCAGTTGACAATTAATTCCTATTCCTTTTACCATCTCGCTTCTCCAACAAAAGTCAGCGTTACCTAGCCCTTGGCATGCTTGAAAGGAAAGAGGTAGAATGCCAGCGTGGTATTTATAAGGCTGCAAAACCGCTTATCTACTGAGCTGTTTTCACTGACCTTTATGTGTCTATTCATAGCAGTGGACTGTGCTGCTCTCACCAGACCCTCCAGTTCAGCACCGCTGAAATTCTTGGTCTCCATGGCCAGTTCTTTAATATCTACATCAGCAGAGAGTAAATGATGCCCTCTCATCCTTGCTGTGTGGATGTGAAGGATCTGTAGTCGACCTTTCTCATCCGGTAAGCCTGATAAAATAAAAAACATTTTCCTAGTTTTAAAAGCACCGTTAGCATTATAGTCCAAATGCTTTTTTTACAGTACACAAGCATGTAAATATCTGCTTCTCATGATAGCCACCTTTTTTAACAACTTTTATAACAAAGGTATATGACTTTGCTCCTGCTAAATAGTCAGTGTCCCTGATCAGTGACAGTTCTGCTTACCTATCTCCATCTTAACTTCCAGTCTCCCAGGTCGAAGGAGAGCCTCATCTATCAGATCTGGTCTGTTGGTCATTCCTGGACACAGATGTTAAAAAAAAAAAAGACAAATTACCAGTGTTCAAAAATAAGTGAAAAATTTTCTTCATGATATGTAAGGACAGTAATTTCCCCGACAAGCTAAGATGACATTTTATAAGAGTCAAACAGAAAACCAAATTAATTTCAAATAAAAATATCATTGATTCTTGATCTATTTGAATAAAAATATCTGAAGACTTTGCTTTAGTATTTCACTGCACTACATGTCAATGGAATAGGACTGCAATGAAAACTTCAAATATTTAGGAAGAAAATTTAAGTATTCAGAGAGGGTAAAAACTTGACAGTGGTAGGGGACAATGTGAACATAAACTGACTTCAAAGTCCCTTCCCTTTCTATTAGGACAGCGGTTTTCAACCTTCATAAAAGAGCAGTTCTTTTTCAAAAGTAACCATAAGAAGAACCTCAGTACATAAAACAGTTAAAAGAAGTTATAATAGGGATGCAGGATCTGAAGCGCACTCTCTGGCCCTCACTGACCCGGAAGTACCTCTGAGGAACCTTGGAGGCCTACAGCACCTAGTTTGAAAACCACTGCATTACATTTTGCTTTCATCTGTGGTGCACTATAAGCATAAACTCATGAGTTACGAAAATCCATCTTTTATTTGTCTTATTGAGTCTAGACCTTAAAACAGGCAAATTATTCAGTTATCACCTGATTCTAATTTGAAACACTGGAAAAAAGAGTATAATTACAACCTACAAAGGTCTTAATTCAGAACCAATATACCTCATGTTTTTAAAATCATAGTACTTTTATTTTTTTTCAGTAAGCATACCAATGACTAGGATATTGTTCAGTTGCTCCACCCCATCAATTTTGGACAGTAACTGGTTGACGACAGTGTCATGAACTCCTGTGCTACCAGCCATGCTCCCTCTCTGCTTGCAGATGGCATCGATTTCATCAAAGATGATGATGTGCAAACCACTGTTAGCACCAAGCTATTAAGGGAGGAAATTACATTAAAGGTCAAAATTTGAATGCTATCATTAAACAAACTAATCAAAAAAGCAAAATGAGACTTCCAACAGATTGACCTTGCTTCATTTTGACTAATAAATACAGCAAGTATAATCATGGTTGTCCTCTTAAAGGTGCTAGAACTGTGTTCTCAGAATTTTGCAAACCAAACAGGCATTCCAGACCTCATATTTAACAGCCATCAGAAAAAATCCACATTATATACTGATGAAAGTGAATAGTCTATTAAATAACTAAATGTTAATTTTTGCCATTTCTATATCTGGCTGTTTGAAAGAAGACCTCTGATACTTATCAGATGTATTTAAGTCAGTGTGTGGCAACTCCCCCTCATTTTCCCTAAGCTTTGATGAGAGGATTGTCCCAGAAGCAGGAGGTTTAACGTTTATTTGTTCTGTCATATGATGTAGCTAAACATTAACTCTACCTAGAGGTTAGGTGGGAATTGGGCAAATGGAGAAAGGATTTATATTCACCCATACAACATGAAAATTGACTACTTCTTTCTAACAGTAAAGTGAGAACAGATACATAATTTATACAAAGAACATGGTCAAGGAAGTCTTATTTCTTCTGCACAGTGATTTCTGTTTTTGTTTACTGGAAATAGAGTCATCATTAAAAGAAATCAGGTTATATATTTTAAACCTTTAAAAATGCAAATACGTTTAAATGCTAATAATTCATTAGGTTACATTAACATGGACCTTCTAACAATTTCTATTTAAATAATTTAGTCTCCTATTAGGGACCAAACAGGGAAGTGAACTCCAGAAATTTTCTTTTCTTCTCCTTTTTTAAACAAAGATATTAGATATTTTAAAAAAAAAAAGTCAAAACAGAGGAGAATTAACTCAACCTAAATATGACAACATATAGATAACAGAAATTAAATGATGGACACAATGAGATTCAGGGTTAGGTATGATTAAATCTCTGGCAAAGATGTGATTTTTTTTATAAGAGATTTTTTCCATTTTATTGTAAAAGTAGATGTGAAATGAGTAAAAATTATAAACTAAAAATAAATTATATCATCTGAATATAAATGCTGTTAACATCCTATGGATTTAATTCTATACTTTGAATTTATATTAATTCAAAAATATGAATTCCATTGTATCTTGCATTCTCGAGTATGACCTGTTCTTTGCAAATAATTCAAAATGATTTTTTTTGTTTGTTGTTAATTACAAAATACATGATTCCTGTAGGCTGTCTACTCTGTTCCATGAATTCATACATATTTTAATCTCCTTATCTTTGTAGTGGAGCCCTGTGGCCCAGTGGCTAAGAGCTTGGTTGCTAACCAAAAGGTCTGCCGTTCCAATCCACCAGCCACTCCTTGGAAACACCATAGGGCAGTTCTACTCTGTCCTTTAGGGTCACTATGAGTTGGAATCAACTCGACAGCAACGGATTTTTTATTTTTTTTTTAAATCTTTGTAGTATATTTTAATATTTGGTAGGACAAGCTTTTCCCCCTACATATTATCCTTCACTTTCATAACTGGGTACTTTCAACCGTGTTTACTTCCCGAGGAGTCCTGGTGGTGCAGTGGTTAAAGTGCTTGGCTAACTGAAAGGTCAGGTTCAAATCCACCAGCTGCTCTGCAGATGTGGCAGCCTTGGAAACCCTATGGGGCAGTTCTACTCTATCCTATAGGGTTGCTATGAGTCAGACTCAACTTGACAGCAGTGGGTTTGGTTACTTTCAGATGAACATTAAAATCATTCTATCAGAGTAAAAACAACCTCCATCTATTAAACAAATAAAAATGAAAAGTAAAAAGCAAGCAATCCAAATTTTGATTGGAATTAGATTAAATTTCTAAATTAGCTTAGAGAGTACTAACATTATTATATCATATTCAGTCTTCTTAAGGAAAATAATGTTGTATGCCGTCAAGTTGATTCCGAGTCATGGAGACCCCATGTGACAGAGTAGAACTGCCCCACAGAGTTTCCTAGGCTGTAATCTTTACAGGAGCAGATCACCAGGTCTTTTCTCCTGAAAAGCCACTGGTGGGTTTAAACCACCAATCTTTCAGTTAGCAGGAAACCACATAACCACTGCACCACCACGGCTCCTCTAAGGACAATGATATCTCTCTAATTATTCCAGTCTGTTATGTCTCCCCAAAGTTTTATAGTTTTTATCATACAAATTTCTTCATAAAGATTCCTAACTATTAATGAGTTTTTGATGCAATTGTGCATGGGATTTTTCCACTATATTTCATAAACAGTATATAAGCATGAAGAAAATACATTAATTTTTGTATATTTATTTTATATCTAGCCACTTTAACTCTCTTTAACATCTACTTTTTTTTAGCTGATTCTTTTGAATTTTCTAAGTAGAAAATCACATCATCTACAAATACAACTTCATGTTCTCCTTACTAACAGGTACTATACTTGCTTGTGGGTATGAGAAATTGTTCCTGAACTAAAGCTTATAGAAGCGGGAAGAGAGAGCCTAACAGAAAAAAACTTAGAAGCATGCAGGAGTACCTTCAGGGCTCAGGGGTAATCAAGGCCCTATAGAAGGGATAACTAAATTTACCTAATATGAGAAATAGAAGTTATAATAAAATCATGATAGAGACTGCAATCCAGAAGTAGGCTTTAAAACAGAGGAGCTCATAAAAGGATTTGCAAAAGCAGAATGCTCTTTGTATTTAAGATGATTTTAATCTTTTTTTTCCCTTTAATTGTACTTTAGATGAAGGTTTACAGAACAAAGTAACTCCTCATTAAACAATTAGTACACATATTGTTTTGTGACATTGGTTACCAACCCCACAACAGGTCAACACTCTCCCTTCTTGACCTTGGGTTCCCTATTATCAGCTTTCCTGTCCCCTCCTGCCTTCTCGTCCTTGCCCCTGTGCTGGTGTGCCCTTTAGTCTCATTTTGTTTTATGGGCCTGTCTAACCTTTGGATGAAGGGTGAACCTCGGGAGTGAATTCATGACTGAGCTAAAAGGGTGTCCAGGGGCCATACTCTCAAGGTTTCTCCAGTCTCTGTCAGGCCAGTAAGTCTAGTCTTTTTTGTGAGTTAGAATTTTGTTCATTTTTCTCTAGCTCTGTCCGGGACCCTCTATTGTGATCCCTGTTAGAGCAGTCAGTGGTGGTAGCTGGGTACCATCTACCTGTACTAGACTCAGTCTTGTGGAGGCCATGGTAGTTGTGGTCCAGTAGTCCTTTGGACTAATCTTTACCTTATATCTTTAGTTTTCTTCACTCTCCCTTGCTCCCAATGGGGTGAGACCAGTGGAGTATCTTAGATGGCCACTCATAAGCGTCTAAGACCCCAGACGCTACTCACCAAAGTAGAATGTAGAAAATTTTCCTTATAAACTATGTTATGCCAATTGAGCTAGATGTTCCCCGAGACCATGTAAGATGATTTTGATCTTGACTTTAGGGTAAAAAAGGAGAACTATGCACTTGGAGGGTGCATGGATTGAATTTTTTCCCCCCAAAATATCTGTCAACTTGGCTAGGTCATGATTCCCAGTATTGTATGATTGTCTACCATTTTATCATCTGATGTGATTTCCCTGTGTGTTGTAAATTCCATCACCATGATGTAATAAGATGGATTAGCGGCAGTTATATTGATGAGATCTATAAGATTAGGTAGTGTCTTAAGCCAATCTCTTTTGAAATATAAGAGAGAGAAGTGAGCAGAGAGAGAGGGGGATCTCATACCACCAAGAAAGCACTGCCGGAAGCAGAGCACATCCTTTGGACCTGAGGTTCCTGGGCTGAGATACTCCCAGACAAAGGGAAGACTGATGCGTCACAAGGACCTTCCTCCAGAGCAGACAGAGACAGAAAGCCTTCCTCTGGAGCCGGCGCCCTGAATTCGGACTTCTAGCCTATTGGATTGTGAAAGAATAAACTTCTCTTTGTTAAAGCCAACCACTTGTGGTATTCTTATTATAGCAACACTAGATGACTAAGACAGAAGGTCAGTGAGAAACAAACAATGGTACATAAATGAGGCGAACAGAATCTGTATGAAGAGTTTTGGTGATGGGAGTGGTGATAACTAAAAGGCAGAATCCTAGGTGTGACTGCTGTCTGCAAGTGGAAGGGGAAAGTAACAGCAAAGATAAGAAACGTCCTTGCAGTTATGATGAGGATGCTGGAAAAGGAAAAAGATACAAGGGAAAATTTTTTAAAAAGTTTCTATCATTATAAGATTAAAATGTTAACAGGACATCTAATTGGAAATGTCCTCAAGAGAACAAGATATACACAACTGAACAGAGTGAGATAAAAAGATAGATCTTAAAGTCATCTACAGATAGTAAAGAAGAGTCTAGTAACTAACTAGATTCTGGAGGACATAAATGGCATAATTAAGTTAGAGGAATATAAAAGCAGGTCACATTCTGGGCTACAACCCAAGAAGATGCCTACAATAAAGGCCACCTGAAGAAAAGAGAATCAAGAAAGCATAATAATGGGAGATTTTTGGAATGATGTAAGTGTTCTGTATCTTAAAGACGAAAGATGAAATGTTACATCAGAAGTGGGAAGAAAAACAGTCCAAAAAATGACCTGAAAGAAATAAGATTGGGTGTAGAACAAACCTGAATATAAAAAGTTTTTATCGGAGGCAGGGTCAAGATGGCGAAGTAGTCAGATGCTTCCGGTGGGCCCTCTTACAACAAAGACCCAAAAAAACAAGTAGATCGATTATATATGTCAATCTGGGAGCCCTGAACGTCAAAGGCAGAGCTGAGGAACCAGACTGAGTGGCAGGGGGAGGGAGAGATGGTTCGGAAGCAACAAGAAGTTGCAATCCTGATCTGGTGAGAGGCTGAGCCCTTCAGACCTGAGCAGCTCGGGGGTGAGCGGTGAGACAGGCAAGCAGCAGTCCTCGGGAGGTGTGTTTTCCACATCGGGAGAGACCCAGCACCAGAGAGTCTACATGGCCACCCAGAACCAGTGAGAAGCAGCCTTGGATCAGTAAAAGTAAGTAAATGCGTAAGGCTTACCATGCAGATCGAAAACACCCCCGTTAGGGAAAAACCTCTCTCCCATTTACCTCCCCTCTCCCTGCTCCACACAGGGTCCCGGACTGGCTTCGGCAGTTGCCAAGTCCCCTGGGCCGAAAGTAGGATCCGTCACACGCCAGCAGCCATTCTCCTTGCCTTGGAGAGAGAACAAATTAACAAATGGGAAAAAATAAACTGCCGGCTCCCCTAAGCCAGGAACTCAGGGTAGGCACAGCTCCTTTGCCTAGGCACAGGCATAAGGGATCCACGGACTTTGAGTGCCTTTCCCCCGCATAGACTTGTGTGGTCCATCTCAACAGCGTAGGCCTTCACTAGCGCAGTACAACAGGGTATATACCAGAAGTCTAACTTCAACAGTTTCAGCTGTGAAGTGGCAGGTTCTTGACATTTGACACTGCTCTGCCCGTTAAGCAGGGTCTTCACCTATCCATATCTGGGGCCTGAGGACTGGTGGCTCCACACATACCACCTAGCCACCTGCGATAGCGGCCCATGAATAAGAGGTGCCCCCCAGTCCTTACAGCCAACAGCATCAGGTGCTCATACTTGGCTCCAAAACCCACCTACCTACACGCTCTAGAGAACAGGGACATGCCTTCCTCCTGGACAATCAGGGATGGCTGTCAGCCCCCTGCCTTGTTCAGAGTGTGTCCCCCTGCTGCAGCCAGATGCCTGTGCCTACACAAATCACCCACGCCTGTCTAGGACTGTAAGTGAGAGCCTACAACACACACTTGGTAGCTATCTACCTGGGAAGCTGAGCTGAATCCATACAGGAGGAGTGGGCGGACTCCTCAGCTCACATACCTAGTAACAGATCTAACCAGCGGATGACAGGCCATTAGAGCTTCAAAGGTGCCAATACTCAAAACTAGCTCATATAAGCAGCCTGTTTGGGCATATCAAAACAAAACAAGAAGCTAGGACACAATCAGCAAACATAAAATAAATAAATACAATGACTTATCGATGGCTCGGAAACAACAGTCAATATCCAATCACATAAAGAAGTAATCCATGATGACTTCAACAAGCTCCCAAAATAAAGAATCTAGAAATTTTCCAGAGGAGGAAAATTTCCTGGAATTACCAGAGGCAAAATACAAAATATTAATATACGGAACTCTTCAAGAAATTAGGAAGGAAATTAAGCAAAATGCAGAACACGCAACAGAGGAAATTAAAAAGATTAGAGAAGAGCATAATGACAAATTTAACAGGCTGCAAGAATCAACAGAGAGACAGCAATCAGAAATCCAGAAGATTAACAATAAAATATCAGAATTAGACAACTCAATAGAAAGTCATAGGAGCAGAATCGAGGAAATGGAAGTCAGAATTAGTGACATTGAAGATAAAGCACTTGACACCAACTTATTTGAGGAAAAATCAGATAAAAGGATTTAAAAAAATGAAGAAACCCTAAGAATTATGTGGGACTCTATCAAGAGGAATAACCTATGAGTGACTGGAGTACCAGAACAGGGGGAGATAACAGAAAATACAAAGAGAATCATGGAAGATTTGTTGGCAGAAAACTCCCGATATCGTGAAAGATGACAAAATATCTATCCAAGATGCTCATTGAACCCCACATAAGGTAGATCCCAAAAGAAAGTCACCAAGACATATTATAAACAAACTTGCCAAAACCAAAGATAAAGAGAGAATTTTAAGAGTGGCTAGTGATAAACGAAAAATCATCTACAAAGGAGAGTCAATAAGAATACTCAGCAGAAACCACGCAGGCAAGAAGGCAATGGGATGGCAGATATAAAGCCTTGAAGGAAAAAGACTGCCAGCCAAGAATTATATACCCAGCAAAACTGTCTCTCAAATGAGATGGTGAAATTAGGGCATTTCCAGATAAACAGAAGTTTAGGGAATCTGCAAAAACCAAACCAAAATTACAAGAAATACTAAAGGGAGTCCTCCGGTTAGAAAATCAGATAACAACCCAAGACTAGAACACAGGACAGAGCAACCAGATAGCAACCCAGACAGGGAAGTCACAAAAATAAACCAAAGCTAAAACACTGTAAACAGGGAAACAGAGACGTCAATACGTAAAAGATGACAACATTAAAACAAAAAGGAAGGACTAAAAAAACGTAGACATAGATTTTTCATATGCAGAGGAAGTCAAGGCGATATAAAGAAATAAAAGACTGGTATAAACTTAGAAAAATAGGGGTAAACATTAAGGTAACCACAAAGGAAACTAACAATCCTACAAGTCAAAATAAAAAACTAGAAAAATATAAAGACTCAGCAAACACAAAATCAACAACAATGAAAAAGACGAAAAGATAATACATAAAGAAAAACAACTCAGCACAGAAAATCAAGTGGAACAAAGAAACTGTGAACAACACACAAAAAAAGACATCAAAATGACAGCACTAAACTCATACCTATCAATAATTATGCTGAATGTAAATGGACTAAATGCACCAGTAATGAGAGAGAGTGGCAGATTGGATAAAAAAAACACGATCTGTCTATATGTTGCCGACAAGAGACACACCTTAGACTTAAAGATACAAACAAACTAAAACTCAAAGGATGGAAAAAATATATCAAGTAAATAACACTCAAAAAAGAGCAAGAGTGGCAATATTAATCTCTGACAAAATAGACTTTAAAGTAAAATCCACCACAAAGGATAAGGAAGGACATTATATAATTATTAAAGGGTCAATACACCAGGAGGACATAACTATAATAAATATTTACGCACACAACGACAGTGCTCCAAAATACATAAAACAAACTCTAACAGCACTGAAAAGAGAGGTAGACAGCTCCACACTAGTAGTAGGAGACTTCAACACACCACTTTTGGTGAAGGACAGAAAGAAGCTCAACAAAGACACGGAAGAGCTAAATGCTACAATCAACCAACTTGATTTCATAGGCATATACTGAACACTCCACCCAAGAGCAGCCGAGTATACTCTTTTCCAACGCACAAGGAACATTCTCCAGAATAGATCACATATTAGGCCATGAAGCAAGCCTTAACAAAATCCAAAACATCCAAATATTACAAAGCATGTTTTCTGAACATAAAGCCATAAAAGTAGAAATCAACAACAGAAAAAGGAAAAAGAAACAAACACATGAAAACTGAACAACACCTTGCTCAAAAACTACTGAGTTATACAAGAAATTAAGGATGCAATAAAGAAATTCATAGAATCAAATGAGAATGAAAACACATCCTACCAGAACCTTTGGGACATAGCAAAAGCAGGGCTCAGAGGTCAGTTTATAGCAATAAACGCATACATCCAAAAAGATGAAAGGGCCATAATCAAAACATTAACCCTACAACTGGAACAAGTAGAAAGACAGCAGCAAAAGAATCCCTCAGGTGCCAGAAGAAAGGAAATAATAAGAATTAGAGCACAATTAAATGAAATAGAGAATAGAAAAACAACTGAAAAGAGTTAACAAGACCAAAAGCTGATTCTCTGAAAAGATCAACAAAATTGATAAACCACTGGCCAAACTGACAAAAGAAAAACAGGAGAGGAAGCTAATAACCCATATAAGAAATCAGATGGGTGATATCACAACAGACCAAAGTGAATTTAAAAGAATCATAACAGAATACTATGAAACATTGTACTCTAACAAATTTGAAAACCTAGAGGAACTGGACAAATTTCTAGAAACTCACTACCTACCTAAACTAACACAAACAGAGGCAGAACAACAATAAATAAACCTGAACAAAAGAAGAGATTGAAAAGGTAATTAAAAATCTCCCAAACAAAAAAAAAGCCCTGGCCCAGATGGTTTCACTGGAGAATTCTACAAAACTTTCAGAGAAGAGTTAACACCACTACTACTAAAGGTATTTCAGAGCATACAGAAGGATGGAATACTCCCAAATTCATTCTATGAAGCCAGCATAACCCTGATACCAAAACCAGGTAAAGACACCACAAAAAAAGAAAATTACAGACCAATATCCCTCACGAACATTGACGCAAAAATCCTCAACAAAATTCTAGCCAATAGAATTCAGCAACATATCCAAAAAATAATTCACCATGACCAAGTGGGATTTATACCAGGTATGCAGGGATGGTTCAACATTAGAAAAACAATCAATGTAATCCATCACATAAGTAAAGCAAAAGACAAGAACCACATGATCTTATCAATCGAAGCAAAAAAGGCATTTGACAAAGGCCGACACCCATTCATGATAAAAACTCTCAACAAAATAGGAATAGAAGAGAAATTTCTCAATATAATTAAGGGTATTTATACAAAGCCAACAGCCGACATCATCCTAAATGGAAAGACTTTGAAAGCACTCCCCTCAAGAACCAGAACCAGACAAGGATGCCCTTTATCACCACTCTTATTCAACATTGTGCTGGAGGTCCTAGCCAGAGCAATTAGGCTAGACAAAGAAATAAAGGGCATCCAAATTGGTAAGGAAGAAGTCAAAGTATCTCTATTTGCAGATGATATGATCTTATACACAGGAAAACCCCAAACAATCCACAAGAAAACTACTGGAACTAATAGAAGATTTCAGCAAAGTTTCAGGATACAAGATAAACATACAAAAATCAGTTGGATTCCTGTACACCAACAAAGAGAACCTCAAAGAGGAAATCACCAAATCAATACCATTTACAATAGCCCCCAAGAAGATAAAATACTTAGGAATAAATCTAACCAGAGACATAGAAGATCTAGACAATGAAAAGTATAAGACACTACTGCAAGAAGCCAAAAGAGACCTGCATAAGTGGAAAAACATACATTGCTCATGGATAGGTAGACTCAACATTGTGAAAATGTCAGTTCTACCCAAAGTGATCTACAGATACAATACAATCCCGATCCAAATTCCACCAGCATTTTTTAATGAGATAGAGAAACAAATCACCAACTTCATATGGAAAGGGAAGAGGCCCTGAATAAGTAAAGCATTACTCAAGAAGAAGAACAATGTGGGGGGCCTCACACTACCTGATTTTAGAAGCTATTATACCACCACGGTAGTCAAAAGAGGCTGGTACTGGTACAACAATAGATACACAGACCAATGGAACAGAATTGAGAATCCAGACATAAATTCATCCACCTATGAGCAGCTGATATTTGTCAAAGGCCCACAGTCCGTTAATTGGGGAAAAGATAGTCTCTTTAACAAATGATGGTGGCATAACTGAATATCCAACTGCAAAAAAACTGAAACAAGACCCATACCTCACACCATGCACAAAAACTAACTCAAAATGGATCAAAGACTTAAATATAAAATCGAAAACGATAAAGATCATGGAAGAAAAAATAGGGACAAAGATAGGAACCCTAAAACATGGCATAAACGCAATACTAACCATAAGTAACAATGCACAAGCACCAGAAGAGAGACTAGATGACTCGGAGCTCCTAAAAATCAAACGCTTATGCTCATCAGAAGACTTCACCAAAAGAGACAAAAGACAACCTACAGACTGGGAAATAATTTTCGGCTATCACAAATCTGATCAGCGTCTAATCTCTAAAATCTACAAGATACTGCAAAACCTCAACAACAAAAAGACAAACAACCCAATTAAAAAATGGGCAAAGGATATGAACAGGCACTTTGCCAAAGAAGACATTCAGGTGGCTAACAGACACATGAAGAAATGCTCATGATCATTAGCCATTAGAGAAATGCAGATCAAAACCACAATGAGATAGCATCTCACCCCAACAAGGCTAGCATTAATCCAAAAAACACGAAATAATAAATGCTGGAGACATTGTGGAGAGACTGGAACACTTATACACTGTTGATGGGAATGTAAAATGGTACAACCACTTCGGGAATTGATTTGGCACTTCTTTAAAAAGCTAGAAATAGAAATACCATACCATCCAGCTATCCCATTCCTTGGAATATATCCTAGAGAAATAACAGCCATCACACGAATAGATACATGCACACTCATGTTCATTGCAGCACTGTTCACAATAGCAAAAAGATGGAAACAACCTAGGTGCTCATCAACCGACACATGGATAAACAAATTATGGCATATCCACACAATGGAATACTACACAACGATAAAGAACAATGATGAAGCCGTGAAAAACATAACATGGAGGAATCTGGAGGTCATTATGTTGAGTGTATTTAGTCAGTCACAGAGGGACAAATATTGTATAAGACCACTATTATAAGAACTCAACAAAAGGTTTAAACACAGAAGAAAACATATTTTGATGGTTACGAGGGTGTGGTGGGAGGGTGAGTATTATTTACTAACTAGATAGTAGATAAAAATTATCTTAGGTGAAGGGAAAGACAGCACACATTATAGGAGAAGTCAGCACAACTGGACTAAACCAAAGCTAGGAAGTTTCTCGAATAGAATCAAACACTTTGAGGGACAGAGTAGCAGGGATGGGGTATGGGTACCATGCTTTCAGGGGACCTCTAGGTCAACTGGCATAACAAAGCTTATTAAGAAAATGTTCTGCATCCTACTTTGGTGAGTGGCATCTAGGGTCTTAAAAGCTTGCAAGCGGCCATCTAAGATGCATCAATTGGTTCCAACCCACCTGGAGTAAAGGAGAATGAGGAACACCAAAGACACAAGGAAAGCATTAGCCCAAGAGACAGAAAGGGCCACATAAACCAGAGACTTCATCAGCGTGAGACCATAAGAACTAGACGATGCCCAGCTACCACCAATGACCGCCCTGACAGGGAACACAACAGAGAGTCCCTGATGGAGCAGGAGAAAGGTGGGGTGCAGAACTCAAATTCTAGTAAGAAGACCAGACTTAATGGTCTGACTGAGAATGGAGGATCCCTGGAAAGCATGGCCCCTGGATACTCTATCAGCCCACATCTAAAACATTTTCCAAGGCCAACTCTTCAGACAGGGATTGGACTGGACTGTGGGACATAAAGTGATACTCGTGAGGGGTGTGCCTCCTAGTTCAAGTAGATACAAGAGACCAAAGGGGCAGCTTCTGTCCAGAGGTGAGATGGGAAGGCAGAGAGCATTAGGAGCTGGTTGAATGGACATGGGGAATCAGAGGTGGAAAGGAGAAGCGTGCTGTCACAGTACGTTATGTATACATAACAATGTATGTATAAATTTTTGTATGGGAGACTAACTTGAAATGTAAACTTCACTTAAAGTATAACAATAAAAAAATAAGAATTAAAAAAAAGAACTTCAAAAAAAAAGTTTTTATCAAAAACAGATAAAACACTGTATAACCCAACAATCCCATTCCTTCGTTTATAGCAGTTCTGTTCATAATTGCCAAAAACTGGAAACTACCCAAATGTCCTTCAGTGGGTGAATGAATAAACAAACTGTGGTATATCCATAGAATGGTATACAAGTCAGCAATAAAAAGGGACATTTGATACATGGAAAAACTTGGATGAATCTCAAAGGCATTATGCCCAGTGAAAGCCAGTCTCAAGAGGTTACATACTGTATGATTCTACTAATATGACAGTCTTGAAAAGACAAAACTACAGGAATCAGTAGTTACCAGGGGTTATGGGTGGCGGGAAGGCGACTACAAAGAGGCAGCATGAGATAGTTTTTTGAGGAGATGTAAGTGTTCTGTATCTTAATTTTGGTGGTGGTTACAAGAATCTATGTTGTTGTTGCGTTCCATCAAGTAGCTTCTGACTCCTAACAACCCTACAGGTTAGAGTAGAACTGCCCTGTAGGGTTTCCTAGCCTGTAATCTTTTTAAAAAAAATTTTTAATTCTACTTCAGATGAACATTTACAGAATAGTTTCTCATTAAACAGTTAGTACACACATTGTTTTATGACACTGGTTAACAACCCCACGACATGTCAACACTCTCCCTTCTTGACCCTGGGTTCCCTATTACCAGCTTTCCTGTCCCCTCCTGCCTTCTCGTCCTTGTCCCTGGGCTGTTGTTGTGCCCCATTAGTCTTGTTTTGTTTTATGGTGCTGTCTAATCTTTGGATGAAGGGTGAACCTCGGGAGTGACTTCATTACTGAGCTAAAAGGGTGTCCAGGGGCCATACTCTCAGGGTTTCTCCAGTCTCTGTCATGCCACTAAGTCTGGTCTTTTTTTGTGGGTTAGAATTTTGTTCTACATTTTTTTCCAGCTCTATCCAGGACCCTCTGTTATGATTCCTGTCAGAGCAGTCAGTGGTAGTAGCCGGGCACCATCTAGTTGTACTGGACTCAGTCTGGGGAGGCCATGGCAGTTGTGATCCATTAGTCCTCTGGACTAATCTTCCCTTTGTGTCTTGTTTTCTTCATTCTCCCTTCTAGTCTATAATCTTTACAGGAGCGGGTTACCAGGTCTTTTCTTCTGCAGAGCCACTGTTGGGTTTGAGCTACTGACCTTTTGGTTAGCAGCCGAGTGCTTAACCATTGTCCCACCAGCGCGCCTACATGTATCTGTACATGTGTAAAAATTCAAAGAACTGTACACCCGAAGAGAACAAAACTCAATTTTACTGCATTATAATTAAAAAATAAAAAACAGATAGAAGATCTTATAATACTTAAATTCTATTATTCATATTTGGACTGCTGTCCATTCTTTAATGCAATTCTATACAATATGATAGTCACAGGTCCATGAGGACTTCGAAAGTTTAACTGCTGTTGTTAGGTGCTGTCAAGTCAGTTCTGACTCATAGGGACCCTACAGGACAGAGTAGAACTGCCCCATAGGGTTTCCAAGCAGTGGCTGGTGGATTTGAACTGCCAACCTTTTACTAAACAGCAGAGCTCTGAATTACTATGCCACCAGGGCTCCTTAAAATTTAACTAGGCTTTATTTTTTTTCCCCTGAACATTACTTAGAAACTGTTTTCCTTCCACAAATGTTTTAAAAACTATAATCTTAAAAAAAAAAAATCAACTTCACTTCTTTCATTGTATTTATGTCTGACGATAAACAGCAGCTTGCTGCTTAAAAAAAAAAATTGAACACCAAAAACTTTTCATCTTTCCATCTACAGAAAAAACTGGGAATGAGGAACTGGAACTATAATCTCAGCTTTGCCAAATCACATTATGTACTAAGCCCAAAAACCCAAACCCGTTGCTGTCGAGTTGATTCTGATTCATGATGACCCTATAGGACAGAGTAGAACTGCCCCATAGAGTTTCCAAGGAGCACCTGGTGGATTTGAACTGTCAACCTCTTGGTTAGCAGCCTGAGCTCCTTAACCACTGTGCCACCAGGGCTCCTTCTATGTACTAGGGTATTAATTTTTGCAATCTTCTGTGCAAAACATGGACACTCCTGTTAGTGACTGAAAAATTGTAAGATTTAATATTATTTTTAAAGGACATTTTTATTCAAGGTTGTCTGCCCAATATGGCATGAAACAAAAAGCTGCTATTAATGTAAGAATTTTGCTGTCAATGTGTCTTGTGTTGATACTGGAATTATAGCTTCCTTCTCAGTCCAACCTCAAAAATCACCTAGTTGCACAGGGAAGCCACAGACAATAAGAACACTGTGCTTCATTAAATGATCGTGGAGGCAATCTGTCCTAAACACAATTCAGTACAATTTTGACCTTTTCAGCACCTTACTAATCTTGTGACCTGTCATCAGGTCCCTCCCCGCAACCTAGTCAGTAAAATAACAACAATTTTTACAGGTGTGTTACTTAAATAAAGGCAAGTGCTTATTCCAACAAATTAGTAATCAGGTAAGGAAGATGTCAAGATTAATGTTCACAGATTAATCCAGCTGAATCATCAATAAACTCTTTATCAAAGGGTTTGAATCTCCACCATACAATCCTCTTCAATTCATTGGTTTCTAGCTCTGTTCTCACCATCTGCAAAGACTTTTCCCCCAGAAACAGATCTGATGTTATTGAGCTGCTGGCAACAGTCTTCGAAAGCAGCTGTTCTATATTTAACTAGTTTGACCTATATGTAAGTGTTCATCTCCGTCAGCCTGGATTGTCCAGAATCACAGAGGTAATGCTTTTCTTTATTATGTAACACACATATACCCTCCATGGGGTCATCAGCTGAGTATGTCAAGCCATTTTCAAGATACGTAAAGATTGAGAAAGGTATAACTGGAAAGACTGGCTATGATTAATATCTACCTTGAAGTTCTTGGCCAACTAAGGTTCATCATTAGCAGTGTCATATTTTAGGAGCCCTGGTGGTGCAGTGGTTAAATTGCTCAACTGCTAGCAAAAAGATCAGTGGCTCCAAACCACCAGCAACTCCTCAGGAGAAAGATGTGGCAGTCTGCTTCCGTAAAGATTCACAATCTTGGAAACACTACCAGGTCGCTATGAGTCAGAATCCATACAACAGCAGTGGGTTTGGTTTTTTTTTTGGAGTGTCATGTTTTAAAACAGAACCAAAGTTATCTATGCAGCCATGTCGAAACCATCACAACTGAGATTATATAAAATGTTTCTTTATAGGGCATTTTAACTCACCTGTGCCTAGTATCTAATCCTCAGTATAGCATCAAGGTCCACTAAACCCAATTTTAGTTTTTAGATTTTTTTTTAGAACAGACCTATTTTTAAGGATTGATAGTTCATGACTTTTATTATTTCTTAGAGGTCTTCCAAAGAACAAAAAGGAAAATATATATTTTTTAATAGAATAAAGTTCATTCTATCTTATAATTACCATCTGAGTCCACTGGACTTTTTTATAAGTCTAAGATCCTTTATAAGATCTTAGTGAGCTTATTTTACTTACATCTTGAAACATTTTGCTATTTCATCATCCTAGAAATGATTTCATCATCACTCATCATTTATTTCCAACTGTGCTAAAAACGATTAAAATAATAGGAAAATGAAAGAAGGGTGAAATTGCCTATAGGAATAATGCAATAGTGAAATAAATCATCACCATGACATAATCTTTCAGTTTTTTATTGTGTTGCCCAAAGTATTGCAACATCTTTCAAGCAAGCATACAAGAAGTCTGGAGACACTATTGCCTGATTTTAGCTTTTATGAACACAGTTGAGAATTTAGATTTTATTTCCTACCCATAATGGCAAAGAAAAGTGAAAGAGAAAGATGTTTCACAATCACTAGATGAATCAGAAGATGAATGCAAAGAGAGACACAGCAGGACTTGAGATCCTAATGAAGGTGGTGAAATTGATCAAATAAGTAAACGCTCAGATTCTGTAACTTCAGATGATGATATCCGACAGGAATGTTCTCAAACTCAAGAACTGATGAGTGGATGATATATTTCTAAAGATTAAAAAGGAAAAATGGCATTCTCATCCAGTTACTTAAACAACAGGAAGTTTTCATTGCATGATATTCTGTGAAAAGAAACTGGACCACCCCATTTTGCTAAAAGGACATGTGACAGTCAGTATTCTGTCATTTTTTATTTCATTTGTGCACCAAAATTTCTGTGTGAATCCCTTCTGGCCTGGATTGTGGGAGCATCCCTTGGGGTTTGTTTATGTCTGACAACCCTGTGGTATCCCTAGCGCAGGACTAATTCCTTAATTAATTTCTCAACTTGGGGGTCACAGGCCACATAGGTCATATATACTCAAATCCAAAACCAGCATGAGTCATGAATCCATGGTTTAGAATCCCTAAGGGAGTGTCCCCAGCTCCCACTCCAGAACCCAGGCAGATAAACGTTTCTGTTATTTCTCTGTGCTGGCAGGCAGGGATTTTCTACTCTTTTTGCTGAGGGCACAACCCTTTGAAGGTTGCATGTCTTAGTCCACACCTTAAGTGGATTTAAAGATTCATTTACTGCCCTCAAGTGAGTGTTACAACTCAAACCCACAGGTTACCAAGGCCAAAAGCTTCAACTCACATCCTTACTACTCTAATTTTCAGAATTTTCTTTTCATTTCCAGAAATTTTCCTTTCTTTCTTGAGAGCTCAACTATGCATTTAAAATAATTTTATTTATATTTTACCCAGTATTTGAAGGTGTTTGTAGAAGGAAGCTTTTCAAGTTATTTAGTCTATCGTATTGCCAGAACCAGAAATCCCATGGCACTGTTTTTAAATTTTCTGTCAGTGAAATACGTTAATATCAGTAAACCGTGGTTTGATTTTTAATTAATTTTATTTTTTCTAAGATCAAAATCAAGCTTTCCTTTCACCCCTGGCAACTCAATCCTGTCATTCTACAACTGAGCTGACTCAGCGTTAAGTATGCTAACCTTCTGCACGTGGACCTAACATACATATTATTCTGCAAGTCTATTTATGGATTTAATTTCTCCTTTTTTCAAAGGATAAATGAGTTCAAGTCTCTGGAAGCAATGTGGAATAGAAGTGTCACCTAAAAAGATAGTCATGATCTGTGTTTGCAAATCCTTTGGCTTATACAATCATCCTCCTTTGTATTATGAATGCATGGGTAATGACATCTGCTCACATCATGTATATCCTCTATAATCTCTAGCTCAGTGCCATACATAAACTAGGTACTAAATAAATTTTACCAGCAAGTCATTTCAAAATATAGAACACAGTAACAAGTTTTCCACCATAAATTTGGGTTTCATGTATCATATAAGCAATAACAAGCTCTTATAAATCGTAATTATATTCACATTACCCTCCTTTGCTCCTCTTCAGCATCAGCGAAGAGTTTACGTATGTTAGCCTCTGATTCTCCCACATATTTGTTAAGGATTTCTGGTCCATTGACCACTTTAGGCTCTCTTGCATTTAACATCTTGCCAATCTGTCGAGCCAGAAGAGTCTTACCACATCCTGGGGGCCCATATAACAGGATGCCTTTAACATGTTTGCAACCTAAAAAGGAAAACAAAACAGTCTTACATCAACTAACTAAAATCCCAGTAAGACATCTAAAGGAAAGTTCTCTTTCTCCTTCATACGCATTTTAGGAAAAATACATCAACGCCTTTATTTAACATATATTAATATCTATGTGCCATGAACAGAACAACAAGAACAACTGAAGCTCTTCTTTATAGAAAAGCCAGAAACAATTCCTATACCAGCACTAATGTTTGAGGGAAAAGGCTGCCAATTAAAGGTCTTTGTGAAGTATACTTCAACTATCATTTAGAATAAACACTTTTAACTCTGAAAATATCTCTTTGATCTAAATACCTAACTAGGAAATATTACTTATTTTTCATTATCCTTTAATTTAAGGTTGGGGGAAAAGATCTGTTTCAGGCAAATCTAACCCAAAACAAATCTATTATGATACAGTAGGCTATAGAAACCATACCTTAGTCATGTCTGCGTTGGATGGGTATAGGACAATCCACAGAATCCAGATGGATATTACAGACTTTGTGGATAAAGTTTAATAATCTTACTTTGTGTGACTAATGCTAAGTGAGGCACATGCTTTCTCAGGGCAATACAGATGAAGATGAAGTGTCAAAAGAGTAGTACTCAATAATTTTCTAGGCAAGTATTTCTAAATGCCTTAAAGGTATTGTTAACAACAGCAAAACAGCAAGACTGATGATCTAGACACCCCAGGATTTCTTTAGCCAACTCCACACGAGCACTGACTCCATTTTTCTTAAGATCATAATGACCTGCAGTCTCTACTCACTCCAGGAATCCTCAACTTTCTAGCAGTTTCATAGTTAAGATGCATGACTCCTTTCTGAAGAGCTTTTTCTTTATACTACACCAAAAAAAAGCACTCTGGGAAATAACTATTAGATTTCAGTGTTACACTCAAAACTACAGGTGAAAAAGAAAATTTCTGGAAACATAATATAAACCATGTGTTTCCATGGAAAACGGTTTGTCCTTATTTGGGATGAAAACCTTAAAAATTATATCTTTAAGAAAAATTAAAATAATATAAACTTAACTTAATGCTTTAATATTTAAAGTAAATCACAACTCTACCAGAAACTTCAGATTCTGAGAAGGCGGGCCCTTTGGGTTGCCAGTGTGGTCATTACTTCTACCTTTATTTCAAGAAAAGACTCCCTTTTAAGTCCTTGAAAGCAATGAGCTCTGCGCTTATAGTTAGCCTTATAGAAACACAGGGAACTTAATGGAAACCCTTGTAGGCTTAGAGTCTTAACCCTTCTCATCATAGTGCAAATTCTTACCCCAAGAACCATGACCCAAAAAGAGCCTTTGCTCATTCTTTCAACCGAGTGGCAGAGAGGTAAGTGGATAAGCTTTGAGCTTCTCCTAGAGGCTGAAATCACCAAGTACTGCCAGCATCCCAGCCACTGAAACACATCTGATGAGGACTTTTGAAACCTGGCTCCTCGACTTACCCTCCAAAATAACTGCTACCATCATTTGAAAGTATTCATATAGCTAAACCATACAGGTGGATAGTGGTGACACAGGCACAGACAGAAAGAGCCAGAAAGGAGGAAATGATGACTTGCTGAGTACCTACAAAGTACCAGACCCTATCCTCATCTCTAGTTTCTTCTTCACTTTCTCCAATTGTATCAACTCCTCCTAACCAAACTTCCTTCCATATTAAGCCACACTTTCTTTCAATGACTCTCAACTCCTTGGTCTTCCTATACTTCTGTTATACCCATCCCATGAGCCTTCAACACAATATGACTTTACAGCACCTACGCATTGCCCACAGAGCAGAACTGGAGAAAACTATACCACTGAGCTGATGGATATCCCCACAATTTCATGCTATTCAATTTCAGTTCTACTCTCACCGCTTTCTCAATAGTACATTCACCCTTTACTTTGTCAGCTCATTTCCTATTGTCCTTGGTAATTATCCAGGTCTTTACCATTCTTCTCAAGAGCCTCTTCATGCCATTTCTCAGAGATGACCTTGGTTCCTACTTCACACATTTTTTAAAAAATAGACTATCAGGCATGAACTCCCTTTGGTTCCTTGCTCCTCTACCTAGAAATTTATCTGCAGACACATCATTCTCACTCTCAACCTTGGTCTCAGATGAGAAGTTCCTTTTTCTTATCCAAGGTTTAAATTGCATTTATTTGTTTATATATTTTCTTCTCTATTTGACTGTAAACTATTCAAGGGCAGGTATTGTGTCATTAACCCTGAATCGCAAACACCCAGCATAATGCACTCAATAAGTGAGTGAACTACAAAACTCAAAGAAAATGAAGGAAAGAAGATCACTTCTAATAATTATTTGAAGTTCTTAATTTATGGAACAGTGTTTACTTTCATAGCTGAATTAATTTGGATACCTAAAAAACACATTTGCAATGATGAGGATTTTGCAAATTTAGCAAAACAAACGACATAATATATAAATACTGGAACCTTATCTATGTAACTGTTTTTGTACATGGAAAATGCTCAATTTAATGTGTTTTGAATTAAGTTGACTCAAAGTTTATAAAATGAACAACTCACAAACTATTACCATGAAAGCTTAAAGGAGAGAAAATGCATGTCCATGGAAATAATTATGTGTAATACAGATCTCTGAAATGACAGAATTTATTCGATATAATATCAACAGGCATGTCACAGAAGTTCTAGTCTGCATTAGAACTGTAATTCTCTTAGAGCCTCAAGAAAGCACATCAAAAACATACACTGGAAAAAAAAAAAAAAGCCTTCCCTAAGAAAAGAACTTAGATAGATATAGATACAGATATATAGACGTAGATACCGATATATAGACGTAGATACCGATATATAGACGTAGATACCGATATATAGACGTAGATACCGATATATAGACGTAGATACCGATATATAGACGTAGATACCGATATATAGACGTAGATACCGATATATAGACGTAGATACCGATATATAGACGTAGATACCGATATATAGACGTAGATACCGATATATAGACGTAGATACCGATATATAGACGTAGATACCGATATATAGACGTAGATACCGATATATAGACGTAGATACCGATATATAGACGTAGATACCGATATATAGACGTAGATACCGATATATAGACGTAGATACCGATACATGAAGATTTTCAAAATCCACTTCCACAAAGGAAGTACTTACTTGAATAAGCAGTGGAAATGGGGCTTGGTTGTTCTTATTATCATTGCCTATTCTGACTTATTAAATAAGCATTGGTCTATAATTTTAAATGAGTCACAAAACCCCTTCATAAGTAATTCTATTCATCAAAGGTATATTAAGCTCCTATTTGGACCAGGCACTAAGCTAGGTGTTAGGGATACAAAGATGAAAAAGGTAGTCCCTAGCTGCAGGGCATTCCTGGTTTAGTAGGAAAGACAGAAATAAAAGTAGGTTATTTATAATATAACATATCAGAGATATGTCACATGAATAAGGAAGACTAAAGAAGAATTGATGCCTCTGAATTATGGTGTTGGCGAAGAATATTGAATATACCATGGACTGCCAGAAGAATGAACCAATCTGTCTTGGAAGAAGTACAGCCAGAATACTCCTTAGAAGCAAGGATGGCAAGACTTTGTCTCACATTTTGGACACATTATCAGGAGGGATCAATTCCTGGAGAAGGACATCATGCTTGGTAAAGCAGAGGGTTAGCAAAAAAGAGGAAGGCCCTCAATGAGACAGACTGACACAGTGGCTGCAATGATGGGCGCAAACATAGCAACAATTGTGAGGATGGCCCAGGAGCCGGCACTGTTTCTTTCTGTTGTACACAGGGTCACTATGAGTCGGAACTGACTTGACGGCACCTAACAACAACAATCAGAGATATGTATTAAATGTTTTTGGAACCTAGCCAAGAGAGACTGATTCAGAGCACAAAATCAGGGATGGACATGGGAAAGAGGTAACCTTCAATCTGGGCCTTGAAGGATGAGTAAGAGGTGAATGACTGGGCAAGGGAGAGGAAACGGCACCCTAAAGAGAGAGAATAGCATGATGAAAGGCATAGAGGTATGGACACAGAAGCTGTCCTTCCAAAACAGACAGTAATAAGGTGCTGTGGCTAGAGCTTTGGAGGTGAAGAGAGAGGGGCGCTTGAAGATGAGGCTGACAGATTAAGCCAGAACCTCACTGTGGAAAGCCTTGACACCAAGCCCAGGAGCTTTTAACTTGTTTCATAGGTGATGGGAAGTCACCTGAGGTGTTTGATCACAACGAGGTTAAGTGTTTAAAAGACAACTCTGGTGGTAGGGTGGAGGAAGGACTAGAGAACAAAGAGGCAGAGGGTGGAAGTCCAGTTGGAGGAATGTTCTTAACCTTTTTGAGGGCTCACTGCCCCACTGGCTGGCTCTGGATTTTTGCTCAGTTAAGCGTTAAAACCCTTCCACCTCCACTAGAGGCATATGAATAATAAATGGGGCCAGAGACCTCAGGAGGACACCCCTAAACCCTGATGATGCCCCTGCCTTCTCCTGAGCTTCTCCTGGCTCTGCCATGGGGGAAGCCTCTGACCTCTGGCTGCTAGACTGTCTGACTGCAGAGCTGTACTGACTTCAGCTGCTACTTTAAAAAAAAAATGTCTTTCAGGCCCCCTCACACCCGGAGATCAGTGCCTTGGGCTAGGGAACTAAATAGCAAAGGGCAGACCTGCATGATTTGTGGCACCCCAAAACAATTACAAAAGTAACATCAAAGATCACTGATCACAGATCACTATAACAGATATAACAATAAAGAAAAAGTTTGAAATATTGCGAGAATTACCAAAATGGGACACAGAGACACGAAGTGAGCACATGCTATTGGAAAAATGGTGCTGACAGACTTGCTCGATGCAGGGTTGCCACAAACCTTCAATTTGCAAAAAATGCAATCTATCTGCAAAGCACAATAAGGCAAAGCACGATAAAATCAGGTATGCCTGTACTCAATTACTTAACTGCTTGTTTTACTAACTGACCCTATTACTCATCTTCTAAAAAATACCTAGTTTTTATTTGGCTTTTTTTTTTTAATAGTCTAAGTTCTATTTATTTTTGATAGTCTAGGTTTTGTTTTATTTTTTATTTTTATTGATGTAATTAAATGAAGTTTACATTTCAAGTTAGTCTCCCATACAGAATTTTTTTTTTTAACACACATTGTTATGAGACTCCAACCGCTCACCCCATTCTGCGACAGCACACTCCTCCCCTCCGCCCCTGATTCCCCATGAACATTCAATCAGCTCCTAACTCTCTGTGCCTTCCCCTCTAACCTCTGGACAAAAGCCGCCCCTTTGGTCTCCTAAATCTACTTGTCTAAGAGGCACATTCTTCACGAGTATCACTTTATGTCCCACAGTCCAGTCCAATCCCTGTCTGAAGAGTTGGCCTCGGAAATTGTTTTAGTTCTGGGGTGATGGAGAGACCAGGGGCCACTAGTTTTTATTTGGATGAGGCACAAACATATAACAACTCTTGGACAACTCTTGGTTATAGTGATATACAGGAAGGTGGCTGAGTAAAGTATAATCAAAAAATGGCCAAAATAGATTTATAGATTTGGTTTTGGAATTTAAGTTGCTAATCATATTTGAATATAGGAGTAAATGAAGTTCAAGGATATTGTTTTCTTTCATTCATTTAACAAATGATATATTTGGTGGTGGGAAGATGAGGAAGTTCTTTTCTGGTTGCTTCTATTTTCTCAGTGAAATAGGATTCCAGGTCATCAGCTATTGGTGAGGATGAAGGAAAGGAAGAGGAGGTGTTGGAGGTTTGAGGAGAGTGGGGAAGGTGTGAACTAGTCATCTCAGGGAACAGGAGAGTAAACTGACTAGGGGAGGGAAATATGGAAGGGAAGTCAGGAAATACCGATTCCAGGAAATATTGAGGGCCCTTTTGAGATTTGGTTCATAAATTTAAAGTGAGATTAGACACCATGGTTTTCTGCTTTTCTTAAGCTATATTTAGCAGCCAGGGTACAGGAACAGAGTAGGCAGGAAGCTGAGAAACATAAACACCAGGGGCTTTGCCACATACTATAGAAAAAGAGGGGTAAGGCTGCTGTGCGTGTATGTAAGGAGGATAAAAATGTTAAACCATGGCTGGGTGAGAAGGGAAGACAGGACAAAAATGTTAAGTGTTAAGAGTAAATGAATGGGAGGATCCAGAGGGATCAAACTTGCTAGAGTTGTGGGGGAGGGGAATGCTAGAAGCAAGGAAAAAATAGGAGGTAACTAGAGAGTAGAACGCTATAAACTGAGATCCCAGAGATGGTGTGGCTATTGGTAATGAAAACACCTTGGTTATGACCACAGTGGATGGCTGAGGGGAGTGAAGGAAAGGTTTATTGTAAGTAAAGAAGTCAGGAAAAGTTTACTGGAAGCAAGGAGGTAAGAAAAACGGTGAAGTCTGATTATCAAAAGGATCATCTACATAGATGCTAAAGTCACCAATAACACACAGGTAAATAAAACACACACAATGAAGTCTGCACTTAGGAGATGCAAGTAAGATAGACAGCTTCTTTATTTGGCCCCCCTGTTCATTTAGATCTAGCAGGGCTACTTTCTCTCTCTCACACATTGTTCTCCGAATATTAGTGACAAGAAGTGTTAGTGTTTATTAATGTATCACTTTGTAACAGCTATTATTCAAAGCTATAATTCAATGGCAAAGGAATAAGCAGAGCAAATGATAATACCATTGTTTACTAAAGACTTAAGTGAGAGACACTGGAACCTCACTATAAGACTATATGCTGTGAAGAATTTAGTATAAGGTTGATTTGTATCTCATTCTAGACACCTTATCAAAAAGCATTTTAAATGATCTCCTAGAATATGAACCACAAAGACTGAATTTTAATTATGTTTCACAATAGATGTCTATCAAAAGGCTGTAAGTATAATTTGTGGTCAGGTGCCAGACAGGTGAAAACTGACTGGATTAAATGCACTAGGAAATAAACCAGCTGAAAAACCTCTAGAGAACATTAAACATTACTAACTAGGAGCCTCAACTTTCTGATCAGTGGTTCTCAGGCTTGGATTTCACAAACTAGCAAAAGAACATATTTTTTTAAGCTGGGGAGAAATATTATCATTGCATTGCCTAGTTTTTATTTTGCAAGGTAAAGATTTCTTTAAAAAAAAAATCAAACCTGATATCACCACCATTTCATATAGGAACATATATTTTAATATCTAACTGTAGGACATAATATCAGAATAAAAGACAGCCTTCCGTATTAAATATGTATTTCTATGTATGCTGTTAACAATGGGGACTCTGAAGTCAATTTGCCTGGGATTCAAATCCTGGTTCTTTCACTTACTAGTTGTATAATCTTTGCAAGTTATTTAACCTTCCTAGACACCAGTTCCTTATCAATAAATTGGAAATAACAGTAGTAACTACCTCAGAGGACTAATATGAGGATTAAGTATAATGCACATAAAACATTTAGCATACTTGCTGGCACATAGCAAGAGTGCGTAAATATTGGCTATTTTTACTATTAGCTTACTTTTATCATCTTGCTGTAGATGAGTGATAAAATGGAACAAGGCCGCCAACTGGTATGTGGGAATTAGGTCACTGTTACCAAAAACAAAAACAAAAGAAACCAAACCCACTGCAAGTCTGTTTCGACTCACAGTGACCCTACAGGACAGAGCAGAACTGCCCCACAGGATTTTCAAGGAGCAGGTGGTGGATTCGAACTGACGACCTTTTGGTTAGCAGCCAGTCTCTTAACCACTACGCCACCAGGGCTCCGAGGTCACTGTTAGGTGGCTGTAAATCTTGAAAACAAATGACTGTTTCACTTACCGAATTTTTCTGAGACTGGCTATTGTGACCGTCTGGCCCCTTAAAACTTTGTTTAACACTATTGTCACTTAAACTTTGCAAAATATACTGCCCATAACACTAATGAATCTCAAGCTCTAAATTAACATAGTAGTCAGTGAAGTGGACCACTGCAGCTTCACAAAGATTTTAACAGAGTCTCAGTAAGTCAAGATTCTCTGTAGCTTTAGCCTCTCTTTCAGGCAGACTAATATCTGGGTCAATCCTGTCTGTTTCTCTTATGCCTCAGCAGAGTCAATCCACAGCTATTTCTCAAGATTTCCAAGCTCATTTAGGGTCAATATGCAGCCTAAATGTGGCCCTGGTGGCACAGTGGTTAAGAGCTTGGCTGCTAACCAAAAGGTCAGCAGGTCAAATCCACCAACTACTCCTTGGAAACCCTCTGGGGCAGTTCTACTCTGTCCTATAGGGTTGCTTGAGTTGAATCGACTTGACGGCAATGGGTTTGATTTTTTTTTTTTTTTTTTAAATGTAGCCTAAATATACCATGGACTGCCAGAAGAACAAACAAATCTGTTTTGGAAGAAGTACAGCCAAGAATGCTCCTTAGAAGTGAGGATGGTGAGACTTCATCTCATGTACTTTGGGCATGTTATCAGGAGGGACCAGTCCCTGGAGAAGGATATCATGCCTGGTTAAGTACAGGGTCAGCAAAAGAGAGGAAAACCCTGAATGAGATGGATTGACACAGTGGCTGCAACAATGGGCTCAAGCACATGTGAGGATGGTGCAGGACCGGGCAGTGTTTCATTCTGTTATATACTGGGCTGCTATGAGTTGGAACTGACTCAACAGCACCTAAGAACAACATGTAGCCCATCCATAAAACTAAGCTGCCATGATTATCAGTTCTCCACATGTACATATGCCTCTACTATCCTTTTTATCCTCCCTGTTCTATCATAATAAGTATATTCTTTTCCAAAGTTTCCCTCATCCTCTCAAATGTAATCACTTTCATCGTCCCTAGTCACCAGATATTACAAAGCTGCCAACCCCTTTCTTAGGGGATATACACCCTGCTCTGCCAGCTCAGCTGGGATGACCTTGTCCTATTGGGAGAATGGGGGCAATTTCTAGGCACTTCACCCAAAAGGATATTTGCGATGCTAGATCACCGAAGTCCATTCTTGTCCTCTGAGCTCGAGGTGTTTAATATTATATGCCTTCTCACCTCATGTCTGTCACTCTCTCAGTCGCATCAGCTACCCTCCAACAATATACAAAACTCAGAACACTGTTTGAGCTCCAGGTGCTGACAGCCATTGATTATAATCGTACACATCTTGGTGGAGAGAACTTCAAAAGGCTTTAAGGTATGTGCTAGAAACAGCCTGAAATGATTTCTGATCTAAAAATCTAAATAGAATAGGACATTACCCACTATGATAAGGTATATTCACCCCTCCCCCATGAAAATGAATACACAAAAATATAAGATATCTAATGTCTTCATTGTAGTATCTTTTCTTAAAATATCTCAATGAAAAATACATAGCTTACTTCTGTAATAAAAGGAATAAACAGTAATGTTTACTCTTTACAGTCTTTTTAAAACATTATCCAAAAAAAAAGGGACAAGTTCGTCTTTGTTAAACTCCTCTATTTTAAAAGTAGTGATTTTTCTTTGTTTTTCTTAGATGTTATCAGTGGCAAGCTGTATTGAGAAAAAATTGTCAGTCAACTTTTAGGTATCCAAAAGGGGAAAAAACTGTGGCAAACACTAATTTTACACAAGAGTAAGCAGGATGATAATAAATTAGCCATGATCTCTGTCAAATTAGCATCAAAATAAGGAGTGCTTAATTTATTTTGGGGGCAATATGATCTGTAAAAAGAAAGAAGTGTGAAGTGGGTTTTGAATGATGACTGATGTTTCAAGGGGAATCCCAAGGAGCTTCCAGTTCAAATGTAGACAGAGTCACCATGTTTGCCAGAGAAGGAGCCTATCAAAAGACTAATGGCAAGTCAGGACATATTCACAAGTCTTGCAAGGTTCTCTCTGCAGTTGTACAAACCAGACTTGAGTGCTTAATTTTAAATAAAACATGCACTTGTAGAAAATGACACTGCAAATTAATATTAATATTTTACCTTCTGTTTTAAAGTTTGCATAATTCCAACTTCTCTTCTGGTTCATTTAAAACTTGTTAATTAGAAGTAGAGTCATGAGTGTTTTCTTAGTTCTACTTAACTTACAATTTTAGTTGTATGATAACAACTATTTATTCTAAGAAACATTTAGTTTTTTCCAGTCATGCAATAAGGACTTGGAGCATAAAGACCATCAACTCATGCTATAGGAGGGCCTTTTGTTTCTTTGTCTGTTTGAAAGACCGTCAATCAGCTTCTAAAACACATTACCATCTACGTTTGCTTACTTGTGCACTTATCACATCTTTAAGAAAAGGAAATATTTAAAGACAAAGACCACAACTCTTGACCCCATTTGAGTAGTCAGGCCTTTGATTATTCATTCTCTACGTATCATTTGTCTAGTAGGGACTTGCTGTTGCTCCACCAACTTTAAAATGCCAAGAGCACTTTGAGTTCCGTTAAGATAAAGTGAAATATCCCTATGCCCTGAGCACGAAGCAGCTGTGCAAGATGTCTACCACCTGACTGGTCTGTATCCAAATGATTCAACTGAGATTTAATATAGATCTTCTCATCAGATAGCCTAGAACTAAAGATGGGCTAGTGTAGCAACTCTCCAAACTAATCTTTGCTGACACCCCCACCCTTTTATACTCCCTTATAGGGTGTTGCCTGGTATTTCACAAATTCTTGATGACAAAGATCATGCTTTTATTATAGCAGGTCCTGCCTTGCTACTATCTGACAGCATATATCCTTACTGGCTTCAAAATTTTACCGCTTTTCCTTTCTTCTTTTTTCCTCTGTCCCTTAGCTTCAAACCCATTTTATCTGTTGCTCTCGAGGGCCTCTGCTTTAGCTTAGAAAATATCTGTCTTCTCTAGAAGACAATTTATTCCTTCTTTGCCTACATCTGGAACATCTACTCTATCACTTCATGTTCTTCTTGTGTTCCTCAGAAATCACCTCTGTAATAAGTACCATCTCACTCTGATCACAGCTTTGTGCTCAATTCTTCAATACTTACAATAGTGGCTGTCAAACTTTAACATAAAATAGAGCTTGTTAAAACGTGTATATTTCTAAGCATCACTCCTAGAAATTCCAATTCAGTAAGTCTGGAATGGAGCTGAGGCTGAATACTTAATAAATGCTCCTAGGTAATTCTAATGCAGGCCAGAGGAAACTTTGAGAAATGTTGGTTATAGTTACAACTGACATTATATTAAGTTGTCTTCTTAGAGTTCTTAGGTTTTTATTTTATTTAGTGTATATATCCTCAATTAAATCATAAGCTGATAAATCTTTTACTTCTTGACAAGCTATAGCTGTATAACAGCATAGAGCTATTCTAACAAGATAAAAGTTATCAAGAATAAATGTAAGATTTCTGTACTTGAGAACAACTGGAGGAGGTATGGTTTTGTGAGAGATAACTTGGGGGTTTTTTACTCAACAGTAAATTCAATGAGTCAAGACAGAATGTGGATGTTAAAAACATTAATGCAATTTCAGCCTGCATTAAAAGAAGACTGATGTTTTGAACAAAGGTCTGTTTTACTACTTCAAGTGCTCCAATGAATTCTGGGTTTCAGAACTTAAGGTGAATATAAACAAATGGAAAAGTTCAGAGAAATGTGAATAGGATGGTAAGGGCTAAAAATCAAGTCATTAAAGGGCTGGCTGGAGGAACTAACCAGGCTGGGAGATTTAGCTTACAGAAAAGATGGAATCTGGGGGAGTTGGGGACTGGACAGAATAGTTTTCTTCACATACCTAAAGGGCTTTTACAGGGAAGTAGGATTATTCATGTACTGTATAGTCTCATGGGGAGAGCTAGAGTTTGTAGTGGAAATAGGGATGGATTATCCAATAAGCAAGGCAAGCATGTGCTTCGGGCCTTAACAAAACAGGAGCACCAGTTGTCTGAAGCAAAGACCTATAGATGCCAAGCAGACAAGACACAAAGAACAGCGAGCGCCACAGTGGAAGGGAACTGGCAGGGCACTAAATGAAACTGATACCAGTTACAGTGCATAAGAATGTGCCGGCCAGGAATAAAGTTCATGCAGGGTCACAAGGGCACCCACACGCAAGGTTGTTTAAGCTATGAGGCCCCTACCACTTCAACACCTTCGTTGGTATCTGTCTCCTACGGTCCCCTCTCATGTAGTTGAAAGGTTTATCCTGGCAGGTCTCTTGGGAGTATACTATTTCTTTCTAATAAACAAGAGGTGGGGGTGGCCTGTCCAGCCTGACTTTTGCTGCATTCACCTAATATGCAACTGGATCCAACATAATTGGATACTGAGCAAGGGTGGATTATATTAATAGATAACAGGTCTCTGACCCATTTTGAGAGAATCATCTTATACATCCACATCTGCTGATCCAGCAACTCCAGCCAGGAGGGCCAGCAATGCTCTCTGCCATGATACAAACACAAGGGTATGCTCTTGCACATGTCCTGGTAAACAACCAATGGGAACTCCACTCCCAGATGATGTGCAAAAAAAGCAAGGGAACTTGAATAAATCGACCATTGCAATGAATTCAATCAAGTTACTTTTTAACTGTACAGCATTTACGTACAGATTTATGTCCTAAGTTTTGTGAACAATAATATTTATAACTTTAACTTTAAAATATGTTTGGCACACATGCAGATGCAATCTAGCATACATTTAATATAATACTAAGTTTACAGATTCAGGAAAGACAAATTTTACTTATGTAGGTACATATGACTTCATAATAGAAGATAAAATACAATGCATTTTTCCCAATGTTGAGATTGCTTTATGCATAGTCCTAACTTTAATGATCACAAACTGCACAACAGAATGCTCATTTTCATCCCTGAAGAGACTAAAAAATCCTCAGCATACAACGATTCAAGAAAGACTCGATTCATTATCCTTATTATGTATGGAAGTAGATACTGTTCGGCAGCTTAATTAAGATGAAATCATTGAAGAATTTATGAGAGCAAAGAATAGAAAAGAACGCTTTTAATTATAACATGTTAGAAATCAAAGATCTACTTAAAAATAAATACAGTAATTTGTTGTAACATTTATTTACTGATCATTAAATTTTATTATTTTATGATACCTTTTCATTTGTTCATTTATAATTATAGCATTTATTATGAAACATGCATCAAAATTAAAGCATGAGTCATTTAAAGGAAAATTAGTGAAAGTCAATTTTTCGTTGTGGGAGATCAACAGAATTTTACATTGCTCGTTGAAACAACTAAGTTCACTGACTCATTTTGCTTGTTGTAGAATATGTGAAATATTCTTTTTGTAGAAAATGTGGTATATAGTGAAAATCTTAGTATCCTGCACCCACTAAAAATTTTATAATCCAATCCATCTCATTCCACTAAAATGGCAAACGCCACTTTTGCATTCAATCGCTAATATTATAGTCACATTTAAAAACAAGTTACATTATACATAGCTAAGACACACACACACACACACACATACATGTATGTATATAACTCACATATCCCATTAAAATGTGTGAGTAAGTAGAGGAGGGGACACCACAAATTATCAGTGCTTAGGGCCCTCACATTGCTTAATCTGGCCATGAGTGGAAGCTACAAGGATATACATCTCACCTTAACATAAGGAAGACTTAATTTAAACCCACAGTTATCCAAAAATGGAATGTGCAGCCTTAGGAGAGAGTGAGTTTCCTATTATTGGAGGAATTCAAGCTTAGTTTAAGCAACTTGGCAGAAGTTACTTAGCAGAAAGATAGAGAAGATGCAAACAAAAGACAAGTGTATGAACCAGATGACTTTTAAGATCCCTTGCAATGCTGAGACTCTACAATTCCTTTGACATTACCCTGACAGAACCAGCTAGCAAAGAGAGTTTTGAAATAAATATTCCACAATGGGAAGGAAGGAGACTGAAGGCTAAGAAGGTACTAAGGAAGCTACTGCTGTAGTTCAAGTATAATTTACTGAAGCTCCCCAAAAAAAAAGCATGCTCCAAAAGATACAGCAGAAAAAAACCCTAAAAGTATGCAATATCAGATTTGACAAATGTATGCAAAGCAAAGGAAAAAAAGTGAGAAAACATGACTCCAAGGACCTAGAAAATAAAGGTAGCTGGGAGGAGATAACCATTTGTGGGATGGGAAAAAGTGTTTATCAGTATGAATTCTAATGGGAGTTAGTGAAAGCATACAGAGATATAGCCATACATAGCATATAGTAAAAGTGATCTAAAAATGACCACTAAATGCTTGGATAAAAGAAATTAATAACTCATATGAAATACTGCCTTTTGGAAATGGAATTATTCAACCTTCTCTTTGAGCAGTACAGACATGTGCTTGTGAATTGAGGGAGGAGGAAGGAGAATAAAGTGTTCTAGGCCAGTATGTTTATTGCTAAGCAAGATAAACCACTGTCCTGCATGTCATCTGCATTTTATTTTACTTTGCTGTGTATACAGTGTATACAACGGACAACAAGTCTTAATTTTACATCCAGTTCTCTAGATGACAGATATTGCTAATATTTGACAAAAGAAGAGATTGTAAACTAAAGCATTTTATATACTTTTTTGCATGTTTAAGAAATTCCTAGGAAAGACTGCTTACACTTGTTTACTAGGCTGATAATGATTAGAAGGAAGAGAAGAGAGAGGGTTCTGGGCCATGATGTTCATATTTAGAAGACACTTTCAGATTAACAGCCTTTGTTACATGTATGCAGTTTATTCAATACTATTGTGTATACAGTGGACATATAAAACATTTAATCTTTGTAAATTAACACACTTTAAGTACTTTTCACAGGATTGATTGTCTTTAGAATGGAATTGATAAACTTCATCTCTTTGAGTTGGGTATTGTTTGCTTATTCGGTGGATGGGGTGGGGGGTGCAGGTGGAAGGGGTCTATGCCAGTGTGTTCTCAGTGAGACAAGTTCAGTTTATCTATCCACTGTTCTGTAAGCATATTTAGTTAATACTGCTGTGTATATAAAGGGCAAACAAGTCCCTGATGTTGAAAAGTGTCTGAAATACACTAAAAGTAGAAGTAGTGAAATGATCCTTTTGTAAGTGTGCTTTTGTTAGAGTTTCTAGGAAGTCTTGTCTTCGGGGAGTGACCTTTGTTCACCCACCTCTTGGAGCTATATACATTTCTGTGATTTATTCTTTTGAGATGGAAACCCTGGTGGCATAGTGGTTAAGTGCTATGGCTGCTAACCAAAAGGTCAGCAGTTCAAATCCACCAGGCATTCCTTGGAAATTCTATGAGGCAGTTCTACTCTGTCCTATCGGGTCGCTATGGATTGGAATCGACTTGACAGCAACAGGTAACGGGTATTCTTTTGGGATAGTGGAGAAGGGAGAAGATAAGCAAAGATACAATTATAGTATCTTCATACTCAGAAGACAGTTTGGGATCATAACCATATTCTATACATGCATTTTTTGTAAAATGCCTGGGTTTATTGTGGACAAATTTCAGCCCTTATTTTGCAACAGAAAAAAAAGAAAAGCAGACTGAAGAAGGTTTGCAACTCTGTGAAGTTAGTCTTCCCCATCTCCCTTTTCCAAGGGATAACTAGTGAATTACTCAATTTGTAAATATCCTTTTATTAAAATTAATAGAAAAGAAGCATCTCAGAAATGGAATTGCTGGTGCAGTGGTTAGGCAGTGGTGGCGCAGTGGTTAAGCGCTCGACAGCTAACCAAAAGGTTAGTGGTTCAAACCTAGCAGCGACTCCACAGGAGAAAGATGTGTTAGTCTGTTTCCATGAAGATTATAGCCTTGTTGGGGACCATGGTCTCAGGGGACATCTAGCTCAACTGGCCTAACATAGTTTATGAAGAAAATGTTCTACATCCTGCTTTGATGAGCAGTTATCTGGGGTCTTAAAAGCTTGTGAGCAGACATCTAAGATACTCCACTGGTCCCACCCTGTCTGGAGCAAGGGAAAATGAAGAAAACCAAAGACACAAGAGAAAGATTAGTCCAAAGGACTAGTGGACCACAACTACCACAGCTTCTACCAGACTAAGCCCAGCACAGCTAGATGGTGCCCAGCTACCACCAACTGCTCTGACAGGGATCACAATAGAGGGTCCTGGACAGGGCTGGAGAAAAATATAGAATAAAATTCTAACTCATGAAAAAAGACCAGACTTACTGGTCTGACAGAGGCTGGAGAAACCCCAAGAGTACGGCCCCGGACACCCTTTTAACTCAGTACTAAAGTCACTGCTGAGGTTCACCCTTCATCCAAAGATTAGACAGGCCCATAAAACAAAATGCAACTAAATGGACACACCAGCTCAGGGGCAAGGACGAGACGGCAGGAGGGGACAGGAAAGCTGGTAATGGGGAACCCAAGGTCAAGAAGGGAGAATGTTGACATGTCGTGGTACTGGCAACTAATGTCAAAAAACAATGTATGAATTAATTATTTAATAAGAAACTAATTTGCTCTGTAAACCTTCATCTAAAGCACAAAAAAAAAAAAAAAATTCTAAAAAAAGAAAAGAAGATCACAGCCTTGGAAACCCCATGGTACAGCTTCTACTTTGTCCTCTATATAGTGTCACTATGAGTTGGAAGCGACTCAATTGCAATGGGTTTGTTTTTTTTGGTTTTTGTCTCCCTTTTTCTAAGCTCATCACAGCCACAACTAGCTGCCTAAATAAAGAGTTACAAAGGAAGTCAAAGTAATCAGGTAGCAGACAGAAGAGCAAGAAGTGCCAATAAAAAGTTTTATAGAAAGAGAAGTCCAATAATGCAGGAAAACTGTCAGGCAGAAGAGTAATTGTGGATCAGCATGGAAATGTCCCTGGAATGCACTAATAATCTGCAATTTGGATAATTCTCCCATGTATATTTGAGATTTGACTGAATATACCTAATGTGTGGATTAGCAGCCGACTAATTATAGGTTTATTCCATAGTAACCATTCATTATCAAAAGGCTCTTAAGTCTCGCTAAGATTTCTCCCTCATGACAGGATTCCAGGTAGATTTAAAAATCAAAGAACTTAAAAAAAATTATATCAGTGTGGATAAAATCGAGTAAATACATGTATGAACAACACAGAAGTTCAAGCTACAGATGTGTGCATCTTTATATATCAGCTTTCAATCACTCTGGAATAAGAACAGGATTCAGACTCTTACTTGTCCAGAGAAAAGATACTGTATTAAAGCTAGAGGTGTTGGTGAGTAATTTAGGCACAAATAATTCTGCAAGTGTTCGATACATCATCTATAATAACTTACAATGTCAAATTCCACATTATTAGTAAAATGGTATATGGAAGAGATTTACTGCTGTCAACTCTAACTTCTTTGAAAAACCTGAAAGAATACCATGTTAATTCTTTAAAAAGCAAAAAACAAAACCCAAATTTCTTGCAGGTTTTTTTTTTTTTTTTTAATTATGAACATATTATTAAAGGTAGATTGCTTCAAGTAACAAATCATACGGAACTCCAAGGAAAGTCTTGTTTGAATCATGGTAGAGTGACCCTCCTAAATAATGTGGAAGCTCTGGGCAGCTTTTTTGCTGACACTGTTGCTAATTCTTTCCCTTACTTCCCTTCCTGTGACATCCCCTTCTCTACTGTGTCCATCAAGATGGTTGCTGTTTTTCCAAGTCAGTACAGCACGCATAAGAAACTGACAAGATTTATAGAAGTGGTAGAGCATTTTTCAGCTCTTCTCTGATGGAATGTGATAAAAAGTAAATATAAATCAGCCAAAGTATGAGTTAACAAATAAAGAAAAAATATTTCTAAGTGTCCCCTTGACTACCTTATCAACAAACACTGTTTAAAATGGGTAATTACAAAACCGCATCAGAGGATAATCTAAGGCGTTAACTATTTTCAACACCAACAAAACTTTAAGATAAGAAGGAAACGTATCTTAACATTTGATTAAAGGGAATGGATTAAAGATTTATACCTTTTCTAGAGCTATAAAACCACCTTTTGGCAATTTAATAGCAACCAACTAACATCTATGGGGTGCCTTACAGGTATTGTTAGAAAGTTATATACACATTAATGCTACCCTGACAATAAGCCTATTAAAGCAAATATCACCCTTCTTTGAAGCTGAGGGTACCAGGGCTCAGAGATTTTAGGGTTCTGGGGCAATTCTACTCTGTCCTATACAGTCGCAATGAGTTGGAATCGACTTGATGGCAATGGGTTTATTTATCTTTTTAAAGAATAAAATGTTATCTATATCTTTGGTCATGGAAAAGAGCCCAGGATACACTGTTAAAAAAAGAAAAAGAAAAAAAATCACAGAACAGTGTCTACTGTGACCCCCTTTAAATAAAAAATAGAACTACATGAGTACACATGGTCAAAAAAACACGTGTTTACATATGCTTAGGAAAAGGTCTAGAAAGATTCACACTGATCTCTTAACAATGACTACCTATGGGCGAGGGGGTAAAACTGGGGTGGGTAAAGTGAAGGAGGATTTTACTTTTTACTCTGCACATCTGTTTTGTTTTATGAGAATGCATTACTTTCATAATTTTTAAAACAGAAAACACACACACACAAACCTGATGCAATTAAATTTGAACACAGCACTCTAACAAAAGAATGGCAGTCCCCAATGAAGCAAATGTAGCTGACAAGGGCTGAAGCAAAATACTTTTCCCACTTCTTATTTCTGGAATCTTGTTCCATTTGAGACCAATCCAAGGTATCTTTCCTAGATTAAGAAAGACTCTAAGAGGATCTACATATATTTAGAAATGAGCCATAAATATCATATCTGCTCTGATTTGCACAAGATATGGCTCAAGTCGACTCCTTTGATGAATCTGCTGCTTTCCAGATGGCCTATTTTGCTCATCTGGCTCACAAAGTGCCATATGCTTTATACAATTCTACTCTGGGACGTGCCAATATAGTGTTATTCCTAAAAAGACTGTAAGCATTTTGAGGACAGGCCTGGGTCTAAATGTCTAAGTGTTCTACAACAGAGATTAATCAAGTTCTTGGCATTTATTCATTTCCCAAAAACTCATATTATGAGCCAGGCACCATGCCAGGAGCAGAAAATACACTAGTGACCAAAGTAAACAAGCTCCCTCCATTCCTGAATTTATATTATGTTTGTTGGGAGCGAGGCAGAGGGGGGCTGGATTATAGAAATGTGATCAGCAATTATAATACAATGTAATAATGCATGACTGAATACAGGGAATTACTGGATCACAGAGGTGTAGCACTAAAGCCAAAACATTCTGGAAAAAGTGAGGTTAAAGCTTAGGCCTGCAAGATGAACAGAAGTTGGATAAAAAGATGGTGGAAAAATACCCTAGGACACAGAGGTAAGAGTAGCACGGCAAATTAGAGGGACTGAAAATAGTACAGGTTGGCTAAAACCCAGAGTCTGGGCAGGGGGGACAGACTAGGCGACGAGGCTGGAGAATCTGGCAGGGGCCAGATCACATAGGGCTTGTCAGCCATGTAAGGAGCTAAGGGGAGCTGCTAAAGAGTTTTAACCAGAACAGTGGCAGGATCAGACTTGCCTTTTTATAAAAATCACTCCAGTTACAGTGTGGAGAATGGATTAGAGAAGGGCAAGACTGAAGGCTTAGGGAACAATTCAGGCAAGAGATAATGGTGTCCTAAGGAAGGTAGTGGCGGGGGGAGATGGAGAGAAGTGGACAGACTTGAGATATATTTAGATCACAGAATTGACAATCTGTTCTGTGACTGACTGGAAGTAGGGGGTGAGGGAAAGCGAGGAGTCAAAAAACAGGTCCTGATTTTTGCCTAGAGCAACTGGGTGTAGATGGTGGAATGACTGCTCGAGATAGAAAACACAGGAGGGGGCGCATATTTGGGAAGGACAGAGGGGACAAATGAATGGTTTAATTTTGAACATACTGTTGCAACTGTGAGGTGCAGAGCTCTAAACTGAGACAGAGGAAGAAATGCATATTTGAGAGTTAATAGCATAAAGATACTAATTGAAGCTATGGAAACGGATGTGATCAACTTTAGGAATAATCAGAGTGAGGAAAAGAATTGGCACAGGCTCCTGAGAAACCCCAATATTAAAGGGAAATGAAGAGAAAGCAGAATCCATAAAAGAGAAGGAAAAGCCAGAGAGGTAAAAGGAAAACCAGAAACACTTAGAATGAAAAGAGTCAAGTAAAGAGGGTATTTAAAGAAAGAGTGATCAACAGTGTGCTTCTTAAACATGTGTAGATTGATTGAGCCAGCCTTCAGTGAACTAAAATTTCAGTAATTCTCCTATCTATTTTCAATTCGGAGTCTTTGGGTGGTGCAAATGGTAATGCGCTTGGCTGCTACCTGAAAGGTTGGCGGCTTGAGTCTATCCAGAGGCACCTCAAAAGAAAGGTCAGGCCATCTACTTCTGAAAATCAACCCCTGAAACCCTATGGAGCACTGTTCTACACTGACCCTCTGCATGAGTTGGAACTGACTTGACAGCAACTGGACTAGTTTATCTTCAATTCAGCTTCCAGTTTCTTTTTGTGGTAATGAAAATATGCGCAGTGATATAAAACATTTATCTCAAAAGTCTAATGAATATTTGGACATGTCTATCTACATGTGTCTAGTTGTTACTATAAACAGAATATAAAAAATTAAACTCACCGTTCGTCATGTCCCCTAAACTAGGTCCTCCTAATTTTCTTATTTCCAACATTTTCCCACTGATACATGGGTCAGGGTTTGTTGTTGTTAGGTGCCTTTGAGTTGGTTCCAACTCATAGTGACTCTATGTACAACAGAACAAAACACTGCCCGGTCCTGTGCCATCCTCACAATTGTTGCTATGTTTCAGCCCATTGTTGCAGCCACCGTGTCTTCCTCTTTTTTGCTGACTCTCTACTTTACCAAGCATGATGTCCTTCTCCAGGGATTGGTCCCTCCTGATAACATATCCAAAGTATGTGGGGTGAAGTCTCGCCATCCTCCCTTCCAAGGAGCATCCAGGCTGTACTTATTCCAAGACAGACTTGTTTGTTCTTCTGGCAGTCCATGGTATATTCAATATTCTTCACCAATACATTAATTCAAATGCATCAATTCTTCTTCAGTCTTCCTTATTCATTGTTCAGCTCTCCCATGCATACAAGGTGATTGAAAATACCATGGCTTGGGTCAGGAGCACCTTAGTCCTCAAAGTGACATCTTTGCTTTTTCACACTTGAAACAGGTCTTTTTCAGCAGATTTGCCCAATGCAATACTTCTTTTGATTTCCTGACTCCTGCTTCCCAAGGCATTGATTGTGGATCCAAGTAAAATGAAATCCTTAACAGCTTCAATATTTTCTCCATGTATCATGGCGTTGCTTATTGGTCCAGTTGTGAGCATTTTTGTTTTCTTTACTCTGAGGTGTAATCCATACCGAAGGCTGTAGTCTTTCATCGTCATCAGTAAGTACTTCAAGTCCTCTTCACTTTCAGCAAGCAAGGTTGTGTCATCTGTATATCCCAGGTTGTTGATGAGTCTTCCTCTAATCCTGATGCCACATTCTTCTTCATATAGTCCACCTTCTTGGATTATTTGCTCAGCATACAAAAATGAACGAGTATGGTGAAAGGATACAACCCTGACACACACCTTTCCTGATTTTAAACCACACAGTATCTCCTTGTTCTGTTCGAACAACTGCTTCTTGGTCTACGTACAGGTTCTGCATGAGCACAATTAAGTGTTCCGGAATTCCCATTTTTCTCAATGCTATCTATAATTTGTTACGATCCACACAGTAAATGCCTTTGTGTAGTCAATAAAACACAGATAAACATCTTTCTAGCATTCTCTGCTTTCAGCCAAGATCCATCTAACATCAGCAATGATATCTCTAGTTCTATGTTTTCTTCTGAATTCAGCTTGAATTTCTGGCAGTTCCCTGTTGATGTACTGCTGCAACTGCTTTTGAACTATCTTCAGCAAAATTTTACTTGCTTGTAATATTAATGATATTGTTCAATAATTTCCACATTCTGCTGTATCATCTTTCCTTGGAATGGGTACAAATATGGATCTCTTCCAGTCTGTTGGCCAGGTAGCTGTCTTCCAAGTTTCTTGACAGACAAGTGAGCACTTCCAGGGCTGCATACCTTTGTTGAAACATCTCAATTTTATTCTGTCGATTCCTGGAGACTTGTTTTTCGCCAATGCCTTCAGTGCAGCTTGGACTTCTTCAGTACCATCGGTTCTTGATCATATGCTACCTCCTGTAATGGCTGAATATTGAACAATTCTTCTTGGTACAGTGACTCTGTGTATTCCTTCCATCTTTTTTGATGCTTCCTGTGTCGTTCAATAGTTTCCCCATAGAATCCTTCAATATTGCAACTTGAGGCTTCAATTTTTTCTTCAGTTCTTTCAGCTTGAGAAATGCTAAGCGTGTTCTTCCCTTTCGGTTTTCTAACTCTAGGTCTTTGCAGATTTCATTATAATAATTTGTCTTCTCGAGCTGCCCTTTGAAATCTTCTGTTCAATTCTTTTACTTCATCATTTTCTTCCATCAGCTTTAGCTACTCTACAGTCAAGAGTATGTTTCAGAGTCTCTTCTAACATCCATTTTGGTCCTTTCTTTCTTTCCTGTCTTTTTAATGACCTTTTGTTTTCTTCATGTATGATGTCCTTGATGTCATCCTACAACTCATCTGTTCCTTGGTCATTAGTGTTCAATGCATCAAATCTACTCTTGAGATGGTCTCTAAATTCAAGTGGGATATACTCAAGGTAGTACTTTGGCTCCCGTGGACATGTTTTATTTTCTTTAGCTTCAACTTGAACTTGCATATGAGCAACCATGGTCTGTTCTGCAGCCGGCCCCTGGACTTGTTCTGATTGATGATACTGAGCTTCTCCATCGACTCTTTCCACAGAGGTAGTTAATTTGATTCCTGTGTATTCCATATGGCAATGTCCACGTGTATAGTCACCGTTTATGTTGAAATAATGTATTTCCAATGAATATAGGTCATTGGTCTTCCAAAATTCTATATGCTATCTCCACCATCACTAACTCCTCCAATTCTGTCATACACAATGACTAATCACCAAATTCCATCAATTTCTTTTTCTGTAATTTTTTTCATATCTTTTCTTCTCTTTCCATTGTCATCACCCTAACTCCTGTTCTAGGTACCACACAACTGGACAAATACAGTCTACTCATATCCTATTCAGTCCATCACTTCCTCTCTAGAACAATCCATTTCACACAGAATAACCATACTAATTATCCTAATACACTAACTTTAACTGCTTTATTCTACTGCTGAAAAATTTCCAATGACTTCCCATTACAATAATTTGTTTTCAAATTTTATTAATTTAGCAAATACTGATGTAGGGCAGTTCTTCTCAAACTATCTGTGGTTAAGGTCCAGTTTTGTTTTGTTTTTTTCCTTTAAATTTCTAATCCATTGCAGACTGATATTTTTGAAAACACAATAAAAAATGTTGCAGCAACGTCAAATTGCTATAAAGGTTTCTAAATGTTTATTCTCAGTTTCCGATATTTATTTTATCATGAACTGGTAATGATAGTTAACGATCCAGTACTGGTCTGCTGACCACATTCCAAACCCTGATGTTGATAATATACAGATAAAAAGACATTACACTTGTACCTTCCAAGGCCTTACTTAGAGCAGTGGTTCTCAATGTGGGTGATTTTGTCACAACTGGGGAGAGGAAACTCTTAGGCACCCAGTGGGTAGAGGTCAGGGATCCTGCTAAACATCCTACAATGCGTAGGATAGTCCCATAACAAAGCGTTACTCAGCCCAAAATGTCCATAGTGTTGAGGCTGAGAAACTGACTTGTAAGTGTAATGCAAATGACCAATTATAATACGTTAAGAACGCTAGATTCTAAATATATACAGGGTACAGGGGTAAATTAGGAGAAGCACCTAAGTCTGTCTGGAAGGTTAAACAGGGTTAGTAGATACCAGAAAGTTCTCACCTCCCGAGTATTGCATTCATAGCTTTCCTTGACCCAACCCCAACCTAACTTTTTAATCTTATTTTCTGCTTCTTCACAACTGCTCTGCTCGATTGGTTCATGTCATGAATTCTATATCTTGCATTATCTGTCACTCTTCCCAGGATATGGGTATGCATCCCTTCCCTCTTATCCAAAACCACTCAGCATTTAGGGCCTCACTCAAGCTCTGTCCCTCTTTAAATTCCTATAGGACTTACCTATACCGCTCATTTGGCACTTAATCATATACTAGATTTCAATATCACTTGTTAACTTTTAAATAATTATTTAGTTTTAACATTTATGTCCCATCTCTAGTTTGACAGTTCATTTAGGGTAGAACTTCTCTGACATACTCATAGCAACCACGTCCTTTCTATATTATATTACAATAGGTGTCAAAAAACATAGGAAAAAAAAGTGGACCAGTTATTAGTTAGTAGGCATTATAGTCCTGCTACCAATTCTTCATGTCTCTTGAGCTCATGACAGTTTGAATATATCAGACTACTAGAAAAGTAGTGTATTTATAATACCTCAGTGTCTTACAGAGTTCATTCACTCCCCCATATTGAGCACTTATACTTCTTATTCCAAGCCAAGATAAGTTTGATGATTTGTGCCACATTCAAAGGAAGTTCCAGAAAATCCACCAGAAATAAGAAAATTAAGAAATCTCAGTTGAGACAGTTGTTCTACTCAAACTTTAAAACCAGAACAGATAAAGAGATCCTTATGCTTTCAGTCAATATACTCATGGCTTTGATCATTAAGCAGATTTGAGAAAAAGCCTCTAATCTGGAGGAGGAAGTTGTTTAACTATCTACCACTTGCCTTATTCCCCACCCCCTCCAAAGGAAGGGAAAGTAGGCCAAAGAGGAGGTGCCAGAAACGTTTAAACAGTTGTCTTGTCTGATATCTAAATACAAAAGATTTCTGTAGTTTATAACTATCTCTATACATACTCGATACGTAGACTTCTACTAAATTCCTAAAGTACTAATAATTTCTGAACGCTAAGGCTGTCATTTGTAAATGCAGGTAGGAAATGGTGGTGGTGAAGGCAAACCTATAGATCTTCAGTGGTTTTTTTCTTGTTTGTTTTTGTTTATTTTATTGTGATAAAATATATAGGTAACATTTGCCATTTCAACAATCTTCACATGTCCAGTTCGGTGACATTATGTTCATCATGTTGTTCAACCATCACCATTAACTGCCCCCAAATTTTTCTATCACCCTTAACAGAAGAGCTCAGTGTCCCCCTAAGCATTGTGTCTTCTTTTCTCCCTCCCTCCCTCCTGCCTCTGGTAACCACTAATAAACTTTGATTTCTATACACTTGCCTATTCTAGACATTTCATGTAAGTAGGATCATACAATCTTTGTCCTTTTGTGACTGACTTATTTCACTTAGCATAATGTTTTCAAGGTTCATCCATGGAGTAGCACGTATAATAGTTTCTCTCTTCCTTTTCACCCGCCAAACTTGTTAAGTCTAAATTCTCTGAACCTTCCTATATGGAAAGCTTTGTAAATTTTTTTGAGGATTTCTCAAGGAAGAAAGGCAAAAGGGGAACCTATTTACTCATCACAGGGATCCTCTTTATCATAAAATTCAAGGCTTCATTGACTACTTGAATCTCCGCCTTGCCTCTCTGATATCCAGAGGCAGTAGTAGTTCAGAATACAGATTCTGCAATGAGACTTCCAATCCCAGCTGTGCCACTTATCAGTTGTACGAACTTAGGTAAATAACTTCCTTCGTGACCTTGGGCCATAGTTTCTGCATCTGTAAACAGAGGGGTCCAGGCATTGGACTAGATCAGTGGTTCTCAACTAGGAGTGATTTTGCCTCCCAGGGGACACTTGGCAACGTTTAAAGATATTTTTGGTTGTCATAACGGGAGTGGGAGGAGGTGCTACTGGCATCTAGTGGGTAAAAACTGGGGATGCTGCTAAACATCCTGTAATGCATAGGACAGCCAATTCCCCACAATAAATAATCATCCAGCCCAAAATGCTAGTGGTGCTGTAGTTAAAAAACTCTAGGCTAGATGAAAGGCCTCCTCAGAGGTCCCCAAGAGGTGGGTCTGAGAAGGCCTGTTTTAATGATTTTACATGATGGGCTTTCATGATAGGAGAACAGCATAAGGGTTAAGGACCTGGACTCTGACGCCAGATTGCCTGGATTCAAATCTGATTCTACCACTTACCAGCTGTGTGACTTGGACCAGTTATTTAACTTTTCTGAGACTCAGTTTACTTTTCCATAAAATGGGAATAATACAGTATCTACCTTATAAGGTTGTTATGAGGATTAAATAATTTAACATATAAAAAATACTCAAACAGTGCCTGGCACTATGTAAGTATTAGCCACCATTCATTACAACCAATCTAAATACGGGAGTAAACCAGAAGAAAAGATCAACCATTTCACTTTAGGAGTCACATGAGGTAGAATCCTCAACAGAAAGACTTTTGAAGACTTAAAACAAATTTAAGCACAGTTCCTCAAAGCAGAAACTCTGCTCTCCCTCAACCCGCCCTTCTCCCACACTCTCTTCTCTAATGCTTCTTCAGCTGCTTAAAGGCTAGACTTAAAGGCCTGGATACAAATGGCTTCACAGTTTGGAAAGAAGACACATTAGTAATACCTATTACTATAATGCAAAAAGTAATGGGAGGAAGTAGTTTATTATATACCAAGAAAGAGTTTTCATCTTTTAAATAGAAAAGTCCCTACCTGCTGTAAGGGACTGCCACCAAAGTCCTCAGAGTCCATGCCCTTAAGCCTCACCCTCATCTCCTCCACAGAGAGCTTGAGAGAAAAGTGGAGCATACCTGCTCCCCTGGTCCCTTGCTGTTCTAGTGGTGGAGCCACCACAAGAGAGAAACAGCCTGTGATGTTACCTATCTTTTTGTTTGTTGTTGTTATTTAAATTATACAAGTAGAAACATAATATCTTAGTAAAACATTCAGACATACAGGTCTATAGAGTAAAAGAACAAAAGTCTTCCTTTATCCCCCATCCTAACTTGCCCTTCCTAGAAGTAACCACTTTTTTCAATTTAATGTGTATCCTTAGAACCTTTTGTTATGCATTTATTTCCATTTTATATATTTTTATTAACATAAATATCTATGTTAATACATTTAAAGATGTATCGTTTTAAGATCTGCCCCACTGTATTCCATAATAAGGAAGTAGTATAGCTTATTTAATCATTTTCTTAGTGATGGACATTTAACACTTAAAACTTCAACTTGGTAGTGACCTGATTGCTAATCTGTAAGCAGTAATTCAACTGTAGTTGCCAGCAAATCTAATCCCTTGGTAACTCTATAGACAGCTCTGCCTCCCCAAAAGATTTATTTCTAAAGTGTGTCTATAAATTAAAAATGCTGGCTGAATTTACATACAGTTTGACTTTGAGATATAAGCAGAGCTATATTATTTCTATTCAAATATAAATTTAACTTAAAAATTTGAAACCAATGGAAAAACTGATTTCAGGTTAAAAAAAAATTCAATTTATAAAAAGTACCTACAGTATTTTTTAGGGTATTGCTTTTGTTTCTAAATCCTGCTCTAGATATTTTGGATATCACATAGTTATAAGCTATCTTCTTCTAATTTAAAAAAACAAAAACAAACAAACAAAACACCAAACTTTATAAATGTCCTAAGGGGAAGTCAGAATGAGTAAATTATTACATTCTTCAGATCCAGGTACCATCTATACGTACTCAGTGGAAAATCAGAAGGGGGAAGGGCTGCATCTCTAACTAGTGAGCAATTGCTTTCTTTTCCTTTCCTAATAAATTACAGGCAGACTTGAACAGATGTCATGTTGGCATTCAAAACCTAAAATATAGCTGAAAAGCAAGTTATGACTAATACAAGGAAAAAAGATGAATGTCAGAAAGCTTCATTTTTTTTTTTCTTTTTCTTTTTCAAATTTCAGATAAGCTCTTTAGCCTTAGGGTTCCTTTTACAGAGCCCTGGAGTTCAGCTAGATGTCTTAACCCCCATTTAAATTGCAATCTCTCCACAAGAGTGGGGGTATGAAAACGCATTTTAAGAGTGTCAGTGTTTACGTTAATCTCAGCAAGCACTCCTTCCCTCCCAAACACAGCATGTACAAAATCGCAGTGCCTTTTCTTCCACTATATTTTATTTGCACTGTTCTTAGCATGTGAAAGATGTCTGCGTGTGATTGAAAGGCTCCTTATCTTCTTGGCACCTCCACTTTATAGAGGAACTGCAGTTCCACTTGTGATATCAGAAAAGAGCTGCTTTCCTCTAGAATTTCAGGACAAACCTTGAAAATACAAATTGAAAATGGGCTTAGAGAGGGAGGCACAGGAGAAAGGGGACCAAAACGAAACAGTGTCAGTTTCAAAGAATGGGGGCACAACACCACAACGAGTGGCTTTCCTCCCCACTAGGTGGCCTAGACATCCATGAGCTATAGAGATCTGTGGAAAGACAGTGTGAGGCTTGAGGTCTTGGGTCTCCACACCCTTTTCCTTTCAGCTCTAAATTGGATGACTTCTGCCAAAGCCCCTTTCCCTGGGTAGAGGTGAACTTACTCCCAAGATTCCATGAAGAGACACTGAATAATTCTTTAACAATTATTCCACTGTTCTTTAAAAAGGATTTGTTGTTTTGCTCTGACATTTACCGTTTAGAGGTCATTGCCAGAGATGCTGAAAAATGTCATTTCTTTGCAGTTACTCTACCTTTGCCAACAAAACAGCTAAAATAAGAGAATTGAGGTAATCAACCAATCACCATATTTATCATGAGCACTCACCACAAAACTGCATGTAAAGGAAAAAGTGTGGTAAATGTCTGAACAGAAAGAAGTCTATATATTCAGTTGGCACCTGGATATGCTCAAAGACAGCAATCAGCTGCTGAGTTTATTTATCTACCTCCAGAGATGCCCACGTTAGTGCCCCGAGGCTTAAATGGGGCTTCTATTATTCCATAAAATGAGGATTGAAAGTCATTCTAACTAGTTATTTGTATCCACTAAGCACAAGACGTAGGTCTAGTTTTCTCTGCCAATGCTTTCATATATTTCCAAGGAAGAGCTGTTTCACTTGGGTATGGGTGATCCCAACTGTTACAGACAAGGAAAAATTAAACCATTATACTGATTAAAACAACATCAACAAAAGCCTAAGTGATATTCCCCCTAAATAATCCCTTTTCCTATTTCTATATGTGGCTTTTATCCCTCTGTCTGCAGAGCTTTATGTGATTTCTTTTTTCCCGTTAAGGTTTTCCTTGATTTTAATTACATAAAAATATTATAGCAAAAATGAGAGGGTACATACTATGTACTTGGAAGTATTTCAAGATAGAAACTAACAGATTGGAATCCCTAGGACATGTATATTACCTCAAAACCAAACCAGACCCAACCCATGGCTGTTGAGTCGATTCTGACTCTAGCGACATGTATTACCTCAACTGATCCCTAATTTTACAGCATAATTGTGTGCCTACGGCTAAGTCATTCAGTTCATATCTCATTAGCAAATTCTGTATGTATCTAAACTATATTTTCAATTTTGAAAAGGCAAAAAAGTCTTACAAGAAAAAGTAAAGAACTATATTACATAAAAGTATAATTATCAATCTTATAAACACTATGACAGAAGAGAATTCTATATTTATCACTTTGTGAATTTGTAAAATTTATATTTAGACAAAAAGACTCATTTGGTTAAGATTTGTTTACAAAGTAGACATGACTCCAGATTCCATAATAAAGACAGTAATTTGGTCTCAAGTCAAAAGTAAAAAAGTTCTCTGCTTAAAACAAATCAAAACAAAAACTCATAAACTACATGAATTATTCTTTCCCAATCACTATTTTCTTTTTTATTTGAATTGATTTAACCATTATACCCAGTGTCCAGCTAGATTCCAAAACCATACAAACAACAACAACAAAAAAACCTACACTACGGGACAGAGTAGAACTGTCCCATAATGTTTCCAAGGAGTAGCTGGTGGATTCGAACTGCCAACATTTTGGTTAGCAGCCGAGCTCTTAAGCACTGTGCCACCAGGGCTTGTCTATTTAGTTAACAAAGACAGAGGAAAAATCAGCCAATTTTGTTGCCACCTGGCAGGGTAAAAGAACACAGAGTATGTATAGAAAGAACTTGTTTAAGTTGATTTTATATTCTGTTCAAATGTAGTAATTTGTACTTTTATATACCTCTGCCAAAGCTTAATGAGAACTTTATAACCATTCTACTATGTAATTCCCCCAAAACTCAAAGGAAAAAAGAAGCCTCTATTGAAAAATAGGGAATGACACATGCATAGCAAAAAGAATTACTTCTCAGCCATTTCACCACTAAAATAGTAGTTTTAGGAAACTCAGAATCTACATTCAAAATAAAAAGGACAATATCTTTTAATTCAGCTCAAACGCCAAGGTAGCTTTACACTAGTTGTCTTTGAAATCAAATTGAGAACACGTGCTTCCGGATGGCAAAAAACCACAAGGGAGAAAAGCTTTTTTTTTTTTAGAAAGGAAAAACTTCTTTTTTTTTTTGTCTAGCTAAATGAGTGTAAAAATATTAGAAAGATAAATCATAAAAAAGGTTCTGGGCAGTAGCACTCACAAACAAAATTCAAATCCACAGTCCTCAATCAAAAAAGTACATCATCAACAACAAAGCACGCTACTACAATTCAACTTATTTCAATACAGATGGCAACAACACAGATGAAATTCACTAATAAATCCCAACCCTGTTCTGATTTAATTTCAAACGTCACAGCTGGCAAAAAGTCACAAATTGATAGGAGTTTTACTCCTTTATGCATTTATTTATCTGCCTGGCCTCTGATAGAGGCCCTAATGCACAAACAGAAAACTAGTATCTGAATAAGTGGAGTCTCAACAGCTCCCAAATGGTGAGAGAATATTTATAATTAAATGACATGGGTTATTACAGAAGCAGTTATTTTTCTACTTGTTGGCTGAAGAGTATGAATGTTCAAAGAAACAGAATCTTTAGAACCCTTTCTAAACCAGGTCCCAGTCTTGAAAATCAGTAAAAATATTCCACAAGAATAAGTTAGCAAATTTGGAATCATCCTGTCATCTCTGCTTATATCCAAAATATACTTAAACAAATTTCCATGTCTTGATCACAAAGGTTTATGGAATAATTGTGCCTCAAAATACATATTATCAAGATAGTGAACTGTCACATTTTTACTATTTTCCAAATTGAAATTCTGTTTTTTATGGACTTGGTCTTTGTATCTTTCAGATAAAAAGAAAAGCCTGTCAGTGCCATTTTGAGGAGTATAAAACTCAGGTGATGAGGGTCTCTGTCATTTTCTCTTAATCCAATTCCAAACTCGACCTTTACCCAGTGAACAGGTGTGTGCAATGTCTGTAATTTATCAGAGCGAGCAACCAGGCAGAAAAGCTACCAACAATAAGAGGCTGATACAACCCAAGCACTTAGTGCCTAGAAAGCAGTTCTTATCCCCACCATGATGAATATACTTTTATCTCCCAGTAGCAATTTGAAGATAAAGAATAATGGGGTGAGGGGAGTAATGTATTCATATTCCTTCAGTTTTTTGGACACTGTTTTCATACTAATAGTCTGCCAGAAGCATTATGTTACAAATTCCTTTCTTAGATTGCTCTGTTGCCCACATTCCAATCCAACCTATGATATGGATATGAAAACAGCATTTCCACTAGGGCAAATAAAGCCACTTCACATAGACACATTAAATAAACCTTCAAAAAGAAAGTGATAAGTGAATAAGGTATTTCTTTGTATACAATATGGAATACCTATATATATCCTGCATTTGTCTTTTTGGATCAAATTTAGCTAGTTTAAAAATATGTCAGATATCCATTTTACTAGGTATGAATATGTACCAATGAGGCAGTGCAATAGCACAATAAAAAGGAGCAGCAGCTAATATTAGAACACTGCCTGCAGTCTAATGATAATGATTATTCAGTAAGGTAAATTCAACCCATACCGATCTTCAGAGTCAGATGGAATTTCTAAATATGCCCTATGGAAAAATATCCTAAATAAATAAATAAAATGGGGCAACCACAAATTCTATGATTTCCCCATAAAATTAAAATTTAATTTTAAAAGTTTTAACACTTTTAAGGGTTTCCAGAAAACTTATCTATTTATCAAAAAAAGAAATTAAAACACAAAAATACTTCAGCAGGTCTGAAAAATAATTTTACAGCATTACTGAAAAGAGATTCTTCATCACATTAATTTTTCTTAACAATATAAATTTTCCCTTTCAAACTCACCCATCTGCTCCACAATCTCTGGAGGAAATACTCGGGAAGCAAATGCTCGTCGAAAAATATCTGAAAATTCCTTGTCCAGGCCTCCTATGCCCATTTTTTCAAAGTTCCAGTCAGGATTGATGATAGACTGACGATTTTCCTTGGTTTTAGCTTTGCCTATGTCAAACAAAAACAATCAAATGTGAAACAAGAACTTCATTACTAAATGTAAGAAGACAGAACTCCCTGGGCATCCTCAATGAGTAAAAAGCAGCCCTACACAAAGATGAAGAACATGCATGCTCTTAGCTGATTTTCTAATAAGAAGGAAGAGTTTTGCTATGTTACCTACTTTGTGTGGTCCCTATTTGAGGTCAGTAATACATTTTCAAAATGCTAAGCTAACCTATTCTGTAATCCATTTGTAATCAATCCATGGAACTTGGTTTTATTAACCTTGAATCCTAACCAAGTTAATTAACTTACTTGATTAAAAGAAACACCATGTGTATATCTGATGAAGACAACACTAGTTGCCAGAAATGCAACTGAAATCTAGCAGTTCCTCAAGACTCCTAAAACAAGTGTATTTAAAAAACACATATATTTATCTAGATTAAGTTTATAATTGGGTATATAACCCCTTAGCCTGAGAGGATGTATTGAATAAGTTTGATTGCTTATTTGTTTTCTCTTCACTTGCACACAAGAGTCTACAATCATTCTAAAGACTTTGGGATTATAAAATTCATGCCTACAAATTCTATCACAAGCAGATAAAAATGATCTAATTTCAATGTCAGAGCGCCACCTAAAGTCACTCAAAAGAAGCACATTTACTATATCAAACACAAAGAGTAAACTACTTTAGTACACTTAATTGCAAACAAACAAAAAGTAATCTTAACGGTTTTTATAAAATCAAGGAAGAAAAGTCACATTAGAAAAAGTGAATTCTACATGGTATTTTTACCATTGGAGTTTTGTGGACCAAGATTTCCTTTATGCAGCTATCAAAGTATTTTTCGTATACTCTGCTGCCCTCTCGTGGCCAAATTTATAATTTATGTTCCGCCAAATCACTACATAATTTTATTTCCAATGAAAATACACCAATCTCACAATTTCATGGATTGCTTAGAAATACCTGCAATGTATGGAAGCCATTCAACTCCCTTTAGAAAAGGCATTTTACAAAAGGTGTATTAGAAGAAACAAATTCCTTCAGAAATGTATTGTCTCAATAATAGGAAATTAGGTCCTATATCTCTAATACACACTAAGTCCTTGAAAATTGTTATAGAGATGCATTTATTAAAATCCTTTAAACATGTTACGCGAAAAGAGTAGATAATAAAACAGTATGAAAATAGAATCACATTTTTAAAATTTCCAGTGTGTGAGTTGTTTTTGCATGGAAGAGACTATAAACAAACAAAAACCCCGTTTCTGTGAAGTCGACCCTCACAGCTACCCTACAGAGCAGCGTAGAACTGCCCCAACTGCCCCACATGGTTTCCAAGGCTGTAATCTTTATGGCAGCAGACTGCCACGTCTTTCTCTAGATCTTTCTTCAGCAGAGCTGGTGGATTCCAATTGCCGGCCTTTGGGTTAGGAGCCAATTGCTTTAATCATTGAGCCACTAGGGCTCCTCGGAGAGACTATAAGTGGTGTTTTATTTTCTTCCTTTTGCCTATTCATATTTTACAGGAAAAAAAAATTTTCTTTCATAATTAAGGAAAACAGCAAGGGAGAAGAAAGAGGAAATAATAATTTACAGATTAAGAAAAAAAGGTCACACATTCAAAGGAAGTTAAGTAACCTTGGATATGATGATGAGGATAGCAATCCATGAAAATCCTCTCTTTTTTTTTGTCAGCGTAGACATCAACATAGTTATGTTAACCCAAAATTAGAATTACTATATAGTTGATGACACTGTTAATTCTGGTGAGTTGCGATTCTTAGAGACCAACCTGCATTGTTTTACTATAATAGAATAGGGCTACAGAGCAAGAGTAGGGCTGAATTATGAATCTGTTGGGAAGACTTTACCTGCACACTCATCACTCAACTCAGTCACTACCAGAAGTGATGCTATTCTTATTTAATACAATAGCCTGGTAAGGGACATTCTACAAAATAATTGACCAGTTCTCAATGTTATGAAAGACAATGAAAGTCTGAGGAACTGTCAGAGACAGGAGAAGACTAAAGGGCCAAACCAACTACGTGCAACGTGGGATTCTGAATGAGATCCTGGAACAGAAAACCGACATCGTGAAAAAAACAGTGAAATCCGTATCAAGTAGCTTAGTTAGAAGCAATGTAACAATGTTAATTTCTCAGTTTTGGTAACTGTACTAAGGCTGTGTAAGATGTTAACATCAGGGGAAGCTGGTGAAGGATATACAGGAGCTCTCAAATAGTTTTGCAACTCTCCTGTAAGCCTAAAATTATCTTAAAAGTTAAAAAAATAATTTTATCTGTTTTTTTTAACTTATTTTTAATGTGGCTACTAGGAAATAAAAAATTACATTCTGTGGTTCACATTGTATTTCTGTTGGACAGTGGTAATCTAGAGGAAGACTCAGACCTTTTTTTCTACATCAACAGATCTGACAGACGTGAAACACCCCACGATTCTATGACAAATCCTCTTAAACAGATGTGCCTCTTTTCCTTCCCCACTTGAGAATCACCATTGTTGAGTCACATGTAACACTGATAGCCCCACTTCATTCAGAATCTTCTAAAAACTATAATCTTACCAATAAGATTGAGTGAAGAATTTTCTGCTTTTTCAAATGCAACTTGACTGTTTCCAACCACCAGGCCTACTTCAATCTGTATAGAAAGACAATAATTAGCTAGTCTAATAGCAGACATTTGGACTTCTCTAAAGAAGGCTGAAAATGAAGGGGAAATAAGGTCTCTCTGTGCAAAGCAAATTTTCCAAACTAGCATCTAAGTTACATTTACTTCTTTCATAGCTACCTCCTACTATTCCCACTTTCTTTATTTCAATGTCTATGTCTTTTTGATAATGTCTTTCTTATTCTTATTGTTTAGTTAAATACATTCTAACTATACTACAATAAATAGCATCTGTAGTCAACCAGGATGACAAGCACCTTATGCAAATTTCAATTTTTATTAGGTCTCCAAGTAAATATATTTTAATAACTATACACACATACACATATAAAACAAGCAATTTTTTTTCTCCCTATTATCTTAAAGTATACAATATGAAAGAAACCGATGAGTAAGAGAATGGCTAGGAAAACATTGTTAATCTACATAATTCACATCACAAAGATGGCTTAGATGCCAATATCAGAAACAAACCATACCTTCTGTCTTTTACCTGTCGAAGTCTCCCCCTTCAGGATGCTAGGATCCATGGCTTCAATATCCTTCACCAGTAAGCCAAAAAGCTTATCATTGAAGCTAAACACAAGCTACGGAGAAAAGAGGCAAGGGAAGAAAAATCACTTCATGATATAACGTCTTGATTCTTACATCATCACTCATGTTTTCAAAATGCAGAAAAGCAGTTTTCTCCTGTCTATCCCTCCCAAATCTGCTCCACAGACAAACTACCCACATAGCCAATGAGAGGACAAGGGAACTAATATTTGAGTATCTGCCACGTACCAGACACTACAGGAGGTGTGTGCATGTGTATAAATTTTCTTATTTAATACTCACAAACACACTAGGAAAAGAAGTCATTACTCAGTCTTACTAACGAGGAAGCTGAGACCCAGACAGGGGTTAAGCAATGTGATCCAGAGTCACAGTAAATGACAGCACCAGGATTCAAGCCTGGGTTTCAGACTCAAAAATCCATATTTTTCTACAACCAATACAAAACGCCTGCCCTATAGGTGCAGAGGCAGCTTCTGAACGCTCAACCACTCACTCACCAAATATTTACTGAGTGCCACATGAACTAGGCCCTTCTTTACATGTTATCCGTTATCCGTTGCCATCAAGTTGATTCCAACTCACAGTGGACAGAGTAGAACTTCCCCACAGGGTTTGGTTTCCAAGGAGCAGCTGGTGGATTCAAACTGCCGACCTTTTGGTTAGCAGCTGAATGCTTAACCACTGTCCCACCAGGGCTCCCCACTACTAACTACCACCGAAAAAAAAAAAAAAACAAACCCCAAACCCATTGTAGTCGAGTCAGTTCTAACTCATGGTGGACCCATGTGCTACCATTTGCACTACCCAGGGTCCTTTAATTACTACGTTGTTGTTGTTGTGTGCCATCGAGTTGACTGCAACTTACAGTGACCCTGTATGACAAAGTAGAAATGGCCCACAGTGTTCCTAGGCTGTAATCTTTACAGGAGCAGATCACCAGGTCTTTTCTCCCACAGATCCACTGGTGGGTTCAAATCACCAACCTTTCTGTTGACAGCTGAGTGCTTTACCACTGAGCCACCAGGGCTCCTTCTAACTACTACAAACGGGAATAAATACTAAGATATTTCCTCCCTGTATTATGGAGGATTTTTCTCTTCGTGGAAATATCTGCATATTACTGGGTTTTAAAATTATTTATTTAAAATTGTATCAATTTAAATATTTTAGTTTTATAATAGAATGATATATAACATTATAATAATTACATTAATTTAAAAATTAATAATTTTAAATTGTTAAAATATCAAAGCATCTTCTATTAGACATCCTTCTAAGCATTTTCTATTACAATACTAAAACTAAAGGACAGGGTAAAAACAATGACGTCTAGCTAAGCAATTTGAACACAACCATCAGTAAAAAAAATTCAGGATTCTAGAAGGAATGGGTAGGTAGGTAGTCAACAAATTATTAGCCCAATGTCATCTTGGGGAGCCTTTTCGGACCACCTAATCCAAAGTAAAAGCTCCACTGGTTCTCGCGTACGCCATCCTCTTCAGTGCTGGTCTGCAGTGCTTAAAACAGTGCCTGGAACATACCAGGTGCTCAGTAAATATTTGTGTAATTAACCAACAACTGACTAAAGCATTCTTGTCTCAGCTGGGCCCCTGGCTATGCAGCTGTAGGTCCATCACTTACTTTCTCTGGACCTAAAATTCCTCATTTGCAAAATGAAGAAGTTAGACAAGATAATCTCAGGTTATTCCAGCTCCAGCACTCATAAAAAATAATAAACGCACTGTATCCTCTTCCTGTCTATCGGTAATTTCATTTCCCCTTGCAAAAGTATGATATTATAATATATGAACTATCCAGATCCTTAGTCTTGTTCTTCTAGATTTACGCCATTTCAGGTAACAAGAGAATGAAAAGAAATAACACTCCTTTCATTCCGACAGCGCTTCCCTTCCACAGCTTCTCTCATCCCCAATCTTATGTAACTTGCCACATGAGAGACTGTAAGAGCAGTCTAGGTTAGGTCATAGTGATCAGAATGGTATAGAGCATTTTGGCCTCAGGATCCCTTTATACTCCTAAAAGTTTTCAGGACCCTAAAGAGCTTTTGTTTATATGGGTTATATCTATTGATATTACCATATTAGAAATTAGAACAAAAAATTTTCAAAAAAGTATTTATTAATTCATTTAAAAGTAACACTGATAAATCCATTATGTGTGAAAAGAAAATAATATTTTTTAATTAAAAAAAACTCTATTTTCAAAAAGAAAACCACACAAGTAAGAGCGTGGCACTGTTTTACATTTTTACAAATCCCATCAATGTCTGGCTTAATGGAAGACAGCTGGAATCTCCTGTCTGCTTCAGCAGTCAGTGTGCTATGTACCCTGTCATCTCTGCAAAACTCCACTGTACATTCGTGAAAGAATAAGAGGAAAAAGACGAAAAATGTCTTGGTGTTACAATGAACATTATTTTGACTTCACAGACTCCCTGAAAGGGCCTCAGGGACCCCAGGGGCCGTCTGGACTACATTTTGAGTACCACAGCTGTGGAGTTACAGTATGAGGGAGGCAGAAATGATTAAGAAAAGTCACAAATGAGGAGACAAATGTGATGGTAAGGTGAAAAGAGCACTGGTTATTTCATGTGTACAGACAAGTAACGATTCATGAACTCACACTTTTTTTAAAGAAAAGCATTTCTTCCTACGATGCTAACAATATTAACTGAAGTCCACAAAGGGGAAAACATCCGCAAGTATCAGTTTAAATGAGAGAAAAATCTAAGAAGTATTTATTTACAAAATTTTCTTAAGATTCTGAAAGAGGCCGTAGCCAAAAAAAGGTTAGGAAATCTATCAGTGAAAGAAAAAGACATTCCAGGGACAAAACAAAATGTCCCAAAATAAGAAGAAATTTGAGATATACAAGTCTGCAGTGTTCCCAAATTTGCAGGGGAAAAAGTTGCTGTTATTACATGTAACACTGTAAGCTAAAAGACATTTTAGAATGTTTCTTCCGGCTTAAGCAGTCCTCTTCTTATCCAAAGCAATGCTTTCATTTCTGAGTAAGAAAGGACAGGGGGGAGAAAGAGAAAGAACGAGGATACAAGCTACCTGAGGGATGGACTCCTAGAGGCCTGGTTAAGTGCAGCTCCCCTCAATTTTTATCACCATCTTAGATACATCATCTGGAAACCCTGGTGGCGGAGTGGTTAAGAGCTATGGCTGCTAACCGAAAGGTCGGCAGTTTGAACCTACCAGCCGCTCCTTGGAAACTGTATGGGGCAGTTCTACTCTGTCCTATAGGGTCGCTATAAGTCAGAATCGACTTGACGCCAACAGGTTTGTTTTTTTTGTTTTTTTTTGGCAGATACATCTGTTCATGTGCAAAGCTTCTTTCAGTTTTAAAAGGCAGAATTAATTTTGGAGAACTACAGAGATTAGGATACCTAAAAAGTGAAAGGAATGAAAGAAAATTTAAAACTACCTGTTGTCCCACTGAGAAAGCCTGGTTGTTGAACTGCTGAATAAATTCTGCTGCCATCTTGTCGGTATCATATGGGTTGGAGTCGATGCTTTTTTTCTGCAGGAAATCAATCTCGATGGTCATTGTGCCAATACATTGTTTGGCCTTGTCAAATGTATATAAGGAGACTAGGAAAAAAGGGAGACATTTAAAAAAAAAAAAGGGGACACCAAATATTTGCTGTACTTTAAAGTAACTAAAAGTTTCACATAAATGAATTATAACAGAACTTGACCAGGGGGCTTTATGCGGTCTTCATTAGAGAGACATAAAGGCATAGATTAAAAACGAAATAATAATCTCCACTATAGATTGTCTTCCCCATCTGAACTAATTAGAACAGACCGGACAGCGTTCTCCCTCTACTTCTACCCTTCACCCCCACCTTGGGGGGAAATCACACCCTACCCACAACCTGTGCATCTTCCGCTTTCTCAGTTAACGGAAGACAAAATGGCAATATTGGAAGCCCCAGTGGAGTTGGCATAACATGCTGTTTCCAAACAAGATTTTTATTTGACATAAGAAGGAGCCAAGGTGACAGAGAGGTGGGTGGACTCTTTTGCCCTAATGAAACCGGATACAGCAAAGAAAGGGTTTGAGGAACATTTACTCAAAGGATTGTTTCAAGAGCAATTCAAACTTTATTTGACATTTCTGTTTTAATACTACGAAACATTTCCTGAGCACCTATATTCAGAGAACTATAATAAGTTCTACATGTAGAACAGGATAACAGCCATGTCTTGGTTCATCTTTGTATTAGCAGCATCTAACGGTGTCTGTTAGCTGCTTAATATATTCATGAACCGTTAAAATGAAACAACCAGTCTCCATTCTAATAACGAAGGAAGTAAGACAAGCATACATACAAAACTTTCAGTAAGAAAATTCTTGCTCAAGACAAAAGAAAAATTCTAGAAAGGCTTTTAGGTTACAACCTCATAAATTTAAAATTTAATGCATTACACATAATTTTATATAATAACTGTCTAACCAAAAACCTTTCATTGTACAACTACAGCACACTTTACATACCAATTTTTTTTTAAACACATGTTAAAAGAAATTTTCCTAATGACTTATATAACTACAAAAAGCATTTCCATAGGGGGTAAAAAACCTGACTCTTAAATTAGCTGAAAAAGCATATTTATAAATGTCAGTTCATAAACACTCTTAAAGCAAAAAATACTTCATTGCAGTATATTGTACTGAGGCCACTATGAAAGTTAGGGTAAGTTACGCAGAAAGGTTCAAGGAGAGTTTTGCATTTGAGTTTCCCCAACAGGACAGCTTTATTATGCCCAGTTAACAAGAGTATCACTGCTCTTCAAAAGGCCTAATGCACATATGCTTCACCTCTTTCCCCTTGTGTTCCCCAAAGCCCACTGTCCCACAATTTGCCAATGGTCCCTGAAGGACACAGTAGAAGCTCTCTTAACCAAATTCCAGTGAGCTAACTCATGAGAATAAGTGACAAACTTTTGTCCCTCTGATATATCCTGAGCTGCCTACGGCTTGTCAAATGCTCAGCTTGTCGGCGCCCCACGCAGCACTGGAGTTGCTGCTTACCAGTCAACTGTGTTCATTCCCTAATCTATTTATGCCAGTTATGACTTTTACAGTAGTTAGGCAATATAGTTAACCAGTATAAAACCTGTTAAAATATCGGCATTCTAGAATTGGTGTCTATAAGACTAAGTTAAGTACTTCGGGAAAACTTGAAAAAGGAAGAGTTTCCTTAAAAAATTAATGTTACCTGTCCTAGGTGCTGTTGAACATAGTTCAGATATTAACCTGTAACCCCTTGTTGTCGAGTCGATTCCAACTCATAGCGACCCTATAGGACACAGTGGTACTGCCCCATAATGTTTCTAAGGAGTGGCTGGTGGATTTGAACTGCTGACCTTTTAGTTAGCAGCCTGAACTCTTAACCACTACGCTATCAGGGCTCCAGTTCAGATATTACCGTATATAAAATCTTATATACAACTTTTTCAACATAATGTTATATTAAAGGCATTTTTTCTCAATTAAAAAGAAAAAACGAGTTAATTAAGTCTGAGCAAAAAAGTGCAAAAGGTTGAGGAAGAAATCCAGAAAAACCCAGAAGGATCTTGCCTTCCAAATGCTTCACAAGGGTCTAAGTTCTCTGTTCATTTCAAAGAAACCCATACAGAAATTATAGATGAAGTTTATGCACAAAAGACAATAGAGAACTCTAATCTGTGATCCAAAGAAAAGGACTTTAACCAACTTTTTCAATTAACTACCAGCTCCAATCACATTGGATAAGAAGGCTTCTACAGTTCTCTCAAAAGTAGGTAATATAAAAAAAGATTGGTTTTTCACATTTGCTTTGGACAAGAGGTACGGTGCTTTTGTGAGTTACTGTGGTCAAACAGCAAGAAGCTAAAAAAACAAGTCACTGTAGTGTAGCTTTCATTTGATCTATCAGTATTAGCTGCCTGTTGGAAAGATTCTAGTGGTGTGTAAAGTTGTTCTCTTTAAGGGAACTCTGGAGTCTGTGTTTCAGTAGACTTGACCAATAACTAGAAGAACCTAACTAAATAATTTAAGCTCTCTGTGCCTTAATTTTTCACATCTATAAAATGAGGAGGCTGAACTAGATTTTCATGATCCTTTCAAACTCTAAATTGTGTTCTAAACTTATTTCTTATATTCTAGCCACTTCAGTTATTTACAAAGATTTTCTGTAAATTCTTTGAATGAAGATTTTTATATTTCACTTTGCTGCCTTAAAGGAAGACTCATTTATTTTAGAGAGAAACATTTTCAAAAGCAAAATAACAAAGAAAACCAAAGTAGGGGATGGAAAATGCACTGAAGAGCAAAGAATAAGTTCGTCTCAGCTGAAAGCTTCGGAGTACTCTCCTGCCTCCACTTCTGCATGTTTTGTTCTTTCTTAACATTTTCTAGAAAGTCCATGCAACATGCTGAGTAACTTCCACATGCAAAAAAGCTTAGCTGTTTCCCCACATGGTGAAGATAAAAATCCACTGTCATTGAGCCAGCCACAACTCAAAGCAGCCCTATAGGACAGAGTAGAACTGCTCCATAGAGTTTCCAAGAAGTAGACGGTGGATTTGAACTGCCAATCTTTTGGTCAGCAGCTGAGCTGTTAACCATTGTGCCATCAGGTCTCTAGGTGAAGATAGTTATAGGTTAAAATATTAATGTAAAAATGAATAGGCTGATGCAGCAATTCCATTTCTAGGTGTCTGTATCCCAGAAAGATTATTGAACATATCCCTAAGGAGAGAGGAACCTCTATAAAGAGGTTCACTGCAGCATTATTTGTAATAGTCAAACATTGAAAAAATGCTGATCAGTAGGGGAAGGATGACTAAAGTGTGACATGTTCATAAAAGTGGATTATATGGCAATTAAAATAAAAGCTTGATGTATATTTAACAAAGATGGATGGCCATGAACACATAATAGAGTAGAAAAAAGCACACTGCAGAAGAATATGTACAGTATGATACAATTTTGTGCATTAAAAACTCCCAAATAATACTGTAATGTTATAACGTGTGTACACACACTCACCTACATATTACATGTATATTCATATCAAGAAATTTGAACAAGTATATTAAAATATTACCATTACTGACCATAGTTTTCAAAAGCATTTTAATTTAAATTCAATGTTCCTAAATCGAAAAGACCAAGCTGTTACAATTTCAAATACTATGGGCAGCACCATGGACAGCACCAAGGCAGCACCATGGTCAGTACCACGGTCAGCCCCTAAAAAGCAGTGATTTACAGCTAATGCTTTTAATAAACCTAAGAGCATGTTTAGCCATTACAATGACAGACAGATATACAATGGTCAAAAATGCGTTAGTTGATAATTTGTAGTACTTAAAACATGGCATTGCCAGATGAAGACAAGACAGACTAAATAGTTCCTCTAAAAGATTCCCTCAGACTAAATAAAAATCACTGACTTGACTCAAAAGTCTCACCTTGCAGACAGAACTCTAAAATCCTGAAATCGCACCCTCCTTCATACCACACCTTCTATCCCATGTTTGCCTACATCTCTACTTACACGGAACCAGTTTCCTACCTTTATGGCCACATCATCCACATTATTCAGCCCCCAAAACTCTTCCCTCACTCAAGCTTACTCCACCTTAGACCCACCTGATCATTTGGTTTTACAATTTTGCCCATTAAATCTGTTTGATCTATCTCTTTCAAAAACTTTATAATTAAAATAAGCATTTCTGGTAGCAGGAGAATGCCTTTATAACATAATTGAAGCTACAAAATACATTTCTCAACTCATCAAGATTTATAACCTTCAATTTCCATACCTTTTTACAACAGAAAATATATACATTAAAAGTTAAATGTAAGCACAGTCTTAGCCTTATATTTAGAAAAATAAATTTAAGGAAACTAGAAACTTAAGCTACATATAAATCCATTTTCTCAGTTTCTACAAATGTTCATTTTTACCACTGCCAAAGCCTGCAAATAGAAAACCCTGGGCCCCTGTATTTTCCCATCTATAAAATGAGGGGGCTGGACAAGATCTCCATAGTCTGCACTGACCTACTTCACTTTAGTGTTAAACTCTCTCACTGTCTCAGCTTCTCACTATGCTTCAGGTGAGGAGACGACAGTTATGGGAATCGTTTATGTCAGTGCTTCCCAAAATGTAGCTGGTAATATAAGAATTACCTAAGAGTGACTGTGACAAACACAGATTCATGATTTGGATTCCCCAAGGGAGGGACTATGAGTGAAAAGGGATATAAACAGAAAATAGAGAATTTCTAAAACACAAAGATAATGAAAACACTGCTGATCAGAATCTACTTTAATGCAGTGATCAGAGGAAAATTCTGAGTCTTAAACACCTACATCAATAAAATATGAAAATAAATGCTATAAAGCAGATAATTGGGACAATTAACAAGATTAGAATATGAACTATAGAGGGGCGTGGTCAACATGGAGGAGTAGTTAGACGCTTCCTGTATCTCTCTTACAACAAAGACCTCGAAAAACAAGTGATTTGATTCTATGTGAGTATCTGGGATCCCTGAACAAGGCAAGGTTGAGAAATCCATCTGAGTGATATGGGAGAGGGAGACTGTTTGGAAGAGGTGAGGAGGGCCAGAGCCACGGCGGTGAAACTGCAGCACCACAGCCAAGCCGGTCTGCGGTGAAGCAGGCAAACAGCTGTGCTGTGCGTGCGCTCCGGAAGCGGTTTCCACATCGAGAGAGACCCGGCAGCAGAGATTCTGCTTGAACACTCTGTACCAGTGAAAAGCAGCTTCCAAGAGGCTAAGATAAGTACATGCGCGCACCCTTTCACGGGGATTAACAAAACGTTTTGGGAAAAACCTCTCTCCCTTTTACCTCCTCCCTCCACGCTCTGTACCAGGAGTCTGCTGGGCCGGAAGTAGATCCCAAAAGGCACCCTGACCCATTCTCCTGGCCTTGGAGAGGGAACAAATAAGCTGCTGGCTCCCCTAGGCCAGGAACATAGGGTCAGCACAGCTCCTTTGTGGGGCACAGGTACCAGGGGTCCGCAGAATCTGAGTGCCTTACACCCCTGTACAGACTTGTGGGGACCCATCTCAACAGCATCAGTCCTCACTGCCACAGTACAACAAGGCAAACATCTGAAGTTTAACTTCAACTGCTTCAGCTGTGAACTGGCAGATTTGTGACCTTCGAAACAGCCCTGCCCCTTAAGTAGGCACTTTTATTGATCTCCAGCAGGGGCTTGAGGACTGGTGGTAGCACCTAAAGTGCCTAGTCACCTGCTACAGAAGTCCAGGAAAAAGTGGTGCCCCCTAGTCTTTACAGCCAACAGAGTGGGGTGCTCACAGTCCGGCTGCAAAACTCACCTACCTACTCACCCTACAGAATAAGCACACACTTTCCTTTCAGACTCTCAGGGGCAGCTGTCAGCCCCGCCTGGCTCAGCGTGTGATCCCCTACCACAGCCAGAGTCCAGTGCCTGCACCAATCACCCATGCCTCTCTAGGACTGGGGGTGAGAGCCTGCATCACACACTGGGTGACCGACTGCATGAACACCCGAGCTGAACCCATATAGGAAAATTTAACAGACTCCTGTGTGCACATACTTAGTTACAGAACTAACTACCTGGTGACAGGACGTTAGAGATCCAGAGGTGTCAAAAATCAAACTACTGCACATGAGCAGCCTATCTGGTCATATCAAAACAAAACAAAATAAAAAGCTAGGCCTCACCAAGCAAATACAAAATAAAATTATAATAAATCATTGATGGCTCAAAGACAACAGTCAATATCAATTCACATAAACAGGCAGTCCATGATGGCTTCAGAAAGCTCCCAAAATAAAGAATCAATAAATTCTCTGGAGGAAGAGAACTTCTTGGAATTACCAGAGGCAGAATACCAAAGATTAATATACAGAAATCTTCTAGAAATAAAAAAGGAAATTCAACAGAATGCATAAACAGCCAGGGAACATACAGACACAGTAGCAGCGGAACTTAAAAAAGTTATTCAAGAACATAATGCCAAATTTAATAGATTGTGAGAATCCACAGAGAGACAGCAATCAGAAATCCAGAAGATTAACAATAAAATGTCAGAATTAGACAACTCAACAGAAAGTCATAGGAGCAGAACTGAGGCAATGGAAGTCAGAATTAGTAACACTGAAGAGAAAGCTCTTGACGCCAACTTATTTGAGGAAAAATCAGGTAAAAGAATTAAAAAGAATGAAGAAACTCTAAGAGTCATGTGGGACTCTATCAAGAGAAATAACCTATGAGTGATTAGAGTACCAGAACAGGGGAGGATAACAGAAAATACAGAGAAAATTGTTGAAGATTTGTTGACAGAAAACTTCCCTGATATCATGAAAGATGAGAAAATATCTATCCAAGATGCTCATCGAACCCCACATAAGGTAGATCCCAACAGAAAGTCAAATCAAACTGACCAAAACCAAAGATAAAGAATTTTAAGAGCAGCTAGGGATAAAAGAAAAGTCATCTACAAAGGAGAGTCAATTAGAATAAGCTTGGACTATTCAGCAGAAACCATGCAGGCTAGAAGGCAATGGGATGACATATTTAAAGCCTTGAAGGAAAATAACTGTCAGCCAAGAATTATATATCCAGCAAAACTGTCTCTCAAATATGATGGCAAAATTAGGGCATTTCCAGATAAACAGAAGTTCAGGGAATTTGCAAAAACCAAACCAAAATTACAAGAAATACTAAACGGAGTCCTACGGTTAGATAATAACACTGGCTAACAACACAAGACTAGAACACAGGACAGAGCAACCAGATATTGACTCAGATATGGAAATCGAAAATACATCAAAGCTAAAACATTGAAAATAGGGAAACAGATATCAATATGTAAAGAAAGATAATATTAAAACAAAAAAAGACAGACTTAGAAAATGGAGACATTAATTTTCTATATGGAGGGGAAGTGAAGGCGATATAAAGTAATAAAAGACTGCTATAAACTTAGAAAAATAGGGGTAAATATTAAGGTAACCACAAAGGAATCTAACAATCCTACAAATCAAAATAAAAAAGTAGAAAAACATAAAGACCCAGCAAACACAAAATCTACAACAAAGAAAAAGATGAAAGAAGAATACATAAAGAAAAACGACTCAGCACAGAAAATTAAGGAGAACAAAGAAACTGTGAACAACACACAAAAAGAGATATCAGGATGACACCACTAAACTCATACTTACCAATAATTACACTGAATGTAAATGGACTTAATGCACCAATAAAGAGATGGAGAGTGGCAGACTGGATAAAAAAGCATGATCCATCTATACGCTGCCTACAAGAGACGCACCTTAGACTTAAAGACACAAACAGGCTAAAACTCAAAGGATGGAAAAAAATATATCAAGCAAACAACATTCAAAAAAGAGCAGGAGTGGCAATATTAATCTCTGACAAAACAGACTTTAAAGTAAAATCTACCACAAAAGATAAGAAAGGGCACTATATATATACAATGATTAAAGGGTCAATACACCAGGAGGACATAACTATAATAAATATTTACGCACCCAACAACAGGGCTCCGAAATATATAAAACAAACTCTAACAGCTCTGAGGAGAGAGACAGACAGCTCCACAATAGTAGTAGGAGACTTCAACATGCCACTTTCAGTGAAGGACAGAACATCTAGAAAGAAGCTCAACAAAGACATGGAAGAGCTAAATGCTACAATCAACCAACTTGATCTCACAGACATATACCAATCCCTGCACCCAACAGCAGCCAAGTATACTTTCTTTTCCAACGCACATGGAACATTCTCCAGAATAGAACACATACTAGGCCATAAAGCAAGCCTTAACAAAATTCAAAATATTACAAAGTACCTTTTCTGACCATAAAGCCATAAAAGGAAATCAACAACACAAAAAAGCAAGGAAAAAATCAAACACATGGAAACTGAACAACACCTTGCTCAAAAACTACTGAGTTATACAAGAAATTAAGGATGGAATAAAGAAATTCATAGAATCAAATGAGAATGAAAACACATCCTACCAGAACCTTTGGGACACAGCAAAAGCAGTGCTCAGAGGTCAGTTTATAGCAATAAATGCACACATTCAAAAAGAAGAAAGGCTCATAATCAAAGCATTAACCCTACAACTGGAACAAGCACAAAGGGAGCAGCAAAAGAAGCCCACAGGTGCCAGAAGGAAGGAAATAATAAGAATTAGAACAGAATTAAATGAAATAGAGAATAGAAAAACAATTGAAAGAGTTAACAAGTTCAAAAGCTGGTTCTTTGAAAAAAATCAATAAAATTGATAAACCACTGCCCAAACTGACAAAAGAAAAACTGGACAGGAAGCAGATAAGCCGTATAAGAAATGAGACGGGTGATATCACAACAGACCCAACTAAAATTAAAAGAATCATAACAGATTACTATGAAAAATCATACTCTGACAAATTTGAAAACCTAGAGGAAATAGACAAATTTCTAGAAACTCACTCACTACCTAAATTAACACAAACAGAGGTAGAACAACTAAATAAACCCATAACAAAAGAAGAGATTGAAAAGGTTATTTAAAAACTGCCAACAAAAAAAAGCCCTGGCCCGGATGGATTCACTGGAGAATTCTACCAAACTTTCAGAGAAGAGATAACACCACTTCTATTAAAGGTATTTCAGAGCATAGAAAAGGTTGGAATACTCCCAAACTCATTCTATGAAGCCAGCATAACCCTGATACCAAAACCAGGTAAAGACACTGCAAAAAAAGGAAAATTACAGACCGATATCCCTCGTGAACATTGACGCAAAAATCCTCAACAAAATTTTAGCCAGTAGAATTCAGCAACATATCCAAAAAATAATTCACCATCACCAAGTGGGATTTATACCAGGTATGCAGGGATGGTTCAACATTAGAGAAACAATCAACGTAATCCATCACATAAATAAAACAAAAGACAAGAACCACATGATCTTATCAATTGATGCAAAAAAGGCATTCAGCAAAGTCCAACACGCATTCATGATAAAAACACTCAACAAAATAGGAACAGAAGGGAAATTCCTCAATATAATAAAGGGCATTTATACAAAACCAACAGCCAACATCATCCTGAATGGAGAGACTTTGAAAGCATTCCCCTTGAGAACAGGAACCAGACAAGGATGCCCTTTATCACTACTATTATTCAACATTGTGCGGGAGGTCCTAGCCAGGGCAGTTAGGCTAGAAAAAGAAATGAAGGGCATCCAAATTGGTAGGGAAGAAGTCAAAGTATCTCTGTTTGCAGATGATATGGTCTTATACACGAAAACCCCAAGGAATCCACAAGAAAACTACTGGAACTAATAGAAGATTTCAGCAAAGTTTCAGGATACAAGATACACATACGAAAATCAATTGTATTCCTTTACACCAACAAAGAGAACCTTGAAGAGGAAATCACCAAATCAATATCATTTACAATAGCCCCCAAGAAGATAAAATCCTTAGGAATAAATCTAACCAGAGATGTAAAAGATCTTTACAGAGAAAATTACAAGACATTACTGCAAGAAACTAAGAGACCTGCATAAGTGGAAAAATATACCTTGCTCGTGGATAGGTAGACTCAACATAGTGAACATGTCAATTCTACCCAAAGCAATCTACAAATACAATGCAATCCTGATCCAAATTCCACCAGCATTTTTTAATGAGATGGAGAAACAAATCACCAACTTCATATGGAAAGGCAAGAGGCCCTGAATAAATAAAGCATTACTCAAGAAGAAGAACAAAGTGGGAGGCCTTACACTACCTGATTTTAGGATCTATTATACTGCCACGGTAGTCAAGACAGCCTGGTACTGGTACAACAACAGATACACAGACCAATGGAACAGAGTTGAGAATCCAGATATAAGCTCATCCACCTATGAGCATCCAATATTTGACAAAGGCCCAAAGTCCATTAACTGGGGAAAAGACAGTCTCTTTAACAAATGGTGCTGGCATAACTGGATATCCATCTGCAAAAAACTGAAACAGGACCCATACCTCACACCATGCACAAAAACTAAATCAATATGGATCAAAGACCTAAATATAAAATCAAAAACTATAAGGATCATGGAAGAAAAAATAGGGACAATGCTAGGAGCCCTAATACATGGCATAAACAGAAAACGAACCATAAGTAACAATGTACAAACACCAGAAGAGAAACTAGATAACTAGGAGCTCCTAAAAATCAAACACTTATGCTCATCAAAAGACTTCACCAAAAAAGTAAAAAGACAACCTACAGACTGGGAAAAAATTTTTGACTACGACAAATCCGATCAGCATTTAATCTCTAAAATCTAAAAGATACTGCGAAACCTCAACAGCAAGAAGACAAATAACCCAATTAAAACATGGGCAAAGGATATGAACAGACACTTCACCAAAGAAGATATTCAGGCAGCTAACATACACATGAAGAAATGCTCACGATCATTAGCCATTAGAGAAATGCAGATCAAAACCACAATGAGTTATCATCTCACCCCAACAAGGCTAGCATTAATCCAAAAAACACAAAATAACAAATGCTGGAGAGGTTGTGGAGAGACAGGAACACTTATACACTGTTGATGGGAATGTAAAATGGTACAATCACTCCACAAATCGATTTGGTGCTTCCTTAAAAAGCTAGAAATAGAAGTACCATATGATCCAGCTATCCCGCTCCTTGGAATATATCCTAGAGAAACAAGAGCCATCACACAAATAGATATATGCACAGCCGTGTTCATCACAGCACTGTTCACAATAGCAAAAAGATGGAGGCAACCTAAGTGCCCATCAATGGACGAATGGATAAACAAACTATGGTATATCCACACAATGAAATATTACACAATGATAAAGAACAATGATGAAGCTGTGAAACATCGTATAACTTGGTGGAAGCTGGAGGTCATTATGCTGAATGAATTTAGTCAGTCACAGAAGGACAAATACTGTATAAGACCACTATTACAAGAACTCAAGAAAAGGTTTAAACACAAAAGAAAACATTCTTTGATGGTTACGGGGGTGGGGAGGGAGGGTGAGGGTTATTCACTAACTAGACAGTAGATAAGAATCATCTTAGGTGAAGGGAAGGGCAGCAGACACTACAGGGGAAGCCAGCACAACTGGACTAAACCAAAGCTAAGAAGTTTCCTCAACACAAATACTTTGAGAGACAGAGTAGCAGGGATTGGGGGTCTGGGGACCATGCTTTCAGGGGACATCTATGTCAACTGGTATAACAAAGCTTATTAAAATGTTCTGCATCTTACTTTGGTGAGTGGCGTCTGGGGTCTTAAAAGCTTGCAAGCAGCCATCTAAGATACATCAATTGGTCCCAACCACTTGGAGTAAAGGAGGACAGGGAACACCAAAGACACAAGGAAAGTATTAGCCCAAGAGACAGAATGGGTCACATAAACCAGAAACTTCATCAGCCTGAGACCAGAACTAGATGGTGCCCGGCTACCACCAATGAACATCCAGACAGGGAACACAACAGAGGGTCCCTGATGGAGCAGTAGAACGATGGGATGCAGAACTCAAATTCTAGTAAGAAGACTAGGCTTAATGGTCTGACTAAGACTGGAGGCGCCCTGGAAAGCATAGCCCCTGGTCTCTCTACCCACCCCAGAACTTAAATAATTTCCGAGGCCAACTCTTCAGACAGGGATTGGACTGGACTGTGGGACATAAAGTGATACTTGTGAAGAATGTGCCTCTTAGTCAAGTAGATACAAGAGACCAGAGGTGAGATGGGAAGGCAGAGAGAGTTAGGAGCTGGTTGAGTGTTCATGGGAATCAGGGGCAGAGGGGAGGAGTGTGCTGTCACAGAATGGGGTGAGCGGTTGGGGTCTCATAAAAATGTATGTAAAAAAAAAAAAAAAATTCTGTATGGGAGACTAACTTGAAATGTAAACTTCATTTAATTACAACAATTAAAAAAAAAAAAGTAATCACACCGCAATCAAAAAAAAAAGAATATGAGCTATAAGTTAGATAAAAGTATCAACGTTTAATGCCCTGGATTTGATAACTATACTGTCAGAGGCACATCTTTGATCTTAGGAAACACACACTAAGGTATCAGAGGTAAAGAGACATGATTTCTGCAACTTAATCTCAAATGATTCAGAAAAGCAATATGTATATATGTACGTACGTATGCATGCCTGTGAGTGTGTATGTATACAGAAAGAGAGAGACAGAGATAATAATAAAGCAAATATGACAATTACGGAATCTGGGCAAAGAAGTATACGAAAACTCTCTGTATTGTTCTTGCAACCTTTCTATACATACAAAATTAAGTCAACTGGCTTAGTTACACTTGTATTTTCTTTTTTTCTCCTACTGTGTCCATAAAGTTGACATGAAATTATCTGATGAAAAAGATTCATACTTCATTTTCCCAACTTAGCAACACTGCCTAACAGACAATACCAGTTTTCTCTTCTTAGTTCCTTGACTTAGACAATCCACAAGTGGCTAAATCTTTTCTCCCCCCCGAAGTTATAAATTGCTTTCCTTGACCTTCTCTAATGAACTACGATGACCTCATAACACACTTCACTTAGAAAATTATACCACCTGCTTATGTATTCTCACCCTTTCTTCTCCTCCTTAACCTAAACTATCCCTTCCACAAATCTGACTTATCTTCCTAGAAAAACACAAAAGAAGAAACTATACCTCAGCATAGAGTAAAATGGAATTACCAAGTACTGTAACAACAAGTGTTTAAAGCAACTGACTGCTAACGAAAGGTAAGTGGTTCGAAACCACCAGCAGCTCCGCAGGAGAAAGATGTGACAGTCTGCTTCTGTAGAGATTGATAGCCTTGGAGACCTTATGCAGTTGCTATGAGTCAGAATTGACTCGATGGCAGTGGGTGGGTAATACCAAGTATTCTTTTTCAATCTAATTTTGACTTTTTCTTTTTTAAATTCCCATAACCATAATTTTCAAAAATCCTATTCAACTTACCCCTAGACAAGTCAAATAACTTCCAAACCATTTTCTTCAATTCATGACTTCTCTCCATTCCTTACTGTGTTCCACACCAAAATCAGAATCCTTTTCTAAAGGCAAGATTTTGGTTGGACCATTCAGAAATCCTCAAGAGCTCTCAATTGTATTTGTGTAAAATCCAAATTTTTAGTATGTACTCTAGGTCCTCCCCTAATACTCTAAAACTCTCATCATTTAATACAACCCACACCATTGTCCCTTTCAATCAGGCAAACACACTTCCTGAGAACCACCTATGATTTGCTTGCTCCCATCCCTATGCCTTTCGTTCATATTATCTGTCATCCTAAAAGCCTTTCTCCCTTGTCTCTACCGTGTGATGCTTTCCTCCTACTTCATAATCATGCTCAAAACTCCAATGCACAGCAAGACTTTGCTGGCAATCTTTCTGGTCTCCAGTCAATTCATTCACTCTTGTTGTATCTTAGCACTTTTACACAGAGCTCCTAATAGTAAATATTTGTGCACATATTTTCCTGATAGATATTCTGAGAGCTATGAATATGTGGATGTTCTATCCCCCATTAGATTGTAATCTCCATGCAGAGAGGTAGGCAGATAAAGAGGTGGGGACGTAGCTACCATGACTATGTCCTTTCCATTCTCATAGACCTCACCAGTAATCTGACTAGAATGAACGTTTAATAGCCTGACAACCAGTAACAGAAAATTGTACAGATCTCAGTAACTGCATGAAAATTATAAAGAAAATTTATCTCAGGTAGCTAAAAACTATACTTACCATCTATTTCTTGTCCAATAGAGAGTCCAGCCCATTTTCGCTGTAAAATAAAAGAGAAAAAAAAAAAAAAGGTACTTAAAACCAAATCAATCAAAATTAGAGAAACGAGGAAAAGAAGAATTTCTATGAATTTCAGGAACACATTCAAAGACCAAAACATGGCATACTATATATACTATGGATTTGAATACCTGTTCCCAAAATATACAAAGCTTGTCTTTTTGCAGTAAAGCCAGTAGCACTGAGTAGGATGCTCCTTTGCACAATATAACACTCCTGAAAGTCTTGGTTATATCAGATATTTCAGTGTTCTGAATGTGCTGCAGTGAGCTACACTGCTTGTTACAGTATCACAAAAAGAAAAGATATTCAGTTCAAGAAAACCAAATTAAAACTGGTCAGTTAAGTTACGGATACTTCACAGACATAACCAAACACCTCACAGGATTGGTTTTCTGGGTTTGAAGAATTAGGACCATAGTCTCATGGGGCATCTCAGACAACCGGCATAATATAGTTCATAAAATTCTACATTCTAGTTTAATGAGTAGTGTCTGGGGTCTTAAAAGCTTGTGAATGGCCATCTGAGATACAACTCTTGGTAGCTAATGTCCAGAGCAAAAGAGAAAGAAGGAAACCAAAGGCTCATAAGAGAAACTAGTCTACAAGACAAACACTCTACACGTACTATGGTCTCATCTTCTGAGGTCAGAAGAATTAGATGGTGTCCGGCTATCACTACCAACCATTCTAATCAGGGCCACAATAGTTGGACCCTGATAGAATGGGAGAAAAATGTAGAACAGAACCTCAAATTCCTAAAAACAAAACAAAACAAACAAACAAAACCAGACTTACTGTACTGGTTGACACTGGAGGACTCCCCAAGACTGTTGCCCTAAGATACTCTTCAAACCCTGAACCAAAACCCCTGAGGTTACCTTGTAGCTAAATAACAGAATGGCTCACATAATGAATATCACCCACAAGTACTGTGCTCCTTTAAAAAAAATCACCTACATGAGACCAAACGGTCAACAGTTACTTTAAAACAAGGGTAAGAATATAAGGGGGCAGGGAAACTAGATTAATGGAAATGGAACAACCAGAATGGAAATAATGAGAACATTCACTCATTGTGAAGAATGTAACCAATGTCACTGAACAATATGTGTAGAAGTTGTTGAATGGGAACCTAAACTGCTGTGTAAACCTCCATCAAAAACACAATATTAAAATATTAAAAAAAAAAAACTGGTCAGATAATCTATATTGAAACCCACGCAGGGATTGAAATTGTTAAATGGTCATGACTACTAGTTGTGTACTAGCCAAAGGATTTTCAGGCAGTTGCAACCAGAATTTAGCCTCTTCCCAAGTCCTGACTAGTTACAATGGTAAGAATACACAGAGCCAAGCCAGACTGTGTTGAGGCAGGAATTTAGAACTCGTTTGCATAGGTTCAAAATTAGTAATTACTGGTAACACTACAAAGAACAGTGAGAAAATCATTTTGGGCTGAAAATCAATAGCTTGCCTACTCATCGGAACACTGTGGACTTTGATGCATAGCTTAGATGTTGCAAGGTACATGTGCGACAAGTGTTCTCCCTTCCTGCTTTCTTATCGTAGGTCACTTCTCCCTAGTCTCTGCCCTTCGCCTCCCCTAAAGGACTTCTGTAACATGTCATCCCATTTCCTGTCAACCTGAAATTTAGCAGCATGCTGCTTAAGTCCAGACTGGGTCACAAGGAAATCACATTTAGGTTCTGTATTTCAATCCTAAGACAGCCTCCACAGAAGTTAACAATAAACCAGGGCCGTTCAGTGGAAGGAGCGCTACCGCTGGAAAATCATCATTTCGTAACCATATTAAAGAAAAGCTTGGGCAGAATAGAACTATGCTCCATAGAGTTTTAGTGGCTGATTTTTTGGAAGTCGATTGCCAGGGTTTTCTTCCGAGGTGCCTCCGGGTGGACGTGAAACTCCAATCTTTCAGTTAGCAGCCGAGCACATGAATCGTTTGCACCACCCAGGAACTCCATTATAATAACAGTACCTACCTTATGGGGTTGTTATAAGAATTAAATGAGCCAACACATGCAAAAAGTGCTTAGAATAATGCCTGACACAAAGTAAATGTTGAAGAAATTTTTTTTTTTTTAAAAAGCAGAGAGACAAGGATAAACAGCCACACCTCAAGCTACTCCTGGACACCAGAATCCCAAATGGAGCTCCGTAAAACCTGGGGTACCCGGGAATCTGATCATTCCAAACCTTTAATCTATAGAAACAAACATGAAAAGTAGTCTTGATCATGGTGAGGCATCCAAACAAAGGGGAATAGTTGAGTGGAGACTTAGTGAAAGCTTATTATAACACATTAGAAGGAGGTAGGATTGCACTCACATTGCTTAGGATTGTGAGACTAGCTGCATGAGTATGATGATAAGGGAGAAAGGCATACAGACTAATATTTGTGGTGTTCCTATACTGTGTGCCTGGGACTGTGCTAGGCAATTTTTCTTCCAAAGAATCCACCAACAGAGTGGCATCTGGGGTCTTAAAAGCTTGCAAGCGGCCATCTAAGATGCATCAATTGGTCCCAACCACCTGGAGTAAAGGAGAATGAAGAACACCAAAGACACAGGGAAAGTATTAGCCCAAGAGACAGAAAGGGCCACATAAACCAGAGACTTCATCAGCCTGAGACCAGAACTAGATGGTGCCCGGCTACCACCAATGACAGCCCTTACAGGGAACACAACACGGAGTCCCTGATGGACCAGCAGAAAGATGGGGTGCAGAACTCAAATTCTAGTAAGAAGATCAAACTTAATGGTCTGACTGAGACTGGAGGTACCCAGGAAAGCATGGCCCCTGGATTCTCTATCAGCCCAGAACTAAAGTAATTTCCGAAGCCAACTCTTCAGACAGGAATTGGACTGGACTGTGGGACATAAAGTGATACTCACGAGGAGTGTGCCTCTTAGCTCAAGTAGATACAAGAGACCAAAGGGGCAGCTTCTGTCCAGAGGTGAGATGGGAAAGCAGAGAGGGTTAGGAGCTGGTTGATTGGACATGGGGAATCAAGGAAGGAAAGGAGGAGTGTGCTGTTGCAGAATGGGGTGAGCAATTAGGGTCACATAACAATGTATGTATAAAATTTTGTATGGGAGACTAACTCGAAATGTAAACTTCATTTAGACTACAACAATAAAAAAAAAAAAAACAAAGAATCCACCAACCATTATAACTGTAATCATAACCTTTCTAGTCATTAGGGGACCCCAGCATATTAGGTTTTAATATAACTACTACTCTAATCATATTCATTATTAGTTTAACAGCATTACATTCTAAAATCATTACTATTAGATGTCAATTTTACAAATAAAATATTATTTTTATATATTTTGTTTCCCAGGAAGTTAACATTAGAATAACTTGACACTTTTATCTGACAGTTGACTGATACTACTGCAGAATTTTTTAAAAATCAGAAAAATATCAAGGCAATAAAAGGCAGACATAATAAAAATCAGCAATTAAGAATATCCCTTTAAATTCCTTATATAATACTTAGATGATTTTCTTTAATATGAACCAATACAGTTATAGGGTGATGTTTGCTTTAAATGAATTGATACTCCTATGACTTCCAAGAATAAAAGAGAATAAACTAACATCGGAGTTACCTGGGGTAAGCTGAATGCAATGCTCCCTGGAACCACTGATGGATGGGTCCTCAGTGTAAATGTATACCTATGGTTGGGTGAGGTCCTCACAACCACATGCCTGAAAGACAGAAACACAGTCAGTACTCCATGTCAGAGGAAATGAAGAACATAATTTTCAAATGTGTTCATTCCCAACAACTGATGCTTGATGAGTACCAGGCAGAAACATAGAAATATACAAGAGACTTGAAAAATAGAACCACAAATTTATCTCCAAAAACTGACAACAACTCAGATGTTTCCTAGGCTGCAACGAGCACCTCTGGCCAAACACACAAATAAAATGCGGCCAAGTTCCATACAATACACCATCAATTTTATTACATTTCAAATTTACATAAAACTGAAGCTAGTAATCTAGAGTCCTTGATAATTAAGTAGAAACTAGACAAATTTCCTCTCCTGAAAATTATTTCACACCCAATAAAATAATAAGGAGCAGAACAAAAACAGATGAGCCAGGACATAGTGGTCAAAAAAAAGTAAGTGTTTTTAGTTTGTAGGACAAGTCATTAAATCTCTTTGCAGGCTCTTATAACAGGCTAAAACAATAACAATCTGTAACATGAAAAAGATGGCAAGAAGGAAGTATTTTTCACAAAATACATTAGCTTTTATGTAAATATCAATTATTTACTATTTCAAAGAACTTTGTGCTAATTCACCCTGCTCAGGAGTTACCCATAAATAAAATATACTCATCTCAGGATACTCTCCCACACCAAGACGCTAACAAGGACTATATGTGAGGCAGAAGCTTCAAACTCTGTTATACAACAGCACCCTCTTTTATAAAAATATCTTTTAGAATACTATAATTTTTTATTAATGATTAATGTTTATATATATCATTTTGCTACTAGAACATAAGTTCCTTATCTATTATATTTTAAGTAGCTCTATCATGAGTACTGTGAACATTTGACATGTGTGTAAGAATTCCATAAACAAATAAAATCTCACAGTGATTGTACTTCAGTTTATCTGTGTCAAGTTCTGTGTTTAACTCATCATCACAGAATTTTTAGGACTAGAGACAATGCTAATACAATCATGTAGTCTACGTAAGTCCCTTACTATGAAGCTGGAAACCACAGCTGATTAGCAATTCTAACTCTGTGGAACTCAGGTATTTCACAGATAGCTTTTTTAAAAAAGGCTAATTAGAAGTCTACCTCCTTGTTCCTTATTCCCTGGTCTGCCTTCTGGTACAGCCCCTTCATCTCCTTACCTCCACCAACCTCAGAAGCACATGGATGGCACTGAACTTGGTAGCAGGCTCTTTAGAAGTTCTGGCAGTGGGTGACATGAACCAGTTAAAGATAAATGATGATGAAAAGTAGTTGTAAAGATTCTACATTTGTTGTGCATCTTCAAATTCTCATGACTCAGATTATCATAGTAATATTGATCATAATAGCTAATATTTATTGAGTGCTTATTAATGCACTAGACACTATTCTCGGTGCTTTATTTGTATGAGTCACCTTATCCTCACAACTACCCTGAGAAAAATATCATTATCATCCTCACTTTACAGATTAGGATACAGAGGCACAGAAATGGGAAATAATTTATCCATGGTCACCCAGTGTGTAATTAGCAGAGCCAAGATCCAAACTCAGACAATCTGAGTCCAGAGTCAAACACCTAACAACTATGCTATACACAATTCACATAACCAGTATATTTAGCTCTGCTAAGAAAAATCAATAAAAAATTAAGTTATATATGTTAAAACATTATGTTAATCAAAGTTTGACACAGTAAAGACTGAAATACACAACTCTTTCTCATTTCTTCCATTTTCCAACTCAGTAACAGGAATAAAAAAATTATTCTCAAAAGTTTCCCTAAAAATAAGAACTCTCCAAAAGTTTCTAAAATACCACTCAGTAGGTTAGAGGAAAACAAAGTTAGATACTCACTGGCCAGACTGGAAATCCTTTTCATTCACAACGGCACAGTTGGTTAAAGATAATTCATCTGTAGGACATCTTGCAGCTTGCATACTCTACAAAAATCAGCGATTAGGAAAATAAAGTTAAGTCATGTTTTATTACTTTAAAGAATATTTTATGCCCTTCCTGTCCTCTACTCCTCATCACCACAAATGCTGTAATAAACATCGATTGCTTTTGACTCCTAGTATCCCATCCTGTCTGTGGTAATAGCAACCCTTTCCTTGGAAAATGCTCCTTCCCCACTCCATGTGGTTCTGTAGGATTGCCAGTCACAGCACACATGCAATCACATATACTCCTATCTTGCCAGTGGGATTTTATCTACAGGGACTAGAGGAAAGGCACTCTCCCTCACCACGCCACCACATGGTGGAAGACTTTATGCTCTAAAAGAGAATGAAGCTATTACAGAGAAAGCAAAGGTAACAAAGAGACAGACTAACAGACATCTTGAAACACAGTTTAAAGTCCTCGAGACCAGTCCTGAACATTGGTTATAAGCCAACAAATTCTCTTATTTGCTCATGCTTATATTAGTTTTCCATCTCTTCCAAAGAAAAGAGTCTTGACTGACACAAATGCAATGAATAAATTTAGTAAATTTGATAAAGTATATTATGAAAAAGTATGTTTTTATAAGAGACCCTAAGTGGCTATGAAGGAACCCTGGTGATGCAGTGGTTAAGCAGCTATGCTGCTAACCAAAAGGTCAGAGGTTTGAACCCACCAGCTGCTCCACAGGAGAAAGGTGTGGCAGTCTACTTCTATAAAGTCTACAGCCTTGGAAACACTAGGGGGCAGTTCTACTCTGTCCTATAGGGTCACTCTGAGTTGGAATCGACTCAGTGGCAATGGGTTGGGTTAAGTGACTATGAACCATCTCTCCTATAAATGGAGAAAAACCATCTTCCAAATGCCTCTCAACAAAAATAATTATAAAGTATATTTAAAAACAAAACAAAAACAGCAATTAGCCTTTTTGGTCAAAAGCTACTGGCAAAACATTCCTTCATATAATTTATCCTTTCAATACTTGCACAATGTCACAAGTTAACCAATGATCCTTCCATTATTCTCTAGGGTTTCCTAGTTAGTGAGACATGACATTCGCAGACACTGTTTATGGCTGAAGCACTCATTCTTTAAACCTCAAGCTAAAGCTGATTCTTCTTAAATCTGTCTCCCAAATACAAATTTATAGAGGAAAATAAATTACTTTTTGTTTTACTTTAACTTAAAGTAGGATATATATGTACCTTAAGGGTTTGCAAGATGATCCTCTGGGGTAAAATATTAGTATTTCTCTTTATATTTATTTTATACCCATATTTGTTAAAGAGGAACCTCACCCTAAAGGTATACTGTCACTTAAGATACAGCTTAATGATACTAACAAAGTATCATAATCTGCCAGGCCTTTAAAAATTACACATCCACAGCAAGAGATAAACCTCTATAATATTTATAACTGAAGTCACACGCTACTTAATCCAGCACCTCAGAAAACTGAAGAGACAAAAAGCCATGGACCATAGTAAAAATGGCTGAAACAATACATGGAAAACGATATGGCGACAAACTAAAACGTATCCTTTTATTGGGAAACACAGCCAGAAGCTCTTAGAAAACTCTGAAGAGCTGAAGACACCAGGACAAATTAGAGTGTGGGAGATATGCTATACAGTTGAATCAAAATAAAGATGTTTCTTTCATCTTAGAGTATTTTCTTGGTAATTAGGAAATACGCTGAGAATTGGATTTTTGCTAGCTACTAAATGGAGGTTGTATTGAAAAGGATATAGTCTCAACTGTAAATGAAACAATGTGCTTTGTGGGAAAACTGTGAAGTGTAACCACTGACGTAATGGCTGCTTTGACTGGAATAAAAAAAAAGAATTTCAGAATAGAGCTACAAAGATAGCATCTTAAGTGATAGTCATTCACTGCTTCATTGACAAGTAAAGTACTGCTGAAAATAAGTCACAGCAAAAGGGGTGCACAAAGTGCCCTAGGATGTCACTGAGGTTAATTTTACCAAAACAAGGCCTTTACAATACAGTAGAATCTTTCCTACACTCTGTAAAGAGACAGGAAGTAGGCATCAAAATCTTTTTCTTTTTTAATCCTCTAGTTACCACAAGGTAAAGTTACTTAAAAGATTTATTAAACATAGATGAGTTACACGATTCTTTTATAAAAAGACTAGTGTTCCAAATTTGCTACTAAGTAGTATGCTACCAAAAAGATATTTAAAAAGGGGGGAAAAAAAGTTTTAACATGTTTGAAAGTGTTTTTCCAAAACAAAAAGTAAAGACTACCTTGTACTAATGAAGAGAGCATTTCAAAAATAGATATTTGAAAACATTTCTATTACTAAATGACTCCGCTGTTGAAACAATGTACGTTACCTAAAAACAAAAAACTCTCATATCTGTATGCTTTAAAAAGTTGGAAACAATTTTCTAACCTTTTAAAAAATCCTCCAAATGTAGATTTCCTGTGATTTTTTTTTTAACCTATTAGCATTAAAAGAATGCAATACAGCTTCCTTAAAAAGCTACAAATAGAAGTACCATATAATCCAGCAATCCCATTCCTTGGAATATATCCTAGAGAAATAAGAGCCATCACACAAATAGATACATGTACACCCATGTTCATCGCGGCACTGTTCACAATAGCAAAAAAATGGAAACAACCTAGGTGCCCATCAACAGACGAATGGCTAAACAAATTATGGTATATTCACACAATGGAATACTACACAACGATGAATCCATGAAACATCTTATAACATGGAGGAATCTGGAAGGCATCATGCTGAGTGAATTTAGTCAGTAGCAAAAGGGCAAATATTATATAAAACTACTATTATAAGAACACAAGAAAAGGTTTAAACACAGAAGAAAACATTCTTTGATGGTTACGAGGGTGGGGAGGGAGGGAGAGGGGTATTCACTAATCAGACAGTAGATAAGAAGTATCTTAGGGGAAGGGAAGGACAACACACAATACCGGGAAAGTCAGCACAACTGGACAAAACCAAAGCTAAGAAGTTTCCTGAATACAACCAAACACTTTGAGGGACAGAGTAGCAGGGGCGGGGGTCTGGGGACCATGGTTTCAGAGGACATCTAGGTCAACTGGCATAACAAAGTTTTCTAAGAAAATGTTCTGCATCCCACTTTGGTGAGCGGCGTCTGGGGTCTTAAAAGCTAGAGAGCAGCTATCTAACTAAGATGCATCAATTGGTCCCAACCTACCTGGAGCAAAGGAGAATGAAGAACACCAAAGACACAAGGAAAGTATTAGCCCAAGAGACAGAAAGGGCCACATAAACCAGAGATTTCATCAGCCTGAGACCAGAAGACCTAGATGGTGCCGCGCTACCACCAATGACCTCCCTGACAGGGAGCACAACAGAGAGTCCCTGACAGAGGAGAAAAGTGGGGTGCAGAACTCAAATTCTAGTAAAAAGACCAGACTTAATGGCTTGATTGAGACTGGAGGAACCCTGAAAGACATGGCCCCCAGACTCTCTGTTAGCCCAAAACTAAAACCATTCCCGAGGCCAACTCCTCAGACAATGATTAGACTGGACTATGGGATAAAATGATACTGGTGAAGAGCATGCTTCTTAGCTCAAGTAGATGCATGAGACTAAATGGACAGCTCCTGTCCGGAGGTGAGATGAGAAGGCAGAGAGGGTCATGATCTGGTTGAATGGACATGGGAAATCCGAGGTGGAATGGAGAAGTGTACTGTCATAGTATAGGGAGAACAACTAGGGTCACATAACAACGTATGTATAAATTTTTGTATGAGAGACTAACTTGAATTGTAAACTTGCACTTAAAGCACAAAAAAAAAAAAAAAAAAAGTGCAATACATTCTGAGTAGTCTGCAAGAAAAACTAATAGATGGAAATTTACTACTCAATTTCTTTGCAGAAATTTCAACCAAACATTTCTTAAGTGGTGAGTAAGTCTTAAAAAAACCAAGAGCATCATGACTTCAAAAGTGTAGCCGAATGCCCCCATTTTGATCAAGGCTTTGACAGCCAATAAAACCAAGTACCAAAGTAAACTGAATTTAGAACCAGGTCTCTGAATAGCTGTATCACAAAATGTTAAGCCAAGATTGTAAAGAATAAAGAAGCATAATTTTACTTTGTGTATTACTAATAAGGAGCCCTGGTGGCACAGTGGTTAAGAGCTCGGCTGCTAACCTAAAGGTCAGCAGTTTGAATTTACCAGCCGCTCCTTGGAAACTCTATGTGACAGTTCTACTCTGTCCTACAGGCTCCTTATGAGTCGGAATCAACTTGACAGCAATGGGTTTGGATCCTACCACTGCTGGAGCCTTGGTGGTGTAGTAATTAAGAGCTCGGCTGCTAACCAAAAGGTCAGCAGTTCGAATCCACTAGCCACTCCTTGGAAGTACTATGGGGCAGTTCTACTCTGTTCTATAGGGTCACTCTGAGTTGGAATCAACTCAATGGCAACAGGTTTATTATTAATAAAATTAAAATTATGATGAAAATATTGTGGCTTTCATCTTTAACTCATTCTTTTATTTTTGTATATGTTTTACTATTATACTATTAGTATTATCATTTATGAATAAATATGCATATACTGGGAATGCATAATCAAAACATTTTTCACTTACAGGATTCACAATCAAACGGGAAGTCACTAATTTAGAATATGGGATGAATCAAGTCTAGGGTACCTGTTTGTTTTCTGAATGGGATAGCAACTTGCTCCACAGTCACAGCTTGACCAGCCAGCCATCTGATAAACATGTACTGAATTTTTTAGTTAAGAGCTCAGGATGCTAACCAAAATATCAGCGGTCTGAATCCACCAGCTACCCCTTAGAAGTACTACTCTGTTCCTACAGGGTCACTATGAGTACCTACCCTGGAAAGCACTGGTGGTGTGATGTTAAGCGTTTGGCTGCTAACCAAAAGACTGACAGTTCGAACCTACCAGAGATTCTGTGGCAAAAAGACCTGGTGATCTGCTTCCGTAAAGATGACAGCCTATGACACACCTGGAGTCGCCATGAGTTGGAATCAACTCGACAGCAAAAAAAAAAAAAAATTCTCATTTTCCTTCAGATTAAGTATCTTTAAATACTGTGTAGGATAGCTACAGCTATACAAATGTCTTCTAAATTCAAAATAAAATCATTAATTCTGGAGTCAGATAACTCAGACTTAATGTATCTATATTAAATTGATAATAATGCTTTCCCAAATCTGTTATATAAATCCCCAAACTGTTACATAACATTTAACAGTTTATTGAGTAGTTAATTGTCTTGGTTATCTACTGCTGCTGTACCAGAAATACCACAATGGTTGGCTTCAACAAACAGAAGGTTATTCTCTCACAGTCTAGTACCCTAGAAATCCAAATTCAGGGCATCAGCTTCAGGGAAACCCTTTCTCTCTCTGTCAGCTCTGGAGAAAGGTCCTGGTCATCAATCTTCTCCTGGACTAGGAACTTTTCAGTTCAGGGACCGCAGGTCCAAAGGATGCACACTCCTGCTCTTCTTTCTTGGTGGTATGAGGTCCCCAACTCTCTGCTTGCTTCCCTTTCCTTCTATCTCTTGTAGATAAAAGGTGATGCAGCCCACATCCCAGGGAAACTCCCTTCACATTGGATCAGTGATGTGACCTGAGTAAGGGTGTCATATCCCATCCTAATCCTCTTTAACATAATTAATCTTGCTTCATTAACCACAAGCAGAGATTAGGATTCACAACACGTAAGAAAATTACATCAATCACAAATTGGAGGATAACCACACAATACTGAGAATCATGGCCTAACCAAGTTGACAAATATTTTTGGATGACACAGTTCAGTCCATGACATTAATATAAAATTATTTCACATCTGTTTTACAATTTTAAAATTAAATTTAAAATACATTTGTATGTTTCTAACTGAAAAATGGGTTTACTTAAATACAATTGTCTATATTGTAAAAGTGCAAAATATACGTGTATATATATGTATACACACACACACACACACACACACACACACATATATACATACACAAACACACACACACACACATGAGGCAGTTCTACTCTGTTACATGGGGTCACTATGAGTCAAAAATCAACTCCATGGGCACCTAATGACAATCTCTCCTGGGGTCTCTTTTGCCTCTTCCTTGTATTTTCCTCTCTCCTTCCTAACTCCGTGCCCCTTACCTGGCCAACTCCTACGCATTCTTCACTTCTCAGCTTAAACATGGCTTTTTCTAGGAAGCCTTCATAGAAGCTCCCTCCCCACTAAACTTACTAAAATAAACTTCAAATGGAAGCATTTAACCAAATGTATTTTCATTGTGTTTACAAGTTTGCATTGCACATAAGACTACAAGCTTCTCAAGGACTGAGACTATACCTTGTTCAGGTCTGTTTCCCAGGGCTGGTACAGAGCCCAGCACACAGTGAGTGCTCATTAAATGTTCATTGAATAAATGAATGTGTGGATCAATACTAATCTATATCAACTGCAGAATAAACAATTCAAAGAACATATACTCAAAAAACTGAGTATTTCAAGGCTATTTAGGAAGTGATACAATTTAACTAAAATGATCTCATCAAAATTACACAGAATACAGCCAAAGTAATAAAAAATTTACAGAATGTGAAATTAACCTTTTCGTTTGTAAACTTGTTTACTTGCCAAGAAGGTGGTGCCCTTTAAAAAGGAGTGAAAAAAATCTGTAGAAATCATCTGGCTGAAATAAACAGATGCTGTTAGCAAAGGCCTCCATATTGGAATCTAGAAGCATCTGTGTTTTTATGGCAAGCCAAGCAGGGTATCTCATTTTCTCATCAAAGTATGTTGTTATTGTTAGGTGCCACCGAGTCAGTTCTGACTCATAGCAATCCTACGTACAACAGAACAAAACACTGCTGGTCTTGTGCCATCCTAACAATCATTGCAATGTTTGAGCCCACTGTTGCAGCCACTGTGTCAATCCATCTCATTGAGGGTCTTCCTCTTTTTCATTGACCCTCTACTTTACCAAGCATGATGTCCTTCTCCAGGGACTGACTCCTCCTGATAATATGTCCAAAGTATATGAGATGAAGTCTTGCTTCTGTGGAGCATTCTGGCTGTACTTCTTCCAAGACAGATTTGTTTGTTCTTCTGGTAGTCCATGGTATATTCAATACTCTTCACCAGTACATTCAAAAGCATCAATTCTTCAGTCTTAGTCCAGCTTTCACACTGGCCAGCTTCTTCATTGTCCAGCTTTCACATGCATATGAGGCCACTGAAAATACCATGGCTTGGGCCAGGTGCACCTTATTCCTCAAAGTGATATCTTTGCTTTTTAACACTTTAAAGAAGTCTTTTGCAGCAGATTTGCCCAATGTAATACATCATTTGATTTCTTGATTGCTGCTTCCATGGGTGTTGATTGTGGATCCAAGTAAAATGAAATCCTCGACAATTTTAATAGTTTCTCCAGTTATCATGATGTCATTTATTGGTCCAGTTGTGAGGATTTTTGTTTTCTTTATGTTAAGATATAATCCATACTGAAGGCTATAGTCTTTGATCTTTATCGGTAAGTGCTTCAAGTCTTCTTCACTTTCAGCCACCAAGGTTGCATCATCTGAATGTTGCAGGTTGTTAATGAGTCTTCCTGCAATACTGATGCCACGTTCTTCTTCATGTAGTCCAGCTTCTCGGTTTATTTTCTCAGCATACAGATTGAATGAATATGATGAAAGGATACAATGCTGATGCACACCTTTCCTGACTTTAAACCACACAGTATCCCCTTGTTCTGCTCAAACAACTGCTTCTTAGTCTATGTACAGGTTCCGCATGAGCACAATGAAGTGTTCTATTATTCTCATTCTTTGCAATGTTATCCATAATTTGTTATGATTCACACAGTCAAATGCCTTTGCATAGTCAATAAAACACGGGTAAACATCTTTCTGGAATTCTCTGCTTTCAGCCAAAATCCATCTGACATCAGTAATGATATCCCTCGTTCCATGTCCTCTTCTGAATCCGGCTTGAATTTCTGGCAGTTCCCCGTCGATGTACTGCACAACTGCTTTTGAATTATCTTCAGCAAAATTTTATTTGCATGGTGATATTAATGATATTGTTCAATAATTTCCACATTCCACTAGATCACCTTTGTTTGGAATGGGCACATACAGAGATCTCTTCTAGTCAGTTGGCCAGGTAGCTGTCTTCCAAATTTCTTGGCATAGGTAAGTGAGCACTTCTAGCGTTGCATCCGTTTGTTGAAATATCTCAGTTGGTACTCTGTCACTTCCTGGAGCCTTGTTTTTTTGCCAATGCCTTCACTGCAGCTTGGACTTCTTCCTTCAGTACCGTTGGATCTTGATCATATGCTACTTCATGCTTGAACATCAGCTAATTCTTTTTGGTACAGTGAAGAAGTAGCATCAAAGTGTAAGTCCCTATGAGCTATTTACTTATCACAGTAACATCAAGGAAAAATTCCATAATTTTTCTAACACTGACCTTGCCTCTAAGCAACAATAATAAAAGCCAGCCACTAAAGGCAATGAGCTATTAAGAAATGAAAATACAAAACTGAGAGGCAGTTTTGTATGAGTTTAGTTGTCTGAGCTACTAGAACATTCAACAGTCTGAAGGCTTCAGAAATGTCTTCATTATAATAACTGCAAATGTCAAAAACTATGAACTCATTGCTACTCAAAAGAATGAAAATTTCAACAAACCTTTCATGGAAACTTTAGTGGAAATCATTCTATCATTACTTGAGAGCTTTTAAAGTGCAGAAAGCGAATCTGCTTCTCTTGAACAAAAAAACTGGGGGGAGGGGGAGGACTAACAAGGACTTCCCTAGTTAACACTATAGTTTTAGAATTTTAATAACATACTTTTATTCAAAAGTCAACTTTAAAAATCAAAATACTTAAGTACGTGCTTCATTGTTTACCAAAGAATTTAGTATGGCAAAACAAACTGAAAGAAAAACGAAGAGTGTTATATCTGACTATAACAGCCCATTACCCACTGTCCCTACCCTAACTGCAACACCCGTGAATCTATCGTCTCTTCCTTCTGGTGCTTCAGCCCTTGGTTACACCTCTCTAGAAATACACAAATCCCCCACAGGGAAGGGAAATAAGCCAGAAAAGATGAACTTGCCCCAGGGAAGCTCAGCTAAGTCTCACTCAACAATTTTTCTCTTGTCAGAGGATCTTTCCCGAAAAATAACATTCTACAACAGTGCTGTTTAATTAAGTAATCATTAGACACATATGGCTATTAAAATTAATATTGATTAAAATTAAATAAAATTTAAAATTCAGCTCTTCAGTTGCACTAGCCACATTTCAAGTGCCACATGTGGCTAGTGGCTATTGCTGCATAAAGTTTCGCGGGATAGCCCTGGTCTAGAACAATGAAAGAAAGATCATCAGTAACACCTGCCGTTAGAGCCTATGGACTCCCGCTGCGCTATAGCCTCCTGTAATAATCATTTCTGGTGAAATTCTGAAGTCAGGTGGGACAAGAAGTGATGGGGCAAAAATAAGTTAAACTTGTATGTCCTATAGTTATCTCTCAAAGAGCCATTAGGGATACCCTTGACATTCTCCATCTCAGATCAGTAAGTATTCACATAACATAATCTCCTGACATCCCTTAAGGTCTTAACATTTCTTTACAAATTTCTGTTGAAAAAAAAAAAAAAAAAAGAGGTTGCCATTTTGATATTTTGAAAAGAAAAAAATATGGAAGTATATATACCATAAACCCAAAAACCAAACTCACCGTCGTCAAGTCGATTCCAACTCATAGCAACCCTGTAGGGCAGAGCAGAACTGCCCCATAGGGTTTCTAAGGCTGTAATCTTTATGAAAGCAGCCTGTCACAGCCGAGAAATATACCATAATGTGGTTATAAGTATGGTGAGACTATAGGTTATTTTTGTTGCTGTTTTGTGTGTGTGTGTGTCCTAATTTTTTAATACTGAATACGTATTTTCTTTGAAATAAGGAGCAGAGTAAAGACTATAGATGATGAAATTGAAGCTAAAAAGATCTGCACAAGGTCATATTAGCAAGTGAGTTGCAAGCTGGGATTGAAACCTGTTTTCTGATGACAAAATCCATGCTATTTTCCCATGTGGCTACCTTTTTTTTTAATACTTCCCATTCCAACAGACTTGAGGAATATAACAACTCACAAGTCTCTACCAGGAGTGGGGGCTCAGGGCAGTGGGTAATCTGAATCCTAGGGAGCACAGAGGGTGAAAACAAACTCGGTCAGGAGTTAGAGAAATAGTGCTCTCACACAATAAGAAATCTCAGCAGAGAAATAGAAACTATGTATGTATAGATACACAACACATATAAACATATGAGCCCTGGTGGCACTAACTGTTAAGCACTTAGCTGCTAACCAAAGGTTGCGGTTTGAACCCCACCCAGCAGCTCCACAGGAGAAAGACCTGGCAATCTGCTTCCGAAAGAAGACACTATGGGGCATTTCTTCTCTGTCACATGGAGTTACTATGACTTGAAATCGACTCGGTGGCACCCAACAACAACACACACACACACACACACACATTATATGGAAATGGACATTTCAATGTTGAAAAATAAGGTTGAAATTTAAAAATTCACTGGATGGGCTTAAAGCACATTGGAGATGACAAAGAGTCAGTGAATCTGCAGACAGATCATCAAAAAACCAGTCTGAAGATCATAATGCTGAGTAAAAGCAGACAGACACAAAAAGAGTTCATCTTGCACTTTATCAAATTCATCTTGCACATATATGAAATTCTAGAAGAGGCAAAATTAATATAGAGTGATCAAAAAGAGAAAAATCTGTGGCTGCCTGGGGTGGGGGTGAAATTGACTACAAAGAAACAAGAGGGAATTGTTTTGGATGATGCAAGTATTCTATAACTTGATTGCATTTTATTGTAGAAAAGCTATACCTCAATAAAGTTGAGAAATGATATTCTGATTTTTTAATGGCTAGCCAATCCCTGATAAGCACCATTGCAAAGCATGGATAAATGCTGAAAATGGAAAATGCAGTCTAGGTACAAGGTTGACGTGGGGCCTCATATCCATGCAACACAGACCTTGGTGCCTCCATACTCAGGCACGTCTACTGAAAGAGAACCAGGTCTGCAAAAAAGAGACTGAGCCCACTCTCCAACCAGTCCTCATCCCACCTGTAAAAATAACAGAGAACTAGGAGAATGGTCAGATCTACCTCTAAAAGGCCAGTCCAAGGTTGCTGACCACATAGGCCTGCTAGTCCTGGCACAGGAAGTTAAAGAGGAAGGACAAAACCTACAACTCTTTTTGGCATGAAAGTCCAGATGGACCATCAGATAAGCAACTCTTCTTCCTGAGGAGAAGAGTAATTAAGGGTTTGAGGTTTTTTGCCTGTTTTTGTTTTTCTGTAATATTTCTTCCCTTATGAGACAAGGAAAAGTTTGCGCTACAGTTCTATTCTCCCTACGGGCAGGGATGGAACCTGAAAAAAATAGGAAGAAATACATACCCACACATATACACAGTGAGGATTAAATGAGATAATTCTTATTTACCAGACACGGGACATTCAATAGATCTTAGCAATTATTATAATTATCATAAGGATATTCAATTCAGAGTTATTTTTAACAGCACATACACACACAAAAATCACAACCTAAATAAATGCCATGAAGAAGAGTATAGTTAAAAGAATCACGATAATGCAGGCATTTAAAACGTCAATTTAGTGCTATATGTATTGAAAAGGTACAACGCCCACAATATAGTGTTTTTTTTTCGTTACAAAATAGTATGTAGAGTATGATTTCTTCTTTTATTTAAAAAAAGAAAAAAAAAGATACTTACTAAGCTGTTAACAATGATTACCACCAAGCAGAAAGACAAGTTTACAATTCTAAATTGTTGGAACTGATTTTACCATAAATAAATCCCGTTTTGGGGAAATAATTTAAAATATAGAAAACTCTTACGTACAAAGTTGCTCCCTACAGCATTATTTTAACAGTGACAAATAAGAAGCAACCTACAAGCTCTATTGCAAAGTAATAGTTATGTAAACTACAACATATCCACCTAATTAAATATCATATAGCCAGCAAAATCCTAAAGGATACCAATAAGTTCATAGCACAGGATTACATATATAAACATTACAGCTTGCTTTTTAGAAAGTACAGCAAACCAACTAAAATGGAAACACATAAAAATGTAAAAAAAAAAACTGTGACTGGATAATGGGGGTATAAAAAACTCACTGCCGTCGAGTCGATTCCAACTCATAGTGACCCTATAAGACAGAGTAGAACTGCCCCATAGGATTTCCAAGAAGTGGCTGGTGGGTTCGAACTGCCGACCTTTTGGTTAGCAGCTGTAGCTGTTAACCACTGTGCCACTAGGGCTCCAAATGGGACCATGGGTGATGTAATTTCTTTTCTTCTTCTTTTCTAATTTAAAACAAATATAGATAGGTATTACTTTACTAACAAAACTAATATTTCTGTATTAAAGTTAATTGATGGTATATTTCATTTCAGACCTCTGTTTGCTTCTGCATAGACAGTGTGTGATGACAGCATACATTAGAAAAATAACTCAAAGGACAGGCCCAATAAAAAGGCATTGCCAAAATTCATGAAATACAAAACAGGGTCTCATCATTGATTTGTAAGTGTTCTTTTCTTCATAATTAAAACACGTTGGTAAAATCTAATTCTTTGATAATAGAGTGACATGGATTTTTATAACTAGATTAAGAAAAAGCACTTTTCATAAACTCAGTAAGAAGCCATAAAATATGGTTTGAACCCACAGAACCATCTGATGAATATACAAAGAGTTTATTTATGGAGTCCCTGGATGGTGTAAATGGTTAAAGCACTTTGCTGCTAACAAAAAGGCTGAAGGCTGGAGTCTACCCAAAGGCACCTGGGAAGAATAGCCTGGCAATCTACTTCCAAAAATCAGCCACCAAAATTTTATGGAACACAGTTCTACTCTAAACACACATGGGGTCACCATGATTCAGAATCATTTCAACAGCAACTGGCAAGGTAACCAAATAGCTCAACATCAAAACAAGCACTAAGTCATAAGACTCTTATCAGAGCAGTTGGCTCTGAATAAGTAATTTCCTCTCCAAGACTACATTAATTTGGTTAAATTTATTCCTAAGTATTTTATTCTTTTTGATGTTATTGTAAATGGAATTATTTTCTTAATTTCACTTTCAGATTACTCATTGCTAGTGTACAGAAATGCAATTCATTCTTGTATATTGGTCTTGTATCCTGCAGTTCTGCTGAATTCATTTATTACCTCTAACAGGTTTTTGTTGGTTTTGTTTTTTGTTTTGGTAAATTCTTCAGGGTTTTTTATATATAATATCATGCCATGTGCAAACAGAGATAGTTTTACTTCCTTCTTTCCAATTTAAATACGTCTTATTTTCTTGCCTAACTGTCCTACGTAGAACTTCCAATACAATACTGAATGACCACAGAGAGAGTAGACAATCTTCCCTTGTTCCTGATCTTAGGAGGAAAGCTTTCAGTCTTTCAATATTAAGTATGATGTTGTGTTGTGCTGTTAGGTGCCGTCGAGTCAGTTCTGACTCACAACAACCCTATGTACAACAAAACAGAACAGTGCTCAGTTCTGTGCCATCCTCACAATCCTTGTTATATTTGAGCCCATTGTTGCAGCCACTGTGTCAACCCATCTCATTGAGGGTCTTCCTCTTTCTCGATGACCCTTACTTTATCAAGTATGATGTCCTTCTCCAGGGACTGGTCCCTCCTGAGAACATGTCCAAGGTACATGAGACAAAGTCTTGACATCTTTGCTTCCAAGGAGCACTCTGCCTGTACTTCTTCCAAGACAGACTTGTTTGTTCTGCTGGCATTCCACGATATATTCAATATTTTTCACCGACACCATAATTCAAAGGCATCAATAATTCTTCAATCGTCCTTATTCATTGCCCAGCTTTCACATGCATATTTAAAAAAAACCCAAACCAAATCCGTCGCCGTCAAGTCAATTCGGACTCATAGTGACCCTATAGGATGGAGTAGAACTGCCCCATAGGATTCCCAAGGAGCAGCTGGTGAATTCAAACCACCGACCTTTTAATTAACAGTTGTAGCTGGAGCAGTGGTTGTTAGGCTGCTGACCAAAAGGTCGGCAGTTCGAATTCACCAGCCGCTCCTTGGAGATCCTACAGGACAGTTCTACTCTATCCTATAGGGTCACTGTGAGTTGGAATCAACTCTACAGCAATGGGTTTGGTTTTCACATGCATACTAGGTGACTGAAAATACAATGGCTTGGGTCAGGCACACCTTAGTCCTCAAAGTGACATCTCTGCTTTTTAACACTTTGTAGCCCTAGTGGAGCACTGGTTAAGAGCTCAGGGTTGCTAATCAAAAGGCGAGCAGTTCAATTCCAACAGCCACTCCTTGGAAATCCTATGGGACAGTTCCACTCTGTCCTATAGGGTCACTATGTGTCAGAATCGACTCTATGGAAGCGGGTTTGGGTTTTGGTTTTGTAGCAGATTTGCCCAATGCAATATGTCCTTTGATTTTCTGACTGCTGTTTCCATGAGCATTGACTTGGGATCCAAGTAAGATGAAATCCCTGACAACTTCAATATGATCTCCATTTATCATGATGTTGCTTATTGGTCTAGTTGTGAGAATTTTTTTCTTTACGTTGAGGTGTAATCCATATTGAAGGCTGTAGTCTTTCATCTTCATCAGTAAATGCTTCAAGTCCTCTTCACTTCCAGCAAGCAAGGTTGTCTCATCTGCATATCACAGGTTGTTAACAAGTCTTCCTACAATTCTGATGCCACATGCTTCTCCATATAGTCCAGCTTCTCGGTTTATTTGCTCAGCGAACAAATTGAGTAAATATAGTGAAAGGATACAAGACTGACGCACACCTCTCCTAACTTTAAACCACCCAGTATCCCCTTGTTCTGTTCTAACGACTGCTTCTTGGTCTATGTACAGATTCCTCATGAGCACAGTTATGTGTTCTGGAATTGCCATTCTTCGCAATGTTATCCATAATATGTTATGATCCACACAGTCGAATGCCTTTGCATAGTCAATAAAACATAGGTAAACATCTTTCTGGTATTCTTCATTTTCAGCCAAGATCCATCGGCAATGATATGCCTCGTTCCACTTCCTCTTCAGAATCCGGCTTAAACTTCTGGCAATTCCCTGTTGATGTACTGCTGCAACTGCTTTTGAATTATCTTCACCAAAATTTTACTTGCATGTAATATTAATGATTTCGTTCGATAATTTCCGCATTCTGTTGGATCACGTTTCTTTGGAATGGGCACAAATATGGATCTCCTCCAGTAGGTTGGCCAGGTAGCTGTCTTCTAAATTTCTTGACACAGATGAATGAGCACCTCCAATGTTGAAACATCTCAACTGGTATTCCGTCAAATCCTGGAGCCTTGTTTTTTGCCATTCCTTTCTGTGCAGCTTGGACTTCTTCCTTCAGTGCCACAAGTTCTTGATCATATGCTACTTCCTGAAATTGCCGAACATTAACCAATTCTTTCTGGCACAGTGACTCTGTGTATTCCTTCCATCTTCTTTTGATGCTTGCCGTGTCATTCAATATTTTCCCCATAAAGTCCTTCAATATTGCAACTTGAGGCCTCAAATTTTTCTTCAGTTCTTTTAGCTTGAGAAATGTCAGATGTGTTCTTCCCTTTTGGTTTTCTAACTCCAGGTCTTCGCACATTTCATCATAACACTCTACCTCATCTTCTCAAGCTTCCCTTTGAAATTTTCTATTGAACTCTTTTTCTTCCATTCACTTTTACTCTACGTTCAAAAGCAAGTTTCAGAGTCTCTTCTGACATCCATTTTGGTCTTTTCTTTCTTTCCTGTCTTTTAAATGACCTTTTGCTTTCTTCATGTATGATATCCCTTATGTCATTCCACAACTCATCTGGTCTTCAGTCATTAGTGTTCAATGCATCAAATCTATTCTTGAGACAGTCTCCAAATTCAGGTGGGATATATTCAAGGTCGTATTTTGGCTCCTGTGGACTTACTCTAATTTTCTTCGGCTTCAACTTAAATTTGCATATGAGTAACTGATGGCCTGTTCCACAGTCAGCCCCTGGCCTTGTTCTGAGTGATGATATTGAGCTTCTCCATTATCTCTTTCCACAGATGTAGTATATTTGATTTCTGTGTTTTCCATCCGGTGAGGTCCACGTGTATAGTCACTGTTTATGTTGTTAAAAAAGTATTTGCAAAATTAGTCTTTGCAAAATTCTATAATGTGATCTCTGGCATCATTTCTATCACCAAGGCCCTATTTTACAACTTACCAATCCTTTTTTCTTTGTTTCCAACTTTCACGTTCCAGTCACTAGTAATTATCAACACATCTTGATCGCATGTTTGATCAATTTCTGACTGCAGAAGTTGGTAAAAATCTTCAATTCCCTCATCTTTGGCCCTAGTGGTTGGTGTGAAAATTTGAGTGACAGTCATATTAACTGGTCTTCCTTGTAGGCATATGGATATTACCCTATCACCGACAGCGTTGTACTTTAGGATAGATATTGAAACGTTCTTTTTGATGATGAATGTGACACCATTTCTATTCAACTTGTCATTCCCAGCACAGCAGACCATATGACCGTCTAACTCAAAATGGTCAACACCAGTCCATTTCAGCTCATTAATGCCTACAATATCAATCTTTTAGTGGTCCATTTCATTTTTGATGACTTCCAATTTTCCTAGATTCATACTTCATACATTCCATGTTCTGATTATTAATGGATGTTTGCAGCTGTTTCTTCTCATTTGGAGTCATGCAACCTCAGCAAATGAAGGTCACGAAAGCTTGACACATCCAAGTCATTAAGGTTGACTCTACTTTGAAGAGGCAGCTATTCCCCAGTCATATTTTGAGTGTCTTCCAACCTGAGCGGTTCATCTTCCAGCCCTATACCAGATGATGTTTCACTGCTATTCATGAAGTTTTCACTGGTCAATTTCTTTTAGAAGTAGATCACCAGGTTCTTCTTCTTAGTCTCTCTTAGTCTGGAAGCATCCCTGAAACCTGTCCAACACAGGTGACCCTACTAGTATTCGAAAATACTGGAGGCATAGCTTCCAGCATCACACAGGCCATTACAGTACAGCAAACTGATAAATGTGTGGGGAAGTATGATGTCAGCTGTGGGTTTTTCTGTTAGTTGAATTTTGTTTGTTGAACTGAATTTTTTTTTAAATAATTTTATCATGTTAAGTATATATAACAAAAAATTTCTTATTTAAACCATTTAAGTGAATTGTAATTTAATGACATTCATCATGTTGTGCAATCATCACCACTATGTATTTCCAAGTTTTTCCTCACCCTAAACAGAAACTCAGTACTCCTTATGCAATAACCACCTATTCCTTCTTCTCCCCAGCCCCTGGTAACTGCTAATAAACATTTGTCTCTATGCATTTGCCTATTTTAGATATTTCATGTAAGTGGAATCATACAATATTTGTCCTTTTGTGTCTCACGCATTTCACTCAGCATAACGTTTTCAAAGTTTACCCACTTCATAGCACACATCAGCAAGTCATTTCTCTTTATGGCTGGATAATATTCCATTGCATGTATAGGCCACATTTTGTTTATCCATTCATGTGTTGATGGACACTTGGGTTGTTTTCACCTTTTGGCTACTGTGAATAAAGATGCAATGAAATTGGTATATAAGTATCTGTTCGAGCCATTGCTTTCAAGTCCTTTGGGTATATACCTAGAACAGAATTTCTGGGTAATATGGTAATCCTATGTTAAACCTTTGAGAAACCACAAAGCTGTTTTGCACAATGCCTATACCATTCTGCAATCCCATCAGCAATGGATAAGGGTTCTAATTTCTCCATATCCTCCCCAACCCTTGTCATTTTCCATTTTCCTGATAACAGTCATCCTAGGATAAGGTCTTGAAAGGTTTTTGATTACTGATTCATTCTCTTGTTCCAGGTTTGTTGAGATTTTCTATTTCTTCTTGAGTCAGTTTAGGTAACCTGTGTTCTTAGATATTTTGAGGCACTACTGCCCTTGTATCATTTTACACTAAATTATTGGCTTATCGTTTTCAGACCATCCAGGTAATGTGAAATCAGGCTTCACATCTAAATGAAGGCCAGCTTGTGGGTAAAAATTCTCAGGGGAATGTTTTTTTACCCTTCTCATCACCATGAAGAAGTTTGAGACAGGAAGTTTTCTTTCCAGATCCTTTGATGGGCAAGTTTATTTCTAGTTCACACTTATCATGAGGTGTAGCCTCTTGAGGTCCCATCTTTTCTGGGGGTTGAGCGTTCTCCTAGAAAACTACCCTTCTTTATCTCCTGTTCTCTGAGCCCCTTGAGGTAGAAGCACAAGTTAAGAGGGTTTACAAATAAAGCCCTCAAGGCATAAGAATTTGGCTTATATCTCTGGGTACCTACCTTCACTTAGTTTTTAGCTTGATTATTCCTCACTTTCTGGCCAGTTAAGTCTATCTATTTAAGTTTTTTGTTAAATATTTTATCTAGCATTTTTAATTGTTTCTGTGGGAAGGTCAGCCAGAATACCCAATCTACTATACTACAGGAAATGACAATGCTTTCTTTAGTATTTGAAAATGGGGTGTAGGTGAAAGTATTAAGTGGAAGATGATAACCATGAAACCTAGAGATAACAAGGTTAAGTATATATTTGGAAAGACATGGGGGTGGGTGGGTATATCTTCAACAATTTGTAAGGAACTAAATTAAAGAGCTCAAAATACTAAGTCAATGGTTCTCAACTTTAGCGTTCATCAGAATCACCTACAGAACCTGTTAAAACAGACTGCTGGGCCCCATTCCAAGAGTTTCTAAATTAGTCATTCCTGGGTGGGTGGGGGGGGGGGGGTCTGAGAATTTGCATTTCTAACAAGTTCTCGGGTGATGCTGATGTTGCTGGTCTGCAGATTCCACTTTGAGTACTACTGTACTAAGTAAGGAGAAATCAAATTTGTAAAAATAACAACAACCAAACCAAATCTGCTGCCATTGAGTTGATTCTAACTCACAGCAACCCTACAGGACAGAGCAGAACTACCCTACAGGGTTTCCAAGGAGTGGCTGGTGATTCGAACTGCCGAACATTTAGTTAGCAGCTGTAGCTCTTAACCATTGAGCTACTAGGGCTCCAATACTGACACTTAATTTCCTTCTACAATAGAAGAGAAGCAATGTATGGAAAATAGGCTTCAATAATGCCCTGGTCCATTTCATCATTTTACTTGGTAAATAAGTTTATTTTGATGTTTGATAAAAATAAATTAATTAGAAGGTTATCTGCAAAAAAGTTTTCAGATTCCACATCTTCACGAGGAACAGAAGGACTGTATTGGAGTCCAGCAGCTGTTTAAAGTTAGGTCTAAGCTGGATAACAGAATAAACAACAACATTATTTTGAGTATTCAATAGCTAGGCAAGAATATAACATTAAAATTCAAACTGTAGACATTGTCAGAAATGATAATTTATTAAAGTATTCAGAAATAAATGACTCGTGTATTCATTCATTCAACATCATTTATTGAATAATGCCTCCATGCTAGGCTCTAGTCTAACCTATGAGAACAAAGTCTGCTATCATCTCACAAAATTTTGCCACTGTTATTCTCTGGGGAAAAAGTAACCATAGAATCACTAATTTTTTAGCGCCCTCCCCCTCCCCCCCCAACCACCACACAGATGTTCTTTGGAAGACCCAAAATTAGTTATAATTGCTATTTTCATTGCTTGTCAAACCAACTAAGAAAATGCTTGTTCACAACCATATAACACCAGAAACATTTTACATTTAAAAAAAAAAAAAAATCAACAGTGAAGACTTGAAATACTCTTCATTATTTAGTGACTTTACAAAATGAATGATGAATTTCAAAAATGGTTTTAACTTGCAGATTATTTTTTACCTGAAAATTAATAACTTTCCCATTTTCTCCTCTACCAAAGATGCATATATGGCTAGTGCAAAATCCACCAGCACTGTAGCACTTCATTCTGAATTCAGCAAAGGACCAAAATACCCTGCATTACTCATACATAGCTGATGCTAATTCATTTGGTATCAAGTCTATAGTGCACAGAAATGTGACAAATTATTAGCACTTCTTGGCTTAATGTCAAAAAAATAAATCAGCTGAATTTTACTGAAGTGCTGTTTGGTTCTGCACTTGTAAGAAATAAGAAAAAAAATGTAGGTCAAAATCAATACCAACAGATGAAGAGTATGCATTTTAATAAAGGAGGGGGGTTAAGCTGCTCCTAAAATTCATACGGAAAAAGTAAAAGGCCAAGAAATGCCAAGTGAAGAAAAACAAGGAGGAAGCTCAACCTATCAGACAGCAAGAATTTTAAAGCTATGGTAATTAAAACAGAAGTACTGGTGCACATATAGACAAATAAACAAGTGAGACAGAATAAAGCCTAGACCCAGACTCATACTCATAAGGGAACTGGGTACAAAACAGAGACAGTATTACAAATCAGTGGGGGGAAAGGACAGGCTCGATACATAATATTGGGACAACTGGCTATACATATGAAAAAGATAAAATTAGCTTCATAATTCACACCAAATACAAAAATAAATTCCAAATGAATTGAACATCAAAATGTGAAAAGCAGAACTTTAAACCTTTTTAGAAGAAAATCTTTGACTTCAGGGTGGGGAAAAATTTCTTGAAAAACACACAAAAGTACAAATCATAAAGGTTAAAAACTGGGTAATTATTACTATAATAAAATTTAAATCTGAAACTCTATAAACAAAAACATCATCACTGTCTGGAAGAAGCTATTTACAACTAATAAAGCACTGGAACCCAAAACATGCCCTTCCTCTACCCCCACATTAGAAAAAAATGACAAACTCTACAAATCAACAAGAAAGATACAAACAGCCCAACAGAGAAAAAAAAATGTGTAAAGCATATACAAAGGTAACTCACTGAAGAGGAAATCCGAATGAGCAAGATGAAAAACGCTCAGTCTCTGCCCGGCTACCACCACTGACTGCTCTGACCAGGATCACAACAGACGGTTCTGGACAGAGCTGGAGAAGGATGTAGAACATAATTCTAACTCACAAAAAAAAGACCAGATTTACTGGCCTAAAGGAGACTGGAGAAACCCCGAGAGTATGGCCCCCAAACACCCTTTTAGCTCAGTGGTGAAGTTATCTCCGAGGTTCACCGTTCAGCCTAGGAGTGGACAGCCCCATAAAACCAAATGAGACTAACGAGGTACAGGAGTCCAGTGACAAGGGCCAGAAGGCAGAAGGGGACAAGAAAGCTGGTGATAGGGAACACAAGGTTGAGCAAGGATATTGCTGATGTGTTGTGAGATTGTTAACCATTGTCATAGGGCAACATTTGTATTAACTGTTAAATGAGAAACTATTTGGTTCTGTAAGCCTTCGTCTTAAGTGAGAGTAACAGCACAATTGGAAGAGCGTAGTCAGTGTCACTGGACTGTGCATGTAGAAATTTGTGAAATGGTGTAGCTCTGGCTATGTGTATTTTCACCAAAAAAAAAAGGTTAAGAAGTTAGAGGGTTGACATGTTGTGGGGTTGTTAACCAATGTCATAAAACAACATGTGTACTACTGTTTCATAAGAAACTATTTGTTCTGTAAGCCTTCACCTTAAGTACAATCAAAAAAAGAAAAAGGAAAAAAAAAAAAAAGAAAAATGTTCAGTCTCACTAGTAATGAGAGAAAAACTGCAAACTTAAACAATGAGATAGTTTTACATCTATCAGACTGGTAAAAATTAAAATGTCTGCATTAATTGTTGGACAGGATATGAGGAATGGGCACTCTGATATTGCCAGTGAGAGTGTAAACTGGTATAACTAGGTGAAGATGAATATAACTTATTACCCAACAATTCTACCTCTAGATATACATCCTAAAGAAACTCTTACATACGTATGCAAGGAGACACACACAAGAACGTGCACCCAGGAAAAAAGAAATTGGAAACCATCTAAGTTGCCCTCTAACAAGAAAATGGATAACTGTGATATATTCACAAAACAGAATACTACACAGTAGTTAAACAGAATTAATTGGCTCTCTATATATCAACATGCCTAAATCTCAAAAACTATTTTAAATGAAAAATGCAGGTTGCATCTCACCCTGGCATTACTGGTACAAATCAAAAATACTGGAAATAACAAATGTTGGAGGGGCTGCGGGGAGATGGGAACTTTTATACACTGCTGGTGGGAATGCAAAATTATACAACCATTTTGGAAAATGATATGGCGCTTCCTCAGAAAGCTAGAAATAGACATACCATTCGATCCAGCAATCCCACTCCTAGGAATATATCCTAGAGAAATAAGAGTCGTCACTCGAATAGACATATGCACACCTATGTTCGTGGCAGCATTGTTCACAATAGCAAAACGATGGAAACAACGTAGGTGCCCATCAACAGATGAATGGATAAACAAACTATGGTACGTACATACACACAATGGAGTACTATGCAATGAGAAAGAACAACAATGAATCTGTGAACCATCTCATAACATTGTTGAAACTGGAGGACATTATGCTGAGTGAAATAAGTCAATCACAAAAGGACAAATATTGTATGAGACCTCTATTGTAAAAACCCATGAAAAAATTCGCATGCAAAATGTAAGAATCCTTGTTGGTTACCAGGGATGGGGTGGGGGGGATACTAAATAGGCAATAGATAAGTGGTATCTTGGGTGAGAGGTGAGACAGTACACAGTACAAGGGAAACTAACACAACCTGCACAAGGAAAGGTCATGGAGGCCCCATGGACACATCCAAACTCCCCGAGGGACTGAGTTGTTGGACAGAGGGCTCTGGGGACCATGGTCTCGGGGAACTTCTAGCTCAATTGGCATGACACTACTTATAAAGATAATGCTCTACATTCTACCTTGGTGAGTGGTGTCTGGGGTCTTAAAAGCCTGTGAGCGGCCATCTAAGATATTACACTGGTCTCATCCCTTCGGGAGCAAGGGAGAATGAAGAGAACAGGATACAACAAAAAGATTAGTCCAAAGGACTAATTGTCCACAGCTACCAAGACCTCCACCGGACTGAGTCCAGTACAGCCAGATGGTGCCCGGCTACCACCGCTGACTGCTCTGACCAGGATCACAACAGAGGGTTCTGGACAGAGCTGGAGAAGGATGTAGAGCATAATTCTAACTCACAAAAAAAAAAAAAGACCAGATTTACTGGCCTAAAGGAGGCTGGAGAAACCTCAAGAATATGGCCCCCAGACACCCTTTCAGCTCAGAAGTGAAGTTACCTTCGAGGTTCACTGTTCAGCCTGGGAGTAGACAGCCCAGTAAAACTAAATGAGACTAACGAGGTACAGGAGTCCAGTGACAAGGAAGGGCCAGAAGGCAGAGGGGGAGTAGGAAGCTGATGATAGGGAACACAAAGTTGAATAAGGATACTGTTGATGTGTTGTGAGATTGTTAACCATTGTTATAGGGCAACATTTGTAGTTAACTGTTCAATGGGAGGCTATTTTGTCCTGTAAGCCTTCATCTTGGGTGAGAATGGCAGCACAACTGGAAGAGCATAGTCAATGTCACTTAAATGTGTACGTAAAAAGTTTTGAAATGGTGTATCTTTGGCTATGTGTATTTTCACCAAAAAAAAAAAAAAAAAGCTGAGAATTCAGAGGGTTAAAATGTTGTGGGGTTGTTAACCAAAGTCATGAAACAGCATGTGTACTACTGTTACGTGAGAAACTGTTTGTTCTGTAAGCCTTCACCTGAAGTACAATAAAATATTTAAAAAAAAAAATGCGGGTTGCAGAAGGAAATATACAATATGACACCATTATATAGATTTTAAAAACACAAAAACAGTACATTGTTTATGGGCACAAATATATGTAGATGTGGACAGAACAGCTCTACATCAACTCTGGGATAGTGGATACTTCAAGGAAAGGTCAGTGGACTCAAGAAAGGATACAAAGGGGATTCAATGGGATCTGTAACATTTTATTTCTAATTTTAAAAAAGATCTGAAACAAATGTCACAATATGTTAACATTCCTTAAATATGAGTGGTGAGCACAGGGGTGTGTATGTTATGTTAGCTGCTGTACTTTCCAGCATGTTTGAAATCTCTTAAGGTATGTATGAGTTATACTTATTTAAAATGCATATTTTCTAGAAATAGTTACAATCAAACAAGAAATATTCAGTTTCACATTAAAAAAAAAAGTTGGAAATGATGAGGTTAAATCACCAGAAAACTGAAGTCGAGACAAGGCAGGTCTCAGAGCCCACTCAGTGGTATTAATTACTGAAATATGAAAGCGGATCTCATTAAGAGATTTTTACCTCAAACACCATCACTAGAGCATGAACCTTTAAAAACAGTATTATCTTTAAGTGTCCAACGTATTGCCAATGCAGGTGTTTCTAAGGGTTCACTGTTCTGTCAATTCAGAATTTTTTAGAGCAAGACAATATACTTTCCTCTTATACCTTTACCCCTTAAATACTTGAAAAAAGTATATACCCATCCTAAGCACAAGTTCCTCCAGGTTTCAGAAAGAAGCAGCTACTTAATTATGCTTTAAACAGTTCAATGTTATTTTCTAAAATATATTACATTTGCAGATAACTCTTAAAATTTCTACTAAAGTAATATACAAAAACAATTATTGTATACAGACTGCTGAAAGTTGATGTGCTTAGGATACTTAGTTATGTCGTACTGCTATAACAGAAATAACACAAGTAGATGGCTTTAACAAAGAGAAATTTATTCTCTCAGTCTAGGAGGCTAGAAGTACAGATTCAGGGTGCCAGCTCCAGAGGAAGGCTTTTTCTCTCTGTCAGCTCTGGGGGAAGGTCCTTGTCATTAGTCTTCCCCCTAGTCTAGGAGCTTCTCAACGCAGGGACCCCAAGTCCAAAGGATGCACTCTGCTCCTGGCACTGTTTTCTTGGTGGTATGAGGTCCCCTTGTCTCTCTGCTCACTTCTCTCTTTTATATCTCAAAAGAGATTTACTCAAGACACAACCTAATATTGTTGATTGAGTCCTGTTTCATTAACATAACTGCCTCTAATCCTGCCTCATTAACATCATAGAGGTTAGGATTTACAACACATAGGAAAATCATGTCAGATGATGAACTAGTGGACAATCACACAATACTGGGAATCACGGCCTAGCCAAGTTGACAAACATTTTGGGGGGACACAATTCAATCCATAAAGATAACAAAACTTTGATTTAGGGAACAGGACTACTAAACACCTCATATTATTTGTTTTCACTTATGGTACTACACACGAGCTAACCCCAATTTATACCTTGTGTTCCAAAACTTCCATCTGAAGTTTGGTTATTTGGAAATGATGTCATTCATTCATAAGATGTTATAAATGACTAGGTTTCTAGCCTAGGCTGCAAAGCTTCTTCAACAGCTTTTCAATTCCTAACTGATACTGAATATACTGGCCTGCCCTAGTCAAAATGCTCTATTAGGTAACTTATCCCTAACACATTTCTACATCCATTTCAACTCCTAAGGGAGTCCTTCTTTCTCTGTCGTTGTTAGGTGCCGTCGAGTCAGTTCCAACTATAGCAACCCTATGTACAACAAAACGAAACACTTCCTGGTCTTGTGCCATCCTCACAATCGTTGTTATGCTCGAGCCCATTGTTACAGCCACTGTGTCAATCCATCTCATTGAGGGTCATATTCTTTTTTGCTGACCCTCTACTTTACCAAGCATGATGTCCTCCTTCAGGGACTGGTCCCTCCTGTTAACAAGTCCAAAGTATGTGAGACAAAGTCTCGCCATCCTTGCTTCTAAGGAGCATTCTGGTTGTACTTGTTCCAGTCCATGGTATATTCAATATTCTTTGCCAACACCATAATTCAAAGGCACCTTAGTCCTCAAGGTGACATCTTTTCTTTTTAAAACTTTAAAGAGGTCTTCTGCAGTAGACTTGCCCAATACAATGCGTCATCTGATTTCTTCACCGCTGCTTCCATAGGCGTTGATTGTGGGTCCAAGTAAAATGAAATCCTTTATAATTTCAAGTATTTTCTCTGTTTATCATGATGCTGGAGCCCTCGTGGCACAGTGGTTAAGGGTTCAGCTGCAAATCAAAAGGCTAGCAGTTTAAATCCACCAGCCGCTCCTTGGAAACCCTATAGGTCAGTTCTACTCTGTCCTACAGGGTCTCTATGAGTTGGAATTGATTCGACAGCATTAGTCAGTCAGTCATCATGATGTTGCTTATTGGTCCAGTTGTGAGGATTTCTGTTTTATGCTGAAGTGTAATTCATACTGAAGGCTGTAGTCTTTGATCTTGATCAATAAGTGCTTCAAGTCCTCTTCGCTTTCAACAAGCAAGGCTGTGTCATCTGCATGTCGCAGGTTGTTAATGAGTCTTCCTCCAATCCAGATGCCACCTTCTTCTTCATATACTCCAGTTTCTCAGATTATCTGCTGAGCATACGGACTGAATAAGTATGGCGAAAGGATACAACCCTGATGCACAACTTTCCCAACTTTAAACCACACAGTATCCCCTTGTATTGTTCAAATGACTACCTCTTGGTCTACGTACAGGTTCCTCATAAGCACAATTAAGTGTTCTGGAATTCCCATTCTTTGCAATGTTATCCACAATTTGTTATGATCTACACAAAAGAATGCCTTTGCATAGTCAATAAAACACAGGTAAACATCTTTCTGGTATTCTCTGCTATCAGCCAAGATCCATCTGACATTAGCAATGGATATCCCTTGTTCCACATCCTCTTCAGAATCTGGCTTGAATTTCTGGCCATTCTCTGTCGATGTACTGCTGCAACTGGTTTTGAATTATCTTCAGCAAAAATTTACTTGCTTGTGATATTAATGATATTGTTCGATAATTTCCACATTCTGCTGGATCACCTTTCTTTGGAACGAGTACAAATATGGATATCTTCCAGTCAGTTGGCTAGGCAGCTGTCTTCCAAATTTCTTGGCATAGACGAGTGAGCACTTCCAGTGCTGCATCCATTTGTCTAAACATTTCAATTCGTATTTTGTCAGTTCCTGGAGCCTTGTTTTTCACCAATGCCTTCAGTGCAGCTTGGATTTTTTTCCTTCAATACCATTGGTTCTTGATCACATGCTACCTCTGGAAATGACTGAACACTGACCAACTCTTTTTGGTACAGTAACTCTGTGTATTCTTTCCACCTTCCTTTTGATGCTTCCTGCGTCATTTAACGTTTTCCCTGTAGAATCCTTCAATATTGCAACTCGAGGCTTGAATTTTTTCTCCAATTCTTTCAGCTTGAGAAATGTTGCACATGTTCTTCCCCTCTGGTTTTCTAATTCCAGGTCGTTGCACATGTCATAATACTTTGTCTTCTCAAGCAGCCCTTTGAAATCTTCCATTCAGCTCTTTTATTTCATCATTTCTTCCATTTGCTTTAGCTATTCTGTGTCCAAGAGCAAAGTTTCAGAGTCTCTTCTATCTCAGTCTTTTCTTTCTTTCCTGTCTTTTAATGACCTCTTGCTTTCTTCATGTATGATGTCCTTGATGTCATTCTACAACTCGTCTGGTTTGGTCATTAGTGTTCAATGCGTCAAATCTATTCTTGAGATGGTCTCAATTCAGGTGGGATATACTCAAGGTCATTCTTTGACTCTAGTGGACTTGTTCTAATTTTTTCTCAACTTGAACTTGAACTTCCATTATGAACAGCTGATGGTCTGTTCCGCAGTTGGCCCTTGCCCTTGTTCTGACTGATGATATTGAGCTTTTCCATCATCTCTTTCTACAGATGTAGTTGACTTGATTCCTGGGTGTTCCATCTGGCAAGGTCCACGTGTATACTCACTGTTTATGTTGTTGAAAAAAGGTATTTGCAGTAAAGAAGTCGTTGGTCTTGCAAAATTCTGTCGTGCGATCTCCGGCACTGTTTCTATAACCAAAGCCATATTTTTCCATAGGTTCCAACTTAACATCATCATACTCCCATTTCTTCACAACAGGGTACCTCAGCTATGTGTTAGGATTTGGGAAGAAAGCAATCCACTGGTTTCATTTGAGTTAATATATTTATACTTTCAGAAAGGGACTGCTGACTCTTCAGTGAGAATTCTGGCAATTTAACACAATAAAGTGCAAAAAATTTCAGGCAGCGTGAAGATTTTTCATTTTTTTCTTTTCTTTTTCTGGAAGTGGGGTAGTGGTGGTAAAATAAAATAAAATAAAATAAAAAAAACAAATCTGTTGCCATCAAGTCAATTCTGACTCATAGCGACACCATACCACAGAGTAGAGCTGCCCCACAGGGTTTCCAAGGAGCGGCTAGTGGATTCGAATTGCCGACCATTTGGTTAGCAGCTGAGCTCTTAATTACTACACCACCAAGGCTCCAGCAGTGTTAGGATCCAAACCCACTGCCATGGAGTCGATTCTGACTCATAATGAGTCTACAGGACAGAGTAGAACTGTCCCATAGAGTTTCCAAAGAGCAGCTGGTGGATTCAAACTGCTGACCTTTTGGTCAGCAGCCGTAGTTCTTAACCGGTGCACCACCAGGGCTCCGGTAGTAGGATAGGGGCCTAGAAAGCAACACCAAATAGAGGAGTACCCAGAGTCTACTATCCTAAACTATTACTGCTACATTTCACAGAATCCCTTCCTCTGATTCTAGGATTCCTGAGCAGCTGTAGCAAGAGGGCTCTGAAAGAGGACATGGAGGCCTGGGGCAGTGGCAGCCATTTGTATGTGGAGTTCATTTATAAGTAAGAGCCTGTATTTCAATGTGAGTAACAAAGACTATGACTTTAGGATGTAGTTTATTACTACCAAAAATAAAACAAACAAACAGCTGAGAAAACATACTACCTAAAATTGAAAGGCCCCAGGAAACCAGATAAGTTCAAACCAACTGATCATTTTATTATAAAATGTATCCAATTTACCATTCCATATTTTTTCTCATACAGTAAATACACTTAAAATAAGGACAAAAATTATTTTCTTTTAAATTCTTTACTTTTCTGGTTAGGGACTGCAAGGCGTTTTAGGGATTAATCAAGCTCTGATGACCTGAATGCTGTATACTGAATAACATCACACATTTTATTCTTCAGCCAATTTCCCAGATGAATTAAATATGATGCTTTCTTTATCGGCCAGAAAAAGCAAAGGACAAGATACAGTTTACTAATGCCATCAATGGAAACATCAGTGACACAACAAAGAAAATCTTCAATTACATAGTGAACACAATACCGTTTACAAGATGATAGTACTGTTAGCAATTAGGTGCTGTAGAGTCAGTTCCAACTCATAGAGACGCTATGTACAACAGAACGTCAGAATTTACTAAAAGCAATATTAATTCAAAATAAATTTTCTCCCACAGAAAGGAAACACAGAACCTATTTTTAAGGGCATTGCAACAAGGCTAACTCTATTTGCTGAGTATCAGTAGTCGTCAGAAAATTAAGACTATCAGAAGAAATGATAGATGACCAGAGATGGGCCAAAGTTACTCAGATTTTCCAAAAGGTAGAAGGTAGTTCAGAAAATTAAACCTTGACCTCAATCTCCAAAAAGCTGTAGGTAAGGTAAATCTGCTGTTGTTGGCTGCTATCGCGTTGGCCCCCAACTAGTGGCAACCCCATGTACAATGGGATCTAACCTCTATGGGAGGTAAGAATTCTACCACTGAACCACCACTGCCCCTCTAAGGTAAACTGAAAGAAAAAAAAAAATACCTTTCTAACAGAGCTGACACTAGAATGGGCTGGCTTTATGGTGATGCATACATCCTCTACCACTAGAGTATTCAGAGATTAGATTCATTTTCAACAAAAATTTATTGAGCGCTAGGTTCCAGGCAGTATGCAAAGCACAGATGATAATATTAAGTAAAGAACTAACATGGTCTCTGCTGTTCATGGAAGACAAAATCTAGCTGTGGAGGTAAATATCACACACACTACTAAATTTAAAATGACAAAAGTCTGTCAAGGAAGGGAACACAGGTCTTCAAGAGCACATAACAAAGGATCCTGATTTAACAGCGTGGGATTAGAACAGGGTTCCCGTAAGCAGCTGAGTGAGCTGACTAGGAGTTAAATGGGTGAGGGAAGAGCAGTACACAGAAAGAAAACAGCACCTGCAAAGCCTTGTGTGGTAAGAGAGAATACTGCAGACTCAAGGGATTGAACAGCTTATACAACCAGGGTGCAGAGAGTAAGGCGGTTAAGTGGAGAGAAGCATGAACAGATCCTTGAAAGTCTCATTAAGGACTGATCTTCTCCCAAAAGCAATGGGCTGCTACTGAGGGAGGGGTTTAAGCAGCAATGGGACAGGGCAGGGAACAGTCAAATTTGGATTTTAAAAGGATCCATCTGACTGCAATGTGGAGAATAAATTAGAGGTGGCCCAGAATGCTGCTGGAGACCACTCAAGGGCCTCCTCAAGTAGTCCAGACCAGAAATGCTAGTAGTTTGCACAAAGGAGGTAGAAATGATAATGTACAGAAGTGGACAGAACGAAGTGATTTTTAGGAGGTTAAGATGACAGGACTCATGTGACAGTCCAATGGGTGATTTGAGTGAAGTTCAAGGCAGCAATGCCCCAAGCCAGATTCTCTGGCCTTTATATGTTTTGCTTTGTTTTTTGGTTGGGGGGGTGTGGGGAGGCCACAGCTCAGTGATGAATTTTGCCGGCAAGCAGAGGGGCAGGGGATGTGGTAAGAGAGAAAAGGTAAAAAGGATGATGTCCCACTCCCTTTCAGGTTTTCAATCTATATAATTGGACTGATGGTGGTACCATTCCACTGAGATAGGATACACAGGAAAACTACTAGTTTAGGTAGGTTAAGATGACGGGTTCAGGTTTGAACAAGTTGAGTTTGAGGGGCCTTAGTTTTAAATAAGCATTTGACATAATGATCTGGAACTTACGTAGTTCCGGACTGGGGGTAAAATATTGGGCATCATTGGCATATAGATAGTAGTTGAAGCTGTGGGCTTGGAAGAGATTGCTTGAGAAAATGAGTGAGAAGAGAGCCTTGAGGAATACCACCAAAATAACAGGGTAGAGGACGGTGAGTCAGCAAAAGAGAGGTATGACTAAAAACAGGCGCAAGACCTCACAGAAGCCATCAGAAGAGCATTTTCCAGGAAGGAGGTCATGGTCAACAATGTCAAACATTGCTGAGACATCAACTATAAGGACCGACAAATGTCAGTTAAATTCAGGGGCACATTTCAGTGGGATGATAGGGCAAGAAATCAGACTGCAGTGGGTTGAGGGGTGAGTGGGTGGTAAGCAAATGGGAGACAATATAGATAACTCTATCAAGATGTCTGGCTATGGAAGGGAAGAGGTGATAGCTGTGGGGGTTGCTGGAGGATTTGTTTCAAGACAGGAGAAGCTTGAGTAAGTTAGAGGGAGGAGGTGAATATACAGAAGAGGTTCATCAAACAAAACAAAAGCCACTGCCGTCAAGAATCGATTCGAACTCATAGTGACCCTACAGAACAGAGAAGAACTGCCCCATAAGGTTTCCAAGGCTGTAAATCTTTAGGGATGCAGACTGCCACATCTTTCTCATTTGGAGTGGCTGGTGGGTTTGTGCCTCCTTTTGGTTAGCAGCTGAGTGCTTAACCATTGTGCCGCCAGGGCTCCTGGATAAAAGGGGAGGTTATGGTGAAAAGGACGAGAAAAATGTCAAACTAAATGACCTTTAAAGTCTCTTCTGACTCTAGAATTCCATGATCTGCAATTCCCTTTAGATAGGGCATTTGCATGTATGCATAAACTAAATACATTTGCATGTATGCATTAATCTATGCAAACTTATTCAAATATTCTGGCATAAATAAATGAATCAAACACATACTTTAGTCCCTAATGACGCAGTTAATGTCCCCAGGTTTATGGCCAGTATAATCTCTGGCAGAATTCATTCCTCAGTGAGCTTTTAGCCCAGCGGACACCGCAGTACAGCGCAGAATTAGCCCTATCTCCACTCGCCAAACCCATCCTACGTGGTGATCCTAGAAGCTAAAGCAGGAAGTAAAATTTAAAACCCTGAAACTACAGCATATTCTGCTGCATTGGAAGCGACTGTCACTGAGAAAAACAAAACACGACAGATACCCCAAATCCATCCCCACCTCAAGCTAAATCCATTCCTGCCTGACCCGCCAGTGACAGGTCCCAGATGGCCGGGGTTTAACACTCATTCATTTGCACCCCCTCCTCCTTTCACAAGCCCCTTCATTTGTGAAGAACCAGAAACGGGTTGCTAACGACTCTTCCTAACGCCCCTCGCCCGGCCGCAGCAGACAACTCTCTAAAGCTATTCCAGCGGCTCCATCTAACGAGTCCTCGCAAGGGGTGCGGAGAAACCCCCCCCCCCCGAGTCCGTGAGACCGGGCTGGAACCGCCACAGCCCTGCAGCTGCCGTGAGGGACGAGGGAAACAAGCCCCTAGGGATAGAAACTGAGAATTAAGAGAGATGCAGGAAACTCGAGGGGTGAGGGGGGGTCACCTCCACTCGAGCTTCCCAAAGGGGATAGAGTTTCTAAGGAGAGTTAATCCCCTGCGACCGCTCCCCATTCTTCCCCTCAAGCCCTTCTCTCGAATGCCCCATTTGCTCAGACTTATTTCCGGTTCCCTATAAAGCGAAGTCTCGATCTCGGAGTGACCGCGAGCCCAGAGCCCCCGCCTCGAGCCGCGGCTCCGGCCGGCACTCACCCGGCCCGCCATCTTCACCGACACGTCCGGCTCCGCAACTGCAGCTCAGCGCTCGGGAGAGCCCGCCCCCACCGCGCGCGCGACCGCCCCCCACCGAGCGCGCGACCGCCACCCGTCCTCGCGCAGCCGCGCAGCCGCCGTGAGACCGCGCGCGCTCCGGGTCGCGTCCCCGGGGCCCCCACCCGGCAGACGCGAGAGGCGGGCGGAGGCGAGGGAGGAGAGAGATAAGTGGAGCCCCGGCGCCATTTTGAATGGAAGGTTTATCTGTTGGCCGCTGCTATGACTTTGTAAAGAATACATGACGACCAGTGACTTTCTCAAGGGTTCTTTGTGGTCTGGAATTTGTAGCAAGGCCCTTGATGCTTTTAATCGCTTAGCGCCTGCTTATCTCTTTGCCATTTGGTGTTCGCCCTTTCATGGCCATTTAGCTTTATGCTTCCAGAAGCACTTAAATGTGATAATGTACATAAGAGCACCCAGCAGCGGTTACTGGCCTTTCCCCCAAGGAAGATAGTTCTGAATTCAAATTCTTCAAGAATTCAGGAAACCCTGGTGTCTGGGTGGTTAGGAGCTACGGCTGCTAACCAAAAGGGCAGCAGTTCTAATCCACCAGGTGCTCTTTGGAAACCCTGTGGGGCAGTTCTACTCTGTCCTATAGGGTCGCTATGGTCGGAATCTACTCGACGGCAGTGGGCTTGGGGTTTCTTTTTTTTTTTTTGTAGGCGTGTTTTCCTAGCTCCAGGAAATCTGTAAAAGTTGGCATTTACATCTACCTGTGTGTGGCCAGGAAAACTCAAGTCTGTATTTTCTTCAAATTTGAAAGTGAATTCTCATTTTTATGGTTTTTTTAAAATATATTTTTAAATTTTATGTATTATTAAATATATGCTATAGTTGTCTGTGTTTATAAAGATAATTTGTATCTTTAATAATATTTTTTCATTTTTCAGTGTTGTTTCAGTCTAGACAATGACCTTGGTGGAATATGTTCCACCATTTAGACAGTGGACTTGGTTGAACATGGTGTAATTTGAATAAAAGATGCCCTTCATTCAGCTCTTTTTTCCTCTGTTGTTTCTTTCTACCATACCATTTCCTTGCTGGAATCTCAGGATAGCTAACTTCAAGCACCCTGCTAGAAGGGAAATTCTGCCGAATGGGTTTCTCTGATGATTTTATTGCCCCTTTTATATTTCTCTTCATATTTACACAAGACAATAGGGACTCATAGGATTTGTTATCTTTCGTTTCTCAGTTAATTTTTAAAAATGGATTTTTTTCAACATGAGGAAAGGAAGGTAAGAATCAAAAGAGCTGGGCATGCTTAGCAATTTAAAACTGAGAACAAATAAAATCAGAAAGTGACCAGAAGATGGGCCAGTGACAGAAGGAAAAATTTATGCCAGTTTCATAAACTTTCACACTGAACCTGAGAACCAGAGTGCTTTGCTGGACAAATCAGTTGTTAACTAAATGTGGATCAGAGAGGTTACCAGAAAAGATATGGAACTTGCTGACTTTTGATCTATTAACTTGCAAAAGCTATAAAAACAGCTGTTAGAATGGATTTAGGAGCCAGGAGGACGCTTAGGATCTTATCCTTGTCGTTGCTCTGCCAGTCCCTTCACCTGTGTCCCTTCACCTCTCTGAACTCAGTTTCCTTATTTGTAAAGTTAGAGGTATAATTAGATGAGTTTTCACAGCTCACATTTTTCAATCCTTTAAATCTATAAATCAAAGAGATTTTGTGCACATAATTACAGGATTCAGAAGATGACATTGGCTCTCAGTCCAATGATTTGGCATTATTTTCAAGGCTAGAGAATAATGAAAATACATTTATTTATACTACTATTTTGTTTGTCTTGTTTTTCTAAGTAAGTTAGGTTGCAAGCGGAAATGTCTTCAATCTCCCCACCAAGGAAGAATGTTTATCATCTTGGAAAATATGCCTGCTGGGGAGGCCTCCTCTTGCCTCCTCGTGTGTCAGCCTATGTACCTACTTATCCATGATAAGCAATCCTTTACATCCTCCCATGAATGGTATAAATGAAATAGAACTGTGTGTACAGCCCTGAAGAGCCTACCAAAGAAATCACAAGCGGACGTAGCCCCTGTCCTTCACATGCTTAGCACCCAGCTGGAGGAGAAGGATTCTGAGACATTGCTCCAGATGGTCCACATGGCTGTACACACCATCTGTGCCTTGCTCTGATATTCAAGGTCATCTTAGAAACTGAGTGAGTGGAGATTATTCTGCATCACCTGAGCAATCCGTGCATTGAGAGTCAATAGACAACAAATGCTTTTGCCCCCCAAAATTTGTTCCCCCTTCTGGTGCATGCAGCCTTAGAAAGGTTGTCAGACAAGAAGATACTCTGTCCTCCCCTGACCCAGACATGAGCACAGAACCCAGGCTCAGTCAATAGCTCTCTCCCAAGCGACTGCAATCTTGACTATCCTGAGGAAAAAGAAAAAAGAAAATGGTTAGAGCTGATTTACCCCAATGGTAACACCTTAAGAGACCATCTACTAGTTATCTAGATTCCTGGAGTTTACGTGGTTTCTGTCTTCTGCAAAATCTGGTTGCACCTTTCTGTCTTCATTTCTTTGAGTTAGTCACCATACTTCCCTACTTCAAAAAATACTTCCCCTAGCTATTCAGTGATCCTTGAAATCCTTTTAATAAGCTTTCCTTTTACAGTGGGGGCCCTGGTGGTGCAGTGGTTAAGAGCTACGGCTGCTAACCAAAAGGTCAGCAGTTCAAGCAACTTCTCCTTGGAAACTTTATGGGGCAGTTTTACTTTGTCCTATAGGGTCACTGTGAGTCAGAATCAACTCAATGGCAATGAGTTTGAGTTTTTTTGGTTTTTACAGTGAGAAAATAGGTTAGACAATTAACAGAATGGTTTAAATTCATCCTAAAATGTAAATGATGTCATTTTCTGAGAGTTGAACGGCTTTTCTTTGGGGAGGGGGGCAGATGCAGTGGGATGAAGGGTAGGGTCAAAAAGGAAAGAGGTACTGAGTAACAAAGATGATGAAATGTTGAAAGCAGGACTCAAGGAACAGTGAGGCAGGGGGCTTTACAGGGTCAGCTCTTGCGGAACACAACCATTGTGTGACCCAGTTTCCTATATCACCCAGTCAGTGACATGGAGGTGATTCCAGCCTTTAACATAGTGAAACTTAGTATCACCTGTTGTTCCTCACAGCTAACACACTTCTATAGTTGGAGGCTTGATCCAAAGACTTGAGGACATGGCACAGATATAATTTTATGCTCAGATTATGTCCCACTAAACATCACTTAATAAGTGCTCACTGGGAATGGAGCTGAATAACTTCTTGGTTACACAGACGTTTTGATTGTAACAGTTGTGTTAATAGAATTTCACCAGGGAAAAAGACATTTTTTTCTGCATTTTGAGGAGCAAGGGCAATATTAAAGAACATAACAGTGAACTGATTCACTGTAACCCAGTGTATGTAACAAAGCAACATGACATTTTGGTGATGTTCGCATTAACAGAAGGAAAACTCCCCGGGGTCTGTGGAAACTGTAGGATTAAACAAATGCTGCTGGGGACAGAGGAGTTTCTAGTCTCTTCAAGGTATGGGTTTCAAAGGTCTACCTGCAGGATTGCATGCAGGTGTTTCAGGGAATAGTATTGTTCAGTGACTTGACACTGCCTTGTAAGTGTCAGAGGGCATCCTGCAGCAGCTTGTGTGTGTGTGTGTGACAAGGACCCCGACGCTCCTCTGGCAGAAGGCACCATCGTGAAGCAAAGGTGGGCTTCAGAGTTCTTTTATACCTTGCCGTCTGCATCACCTCCTCTCTTTTCCAAATTCTTCCAGCATTAGTGATTTCACGTGTTACTCCTCCCAGGCGTATATGCAATTTAAAAAGAACATTGCTGGTAAGAGCAATGCCAAATCTCTAACAGTGAAATTGCAGAGATTTCGACACGTGGTATATGTGCCCAGGGATCCTTATTCTTGCTCCTCCAATCCTCACCCACAGCTCAGCCACACATACAGTGTAAGCGTAGGCTGTCAGGGGGCCTTGCTGAATACTTATTGTTGCAACCCCATCACAGCCAGTTTTAAGATGATGGAGATGCCATCTGTTTGTTTTCTGTCAGAGAAGCCTATTTCCCAAAATGATGGATAAGGCTAGAGAACAGAGCAAAATGGAGAAAGGTGACAGAATTTTAAAAAGGCAGGCCAGCTGATGAAATGCAGCATTCTAGCTGCAGTCTGGTTTTGATGAATGTTTTTTTCCTTTGGAGGTTCAAGGACAAACACCTATAGTCACGAAAATCAATTCATTCTGGAAAGTCTGAGTGGGCAGAAGAGATGATAGACTCCTCCGTGAAAGGGAATGAATGTTGCTATGGAAACCAGGCAATCCTTTAGTACAAGCCCCAATGCACTTGCCAGGCAGCCTAACCCTGCATATTAACATCGCGGGTACAGAGAGCTGCCTGCATCTCTTTAAAAAGGGGTTATTCAGGTGTTGGTGTGATGAGCTTTTATGCATCTTGAGAAAAGGAAGTCAGAGTCTCCTGGGAGGGCTGAGTTGCCTAGAACCTTAAAGACACTAGAGGCCCACACACCAGAGCTAATTAGAAATGGTTATATTGGCTGCTTGTGATGGTTCTCTGGAGTGCTCCTGAGAGAAATAGACTGAAGATGTGTTTTAGGGTTTCTCCTGAGAGTGGGCTGTTTTTAGGGCAAGGAACATGTGCAGTAGGGCTTTCCAAGTGAAGGAGAAGACATCCCTTGAGTAGACGTTTGACCAGAATAGGAAAATTAGTGATACTTGGGGGAAGGTCGTCTGGATCTACTGTGTGACATTTAAACTCTCTAAACCTCAGTGTTTGCACGTGAGAATTAGATCAGCTAATTATCACAAAGTACCTGACCCAGCAGTTACACAGTAAATACTGATTACTACTACCAATGTTATCATTACTATAATTAATACTTATAACGTCATTACCCACTTCTAAAGTCTAACCCAGAGATACAGGAGCTTTCTCTGAAAAAGAGATACTTCAGGGTGAAATTGTATCTCTGCTTCTCCCAAGAGCATTTTGAACTTTCCATGCGGTACAAATGACATTATATAGATAAGGAATGTTTTCTTTAAGAAAAGAAAAAAAGGAGCACTAAGTGTTATTGAGTCACCACCATTTGAGCTTGATAAACTTCCCCTGAACAGCTCTTGCCTCATGATTTCAACTAAACCTCCTTCCTAATTGGCCGGGTTTTTTCTTTTTAAATAAGTTGAGTTTTCCATTATAAAACAGTTGTTGTTGTTAACTGCGGTCGAGTAGATTCCAATTGTGCTGCAGAGTGAAACTGCTCCATTGCAGATCGACAGGCTTGGGTGGGTTTGCACTGCCAACCTTGAGGTTAGCAGTTGAGCACAAACCTTTTGTGCCACTTAGGGACTTATTATAAAATTAGCACACCATTTTCTCTGTATCACATTAAAAAACAAAAACAAAAAACCCACAATCCCACCTCATGAATATAAACCCAAAATCCCATTGTTGTGGAGCTAATTCTGACTCATACCAACCCTACAGGACGGAGTAGAACTGCCCCATGGGGTTTCTTAAGGAGCAGCTGGTAGATTTGAACTGTCAACCTTTTGGTTAGCAGCTGTAACACTTAACCACTATACCACCAGGGCTCCACATGAGTATGATCACTGGTAAATTAGGTCTATTTTCTTCTAGCCTTTCCCCCTTCTTCCATTTCCTGTGCATATCATTATAAAACATAATGTGTGTGCATGTGTGTTTATGATTGTAATCATATAGTGATTGTCCCTCGAATCGTAGTGCTGTGTGGGAGGTGACTTTGTGTTATTCACAGGCATTTATTATTATTTGGGAACACTTTATTGTTAGGGAAAATAATGCAAATTCTCATGTTGTGAGGGGTGGAGGGACAAAGTCTCACTATTATCAGCTCCAACATTCCTTCTGTAGTCACAAATCATGGAAGGTAAAAATCTTATCTTTGCTATTTCATCCTTTTTTTCAGGTTATGATGACTAGATTCAAACAAACCTTTCTTAATTGCTGGCAAAATAACTTTACATCTTTGCCTTGCAAATCTGCACGAGGACGTGATAATTGCTACACAAGAAAATTTGTAGCAGATGAAACAAAAATACTAGTAAACATTTGTAAAAAATTAATATCACAAGTAATCCAAAAACTGAAAAATGAAACCAACGTAAGATACTTTTTTTGCATATTAAATTAGCAAAAAATCCAAAAACTCACTTAAAAAATTCATTAGTGATTGTATTCACAAGGTGGGATTGTGTAGCAAAATGTACATAAGAAAAATTTGTCCTTTTAACAGTTTCTAATTGTACAGTTCAGTGGCATTAATTACATGACAGCACCTGAAATAACAACCTGTTGTGCAACCATCACCACTATCAGTTTCTAAAAGGTTTTCATCACCTCAGACAGAAGAAACTCAGCGCCCGTTAAGCAATAACTCCTCATTCTCCTCTGCCCCCAGCCGCTAGTAACTACTAAAAAACTTTTATCTCTATACATTTGCCTATTCTAGATAGTCCATGTAAGTGGGATCATACAGTATTTGTCTTTTTGTGTCTGACTTACTTCACTCAACATAGTGTTTTCAAAGTTCAGCCATGTTGTAGCCATGTATCAGAACTTCATTTCTCTTTATGGCTGAATACCCACTTTTTTAAAAAACTTTTTTATCTTGCTCTAACTTACTTGCAGCTTACATTCTAAATGAGTTCTCATTGGTTTTAGATGAAAGTATGATGACGTGAAATGTCAGATTTAATTAATAATGTGCAATTGTGATTAGTTAAAACGAAGGCCTAACATTCAGATGTACAATGTAGGAAGAAGAAAAGAGATTTGAATACAACTTAAAAAAAAAAAAACTTACTAAATGCTAAGATTATGATAAAGTAAGGACAGCCTTCACTTGGTTGATGGGACCGTAAATCTGTAGAATCTACTTGGAAAACAATTTGGCAATGTAATACCGTATACACCAAGAGCCTTAAACATTTTTATGTTATGAACCAGTGATTCGACTTTTGGAATGCTTTCCTAAGGAAATAGTTAACAAATGCAGGAAAACAAACAAACGAAAAAGATGTTCACTGAAATATTATTCATAATAGAAAAAACTTAGAAACAATCTAAAAGTCAAACTACATGAGAATGATTACATAAATTAAGGGATGTCCATATAACGGAATATCATACAGCTATCAAAAATGGTGTTTAAGAAAAATAAAAACCTGGAAAATGCTCCAATTAAAGTGTTAAGAGGGAAAGGTAAGACAAAATTCTATGTATGCGTAATCTGAACTATGTAAAAAATGCATAAAAAATGCATAGAAAAATGACTGGGAAGAAATAAAACAGAATGGTAAAAGTGATTGCCTCTGGATGGTGGGATAATGGGTGACTTTTTCTTTTTCTTTCTTTTTTCATTTTCTTCTCTCTCTCTCCCTTTAGGGGGAGAGAGGGCTTGCCTTTTTTCCCATGTACTTTAAAAAACGACTATGTATAATGTTTTTATACAATCAGAAAAATATGTATTTTAATTTTCTAAAAGTCATATAGAAAAAACACTCATATATATCATCACATATACAACCACTTTAACCAGAAGAGGAAGTATCTGGTTAAAAAATTAAGGTGTCAGACATGACCAGGCTTTATTCTCTGCTAACCACTTGCTGTCAAGTCAATTCCTACTCATGGTGACCCCATGTGTCTCAGAGTAGAACTGTGCTCCATACAGTTTTCTTTTATTTCTTTTGTTGTTGAGAATATACAGCAAAACATACACTGACTGAACCATTTCTACTTGTACAATTCAGTGACATTGATTACATTCTTCCAGTTGTGCCACCTTTCTTACCCTCCTTTTCTGAGTTGTTATTCCCCCATTTACATAAACTTACTGCCCCCTAAGGTTCCTATGTAATCTTGAGTTGCTGTTGTCACTTTGATTCCACATAGATATTTCTTAAAACAACATAATGCTCAACGCAGACATTTTTTACTAGTTAGGCTATACCATTGTTTGATTTTAAGAAAACTTCAGGGGTTAATTTTAGTTTAAGGTTTAAAGATTATCTCAGGACAATAGTTTCAGGGGTTCATCCAGAAAGACTGGAGTCCATGAGAAGTTGAAGTTCTGTTCCACATTTCCCCCCTTTTTATCAGGATTCTTCTATAGAGTCTTTGATCAAAATGTTCAGTAGTGGTAGCCGGGCACCATCCAGTTCTTCTTGTCTCATGGCAAAGGAGGCAATTGTTTATGAAGGCAATAGGCCTCACACATAGGGTTTTTAATGATTTTTTGGAAGTAGGTTGTCAGGCCTTTTTCTGAGGCACCTCTGGGTGGACTCCAGCCGCCAATATTTTCGTTAACAGCCGAGCTTTAACCGTTTGCACCACCCAGGTACTACTTAATCCCTGCCAGGCCACTAGTCTTTGTAAAATGGAAGACAAAAATAGTTTCTAATTTAAGGGGCCTTAAGATCATGCAGTTAAAGTCCTTAATACAGTTCCTGGCACAGATTATGGGGTCAATACCTATTGCCGTTGACGTGACTTAAAGCGACCCCATAGGACAGAATAGAACTGCCCCATAGAGTTTCCAAGGCACAGACTGGTGGATTTAAACTGCCAACCTTCTCGTTGGCAGCCGAATGCTTAACCACTGCACCACAAGGGCTCCCTTATGGAGTCAATAGACGTTAGTTACTCATATTATCTCAGTCATGTTCTATTTATAGGCATTTGTAACCTTTTAAGCTAAGTTAGAGTTTAGGCTTTTTTGAGAGCGCTTCCCAGGAAGTGGGGACTGTGGTTCTGCGACGTCTTAAGGAAAAGTGCAGGTAGCTAGTATTTTCCCCAACTGTTGAAAATCCGCTCAGAGGCAGAGCCGGAATCTGTTTTCAGACTGAAGAGGAAACCTTCCTTACGCCTAATTTCGCTGTCTGTGTCTGAAAGTTTCCTACCCAAAACACAGCCGCAAACTAGTCTCTACTCTTAGCTCCACGGCGGCAAATTTCCTTAAATAACATATGAATTTGGCCCCGCCCACATGCCTCATCCGATTGGTCCCAATGCTCCGGAGATTAGTTCAATCCTTGGGATTTATCCTAGTTGATTGGCGGAGCAAATCGAAAATCGTTTACTTTTCTGATTGGTCGTGCTTGGTTTTAGGGCGGGGCACATAGGCGTGGTTCGCAGAGACGGGATGAGCTGTCATTGGAAGATAGACCCGGCATTTCCAGAGCTTCGTGCCGTCGCCTAGGTCGCGAGGGGCGGGCCTTTTTCCTCCCCTTACTTATTGTCCTTATCATTGGCCAGAAATTGTCGTCACTCACGGACCTTCAAGCTCATTGGAATAAAAGCTCTAGGGGGCGGTGGCCGACTGGTTGGTTGCTGTTCCCGCCTTCATGCCCGTCGCCATTTTGCTGAGGAGAGCCGAAATCCTAAAGGGAGCGGTGAATGTATCGGTGCTCAGAGAGGGGACAGGTGAGTTACAGGCTGAGAGAAGGGGCGGTGGTGCTTAGGATCTGGCTGGATTTCCGCCCCGTCAGCGGGTGCCTGCGGAAAGGGGTTGGACTCCAATGTCCCTTCTCTGCCCTCTCTAGGGCCGGTGCTGCGGAGAACCGAAAGAGACTTGGCGGGTTCCGCGGGAAGCCTCGCCGCTCTCCCGAGGCCCCGGCAGAAAGGGCCTTCGGAGACCTTTCCCGGGGACCCCGGCGCGTGTCCGTGGCATACGCTCGCCTTGGCCACCCGCTCTCCTTCGTGCCGTTGAGGTCTCGCCGCTGTTTCTTATTGATGGACATTTGGTGCTTGTGTGCAGAAAGGGTGCCCGTGCCGTGAAAGTCTAGTGGTCCGCAGCGGCAGAGGGATCTGAGACCGCGGCGCCTCTTGCAGATTAGTAGGAAGAGGAAGAAAACAGAAGGCGAGAGGGAGAACATAGGAGGTGTACTGTGTGTGGTTGGCCGGGGAGGGTAATCGGGCACAAGTATTTGCCTCAAGTGACATTTAAGTGGGAATGTATCTTCCCTCCCCCAGCATATTCCTTATGGTTTTCCTCACTTATCTCTGAGATTGTCTTCTCGGAAACAAAGAACCTCGAGTTAGGTAGCTCAACAAGATTCCGAGTGCTGCCATACACTGGACTTTTACATAGCTTCTATATGGACTTTCTATGAATAGTTAACGGCATTTATCAGCCCCTCACTTACGTACAGGATAGATGCTGTGCTTAAGTAGGATGGAATGATGTGTGCTTGGACGTAGTCCATGATGTTTAGTTGCTTTGAGAAACTGTTGATTTCAGAAGTGAGGCCTCTGGAATTTGGTGACTTCCCTTCTGAAGTCACTAGCATCAGGATGAATGAGAAGATTGGCTGTCGTTGCTGCGTCTTCCCCCTGCCTGCTCAAGAGTTAAGTTTTCGTTGGTCTGCAATTTAAAAAGAAAACCGTGGTCTTTTGAGGAATCTGTGTTTGTAGTTTCCAAGAGTCTGGTTAGAGGTGTAGGCACAGTACTACTTTTAACTAGAACTTCACACTTCAAATTGTAATCTGTTAGGGGGAAAAAGACTAAATTTCTGTAAAGCCACTATGACTTTACTGCTGCCTTCCTTTATATATCCCACTATGCAGTCTACTGAAAAGTAACCTATTGAACATTTATACTGTTAGAAGTCAGTATAGGCTTTACCCTTTGGGAGGAGTAGTGACTGGGTGGGGCATATGGAGATCTTCTGGTTTGCTGGTAATCATCTGTTAATTTGGTTACACAAGTGTGTTTGGTTCATGACAATTCATCAAACTTCACAGTTATCAAGTGTATTTGTATATGTATGTAAACTGTACTTCAATAAAAAGGTGAAAATACCAGGGCTTCCAACTGGTTCATTCCGGTTCAAACCCCTGCTGAGAATTTGTATTTCCACCCCAGATATACTGAATCAGAAGCTACATTTTAACAAGTATATCAGTGTATCTGGGGTGGAAATGCAAATTCTCAGCAAAGGTTTGAACTGAAATGAACTGGTTCGAAGCCCTGGAAAGAACTAGTTGCAAATAAGGTGATGGTCAGTCCAATAGAATACTGGACGCTATGGTATCTTCGCAGTTCTCTGCCTGGTTACTATTTATTTTTTTTATTTCTCTCTTAGCAATACAGTTTCCTAATGCTGTATTTCCTTATCTCTGAAACCTCATAGGTTCTTTTCTGAATATTGGTATTGTTTGCTAGCCAAAGGCAACTCCTGAATTTCTAAGGGATATTGTTCTTCAACCTGCCTTAAGGACTTTGCTTCATATTATGTAAAACAAACTGGTTCCCTGCTTCCTAAATTCTCATTTCAAGAGAGTTTAGAATGAAGTGTAGACATATTTGATGTGGCATTGCTCCTATACTTCAGATGTCCAAAGCCTGCCACTGTAGTGGTAGTCATGCTGAGCATTGAGGCTGTGCTTCCGCATATCCCACTTGGATAGTGCAGTGAAAGAGAGAATTTTCTGGAAGGCATCAAAAGACTTAGTTGAATTTGCCTTTGAAAGCAAGGCTCACTACTGGCCAAACTGTACTTAAATTTTTACTAGGAACAACCTTTAATAGAGACTTGTATTTATGTATATATTACTTGATATACCTTTTCATTTAGGTAACAGAATTCAGTTACAATGGGGAACGTTTTTGAAAAGCTGTTTAAAAGCCTTTTTGGGAAAAAAGAGATGCGGATTCTTATGGTGGGGTTGGATGCAGCTGGAAAAACCACCATCCTGTATAAACTGAAGCTGGGAGAGATCGTGACTACTATCCCTACAATAGGTATGTTATGGACCTATGGCAAGACCAGTTTACAACTTAGTGTGTTATACTTTTACATGCTTCTTATATTATTGAATACTCTCTTTTGAAAATCTTGTCCACCCCCAGAGCGTAAATTTTTTGAGGACGGAAACCAGGTTATATATACTTTCCTAACTACCCCCAGCATCTCTAGCACGTTGCTAGGTATACAGGGGAGTCATATGAACACATTTAGGTTAAACAAATTTAACCATATCTACTTGGCAAAAAGAAAGAGATAATAATGATTAAAACAGCAAGGGCACTTACACCACAATAAAATTAAAAAAAAAAATTAACAAAAAAAGTAAGGGCATTTGTGCTCTCCATTCCTCAGCCAGTGTGTGTCCCAGCATAAGCCTGAGGTGGGAGCTGGGAATCTGCAGGTGCTTCTATTAGTCTCTATTCCAGCTGGCCTCGTTCAGTGGAAGCATCCATCTTTCCACACCAACTGTGATTCTAGTATTTAAAGTTTCAGGATTTTTTTTTTTTAATCCACTCTGGCTCAAGCCAGTCTTCACTTAAGCTGGTGTCCAACTGAAGAAATTGATTTGTTCCAGTGCTGGAGGAAAATCTGGCTGCATTAGTCTTACTGCGTACTGGTACCGTGTTTTGTGGGCTATTTAAGGGATTTGCAAAAGCAGTTTGACAGAACCTAATTTTGCCTTATGAACTGCTTCTAGAACCAAACTCCTGAGCAAGAATAGCCTCCACGGGATGGCAAGTGCATGTCATTAGTTTTCTGAATGTTGAATTAGACACAGGAACCAAAAGATCAAGTCCTAGTGTTGCTTTTCAATTTCCAGCGTGGGGAGTAGTTTCAGCGATTGCAACGTTTGAAGAAGGAGGAGACCGGATGGAGAGTATTAATACCTCCAATTAAAAAGAAAAATTAATCCCAAATGAAAATATCATGATTATTTGGTTTTCTCTGATTATAAAAATAGTATGTGCTTCTATAATGTCATACATACAGAAAAACATTGAGCAATTAAAAATCACACTTCTATTAAGATTTTGGTGAATATTTTTGCAAAATTGTGTGCATGCTGTTTGCCACGTAACTTTGCATTAGACAATACGTTTTGACCTCTTTCTCTGTCATTTCCTCTCTGTGGAATGCTTTCCTGCCTTTTTCCTTGGTCCCCTCCCCTCTCTGGCTAGTGCCAGCACATTCTTTTGGTCTCACTTTACAAAAATGGTAAACGTTTCCTGACTCCTTGGACTGGTTTTCCCCTGTTATAAGATCCCATAGCAACCTGAACTTCTTAGTAACTCTCAGCACATTTGTAATTGCTTGATCATTGTCTCTTTCTCACAACAGTGTAAATAAGAACAGGAGTCATATCTGTCTTGTTTACCACTGTCCCCAGGGACTAGCAAACTGCCTGGCATGTGGTACGTGTCCAGTATATATTTGATGTATGAATTGAATGTAGATCTTGTGGCAGATTGTTAAACTAAGGGTCCCCACCAACTCTTCAGACAGGGATTGGACTGGACTGTGGGGCATGAAGTGATACTCCTGAAGAGTGTGCCTCTTAGTCAGTCAGATAGATACAAGAGACCAAAGGGGCAGCTTCTGTCCAGAGGTGAGATGGGAAGGCAGAGAGGGTTAGGAGCTGGTTGAATGGACATGGGGAATCAGGAGCGGAAAGGAGGAGAATAGGGTGAGCAATTTGGGTCACATAACAATGTATGTATAAAATTTTGTATGGGAGGCTAACTTGAAATGTAAACTTCACTTGAACTTCAACAATAAGAAAAGAGTTTTAATGCACGCACAAAAAAACAAAACTAAGGGTCCCCAATGAGTCACGCCCCCAGTATCTACTCCCTTGTGCAGACCCCTCCAACAGCGACACTGAGCTAGCCACGTGACTTGCTTTGGCCACTGGGACATGTGCAGATATAATTCAAGCAAAGATTTGATAATCACTTTTGCCTTGGGGTTTGTCCTCTGGAAACATTGTCACTACCGTATGCTCCTTGAGGATGATAGACCACTGGGAGAGAGAGGCCCAACCCAGATTCCAGTTGACTCACTAGCTGAGTGCAGCTACATGAGTGAGCCCAGAATCGTGGGGGGAAAAATAAATGTAACTAAACTTCTTAGAGAAGTTTGACTTTAATGGGGTGTGAGAAGGATAAAAATAGGCTTAAATCCAGTCTTCAGAATATGAGGATTGATTAAATCTCCACTTTTCCACTTCTCAATCATCTTCTGGCACCAGCCTCCTGTGTGGCACTATCTCCCTCTGATCCTAGCCACCCGGAGCTAAGTCAGAGCTCACAAGTTAAAAGGACATTGTCCTCCGGCTGCCAAATAGGCAATGCCATTTGCAGGTTTGGGGAGTACACACAACACCCCAGCCTTCTAACCTGCTGAGCACATCCCCTCTAGATGCCAACCACAAACTCGGGAGTTCACACAACACCCTTACTTTCACCTACTGGCTCTCATTGCCCCTTTTGGATTGGTAATTTACTGGAACAACTCACAGAAGTTACAGAAAGTACTATACTTAACAGATTTATTATAACCAAAAAGGATACAAATGAAGAGGCATAGCGAGGGTTCTCAACATTGAGCTTCCGTGTCCTAAGGGTTGTGCTACCCTTCACGTGCATCGATGTCTCACCAAGCAAGAAGCTCTTGGACCTTCCGTTTCCAGAGCTTTTATTGGCTTCGTTACACAGTCATGATTGAGGACTTACTAGATATGCATGATTAATTAAATCATGCCCCTCTCCCTTCATGAGGTTAGCTGACCAGGCTTGGCCAACCCCTACTCATTAGTGTTTATGCCTCAATAACAAAAAGGCACCTCAGTTACTCAGAAATTGAAAGGAACCAAGGCCAGGGACCAAATTGCTCTCTGTAAGGTGATTCATTATCTCACAAGGGGCAAATACAGGGTGGTAGCAGGTGAGGATATGAATCAAGAGACTTTTTTTAAAATATGAAAGAGACTTAAGCATGCCGAGAAAGACAGGTTGAAGATAGTAAAAGGTTCTAGACATTTGTGAGTAGCTCAGATCCAGTCCATAGGTGGAAGGAGTTGTCATTAGATAGATGTCCCTTCTGTTGTCCCAAGAGGGAGGGAGAAAAGCGTTGGGTGTAGATGTAGGTAGGTGTCTACGTTGTGTGGTGGAAGTGGAAGTCAGTTCTATCAGGTGGCTTCTGTTTGCTTAGAAGTAAGCTGTAAGGTCTGCTTCTGAGAGTAAGAGCGGAGGTGTATGGTTGAAGATTGGAGAGAGTGGAGAAAATTGGAGACGCTTACGATGAATGGGAGAGTAAGCTGTTTAACACATTCTGTTTTGTAAGACATAGATCTTAGACTAGCAAGCTCCTATGTGAATTAAAAGTACTAGCCAAATGTTAGTTGAAATTATTTTGAATTATTCAACCAGAGAAATCTTAATTAAACATTTCCTTTATCTTCCCACTTTAGGTTTCAATGTGGAGACAGTGGAATATAAAAATATCAGCTTCACAGTCTGGGATGTCGGTGGCCAGGACAAAATCAGACCTTTGTGGCGACATTATTTCCAAAACACGCAAGGTAAAAATAATCAAGTCTGTAGCCTTGGAACTGTTTGTATTAAATGTGTCTAAAGACGGATGCCTGAAGTAGCGCTCATGGTGCTCTGCTTTATGGTTCTCTTACGCTTACTGGGGAAGTTTCTTTTAGAAAATGATCCCCGTTTTCCTAGAAAAACTACTTGGGCTTTAATTCCTCTTAATTCAGAATGGTTAGGAAATGGCTATCCTGATGAATTTAATCTTTTAGTTGAGATTTATATGTACTTTAGATGAAACATTAGTTTCGAAGGATTTGAATTCAGTGGATTCTTGTAAACTTGTTCAGAATATCTAAAATCAGGTCTGTAGAGAGGAAAGAGATGAACAGAGATGGCCAGAAGCCCAAATGCAAAATCCTGGCCTCTGGTGTGACCGAGATCCCTCCCTGCTGACCAACTATTATACGAGTGCATGAATGGGTGTGAATATCCCAAGTCATTACCTTATTTCCTTATCGTTGGTTTCTTAAAAGTAGAGTTTTTAATGTGCCCCCCCCCCCCCGTCAATACGTATATATCCCTAGTTATATCAGTCATTCTTCATATGGTGTGGTATCTAATTCCTTTGCCATCCTACTTATCTTTTGAATCCCTCGTTTACCTGTGTCTTAAGAGTGTGATGTCCAGAACTGACCATGTAACATTCCTAGGAGGTTCTGACTGATGTAGAATAGACTAGGCTTATTATCACCCATATTCTGAAACAGAGCTACTGTCACTCTCTTGGTACGGATCCAAGCAGATACGGATATATGTCTTTCTTCTCTCCCCCTCCCCCCCTTTTTAAACTAATGATAACATACCGTTCCTGTGTAAATTTACAGGTAATTATCCTTAAAGTAATCTCTCAGACTCTGAGGTTCTCCCAGCCATTTAAACTAGAAAAATTCTCTTAATTCAAAAGTGTAGTCAGTTTGATGCTAGGTTCAAATGAGCTCTTTTGGCAGCCATTTCATATTTTTGTCTCACAGAAGGCTCCTGGCAGCTAAATACCAAGTAGTTTTTGTCAGTATTGTCATGTGGACAGTTACCAGGTGAGCCTGCCTCATCCTGTACTTGGGTAGTGTGGTGGACACCTTGCGCCCCTCCTCTGGAAATCCTTTTGGCCTTGCCTCTTCCTCCAACCAGTGTAGCAGTGACTAGATCTGCGCATGTTTCAGCCACCTTCACTCAGGTGCCATGTGATGACGCCTTCTTTGAGATAGCTCTCACTCCTGGGATTTCTCTGATGCTGTAGTGTGAGATGCCCCTCTCCCAGCCTCAGTGGGTTCAGCGGGGGTTAGAGAAAATGTATGTCCCATTCCAAGCTCAGTGCCTGGCACATTGATAAGTGCTTAAATGGGAACCGTTTGTACTGTGAGAATAGGCATAGCCTAGAGAAACAGGCCCTTGACAGATCCTGGACTCCTGGCTCTCTTGAGGTTTGTGTGGGGTGAGTCTCATTCAAACATAATGTCAACACATAAGGGACAAGGTCACATCTTGGGTATGGTTAAAATAAAACTTAAAGAGTTGGTTGCTGTGCTTTGTCTTAAAGTACAGAGGTGGAGACTTTGCAGGAAGCAACAGACTGATTTGGAGTAAAATTCTTTTAAGTTGTGAAAACTGTTTAGGGTTCTTGGGTACTGTTTCTGCCCCCCCCCCCCCCAAAAATGCTATTTATTGTACTAAACTTTGTGTGTTTTTTTTTGAAATCTCCTTGTTGTCTCTGGTGTGAAAATTGATTAAAAAAGAGCCTAATTTTTTCTATATGTATTTGTGGTACTGTTAGACTGGTGAAGGGCTGTGATCATTTTGAAAAAGGTGAGTGGAGTGTACAACAGGCTCCCTAACTCTAGATATTATATATCCTTCCATATTGATTGCTTTCAGTGAAACTATACGTGTAAGCAGGGAGAGGCTGTAGGGACATATAAACAGCTGCCCTTTCCAGGGTCAGATCACTAACGTGCTTGTGATCACTTTCCAGGTCTGATTTTTGTGGTAGACAGTAATGACAGAGAGCGGGTCAATGAGGCCCGAGAAGAACTAACCAGAATGTTAGCAGAAGATGAGCTCAGAGATGCAGTGTTATTGGTGTTTGTAAATAAACAGGTACGTTGTTGGCTTTCTGAATATTGGGGCTGAAATTTACTGCCAGGTGTCTTTCACTTAAAAATATAGATATTTAAATTAATGTCTACCTCCCTGTCTCCAGTCCCCACCATAACCTCCCTCAGCCTCCTTTTCAGGATATGTCTTATGTTCATTTATTCACTCACTCAGTAAATACTAATTGGGCATCTACAAAGTTCTAGGCATTGTTTTAGGTGTTGGTGATATAGCAGTGAGCAAGACAGACAAAAATCCCAGTGTTCATGGAGTTCTAGTCTAATGGGAGGAGAGTCCATCAATAAATAATATGTAGTGTGCCAGGTGGTGAGTGTTGTGGAGGAAGGTAAAGTAGAGTAAGGGGCAGGACGGGTGGGGGTGGGCTGGGAATGCCTCTGTGATAAGATGGCATCTGAACAGAGACCTGAAGGTAGTGAGGGTGGGAGCTACATGGTTCTAGCAACAGCAAGTACAGCTAGAATAGTAAGTGGGGGCCCGAGGGAGGAGGTGCAGTTGGATCATACATGGCCTGTTGAAGAGGGAACAGAGTCCCTGCATAAATATAATGTAAAGCAGTAAAGGAAGGAAGAGTGGGAGGAGAGCTGAGCATAGAAGTGTATGGCTGAGTGTGGAACTGCCCGGTCGAGCGTGGAACTGCCTGGCTAAGCATGGAACTGTCTGGCCTCAGGGCTCCAGGCTGCACTAAGCCTGAGAAAGAAGTAGGTACCTGGAATTAATTGTACCAGCCTGAGACAGCCACTGTTGGATTTTGGTGTGTTTCCTTCCACTCTGTCCTTCATGACTGTATTTGTTACATAATGGAGGTCACACTGTTTAGAGGCTGTTGCATCCTGCTTTGTCACTTTAGATTCATCAAAGTGTTTTCTCTTGTCATGATTTTGAATGGCAGATAGCTCATCATTCATTCACCCGTTTCCCTACTGTTCATGTTAGATGTCAGTCCGGAGTTTCACTAGTGAATGTAACTGACTTTAAAAAAAAAATCAAATTTGTTTTTTAAATGCACATGGTATAAATATGCACATAGTTCAGAATATCAATTGCAATACTCTAGCCTCACTCCTCAGGGTAAAACGTTGTTAAATAGCTTGTATCTCGTTCCAGAAATAAAACTTTTTATGTCTACATATATATAAATGCCAGGGATCATATTGTACATTCTGTTTTGCAGCTTGCTTTTTCACTTAGCATCTCTTTGATGGCCTTCCATATCAGTACATCTAGATCCCCCTTGTTCTTTAATGCTAGTTCATTCAAATTTAGTTTGAGTTTACTATGTACCAGGCATGGTTCTAGGCACTTGGGATATATCAGAGAACAAGAGAGATGAAGATTCTGGCCGTTGTAAAGCTTACAGTCTAGTTGGGGGTGACAGAGAAATAGTAAACATACTAAAAAAGTACATTTTGGAATATAGTGAAATGTGGTGAGTGCTGTAGAAAAAAGGGTGAGCAGGGCAGTTAGGAGAGGAGGAGAGAAAGGCCACGGGCTCGTGGTGTGAAGGTCTGCAGACCATCAGGAGGACTCTGGCTCTTATCCTGAGACAGACGGAGCGTTGATACAGGGTTTTGGCAAAAGAATGACTTAGTCTGACTTTCACCGACAGCTGGGTTGAGGAGAGACTTTGGAGAACAAGAGTAGAGCAGGGAGACCAGTTAGGAAGTGATTTTAGGCAAGAAGTGACAGTGGGTCAGATCAGGGTGGTAGCTTTGGAGGTGGTGAGAAGTGGTCAGACTCTGAACATGTTTTGAAGGTGGAGCCATTAGGAGTTCCTGACAGATTAACTGGGGTTTGAAAGAGAGAAATTCAGATGGTTTCAAGGTTTTTGGCCTAAGCAACTGAAGGGATAGAGTTGCTGTCAGCTGAGATAGGGAAGACGGTGGGTTAGGGCAGGCTTTGAGGGAAGAGCATAGTATTTCATCATGTGGATGTAATATAAACTGACTTGCGAATGTTCTCTTTCAAGGACCTTCCCAATGCTATGAATGCAGCAGAGATAACAGACAAGCTTGGCTTACATTCCCTCCGCCAGAGAAACTGGTACATTCAGGCTACTTGTGCCACCAGTGGAGACGGGCTTTACGAAGGCCTGGACTGGCTCTCCAACCAGCTCAAAAACCAGAAGTGATCGATCGGCAGTGATCCATTCCCTGTGCATTGTGGCAAAATTGCTGGCCTCTTCTGTGTGCATGTGTGCGTGTGAGGAGCCAAGTGTGGGTGCGTGGCTGGGAGTGGGAGCAGCTTTCTCACACCGTGCCTTATACATGCTGTAAGAAAACCAGTACTACATCTGAAGAAAAACTAGTGTTACATTGTAAACGCTACCTTCCATTTCAATAGCTTTGATGATCATTTCACAGTTGTTGTTGGAGTTCTGAGGGCTTACTGTGCGTGAGAGCCAGAGGGGTCTTCAAGGCGGAGGGAGGCTGCGAGTGGGAGCGTAGATGAGTTCGGTGGTCACAGTCCTGTGTCTTCCATCTCTGTTTACCCAGAGTCCTGTTCAACTTTGGCTTCCTTTGGTGAAAAGGAAGGAATTGTCATTCTTCCCATCACTGCCAGAGCTGGCAGCTCCTTTTCAGTGCTTTACAGCACATGACCGTGAAGAAAGATATGAACTTCCCCCTTAAGTTATATTTTAGCCGAGACTTCCTGGCTCAACATGCTTTATTTAAAGCAATCAGCCATCTTTTTCATTATGTGCAGTATCAAGACTCCATAACACTAAAAGTTATCCAGTCCTTTCCTTACACCAGTTCCTCCCTTTATTTGTCTCTCTCTGGTGGAGACCATTTGGGTAGTGACCAAGGGTGAGGCTAAGGCTCTTTACCGGAGCACCACAGTCGCGCAAAGGGTCTTGTTAAGGAAGTGAGGGGACGGGTCATGTTCGTGTCCTCGCATCACCATCTCAGGTTTCAGGCTCCTGAGGCTGCTGCTCCCACTTCTCTGCTCTTTGCTGAATGTGCTACACTCAAAGCAGGAGGGTCCCTCCTGGGATGGAATCGTCACCATGTACAGTAATCTTAGTTCAACTTAGAGTTTTGATTGGCTGCTGTTCCCATAAACACACACCTGTGAGTTCTGAGGCTTTGTGCCATAATCAAGGGGTAGATTTTGGGGACGAGACTCCCAGTAACCCCTGGTATTGCCCCCAAGTTGGTGCTAAATTTTGTTATGAAAAATGCCTCTCTAGTCTAGACCAGTCTCTGTGGCTCCCTCTTGGGGATGGCAATAATGTGCTTTGTGTTGTCCTCAAGATGTTAATAAGAATGGCCTGAAAATGAGCGAAGGCAATTTAGTAGCTAGACTTCTTTTGCCCAGACACCTGGTGGTCAGATTTGTACCTAAGCACTTCCACTGTTTAACGTTCTTAAATTCCTTTTTCAAAAAGTCTTTATTTAAACTACAGAGGAGGGGAACGTGAAGGTGAATTTTATCAGAAGTAAACCTTGTTTATTGATAACCGTAAAATTGATACTACTAGGAAAAAAATGTTATGCCATGATAAGTGGAGTGTAATGTCTTCCTTTAAAGAACGTTCATCATAATACAGGCAACTAAGTTCAGATGTGATTTGTAACCATGGGGTAATTCCTGAGAAATACTTAGATTGTACGCCTCACACTGGCAGGGACTGTGTTGGATACTTTTGTATTGTGCTTAGTACAGTGTACCTGGTACAGTGCTGGGCCTCATTAAACATTTGATTGGTTGGGCAATAAAGAACTTGCTTTGGAAGGAGGAGAGGACAGCCATATGCTTCTGAATGTCTCACACTACTTCCTTCTCCCCTCCATCTTAGCCAACTTTCTAGTGGAAGCTCCCAGGGCACTTGCACAGAAGACAGCCACATAGATGCTGTCGTGGCCTGCTGCCTTTAGAGGCCCCTCACTGGTTCTTCTCATGGAACTTTCACTTCAGTCTTTCTTTTACTACAACTTTGGATTTCATGGATCTCATGAGTTGGGGTAGGTGGGGGGCACTTGGGTATAGTGGTTTTGAGCAAGACTTGGGTCCCAGAAGGTCATGTTCACATCCTGGCTGTGTCCCTCACTAGCTGCTGACCTCAGGCCAGTTACTGGTAGCCTCCAAATCTCTGTGCCTCAGTTTGCTTAACTGTTAAATAGGGATCATAATACCTTCCTCAGGGTTGTGAGGATTAACTGTCTCATTCCTTTCTCTTGCTGTCCTGGGGATGTCTTGGTGTCCAAGTGTGAAGAACAGTGCTGGCCACAAACTGGTCAACGTTACTTATAGATGAACTGGGGGCTGTATTTAATCTCCTGCTCTACCTTTTAATCCCACAGAACAACCATGGTAAGTGCTAATATGTCAATTGCATATGACCAGCTGGGATGCTCCTTTAAAAAGCGTATTGTTGGGTCCCGCCCTCATCCCTTTTCCTTTCTTTTTTTTAACGATTCTGTAGTTTTTGATATTTTCAGAGTTGTGCAACTATCACTAGTATCTAATTTTCAAAGATTTTCATCACCCCAGAAAGAAACCTTATACCCACTAGAAGCCACTCCCATGCCTTTCTCCCCCTAGTCCCTGGTAACCACTAATCTACTTCTCTGATTTGCCTATTTCAGACATTTCATATAAATGAAATCAGTCATAAAATATGAGGCCCTTGTGTCTCGCTTTTTCACTTAGAATACTTTCAAAGTCCATCCATGTAACATGTATGAGTACTTCCTTCTTATGGCTGAATAATATTGTAAGGATATATCGCATTTTGTTTATCCCTTCATTGCGTTTAACTGTTAGGAATAATGCTGCTTGTGCACATACATGTACAAATTTTTGTGTAAGCCTTTTTAAATTATCTTGAGTATATACCTAGGAGTGGAATTGCTGGGTCACAGAGTAACTGTAAGTTTAACAGTTTGAGCAACTGCCAAACTGTTTTCCAAAGTGGCTGCACCGTTCATTTCTCCCAGCAGTGTGTGAGTGTTCCAATTTCTCCATATTCTTGCCCCTAAAAGAAACTCTACCCTTTAGCAATCACCCCTCATTCCCCTGTGTCCCCAGTCCTAGGCAACCACTGATCTACTTTCTGTCTCTGTAGATTTGGTGGGGACACTTTAAACTCTGTTTTTCCACCACCTTGTCCCTGATGAGCAACCCACTAAGAACTTCATCCTGTTTTGGTTTTCACTCTTCTCGTGCTCTTGTTTTATTCCAATGCATTGTACAAGAAGGCTTCTTTCAGAGGATGCTGTGGCCACATGCAGGCATTGACTGGATGGTTAGACTAGGTGGACTTCCCTGGTGTTCAACTGTAAGAGCAGACACTAATTTGGCCAATAAATGGCTTGCTGCTGCTTGTTGCCACTAGGTGGTGCTGCTGCTCCATCTCAACTAACCCACAGACGGTGAGGGGAGCCCTAAAAGAAATCCTGTCACTCCAATCTGTCAGTTTGTCATACTGTGGTGGCTTGTGTGTTGCTATGATGCTGGAAGCTATGCCACTGGTATGACAAATACCAGCAGGGTCACCCATGGTGGACAGGTTTCAGGGGAGTTTCCAGTCTAAGACTAGAAAGAAAGGCCTGGGGATCTACTTCTGAAAGTTAGCCAATGGGAAAAAAAAAAACCCTATGGATCATAACAGAATATAGTCTGATATTGTGTTGGAAGATGAGCCCCCTAAGTTAGAAGGCATTGAAAATACACAGTGGTCACAACAATGGACTCGAGCATACCAACAATTGTGAAGATGCTGCAGGACCAGGCAGTGTTTCATTCTGTTGTATGGGGGGTTGCCATGAGTCAGAGCTGACTCGATGACAGCTAACAATAATATTATTGTTGGAGGATTGTGCACTGGGACTCCTCTCTCCTTCCTCCTTCCACCTGTGCAGCCTAGGTTGGCAGCTGTGTTTTGGCAGCCACTTGATACTAAGGAACCAAATAGAACTTGGGATCACTTCAAACTTGCAGCTCTCTTTTATATAAGGTATAGTTAAGCCAGGCCTCTCTCTTCTCCATTAGTTCAGCTGCTTTTAGGAACCTAATGAATGACTAACATTCGTCTTTTCATCTAGGCTTTGGCCCAACCTGCTGGCTTCGTTTTGAATCTTTGTTTTTGTCATCGAATGTATCAGTTCTCCCTCCAAGTTCTGCTTTCTGCAGATTTGATACGATGACTCATAAGTCATCATTGGAATCAATGATAAAAAATATTGAATGAGCCTGGGGCATGCTATCAGAAACCTCCCTCTAGCCTGATTCATTCATCGAACAAATATTTACTGGGCACCTATTATGTGCCAGGCAGGTTTGATTCTTTAGATGTGGATATCAGCTGCCTCCAGTTTGGCTAATTGTGCTTTAAATCTTGCCCTTAGTTCTTCATCTTGCCACTAGGAATCCTGAAAGATTCTGTCAGGTGCTTTGCTAAAATTAAGTACCCATGCCATGCCTCTATCAACAAAGGAAATGAGGTTAACTGGATTAAGCACCCTTAGTGGGCCGCGTTAGCCACTAGTAATACCTGCCATTTTTGTAAGGGCTCAAAACCTGCTTGACTATAGATCAACATTGGACATACTGATCCGAGTTTCTGGAATCTGCTTTCTCTCAAATCTGGGCAACATTTGCCTATCTCCAATTTCCTTCCACCCGTCTTGGATTCCTGATTTCTCAATATTTACAAGTACAGGTTCTGCAATCACACTGGAAAGTTCTCCGATCTATTTAGTTGGAATCAATAGAGTTGAGCTCATGTAGGCAGAAGGGCTCTCCTTGAATGTTGCATCATCTATCTTGGGCCCCAATTACTCCGTAATCATGTTTGTTACCCTCTCCAGCTTGAAGGTCATTCTATATGGTAAAGGAGATAGAAGAAAATGAGGAGAAAAGCAATTTTAGTTTTTTTCCCCAGTCTTTTATTAACATCACATCATCTGTCTTGAACAGTGGGCCTATCTTTTCCCTGTTATTCTGCTCTGAGGAAAAAAGAAAAAAAGGTTTTAAAGGCTGTTTTATTACATTTGCATCTCATTACAAGCCTTTGTCATTCTGGGATTCGGTAATAGTAATATTAATCAAACCAACCAAACCCATTGCCTTTGAGTTGATTCCAACTCAGAGATCCTATAGGATAGAGCAGCTGGTGGATATGAATTGCCAACCTTTTGGTTAGCAGCTGAGCTCTTAACCACTGTGCCACCCGGGCTCCAAATATTAATACTACCTAACATTGAATATTTACCATGTTCTAGGCACTGTGCTAAGTGTTTTATGTATATTAATCTCTTGGTAAACATTTCTGAAGCCATCCTTTTATAATTTGTCCTTTAGTTTTTCTCATTCATGTCCTCTCAAAATCTGAGCTTAGCTTTGAGTTCCCTGTGCAATTTCTTTAAAAGTGACCCCTCTTTTCTTCCTCATCAGTGAGTGGGTCCTGCCTCCTCTGGGTAGGGAGGAATCCTGCCTTCCAAGACCTGCAAGAGAGGTGAGTTCTCTGGATGGATGATGTGAGGTCTTGACTCAGGGTAACTGATGACTGTGTAAGGAGGAGGAGGCCAAAATTCAAGCAAGGAGGGATACAAAAGGTGGAGAAGTGGGCTGAGCATCCAGCCCTAGGGCTGCAGTGAAAACCAAACCAAACCCACTGACATCGAGTCGATTCCAACTCATGGTGATCCCATGTTACAGAGTAGAACTGCTCCATAGGGTTTTCTTGGCTATAATCTTATGGATGCAGATTGCCAGTCCTTTCTTCTGTGGTACTGCTGGGTGGGTTCAAACTGCCAGCCTTTAGGTTAGTAGTCAAGCACAAACCATTTGCATCACCCAGGAACCTCGAGGGTGCAGTGAGAAGGAGTCTAAAGATTAAAATCTAGGGAGCCAGGGCATTAGTCAGGAAGTAAACAGAAGGAAGTCATTCGAGATGGAGGCTTTGAACAAAATGAGCTCATCATTTCTTTCTCTCCACTGAGGGTCAGAATTGAGTCCAGAGGACTCTCCTTGCTTCCTCAACCTGCCATTTTTGTAAGGGCTCAAAACCTATCTGACTACAGATCAGCATCAAACATACCAATCTGCAATTTTTGGAATCTGCTTTCTCTCTCTCTCAAATCTGGGCAACATTTGCCTGTCTCCAATTTCCTCCCACCCTTCTCAGCTTCCTGATTTCTCAGTATTTACCAGAAGAGGTTCTGCAATCAAGCAGGGTAAGACTTTTATAAGATGCTCTGCTTTTAGCAGCATGAGCCTTTCTGACGATTTCCAGAGAGCCATTTCCAGGGAGCCAATCACTCCTGCAGCTTACCTGTGTTCTATGATTTGCATTAAAGAAAAGAAAGAAAGATATAGCCTGCCACTTGTGTCATCAGCTCTTTGAGATAAAGGACTGTATTTTTTCAAAATTCCCTTCCAGGGCCTAGCACAGGATAGGTAGCTCAACAAATACTTGGTGAGTTAATGAATGAAATCAAAGTACTGTTCTTCTGCTCTTCTGGCAGGGTGGTGTAGAGAAGAGTCCTCAAACAACATGATTTCTATTTCTTCTCCCTTTAACACCCTAAAAAGTCTCTGCAATGCATCCATTCTCAGACTTGAGGATTTCAGACAAGTGTTTCGCACAGAACGACTGCTTAATATATATTAGTTGTTCATCTGACTGAAGGCCCTAGAAGAGACCAGCACCCCCAAGGAGCAAGTATTTTTCTTCTTGTTGTTGTTAGTTGCCATCGAGTCGACTCTGACTCTTGGTGACCCCATGTATAACAGAACAAAATGTTGCCCAGTCTTGCACCATCTTCATGATCGTTGGTATGTTTGAATCTATTGTTGTGATTATTGTGTCAGTCCATCTCACTGAGGGTTTCCCTTGCCTTCACTGGCTCTCCACTTTACCAAACACGATGTCCTTCTCCAGTGATCGGTTCCCTCCTGATGATGCATCCAAAGTAAGCAAGTCAAACAAAGTCTAGGACAATGATATTCTGTGACCCATAGGGTTTTTTTTTTTTTTTAATTGTTCATTAGGTGAAAGTTTACAGAACAAATTAGATTCCCATTTGATAGCCTGTACATAAAGTGTTTCATGTCCTTGGCTTCATTTCCCACAATGTGTCAGCATTCTCCCCATTTCCACCCTGGATTCCCCATTTCTTTTCGTTCTGATTTTCTGCCCCTTTCTTCCTTCTCATCTTCGCTTTAGGGTAAATATTGCCCTTTTGATCTCTTACAATTGATTGTTCTGAGAAGCATGTTTCGGGTGTTATTGTTTACTTTATGGACTTTTGTTTGGCTGGAGTTTAGTTTCTAGGAATGGCTTCAGTTTCAGGTCAGAAGGGTGTCTTAGGGCCATAGTCTCAGGGGTTCCTCCATTCTCTGTCAGATCATTAAGTCTGGTCTTTTTTGTGAATTTGATCTTTTGCTCTACATTTTTCTCCCTCTCTGCCTGGGACTCTCTGTTGTAATCCCGGTCAGAGTTGTCGGTGGTGGTAGCCAGGCGCCATCTAGTTCTTCTGGTCTCATGGTCATTTAGGCTGTGGTTCATGTGGTCCATTAGTCCTTTGGATTAAACACTCCCTTGAGTCTTTGGGTTTTTTTCACTCCCTTTTGCTCTGGACTGGAAGAGACCAATAGTTGTATCTTAGATGGCTGCTTGCAAGCTTTTAAGATCCCAGACGCTACTTACCAAATTAGGATGTAGAACATTGTTTTTAAGAACTATGGGTTGTGCCAAGTGATGTAGATGTCCCCCAAGTCTATAATCCTTTGCCTTCGAGCTGGGGAACTTCATCCCATGAAGTCTTTAGTTATGTCCAAGAGATTTCCCTGACTGTGCCACTTGTGTGCTCTATTGTCTATATTAATATATAAGGAGCATCTACAGTCCTATATTTAGAAATTTCCACCACCAAACCTATGTCTGCCAGTGGATGTTCTCCTGTACACTCTCCCTCACCTCTTGGCATATCTATCTAGCTACGTATCCATTGGGGCCCTGGTGGCACAATAGTTAAGAGCTTGCCTGCTAACCAAAAGGTCAGCAGTTTGAATCCAACAGCTGCTCCTTGGAAACTCTATGGGGCAGTTCTACATTGTCCTATAGGGTCACTATGAGTTGGAATCAATTCAAAGGCAATGGGTTTGGTATTTTTGAAAGCGCTGGTGGTGTGGTTAAGAGCTATGGCTGCTAACCAAAAGGTTGGCAGTTTGAATCCACCAGGGATTCCTTAGAAACCCTATGGGACAGTTCTAGTCTGTCCTTTAGGGTTGTTATGAGTCAGAATCAACTCGACGGCAACGGGTTTGGCTTTTTTTGGATGTATCCATTTGTAAATTATTGTTTGTTAATACTATTGTTGCAAGATTGCCTATGCTGTACTAGTTACCATACCAAAAAACCCCTTGCCGTCAAGTCAATTCTAACTCATAGCGACCCTATAGGATGGAATAGAGCTGCCCCATAGGGTTTCCAGGGAGCGGCTGGTGGATTCGAACTGCTAGCCTTTTGGTTAGCAGCTGTAGCTCTTAGCCACTGTGCCACCAGGGCTCCAAAACATGACCGATGAGGATGGGATAGTTGTCCTTTATTCCTGCGTTCCTCACAGTGTCCTCTCTTGCCTTGGTCGTGTTGTGCTGACTTCTCCCATATTGTGTATTGCCTTTCCCTTCACCAATATTAACATGTGTCTACTATCTGTTTGGTAACTTTCTTCCCTCCCCCTCCCATCTCTGGTAACCATGAAAGAAAAATTGTTTTTCCTGTGTGTAAATCATGTATTACTTTATAATGGAGTCCTGGTGGCGCAGTGGTTAAGAGCTTAGCTGCTAAACAAAAGGTTGGCAGTTTGAATCCACCAGGAAACCCTATGGGGCAGTTCTACTCTGTCCTATAGGGTGGCTGTGAATCGGAATCCACTCAATAGCAATTTTTTTTCCTCATACAATATTTGTCCTTTAGCAATTGACTTATTTCACTCAGCATAATGCCCTCCAAATTCATCCATGTTGTGAGATGTTTTGCAGATTTGTCATTATTCTTCATTGTTAGATAGTATTCCATTGTGTGTATATATCACAGTTAGTTAATCCATTCATCTGTTGATGGGCACTTAGGTTGCTTCCACCATTTTGCTGTTGTGAATAATGCTGCAACGAACATGGGTGTGCATATGTCTATTCGTGTTGCAGCTCTTATTTCTTTAGGGTATATACCTAGGAGTGGGCTTCCTGGATTCATGGTATTTCTATTTCTAGCTTTTTGAGGAAGTGCCATACTGTTTTCCACAGTGCTTGTACCATTTTACATTCCCACCAGCAGTGTATAAGAGTTCCAATTTCCCTACAACCTCACCAACATTTGTTATTTTCTGTTTTTTTGATTAGTGCCAGTAATGTCCAGGTAAGATGGTATCTCATTGTGGTTTTGATTTGCAGCTCTCTAATTGCTAATGATTGCTAGGATTTCTTTATATACTTGTTAGCTGCCTGAATGTCTTCTTTGGTGAAGTGTCTGTTCATATCTTTTGCTCATTTTTTAACTGAATTGTTTGTCTTTTTTTTTGTTGTTGTTGCAGTGTTGAAGTTTTCTATAAATTTTAGGGATTAGACACTTGTTAGCCATGTCAAAAAATTTTTTCCCAGTCTGTAGATTCTCTTTTTACTCTTTTGGAGAAGGCTTTTGTCAAGCATAAATGTTTAATTTTTAGGAGATCCTATTTATGTAGTTCATCTTCTTCTGTGTGTACATTTTAATTATGTTTGGTATTTTATTTATGCCATATATTAGGACCCCTAGTGTTGTCCCTAGTTTTTCCTCCATAATCTTTATAGTTTTAGGTTTTATATTTAGGTCTTTGGTCCATTTTCAGTTAGTTTTTGTGTATGGTGTGAGGTATAGATCCTGTTTCATTTTTGTACAGACAGGTATCCCATTTTGCCAGCACCATCTGTTGAAGAGAGTGTCTCTTCCCCGTTTAGTAAACTTCGGTCCTTTGTCGAAGATCAGCTGTCCACAGGTGAATAGATTTACATCTGGATTCTCAATGCTGTTTCATTGGTCTATGTATCTGTTGTTGTACGAGTACCAGGCTGTTTTGACTACCGTGGTTGTATAGTAGGTTCTGAGATCAGGTAGTGTGAGGCCTTCTACTTTGTTCTTCTTTTTTAATAAAGCTTTATGTATTTGGGGCCTCTTTCCCTTCCATATAAAGTTGGTGATTAGTTTTTCCGTGTCGTTGAGAAATGCTGTTGGATTTGGTTCGGGATTGCTTTTTATATATATATTGCTTTGGGTAGTGACATTTTCACAACGTTATATCTTTCTATCCAAGAACATGGTATGTTTTTCCATTTATGTTGGTCTCTTTTGGTTTCTTGTAGTACTTTTTTGTAGTTTTCTTTGTATAAATCTTTTACATCCCTGGTTAGATTTATCCCTAAGTATTTTATCCTTTTGGGGGCTATTGTAAATGGGACCCATAGGGTTTTTACTGGCCTTTCTTCCTAGACCATCTTAGTCTGGAAGCTCCACTGAAACCTGTCCACCATGGGTGACCCTGCTAGTATTTGAAATACCAATGGCATAGCTTCCAGCATCATAGCAACACACAAGCCACCACAGTATGACTAACTGACAGATGAGTGATAGATTTCTCTTTTAGAGCTCCCCAACCCAAAGCAAACATCACAAGGATGAGCATGCAGTAGGCAGTTAATAAATACTTGTTGACTAATTGTTGTTATTGTTGTTAGTTGCCGTTGAGTCCATTCCAACTCCTGGTGACCCCGTGTGCGCAGAGTAGAACTGCTCCATAAAGTTTTCAAAGCTGTGACCTTTCAGAAGCAGATCACCAGGCCTGTCTTTCTAATTCAACTAATTAGCATAAATATGCAAAAGTGGTAAATTAGAAAGAAAGAGTGCATAGAGACAAAACTATCGGACCTGGTTTTTTTTCAGTAATAGATTACCAAACACAACTACAAATATAGAAACAACAGAAGACAAATTAAGTAACTGGGACCTCCTAAAAAGTAAATATTTATGCTTATAAAAAAAACTTTATCAAAAGAGAATCTACAGATTGGGAAAAAGTCTTTGGGAGTGATATATCTGATAAGGGTCTAATCTCTAAAATATATAGAAAACTTCAGCAACTCAACCAAAAAGACTTTAACAACCCAATTAAAAAATGGGCAAAGGACATGAATAAACACTTCATCAAAGAGGACATTCAAGTGACCAACAAACACATGAAAAGATGCTTGTGATCATTAGCCTTCCCAAACCCACAAAACCCATTGTCACTGGCTCGATTCTGACTAACAGCAACCCTATAGGACAGAGGAGAACTGCCTCAAAGGGTTTCCAAGGAGTGGCTGTTGAATCTGAACTGCCAACCTTTTGGTTAGCAGCCATAGCACTTAACCACTATGCCACCGATGCTCCATCATTAGCCATCAGAGTGATGCAAATCAAAACTGCAATGACATACCATCTTGCTCCTGCAAAGATGGCACTGATCAAAAAACAGAGAACAACAAATGCTGGCAAGATTGTGGGGAGATTGGAACCATGCTTCACTGCTGTTGGGATTGTAAACTGGTTCAACCCCTATGGAAAATGGTATGGCACTTCCTCAAAAAGCTAGAAATAGAAATACCCTGTGAGCCAATGGAAGCTCCATAGACACATCCAAACTCCTCGAGGGACCAAATTACTGGGCTGAGGGCTATGGGGACCATGGTCTCGAGGAATATCTAGCTCAACTGGCATAACATAGTTTATAAAGAAAATGTTCTACATTCTGCTTTGGTGAGTAGTGTCTGGGGTCTTAAAAGGTTTTGAGTGGCCATCTAAGATACTCCACTGGTCTCACCCCATCTGGAGCAAGGGAGAATGAAGAAAGCCAAAGACACAAGGGAAAGATTAGTCCAAAGGACTAATGGACCACAACTACCAAAGCCTCCACCAGACTGAATCCAGCACAACTGGATGGTGCCTGGCTACCACCACCAACTGGTCTGATAGGGATCACAACAGAGGGTCCTTGACAGAGCTGGAGAAAAATGTAGAACAAAATTCTAACTCACAAACAAACAACAAGAAAAGACTTCCTGGTCTGACATAGACTGGAGAAACCCTGAAAGTATGGCCCCCAGATACCCTTATAGCTCAGTAATGAAGTCACTCCTGAGGCTCAGTCTGGACAGGCCCATAAAACAAAATGAGACTAAACGGGCACACCACGCCAGGAGCAAGGATGGGAGGGAGGAGGGGATAGGAAAGCTGGTAATGGGGAACCCAATGTCAAGAAGGGGAAAGTGTTGACATGTTGTGGGTTGGTAACCAGTGTTACAAAACTATGTATTAATTGTTTAATGAGAAACTAGTTTGTTCTGTAAACCTTCATCTAAGTACAATTAAAAAAAAAAAAAAAAGAAATACCCTATGATCCAGCAATCCCACTCATAGGTATAAACCCTAAGAAACTGAAATTACTGACACAAACAGACATATGCACACCTATATTCGTTGCAGCATTATTCACAATTGCAAAAAGATGGAAACAACTGCCCATCAACAAATGAATGGATAAACAAACTGGGGTACATACAGACAATGGAATAATATGCAGCCTTAAAGAATAATGATGAGTTCTCAAAATACATTAAACATGGATAAATCTGGAGGACATCATGCTGAGTGACATGAGTCAATCAAAAAAGGACAAATACAGTATGATCTTACTATTATAAAAAGACAAGAATAGGTATACATACAGAAAGCAACATTGTTTGGTGGTTACCAGGAATGGGAGGGAGAAGGAGGGAGAATCACTTTCTAGGTAGTTGATGCTTGTTAGTTTTGGTGATGGGTGAGGCAATACTGAATAAGGGTGAAGTCAGCACAACTTGACCAAGGTAAATGATGACACTGAGAAGTACACAAGAATAAAGGATGATTTTGGTAAAAGCCACAACATATACAATTTTGCAACAACAGTAATAACAACCAAAAAATATGTGTATTTACACAGGTAGATGTGTATGCTTATATATCTATAGGTAAGCACATATGAATACACGAGTATGCATGTATAAGTGTTTCTGTAGACAAATGTATACACCCTCTCCTCACTTATCGACATGGTTAGTTTCCAAAAACCAGGTCGTTATGCAAAAATCAGTGTTATGCAAAAATGGAGGATGACCACATCAGATCACAAAATGGAGAATGACTACATCCTTACATAATTGCCAAATTACATCATTACATAACTTCCAAATTACATCATTACATAACTCCCAAACCACTGAGACTCATGGCCCAGCCAAGCTGACACATAACCTTAACCATCACAGCCAGTGTTACTCTTGCCTTGCACCTCCATGTTCATTGCTGCCAGACGTACATAGTTAATGTGCAAAACAGTTGGATAGTAGTTTTTTACTATTGTTGTAAATGTGAAATGTTGGATAACAAAATAGTCAATAAGTGAGGAGGTGTATACATGTTTGTGTGTGCTGCATGTATATTCATGTATAAAATAAAGCACATAGGGGACACAGTTATGGATACTTCCTAGACACACTCAAACACCTAGTGGGATTGGGTTACTGGGTTTGAGGGCTTAAGACCATAGTCTTGGGGGGCAATTCAGTCAATTGGCATAGCATAGCTCATAAAGATAATGTTCTACATCCTAGTTTGGTGAATAGTGTCTGGGGTCTTAAAAGCTTGTGAGTGGCCATCTAAGACACAACTATTGGTCTCTACACATCTGGGGCAAAAGAGAAAGAAGAAAACCAAAGACTCAAAGAAGAAACTAGTCTACATGACTAATAGTCTACACAAACCATGCCTCACCTACCTTGAGACCAGAAGAACTAGATGTTACCCGGCTACCACTACTGACCACTCCCAGCAGGGACACAATAGATGGTCCCAGATAGAATGGGAGAAAAATGTAGTACAAAACTCAAATTCCTAAAAAAGACCAGACTTACTGGACCAGTAGAGACTAGAGGAACACTCGACCATCGCCCTGGGATACCCTTTAAGCTTGGAACTCAAACCACTCCCAGTGGTCACCTATTGGCCAAAAGACAGAGTGGCTCATAAAATAATTAATATCACCCTTGAGTACTGTGCTCTTCTAAACAATCATCTAAATGAGACCTAACCATCAACATATACCCTAGACCAAAGATGAGAAGGTAAGGGGGGACAAGGAAGCAAGATTAATGGAAACAGAACAACCAGAATGGAAATAATGAGAATGCTGACACATTGTGAAAAGTGCAGCCAATGTCACTGAATGATACGTACAGAGATTGTTAAATGAAAACCTGATTGGCTATGTAAATTTTCTCCAAAAACACAATAAAATATTTAAAAAAGAAAAAAAGAGTGCTGCATTATAGTTAATCAAATAACCAAGTTATCTAGAACAGTAGAATCCACCTCTGAGTCTCTCTGTATGGAGAGAGGAGGTGTTGGCTAGCTAGGCAGATCTGCCTTCTAATTAGGCTTCAATTAGGCCTAAGATAGCAGTTAGTTTGGAATAATAAAGCAGTTATCTTCTATTCTTGGAACAAACTCCTGGGAGATTTAAGTTGGGTGGCCAAAGAAGGTTATTGTTGTTGTTGTTAGGTGCCATCAAGTTGGTTCTGACTCATTGAGACCCTACGCACAACAGAATGAAACTCTGCCCAGCCCTGAGCCATCCTCATGATCATTGTTATGCTTGAGCCTATCGTTGCAGCCACTGTGTCAATCCATCTCGTTGAGGGTCTTTCTCTTTTTTGCTGACCCTCTACAAAGAAGAATGGCCCAGGAATAAATTCACAGTGAATCGCTTCTGAATGAATACTTCACATACAGATAATTGAATGTTAACCATAAATGTAAACCTAATTGGGTTGGTTTGGTTTGTACTAATGACATCTAAACCCGAGCTTGGGAATCTGGATGGCCAATTTAACAGAACATGGCTCGGCAAATTATAGGTTTCAAATTTCAGAAAAATTGATTAGTACAGACAACTTGAATATCTTCTTCTCAATGGGGTAGACCAGCTTGGCCTCCCAGTTCTGTCTGACGAGGGCTTGCTGCTGAGACAGGTACTGAAGAGTAAAAAATAATGTCCTCAATTATCTTGCCAGTTTTTGAGGCATTTAAAAAATTTACCCCCAACAATCCTCTCTAAACGGGTCAATTTTTCTGTCTTAATCTGCTGACAGGCCCAGGAGGGTAGGCTGTCTAGGGATATTTGCTCTCCCAGCTAAGGTGTAGAAACCCTGGTAGTGTAGTGGTTAAGTGCTATAGCTGTTAACCAAAAGGTCAGCAGTTCAAATCTACCAGGCACTCCTTGGAAACCCTGTGGGGCAGTTAGTTCTACTCTGTCCTATAGGGCTGCTATGAGTCAGAATCGACTTCATGGCAATGGGCTGTTAGCTAGGGTATAGGGCTTGTCTTCTCTCTCTAAGGGCCAGTGTGAGTGAACGAAACTACAAATCCTAAAAAACCCAGCAGATTTTTGCTTCATCTTCCACCTTCTGTGCTTCTCTTTCTTCTGCATCAGGAGAGACAGTGAGCTGTGAGCACAGCATTTGCTGTCAAAGGGCCTGTTACGGGTTGAATTGTGTCCCCCCAAAAGATATGTGGGAGCCCTAACCCCCAGTATCTGTGAATGTAACCTTATCAGTTAAGTTAACATGAGGTCATGCTGGAGTACGGTGGGTTCTAATCCAATCTGAATGATGTCTTTATAAAAGAGAAGAGACACACAGAAACAGAGGAAAGATGTATGGGAAGATGCAGCTACACGCCAAGGAACACCTGGTCTACCCAAAGTCAGAGGAGACAACAGAAGACCTTCCCCTAGAGTCTTCCAAGAGAACATGGCTCTGCTGACTCACCAAATTTGAACTGCAAGTCTCCAGAACTGTGAAACAATAAATCTCTGGTGCTTCGTTACGGAAACTCATACAGGGCCTGAGCTAGAATTCTGTCTGGCTGTGCCACCAACTAGTTGAATGACTCAAGCTTTCTGAGGCTCAGTGCTCTATCTAATAACACGGGTATAATAATATTGGCCCTAACCATTCAGAAGGTTGCTGGAGAGGGATGGTGTCTACAGGACTGACCTAAGCTTTAAAGGACTTGCTGAGGCTGATTCAGTTGCCCACAGTCATAATTGTAATACTGATGATCAAGGGCTCTGAGGACAGGCCCCAGGAGCCCCGTGTTGATGCGGGTTGCCCTGCAGGTGGCACTGTGGCCTGGAAAATGCTACCAGCAGTACACGGGGAGGCAGTGACTAGCCCTGAGAGTGTTTGGCAATAGGTGTGTCCAGCATGGATTTCTACTTCCTGTTCATCCTGGGTGTGTGTCCCCCACAAAATGTCACATTTGGTGTCTCATAGGGCTAGTTACCTGCTAAACCAGTGACTTTCTGTTTCTCCTTTTCTGCCCTCCCCTGCGGATGGAGCAGTGCAGTGGGGCTTGCCTTCCTCCTTTGCACAGGCGTCTTCTGCCTAGCCATGCCCATTTGTAGGCAGGTTCAGCCCATCTCCTCCAAACTAAACCACCCAACCCCCGTTTGGCTCCTTACCAATCACTGTAGCAGGCAGTGTGTCTGTAGCCCCCTAATCCCTTTGGAGCATTTTAGCATTTAACACAGTCCAGTGACTCCTCTGGGCTCCACAACCTGTGCTAGAGGCCTCTGGCCCCACTCTTGGAAACACCCTTGTTCTGCTTTTGCTTCCCTTCCAAGATGAAAGCTGGGCAGTCAAAGAAAGGAGCTAAGCCAAGGCTAAAAGAGAGGGGGCTCCAGGACCCCAGCACGGGGCTGAGAAGACAAAGCCCTACTTTATGCCCCAGGCTAAGAGTGGGCTTTGGCTCCAGCACATTCAGGTCGGAATCTGAGCTCCACCATTCAGCATATGAGCGAGCTCAAGCTTGTTAAGGAAAGCCCTAAGCTTTCCTTTCCTGCCTGTAAAAAGAAGAGAATGATAACTGCCGTAGAGGATGCAATTCTTGTTAGCTGCTGTCGAGTTGTCCCTGAATCATGGCGACCCCAGGCAAAAGGGAATGAAACACTGCCCAGGCCTGTGCCATCCCCAGGATTGGTTTCGTATCAGACCATTGTGATCCGTAGGGTTTTCATTAGCTGATTTTCTGAAGTAGATCACCAGGCCTTTCTTCCTAGTCAGTCTTAGTCTGGAAGTGCTACTGAAAACTGTTCAGCAACATGCAAACCTCCACTGACAGTGGTAGCTGCTCATTAGGTGCATCAGACCAGCAAGGAGACTAGGGCAGCTAGTGAGGGAGGAACATGGGGGGAAGGGATGATGGGTTCTGGAGAGAGGGGCTTCTTGGTGACCCTCGGAAGCCACTGTGGGCATCCACCCTTACTCTGCTGACCCCTGAGGCAGCCATGCCGACAGGGATCTGGGCACTGGCCAAAGTGAGCAGATGATCTGACCAGCTGTTTTTGCAACAAAAATAGATGCTGTTAGAGGCTTTGGGAGCCGGGTTCCTTCCATCTACAGCTGGCAGTGGTGGCCTCGGAGACCCTCCCCCTCTGCCCTTCATCAGTAGTTTTCGACCAGCAAACTGCAGTGGCCACGGGTGTGAATCCCGTCTCGCCCAAGCCAGCGTAGAGGCCAATGGCCAGAGGCTACTGAGCAAGTCTGTGGGAGTTGGGGCTGTGCCTCCCTCCTGGACAGTGATCCTATCCCACAGATGCATCGCCTTCTCCACAGGTGTCAGCTGCAACTATTGTCATCTCTGTGGCCAAACTGTGTGTAGAATTTGAGTCTCGGCTGTCTCTGGGTGCCTGGTGGCTGAGTACCCAACATCTCTCTTCTTTTTCTTTTTAAAATCAATCTCTCTCTTTCCTCTTCTCTTCTTAGCACGTTGTTCATTCAACAAACATGTATGAAGTACCTGCTGTGTACCAGGCACTAGGGGGAAGGTGTTGGCCACAGAGACAGAACGTAAAAGGAGCCCTGCAGGGACCTCTCTCAGGCGCATACTTGTCAGAGCAGCATTGGTGGTTGGTCCTTGCTGCTGCTGTTTCCACTGCCACTGTGGCGGAGCCAGTCTGCAGAAATCTAAGCCCTGAAGACTGAAGCCACCCCACCTTCAGGGTGACAGGGTTGCCGTAGCCATCAGCTTCCGGGGAGGACCAGATGATTCTGGGGGAAAGGATCCTCTTTCCTGAGATGGAGGCGCAGGGTGAGAATCTGGCTGGTTGTGAATGGGGCTGGCGGTGTGGCAGCATGGCTGTCAATCCAGTGCTCCTTATCCAGGGACAGTGCACTTCTGCCCTGCTGATGACAGAACCGTCACTCACAGGGCACCGCTCAGTCGTGCAGGACCACACCCTGCTGCGTCTCCTCAGACAAGGTGATGGACATCATGGGGGCTTAGGAAGCTCTGAGCTGAGAGGGGAGCTGGGATATCCCCCCATCATGTCACCTCCCCCAGAGTCATGCAGAACTGCTCTCAGTGCCTTTGCGCAGGCTGTTCCTCTGCTGAGCACACTCTCCCCACCATAGGCCTTCTCCATCTGGCAAAGTTCCATGAATCCTTCGCGACTCAGATCCCAGGCTACATCCTCTGGGAAGCCCTCTTCAATGCTCCAGGATAGAGGCAGTCCCTCCTTCCTCCAACCTGTCCTGATGCCGTGCACATAGTCTTACTTCCACAGCCGTCATGTGGACTGATAATTGTTTAGATGTCTGTTCACCCCATCACAGACAGTGAGCTTTGTAGTTGGCACTCAGCAAACATGTGCAGAGGAATTGATCATCATTGCTGTCATAATCTACCTCTATACATGTCTTGACACTGAGCAGGATACAATCCCTGCTCGAAGCCTGGACTAGAGCAACAGACCCGCTTTAGTAGAGTTGGGATTTGGAAGGCCAGCTGGATACAGCCATCTAGAGTGAAGAAAGGCTCATGCAAAGCCTAGTTTTTCTATTGAGGATGGAAGATTTAAGCTCTTTTTCCCTAGTAAGCTAGCAGAGACCAGTTTGGAATTGTCTTTAAATGTACATGATGAGTTTGAGTTCAGAACTAGTTAAGCCTCTTGTTCCTATCCAAAGGGACCCCACACAATTTGGACTGCACCCACTGGAAGGAGAAGTGAGCTGGCCTCACAGGCAAAATCCCAGAAGATGCCTTACAGGCCACAGAGGGAAAAAACAAAAGAGCAGTTTAATTTCGATCTTGTAATGCAGAAACATAAAGTGTTCTACTCATTTGCTTTCAAAATAGACAGCAGGGAACACAAAATGATTTACCAAATGAAGGAAATAATTAGAAAAAATTCCTTCAGTTCTATATGATGGCCAGTTAAGGAAGAGAGACAACAAGGAAAAGAAAAAGGAAAGGGGAAAGGAAAAGGAAGGAGAGCAGTACGCAGAGATAATGACATAAAAGAGCCAAGAAAACTATCTTGAGAAAATCAGAAGTGATGAACGCAGAAACTTAAATGTACACACACATATCCATTTTGAGCTCATCAAAGACTTGCTTTTTAAATTAATTTTTTTACCCTTCTAATACATATGCAAATATTTAAAAGTCAAATAGTACCGTAAAGTTTAAAATGAAAATCAGCAGTTTCTTCCTTGCACTGCCCCTCAGTTCCACTTCCCAGAAGCAACTACTTTCAATTCTTTTGGCAGTTTTTTCTTGTATTTACGTCCCCATTTTTAAATAGTATGTTTTATCTGCTATTCTATAGTTCATCAATTTTATGCATTGCCTATTGACTGACAGACCAAATATAGTAGGTAAAGCCTGTCACTCTTGCATTATTACACACTCCAGCTCCCCCATCTTCTCAACCTCTGTCTTTCCAAATCACATGTTTGCTTAAGACAGTTATTGATGTATATATTAAATTAATAATGAGTGGACACATTGTTATGATTACATATTATCTATTATTCACAGCTGAACCAAGAAATGTGATCTTCATCACATTTACTTTCATCTTCAATCTTTTGTTTTTCCTGGGGTTGATAATTGCCTTGATTTCTTTTTGTTTGTTAGTTTGCTTAGGTTTCTATCACACTATCGCTAACTCATCCCACTGTCTGTAGGCTTTCTGAAGATTATTTTTCGTATGGTCAAGTACAACAGGAAATTCATTCTTCCTGGAGCCCCTTGTTCTCCTGCTTCTCTCTGTAATAGCTGCTCTTGAGGCTTGCTGCAGACCCACCGCCCTGAGACATCCCTCCTCCACTCTCCTCTGTTGGATACCCTTTTTTCGGAATCCTCTCTCTTTTTTAATTTAAATCTTTGTTTCAGGGGAGTACACCTTCTAGGAGTTTCCTAAGAAGGATACATGGAAAATACATTTATAAGAACTTGCATGTCTGAAAAATGCCTTTTTGCCTTATTACTCTACTGATAGTGGGAATAAGTATAAGATTCTAAGTTGAAAATAATTTCCCTTCAATTTTGAACACATTTCTCTATTGTCTTCTGACTTCTGGATGAGAAATTGCCAATGAGAAGTCTGATGCCATTCTTAGTATTGATCTTTTGTTTATATTCTACTTCCCAGCCCCCTCTCAGGAAACTTTTAAGATCTTCTTTTGTCTATGGTATTATGGAAGTTCATGCTGATGTTTGTGGGCCTTTCTTTATTCAGCGTGTTGGGTGCCCAATGGGCTTTTAAAATCTGGAAATGCAGATTCTTCAGGTCTGGGAAATATTTTTTTATTATTTCTATGATAACGTCCTCCCCTGTTTTCTCTGTTTCTTTTGTTGGATCTCCTAAGTGGATCCTTTACTTTTCCTATTGTTTTTATTCTCTCCTGTTTTCCATATCTTTATATTTTTTCACTTTCTAAGAATTCCCTGACCTTATCTTCCAAATCCTTCTTTTGACTATTTTATTTCTGTTATCATATTTTCAATATCCAAAGGCTTGCTCCCTTTTTCTGATTATTCTTTTTTTAAGCAGCTTTATTGAGGTATAATTCGTTGTTGTTGTTAGGTGCCGTCAAGTCAGTTCTGACTCAGTGACCCTATGCACCATAGAACGAAACACTGCCCGGTCCTGCGCCATGCTCACAATCGTTGTTATACTCGAGCCTATTGTTGCAGTCACTGTGTCAATCCATCTCGTTGAGGGTCTTCCTCTTTTTCGCTGACCCTGTACTTTACCAAGCATGATGTCCTTCTTTAGGGACTGATCCCTCCTGACAACATGTTCAAAGTATGTAAGACATAGTCTTGCCATCCTTATTTCTAAGGAGCATTCTGATTGTACTTCTTCCAAGACAGATTTGCTTGTTCTTTTGGCAGTCCATGGTATATCCAATATTCTTTGCCAACACCACCATTTAAAGGCATCAGTTCTTTGGTCTTCCAGCTTTCGCATGCGTATGATGTGACTGAAAATACTATATCTTGGGTCAGGTGCGCCTTAGTCTTTAAGGTGATGTCTTTGCTTTTCAACACTTTAAAGAGGTCTTTTGCAGCAGATTTGCCCAAGCAATGGGTCTTTCGATTTCCTGACTGCTGCTTCCATGGGTGTTGATTGTGGATCCAAGTAAAATGAAATCCTTGGCAACTTCAATCTTTTCTCTGTTTATCATGATGTTGCTTATTGGTCTAGTTCTGAGGATTTTTGTTTTCTTTAAGCTGAGGTGTAATCCATACTGAAGGCTATGGTCTTTGATCTTCTCCAGTAACTGCTTCAAGTCCTTTTCACTTTCAGCAAGCGAGGTTGTGTCATCTGCATATCGCAGGTTGTTAAATGAGTCTTCCTCTAATCCTGATGTCCTTTTCTTCTTCATATAGTGCAGCTTCTCGGATTATTTGCTCAGCATACAAATTGAATAGGTATGGTGAAAGGATGCAACCCTGACGCACACCTTTCCTGACTTTAAAACATGCAGTATCCCCTTGCTCTGTCTGAACAACTGCCTCTTGATCTGTGTACAGGTTCCTCCTGAGCACAATTAAGTGTTCTGGAATTCCAATTTATATAATTTACACATCTTAAAATTCACCCATTTTAAATGTACAATTCAATGATTTTTAGTAAATTACAGAGTTGTGCAACCATCACCACAATCCAATTTTTGATTATTCCTTTTTGTGTTGTTTTTTGTTCTTGTTTCGTGAGTGAAATATCTTCTCTTATCTCTCTGAAGATATTAATTGCCATTTCTTTGATATTTTCTTTTGTTTTTATTTTCTCCAAGTTCCTCTCTTTGGTTGTTGGTCAGCTGATTTCAGTTTCTGTATTTTATGTTGGAGGCTTTCCTCAAGTTTCTGGTCATCCTGCGTAGTCCATTAATATTTAAGAGTAAAGAAAACATTAAAAAGCCACCTGGACCCTTGGTGGGCATGGGTATGCATCATATGTAAATTGATGAGTTTCACCAATGGAGTCATAGACCCCGGTCATTCCTTTGGGGCATCCCAAATGTCAGTAGCAGTGGGTCTTTTCTAGGGGGCATTCAATATCTCCAGAGAAGAATCTACCAGTGTCCTACATCAGGTAGAGGTGGATGAGTGGGATGGGGGAGTGTTGATCTGTTTGCCAATGTCCTTGAACATGTATAGGGGAAGGGCATGGGGGTACAATTTGTTATGAATTGAATTGTGTCCCCCCAAAATGTGTGTCAACTTGGCTAGGCCATGATTCCCAGTATTGTGTAATTGTCCACCATTTTGTCATCTGATGTGATTTTCCTATGTGTTGTAAATCCTACCTCTATTATGTTAATGAGGCAGGATTAGAGGCAGTTACGTTAATGAGGCAGGACTCAATCTACAAGATTAGATTGTATTTTGAGTCAATCTCTTTTGAGATATAAAAGAGAAAAGTGAGCAGAAAGGCAGAGGGACCTCCTAACACCAAGAAAACAGAGCTGGAAGCAGAGAGTGTCCTTTGGACTTGGGGTCCCTGTGCTGAGAAGCTCCTAGACCAGCGGAAGATTGATAACAAAGACCTTCCCCAGAGCCAACAGAGAAAGCCTTCCCCTGGAGCTGGCACCCTGAATTCCGACTTCTAGCCTCCTAGACTGTGAGAGAATAAATCTCTGTTTGTTAAAGCCACCCACTTGTGGTATTTCTGTTATAGCAGCACTAGATAACTAAGACAAACTATTTGGTAGATAGGCTTCCTTCTAATGCTCTTGTTTTCATTATGGTGCCTCTCCTTTCTTCTCTTCCTATTGACCTGGGCTTAGAGCTTCAAATTCTGTACAGAATAAACCTCTAGCTAAGGTAGGGGAGGAGTCCACAGGTGATGCAAATGGGTAAAGTACTTGGCTGCTAACTGAAAGATTAGAGATTCAAGTCCGCCCAGAGGTGCCTCAGAAGAAAGGCCTGGTGATCTACTTCCAAAAAATCAGCCATTCACCAGCTCAGGGGCAAGAATGAAAAGGCAGGAGGGGACAGGAAAGCTGGTAACGGGGAACCCAAAGTCGAGACGGGGAGAGTGTTGGCAAGTCGTGGGGTGGGCAACCAATGTCACAGAACAATGTGTGTATTAATTGTTTAATGAGAAACTAATTTGCTCTCTAAACCTTCATCTAAAGTACAATTTAAAAAAAAAGAAGGAAAAATCATCCATTGAAAACTCTGTGGAGCACTGTTCTACTCTGACACACAAGGGATCACCATGAGTTGGAGTTAATTCAATGGCAACTGGTAAGGTAGGGGAAAGGTGGTCAACAGGCTGTGCTCAATGGGGATGGGAACTTTGAGGGGGGCAACTGCTTCTCATACAGACCTTTAAATAGTCCCCCAGTTTTCAGTTCTACAGCTCATCCTTATCTTTTGCAGTACCCAATGCCTGTGATTCCTGTGCCTTGCCAAGACTCCACAGCTTGAATTGGCTCTGTTCTCATTAGCATCCTCCTGTGTAGGCACATGGTATTCAGATTTCTCTGCTAGGATAATTCCTCCACCTGCTTTCTATCTTCCCAAAATCTGTTGACATCTTTTGTCTTCTGCTGTTTTTTCCTCTTTCTCTTTAGTTTTTGTCGGTTTATACCATTTTATTTCTTTATTCTCATTTTAGTGGGGTTTCAGAAAGAAAGAAATGATAAATCCATGCACTCAAGTTGCCAGGTTTAACCTAAGATGTGGTATTAAAGACTTGAAAAGCTATTCTGTATTTTTGTAACTATAGACATAAGAGGAAGCATGAGGAAATTTACCTATATTCTATGCTAAATATCTGATGGATTCTATTATCAGAGTGACCTTTATAATCTGGGTCACTACCTTTAACAAAAGATTTGGAAAACTGAATTAAATCCTGAGAAAGGAGCCTGAGCCTCAGATGACCAAAGGGGTGGACCACAGGTCACTGGTGAAAGGTTGAAAGTGTTGGTGCTATTTAACCAGCAGAGGAGGAGGCTCAGAGGGAGTTAGATTATTTGTTTGAATTCAGATTTCTTAAAGCCTGTCCTTTTACATCCATTGTTCTATTTTGAAGGAGTCCTGGTGACGCGGTGATTAAGGGCTCGGCTGCTAACTAAAAGGTCGGCAGTTTGAATCCTCCAGCCACTCCTTGGAAACCCTATGGGGTAGTTCTTCTCAGTCCTATAGGGTCGCTATGAGTCCGAATTGACTCTGTGGCAGTGGGTTTGGTTTGGTTGGTCCTATTTTGTGTTAAGATCAACTTCTAAGCTGCCATAGAAGAGGTATCCTAAACTTAAGGAGAGAGGACGGGTAAGGGAGAAACTGTTGTTGTTAGGTGTAGTTGAGTTGACTGTGATGTTATTTTTGTGTGCCATTGAGTCGATTCTGACTCACAGAGACCCTGTATGACAGAGTAGAACTGCCCCCATAGAGTTTCCTGGGCTGTAATGTTTATGGGAGAACATCACTAGGTCTTTTCTCCAGCAGAGCTGCTGGTGGGTTTGAACTGTCAAACTTTCAGTTAGCAGCCGAGCGCTTAAGTGTTGCACCACTGGGACTCCTTACACTATATTAGTCAGGATAGATTAGGCTATGGTGCAGTAACAAGCAAACAATGAAATCTTGGTGGCTTAACACAGCAAAGTTTATACCTCACTCATTTCGCCTTCTGATCACTGCTTGGTAGCTCCCTCCAAGAGGTGACCAGAGACTCAGGCTACATCTCTCTTATAGCTACACTCTCTGAAACACATGGCTTTCCAAGTTTGCTGCAGAAGGGAGAGCAAAAACTGGAGAATCATGCAAGATGCTTTTAAGGGCCAAGACTGGAAATGGTTTACATCACCTCCACCCACATCCCATTTGCCAGAACTTGTCCAGAATTGCCTGCAAGGGAGGCTGGGAAATGTGCTCTTCCTGTATGCTCTGAAGGCTATAGAGTGGTAAATATGTTGTATTATCTCCAGATTTTCTGAGGAAGATGTCAGCATTCTTAGGGGGAGGGAAGGTATGGTCTCCGTGTCCACAGAAGGCTGAACAAGAGGAAATGATGTTTAGTTAAAGTAGGAGAGACAGAGGTCAAACATAAGGAGAAATTTCTTGACTTTAGGAATATCAAATGTTAGAATTCTGCAATTGACGAGAAGTGGCATCTACCCTGAAGATCCCTAAGAAAAGAGTTCTGGGGAGTTTATGGATGTACCTGCTTGAGAGATAAAGAAGATAATCTTTTGAGGTCCCACCTAATTCTGAGATTCTAGTCTCCAATATGGAGGCCTTGGAGTTTGCAAAAGTCGAGGGTCAGGACCAAGGGTGGATCCAGGTTTTGGGAAGCCTGGATCTTATACTATTTTGTGTACTTTCTGTAAGAAAAATCATGGAAAGTTATGAGCACAAAATTAAGTACAGGGCCTTGGAAGGAGCCTGTGCAAGTGGAGGGCCCCAAGCCTAAGTTTCATGGAAAAAAAAAAAAAAGTTGGCATCAAGTCAATTCTGACTCAAGGTGACCCCATGTATGTCAGAGTAGGCTGTGTCCATAGGGTTTTCAATGGCTGATTTTTTGGAAGTAGATCGCCCAACCTTTCTTCCGAGGTGCCTGTGGGCGGACTCGAACCTCCAACGCTTTGTTTAGCAGCTGAGCACTTTAACCATTTGCACCACCCGGGGATAAAGCCTCTGGCCAGGACCAGCCGATTGCTTCTTTAGCTTTAGTCTCAGTAGATTCCAAAGCTCTTCCCTCAACAGACTTGCTCTTACAGATTCTAGATCATCTTTATGATTTTTTTTCCAAATCTTTAATTCAGCAAGTAATTATTGAATGCCCACTGGACTGGGCCTCTTCATTACCCACTTCTGTCTCAGGGCTAAGTTGGACCTCAGCCCAGTGGGAATCTAGTCCCGACTCAAGGAGCTTCTGGGTCAGTGCAGGCAGCATCTGGGCAGAGGAGCAAAACAGGCACAGGAGAGCCCGTCGGGATGGCAGGGCCCGTGTGATCTGAGGACACAGGTGAACCTCTGTGGATCTCAGCGCCTTGCACTGCTAGGAGAAATCTGTGCTGCTGTCTGTCTCACTTCTAAAAGGAAGTGTTCCTGCAGAAACTGCGGAGGCTATAGAACTCTGTTTTGGAATAGAAGGCTCAACAGTTTCCTGCGGCCCCTCTGTCAGACATATCACCTCTCTCCTGGGGCTGGAGTCAAATGTCATCACCAAGTCAACAGCTCTGGACTTAGACACTTGGACTGGAGCCCAGCTGTCAACCCTGTTTCCACAATTATCCCCAGCACTGTCTGGGCCTTTTTGAGCTGATTGAACTACGGTGTCTGGAAAACTCCAGACCAATGCTAGGACCTGCCTGCAACCTCCAAGTGTTTTCTCTTAGACTTTTTAACCAGGAGGACAATTACAAACCTGTGGTATTTCCTACGGCCCTCCTCAGCTAGTCAGAGGAGAGGACCAGGCTTGGCCATGTACTTGCTGGATGACCTTGAAGGAGGCCCTTCATCTCCTTGGTTATTGAGAAAATCACCCCTGCCCTGCCTAGCGTCTGCAGGGCTGATGGGGTAATCCCAGGAGATTGGTACAAACGTGAAGGGCTATTTTTACTACCGTGGTCAACGTCAGCATGGGTCTGGGGTTTGGTCAGGGGATATTGACATCTCACAGTCCGCCTTCTGGCCCAGCCATGCGGATGCTAGCCAGGAGTCCTGACCAGTTAGTGTCATGAAGATAATTAGCCAGGTTGGGGTCCTGGGAAGCCCCAAGTCTGCCTTATGATTTGTAATGTTCTCCTGTAGTTTGCACTGAGCAAGGCTGGCCAGGAAGGAATAAAAACAGCCAAGCCCCTTGAAGTGATTTGCCTGAAAATTTTTACATAGAGACACATTGTACTGAACTCAGACCTAAGAATGCATTTTAAAAGGTTTCTAATGGAGCAAATACAAAACAACTCACGTTATACAAACCTGTGTGGCAGAGAAGCACTGGGGGAGAGCAGAGTTGTTCAGCCAGAGAAGGTAGCCTGAGGAAGGGGAGGTCATCAGGATGGTTTGGGGAAGAGCAGTCTAGGGTCCCAGATCCCCTCCAGAGTTCACCTGTGGTCCCAATTTCCACTCAGGAAATCCCAGGTGCCCTGCTGTCTGCCATTGATACTATTGCTTCCCAAACTTCCTGGGCCAGCCTCAGTTTGGGGTCCAGATGCCTCTAGGGGCTTCACTGATGGACTTTGGAGAGGCCAAACCCATTGATATTATATGCAAAATTTTATGTGTGTGAAAACACTTCACGTGGCCAGGCTCGACATTTTTTTGTGGGAGGGTGTGGGGAAGAAGGACCTGATCTTTTGCCCACTTCTCCGACGGGTCCAGGACCCAGAACAGAAACCATCAGCGTGGGGCAGCATGTGATTTCAGCCAGGCCACAGGGAGGGTGTAGAATGCAGGTCACCCGCAATTTTAGAGTGGGCTGGATACCCAAAGGGAGTTGGAAACTTGGACCTTGGAATGCATTCTCCCATGTGAAGTCTGTCCCTGTGGTAGTTATGCTCTCTGGTAAGCAATCAAGAGCGTTCTATGGATGAACCCATTCAAAACCCCTGTTTGGCACCTGTGGTGAGCCTGGTACTGTGCTGGGGAAGATCAGACACAGCCCTTGTCTGCACATATGGGGCTCCCAGTCTAGGGGGCCGAGGGAATAGACAGGTGACCAGAGAAATTATAATACCATTTAGTATGTGTTATAAGAGGGCATTTGTGGTTCAATGGCAGAATTCTCACCTTCCATGCAGGAGGCTTGGATTTGATTCCCGGTCAATGCACCCCATGCACAGCCATCACCCACCTGTCAGTGGAGGCTTGCGTGTTGTTATGATGCTGAACAGGTTTCAGTAGAGCTTCCAGACTAAGAGTAGGAAGAAAGGCCTGGTGACCTACTTCCAAAAATCAGTCAGTGAAAACCCTATGGATCACAATGGTCCCATCTACAATTGATTGTGGGAATGGCGAAGGACCAAGCAGTGCTTAGATCTATTGTGCATGGGGTCATCATGAGTCGGAGGCCAACTCCACAGCAGCTACCAACAACAACATGTGCTATGTCTTAGTTATCTAGGGCTGCCATAACAGAAATACCACAAGTGGATGGCTTTAACAAACAGATTTATTCTCTCACAGTCTAGGAGGCTAGAAGTCTGAATTCAGGGCCAGGTGAGAGCTTTCTCTGTCGGCTCTGGGAGAAGGTCCTCATCATCAGTCTTCCCCTAGTCTAGGGGCTTCTCAATGCAGGGACTCTGGGTCCAAAGGACACACTCTGCTCCTGGCACTACTCTCTTTGTGATGCAAGGTCTTCCTGTCTCTCTGCTTGCTTCTCTTTTATATCTCGAAAGGGATTGACTCAATATACAACTTAATCTTGTAGATTGAGTCCTGCCTCATTAACATTACTGCCTCTAATCCTGCCTCATTAACATAATAGAGGTAGGATTTACAACACATAGGAAAATCACATCAGGTGAAAAAATGGTGGACAATCACACAATACTGGGAATCATGGCCTAACCAAGTTGACACATATTTTGGGGGGACTTAATTCAATCCATAACATGCTATAAAGAAGGTGCAGTGTAATGGATCACTCTTACATTTCTCACCATGGTCTTATAATTCCCACTGAATGACTGGGTGAGACTATGCGGTGAGGTGGGCTTCCCGAACCACGGAGTGAGACAGCTGAGAGCCTTCAGTCTGAGGCTTACTGGCAGAGTGGGGTGCCTCTGGGCACTTATTGGTGGAGCTAAAGAACTTTGTAACACTTGCCTGAGCAGGGCAGAGCCTGGGCTGAGGGGATGAGGGCCAGGGAGAGGCCTGCCTGCAGGCACGGCTGAGAAGAGTCTGTCCTGACTGAAGAACTGTATCCTGAGTTGTTGCTGGTCCTGAATTGTAACCTGTTACTTCCCTAATGAACCCCATAATCATGAGTATTGTCTGTGAGTACTGTGTGGCCATTGCAACAAATTATTAAACCCAGCAGAGAACTAGAGAGTGCCGTGGGAGGGGTGGTTGATGTCAGAACTGGTAAAAAAGTTGGAGAGAGGAGGTTTGTCTGATCTGTGCCTCATAGGAATCAGCCTTTGGCTGTTGATCTTGATTCTCCTCCTCCCTTGTGTAGTTAGAGGAGGTCAGACGCCCCACCACGCCATTCTTACGGAAGGTAGAAGGGAAGATCTTGCTAGCACCCAGAGACAAGGGGCTAGCTCAGTCTGGAGTGGTGGTGAGGAAGGCAAACCATGGGTGATAGTGTCAAACAGACCAGAGTGTGGGTCCAGGCTTGTGACCTCTGAGAACCTCAGTTTCTTTATTGGTACAAGAAAGCAATAACTATTCATAGTGTCGTTGGGAGACTCCAATGAAATCACATATGCACAATGCATCCATGGATTAGCCCTTAAAGTGGGATTTGGCCTTTAGAATGATCTCAAAAGGGCACTGAAAGCAGCAAGGACAGCTTGGTAGAGGCATGGTTCAGGAGCAGCACTTTGTGCCGACGAAGCTATGCTTCGATGCTATGATTCGGGGAGACTTTTGATGGTCCAGCAGCATTCAGATTCAATGATTTAGCAGTTCTCAGATTTGATGATACAGCGAATTTGGAGATTTTCTAGTACAGTTAATTAAGTAAGTGGAGTGTTTATAAACCAGGGCTGCTAACATTCAATAATAATCGTTATTAATGATGACTGAGAATTTACTACGTGCCAGGCACCACATGGTGTTCATGGATTAACTCAATGAATCATTTAATCATGCTAATGGAAGAGACCTCATACAACCCCCTCACCAAGGGCCTCCTGTCGCTTTCACTTCCAGTTCATTTCTCCCCTTCCCTCATCCTCACTAAAATCCCCCACTCCTGTTCCCCGTAAGGAGCCCTGGTGGCACAGTGGTTAAGAGCTCAGCTGCTAACCAAAAGGTCAGCAGCTGGAATCCACCAGCTGCACCTTGGAAGCCCTATGTGGCAGTTCTACTCTGCCCTATAGGGTTGCTAAGTTGGAATCGACCCGACGGCAACGGGTTTGGTTTGGTGGTTCCTCGTAAGCCATGACCCTTTCCTGAAAGGTCAGAGCCAGAAGGGACCTTGGGGAACTCCCTGCCACCAGTCTAGCTCCTCACTTTCTAGAGGAGGAAACTGAGGCCCTTAAAAGGAAGGGACTTGCTTTTCTTAAAAACAAAAAAACAAAAAAACCCCATTGCCATGGAGTTGATTCCAACTCATAGTGACCCTATAGGACAGAGTAGAACTGCCTCATAGAGTTTCTAAGGCTGTAATCTTTATGGAAGCAGACTGCCACATCTTTCTGCCAAGAAGCAGCTGGTGGGTTTCAACCACTGACCGTTTGGTTAGCAGCCAAACACTTAACCACTGCACCACCAGGGCTCCTTGCTTTTCTAGGCTATAGAAAAAGAACCCGAGTGCCTTGGTAGGTGCTCAATAAATTCGGTCAGGAGGGCTGAGTTATTCTGCTTACACTGCCCGCATGATCTCGGGATGAGGGTCTTCATGGTAAGGGTTAGGCCAGCGATAAGCGAGGCGTGACAACATGCTCCTTAGGATCACATCCACTCCACTCTCAGTTTTGGGCAGTCATTTCCCTTCGCTGACCCTGGCCGTCTAGATTCCCCTCAGGTCAAGTGGCTGGGGTGGGAGGCCCAGGCCTTTCCAGGGCTTACCACAGGGGTTAGGAGGTGCAGGAGACACATTCAGGGAGACGTGATGACCTGGAAGCACTCAGCTCAGGTGTGTGAGGATGACCTGGACCTGTCACTGTGCAGCACTGTGCTAGGGGCCAAACTCTCACCCACCCTGTGAGCAGCCTCAGGAAACTGAGGCCACCATAAGCTTGGAGAGTAGCTTAGCTGAGATCGTTCTCTGGTTTCCCACAATCCTCCAGGTCCAGATCCATTGGCGCCTGTCTTTCCTCTGCCAATCTCTTGACCATAAGCCAATGTCTAAGATGCTAAGATAGACCTACTGCTACCTCTGCCCTTTCACTTTGTCCCATCCTCTGCCTCTGAGGTCCCTAGGTGGCACAAACGGTTTGCACTCAACTGCTAACCTAAAGGTTGCCGGTTAGAACCCACCCCACCTACCAGGAAAGAAGGGCCTGTTGATCTGCTTCCGCTAAGATTACAACCAAGAAAACCCTATGAAGAAGTTCTACTCTGTAACACATTAGAATCAACTCCACGGGAACTAACAACAACTACCTCTTTGACTATACTGCTGTCCTCCACACCCAGCTCAGGGGCATCTGATCCCTATCATTACCCAGTCCTTCACCCCCACACACGTACTCCCACTCTTTCTCACTTCACAGCCACTTGTAAGTTGACCCTGCCTTTACCTTCCATTAGCCAGAGGAAACACAGATTCTTTTTTTTTTTCAATTGTGCTTTAAGTGAAAGTTTACAGTTCAAGTTAGTTTCTTATGCAACAATTTATACACACATGGTTATCTGATCCTAGTTGCCCTCCCTATTATGTGACAGCACACTCCTCCTTTCCACCCTGGATTTCCCATCTCCATTCAACCAGCTCCTGACCCTCTCTGCCTGCTCATCCTGCCTCCGAACAGGAGCTGCCCGTTTAGTCTCATGTATCTACTTGAGCCAAGAAGCACTCTCTTCACGAGTATTGTTTTACGTCTTGTAGTCCAGTCTAATCTTTGTCTGAAGAGTTGGCTTCGGGAATGATTTCAGTTCTGGCCTAACAGAGAGTCCGGGGGCCACATCTTCCGCGGTCCCTCCAGTCTCAGTCAGACCATTAAGTCTGGTCTTTTTACTAGAATTTGAGTTCTGCACCCCACTTTTCTCATGCTCCATCAGGAATTCTCTGTTGTGCTCCTTGTCAGGGCGGTCATTGGCAGTAGCAGGGCACCATCTAGTTCTTCTGGTCTCAGGCTGATGTAGCCTCTGGTCTGTGTGGCCCTTTCTGTCTCTTGGGCTAATACTTTCCTTGTGTCCATGGTGTTCTCCATTCTCCTTCACTCCAAGTGGGTTGGGACCAATTGATGCATCTTAGATGGCCACTTTCTAGCTTTTAAGACCCCAGACGCCACTCACCAAAGTAGGATGCAGAACATTTTCTTAATAAACTTTGTTATGCCAATTGACCTAGATATCCTTTGAAACCATGGTCCCCAGACCCCCGCCCCTGCTACTCTGTCCCTTGAAGTGTTTGGTTGTATTCAGGAAACTTCTTAGCTTTTGATATAGTCCAGTTGTACTGACTTCCCCTGTATTGTGTGTTGTCCTTCCTTTCACCTAAGGTAATTCTTATCTACTATCTAGTTAGTGAATACCCCTCTTCCTCCCTCCACACCCTCGTAACCATCAGAGAATGTTTTCTTCTGTGTTTAAAACTTTTCTTGAATTCTTATAATGGTGGTCTTATACAGTATTTGTCCTTTTGTGACTGACTAATTTCTTTCAGCATAATGCCTTTCAGATTCATCCATGTTATGAGAAGTTTTGCAGATTGCTCATTGTTCTTTATCATTGTGTAGTATTCCATTGTGTGAATATACCAAAATCTGTTTACCCATCCGTTTTTTGATGGGCACCTAGGTTGTTTCCATCTTTTTACTATCGTGAACAGTGCTGCAATGAACATGGGTGTGCATATATCTATTCATGTGATGGCTCTTATTTCTCTAGGATATATTCCAAGGAGTGGGATTGCTAGATCCTATGGTACTTCTATTTCTAGCTTTTTAAGGAAGCACCAAATCTATTTCCAAAGTGGCTGTACCATTTTACATTCCCACCAACAGTGTATAAGTGTTCCTGTCTCTCCACAACTTCTCCAACATTTATTATTTTGTGTTTTTTGGATTAATGCTAGCCTTGTTGGGGTGAGATGGTATCTCATTGTAGTTTTGATTAGCATTTCTCTAATGGCTAATGATCATGAGCATTTCCTCATGCATCTGGTAGCTGCCTGAGTGTCTTCTTTGGCGAAGTGCCTGTTCATATCCTTTGCCCATTTTTTAATTGGGTTGTTTGTCTTTTTGTTGTTGAGGTTTTGCAGTATCTTGTAGATTTTAGAGATTTGATGCTGAGTGGATTTGTTGTAGCCAAAATTTTGTTCCCAGTCTGTAGGTTGTCTTTTTACTCTTTTGATGAAGTCTTTTGATGGGCGTAAGTGTTTAATTTTTAGGAGCTCCCAGATAACTAGTTTCTCTTCTGGTGTTTGTGCATTTTTACTTATGGTTTGTATTCTGTTTATGCTATGTATTAGGGATCCTAGCATTGTCCCTATTTTTTTCTTCTATAATCTTTATTGTTTTATATTTTATATTTAGGTCTTTGATCCATTTTGAGTTAGTTTTTGTGCATGGTGTGAGGTGTGGGTCTTGTTTCAGTTTTTTGCAGATGGATATCCAGTTCTGCCAGCACCATTTGTTAAAGAGACTGTCTTTTCCTCAATTAATGGACTTTGGGCCTTTGTCAAATACCAGCTGCTCATAAGTGGATGAATTTATGTCTGGATTCTCAATTCTGTTCCATTGGTCTATGTATCTATTGTTGTACCAGTATTGGGCTGTTTTATCTACTGTGGTGGTAAAATAGGTTCTAAAATCAGGTAGTGTGAGGCCTCCCACTTTGTTCTTCCTCTTCAGTAGTGCTTTACTTATCCGGGGCCTCTTCCCTTTCCATATGAAGTTGGTGATTTTGTTCTCCATCTCATTAAAAAATGCCGTTGGAATTTGGATCAGGACTGCATTGCATCTGTAGATCGCTTTGGGTAAAACTGACATTTTCACAATGTTGAGTCTACCTGTCCACGACCAAGCTAAGTTTTTCCACTTACGTAGGTCTCTTGGTTTCTTGCAGTAGCGTCTTCTAGTTTTCTTTGTATAGGTCTTTTACATCTCTGGTTAGATTTATTCTTAACTATTTTATCTTCTTGGGGGCTATTGTAAATGGTATTGATTTGGTGATTTCCTCTTAGAGGTTTTCTTTGTTGGTATACAGGAATCCAACTGATTTTTGTATGTTTATCTTGTATCCTGATACTTTGCTGAAATCTTCTATTAGTTCCAGTAGTTTTCTTGTGGATTCTTTGGGGTTTTCTCTGTTTAAGATCATATCATCTGCAAATAGAGATACTTTGACTTCTTTCTTACCAGTTTGGATGCCCTTTATTTCTTTTTCTAGCTTAATTGCTCATGCCAGGACCTCCAGGACAATGTTGAATAAGAGTGATGATAAAGGGCATCCTTGTCTGGTTCCTGTTCTCAAGGGGAATGCTTTCAGACTATCCATTTTGGATGATGTTGGCTGTTGGCTTTGTATAAATGCCCTTAATTATGTTGAAGAATTTCCCTTCTATTCCTATTTTGCTGAGAGTTTTTATCATGAATAGATGTTGAATTTTGTCAAATGCCTTTTCTGCATCAATTGATAAGATCATGTGGTTCTTGTCTTTTGTTTTATTTATGTGATGGATTACATTGACTGTTTTTCTAATGTTGAACCATCCCTGCATACCTGGTATAAATCACACTTGATCATGGTGAATTATTTTTTTGATATATTGTTGAATTCTATTGGCTAGAATTTTGTTGAGGATTTTTGCATCTATGTTCATGAGGGATATTGGTCTGTAATTTTCTTTTTTTGTGGTGTCTTTACCTGGTTTTGGTATCAGGGTTATGCTGGCTTCATAGAATGAGTTTGGGAGTATTCCATCCTTTCCTTTGCTCTAAAATACCTTTAGTAGTAGTATGTTAACTCTTCTCTGAAAGTTTGGTAGAATTCTCCAGTGAAACGGTCTGGGCCAGGCTTTTTTTTGTTGGGAGTTTTTAAATTACCTTTTCAATCTCTTCTTTTCTTATAGGTTTATTTAGTTGTTCTACCTCTGTTTATGTTAGTTTAGGTAGGTAGTGTGTTTCTAGAAATTTGTCCATTTCCTCTAGGTTTTCAAATTTGTTAGAGTACAATTTTTCATAGTATTCCATTATGATTATTTTAATTGCAGTTGGGTCTGCGGTGATATCACCCATCTCATATCTTATACGGATTATTTACTTCCTCTCCTGTTTTTCTTTTGTCAGTTTATCAAATTTGTTGATCTTTTCAAAGAACCAGCTTTTGGTCTTGTTAACTCTTTCAACTTTTTTTCTATTTCATTTAATTCACTCTGATTTTTATTATTTGCTTTCTTCTGGTGCCTGAGGGCTTCTTTTGCTGCTGTATTTCTACTTGTTCAACTTACATGGTTAATTTTTTTATTTTGGCCCCTTTGTCTTTTTGGATGTGTACATTTATTGCTATAAATTGACCTCAGAGCGCTGCTTTTCTGTGTCCCAAAGGTTCTGGTAGGATGTGTTTTCATTCTCATTCTGTGAATTTCTTTGTTCTGTCTTTAATTTCTTCTATAACCCAGTAGTTTTTGAGCAAGGTGTTGTTCAGTTTCCATGTGTTTGATTTTTTTTTTTCCCTTGCTTTTTCTGTTATTTATTTCTACTTTTATGGCTTTATGGTCAGAAGGATGCTTTGTAATATTTCAATGCTTTGGATTCTGTTAAGGCTTGCTTTATGGCCTAATACGTGGTCTCTTCTGGAAAATGTTCCATGTGCTTTGGAAAAGAAAGTATACTTGTCTGCTGTTGGGTGGAGTGTTCTGTATATGTCTATGATGTCAAGTTGGTTGATTGTGGCATTTAAATCTTCCGTGTCCTTATTGAGCTTTTTTTCTGGATGTTCTGTCCTTCACCGAAAGTGGTGTGTTGAAGTCTCCTACTATTATTGTGGCTCTGTCTCTCTCTCTTTTCAATGCTGTTAAGAGTTTGTTTTATGAATTTTGGTGCCCTGTTGTTGGGTGCGTAAATACTCATTACGGTTATGTCCTTCTGGTGTACTGACCCTTTAATCATTATATAGTGTTGTTCCTTGTCCTTTGGGGTGGATTTTACTTTAAAATCTGTTTTGTCAGAGATTAATATTGCCACTCCTGCTCTTTCTTGATTGTTGTTTGCTTGAAATATTTTTTTCCATTCTTTGAGTTTTAGTTTGTTAGTGTCTTTAAGTCTAAGGTGTGTCTCTTGTAGGCAGCATATAGACAGATCATGAAACACGGATTCTTTTTCCTCTCTAACAGCAGCCCTCTTTCCTTCCTCCCTCCTTTTCCATTCTCTTTAGAGCTGGATCTCAAACAACCCTACTCCCACCTCTGAGTCTCCTCAGCCCGGGAACATAGGTGCAAAGACAAACGTGCTCTAACTTGAGTGGACATCAGACTCACCTGGAGGCCTTATTAGACCACAGATTGCTGAGTCCCACCACGAGGATTTCTAATTTTGTGGCCTGGGGTGGGGCCCTGGAATGTGCATTCTTAACCTATTCCCAGGTGATGCTGATGCTGCTGGTCTGAGAAACACAGCTTTAAGGTGTCATTTCTTACCTTTTACCCCAGGATGTCCCTGCTTTGTTTTTTCCCCTCTGAATGTTTGCATAAAACAAGAGCACACTGGCAACTTAATTACGTTTCTAGCTTCCTTCCGTCCTCCTCCCCCAGCTCTTGTCTGGCTGGGTGAAGTCTGGGGAGGGAGTCCTGGTGGCACAGTGGTTAAGAGCTTGGCTGCTAACCAAAAGGCTGGCAATTCAAATCTTCCAGCCACTCCTTAGAAACCCTGTAGGGCAGTTCTACTCTGTCCTATAGGGTCCCTAGGTGCTATGAGTTGGAATCAACTCCACCACAGTGGGTTGTGGTTTTTGGTTTAGTGTAGGGAGGGGAAAGAAGGGAAAAGATTCCTCCTCTTCCTCAGTTCTCAGCCCCTCAGGCCATATGTCCTGCTCAGATTGGAAAGTGAGTGTCCTCTGCTCTGCTGCTGGAAACAAGTTGTCCCAAGAATTGAGGCCCAGTTTAGCCTTGGTCAGCTTCAGTTGCGTTGGAGCTGTTCTCTGTGAGAGATTAATGTTTTATTCAGTGTGTTAAATGGCCAACAGGAGTTGAGTGTGGTGGAGAATTGCCTAGGAAATATCTCCCCAGGTCTGGTTTGGGGGAAAAAGAACAAATACATTTCTTTCCTGCTTTCCTATCTCCCTCCTTGGCTCCTCCTGTTCAAGCCTGGCCTCTATTCTGGGGCAGAGGGCCTTTCATCTGGGCCCTAAAACCCACAAACAAAACCCATCGCCATCGAGTTGATTCCAATTCATAGCGACACAATAGGACAGAGTAGAATTCCCCATAGGGTTTCCAAGGAGCAGCTGGTGGATTCGAACTGCCAACCTTTTAGTTAGCAGCCGAGCTCTCAACCACTGTACCACCAGGGCTCAAATCCGGGCCCCAGAAACTTCTACTGAAGCTCTGTCTGAGGTAGCTAGTCGCATGCCCAGTCCCTTGCTTTTCAGCTCATAACCCTCTGCCCTTACCTGCCCCCTCCATTCCCCAACCCAAGCTCTAGCTTTGGGGACCTGGGCAGACCTTGGCCTCTGGTTTTGGTAAACAGTTTCTAGACACTTCAGCTCCACCTTGTCCTTCCATTTTGCACAACAAATCACTTCCCTTATCCAGGCTTCAATTTATCCATTGGTAAATAAAATTGAATATTCGACTACAGCAATGGCTTTCACATTGTGTTCCACAGAGTCCTGGGGTTCTGATGAAGGTCAAGGTCTACTCCAAGTCCGCCACTCCTGCTTAATTAGAGTGACTTCATTTGTATTTATTTTATATCTTGGGGGGTCTATTTGTAAGACAAAAGTTCTGCTGCTAGAAAGCAGGTTAAAAATCCCTGGTTTAGATGATCTTGATTTTTCCTCCTTTGCTTTACTCTTCTATATTCTGTAGTTTTTTGTTCTCTTTTCCAAGTCCCAACACGTAACCTTAGCCTTGAGTGTTTCCTTAAGTTTCAGAAACTCAGTGCTCAGGACAGAGATGGATGGTGGTTGGCCAGGAAGGTTGGCTTTGGTTCCACAGCTGACTCATTGATCTAAGTGGCTGTCTGTAGACCAGGTAAAGAAGGCTAAGGAAATGGGGAAGGAAGTTTGGGTAGATGCCAAGAGCCTTTCAAGGTGTGTGTTTTCTACTTAGAAGAAGCCTTCTGCCTTACAGTAAGAAGCTATTTTATCATCTCCATAGGAGGCCTGGTGGTGCAGTGGTTGAGAGCTCGGCTGCTAACCAAAAGGTTGGCAGTTTGAATCCACCAGCCGCTCCTTGGAAACTCTATGGGGCAGTTCTACTCTGTCCTTTAGGGTAGCTATGAGTTGAAATTGACTCAATGGCAATGAGTTTGGTCTGGTTTTATTATATGAAGTATCCAGAATAGGCAAATCTATAGAGACAGAAAGTAGATTAGTAGTTGTCTAGGGCTTGGTGGAGGAGCCCTGGTGCACAATGGTTAAGTGTTTGGCTGCTAACCAAAAGGTGAGCAGTTCAAACTCATCAGCTGCTCCAGCTGCTCCGTGGGAGAAAAGATCTGGCGATCTGCTCCTGTAAAGCTTCTAGCTTAGGAAACCCTATGAGACAGTTCTACTCTGTCACGTGGGATTGCTATGAGTTGGAATTGACTGCACGGCACACCACAACAACAGGGCTGGGGGATGGTGGATTGGGGGTGATGGCTAAGGTGTGCAGGGTATCTCTTTGGGGTCATAAAAATATTCTAAAATTGATTGTGGTGATGGATGTACCACTCTGAATGTACCACGAGCCATAGAATTATAAAGTGAAAATGGGTGAATTGTATGGTATGTGAATTACATGTCAATAAAGTTGCTTAAAAAAAAAAAAAAAGAGACAATCCCAGATTAAAGAGAGGAGAGGTGAATTACTAGGTGATGGCCACATCTCCAATTCTCTACAAAGCTGCCGGGACACCACAATGCACGACCACTAAAAAACCAGTTTGTGAAGGTTTATTCTACTGTCCTTGGAAATAAACTCTGATTTATAAATGATTGTGTGGGGAAAATGAGATTCTGTTTATAGAAATTCACTGTGTGGCCAATTTTGCTGGAAAGCAAGTCCCCACAAGCCTAGAGGGGGGCTGGGAGAAGAGCAGGCTTTTCAGAGGCTCCATGAGCGGCCAGAGCCTTGGGCCCAGGCCTGCCTCCCCTGCTGAAAGAGTGCATGAAAGGCTTATGTTCCGTAGGGCAAAGTCAGAGACAGAGGTGTGTGGGAAAGGGGGAAAGGTGAGAGCTATGCTTAGCAACCAAGGACCTGGTGTGTGGGACTGACGGGAAAATGAAATGAGTTGGGGTTATGAGCTGGAGAAGACAAGACACAGGGTGACTTAGTAACTGTCTTCAGGACACAGATGGGTTACTAAGTGCAAGGAGACCACGTCCATAGGCCGCTTTCCTGACTCTTGGAACTTGAGTGCTTAGGGAGCAAAGTTGCTTTCTCAGGAAACTGGCAACAGCCCATAGTATCCCAACAAGTACCTGGGCACCTGGGCCAGGTTAACATGAGCTCTCCCCTCTCTCTGAAACATCTCCACTCACCCTCCTTTGGCTGACCAACTCCTGCCTGCCCTTCAGGACTCAATAAAGACAGCTCCTTCCCCAGGAAGCCTTGTCTGACCCCCGGGTACCCCATGTGCCCCCCATGTGCCCCCCATGGTGTCATCGAGTCCAGCACTTAACATACTGAACTGAGTTGTTCTTATGTCTGGTTCCCTGATTAGACTATAAGCTTCCTGAAGGTAGGGACCGTGTCCTAGTAGTCTTATAGCCCTGGCACCTGGCATCATGCTCGGCTGGAGTAGGTGCTCCATAAATGTGTGAGGGTGTAAGGAAGAAAAGGAGGAAGGAAGGAAGGATTCTAATTGGAGAAAGGGGAAGGAGGAAGAGGAGGAGGAAAGGGGGGAGGCAGGGAATGAAAGGAGGGGAGATGGAGGGAAAGAAGGAAGGGTCCCACTTCCTGGTGGGGCTGGTGAGTCTGGCACAGGTGCCTGTTTCTGGGGCAGGTAATGACCATCTGCACCACTGGCATTGCCTTGGTTCCCATTTCTCCAGCATTGGTGGTCTGCAGACATTTTGCTGGGTGACCGAGGGAAACAAGGAACAGTAGCCAAGTCTGGGCCCAGGGCCAACTGCACTGGCTGCATCAGCCCAGAATAATGATATGTGCACGGGTTGCGCTCTTCGGAAGTAGTAGCTGAGAGAGTTGGGGTGCAGGAGGTTATTAGGGATCAACACCTGTGAAGGGGAGGGGGAAGAAGCAGGGTTGGGCAGAGGGAGAAGCGGAATGGGACTCAGGCTCAGCAAAGGCTGGGCCAGCCCTGTGGCGGGGCTTGGGTGGGACTAGGGCTTGTCCTGTGTCCTGCAAAATGGCTGCACTCAGTTAACTTGAAGGGCTGTCCTGGGCAGGGCATGACCTGGGGCCAGGCGGCTCTCTGCAGCTGAGGCCAACCCTGAAGTTGCTGACTGCCGGACATTGTTGGTTGACCCCACACTCCCTGCAGCTGGGCTGCGAGCCCTTCTTGAAGAGGAGTCTGGGCAGCATATCTCCATGTCCCCCACAATTCGACAGTCACAGAAGCTACAATTCATTGAGCACATATGCCAAATTGTACAATTACCATCCTTCACAGGTGAGGAAACTGAGGCTCAGAGAGGTAAAGCAACTTGCCCAAGGTCACACAGCTGGGCCAGGAAGTAGGGGATTTAGAGAACCAGACAGGCTGACTCCAGAACCCCCATTTCTTAAAAAATAATATTTTATTGTGTTTTCAGTGAAGTTTCACATAGCAGTTTAGGTTCCCATTCAACAATTTCTACATGAATTTCAGTGACGTTGGTTACATTCTTCATAATGTGTGAACATTTCCAGTATTTCCGTTCTGGTTGTTCTATTTTTATTAATCTAGTTTTCCCCTGCTCCCTTCCATTCTCATCTTTGTTTTAAGGTAATTGTTGACTGTTTGATCTCATATAGATAATTTTTTTAAAGGAGCACAGTACTCATGGGTGATATTCTTTATTTTGTAGTCAATCTGTTATTTAGCTAAAAGGTGACCTCAGAGGCTAGTTTTGGTTCAAGGTTTAAAGAATATCTTAGGGCAATAGTCTCAGGGAGTCCTCCAGTCTCAACCGGTCCAGTAAGTTTGGCTTTTTTTTGGTGGGGTGGGGTGGGAATTTGAATTTTGTTCCACATTTTTCTCCCATTCTACTAGGGTCCATCTACAGTGGCCCTGATCAGAATGCAGAACCTTTTTTTTTTGGAGGTATTTATTCACCTGCTTTTATTTTGTACCATTTTATATCTTTGTTACATTGCAATTACACAAGGAAAATAAAACCATGAGAAAAATGAGAGTGTAAATATCCAATATCAAGGTACTTTTTCCAGGATCCTTTGGTTCACTTAGAATTTTGCTGAAATTGTGGGTCAGGAAGATAGTTAAATACTTGACTTCTTGGCAGATTGAATGGATCAGTATTGCTTGGCAGTTCACAAAAGTGGTGGTTTTATTATTTCTATGAAGGAATATTGGGAAACAGACATGGATGGGCGCTGCACTATTCCTGCATGATTATAATTATGAAGTGTCTTTTTCAATGTGACTTTGGTGAATTTGCTTGAAATAAACATTTTTGCAAGCCAGTTATTCAGCCTTTTTAATCTTTGTACAGTCTGTAACAGAGCTGGATATTTATTTCACTCTGATACTTAAAAATACTCTGTTTTCAAACGGATTAATATGCAAGAACCTCTTCTGTCTGAGAGGAGAAAGTAAACTACTAAACCAGTTGGTTGATTTTGTTTTCTACGGGAAAATAAGGAAAATCAAAACAGGTGTGCACATTCTGGTAATAATTAAAATTTTGTCAGAATGCGGAACCTCCTTTTTTTTTTTTAAAAAAAAAAACTATTTATTTATTTTGTTGTTGAGAAAATACACAGCAAAAAATAACAATTCAACAGTTTCTACGTGTACAATTCAATGACCCTGATTACATTCTTCTAGTTGTGTATCCTCCTTTTCTGAGTTGTTCCTCCATTAACATATACTCATTGCCTGCTAAGGTTCTTATCTAACCTTTTGAGTTGCTGTTGTCAATTTGATCCCGTATAGCTAGGTCTTTAAAAGAGCATGATGCCCAAGGCAGACATTTTTTACTAGTTAAGCTGAACTATTGTTTGGTTCTAAGAAGACTTCAGGGAACATTTTTAGTTTAAGATTTAAAGATTATCTCAAGGCAATAGTTTCAGGGGTTCATCCAGCCTCCGTGTCTCCAGAAAGTCTGGGGCCCCTGAGAATTTGAAATTCTGTTCTGCATTTTCTCCCTTTTGATCAGGATTCTTTTGTAGAATGTTTGCTCAAAATAGAACCCCCCCACTTTTTTTGTTGGTCTTTAGGTGAAAGTTTATACCTCAAGTTAGTTTCTCATACAAAAATTTATACACACATTGTTATGTGACCCTAGTTGGTATACCTGTAATATGGCCACACATTCCTCCTTTCCACCCTGATTTCCTGTGTCCATTCTACCAGCTCCTATCCATTTCTGCTTTCTCTTCTTGCCTCCAGACAGGAGCTTCCCATTTAGTCTCTGTATCTACTTGAACTAAGAAGCACACTCTTTACAAGTATCATTTCATGTCTTATAGTCCAGTCTATTTGTCTGAAGAGTTGGCTTCAGAAATCGTTTTAGTTCTGGGTTAACAGAGAGTCTGGGTGCCATGTCTTCTGGGGTAGAACCCCCCTTTTTTTATTGTTGTACTTTAAGTGAAAGTTTATAATTCAAGTTAGTCTCTCATACAAAAATTTATACATACATTGTTTTGTGACCCTAGTTGCTTTCCCTATACTGTGACAGCACACTCCTCCTTTCCACCCCGGATTTCCCATGTCCATTCAACCATCTCCTGACCCTCTCTGCCTTCTCATCTTGCCTGTGGACAGGAACTGCCCATTTAGTCTAATGTATCTACTTGAGCTAAGAAGCACGCTCTTCACGAGTATCATTTTATGTCCCATAGTCCAGTCTAATCATTGTCTGAAGAGTTGGCCTTGGGAATGGTTTTAGTTTTGGGCTAACAGAGAGTCTGGGGGCCGTGTCTTCCAGGGTCCCTCCTGTCTCAATCAAACCATTGTCTACTTTTCTCCTGCTCCATCAGGGACTCTCTATTGTGTTCCCTGTTAGGGCAGTCATTGTGGTAGCTGGGCACCATTTAGTTCTTCTGGTCTCAGGCTGACGAAGTCTCTGGTTTATGTGGCCCTTTCTGTCTCTTGGGCTAATACTTTCCCTGTGTCCATGGTATTCTTTATTCTCCTTTACTGATGCATCTTAGATGGCTGCTCGCTAGCTTTTAAGACCCTAGACGCCACTCACCAAAGTAGGATGCAGAACATTTTCTTAAAAAACTTTGTTATGCCAGTTGACCTAGATGTCTCCTGAAAGCATGGTCCCCAGACCCCCGCCCCTGCTACTCTGTCCCTCGAAGTGTTTGGTTGTATTCAGGAAACTTCTTAGCTTTTGATATAGTCCAGTTGTGCTGACTTCTCCTGTATTGTGTGTTGTCCTTCCCTTCACCTAAGGTAATTCTTGTCTACTGTCTAGTTAGTGAATACCCCTCTTCCTACCTCCCCACCCTCGTAAACATCAGAGAATGTTTTCTTCTGTGTTTGAAACTTTTCTTAAACTCTTATAATGGTGGTCTTATACAATATTTGTCCTTTTGTGACTAAGTTCACTCAGCATAACACCTTCCAGATTCCTCCATGTTATAAGATATTTTACAGATTCATCGTTATTCTTTATCACTGCATAGTACTCCACTGTGTGAATATACCATAATTTGTTTATCCATTCGTCTGTTGATGGGCACCTCAATTGTTTTCATCTTTTTGCTATAGTGAACAGTGCTGCAATGAACATGGGTGTGCATATATCTATTCATGTGATGGCTCTTATTTCTCTAGGATATATTCCAAGGAGTGGGATTGCTGGATCCTATGGTGCTTCTATTTCTAGCTTTTTAAGGAAGCGCCAAATTGATTTCCAAAATGGTTGTACCATTTTACATTCCCACCAACAGTGTATAAGTGTTCCTATCTCTCCACAACATCTCCAACATTTATTATTTTGTGTTTTTTGGATTAATGCTAGCCTTGTTGGGGTGAGATGGTATCTCACTGTAGTTTTGATTCACATTTCTGTAATGGCTAATGATCGTGAGCATTTCCTCATGTATCTGGTAGCCACCTGAATGTCTTCTTTGGCGAAGTGCCTGTTCATATCCTTTGCCCATTTTTTAATTGGGTTGTTTGTCTTTTTGTTGTTGAGATTTTGCAGTATCTTGTAGATTTTAGAGATTAGACGCTAAGCGGATTTGTCATAGCCAAAATTTTTTTCCCAGTCTGTAGGTTGTCTTTTTACTCTTTTGATGAAGTCTTTTGATGAGCATAAGTGTTTGATTTTTAGGAGCTCCCAGTTATCTAGTTTCTCTTCTGATGTTTGTGCATTGTTACTTATGGTTTGTATTCTGTTTATGCCATGTATTACAGTTCCTAGTGTTGTCCCTATTTTTTCTTCCATGATCTTTATCATTTTAGATTTTATATTTAGAACCCCCATTTTTAATGACCAACCCCAACTGCTAAGGGGAAGGGGCATAGCCATACAGGGACCAATGGATACTTTCTCACAGTGAGTTTTTTAAAATAAGAAAACTCTTGTGAATATATATTTAATCCAAATCAAGTTTAGTTGAGCATTTACCAAATGGCTTCCATGGACTAGAGACAATTACATTCTGTTCAGGCTGTTGCAGGTCTTCCAGGACTACTGGAGGGATCCTCTTGTCCAGTCCTCGGAGGGATGGAGCTGCCATGGTCACCTGGCTGGTTGGTGGTAGAGCCAGGACTAGAGTCAGGTGTTGCCCCTCTGTCCACCTTCATGAAGGAGTGGTGGTCACAAGGTAGACTTTTGCCCTTTCTGCCTGAGTAGCTCTGACTAGAAGGTTCTCACTATTCCCAGTTGGAGGGAGAGGATTCAGTTAGTCCTCTGTCCCCCATCACTATCACCAACTGATACGAATGAAGGAAGGGACAGCCTCAAACCCCATTCTGCCCTGTAAGTGCATTGAGTGAAGAAAACCCTGCAGTGCAGGTCCAATGATATCAGGGGGGCCATGGGAAATTGCCTTGTTGAGAGAATTGCTCACATTTTCACATTTTTGCAGAAAGGCTGCTGGAACAGAGGATGGCTAGGGGCTGGAGGGAGGAGGGTCAGAAGGCTTTGTTTGTCCTGGGCCTCACAAGAGGAGTGAGGCACTCTTGCTTTGACTCAGCCTTCTGTGCCAGGTGTCCAGTTGCTCTGAGGCAGAGGAATCACTAGATGTGAGGTTCCTGGTAAGTTAATCTGAGTTAATTTGTTTGTTTGTTCATTCATTTATTCAACAGATACTTTGCAAGCCAACTGTGTGCCAGGCACTGTTTCAGGCCCTGAGGAAGCAACACTAAATAGACTGACAGTGCCCTGGCCTCATGGAAAACCAATTCTGGACCCTTCTGCTCCCTCCCAGCCCTGCTGAGAAGCGAGAACTAGCATTGCTGCTGCAGCTGTAAAGGGCCAGATAGTAAATGTTTCAGGCTTGCGGGCCATAAGGTCTCTACGGCAACTACTCTGCCAGCGTCTCATGAAAGCAGCCAGGAACAGTATGTAAATGATTAGTTACGGCATGTTGTAATATAACTTTATTTACAAAAACAGGCCAGCTGGGCTGTAGACCCCTGGAGAAGCACAGAACTGCCAGAGGCTTCAGAGACTGGTGGTTTTCAGCCCTGGCTGCACATTAGTCACCTGGGAAGCGTTTAAACAAGCCTGTGTCTGGGCCCCCAACCCGAGACTGATTTCATCTGACCTCCTGGGGGTGCGGTCTGAACATGGACCTTTATTTGAGTTCCCCAAATGATTCTAATATGCAGTCTGGGTTGAGAACGATGGCCCCAAGCCAACAGCATCATCTTATATACCAGAAGATCTAAGCCCAGGGAGATCAAACAAATTGTCCAGGTCCACACAGTCAGTCTGAGTTAAGGGATTCATCCGAGGTGGAAATGTGGCTAGGACCTGGTTTTCTGCCTCCAGCCAGAGCTCTATCCAGCCTGAGCTGCCTCCTGGGGAGGGAAAGTGGGCACCTGCTGTCTCTGCACTTTCTTTGTAACCTCTCTCCTCCTGACAGGTGGATCTCCCCAGTGCAGATGTAAGTGGCCTGATCTCTGGACTAAATTGCACACGTGATGCTGAAGGCACCCTGAAGTCTCTCTGGGGGAACTGAGCTCTGAGCTGGGTCTTACCCATTTAGGGAGACAGTATGGAGGGCAGTTGTAAATGCAGGCTTTAGAGAGAAACAGAACACCACTTACTAGCCCTGGGACTTTGGGCAAGTTACTTAACCCTTGTGAGACTGTTTCTCCATTTGTAGAATAGGGATAGTAATGCCTGCCTTGTAAGGTTGTTGTACGGAATAAAAGAGATTATGTGTGTAAAATGTCTAGCGTCGTTCCTGGCAGAGAAAAAACGGTAATAACAAATAGCAGCTATTACACAGTCTGCACTTCACCTTGAGAGCATCGCTCTTCTGTGCCTCCCGCAGTGCTCTGTGGGGAATGCCTCACAAAGTGAGAGGCAGGAACCGGTGGGAGACAGAGGGCATTCCAGGCACAGGGAATGGCCGAGGAAAGGTCCCAAGGTGGGAATGATTGAGCTGTGACGAGATCCTACTCCAGCACTGATGACCCACTCAAATTTCACCAGCCCTGTCTGTCTCCAGACTCTGCCACCCAGACACCCCTCCCTCCCTGGCTCCTGTCCCACTGCTGTCGGAGTTCTCACTGCATCCTGTTGGTTTGGGAAAGCAACCTCTGTGTGAGGGCAGGATGCATTTGCATTGGTAACCTCCAAGGTGTCTAGTACTGTGTGTGGCACACGATAGGTACAGAAGTGATGTTTGTTGCAAAAATAACCATTCTGGCTGAACCAGTTGCCATCAAGTCAACTCTGACTCCTGGTGACCTCAGGTGTGTCAGAGTAGACTGTGCTCATAGGGTTTTCAATGGCTGATTTTTCAGAAGTAGATCTCCAGGCCTTTCTTCTGAGGTGCCTCTGGGTGGACTTGAACCTCCAACCTTTTGGTTAGCAACTGAGTGCCTTAGCAGTTTGTACCACCCGGGGACTCTGACTTCTAGTAAGCACTGAAGTAAGGGAGACTGGAGAGGTGCAAGGAGACAGGGCAGGGAGGGGCCGTGGCAGGAGGAGATGAGAATAAAGCAATGGGAAACAATGGTTGGCTGAGCTGGACCTTGTAAACACGAGCCTCCCAGGGCTTCCTGGGGCCCCTGTGCTGCTCTGTCCTGCAGGCCTTCTGCCTGCTTTGGGAAGAGAGTCCTCTGGGCCCATGACTGTCACATCCTTCCCCCAGTGCCACAGCCCCTCCCAGAGAGCTTGCAATCCATCACCCTTGCTGGCTGCTGAGGCTGGGCCGGAGGTGTCCAAGCACACTGCAGCAGCTCTGCTGACAATCCTGGGCAGCCTGCCCAAGGCAGAGGGAAGGAGCGAGGAGGAGGGGACAACTGGGGGAGTCCAGCTCCTCTCCAGTCTCAGAGGCTGGCTGAGACCGGCAGTGGGAGCAATGGCTGGGTGCAGCTGATTCAGGCGCCACTCAACCAAGCCACAGGTGATCATAACTGTGTTCAGAATCCCTGACATCATCTTTTGCACCTGGAATAATGTAGTAAAATAGTTTACGAGGTCTAGTCACATGCCTTATTGCATTTAGGCTTCTCAAGCCATGCTCCTCACCTCTCTGTTGACTGTCTCAGAGCTCTGCGCGTCTCTTCCCAGGCTTGTCAGCTGGTGCTGATGAGTCCTGACGTGCCCAGGCCTGACCTACCACATCAAGATAAAGGGGGCAGAATGGCCTGTCCCTTGGCTCCCCTGTGATGGGGTGTCACGGCGGTGTACAGGAGCACGCGGTGTGGTACTTCCCCAGGGCCTGCCGACCCAGCCTGGGAGTGCATCTCATTCCTTCCCCGCCGAGCACCCCCTGCCCAGGCCAGCATCCCTTCTATCCTCAGCCCCCCTCAGGGTGGAGAGGCTGCAGAATCCATCTGGATAAAGAGAGCGTGGGACTGATGTGCTGTTTTTAGTTCCGTGGGAGGAGTCACAACAAGGGGTTGTAATTTCTCTGCAGTTTCTCTCCTCAAGGAAGCATCTGTTAGCTGAGAGGAGAGACTCATCCGCGCAGGCCGACCCGTGTCTGAAGCCAGCTTCATGGGTGAGATGTGGCTCAGCGCGCTCAGCCTCCTGGAGGAATTTGGGTTTGCTCTGAATCAGGGGAGCCGTGAGGGGCCTGTTCTCCCTCTGACCTTCCTCTCAGGCTGACTCACTCGCGGCCTCCCGCCCTCTCAGCCCTGAGTGGCACCCGCTCCCTTCTTGGACACCCTTTGTTGCCTGCTGTGTCTAGCCAGGGGGATCTCTTTGATGCCTACCTCTGACCCCCCGCTCATCTGGTCAGCTCAGCCACCGCATGTATTTTGAGCTCTGACCCTGTGCCAGGCCCTGTGCTAAGTCCTGGCGATCCAGAGACGGGCAGGGACATGGCCCTGCGCTCTCGGGGAGCTCGCTGGCCAGGCGGGAGGGGTGGCATAGGGACTAAGGGGTGATGCCTGTGCTAATGGTGAATGCACAGGGGGCCTGGGCCTTAAAGGGAAACCTTCGTCTTTAGTGAAAGTGACTGGCAGAGCTAAAATTGAAGCTGGCCAGGGTCCTGCCCCAGGCCATCCAAATACAGAGGGTGTGACATTTGGAAAAAAAATGTTTTTTGATTGTGTAAGGGGAGATGTCGTGATGATGGAACGTGCCCTTCTGTGCAACAAGACACCCCAGGGCAAGAATGGTTACTTAAAATAGGAAGCTGTCAGATGGCATCCCGCTCCTCCTTCCCAGGCACAAGGACAGCGGTGGTTCAGTGATAAAATTCTCACTTTCCAGGCGGGAGACCCGGGTTCAATTCCCAGCCAGTGCACCTCATGTGCGGCCACTACCTGTCTGTCAGTGGACACTTATTTGTTGCTATAATGCTGAACAGGTTTCAGCAGAGCTTCCAAACTAAGACTGACTAGGAAGAAAAACCTGGTGACCTACTTCTGAAATCAGTCACTGAAAACCCTATGCATGACTCACATCGGTTTGATCCACCACCGATCGCAGGGATGGTGCAGCACTGGGCAGCATTTCATTCCATGGTGCATGGGAATGAACAACTCTCTATGAGCTGGGGCCGACTCGGTAGCAGCTAACAATGACAACAACAACAACCTCCCCAGGCACATCAGGCACTCCCAAGCTGATGCAAGGCCACCTTTATTGTCCTTGCCCTGGGCATTAAGGTTGCCAGTTATAATCCTGGAGGTTGAGGGTACACCAGCAACTACTGAGAGCAGGTGATGCTTGAACTGGGTCTTGATGGGTGGGCAGGCATATGACAGGCAGGCGAGGGGTGGAGTGGAGGGAGTTCCAGGTGGGGGATGGAGTTGTGAAGGTATGTACCATTGTACCATATTCAGAGGAATATCCGTGGTTTGGCCAGGCAAAGGCTTGAGGGAGAAAAGGCAAGAGGTAGTCCTCAAACGGTAGGTAGAATAGCATCTGGAGGACTTTGAATGCCTTCCTAAGGAGGGCACGGCTTCCCACCCTCAGGCCTCTGCTCATCATAGACTACAAACCCCTCAGAGGCAGGGCCAGGATGAGGGTGAGGCAAGTGAGGCACCCAGAGTGCAAAATTTAAGGAGACACTCGTTTTCAGAGTGGCACAAGTGCAAAGTTGGCATGTGAAAAGTAGCTGCCTTCTTAAAATTTGCACCCTAGGTAGCTTACTTGCACCCTAGACCCAGCCCTGTTCAGGGGAGAGGTCACATTTTGCTAATCTTTGTATCCCTAGGGCCTAAAACTGCCTGATCCTAGTAGGAGCTCAATAAATACTTACTGAACGAATGAATGAATAAATGTTTTCTCTGCCTGGAATGTGTTCGCCTGCCTCTAGGTCAATCCAAGTGCATCATTTCTCTTCTGGCTTACCTTCTTCCGGAAGCCCCTCCAGATGACCTTCCTCTGGCTTCTCAGCTCTTATGTTGTATGCGTGTTTAGTGTCCCAACAAGACTGTATTCTTCTGTCCTGGAAGAAGGGCATAGACACAGCAGATGCTCCATGATACTAGGGGCATGATCAAACCTCAGACCCTCCTTGGGCAGGCTCGGCAGTTCTAGAATGGTCTGGCTCCTTTTATAGCTGAGCAAGCAGGATTGGGGAAGACCAGCTAGTGCTGCTTCATCTTGAGCTGAGGTTTGGAGTCTCCCTTCACTTCCTTCCCTACTCTTCATGGGGCCAGACTCAGAGAAGGCTCTTGGAGGCAATGACTCCACACTGTCCCTTTATGAAATGATGCACCTTGGAACTGCCAGGGCTTTGAACCAGTTTGTTCCGGTTACAACCCTTGCTGAGGATTTGCATTTCTAACAAGTTCCCAGGCGATGCTAATGCTGCCAGTGTCGTTGATTGAATTGTGTCCCCCCAAAATATCTGTCACCTTGGCTATGCCATGATTCCCAGTATTGTGTGATTATCCACCATTTTGTCATCTAATGTGATTTTCCTATGTGTTGTAAATCCTATCTCAATGAAGTTAATGAGATGGGTTTAGTGGCAGTTATGTTAATGAGGCAGGACTCACTCTACAAGATTAGATTTTGTCTTAAGCCAGTCTCTTTTGAGATATAAAAGAGAGAAGCAAGCAGAGAGACATGGGGACCTCATACCACCAAGAAAGCAGCGCCAGGAGCAGAGCATATCCTTTGGACCTGGGGTTCCTGCCCAGAGAAGCTCCTAGACCAGGGGAAGATTGACGACAAGGACCTTCTCCCAGAGCCGAAAGAGAGAGAAAGCCTTCCCCTGAAGCTGGCACCCTGAATTTGGCCTTCTAGCCTCCTAAACTGTGAGAGAATAAATTTCTGTTTTTTAAAGCCATCCACTTGTAGTATTTCTGTTATAGCAGCACTAGATAACTAAGACAACCAGTTAGGGACCAATTCCAAGAACCACTGGTAGAGCCCACAAACTAAACCAAACCACTGTTGTTAATTCCAACTCATAATGACCCTATAGGGCAGAGTAGAACTGCCCCACAGGGTTTCCAAGGCTGTAATCTTTACAGAAGCAGAATGCCACATCTTTCTCCTGTAAAGTGGCTGGTGGGTTCGAACCACCAACGTTTTGGTTAGCAGCCAAGCACTTTTAAACACTCCACCACCAGGGCACCTTATTGGTAGAGCAGTGGTTCTCAAAGTTTATTATATATAAGAATCACCTGGGGTTCTTGTTAAAATGTAGATTCTTAATCAGTATATCTAGGATGGAAATGCGAATTCTCAGCAGGGGTTCAAACAGGACCAAACAGGTTGGAAGCCCTGGGAACTACCCAGCTAGCCACCCTGCTTCCCTCCTTCAGCCCCTCTGGACACTCTGGCTGGCTGCTACTCATACCATAATGAAGGCTCCAGAGGTCTTCAGATTCACTCGGCCCCTCCCCACCCATGGACTGATGACACTACTTGCCAGATGTGAAATCTACAGGGTTTTGGCTAAGAAACAAGGTTAAACATGAACACTCCAAGGCTATTGAAGCTGGAGGAGGATTAATGATGCTACTCAGGAAGGGTTGAGACATTCGCATTTTAACATCCATTTCAATCAAGAAGTTACTGTTCCTGCCAAGAGAAGCAATCGATCCACTCCCATGCTCACCCCTTTGCTGGAGGGAGGACAGCACAGGGTGTCGTCTGGGTGTGCGGTTAGAAGGCGCCAAGGTTGGAGAGGTGAGAGCCGGCACACTGAGAATAGGAGGCCACTGCCTGGCATTTATCATCTGTCAGGGGCTGGTGGTCTGCAGACTGTGACTTCTAAGCCCCACATCTCCTGTGCGGTGAAAACCCCTTGGGGTCCCCAGAGGAGGTCTAAGTCCTGCAAAAATAAAGAACACATTCTAACTCAACCAGAGAAGGAAATGGGGTATCATCTTAGCCAGTCCTGACCATGGGTTTCTCACTAGCTGCTGCGGTTGTTAATTACTTTGAGAGGCAGTGTAGGGTACTGGTGAAGGGCTCTGCTGATTACTAGCTGCGTGACTCCAGGGAAGTTACTTAACTTTGCTGGACCTTAGTTCCCTCATCTGTAAAATGGACATAATAATTGTACCTACCTCATAAAGTCATGACAACTAAAGAAAACCTTAAAAGAGGGCCTGGCCAACCATTATGGGTGATGGTTGCACAACATGATGTAATCGATGTCACTAAATTGTACACACAAAAATAGAAAAAAAAAGAAGAAGAAGAAGAAGACCTGGCACCCAGTGGATGCTCTGTAAGTGTTAGCCAATAAGGATGATCATTTCTGTGACTCTGGCAGCATCAGGCATTCAGGAAAGGTGGACTGAATAAGTGAATGAACAGCGAGTGGATACATTGTCTATGACTTTTGATGTCTTTTCTCCCTGCCATCAGTGGGTATACTTTTGACAGTCTCTTTTTCCTACTTCCAAATTTTCTATGAATTGGAAACAAGGTAATTAGGCTTTAGATTGTGTAGAAATTAAGAGTAAAAAAATTGAGTAAATGATTCGGGTCTCTTTTATGGGAAGCGAAGGTAAAGAAAAGGAAGAAAAGGAACAAAATATATCTAGTATCTACTATAAGACTCTGGATATGTTATTTCATAAAATTTTGACAGCTACCCCATGGTGTTGGCATTGTTATTGTTGTTAGGTGCTATCAAGTTGATTTCAACTCATAGTAACCCCATGTGACAAGGTAGAACTGCCCTATAGGGTTTTCTAGGCTGTCCTCTTTACGGGAGCAGATCGCCAAGTCTTTTCTCCCACAGAGCTGCTGAGCGGGTTGGAATCACTGGCCTTTCGGTTGGCAACTGAGTGCCAAACTGTTGCACCACTGAAGTTCCTTGGTGTCAGCATTATCTCTGTCTTAAAACTGTATGAACTGAGACACACGGTGGTCAAGCACTTTCCCTGAGCTTTTACAATTAGTAGTCGGTGGGCCCAGGGTTTGACTTCAGTCGTTCTAATAGGTGTCTGGTGACATCTCACTGTGGTTTTAATTTACACTTTCCTAAAGTCTAATGAAATGATCTTGAGCAGCTTTTCATGTGCTTATTTGCCATCGGTGTCTCTTCTTTGGCGAATGTCTGCCCATTTTTAAAATACATTGGTTTTGGGTTGGTTGTTTTTGATTGGCTTGTTATTGACTTTTGAGAGTTCTTTATATAGTCTGGATATCAATCCTTTATCAGATACATGTTTTGCTAATATTTTTTCTCAGTCTGTGGCTTGTCTCTTCATTTTCCTAATCATAGTTTTTGAGGGCAGACGTGTTTAGTTTGGATGAAGTCCAGTTTATCAATCTTTCCTTTTATGCCTCGTCCTTTTTGTGCCCTGGATCTAGAATTTGAACCTGGGTCTGTGGGAGTCCAAGTCCTCCCTCTTATTACACTTAAGGTCTAGTGAAGCATTGCCTAAAAATCTGTCCTCAGACCAGTGCCAAGCTGGCGTCATCAGAATCAGCCGGGAAGCTTGTTAAAAATACAGATTCCTGGGTCCCCACCCTAGAGAATGTGCTTCCTTAGGCCCAGGTAGACCTGGGGATCTGTATTTCTGACCAGTTCCCCAGGTGATTGGATGATCAGCTGGGTATCAAATGAACTATAATGTAGGGTCCCTGGTGGCTCTGAGGCTTTAGATGAGGTGACTTTATGGCTTCTCGCTGAGTACTGCGAGGGGCTGCTGTTGGTAGTGTTTGTGGGTCTAATTCTTATGTCTCCCTTCCCCCTTCCTCCTCCCCAGCGCCTTAGAGCAGTATTCTCCTTCGACATTCAACAGACGATCAAGAAATGCTTTTGAACTAACAAACCCACTCTCCACCAATTGGCATGGGGGAGAGGCAGCCCCACTTGGCAGCTGGGTTAAGTGGAGCCAAGTAGAAACCTTGTAACTACTGACTCTGGATGAAATGCTCACCTGCAGGCCCCCAGCTGTAGGCAGCCACTTAAGCCTGTTTCCTTACCCTCTAGCCCAGCTGGAGGGTTCCCCACCTAAAGAAACTGATGTTTGAAAGGAGCTCCAAGACCGGGCTTGTTGGAGTTGAGAAGTTCACTAATGCAGCGAATACCTGTGCCAGGCTCCAAAGAAAAGAAAACTGTACTCATTTGCAGCAGGGGGTGCGGCTGGTGGGAGGCAATGGAGTGTGTTTTGGTTTAAGAGCAAAACAAGCATCTAGAGATTTTAGCAACTTCTCTCAGCATTTCAGATTGTGACCTGTTTTTCCGGAGCAGAGGGAAGTTCTTGGGCGGCAGAAATCATTTCCTCCCTCAAACCGTGGGCTCCCAAAGCGGGTATAGCAGAGAAGGGAATTAAGATCTGTTGAGCCCCTCCTATGAGCCAGGGCTTTATATTTTATTTAATTTCCCCAGTAACCCACAACGTCGATATTATTATCCATATTTTCAGATGGGGAAACTGAGGCTCAGAGAGGTTAAGGAAGAATCAGGAAGTGCTGGAGCCAGGATGTAGAATGTAGCTGAAAGCCAAACTCCTGTAACAAACCAAAACCCGTTGCCATCGAGTTGATTCCGACTCATAACAACCCTATAGCGACCCTATAGGACAGAGTAGAACTGCCCAACAGAGTTTCCAAGGAGCGGCTGGTGGATTCGAACTGCTGACCTTTTGGTTAGCAGCCAAGCTCTTAACCACTGTGCCACCAGGGCTCCAAGAGTTCCCAAAATACAGTGGCTTAAGGAATGTTGAAGGCCCCTGGGTGGCGCAAATGGTTTGGGCTCGGCTGCTATTTGAAAGGTTGTTGGTTCAAACTCACCCATTAGCACCATGTGGAAGAAAGTCCTGGCAATCTGCTTCCATAAAGATTACAACCAAGAAAACCTTATGGAGTTTAGTTCTACCCTGTCACACATGGTGTCCCCGTGAGTTGGAATCGACTCCCGCAGCAGGTTTTAAAAGAATGTTGACATTTATTTCTTTCTCATATAATACCCCTGGGTCAACAAGGAAGTCACTCAGGCACCCAGGATCCTGCATTCCTAGGGCAGGCCCCTAGAACTGGAGTTGGCAAACTTTGTAAAGTACCAGATAGTAAATATTTTAGGCTTTGCGGGGCATATGGTCCCTGTCCTGACTATTTGCCCCCGCTGTTGTAGTGTGATATGTAGGGTCGCTGAGTCCGAATTGATTTGATGGCAATGGGTTTGGTTTTTTGGTTTGTCTTAGAACAACACTTCTCAACTTGTTGTCCCAGGGAACCAGCAACATCAACATCATCTGGGAACTTGTTAGAAATGCAAATTCTTGGGCCCCACCCCAGATTTACTGAATCAGAAACTCTGAGGGTGGAACCCAGCAATCTGTTTAACAAGCCCCCAGGGGATTCTGATGCCTGCTCAAATTTAAGAATCATTGTTCTGGAGGCTTAGCTGTTTAAGTTGCTATGGCTGCTTACCAAAAGGTCAGCAGTTCGAATCTACCAAGTGCTCCTTGGAAACTCTATGGGGCAGTTCTACTGTGTCCCATAGGGTCGCTGTGAGTCAGAATCGACTTGATGGCAACCTATTTCGGTTCTGAAGCCCAGCCTCTCAGCCCCAGTTGCACATGAACATCATCTATGGAGCTTTCAAAGCTCTCAGTGCCCAGGCCGCATCCCAGGCCAGTTACATCAGACTCTCTGGAGTGGACCTCGGCATCAGTATTTTGTTGTTGTTGTTAATTTCGTCTATTACATACCTTTTTTTTTTTTTTATTGTACTTTAGGTGAAGGTTTACAGAATAAATATTTTCTCATTAAACAGTCAGTATACATATTGTTTTATGACATTGGTTAACAACCCCACGACATGTCAACAAGCTCCCTTCTTGGCACTGGAGGACCTTTTCTTTTTTTTGTGAAAATATACATAGCCAAAGATACACCACTACATGTCAACACTGTCCTTACTCAACCTTGGGTTCGCTATCACTAGCTTTCCTGTCCCCTTCTGCCTTCTAGTCCTTGTCCCTGGACTGCTGTGCCTCATTAGTCCCGTTTTGTTTTATGGGGCTGTCCAATCTCCAGCTGAATGGTGAACCTCAGGAGTGACTTCACCACTGAGCTAAAAGGGTGTCTGGGGGCCATAGTCTCAGGGTTTCTCCAGTCTCTGTCAGGCCAGTAAATCTGGTCTTCTTTTGTGTGTTAGAATTTTGTTCTACATCCTTCTCCAGCTCTGTCCAGAACCCTCTGTTGTGATCCCAGTCAGAGCAGTCAGTGGTGGTTGCTGGGCACCATCTAGCTGTACTGGACTCAGTCTGTTGGAGGCCTTGGTAGCTGTGATCCATTAGTCCTTTGGACTAATTGTTTCCTTGTATCCTGTTTTCTTCACTCTCCCTTGCTCCCAAAGGGGTGAGACCAGTGGAGTATCTTAAATTGCTGCTCACAGGCTTTTAAGACCCCAGACGCTACTCACCAAGGTAGAATGTAGAACACTGTCTTTATAAACTGTGTTATGCCAATTGAGCTAGATGTTCCCCGAGGCCATGTCCCCACAACCCTCCACCCAGCAATTCAGACCCTCAAGGAGTTTGGATTGTCTACGGAGCTTCCATGACCTTTTCTTATACAAGTTGTGCTGGCTTCCCCTGTATTGTGTACCGTCTTACCCTTCACCAAAGTTACCACACATCTATTGTCTATTTAGTATTTCCCCCCAACCCCTCCCATCCCTCATATCTAACAAAGATTGTTATTTTTTGTGTGTAAACTTTTTCATGAGTTTTTACAATAGAGATCTCATACAATATTTGTCCTTTTGTGATTAACTTATTTCACTCAGCATAATGTCCTCCAGTTTCATCCATGTTATGAGATGCTTCACAGATTCATCATTGTTCTTTATCGTTGCATAATACTCCATTGTGTGTATGTACCATAATTTGTTTATCCATTCATCTGTTGACGGGCATCTAGATTGCTTCCATAGTTTTGCAATTGTGAACAATGCTGCCATGAACATGGGTGTGCCTATGTCTATTCGTGTAACGGCTATTATTTCTCTAGGATATATTCCTAGGAGTGGGATTGCTGGATTGTATGGTATGTCTATTTCTAGCTTTCTAAGGAAGCACCATATCATTTTCCAAAATGGTTGTATCATTATACATGCCCACCAGCAGTGCATAAGAGTTCCGATCTCCCCGCAGCCTCTCCAACATTTGTTACTTCCAGTGCTTTTGATTCATGCCAGTAATGCCAGGGTGAGATGGTATCTCATTGTGGTTTTCATTTGCATTTCTCTAATAGCTAGTGAACACGAGCATTTCCTCATGTGTCTGTTCACCACTTGAATGTCTTCTTTGGTGAAGTGCCTGTTCATTTCCTTTGCCCATTTTTTAATAGGATTATTTGTCTTTTTGTTGTAGAGGTGTTGGATTTTCTTGAAGATTAAGGAGATTAGACCTTTGTCTGACTTGTACTGTCCAAAATTTTTTTCCCAGTCTGTAGGTTCTCTTTTTACTCTTTTGCTGAAGTCTTTTGAAGAGCATAAGTGTTTGATTTTTAGAAGATCCCATTTATCTAGCTTATCTTCTGGAGTTGTGTGTTGATGGTTATGGTTAGTATCCTGTTAATGCCGTGTAGTAGGGCCTGTAGCGTTGGTCCTATTTTTTCTTCTATGAACTTTATAGTTTTTGGCTTTATATTTAGGTCTTTGATCCATTTTGAATTAGTTTTTGTACATAGTGTTAGGTATGGGTCCTGTTTCGTTTTTTTGCAGATGGGTATCCAGTTTTGCCAGCACCACTTGTTAAAAAGACTCTTCCCCATTTGATGGACTTTGGGCCCTTGTCGAAGATCAGGTAACCGCAGGTGGAAGGATTTACATCTGGGTTCTCAATTCTGTTCCATTGGTCAATGTATCTGTCGTTGTACCAGTACCAGGCTGTTTTGACTACTGTAGCTGTGTATTAGGTTCTGAGGTCAGGTAGTGTGAGTCCTCCGACTTTATTCTTCTTGTTTAATAGTGCTTTAATTATCCGGGGCTTCTTCCCTTTCCGTATAAAGTTAGTGATTAGTTTTTCCATCACTTTGAAGAATGTTGTTCATATTTGGATCGAGATTCCATTGTATTTGTAAATTGCTTTGGGTAGGCATCAGTATTTTTAAAGCTCTCTTAGCTGATTCCAGGATGCAGCAAGCATTGTGAAGCATGACTTAGAGCATAATTATCATCTGCATGGTTAGATATGGCTTGCCACCTGGCATCCTACCACACTTGCCTCCCCAAGGAGGACACCCTGTGCTCCTTGAGACCTGAGCTGTGATCTTTTCCTTTGTCTGATTCCCCAATGCCCCACCCCCCACCCCCAGCATCCTAGCCCCTTCCTGGGGACTCTGTACGGGATGGACTTCATGATCAGGGAGGACTTCAGTTCAAGTTTGTCAAGCTAATTGACCTTTGGTAGGATTGAAGCCAAAGAAGACCTGGTGGTGCAATGGTTAAGTGTTTGGCTACTACCCGAAAGGTTGGCAGTTCAAACCCACCAGCCAATCCATGAGGGAAAAGACCTGGAGATCTGCTCCCATAAAGATTACAGCCTAAGAAACCCTACAGGACAGTTCTACTCTACCCTATAGGGTTGCTATGACTCAAAATCAACTCAAGGGCACACAGCAACAAGATTGAGGCAAAGGGTTAAGTGCTCGACTATTAGATGAAAGGTTGGTAGTTCGAACACACCCAGCAGTGCCTCAGAAGAAAGGCCTGGCAGTCTGAGTGGTCACAGCCTTGAAAACCCTATGGAGCAGTTCTAGTCTGCATACACGGGGTCACCATGAGTCAGAATCGACTCGATGGCAATTAACAACAACAACGAGGATCGAGGCAAGAAGAGGGTACGACTTTGTGGGGTGCAAGGGGGTGTGGATGGAAACAAACCAGAGGAAGAGGACCAGGAGAGGGAGGAGGAGACAGAGCAGGAGCACTTGGATGCAGGAGCACCCAGCACAGTGCCTGGTCTGTCCCAGAGGCTCAGTGAAAGCCAGTTCCCTTCCCCATCTTCTCCCCAGCTCCATAGTACCTGCTGCTGGAAACCCTGGTGGGTGTGCAGCCAATTCTAGAGGTGAGTGGATGCTCCTGGGGTGACAAGAGTAGTGCCCAGGTATCCTCGAGCCTTCCTTTATACAGTGAGTGTTCACACGGCATTTACCATGTGCCTGGCAGTGCTTCAAGTGCTTTATATAAATTCACTCATTACATCCTCACAAAACCCTCTGGGGTAGGGATTATCATTACTCCCATTTTACAGATGGGGAGACTGAGGCTTTGAGAGGTAGGTGACCTGCACAAGGTTACACAGGTAGTAAGAACAGGGATTCAACTCAGGAAATCTGGCTCCAGAGCTGAACTGTTGGCCACTGTGCTCTACCGCCTCTCTCCATAACAGCTGCAATGGTATTATTATCTCCATTTTACAGATGAGGAAACTAAGCCTCTGTAACTTACTCAAGTTACAGAGCCAGGAGATAGTGGAGGAAGTATTTGAACCCAGGTTGCTCTGTCACTAGAGCCTTTGGGTTTGCCAGTTTGCCCCACAGCCTGGGTTTCCTTCCCTCCTTCTCTCCATCTGTCCACCCAGCATATTCTGGGTTTGCACGTGTGTGGCTGACTCACAGGGGAGCAGGAGCCTCTGGAGTGAGAAGGCAGATTTGATTTCTTCACAGAGTCGTCTTGGGTTGGTGCTGGGAGAGCTGCCAAACCCAGCTGACACATTTTCCCTTGCCAAAGCTGCGAGTGGGTGGGCATGCCCGGGGGGCCTCAGGGGACCCCGTGACACCAACTCCTCAGATGTGTCTCAGCACCCAAGGGAAAGATGTGCATGGTTGCTTCATCTGCTTTAACTACAATCTCTTTCCCTGAAGGAGTTCACTAGTTCCAGTTGTTAAACTATCTCTGTCACTTCTTCTCTGCTCTTGTCCAGAGCTGAGAGGAACCCAAAGAAACTATTTGTTTCAGGCTTGCCTTCAGGCAATTACAGTAATCCCGGTCATTCCTATTTTACAGATTCACTGGCACCACCGAGGACCCAGCTGTGGCTCCTAACTGAATTGCCCACTTTCCTGTATACCCTGTAGTGTTAAGATGCTAAGAGTTAACCTGGGACACACAACAAATATTGAGATCGCTAGTCCTCTGCTCTGAACGTTCAGATTCAGTAGGTTAGAGCCGGGGGCCCAGGAATCTGCCTTTTAACAAGTATGCCAGCTGGTTTTCATCTTCAGGGATGACGGGAAATACTGGCAAAGAGAGACGTCTGATGGATGCTGGGATTCTCCCCCATTTCAAGTCGAAGACCCTGACTGGCTCTGTCTCAGCTACGTCCAAAATTATAACAATTGCCTCCAAAACTTGGATGAATCTTTTGGGCTTGACTACTCAAGCAGCAACACAACTTGGGAAATCAGCAAAGGGCAAAAGGATGGTATGGGCAGTGTCTCCACCGCTTCTGGCCAGTTCTGCTATATCTTCCAGAGGACGTTTGCTGAGGATCACCAGAGACCTCGCAGGTGCCCTCAGATATTTGGACAGCTTATCCACACATCAGCCAAACCCTCCAAGCACTGAGGGGCTTCCCACTTGGTAAGAGACCCTAGCCCATTTGTTTTCGGTCTGTGTAGGAAAAGCCAGAAGGCATTGGAGGGGAAGTTTGTTTTAAGGTGTGGAGGTTTAAAAATATGTCCACAAATTCTTTGATACTCCTTCCTTGAAGAGGTGAAGCCTAATTCTCCTTCCCTTGAGTATGGGCTGGACCAGTGAATAGAACATTAACTCAGTAAATGAATAGGATAAATTCTAAAGAATAGAATAAGGTGGAAACAACAGTATGTGACTTCTGAGATAGGTCGTTAAAGGCATTGCAACTTCTGTCTCTTTCTTGGATGACTCACTTTGAGGGAAAGCCAGCTGCCATGTTGTGAGGATACTCAAGCAACCCTACGGAGAGGTCCACATAGTGAGAAACTAAAGCCTCCTGCCAATAATAGCTACCAAAGAACTGAGACGTTTTGCCAGTAGCTATGCAAATAAGCCATTTTGGAAGCAGATCCACCAGCCCCAGTCAAGTGTTCCGATGACTGCAGCCCAGGCCAATGTTTTGTCTATAACTCATGAGAGACCCTGAGCCAGACTACCCAGCTGAGTGGCTTCTGAATTTCTGGTTCACAAAAGCTGTGAGGTCATCAATGTTTGTTGTTTTAAGCTTCTATGTTTTGGGTAGTTTTTTAAAATGCAGCAATAGATAACTAACACATAAGGCAAGAGCAGAAAAGCCTTTGTCCACAAGCTGAGACTGTAGGTGAGAGAACTGAAGTGGGTGTGATACTCAGACCTGCCATCATCTGGAGAACAGGGAGCAAACATCTGTGGGCACTGAGATCAATGCTTTTATGTGAGTCCTTTCTGTTGCTGTTGTTACTGCTGTTAGTCACCGTTGAGGAGGCTCCGACTCATGGTGACCTTACGTATAACAGAACGAAACATTGCCTGATCCTGAGCCATCCTCATAGTTATTGGTATTTTTTGCTGTTAGTACTTTATTATCCCTCCTGTACCTGTGAGGAAACTGACCAGCATTGCCCAGCTGGTTGGTGGCGGAGCCAGGATTAACCCGGGTCTGCCTGAGCTCTTGTCCATGCTTTCCCACACTCCTATGCTGCGTCAGTGATCTTGGTGACTGTTACCCGAATACAGTCCATGCCCTGGAGCGGTCGAGCCAATGAAACACACTCCAAGTCAGAAAGAGTGAGAAAGTTTTAATTTAGGAAGTGTGTACCACCGAGGACCCAGCAGCAACTCAGGCTGTCCTTAGGGAGTCCCCAAAGGGCATTTTTACATTAGAGCTTATATATGATTTTTACAAAGGTTAGAAGTGTTGTTATTCACTCCAAGATAATTACAAGAGACTCTTTATCATATTAAAGAGATAGGGAACCAGACATTTCCTTATCAAGCTAAAGATGCACAGCTCTGAGATGTGGGCTCTAATCTTCCTGTGGAGGATCCTAAGTCATAAAACAGAGTCATTAACAAAGGTATGCACAGAACAGAGCCATTAAGGAAGGGATGCGAAAAGGGAGAAGGCAAAGAAAAAGAAAAAAACTTAATAGGTTCATTATGGCATTAGTTATGTCAAGCCCTCCTCAGATGCCCATTCTGAAAAGGAGAAAACATGTTGGGGAGTATTAGGGTCACATATTCCCCGCTTTTGAAGCTTGGGTGGTCATATACACCCATACGAAGTTTCAACTTATTCCCTTACATCCTTAAGTTTCAAGCGAAAGGATTGGTCCTTTTTCCTGCTATGGGTTTGAGCCATCTGTTGGAAAGTCTGACTCAGGACAGAGAATGCCATCTCACATGTACGCATAAATTGGAGACAGCAGCAGATTACCAGGCCTGTAACAACCAAACCAATTCTACTAATGAATGAAATTTTTAGCCAGGTAAGATCTGGCAGCCAGGAGGTCAGCCAAGAAAAATCAGATCCTTAATAAATCTTGTAACAGGCCCCCGACTATAAACATCAGAATATTTTAACTCTTGCTTTATGTGTTTAAAAATAGTGAAATTTCCAACGCCTCTAGGGGAGTACAAATCCCGATGAGGCAGGACTTGAGGGCCAAATTGGCATGCAACTCCCCACCCCCTCCCCGCCCCTCCAGACAGAAATCAGTAATGTTTAACACTTCTCTAGCAATATCGATCCAAAAATCTTCATCTTTTAGCAAGGGGTTGGGGGGAGCGTTTATCTTGAGGACAAGGATTCCCTGGGCAGAAATCTCCCTGGTACCTAATAGTAATCCCATCCAAGCTAGCATGAAAAACATTTGTACTTTTTAACCCTAGAAAGTCTTAACTTCAGGCCATCAATGGGTTGGGCTTTCTACTTGACATGGGAACAATGGATCCACGGTTTGACTCCCGCAGGGTTTACCGCTGTGTGAGTGCTGAGTAGCACGGTGAAGGGTCCAGTCCACTTAGGCTGTAACAGGAGGTCCTTCCACTTCAAAGAAGCACTTAGTCACCTGGCTGGAAGGAGTGTGTGGCTTTCTCAAGAGGGAACTTCTGCTGGATCCACACTGCCTGATGCAACTGGGAAAGAATTTTGGTTAGAGAAAGCGAACATTTAGACATCATTACGTCAGGGGGCTGGATGGAGGACTGCGGGGAGAGTTGGTTGAGACAGTATGGTCTCCCATAAGGTATTTCAAAAGGACTGATTTTCAGTTTTCCCTGGGGTGCAATACAGACTCGGAGGAGGGCCAGTGTCAGGACATTTGTCCGGGGCAGCCTTGTCTCTTCTCACAGTTTACTAAGATGACATTTATGGTCTGATTCATTCTTTCAACCTTTCCGCTAGATTGGGGTCTCCATGCTGTGTGGAGTTTTCACTTGATTTTTAAGGCAGTTGAAACCTGTTGTACTGCTCTCTAGCCATCTGGATCTGGCAGGGAAATCTTCTACTCATCCTGAAAAAGAATCTACACACACCAGTAAATATTTCATCCGACGTTTAGTTTCAAACACTTCACGGAAGTCTATTTGCCATATTTCACCTCGAAAGGGTGTTATTCCTTGAGGGCCAGAAATCTTGGGCCCATAAGTCTCTGGATAATGTCCTTTTTTGTTCCAATACTACAGTCACTGTGTGAGGGACAAACGCGATAGTATTATGTCCCAAAGTAAATTTGTTAGCCTCTTTTACAATAATGCTAGCTGTGGCAACCGCTCAGAGGCTGGCAGGCCATCTTTTTGATAAAGTGTCCAGATTTTTTTAGAGAAATAGTCGACAGGGCGTCTCCTTGGTCCCAACAACTCCTCTTTTCTCATCTATATACAATTGAAAGGGTTTTAGATAATCTGGCAGCCCTAGGGCTGGGGCTGTCACCAACTGAGACTTTAAATCACAAAAGGCTTGTTGACACTCAGGAGTCCATTCGAAAGGATCTCTCCCTCTCTGCCCCCTGAGTTTCCATTCTTTTAGGTAGTTAGCGCCTTTGTCCTTGGGAGATAAAGAAACCTAGGTACTTTACCTCTGTGAGGTTAGCTTGTAACTTTCTTAGAGAGACTCTGCATTCAGCTTTGGCCAAAAATTTAAGACAGCCACAGTCATCTGTAACGGAGTCTTCCTCAGACTTGCTTGCTATCACGAGGTCTGCCCACATACTGAAAGACCACTCCTCGGTTGAGGGGAGGCAGATGCTCTAGATCCTGGGCCAGTGGTGTTTCAAAAATAGTAAGGGAGTTCTTAAACATCCGGGGTAGCACAGTCCAACAGAGCTGTTTCTTTCTTTTGTCACCTACCCATGCGGAAGCAAAGATCTGCTGTCTCTCAGCAACCAGCCGGACACAAAATAAAGCGTCTTTTAAATCCAAAACAGTAAAATGAGCACAGGAAGGTGGAAGAGCCGATAGTAGGGTGTACAGATTCGGGACTACTGAGTGTAGTGTCCTCACAACTTTGTTAATAGCCCGCAAAATGGTACTCACCGGTCAATGTCTTCTTTACCGGCAGAACAGGAGAGTTGAATGGGGATGGCACTCTCTCAGCGGCCCCCACTCCAGGTATCGAGTGATTAGTCCCTGCAGTCCCAGACAAGCCTCAACTCTCAGTGGATATTGTTTAATCCAAGGAGACATGACATTAGGTAACAGCTCCACAACCACAGGGAGTACAGTCCCAGCTCGTCCTGGCCCAAACCCACAGGGCACGGCATCAAACACTCTTTGAACCGTGGGTTGGACAGACGCAGGGAGTAGCACCGGTTGGGTGAGGGCCAAGAGAGCTGCTTGTACTTTCCAAGCGTTCGCTGGCGGTACTGTCAGAGACAGGCCTTTTTATCAAAAGAGATTTCAGCTTGCACTTTACTTACAAGTCCCGTGCTAAAAAGGCAGACCAGGCATTCAGGCATGTATAGAAACTGGTGGGCTAATTTGATTACCCCTATTTTACAGCCCATTGTCTGCAAAAAGGATTGAGTCACCTTCTTCCGAGTTACCCCGACAACTTGAGGGCTGCTGGTCGAGCCAGGCTTCTGGGTGAGTACCAGGAAGGCTGCTCCGGTGTCAACCAAAAAGTGTCCTCGTTGTTCTGTCACCATAACTTTCACCGGGGGGTCAGTAGGAGGTAAATCAAAAGTTGTCTCCCCATGTCTCTATCCTTCAGAGTCCTCCTCCTCCTCTTTCATATTCCTCGAGAAAGCTTCTCCCCCCTTTCAATCTTGCCTGGCCGTTTTCCATTCTTTCTTTTGGGGCACTAATTTTTCCGGTGTCCTTCCTCTCTGCAAAATGCACATTGGTTTTTCTTTAGTTGGGGCCTGTCCTTACCTTGACCTCGTAGCCGTCTTCCAGACGATCCTAGAGCAGCGGCCTGCTTCTTCATGTCCTGTCTTTTTTGTTTTCTTTTTCCCTTGGCCGTTTTTTGTTTTTTTTTTTTTTACCTGATCTCCCTTGGTAAAGACCTTAAATGCGTTCAGACATGGCATGTGGGTCTGACCGATACTCCGCAAAGTTTTGCTTCCAATTGTACAAATTGGATGCTGGGAACGGGATATGGATCCACATAATCTGAGGTGGGCCTTTCTGCAGCAGGGACTGGCACCTCCCAGAGTGGGTAAAGCCCTCCTGGGGGAACTGGGCCAAATTATACCGCACTCCTAGTATGGGGTAGGGAGACCATATCTGTCCCACTCCTCCGCCCCCCCTTTAACACCTTCCTGTCCTCATCTTCTGATACCACCGGGGAGGGGTCACGAACAAGTGTCGAGGGGGGTTTTCTGAGGTGGTGGAATGAGAAGAACACCCTCCGGTTCTCCTTCTCCTACCCCGTTGGCATCATTCACCTGCACAAGAGGGGCTAAAGCAGCGGCTTTATCCTTTTCTCATGCCATAAAGTCATAAAACATTCAACATACAGCTTTTCATCCCACTGGTTAGTTCAAGTACAAAACAGATCAAGCTTCATAATGGTACCAAAATCTCTAAAACCATTTTAAAGTTCACTTAACCCCACTGGGGAGTTGGTATTGAGGCCACACCTGGTTACGTAAAACTTTAAGACGTCTCTTAGTTAGAGGATCCCTCCCTAAATAAGTCCAGTTCCTAGTGGACTCTCGGCCGGAAACTTACTTCCCTGTGTAGCCACTTGCAACTGGGGAACCTCACCAGTCTCTCGTCCAACCTCAAGGGACCTAGTCACCCGTTCTTGGAGGGGGTCTGTGAGAACTGACACCCGTGTGGCTTTTACAGAGGATTTACCGCCCAAAGCCCAGTTACCTCCCATGGCCAATGGAAACCTTCTCCCTTTGTCCAGAGCCCACTGCCGTGCAGTCCTCCCCCGTCGCTGGATCTCTGGGCCACCACGGGTTGAGAGACCTCCACAATTTGAGGAGGAGTGCACCTTCTCTCTTCCCGGGTCCTTCCCAGGGGCTCGGTCCTTAGGGAGATGGAACCAGGGCCTGAGTAATATGAGCCCCGTGTTGGGCGTCAAAAATTTGTTACCCAAAAAATTTGTTACCCGAATAGGGTCCATGCCCTGCAGCAGTCGAGCCAATGAAACACACTCCAAGCCAGAAAGAGTGAGAAAGTTTTAATTTGGGAAGTGTACACCACCAGGGGACCCAGCAGCAACTCAGGCTGTCCTTAGGGAATCCCCAAGGGCATTTTTACATTAGAGCTTATATATGATTTTTACAAAGGTTGTAAGTGTTGTTATTCCCTCCAAGATAATTACAAGAGACTCTTTATCATACTAAAGAAATAGGGAACTGGACATTTCCTTATCAGGCTAAAGATATAAGTCTCTGACATGTGGGCTCTAATCTTCCTGTGGGGGATCTCAAGTCATAAAACAGAGTCATTAACAAAGGTATGCACAAAACAGAGCCATTAAGGAAAGTATGCGAAAAGGGAGAAGGCAAAGAAAAAGAAAAAAACTTAATAGGTTCTTTATGGCATTAGTTATGTCAAGCCCTCAGTTGCCCATTTGAAAAGGAGAAAACATGCTGGGGAGTATTAGAGTCACAGTGACCTTGGGCAAGCCCCTTCCCTTCTGAGGGCTTTTCCCAGAATTTGAGCAGGCTCGTCCCATGTCAATGAGAAGCCCTAACCTGGTGCTCTCTGGCCCTGAATTCTCTGATACAAGGTGTGTGAACACTGCCCCAGTAGCCTTTGCTCTGTCGGTTGCCCCATAGTAGGGCAGCCCTGTCTGCTACAGATCTAGTGAACCGAGGATGAGGATTTGGTAGCTTGACTTTGGGAACCCCTGGGCAAACTTGTCGCAGCCCTTGGCAACACCACCTCCTGCTTGCCGCCCACTGGATACACAGTCATATGTACCCCGGCCTGTTTGTAATTACACTGTCGTTGTCCCCTGCCCTTGGCCTAGCTTCTCTCTTCACCTCCATCCTGGTGTCTGCCCTCCACCCACACAGATGCCAACAGCTGGCACTTGTTCCAGAAACATGTGCTCTGGGTAACAGAACTATCCTGCCACCTGGAGCCTCAGGTATGAGAGCTCTCACCACTTACAAGGACAAGATGGGGGAAGCATTGGCCCAGGGGGGCAAACTCAACCCTCAAGGGGAAGTGGTTTCCCTGGAGAGGCAGATCAGATCACCAGGGCTGAAAAGGGGATCTGGGGCAGCCTGGGACCCTTGGCTCCTTAGCAGCTTCCAGAAGTTCCTGTCCCTCTCTCAGGACCCTGGGGTATCACTCTTGGCATCTTTTTGCCATGCTTCCTTTTTTATTTTTTTTGCCACATCTGCAGGTTAGGACAGATGCCACCTGGGAACCCTCCTCCTCCACAGCTCCATTCGGGCCTTCAATGGGACACTCCTTTGTGACGTCTCTACGTCTTCCACCCTGGCCCCCACTTCAATGGGGGGCTGCCACAGCTCACGTGCTCCTTGCCCCTGCTGACAGCTTCCTGTTAGCTCTGTGCCCACAGGTAGCCAAGCTGCCAAAAGAAAGCTTCCTGCAGCCTCACCCTCTTCATGCCATACTCTGCCCATGAAGAGCCTGGCTCCTCGTCCCGCGATTCAAGGCCTTCCAAACTCTTCCCTGGGCCATGCACGGCACCATTTCATTTAATAGGAACCTCTCTCCAAGTGGTTTGAGTCGGGGGTCCCCAGGCCTCCTCGGGCTGGAACCCCATCTGTGGACACACAGACTCTCCTCCACCCCATCTGCTATACTAGAGGTAGAGGAAAGACAGGTGGTTGGGGGGTCCGCACAGCCTGGGGGCAAGGCGTGGCGACAGACAAATAGGACAGGCCCCGGGATGGACAGATGGACAAGGCCTCCAGCACTCCCTTTTCCTGAATGGCCACAGGAAGAATGAGGTCGCCTCCCCATGCCTTTCGCAGAGACGCTGAGAGTGTGAATGAGAACAGCTTGCAAGGGGCTCAGATGGGCCCAACCTGGGGAGGAGACCTTTTGTAACCTTCCGGACCTGGCACTGAACCAGGGAAAGAGTCATGTGACCCAAGTCACTATGCCCTTTCGCCCTCCTGGCTCATCTCCCACATACCCCTCCGCTATGCTCTGCAGGGACAAGAATCTGGGGAGGGAGCCTGGATTTGCTGGGGGCTGGTGGTTCTGGGGCACATTGTGTATGCTGATTTTACAGGTATGTGCGTATGTACATTTTCTTTTCTCAAGAGAGTGCCTGCAACTTCTCAAAGGGATTTGTGACCCATAAAAGGGTCTCAGTTGGTATCAGGCTATCCAGGTCGGCCCACATGGATGTTTGTTGTTGTTAGCTGTTGTCAAGTCGGTTCTGACTCATAGTGACCCCGTGTGACAGAGTAGAACTGCTCTGTAGAGTTTTCTTGGCTATAATCTTTATGGAAGCAGATTGCCAGGTCTTTCTTCCTCGAAGCCACTGGGTATGTTCAAATTCCAACCTTTGGGTTTGCAGCCGAGCGCTTAACCATTGTGCCACCAGAAAATCTGGTTTTCATGCTTGTGGGCTGTCAGCGTCCAGTCCGATGATGCACCCACCTCTTTGATTTGAAAACCTAAAACCACTCTGGTACATCCTCTAGCCTTCTCTTCCTCCCAGGCCAACCTCTGCTTCCCCACACTTGAAAGTGGACAGGTCTCATGTCAGTCACACTCCAGGCTGCGGGTCATGTTCCCTGTCACAGGCCAGTCATCCACCCCATGCAAGCACTATGCATTTGAGCCCCCCCTTCCCAAATGCTTAAAACAACAAACAAAAAAACCACAGCCTTCTGCCTTTCGTAGGCTTTTTAGTGTCTTTCCCTGAGCCGAGCTCAGTTTTCTAACATGAAGCGCGAAGAGGATTGTTCCCACACTAATGGCCCCAGTCATGGCAAATGACTTCTGTCTTCATCTTGCCTAAATGTCTTCTCCTTCCTTTTTCACCTGGAAGTCTGAAAGCTGATGGTCATTTTGCACTCATGAAAGCCGAGCACTGCCAAAGGGGAAGGCTCTCCCAGGATTCCCCTGTCCCAACAGAACTCTCTTTATCTTATTTTTAAAATGTTGTAAGTTCCTGAAAATGTCTTTGTTGTTGTTAGTTGTTGTCGAGTAGATTCAACTGCATGGTGATCCCATATGTTACACAGTAGAACTGCTCCACAGGGTTTTCTTGGCGGTAATCTTAAGGGAAAGGAGCCCTGGTGGCAATGGTTAAGTGGTAGCCTGCTAACCCAAAGGTCAGAGGATAGAACTCACCAGCAGCTCCACGGTAGAAAAGACCTGACAGTCTGCTCCCTTAAAGATTACCACCTAGGGAACCCGATGGGGCAGTTCTACTCTGTCACATAGGGTCACTATGGGTCAGAACCGACTCACAGCACACAACAGCAAATCTTTACCGAAAGCAGACCACCATAACTTTTCTTTTGCGGTACCGCTGGGTGGGTTTGAACCGCCAATCTTTAGGTTAGCAGTTGAGCACAAACTGTTTGTGCCATCTAGGGATATCAGTTGTATTAAGTTTCACGGTGATCTTATGCTATACAAGAGGCAGTGTGTCCTAGAGATTAGGAACAGGGACAATATGCCGACTGCTTGGGCATAGATCAGCTACTTCCAAGGTGTATGGCTGGGAGAACTCTCTGCACCTCAGTTTTATGACAATGGAAATGATTATAATACCTACCTCATAGGGTTCTCGTGCAAATTAAGTGATTTAGTGTACTGAAAGCACTTAGAATGATGTCTTATGCACTATATGTGATAACGATTATTGTTGTATGTTGTAAGGTGGGTCTGTACTCAGAGAGCTAAAAAGAATGATCAACTACCTAATTATTTTACCTCTAAGACTCAATCATTGATGATGTATTTCTAAGACTTTGTTTTCGTCTCCCCACGAGTGAATCCAGTCAACTGGCTCAAGTTTCAAAGAATGCTCAACTGAAGGTGAAGATTTGCTGCTTTTAGCGTCCTAACGATTTTCATCTTAGTTTCAATTTTATTAAGTTTATGAGAATCTTCGTTTCTTATTACTGGTTAGTGCACTTTCGTTTTCCCATCTTTCTACATCAATAAGCGAAACAAAGTGTATTCAAACAATTGCACCAACATGTCTTATGGTACAGACCGAGAACCACACAGAAGGGCATCAGTGTACCAGTGGAAGGGCAATGCTTCAACAACGGGGCTGGTGGCTTCCGTCACCTTATGACATCTTGACATGTTTGCCAGCTGATGTACAGAAGTCCAAACTTGGTGAAGGAAAACTAGTTTAGTGATGTTAAAGAACATTCTATGATGATGGTAGTGATCCAAAAGCCAAAGATCATTGAGATAGGTAGGTAGGTAGATAGATAGATAGACAGACAGACAGATAGACAGATAGATAGATAGCTGCCGTTGAGTTGACTTTGACTCATGGTGACCTTATGTACAACAGAATGAAACACTGCCTGGTCCCACGTCATCCTCAGGATTACTGGCATCTTTGAGTTCATTGTTGCAGCTACTGTGTCAGTCCGTCTCACCAAGGGTCTCCCTAGCCTTCATGGGCCCCCTCATTTCACCAAACATGATGTCCTCCTCCAGCAATTCATTCCTCTGAATGAACTATCCAAAGCAAGTGAATCAGACAATGTTCTGCTGTGATCCATAAGGTTTTCATTGCTAATTTCCAGAAGTAGATCACAAGGCTTTTCATCTTAGTCTGTCTTAGTCTGGAAGCTCTGCTGAAATCTGTCCACCGTAAGTGACCCTGCTGGTATTTGAAATACTGGTGGCATAGCTTCCAGTATCAGAGCAACACGCAAGCCACCATAGTACGACAAACTGATAGATGAGTAGTGGATAGACCAGTGAGTCAGGGACATATTTCTGGATTCAGGTCAATGATCTGCTCATTGAAAGAACAATTTGTTTCCATAAAATTTGAGACAGGCATCTCTCACTTTAATAATAGACCCATTCCAAGTGAGCTGGCTATAAAGCAACTATTAATAAAGTGAGTCATGTTTTCTTCTTGAATTCCATTGTAACATTAGGTGGTCTTCTACATGGATGTCTTTGAAAAGTTGTGGTGATGGGGACAGGTATTTGTCATGCTGGAATTGTGAAGAGAGAGATTTGAAAGCACTTTTAGTAATTCTGTTCCTTCCTGTTGCAGAAACTTAAAAGGGGAGACTCTTAAATGGAATTGTGGCCAGCTCTCCTGTGTGCTCTGCTTAAGGAGTCATGGGAGCAGCAGACACTCAAGGCTGCCTCCTCATGTGGCCTGGATCCCTCTCCCCTTCTCTTCTCCTGGAAGGTGCCTGACATTATGGCTGATAACTCACTAATATCTCTTTTTCTTTACTGCACACTGCTTTTTTCTTCTTTTGTGATTGGGGTTTAGTTAGATAGAGTTGGAGTTCTTCACTTTCCTTACAGTTAGGCTTTATGTAATCTTGGTATTGTCCTTACCTTGATGGCTGGATTCTAGAAGTTGGGGAGGACATGTGTGCCTCTGAGCAGTGTCCCTGGTACTGGAACACTGAGACGGCCTGATTCCAGTGGAGCCTTTCACCTGCTGACCAGATGGCCCATTATATGGAAGTAATCAAAGGCCCCAGAGGGGAGGATACCATCCCCAGATAGGACTTCATAAAGACAAAAACCAGAATTCCTTCCTTCTTCTCTCTTGGTAATGGCCTTCACTTTTAAATTCTAGAATGTGAGTTGTTTTGGTTATGGGAGTTTGCTAAGTTGACAAGGGGTGGTGACTATTATAATGTCCAGTGGTGTCTGGACCATATAAACATTTGTGAGTATTTCTTCTATTTCCATTCCCTACTCTTGTCGTGCCAATGGACACTTGAGGTCAGTAACGCCCACTAAACTTCTACAGGTCAGTCTGGCTACCACTTTCCCTATGTGATCTTGGGGACTCCAAGGAGGTTGCAGGGACAAAGAAGAGTCCAGTCCTGTGGTCCTGGTCAGATCCAGAGTTTACCATCGTCTTTGTCATGTCTTATTCTTCTCTGGACCATAAAGGGTTCTTCTACGTCTGGGACTAAAGTGACAATCATGAGCTCAAGAGCTCATCTAGTTCCAGGAACTCAAAATACTTCCTGTCTCCCAGACTTCTGTGTAGCTCTCACAGCTGACTGAGCAGGACACCATGACAATACACCAGTGGGAATGGGCATTCAACATGCACAAAATAGCACCTTAAGTCAAAAGACCTAGAAAAATAAACCATGCCCACCTTTATCAATCCTGGAAGTTCATACTTTAGTAACATCAATTTACTTTAAAGAGGATGTGTTAAAATTGCTCAGGTCCATCCACTTGGAAATCCATTATTAGGGGTTCTGGCCTTTAAAAATACATATTATTTTCCTGATTATGAGAGTAATACATGCTCATTGGAGAGAATTAAGAAAATACAAAAAAGATACATAGGAAGAAATAAAAATCTCCCTGCATCTTACCTCTCAGAAATAACCATTATTAGCATTTAATGTGCCACCTTTTTTTTTTTCTGTGCACAACTATTTATAAAATTAGGTAGTACTTCATATACAGTTTTGCATCTTGCTTCTTTCACTTTATACAACCAGAACATTTCCCCCATGTCGTTAGCTAGTCTTCAAAGGCACCATTTTAATGACTACATAATATTTCATCGTCTGGTTGCACCAGAATTTATTTAGCTGGTTCTCTATTTGCAGGCATCTAGGCGATTGCCTATTTTTCATGATTATAAATGATACTGTGGTGAATATTTTTGTCCAGGAAATTTTTATCTGGGTTTCTGATAATTTCCTTAGAAGAGATTCTCAGAAGAGAAATTAGAGTCCCCACTCTGTGATTCTCTACCTCTCTCCTTGCTTACGGATGCTCGGATGCTCTGGGAGGCAGAGCCGCTCCTGCTGCCTCCCTAGTGAGTAGGAGTTGGCTGTCTCTGAGGCATCCTAAAGACCTGGACCACAGCGTCTTTGTTCATGCTGGCAGGGATGCAAAGGACGCCTCTCCGCTCCCAGGCAGCTCCCAACTCTTCACCTGAACCTGCTCCATGCAAAGCACAGCTTCCCCCAACAGGAACCGCTTCATAATTAACTTAGAGACTAAAGCATGTTTAATTAACCATGGAATCCCTCCCAACCATCTGCCTCTGTTTTTATTTTGAGGAAGGTGACAGAACTTCTTCTCCTTAGTGCCCTCTTTTTGGGGATGGAGCTCGTTTCCAGAATCTTGGTTCTTGCATGGAGCAGGCCCACTTCCTTGCTGGTGGCCGCCTGGCATGGCAGAGTCAGGGGTCAGGCCTGGCCAGAAGCTGCACAGGCCCTGGGCTCCTCCTGGTGGAGGTGAGCTGTTACGTGCCTTTGTGTAGATTCTGACTCCTAGTGACCCTGTAGGACAGAGTAGAACTGCCCTATAGGGTGTACTAGGCTATAATCCTTATTGGAGAAGATCACCAGGTCTTTTCCCCCATGAAGCTGCTGGTGGGTTTGAACTGCCAACCTTTTAGTTAAGAGCTGAGCGCTTAACCGTTACACCACCAGGGATCCTTGGGGGTGAGCTAGGCAGGGGCAAAGGCAGCACCTGTTCCTGGCACAGCACAGGGCGTTCCAGGGACCCAGCCTCTGGCTCTTGGCTGGAAGGGACCTGAGAGAAAAAGGCAAGACTCATTTCACAGGTGAGGGAACTGAGGCCCAGAGAGGTTCTGGGGCTGCCCGAGGGTGCAGAGTCCTTGACTGAGCTGAGTGAGCCCCCTCTGGGCCTTTCTGCCTTGCTCCTTTGTTGCCCCCTCAACGGAGGGGAGGGAGTGTGGCTTCGGTTTCAGCTGCACTCCTCAGTCAGAGAATTTAAACTGAGCCAGGAGAGCTATGATGGCCCAGTGTCAGAGCACTTCAAGATGTGCAAAATGCCTCCCCAGCTGACATCTCACTGGATACTCACCCCAGCCCCTGGAGAGCCCAGGGGAGGGGACTTGTCTGTAGTCACAGAGCTGGTGAGTGAGTGTTGAGGCTGAGATGGAGACTCTAAGTGCTTTGATCTGAATTCCTAATAGATCAAAATGCCTTTTGTTTCCACGGAATTCTCCAGAGAGCCCAGAGTGGGAGCTCACTGAGGAAGGAGCCAAAGGAACATTAGTCCAGTTAGTTCTTATAACATCACCTCCTCCAGGAAGCCTTCCTGGAACTCTCCCCAGGCTGAGTTGTGTGGCGTTCTCTGCCTCCTTATCACCCCACGTGGGACTCAGTATTATACCCTGAGGGTCCAAACTCCATGCCAGTATTCCCACTTCTAGCAAAGGGCCTGGCATTCACTAGTCAGTCAATGAGACTGAACGGAATTAGATTGAATGTGAACACAGGTGTGACTGCTTCATCAGCCTCCCCTTCTCCTTCCCTTTCATAATATTGGGGGTCATCTGATATCCTCCATGATGGGGGGTAGGTGTCACTTGTGCCTCGGATGGTCCTGGAGGGCTGCCATGTGCACCCACTCAAGCTGCAGGCTGGCTGTGTGTTTGAGACCCCGGGGGCTGTCACCTGGGGTGGGGATCTAGCCCACAGACCTTGGCCAGGAAGCATGGCGTTTAATAGATGTGCAGCAGGGCCTGGAAAGGGACAGGAGGGGGGATGGGGCAACATCTGCCACCAGGTAGGCTTGTGCTTTTGGGCAAATCATTTATACCATCTGAGACTCGTTTCCTTCTGTCAGATGAGGCAATTTCATTGAACTCTTCCAGCTCCGATGTTCCATATCCCATGACTCTATAATGGCCCTGGCAGGTGGCAGGAGTGCCCGAATGAGGACCAGGGCAAAAAGATAGAGAGAGTCATGGGAAATTTGGCAGTGATTGTGGGTGATGATTGCACAACACGATTAATGTGGTATCACTCAACTGTATGCCAGAAAAATGTTGAATTGGCAAATGTTGTGTTATAAATATATTTTTACAACAGTTAAAAAAAAAAAAGAAAAAGAAGAAGATTTAGAGTCAATGCCAGCAAGAGGCTGAGAAGCTGGACCTGCTAACCAGGCTGAAATACATCCCGCTTATAAAAGACTCAAAGCTAAACTGGAAAGTGGAAGCTCTGAGCTCCCGGATCTGCTTTAATGTTCCTGCTGGGCTAAAAATCTCTCTTCTCTTAAGATGTAAAAGATTTGCTCCCTGAGACTAGTTTTCAGTCATTTCTGCCCCTCTCCAGCCACTACAGGCTGTATTGAAGGTGACGTTCTCTGGTGATGAATTAGGAATTTATAGGTATTCCTCCAGAGCTGCATATGTTAGCCCAAAGCAGGTCTTGGCTCCACTGAAGTCAGGTTAACCCAGAAATGCCCTCCATGGCAGTGGTGGGGCAGGCGGGACGCCCAGCCCAGAGCATGCTGCAGCCCCCAGCACCACGGGCTGCTGGGCCTGCTCACCACCCTGCTCACCGCTGGGACAGCTCCTCTCTGAAATGCAAGTCAAATGAGGATAGAGAACTCATTTTTTTCCCTATCAGACAGTGACCCACAGAATGCAAGAGGAAATCAGTGGAGGGAGATGAAAATCAGAATGCAGCTTCATTCAGGGGGTGTTTACCCATACCCGTACCTGTTGCCCTCACGTTGATTCTGACTCATAGTGACCCTACAGGACAGAGTAGAACTGCCCCATAGGGTCCCCCTGGCTGTAATCTTTGCAGGAACAGACTGGTGGGTTTGAACCACTGACCACTGACCTTTCAGTTAGGAGCCAAGCACTTAACCACTGCACCACCAAGGCTCCTTCAGAGGGAGCTTTTAGGGGAGAGAAATAGAAAATGTTTTGCTTATCTGCTTTTAAAATTAAGAATGGGGAACATGGAACTCTATCCTAGAAATAAAACCAAACCAGTTGCTGTAGAGTCAAGTTCTACTCATGTGTGTCAGAGTAGAACTGTGCTCCCTAGGGTTTTCAATGGCTGATTTTTTTTTGGAAGTAGATCACCAGGCCTTTCTTCTGAAGAACCTCTGGATGGACTCAAACTTCCAGCCTTTCGGTTAGCAGCCGAGCACATTAACCGTTTGTACCACCCGGAGACTCCTATCCGATGAACCCGATAAATACAACCAGTAATCAAAACACACTTCAGTTTTATACTGTGGTTAGTTATTGGAGAGAGGCTGCAGGGGGAGGAGGAGAAGGAGGATTCAGGAGTAAGGAAGGCGGGTCGGGGGGAAGCAGAGAAAGAAACGTGTGATTAGAAATGAGGAAAATCAAAACCCAGAGAAAGAAAAAGACAGAGAGAGAGAGAGAGGATGTGTGAGTGACAGACCCACAGTCAAAGGCAGAAACATAAAATGCAGACAAAAAAGAGATGCACGCACACAGGGACAGACCCCTGAAATGACCAGGCAGAGATGGAGAGCAGGAGACACATACCAGGGGCATGAGAGGGGGACAGACAAAGACTGAGCTCAGCTAAGAAGATGGTTATTTAAAAATAAACAATGCAGCCAGCTGGTTGTTCCGTTCTTTTTTAAGGGACAAGTATTACCAGAATTACTTTTCCCTCAGAATTACTTTCTAATGTGTTTTCATTTCTAGCTACCTTTGAGAAGCACAGGCATTCTTAAAAATCCATTTCCCTCCTTTGCTGTGGCGGGAAACCTCTCGTTTCCAGTTCCGGGAAGGGAGACTTCGCACCTCACGGTATAGCGTCTAGGAAGCAGCCTCTGAAAATCTTTGAAGTGCTGCTGTGTTTTCACAGGGAGCCCTGGTGGCACAATGGTTAAATGCTCACTGCTAACCAAAAGGTTGGCAGTTCGAACCCACCAGCCATTCCACGGGAGAAAGATGTGGCAGTCTGCTTCCGTAAAGATTACAGCCTTGGAAACCCTATGGGGCAGTTCTCCTCTGTTTTACAGGGTCGCTATAAGTCGGAATCAACTCGATGGCAAGGGGCTTGGTTTCGTGTCTCTGTGTGTGTGCGTGTGTGTTCACAGCTGTAGACCTCTGAGGTCTCATCTCTCAGCATAGCTCAATGCACGTTCAGATCAACCCTGTCCTGCCTTTGTGGTAAAACCACGTTTGTTCGGAGACCACCAGTTTGGACTCAAGGATGATTTAACCAAAGGCAGAGCTGACCATTCTACTCTGCTTGGGGACAGGGTTTTCTGAGCAGTCCAGTAATGGACATAAGATGGTAGCAGACGTGTTGAGTGAAAGAAAAGAACAAGTGCCGGGGGCTCCAGCCACAAAGGACCCATTGAGAGCTTCCCCAACCTGCCAAGAGCTCTCACACCTCACTGCCAGGAAGACCTCCACTTCCCTCCCTGCCTCTGCTTTGTAAAATCTTCCCCATCTGTCATTCATCAATCAATCCCTATTTATTAAGCATCTCCTCTGTGAATCCTTTTCCAACAACCCTCTACTCCCTGGAGGCCGATGGTTTCTTCCTCTGGGTTCCTAGCACTGTGTGTTGCTACTTCTGCTGTAGGATTAGCACATTTTATTAGAGCAGGGTTTCTCAACCTCGGCGCTATTAACATTTGGGGCTGGATTACTCTGTTGGGGGTGGGGGGAGGGCTGTCCTGTGCGCCGTAGGATGTTTAGCAGCACCCTTGGGCTCTACCCACTACGATCCAGTAGCACACATTCCCCCCCACCCCCAACTTGTGACAACCAGAAGTGTCTCCAGAAATTGCCAATGTCCCCTGGGGGACAAAATCACCCCTATGGACACTGCATTAGAGCAAGTCGTTTGGGTGTGCCAGTCCTCAGAGAGGGTGCATCCTCTGGATCCTTAGTGCTGGAACAGTGCCTGCATAGAGAAGTCACCCCAATTCTGTGCTTTCAGACACGTGGACTGTGCCCATGGCGGGCGGACAATGAATTGGTAAGTTCCAATTCATGAGGCATGAACACAAGCTATGCTGATCATTGAAACAGGAGCATGTTGGCGCATTAGGTCTGTAGCCAAATCCGCAAATCTCTGTTGAATGCTGACCTTCTGTGAGCTGTAGGGGACATACTCGAGGAATATAAAACTTCTACATTTAAGGCACTTGAGATCTAGATCGTGAGAAAGGGCCTGCATCTGTGGGACACTGATGCAGGAGTACCAGGCTGTTTATAATGAGGTTCTAAAGGAGTGTGGGGGCCTGTGTAAGGGTTTAGGGTTCAGAGAAGGCTGCTATTCCTGGGGAGGGCTTTGGGGACTACGTGGAACTTGACCTGGGCCTTTAAAGATGGTGCAACTTGGGTGGGGATGGTAGAGTTGGAGGTGATGGTGGTGTGGCTGGAGCAGGGGAGTTCACCTCATGGGACAGATCTAACCAGCCAGGGCCAGGAGTAGGGCCTTGATTCAGGGAGGCTGAGCATCCGCAAGATGTCCTAAACAGCCTGTGTCAGGATCACCAGGGATGCTGGTTACAAATGCAGTTTTCTGGGCCATCCAGACTTAGTGAATCAGTACTGCTGGAATGGGCCTAGGACTCTATATTTTTTATATGCCCCCCAGCTGATTCTGATACTCAATGAAGTTTGAGACTCACTTCCTTGGCAGTCATTGAGCCATCCTAGTAATAACCTTGGTCTTTCACTGTGTGCAGGCTGTAGGGTTTACAAAGCCTAGCAGTTAAGTAAGCAGGCAGTAGAGGCGGGCTGTCAGGGTTCAAATCCCGGTTCTGTCACTTCTAACTACATGACCTTGGGCAAACTATTGGAAATCTCCGTGCCTCAATCTTCTCACCTGTAAGATGGGGTTAGCAATGTCCCTACTTCATAGGATCTTTGTGTAGATTAAATAAATTAGTGCATGTGAATGCTTCGCATGGTGCCTGCAGATGGTACGTCTTCAGTGGATATTAGTCATCATCATTACTTTAGCATTTGATCAGAGGCACTTGCCGGGGGTTGGAAAGGGCTGAAGCCACCTTTCTTTAAAATATGATTTGCCCTTTCAGCCAAAACTATCCCCTGAAGTCATCTTTAAACCAAACAATAGTTGAGCTTAATTAGTAAAGAATGTCTGCCTTGAGCGTTGTGCTCTTATAAAGAATTATCTACATATATACATGGGATCAAATTGACAACAGCAACTGGAAAGTTTAGGTGAGAAACTTAGTAGGCAGTGAGTTTATCTTAATAGAAGCGGAATAATTTAGAAAAGGGTAGTGAGAAAGAATGGTTGCACAACTTGAAGAATGTAATTAATGTCACTGAATTGTACATGTAGAAATTGTTGAATTGGTGTATGTTTTGCAGTACATATTTTTACCAAAAAATAATAATTTAAAAAAAAAAAAAGTGGTTTGTCACCCAGAGCCCTCCTCTGCTCCCCTTGCTTCCGTTTGCTCCAAAACCTGAAGCTGAACTGGCCCAAGCCCTCCTCCAGGTGGGAGGTGGTCCCTGAGGCTCTCTGAGTGAGGAGAAGAGCGGTAGTGGACAAACACAGAGGGTGTTCCTGCAGAGTCAGGTCCCTCCCAGTCTACAGCCGAGAGGGGACCCTTCTTGCCTCCCCAGCCCTGGGGTAGACATATCGACAGCCCAGCACCTCCAGATGGCCGGGTCACCCCTCAGCGACTCTCCCTGAGGGAGGCCTGGACAGGGCAGGAAAGGAGTGGGGGCAGAAAATGGTTCCATCTGCATGAAGCGGCAGGACCACAGCCCTCCTTTTTGTGACGGTGTGACGCTGGGTCCAAAACCCCGCGCTCACACATGTCTTCCTCGGAGCCTCATAGTCATCCTGCAAAGTGGCTGGGGAGGCCTTGCTCACCCCATTAAAAAAAAAAGTAACAGCTTTATTAGGATAAAATCCATATACCATACAATTCACCCATTTACAATGGGTAATTCAATGGTTTTTAGTATATACACAGTTGTATAGCCATCACCACTGGCCAATTTTAGAAGATTTTCGTCAACCGGAAAAGAAACGGTACCCATTAGCAGTCACTCCCCATTCCCTCTTCCCCCCAGCCCCTGGCAACCACCAATCTACTTTCTGTCTCTATGGATTTGTCTATTCTGAACATTTCCTATAAATGGATTCATACAATATGTGGTCTTTTGCGTCTGGCTTCTTCCGCTCAGCATAATGTTTTCGAGGTTCATCCCTGCCGTAGCGTGCATCAGGACTTCATTCCTTCTGATGACCAAGCGATATTCTATTGTCTGGTTATACCAAGTTATATTTATTCCCTCATTAGTTAATGGACACTTGAGTTGTTTCCATATTTTGGCTACCGTGAATAATGCTGCTAGGAACATTTGTGAACGAGTTTTTGTGCGAACATATGCTTTCATTTCCCTCAGGTATACGCCTAGGAGTGGAATTGCTGGGTCATAAGGTAACTCTATGTTTAAACTTTAGAGAACTGCCAAACTGTTTACCAAAGCGCTGTACCATTTTATATTCCCACCAGCAATGTACGACAGTTTCAATTTCTCCATACTTGTTATAATCTTTTTTTTTTTTTTTAATTATTATTACTGTAGCCATCCTAGTGGGCATGAGGACTCCCTGGGTGGTGCAAACAGTTAATGTGCTCAACTGCTAACCAAAAGGTTGGAGATTCAAGTCCACCCAGAGATTCCTCAGAAGAAAGGCCTGGCGATCTACTTCTGAAAAATCAGCCATTGAAAACCCTATGGAGCAGAGTCTTATTCTGACACTCTTGGGGTCCCCATAAATCAGCATCCGCTTGATGGCAATTGGCAGAGGGTGTGAATTGGTATCTCACTGTGGGCTCATCCATTCTATAGGTAAGGAAATTAACACTCAAAGAGTTCAAGTGACTTGCCGAAGTGCACTCAGCTAGTCAGAGGTGAAGCCAAGGTTCAAACCAGGCATGTCTCAGTTCCAAATCCAAGTTCTTCTCTACTACATCATGTAGCCCACCAACTGGACAGCAATTTTGTCTGGGCCTGGCCTAGCCCCTGAGTCCAAGTGGTTCTTAAGATTCACATTGGTCACGGGATGGGGGCTCTGACCATGGTTTTTTTGCCCATCTGAAGCTGACCACCTGCCTAGGCATCATTCACCCTCCCGGCCAGGCTGCTGGGCAATGCTCATTGAATACCTACTATGCATCTGGCTCAGGCGACGTATGTAGAATAAGAAATGCACAGTCTCTGCTCTCAAAAATGGACTGATTGTTTGAGATGCTTCATCGAATGAAAGATGGCTTTTCAGCCTCTTGATTTCCAGTGTGCCAGCAAAGGACAAAAACTGAACAGAGGAGGGGTGGGGAAAGAAGACCGGAAAGGGACTCCTGGTAGGGGGTTTGGAGGATGATGACCTGAGCCAGCTGAAGTAAGATTTGGTGCCAGCACTCAGGGGCATGGCTGAAAAGGAGAGGACCAAGGTGGACTTGGAGAGATAGGTTAGACTGCTTCCAAGGATGGGGTTTTAATGAGTAACTGAGGAATGATCAAGAGAGAGAAGTTGAGAAAGGAGTCCAAAGGAAGAGGGGAAAAAGATCAAGGGCTGGCCAGTGTAATAATTTCAAAGCCATACCTTTCATATAGCAAGCACTTCAGATGGGCCAGGCGCTGTGCTAAGTGCTTTGCGTACCATACAAGATAAATGTTAGTATTATTTTCAGATGAGGAAACTGAGGCTCAGAGGGGTTAAGTGCCTTGGTCAAGGGCACACATCTGGTAAGACTCAGTCAGTTTGACTTCAGACCCCGTGCTCTTAACCACCACATATCCACCGAGTGAATGACCGAGGCTGCTCCTGAGGAATATGCTTGCAAGGGCATTGGGAAGGGCAACCTTGCTCAGCCGCCCCTCTGGGAAATAGAAATGCTCTGGAGCTGGTGGTTTTTCTTCTTTTCTTTTTTTTGGGGGGGAGTGTCTTTTTTTATTGTGATAAATACATAGGTAACAAAACATTTGCCATTTCAACAATCTCCACGCTCATCGTCCAGTGACATTAAATATGTGGATCGTGTTGTTCAACCATCACCATTTGGTTTTTCTCTGAATGGTTGCGGTGCATTGGGGCTTTCACACTTCAGGCTAGAGCCTTAGCCGCTGAGGTTTGCTCACTGATTTATTCGTTTTCACAGGGGAAGAAAAGCCAATGAATTTTTAATCAAATTGAGCTTAAGTATTTGACCAGTGACTCAGAAAGTCTTCTAAGTCTTAGGGTGGAGGTGGGGGAACTAGAAAATTCTTCCATCTGCCCTTAAGGAGGTGGAGTTGCAGCCCAGGTGAGTGAGGCCCTGAGAATCCCACTGGGCTTCTGGGCTTCCCTCAAGGAGGCATAGAGGTCAGAAGGTCACTCCCACAGGCCTTCCATGGCAGATCTCCAAGCTCTCTGGGGCACTGTGTCTCTCAGGGGACAACGGCTGCTCAAGGCTCTGCTAGTGGATAAAACGTTTGGTTGCATGAGGATGGTCTAGACCAGGGGTCGGCAAACTTTCTGCAAAGGGCCACATGGTAAATATTTCTGGCTTTGCAGAAAACGTATGATGTTTCTCCTCCTCTTCTTCTTTCCCCTCTCTTCTCGTTCCTCCTCCTCCTCTTCCTCTTTTTCTTTTATAATTCTATAAAAATGTAAAAAACATTCTTAGTTCTTGGGCCATACAAAACCAGATTATGGGCCAGGTTTGCCAATCCCTAGTCTGTAGAGATATCGTGGAAACCAGCTTGGGTGAATTGCATCTGACAAGTGCCCCACCCCTTGGAGTGTACAAAGCTTCTTGGGGCTTCATATATTTATGGAACACCTACTATGTGCACAGCTCCATCCGGTCACAGTGGGACAAACAGGAAGCTAAATGAAGACACGTTGCTCTGGTTGCTGTGGGTGCGATATAGGGCAAACACAGTGGACCTGGAGCCAGAGGACTTGGTACCAGGCCTCATTCACTCCCTCAGGAGCCTACAGAACCACATCTGTAAAATGGGCACAATAATGCATTGTTGCCAGATTAAATGAGCTCAGGAGTAAAATAACTTTGAAAAGCACTATATAATAGGAACTATATTTAGAAAGTTGAGATTGTACGTACCTATGAATAGTTGACCCATAGTATAAAGACTGAATAAAGCTATGATGCTAGAGATGTCATAGTTTAGGAGAGAAAGGGGTTGTCTGAGATGCTGTCATATGGGCCTCATTATGCCAGGTACTTTCACCTGTGTTAGCTGATGGGAAATTTAGACAGCTGATCAGTTTGGCTGCTTGCTACAGGAAACCCAAAATAATAGTGAGCTAAACAAGATAGACGTATGTCTCTCTCTCATTTAAAGTGCAGAGTTTGGCCATCCAGCACTCATAGGGCAGCTCCACAGGGTCAGAGACCCAGGAGGGGAGGAGGGAGGAGGGTGCCAACTGACATGTGCCCAGCCCCTTGGAGTGTACAAAGGGCCTTCACAGATGTCATCTCATTTGATCCTTGCACCCGTCCGAGAAGGAAGCAGAACAGATACTCTTATGCCTGTTTCAAAGATGAGAGAACCGGGGCACAAGCAGATTAACTTGCTCTCGGTTAGGCAGCTGGGATGAAGCAGAGCTGGGAGTTCAATGCACTGTTACTTCTGCTACATCAAGCACATACAGCAAAGGTACCCAGAGCTCTGGGGGACCTGGAGGTGGGCAGAATGGTTAAGGCCTGGGTGCTGGAGTTGGTCTAGGCCTAAGTTTAAAGGTCTAAGGCCTAGGTTTAAAACCTGCTTTAGCTCGTTCATCTGTAGAATGGGAAGAATCATGCCTACCTCGTAGGGTTGGGTGAGGCTCGTGTGAGATACTGCATGAAAAGTGCTCAGCGCAGTCCTGGCACAAAGTCAGCACTCAGGAAGTGATTCTACCATTACTATTAGATTTTCAGGTAGGTGGGACAGAGAGGATGCTCCAGGCAAAAGAAACAACACTGAGCCACCCTAGGGGAGCGTGGCAAGGACCTAGGCCAAGGTTAGAACCTCCTCTCTCTGCCCAGACCTCCTAAAACACCCTGCACCTAATCTTTTATTTCTTCTTCTGCATCCTTCTCCCTTCACATTTTCCCTTCTTTCCTACTTCTCCTTGCTCGGTTCTGCTGGGAGCCTGGGGGCTAAAGACTTTGCTGACACCTCCCTAACCCCTCTGTGTGACTGTGTGTCAAGAACCAGTCTTCCAAATTGCTCTGATATCCACTGAGGATCATGCTCCAGAAATATTAGCTGTCAGCCAGGTCCACCCAAGCGGCCGGGTTTTCCTGAGGATGAGGCTTCTGCAGGCAAATGGCTCTCCCTCCACTGCTAACCAGCTTCTTTCTCCTGACCCTCAGTCCAAATGGTCTCCTTCTCATTAAAAGGCAGGAGAGAGAGAGAGAGAATATTATTACAATCTGCCCTCTGGTTTCACGGAAGGCAATCGGGAGCAAGATGAGGGGGAGAACAGGGCCCTGTGGTTATCACAGCTATTAGTGGGAGATTATTTGTCCATCTGCCTATAAAAAGTTCCCAGCCTAGGTGGCTGGCCGGGTTGGGGCCTGGGGGAGGTGAGGCTGTTATTTTCAATTTGCCAGCCTCCATTTGCTGTTTGGTCAAGGGGTTCAAATGGAAAGGTTAATTAAGAAGCAGGGAATTTGCTCATCGGGTTAATTCATGTCTACCCAGTACAAAGGCCATGTCTATACATGAGAACTGCTTTAAAAAACCCATTCAATTCAGTATGCATTTATTGACACACACACACCTCCTCTCCCACCCACTCCCAACATATCTTCTCCTCTGGGCCAGGTGTATATTGGCTCTTTGTTCATTATGGGGGGCTATGAGAGCAGGTGAGGCATGAGTGCAGCTTTTTCAGTGCTCACTTGGGAAATGGGGTTCACACCCACAATGGAGAGCAACCCACAAATGAGTAGGCCTGAGTCACAGTTAGCAACTTGCTGTTGTGTGTCCCTCAGCAAACCACCTCTTCTTTCTCAGAGCCTCTCAGTAACTCACCTGGAAAAAGAGGAGGTTGGAGTAGATCAGCAATCCCTGCTCATGATGGTGTGCGTGTGTTTCTAACAGGACCACCTTGGACAACTTTATAACGATGCCCCTACAGGTGTTCTGACATGTGTTCTCCGCTCAGTATCATCCAGGTTTGTTGGTTCATGTCGTGGAGTCTGCGGAGCATCACCCTGGTCCCTCCTTCGGGACTGAGGTACTCATTTCTCCAGCTGCTGGAAGCAAATGATGACCCTCAGCTGAATCCCTCTCCAGGCATTACCCTCTGCCAAAGAGAGCCATCTCTACTGAAGGCTATACCATCCTCCTGGGGGCAGCCTGCTCCCAACTGTGGATGTGGATTGTAAATGTCCAGTCCTTTTGCCTCAGAAGATGACAACTCTGAAGGATCATCCCACCTCCAGAACTCCCTGTAGAGTTAACTGAGTCTTTTGTTGAAACTTCATCCCAGTTAAACTCCTCTCTTTTCCTAATCCCACTTTTTTCACTCCTCCCCACCCCCAAGGTGTTGATCCCAAGGGCACTCTCAATAAACTTCCTGTTGCAAATCTCTACCTCAGAATCTGTTTCCCAGGTAACCCAACCTAAGACAGTACAAAAAGATTGAGAATCACCGATCTAATGATCACCAGGGCTTTTATCTATTCAGCAAATGAGTACTTAGAACATGTGATACTCTAGTCTTCCTGGATGAGGAGGGACTCCAGGTGGGCCTTGAAGGGTGGGCAGAATGTGGAAGGAGGAGGAGAGGCAATGAATTTAGTGAAATAGTTGTGTATGTTTTTTGTGGTGGTGGAGATACAGGACAGTGGAGATTTGGCAATCAACTGGATTTTCAAAATGATCATGAATTGCTAAATTTATTAATTCCAGCTCTGAAGTGGCACTATCTGCCCTCTAAAAGATGCTAGGTGATTGCTTTTTGAAAATTCTATCTTACTCCTGCCACACGATGTGTCCCATTGGCACCCTCCCCCTTTTGAAGTGGTGACCCATCCCCAATTCACAGGCAACATCAAATAAGAGCATTCTCCTAGCTCCATGGTATTATTTGCAGCCTTTGTCTTCCACCTGATTCTCTCTCTGAATTCTCCTGGAGGCCTCAGCTGCTGGGCTGTTGCCCCTCCCCCTGGCCAGGGCCTTGCATACTCTCCTTGACTCTGACTGATGTTGTCCTCCCAACCCCTAGCTTTTGACTCCCTCGTCATTTGTAACCCAGACATGTTCTTCATCCCATCGATCTCCTGTCATGCCAGAAGTTTCCTCAGCCCAGCCCAGGATCTATTTCAGCATTGCTCTAGGTGGTCAGGTGTTCTGCTGGCCTGTGAACCCTGTGCCCGGAGACCAGACTCAGCATTACTGGGAGCGAGATCCATAGGCTGGGAGGAGTTGGAGACTGTGACTCTGGCTGGGGCACATGACTGAGATGGTCCCCTCATGGTTATAAGCATGGTGAAAAATTCTGCTAGGTTCTCTGCTTTCCAGGGTCCCTCATCTCTACTTCCACCTGGCATGGTTTGCTTCTGGCTCCTGGTCCAGTCCTCCAGGAGAAAGGCAGGTTTGAATGAAGCTGAGCCCTCAATGAAGCAGCTGGAAATCAGGAAGGAGAGATGTGGAAATAGAAAACAGCCTAATGGGGGGGGGGGGGGGGGGTGTCTGTCCATGGTGCTGAACAATAATCCCGGAAATAATTAGTTGCTGAACTTCTACTCTAGGTTCAGCACTTAGCCAATCACTGTGAGGAACCCAAAGGACACAGGAAACCCAAATCCTGCCATAAAAGGTCTTTTAATAGAGTTGGAAACAGCAAAACACATGAAACACATAGCAATAATCATAAACAGTTCAAATAATCATGGGTCTCAGAAAAATGAGTGCGGGGGAAGCGTTCTGGCTGTCTTGATAAAGGGGTTCCTGATGCAAGCCCTACTTTAGGGTCTAGGCCCTTTGAAGAAGACTCATTTTGTAATGAAATGTTCTTTCTGTAGTCAACATTCTCTGGAGTATTTAAAACCTAAAGGTCTTGGATATAAAACTGGTTGATCTAACAGCAGGAGTGCAGCCATTTAAATTTAGGTGCTAATGCTATGTTTAAAATGTAAGCATGTGATTGGCTTTTAGCTATGTCTTTAAAAAGAATTGGTAATTTTTGTCCGGATGCCCAAGCCCCAGACCATATGGCCATGTTCTCTCAACCCCTGATTGTCATAGTCACACTCAGCCTACCCTATAAGCAGGAGGTTCCAGAGGCTACTCTCTAGAATGTGTCCTTAGCAGTGTCTCTGACAGGAGTGCTATCCCCACCCAATGCCTTCTCTATCCTCAGCATTCTGAAGACCTGTGCCTGTTGGGACAATGCCCATCTCCCCCTTCTCCAATCTTAGCATATATCCTCCTTTGCCTTGAGTGCAACTCTGAACTCTCCTCTTTAGCTAGGGAGCCTCCTCTTCCTCCCTTTTCAGGTCTCAGGAGGGACAGGAGAAGGCAGCTTGTGGGTGCCTTTATCCGAACTCTATCTTTGTGAAGGTCCACTCACTTCCAGAGGAAAGGAACTGCTTTAGCTCTATCTTTGAAACTGGAAAAATTAATATCGCATCAGAGCAATACACTTGACTAACTTGCTATAATGGGGGCAGGTCACATGTCTATGGATTTCAGTTTCTCCTTTCAAACAACAGGAGTTGACTGGATGATTACTTAGGGTTCTTTCTGGTGCATTGTAACAGTCTCTGAATCAGAAGGCATTGGTTGGGTCCTAACTTAGCTTGGACATACGTGCGCTCCATCCATCCACCCCACTCCCTGAAGTCTGAACTCCCTGAGGGCAAATATCCAGTCAAGTCTCCATCCATGAGCACATGCTTTATTCTTATGTGGGGCTGTCACTCTCAATTCTATTGGCTTTTCTACCAGTGGAGCTGACTAAACAATATGGAACCCTAAAGGAACGTTTCACCCACCTCCCCTGAGACTTAAACCAGAGCCAGCATCACTCACAAGATCTTCCTTTAATTTCTATTAACTCTTAGGAGAAAAGTCAGGAGGCATGACCATATGTAAAGCCTCATCACCCCAAGAGGAAAAAAGAAAAGAGAGAAGAAGCAATAGAGTTTCACTCCTCCAGACAAAGCCTCCACTCTCAAGGATTCAGGAATGGAATGAGAAATACCAAGAGGAGACTGGCACACAGAGAAAGGTGTGGGGGTAAGACCTAAACTCCAAATTAAGTGCATGATAAAGGTTACCCAAGAAGATTTCTCAGAGAAGGTTTTAGAAGAGACATTGAATCAGAATTCACACAGAGATGGAGAGGGTAATATGTTGCAAAGACAGAGGCAGTAATTGGCAAGTTGAATGTGTTTGGGGATCAGGAGAGCTCAAGTGCGTTCATGGGAGCCAGGAGAAAGGATGTCAGATGGGTTTGGTGACATGCAGGACTGTGAGGTGGGCAGATGACAAGGGCTTTACATGCTGGAGTCTAGATTTGCTGCAACAGGGATAAGATAGACATTGGTCCTGATGCTGGGTCTCTGTGGATTGGGTTTTCCCCTGGGACTCCCAAACCTGGGGAGAACTTAGGGCTCAAACAAGCTGGTGTGAGTGTGTGAATAGGTGTGGAGGTTGTGATGGAGATGGAATTCATTTGGGTCATTCTGGTTTGGTTCAAATTAATTTTGATTTGATCAAGAGTATTAATTCGATGTTTATTAGTAGTTGATAATTAGCCCCAACTTGTTCGAGCCCAGGCCCCAGGGACTGGCTGTCAGGCTGTGTAATTACTCCTCTGCCAGGAGAAACGAGAATGGGTCTTAAATGTTTGGTAAATGTTGGGTTGGGAAAGAGAAATGGATTTTTTTTCTCTTCGGTCCATCAATTTTGTTATTCTCAATTACTACCCCAGTGGACCTCTCATTCCTCACACATCCATGAAAATTCTGTCTCATCTGGCATGGCTGAGGACAGGAGAGGAAATACTGGGAGGGGGTACATACAGGAGAGCCTGGGGTCCTTCTTAGAGCCACGTAGAGAAGTTCAGCCACATCCGAGTGGGCAACGGGCTGCACCAACTACTTAAATTCAGTCATATCTCATTTCTTGACCCCGGCTCCAGTTTCCACCCTTTTCTCAAGATGTTATAGTTGCCTTTAGCAGAAATGCAAGGGGCTCCTCGGGAAGATTTCCCTTCCAAGTCTCCCCCTTGCTTCTTTCCCAGTGGGAGCAACACTGGAGCTAAGGCTAGGATTCACCATGCTCTACCCCTACAAACCCCATCTGCACCAAGGGCCAGTCTTGGGAGCTGCACAGAGGGTGGGGAGAGCATGTTGGACCCAATGACATGAGTGAGTCACTCTGAGTGGGAGTATATGACAGAGAAAATATGACTCAATGAAGGGAATACAATGTGGGTGAAGGCAAGGGGTGTGCACATCTTTACCTGAGTTTATATGGAAACTCAGGGACTTGGAGCAGACCCAGCTGGTACCCACTGATGCCAGGTTGGCATTATGGTCCTGCCATTCTCAGGTCTCTCTCTGGGTCACCAGTGTGTATGCATTGTCTTCATGATCTTGCCCTATCTGCATTCTTTGCTGCTTTTTTGTGTGTTTTGTCTTTGTCGTTTTAGCCCTTCTTAGCCAGTGAAGTTGGTAAACAGGAGCCTCAGGGAATCCTCCACCAAGGACCTCCCAGCTACTGGGTCCATTAGAGGTGGATTGGGCTGGCAGCCAGTGTTCTGGTCTGAGTTTTGAAGCAGAATCTGCCATGGGGAAAAGCTCGTAAGGATCTGTCTTAGTCATTGGACATGGTGACACCCTGTGTGGGCCTCTCTTTTTGGAAAATGGGGAGAGAGATACTGTCCTGGCTGTTATCGGCTGTTGCCTTCCTTCTGTGGCCAGAGCCTTGATAGGAGCAGGGAGGCAAAGTGGTCTGGGAAGCAGAGCTATACAGGGAAAAAGAGCAGGGGGTGTGCAACCAGCCACACAGGACTGGCAAGTGCCTGCCTTGGGGGCCCTTGCACATGCTGTTCCCTTCATATGGAAGACTCCTCCCTATATAAATGGATGGCTAGTTTCCTCACCTCTTTCGGGTCTTTGTTCAATTTATCACCTTCTCCCTACCACACTATGTAAAATGTCACTCTACCCTAGTCTTTTCTATCCCCCTTTCCTGCTTTATTTTTTTCTTATTATCACCATTTAACATACTCTATCTTTTACTTATTTACTATACTTATTATATACCTCCTCCCACTACAATGCAGGCTTCATGAGGACAAGAGTTTTTGTCTGTTTTGTTCACTGTAGTATCTCCAGTACCTACACAAATGCTTGGCATGAAGAAGGTGCCCAGTAAATCCTAGTAGGATTAATGAATGAACGGAGACAATTCTGAGTGCTGTCAAGATTATGTGCCCAGTAATGGGTTACCTACTGCAGAGGATGGGGCAGACAAGGTCTCAAACTGAGCTCAAGAGAAAAAGAATATTTTGCTCAAAATCACATTGTCAGGGTCAGAGCTGGGATTGGAATTCAGCTCTCTTGGCTCTTTGTCCAGGCTCTTCCATTCTTTGAGAAGGAAGAAGGTTTGGCTGTTGTCTTAGGCTGGGTTCTCTACAGAAGCAAAGCCAGCGAAGTATATATGCATATATGGAGAAATTTATCTCAACGAAATGGCTCATGTGGTTGTAGAGGCTGGCAAGTGCCAAGTCTGTGCGTCAGGCATCAGGCTGGAGGCTTCTCGTGACTCTCATAGCTGCAGAGGCTGACGAACCCAGGATCAGCAGATAAGACGGTAGGCTTCTGGCTCACAGGCTGTGGAAGCCGACAAATCCCAAGATCAGCAGGCAATATGGCAGGCCACTGGCTCAGGTCCCAAGAACTGGAGGTCAGATGTTGACTAGCCAGATGCAGGATCCAGAGCAAGCAGGCAAGCTTTGCCAGAACATCCATATATATATATTTATTAGATGAAGGCCATACCCCTAAAGAAACTCCCCTTAGAACTGATTGGCTGATCACATCAGATCACATCATGGAGGATGACTACATCATTACATAACTGCCAAACCACTGAGAATCACGGCCCAGCCAAGTTGACACACAATCTTAACCTCACAGCTGTGAAGTTTGTACCACCGAAGTGCTACAAAGCAAACCAGAATCAAGGTGGCCAGTGGCAACCTGGGGTCCTCTTGCATCAGGGAGTAAGCAGCTACCTACCTGGGTGATGCTCCTCCCATCAGGGCCCCGGAGCCTGACATCCTATCAGAAGCTGTTTGCTCCTTTGGGTGACAGGCATTTCTCCCAGTTTCCTCTTTTAACAAGCAAACCCTGAGAGATCCACGCAAGGGTACAGGCTGGCAAGAATGCTGGCTGAGTTCTCTTTGCAAGGAAAGGGAGGGATGGTGTCTGAGGAGATTCAAACTTCATCTGTTTCCCAACCTGGCTCTGGCATTTGGGGCATGATATACGTTTCCTGATTGGCAGATGGACTGAATGGAAACAGCCTGAGGATCAGAGGAGAATAAGTTTCAATGAGATGTTTATTATCAGGGTTCTGCTGCTCTATGAGTGAGAGGCAGGTTAAGCTCAACAGACCGCAGGCTGAGGGGCACTGGGCTTTCCCCAGCCTCTGGGGGAAATTGGGCTCCAGGGCCTGGGAACCTCAGCCTTGAGGCAAAGACACAGCTGTAACCCTTTTTGATCTCATCCAGTTTACCTGCTCCCCATGGAGAGCTCATTGGAAGACCTGAAGGGCAGGAAGGGAAGTATGATTATCCCCATTTTACAGGTGGGAAGAGTGAGGCTCACAGTGGCTAAGTGTGTGCAGACAGAACGAGGAAGCAGAAAAGGATTGGATGGGGTTCTGGGTCCTGTTCCAGGCTCCGCCCTAACTAGCCGTGTGATTTTGTCCAAACCTCTCCTCTTGTCTGGGTTTCTTCACCCAAATGTGGAGATTGGGCCTGATTTGTGACTTCCAGGCAATTTTTTTTCTGGCCATAATGGGCATGTGTTTGCCCTTCCTGTGGGCTGACCCGGGACCCCTCCAGGGGCTGTAATGCAAATCTTGATCTCCCTCTCCAGGAATTTCATCAGCACAATGCCCGAGAACGGCATTCCAGGGATACCCGTGCATCTGTTCAATTTATGCAACAAGATTCAAAGCTTTTGCTTGTGATGCTGAGGACCGATGATCTGCAGAGCACCTGGGTGACCGTCTTGAGAAACTTTGGCCTCTGGGACCGCTCTCTTCAGGGGCTGAGATGCCACAATTCTGGGTTTCTGGGTGTGCCCAAGTTGTTGCCGCTAATGCCACCTCTCCACCTTCGTGAACAGCAGATGATCGCCGAGAAAGCGGGTCAAATGTCTGGATTTCTCCGCGGGGCTCCGGCGGATCCAGCGGGGCGCACTCCCCAGCCCCCTCCCCTGGTCTCTAAGCTGGCATCTTCTCCGTGTCCCTGTGGCCTTCTTCTGCGTCTCCTTCGAATCCTGCCGCGCGGGAGCCTGATTTACCGACCCGTGCTTGAGTTGCAAAATGCTAATAGATCCCCTGGGGACGACAGGCCGGGGAGGCAGCTGGCACGAGAAAGGCAGGCTGCGCGGCAGCTCCCACCCTAGCAAGTGCTGAGCACTGCGGCCTGCGGTGGCTGACACTGCCGCGGCGCCCTGATTAAGGTCATTGCTACCTACAGACCGACAAGATGGCTCAAGGGCACTGCTGGATTGCCCTATGGGTGCCTAGGCACAGCTCGAAGGGCCGCCCTGGTGAACCCAGGTTGGGGATTCCTGCCCTAGGCCCAAGGTGGCACCGGTTTCCGAGTCTGAATGTTGTGGCTGCGGCAGGGTGCACCGTTCTGGGAACTTGAACCAGAGGAATAAGGAAGGACATGAACCCTTATTTAGGACCTAGGGGTGATAGGGACCAATTCAGGCATCATCCCATTCATTGCTTACCTCCCAACAGCCCTGTGCTGCAGGCACACAGACTGCAACTCAGAGAGGCAGAGCATCTGGCCCAGGGTCACACAGCACATGGGAGACAAGCAGGAATTCCACCAGGCCCATTGCTCTTCCCGCTTCACCTCATCAGGGGCCTAAGCTAGGGCAAGGCGAGCCAGGAATTGCAGGCCCATTTATACGTGGATATAAGAAGGTCCTGTTTCTCACTTCCCTTGCCTGGGTGGGTAAAGACCCTCTTCCTGCCCCCACCCTTGCCTCTCCTGTGAGCCCAGCCAGCCCAATGTCTGCTCTGTGCAAGAAGGAGACGCCTCCTTTCCTGCTAGCAGAAATCAATAATTTATAAACTACTGCTCCAGCCAGAGCAGAGACGTCTTTTTTAATGCTTCTTAAAATCCAATATTAACAAGTCTTCTAAAAGGTGAAAATATTTGAATTAGGGGAAATGAATGTTTTACGAGCTGACGGGGGCACCATCTCCTGAGATGGGGGGAGGGGTGGTGGTTGGGGAGGCAGGAGGAAGTCTGGATTGAGGCTAGCGGGACTGTCCTAAGGCTCCAAGCCTGAGGCCACTGTAATTCAAAGGAAACACACCCTGGGTAGAGCTGTGCAGAATCAGGCTCAGCAAAGGGCCTGGTGGGTCTCCACCCCTGACGCCTATCAGTCAATGGCCATGTGTGTCCAGTCCAAGACTACCGTGGATTTTAAACTCTGGCCTCTTGGGATTTGCTCCTTTCAGATGCCCTCCAGGCTTTTCTGCCCAGGTGGCTATAGGCAGGGTGACCCTCTGTGGTAGACTGTATCGTTGTTCTGCAAATATCTACTCTCTCCTCTTCCCTGCATGGAGCCCTGGTAGTGCAGTGGTTAAATGCTCCACTGCTAACCAAAAAGTCGGCAGTTCAAATCCACCGGCTGCTCCTTGGAAACCCTGTGGGGTGGTTCTACTCTGTCCTGTAGGGTCGCTATGAGTCGGAATCAACTCGAAGGCAACAGGAACGGGGCTTTCGCTGTGCGGTGGAGTATACTTCACTGCTCCACTAACTTTGGAATTGACCACGAGATTGGCTTTGGCTAGCAGAAGCTTTAAACGTGCTTGCATGGATGGCTTGGTCTCTTGGGCTCCAGCCCTGTTCCTTGAGAAGAGCATTGCTCAAGTAGCCTCTGCTCTTTCAACCTGGGTCTCCGAATGAGAAACGCATGGAGCAGAGCTGAGTCCCAGCCATAGCTGGGAGCAGAGTCACCACAGCCAACTTGTAGATTTGTAAGCTCATTGTTATAAGACATTGGAACTTGGGGATTGTTTGTCACACACCATGATCGTGGGAAAGTTAACTAATACACCCTGCTTTCCCCCTTTCCTCTCAGACATGCTCCCACTGGGGAGGGCAGGGCAAGCACCCCTCAACTTTTTCTATTATGAAGACTCTTGCAGCATCAAACCATGTCACGCCCTGAGGGTTAGGGTTGTATTTTGGAAGCCATTGACTGGGGCTGGGTATGGGGGAGGAACCCAGTGATAAAAAGCAATTATGAACGTTACCCTTTAAAATAGATTATATTTTAATGTATATTTTATCCAATATAACAGTAGTTTATGAACGTTTGAAAAACTGTACTCATAAACATAACAGGTGTCATATTTATTCAGTTATTGCTTGAAACGCTACAGATCCATGGATTCCTTGCCATCTGAGACTCAGAGGTACTGGGGAAAGAGCATGAATTTTGTTATAAAGACAAACTGCTTGCCAGCAAGCCACTTAACCTCTCTGGACCTCAGTTTTCTCCTCTGTCAAAGAGTGATAAATGCATCTATGCTGCAAGGTTTCCATCAAGATTAAAGAGAGAGCGTGGGTGGTAAAGCATTGGTAGAGATGGAAGGTGCTTGTCTTATCTGACCCTTGTTTCCCCTTCCCTCTGCTACTTACTTAGCCCTGTGACCTCAGATCAGCTTTAGAGCTGACTCTGGCCTCAGTGTCCTCATATGCAGAATGGAGACACAATACTTATCTCAGAGTATTGTTGGGGTGGGGGAAGACCCAGAGTTCTGAACGTGAGTGCATCTGGCACACAGTAGGAACTGAATACTTTCTTCTCCACCAGCTGCTCTGATCCTTTTAAATGACCAAGCTGAAGTCACACCTTCTCCAAACAGCTCTTCCAAGGCCCCAGCTCCACCCAGGAGCCTCCTTTAGGCTAAAGCTCCTCTCCAGGAACACATCCACCACAGGCTAAAGATCCAACTGCTCATGTCAGAGAAAACCTGATCGCAAATTAATTTAATTTCCTGCTGACATGTGTCTCAACCCCAATCATGTTCTCCTTTGACCGACAGTCCTGCACCTTCATTAAGGCAATTAATGCACCGCAGTGAGTGCTGGTCTGGATTTCTCAGGTTTCTGCCAGTTTCACACTTGCCTGTATTACCCAAGGACAGGTTGGGTCAGCCTGTCCACACCTGGTGCTCATAATATTGCCAGGCTCTCACCTAAGTGACTAGATTATTCTTCATAATGGAATTGGAAATGAAATCCCACCATGCAGGGGCAAAACAAGGCCAGGGGAGCGTTTGGCTAAAGCAAGGACCATACCATTGTTTTCCCACTGACTTCTATTTTGACACCAATAATTGGATCACAGTGACGTCCTGTATCAGCCTCCTAGGGACCAGGACAGGTGCTCCCCACCTGTGCAGCCCTGCCTGTATTCTCTTGCCCTGGACTTTGCTCTCTGCTCTGAGGACAGTAGCAAGTTACTAATATTACAGACAAGTAGGATTGGTTGAACGCTCATTCGTACTAGGCACAGTGCTAAAAGGTAGTTCGAAGTGTGGTGGTTAAGAGTTTCGTCGTAGGTTGGGGTCCTGGCTCTGCCTGTGTAACAGATTACTTAACCTCTTAAAATCTCAGTTTTCTCATCAGTAAAACGGGGATAGGATAGCACTGGCTGACAGGGCCGTCGTGGGGGCTGAAGGAGGTAATGCTTACAGAGCACTCGCTACAGTGACTGACACATTGGAAACTCAATAAATGTCAGACGTTATTATTTTGATGATGAGATGGCAACTTCTCCCAATAACCTGATGGAGTAGCTGACCGTGTCCCTGTCCTACAGATGAGGAAATGGAGACTGAAGGAAGTTAGGTAACTTGCCCAAGGTCACACTGCTGTCAGAAGCCACTCTATGTCAAATGAAGAAACTAATCCTGGCTTGGATGTCCGCCCTGGAACCTAGTCTGATGACTATGGCCTTAACCGAATCATAACGTGTGGCGTGAGCCCCCTGGGGAAGCCACAGGGCTGTGAAAAGACTGTAGAATCAACGCCAGACCCCTCGGGGTTGCCAACCAGCTCTGGGCTTCACCAGCTTTGGGTCTTTGCAAGTTACTTGACATTACTTAGCCTCAGTTTCCTCATCTGCACAATGGGGGTGAACAACGTCTACCAGTGGTAAGGATTACACGAATGCTGGGGTGCGAAATAATGTACCACAGTGCAGGGCACATAGTAGGTACCCAAGAAATCTGAACTCCTCTTTCTTCCCCATTTAAGGTTTTGGATTAGAGGTGCCTCCGGACCGAGTTCCAGGGTGGATGTCCAAGCCAGCATTTGTTTTTTCATTGGACAGAGTGGCTTCCCTTGCCCGCCTCCACCCCCACCCCCGCCACCTCCCTCTCTGTTGACACGTGGGGCTGGTCCTTAGTGAAACGCCAGCCCATCAGTTCCTGGCACTTCTGTGATATCTTTGGCAAGTGTTTGATCTTCACCTAGCACAGACTCAACGGTGGGTGACACTCTGCCAGTTCCTCTCTAGCTCTCTGGGAGACCTTGATGAGTCATTTCTTCTCTGTGGGACTCAGTTTCCACACTGTCCCATAAGTGGCTTGCCCTAGATCAGGGTCTCCAGACAGCACTTCTTGGATGGGCTGTGTCAGAATCATCTGGAAAAATATTTTAAAATACATCATAACCCTAGCCCTAACCCTGACCCCACTCTCTGGAAGATCTGCTTCAGTAGATGGGATGGGGCCTGAGAATCATATTTTTATGATGCTCAGTCAGGTTCAGGAGCCATCGACGTAGTCTCAAGCTCCTTGCAGTTCCCACAGGACAGACTGTGCTGCCTGTCTGTGCTTCCCTGCCTCGGGTGCCTCCCACCCACACCCCAGCCTGGGCTGGGTGGTAAAAGCAGGGATTAGGGAAAGCCAATTGGAAGGAGGAGTGACTTTCCAGGTCAAACTGGGAACCTTGCCGGATGCATTGGAACAATCACAAGCTCCATGGGAACCAGTCCTACTTTCAACTGATGATGCAGCACTTCTTAGCTGGCAAAATTCATGCTGATGTGGTTAGAGTCCCTCTCCCCTTCTTATCCCAGAATCCTGCCCCTAAACACACACACACACACACACACACACACACACACACACACACACACACACATACACACACAGAAATCTAATCTGAGGCATCACCCAGGCTTTGGCTTGCCAACACTTTGTGAAACAGTTAAAAAAAAACAAACCTGCTGCCATCGAGTCAACTCCAACTCACAGCAACGCATGTGTTGCACAGTAGAACTACGTGCACTCCATAGGGTTTTCAAGGCTATGACCTTTCCGATGCAGATCCCCAGGCTTTTCTTCCCAGGCACCTTTCAGTTAGTAGCTGTTACAGGTTGAATTGTAGCCCCCTAAAATGTATGTTGACTTGGCTAGGCCATGATTTCCAGTATTCTGTGGTTGTCCTCCATTTTGTGATCTGATATAATTACCTACGTGTTGTAAATTCTAACCTATGATGTTAATGAGGCAGGATTAGAGGCAATTATGTTAATGAGGCAGAACACAATCTACAGGGTTAGGTTGTATCTTGAGTCAGTCTCTTTTGAGATATAAAAGAGAAGTGAGCAGAGAGGAGAGGGACTGTCTACCATGGAAAATGAATAGCCAGGAACAGAACCCATCCTTTGGATCCTGGGTCCCTGCACCGAGAAGCTCCTAGACCAAGGGAAGACTGATAACAAGGACCTTCCCCCAGAGTCACCAGAGAGAGAAAGCCTTCCCCTGGAGCTGGCACCCTGAATTCAAACTTCTAGCCTCCTAAGCTGTGAGAGAAGAAATTTCTGTTTGTTAAAGCCATCCACTTGTAGTATTTCTGTTATAGCAACCCTATATAATTAAGACAGTAGTCAAGCACTTAACTGTTGGGATAACCTGGAGACTCTGTGAAACAGCTGGGCATAAGAAAATTGCTTAATGAGGGGAAGGGGCTGGCCTGCTAGATTTTTCATTTGTTCCCTGCTGGGTATGGCCTCACATACCTGCCACGGGTTGAGGGGTCTCCTCCAGAGAATGAGTGTAGCCCAGAAATGCCCCTCTGCACCCTGCTCCATGGGAAATGCATGCTTCTTGAGAGTGATGGGGATGAACCATCAGAGTGGGCTTTGAAATAAGAGGAGCAGCACATGATCAGCAAGAAGTAAGTGTCAATGACAGGAAAGCTCAGACTCTAGGAAGTAGTGTGAGTTTTTTTTTTTTTTTAATTTCATGATTTTATTTGTTAGAATCAGAACAAAATCCAGAACCTACAAAAGAGTATCCAGTGAAAAGTGCCCCTTTGGCTCCAGACACACAGCCCCCCTCACAGGCAGCCACCATTCCGCTTTCTTACATGTCCCTCTGGACGGTCTATGTGGATATAGGTGTACACGGGACAACTACATTTATTCCCCCAGAAAAAGCAACACACCATACACACTCTTTTGCCTCTTGATTTCTTTCACTTCAATTATCTTGAAGATCTTTCCATATCAGTACACATTTGAGGAGCCACATTTTTGAACAGCCGCTTGTATTCCATTTTCTAGATAATTTGTTTAGCCATTGTTGTTAGTTACTGTTGAGTTGGCTCCAACTCATGGCGACCCCATGTACAACAGAAGGAAATATTGCCCAGGCCTGGGCCATCTTCACAATCGTTCGTATGCTCAAATTGCAGTCACCGTATATTTTTGAGTGCCTTCTAAACCAGGGGGTTCATTTCTACCACTATATCAGACAATATTCTGTTGTGATCCGTAGGGATTTCATTGACTGATTTTCAGAAGTAGAATGCCAGGCCTTTCTTCCTAGTCTGTCTTATTCTGGAAGCTCTGCTGAAATCTGTCCAACACGGGTGACCCTGCTGGTATTTGAAATGCCAGTAGCACAGCTTCCGGTATCATAGCAACATGTGAGCCACCGCAGCACAACAAACTGACCATCGGGTGGTGAATTTAGCTATTAGTCTCTCCTATGAGCCATTTGGAGCCTTGGTGGCGTAGCGTTTAAGAGCTCAGCTGCTAACTAAAAGGTCGGCGGTTTGAATCCACCCCTGCTCCTTGGAATCCCTAGGGGAGAGTTCTACTCTGTCCTGTAGGATTGGTATGAGTCGGCGGCAATGGGTTTGGTTTTTTGGTTTTTATTAGTCATCTAGGTTGTTTTCCTGCATGCATATAATTCTACACATGCCAGTTTAATCAGTGAGATAAATATCCAGGAGTGGAATTGCTAGGTCAGAGGTCATATGAATTTTTAATTTTGATAGAACCAAATCGCCTTCTTCAGAGACTGTACCAATTTACACTCTCACCGGTAATATATGGAAGTGTGATATAAATCCTTTTTGTCTGTGCTGATTTGATAGGTGAAAAAATGATATCTCCTTGAAGCCTAATTTGCATTTCTTTTATGAGTGAGGTTGAGCATCTTTTCGTATGTTTAAGAACCACTGGCACTTCCTTCTTTGTGAACTATTTGTCTATATTCTTACTTGCAATTTTGCCTTTGGGTTGTTGGTCCTTATTTTTTTTTAAATAGATTTGGAGCAATTTTTACATGTTTAGAAAACAAGCCCTAAGCCTGTCTTAAGGGATACCAACATGTTTTTCCAGGTAGTTTTTGCTCATGAGAAAATTTTGACTTCTAGGTAGTCAGTTTTATCAACCTTTTCTTTATGACTTCTAGGTTTTGTTTCAGATTTCTAAAGGCCTTCCTTTCTCCAAATTATTTTTTAAAATATTTTTATAGTTTCATTTTTTTATGTTTAAACCTTTGGTACATTTGAGATTTATTTTATTATAAGGTGTGAGATAGGGATCCAATTTTGCATTCCAGAAAGCTACCTAATTGTTCTACACGATTTAATAAATAATCCATCTTATCCCCAGTTATTTGAAACACAATTTCACCATATAGCAAATTCCTATTTCTACTTGTTTACATTCTATACTTTTTTCTTTTCCATTGATCTGTCTATTCATGCTGTTTTAATCACCATGGTTTTACGTACTATTTTAAATACCTTGTAGGTCTAGTCCCCCTCACTATTCTTTTTTAGAATGTTTCTGCATATTCTTGCTTCGTTATTTTTCTGTATGAACTTTAAAACAAGCTTGACTAATTCCAAAGTGAAACCATTTAGGAGGTGGTGTGGGTAAGGAGGAGATTCCGCCCACCTCTTCTGGGCCTGACATGGAGCTTCCAGCAGGGGACGCTGTACAGTGAGATGGTGATAGATGGTTCAGATGACTCCGGGATGCTCTCCCTCCTCAACTTCTTATTCAAAGAGGGTTTTCTGGAAGAAGAGAAGGTCAAGAAGGTGAGAAAGGGGAGAAGGAGCAGGAGGAAAGGGAGAGGTGGGAGAGAATCTTGGAGTAAGGAAGAAAAGAGGTCTCCTGGCAGAAAGGACTAAGGACTACTCTGGGGGAGGAGAGAGAAGGGATGAATTGTCGCTGGAAGAGGAGCCGAAAATTGAGGTTGCAGGAGGCTTCCTTGCACAGATTGGAAAGGGGTGGGTGGGCGAGGAGGCGGAGGCCAGCCGGGGGCCTGGACCCCGGCAGGTCGAGGGTGGCCTGGAATGGATGAAGACGTGGTTAGAGCCCGGCAGCCGCCTCCGAGTCATGGCCTCAGTGAGCAAGCTGCCAGGCCAAGTGGAGGTTGACGGAAATAGAATCAAAGCCAGAAACTCCGGTTGGCTTCCCTTTGCCTGCTGGCTCCCAGAGGTCCCGTCTCCTGTTCCTTCTGGTGACTAAGGTCCCTCCCTTCAGGGAAGCCATTGCACGGGCTTTGAATCGACTGCTGTGAGAAGTGGGCGCATTTACTCCTGTGGAGGACTCGCAGCCGGATCGGAGCTTGTGGGACGCGGTAGTGTGTCCTGTGCCACAACCAAGCTCCTCTCGCGGCGCCGCGGCCCTGCTTTATTACAAGTTGTAATTCTCCAGACGAAATGAGGCGGCGGGAGTTCCGTACTGGAACAGTCATGGAATGCTCCAGGATGGAGGAGATGGCCGTGCCGGGGAAGGCAGGAAGGACTGTACAAGCGGAGCTGGGCCACACTTGAGGCCTTGTCACGTTGCATGAAAGGACGACTGAAGAAAGGAATGAATGTAGGGTGAAAACGAGCAGGTGTGTGTGTTGGGGGGGGGGCTGGGGGGTTCTTGTCTGCCAAAAGGCTTCCTTCACTCACCCACTAACCAGAGCCCCCGACAGAGGAAATCTTGTCCAGGAAGATGTCTCTGTGTGAGACCCTCTCAGCCCAGCACGGCAAGAGACCACTTGTAATGAGCTGCAGCTCCCATGAGGAGCTGGGACCCTCCCCTTCCTGCCCACACCCTCAGGCTGGCTCTCCTCCCTGCCCCTTTCGTGCTTGTCTGTGGCCTAAGAACGTGTCTCTCCTGTGCGGTTAGAGTCACAGAATGCCATCAACTCCTTCACTCTACACTCGAAATAGTATGGGATCCCACAGCCACATGACCAGAATTCAGGTTGCTGGCTTCTACCTCCTCTGAGCCTCCTCCGTGTGCTGCAGGGTACATTCAGGAACACACCCCCTGGGATCTCGTCCTCAGTTCTGTAGGAGTCTGCCTGAGCTAGGCCTGAGGGTTATCTTCCTTCCAGAGAGCCAGACACCTTGGTTTTAATGAGCTGAGGGGTCAATGTTTTGAGGAGCTGTGAGGCACCTTGGAAGAAAGACCTGCTGATCTACTTCCAAAAAATCAGTGATTGACAACCCTATGGAACACAGTTCTACTCTAACATACATGGGGTCACCACGAGTTGGAATCAATTCTATGGCAACTCTAAGGCCCTTCCAGCTCTGACCTCCTCTGCTTTTCCGAAAAGTCTCTAAGGCCCATAACATTCTCGTCCCAGTCACTCCAGTGGAGACGAGGATGAGATTCTCAAAGTTTTTTCCCAGGAATGGGGGTTGGCATGATCTGAATAAAACACCTCAGACCTCCCTAGGGAGGGCCGACTCTTGCACGTTCTGCTCAGCAGGTAGAGTTGGGGAGAGGAGTTACTGTCTACTCATGAGGCACTTCACACACGTCTCATTTTTAGACGGAAGGTAGCTGTTGACAAGGCTCTCAGGGACCCAGCCTGAGGGCACAGTCCAGCAGGGGGAGACAGCCCAGAGATGGAAAGGGTCAGAGGAGCAGAAAACAGTCCATACTGGCCAGGCCAGCTGGGCTCTTTCTGCCCTGCAACACTCCCCTCCCTCAATGTAGCATGGGGGAGCCCCCAAAACAGCATTTGCCCTCTCAGCTCCTCAGAGGGAAAAATATGCTTTACAGCTGTTAGAAACATGATAATTGTCCAAAGTACATGAAATCATTAATGCAAGTCATAAAGCGTAGATTTACCTTTCATTTGTAATGAAATAGTGTAACAAAGTCATCAAAATGTAAAACTAACCTAAGCACTGCAGGAGACAATGATACTTCAATTGCCTGCTCGGACTTTTCGGTTCATGTCGAAGTTTTGCAGGGGTTTGTATCACTCAGCACACATGTTTCTGATTCTCCCTCAATTGTTACAGCAGTAATCAGCTGTGTTCTGTCCTTGATGTATTAGGGTAAGGTCACGTGCTATAACAAAGAGACTCAACAATAATTCAGAAGCTAGAAGACAGAAGTTTAATTCTATCTCTTGTAACGAGATGAGAGTCCAGGTTAGTGGGTATCTTCGTCTGGGTTTTCTAGAGAAGCAAAACCAGGTAAGCGTCTAAATATATATATGTAGAGAGAGAGTGAGATACATATCAAGGAAATAGTTCATGTAGTTGTAGAGGCTGGAAAGTCCCAAATCCGTGGGTCAGGCTGAGGCTTCTCTGGACTCATGTAGCTGCAGGGGTTGGTGAACCTAAGATCCAGACTGTGGAGGCTGATGAATTCTAAGATCGGCAGGCAACCTCCTAGCTCAAGTCCCAAGAACCTTGAGGTCAGATTGATAGGAGCTAGCTTCAGGATTCAGAGCGAGCCAGCCAGTGAGCCTTGCCAGAAAGTCCACCTATATTGGATGTAGACCACACCCCCAAGGAAATTCCCTTTCCATCATGGAGGTGATCACATTACATCAGATTTTATCTTGGTGTTGATTCCATCATTGTATGACTGCCAAACTATGTCATAACTGCTGTCTTAGTTACCTCGTTCTGCTATAACAGAAATACCACAAGTGAATGACTTTAAGAAAGAGAAACTTATTATTTCACAGTCTAGTAAGCGACAAGTGCAAATTCCAGGTGCCAGCTCCAGGAGAAAGTTTTCTGTCTCTTGTTGGCTCTAGGGATAGGTCCTTGTCATCAATCTTCCCCGGTCGAGGAGCTTCTCAGTGCAAGGACCCCAGGTCCAAAGGATGTGCTATTCTCTTGGCTCTTGTTTCTTGGTATGAGGTCCCTATGTCTCTCTGCTGGCTTCTCTCTTTTATATATTAAAAGAGATTGGCTTAAAACACAACCTAATTTTGTAGATTGAGTCTTGCCTCATTAACATAACCACCTTTAATCCTGCCTCATTAACATCATACAGGTAGGATTTACAACACTTAGGAAAATCACATCAGATGACAAAATGGTGGATAATCACACTATCATGGCCTAGCCAAGTCGACACATATTTTTAGGGGGCACAATTCAAACCACGACTGTCACAGCGGTGACAGTAATCAGGACGGCAAAGACAGTAACCAACTGCACAACACTTACAGAGAAGTGGGGCCAGGAGGGTCACTCCCACCTCTGTCCCAGGCATTTATTTATAATAGATACAGCAAGCAGTAAAGCAGATCACAAGACAGTGAGTTTTCAGGTGGATAACAATCAGTTTTGGGTAAGGGAAAAGGAATTTGGTTATGTATATGGAAAGCAATAAAACAGATCACAAGACAGTTTCAGAAAAACAGGGCAATTAAACAAGACGTGGCTGGCCTTAGTCATTTATACATAGATAACACAGAGGCCTGTAGGGAGCTGCACTTAGCATAAGTACAGCCATATTTTACGGCTAAGAATACTAAAGCAATAATTGTACCCACACACGACAACTGCCAAACCACTGAGAATCATGGCCCAGCCAAGGTGACACATAGCCTTAACCATCAGGGTGGGTGACTCTGTTCACATGGATTTACAGGGACCCAGATTCTTTCTGTGATGTGGCTTCACTGATCCATTGCCTGGGGGTCAAGTATCAATGCTGGATTTCCATGGAGGCACACTCCCTGTTTTAGGGCTCCAGCCTAGAAATGATCACCCCTCTTTGCTCACATTCCATTGTGAACTGAACTGCGAGGTTATACTTAACTGCAAGGGAGTCTGGGAAATGTGGTTTCTAGGTAGTGCTCAGATACAGCTTTATTACTATGGATGGAGAGGAGATATAAAAGTTGATGCATAACTAGTAACATCTGGATCTTTAACAGTGATGTCAATCTAAAAGTTTTTATTTCCTCTGACAGTGCCTTCATGTGATTATGCCTTTTTAACAGCCTCTATTTATCACTGTCTCTTCCTTTTTCTTGCTCCTTCTTCCACTCCTTCTCCCTCTCTCTCACCATGCCCCTTTCCCTCCCTCTTTCTTCTACCTCTTCCCTCACCTGGTACAGAACTTCCAAAAGAAGCAGGATAGAGTATCCAGGTTCCATGGGTCAGGACACACAACCACGCCCCATGTGATCAGAGCTAAGGACAGCAGTGAGTATGCCCACCTTCTTTCCATACGCTGGTCCCTGACCACTTCACCTGTGCTAAGCCATCCCTAGTCCAAATAGGTCTTGAGGATGCATTGAGAAGCAGGTCAACTATAAAACAAGAAACAAGCCCTAATTTCATGTCCTGATTCTGCCAGTTACTAGCTGTGTGATCCCAAGCCGTTCTCCTGGCCTTTGTTTTGAGTCTCCCTTTATCAATAAAATGGAGCAAATGCAACTTCATCTGCATATCCCAAAGAGCTTTTGTGAGGCCGAAATAAGATAATGTTCAGGAAAGAGCTTTGTATGTTTTCAAGTATTTTTTCTTTAAACAACTTAAACACATTTGTTTTATAGTCTGAATTTGATAATTCCAGTATTTGAGGTCCTCTGGAGGTCTCATTCTGCTATTTGCTTTATCTGCTGATTTTCAGTCAAGGTGGCCTATTTTCTTGTGTTTCTTGTGATTGTGAGTTGTGAGCTCATGTTCACCTGTGCTTTCGTTATTTGTGAGAATCCTGGGAGGCCTGGGTTAGAAGTGTTAACTCCAAAGAAGATTAACATTAGCAACCCAGGATGCTATTAGTCTAGTCCCACTTTAAGTAAATTTCTTGGTTTGGGGTTTTCCAAATCACATAAGCAGTGTGCATTTGAACCCCAAACCTGGCAGAGTAGAGGAGACTGTGACCTCAAATTCTCAGGGAAGACTGACTTTTTTCCACTCAGCCTAGACCAAGACAGACAGACGTATTTTCTAGCAGTCTGTCCTTGCTGAACAGGTCTACTTTTTCACTTCAGATTTAGCCCTTTAAGGATCTAGGCTTTATGCTGGAGTTTCAGTTCCAACCTCCCACCTTGCTTGGGTCTCCATGACTCTAGGTTAAGGAGGTAGGCCAATGCCCAGAGGGCAATTAACATCTTAAGTGTCATCTTAACATTCTCATTTCCTGTTCTCTCTCCACATGAGGCCCCTGTGGATTGCCTTCACTTTCCTCTGAGTTTAGCACTTCATTGAAAGGATGTTTATATTTTGTCAAACATTTTTAGGTGTTGTGCAGTAGGAGAGGTTTTCGGGATGCTCAGTGGACTCTGAAATCCCACTGTCTTTTGCCTCTTCTTTTAACCCCTTCTTTTCCCCTATTTTCCTTTTTCTCTCACTCTCTCCCTTGTCTTTCACTCCTTCCCTCCACTCCCCACACTTAAGCCACACCTCTCTACTAGATCTCAGCTGTTAGCTTTGCATGTTCTAAGGGGATTTTCTGGATTGTTTTCTTCAATGCCTTTGGATGACCTTCCCCAGCTTCTCTTTGCATCTCTAGCCCCATAACGTGGCCAGTGAACATCTCCAGATTCCCCACTCTGCCCACATCTGTGCACTTGGGCTTCATCTTCCACATCTTCCACACACACTTGTCAGGATCCCTCTTTGTTCATCCTGATCTCTTCAACCCATCACTATTCAACATGTCAAAATATGCTCCTTTGGGAGCAGGTTTAGGTCAGAGCTTTTTATAATTTCTTTGGAGATTTTCTGCTTTGAATCATTGTGAACATTATGCATCAGAAAAACTCCAAGGCTTGACCTGCAGAGATTCAAATGTCAGTGCCAAGCCTGCACTCGCAGCTCTGCATATTGGCAAAGTCCTGGTCTGTGAGGTCCGATGATGAGTGTGGTGGGCCAGGATTTGTCCAGCTTCTCATTGCTGGAATGGATTCAGAGAATGTGTGAAAGTTCCGGGGTGAGGAAGCAGGCAAAATTTCCCAAAAGGGAAAGAGGATCTTTGGCCCTAATCTGAAGGTCATTTCTCTTCTTCCTGATACTCCTCTCCCCACCCATAATGGGCCCCCAGGCCCTCATTCAAGCAGGTTTCCAGGAAGGGTTTGCAGAAGCTACTTCTTCGGATGGAACTGACAGTGATTTTGGAACGCGCGCTACCTCTCTCAGTACATTCAGGGACTTTGCACGTAACAGGAGGCAAAGCCTTAAGCCAAAGGAGCAGGATCCCAGGCTTCTAGGAAAAGGAAAGCCAAACACTGGGGATCAGGGACCCCCTTCCCAAGGCTACTAGAACTTCACCTAGAAGGCTGCCCCTGGATTCTCTAGCGCAGTTACTCTGCCCCCGCACCACGCCTCACACCCAGTATCTCATTTGATGTTCACACCACCCTATGAGCCAGGTGACCATTTTGTAGGAAGGTGAGGCTGAGAGAGGAAACAGAGGGCCTGTCGCTGCTAAGTGCAGAGCTAGGATTCAAGACCAGGTCTGACTCACCCTGAAACCTGTGCTCTACCTACTGTGCTGAGCTGTTTCCAGGAGGCCAAGGATGGGTTGGCAGGCTGACTACTGCAATGGTCTGGGAGAGAGCTGACATCCATGTTTCATGTCTTTGGAGGCAGTGGGCATAGGGGTGAAGTCCAAGGGCTCTGGAACCAGACTGGTTAAGTTCAAATTCCAACTGTTCACTGAACTGGCCAAGTGACTCTGGGTGATTCTATACTCCAGCTCCCATCCCTACTCTCTCCTCTCCCACAACCAGAGTGAACATTTAAACACGCTCTGTTCTCAACCTTCCAACAGTTTCTCATCACTTTTAGAATAAAATCCAAGTGCCTCACCAAGGCTTCCAAGGCCTGTGGCAGAGGCTGCAGGTAGTCGGTAAAATTCACATTCTCTTTGTCCCATGCTCGCTGCTGCACTGCATCTCTTAGCCTCCTGGCATGGGGGTGGAGGTGGGAGTGGTGGGGAGCAAGTGACCGGCTCTTGCCAGTGGAATGTGTGTGCAAGTGACATGCATCTGTCTTAGGCTGGGTTCTCTACAGAAGCAAAACCAGTAAAGCATATAAATATATATAGAGATTTATATCAAGGAAATGACTCATGTGGTTGTAGAGGCTGGAAAGTTCCAAGTCCGTGGGTCAGGCTGGAGGCTTCTCCTGACTCAAGTGGCTGCAGGGGCTGGTGAACCCAAGATCGGCAGGTCAGACAGCAGGCCTCTGGCTCACAGGCTGTGGAGACCAATGAACCCCAAGACTGGCAGGCAAGACAGCAAGTAAGCTGCTAGCTCAAGTCCCAAGAACCTGAGGTCAGATGAACAGGAGCCAGCTGCAGGATCCAGAACAAGCAAAAGCCCAGGAAACTTGCCAGAAAGTCTGCCTATATTGGATGCAGGCCACACCTCCAAGGATACTCCCCTTCAACTGATTGTCTACTCTCAGCAGATCCCATCATGGAGGTGATCATATTATATCAGCTCTCATCATGGAGGTGATTACATCATTATATGACTGCCAAACTACATCATAACTGCCAAACCACTGAGAATCATGGCCCAGCCAAGTTGACACACAACCATAATTATCACAGCATCATTCCAGATTGAGACAGTTGAGAGCAGGGTGCCTTATCCATGTGCTCTCTTCTCCCATCTGCCAGCTGGATGTGGAGGATCCAATGAGGACTCTGGGGGCGGGTGTGATAGAGACACAGATGGGAGGTACCTGTGTCCCTGTGTACACGGACCAGAGTGCCCTACCCCTACTCCAATGATACCAATTGAACTGTTACACGACCAAGAAATGAACCTTTATTGTGTAAAGCCACTGGAACTTGGGGGCTACTTGTTACAACAGCTGTCTTACGCTGACTAATACAAGGCCCTGCATTGTTTGGCCTGGTCCAAACTCATCCACTTCTCTCCCGCTCACTGTCTTTGCTTCACCCATGCAACCTTCTTGCTGTTCCTCAGATACTCCAAGCTCATCTCCACCTCAGTGCCTTTGCCATTTATTCCCTCCTCCAGGAATGTTCTTCCTCTAAAGCTTTGCAGGATGCTCTCTCTCTCTCTCTCTCTCTCTCTCTCTCTCTCTCTCTCTCTCACTCTATTTAGGTTTCTGGTCAACTGTTATCTCGTCAGAGAGAGAGGAGCCCTTGACTACCCTTTTGAAGCAGGCCCACAGTCACTCTGCCTCCCCTGACCCTGCTCTTTATTCCTCCAGAGCAATTACCATTATCTGACATTATATTATACACATTTCTTTGTTGACATTTATTATCCATCTTCTTCCCATGTCTGTCCATCCCTAGTGCTTAGAACAGTGACTGGCATATAATAAGTATTCAATGAATGTTTTTGAATAGATAAATGGATAAACACACTTCGCCCTGTTCCATAATCCAGTTCTATCTCGGTTTTCTCATTTGGAACATGGGGATTGTGTGTTGAGGATTAAAGAAGATAATGCCAGCTAACCAGAGAGCACAGTGCCTGGGGTGGAGATGCCCCCTGGAAGTGCATGCTCTAATGTGCTTTGGGAGCCTGGAGAAAGGAAGGCTTGGATGGTGGAATGGTTGGCAGCAGGAGACCCACTTCCTCCTGGACTCTCACATTTTCGCTCAGGGCAGCCCTCCAGCCCCTCCCTGGCCCCCTCCTCATGGACTTCAGAGGCAGGAGCCTTGAGGTGTGGGTGAAGGAACAGGTTGGGCTCAGTGCAGGGAGCCCCAAGCCAGTGCCATGGGCTGCCTAGAGCAGAGTCAAGGAGGGTGATTAACGCAGGAAGAGTCTAGTCACTGCTCCTCCAAGAGAGGGGTTGGGGCTGAACCAGCTATGGATCCCCGGGCTGGCTGCCAGCTGTCGACACTGACACCCACCTGGAGGAGGCTTCACTGGTGTAGGTAGTTGAACTAATGGAGTAGGCTGATGGGAAGAAGGAGTGTTAGACTGCTCTTAAGGGGAGCATTCCCAGCATGGAGGTGATCAGCCATGGAATTGGCATCTAAGTGGCTGTAGCCACAGGTGGAAGGAATTCACCTGCCAGCACTGCCAGCCCTGCAGGGAGGGGACCCAGGGGCCCTTGCACTGGTGGCCTGAGGGAGATGGACAACTTCTGGGGTGCCTCTTGTTGGTGGAGATGGAGGAGGGCATTCAGGGAACAGCACATGTAAAGGCACGGCATTATGAAATAGTAGAGTGCTCGTCAGTGAGGATGGCAGAGGGAGGCAGCGTTGGTGGCCGTAAGATAATGAGAGGGTCAGGAGCTGATCTCAGAAAAGCCACATGTGGAGAAGGTTGAGCTTTGGACTAGGAGCCAGGGGACCTGACTTTCCAAACCCAGGTTTGCTCTATATGTGTATAGTTGAGCAAGTCACTCACTCTCTCTGGGCCTCAGTTTCTTCATCTGTAAACTCAGGATGGTTCCCTTCACATGAGGTGAGAAGAAGAAAGAGTAGATTTGTGATTTGCAAATTGCAGTGGTCACATCAGATGGACAGTGACACATCTGCCCTCCTGTTGGGCAACAGGTGGGTCCCTGAAGGGTATATGGGAACAAGCAGTAGTAAAGGCTTTTTGTTTGCAAGCAACACAAAATGGAATTGAGCCAGTTCAAGTCAAAAGCGGGATCAGCTGGGGGAGATACTGGGGCTTCTGGCTAACAACATGGGTTTTGGGAGGAACAGCAACAAGGGAAGCTCTAGGGATTGCGGTGCTCTATGCCCATGGATCTTCCTTCTAGGCAGGGTCAGATTAGCCAGTAGGAAAGGTAAGCACAATATTTACCTTGCTTACCAGATCATCTGTAGTGAACAATTTCACATTTTTTCACCACATCAAAAGTTCTGCTTCTAGATATGGCTGACATCTGTCTCTCTTCCAACCCCACAGCACCTTCCTACAGAATCAAAGCCTCTTTTCAAATTTGCAATCCCTGATAGGGACGGATTACCCCAAGAGTTTATCGGGCAATCCTCCCCTGCTTCTAGGGGTCGCCATTTATGCCTTTCACCTGCTATGTCTCTCAGGTACAAAGTTCAAATTCCTGGGAGAGAGCATCTGATTGGCTAACTTCAGTAGATGTTCTTCTCTGCTCCATTTAGCTACGTCCAGGGGTAGGGGGTAAACTGAGGGCACATTGGGGCCCATTCCTGGAGAATGTGGAGGGCATCATGAACTGGGCAGACTAAGGGGAGTCAGGTTTGTAAATCGAGCATCTTCTGCTCACACCTCCTCTCAGAAGGTCCTGCTCAGGGAGCAGGAGTTATGTCACTTTATTCAGCTCTCCCTGAGGCACTAATCCATGTATCACAGGCACCAGGTACCATGGAGGGCTCCAAGATGAAGACTATCTGAGTGAGCCCACCAACCACAGTAACACAAGGCCGAGGAGCCTGAGCCTTGAGAGAGCCCAGCTGTGGTGGGAGGTGTCACTACCAACTCTGCCTCTTGATCTCTTCATCTAGCCAGGGAACATTTAGGGTTGATCTGACTGAGCCGGCCTGCACAGTCACATGTGGAACAGAAAGTGCTAGAAGGCATTTTAGTGTGCTCCACAAGTTCCAGTGTGGAAGGCTTCAGGTTTGTGACGAATTCCAGAGCTTGACTTTATTACTGACTCCTTGTACTTGAGATTCCCTCAGTGGAGTTTTTCCTGGAGAGGGAAGCTTGCCCTTTGACTCAGCTGCGGAGCTGCCCACAGTGTTCCCTCAGCTCAATCTCTCACCCTGGGCCCCGCAATCCCTGGGGACTCCCTCTGGCTGTCTCTAGGCCAAAATATCGTCCTGTCCTTTGGGAGAGCCTGACCAGAGGCCCTGTTGTTATTTCCACTGCCGTTCTAGGAACAGTCCCTGTGGAAGGAAGGAAAAATGTCACCTAGATAAAGACACAGAGCATAAAGAAGAAAAAAATCAAAGAGTGACATTTGGGAAAGTTTAGACAAGAATGGTTTGGGCAGGGCTGAGCTTGACAGGAGGTAGAAGGTCAGAGTCTGGGGGATTAGGGATGTCACAAGGCCGACCTGGTGACAGGAGATGGTTCTGGCCCTGGGTTCCTCTTTCATAATGATTTCCCCCTGAGCGCTTGCTATATGCTAAGCATCATCCATGCACTGTCTCATTTAATCTGTACCACAACCCTAGGCAGTCGTTACTATTATGAACTTGAATGGAAGATGGGGAAACTGAGGTTCCAGGAGATTAAGTAATTTACTCAGGGTTCCAAATCTAGCCTGGACACTGCCCCACACTTGTCTGATTCCAAGTCTTAACTACCAAATGTGTTGGGATGGGAAAACACTTTTGGTAATCGTTAGCTAAGCAGGTGAGTCTTGCTAGGAAAGAAGTCGTGTTTCTGGGGGAATAGGGTGTTGAACTGGAAAGAAATTAGCTTTGAAGTTAGACGTAATTGAGTCTTTGCTCTTACCCAGGCTTTGCTCTTACTTCTGTGTTACCTTGATCAACTTACTTTACTTCTGTGAGCCTCTGTTTTCTCATCTGTGTGATAGGACTAATAATACCTACCCTGTGGGTGTGCTATCTGGTACAGGGCAGATAAGAAGTGGGAAGATTGTCCCTACAGTACTCCTTCCTCAGCATCTTCTCCTCTAGCATGCAAGGTTTCAGAACCTCAGTATTTATCATGGATTGGATCGTGTCCCCCCAAAATATCTGTCAACTTGGCTAGGTCATGATTCCCAGTGTTGTATGATTGCCTACCATTTTGTCATCTGATGTGATTTCCCTATGTGTTGTATAGCCTATGACTATGATGTAACAAGATGGATTAGTGGTAGTTATATTGATGAGATCTACAAGATTAGATAGTGTCTTAAGCCAGTCTCTTTTGAGATATAAAAGAAAGAAGCAAGCAGAGAGACACGGGGACCTCATACCATCAAGAAAGCAGAGCCAGTAGCAGAGTGCGTCCTTTGGACCCAGGGTTCCTGTGTGGAAAAGCTCCTACTCCAGGGGAAGATTGATGACAAGGACCTTCCTCCAGAGCCAACAGAGAGAGAAAGCCTTCCCCTGGAGATGACGCCCTGAATTTGGACTTCTAGCCTACTAGACTGTGAGAGAATAAATTCCTCTTTGTTAAAGCCATCCACTTGGGGTATTTCTTTTACAGCAGCACTAGATGACTAAGACAGTACTGCTCCTGATGACTTTTTGCCAGGACTCATCAGATGTGGCAGACATTTCTGACCATTATCAGCTGCATACCCACACAAGCCTTTCCTCACACTGGTAGGGGTCCAAGGTCCCAGTGTGTTTTGCTCCAGCTTCTGGAAAAAGCAAGGGGTAGGTGGATTTATTTGTTCAAGTATCCAAATCACTGGCTGGACAGGAATGCAGCCTGCCTTAGGGACAACTAGAACTAGGGGCTGTAAGGCCTCCTGTTGTCTCATCACTGATTCTCTGGGTATCGGCTCCCCCTTCAGACAGCTTCTTCCATGCAACTGTCCCCGCAAGGCTCAATATCCCTATTTTCTCCACTGAAGACAGAAACTCTTTTCTCCAGCTCCAGTTACAACAAACAGGGAAAGACTCTGATTGGCTAGGCTTGGGTTACCCACCACCTTCTCTATCAATTATTGAAACTTGAAGGTAGAGAAAGTGCCATGATTGGCAGACTTGAGTCAGGTGATCATGCTTAGGCCAATCATTGTGAGTAAGAGGTAAAAAGATGCCCGCTCCCATTCAGATCACCTGGCTAGAAAGGGAATGGGCAGTGCTTTACCCAGAAAAGGGGGGCAAATTAATAAATATCTTTTGTCTTTCAAATCCCAGTTCTCTCTGCTTCTAATTATTCCCATCCAATACTGAAGTGTCACTACTGAAATTTGCACCCACCACCTCTTGCCCCTCACCCTGGGGCTTAGGACCCTGCTCTCTACCCACTGGCCATGAGCTGACCTGATGAATCAGCCCAGCTTGCAGGCCAATGTAGTTTCCAGAGTTCCAGGAAGCCTCCCCTCCTCCAACCATCTTAACCGTCTTCCCTCCTCTGCCTGCTGTGCCAACTATTTCATTATTAGAGATTCATGTTTTAGCTTAACAGGACTTGTTCCCATTAAAATCCACATTCCCTTGTGAGCAGATACTGTCTCACAATTACCTGTGATTTAGTGTGACTGGCTTTATCGGCTTTTTCTCATTTTGGTAGGGGAAAGGAACGAGAGGGCAGGAGAGAACGTGCTTAAGGTTCTATTGGAGAGAGGAAGAGACTGGATGCAACAGATGGAGCTGATAATCCTCCTGACTGGACCAGTCTGTCCTCGGTGAGAGCAGCCCTGGTGGTGCAGTGGTTATGTTAATTAAAAGGGGGGCTGTTCCAACCCACCAGTCACTCTGCAGGAAAAAGATGTGGCAATCTGCTTCTGTAAACATTGCTGCTGTTGTTGTTAGGTGCTGTCAAGTGGGTTCCAAATCACAGCAATCCTGTGTACAACAGAAAGAAACGCTGCCTGGTCCCGCGCCATCCTTAGAATCATTACCATGTTAGAGACCATTGTTGAAGCTTGTATAAATTCATCTTGTCAAGGATCTTCCTCTTTTTCGCTAACCCTCTAACTTACCCAGCATGATGTCCTTCTCCAGGGACTTGCCCCTCCTGATAACATGTTCAAAGAATGGGAGACGAAGTCTCGCCATCCTTGCTTACAAGGAGCATTTTTTTTTCCCATACGAAAATTTATACGTACATTGTTATGTGACTCTAATTTCTCTCCCATACTGTGACAGCACATTCCTCCTTTCCACCCCTGATTCCCCATGTCCATTCAACCAGCTCCTAACCCTCTCTGCTTTCCCATCTCACCTCCGGACAGAAGCTGCCCGTTTAGTCTCTTGCATCTACTTGAGCTAAGAGACACACTCCTCACAAGTATCACTTTATGTCCCACAGTCCAGTCCAGTCCCTGTCTGAAGAGTAGGCCTCGGAAATTGTTTTAGTTCTGGGCTGATAGAGAATCCAGGGGCCGTGCTTTCCGGGGTTCCTCCAGTCTCAGACCATTAAGTCTGGTCTCCTTACTAGAATTTGAGTTCTGTACCCCACCTTTCTCCTGCTCCATCCAGGACTCTCTGTTGTGTTCCCTGTCAGGGCAGTCATTGCTGGTAGCTGGGCACCATCTAGTTCTTCTGGTCTCAGGCTGATAAAGTCTCTGGTTTATGTGGCCCTTTCTGTCTCTTGGGCTAATACTTTCCTTGTGTCTTTGGTGTTCTTCATTCTACAAGGAGCATTCTTGCTGTACTTCTTCTAAGACAGACTTGTTTGTTCTCTGGCAGTCCGCGGTATAGTCAATATTCTTTGCCATCACCATAATTCAAAGGCATCAATTTTTCTTTGGTTTTCCTTATTCATTGTCCAGCTTTCACATGCGTACAAGGCAATTGAAAACATCATAGCTTGGGTCAGTCGCACTTTAGTCCTCAAAGTGGCATCTTTGCTTTTCAACACTTTCAAGAGGTCTTTTGCAGCACATTTGCCCAATGCAATATGTTGTTTGATTTCTTGACTGCTGCTTCCATGGGTGCTGATTGTGTATCCAAGTAAAATGAAATCCTTAACAACATCAATCTTTTCTCCGTTTATCATGATGTTGCTTATTGGTCCAGTTGTGAGGATTTTTGTTTTCTTTATGCTGAGGTGTAATCCTTACTGAAGGCTGTAGTCTTTGATCTTTGTCAGTAAGTGCTTCAAGTCCTCTTCACCTTCAGCAAGCAAGGTTGTATCATTTGCATATTGCAGGTTTTTAATGAGTCTTCCACCAATCCTGATGCTGCGTTCTTCATCCACTTCTCAGATTATTTGCTCAGTATACAGATTGAGATCCGTATTTGTGCCCGTTCCAAAGAAAGGTGATCCAACAGAAAGTTGGCCGAGTCCAGTGGCCTGGGACAGCCTCTGACGTGGAGGCTGGTAATTATCAAACAATATCATTAATATCACACGCAAGTAAATTTTGTTGTAAACATTACAGCCTTGGAAATGCAGTGGGATGGTTCTACTCTGTCCTGTAGGGTCACTATGAGTCAGAATTGACTCAGCGGGGATGAGGTCCTATTCAAGTCCTTGTTTGGAAGACTTGGCCAATCTTATTTTGTGTTGGAGAATGTTTTCCCAGGTGTTTTATTTTTTTCCTTTCCCAAGTTTAAATTGATTATTTATTTAAACGTCTTTATTTTGAGATAATTGTAGATTCACGTACATTGTCAGGAACAATACAGAGACATCTTGTGTACCCTTTATCCAAGGTGCTGGGTTGAATAGCATCCCCCAAAATTCACGTTCACCTGAACCTGTGAATGTGATTCTTTTTGCAAATATGGTCTTTGCAGATGTAATTAAGTCAAGATGTGGTCATACTGGATTAAGGCGAGTCCTAAATTCAATGACTAGTGTCCCTATAAGAAGAGAGAGATTTGAGGACACAGAGGAGAGAGTCATGTGAAAATGGAAGCAGAGATTGGAGATTGGAGGGATGCATCTACAAACCAAGGAACACCAAAGATTGCTTACAACCACCAGAAGTTAGGAGAGAGACATGGAACAGATTCTCCTCCAGACCCCTAGAAGGAACCAAGCCTGCTGACACCTTGATTTCAGACTTCTGGCTTCCAGAACTGAGAGAGAATAGATTTCTGTTGATTAAACCCCCTTTCTTTGGTCCTTCCGAAATGCCCAAGACACAAATGTTAAATCTTTTATTATACTCCTACAAGTCCCTGAGGCTCTGTTCTTTTTTTTTTTAACCCCCATCTGTTTTTCTGTCTGTTGTTCAGATTGGGTAATTTCTATTGTTCTATTTTCCAGTTCACTGATTCTACCCTCTGTCCCCTTCTTTCTACTGTTGATCTCATCTACTGAGCTTTTTATTTCAGTTATTATATTTTTAGTTCTAAAATTTCCATTGGCTGCTTCTTGAAATCTTTTTTTCTGAGGCTGTTTCTTTGTTGAAGCTTTCTGTTTTTTGTTTCTCGTGAGTTCATAATTGCTTGTTGAGGCGCTTTTATCATAGCTGCTTTAGAATCTTTGTCCAATAATTTTAACACCTCTGTCATCTCCGTGTTGGCATTTGTTGTCTTTTTTCATTCAGGTTGAGATCTTCCTTGTTCTTGGTCTAATGAGTGATTTTGGATTGAAATCTGGACATCTTTGTATTCTGTTATGAGATGCTGGATCTTATTTAAACCTTCTGTTTTAGCTGGCTTTTTCTGACACTGCTCCAGCAGGGGGAGGGTATGCTGCCTCATTACCTACTGGTAGAGGCAAAGTCCAGGTTCCCCACTCAGCCCCAGTGGGACTCCTCATTACTTCTGGGCAGGGGTGGGAGTTTCAGCTGACACCACGGTGGGGGTGGCTTTTTTACTGCTGGGCCATTTTCCTGTGAACATAGTTTTCATTTCTCTCGAAATACTATGAACAGGATTGCCGGGTTGTATGATGAGTATATATTTAACTTTATAAAAAAACTGCCAAATTGTTTTTGAACGTTCTATCCATTTTGTATTCCCTGAAGTGATGTATACCACTCCCAATTGCTTCACTTTCTAGCACTCGGTATTGTCAGTTATTATTTTAGCCATTCTATTCAGTGTGAATCGTAGACTCTTATGGCCCTTCTTTCTACCTCCGCTGCTCCCCCTCCCCTGCCCCATGCATACTAGAGAGGAGGGGGCATGGTCACAATCAGAAGAGGCAGAAGGACCCAGTCTTAGAATGCCCCTGGACACTAGAAACTTAAGGACTGCAACTTACAGGAAGGGGTGACTGTCAGCCAAGTATGTCAAGAGAACGGGGACAGGGGCCAAGGCAGGAGGGGCACTGGGAGCACAGAACAGGCAGTGAAGGGCACTGGGGGCACAGGGTGGGCAGTGAAAGTCCTGGGAGGAACAGCAGTCCAGAGTGAAGGAACTGGAATACCTGGCTGTCCACTGGGGACTTGTTGATAGTGGAAAAAGGTCCCTTGGGGCCCAGGAGGTGGCCCCGTTGGCTTAGGACCCGCCCTGTGCCCTCCCAAGCCCTTCAGCCATTTCCAGCAGTGCTAACATCAATCTCCTGGGATCCCTGCAGGCCTGATAGAGGAGGAGAGTGTCCTGGGAATCAGAAGCCTGGCTTGGGGCCCAGGTGTGTGACACCTGAATCTTGGGGAGGGTGACTGAGAGGCCAGGCCCTGGAGCCTCTGGGGACAGCCAGAGACAGGGAGGTGCAGCTCAGGTTTCACCAGTGTTTGGTATGTGACCTGGGCTCCGACTGGGCAGCGGAATGGTGCCAGGCCCTGGCCCCTGTGGGTGACATCTTTCACCGAGAAACTGCCATTCTTTCCCCGCTCCTCAGGGACTACTCTGGCCCAGACTTTGGGCCCTGTGGCCTAGAAGTAAAGGGAGCAGATTTTAGTTAGGTTCTGGACGGAAGCCTAGAGAGTTATTGCCCTGGGCCCAGGGCATGGAGGAAGAGGTATGTAGGCATCTGTCTATATGTTGTGTCTGAGGGTAGGGAGAGGTCATGGGCTAGACCAGTACACCCACTCCTCACTTATCAACATGATTAGGTTCCAAAGACCAGGTTGTTATGCAAAAATCAGCGTTGTGGGAAAATGGAGGATGATCACATCAGATTACAAAATGGAGGATGACTACATCATTACATAATTGCCAAACCACTGAGAATCATGGCTCAGCCAAGCTGACCCATAACCTAAACCATCACAGCCAGTGTTACTCTCACCTCACACTTTGGCATTCGTTACTACCAGACATACGTCGTTAATGCACAGAACAGTCAGAGAATAGATTTTTTTTGCTATTGTCATAAATGCGAAATGTTGGATAACATGACAGTTGCTATGTGAGGAGTAGGTGTAGTCTCCAAATATTTGGTTTCAATTTATTTGCTGTGTGACCTTAGACAAGTCATTTTACCTCTTTGGACCTTAGGTTTCCTGATTTTTGAATGAAAGATTTGGACTAGATGTGTGATTTCCAAATTTGACTGATTATCAGTTATCACCTAGAGTTTGTTTTTAAAAACTACAGATTCCTAGGCCCTACTACAGATGTACTGAATCAGCATGTCTGGACCTGGGGCCCCGGCATCAGTATGTTTAACAGGTTCCTCAGGGTTTTTGGGTGGCTAGCATGGTACTGACTTCTGGGGAACCACGGACCTAGAAGTTGGCCGAGTCCAGTGGCCTGGGACAGCCTCTGACGTGGAGGCTGGTCCAGGGAGGAGGGAGGAGCCAGAGAAGGGGGAACCAATCAATAGAAGTGGATGCGGGAAGGCCTGGGCTTCCTTTTGTGAAGGAAACAGAAGTATAGAAGCGTTAGTGGGCAGAGAGCTGGGGCTGGCAGCCATGGAACAGAAATCTCTGTACTTGGTCTGCTGCTGTTTGGGTGCATCTCCCATCCCAGCAGATGCAGCTCCCAGCACCATAAGGCAGTCAGAGGGGGGACATTACCTTTGGGGTTCAGGAGGAGAAGGAGAAGGTGGTGGAAAGCGAAGAGAGCGGGTCTAGGAGGAGTTACTCCTGCCTGGAAGGGCGCCATAACCCTGCAGACCCTAAGTAGCTCATGGGGAATAAATGGCTGCTTGGGCCCCGCTAACCCACCCCGACTGTACCTGACTCGGCTTGGAGGAGGCAAGAGTCTTGGATTGCTACTTCCTGGCTTAGTGTCCCTGGCCAAGTCACTTGACCCCTCTGGCTCTGTTGTTTCAACTGCAAAATGGGGATAATAATTACACCTGCCCTAAACCTCAGGGAAGATAGTCCCTGGGTGGCACAAATGGTTAGGCACCTGCCTACTCATAAGTTTGGTGGTGCAAACCCACCCGGAGGTGCCTCAGAAGACAGGCCTGCTGATCTGCTTCTGAAAAGCCACAGCCTTTAAACCCTGTGGAGCAGTTCTACTCTGCACACACGGGGTCACTATGAGTCAGAATCAACTTGACAATAGCTAATAAAAACAACAAACCTCAAGGTGTTACTGTGAGCATCCCCAAGATGATGGAGGAGGCAGTGGTCTGTCACCTGCAGCGTGCTGTGCAGTCAACTGGGCATCGGACCTAATGGAAACTCAGGAAGGAAAGGACAGACACCCTCTCTGTCCCACAGCTGGAGCATCTGTTCTTAAAACTGTACGAGTATTCTCCTTTTAGATTGTTAGATAAAAACGCCCGTTGCCATGAAGTCAGTCCCGACACAAACTGTTAGATAGTCACAGGTGATTTCCCTTTTGACCCCTCCACCTCACTTTCAGAGGTAACAACTCTTGTGAATTTGATGTGATCCACATTAAAATTTTTTTCCACATATATACATGGGCCCGTGGAAACTGTATAGTATTAGTGAGTATGTATGTGTGTGGGTTTTCCTTTTTGAACAAAAGGTGTCACAGTTACATATCATTCAGCAAAATGCTTTTTTTTTAACTCAGGAGTTTATGTTTGAGATTTAACCATGGCCCTCCTTTTATCTGTCAGGTAGCATTCCATCACGTCTCTCTTTTGTCTGACTTAATATGGTTGCACAGCTTCCTTGTGCCTTTTCTTGCCCCAGGCCGGGCATAATGGACTCTCTCCTGCCACAGGCCAGGCAGAGTAGGTCAGGAGCCTGAGGCTGTCAAGGAAGCCTAAAGCAAATCGTTACCTCTGGGCCCGGAGGGAGCTCCCTCTTTGCTTGGCCCTGCTTGGTTCACCCCCAGCCTGCGGGAAGGAGAGAGGGAAAGAATGAGAATTCTGCCCTCAGCCGGCCTCACACCTCTGACTGGAGAGATGGGGTGCAAAGAAGGGGGTGCAACCCCCCTCACCTAGCAAAGAGAACCAAATCCCTTCCTGCCTGCTGGAGAAGCCCTTGGGAGCCCATCCCTCCAGTGCAGCAGCACCACCTACCCGCCTCGCTTCAGGCAAAGAAAGTTAGAGACTTTTGCCAAAAACCAGAGCCAGCTATATAATTTGTGTGGTCCAGTGCAAAATAAAACACAAGGCCCTTGTTTAAAAATGATTAAGAATTTCAAGATGGCAACAGGAGCGCATGTAGCAAGGACAGAGCCCTTCTAAGCATGAGGCCTTGGGTAGCTACACGTCACAAGCCTAGGAGGCAGCCCTGTGAATCTGCCCCCAGGGGAGTCTGATTGTGGTGTGGGAGAGAGTGTGCAAGGCTCTGCAAGGGGAACTTGCTGTCGGTATTGAAGTGCTCGGGGTCTTTTAGTGCCTTTCTGCTGCGCCATGGAGGCCACTGCTCCAACAGGTTGGGAAGCCCTGTTTGTCCCCTCTAGGATGAGGTTAGGGTGCCCAAGAAGCTGCAGAGATAGCAGATAAGATCCTTCCTCTGCTTATGATGAGCCGAACCACCATGGGCTCATTGCTTAGCCTCTCTGTGCCTCAGTTTCCCTCTCTGTGATAACGTACCTGTTTCGCAGGATTGCCATGAAGATGAACCTAGAACTCCGCAGAGGCTTACAACAGTGCCTGGCACATGGTGAGTGCTCAGTCAATGTTAGATCTTCTTTCCTAGAATGGAATTGGGGTGGGGACAAAGACGGAGAGAGCACTGGATATAGAGTTGGGAGCTCTGTGTTCTAGCTCCAGCTCTACTACTAACCACCTGCTGACCAAAGGCAAGTCACTCTCCCCCTCTGAGTGTCACTTCTAAAATCCAAGGTGCGGGGGAGGGACTTGTCCCTTCCGGCTTTATTTCTGTTTCCAAGGGAATTCCACCTCTCACTATTATTGGCTTATTCCAGAGTTTATTTCTTCTGAGATCAAGGAAGTTCTTCCTCTTATCTGATTGCAAATCTTTCTGCTTTAGTTAAAGTCCATTTCTTCTTGTTCTGCCCTTGGAAGGAAAACAACTGGCCAGTGACCTATTTTATAGATTAAGAAACTGAGGCACATTAACCATCTGCCCTCCGGATGGAACAATCTCACGGCCCTACCCTTTGAGACTTAGGCAGCTCTGCTCCCTGTGCTCCTTGTCTCTTCAGCTTTTGCTTCCCGGTTCCTTCATCTCTCTGGCCCCTTGGCCCCTCAGGCATCTTGGGCCTGCCCGGCCTCTGCCCTGCTTGGTCAAGTGTTACAAAACTCTTTAGCTCTACTGTTAAGTGCCCAGAGGCACCCCACTCCACCAGGAAGCCTCCTGCACGAAGGCACTCAGCTCTCTTGCTCTGAGGGTCGGCTCCTGAGCCATCTTGCACCAGTCTCCTGGTTCTGCTGCCACCATTTCTCTGCCGCTGCTCACCGTCTGTACCATCTCTGGTGTTACAGCGCTCCTCACTTTCTTCTGAGCCGTCACTAGAATTGCCTTTTTTGTTCGTAATTCCACCAACAGCCTCTTCAAAGCAATCTAGGCTTTTACTATTAGACACTTTAAAAATCTTCCACCTTTTACTCATTGCTTGTCGATTCCAAAACTGCTTCCACATTGTAGGTATCTGTTAGAGCAGCACCCCACTCCTAGTACCAAGTTCTGTCTTAGTTATCTAGTGCTGCTATAACAGAAATACCACAAGTGGGTGGCTTTAAACAAGACAAATTTATTCTCTCACAGTTTAGAATGCTAGAAGTCCAAATTCAGGGTGCCAGCTCCAGGGGAAGGCTGTCTCTCTCTGTTGGCTCTGGGGGAAGGTCCTTGTCATCAATCTTCCCCTGGTCTAGGAGCTTCACAGCACAGGGACCCTGGGTCCAAAGGATACACTCTGCTCCTGGCTCTTCTTGCTTAGTGGTAATGAGGTCCCTCTCCTCTCTGCTCACTTCTCTCTTTTATATCTCAAAAGAGATTGACTTAAGATACAACATAATCCTGTAGATTGTGTCCTACCTCATTAACATAACTATCTCTAATACTGCCTCATTAACGTCATAGAGGTTAGGATTTACAACACATCGGAAAATTACATCAGATCACAAAATGGAGAACAACCACACAATACTGGGAATCATAGCCCAGCCAAGTTGACACACATTTTGGGGGGACACAATTCAATCCATAACACCAAACTTCTCTCCCCAACAGCTGACATGATGGAGGTCGTTCCCCTGCTAAACCTACCCCCCTGGGCATACACAGCTCTGTATATGCCAGCTGCCACTCTAGCCCCTTTGTGCCCACTCAGAAGAGTTACACCAATTTAAATAGGTGAGAGCAACCTTATCAGAGGGCAACCTCGAATCCTTCCTCACTCACCAGACATGGTCAGGCCCCTGGTCAGCCCCAACGCTTATTATGATGCAGTGTCAATATTTATTTGTGGGGATTATTCCACGTCCATCACCCCCACTAAAATACAAATCCCTGTTCTCAGTGTTTGCCCAGAACCTACTACAGTGCCTGGCACATGCTCAATCAATGTTCCATGGCTGAACGAGCATATCAGTTGTGGTTTATTTAAAGGAAACCTCTGGCGGATGTTGGCTGATACTCTTATTAATAAATTCCTAGGTCACTATGAACTGGATCACTATGGAATGGTACGGGTTTAGGAAAGTGCTATTTTATGCATCGTATTGTGAGCACTCATTCATTCATTCAGTATATATTGAGTACCAACTATGTGCCAAGACCCAAACAGTAAACTAGCCAACATCCCCGTCCTCACGCAGCTCAGGTTCTGGTGGAGAGACATTTAAAAAGCAAACATATAAGGCCAAGTGGTGCTTTATGCTATGGAGAAATATGAAGCAAGAAAGGAGGTGGATAGAGGTGGATGTGGGTGGGTGTATTAGTTTCCTAAAGGTGTAGCAAAGTACCACAAGGTGGGTGGGTTAAAACAGTCGAAATTCTGGAGGCTAGAAGTCTGAAATCAAGGTGTTAACTGGGCCATGCTCTCTCTGAGGTTCTAGGGCAAGGTCCTTCCTTTTTTCTCCCAGATTCTGGTGGCCCCAGGCATTTTCCCTTGGCTTTTGACAGCATAATGCCAATCTCTGCCTCCATCTTCACACAGCAGTCCTCCCTCTCTGTCTCTCTGTCTCTTCTCTCCTTCTAAGGACCCACTCTATTCCAGTATGACCCCATATTAACTGATGACATCTGCAAAGACCCTATTTCCAAATAAGGTCACATTCACAGGTACCAGGGGTTAGGACTTCAACATATCTTTTAGGGGAACACAATTCAACCCATAATGAGACAGAGCGCCCACAGTGTTGCATTAAAAATCCTATTTCCTTTGCTGGGCTTCCTCCCTCCCAGCTTTGCATTTGAATCCTGCTTTTGCTTGGAGGTTGTATGTAAACCCCATTGCACCTGCGTAATATGATTAACAATGTTACTGACGTAACTTGTATGAACTCCCTACTTGTAAACCCCTTGAAAGTAACTTGTCTGCCTGCTCTTGAGGAGCAGTCTTGGCGGCGGCAGCTCTGACTGACTCCTTTTCCTTGTACAACAAAATAAAGGTGACTTCCTGCTCTCCTACCTCAGTCTCTCATTTACTGGTGGGTACAAGTCTTGCCAAGCAAGGACCTGGGGTTTCCACCTGGTAATAATAACAGTGGGCATGCTGTTTTTCAGGAGGAAAGGTCAGCAGCCCCTGCTGAAGAGCTGTAATTTGCCACTGAGAGTGACTTGGGAACAATGAGGTTCAGGAAAATTCCTTGAAGTCCCAGGCTCCTTGGTGAGCTAATGGGGACACACTCTGCTTGCCATCAAAGTGAATTAAAAACGCATACAGCTCAGAGCCTGTGCCAGAGTTGTCCGGGCAGCAGCAGCCTCTTTCAAAGAAAAGAGTTGCCAAAAGACAGCAGTGTAGCATCCTGATGAAGTTCAGGTCTTTAGAGTTTAGGCAGACATGTGCTGAAATCCCAACTCCAACCAAATTAAGGTTCGTTGCTTAATCTCTCTGTGCCTTGGTTTCTCCATCTGTAAATGGGATTACTAATGGTGTCTTCCTCACAGGGTTGTTGTAAGGATTCGGCAGTAACCTGTATAAAGCTCTTAGCACAGTGCTGGCATAGAGGAAGAGTTGAATAAATGACAACCTTTACTGCTGTTCTCCTTCTCTTGGCTACAGTAGAGTTGTTTGCTTCTCACTCATTCATTCCACAATTATTGAGCACCTACTGGTTACTAGGCACTAGATGCCAGGGTTCCCAGAGGAAACAACACCTGAGCTGTCCACAGGTGGGACGGAGAGGACCCCAATCCAGGAGGCAGAGCCCTGGGTGTTAGTCTGCCATTCTCAGCTGTGTGAACTTGGCCATATTACTTTGTCATATCAGCCTCAGTTTCCCCAACTGTAAACGGAGGAGTCAGCTTGGCAATCACTAGGCGATTCTCCTGATGAGCTATTGGGCTAAGGCTTAGGTGCAACTAGAGCAATCTTCTGTAGTTCCAGGTGACCCAAGCCACCAAGACGGCTGGTCTGGCCTGATTCCCTGAGTTCTCTGCTGGGGGTGGAATTGGGTAGAAGCCTGTGTGCTCTGGAAATGGGCCAGGGCCAGAGCTGGGGCCTGCCACCTACAAGGACCTACCCACACTACCCAAGGTCCCTTGGTGGGGAGGTGGAGGGAGCAGCCTGCACAGTGGGGCAGAGAGGCTGAAAGTGCCTTCACTAGAGAAGGTGTGGGCAGCATGGTCAGGAGCCTGCAGACATCAGAGGACTGTGAGGGGGCCTATTGAAGGAGGGAGGCTGCTTGAGGAAGGCTCCAGAGAGGTCTGATGGAAGGTGGAGATGGAGGAGGAGGACCTCTAGGAGAAGGTGCTTGTGTAGTTCCCCTCTAAGTCCCATTTTCACCTCTAGATCTGGGAGTAATTTTCAAGTTTATCTTTAAGGCCACCACCCTTCTGCTTGCCTCGCTCTACTACTCCTTCTTTTAGCTATCCGCTCCAATGAGTGTCTTGGACTCTTCCAATTCCTTTTCCTTCTTCCAACATCAAAACTTACCTATCCTGTATACTTTTCTCTTGGGATTATGGGGAACTGGGCCCTAAACAGACAAACAAACAAAAAGCCAAACCTGTTGCCTTAGAGTTGATTCTGACTCGTGGCAACCCATGTGCTTCAGGCCCTAAATGGTGTTAATTTATTTATTCAACAAGCATTTAATTAGCACACATTCTGTGCCAGGAAATATTTGGGCACTGATGATATGTTGTTGTTGTTTGGTGCCAGCAAGTCGGTTCCGACTCACGGCGACCCTATCTACAACAGAACGAAACATTGACTGGTCCTGCGCCATCCTCACAATTGTTGTGATGCTTGAGTCCATTGTTGCAGCCACTGTCAATCCATCTTGTTAAGGGTCTTTCTCTTTTTCGCTGGCCCTCTACGTTACTAAGCACCATGTACTTCTCCAGGGACTGATTCCTCCTGATAACATGTCCAAAGTATGTGAGACGTAGTCTCGCCATCCTTGCTTCTAAGGAGCATTCTGGTTGTACTTCTTCCAAGACAGATTTGTTTGTTCTTTTGGCAGTCCATGGTATATTCAATATTCTTTACCAACACCACAATTCAAAGGCATCAGTTCTTATTTGGTCTTCCTTATTCATCATCCATCTTTCGCATGCATATTAGGAGACTGAAAACACCATGGCTTGGGTTAGGTGCACCTTAGTCTTCAAGGTGACGTCTTTGCTTTTCAGCACTTTAAAGAGGTCTTTTGCAGTAGATTTGCCCAATGCAATGCATCTTTTGATTTCTTGACTGCTGCTTCCATGGGGGTTGATTGTATATCCAAGTAAAATGAACTCCTTGACAACTTCAATCTTTTCTCCGTTTATCATAATGTTGCTTATTGGTCCAGTTGTGAGGATTTTTGTTTTCTTTATGTTGAGGTGTAATCCATACTGAAGGCTGTAGTCTTTGATCTTCATCAGTAAGTGCTTCAAGTCCTCTTCACTTTCAGCAAGCAAGGTTGTGTCATCTGCATATTGTAGTTTATTAATAAGTCTTCCTCCAATCCTGATGCCCCATTCTTCTTCATACAGTGCAGTTTATTGGATTATTTGTTCAACATACAGATTGAATAAGTATAGTGAAATGATACAGCGCTGACGTACACCTTTCCTGACTTTAAACCACGCAGTATCCCCTTGTAGTGTGCGAACAACTGCCTCTTGGTCTATGTACAGGTTCCTCATGAGCACAATTAAGTGTTCTGGAATTCCCATTCTTCCCAATGTTATCCATAATTTTTTATGATCCACACAATCGAATGCCTTTGCATAGTCAATAAAACACAGGTAAACATCTTTCTGGTATTCTCTGCTTTCAGCCAGGGTCCATCTGACATCAGCAATGATATCCCTGGTTCCACGTCCTATTCTGAATCCGGTCTGAATTTCTGGAAGTTCCCTGTAGACATACTGCTGCAGCCGCTTTTGAATGATCTTCAGCAAAATTTTACTTGCGTGTGATACTAATGATATTGTTTGATAATTTCCACATTCAGTTGGATCACCTTTCTTGGAAATAGGCATAAATATGGATATCTTCCAGTCAGTTGGCCAGGTAGCTGTCTTCCAGATTTCTTGGCATCGACAAGTAAGCACTTCCAGTGCTGCATCCATTTGTTGAAACATCTCAGTCGGTACTCTGTTAATTCCTGGAGCTTGTTTTTTTGCCAATGCCTTCAGTGCACCTTGGACTTTTCCTTCAGTACCATCAGTTCCTCATCATACGCTACCTCCTGAAATGGTTGAACACCGACTAATTCTTTTTGGTGTAGTGACTCTGTGTATTCCTTCCATCTTCTTTTAACACTTCCTGCGTTGTTTAACATTTTCCTCATAGAATCTTTCAATATGGCAACTCGAGACTTGAATTTTTTCTTCAGTTCTTTCAACTTGAGAAATGCCAAGCATGTGCTTCCCTTTTGGTTTTCTACCTCCAGTCTTTGCACATGTCATTATAATACTTTACTTTGTCTTCTCAAGCTGCCCTTTGAAATCTTCTATTCAGCTCTTTTACGTCATCATTTCTTCCTTTCACTTTAGCTGCTCAACATTCAAGAGCAAGTTTCAGAGTCTCTTCTGACATCCATTTTGGTCTTTTCTTCCTTTCTTGTCTTTTTAATGACCTCTTGCTTTTTTCAGGTATGATGTCCTTGAAGTCATTCCACAACTCATCTGGTCTTCAGTCATTAGCATTCAATGCATCAGATCTATTCTTGAGATGATCTCTAAGTTCAGGTGGGATATACTCAAGGTCATACTTCAGCTCTCGTGGACTTGTTCTAATTTTCTTCAGTTTCAACTTGCATTTCCATGTGAGCAATTGATTGTCTGTTCCACAGTCGGCCCCTGGCCTTGTTTTGACTGATGATATTGAGCTTTTCCATCGTCTCTTTCCATAGATGTAGTCTATTTGATTCCTGTGTATTCCATCTGGTGAGGTCCATGTATATAGTCACCGTTTATGTTGGTGAAAAAGGTATTTGCAACGAAGAAGTTGTTGGTCTTGCAAAATTCTATCACGTGATCTCCAGCATTGTTTCTATTACCAAGGCCATATTTTCCAACTACCAGTCCTTCTTCTTTGTCTCCAGCTTTCGTATTCCAGTCACCAGTAATTATCAATGCATCCTGATTCCATGTTTGATCAATTTCAGATTGAAGAAGTTGGTAAAAATCTTCAATTTCTTCATCTTTGGCCTTAGTGACTGGTGCATAAATTTGAATAATAGTCGTATTAACTGGTCTTCCTTGTAGGCGTATAGATATTATCCTATAACTGACAGCATTATACTTTAGGGTAGATCTTAAAATGTTCTTTTGGACGATGAATGCAATGCCATTCCTCTTTAATTTGTCATTCCTGCCATAGTAGACCATATGATTGTCCAGTTCAAAATGGCCAATACCAATCCATTTCAGCTCACTACTGCCTAGGATATTGATGGTTATGCTTTCCATTTCGTTTTTGACGATTTCCAATTTTCCTAGATTCATACTTCGTATATTCCATGTTCCGATTATTAATAGATATTTGCAGCTGTTTCTTCCTGTTTTGAGTCGTGCCACATCAGCAAATGAAGATCCCAAAAGCTTGACTCCATCCATGTCATTAAGGTTGACTCTACTTTGAGGAGGCAGCTCTTCCCTATCCATATTTTGAGTACTTTCCAACCGGAGGGGCTCATCTTCCCACACTATATCAGACAATGTTCCGCTGCTACTCATAAGGTTTTCACTGGCTAATTCTTTTCAGAAGTAGACTTCTGTGCCCTTCTTCCTAGTCAGTCTTAGTCTGAAAGCTCAGCTGAAACCTGTCTGCCAGGGGTGACCCTGCTGGTATTTGAATACTGGTGGCATATCTTCCAGCATCACAGCAACAAGCAAGCCCCCACAGTTTGACAAACTGGCAGACACGTGGGGGACTGATGATATAGTAGCGAACAAAACAAACAAAAACCCCTGTCTTCTTGGAGTTTGCATTCTAGAAAGTCAATGGACAATAATTGTTTAATCAGCACTTCTCCAGTTTAAATGTGCATATGAATCACCTGGGCATCTTGTTAGAATGCAGATTCTGATTCAATAGGTCTAGGGTGGGACCTGAGGGTCTAACAAGTGATGCCCAATGTTGCTGGGTCACAGTTCGAGTGGCAAGGGTTTTATGTGTTTCCTGTCCCAGGAGGATTAAATTCTGAACAAGAACTCTCTAAGATAGCACTGACCTATCCAAAGGAATGGCTATCTAACAGTGGAAACCTGGCTGGTTATTAATGGTGGTGGATGGTACCTGAAGGCAATACGGCCTTTGGATTGGCCTTACAGGTGGCTGTTTTCTTTGTCTAAGTGTAAGACTGGCTCAGCTTTCCAGCCCTGACTCCTTAGCTCCCCACTGCTCCTGCTCAGTCAAGCTGTGGGTGAGAACATCTGGAAGGGATTCCCTGGAACTGGAGGGAATTTCCAGGCAAATGAGGCTCTGTCGGCCCAGCCTGGAACACCCACCCCTGCCATCTGCTCCAGACATCATTTGTAGTCTGTGTGAGGAATCCAGCAGTTTTCAGCTCCTCCTAGGGAATGTCCATGTCCCCGGGTCTTGCCTGGGCACATGAGGGGACTGTCCCAGCTACTGCTGGAGCCCAGGTTCCTAAGTGCTCTTCCTAGGATGAAGAAAGTCCCTTCCCTTTCTCTACTGGGAGATGAGATGCATTGGAATTCCAAAGATGCTCTGAGGATCTTGCAAGGACAGTGATGGAGGGAGAGGCTGCCATGGTTGGTTAGAAGCAGTACTGTCAGCCCAGAACTTTCTCATCCTCATTAGGCAACAAACATTTGTCAGACACTTCCTGTGCTGCAGCCTTGTGTGACGTCTTAACGATACCCACTTCTGTGCATTGATGGCTGCCCTGTACTAGCGGGCTTTACAGGCCTTACCTCACTTGATCCACATGGAAACTCTAGGAAACTGCTCTTACTCTCACGTCCACGCAGATACAGACAGGGCAGCTCAGAGAGGCCAGGTTACCCACAGGACGTAGCAGAGCCAGGATTTGAACCCAAAGTCACCTGATATCAAAGGCCAGTGTTAACCCTCGGTTGTATTGCCTCCCTACATGTTCTTCTTAAGGAGCATTGGTGGTTCACTGGTAGAATTCTCTCCTCTCATGTAGGAGACCCAAATTTAAATCCCCAGCCAAAGCACATCTGCGCAGCCACTACTCTTTGTCAGTGGAGGCTTGTGTGTTGCTATGATGCTGAACAGATTTCAGCGGAGCTTCCGGTCTAAGACACACTAGGAAGAAAGGCCTGGTGATCTACTTTTGGAAATGAGTCAGTGAAAACCCTGTGGATCGTAACGGTCAGATCTGCAACAGTCATGGGGATGGTGCAGGACTGGGCAACAGTTTATTCCATTGTGCGTGGGGTCACTATGAGTTGGGGGTCTACTGGACAGCACCTAACAACACATTTTCTTCGGAGAGCAGGTGCTGGAGCGGAGGGACAGCTCAACCGTATGGGAAGTCTTTAAGCCCAAAGTCTCATCTCTCTCTCCCTGAGCCCTGCAGGAAGCTCCTTTTGGGTGGGTGGACCCAGGCATTTGTCACAAGCAGCTGCACAAGACCAGCCGAACTCAAGCCCTGCCCCCGGCCAGATAGCCCCTCTGAATGAGAGTGCGGACTGACTATCATCAAGTGTAGGAGTTACTCAGCACCGAGGATGGGCTCCTTTGTGTGGACAGTCAGCACCTCTTCCTTCCTGAAAACACCCAGGCCCTGGTGAGGAGGGAGGCGCAGAAGCCCAGGAGGCGGCGGAGGGTGGGGCTCCTGTTGCGGCCAGGTCTCTCCCTCCTTTGTGCTGCGGACTGTTCTAGTGTCACATCCGCATTAACAGCAAAGGTGCAGACAAGGCTTCATCCCCAACCTGGAGGCCCAGGCCCTTGGGAACTCCCGGGGACTTCCGGGAATAGCTTTCCCAGGCACAGGGCAGCGGGTCTGGAGAGCCAGGGCTTGGGGGCTGCTCTCCTGGGGGGTGGGGGAGGGCTTAGACTGCAGCATCTCTACGCTCCATCCCCTAGCCCCACTGCCACCTGGGAAGTTATGGGACAGGGCATCATCGGATGCTAAAGTCCCACCGCTCTGTTATGGTGCTCTCTCGCCACCACCATCTTCCACTCCCTCCTAGCAAGTGTATCCCTGGGCCGGGAGCCCCTACTGAAATGCCAGGTGGGTTAACTTGTGCCCACCACTGCAAAGTCGACCCTGCAGGCCTCCCAAGCCTGCCTGTCGCCCTGCCGCTCCCAGCTAGCTAGGCTGGGACAGCAGGACTGAAACAGGCAACACAACAGCTCCGTCTCTGCCGGCCCTGCTGCCCTCTCTGTCTGCTGTGCCCTGGGCTTTAAACCTGAACCGGGCAGGTGTGACCAGAGAGAGGGCTCCTTGGCCACAATTTATCACGAGATTAAGGGCCCTTGAGTAAAAGCCTTTATTCTGTATTTTGGTTTCACAGGTCAGGGAGATGGGAGATAGCGAGCATTCCCCTGAGTGGGCAGGCTGTGAAAGGTTCTGGAAAAGCCAGCCCGTGGAGCTCTTACCTATAAATGCGAGGACAAACCTTGTCATTTTAAGGGGCTGTATCATCTTGCCTCTAGGGGAGGTCAAAAAGGCTGGTCTTGACTCACTCCCGGGGATGAGGCAGCAGCCAGACCATGGCAATGGCAGGGAACAGAATCTTGGGATGCTTGGAGGCAAGTCCAGGTAGTAGACTTGCTGTGTGTTTCCAGGCCAGTGAAGTGCCTCTCTGGGCCTTGGATCCCAGTGGAAGGAAAAACAAACAAACAAAGTAGTAGCTGTCTAGTCGATTCCAACTTATGGCGACCCCATGTGGGCCAGAGTAGAACTGTGTTCCATAGGGTTTTCATGACTGTGACCTTTTGGGATCAGATTGCCAGGCCTGTCTTCCGAGGCAGCTCTGAGTGGGTTTGAACCGACAACCTTTCAGTTTGTAGCGAATCCTTAACCATTTGCACCACCCAGGGACTCCAGTGGGAGGAAGGAGGGAGTGTTTTCAGAAGATGAGGTTACAGAGTGTTGGAGAGAGAAGCAAGAGAAATGAGGAGGGGCCTGTAGGGGGCTGTAAGAGAGAGACTGGCCAGGCTGGAGCGCGCTGACCCCAAGGCTGAAGAACCCCTTTCTACTCACCTCCACTGCTGTCTCCTGTTCCCTCCTCCTAGCAAAGGTGCCACTGTCCTGGGAACCCTGCTGAGATGGCAGGTGGGTTGACAAGTCATGATGTGTAGAACTTGTGCCCACCAGTAAATAGACCCTGTGGACCCCCAAAGCCCTCCCAGAGCTGCCCCACCCAACTGGGTGCTTAGTTTACATTGGCAGGTTGGTCCACCCCAGGCTTGCCTTCCAATCTTATTCCTACATTGAGGGTATTTAAGGGGTCAGTAGATTCAATGTAGTTGAGCACTGGGCTTTTCTAACTGAAAGTTTGGAGGTTCAAACTCTTCCAGCGGTACCATGGAAGAAAGACCTGGCAATCTGCTTCTGTAAAGATTATAGCCAAGAAAACCCTATGGGACAATTCTACTCTGTCATGTGGGGTTGCAATGAGTCAAAAATCGACTCAGCGGCTCCTCACAACAACAGATTCAGCATCGAGTCACCTGGTACCTTCTTCCTTCCTTTCCAACCTTCATCTTGGCCCCCAGTTCCAGCTGTGGCTTTGGGTCCTGGCTCTACAGACTTCTGCCCTGAGTATCAACTCCCTCTTTTGTAAAATGAGCAGAATAGTAGTGCCTCTGTCCTGGGCTCTTTGAGCATTAAATGAGATAGCTGGAGCTCCCAGCAGACCATCTGGACTGGAAGCAGCTCAGTCAGTAACTGTTAGATCACGCCCCCTCTCCCTCATCTGGTTTGACTTGCTCAGTTGTACAATGAAATGTGCTTGTTCACAGACGCCTTGGCCAGACACTCCACAGCTAAGGTGTATGGAGTGAGTGCCTCACCTCAGAAGTGCAGGTGAGGGTAGTAACAAGAGCTGTCTCTTCTTGAGTATCTTCAGAGGGCCAGACCCCTGCATGCAAGAGTTGTAATCTGCACAGCAACCCCACGAGGAGGGTTTTGTTGTCTCTGTTTCAGAGATGAGGAAAGCCAAGTACAAGCCTCTTAAACACCCTGCCAGGTCCTGAGTGGTGGAGCCCGGACTCATATCCAACGCCAGTTCCTAAGCCAACTGGGCTCTTTCCCCCACTCCACTCTGTAAGACATCGCGTCACTCTGGATGGGCGGCCGAAGGTGGACGGGCCAGGTGACGAGCACCAATTTGGGAAGCAAAGTACCCAAAATATCCAGGCCAGAGCAGCAAGTCATGACCAGGTGAAGGCAGAGACGCAAGAGCCGGGCGAGGCGAGTGGCCCAGGGACCCGAAACCTGCAGAAATGGAAGACAGGTAGGCAGACACCCGAGCAAACCAGGAACCCCAGAACAAAGCCCTTGTCGTAGGAGCCAGGCCTATGGGGTGGAAGTGAGCTTAGAGGAAGGGGAGCCCCTGTGATTCTTTCTGGACAACACATTTTTCCCAATCTAACAGCAGTAGATAGGAAAAGCTATTCAATCTACACAAACCCAACATGTACACATAGCCAGCCAACATATCCAACCAACCAGCTGCCATTGAGTCAACTTTGACCCATGGCCACCCCCTGTGTGTCAGAGTAGAAATGTGCTCCATAGGGTTTTCAGTGGCTAATTTTGGGGAAGTAGATTGCCAGGCCTTTCTTCCAAGTTGCTTTTGGGTGGACTCAAACCTCCAGACTTTCAGTTAGCAGCTGAGAGCACTAAACATTTGCACCACCCAGGGACTCAGCCAACATTTCAGGGGGCCCCAAATTTTGATCATATTTCCAAGCCAAGCTGTTTCTCCCAGAAGCCTGCCAAAGGACCAGGCACTTGGGCAATGTGCAGACTCATCAAGGTCAAAGACATTATTCCAGGTATGAATTTTACGGGTTACCAGGTGACACTTGAAGCGGCTCAGAAATCCAGGTAAGAAAAAGTCCCCGGCTATTATTATTTAGTACGGCTTGAGAGGAAGAAAGGACTCTTTGTGGAGCAATGAAAGGGATCCAGATAGAGGCGAGCCCCTGCCCTTCTGAGCAGAAATCATCTTTTCCATCAGCAGTTTCTGCTTTGCATGGCCCCATCTCATTGTTCTGGCGCATTCCACTGGGGCGAGAAGAATACATCGCCTTCTCAGTGTTTCTACACCGACATGATTGTAGATCTATGCTAGTCTTTGTCATTTAGAAATATTGTGACAAATAGTTTCTTTAAAGGTACTACTATCCTTCCCCCGTTTTTGTTGTTTATCTTTTTTTCCCCCCCTCCTGGGAAGGAACAGTGTAGCTGTCTAGCACAGCCTGCATTGCAAGGCCAGAACAACATTTGAAATGCAGCGGTCGGGCCATGCAGAGAGATGGCATGGTGTCCACAAGAAGAGCAGAAATCCAGGTGGCCACCAGCATGTACGGCTTCCCCAGATAAGACCTGCCACAGCTACTGGCCTCGAAGCTTGTTCTCCTCCCGCTTCTCTCCACCCCTCTCTTCTGTCTTTCTCCTTCTGTCTGTTCCAGTGCTGGAGCAGTGGTGGGGCACTGCTTAGATCTCTTTCTGCCCCAGAGACCAATGGACCAGGATACTCAATAAAGATGTATCTAGGAGCTGGTGGGCAGTGAGTAGTCAAAGGCCAGTAGGGCCAGGTGAGGAGCACTGTTTTGGGAAGCGAAGCACCCAAAATGTCAAGGCCAGGGCAGTAAGGCATAAAAGAGATGGTCTCAACCTTAGATAGATAGATAGCTGCCAATGAGTCAACTCTGACTCATGATGACCCCGTGTACAACAGAACCAAATGGTGTTCTGCCTGGTCCTGCGTCATCCTTACAATCACCTACAGGTATGAGTCCATCATTGCTGCTATTGTGCCAATCCATCTCACCGAGGGTCTCCCTTGCCCTCGTTGGACCTCTACTTCACCAAACATGATGTCCTCCTCCAGCAACTGATCCCTTCTAATGATGTGTCCAAAGCAAGTCAGCTGGACAATGTTCTGTTGTGATCCATAAGGTTTTTGTTGGCTAATTTTCAGAAGAAGATCACCAGGTCTTTCTTCCTAGTCTGTCTTAGTCCAGAAGCTCCACTGAAACCTGTCTACCATAGGTGACCCTGATGGTATTTCAAATACCAGTAGAATAGCTTCTAGCATAATAGTAACATGCAAGCCACCACAGTACAACAAACAGACATACAGGTAGTGCTCTCAACTCTTAAGGTATTTATATTCTAGCTTAGTGGATAAGACAAGCATCTCAACATATCAGTGAGGCTGTGGCCTCAGTGTGGAAGACAGTGACAGTAAGACAAAGGTTGTTAGATTGACGAATGTGGGAGAGCTGGTAAAACGCACAGCTGCTTCCGAAGGGTGGGGAGAGGGGGCCGTATCTCGTCTCCAAGATGGCTGCCATCTGTTCCTTCCTTTTCTATATACACGTTATTCCTCCATCAAAAAAGGGCATCGATCCCTCTCCTCTGCTTGAATCTGGACTTTCCTTAGTGACTGGTTTGACCTATAAAATATAGTGGAAGCAATGCACAGGATTTCTAAGGCAAGATCCTAAGAACCTTGCAGCTTCTGCCTCGGCCTCTTGGGACTCTTGCTCTTGGGGCCCTGAGACACCATGTAAGAAGACCAACTTCCCTGAGGCTGCCGTGCAGTGAGGAAGCCCAAGTGGACCTCCAACCAACCATTCAAGTCATCTGAGCTGCAGCCATAGACAACATGGAGCAGAGCTGAGCCATTCTGCTGTGCCCTGTCCAAATTCCTGACCCATAGAATTGTGAGATATGATAACAACAAATTGTTGTTTTAAAACACTAAACCTTTGGGTTGTGTGTCATGCATCAATTGATAACCAGAACCAGAGCAGAAGTGTGTGTGCAAGTGCCATGTGTTGACCCAACTTTCCTCTTTGAGACCAACACCCACCTTTTCTGCTCCCCAGCTGTGACCCTTTGCCATGTCTGTCCTAAATCCTGATACCACATCCCTGGGACCAATCTTGATTCCCATCCAGTCCTTCTAGAACTCCAATTTGGGAACTAATTTACTACTTGCAGAAGAACTAGGATGATCCTGGAAGAAGGGCAGATATTCCAAGTGGCCCATCTCTGGATACATCAAGGAAGACCTGCTGGTGTGAGAGGAAGTGGCTGCACAGGGAAGTGCGTGAGTCTGTGTGCACTGTAACTGTGATTTCCTCTATGGAAACGATGCTTCTAACTGAAACTCATTCCCGGTCTCCCTTCCAGAACTCCCGTCCAATGTTTCCAGCCACCTGCTGGACTCTCCTCAGAACCCCCTCAGCACATCCAAAACCAGAGCCTTCTCTAAACCCACCCCCAAGGCAATTCCCCATCCTCCCCTATTTCCACCAGGGGTGCAGAAGTCACCAGGGCCCATCCAGGTGTGAGCAGCCAATGCTCCAGGGGCAGAACCTGCCCAGCTGGGGTTGGAGCCAGCAAGAGCTTGCACGAATGGTTGGAGGTCTTTTCTGGGCATCCCGAGGTAGGGGTGGGGGCCTCTGAGTACGAGCTGAGATGGGAAGACTTGCAGCTAAAGAGCTGGGCAGGACCCAGCCAAGGATTCCTGCTAGAGAGGTCAGGGGCCTGGGGCCTGGGAGACATCCATAGGAGGCCAACAATACCATCTCCAGTCTCTAAATCACTCTGCCTCTTCTCCCTCCACCACCGCTCCTGGAGCGGCCCTGAGGATACGCGGCACCTTCCTCCTGCCCTGGGCCCTCACACCCCTCTTTCCTTTCCATTCGTCTTGCAAGGGCTCTGCTCAGATTGTCATCCCCTCATCCCTTGTGCTGGCCTGTCTCTGGTCATCTGCCTCCAGCCTCCCTCTCCAGCCTAGCCTTCCATCACCCCACATTATTCTTCTAAATCCCCTTCTATCACAGCATCCACCTGCCCAAAGACCCCAGTTGCTTCCCATTTCCTGTGGGACCCCTGCCTCTTGCCCATCAGTCCAATGTGACCCTAGGATGGGCTCCTAGCTCCTCCAGTCCAGCCTCTGCTGAGGGCCCCACACCTCTCTGCCTTTGCCCACGCCTTTCCCCTCAAGTCGCCTCACCTAAGCCTGCTGTGGCTTCAAGCTTGCCATCCAGTATGGTGACCAGCTGCCATGGATGGTTACAGAGCACCTGAAATGTGGCTAGTGCCACTGGGGAGCTGAATTAGTAATTTAATTCACATTTAAATTTAAAAACTGATACTCAGTTCAGTTATTGGGAAACTTTTAAGTAAGTGTGGCACGTGTGAATCTACATTTTCAACGGTAAAATTAATGGAGTCTAAATACAGATCAAATATACCCAGTGAAATACATGTGTCTAAATTTAACATCCAAGTAGAGATGTGCTGAAAATGTGCTCTGAATTTTGAAGACTTAGTACAAAAAAAAGTAAAATAGCTCATTAATTTGTTATTGATGTTGAAATGATAATATTTAGGATATATTTAATTGAATAAAACATTAGAAAAATTAATTCCACCTGTTTTTACTCTTTTAATGTGGCTACTAGAAAATTTAAGATGATATATGTGGGTCGAATTATATTTCTCTTAGCCAGCGCTTTACTAGACCTCTGATCTGTTGTTGGATGCCATGGAATCAATTCCAACTCATGGCCACCACCTGTGTTACAGAGTAGAACTGCTCCATAAGGTTTTCTTGGCCATAATCTCTAAGGAAGCAGATCACCAGGTCTTTTCTTCCTAGGTACCGCTGGGTAGGTTCAAACTGCCAACCTTTAGGTTACCAGTCAATTGCAAACCATCTGTCCCACCTAGAGACCTTGACCACTGATCTACCATTTGAATAATTCGGTCCCACCCTCCCCACCCCCACATCCTCAGGCTCAATCACGGGCCTCTGTGGGCTTGTATGGCCAACATCTGGCACGCTGATCTGGTGTGAGACATGCATATTTCCAAGTACACGTGTGTATCCATGTGGTCTTGTGCACACATCTCTACCTACACACACGTGTGCAAGTCTGCATCCAGCCCCTCTCCATGTTTTCGGGGAGGAGCACAGGTGAGGACCCCCCCCCTGTGCAGGTGTATACGGGTGGGTAAGTGAATGGGGTCCCAGTGGTCATGGGGAGTCTACATGGGGACAGGCCTCCGGTGGGAAGTCTCAGGCTGATGTCCACCCCCGAGGGGAGGCTGGAACAGACAGTGTTTTCTTGGCAAGTTGATGAGAATGTCATGTAGGACAGAACCGGCAGCTGCCCTGAAATCAAGATAGATGACAGCTCCCTCTCGCCCCTCGCCGATGAGGCCTGTCACCCTATCACTGGAGGGGAAATTAAATTGGCCTGGCACAGTTTGCTCTTCCCAAAGCCAATTTGGTGGCTGCTGTGTAGTGTGTTATGCACTTCTGGGTGGTGTTTAACTGATCATTTGGTTTATTCACAAATTTCCGAGGTGGGAAGTCAAGAGGATGCCCTCATTCCTTTTCTAAAGATAAGAGCCAGCCTATTCATCCAGTCATTCAGTTATTCAACCAATATATCCTGAGTGCCTACTGTGTGCTAGGCGGTGTGTAAAATGGAAAGAACTACAGGACGAGAGTTTCAAAAGCGATTCCAACACCAGCAATTAGTGTGCCCTTGGGCAAGTCTCTGACCTCGCTGGACCTCAGCGTCTCTTTGTAAAATGAGGGGGTTGGATTAAAAGATCTCAAGGCCGCTTTCAGCTCTGGCCCTTCAGGGTTCAGGGTCAATTTCTGTAACAGAGATGTCTCATCGTACCTTTTGGGGAGTTCCTGGGCCCTAAGATCTGCTTGGGCAGTATAGTGGGATGAGGCAAACTCAGAAGGATGCCAGGGTCATGGATGCCACTAACTCCCATGCGCCAAGAGCCTGATTTACAGGAATGGGGACACCCTGAAAAATAGAGGGTTCAGCTCAAGTGAGTATTTGCGGGTTTGATTTTGGGGGACCAGGCCCATCAACAGAATCTGAAATTAGGATTTTGGGGGCTGTGGCTTGTGTTTTAGAGCCTCTTAGCCCCTGGGGCATGTGGGGTCACTGGAAGTTCTTTCTCTTTCCTAACCACCTACGCAGCCAGTGTGTGTGTGTTTGAGCAATGCCAGGACTCCCTTTCCTTGTTGGAGTCCCTGGGTGTACAAACGGTTAATGCACTCAGCTGCTAACTGAAAGGCTGGAGGTTCAAGTCCAGCGAGAGGCACTGAAAATGGAACACACTTCTGCTCTGACACACACGGGGTCACCGTGAGTTGGAGTCTGCTGGACGGCAACTGTTTTTTGTTTTTTTTTTCCTCCCTTGTTATACCAGATAAGCTCTCGCCACTTCCTACTCTCCTCTCTCTGCCTCCCCAGCCTCCACTTCACCCAGGCCTGCTCTCATTTCTGGGTCTGTTTCTCAGTGCCCTAGGCTGGAAGTCCACCCCTGGGGCCTTGGGGCATCTTACCCAACTGGCTATCCTGAGCCCTCAGGACCAATTCCAGGTCCTCCTAGGAACATTTTGCCTCAGCCTGGCTGATTGATGATCTGGTTACCAAGGGCTTTGGATTCCTACCATAAAAGTCAGACACAGCAAAGGCTGCCTCCCGTCCCTGCCTGTGTGGCATCTGTCTTCGTAATGAAGGTGCCTGATTGCACTGTCTGGATTGTTAGGTGGGCGAAAGTAGAGAGACTGGGGTGGGGAAGAGGCTTTATTGCTGAGCTTTGGCTGTTTTGATCTTGCCAGCAAAGAGTAATTTCCTTTTGACTCCTCCTCCAGCATTCAAACCCCTGCCAGCAAGCCCTCTGTGATAGATTGGATCGTGTCCCCCAGAAAGATATGTTGAATTTCTAACCCCCAGTGTGAACATGACTCTGTTTTTTTTTTGAAAATGTAACCAGTTAATATGAGGTCATACTGGAGTGGAGTGGGCCCTAATCCAATATGAGAGGTGTCTTTATAAAAGAGAAGAGACAAAGAGAGACAGACAGAGGGAAGATGACCTTGTGAACACAGAGGCAGAGATTGAACACCAAGGATCGCCTGCTGTCGTAAGAAACTAGGAGAAGCATGGAAGAGATTCTCCCTCAGACCCCTCAGAGGGAATCAACGTGGCTGACACCATGATTTCAGACTCCTAGCCTCAAGAAGTGTGAGACAGTCAATTTCTGTTCTTAAAAGCCATCCAATTTGTGGCACTTTGTTGTGATAGCTCTAGGAAACTAACAATCCCACCAAACTCCCAAACCCAAATCACAATGATGATGGCATGTTGAGGCAAAAGGAGGGGAGAAGTGGCTATCTTGGTTTAAATCAATTTGGGAGTAGCTGAGGGTACCATTCATTCAACAAACATTTGTTAGACACCTCCCAGGCTCCTGGCAGCATGCCAGGTGCTAAGGCTAGAGATAAATCAAGATAACTGGTTTATTAGCTTCTTAGAGTGATCCTAAAGCTAGAATTCCATTTACTCAACAGTATTTATTGAGCAATTACTACATGCCAGATAATTCATCTCTTCAACAACATGCATTGGGCTCCCAGGTGCTATGCTAGGTTCTGGAGATAGAGCAGGGAATAAGAGAAACGACATCCCTGCCTCCACACATGCTCCTCATATGCTAATGGGGGAACAGCTGATAAGAGAGAAATAGGCAAGATGATTTTAGATAGTGTAGGGACTATAAAGGAAATATGGAAGATGCTGTGATACAGAGCAGTTAGGGGGGTTCTATTTTGGACAGGAGCACTAGGACTTGAAGACTGAGGAGAAAGAGCCAGCAGCCAGGGGCTAGGAGTGAGCACAGCAAGTGCAAAGGCCCTGGGGCCAGAAACGGCTCAGCAGGTTTAAGGAACAGAGAAGGAGAGCAGCACAGCAGCACAGCAGTACCAGATGGGGTTGGACACAGCCCTGCCCTGCAGTAGGAGGAGGTCAGGTGAGCAAACAATCAGAGCAGAGTGGTGAGTGCTGTGACGAAGGCAGGAGTGTGAAAGGAGGCCCTGAACTTGGCCTGGAGGAGGCAACACTAGCACCATGGACCTTGCTCCAGGGACTTTCCTGCCAGGAGTAGGGGCTCTGGAGTGGTGCCAGCTACAGCCTGCTCCAGTTTGGAGGGACTCCCCTGCCTCCAGACAATCATTTCCCTGACCAGAAGCTTCTGGCAGCCTCTGCTGCTGCTGCAGAAAGCTGCCAGGTAGCGGTAGCTGGAGTTCCCTGGGGTGAGTGGGTTTGGCAGATGTCACTGTGGCTGTGGTGGGTAATAGCGCCACCATGGCAAGTCCCATCCTGTTATCTCCCTGGCCTCCCTAGAGCTTTTACTCTCCTTAAGCCCAGCATCTAGCAAATAGCCCCATTGCTGCCTTTTATCTGGCTGGCTTTCAACTTGAGACACCCTCTCCAGGGGCTTGCCTGGCAACAGCACCAGGACTCTTTGGAACTATGGTCCTCAGAGTGGGCTAGACCAGACATTGTTTGAGTAATAATAATTAATGATGTAATAATAATTGTAATATCAGCCCCTCATTTATTAGGGTTCTGAGTGTGCCAGGCACGGTGCTAAATGCTTTTACATGTACCATTTTCCTGCAGTTGTCACTACCACCTTGTAAGGCCCGTGTTGGTATCACTGTTTAAGAGGTGAGGAAACTGAGGCTCAGAGAGGTTAAGTAGCTTGGCCAAGACTGCGCAGCAAGTAAGTGCTGGAACTAAGATCGGACCCAAACCTGTTAATTCCACAGACTCTTTCCTCTGTATACCAGTGGTTCCCAGCTCCAAGCTGGCTGCATCAGAATTAGCAATTTAGTGATTCTTAATTAAGATTTCCAGTTCCTCAGCCTCAGATATTCTGATTGTGTAGCTTTAGGGTGGTACCCAGGAATCTTTCTTTTTTTTTTTTTTTTTTCTCTCCTATTTTATAATAGGCTCCCTCAGGGGCTTTGGGTATAGGGCCAGGTATATTCAGACACACCTGCAATAGGTGTACAGGTATCTGTCTCCAGTCGTAAGGCAGAGAGAAGGGGTGAAGATGAGGGGAGCTCTCCCTAAAGTGTGCGGCTGCTCACTGGCCCCAACTACCCCTTCCACCACCCCAGTCAAGCACCAGAAACTGAGCTCCAACTTCCTCCTTCTCCAGAACTCCTCCTTCTGCTCCTGTGGAGAACAGCAAGGAAAACGCGTTGAGAACGGACTGAGTGAGGGCATTCAGGCAGCAAAGGAGGGGCTCGGGGTCAGTGTCTGCAGGTGAAAGGCAGCCAGGTGAAAGGCGGGGAGAAGGTGGGTTAGGTGAGCTCTGGTCTAAGTGTCCCCAAATTAAAACCCTCTGGAACCACAGTGATCCTAGACTAGCGGGACTTTTGAAGCAGCAGACAAGAATTTATTCAGGAGCAACATTTGGGGAGCCCTTGCTATGTGCCAGGCCACACAGCTGCCAGCTGTGCAGGGAAGGCCTTAGAGTCAGGGGTGTGTGGGACACACAGAGGGTCGCCTGGAGCTTGCAGGTGTCCAAGCTGAGGCACCACCGCTGGAAGCAGCGTTTGTTCTAACGGGAGTGAATTGTGAGGGGAAGTGAGCGTCAGGGACCGAGTCTCGGGGAACCTCACTCTACCTTTCTGACCCCTGGGTCTTCCTCATGCCCACTCACCAGCCCCGGCCCCCTCTCCCACCCCCTTCCTCCAGGGACTGGGCCTGATTGCCGGGGAAGAACGTTTCTACGAGCCATCTGCTGCTGAGCTCCCTGTCTCCACATGCGTCCATTATCATTTTTCTTTTTAAAAAATCAGAATGAAGTTTTATTAAAAGAAAAATCAATGCACACGGCATAACCGGCAGCAGATAAATCAGAGAAGCCTGTGTTTCACAGCCTCGGTGCCTGATTGCAAGGATTCCCCAGCATCCCTTCCACGGCCTCTGCCAGACAGCTTTCTGTCCTGGGGTCTTGGGTAGCTGCTGCTGGAAGCCAGCAGCACCCTCTCCTCTGGCCAGCAGCTTTGCTCAGCTACTGCTCCCCCTCCCACCTCACTTCTTTGTTCTCCATCCTGGCTGCTTGCCCAGCCTCCTGAAGGCTCACTTCTGCCCCTCAGCCTCGGTAGCTGGCCTCTGCAGAGGTCCAGCCCACCACGTCCTTCAATACCTGCTCCAATGTCACCTCCTCCGAGAAGCAGACACTTGGGAGTCAGCACTCTCAGGTGTCCACTACCTCTTGTGTGACCTTGAGCCCATTGCATAACCTTTCTGAACCTTGACTGCCTTGTGTGTAAAAATGTGGATAATGACCCCTCTTTCACTGCACTATTTGGCCAAGGAGATTAGCTAGTGTGTGTAAGAGCCCCTGGCATGTTGCCAGCTCACAGTAGGCACCCAGGAATGCTTGGTTCCCTTCCCCGCCCTGTCTGTGCTCCCAGGCCCCTGCTCCTTCGTGCAGCCTCTCTGGGCGCTGACAGTCTGTCCTTGGGACAGAACAGCCTACCCCTTCTTCCCTGCTTGGTGCAGGTAGTGTGGCGGGCCTCAAGGACTGTCATTATGCGTTTAGAGTCCCCTCTGGAGGGACAGGGTGGGAATTCTATCTGTAATGAGCACTTGGTGCATGCCAACAGGAGGTGGGGACAGAAAGGCAGAGGACAGGAGGGAGGGAGAAGGGAAGGGAAAGAGGGGAGAATAAGGAAAAAAGGGAGGAGAAAGGAAGTGGAGTTCAGGTGGGGAGGGAAGAGTGGAAGGAATCCTTTACTAGCAATGGACATCTTGTCAATTCCTTGATGACTGGTAGAGAAGGGACTGGAAGTACTTTGGATGGATGGACGGAAGGATGGATGGGTGGGTGGGCGGAGGGGTGGATGGATAGATATATGGTTTGATGACAAGAAGGAAGGAAGCTAAGAAGGAGGAGGAGGGGGAGGAAGGGAGGAAAGGAGTAGGAGAGAAAGAGAAAGGAAGGAAGGAAAAGGAGGGAGTTAGTCTGTGTTTCCCTGTCCTGGGCTTCTCTGTCCATCTAGCTCTGCTCTCCCAGGAGGTGGGAGATGGGGCTTCCAGCTAAGAGCCCTTGGTTCCAGAGGCCCTGTGCTGCCCAGGAGAATTAGAAATGCCCGCCCTGGCTAGATGTGGGACCAGGCAGGGGCAGCAAAAGCAGGCCGTCCTGAGCCAGGCTGGCCTGAGTGGTACCCTAGCTGCTGGTGGATGGATTTTCCACCTCACTCTATTTCCTGCCCAGCCCCTGGCTCTCCCCTTCTGGGGCCTGCCTGGGGACAGCCCTGTTCAGTACATAGGGACCTCCTGCCAGCTGCTGCTGCTGGAGATTATTGAGTTAGTAAAGGCCTGCCTGGGTAGATGGAAGTCAGCTTCGGGAGGGGGAAGGATGACTGGATTTCAGAGTACTGTAACCAGGTGCATTGTAAAGGTGTGGGGCAACAGGCATTATGTTTCTGGAGGAGCAGGTAGCAGATGCTGTGGTTCCCTACTTTTATGCCCTCTGCTGGCATAGCTCTGGGGTGTGTGCTCTACCCTGGTTCCCCGAGGTCCCCAGTGGGACTAAGCCCCAGTCACCCACGGTGGTAACGTGCTTGAGAATGCACACTTCATTGGTTTCCACCCCTTCTCTGTCTCACTTCTCCACTCCTTTCCTGGCACTTCCTGTGATCACCTCCCAAATCAACTACCCGTTCTTGAATCCTTGTCCCAGGGTCTGCTTCTGGGGAACCCCAACCTCGGACACACTGTAAATGCATCAGTCGGTATCAAAATTATAAATGCCCATGTTCTTGGACCAGTGGTTTCACTTCTGGGAATGTATCCTATAGATACACCTTCATCTATTCCGAATGAGCTAGGCACAAGGTTATTTATGGCAGCAGGGCTCGTAAGAGCCAAAGATTGGAAACACCTAAATGCCCATCACTGGGGAACAATTAAATAAATCATGATTCATCCATGCCGTGGAATATTATGCAGCCGTACAAAACAGAATGAATAAGGGCACCCTCTCTGGACTGATTTAGAACAATCTCTAAGATAAATTAAGCGGAAAAAAGCCAGGCACAGAACAGTATGTTTGTATAAAACAAAAAGAATATACAGCCATAATTGCTTGTTTATGCGAACAGACCATCTCCGGGAGCATACCGAGAAATTTAGCGTGGGAGCCCTGGAGAGCGGAATTATTAGGTGGTTGGGAGCAGAGGAGGGAGGGAGATTTCCATGACAAAGACCCTGTACCTTTTGATTTTGGCATCATGTGCAAGTTCTGTGCTACCTATTCAAAAATACACACAACCTAAAAACAAGTTTAAGGAACAACCATATACCTGGGTGCTTGGTAGCAGAATTCTGCTATAATGATCAATCCAATTTTAGCTTGTCTCAGGAAAGTTGCCCCCGTGCAGCCGCTCAAACTTCCTTTCTCGTTTAGCATTCCCATAAGGTGGTTTCTAAATAAGGAAAGTAGGCCTGAGTCCAGCCTTCCCCCAAGATGCTAAGAGTCTAAGTCATCCTTCCCCTACACCTTACCTGAGACACCAGCAGCTTCCTAAAACCTTCCTATCAGGAACCTGTTTCCCCAGAGGTTGCAGCCCTTCCTTTAGTGAGCTATTTGAAATGCAGACTGCTAGCCTTGGTAGCAAAATAGTTAAGAGATCAATAGTTAAGCCATCGGCTGCTAACCTGAGGTTAACAGTTTGAACCCACCCAATGGCTCCTTGGGAGAAAAGACCTGAGAATCTCCTTCCATAAAGATTACAGCCAAGAAAACCCTGACAGTTCTACTCTGTCACATGGGGTCACTATGAGTTGGAATCGACTTGACAGCACCTAACAACAGCATCTTTGGAGAGAATGAGAAGAGGGAGGGGACTAGATGAAACGGCCTCTCCATGTGACCTTCTTGCCGGTGGGCACTGGGTTTTATTTCTCTACTCCAGAGGCCTGCGCAGCACCTGGCACATTTGTTGGATGGGTAGATTGGTCAGGGAAGGTGGTTGGCTGGCTAGCGGGCTGGTTATCTTTTCCCTCAGAAGTCCAAGCCTGGGAGACCTCTCCTTCAGCTCCTGAGACCCTAGGTCAATGAGCATTGATGAGCGGAGCTCTGGAGTTGGAGACATCTGGCTTCAAGTCCCAGCTCTGCTCTCTTCGCTGATCGTGTGACCTTAGGCAAGTCTCTTCCCTGATCTATGCAATAAGCACAGAGACTCCCTCCACAGAGGATTAAATAAAATCCTGCCAAGGTACCCCACACTGTGCCCCGCATATAGTGAGCTCTGCTGGGTGTTCGTTCCCCTCTCCTCCTTTAAGCAGAAGACCAGAAATTGTCCCCTCTTTGCCTCCATCACCCTTGTAACAAGGAGGTCTTGTTTTGTCTAACTGAAAGCCTCTTGCCATAACCCAAGCCTGTGACTTCCTGTGCTATTGTCCATGAGCAGGAGAAACAGCCGCCAGCATGGTCCCTGAAGGAGCCTTTTCCAGATCTGAAGGCCCAAAGAAAGTTACCATTGAGTCTTCCCAGCTGTGACCAGCAGCCAAAGCCCCTCCTGCTCGGTCCCCAGTCCAGCCTTCATCCCTATTATCCCCTTGGCCCCCTCCTGGGCTCAGGAACTCTGATTGCAAGGTCAGCAGTGAATTGTCAGGGTCCTGGGGCACAGCTCCTGCTCCTTCTCCACTCAGCCCCTCCCCCTCCATCCAAAGAGCTGGGAAATAGCTCAGATTCTGAGGACAAAGAGATTGAGCTCCAGGCACAGCGGCATCTGACAAGTTGCATTTTACAATAAATCTCCGCAATTAGACCCTGCAAACAGCGCTGCTCTTGCTTCCCTGATATACGGCAGCAAATTAGCTTAATGTCCCTGGCAACCAAGTCTTGCACTAAAAATAGTTGGCTTGTGAGTTCACCTTTCCCTCCTCAGCATCGAGTCTCTGCTGGTGCCAGGGAGGGAATGAGCCTAGAGTCCAGGTCCTGCCCTGGTGCTGGGGGCAGGGCAGCAAGGGTTAACCCAGCATTAACTAACGCAGCAGTCAAGGAATTATCCCTGCAGGGTGGAGCGGGGCAGGGGTGGAGGTGTTCGGTGGGCTAGGGGAGCCTGGCTGAGCTGTTTCATTTTGAGTGTGGAGGCTTTTTGAGTAGGCAGCCACCTTCTCGGAGGACTCCCAGGTCTGTCTCCCAGAAATACTACCTCTCTTCTGCACCCACTCACACCCCTGCCCACCCAAGAGCAGCACAAAGATGCCTGAAGTTCCACCATCAGGGAGCGTGGCAGACTCCATGGGCTTCTAACCCTCTGTGTCACCTTGTGCGGGTCTGAGTTTCAATTCCCTCATCTGTGAAAGCAGAGACTCAATGAGTCGATCTGTTTATGTCTTGGATTCTCAGAATAGTCACCTTTTCAAGTGTTCTGTCCCAAATGTCCTCACAAATATCAATGTCCCCGAAATGCCCGTATATCAGCGTGTAAACCACCTCCCAGACTGTCAGGCATCACAGGCAGGAAAACAATACACTATCAGACCTAATTTTTCCCCTGGAAGAAAGATCATTTTACTGTTACCTTAAAGTCCTGTCCAACCCAAAAAATTCCAGAATTCCTCTGCCCTAGAGCCACTTGCCGACAGTAAAACACCAAACATCCCTTTAAAACTGATAGTTCACAAAGTCCTATCAGTCAGTCACACCTTAGTATGAATGTGTCTATGAAGTCCTCTCCTGGGAGAGGGAGACGAGCATGGAGTCTTGGGGTCCCTCATGGGGTTATTAAGAGATTGAAAGCCTTCCTTTGCTCCCCACTATCCCTATGGGAAACCCACCCCGCCTAAGGAAACCAAGGGCCTCCACTAGCTCCGGCCCCAGCCTGTCTTTACATCCTCAAAGCCTCCCAGTCATTCTCTGCCCCTGGCTCATAGGACTTCTCCCTGTTGTTTCCCCTTCCCCTTTTTCTGTTCCTGCCACCACACTTCTTCACACTTCTCTGTTGGTGGAAACCCTACTCATCTTTTTTTAACTTGTTCTTTCCCGTTCTCCTTTTTTCGTAAATTTTATTGTGCTTTAGGTGAAAGTGTACAGCGCAAATTAATTTCTCATTCAGAAATTTATACACGAGTTGTTTTGTGACACTGGTTGCCATCGCCGCAATGTGTCAGCCCTCACCCTCTCTCCCGTTCCACCTCAGGTTCCTTCGCCATGCCCATTTGTCCAGGTTGCCTGTCCCTTTCTGCCTTTTCGGCTTTGCTTTTGGGCAGGTGTTGCCCATTTGGTCTTGTATACTTGATTGAACTAAGAAGCACGTTCCTCTCAAGTGCTATTGTTTGTTTTATAGGCCTGTCTCATCTTTGGCTGAAAAGTGGACCTCGGAGTGGCTTCAGTTCTGAGTTAGTAGAGTGTTCGGGGGCCATAGGCTCGGGGGCTCCTTCAGTCTCTGTCAGACCAGTAAGTCTGGTCTTTTTTTGTGAATTTGAATTTCGTTCAACATTTTTCTCCCACTCCGTGATCCCTGTCAGCCATCGGTGGTGGTAGCTGGATACCGTCTCGTTCTTCTGGGCTCAGGCTGACATCTACTCATCTTTAAAGGCACAAATACCATCGTCTCTTTCGTGAAGCCATCTACTACCCCCATGGCCCTAATGAGTCCCTTAGGGTCCCCTTCTAACAACTTTTGAAGCTACATCATGTTAGAGCCAGAAGAGCCTTTAGGGATCATCTACACCAGTATTTCCCAAAATATGTTGACTGTGACCCCATGACAAGAAATACACTCTGTGTTGTGATCCGGCACATGCACACACATATACACAGGTAGGTACATACTATACACACAGAAACACACACACACGCATGGAACACACATATACACGTGTATGCAAATACACGCAGAGATACACAGTACACGCATGGACACAAACACATGGATATGCAATACATACATGCATACATGTGTATATACTCAAAGGCACAAGCACGTACATATATGTGCAATACATGTGTGCATATATATACACACATAGCCACAATTGGAAGAAGTTTCTTTATGTAATACCTACTGTTACTGTGTGCAATGCTCTGATATGGTCACTTCTTTTTCTCTCTCTCTCTTTTTTTTTTTTTTGTATGCTGGCTCCAACTCACTAAATCAATTTCATCATCTTCCAATGGGTTGCAACCTGCAGTTTGGAAAATACCGATCTAGTTCAACCCTTTATTTTACAAATGCAAGTACCAAGACCCAGAGAGAGGAAGGACCAGCCCAAGGTCACGCAGCTGGCTGGTAGCAAGACCCAGACCAGACTCCAGTTCTGTTGGCTGTGCAGTGGCGGCCTCCCCTCTCTCACACGGAGCTGTCTACATCTCGGCTGCTCCTGCTGGGTCATTGCTTCCTGAGGGAGAGGGCCTTGTCCCTAGCTCCTGTGTCTCCAGCCCCCCAGGTGAGGGCCTTTCCCATGGCAGATGCCTAAGAAACAGCTCCCTTGCACTGAATGAATAATAATGAGAAAGTGTTTGGAGTCAGTGAAGGCCCTGCCAAGTGAGGGATTCATAAATGCAGCTGCCAAAGCCTGGAGACAGATCAGCTTTGGCTCATTAGTGGAGTTGGGTTTTCCCAGGGCTTAGAAATTCTGAAATTCTTGCTATGGAGCAGAAATCCTGCTGCTGGTGGAGGGGGAGGGACAGAGGAGGCAAGGAGAGGGGAGGATGGAAGAAAGGTAGGGACCCGGCAGGGGTGGAGGGGATCTTGGGAGGGAAGGTGGGCAGGGGTGCGGTGATGGGGGTGGGTGTCAGGGTGTGAGCGGGGACTGAGGCTCATTGAAAATCCAGACAAGCTCCAAAGAGAATGTAAACTCAGTCTCCTTCTGTCTCCTCCCGTCTTTCTCTGAGAAGTGACAGGGGAGGTCGGAGAGGGGAAGCACTGATGTTCAGAGGGAGATATGAGAGATGGCAGAGATGAAGAAACGAGTAATTTTGACACAGCTGTGCTGAGTTAATATCAGAGGCAGCGCTGCTCAGAGTCCTCTCGCAGCCCCCTCCCCACCACTACCACGTCGCTCCACCCCCCAGGGCTCAGGGACCTTGGCTTGGCTAAACCACATCTCAGGGAGGGAGGGGCAAATGGCTTGTCTACCCACCAGAGGACCCCCGTCCCAAGTTCCTGGGTTTGTGGGAAATTAGACCTAGAGGGCTGGGCAGTCTGTGAGGGACAAGTGCTTATTAATTAACAAGGTAAGATGAGCAGCTACTGCTATTTCCTCTGCACCCCAATGGGGTGGGTTGGCACAGATGCAGGGTGTACAAAAGAAGACAAGGTGGCCTGGTGGGGGCATAGGGCTGGCTGCTAGTTCAGTCATTCGCTCCACAAGTACCGTGTTTTTACGCAAATAATGCACGTGTTATACATTTTTTGCCAACCACGCTATTCCCGCATCCATTATTTTCCTAGGCTCTCTATGCACATTATACGTGTGGGTGCATTATTTACGTGACCGCGTTGTTTGCGAAAAATACGGTATCTACTGAGGTTCTGCCATGTGATGGGTCTAGGGCTAGGTGCCGGAGTGCTGCTATGAACAAGACATGGGGTATAGGATGCAGCAGGGACAGTTGACTTTGGACAAGGGTGTTTTGAGTGGCAAAGGAGAAGTCTATAGAGCTAACCTAGCCTGGTTAAGGTAAGATTTCCAGAGATGAAGTGGAGGGATCTAGATAGTCCAGGTAAGGAGTTGGGATATGATGGATGGCCTGGTGAGTCCCTCGTGTCTAAGGTTTGCTGGGGTCTCCTTAGCCCTGTGTGTGGGTCTCGGTTTTGCAGCATTGGGAGCTCTGTTACTTCAGCTGCCTCCAATGAGCTCTAGCTCAGTGGGGCTGACTCACAATAAACAAACCTTCCAGAGACTGAGTCATACATCAAATGCCAATTTTCCTTTCTGTAATAGGAGTACATTTGGTAAGTTAAGCCTCCTAGGCAGCCTGCTTTAGGACCAAAAAACCAGGGTATGAGTCTCAATGCCACATCACACTAACTGAGAAACTCTGGGCAAATCTTTAATCCCCTGCAAGCTTTGGTTTCCACATCTGAAAACAGGGATAATATGACTACTTCTCAGGGTCGTAAGGAGGATTAAATGAGCTGTTGCATGTGAAAGTCCTTCGTTTATCTCGCAGAACTGCACAGGTAAGTCGTTTCTTAAATTTGTATTTATTTTTTAATAGGTGATTATACACAGTACAAAAGTCCAAAGGTACCTACCCACCAGATGACGAGTGAATCTCCTCTCCACTTCCCACCCCCGCCCCAATCCCCAGCTATCTAATTCCTCTCCTCAGAGGCACCCACCATTTTCAACTTCTTGTTTAGGACGCCCCGCCTAAAAAAGGATCCTTTTATGTTATAAAAGCAATTTGTTGTTTAAAAACTCCAAAGAGAGCAAGAAAGAATACAATGGACACTCTGTTTTTCTTCCTCCTTAGTCTCCCAAATCCATGCCCCCCAGGTAACTGTGGTCAGTAGTCTCCCATATCCCTTCAAACAATAATTGTTATTGCTGGTTCCAGATGCGCCTTTCAGGGGAGGCCAGGTTACAAATGAGAACATGCAGGATCTGTCAGGAAGTGGGCAGAGACAGTGGGAAGTTCCCAAGAGACATTTCTATCAGTGTAAAGCCATGGAATGAATTGCCTTTCCTCACTCCACCCACCCATCCAGCCAACCCTTACTGGCCCAGCCCTCCCCTAGGTGCTGCTGGGAATACAAAGATGAATTAGTGAGGCACATGCTCTTCTCTTGCATTATCTGCAGGTGAGACAAGGACTCAGATCCATGGATGAGCCAAGTTTAGCTCCGGAAGGGACGTGAGAGATCTTCTAATTTACCATTCACAACCACTTCCATTTTGCAGAACAGGAAGCTGAGATCCATAGAGAAGACTTGACTTGGCCAAGGTCACACAGCAAGGGGATGACTGGGGCACTATGGAAGGCAGGTTTCGGGGCACAACTCTAATCTAAAGGTGGGGACTTATGCTCAAGAGAAGCTGACCTGGAGTGCCATGGAGTCCAGGAGAGAGATTCTGCCTGTCCTAGAGACAGGGATGGGCACTCTGAGCAAACAGTGAAGCTGGAGGAAAAGCTCCAAGGCAGGGAGCTGGGGAGTGTCCAGGATTCATTCTGGCTCAGGCCAGGGTGTTTGCAGGAGAGGGCCCAGAAGCAAGACTGAGAAGGTAGATTGGGCAGGATATTTGTGACAAGCCAGTGGGGCTCCTCCTGGGGAATTCAGCAGCCAGAGGCCCAGGGCCCCAGTGATGCCTAACTCCAGGGAGCCCCTTCCCTACAGAGCCTGTGTGGACGTACCTCCTGGAGCTGTGCAGTACCCCGTCCTCCTGCAGACACAGCTATAGAGACACGGTAGAGCTTTGCCTTTGCTGCTTTTCTTTCTGGACTCTTCCACCTCCTGCCCTCCTTTGCCCCCTAACAATATCTTTCCAATGAGGTTTGGGGACACCCCCAGGTCTTTGTGATACCCACCAGCCACACCTCCAGCTGGATTCCCTCCACAGGGGACTCTGTTCACGCGTTTGGGGTTGACTCACATCCTGCCTTCACCCCTTGCCCTGTCAGTCTGATTGGGCCCCCTGGGGAGGCCTCCCCAGCCCTCCAGCTCACTGGGGTCAAATTCAAGAAAGCCTCACTGTGCACTCACATTTGCAAACTAAGCTCCCAAGCAGCCTGGTCTTAGGCAGAGATGGATGGCCTACTTGAATCCGTATAATCAAGGAGAGTTTATTAAAGGGGCTATTTAGAATGATGTGCACAGGATGGAGAAACCACAGGGATCATACTGCATCCTGAGGCTGGTGTGGTACAAGCTGTTACCATCCTTAGGACAGAAAGGAGGAAGAAGTTAGCAGCACCCTGCAGGAGAGAGTCGTGGAGACAGGCTGCCAAGAGAGCAGCAGGGACCTTCCGTGGAAGGACACAGGCAGTCCAGGGCCACCCCACAGAGAGAGGGCTTGTGAAATAAATACCTCAACCTCTCTCTTCTCCCTCCCCTGATCTACTGCTGGGGCTTCCTATTGGCTGAACCTGACTGGAAGTTGGAAGGTGAGGAAGCCCATTGATGCAGTTCATACAGGTTGGCTCTGGGGCACAGAGCAGTGGGGAAGGGTAGAGGGTGGATTTGGGGGAACAAGTGGAAGAACTCCTGCACTGCCACCTTGACCTCCGTCACTGACTGCTGCCCATTCTCCCTTGTGCCCGTGCAGAGTCCTACCAGGCTCTGTTTCCAGCTAATGGACTCCCCACCTCAGTCTCACAGGGAATATCCCTTCTTCCCCCCTTCCTCTGCCCTCTGTGCTCCTTCCCACCTAGCTTGCAGGTGAGATCCAATAACTTCAGCCTTTATTCCCCTTTGCCCTGACCACTTGGGCATGGGAACATTTGGCCAGCCCTGGTCTTGGGAATGGGTGAGAATGAGGCCTTCCTCTTCTGGAATGAGCCCTGCTGTATGGCCAGCGACTGAGCCTTTTCAGCACTTCTCTGGCTCAGGCACACTTAAGAGGGGCTGGCCCCCATCCAGCTGAGCCACTGGTGCCTGGCCAGATGGTGGCCAGCAAAGCCAAGGCTGGTTTTGCACCACAGGCCTTGCTTTGGAAATAGACAGCAAATGGGTGAGCCAAGGGAGGCAGCAGGCCCACAGCCACCTCAGGGCAGGGTGGACTGCCCAGCCCCCATCCTGGCTGTGGCTCCCTGGGCTTAGGCCTCAGGCCCACTGAGTCTTGTAGGGTCTGTAGGGCAGCAGCTATGCCTGAAGAAAGCAGTGGGTTGTATGAGGCTGAGAGTCGAGAAACCGGACTCTGCCCAGCTCTGCCCCCAACACACCCGGTCTTGGGAAAATTGCTTCATCCTCTGGGCAGCACCTTTTTCCCAAAATGAAACCTTCCTGAGAACTTCAACATATAAAACTGGTGAAACAAACGTGGGGCTTCAGAGCCCCCCCTCGGCATCCCCCTCCTCTTTCTCCTCTTCCTCCACCTCCAGCGTCAGTCTCTGAAGCATCTCTTTGGAATCCTGGGGTTCCACTGAAAATAGTTTGGAAACCCTGGTCTATATGCTCCCTAAATGGTCCCAGGCAGTGGTTAAGAGCTACAGATGCTAACCAAAAGGTCGGCAGTTGGAATCCACCAGCTGGTCCTTGGAAACCCTATCCAGGCCGTTCTACTCTGTCCTATAGGGTCGCTATGAGTCAGAATCGACTTGATGGCAACAGGTTTGTTTTTTGTTTCTGTTTTTTTTTAATACAAAAATAGATAAAATGCAGTTATAAACTCCCAGGTACCCACCACCCAGCTGCAACAATCAACAACTCGTGGCCAACCTTCTTTCATCCGTACTCCCCCCACTTCCTCCCACCGAGATTATTCCAACACTGTGTCATTTCATCTGTGAATATTTCAGTTTGTATCTCTAAAAGATAAGGACTCATTCTTTAAAATATAACCACAAGGCCATTATTGCACTTTTAATAATTAACAGCCATTCCTTAAATCACCAAATACCTAATCAGTGTTCATACTTCCAATTGTCTCTATATAGGTCATTTTTTTACAACTTGTTCGTTAGAATCATTATCTAAACGAGGTTCCCAAGTTGCGGCTGCTTGACATGTCTCTTCAGTCGCTTCCTCTTGTCTGGTGAACTGTCAGTGACCAGCGAAGGTCAGGGTGGACAGTTTGCACAGGCTTCTCTGAGGGCAGAGAAGATGCACCCAAGGGCCTGGAGGAGAAGCCTGTCCTCCCCAAGCCCTTTTTAAGGCCTGAGGGGAGGGGAGGGAAGGAGGGAAAAGGCTGGGCTGAGGCTTGGTGCTGTGACTTTCCAGTAACTGCCTGCCTTGGGGAGTTACATCCAGGGCTTGGGAGGGGTCAAACACTGGAAGAGGTGGTGCTTCGGCAGTGGTGAGAAGGAATGGGTGTGGAGAGTGCACTGTGCTGGAGGCAGGAGCTTGGGGTCTAATCCGCTGGAAAGACTGGCCATTAACTGAAAACATTTCCCCGGCATCTGCTGACACACAGGACTTTGCCCGAGGCTGGGACTGCAGGGGCCAGTGGGAGGCAATCTCTGCCCTCCGGGAGCTCAAAGCTCTTCAGGGAAACAGATGGGCACGTGACATCTTTAACCTCTAGAGATCCATGTGCCAATCTATAAAATGGAAACAATAGCACCTTACCTATTAGACCTGGAGTCCCTGGGTGGTGCAAATGGTTAATGTGCTCGGGTGCTAACTGAAAGACTGGAGGTTCAAGTCCACCCAGGAATACCTCAGAAGAAAGGCCTGGTGATCTACTTCCAAAAAAATTAGCTGCTGAAAACCCTATAGAGCACAGTTCTACTCTGACACATGTGGGGTCACCATGAGTTGGAGTCAACTCAGTGGCAGCTGGTTAACCTATTAAATTAAAAAAAAAAAAAAAAACAAAACACTGAGCATGTCACCCAGGAATGGGAGTCCTCATAGCTCTACAATGGGTTTTCTGACTAGAAAATAAAAGGGACAAACTATACCTGTAAAAGAAATGAAAGCAGAGGCTGAGTGCTGACCCTGAGGAGGGCTAAGGACATTCACAGAAGGCAGCGGAGTTTCCAAGTTCTTGTTCTACCAACTACTAGCCATGTGGCCTTGAGCAGGATGACCTGCTGTTGGTGTCACCCCGGTGCCTGTCCCTGGGGCTCCAGTGTTTGGGAAATGTTGGAGCTCAGGAAACAGAGAGTAGGGAACGCTTGCCTTTCTGTGACTGAATTTTCAAGAATTAAAAGTCTAGGTTTGGATCACAGCCCACGGAGAGCCCAGTTTTCTGCTGTCTGCGATACCAAACTATTGTCCAGGCCAGGGGTTCTCAGCACTATGGATATTTCGAGACAGATACAGTACCTTTTGTATGTGAGCGCCGTCCCATGCATCCTGGGATGTTGAGCAGCTTCCCTGCCCTCTATGCACTAGAGGCCAGTAGCACCCTCCTCCAGCTGTGGCAACCAAAAATGTCTCTAGATATTGTCAAATGTCCCCTGGGGGGCAAAATTGCCCATGATGGACAACCACTAGTCTAGGCTTGAGGGATGCTATTGATTTGTAAAGGTGTGTGTATGTGTGTGCTCTTCCTTTCAACTCTGCACTTCTGGCCAGCACTTCTGGCCTGTTTTCACTTCCAGAATGTTCCCAAGGTGGCTTCCCATTCATTCCACCTTTTTAGGTCAGTGCACCTTTTAAGAGTTATTTAAAAAACAAAACAAAACAAAACTTAAACGGCCCTGTTTGCTGAGTTAATAAATGCAAAGTTATGGTAATTGTGCCCAGGCTAAGTGCACTTGCCCTTGATTGATAGCGATATGGACTCAGGGAGGTGGAGGAGGAGTGGGTAGGTCACCCTGAGGTGTCCTCCGTGGCCAAGTGGCCTGCCCTTGTCCTGCTGCCACTGCAGCCCTCTGTCCTGTGGCTTGTCTTCACGCCTCCCTTTTGCCTGTCTGCTGGGAAGAAACAAGGGAAAAGAAGAAAGGAACGGCTGCTCACAGGGCATCATTTTCCCGGAGCCAAGACCGCCTCAAGGTGCTATCACAGCTCCCTGGGGGTCTTGGCTCAGGTCACCCCTCCATGGCACACTGAAGTCAGGGACCTGGGGCTCAAATCCTGCCTGTGCCAAGGCCAGCTGGGTGACCTTGGGCAAGGTGTCAACCTCTGAGCTCAGCCTTCTGATCTGTAAAGTGAGGCTTAGTTAATATCCCCTACATAGGGTTCTTACAAGGATTAAATGAGAAAATGTTTATGAAAGAGCTTTATACAGTGCAAATTGCCGTACAAATCCCAGTTATTTTATCTGTTGCTCTGAATGAGAATGAATAATATCAAGCCCCTTAGTCCAATGGCCCAGAAAATTCTCAGCCTGGCCGCCCTCCAACTCTACCAAGCCTCACCCAGTCCCTCCATCCTCATCTGTTCCCCCTTCAGACTAGTCTCCTCCCTTGACCTTGGATTTGCCCCTCAGGCTATATAGCTAAGGGACCCTCCTGTCCTGAAGGTTCTGTTTCCCTCTTTCATCTTTATCTGTCCACAACCATTTTCTTCAAGACCCAACTCCCAACCTACCTCCTCTAAATGTTTCCTCTAACAAACGGGGTGGGTCAAGGCCGGTTTGCTCCCTTTCCCTAAAGGAGCAACATATTGTGACACCCATGGCCCCAAGTCAAAGTCAAGCACAGTGCTGGGTAGGTCTAGGTGGATGCATATGATAATGATGATGATTATAAGGCTTAGCAATTAAAATCCCTAATACTTTCAAAGCTCTTACTATGTGTCAGGCCCTTCACTAAGGGCTTTACACGTATTAACTCATTTCTTGAGGGCTGGCTGCCCATATGGGATTGAATACCTGCCTCTCTGCTTTTAGATTCCAGCACAAGCATCTTGGTAGAACCTTCCCCGTTGGTCCCAAGCAGAATTAATATTGCTGCCTCTGTGCCCCTGATGCCTGGTCTGTTGTTGACCTGATTTCACCAGCTTTTAATTATTTATCAAAGTGGCTGTCTCCCCTCCCAGCCTATGAACATCTTGAGGGCTAAGGCCCTGTTATATTAATCTTTATTAGCCTCTGCATCCAACAGTGACTGGCATATAGTTGTTGGTGATTAAATGTTTGTTCAGTGAATGCACAGATGGTTGGAGTAATTAACACCATCTCCTCCAATTTCGTGGGATTTTAAGAGCTGTGCCCTTTACCAGGCCATTTTCTAGACCTCCTACTTCAGAAGTGTTCTAGACCAGTGCCACCCCAACCATGATCTAGGGACTGGCACCCATCAGAAAACTTTTGATACCAGCCTATGACAAGAAAAGGGCAGAAATCGAGAATAAGAATTTAGAATTTTTAAGCAAGTTGACAGGGCAACTTTATGTCCATTGAATCTAATAGTTTTTAAAATTGGGCTTTTATTTTGTATGTCTTTATTTTTATTTCATTTTTCTAATATTTTATTTTCACTGTATTTTATAATAGTATCAGAAATTGAAAATAAAAACAAAGAAACTCTGGTTCTTAAGGTCTGTGGGTGGTACAAACGATTTGCACTCAGCTGGTAACAAAAAGGTCGGTAGTTCGAACCTACCAAGCGGCACCTTGGAAGAAACAGCCCTGGTGATCTGCTTCCATAAAGATTACAGCCAAGAAAATCCTATGGAGCAGTTCTACTCTGTAACAGAGGGGGTCTCTCCAAAGTCACAAACCAACAACAAAAACAAAATCAGCAAGAACCCCTGGCTCTTCACCACAGATAGTCTGAGAAGTATGGTTCCAGACCGTCAAGCCTCACTAGGATGCAATGGTTAAAGCCAAACATGGCGGCCTACATAAACCCCGCAGGCACCTGGACTGGAAGAGGAGAGGGCAGAGGAAGGATCTGAAGAGAGTTCGGGAAGGGTCAGGCTGGGAAGAGAATGCTCCAGTGGAGCCAGGGCCTGTCCTGAGGAGGGCAGCTCAGACCACCAAGGCGTGGAGAGCACCAGAGTCAGAATCAGGCTGCTCTGGCTGGAAGGACTGGGACTGAGAGGAGAGGAAGGGCACAGATAGAGTAGACATAGAAGTCTTCACAGAACTGGACAGATGAGAGCTGGGCCCTTGAAGGTGGAAGGAAGTAATCTGGGGACAAATGAAAGGAGATTCTAATCTTTTCACAGAGAGTGTGTTAAATATGAGGCTCTCATAACCCCCTGAGGCTGTCTAGGTCAACACTATAAATAGGGAAGTCATGGAGTTACAGAGAAGCTCTCCCAGTCCCCACCTCCAGGGGTTAAGTCAGTGAAATCAGCACAGATGCCATTTCAGAAGGAGACAAGATCTGACTCCCAGACCAAAAAGGCAGGAAGAGCAAGACTTGATTACAGCCAATCGATGTCATTAGCATATTTAAAGATCATGTCAAGGGGAAGGCAATGGGGCTCAGAAAGGCAAATTTTGATGGTGTTTATTAAGCAGAGAGAGACACAGAATCTAGAAACCTGGAGGTGTTTGGTCCCTGGAGAGTGTGTTCCAAGGGGAGGCTGGGCTGGGGAGCGGGCCTGGGGGGCCTGAGCAGACCTCCCTGAGGACCCGACAGCTTCTCTCCTCTGATTTCAAGATCGATTTCGGTGACTTTCTAATCAAGAATTTGGCTTCCTACAAAGAACTGCCTAGAGACAGGAACTGAGCTGACTCAAATACTTGACCATCTGGTCCACTCGATGATGATGATGATGATGATGGTGATAATGATGATGCTGATTGTTGTTGTTGTCAGGTGCCTTTGAGTCGATTCCAACTCATAACGACCCTGTGTACAACAGAACGAAACACTGCTCGGCCCTGCGCCATCCTCACAATGGTTGCTATATTTGAGCCCACTGTTGCAGCCACTGTGTCAATCCAGCTCACTGAAGGTCTTCCTCTTTTTCGCTGACTCTCTACTTTGCCCATCATGATGCCCCCCTCCAGGGACTGGTCCCTCCTGATAACATGTCCAAAATACGTGAGATGACGTCTTGCCATCCTCGCTTCTAAGGAGTATTCTGGTTGTATTTCTTCCACGATAGACTTATTTGTTCTTCTGGCAGTCCATGGTATAGTCAATATTCTTCGCCAACACCATATTCTAAGGCATCAATTCTTCTTTGATCTTCCTTATTCAATGTCCAGCTTTCACATGTATAGGAGGCAATTGAAAACACCAGGCGCACCTTAGTTCTTAAAATGACATCTTTGCTTTTTAACACTTCAAAGTGGTCTTTTGCAGCAGATTTGCCCAGTGCAACACTTCCTTTGATTTCTTGACTGCTGCTTCCATGGGCATTGATTGTGGATCCAAGAAAAATGAAATCCTTGACAGCTTCAATGTTTTCTCCATTTGTCATGATGTTGCTTATTGGTCCAGTTGTGAGGATTTTTATTTTCTTTATGTTGAGGTGTAATCCATACTGAAGGCAGTAGTCTTTGATCTTCATCAGTAAGTGCTTCAAGTCCTCTTTCCGCAAACAAGGTAGTGTCTACTGCATATTGCAAGCTGTTAATGAGTCTTCCTCCAGTCCTGATGCTGTGTTCTTCTTCACATAGTCCAGCTTCTTGAATTATTTGCTCAGCATACAGATTGAATAAGTATGGTGAAAAGATACAACCCTGACGCACACCTTTCCTGATGCAGTGTCCCCTTGCTCTGTTCAAACAATTGCCTCTTGGTCTACGTACAGGTTCTGGATGAACAGTTAATCTGGAATTCCCGTTCTTCACAATGTTATCCAAAATTTGTTACAATCCACACAGTCAAACGCCTTTGCATAGTCAATAAAACACAGCTAAACATCTTTCTGGTATTCTCTGCTTTCAGCCAAGATCCATCTGACATCAGCAATGATATCCCTCATTCCACGTCCTCTTCTGAATCTGGCTTGAATTTCTGGCAGTTCTCTGTCGATGTACTGCTGCAACCATTTTTTAATTACCTGAAGTAAACTTTTACTTGCATGTGATATTAATGTTACTGTTCGATAATTTCCACATTCTGTTGGATCACCTTTCTTTGGAATGGGTACAAATATTGATCTTTTACAGTCGGTTAGCCAGGTAGCTGTCTTCCAAATTTCTTGGCATAGATAACTGAGCACCTCCAGCATATCCATTTGTTTGAAACATCTCAATTGATATTCCATCAGTTCCTGGAGCCTTGGTTTTTGCTAATGCCTTCAGTGCAGTTTGGACTTCTTCCTTCAATACCATCGGTTCTTGATCATATGCTACCTCCTGAAATGGTTGAATGTTGACCAGTTCTTTTTGGTACAGTGACTCTGTTCATTCCCTCCATCTTCTTTTGATGCTTCCTGCGTGGTTCAATATTTTCCCCCTAGAATCCTTCAATATGGCAACTCGAGGCTTGAATTTTTTCTTCAGTTCTTTCAGCTTGATAAATGCCAAGCATGTTCTTCCCTTTTGGTTTTCTATCTCCAGGTCTCTGCACATTTTATTATAATACTTTGTCGTCTCGAACCACCCTTTGAAATCTTCTGTTCAGCTCATTTACTTTATCATTTCTTCCATTCACTTTAGTTACTCTACATTCAAGAGCAAGTTTCAGAGTCTCTTCTGGCATCAATTTTGGTCTGTTCTTTCTTTCCTGACTTTTTAATGACCTTTTGCTTTCTTCGTGTATGATGTCCTTGATGTCATCCCGCAACTCATCTGGTCTTCAGTCATTAGTGTTCCCTGCATCAAATATATCCTTAAGATGGTCTCTAAATTCAGGTGGGAGATACTCAAGGTCATGCTTTGTCTCTTGTGGATTTGTTTTAATTTTCTTCAGCTTCAACTTGAACTTGCATATGAGCCATTGATGGTCTGTTCCAGAGTTGGCCCCTGACCTTGTTCTGACTGATGATATTGAGCTTCTCCATCATCTTTTTTAAGTCAATTTGATTCCTGTGTATTCCATCCAGCAAGGTCCATGTGTATAGTCACTGTTTATCTTGTTGAAAAAAGGTATTTACGATGAATAAGTTTTTGGTCTTGCAAAATTCTATCGTGTGATTTTTAGCATTGTTTCTATCACCAAGACCATATTTTCCAACTACTGATCCTACTCCATTACCAACTTTTGCATTCAAATCACCAGTTATCAATGTGTCTTGATTGCACGTTTGATCAATTTCAGACTACAGAAATTGGTAAAAATCTTCAGTTTCTTCATCTTGTGCATTAGTGGTTGGTGCCTAAATTTGAATAATAGTCATATTAACTGGTCTTCCTTGTACATGTATGGATATTATCCTATCACTGACAGCATTGTACTTCAGGATAGATCTTGAGATGTTCTTTTTGACAAAGAATGTAATGCCATTCATCTTCAATTTGTCATTCTCGGCCTAGTAGACCATACGATTGCCTGATTCAGAATGACAAATACCAGTCCATTTCAGCTAACGTCTAGGATATCAATATTTATGCGTTCCATTTCATTTTTGATGACTTCCAATTTTCCTAGATTCATACTTCCGACATTCCAGGTTCTGATTATTAATGGATATTTGCAGCAGTTTCTTCTTATTTTGAGTCATGCCACATCAGCAAATGAAGGTCCCAAAAGCGTTACTTCATCCACTTCATTAAGGCCCACTCTACTTTGAGGAGGCAGTTCTTCTCCAGTCGCCTTTTGAGTGGCTTCCAACCTAAGGGGCTCATCTTCTGGCGTTGTATCAAAGTTCCGCTACTATTCATAAAGTTTTCACTGGCCAATTTTTTTTAGAAGTAGATTGCCAGGTCCTTCTTCCTAGTCTGACTTAGTTGGAAGCTCTGCTGAAACTTGCCCACCATGTGTGACCCTGCTGGTATTTGAAATACTGGTGGCGTAGCTTTCAGCATCACAGCAACATGGAAGCCACCACAGTACGACAAAAGACAGACAAGTGATGATGGCGATGTTAACCCTCATTAAGCACCAGGTAATGTTCCAAGCCCTTTGCAAATATTCACTCATTTAATCCAACCAACGACTCTACCAGGTGGGTATTCCTGTCCTCCATTTTATAGACAAGAAAAGTGAGGGACTCTTCATCATTTTCCAGTTTTATACAGCTTGAAAGCAGAAGAGCCAAGACTCAAACCCAGGCTATCTGACTCCAGAATAGGCACTACACCAGACTCCTTTGAAGTTACTTTTTGTTGAGACAAACATTGGCAGTCTGGTTGGTACATCCATCCCTCTCTTCTGGTATTGGCCAGGGTGAGTCAGCTCCTGGCTCAGTATGACCAGCTCTGGGGCACTAATTAGTGGGAATTTTGTGAAAGTTTGGACTGTGGCTTCACCTAGAAAGTGCCACCCTGTGTGGCTCAGCCAATGTGACCAGCTCGCTTCCTGGGCAATTCCCCTCCCCACCTCAGTGCCCTAAACCCCTTCAAGGGTCAACTCTCCTGGCACTTAGAATCTGGGTTCTCCTGGGTGGTAAGCAACACAAGAGAAGGCAGCAGAGCATGCTGGGAAGGTAAGTGAACCTGGCATTGGAAACTGAGCCCTAGGCTCACCAGTTGTGGGACTTTAGACAGGTCACCATCCCTTTGTGTGCCTCAGTTTCCTGTGTGTTGGATCACATGTCCTCTTACTGTAAGTCCGGTTCCAAATGAAGAGTCCGTTGGACCCATGAATGTGCTGGCTCTTGACCAATGTGCTGAGAAGTGGGTGGAAGGGGGTGAGCGACAGAGCACAGAACCCAGGGCAACTAGGTTCAGCGTTTGATTTCAAAGCCAGCTGACGGCTTCTATGGGATGGTGCCCTACCCACGGCGCTCTCCCCACAGTCAGTACCAAAGGCTCTGGGGGTAGGGCCCCAGCGTTAGGAGCCGGCTAGAGTAGGGGCTACTACAGAGGGGCTGCCGTTGGCGGCGTTGAAGGCTGAGGCTCTGCGGGGCGGAGTGAAGGTTTCTCTCTGGCAACTCTTCAGTTCTGGCGGGAGGAGGGGCGGGGGGGAGGAAGTCAATAGTGCTGTCCTTCTAGAAGGGCTGGAGGGAAAATCTTACCGGACTGGCACAAGAGAGAGCTGCCTCCCAGAGCTGGGGATGGGATGGGGAGCTGAGGGGTAGAGCCGAATGAAGACTTCGAGATGTAGCGGAGCAGGTGACCCCTACCCTGCAAGCTCGGTCTAGAGGGGGCGCTGCGGCCTCCTCCACTCCCCGCGCACAAGGTTCGAGCTGTGTTCCCCGCCTGTAGCGCAATGCGCGCACAGCTTTTCCCCCAGCCTTCAGCTGCGGGCTAGTCCTGCGGGCCACCGCCGTCTCCCCTTCATTTTGGGGTTCCCAGGTCCAGCCCCTTACCCAGGCACAACTAAGCAGGCGCTTAGCTTGTAAAATGAATAAATGAAAGTGGATTAATGAATGAATGAGAAGTGTTGTCTAGCCGAACCTCCGCGTCTCATCGCCCACCGACTGTGTCAGTACCAAAGGCTCTGGGGGTAGGGCCCCAGCGTTAGGCGCCGGCTGCAGTGGGGGCGGCGGGGACGGTCTCCATGCCAGCACAGGGCGGGAACTGCCCAAACGCAGTACCCAGCTTTACCCCGTCTCCGTGGCTGCTTCCGCTCAGCCAGGCTGTCCGATTCCCCACCTTCCAATAGTCTCACTGTCATAGACCCTTCTGAGCCCCCCCAGTCCCCCAGACTCCTTTGGACTTCTCGGGCCCGATTTCAGGAGGGGCGGGAGGCGAGAGGCTGCCTCTTCCCCCGCCCCCCATCCTCGGCTTCTCTCGGGGCTGCGGCGGCCGCCACCGCGTCCCTTGGACTGCCGCAAACCCGGGAGCGGGGAAAGGGGGTCAGCGCCGCGAGGGCGCGGGGAGGGTGCCCCCGGGAAGGCAGTGGGCCGAGGAGGCAGGAGGGGGCGGGGACCGAGGGGCGAGGCGCGGAGGAGGGACCAAGAGGAGGGGAGCGGATAGAGAAGGGAGGAGACGCGCGAGGCGAGGGGGTGGGGAGCCGGGCGAGGAGAGGCGCGGACCGAGGGGGAAATGGCAGCGGCGAGGCGCCCTCCCAGCTGGTGAGAGGCGGCTGCCAACTGAGGCTGAGTCGGGGAACGGCGGCGGGACTTCCCCGGGACGGGCTGGGCTGCGGGGTCGGGGAGCGCGGCGCCGAGCACCTCCGTGCCGGGCAGCGACCTAGGAGCCCCGCCGCCGGCTCTGCGCCACCCTAGCCCACAACCGCCCGCCGTCCCCTCTGGGATGTTCGAGGGACCCAGGCATCCAGGACGGTGACTGAGCGAGACCAAGGATGGGACGGCGCCCGCAGCTCCGGCTCGTCAAGGTAGGAGTGCGCAGGGCAGCCCTTGAGCCTGGTGCCCCCCGGCCCCCGCTGGCGCAGGGCGGGCGGCAGGGGTGGCTTGCGGGGAGTACGGGGCAGAGCGGTGCCCGGGGAAGTCTGAGGGGCAGCCGAACTCCCTGGACTGGAGCCGGAGCTGGGCGGGTGGGGGAGCTCAGGTGAAAGAAGAAAGCTTGTGGCGACACTGCCGGGATGCTGGCGGGGGAGGGGGCCCGCCCACCCGCGGGAACGGCTGGTTGCGGAGACTCTCTCCAGGCTGTGGGGGCTGAAGCTCGCTTCCACCTCCCATCCCTCGCTTGCGGAGCGCGGCCTTGGGACAGGAGGCTCTGGAGGTGGGTCCCCACCCTGTCCCTAGCACCCTCTTATCGCAACTCCGCACGCCCCAGCCCCCAGTCCTGGGGATCTCCTTCCTGCTTTTTCGGCTCTGCGGAAAGCGGCAAACCCAGGGAGATGAATGTCCCCCGCGCCTCCGAGCCCTTGATCGTATCGCAGCCTCCGGAGAGGGGACAGTGTCTCCGGCGGTGGGGCCGGTTTCTCCGCCGCTGCTGGCCGGCCGGGAGCAGCAACCCGTGAGCGCAGCGCTCGCTCTCCGAGCCTTTGCACAGGCAGGTCCCGGCACTGCTTCGCCGGCCGCGTCTGCTCGTTTCTGCCCCGGGTCTGGCGACGCGATGCCGGCGCCCGGAGTTTAGGAAAGTCGCCAGACCGCAAGCCCAGCGTCTGCTGGCTGAAGTTCGGGGGCGGCGGGGGCCTGCCTGCGGGCGGTGGGAGCTGATGAACGGCTGGGGGGTGACAGTCAGGCCCGCCGCTGGTGACAGCCGCCACTTCCCGGCGCAGGGTGCTTCCCAAAACGTTTCGGCTTGCTGGGTGCGGGCACGTATGCAGCAGCCGGCTAAGGAGGTGGGTGGGCCTCGGGCCATCGCGGGGAGCCCAGCGCGGCGCTCGCCTGCTCTTTGCGTCGCGCGGTTCTCGGGACTCCGCAGGGTCGGTGTGGACAGCCTGAGCCGCAAACACCAGTTTAACTCGGCTCGGTGCATTTAAAAGCGATTATAGTCAAAAGAATGGAATGGCTTTGGGGGAGGGGTGCAGATTGACTGGATTTTGTTCTTCTATCAATTATTAAACCAGCTGTGCGTATACGGGCTCACAAAGTGGTTTAATTGAGTTGAACCACCAAGCTTTTAAAACAAATTACTGTGGTTCAGCAGCTGAGAAGTTAACCAGTTACTAAGGATTTTCCTTTCCTCTTCCCCGCCCAAATATTTTATAAGTGGTTGTTTAAAAACAATGACAAAACGGTGGTCAGATTGTACCCCTCCCTCTCCCCCTCCCATTAGCTGAGGGCTGGGGATGGACCCAGAGATTATTTTCTGCGTGATCACGGAGACCCGGCAAGACAGGCAGAAAGAAAAATACCAGAGAGGATAAATAGATTGCATTCAATGGGAATATTTTCCAAAAGGCTCGTGTGTACCAAACCTTGGTGTACAGTCACAAATCAAACTGAATTCAAACTTTTAAATGGATTCAAGGGATCGAATAAAACCCAGAAGTTTTGTTTTGGGTTTTTCCTGCCCAAGTTTAGTTGGTAGAAGGTAAGTGTTCTTTCTTTGGCCTTTCTTAGAATCGTGTGCAAATCTCTATTTAGAATTGTGTCTTCTTTTTTTTCTTTTTTAACTAGATAAAAGGGTCTGTGCCCTTTGTGTCTGGTCTAATGACCTCAGTAGGCACTCAATCAATGCTGAATGCAGGCAGGGCAGTGAGTGAATGGACAGCTAATGCTGGCTTCAATTAAACAGTTGCTTTTTTCTTTTATTTATGTAGCACATGCAAGTTGCAGGACAATGTTCTACCTGCTTTGCAAATATTATCATTTTATCCTCACAACAGCCCTAGGAGGTAGGAAGTATTATCCCCATTTTATTGATGAGAAAACTGAAGAAAAGAGAGGCTAAGTAACTTCTCCAAAGTCACACAGCTAGTAAGTGATGGAGTCAGAACTCAAACTCCAGCCCTAAGACTTCGTTTTGTTAGCTTTTGCCAGAAAATATTCTAAACCACTTAAATCTCACTTTAGACCTCCACCAGATGACAGGTCAGATGGTTTTGTGAGTAGGAATCTAGGGGAGTTATGGAAAATCCAAAATTTGTCTCTGTCCCCAACAAGTCAGCTAATGTTGGGAAAGGATCCACTCTGGGCCTAGCACTGTATTGGAGTCCCTGGAGGTTTGAGTCCACTGAAAGGTGCCTTGGGAGAAAGACCTGGTGACCCACCTCTGAAGAATCAGCTACTAAAAATCCTGTTGAGTCCAGTTCTACTCTGACACACAAGGGGTCACCATGAGTCAGAGTTGACTCAATAGCACCTGCTTTTTTTAGCACCGTACTGGTTACAGAGTACTGGGGGCGAGTGTGTGTGTGCGTGAGTGACAGAGTGTGTATATGAGTATGCATGAGAGGGTGTGTGTATGTGTGAGCGTGCGTGAGTGAGAAAGGTGCGTGTGAATGTGCACGAGAAGGGCTGTGTATGAGTGTGCACTGAGAATTACGTGTGTATATGAGGGAGAAAAAAGTGTGTCTGAACGTGCACGAGTGTGTATGTGTGCGTGAAGAAGAAACGTGTGCGAGTGTGCATGAGAGGGTGTGTGTGTGAGTGAGCTTGGTGAGCGAGAAAGAGGTGTGTGTGAATGTGTATAGAGAGAGATGACCGTGTGAGTGTGTGACAGGGTGTGTGTGTGAGTGGGGGAGAGATCTGTGTGTGTGAGAGGAAAGACAGAGGTGAGATATTTTCTCTACCCTAGGGGGGTGGTTGGGGTGAGGGGAGCACACCGCAGTCACCTACCCACCAGCTGCAGCTCCCCACAGGGAGACCTGAGTGTGGCTAAGAACTGTGGTTCCGGTGATTGGGAGGGACAGAGAAGGCATGGCCTCCTGGGTTATTAGGGAGAATGAATTCTGAGGAGGGAGCTGGTTGTATTGCTATTATTGTAAAAGCCAACTCACAGCATTACACAAAGTTTAGAAATCAGAGAGGAAAATTATTACAACCTCGCCCTCGTAATATGACTGTTAAACATTAAAAACAATAATCCCAGCAGGTCCTTTTCCAGTGCAGGTTTGAGCACAGCTATGGCCACCGGGTACCTGCCATCTCATTTACTCTGTTATAGCCCAAGTTTCATTTCTGCCTGTTGCCTGTGAGTGTGTGTGCTTTGCCATCCTTATATCCGTGCACATTCGGGACATTTCTAAGTTGTTTCTTTGATAAAAAATGGGGAGCCAGCTTTTCAAGGGGGGCATTAGCAGGAAGAAACAGGAGAGCAAAAGACGTGAGCCCAGATTGGGGCCATGGGCTGCTGGGAGTTGTGGGGACACTGGCCTGGCCACAGACTAGGAGCAAAACAAAAATCGGGGCGGGGGCCTGGAAGGCAGGCCTGGCCTTTCAGACTCAACATGACCAGCTACAGGGAGGGTCGATATGGCCAGCCATAGGGAGCGGGCAAGATTCGGGCCAGCCCAGCTTTCAAGGAGTGTATAGATTATGGAGAAGCAGGACGCTGACCCGGAGAAGGTGGGGACAAGCTCAAGCGGAAACTCCATTTCTCACCCTCTCTAACGCTCGGCTTGTCAGGGAGCATCGTCAGCCGGCGGCATTCAGCAGCACAAAGGGAGGAAGGGGTCTGGGGGTCAGAGGTGCTCCTTGGCACCACCCCATGCACTGGGATGCTTGCCGAGCCCATGGGCCTGACCTCTGGCCGTGGCCTTGGTGTGGTCAGGGGACAGCATTAGGTGCAGGGCTGATCATTTCAGCTACCGTCATCCTTCCTGGTGGTTGGCAAACCTGACTTTGGTGCCAGCTCTGCCTCTAGTCAGCTGTGTGACTTCAGGTAGGTCACCTTCCTTCTCTGAGCCACAGTTTCTCTGGCTGTGAAACGGGAGTATTGGACCAGATTCCCTGTTATCTCTCCTACCTCTGTGAAAGGTCTGTATTTGGAACATTGCTTAGGGCTGTGACCTCACATGGGCAGAGTGCGGGGTAGCAGTCAGCTCCCAGCTCTGCTGCTTCCCATCGGTGGGACCATGAGCAAGGTGCTTAACGTCTCTGAACTTCAGTGCCCCCACTCTGAAATGGGGGCAGCACATAACTCATAAGGAGGAGGGCGGGACGAAACAAGTTAATACATGGTAAGTGCCTGGCACAGAGTTCACATTCAGAACAAGTTGCAAGATGGCTGCTATTCAGAGGAAATGAGATAATGCAAGAAAAGCAACTAGCAGCAGAATTTGGACAGTCAATATATAGCATTTTTGCAACTTTTACCCTTTACAGCATTGAGCCTAATAACACGTTGCACATAGTAGGTTGTTTAGCAAACGTTTCTTGAAAGTGTGGAAGGTTTTATTGCTGATTCCTCCAGTTTAGTACTGCACAATTTGATTGGATCCACTGTTGTTCCTACAGGATGCAGACGTCACGTCAAAACAGAGAAGGGGTCTCACCACCCCTAGCAGAAAAGCCGTCTCTGATGGTGATAACAAGACCTTCCCCCAAGGAGCTTGATGGAAGGGAGAGATGATGAGGGGGTAGGGGATGGAGGAACGGGTGCTTGGCAGTGTAGACTCTCCTCCTGCCCCAGGGTGCTTTCCACAGTCCCTGGGGAAAAGCATGAGGCCACTTGCCATCCATTGGAGCTCAAAGGTCAAAGGACAGAGGTGACTGCAATTGAACGTCTGAACATCTCTACATGTGGAAGCATTTGACAACCAAAGTAGAGACATGTAGGGAGGATAATGCAAAATGATTAACTCACTGATGCAAGCAATTATTTTGAAAACAACTAGCTGGAGCCTATTAAGCAACAGATTATTAACCATTTATTTTCAGAGTAAGTGGTGTTTGCTTCATTTAACAAAATTGAAAGGAAGGAATGAAGAGAGGGAGGGAGCGAGGAAGCCTCTTGAGTGTAGACACCTCCTTCCTTTTCTGTGAAATTGGCATGCTAGGGTGCAGCTCTGAAAGATAGGTCCTGTGCACACCGATCCACAAATTCAAATGCTTTCGACTAACACGTTCTTTTGGTAACTGTCCTCCAAGCAGCCATCAACCCATTTCTGGGACCAATGAGGATGTTTGTGGATGCTGTTTCATGTCGCATGTTGTTGTTGGGTGCCATCGTTTCGACTCATAGCATGACCCCATGTGACAAGAGTAGCACTGTCCTATAGGGTTTTCTTGGCTGTAATCTTTAGGGAGCAGGTCTCCAGGTCTTTCTCCCAAGGAACCCTGGATAGGTTCAAACTGCCAACATTTGCTTATATAAACACAGGCAATTTCATGATCCCACCCCCTGGCCCTGCTGGACCCCAGGGAGCTGCCTCAGTGAGGCACTTATTGGTGGAGTTCGTGAGTCGCCAGCACCTGCCCCTCTCCACCTGTCAACTTGTTCCCAACCACCAGCCAATCTGATAGTGAGCCAGGGTGCCTAGGTCAGAGGGAGAAGAGAAACTGGCCAGACTGGTCCAGCTGCTTCTGTGGCTGAAGAGCCAGGGAAATAGAGATTTGTAGGCAGAACGACTACAGTTTAGAGTCTACCCATCACCCAAGTTGTAAGAGGTAGTGGGGACATCGTGAGACACAGTGGGAGTCTCAGTTGAACCTTTAAGCACTGGGAGGTCAAGGTCCCCAGGAACAACTTATTGTTTAGTATCCCCAGCAAGAAGGAGCCCTGGTGGCACAGTGGTTAAGTGCTCGGCTGCTAACCAAAAGGTCAGCAGTTCGAACCCACCGGCTGGTCCATGGTAGAAAGATGGGGCAGTCTGCTTCTGTAAAGGTTACAGCCTTAGAAACCCTCTGGGGCTCCTATAGGGTTGATAAGAGTTGGAATCTACAGCAATGGGTATCCCCAGCAGGGACACAGAGCGGAAGAGCTGGAAGGCAGCCTGCCCAAAGGGAAGAGCTGGGGTTACGAGATGGTTGCAATTTTTCCATTGATAGCAGGGATTTTTCTCACCCTTTGATCTGTTAGGAGTTGCTAGGTGTAGGAAACAGTTAACGTCCTTAGCTGCTAACCTAAAGGTTGGGGGTTGAAGTCCACCCAGAGATGCCTCAGAAGAAAGGCCTGACAATCTATTTCTGAAAGCTCAGCCACTGAAAACCCTAGGGAGCACAGTTTTACTCTGACACACATGGGATCACCAGGAGTCAGACTGACTCAGATGGCAACTGGTTTGATCGGTTCATCCTTCCATGTTTCCCCAGTCTCCTTGGAGCATTTGTGAAAGGCTCAGTGATTTCCGGAAGATCACTCCCGGCTTACCGGGGTCCAACGGTACTTCCACTGTGGGGATAGAGCTCAGTGGAAGGCCTGTGAGCAGAGAGGGAGGGAGGCCCAGAGATGAGGGGCTGAACTGTGCAGGCTGGAAATGGAAATGGGTCCAGGAGGGGTTGGCAGCCCTGCAGAGGGTTTAGGGGAAGTCCAGGGCTGTCTGAGGGGCCATCTTCACAGATCCAAGCCCCCTGCACCTGGGGCCCTGACACACCATCAGAAGTAAGAGCAGAGACACCGCTTTTGCCCTGCTCCGGGGTGGACTTTTTACGATTGTGTAAGATGGACGCAGAGACAGCCACAGACAGACAGTAAAAGGGCCGCAGAGAGAGATGCTAAAGGTGACACAGAGATGGGAACACTGGCATGAGAGAGAACAAACAGGACAGAAGGACAGAAAAGCCTGGGAAAGGAGAGAGACAGACGGAGACGAGAGAGAGAAGCGATAAGCAGAAAAACGACCCGTTGTCTTCTTTGGTCGTTCTTACTTTCTCCCCAGCACACAAGACAGTGTGTGCCCTGGTTCCAAGACAGAGATACTGCCTCCTGGAAACCCCCTCTCTCCGTTTCTCACAAGAAACCCCCCACCCCAATCCTAACCCAATGCCTAGAGCCTTCCTCAGCTGTCAGGAGAGCCCCAGGGAGCCTGGAAACACTGTGAGGTTGCTGATGCACGTCAATGGAAGAACACCTCATCTCATCCCACCTCCCAGCAGCCCAGTACAGAAGAAACGTAACCTGCTGTCTTTGTGGTCCTAACAGTCCCCAGTGTGCAGTCTGTCTGTCTGTCTGTCTGTCTGTCTGTCTGTCTCTCTCTCTCTCCTCTCACACACACACACACACACACACACACACACACACACACACACACACACACACACACACACACACACACACACACACACACACACACACACACACACGGTTTCCCCAGCAGCTGGCCCAGTACTCCTCACACAGTAGGCACACGATAGATGCTGAACTTAATGGAAGGCGTTTCCTTGCTCCTGCTCCCCTGATGCGCGTCTGTCTGTCTGTGTGCATGGAGGTGCTATGGCGACAGGAGGCCCAGAAGTGACGAGCTAGACAGACAGATTCCTCTCTGCCTCTGCGTTTGGATTTATGACTCAGCGGTTTATCTAGTGCCACGCTGTTGGAGCCGCTTAGTAACATTCAGAGACTGCAGGCATGCCCCATGTTCCACCCCCGGTTCCCACAGTATTGGGGGTGTTTGCCCATGTGCATATAAGGGCGGCATTTTGCTTCATGAGGGGCTCTGGGCAGGGCTGATAGGAGATGTCACCATGGGGAAGTTTGGAGCTGGGCTGAGGACAAAGGTGCGAGAGACTTCTCAGAAGCCAGGGTCTTAGAGTGCAGGCGGGGCACTTGGGTCCTCAAGTGAGGTTGGGGGTGGGACTTGTTGGCAGCCTGGGGCCCCCTCCTCACCGGTGTCCTGGTTCTGAGGCCGGAGTAGCCAGGCCTAGCAGAGGTGGGCAGAAGCACCAGTGGGGAAGAGCTGGGGCCTATTCCTGGTTCCCTCAATGGGATCCTGTCCCTCAAGCCACATCCCAACTCTCCAGTTCCTATGGGCAGGGAAGGGGCAGCCTTTGGGGTCCTTTCTCTCCAGATCACTGCTCCCCAGTGACCTCACTCCTACCAGGCTGTGAAACGGGGGCCTGTAGAGTGGAAGGGTGAGAGTACACCCCCGAGAACAGAGCACCCCTAAGGAAACCTGGGATTGGAACCTAGCTCTGCCAATTCCTGGCTGGTTGACCTTGGTCAAGTCACACAACCTCTCTGGGCCTTTGTGTCCTTATCTGGAGGGTGGAGAGATAATAATACCTCCCCTGAAAGTGTGATGGAGAATCAAGAGGAAATGCCTGTGTGGTGAGGGGCCTGCCCACCAGAGTTCAGTACGTGGGACCCACTGCTTTCATTAGTGGGGCCCCTCCAGCCTCTGTAGCCCACCCCACCCCTCACATCAGCAAGGAGTGGAATTTCTGGGTCCTAACTCACTCTTTAAGGAGCCCCAGTGGCACAATTGTTAAGCACTTGGCTGCTAACCAAAAGATTGGTGGTTTGAACCCACCAGTGGCTAAGTGGAAGAAAGACCTGGCAATCTGCTCCTGTAAAGACTGTAGCCTAGAAAAGCCTATGGAGCCATTCTACTCCATCATATAGGGTTTCTATGAGTCTGAATCGACTTGATGGCACCCAACAACAACAACAATTCATTTTTTTTTACACATCTGGCTGCCCTGCTGTGCTCTTTGCCCCAGTGTATCTCCCATCGTAAGGGTGTGCGTGAGTGACGTAGTGGGCTCTTCCTGGCTGCTGAGGCTGGGCTGCCTAAGTAGGAAGAACCCACGGCCAGGAGGGAAAGAGGCCCTTTGGTTTGCTCAGCCTGTACCTCCTCGGTACTCATGACATCCAGTGGCTGCTGGGCTCTCTGGAGGCAAGGAAATCCTTCCTCTGTGGGAGGCTCACCCCACAGGACTGCTGCCTGCCAATAGCAGTCCCACGTTGGTTCTACTCCTTGTCCTGCCCAACATAAAGGAGCCCAACTTCTCCAGTGCTCCAAGCTCCAGCTCTGCCCCTACTTCCAAGGCGCTGGCTCTAGGGACAGGCTGGGTGAGGCCCAGCTCACTGACTCTGGGAAAAACGCCTGTGTGCATGTGTGGCTGTCCCTGTGCTGCCTCGGTTCCCCACGTTGGCTGAGTCAGCACCAGACACCTCCTGCGACACCGGCTGGATGCGCTTGCAGCTCCTGTGAAGCAGCCAGCAGGAGGCCTGGAGGATGCTGACCAGGCAGGACCAGCACGGCACGAAGTGGGAGGACCTCCTGTCTGCCCGATAGCCAGGAGAGGTCATTCTCACCAGTCCCCTGCCTCCAGACTGAGGCCAGGAGGAGGGGAGTTGACTCATCCAGGGTCACCCTGGGCTGTTTGTCAGGCAGAGTGAACTGGAGGGCCTCTTCCTGTCTTGAAGGCCCTTCCCTTTTGTTCTCCCACTCTTTCCAGGGTTTGCCCCACGCCACCTCATGGTGGGCAGACAGGCGAATGTCTTCCAAGCTGGAAGGGAGCCTCACGACCCTCCGGTCCAGGATTTCTCAACCTCAGCGCTATTGGCATCTGGGCCAGATCATTCTTTGTTGTAGGGGGCTGTCCTGTGTATTGTAGGATGTTTAGCAGCATCCCTGGCTAGATGCCAGTAGCATCCCTCTAATTGTGACAACCAAAAATGTCTCCAGACATTGCCAGATGTCCTCTGGGGATCAAAATCATCTCCATTTGAGAACCACTGGATTAGTTCGGTTATCTTCAGTTCTGGTGACACTTAGCTTCACCTGGAGAGCATTAAAAATACATAGACTCCTGTGCTTTCCCCCTCAGACCTACTGAACCCCGATCTCTGAGGTAAGGCCTGGGAAATGGAATTTTCTATTTCCCAGATGCTAAGTGCTGTCTGGAAACTTCTGATCTCGTCTAATTCACTTCTTTTGGAGACAGAGAAACAGAGCCGGGGACATTAGCTATTTTAGGAAAGATTCTATGGTTACCCCAACTCTCTGCCCTAATCTCTCTGCTCAGTGGGGTTTGGTGGTCCAGCAGCCCTCTTTAAAGTGATGCTCGTAGCCTTGGAAGGCAGTCACTCCTCCAGGAAAAACAGCTCCAACCCCTTTAGCCTTTTCTAATAGGCCCTCATTTGCAGCCATCAGAGGGTCTCACTCTGCCTTCCCTTTTCAAACACAGCTCCTGAAAGGACATCCTTTTTCCGCCAGTGCTGAAACCCTCCTCCCTTGACACTTGTCAGAGAGTAGGCTGAGCTGAGCGCACAGCTGATAGTGTCACCTGCATAGCTGGTGTCTCCACGGCTGTCCCCGGCACCTCGCTCTGTCTCCTAGAGCAGCAGATGTTCCCCGCCCCCACCCCCACCCCCCGGGACGGCTTCCCAGTGTCTGGGAGCCATCTACATACCCACAGCTCTTGTGGGGGAGCTGCTCCCAGGGGCCAGCTCCATGCCTGTGAGAGCCAAACTCAGCCCTTGAGCCCCACCTAGAGCTGCGTAACAAGTGATCACAAACTTAGCGGCTTAAAGCAACAGACATTTACTCTCTCATAGACCTGGAGGCTAGAAGTCCAAGATCCGCAGGGCCAAGGTCCTTCTAGGGGCTCTAGGGAAGAATTCATTTCCTTCCTCTTCCAGCTTCGGGTGGCTTCAGGCGTTTCTTGCTCCTGTCTTTACCTCGGTCTTCACATGACATTTCTCCCCTGTGTGTGTGTGTGTGTGTGTGTCTTCTCCTCCTTGTCTGTCTCAAATCTCCCCCTGCCTTTTCTTATTAGGACACTTATCACTGGATTTAGGACCCACATGGATAATCCAGGATGATCTTCTCATCTCAGCATCCTTAATTTAATTACATCTGCAAAGACCTTTTTTCCAAATAAGGTCACATTTCACAGGTTCCTGGAGTCCCTAGGTGGCACAAACTGTTAAGCACTCAGCTACTATTCAAAAAGTTGACAGTTTGATCCTACTTTGGTGAGTGGCATGTGGGGTCTTAAAAACTAGCAAGCGGCCATCTAAGATGCATCCATTGGTCCCAACCACCTGAAGTAAAGGAGAATGAAGAACACCAAAGACACAAGGAAAGTACTAGCCCTAGAGACAGAAAGGGCCACATAAACAAGAGACTGCATCAGCCTGAGACCAGAAGAACTAGATGGTGCCCAGCTACCACCAATGACCGCCCTGACAGGGAACACAATAGAGAGTCCCTGATGGAGCAGGAGAAAGGTAGGGTGCAGAACTCAAATTCTAGTAAAAAGACCAGACTTAATGGTCTGACTGAGACTGGAGGAACCCCAGAAAGCATGGCCCCCAGACTCTCTGTCAACCCAGAACTGAAACAATTCCCAAGGCCAACTCTTCAGACAAAGATTGGACTAGACTGTGGGACATAAAATGATACTTACGAAGAGTGTGCTTCTCAGCTCAAGTAGACACATGAAACTAAATGTCCAGAGGTGAGATGGGAAGGCAGAGAGGGTTAGGAGCTGGTTGAATGGACACGGGGAATCAGGGGTGGAAAGGAGGAGTGTGCTGTCACAGTATAGGGAGAGCAATTAGGGTCACATAACAATATATGTATAAATTTTTGTATGAGAGACTAACTTGAATTGTAAACTTTCGCTTAAACTACAACAACGGAAAAAAAATAAAAAGTTGGCAGTTCGAGCTCACCCAGAGGCACCTTGGAAGACAGGCCAGGCAATCTGCTTCCGAAAGGAAAACCCTATAGAGCAGTTCTACTCTGCCACTCATGGGGTCGCCATGAGTCAGAATCAAGTCAGCAGCAACTAACACCAACCACAGGTTCTGGGGATTAGAAGGTGGACATATCTTTTGGGAAGCCCCTATTCAATCCACTACAGGTCCTACTGGTGTCTACCCCCCAATTCCCACTGCCAGCTCTCGGGCAGCGAGGCCGCGGCTGGCATCTAGAGGTCGAGAGGTAAAGGAAGCCTGCACACGTGTCTTTCGGAGGATCCATGCTTCTGAGGAGGAGAAGGGGGAGAGGAAGGGGTAGGACAAGGCAGGAAAACAGACAGTCCTGCCCAGGGGTGGGGAGCCTGGTTCCAATTCCAGTCCCTTGGAATTGCTTGCTCGGGCAAGTACCGTCTCCATATGGGTCGGTTTCATCATCTGTACAGTGGGAGATAGTAAAGATAGATAGTAAAGGCTCCAGCTTCTCAGAGAAAATGCACAGAGCCTGGTCCTGTGTGCGCCTTCAGTCAAAGCCAGAATTTTAAAGAAGAAAAGAAAAACAGGCTAGAGAAGACCAAGAGAGGTGGAGAAGTTAAGACAGGGAGAGAGGAAGGTGGTAGGCTGGGCTAACAGAGTGTGACTTGTCCATGGTCACAGAACAAGTTTGTCAGAGTCACAGCAGGGTCCCAGCCCCAAACTTCCCACCCAAAGGCTTTCACCTTCAGCGCATACTTCTGGACTCCAAGGTGCAGAGCTGCTGCAGAGGAGAAGACCCGGAGAAGGAGGAAAGGAGGAAGCTCCTGCTGGCGGGCTTGGGGCAGAGATGGGCGAGAGGAAAAGGGATTCAGAAAAACTGGAAAAAGGAAGTGAGCTCATCAAAATGCCCTGGGGAGGATCATTATGAGACCTCATGGTCAAACCCATCCATGCATTCACTCATTCAATCATTCGTTTATTCATTCAACAAGTATGTTCAACAAACTCTGTGCCAGGCCCCACTGACGGTCCAGAAATAGCCAAAACAGATCCTGCCCTCAGGGAGCTTACAACCCAATGGCACAGTGTATCTGGGGCCTTGGAGGGGCATATGTGAACTCCAGAGCTGGGGGTCTGCAGGCCCTTGCTGCCCCTGGGGTGGGTGAAGCAGGTGGTCTACTGGTTTCAGCCCTGCTTCTGGCCTCGCTGGGGAGCAGGAGAGGGAAGTAGCAGGGAGCGGGGGGGCAGGACTCAGGGTAGGGGCAGGGCACACCCTAAGCCCAGGGCCCCAGGGAGAGGGGCTGGAGGCGGAGAACACCCAGGCGTGCCCTGCCTCTCAACTGTGGGCAGGTTTTCCTTTCCATTTGTTCTCTCTGTACAATAGCAATTTAAATTAATTAACTGTAACAATAAATTATTTCTCGTCTGCCTAGAATAATTTTTCACTGCTCACCCACTTTTTTGGGGAAGCACAGGCTCTTTGACATGAGGTGGGGGGAGGTTGTGGCTGCCCCAGAGAGAGGTGGTGAAGGGAGGGGCTGGCCTGGGGCAGGATGAGGGGTACTGCTCATGGCCCTAAAAAGTCTTGGGCAGCCAAAGGAGACATCTGCAGCCTCTTCTCTGCCCTGTGTTCTAAGTCTGGCTTTACCCTAGCTGTTTGGAGGGAGTCGCTGGGTTGTGCAAATGGTTAACACATTCAGCTGCTAACTGAAAGGTTGAAGCTTCAAGTCCACCCAGAGGCATCTAGGAAAAAAGGCTTGGCAATCTACTTCCGAAAAATCAGCCATTGAAAACCATATGAAGCACAGTTATACACTGGCATTCCATGGGGTCATCAGGAGTTGGAATTGACTCTTTGGCAACTGTTTGTTTTTATTATTATTATTCTTTGCAGCACCTCTGTGTAGATTAGAAAAAGATGCCCCTGGGGGGTCTCATTCTGGCGGTCACAGATTGCAAGTCCAGTCCAACCGACCCCGCATTGGCATCTCTGCTGAAACCCCACAATTGCATGTGGAGCCCTGCGCCGCCCCCACGCCGGTATTCAAGCAGTTGGTAACTATAGCTATATCTCTTGTAGGCACAGGCGTGTTTCTGAAGAGCTGATGCGCATATGTCTTATTTCTGCAAACCAGAGCCTAGCTTTTACATGCAGCGGGGGAGCCAGCTTTTTTAATTTTTTTATTGTACTTTATTTTATTTTATTTTTTTAATATTTTATTGTACTTCAGGTGAAGGCTTACAGAACAAACAATTTCTCATGTAACAGTAGTACACATGCTGTTTTATGACTTTGGTTAACAACCCCACAACATTTTAACCCTCTGAATTCTCAGTTTTTTGTTTTTTTTTTTTTTTTGGTGAAAATACACATAGCCAAAGATACACCATTTCAAAACTTTTTACATACACATTTAAGTAACATTGACTATGCTCTTCCAATTGTGCTGCCATTCTCACCCAAGATGAAGGCTTACAGGACAAAATAGCCTCCCGTTTAACAGTTACTACAGATGTTGCCCTGTAACAATGGTTAACAATCTCACAACACATCAACAGTATCCTTACTCAACTTGTGTTCCTTATCATCAGCTTCCTACTCCCCCTCTGCCTTCTGGCCCTCGTCACTGGACTCCTGTACCTCGTTAGTCTCATTTAGTTTTACTGGGCTGTCTACTCCCAGGCTGAACAGTGAACCTCGAAGGTAACTTCACCACTGAGCTAAAACGGTGTCTGGGGGCCATTTTCTTGAGGTTTCTCCAGTCTCCTTTAGGCCAGTAAATCTGGTCTTCTTTTTTTTTTTTTTGTGAGTTAGAATTATGCTCTACATCCTTCCCCAGCTCTGTCCAGAACCCTCTGTTGTGATCCTGGTCAGAGCAGTCAGCGGTGGTAGCCGGGCACCATGTAGCTGTACTGGACTCAGTCCAGTGGAGGTCTTGGTAGCTGTGGACAATTAGTCCTTTGGACTAATCTTTTCGTTGTATCCTGTTCTCTTCATTAGGGGGAGCCAGCTTTTTAAAGAAATCTTGATTTATGACCCCCTCCACATCTTCACATTTATATTTTCTTCTCTTGGATTTGCTTCAAACAGGCTATACCTGAGCACAGGGCAGAGCAGAACTGAGTCCAGAACCAAACCGGCTGCTGTTGAGTCTGACTCAAGGTGGCCCCATTTGTTACAGAGTAGAACTGCTCCATAGGGTCTTCTTGGCTGTAATCTTTATGGAAGCAGATTTCCAGGTCTTTCTTCCATGGTGCCACTGAGCGGGTTCGAACTGCCACCCTTTAGGTTAGTGTTGTTAGTTGTTGTCGAGTCGATTCCGACTCATGGTGTAGCCAAGGGCAAACCTTTTATGCCACTCAGGGACCTTAAAGCTGAGTCAGGTGGTCAAATACAGGGGCTATAGGGGTTGTGGAGCCAGCTGACCTGAGAACCCAGGAGGAGCAAGTCTTCCTTCCTCAGCCAGCAGGTGGCAGTGTTGCTGGGCCTTGCCTTGGGGCGTCACTGGGGAAGGAAGGCTGCGATGTTGGCCACGGTGGGAATCAGGGATCTCTCAGGCCCCAGCTCAGTGTCTGCCACAGCCTCTAGGGGAGGAAGTTAGCAACGAGGCACAGTTTCATCCCAGTCCTGCTGAGCTGGGGCAGGAGGGCTGGGCCCAAGACCTGGGACTGCCTCCACAGAGCGGATGACTGAAGGTGCTCACTTTCGCCTCTGGGCCTCAGTTTCCCTACCTGTAAATGGTGACATTGACAAGCCATAATAGTCAGCTTCTCAGGGATCCACCTGGTGTTCTAAGCCCATTGGGTCCATCTCAGCCCAGCGTTCAAGCCCCTCGACAGGCGGCTCCTCCTCATCTCCCCGTCTCCTCAACCCCAAGCTCAAGGCCCTCCCTTTGCCCCGAAGGCCCTCTCTCTCCTTCCTACAGTCCATGTCCCTCCTGCCCATCCTCCAACTCACCTCCCCCAGGAAGTCTACCTTCCCCGGCACCTTGTACCAACCAGTCCTGAAACCCCTAGGTTCCTCTGTACTTGGCATGGGCATCTTGCCTTGCTATTTCCCTTTCTTCTGAATTCCTTTTCTTCTCCCAAAGCTCATAACCTAGTCCTGGGCTCCGAGCGTAGAATCCCAGCCCACAAAAGAGCTTGGTGAGATCACAAAATCTGTTGGTTAAAACAGAAGAAAACAAAAAATTTCTTTAAGCTGAAAACCCCTTCCCAAAAGAAAGCTTGTGGAGAAGGCAGAAGCACCTGACTGGATGTGGGGGGGTGGGGACAGGGTCCTGGCTGTAGCCCCTACCCTAGGGGCCTGGAAGGAGCACCCTGAGGAAGCTCTGCTTTAGTTCAGTCCCTCAGTGGCCAAGTAGCGATGCTGATCCCACTGACGCTTATGGGGACTTTAAATTTCAGAAAGCATCTCTCGTCTCGTTTTTCCCCGGATGGTCCAAGTGTCTGTGATGTAGGTAAGAAAGACCTCATTGCCCCAGCTTCACAGATGACGAAGTTGGGGTTCAGAGGGGCCAGGTGACTCACCCGGAGTTGCACAGCTAGCAGCAGGACTAGGCTGAGAACTCAGTGGGAGGCCAGTGGTTCTTGGTGATGGGTCACTCTCCAGTGCTGCGGCCGTGGCTGTCGGAAGCTCTGCTTGGTCCCTGACCCCTGCTTGGCCTGAGGGCCCAGTGCTGCCCCAGCCTGGGAACAGAGAGAGTTTTGAAAAGAGCCGCCCTCTCCTTGCTCTTCATGAACTTTTAGGAGGTGGGGGCAGCCCCAGACGCCTCTCTTCTACCCCTCCCTCCCTCCAGTGGCCCTTCAGGACCCTCCCCAAAAGGTTAATTACCAAATCATCCCATCAAAGGAAATTGCACTTTTGTGCCTTGACGACCAAGCTGAGCGTCAGCAACGTGGTTATTTATGGTCTCTAATAAGCATTTTCTGGCTGTGATTAACCTTTATGCCAAAGTCACATTGGGATTTGGGATGGCAGCTTCAGTTCCAGCTCACTCTTGGCTGGCCTGTGAGGTGGGGCATGGGCAGCAGCTGGAGCAGGCGGCTGTCAGACTCCACCCCCGCACCCCACCCTCTCCCAGGGCTTCTGCACTGCAGGGGCCTAGAATAGGGCTTCCCTCTGTTCTGCTCAACTCTTCTTTCAATGCCCTGCCCTGCCTGGGCCTGGCCATGCCAGAAGGCTGCCATCCCCCATTCTTGTACTCATAAGACAGATACACAGACAGCCTACTGGCTTGTTATGAGTTGAATTGTGTCCCCCTAAAAGATGTGTTGAAGTCTTAAACCCTGGTATCTGTGAATATGGCCTTATTTGGAAATGAGGTCTTTGCAGATGCAATCAGGTTAAGATAGGGTCATACTGGAGTAGGGTGGGCCCTAATCCAATACTGCTGGTGTCCTTGTAAGAGTAGGAGAAGAGACACAGAGATGCACAGGGCGAATGCCTTATAGTGATGGAGGTGGAGATTGGACTGATGCATCTACAGGCCAAGAAATGCCAAGGATTGTGTCCAACCACCAGAAGCTGGAAGAGACGGGGAAAGATCCTCCCTGAGAGCCTTCAGAGAGAGCTTGGCCCTGCCAACACCTTGATTTTGGGCTTCCAGCCTGTAGAACTATGAAAGACTAAATTTCTGTTGTTTTAAGTCACCCAGCTTATAGTAATTTTTCACGGCAGCCTTAGGAAACTGATACATTCCTGAATCCTACCAGTTGCGGTCAAGTGGATTCTGACTCATGGCGACCCCATGTGTGTCGGGTGCCTCTGGGTAGACTTGAACCTCCAATCTTTTGGTTAGCAGCTGAGTGCATGAACCATTTGCACCACCCAGGGATTCGAAAAACAGTCTTTTTCTGCACCTCAATTACCCCAGCTGTAACATGGGGAGGACAAGACCTACTCCATCTGGTGGCGCAGAGGTTAAGAACTTGGCTGCTCACCAAAAGGTCGGCACTTTGAATTCACTAGCTGCTCCTTGGAAACTCTATGGGGCAGTTCTACTCTGTCCTGTAGGGTCACTATGAGTTGGGATCAACTAGACAGCAATGAGTCATGGATTTCCCCCCCACCCATAAACTTGGTATGTTTGTGGACCCAGATTAAGAACTCTCAGCTTTAGAAGAAAACCAACAACAACCGTGCGCAATAGTTATCTACTGACCAGATAGAAAACGGGATGTAGTGAAGGCTGAAGAGGTGATTAATACATTTTTTAAAAAAAAAAAAAGCAAACCTTTTGCTGTCAAGTTGATTCTGACTCATGGCGACCCGTGTGTTATAGAGCAGAACTGCTCCATAGATTTTCTTGGCTGTAATCTTTATGGGAACAAATCACCAGGTCTTTTTTCCACGGCCCTGCTGGATGGGTTTGAACTGCCAACTTTTAAGTTAGTAGTTGAGAGCAAACCGTTCGTGCCACGCAGGGACCTCACGATTAATATATACTGACAGGAAAGGAAATGACAGGAGAACTCTGGACTTTTCATGGAATTGTGATTCAGGAATAAGCCAGAGTTCATAAACATTTCTACAGAGCAAGAGGTAGTGAAGGCACAAATTCTGCCACAGAGTCCTGCCACGGAGCTGACCTTTTTTGAAAGGAAGGTAGTTTTAAGAATTTTAAGAAGCATTTTTCTTGCATAATGCAAAACTGGTCCCCTGTTGGTAGAAAATGACTTTGTGTTCCAGATCCAGGAAGGAGACATAAGTGTCAGGGCTGAGCAGCCAAGAGCAGACACGCCTTTTCCCCATGGCACGTGGTATGGTTTTCTGATGAAGCTTGATTTGCTCTGCTATCTGCACAGCCCAGGACGTAAAGATGTATGAGTGAGAACTCCTGGCCTGGATATTTGCCATCTCATTAGAACTTTGGGTTGTAAATGCTTTGTACTTAGATGGTTTTCATGCATTCAAGAACAGCCCACGCAGCTCCCGTCCGGAGGCGAGATGAGCAGGCAGAGAGGGTCAGGAGTTGGTTGAATGGACACGGGAAATCTGGGGTGGAAAGCAGGAGTGTGCTGTCACAGTATGGGGAGAACAACTAGGGTCACACAGCAATGTGTGTGTAAATTTTTGTGTGAGAAACTGACTTGAACTGTAAACTTTCACTTAAAGCACAATTAAAAAAAAAAAAAATGGCCCATGGCCTTTATCTGTGAGCCTCATGAACACCCAGAGTCCAGCCCATGTACAGAGCGCTTTGGGGACAGGGGACGTGGTGAAGGGGAAACTTGGTTACTTTGCTTTGGAGGGTTGGGGGAAGGTACTTCCAAGGGGAGCCCCTGGAACTGGCTCCTGAGGACTGCAGAGTTCACCAGCTGAAGAGTGGGCAGGGCCCAGGAGGGGGCAGAGAACTTTATGAGCAAAGGTGCAGAAACACAAGAAGGATTCCGTGTGCTGGGGAAATGCTAAGTGTTATCAGTGTGAATAGACATGATGTGTATTTAAGGGGGATCTGAAAGACCAAAGCACAAAGCGCAGCTTAAGGATTAGATGGATAATGGTAGAATGTTGGGCAGCTGGGCTCATATTTTGGAATAGGGTGTTTCTTGTTTCTTTAATTTGCCTGCGGCTGAGCTGGCCCTGGGAGTGGAAATTGATACTGTGTGTGTGTGTGTGTGTGTGTGTGTGTGTGTGTGTGTGTGTGTGTGCACGCATGTGCTGGGAGATGGCAGAAGCAGAGGTGGGATGAGAAGCTGGGGGCAGGCATTCCTAGACCCCTCTAGAAGGGGGCCTGGCCATACCAGCGGAGCCGCCCCTGTCTGGGGCAGAGCGCAGCACCTGGGCCTGTGCTGGCTGCAGAGCCAAGCAGAGCAGGTTTGTCAGGGAGGACACTTGGCTCTCTGCTCAGCTAGCAAAGCCGCTGGTTGGCCTGATGCCTTCCTCCTCTCACTGCTCCTGCGTTTTCATTTGGAAGATGAGAGTAAAGATACTTCTCCATCTCTCTGGGGACTGTGAGGTTTAATTACTGATTAATAAAGTGTTGGAAGTTCCTCGGGGCCAGAGGGATGAATGAGTTTCTTATCATCACTCCTGAGTTCCAGGAGCCAGTTAGTTCCCCCCAGCACCGTTTGCCACGCATCCCGAGTGCGGGGCATGGGATGGGGATGCAGGGGCAGGGGGCCCAGGAGTGAGTCAGAGGGAAGGGATCCTGGGAAGAAAAAGAAGGGGCACAGGGGTGCTGATGATGGAGAGCAACTTCCTGTGTGGCTCCTCGGGCCTCCTGGTTAACCATCCACTCTGCCTTGCTGGGGGCCCCGGCCCCCCCACAGCTAAAATCCACCTCTGTTACCAGCCAGAAGGCGGCTCAGACCTCCCAGGCAGACAGGACAAAGGAAGGAGGGCAAGGAGGCTAGGGGAGGTGGGCGCCAGGGGACAGAGGGTCTGGAAAGAGACTGGATGTGTGTGTTGTAGGGGAGAGGAAGGGCAGAAAGCTGCCGGCCAGACTGCCCACAGCTCCAGCCTAACCATGCCCTTGTCTCCTTGTGCCCACAGGCCCTCCTCCTCCTGGGGCTGAACCCCGTCTCTGCCTCCCTCCAGGACCAGCACTGCGAGAGCCTGTCTCTGGCTGGCAATGTCTCTGGTGAGCACTCCACTCCCTCCTGCAAGATTCCAGCTGACCATAGTGCCCTTCCACCCTTCTGCTCTCCACCCCCACCCTCCCACCTCCACCCCCACCCCCACCCCCACCTCCCAGGGCCTGTGCACAGACCGTCGCCTCAAAGCAGGGATGTTGTTAGGTGCTGTGGAGTCGATTTTCGACTCATAGCGACCCCATGTGACAGAGTAGAACTGCCCCCGTAGGATTTTCTAGGCTGTAATCTTTACAGGACCAGATTGCCAGATCTTTCTCCCAAGGAGCGGCTGGGTGGGTTCAAATCACCAACCTTTTGATTAGCAGTTGAGTGCTTAACTATTGTGCCACCAGGGCTCCTTAAAGCAGGAATAGCAGAGAGATTTCCTCTCTAGGGCTCCAGGCAATTGATCATGCTTTCATGAAGTGCTGTGTTGAGAAGGATCCTAAAGTTGGGTGTAAGTTTGGGTGGGCTCACCCCTGGGGGTCTTTAGGAGGCTCGTTGCCCCTTGGTGATTTATTTTCCTCTTCAAGTCTCTCCTTGATTCAATCCAACTCATTAACTGAGCACCTGCTATGTGGCAGGCCCCATGCAAGGCGCTGGGAGAACAGAGGGTCTCCCCGTCTGGTCCTGGACTCGAGTCCACAGCTGTATGTACTCTGGGGCAGAGTACAAGAAGCATGCTAGTGGAGAAATAGGTGTGCCAGCAGGGGAGCAAGAGGCACAGATTTCTGAGACTGGGCCTGCGGGGAGAAGGGGCTCCCAGAGCTCAGAGCAGCCACCCCCAGCCCGCTGCTCCTTCACTAGGAGGATCTGGGAGTAGAGAAATGAGCATTGGACTTGGAGAAGACAGACTGGGTTTCTGTGCGGGCTCATAGCAAGTGCTCAGTCATGTTTCCTGGTTGTGGGGCTGGGGGTGGGGACTGGTGGTCACAGGGACTTTGAGCCTCACTTTGCCCACCTGTAAAGTGGGAGGGGGGCGATACCTGACTTAAGGATCTGTTATGAGATTAAATGCACTAAGTTTTATGGCGGTATTTCACAAAACTGTAGAGTGTTATACCACTGCTGGGTATTATTACTGGTGATGCCAGCAGGCTTATTAAAATGCTTACTGTATAGCTAGAATGAGGGGAAGGCACTTGCCACAAATTTCTCACTACAGTGGAGAAGGCAGGGAGGTTAGAATGGGAGTGGTGAAAATCCAGGAAGGCTTCCTGAAGGAGGAGGTTTCAAGGTGACTCTTCAAAAAAACTCTGAGCACGGACTGGCAGAGAGGAGCCAGTGCTCTGAGCAAGGGTTGGCTGAGGACCGGCAGGTGGGTTTGGCAGAAGGACGGGGAGGGTGAAGAGGGAAGAGCAGTAATAAGCCTGGGGAGGTACTGGGAGCCTGGAACATCTGGCTGCAAAGTTGGCTGAGCTGGACCATGGAGAACGTGGGGGAAGTTCTTGACCAAGAGAGCCTGGAGTTCTAGTGGAATTGCTGTGGCCACTGGCCAGACACGTAATGGGTGGGCCTGGGAGGGAGGGGAGCTGATTCAAGGCTGGCCCGAGAGGATAGGCCCTGCCCCTGCCCCCATGCATTGGAGCCAGGTCAGGCTCAGTGAACTTGCTTGTTGTGCTCCCAGAAGAGTGACATCCCTGAACCCACACAGGTGGCACCTGTCCTTGGAGGCAGCAGGAGTTCATTCCCCAGTGATTTATACCACGTGCCCCTATCCCAGCCAAGCCCGCCTGACTTTGTGGCACTCAATGCGTCATCCTCCACAGCAGCCTCTAATAACGGCCCATTTGTTCTCCAACGCCAAGACAGATGGAGAAGGTGGGGTGGAGGGGCCAGGACAGATGGATGGGCGTCTGGCCGGGGCAGTTGACACTGAACTGGGGTCTTTAGGGGGCTTCTCACTTGCTTCATGCCAGGAGCAGGGACAAGGTAGGTCCCCAGGGCCAAGTTCCTGTCATGTGGCAGATCACAGATTTGGCAACTCATAAAATTATGGCATGAGCGTAATAATACCATAAAGTAGTAGAATTATTGACTAAGGGTGTCACAGACAAATGGAAGCATGGAGGTGACAAGGACCTGGGGTCATCCATTCCTACCCCCCAACTTAAGGCAGGGAACGATAATAATGATTATAATAATTAATAATAAAAACAAACATGCTGCCGTTGAGTTGATTCCAACTCATAGGGACCCCAAAATGTTTCCAAGGCTGTAAACCTACCTCTACAGAAGCAAACTGCCACATCTTTCTCCTGCGGAGCCACTGCTGGTTTCAAACCAATGACCTTTCAATTAGCAGTTGATTGCTTTAACCACTGCACCACCAGGGCTCCTTTAATTAATAATAGCTAATACTTCTTTAGTGCCCACTATATTGGACACCAGAGCCCTGGTGGCACAGAGGTTAAGAGCTTCAGCTGCAAACCAAGTGGTCGGCAGTTCAAATCCACCAGCCACTCCTTGGAAACCCAATGGGGGAAGTTCTACGCTGTCCTATAGGGTAGCTATGAGTCAAAATCAACTCGACAGCAGTGATGTTGGGGTATATATTGGACACCATTCTAAGAGCTTTAATCTCGTTCAGTCTTCACAACAAATAGTCGGGAAATATTTTTATCCCCATTTTACAGATGAGGAAACCTGAGGCTCAGAAGGGTTAAGTAACTCGCCCAAGCACACACAGTCACTAAGCAGCGGCCCAGGATTTGAACCAAGTGGGCCTGAATCTGGAGCCCATGACTTTATCACCACTCATGTTATGTGGCTCCCAGATAGCCATGATGCCCAAGACCCAGCGTGGTCAGCCATCAGGAGTACAGTGGCTCCCCCTGAAGTCTCCCATACCCATATTGGGTTTGTCCACCACCCCAAATATTTCCTGAGCATCTCTGTGTGCCTGGTACTGTACTGGGTGTTGGGAACACAAAAATGAAGAGCTGATAGGCCTTCAGGACGGCAGGCTCCCACCTGCTTGTCCTGATGTGTTACACTCCCTACAAAGGCATCTTTCTTCTCTGCCCAGCCTAAGAGGAGCAGCTCCACCACACAGTGGTCGGGAAAAGAGCAGGGCACTCTCCCTCTCTGTGCCAGGTGACATGGCAGGGCCCCTGCCCATTCAGCCCAGCAGCACAGTCCCCTGAATGGGCAGATAGGTGTGTTTCAGAGTTGCCCCTCAGACACCCAGCTGCTCCCACTCTAGGCAGCCTTGGTTGAGTCCCTCTCCTGGGTTCAAACCAGACAGGGGGCTGGGCTGTCAGCCACAGGGCGGCTGCCCCATGCCCACCCACCTTGTGGTTCATTCGGGAGGTCCTGATGGGAGACCATCATAAGTGGGACAGGAACCAGGTTCCAGTTTCCCTCTGAGTTATCTACGATGGGAGGATCTGCTGAGTGCATTTGCACCCTACACATGATGGGAAGGGAACTGGGTAACCTACTTGGGGGAAGAAGCCAGTGCCCACACATGAAATAGGCCACCTTCAGTGGGTTCGTATCTGTTCATTAAAGCAGCCCCCAGGACCCTGACTCAGCAGGGCTTTTTCTGAGGTGGCAGAACCCCTCCACGCCGCTCCTCTCCTCTTTCCCTTGTTTGCAGTGACTCGGCGGAGTCTGACCACGATCTTCCCACTCGCAGTTGGAGTGTGGGCCCTGGACATCTGTGGCAGTTGCTCTGTGCAAATGCATTACTTTCTCCCTCTTATCCTTTCCCCGATGAAGGCCTACAGTGACCAGGGCTGGTGAGGGGGTTGATTTCACCCCCATCCCCACCCAGGAAAGACCTTGAGGGAACTAGCTTCCCTATGAATGAGGGTCTAAACCTCTGAGTGACAGGATGTCCACACCTTAGACACACCAAGCACACACCTGCCTCAGGGCCTTTGCACTTGCTGTTCTTGCTGCCTAGAACACTCTTCCTTCAGTTCTGCACATGCCCCGCCCCCCCCCCCCGCCCCCTTCATTTAAGTATCTGATTAAACGGCGGTACTTTTTTTTGGTCGTTGTGTACCATCAAGCTGATCTTCGACTCCTAGAGACCCTATAGGACAGAATAGAACTTTCCCATAGGGTTTCCCAGGCTGTAATCTCTACAGAAATAGATCACCAGGTCTTTTCTCCCACGGAGCCACTGGTTGGGTTTGAACCACCAACTTTTTGGTTAGCAGCCCAGCACTTAACCATTGCGGCCCCAGGGCTCCTTTGTCAGTACTTTAGTGAGCACCAAATTAAAACAGCACCCCAGCAGTCTTTATCTCTTTCTCCTGTTTATTTTTTCTTCATAGTATTTCCCACTGGTTAACAGATACATGTGTTTGTTTACTGTCTTTGCCAATAGAATGTAAGTTTATTCGGGAAGGAGAGGGCACTTGTCACCTGCCCGGTTTTATTGGCTTTGCTTCTCTGTTCTTGCAGCCTCGCCCTCCCTTCCTCCCATCTTTCACACAGACTTTCATTCCCTCCAGGATTTTCTGGGCCCCTCACGTAAAGGTCACAAGCGCAGCATCAGCTGGCTGCATGTTCCTCTGCGCTGCCTCCAGGCAGGCAGCCTTCTGGGAGCGTAGGAGCAGGAGGGAAGGAGGGAGGCACTGCTGTGTGTGCAGAGGAACCTGGGGTCGCAGAGATGGGTGGAAGTAAATGCTGGGAGGGGCGCAGGCCAGACTGGGGCCAGCTGTGGTGCATTGGGAAGAGCCCTGGGCTAGCTACATTAAAAGACCAGCGTTCAAAACCTGCTTTTGCCTTAGTATTTGTGTGACTTTGGATAAGCTATTTGACTGCCAGGGCCTCAGTTTTCTCTTCTGTAAAATGGGGGTAATAGCATCTACGTCCAAGGAGCCCTGGTGGCACAATGGTTAAACACTTGGCTGCTAACTGAAAGGTTGATGGTTTGAACCCACCCAACTGCTGCTCAGGAGAAAGACCTGGCAATCTGCTTCTGTAAAGATTACAGCTTGGAAAATCCTATGGGGCAGTTCTGCTCTGTCACTTGGGGTCGCTATGAGTTGGAATTGACTCAGTGGCACCCAACAACAGCACCCATGTCGGCAGGGGGCGTGAGACACACAGTAGGTGGTGTAGTATGTGCAGGCACACCAGCGCAGGCTCCCATCCTTACCACAGACTAGAGTTGCGCTCTGCCCTGTTCCTCTTCCCCCATCCCCAACAGCTGCGGGTAGGGTCAGGGCTCACTGGCCCTGGGGGCTTCGGGCACTGGCCAGTGGCAGGTCCTCAAGACCAGCAGGCCCATCAGCTCCACGGCCAGTCCCTGCCTTGGCTCTGGCCTAGTCCTGGCTGGGGTTGGTGCCCAGTCCTGCCCTGCCCTCTGTTCTTTACAGAAGGGTATCTGAGAACCGTCCAGGGAGGGAAGGAGAGAAGGGAGGGAGAAAGGGCAGACACTCCACTGATAGAGTGCTAGGCACCTTTCCAGGCCTTGCCACACATGACACCCCATTTAATCCCCCACCCCGTGCCTGGCTCTGTACAGATCTGTGAATGAACGAATGAACAACCTACCAAGGAAGGTCTGATGGTGGTGTTGACGCAGTGGTCTGTGTAAAGCACCTGGCAGCTGCCTGGCAGATTGTTGTTGTTGTTAGGTGCCATCGAGTCAATTTAGATTCATAGCAGCTCTGTATGACAGAGTAGAAGTGCCCCATAGGGTTTTCTAGGCTGCAGTCTTTACTGGAGCAGATTGCCAGGTCTTACTCCTGCAGAGTCGCTGGGTAGGTTCGAACTGCCAACCTTTCATTTAGCAGCTGAGTACTTAACCTGGCACACAGCACTCAATACTTTAAGAGCTGCCCCCTTCCATGACTGCCCATGCCTTACTGACACACGGCGTGGTGTGATAGAATGAGCGCCTGATTTAGAATCAGTAACTCCTGCCTATGAGTCTTGGTTCTTTCACTCATCAGCTCATGATCTAGGGCTTTACTTCCCTGGGCCTGTTTCCTTGTCTGTAAAAAGGGAATAATGGCATTGCAGGGTGGGTGAGGATCAAACGAAATATATGAGGAAGCATTTTGGAAACGCAGAGTGTGATCCATAATATTGTTGTTGTTAAATACCCTCAAGTCAATTCGGATTCTTAGCAACCCCATGTGACGGAGTAGAACTCCCCTCTAGGGTTTTCTAGGCTGTAATCTTTATGGAAACAGATCGCCAGGTCTTTTCTCACATGGAGCTGCTGGGTGGGTTTGAACCTCCAACCTTTTGGTTAGCAGCTGAGTGCTTAACCATTTGTGCCACCAGGGCTCCTTATAATATTATTACCACCAACCCCCCTTACTACTACTTGCCTACCCACCCTCCCGCCCAGGCTCAGCACTCTCAGCGTGATTTTGACAGATTAAAATCCCAGCCTGGCATGCCCTTGCCACATATGGCCCTGCTCTCCTCACCCCACACCCACCCTCCTTCCTCATGTCATTCACGGGCGCTCTCCTGTGGCAGGGCACAGGGCTGACCCACCTAGCCTCCTGGCCCGCCAGCTCCTCTGGTCCATTAAGCCCCAGTCCAGATTTCTTTCTCTTTCAATTAAACCACTTGGCCTCGAGGCCTCAGCCCCTTGAGCCCTGATTTGCACGCATACCCTATGAATAGATCTGATTAGAAGGAAAAACCAGCATTTGGTACAAGACTTTCTCAGCGCTGCCCTGAGTCCATCAGGGAAAGGAAGCCAATTTAAACCAGTGCCATTTCCAGAGAGATTGGGGGCAGGCTAATTTGGGGAGGAGATGGCAGGCAGCCCCAGCCAGGACTTGGCAGCTGCTAATGCCCAGCCCTGAAGAGCCTCCCCCGTCAGCCCTCCCACCCCTGCCATTGGCTCACAGCTCTCCCCGGCTGTCTGTGCATCTTCATGCCATTGCCTGGTTATTAACCTTCTTGCATCGTGGTGGGCACACCAGCCCCGCGTGGAAGACAGGCATCACGAGGCAGACACAGGAGAGGTGACAGAACTGTCTTCAGCTCAGTCCTCCCCCTTGGAGCCCACATCCCTCCCACTCTCCCAAGGTGTTACTGTAGCCTCAACCCTGTCCCAACACATACACACATAACTCTACCCCCCAAAAACTCTTTAATTAAGGGCAAATATCTGGAAGGGGCCTTTGACATCCTCTATGGGGTCACCACAAGTTGGAATCAACTCGAGGGCCACCGTTTTTCTTGTTGGTGTCTAGTTCAGCTGCTTACATCCTTGCTGAATCACAAGGAGTCCCTGGGTGGTGCAAATGATTAACACGCTTGGCTAGTAACTGAAAGGTTGAAGGTTCAAGTCCACCCAGAGGCACCTCAGAAGAAAGGCTTGGCAATCTACTTCAGAAAAATCAGCCATTAAAAACCCTATGGAGCACAGTTCTTCTCTGACACACATGGGGTCGCCATGAGTCAGAACTGACTCAATGGCAGCTGGGTTTTTTTTCCTTGAGTCAGAGACCCCTTTGAGAATCTAATGAAAGCCAAAAGTCATGGACCCCACTCCTCATTTAAATGCACGTATGCACCAATTTTTCATTTAATTTCAGGGTCTCTATGAATGCCTTGAAGTCTCCAGTGAACTAAGATAAAACATTTCTGATCTAATCCAACCACCTCAATTTATAAAGAAACTGAGGCCCAGAGAGAGGAAGGGACTTGCCTAAGGTCACAGCAGATTAGTAGCAGAGCCCAGTGTGAAGCCAGGGGTCCAGACGCCCAGTCCAGTGCCCTTTCCGTCCCACCCCCAGATGACGTCTCCCAGCCTTTTCTTTCATGGTCTCCTTCTCAGTCAGACCTCTCCCGGGGCCCAGCACAGACCCGAACACAAACAGTGGGTGTTCGGTAAATGTGGTTATCAGGCCAACTGGAAATTGGACCACTTTATTTAGCTGAAGGGGCAGTGCAGATGTGGTTTGGTTCCAGATACATGTGACTGGCCTGGCCCAGGGAATACTAGTCCCTGTGAAGTCTCGGAGCTCCAGTCTGTCACCAAGTGAGAGGCTGAGAGAAGTGTCCTCAGGCTACAGAGCAGGGGGCTTGAAGCGTGTCTACCTTTCCTCTAAATTCCAGCCAGGGCCTTAGCTTTTAACACCGTTTCAAGCCACCTCTGTTCTTCCTGTGCTCTGGAACCCACACTGGCTCCCTGGTGCCACAGTATCAAATTCAGTTTCCTTCCTCTGGTGCCTCCTTGGTCTCCCCTGCATAGGATGAGCTAATTTCTGCACCGGAGTCATTGCTCTTGTCCTGTCCGCATTGGTGTGTGAGTGTGGGGCAGTGGGGAAATGGGCAGGTCATTGGGGTGTCCTGTGTCTTTCTGGGGCGGGGACTTTGCTCTGCCTCACCAATCATCTCTGTCCACAGGACTGCAGTGCAATGCATCTGTGGATCTCATTGGCACCTGCTGGCCCCGGAGCCCTGCAGGGCAGTTGGTGGCTCGTCCCTGCCCTGCCTATTTCTACGGTGTCCGCTACAACACCACAAGTAAGGAACAGGGTGGAGGGCCAACCATCTGCTGGGAGGTGAGGCAGAATGGGGAGAACTTGAGACTTGTTGGGGGTTGGGAAGATGATGATGATGCTGATGGAGGTAATACCTCTCATGGGTACACCCATCATTTACCAAAGGCCCACTCTGTGCTCTGCTAGGCACTCTGTGCTCATTGCTGCTGGTTCTCACAATGCCCCTGAAGACACTGTCAGCTCTTACATAACTAAGCCTCTGAGGCTCAGCGTGGATAGGGAACTCACCCAAAGTCACCCAGCTGGAAAATAGTGAAGCTAGAATTAGCATCCGTGTCTGTCTGACACTTTCCTTTGCAGTTGAGAAACTGGTCTGCTTGAACCATAGGACAATCCCATGAGGCAGGGCAGGGATCATTGGAATGGCTCTGACTTTGCAGTTGAGAACCCTGAGCTCAGAGAGGTTATGGAGTCTGCATAGGCCTGCCAGCCAGGAGGTGAGGGACCCAGAGTTTTAGAGCTACTGGTAGGGGGCTTGGCCTTGCATCCCAGGCCTGTGGGTGGAGGAGGTGGGGGAGGATTGACCCCGTCTATTCTGATACTTGATCCCCAAGTAAACACCTTGCTTGGCTGAGGCCCCCACGCCTTTGGGCTTTGCAGCTCCTTGCTACACCTCCTGCCACCCTCAGAATTAATTTGCTGTCCCCTGTCAATGACTCATGGCCCCTGGTTATCAAAACACAACAGCTGTATGCCAGGGCCCTGCCCTATCCCAGGGAGGGTGGGGGCTCAGATCCTGGGAGTCAGGGTCTCTTTTGTGGACCCTTGAGTTCTGGGGTGCCTGAGCTCAGAGCCCTGAGAGGGACCCTGGGTGAACATGGACACCAGGCCATTCACTTTGAGACTCACCGACTTACCTCTGGAACATTTTTTTCCCCTCTATGGTCTGGCCTCTCACTTGATGGTCGAGGGGGTTAGATGACATGGCTTCAGAACTTCTTCCAGCTCAAAACTCCCAAATTCCTTCTCTTGCCGATCTCTCCTTTGCCAGATAAACTAAGTGTACTAGGACTTGGGGCTAGAGCCAAGGAGGGGTGGGAGGGCCAAACTGGGAGGTGTCTGTGACCCTTCCCGGGAGAACCACTAGGATTGGGCCAGAGGCTGGGAGAGCTGCACTGCGCAGCTCACAGCAGCTCATGTGGGTCTGTAACCCCTGTTCTGGCCACAGGAGAGGCCCAGGGAAGAGAGAAAGACTGGGAGGGGAGTGGGGACTAAGGAGAGGAAGGAAGGAAGGAGAGAAGGGCCTAAGAGGGCCAAATAATTCAAAGAGGAGAGTTTGTGGGAGCAGAGTCAGGCCAGCCCCCCACTTAGTTGGGCTCACTTTACAATGAGGAAATTGAGGCACAGAGCAGCTGACCGAGGTCACAAAGCCATCCATGGTGGCTGAGTCAGAACCCCAGGAATCATGCCCTCCTGCTCCCCCACTCCCTGGGCCGTGTGCGGAGTCCTTCTGGAGCTCCCAGCAAGGAGGCAGCACTAGGGCTGGCACATTGGAAGAGGCTTCCAGAAGAAGCCCCCCACCCCCAAGGACACCAGGTCCTGTCAATCCCACCTCCAAAGTAATTCTCATGCCTGACACTTCCTGCTCTCTATCCCGGATGCCGGGTCCAGGCTACCCGCCCCCCCATCCCGGTCTCTAACTCTGGTCTCAGATCTGACCCTGTCACACCATTGCTTACAGCCAACCTTTGGGTGGCTCCCTATTGCCTCCTGCCACGTCTGCACTCTGAGTGGGGCCTGCTGGGCTCTCTGTGATCAGGACCCTGCCTACCTTTGTAGCCAACCTTGGCCACTCCCCACGAGTTCCTTTCCTTCTTGTCCCAGTCCAGAAGACTTACCTGAGATGCCCCAAATAAGCTTTTCAAGCCCTAGTGCCTGGGCAAGTGCTTCTTGGTTTGCCAGCCCTGCCTTAAACGGAAGCAGGAGTCCCAAGTTCTAGCCCCAGCTCCAGTTAAGGAACCCTCAGCACTGGCCCTCTCTGGGCCTCAATTTCTCCACCTATAGGAGAGGTGGGAGGTTTGGGGGAGGTGCTCTCTGGGCTCCCTTGCTCTTCCCTCTGTTATCCCTGGAGAGGAGCTGGGAATGCTGGTCCCCTTGACATGGGTCAGTGTTTCCAGACAGGGCTGGTGCTCCCCCTTCCCAAGTGCCGCAGCCCAGCGTGCTGAGCAGGATGCCCTGTAATCAGTAGAAAGTGGGAACACAGCGTTGTATCTAATCATTAGTCACTAATTAATTCATTTACTGGTGAGGCAATGCCAGGACTTTGAGGCCTCTCCTTCATGATCCCCCTCCTGCTGCATCTGATCTTCAAAGGAATGGGAAGTATTTCCAAAAATATCCTTTTTCCCGTGATTCTTCAGGAGGATTGCTAAGCTCAGCAATTAAAGACAAGGAGGTCCATCCTCCCTGCCAACGACTCCCAGCTTGTTGCGGCCTGTTTGCTTTCATGATCACCTCCTCCCTCCCCATCAAAGCCTGCTCCCTCTGAATGACCCCAGCACGGGAGGGAGACGCAGGCTCCCTGCCCCATACATGGGATGCCAAGGAGGGCCCAGAGCAAAGGAGGCTCTTCCCATAATTTCCATCTGTACCCTCTTTGATAGAGACAATTGACATGTTCTGAATCTTATGTTAAAAAAAAAAAACACCCAAACCCATTGCCATCGAGTGGATTCTGACTCCTAGCAACCCTACAGGACAGAGTATAACTGCCCTATAGGATTTCCAAGGCTGTAATCTTTACAGAAGCTGACTGCCACACCTTTCTCCCAAAGAGCAGCTGGTGGGATTGAACCACCAGCCTTTCAGTTAGCAACCAAACACTCTAACCACTGTGCCACCAGGGCTCCTTCCATAAAGATTACAGCCAAGGAAACCCAGTGGAGAAGTTCTACTCTTTAATACATGGGGTCTCCAATGGCAATGAGTTTTATCTTACAGATAAGGAAGCAGAGAGGTTGGGTGACTTGTCCAAAGTCACACAGCTAGTAAGAAGTTGTGTCAGGATTTGAACCCAGGCTGTCTGGTCTCAGGACCAAGCTTTTAACCGCTACTCTGTACTGCCTTTCTTAAGGCAAGACCCCGCCCCACCTGACCCCGTCTAGCGCTTCTTCTAGCCAATCTCTGCCCCAAGCCCCTTTCCTTGCAGACTTTCCAGAGCAGCCTCTGGTCACAGTCACTTGCGCCCATGGCACAGACACTGGATTCCCTGGTTCCACCTCCGCACCCACCCACCACCTCCCTGGAAACCCAGGCATAGCCTGCAGCCCTCTGCTAGCTTACCCCTCATTTAGCAATTTGGAGAGAATATACAGCGTCTTGGCCAAAGGGCTCAACTCTGCCCAAGACTCAAGACTGCGACAGGGAAGCTGGGCAGAGCTTTAAAAATCATTTAGCCTGATTCCCCCACTGGCATGCTGCGCAGGAGCAGCCTCTCGGCAGAGGGGCCAGGGAACAGTTAGCAAGGTGGCCATGTCAGCCTTCCAGCCCCCGAGGTCAGGCGGGACTCCCTGGTGGGGTGAGGAGGTGTGTCTTCATCATCTCTTCATCCCAGTGATGCCTGCCGAGGGGTAGCTCCAGCTGCACAGCCATGGGGGCCCGGAGGTGTGCCCCTCCTTTAATAAATGGGGATGGAGAACAAAGGGCCGCGGGCCGAGGTCACTCACCCAGCACCACCGTAGCTGAGCCGGCCAAGCGCCCCAGCTTCTGACTCCCTGCCCAGCGCTCTGCCCCTGTGCTGCTCCAGGCTGGGGACCAGGACTCCGGCAGCTTCCCCAGCCCTCCTGCAGCCTCACGGGGGTGAGGATGCGATGCAAGGGTTAGCGGGAGCCACTGAAAGCCCTGCAGCAGGGGTCAGGGCTCAGTTCCTCCTCCGGCCAGAACCGCCTGGAGCCAGGGCCAGGTTTAGCTCAAGGAGACCTGTTCAGACCTCCTGACGCTGAGGAGCAGCGAGCGGTAGAGGGCGGGGCAGGATGACCTTGGCCAGCACAGGAGGGAAGACTCAGAATTTGGAACTCCCTCAGTTCCTTCCCTGCCAGATTTTGGGGCCCTGCCACCCAAACAGGGGGAAGGAAGGAGAGTGAGAGGGGCCCTTGGGGCAGCTCTGCTGGAGCCCTGAAGCCAGGGCCTATCCCCATCTCCCTAACAGGTGACGGGTTCTGGGCTGCAGGAGACCCTACCCCTCCCTGGGCCACTCCCCTGCTCCCACCTGTGCCACGTGCCAGGCTGGAAGCAGTTGTAGCAGATCCAAGGAAAGAGACACCTGCCGTGGGAGATCCACCCCCAGTGACATCCCCAGCACACTCCTGTCACCTGTCATTTTTTGTCCCAAGAGGCCTCCACCATGGATGTTCCCACCACAGACCGCCCCCCATCAGGCCTGCTCTGGGGAAATACCCTCATGAGGACCTTCCCCAAGACCCGCCTCGTGAGCTGCAGCCCGTGTGAAACCCTGCCACGTGAGACCCGCATAAGGACCGCCCACGGGAAGCATCCACCACGGATAGTCCCACCGTATGAAACCCTGTCATTTAAATTTGCCACTCGAGCTGTCACCACATACCCTCCCTCCGTACCATGCTCAGCCACGTGAGAATTGACTCATGAGAGCTCCCCATTCATTTTAGCTGCCACGTGAGACCACGACGTGGGAGGTCTCAAAAGAGAGCCCACCACGTCATCTGCCATCAAGTAAGGACCTGAAAAAGAACAGCCCAGTGAGCTGGCCAAGCCTGTCTATGGGCCCATCCCGTAGGGGTGACTGTGCCTGACTTGGGTGGGGATAGCCAGGGCCCCACAGGCAGGGGCTAGTGCAGCCACCATACCCAGCTGGGGGCCAGTGGGCAGAAAGAGGCAGGAAGTTGGGGGCAGTAGGGAAGCCTCTCTCCCGAGCTTCATACCAGAGCCCACCAGCAAGACAGGCCCCTCTGCTGGCCCAGGATGGATGGCAAGATGGATGGATGAGGGGACAGACACTCAGGTTGCTCTTCGGGAGAGGAGCCTGTGGATCACTCTGATTCTCTCTTCTTTGTCCAGACAATGGCTACCGTGAGTGCCTGGTCAATGGCAGCTGGGCCACCCGTGTGAACTACTCCGAGTGTCAGGAGATTCTCAACGAGGAGGTGAGGCTGAGCAAGCAGGGTGGCTCAGGGGCCCCAGCACTGGGATGAGCTGGGTCCTTGTTCCTTCCTTTTATGCCCCCATGCTCACTGGGTGGCTGCATGTGCCTGGCGTGTTACTGAGCTGGGGTCACACAAGACATGGATTCTCATCTAGTTTCCACCCCAGCTCTCCGGAGAAATACATCAAAGTCCAACCACGGGGTTGTATCAGAATCAGGGACGGGGGTGGAGGTAGCAGTGTAGTTTGAAAAAGCCCTTGGAGGTCCTTTCAAAAATTTAAATGTTTTTGAGTCAAAATGATGTACACAATATACAAAATTGAAAAGGTACAAATGGAAATACAGTGAAAGTCTCCCTGTCACCCTGGTCCCCAGCCACTGGGTTCCCTCCCCAGAGGTCACCATTTTGCCAGTTTCACTAGCGTCCTTGCAGAGATATTCTCTACATATACAGGAAATGATGTGTGTATATTCTTTTTTGGTTTCACCCGAATGTTGCATATGCACACTGGCGCAGTGCGTGCTTTTTTCATGTAACCATCTATCTTGGAGATTGTTCCATCTCAGTACGTAAAGAGCATCTTTGTTCTTTTTTACATTTGCATAATACCACATTGTACAGATGTACCATAATTTATTTCACCAATCTTTATTCCCAGTCTTCAGTGACTACAAGCCGTGCTGCAATGAATAATCTTTTTAAGGATGACATTGGGCAGATGTGTGAATGTATCTGTCTGCCTGGTGTTGCTGCTACCCCCTACTCCCTGGGTCCTCTCCCCTTCAGTGGGTGCTGAGGAAGGTGGGGGCTGTGAAGCTGGAAGAATGGGTGAGCAGAAAGCAAAAGGCAGAAGGGAGGATGCCCCCCCGGACTGTCCAAGGGCCCCAGGCTTCTGAGCAGTGAGGCAGAGGTCTGGTCCAGGCAGTCCCAAGAATTCCAACACCTAAAGGATCTGAGTTGGAAAGGACCTTGAAGACCCTCTATCCAGACATGAGGTTCCCAGACCTGGCTGGTAGTTAGAATCACCCAGAGCACGTGTTCAAATACAGGTTCCAGGGCTGCCCCTAAGACCTGGTGAATCAAAATTGCTAAAGAGGGCCTGGGAATCTGTAGTTTTTTAACAAGTGCCCCAGGGGAGCCTTCTGATGGGGCAAAAGTGAGAAACTTTGATCTAGTGCAACCCATTCATTTTACAAATGGGGCGACTGAAGCCTGGAAAGGGGGAGTGGCTGATGCAAGGTCACATGGGCAGAGTGAGTCAGAGCCTGGAACTGGGGGTTTCTGAGTCCAGGCTCCTCTTTGCCAGGAACCCTGGGAGGCAAGGGTAATGGAGGAAGAACAGCTTTTCCCCATCCATAGCACCCTACCCTGACCCTGAGCTAATGTGCTCTGCTGGCCCCTTCCAGAAGATGCGAAGATAGGGCAGTGCTTAGCCTAAAGCTCCCTGCTGGTGCTGCTTCTGGCAGAGTGGGAGTGTTAATCCGGATGCGGGCAAGGGGCTTCCTGGCGTCTCACATCACCCAGGCCAGAACCATGGGGTCCACCCAAGCCGGGCATGGGTTGACCTGGCTCCCCGAGGACCTGACCTGAGCAAAGATAGCCCCCAAGTTCCTAAGTACCCGCCTAGTGAGCCAGCCTGGCAGGTCTTGGGATTGGGACAAGATGTATCCCCTTGAATGAGGGAAGGAAAGCGAGAATTCCATGTTAGCAACCACAGCTGGGCCAGAGGAGGTGGGTTTGGGTAGGGGTGGCCAGAAGACCACTCAGGTTGGTGGGTAGCCCCTTACATGGCGCATAGGAGGGAGCTGGGAGAAAGGGAAACAGGATTTGTGCTCAAAACAGCAGGTCAGTTCTGTCAGTGACTCAGGACCACAGTCGTGCCCAGAGCAGGATGGTAATGGGGGAGGCAGAGCTAGACAAGGCGTCTCAGCCCTCCGTGGCTCTCACCATCTGCTCTGACCGGCCTGCTGAGCCTGCAGAGCCTGAAGCCAGCAGTGTAGCTGCACCTGGAAGTCTCTGCCCTTCTTGGAAATCCGCAAACTAGAGACACCACAGTTGCTCCCAGCCTCCCTCCCTGGATTTGCTCCTGATGGTCAGGGGAATTTCTTCACGGTTCACCCCACTCTCTCCTGCTCTAAGTTAAGTCCCCTTTCCTTCTCGGTGACTGGAGCATGGGAGGGGGGCGTGGCAGGGAGGCACAGCAGTTCTCCCCCCACCCCCTTCAAAGACTCAAAAACAATAGGTCAGCTAGCTTCATCCTCCCCTTCTGGGACAGGGGTCTCTCCCTTCTCCACCAAGGTTAGGGTGAGAAAGAGGACCTGGGAGCCTCAGCTCTTCACAGTCCCCCTCTTTGGCAGTATCATGGGGACAGACATTTGGGGCTTGGATTCTGGTCCCAGCACTTAACGTGCTGTGTAACACTGGGCAGGTAACTTAACCTCACTAAATCCCAGCTTCCTTGCCTGTAAAACGGCAGGGAATAATACAAATATCTACCTCCCGGTGGATGGGAGGATGACGCTTGCCTGTGTCTTGGCACATGGAGGGCACTCCATCCATTCCCCACCCCTCTGTCTCTGTCTCACCTGTGAAGTCAGGGAAGATTGTCATGTACACCTGGAGGGTGGGGGCATTGATGACAAGACCACAGGTAACTCGTCTGCCCCCTTCCTCCGGTTTCTGACTCAGTGGGACTGCCCCCCACACCTCCCCCCGCATGCAGTGACCAGATGCCCGGTGCTGCCCCCCACCTCCACCTGGCCCACCTCTGCCTGGCTTTACCACCCCTTTCTCATCCACACCTGCCAGCAAGATTGTCTAGCACTCTGGGTAATCGATTAATTTAATTAGTGAAAATGTATCCCTTCTGCCAGCCCCCAGCCTTGCCGGACCCCTGCCTACCCTCAAGACTCCCTTGTCCCTCCTGAAACTGCGCAGAGGAAAGTATCCAATTAGTTGAGCAGCGATTTCTCTACTCACAGGCCTGGGCTATGCCCTAATTAAGCGCCAGTGCCCTGGGGTATTGCACATAACGGATTTGCAGAAATGGCTGCATGTGAAATGGGACTTGGCAGGGCACCCTGGAGGTCCCAGGCCTGGTGAGACCTGCTCACCGCTGTCACTACCAGGGGACAGGCCCCAAAATGGGGAGTCTAGGTTGTGTGCTGACCCCCAGCACCACACCCTCACTCCCTGTATCAGCCCCCTATACCCTGTCCCCCTCCACTGCAGACGCTGTCTCCAGAGAAGGCCTCTGCTTTCAATCCTGGTTGTCCCTCAAGAAATGCACCCTAGGGACAGGGGAAGGAGGGACTTTAAAGCCAGCCAGACCAGTCAGGCAGACCAGGGTGGCTTGGGCCAATTATTCAGCCTCTTCCACTGGAAAAACAGGGACGAAAGAACCAGTCTCAGAGGGCACTTGTGAGGATGAAAAGTAATGATGTCTGTAAAGCGCCTGGCCCAGGGCCCAGCATACAGTAGGTGCTCAGTAGGTGACTCCTTCCCAGCCTGAATCCAATGACACGGGCACTATCTGGTGGGGACCATGCAGGGGTGGCAGATGGCAGTGAAGCCCCCCGCCACCACAGCTGATCCAGGTGAACCAGGGCCTTGTGAGGAAGCTGGGACGTCTTGCCATTCTAGACTCCGCAGATGTTGTTATTACTCCAGGGCTTCTCAGCATGGGCTTGTGGAAAATTTAATAAAAGGAAATTAAGTGCCAGCTCCAGACAGGCTGTGATGTGTGCATATTCTGGAGTTCTGGATTTTGGCATCTGCTACCAGGCTCTCGGAGACCCTCCCCATTTGCATAGGGGTGGTGGATCCCCTCCCTCTCCTTCCCTTCAGTTCCCTTCCTTCCCCCTCCACTTCCTTTCCCTTCTGTCCTTTCCACTGCCCTCCCAGTGTCTCTCTCTCCTCCATTTACACCTCCCTAGGGCCTAACCAAGGAGCCCTGGTGGCGCAGTGGTTAAGTGCTCGGCTGCTAACTGAAAGGTCGGCAGTTTGACCCAACAGCCACTCCATAGGAGAAAGATCTGGCAGTCTGCTTCTGCAGAGCTTACAGCCTTGGTTCTGCCCTGTCCTATAGGGTTGCTATGAGCTGGAATCGACTTGACAGCAGTGCTTTTGGTTTTGGTTTGGGGCCCAGCCCTTCTGAGGCCCTTTCTGGGATGTCTGCTGGGTGTCCAATCTCTAAAGTGTATCCCTTGTTCTCCGGTAGATGAGATTGGGAAAATCACTGACCTGCCCAGGCCTCAGTTTCCTCATCCGGAAGATGGGTAGAACTGGATTTGATCCTTTAGGGTCCCGCTCTGACTTATGTGGATTCTGTAACTCCCACAGGAAGGTCTATGGGGAGCCAGGGGTGCTTCAGTGGCTCAGAAAGGATGAACAAGGCCTTTGAATATTCATCCCTTTCTTGACTTACACTTTCCCAGGTTTTATACATCACCATCCCCTGGCCCTACCCCGCAACCTGGGAAAGGGTAAGGGAGGGAGGTGCTAACAGGGACCCCATTTTCAAAGCCAGTTACTTCCTCCACTTATTGAGCCCCTCTGAGTGCCAGGCCTGGGTTTCGTGGGCCCTGTTCTCTTGGGACCTAGAAAAGGGTGATGGAGGCTTTGCTCTGGGGCAGGAGTCTGCAAAGAGCTGGGAACTGGGGGCCAGCCAGCCCCCACTTATGAGATGGGGGCCCGCTCGCAGCCTCAGCTGTGCAGGTAAGAGGTGGTCTTGTAGTTGGGTGACCGTGGGCAAGTCAACATACCTCCGGGCCTGTTTTTCTGCAAAGTAACTCTTCCAGCTCTTGCCACAGGGTTGCCTTGAGAGTTGGAGAAGAAAACAGATATGAAAATACTTTGTAAATGAGAAAGGCTTCATCACTTCTGAGGCTTAAGTTTACTGAAAAGAGGAAGACCATGGCATTTTTCAGCCTCCATCAGTATATTCAATGAATTAGAAAGTAAAATTGGGGTATTTTTACGGTCCAGGGAATGGATCCCGCTCCCTTCCAGCAGACCTTCTGGGCTGGGGGTAGGGAAGGACCTGGGAAACGAGTTATGGAGTCTAAGGAGATTTTCTTAATGGTTTCTAATGCTGCTGTGGTTGCTAATACACAGCAGCTTCTCCCAGCCCCCTCGGTAATGGGAGCAGCATCAACGGCAGCCAGAGGGCTTCAGGGTCGACCAAGAAAATGGGTGCTCAACTGGGAAATGGGTGGAGGAAAGAAGTCTTAGAGGAGTGACGTCTCTGCACCCAGTAGGGCCGCATGCTGTTGGACTGAATGGGAACGTGGGCAGATGTGGGCAGGGGAGCACATCTGAGAGCCGTGCGCATGCATATGAGCTCGCAGAACGGGAAGCCCGTGAGAGGGAGACACTCAGCTGGTACTTCCACCAGCGACGTGCAACCCCAGACAGAGCCTGACAGTCAGAGTCACAGCCTCAAACTAGGCAGCGCCGCTCTAGGGCAATGCTTGGTGCACAGTAGGGCCCGAGGGAGGGGGAGTAAGTGCCGTTAGGGTTGCCTGCTCTGTCTTGGCCACCGATGGGCCATGGGTGGGAGGGAGCCTCACAGGACCTCTGTCCCTTTCTCCTGCCTCAGAAGAAGAGCAAGGTGCACTACCATGTCGCTGTCGTCATCAACTACCTGGGCCACTGCATCTCCCTGGTGGCCCTCCTGGTGGCCTTTGTCCTCTTTCTGCGGCTCAGGTGAGAGGGCTTCAGGCTGCCTCCTCCTGCGCCTGGGCCCTTGGGTGGAGTAGAAAAAAGAAGCTCTGGGGAAAGGTGGCTCCAGGGTGGAACTGCTGTGGAGGGGGAGTTCTGCCCCATCACCTCAGTGGGAGAAGGTGGTATAGATAGGAGTCTAGGTCTTCTGTAACCTCTGGCAGGGCACTTCTGTCCCCTCCCCAGGAATTGCTGGGGGTGGAGAGGTAGGGGGGACAAAGTCCAGGCTTGACTTTTGCCATCCACACCAGGGGAGCTGCACCCACTTGGGATGACTGGGAAGGTGGAGCCCCAGGGATGGGGCTCCATGGAGTGACCCACTTTGGGTTTTAGACTTGCCTGGGGCCCCAGCACTACTGTCAGGGATGCAGGTGGCAGTGCAGGCAGGTCTGTGCCAGGAATGGAGAGGGTGGAGGCAGGGCTGAGCATCAAGGCTGGAAGCTGGGACAGAGACTTCCCACCAGAGGCTCCCTGAGCTGGTCCCCCAGGCTGGGCAGGAGTGGGATGGATGGGGCCAGCTGAGACACCCTAAGAGGGGCTGCCGTGGAGGGTACATCCCCAGAGATGGTGGTAGGGAGACCAGGAGGGCTCGCAGTTCCTTTGCTACTGGTCCTCTCTCCAGAGAGCCTAAGTCCCCACTGCAGAGGGGGGATCTCAGTGTGGTCACCTTGAGAACAACTGGGCCTGAGGGGGACTCTGATTCCTGCACGGTCTCCACACTCCAGTGTTCTAAGGTGTGGAGTGGAGCAGAGCTGGTCCAGATCCTGACAGACACATCCCAGCTGAGCATCCTCGGGCAGGTTGCTCAGCCTCTCTGAGCCTCAGCTTGTTTCTCCATACCTAGGGAGAATAACGGCCATTCTGTATAGTTGTAAGGATTGGAAAGAAAAATACATAAAACACACTGTATAAAGTCAGTATTGAATATGTGGCAGCAATTATTATTGATCACACAGTTCTAGTTCATATGTCTTCAGAGACTACCAAGCCTTGACGTGGCTCTGACCTCAATCCCAGAACTACAGAAAGAGTAGCAGTGCCCATGGGAACAAGGGGGGACCCCAGAGGGTGAGTAGCCCTCAGTCCGTCGGAGGCTGCAGGTAGGAAGGGCCCCTCTGCTGCCACCTCTCTGTGTGACTTGGCCAGTCTGCCCTGCTCTGAGCTTCAGTTTCCCCATCTGTACATCTGGGCTAGAGTGAAGCTCGGACCTGTCCCTCATCCTCTCTCCCTTCCCCTTGTTCCCATCATCCACTCACCAGGAGCATCTGGTGCCTGAGAAACATCATCCACTGGAACCTCATCTCAGCCTTCATCCTACGCAATGCCATGTGGTTCGTGGTCCAGTTCACCATGAGCCCTGAAGTCCACCAGAGCAACGTGGTGAGTCCTGGCCCGGGGAGGTGGGACAGGGCCAAGCCCAGGGTCAGAGGAAGGGCCTGGGAGGGGTCACCTGTGGGGAGGAGGGGCTGCGGACAGGCCTTGGGGCCCACTGAGCAGGAGGGGATTTCAGAGGGTGCCCCATCCTGCCAAGAGGAGGCCCCAGGGTGGGGTGCTGCCCCTGCCTCTTGCCCCTCACCTTGGCTCACCACTGTCTCCGGTGGTGGTGGGGGTGGCAGGGATGGTGCAGGTTGGTGACAGCTGCCTACAACTACTTCCACGTGACCAACTTCTTCTGGATGTTCGGTGAGGGCTGCTACCTGCACACGGCCATCGTACTCACCTACTCCACCAACCGGCTGCACAAGTGGATGTTCATCTGCATCGGCTGGGGTGAGCGGCCCAATGCTGCCCACTCCTCACCCAGACTCAGGCCAGCTGGCTGGGGGCTGCGAGACCGTGGCTCAGGTTGGGATGGTGGGTTGTGTTCATAGCCCTTTGCCCCTACTTGGGAACATCTTGAAGGAGGCATGTTGGGCCATGGGTGCCCACCTCCAGGCCCTGGTCTGCACTGGGGTCCCCGGGGCCCTCTGAGACAGCGTCATCTCTCCCCCAGGTGTGCCTTTCCCCATCATCGTGGCCTGGGCCATTGGGAAGCTGTACTACGACAATGAGAAGTAAGTCACCTCCTCCTTCGCTGCCCTCTGCTTGACACTCTCTAAGGGCTTTGGGCCACGTCACCTTCCCTCTCGGTGCCATGGTTTCTGCATCTGTAAAGAGAGGGGCTGGACTCAATCAGAGGCCCCCTGACAGCGCTCCACCTGAGGGGTACTGGGCAGGCAGGCTCCAGGTCTCTTTTCTCTGCCTTACATATTGGCCTTTCACAAGATGCAGGACTGTGTCAGGGTTATGGGCTATCTCTGGAGCCAGACTTCCCTGGTTCTGAATCGTGGCTCGATCATTAACTAGCTATGTGACCTTGAGCTGGTTACTGCAACATGCCTCAGTTTCCTTGTCTGTAAAATAGGCATCCTAATAATAGTGCCTACCTCAAAGGGCTGTTCTGCAGGTAACGTGGGTTAATATATACTAAGCATTTAGAATAGTGCTTGGCACATACTAAGCTCTATATAAATATTGTCTATGCATATTAAGACTTATTTTAACAAATGATTCTGTGAATTTAATAAAAATTGAAAACCTCCAGATGATCTCAGTGGCTCCTTCCAGCTTTGAAGTCCTGTGGGTGCTTATAAAATGGGCTCAGGTATTCCCATCATCCTCGAAAATGAGATTTCTGCAGTCATTTGCAACCTTAGCTGTACATCAGAATCACCTGGGAAGCCTTAAAAACCACTGATGCCTGGCCTCCGCCCCCAGAGAGTTGGATGTAATTGGTCTGGGGTGTGGGCTAGGCACCAGGGTTTTTAAAAATCGTTCGGGTGATTCCAATGTGCCGCTGAGACGGAGTGTCACTGAGACGGAGAACCGCTGAGAGAGAGGCGTACGAGGTGGGCGTAGACAGTCTTTTGGCTGCCGGGGGAGGCACCAGGATCTTCTTTGCCAAATATTCCATATTTCCCTGGTGACTCCTTCCTGACTCAGACCCAGCTGGCTCACACTTCATTTGCACAGCTGCAGAGTGGGGCAAGGTCTGGGAGAGGGGCCAAAGGAGAGACATGACTGTCGCAAACTGGGGGCCTGGCAGTGATGCCCAGGACAGTGCCTGGGGGCCCAGAACAGGAGCCCGGGGTAGTGGCTCCTGTGCCTCAGGTGTGCAGATGTGCGTGTGGCAGCAGGGGAAGGGTGGAAGAACAAGTTTCAAGGTCTCCTGTGTGTGTGCGCGCGCGCACGCGCGCGCGCGCGTGCATGCATGGATGCGTGTCTACCTTAGAGGGAAGAGGATGCAGGAGCAGCAGAAGAAAGTCGGTCAGAGCAGCTCTAAAGCCCCACCTAGTGGAAAAGTAAGCTGGACTATATGAAGAAGAATGTGGCATCAGGATTGGAGGAAGACTCATTAACAACCTGCGATATGCAGATGACACAACCTTGCTTGCTGAAAGCAAAGAGGACTTGGAGCACTGATGAAGATCAAAGACTACAGCCTTCAGTATGGATTACACCTCACCATAAAGAAAACAAAAATCCTCACATTGGACGTATAAGCAACATCGTGATCAATGGAGAAAATATTGAAGTTGTCAAGGATTTCATTTTACTTGGATCCACAATCAATGCCCATGGAAACAACAGTCAAGAAATCAAAGGACATATTCCATTGGGTAAATCTGCTGCAAAAGACCTCTTTAAAGTGTTGAAAAGCAAAGATGTCACTTTGAGGACTAAGGTGTGCCTGACCGAAGCCATAGTATTTTCAACTGCCTCCTATGCATGCGAAAGCTGGACAATGAATAAGGAAGACCAAAGAAGAACTGATGCCTTTGAATTATGGTGTTGGCGAAGAATATTGAATATACCATGGATGGCCAGAAGAATGAACAAATCTGTCTTAGAAGTATAGTCAGAGTGCTCCTTGGAAGCGAGGATGGTGAGACTGTCTCTCGTACTTTGGACATGTTATCAGGAGAGTGACCAGTCCCTGGAAAAGGACATCATACTTGGTAAAGCAGAGCATCAGTGAAAAAGAAGAAGACCCTCAGGGAGATGGATTGACACAGTGGCTGCAACAATGGGCTCAGACATAAGGATGGTGCAGGACTGGGCAATGCTTCATTCTGTTGTACATAGGGTCACTATGAATCAGAACCGACTCGATGGCACCTGACAGCTAACAGTGGTAAAGTGCTGACACTAGAGCAGAAGGGAATCAGGTGAGTCCTCAGAACTCGTAGACCAGAGGTTGCAACCAGAGGCCCCCAAGGATGGCTGGACCTGGCCCACAGACAGGCTGCGTTTGGTCTGGGCAGTGTTTTTTGAACACTTGAATTTGTTGCTAACCTAAAAAATCAATAGGTTTCACATAGAAATATCAGTTTTTGGTTTATGGATGCATCACAAGATCCAGCTCTTGCGGGTCAGTCCACATATGTGCCTGCCAACTGCTTCTAGGCAGGAGGATGTGGGACTTCTTGTTTGCCCTGTTCCTGCCCACTCCCCAGACCTCTCTGGAGCTTACTGGTGGGGAATTCAGGAAAATGCAAAGTAGTTCTGCCCTCCGGCGGCAGGTGGAACCTGTGGAAGTCTTTACCTTGAGCTTGTTCAGGCTGCAATTAAACAGATTCAGGTAGAGATCGCCAACTGTTGGGTGCCCACCACTTGAAGAGTGTGTCCACACCGCCCTGCACCAGCAGGCATGCTGAGCCCAAGCAGGGGCTGAAGGACCCCAAGAGGGAACTGGTGGAAGCAGTAGTGTGTTGGGCCCACACCTGAGGATGAGGATGGTTCACACAGCCTGTTCCCAGGCCACTCTGGTCTTTTCCACAATCTCTGTCCTCGCCACAACTTCCTCTCTCATAATAGAGGATGCTGCCCATTTTGCAGATGGGATAACTGAGGCACAGTGGAGGAATCAAGTGGCTTGGCTGTCTGCCAGGGTTAGAATTGGAGCACCCAGATCCTGGCTTCTGGCCCAGTCCTGCCCTGGCCCACCACCTCCTGCCCCATGCCACTGAACTGGACCCAGATAGTTCCCCTTCCCTCACCTCCCTTCTGTGGCCTTCCAGGTGCTGGTTTGGCAAAAGGCCTGGGGTGTACACCGACTACATCTACCAGGGCCCGATGATCTTGGTCTTGCTGGTAAGAACCTGGGGGGTGAGCAGGAGTGGGGGGCACAATGGGGAGGGACAGTCAGTGCCTGCAGTGGACCTGAAACATCCTTCTGTCTAGTGGTGGGGGCCTCCCAACAAGGGGCTTAGGCCTGGACTGTGCAAGTACTAATGAAGGTAGAGACAAAACTCTGGGAGGGACAGAGACCAGACTGAGAAAAGCGAGTCCAGAACCTGCCCCCACCTCAGCGTCTAGCTCACATACATGCCCACACCATCCCCACTGGTGTGTTCAAATTTCAGATCAATTTTATCTTCCTTTTCAATATTGTCCGCATCCTTATGACAAAACTCCGGGCATCCACCACATCTGAGACCATTCAGTACAGGTAACTGGTTCCCTCCCCCAGGTTCCCACCCATCCCAGCCTCTGGCCCAGGGTCTCCCCATGCCCCTAGGCCTGGAACTCCCTCCTGAAACCCCAGCTCCCCGGTCTCAGACCCAGCCCCACCTGGGTGGGCTGTGACTCTGGGCCTCCCTCCCCCTGCCCCCCAGGAAGGCGGTGAAGGCCACTCTGGTGCTGCTCCCCCTCCTGGGCATCACATACATGCTGTTCTTTGTGAACCCCGGGGAGGATGAGGTCTCCCGGGTCGTCTTCATCTACTTCAACTCCTTCCTGGAGTCCTTCCAGGTACAGCTGCCACCCCTTGCCCTGGCCCCAGCTCCAGAGGGGCCGGATCTGCACCTCTTGGGTGGGAATTCTCCCAGGCCAAGGCCTGGAGGAGCAGGAGGCTGGGGAGAGGCAGTGGGTGCCAAAGGCAGTGGGTGGTCTGGTTCCTTGACGGCCTTCTCCCTCCACTCCAGGGCTTCTTCGTGTCTGTGTTCTACTGTTTCCTCAACAGTGAGGTAAGGACCCTCAGGGCCCAGGGCTGGCCCAAGGTAGTCGGAGGCCCAGCTGCTCCGAAGTCCCTGCTGCTCCGAAGTCCCTAGGGGGATACCTCTAGCGAGTCCCTGCCACCTCTCTGATCTGCTCCTGTTCTGACAACCCACTCCTTGGCTCTCATAGGCACTTAACATGGGGGCCAGAAGCAGGGAGTCAGTCTCATCCATGAGTCTTGGATGGGTTGTGTATTAAGAAGGGCCAAGCCCTGGGGCAGGGCTTGCATATGGGAACTCTGCTGGCCTGTGTGTGGATTAGAAAAAGACTGCCTTCCTCAGGACACTGAGAGAATCGTCCTAGCAAATATGCAAGTAGACAATGTCAATGATGTGACCGATCCACCTTCTGGGTGGCCCCTATGCACTGCTCACCTGTGCAGGTGCTCATGGGGGTCCTGCAGACCTGGCTCAGATGTCACACTCTGTCCTATGCCCACAGGTCCGCTCGGCAATCCGGAAAAGATGGCACCGATGGCAGGACACGCACTCGATCCGTGCTCGGGTGGCCCGTGCCATGTCCATTCCCACCTCCCCTACCCGGGTCAGCTTCCACAGCATCAAGCAGAGCTCGGCCGTCTGAGCTGGAAGGCCTGGAGCAGTCCTCAAGACTGTTTGGGGAAAATGATCGCCAGGCTCAGCTGGCTACCCTGTCTGCTTTCTCCACCTTCACCGCCAGGCGCAGCTAGCAACGAGAGCCTGGGGGGCTCCCTTCCTGCAGCCCTCAGCTGAGCTGGGAGTTCTGGGCTTATAAGAGTGGATGGAGTCTGGGCCAGGGATGAATGGAAAATAACCAACAGGCCTGGGATGGGCCCAAGGCTTCTGTCTCCCCATTGCCCCAGCCCTCCCTGGACAACCAGCTGGAAAACTCAGAACAGCACACGGGCCCCTCCAAGAGAGGTGTTTTCCCAGAGCACAAAATGGCCTGCCCACCAGAGACCAGGGACTGTCCTCAGCAACTGTGGGAGGCCATCTGCTGCCCCATCGGTATCATGGGAAACTCTTGTGACAGTATCTGAACCACCATGATGATGCCTCTGGGAACTGAGGCCATGTGGTCAGAAACCCTGGTGACACCACCAGATATCAGGTGACATCATTAGAAATTGGGTGACATCATCAGACATCAAGCAACACCGCTAGAAATCAGCACTCCCAAGCCACCAAGACTTCATCTGGAACAGCGGCCCTGCCTCCAGAAATGCTCTGCCTAGCTCCCTTGCGCCCTTGGACCTGTACTACCCTGCAGGCCTCCCCAGCTCTCCCTCACTAACCCACTGAGCAGTACCCTCACCCCATTCCTGTTGCCTCCCCCTCCTCGGTGTTTCCCCCCTTGTGAGAATATGGGTGTGGGTGGGGTGGCCCAGAGCACACCTCCAACCAAAGCCAGTCTCCCTTTGAGGCGGGCAGAGGATACTTGGGCACATCCCACTGGTTTCAGGGGCGACACTGCTGCGTACAGCAAGCTTAGGCACCTCTGGGGCAGGATCATTTGCTTAGCAAAGACAGGAGATAGGGCGGGGCCTTGGCCCTCCCTGCCCAAGTACCTGGAGCCAGACGTGGCTCTCTGGTGGCAGTGACCCAGCCAGTGATTGCTGACCTCCACAGTGTGGACTGGCTCAGGCCCACAGGCCCCCATGTCCAGGGCCGTGGACAGCCAAGGTGGGGGTTTCTGCAGGGGCCTGGGACGTCAGGGTACGGGCTGTAAGGGGGACGGCTGATGTAAATAAATACAGTATTTATCTTTTCACCCAGCATTTGTGAAGGCCTGACTGTGCCCAGGGCTGGGTGGAGAGGGGGCCTCAAAGAGGTGCAGGCTGTTCTCATCCTCCAGGGGTTCCCTGTGTGGCTGGGAAACCTGATACCACTCACACACCCCCAACAAGGACAGGATGCTAGCTGAGCCCCTGAGGGCTAGTAGAGGGGGCAAGCGTGGAAGGGACCTAGGAGAAGGGCAGGAGTCTGGCCAGGGTCCACTTAGTTGTTTGTAAGGAGGTGAGTTGCAGCAGAGAAGGGCCGTGGACTAGTGATGAGAGGGAAGGACGCAGCCTGAATCAAGGTGTGGCAGTGGGACGAGACAGGGGTGCTTCCCAGTCCAGGAGGAGTCAGCTGGGGGCAGGAAGTAAAGTTAGGGGGTGGGGAGGGGGCAGGCCTTGAATGTGTCTTAGTTTGGGTTCCCCAGGGTGGGCCTTGAGACAAGATGTCGAGTACAGACTCAGGGAAAAGGGGCTCAGGGAGCAGGTGGGGCAGTGAGGCCGGGAAGTGAGGTGGCAGTGAAGGGTGGGTATGCTAGAAGACCCCACTGTGGCAGCTGGAGGGGAGGAAGATGTGGGGAGGAAGAGTGTCCCGAGGGGGCACCAGGACAGAGATCGGCTGACAGCTTCCTGAGCCATCTGAAGGGGACGGGGAGAAGGGTCCAGTAAAGGGTTCTGGCTGATAGGAGGGACTAGAAGTGACCACTGAACCTTGCGTGGCCACAGTGGAGACATCTTTCTCCACTCTGCCTTTCACCTCCGGAGGAAATGAGAATGCAAACTCTTCCCTGGACACTGGTTGTGTGTGTGTGTGTGTGTGTGTGTGTGTGTGTGGCGGAGGCAGGGGGTAGAGGTGGCATCCCAAGGATGGAGGTGCCTGAGGGGCTGGGGGACCTCCATGAGGGGGAGCACAGACGAGGGGTCTTGGAAAGGCCAAGCTGGGGCAGTGGCCTCCTCTTTCCTGCTGTGCCTCCTGGTTGCTTTGCTGACAAGCACCCTCTGAGCATCTGCTGTATGCTCAGTTCAGCTCAGCACTGCCAGGCCCTGCGTGAGGTGGGAGAGGTGATCAGCCATCCCTGGGATATAGCCAGGGACCGACTTTGAAGCTCAGAGCTGCTGGCTCTGGAACGAAGGTGCTTCTTTCCATCCGAGGATGATTCCAAGGCTGGTGGTCTTTAGAGAAGCTGGGGGTGGGGGTCCGTGGGCAGGCGGGGGCCAGTCCGGGACCCTCCCAATCCAGAAATTCTCAGGGATGAGGGACTGCTCTGGAGCATAGCAGGGTACACCTGGGCCCCAAAGAACTGCAGCAGTTAACCCTTTCATGTCAGATGTGTTTTCTAGGTCTCAGAGACCAGTTTCTCAGGGTTCTGTTCTGAGGTTCAGCTTGTGGGTGGGGCGGGGAGAAAGGCCCTGCTGAGGTGGGTGGGAGTGATAGACCAGAAGACACACACATCACTGTAATGGGGAGGGGCCACGCAGTTGCAGGGTGGGGATCAAGTCCAGAAGAATTTTCCATACCATACCCAGGGGCTGCAGTCCCCTGAAAGTCCGCCTGCCTGAGCCCCTTTCTTCTTGAGACTTTCCTTCACCCCCTGCCCCTCCAGAGGACTGGCCCAGAGCAGCCTAATGGGAAGAACCAAACTGTAAGTGGTTTCCCCTCCCCCAAGTGTGACAGTATAGCCTCCGCCCTGGGGACAGCGTCCCCTCCAGGCCTCCTCCTCAGACCCTTGCTGTGAATGAGTCAGACTCCCTGGGACCAGGACTGAGGAGGGAGGCAGGCCTGAGACCAGGCCTTGGGAAGAAGGGAGGTTTTGGAGTACAGACAATAATATCTTACTTTGTGTATATGTGTGTTGTTTTGTAAGCCACACAACACTTTACAACGTTTATTATCTACTCCTTAACTATCCCACCAGGTAGAAACCAGCCCATTTTATAGCTGAGATGACTGAGGCTGAAGAGGCTAGGCTAGAACTCAGGACTTCAGCTCCAAGTCTAGGGCTCTCTCCAGCCCCTCTGTTGACTGAAGTCTTTGGGGCTTGGGATTCAGGAGGGCAGGGCTGATGAAGCAGCTCTAGGGGAGGGATGGCAAGGAGGCCTCTGGGTTTCAGAGTGTCTGGTTGAGGACATGTCCCTGGTGATGATGGGACCGGCCCAAAGGTGTCAAGCTGAGTGGGAGCAATGAGGGTATGGCACTTCCACCCTGGCTCTCAGCCAGCCCTTCCCACGCCCCTCCACTATTCAAAATGATTCTTAACTTCAAACAGTGTGGCCCAGACCACCCGAAGCCTCTGTGGGCCTCCCCACACCCTGCCAAGCCCTGTGAGGTGCCGCTGGCCTCCAGTTCAGGGGGTCTTTCAGGGTCCTCTCATCTAACCCCTGAGGGATTTGCTTTCTGCATCTCAGGAACACCAATGCTACTAGTCACTGATGGAGGGCTTACTAGGCGCCAGGTACTGCTGAGCCCCTTACATGTTAATCTCATCTAATCTTCATACAACCTATGAGGCAGGGGCTGTTATACCCATTTAACAGATGGGCAAAATGAAACCCAGAGAGGTTGGGGGACCTGCCTGAGGGCACCCAGCAGGTGGCACAGCTGGATGACAACCAAGGTCAGTCTGACCCCACCTCCACGCGTTTAGCCACTTGCAACAGGAGCTTGGTGTAAGGTTTCCTCCCAGCCCCACTGTCCCCTCCAAGGCCCTCCCCACTCCCAATTTGTCAGCTTCCCAGTTTGTGGACAAACATCATTTGAAGCCAAACTGGATGAATGAGTTAGAGTGGGTGGAATGTGGGTCTCAGACCTGCCTGGCCCTCTCCCTTCACCCAGCCCAGGCTCTGGTCCAGCCACAGGTTGCCAACCACCCAGTCGCTTCAGGCTTGTCCCTGCTCCATCTAGAAACGTTGCCGTCTTCCTCCCCTCACTCCCCACAAGTCCAGCAGCCCCTGCAGACCCTGCTGGGCAGTCTGGGGCAGAGTCAAGAGAGGGCTGTCATTGTTGTTAGGTACCGTCGAGTCGGTTCCAGCTCAGCAACCTCATGTACAACAGAACAAAACACTGCCCAGTCCTGAGCCATCCTCACCATCGTTATGCTTGAGCCCATTGTTGCAGCCACTGTGTCACTCCATCTCGTTGAGAGTCTTCCTCCTTTTTGCTGACCTTCTACTTTACCAAGCATGATGTTCTTTTCCAGGACTGGTCCCTTCTGATAACATATGCTTCTAAGGAGCATTCTGGCTGTACTTCTTCCAAGATAGATTTGTTTGTTCTTCTGGCAGTCCACGGTATATTCATATTTTTTGCCAACACCATAATTCAAAGGCATCAATTCTTCTTCAGTCTTCCTTATTTATTGTCTAGCTTTCACATGCATATGAGGCAATTGAAAATACCATGGCTTGGGTCAGGCACACTTTAGTCCTCAAGGTGACATCTTTGCTTTTCAACACTTTAAAGAGGCCTTTTGCAGCAGATTTGCCCAATGCAATATGTCCTTTGATATCTTGACTGCTGCTTCCATGGGTGTTGATTGTAGATCCAAGTAAAATGAAATCCTTGATAACTTCAATCTTTTCTCCATTTATCATGATGTTGCTTATCAGTCCAGTTGTGAGGATTTTTGTTTTCTTATGTTGAGGTGTATGCAATCCATACTGAAGGCTGTAGTCTTTGATCTTCAAGTAAGTGCTTCAGGTCCTCTTCTTTTCAGCAAGAGATGGCTGGGCCAGGTCCAATTTCAAAGTTCCCAGTGTGTTGGAAAACCAATGAGATCATTTAGAGATAACTCCAGAAGCTAACTTTGGCCACTAGAGTGCCATTTCACCCCCTTCTGCCTCCCAAAGGGTCCTGAGCAGAGCTTCAGCCCAGCCTCATTACTCATTGGACCAAGGAATAAGGGGAGGGGGCAGAGAGCAGGGGCAGGGGCAGGGGCCGTGCACAGTACACCTAAGAGGAGACTTGGCGAGCACCAGCCAGTAGCCCGGCGAGGTGGAGGACAGCAAGCTCCTGCCTTTTTTGCCTCCCTTGCCAGGGTAGTGGTGGAGAGAGGAAATGGCGGTCCAGGCCCTTCTCCATGTCTGTACCATCTCTGAAACATGCAGCTGGGAAGCACTGGGCCAGGGAATGAGCGTGTGTGTCTGGCCAGGTGAGCTGGGCACCATCCCCATCCTTCCTGAGCAGCTGCATGGGGCTGAGATTCGCTGCCTGAGATTCTGCACCCTCAGCTGCCCGGAGTAGATGAAGACAAATGCTTCGGGCACCACCTAGGACCCCAGCTGAATGGCAGGGACATTGCCTCAGCCTGCCATGGGCAGCAGCCCTGAGAGCCCAGGCCACCGTGGGGAGGGAGCAAGAGCTGCAGACTGAGGGATGGCTTCAGGAGACGGGTCCTCTGTGGAATCTGGGGAGGGGGGTTGCAGGGTCTGGGAGCAGCAACAGCCTGGTGGGTGGGCTCAGACAGCATCAGCCCCTCATGTGCCTCACACCCACTCAGGCATCATGCTGGTCGCTGCCAGGGGCACCAAGTTACCACAGAGAGGAGCAATGCCAGGGCTGGTGGGACTGAAGCTGAGGTGGGACGGGGCTGGGGGAATAGGAGAGCAGTGATTGAACAGATACCCAAATGCTTTCAGTGAGCTCAGCCCCAGGAAGAGCCTCAGAGCAAATAAACCTCCAGAGAATTCTTTGAGCCCAGTGGCCCCATGATCACCAAAGTAGATCATCAGGAAGGGAGGGCAGGAGCAAGCTGTGTTTGGGGTGAGCATGTTTTCTGGACCCCAGTTGGGGCCCATGCTGGTCTGGCAGGTCCAGAGGAGCTCACATGAGAGCTGTCCTGAGAACAGTGCCAGTGGGGGCCGAGACTCCCTGCCTGGAGAGGCTGGGGGCCAGAAGTCTTACCCTGGTGGCTTCCATAAGGGGCTTCTGCCTGTTTGGCATCTAGGTGTTCAGATTTAAAGAGGGGCACCCATTGTGGACCCTGCTGCAATAAGAAGCTCATAAGCTGAGCCTCCCTTCCCTAACTGCCCCCTAACCAACACACCCGTCCTCGCATTGCACCAGAACCTGCCAGAAGGGCAGCAGGCAGCCCCTCCCCTGGCCCTGCCCGCCTCTCCCTCTACCAGCTGTGCGGTTTACTCCCCACCATCAGTTGTGTTTGTTCCCAAGCGTGTTTCTGACAGTTCACTTGTCATTGTAATCACTGTGTGTAATCTAATTAAATGTTATATTAATGGATGAAACAGAAGAGCACAAACAAAGACAGTTGTTTCTTATGAACACTCAGTTGAACGAATTGAAGGACACAATATACATGAGTCACAAAAATATTAGCTGTCAAATTAGGTGTGGGTGAGATGAATGTAAATAATTGGGCAGAAGGAGATTGTCAAAATCTAGATGGATTCCATTTGTAGACCACTTGGCAAGTGCGTTTAAGCTCTCCCTTCACTTTAAAGAATCCCACGCTGGGAATTGGAGATGGAATTTCATGGGTTGGATTTCACAAGGAAGATGGTTCAGAACTCCAAGGGGTGGACCCACAATCAAAGGAGAGGCCTTAAGGAAGTGTCTTAGGCTGGGTTCATCTAGGGATGCAAAACCAGTGAAGCATATATATAGATATATAGATATATATACACACACACATATACATATATACACCAAACCAAATCCATTGCCTTTGAGTCAATTCCAACTCATAGTGACCATATAGGACAGAGTAGAACTGTCCCATAGGGTTTCCAAGGAGCAACTGGTGAATTTGAACTGCCAATCTTTTGGTTAGCAGTCATAGCACTTAATCACTGGGCCACCAGGGCACCATACATACGTATACATACATATATAAATAGAGAGAGAAAGAGATTTATCTCAAGGAAATGGCTCACACAGTTGTAGAGGCTGGCAGGTCCCAAGTCTGTGGGTCAGGCATCAGGCTGGAGGCTTCTCCTGACTTGTGTAGCTGCAGGGGCTGATGAACCCAGGATCAGCAGGTAAGACAGCAGGCTGCTGGCTCACAGGCTGCGGAAGACGATGAACTCCAAGATTGGCAGGCGATACGGCAGGCTGCTGGCTCAAATCCCAAGAACCAGAGGTCAGATGATGACAAGCCGGATGCAGGATCCAGAGTAAACACAAGCCAGCGAGCTTTGCCAGAACATCCATATATATTGAATGCAGGCCACATCTTTGAGGAAACTCCCCTTACAACTGATTGGCTGGTCACATCAGATCACATCACAGAGGTGATTACATTATATCACAAAATGGGGGATAACTATATCATTACACAACTGCCAAACCACTGAGAATCATGGCCCAGCCAAGCTGACACACAACCTTAAGCATCACAGGAGGGTCAGTGACTATACATCTACTCGTTGGAATTAAAATAAAATGGGTAAAGTATATAGGTATCTTTTTTAAAATAAATAAACTTTTAAATTTTGGAATAATTTTAGATTTACAGAAGTCACAAAGATCACAGAGAGTTCCTGTATACTCCCTCACCCAGTTCCCCCTGCGTTACCATCTCATATCATGTAGGTGTCTTTTTAATGAGTCCCTCTTTTGTCGCCTTTTCCATGCACCAGCCTCCTACCCAGTTCCAACCATCAAGTGGGTCGACGGCATGTCCCCTGGCACACTGTGCAGAGCAGTACAGGATTAGCCAGAAGCACCACCATCCAACAGCCGGGATCTGAATCTGGTCTCCACCACTTGGAAAAGTTTCTTGATTGCCCTTAGTCTTTGTCCTTTCTACTGTAAAACACGCTCATCATCTCACACATATTTCCTGAGCATTAATTGGCTGCTAACGGAAAGGCTGGCGGTTCAAATCCACCCAGTGCCTCCATGGGAGAAAGACCTGGTGATCTGCTCTCCTAAAGATGCCAGCCTAGAAAACTCTATGGGGCAGTTCTACGCTGTCACATGGAGTTGCTATGAGTTGGAATTGACTCAAGAACACCCATCAGCAACAACAATTTCTGCTCTAGAATCCAAGAGCAGTGAATAGGACAGACAAGGTCCCTGTCCTCATGGAGCTTATGTTTTACCAGTGGGAGACAGAAAATAAATGAGTAAAGACATCAATGAACAAAAAACCTAAGATGGTGGTAAGTGCAGTGAAGAAAATAAAACTTGAGTGTGATAACAACGTGCCAAGAAGGGGGCTTTTTTGTGTGTGTGTGGTGGGGGAGACAGTGAAAGACCTGTTGCAGCTGAGGCCTGAATGACAAAGACCAACAAGCAGTGAGGGGCCTGGGCCACCCAACAGGAGGCTCTGGGCAGAGAACAGAGCTGCAAGGCCAGGATCCCCTGGCAGTCAGGGAACCAGGTGTCCAGGTGCAAGAGCTGGATCTGGGGACTCAGGCGGGGGACTCGGGGTGGGGCACGAACCTGGTGCTGAGATTCTCTGCCTGTCCCTCCTTCCCTTCCCAGCCCCAGAGACCTCAGGGAGAGGAGGCCTGTCTTGAAACAGTAGTTAAATCAAAGAGGCAGCTTGCAGTGGGAAACAAAACGCAGGCTGATCTGCTGGTGGTGGCTGGTAACTCATCTTGGGTGGGGTTGTCACGGCATCAGAGAGTAAAGCAGCTGAGTGCCTGCCAGAGAGGTGGAAGAGGACAGCGCATGGGCAGGGAGCACATGGGGGGAGCACTAAGTGGGGAGCATACAGGCAGGAGCACATGGGCAGGGAGCACAGAGGAGCACTGAGCAGGGAGCACAAAGCAGGCAGCACATGGGAGGCACAGAACACGGGTCACAAGCTCTAGCCCCCAAAACCCTCCTTTCTGGTTCCGGGGGTCCCAGGGTGCTTCCCACACACGTCGACTGCCTTGACAACCCCATTCCTCCACTCCTCCCTGTCCGTGGGTGGTCTGGAGAAGCATGTACAGGAGGTCTTCAGTGACTATGAGAAGACATGGGCCACAGAGCAGCAGCTGAAGGCCGCAGGACTAGGGCTCCTGACTTCAAATCCAGCTCTTGCCACTATATGATCACTCTCTTTCCAGTTGGAAGTCTGTCCAACTGCAGGGGAAAGACAGGGAATGTGGCCAGAATCCAACTCAAAACATTTGGGAGATGCTGAGATCCAGCAATATCACCAGCACAACAGCCTCCAACCTTCTTAGCTGTGTCCGTTTGGGCTTTCCTGGGCTTCCGGCTTACTCATTCATGAAGTGGGTGTATCAGGATAAGGCTAGTTAGGCTGCTGTAGTGAAGAGACCCACAGCAATTCAATGCTTAAGGAAGATATGGTATCTCTTTTTAACAACCCTCGGTGAGCATCCCATCTACTGCTCTGTGCAGACACCCTGGGACCTGTGTTCCTCTCGCTTTGTGTCTCCCATCCCTTAGGACATTGTCCTCCTCTGCATGGTCAACACTGGATCTCAGGCCAGTCCATGTTTTGACTCATGAGACAGAGAGTGGACAAGGAGCCCCAAGTCTTTCAGCCTCAGCCCCTGTGGGGCTAACATCATTTCTGCTCGATTTCCATTGGTGAGAACTTGGTCATGTAGCTGTGCCTAACTGCAAGGGAGACTGGGAAATGAACTCCGGCCATGTGCCGGCAGAAAGGGGGACTGATTTTGGAGGACAGCTGGCAGCTCTGGCTCAATGGGTGGATTAGTACTCCTTGCAAGGCAGGTAAAGCACTTGGCATATAGTAAGCACTCAATAAAAGTGCTCAATATCATTGAGGTCAGGGCTCCAAGGGGCCTTAGAAACTCTTCTGGTCCAATGCCTCATTTCTTTGCAGATGAAGAAATAGGCCCAGGGAGGAGAAGCATCTGCCCAGGTCCCCTACTGGGTAAGCTGCAAAGCCAGAATTCTGTCTGGGGTCCCCAGTCCCATCCTCTCACCTCTTGTTTCAAACTACCTGGTCCTGGGTAGAGAGTGGGGACCCAGATGTCCTCTCTGCCCAGAAGCCAGGGTGGGGGACAGGATCCTAGGTCAGGGCAGTGCCCCGGGCCCAGGGAGGACACAGCTTTATGACTGGGTAGGTGTGGCCCTGGTTTCTAGGACAGGAGGTAAAGCTGCTCTGTGACAAGGAGCCACACCCACCCACTGGGAGGGGGAATGGGGGTCCAGTAGCCACAGTCAGCAGGACACAACAGTAGGTGGCTGAGGAGGATGGCGTGCCTGCGTTTCCTCCTCCCCGTGGGCTTCCTCCTCCTCCTCCTCGCCAGCACCGTGGCCCGGGGGGAGTATGCCGTGGTCCACGTGGTGTCAGAGAACTGGAGCAAGGACTACTGTGTCCTGTTCAGCTCCGAGTACGTCACCCTGCCACGAGACTTGCACCACGCCCCACTCCTGCCCCTGCATGATAGCACCATGGCACCCTGGTGCCCGGGCAAGGACACCTTCCAGCAGGCCCAGCCCAGCTCCTTCAGCCAGCAGCCACTCCGCCACACCACCGCCATGGTTATGAGGGGCAACTGCAGCTTCTACGCCAAGGGCTGGCTGGCTCAGGGCCAAGGGGCCCACGGGCTGATCGTTGTGAGCCGGCCCAGCTGCCAGCAGTGCTCAGACACCACGCCAGCACCCCAGGACCCCCACAAGCCCCTGCCACACCTCACCATCCCCGTGGCTGTGCTCCGTTACACCGACATGCTGGACATCCTCAGCCACACCCACGGCAGCTCCATTGTCCGTGTGGCCATGTACGCGCCCCCAGAGCCCATTCTTGACTACAACATGGTGGTCATCTTCATCCTGGCTGTAGGCACCGTGGCCATGGGTGGCTACTGGGCCGGCCGCACCGAGGCTGACCGGCTGCAGGGGCACCAGGCCCGAGGAGGAGGGGGGCCTGGTGGTCACCATCGGCTGGAAGTGGTGGCAGCCAAGAGGGAGCAGGAGGAAGACAACAAGGATGCACCAGTGGACTTCACGCCAGCCATGACAGGTGCAGTGGTCACCACGTCCTGCTCCATCATGCTGTTGCTTTACTTCTTCTATGACTGCTTTGTCTATGTCATGATCGGGATCTTCAGCCTGGGTGCTGGCACCGGCCTTTACAGCTGCCTGGCCCCGCTGGTGCACCACCTGCCCCTGCAGCAATGCCAGTGGCCCCTGCCTGGCCATCGGGCCTGTCTCCAGCTGCCCCTGCTGCTGTTGGCTGGCCTGTGCATGGTGGTGACCATTCTCTGGGTGGCCTACCGCAACGAGGACAGCTGGGCGTGGCTCCTGCAGGACACGCTGGGTGTGGCCTACTGCCTTTTTGTCCTTCGGCGTGTGCGGCTACCCACACTCAAGAACGGTGCCTCCTTCCTGCTGGTCCTGCTGGCCTTTGACGTCTTCTTTGTCTTCGTCATGCCCTTCTTCACCAGGACTGGCAAGAGCATGATGGTGAAGGTGGCCACGGGCCCGGCAGATTCCTCAAGCCACGAGAGGCTGCCCATGGTGCTCAAAGTGCCCAAGATAAGCTTCTCAGCCTTGACTCTGTGTGACCAGCCTTTCTCCATCCTCGGCTTTGGTGACATCGTGGTCCCCGGCTTCCTGGTGGCCTACTGTCACCGCTTTGACGTCCAAGTCAGCTCACACCAGGTCTACTTCGTGGCCTGCACCTTGGCCTATGCCATGGGCCTGCTGGTCACTTTTATTGCCATGGTCCTCATGCAGATGGGCCAGCCCGCCCTGCTCTATCTAGTGTCCTGCACCCTGCTCACCAGCCTGGCCGTGGCCGCCTGCCGCCAAGAGCTCAGCCTCTTCTGGGTTGGCCAGGGCAAAGCCAAGATGCCTGCCCAGGCTGTGGCAGGGCTCCATGAAGCCCCTGCTGCTGGCTCTGAGCAGAAGCAGGAGGACATAGCCGATGTTCGGACAGCCAGTGAGTTTGAAGAGGCTACAGACCAAGGGGCAGTGGACTTAGACAGCAGCCTTGGGGAGGACACGGCCGAGGTCCTCATTGTATCTGAGGATGAAACCACTGGGGCAGATGGCCCCAGTGACAGCTCTGAGGGCTGGAGTGATGCCAACTTGGACCCTGATGAGCTGCCCCCCATCTCCCCTGGGGCCTCGGAGGAGCTGATGCCGCTGATGCCAATGGCCATGCTGATACCACTGGTTCCGCTGATGCCACCCCCCTCAGAGCTGGGCCACGCCCAGGCCCAGGCCCAAGCCCACGAGGCCAGCCTGCCCCGGATGGGACTCCACAAGAGGAAGGGCTTCAAGGTAAAGAAGAGCATGTCGACCCAGGCTCCGTTGTGAACCCAAGCCACTGGGGCCTGTGCTGGCAGAACATCACAGAGCAAAGAAAGCCACGTGTGGCAACAAGAAACTGGAGCATTAAAGAGATTCCATATCTACCCAGCGGAGCTGCTTCGTTTGTCAGGGCTGTAAGGAAGCAGCAACCAGAGAACAAGCCCACACAGGGCCTGGACGGTCCTTAGGAATTGGCTAGTACCACCTCCATACTGGAGTCCCTGGGTGGCGCAAACGGTTAATCACTTGACTACTAGCAGGAAGGTTGGTGGTTTGAACACACCCAGTGGTACACCGGAAGACAGGTCTGGCGATCTGCTTCTGAAAGGGCATAGCCTTGAAAACCCTATGAGTAGGAATTGACTCGACGGCAACTAGCAACAATAACCCCCAAGTTGTGCAGAGGGGGAAACTGAGGCTCAGAGAGGGCACATGACTTGTATGAGGTCACTCAGCAAGATCAGGGTTTGCTCCCAGGGCACACTGCTTCCCCTCTTCCCTGCCAGTCTACTCCCCCTCCCCCAAGCCAAAGTCTCAGCTCCTAAGCCTGGTAGACAGCTCCCATTCCGTCCCTGCCATGCCATCCCAGCCCCAGGGCCCACTTTTCACACTTGCTCAGGCCCAATGGAACCATTGCTGTTCCTTGAACATGCCACGTGGTCTCCCTTCTCTTTGCATATGCTGTTCCGTTTGGCTGGAATGCCCTTCCCATCCCAGACAGAAATATCTGGCTCCCTGGCTTACTAGAAAGTTCCTAAGCATCCTTGAAGCCTCAGCTCATGTCTTTTCTACTAAACCTCTGTGCTCAAGTCTTCTCAGACACCAGCACCCAGCCCAGTGTGTTCCATCTACAGACACTGAGTATGCACCTGCTGTGTGCACCATCCTGTGGCGGGCACCATGGGAGGCTGCTGAATATCTAGGGAAGGTGAGTAGTAGAGAACAGACAAGAAACAATCCAAGAATTTTCTCCAAACGAGGTGGAGAGGTTGGGGCTGGGGTGGAGAATTCAGGACACCCCGCTCTTGTTCTCAAGCTTTCCTCACCGATTCTGGACAACAGAATCCCTCAGGGCCTCTGTAGTCTCATCTGCAAAATGGTACTTATAATACCATGTTCACCTGGAGGCAGGGGCATGGACAAGATGATCTCTTGAGGACCCCACAGTTTTTTAGGCCATATGGTGTGTTTTATGTTGTTCAAGTAAATCAAACAAACTCTTCCTAGAGGAGGCTATGTTGGAGGTGAGGGAACCCTGAGAGTCAGTGTGGTACAGTGGTTAGGGCTCTAGAGCCAGGGTGCCCTCCAGGAAATTGGCTCTACCACTAACCTGTAGTGCGTCATTGAGCAAGTGACTTAAGTACCTCAGTTTTCTCATCTACAAAATGGGATAATAAGCGGACTTACCGTAGTGTTATTGAGAGATGTGAATGAACTGGCTTACGTAAGGAAGAGCTGAAGTCCCTGGGTGGCACAAATGATTAAGCACTCGACTACCAGCCGAAAGGTTGGCTGTTCTAACACATCCTGAGGTGCCTCAGAAGACAGCCCTGGCGATCTGTTTCTGCTTCCAAAAGGTCACAGCCTTTTAAAAACCCTATGGAGCAGTTCTACTCTGCACGTGTAGGGTTGCCAGGAGTCGGACCTGACGCCATGGCAGCTAACAACAAAGGAAAAGTTGTATGAATATTGACTGTTTTTATATTACTCTCCCTTCTGAAAGACTTCCAGAGTCAAATCCAACTCCTCCGAGGCCTTCACGGTCTGGCCCCAACCCCCTCCTCTCCCTCTCCTCCACATCCAGCACTCTTGCCCCCGTCACCACAAGCACACACCCAGGCCCCACCATACCCCATCTTCCCCACCACAGGGTCTTCCCACTTTCTGCTTCCTCCCCCTTGAACTTTATTACTTCCCTTCCCATGTACCCCCCAGAATTTGGCCTGGCTGACTCCTTATCCTTCCAGACTCAGCTCAGATGTCCCCTCCTCAGGGAGCACTTCCTTCATGGCCCTTCCTGAGGTGCCCCCAGCCTCCATCACATCTCCATACACCCTGCTGGTTAGTTTTCTCATCCCCCTGAGTGTCAGCTTCCAGAGGGCAAGGCCCTTGTCTGTCTTGTTCATCAGTATGGTTCCAGGGCTGAGAGCAGGACCCAGTCTGTTGTAGGTTCTTGATTTATGTTTGTGGGTAAGTGAATGAATGAATGAACGTTGGTCCAGACTGAGCTTCAGAGGAAAAAGGGACACCCTGAGGGAAGGCCCGCTATCCAGGTCACCTCACTGGGTTCCTGCAGGGCCTTGATCAGTGTGGACACCAGACTCTGAAGGGTCTGGTGAGGCCCTGGGGGTGAAGAGGAAGGGGGCCAGAGGGGGCTGGGTGCAGGTAATGGGCATCTCAAAGCCCCAGTCGCTGGGGAAGAAGCGCAGCCCCCCAGCAAACAGCATCTGAAAGCTCGGCTGGACAAAGGCAGTGAAGAGCCCTGTCAGGCACTGGCAGCCCTCCGCCGGAGCCAGCGACCATCTGGCCTGGACAGAGGGGCCTCTGCAGGCCCTGGCTCGCCCCCAGCCCAGGAGGCCTCCCCGCTGCTGACCTGCGTCACTGGGCCTGCCAGGTGTGGCTATACCCCTCAGCTATGCCCGAGGGGGAGGGCTGGGCAGAGCCGAGGCCTCTGGGCCCCCTCGCCCCCCAGATTAGGAGGGCAGGACAAGGGAACATCTCTGTCGGAGGAATTATGGTCAGCGTGGTTTTGAGGATGCTGGGACTGAGCTCCCTGTGATGGGGGCGGTGCCTGCCTCCCAGAGGGGCTGCCTCTTTGAAGGAGGGTCTGAGGAGGGAGGAGGCCTCCCTGTCCCCATCCATCCAGGGGCCTGCTCTCCTGATGAGGAGGGAGGTGCTGAGAGGACCCAGATTTGCTGCCTTGAAGCCCCCGCCCCTGCTGTCTCCCACAATTGGGGGTGGTGTTTGGACAGCAGAAACAGAGTACCCATAGGGGTCCTAAGACCAGGCCGAGGGTGGACGGCAGCCTGGGTGTGGTGGATACTGGGTACCCTGCCTGGACCTCCCCACACACATCGCCTCAGCTCTGCTCCTCACCAGGAAATTGCCCTGGGGCCCAAGGTTACTCCCCCAGGGGCGGCCCACGCCCATGGCTGGCTAATGTGTGGGACAACTCTGAAGGGCACCCCAGCTCCAGAGCACTACCTGGGTTGCCAAGGCCTCAGGTGATCACACTGTGGGCAGTGTCCCCCACACCCGACTGGCACCCCCCACACCCTCACAGATGTTTCCCCAAGAGTGCCATCCCGTGCACCTTGCCCACAACCCTATGGAGACTCATTCCCTGGAGCCCAAGCTAAGACTCAGGGACAGCCGAGTCTGTGTGACCTCAGAAAGCTGTCGGGACTCCCCTGCCCCCACCCCTACTCCCACACTTCCCGTGGAGGCACCCTATTCAAGGAAAGGAGTGTGAGGAGGGAGCTGGAGGGCAGGAGAGGAGCCAGGACCTTTCTGTCCCCTCCAAGAAATCTGAAGCAGTTCTGTCCGTTTCACAGATGGGGCTGGGCAGGGACTCTGGGTCTGACAGGCAGCCTGAGGTGTCTAGGCAATAGTGCCAGGCATGGCTGCATGTCAGGATCACAGGGCACCTGCTAACAATACAGATTCCTGGGCACCGGCCCCAGACTTTCTGATTCAGTAGGTCTGGGTACAACCAGGTGTCCGGAGTTCTAAGGAACCTTCATCCCTCTCCCCAAGGTGAACACCTCTAGGGTCTAACCTTGGGTCTCTTGTCTCTGCTGGGCCAGGAGGAGGGTGAGGAGAAGGAGAGAGACCTGGACTTAAATTGGGACCCAGCGCAGATCCCACCTCCACCCTGACACACACGTTGTGCCCGGGGCCCTGACTAGTTCCTCTCCCCAGGCCCTAGGCCTCCACATCAGCCTACACCCTGCTCTCCAGGCTGCTCCTGGCCTGGGGCAGGAGGAATGGAACCAACTGTACGCCCTCAGCTACACTCTAGAATGACCCTATCAGGTTCTGTTCATCACTGTATTCCCAGCCCATAGTGGCTGCTCAATCTGTTGAATCAATGGTTGAATGAATGTCCCCCTTACTAGCTGTGTGATCTTGGGGAAGTAACTTAACACCTCTGAACCAGTTTCCTTATCTATAAAGCCGGGATGATGACACCCTACTGCAGGGTTGTGGTCAGTATTAAACAAACCATCCAGGTAAGGGGCTAGCCCTACTGCCTGGTGCAGAGTTGCTCTCCAGAAACTGCAGTGCCGCTGCTGCTGTTCTTCCGGGGCCCAGCATCTCCTGCTGCCGCCCTCACAACAGAACTAGGGTCCCCTTTTAGCTGTGTGCCCTTCCCCACTCTGCCAGTCCCCTTGCGGGTGGGCCCAGCCCAGCACTGGGGCTGTGCTTCGCTCTGGCTACCCAGCATTTCTCTTTGTGGCCTCTTTTCATTCTGGCGAGAACCCCGTGAGCTAGACCGTCACAGCTTGGTTAATGAAAGGGTTTGGAGCTGGGGTTTCTGGATTCCCTGGACGGTGAGAACAAGCAAGGACCTTTGAGACTCTTTAATCCACATATGAGGCAAGGAAGACCCAGAGAGGGGGAAGACCTACAAATGTCACACAGCAAGTGGGCGGCAGGTCTGGTCTCCCACCTCCCAGCCCAGCTGCAGGGACAAGCTCCTGTCCTAAACCCCCTTCTGCTCCGCACACTCCAGACCCCACTCCACGCTCCTCTGAATCCATTAAGAGCCGGCTGAAAGCATACCTCTCCCAGGAACACTCGGGGTCTACCCACTCCTTTGTTCTGTGCCCCTCTGTCAGTACAGCCCTCCTTCCTCACGGAGAAGTACGTGTGTGTCTTTCTTGGTAAGGAAGGGTTTGTGATTCAGCATCAAGCACCTCCCAGGGTGGACAGGACTGGACTTTGAGTCACTGAGACCTGGTGCAAAGCCCATCATTGCTATTCACTTGCCATGTGACCTGGACAACTGAGGCCACTCTTCCTCTCAATTTCCTCATCTGTAAAATGGGTCTGCTAGGAAAACTTACCTTGTGGGTTTGTGGCAAGCGCTAAATGAGGCGAGGCATGTGAACAAACAGCTAACATTTGCTGAGCCCTAAGTCGTATTAGGTACACACATCATCTCATTCATTACATGATGTCTAAGTTTGAGGATAAAAGCATCCGGGACAACGTACAGTAATCCCCCAAAAGCCATGTCTCCCAAATCAGTCATCCTCTTCTCTTGGTCTCCCTTGCCCACGACCAGTGGGATGTGATGTGTGGGGGTGGGTGCCTGGCGGCGAGGAGACACACTGCCACAACAGAGCCAGGCAAAGCGGTCCCTCTACAGTTTGAAATGCTGAGGGTTTTGTGCCGGGGCTACAACGTTGAGCTTTCAGCGCTCCTATGCTGCCACCCGCTGGTTAGTACGATAAGAGCAGGCAAAACCACAAACGCAACGCCCTCCAGTTGAATTCTCACTCACAGCGACCTACAGGACAGAACAGAACTGCCCCGGGAGGTTTCCAAGGCTGTAAATCTTTACAGAAGCAGATTTTCTCCCGAGGAGCGGCTGGTGAGTTGCAACCGCCAGCCCTTTCAGTTAGCAGCCAATCGCTTTAACCACTGCGTCACCAGGGCTCACGAAACTCAACTAATGATAATCGGGTGTGATATTCAAAATAGCTAACAAACAAACCAACAAACCCGACCGAACAGTGGTGTTGTGGAGCCATTAGAAACTGGGTTCTGAGAAGGTGGAGGTGTCCTGGAGGACTGTCGGGAAGAATTTTGATATGTTATGAAATGGAATGCCCCAGAGGGCATTGCTGAGTATCCTCAATGCCTTAAAGTGACCCACTCCCCGACGCTTATCCCACCCCAGAGAATCAGGCCACCTGAATAAGTGGTCTCAGAGCCCCCCAGCACCTGGACGATTCCTGGAAGGGGGAGACTCCTGGTGCCCCCTCTTTCCACGCCAAGGCCCAGGCCTTACAGGTCTGCAGGTGCATCTTCATATACACCAAATAATTTTTTAAACAACTGAACCTGTTGCCGTGGAGTTGATTCCAGTTTATGGCAACCCCATGTGTTATAGAGTAGAACTGAGCTCCACTGAGTTTTCTTGGCTGCGCTTTTATTTTTTTTTTAAATTTTTTGCAGTGTTTCAGCAGAAATTTATTATTTTTTATAAAAATATCCCTGTAGTTAGTTACAACAACAAAAACTTTTTTCGTAAGCCCAGCTTGCGTGTGCCAGTATACCTGTTGCTGTTGCCATTGTTAGGTGCCATCGAGTCATTTCTGACTCAGAGCGGCCCTGTGTACAACAGAAGGAAACACCGCGAGATCCTGCGAGATCCTCACAATTGTTGCAGACGCTGTGTCAATCCATCTTGCTGAGGGTCCTCCTCTTTTTCACTGACTCCCTCTACCTTACCAATCATGATGTCCTTCTGCAGGGACTGATCCCTTCTGATAGTACGTCCCAAGTATGTGAGATGAAGTCTCACCATTCTTGCTTCTAAGGAGCAGTCTGGCTGTATTTCTTCCAAGACAGATTTGTTCGTTCTTTCGGCAGTCCATCGTATATTCAACATTCTTCGCCGACACCGTCATTCAAAGGCTTCAATTCTTCAGTCTCCCTTATTGTTGCCCAGCTTTCCCATGCACACGAGGCAATTGAAAACACCATGGCTTGAGTCAGGGGAACCTTAGTCTTCAAGTGACATCTTTGCTTTCTAACACTTTAAAGATATCTTTTGCAGCAGATTTACCCAATGCAATGCACCATTTGATTTCTTGACTGCTGCTTCCACGGGTGTTGATAGTAGATCCAACTAAAATGAAATCCTTGACAAATTCAATCTTTTATCATGATGTTGCTTATTGGTCTAGGTTGTGAGGATTTTAAGGCTAAAACTCTATGCTAATTTACTTAAAAATTTTAAAAAAATATTTCACTATATTTTGGGTGAAAGTATACACAGTAAAACAGGTTCCCATTCAACGATTTCTATGCATATTGTTCAGTGACACTGGTTACATTCTTCACATTGTGTCAATATCCTCATTATTTTCCTTCTACTTGTTTCGTTCCCATTAACTCAGTCTTAATCCGCCCCCCCCCCCCCCCGCCCCGTCTTCTCATTCATGCTTTAGAGTTACTGTTGCCTGTTAGGTCTCATGTAGACAATCTTTCAAAAGAGTGCAGTACTCAAGGGTGACCTTCTTTACTTTTTGAGCCAACCTGCTATTTAGTTAAAAGGTGACTTCAGGGGATAGTTTCTGTTCAAGGTTTAAAGACTATCCCAGGACAATAGTCTCGGAGATTCCTCTAGTCTCAACGGGTCCATTATGTCTGGATTTGTGTGTGTGTGCTTTAAGTGAAAGTTTACAGAGCAAGTTAGTTCCTCGTTCAACAGTTTATACACAAATTGTTTTGTGACGTTAGTTGCAATCCACACGATGTGTCAACACTCTCCCCTTCTCCACTCTGGGTTCTCCATGTCCATTCGTCCAGCTTTCCTGTCCCTTTCTGTCTTCTAGTCTTTGCTTTTGGGCAGGGGTTGCCCATTTGGTCTTGTATACTTGATTAAACGAAGAAGCACATTCCTCACATATGCTGTCGTTTGTTTTATAGACCGGTCTAATCCTTGACTGGAGGGTGAACTTCAGGAGTGACTTCAGTTCTGAGTTAAAAGAGTGTCTGGGGGCCATAGTCTTGGAGGTTCCTCCAGGCTCTGTCAGACCAGTAAGTCTGGTCTTTTTTTGTGAATTTGAATTTTGTTCTACATTTTTTTCCCATTCTGTCCAGGACCTTCTATTGTGATCCCCGTCAGACTGGTCAGTGGTGGTAGCCAGGCACCATCTAGTTGTTCTGGGCTCAGGCTGGTGGAAGCTGTGGTATTTGTGGTCCAGTAGTCCTTTGGACTAATATTTCCCTTGTGTCTTTTGTTTTCTTCATTCTCTTTTGCTCCAGATGGGATGAGACCAATAGATGTATCTTAGATGGCCACTCCCAAACTTTTAAGACCCTAGATGCTACTCACCAAAGTCGGATGTAGAACATTTTCTTTATGAACTATGTTATACCAATTGATCTAGATGCCCTCCGAGACCATGGTCCTTGGTTGTAATCTTTATGGAAGCAGATCTCCAGGCCTTTCTTCCACAGCACCACTGTGCGGGTTCTGCCAGCCTTTCAGTTAGTACCCACTGGCATCGAGTCAATTCTGACTCATAGCAACCCTAGAGGGCAGAGTAGAACTGCCACATAGGGTTTCCAAGGCAGTAATCTTTACAAAAGCAGATTACCGCCTCATTCTCCTATAGAGCGGCTGGTGGGTTCGAACTACCAACCTTTCAGATAACAGCCGAGCTCTTAACCACTGTGCCTCCAGGGCTTCTCTTTTCAGTTAGAAGTCAAGGGCAAACCATTTGCACCACCCAAGTACCTACCAAATAGGTTCTGAAGACGCTGCAGTGATTAATTCATTTTGTTTGTAAACAAAATCCTGCCCTCCCATTGGTTTACTTTTCAAATGCTTAGTTTTATCTTTGAGAGTACAGGCAGTCTCCTGGCTAAGAACATCCAACTTAAAGACAACTCGTACTTAAGACCAGACTGCCATAAAGCCTATTATATTAAAAATCTGAGTTAAATACAATGGTTCGTAATAACGAATGCACACATTACTTTGTGACGCTCAAGGAAACATTGCAGGGTTTGAAAGTGTTTCTTAAATTTTTCATGTGCATAGAAAGGTAAAATATATACTAAGACAAATATTTGACTAACTGATGCTAAGTAAGAACTGTATGTACCTGTTCTGATTTACTTACAAATTCGGCTAAAGACAGACTCAGGAACAGATCTGGTTGGTAACCTGGGGACTGCCGGTAGCTCTTCTGAAATCTACCTTTCAGCTTCTATGACTCGCATCTACAGCTTCTCCAGATAAGTAAAGTCTGAATCCAGGTCTCACACCTCGATCTCTGCACCCACCTAAGATGATAGGAAATGATCTCGGAGAGACGCTGGAGAAGGGAAACCTGGAAAGGGAAGCAGGGTGGCCAAGATGTCTGCTGGAAGAGTCCCAGGCTGCCAGAATTCTGATTTGTTCTGAGAAATGCATTTAAGCAGCTCCTATCAAGCTCTTAATGACGTGAATGGCGGAGAAGAATAGATGAGAGGTGCAGTGTGTGAGGTCTGAATGATGGTGTTGGCAGAGCCTCCAGAACCCTCCAGAACCGAGGTCAAAGAGGAAAAGCAACCTGCCCAAGGTCACACAGCAAGCCAGTGACAAGGCAACCAAGAACGTGGAAACTAACCCAGGAATCTGTGAACAGGAGACCCTTTGGAATGCCAATAGTTGCCTTTCAGGGATTGTTTCATGAAGTCCCAGTTTTCCCCTCATACTTGGTCCTCTTGACATCCTGGGCCCTGAGGCCCTCATGACATCCTGGGCGGAGCCTTCCACTGCCTGCACTTTCTGACCCAGACACTGAAGTAAACTGGGCAGGCAAGGCTGGGCTCTGAGAATCCTCACCCATCACAGCCTAGGTGGTCCCCCCTTTCAGAGCATCCCCCCACCACATCCTGCAGAGGCACAAGAGTATAAGCCAAGGGCAGGTCTAGCCTCAATCCACTTTATTTAAGCCTTAAAGTCAATTGTGGTAAATTGAATAATGGCCCCTCAAAAGATATCCACATCCCATTCCCTGGAACCTATGAATGTCACCCTATATGGGCCTGTGGTATCCCTGGGTGATGCAAATGATTAACACTTTGGGCTGCTAACCAGAAGGTTGCAGGTTTGAGTCCAGCCAGAGGTGCCTCGGAAGAAAGGCCTGGCGATCTATTTCCCAAAAATCAGCCATTAAAAATCCTACGGAGCACAGTTTTACTCTGATACAAATGGGGTCGCCATGAGTCAGAGTTGACTTCACTGCAACTGTTGTTTTGTCGTTGCTGGAAGGAGCCAGTCAGAATGACTTCAGGAGCTGAGAGTGAGCCTAGCCAAGAGCCAGCAAGAGAATGAGGATCTACGCCACAAGGCACTGAATTCTTCCAACAACCCGAATGAGCTTGGAAGATGGAAGCCTCCTCTAGAAGCCTCAGATGAGAGGGCAGCCACAACCAACACCCTGATTACAGCCTGGTGAGACCCTGAGCAGAGAACCCGGTAAGCCCCTCCCTGCCCAAGACTCCTGATCCACGTAAACCTTGAGATAAATGTGTATGTTGTTTCAAGCCACCTGTTGTTGCTGGGTGCTGTCGCATTGATTCCAACTCATAGTGACCCCATGTGTTACAGAATAGAACTGCCGTAGGGTTTTCTTGGCTGTGATCTTTATGGAAGCCGACTGCCACATCTTTCTCCTGAGGAACTGCTGGGTGTGTTCGAACCTCCAACCTTTCGATTAGCAGCCTAGCACTTAACCGTTGCATCACTAGGGCTTCTTAGGTTTATAACAATTTGTTACGCAGCAACAGCTAGAGGGAGAAGAATATCAAGGAGATAGGGCACGGCCCCTTGTCTTAAGGAGCTGACAGTTGAGTGTGGCCAGAGCAGCCGAGCGTGGTGCCCTCTCGGCACGTGCATGGGGGGGCAGCACTCACCGCTACCCACCATCTGCTGTCCATTCCGGAACTGTGGTTGGAGGGTGAGCTAATGCCCAAGTGGGGAGTTGGAGCCTCTTGGATGGCGTTCTGGGAATTTCTGGCCTCCCAGAGCTCCCGAGATGTGCATGCCCTCCCTTCTACAGCTTCCGTTCTGCCAGTGCAAGAGATTTTAAGACTGCCAGGACGGCTATTAAGGCGAGGACCATCAGCTAAATGATGTGTTCTGTGTGGCTTGTCTCAGAGCCAAGGAAGAAAGATGAGACTTTCCAGAAAATTAGCTGGTGTCCAGACAAGGTCCAGCCTAAAAATCAAAACAAAACCAGTTGCTGTGGAGTTGATTCTGACTCATGGCGACCCCATGGGTGTCAGAGTAGAGTTGTGCTCCATACAGATTTCCATGGCTGATTTTTCTGAAGTAGATCGCCAGGACTTTCTTCCCAGGTGCCTCTGGGTGGACTCAAGCCTCCAACCTTTTGCTTAGAAGCCGAGCAACTTAACAATTTGTGCCACCCAGTTGCTGTTGTGTGCCGTTGAGTATGTTCCAACTCATAGTGGCCCTGTATGACAGAGGAGAACTGCCCCATAGGCTTTCCTAGGCTGTAATCTTTTTTTTTTTTTCCCAATCAGAATCTTTTCTTTTTATTGTACTTCAGATGAAAGTTTACAGAACAAATAGTTTCTCATTAAATAGTACACATATTGTTTTATGACGTTGGTTAACAACCCCACGACATGTCAACACTGTCCCTTCTTGACCCTGGGTTCCCTATTACTAGCTTTCCTGTCCCCTCCTGCCTTCTAGTCCTTGTCCCTGGGCTGTTGTGCCCCATTAGTCTCATTTCGTTTTATGGTGCTGTCTAACCTTTGGCTGAATGGTGAGCCTCTCAGGAGTGACTTCATTATTAAGCTAAAAGGGTGTCTGGAGACCATACTCTCGGGGTTTCTCCAGTCTCTGTCAGGCCAGTGAGTCTGGTCTTTTGTTGTGAATTAGAATTTTGTTCTACATTTTTCTCCAGCTCTGTCTGGGACCTTCTGTTGTGATCCCGGTCAGAGCAGTCAGTGGTGGTAGCCGGGCACCACCTAGTTGTACTGGACTTGGTCTGGTGGAGGCCGTGGTAGTTATGGTCCATTAGTCCTTTGGACTAATCTTTCCTTTGTATCTTATTTTCTTCATTCGCCCTTGCTCTGGAAGGGGTGAGACCAGTAGAATATCTCAGATGGCTGCTCACAGGCTTTTGAGACCCCAGATGCTACTCACCAAGGTAGAATGTAGAACATTTTCTTTATAAACTGTGTTATTAGGCTGTCATCTTTATGGAAGGAGCACTGATGGCACAATGGTTAAGCTCTTGGCCACTAACTGAAAGGATGGTGCTTCGAACCCACAAGTCCTTCACAGGAGAAAAGACCTGGCAATCTGCTCCTGTAAAGATTACAGCCTAGGAAACGCCATGGGGCAGTTCTACTCTGTCATGGGGTCGCTATGAGTCGGAATTAACTGGATAGCACACAACAACAACGATTTTTTATGGGAGCAGATCGCCAGGAGTTTTCTCCCGTGGAGTGACTTGTGAGTTTGAACCACTGACCTTTCGGTTAGCAGCAAGCATGTTAACCATTTATATCCCTCAGGGACTTCTCTAATGGCATTAGCCCGGCGATGATGAGTGAAATGAGGAATGAGCAGCCCCAGCCGGCAGAGTGCTGATAAGAACACCATCTCTGCCAGCGGGGGCCGCTGGGCAAGGATTGACAGAGAGGGGAAGCAACTGAGAGAAAGGAGAACTGAGGGCAGGGCCTTCGTAGTGGAAATAGGTGCTTAGGTTAGGCTGGGGTTCTCTTCCCTGCCCCGCGGCTAGTTAGCTGTGTGAACTTGGAAGAGTTCTTAAAGAAAGTACATCGACACATCATTAGAGAAAGGCAAACCATCCAAGAGAGGGAAAAAATGGGCAAAGAATTTGAACAGGCATTTCACAGAAGAAATACAGATGGCCAAAACCATATGAAAAGATGTTCCATCTCTCTAGTAGTCAGGGAAATGAAATTTAAAACAGTCAGAATATTAATGGCAAAATTAGTGACATCTGAGTAAAGGTCTGTAGTTCAGTCAATAGTATCGTACCCAAGTTAATTTCTTAGTTTTGATCATTTTATTATGGTTCTGTAAGGAGCCCTGGTGGTGCAGTGGTTAAGCACTCAGCTGCTAACTGAAAGGCTGGCAGTGTGAACCCACCAGACGCTCTGCGGGAGGAAGATGTGGCAGTCTGCTTCAGTAAAGATTACAGCCTTGGAAACCCTATGGGGCAGTTCTACTCTGTCCTACAGGGTTGCTAGGAGTCAGAATCAACTTTGAGGGAATGGGTTTAGGTTTGGTATTATGGTTCAGTAAGATGTTAACATTAAGCGAAGCTGGGTGCAGGTATGTGAGAACTCTGTATTTTCACAACTTTTCTGCAAGTCTAAAATTATTTCAAAATAAAAAGGTGAACAGCTACTGTAACAACAATAACAAAGAACAGCAACCAGATATCACTGTTTACCCAGGAGAGTGGCAGGAATTATGAAGATTAATAAAATCCAGTGTTGCTGAGGGAAGACAGTCTCATACGTTGTTGGTGGGAGGATAATTTTATGCAATCTTTTTGGAGAGCACTTTGGTGGTATCAGTTACAATTTAACTATACACACCTTTTGACCCAGGAATTCCATTGCTTGGTATTTACTAAATCCTGGTACTTGTATTCAAATAGGCATCCCCAAAGGTGTTCATCATAGCCCTATTTGTAATAAGGTAAGACCAGGGGAAACCTAAAGAAACATCAGTAGAGGAAAGGCTAAATGAGATAGCGCATCTAACCACAAAATACGATGCAGCAGGTGAAGAGAATGCAATACGCCCACATGAACAAAAACAGTAAGATTTTCAAAACAAGTAAATGGCAAAACAATACATACAGTATATTGTCGATGTAAAAGAAAAGCACAAATAAAATTATACCTGTATAAATGTATATGCATATACAAATGTATATGCAGACTGTGATGATTGAAGTTATGTGTCAACTTGGCTGGGCCATGATTCTCACTGGTTTGGCATTTATGATGTAGTTTGGCAGTTATGTAATGATATAGTCACTTCCATGATGAGATCTGATATAATGTGATCGCCTCCATGATGGGATTTGCTGTGAGTAGTCAATCAGTTGAAAGGAAGTTTCCTTGAGGATGTGGCCTGCATCCAATATAGATGGACTTTCTGGCAAGGCTCACCGGCTTTTCTTTGCTCTGGATCCTGCAGTTGGCTCCTGTTTATCTGACCTCCAGGTCTTGGGACTTGAGCCAGCAACTCACCTGCCATCTTGTCTGCCAATCTTGGGATTCATGGGTCTTCACAGCCTATGAGCTCTGCTGTCTGAGTTGCCCATCTTGGGCTTGTCAGCCCCTGAGGCTACGTGAATCATGAGAAGCCTCCAGCCTGACCCACGGACTTGGAACATTCCAGTCTCTACAACCATGTGAGCCATTTCCTTGCTATAAATCTGTCTATATATATATATATATATATATATATATATATATATATATATATATTTATATTTATATTTATATTTATACATTGTACTAGTTTTGCTTCTCTAGAGAACCTAGCCTAAGACACAGACCAAATGTTGGGAAAGATACCCTCTGGACTAGTCACAGTGCCCTCTGGAGAGTGCAGTGGGATTAGGGTGGAGAAGGGTGAGGCAGGGGTGGTGACAAGGAGGACTTTCACTATTTCTATATTCTTTGAATTTTTGTCAGTGAGGGTTTCATGTATTACTTGAGCAGTTTTTAAAAATAGAACTTTGTCCAAGATACAAGAATTGGTCTCTATTTGCCTGGATCAGCAGAGGAAGAAGGAGATCCAGGAACTGGAGAAGGAACTGGACTGCGTGTCTAGTTGCCTCCATGAACTAGTGCCTCCTTTGCCATGCGACCAGAAGAACAATATGGTGCCTAGCTACCATTACTGTTGTTTTGATCAGGGACTCACTAGATGAATCCTGATCAAAAGGGGGAAATGTGGAACAGAATTTCAAATTTCATATTGAATCCAGACTTATTGGACTCATTAAGGCTGGAGGAACCACTGAATTTGTTGCTCTGAGAAAATTTTTGAAACGAACCAAAACCTGAAGTCGTCTTCAAACTAAACAACAGCTTAGCTGAGTAGTAAAGAATATTCGCCTTGAGTATTGCATTCTTTTAAAAAATTATCTATATCAGATAAAACTGACAACAGTAACTGTAAAACATAAATGAATAGTTTATGAGGCAGTGAATCTAAGTCAATGGTGGTGAAACAATATGGGAAGAGATAGCAAGAATGGTGACACAACGTGAAGAATGTGACCAACGTCATTGAACTTGTACATGTAGAAGTTGTTAAATGGGTATATAATCTGCTGTGTATATTTTCACCATTGGAACTCCTATGCACTGCTGGTGGAAATGTAAAATGGTACAACCACTGTGGAAAATGATATGGTGCCTCCTTAAAAAGCTAGAAACAGAAATAGCATATGATCCAGCAATTCCACTCCTAGGAATATATCCTAGGGAAATAAGGGCCATCACACGAATAGACATATGCACACCCATGTTCATTGCAATGTTATTCACAATAGCAAAAAGATGGACACAACCTAAGTGCCTGTCAACAAATGAATGGATAAACAAATTGTGGTACATACAGACAATGGAATACTACACAATGATAAAGAACAATAATGAATCTGGGAAACATCTCACAACATGGATGAATCTGGAGGGAATTATGCTAACTGAAATAAGTCAATCACAAAAGGACAAATATTGTATGAGACCACTATTATAAAAACCCAAGAAAAGGTTTACACACAGAAAAAAACAATATTTGAGGGTTACAAAGGAGGGGAGGGGTGAGGAGGGGGAAAGCACTAACTAGGTAATAGACAAGTGTTAACTTTGGTGAGGAGCCCTGGCGGTGCAGTGGTTAAGAGCTCGGCTGCTAACCAAAAGGTTGGCAGTTCGAATCCATCAGCTGCTCCTTGGAAACCCTATGAGGCAATTCTGCTCTATCCTATAGGGTCACTATGAGTCAGAATTGACTCAATGGCAACTGGTTTGGTTTGGTTTTGGTTTGACTCTGGTGAAAGGAAAGACAACACACAATATAGGGGAAGTCAACACAACTTGACCAAGGCAAAGACATAGAAGTTTCCTAGACAGATCCGAACACCTTGAGGGACTGAGTTAAAGGGACTGAGTGCTGGGGACCATCGTTTCGGGGGACATCTAGATCAATTGGCATAACACAGTTCATAAAGAAAATGTTCTACGTCTGACTTTGGTGAGTAGCGTCTGGGGTGTCAAAAGCTTTCTAGCGACCATCTAAAATACGTCTATTGGCTCCATCATGTTCTGAGCAAAGGAAAATGAAGAAAACCAAAGGCGCAAGGAAAATATCAGCCCAAAGGACTAATGGACCACAAGTACCACAGCCTCCACTAGCCTGAGGCCAGAACAAATAGATGGTGCCCGGCTACCATCACTGACTGCTCTGACAGGGATCACAATAGAGGGTCTTGGACAGAGTGGGAAAAAATGTAGAACAAAATTCAAATTCACAAAAAAAGACCAGACTTACTGGTCTGACAGAAACTGGAATTATGCCCCCAGACACCCTGCTAACTCAGAACTGAAGCCACTCCCAACGTCCACCTTTCAGCCAAAGATTAGACAGGCCTATAAAACAAACAATAACACACGAGGAATGTGATTCTCAGTTCAATCAAATGTACGAGACCAAATGGGCAACTCCTGCCCAAAAGCGACACGAGAAGGCAGGAAGGGACAGGAATTGGGCGAATGGACACAGGGAACCCGGGGTGGAAAAAGGGAGAGTGCTGTCACATTGTGGGGATTGCAACCAGTGTCACAAAACAATATGTGTATAAATTTTTGAATGAGAAACTAACTTGAGCTGTAAGCTTGCACCTAAAGCACAATAAGATTTAAAAAAAAAAAAAAAAAAAAGATTTACAGCCGTGGAAACCTATGGGGTCTCTATGAGTCAGAATAGACTCGACGGCAGTGGGTTCAGCAGTGGGTGTAAGTGACTAATGTGTTTGCAGTTCAAATTACTGTAAAGCAAATAAATGGTTTCTTCTTTTTCTCAAACATAGGGCAACATGTGTACTGTTTAATGAGAAACTATTTTGTTCTGTAAACTTGTGAGAATAGCAGCATAACTGGAAGAACATAGTCAATGTCACTGAACCGTGCATGTAGAAATTTTTGAAATGCTGTATCTTTGGCTATGTGTATTTTCACCAAAAAAAAGGTGGGGGGCCAAAAGGGAGAGGGTTGACATGTCGTGGGGTTGTTAACTAATGTCATAAAACAATATGTGTACTACTGTTTAATGAGAAACTATTTGTTCTGTAAACCTTCACCTGAAGTACCATTAAAATTAAAAAAAATTGAGCAACAATGAAATCAAAGCAATGATTGAATTTCTAATGCTCGAATCTGCTTGGTCCACTTATCTTGCATTGTGTTTGCAAGACCCATCAACACCACCATCAACAACAGAATGACACCTGGTGGTGCAAGTGGTTAAGCACTCGACTTCTAGCCTAAAGGTTGTCAGTTCAAACCCATTCAGACTGCCTTGAAAGAAAGGCCTGGCAATCTGCTTCTAAAAGTTCACAGCCTTGAAAATCCTATGGAGCACAGTTCTACTCTGTACACATGAGGTCACCATGAGTCGGAGTTACTTGACAACAACAACAATAATAGTTCTACACAGTCCCTGGGTGACACAAACCTAAAGGTCGGCAGTTGGAACCCACCCAGTGGTGCTATGGAAGAAAGGCCTGGCGATCTGCTTCCATAAAGGTTACAATCAAGAAAACCCTACTGAGCTCAGTTCTACTCTGTAACATAAGCGGTCACCATGAATTGGGATGGAATGGACGGCAACGGGTTTGGATTCTTGGGTTTTAGTTCTACACAATCTTATAGTTGTTCAAAATATCTCAGTCAGCTACATTTATATATTGGTTTTCCTGGAAGGCATTGAAAGGCCATGTAGTTGATCCACATAACATTGGGATGATATCCTTTCTCCACGGGGTCTTTGCAAGTACGTCTACTGTTACGGATTGGATTGTTTCTCCTACAAATACATGTTGTAAATTCTAACCCCTATAGCTATGGTTATAATCCCATTTGGGAATGGGTTTTCTTTGTTATGTTAATGAGACAGTATTAGTGTAGAGTATGTCTTAAATCAATTTATTTTGAGATATAAAAGAGATTAAACAGGCAAGTGACACAGATGGGGGAAGATAGATGCCATTCCACATGAAGATCACCAATGAGCCAAGGAATAGAAGGGCCCTGAATTTGGACTTATAGCCTCCTAAACTGAGAAAATAAATTTCTGTATGTTAATGCCAAATAAATAAGCAAACAAATAAAATTTGAAAAATGATAAAATAAATATTAAAATAATTTTTTTACAGGTGCTAACCTTCTCTGACCTGCAGTTTCCTGTCTTTAAGACAAGGGAGTTGGATTAGGGCCCCTCTGAGCTCCTCTACTAACCTAAAAGTTGGCAGTTCAAACCCACACAGCAGTGTCATGGAAGAAAGGCCTGACAATGTGCTTCTATGAAGATCACAGTCAAGAAAACCCTATGGAGCAGTTCTACTGTGTAACACATGAGGTCAACTCAACAGCAATGGGTTTGTTTGTTTTGTCTGCAGTTCCTTCCAACTGTGAATGTCTTCACTGAAACTGTCGTATGCTTCCTCCTCTCCGTTCCACCCTACCCCTGCTGTAATACTCCAGCCACACTGGCTTCTCTATTCCTCAAACTTTCTGGTTCATTCCTGGCTTAGCACCTTTGCCCTTACTGTTCCTTCTGTCTGGCAGGTCCTCCCCCACTTCTTCATGTGGACAGCTCCTCCTTGTCATTCGTAGCTCAGCTTCAAGGTCACCTCCTCAGGGAGGCCTCCCTTACCACCCAATATAATGATGAGGTTGGAGAGAGGCAGGGCTGGATCAGATAGGGCATGGTGAAGCAGGGTAAGGAGTCACGAGTTCATCCTTGGGTGGGGTTTAAACTTGGAGTGGCAGGGGAGAAGAAGTGGCATGAGGCTGCCTCCACCAGGTCATCAAAACCAAAGGTCAGTCTGATCCTAATATTCAAGGGAGAATATGTCTTTAAACAACTGGGAGTTATCTCAAGGTAAAAAGGAGTCCGGTGGCACAACAGTTAAGTGCTCAGCTGCTAAATGCAAGGTTGGCAGTGCGAACCTACCCAAGGGCTCCTCAGGAGAAAAGCCTGGTGATCTGCTTCTGCAAAGATTACAGCCTAGAAAGCCCTGTGGGACAGTTCTACCCTCACCTGGGGTTGCTTTGAGTAGAAAATCAGCTGAGCAGCACCCAACAACAAGGACTCAAGGTAAGCAGAGCTTGTTTCAGGGAAATTTCCTGCTAAAGTATGTTGCACTCTGTAGTACGGAATTTTTCCATCTCCTCAATCCATGATGCCTGTCCTGAAACTCACTAAGTCGTTATTGTTAAACATCATTGTTTTCTTCTTTTCTTCCTCTGACTTCCGGACTTTATTATTCAACAGGAAAGCCTCACAACATCACCATGAGGTGGATAGGTTAATGGTCCATTTGACGGATTGAATACAGCTGGGAGCAGACTTAGATTTCTCTTTAAATGTGTGACATGATTGCATTTTCATCGATTTTTTTAAATTTTATTGTGATTTAGGTGAAATATTATTTCCTATGTTCGCCTCTTCTCAGATCCCCGGTCAGGACAGGAGTCACTGAAACCCAAATTTATTGTCAGAAAAATCTCCTTAGAATGAACAAAGGAATGAATGAACGAACAAAAGAATACATACTGCCCCTCCCTGAAGTTACTTAAGGCATATTGTTGTTAGGTGCCATCGAGTCGGTTCTGACTCATAGCAGCCTTATGTACGACAGAACGAAACACTGCCCGGTCCTACACCATCTTCACAATCACTGTTATGCTTGAGCCCATTGCTGCAGCCACTGTGTCAATCCATCTTGTTTAGGGTCTTCCTCTTTTTCACTGACCCTCCACTTTACCAAGCATGATGTCCTTCTCCAGGGACTGGTCCCTCCTGATAACATGTCCAAAGTATGTGAGACAAAGTTTCATCATCCTTGCTTCTAAGGAGCATTCTGGCTGTACTTCTTCCAGGACAGATTTGTTCGTTCATCTGACAGTCTATGGTATATTCAATATTCTTCACCAACAACATAATTCAAAGGCATCAATTCTTGTTTGGTCTTCCTTATTCACTGTCCAGCTTACTTAAGGCATAGAGTTTCTTTTTTCTTTTTTTCCAGTCCATGCACCTGTCAGTTTGTCTTGCTGTGGTGGCTTGCATGTTGCCATGATGCTGGAAGCTATGCCACCGGTATTTCAAAGACCAGCAGGGTCACCCATGGTGGACGGGTTTCACCTGAGCTTCCAGACTTAAGCAGACTAGGAAGAAGGGCCTGGTGGTCTATTTCTGAGAAAACTGGCCAGTGAAAACCTAACGAATAGCAGCGAACACTGTCTGGTATAGTGCTGGAAGATGAACCCCTCAAGTTGAAAGACACTCAAAATAATGACTGAGGATGAGCTGTCTTCTCAAAGTAGCATCGACCTTAACAACGTGGATGGAGTAAAGTTTTTGGGTCCTTCATTTGCTGATGTGGCCTGACTCAAAATGAAATGAAACAGCTACAAACATCCATTAATAATCAGAACATGGAACGTACGAAGTATGGATCTAGGAAAATTGGAAGCTGTTAAAAATGAAATGGCGGAACACACAAAGGTCTATGTCCTAGGCATTAGTGAGCTGAAATGGACTGGTATTGGTCATTTTGAATCTGATAATCATATGGTCTACTATGCCAGGAATGACAACTTGAAGAGGAATGCACTCCTCCTGAAAAGGAACATTTCAAGACCGATTCTGAAGTACAGCGCTGTCAGTGATAGTATAATATCCGTATGACAGAATACCCATTGAGATTTTCCACAAGGAAGACCAGTTAATATGGCCATTATTCAAATTTATGCACTAGCCACAAAGGCCAAAAATGAAGAAAGTGAAGATTTTTACCAACTTCTGCAGTCTGAAATTGATCATACATGCAATCAAGAAGCATTGATAATTACTGGTGATTGGAAGGCAAAAGTAGGAAACAGAGAAGGATCAGTAGTTGGAAAATATGGCCTTGGTGATGAAAATGATGCTGGAGATTGCATGATAGAATTTTGCAAGACCAGCGGCATCTTCATTGTAAATACCTTTTTTCAATAACATAAACGGTGACTGTACACGTGGACCTCGCAAGATGGAATATACGGGAATCAAAGCAAGTACATCTGTGGAAAGAGAGGATGGAGAAACTCAATCACATCAGTGAGAACAAGGCCAGGAGCTGACTGCAGGACAGACCATCAATTGCTCAGATGCAAGTTCAAGTTGAAGCTGAAGAAAATTAGAGCCAAGTCCACGTGAGCCCAAATATGATCTTGAGTATATCTCACCTGAACTTAGAGGCCATCTCAAGAATAGATTTGATGCATTAAACAGTAATGACCAAAGACCAGACGAGTTGTGGAATGACATCAAGGACACTGTACATGAAGAAAGCAAGAGGTCATTAAAAAGACGGTAATTTTTGGAAATAGATCACTAGGCGTTTCTTCTGAGGTGTTTCTGGGTGGACTCGAACCACCAACCTTTCACTTAGCAGCCAAATGTGTTAACTGTTTGCACCATCCAGGGACTCCCAAGTCCCCCTAGAGGTCTTCTCTTCTAGCCCTCTCATTTTACAAACAAGAAAATAGGCACAGAGAGGTTTAGCATTTTGCCCAATTATACCAGCTGTTAGTAGAACTGACAATAAGGGAATCCTAAAAATCAATCCACACATGGGGTTTCCATCTGATACTTGCAAACTTTTTAAGAAAAATGCAGTAAAGAAAAATTATCCTGGACAGGTGTGCCTCACATTTTTTAAGCCACAGATTTTTTAAAAATATATTTATAGATGTTATGTCTGACTTCTTATTTTTTTTATTTTATTGTTGTACTTCAAGTGAAAGTTTACAATTCAAGTTAGTCCCTCATACAAAAATTTATGCATACATTGTTATGTGATCCTAATTGCTCTCTCTATACTCTGACAGCACACTCCTTTCCACCCCTGATTTCCCATGTCCATTCAACCAGCTCCTAACTCTCTCTGCCTTCTCATGTTACCTCCGGACATAGATTTTTTTTTTTTTTTAACTCAAGAAAATTAAATCTAATTTTTCTCTTTTATGCATTCTTCTACAAAATAATTTATCTTTACAAGTCACTGATCTTCAGAGGGCAAGGACTCTTAGCTTTATGTTTATCTGTCCTTCACCCCGTGTCAGGCATTCAGGGACCTGTAAGCAAACACTTTCATGGCACCCGGGGAATTCTTTCTAAAAGAGTCACTTTAGTCATTCAAAGGGTCACTCTCCCTGGTTTATCTAGCTTGGATTTTCACACTTGTCTTCCTTAAAGAGAAGTACGCCTACGCCCTTATAATTGGCACAAGAGGTAAGCACTCAGCTGCTGACTGAAAGGTCGGCAGTTCAAACCCACCAGCAGCTCCACAGGAGAAAAACCTGTCGATCTGCTCCCATAAAGATGACAGCCTAGAAAACCCTATTAGGTAGTTCTGCTCTGTCACACGGGGTCGCTATGAGTTGAACTCAGCTTGAGAGCACCCGACAACAATTGATAATTGTTTAGTACATTTTTTTCTTCTTTGGTCCGTTCATAATTTTGATTCCAAAGTCACTGTCCCTGACTTGCAAGAGAAAGACATTGTTGTGGGTGAACAAGCAAAGCACGTGGGTCCTGAGATACTGTTGTTGGAAACAAAGCCCCTTTGCGACTCTGTGAGAGTGGGCCCTCCCATGCCATTCAGCACAAGGAAAATGGCACACACTATGTTCACTCTCTTACTCACTCCCCTGTATTTGTAAACAACTGAAATATAACACAAACAAATTGCTTCATTTTCCCCTTAGGTCACTGATGTTCTTAACTCAATGAAATGTTTGTTAATTAACTTCTTGAGTTTGTTTTTGTTTTTTAACCCTGTATTATGTCTGCATTTGAATGGACTCCACTCACTGTGTTTGTGATTAGCTGGTTTCTTTGAACATGGGCCAATTTCTGTGTATGCGCCTTCTAATAGTCAGGATGGGCTAGATGATGGTGCAATAACAAACAGCACCCAAGTCTCAATGGCTTGACAAAATACAAATTTGTTTTTCGCTCATACTACCTGTCCCATAAGGAGCCCTGGTGACGCAATGGTTAAAGGCTCGTCTGCTAACCGGTTCAAATCCACCCAGCAGCTCCTTGGGAGAAAGACCTGTCGATCTGCTTCTGTGAAGTTTACAGCCAAGAAAACCCTATGTGGTAATTCTACTCTGTCATGCGGGGTCACTATGAGTTGGAATGGACTCGTGGGCACCTAACAACAACAACCTGTTCCATGAGGGTCAGCGGGGAGCGTGGTGCTTCATGTAATCACTCAGGAACCCTGACTGAAGGAGGCTCCATCTCAAAACGTATTTCCACAGTCACCCCAGCCAATGGTGAGGACTCAGCAGGGACTCACACAAGCAATTAAGTGCTCCAGCCGGGAAGTGATGCCTATCATTCCCTTTCACAGCTCATTGGCCTGAACTAGTCACATGACCCCAACTCACCACAGGGAGCCAGGAAGTTCAGTGTTCCCTGTGCTTACCAGGGGAGGAGAGCAGCCCTACTGACCAGCACAGGCCCAAGAACATTCACATCACTGCTCGCAAGAATCCCCTCGTCATAATGAGTCCAAGTAAAAGCATCTCTTAGGAGAGCCAATTAGTTGAAGATTTAAGCATCAATTACGTGCAAGGCCCTGGACAGGGCTGAGGAATAAGGGACAGGAGAGGGCAGTGGTGGTTCAGTGGTAGAATTCTTGCCTTTCATGCACGAGCCCCAGTTCCACACCTGGCCAACACACCTCAAGCACAGCCACCATCTGTCTGTCAAGCCTGTGTGCCTGTAGAAGCTTGTGTGTTGCCAGCATGCTGGATAGGTTTCAGTGGCGCTTCCAGACTAAGATGAACTAGGAAGAAAGGCCTGGCAATCTACTTCCAAAAATCAGCCAGTGAAAACCCTGTGGATCACAACAATTCGATCCGCAACCCATCATGGGCATGGCACACGACTGGGCAGCGTTAATTCCATCGTGCGTGGGGTCACCATGAGTTGGGGCCAACCTGATGGCAGCCAACAACGACAACAAATATAGGCATGTAACCCAAATGAGAGAGGTGCTACTGGTATTGGGTAGGTAGACACCAGTGATGTTGCTACACATCCTACAATGCACAGGACAGCCCCACAGCAGAGACTTATCTGATCCCGAATGTTAATAGTGCCAAGATGAAGAAACCCTCATATTAGAGCAATGCGAACTGCACGTTAAGAAAACAAAACAGAAAACGAGTCTCCAAACCAAAGCCAACAAAAACGCTGCCTTGAGCACCATGCCTGCACGCAGGGCTAGCAGATAGGGCGCAGCTCCGTTGTAAATGTCATACAGGAGCGTCCACGTGCTATGCTGTTGCTGGGCCCTGGATAGGGTGAACAACCAAGAACCACCTCCCGCAACTGGCTACAGGTGGCCTTTACTCTCCAAATGCCAGTAGCCCCCTTCCCCACATTGTGACAATCGATAATGTCTCCAGACATCGCCGAATCTCCCCTGGGGGCAAAATCTCCCCCAGCTCAGAGCCCTGCTCTAACAGAACTTTCAAGTTTGCTGAGGGCTCATTTCAGTGGTGCTGCAGAGGCACAAATTGGGAACTATAAAACCAGGCCCACTGAGTTAGTTCCAACTCATGGCGGCCTCGTGTATATCACAGTAGAACTCCTCCATAAGGTTTTCACAGCTGTAACCTTTCAGAAGCAGATTGCCAGGTCTTTCTTCTGAGGCACCCCTGGGTGGGTTTGAACGGCCAATCTTTCAGTTAGTAGTTGAGTGCTTAGTCATTTGCACCACCCAGGGACTCTAGGGAACTATGAGGCCTGAGTTTCAATCCCGGCTTGTCACTCATTCACTCAGTGTCTCCCTTCCTTGAGTGACAATTTCCCTATCTTGAAATGAGAGGATAGAACAGAACAATTCCTACAGTTGCTTCCTATCAGAGCTTCTAAGCCTCTAGGGCTCAGGGTCTTGAATCTTTAATTCTGACACTGCTCCAGTCACAGCCCCTGGGAGAAAAAAATGAGAGAGGATTTCAGCTGCACAGCAGGACAGCCCAGATGACAGGAGGGGGTGGTGAGGGGCTCACAGAGCACCAAGGGAGGGCAGCAGGCAGGTGGCTGGAGAAAGAGGAGGGGCAGGGAAAGGCACTGGCAGGGAGGTCACACGTGGATGCATCGAAGGCATTTCTGGGCTGACACGGTGCCTCCCTACTACAAAACCATCATCCCGAAAAAACCAAACCAGTTGTTGTGGAGTTAATGCGGACTCCTGGCAACCTGTATGTGTCAGAGTAGAACTGTGCTGCATAGGGTTTTCAGTGACTGGTTTTTTGTGAAATAGATTGTCAGGCCTTTCTTCCAAGGTACCTCTGGGTAGATTCGAACCACCAACCTTTCAATTATCAACTGAGAGCTTAACTGTTTGCACCACCCAGGGACTCCTACAAAGCCATCAAGGGACCTAAGGAATAAGAAGAGATGGACAGGGCGTTGGCAAAGGGTTTGGGGAGAAGTTAAGAGGATAAATAGCAAGCAATATACACAGAGAAAAAAGAGCAATGTACCCAAGAAAAGGAGGGATCTTCTTGTGTGTATGAGACTCTGCTGTATTCTTGCTGTTGGCAAGAGGAAATGAACAGCTTCAGTTTGGCTTGAATCTGCCTGTAAGCTTTTAAAAAAATCATTACTAAGGGATTATTAGATTTTCTGATCTCTTATTGGCCTCTGGACTCTTATTTCGCTGTAATCAAAAGACAGGGGCTCAAACAGGAAAGGAAGAGATGCCCCCTGCTCTCCGTCATCCACATTTCCTCCTGGTCCGTCTCAGAATCCAATAAAGCTTGACAGTGAACTTGAAAGGGAATGAGTGGTATTTAATAAAAGACTGTTCAGTCTAAACAATGATTTAGGACTTTCTGAAAGCCAGAACAGACAGCCGGAAGGGCCTTTTCCACTCTGTTGTTGTCGCTGCTATGTGCCATCAAGTCGATTCCAACTCACAGTGACCCTACAGGACAGAGCAGAATTGCTGCATAGGGTTTCCTAGGCTGTAATCTTTACGGGAGCCAACAGTCAGGTCTTTTCTCCAGTGGAGCCGATGGTCGGTTCAAAATGGTGACCTTTCGGTTAGCAGCCAAGTGATTAACCATTGCCCCACCAGGGCTTCTTCTTTCCACTCTACCAAAAAACTCATTGCCATCGAGCCGATTCCAACTCATAGCGACCGTATAGGACAGAATAGAACTGCCCCATGGGGTTTCCAGTGAGTAGCTAATGGATTCGAACTGCTGATCTTTTGGTTAGCAGCTGAGCTCTTAACCACTGTGCCACCAGGCCTCCAACTCTAGGTCCCCTAAAGAGGGTTTATGTATATCTTTTCTTTGTCTTTGGTGTGTATGTTTTTTTTCAGCCACATTAACATTTTTCTGGGTTGCTTTCCCAGGCCGTGCTATATTCCAGTCAGGACCCATCTCCCAGAAACCTTTCATCTAGTTGTGCTTTTATCCATCCAGTCTGCCAGTCATTCAACAACTGTTTGTGAAGTACCTACTATGCCTCAAGTACTGTGTCCTGGGCCAAGGAGACAAAGGTGAATACAGTCCAGGCCTTCTGGGGTGTCACACTCAGATGAGTGTATGCATGTACACGAGTGACCTCACCCCAGTGTGGTAGTGGGACACCCAGGAAGTGACACCTGGCCCTACAAGGTCAGAAGAAGCCTCCTGAGAAGGAGGTGCCTGAGCTGAATCTTGAAGGACAAACAGGAGTTAATCAGGCAGAGATGAAAGAATGATCCAGGCCTGCGATGGGCAAAAAGTAAGAGAGAGTTTGATCATTTGTTGAATATAAGGAGCATAATGTGGCTAGGAAAGTCGTGTGTAAAAGCAGGATGGTGAAGAATGAGACCAGGCTGGCTGACCCAGGCCCCATCTGCCAAGTCAAGGAGCTCTGCACTGGGCCTTTATTTCTGAACTATTTTAAACACAAATATAAATCCCTAAATTCTCAGCACTGCCAATGACCACTATGTTCACTAGAATATTTTGATTGTATCCATACTTGTTTTCTGTAATAAAGGCATGAGTGAATTTAGAGATATCTAAACAGTTTGTGCTTAACTATTAACTGAAAGGTTGCTAGTTCAAATCTACCCAGTGGTGCTGGAAAAGAAAGTCCTGGTGATCTACTTCTGTAAGATTACAGTCATTGAAAACCCTGTAGAGTGCAGTTCTACTCTGAAGCACATGGGGTCACCATGAGTTGAAATCGACTCTATGTCAATGGGTTTGGTTTCTCGTTTTTGTTTTTAATTAATTTAAGGGAGACTCTGGGTGGTGCAAATGGTTAATGCGCTCAGCTGCTAACTGAAAGATTGGAAGTTCGAGTCCACCCACAGGTGCCTCGGAAGAAGGGCCTGGTGATCTACTTCCAAAAATTCAGCCATTAAAAACCCTGTGGAGCACAGTTCTACTCTGACACGCATGGGGTCGCCACGATTTGGAGTCAACTTGATGGCAACTGGGTTATTAATTTAAGACTAAAGATAGGGGACTAGTGTAAAGCCATATTAGACTAAAGCAGTGTTTAAGACAGACCGTCCTGTATCATTCTAAGAAGGACGGCTTGCCCGAGGGTGATTTACAGCTTGTTCCCTGATGCAGTGGAAGCCAGACTCAACTGAAGGAACCATTTCTGACTGGAGCAAAGCAAACGCCTCAGGTCCCCAGAGGGTTTCTCTGTTCTGTCGGCCCGTCCGTATCAACACTGTCTGTATTTGTCTGCAGAGGAGCATCAGGAAATCACTGCATCTTGAGCCTGACAGTAGCTGACAGAAACTCAGCTGACTTCATCCAGGAATGTACTAAGAGAACAGTCTAGGTAGCTTAGTGCTTCAAAACTACCTAGGATTCAGTGACAAACTCCTTGAGTTGCTAAATCCTAGGGACCCTTCTAGGGCAATTACAGTAAAACTTGCCAAAGCTGGAAACTGTATAAGGCAGAAACTTGTCAGAGAACGAAAACTCAAGTATTTTTCACTAAAATTAGCAATAGAAAAGTAGTAAGACTGTACCCTGTCAAACACGGAAAACTTGTGAGACCCGGAAAAGCAAGGCAGTTCTGTTGAGTTCCCGCTTTCACAGGTTTCACTGTACTTGAGTTGCTAGACATTGGACTGATACATTTTTGCTAATATTTAAAAACACACATAATCTCTTATGCAGGAAAAAAATGTTATAGAACAAAATTCTCTCAGAGTATAATCTCCTAGCTGACCCACTGAATTCAGCGGAGACTTTTCTTATCATTGAAGGTTTAATTCATTACTTGGAATATGATTTTTAAAGAATGTATGCTACACACAGCTGGTTTGAAACTGATTGTCGGGAGCTGCTTAGGTAATATCTAACTCCAAATTTTTAAGCTGGATACAAATTAACAAGTCACCTGCTAATCACTGCAGTGTAAGCAGCTTGAGGTCTTACTCATTACATTCCCCCCCCCCCCCGCAACAAACACACACACAACACTAAGAAAAGGTTTGTTCAAAGGATAAACGGGTAAATAGCTTGCTTCTCTGATTAAAAAACAAAAAGCAAACAAACAGCAACAAGGACAAAAACAAACCCAGAACACTGATCTAATAACAGTCAGTGGGAGTACTTAGAACTTAGTATTGCTTAGAAAAAGAGATACTAATTCTTTTTGTCCTGAATAAAGGGCAGTATGGGAAAAATAAAGTGCACATGACAGAATACAGTCATGAGATTTGATTCACGTCTTAATATTTTGGTAACTTTTAGAATTCTGATCTCATCTTCCATAGAGTAGGATTTTGCACGTGAAACATGCTTTAAGTGAAAGGGATTTTTGCTCATCTTTTCTAAGTTTTGTATTTGGAACTCCCCTCTGAGCATTCTCCAAATTATCTGAACTTCTCCAAGGCTAGGATTATGCAGTGTCTGGGCAAAGCTGAATATAACAAGAGGATGACCTCATGGATATGTTATGCCTGGTCCCTATTTCTGGTACCCAGAATCATCCTTGCTTTTTTGACAATAGAGCTATGCTGCTGAATCATGCGTAACCTAAACCTTTGCTGCAGTTCAGTCTGCTTCTTGCTAGGAGCCCGGGAAACTCAGAGAAGGGGCAATGGCATTGGGAGGGCAATGGAGGAGAGGTGGAGGGGGGCAGTAAGAAGCATTTAGGAAATGGAAAGATAGAAAGAAAAAAAAGAGCTTAAACAATAATCAGTGAGAGGTAAGTCCAGGGAAATTAAAGCATGGATCTGGCTCACTTTATATAACTGAGGTGTTTATAAATTTGCCGGTAAATCCATTCAACTTTCAATTGCAGCAGGGAAACTGACATTTAGAGGAATCTGTTAATGGCTCTTTTTGTATAGTGAATCATTTGTTTGTAATGTTAATCACCTTCTAATTTAGCTGGCAGAGTGGTTAAAAGCTCAAGTGCTAGCCAAAAGTTCAGTGGTTCAAACCCACCACCAGCTGCACTACCGGAGAAAGATGTGGCAGTCAGCTTCTGGAAAGATTTCCAAAACAAACTTGTTGCCATCAGGTAGATTCTGACTCACAGGGAACCTATAGGATGAGTAGAACTGCCCCATAGGGTTTCCAAGGAGCAGCTAGTGCATTCAAACTGGCAACTTTTTGGTTAGCAGCCAGGCTGTTAACCACTGTGCCACCAGGGCTCCTCCGTAGGGATTACAGCCTTGGAAACCCTACGAGGCAGTTCAACTCTGTCCTATAGGGTCACTGTGAGTTGGAATTGATTCAACTGCAACAGGTTTTAATTTAGCCGTAGGTGCCTAGGGGCATAAATGGTTAAGTGCTCAATTACAAGCTGAAAGGCTGGCGGTTCAAACCCACCCAGGGGTGCCTTGGAAGAAAGGCCTAGCAATCTCCTTCTGAAAGGTCACGGTCTTGAAAACCCTGTGAAGCAGTCCTACTTTGCACACATGGGGTCGCTATAAGTCAGAATCAACTCAATGACAGCTAACAACAATTTAGCTGTATTTTATATCCATATTTTCCTATGTTGACTTTTTAAGAAAGGACGTTTAGGTGTCTTATCAAAGCACCCTACCTAGCAGTCCATTAGGCAGAACAAATGTATTTTAGGTTGTCTAAATATGCCCTGAATTTGGGTCTCTGAATTTACAACTGAAAATAAAGGAGTGCTGGTATTGAAGGCTGTCAACTCTTGAAGTAGAAAATGCCTTTTTATGAAAAGTGTTTTCAGGAAACTACTTCAATGCAGAATAATGGGCTGCTATTCATAGGGTCACTATGAGTCGGAATCGACTCAGTGGCAATGGGTTTGGGTTTTTTTAGTTTATTCATAGCTAAAGGAGCCCTGGTGGCACAGTGGTTAAAGAGATCGACTACTAACCGAAAACTCAACAATTTAAAACCACCAGCGGCTCTGCGGGAGAAAGATGTGGCAGTCTGCTTCCATAGAGATTTACAGCCTTAGAAACCCTGCGGGGTCGCTATGAGTCAGAATCGACTCAAAGGCAGTGGATTTGGTTTTTTGTTTTTTTTTATTTTGTATTCATAGCTAGGAGGAATTATCAAGTGAGATAGTTTCTTAGCATTGTTGTGGCCGTTTCCCAATGCTCTCTTTTCCCCTTCATGCTGATATTTAGCTGGTCACAAGGCCATCTGTAATAAAAAACTAAATTTCCCAGCCTCTCTGTGTAAATTCAGGTCAATATGATGTTAGCAAGAATGTCACGTGTGATTTCCAGTAAGTGCCTTTCAAGGGCAGAGATGCTCCCTTCTTCATCTCTTCCTCTTTTCTGGGGGATAGAATGCAGATGTGATGTCTGGAGCTCAAGCAGCCATTTTGGACTATGATACAGAATATTAAGGATGGTAGAAAAAAACAAATAAATGGAGAAAGACTCCCTGATGATCTTGGAGTTTCCATAATAGCCCTCAACTCCTAGATCTGGATTTCTATGTAAGAGAAAAATAAAATTTTGTCTGGTTTAAACCACTACTGGTTTTTTTTTTTTTTTTTTTTTTTTTGGTCACTCAGATCATAACCTAAGACTAATTGATCCAGTCATTAAGGAAATGCTCACTTCATGTCATCGTAGCCTTTATTTAGTTCACTTAAATAGACTTATGAAGCCTCCATCATATAGAAACAAAAAATGTAGGGGTCTAAGCTTGAGAGTCCATGAACTTATGAAAAAGTTTGTCTTTATCTTTGCAATCTCTACTGGAATTTAGCATTTCTGTGATGAATATAATATTAACAGTAAGTACCTGTGACTTTGTCGTTAATATATATTTTCATATCATAGTACATGTGTTACAGATATCTTGAAATATTATTTATGATTACCACTACTTTAGTAATGTTAATAGGAACGTTATTAACTCCCTGCTAGATTTTGTTATTTAACGCACAAATGAAGAAGCAGACTGGGTTCTCTGGAAGCAGATTCTGAGACAGATTAGCATGCAGGATATTTATTAGGGAGTGCCCTTGGGATCAACACATGCAGAAGGGGAAAAAAGACAGGATTGGGAAGAAGGAGAAGTCAAGCTGGATGCAGGCCCAACACCAGCTTCAGCTGACACCACACGGATCTCTGGAGTCAAAACGGACCATCAGAGTTGTTCCATATTGAGCCTGTATAACCCCGTCTGGGTCAATCACTAGATGTGGGGTACTCCGCAGCTGAGGCAATCTTTGAAGGGTATGACTGTTGAAGGCACAACCAGTAGCTGGGGCAAAAAGTCCTTCCTTAAAGGGGCATCTAGGTGGTATATCTCCACGGCCAGCACAGTCTCCCTCTTGCACTGCTCAGATCCACTTTTCCATATACATTCAGGGGCCAGATTTTTCAGGATTTCTGTGGGCCTTTCTTCTTGGGGGAAACTTAGGAAAGGACAGTTAGTGCTCCCTATTAACCCTCGGCCCCTACAGCTGTAGCAGGTCTTGGAGTCATAATTGACACTCATCATCTCTCCTCTACTATCCATTCCAGATTCTCTCACCCTCAGTTTTCACCTCTGCTTGTCTCAGGGCTTACCTGATAGTATGACCCAGGCCATCTTCTTGGGGGGTCTGAATCTTGGTCATGATCACCATGTCTTCTGTGGTAGGCAGAATAATGCCCTCCCCACAAAGATGTACACACATCCTAATCCAGAGAACCTGTGAATATGCTACTTTACATGGCAAATGGCCTTTGCCGAAATGATTCAGTTAAGGATATTGAGATGGGGAGATGTCTTAGTCACCTAGTGCTGCTGCAACAGAAATACCACAAGTGGATGGTTTTAACAAAGAGAAGTTTATTTCCTTACAGTAAAGTAGGCTAAAAGTCCAAATTCAGGGTGTCAGCTCCAGGGGAAGGCTTTCTCTCTCTGTCAGCCTTCTCATCAATGGTCCCCCAGACTAGGAGCTTCTCGGCGCAGGGACCCAGGTCCAAAGGACGCGCTCTGCTCTGGGCACTGCTTTCTTGATGGTATGACGTCCCCCTCTTCTCTCTGCTCACTTCTGTCTTTTATATCTCAAGAGATTGCCTCAGGACACAATCCAGTCTTGTAGACTGAGTCCTGCCTCACTAACACAGCTGCCGCCCATCCGCCCTCATTAACATCATAGAGGCGGGATTTACAACATACAGGAAAATCACACAATACCAGGAATCATGGCCCAGCCAAATTTTTCGGGGGACATAATTCAATCCATGACAGGACATTATCCTGGATTATCAAGGTGGGTCCAATGTAATCACAAGAGTCCTTATAAGTGAAAGGAGAGAGGAGAGTCCAAGAAAGAGATATGAGGATGGAAGCGGAGATCTGCATGATTTGATTGCTGGCTGGGAGCCCCTAGAAGCTGGAAAAGGCAAGGAAATGGATTCTCCCCTGAAGCCTCCAGAAGAAACGAAGTTCTGTCAGCAGTGTTTAGTCCCATGAGTCTCATTTTGGACCTCTGACCTCCAGAACTGTAAGATAATACATTTGCATTGTTTTAAGCCGTGAAGTTTGTGGTCATTTGTTACATCAATGATAAAACTAATACACATTCTCAGCCTAGGATTGATGTACTTGTCCCTTAACAGTCACAGTTGGTTTTAGCCCAGTGAGATCTGTCAGGTGAGTGAGAAACAAAACATGTATTGTGTGTGAGCCATTACATTCTAGGGTCTATTTGTTACAATAGTTTAGCTTACTTTGACTAATATAGATTAGATGGCAGAGTTCCCTAATTCTACAGGTATCTGTATCTCAGACCTAACCCCACCTAGGACACTGTGATGGTTAAGATTGTGTGTCAACTCGGCTGAGTCATGATCCTCCGTGTTTATATGTGATCACTCCCATAATTGAATATGCTGTGAGTAGTCAATCGTGGAAAAGGAGTTTCCCCGGGGGTTTTCCCTGCATCTGAATATAAGCAGATTTTCTGGCTTTTTGCTTGCTCTGGATTCTGTGGCTGCCTCCTGTTTGTCTGACCTCTGATTCTTGGGACTTGAGCTGTCAGCTTATCTGCCAGTCCTGGGATTCGTCAGTCTTCACAGCCTGTGAGCTGAGTCCTGCTTTCCCACCTGCCAATCTTGGGTTCACCAGCACCTGCAGCTACATGAATCTGGAGAAGCTTCTATCCTAATCCACGGACTTGGGACGTTCCAGCCTCTACAATTGTGTGGGCTGTTTCTTTGATAGAAATCTCTCTCTGTATATATTTATACACTTCACTGGTTTTGCTTCTCTAGAGAACCCAGCCTAAGACAGACACCATTACATAAAACACTGAAGCCCAGAAAAGTTAATGAATTTGTTGAAGGTCACACAAGATGGCTAAGATTAGGACTCAACTCTCCTGAGACCTAATCCAGTTCTCCTTCCCCTATGCCATGCCGCCTTCCATGGCTCTATATATGCAGGCATGGTGTGCTGTACTGGCCAGGAGATTTCTATTTCAGCAAGGGGGAGGGGGAGAGAGAGTGGATGCATTTTCTTGGCCTGCATTAGTGAGGCATTAGCTACCGATAATGATTAAATTATCTGGAATGAACACTCCACTCCACATTACAAACAGTTAGATGACAGACCTGCTTAAGATTGTTTCTAGCATCCATTATCTCAATTTAAAATTAGGCAAATGTGATCATTCAGTATCAGGGGACCACAATGTCACAGGTCCCTGTCAGTTTTCAATTATACTATATTTTAGAGGAAGGAAAATGACAAATTTGAATGGGGAGGAGTATTAATTTGGCTGCTACCATTTATTTTATGTATAGAAATGAAATATGTAGCAAAAGCATTGATAATGAAGATTATTATGAAATAATAACTATTTATCATTTAATGGAAGCCCACAAGAAACAAGTTAATACCGATAATTATCTTTTAATTGCTGTATTGTTTAGCTTTGCTGTGGTAATAGACAACCCTAAAAATCAGGGCTTTGAACCGGTTCATTCCAGTTTGAACTCATGCTGAGAATTTGCATTTCTAGCAAGTTCCCAGTCCATGCTAATGCTGCTGCTTAGGGACCAATTCTGAGAACCACTAGTAGAGCAGTGGTTCTCAAAATTTACTATACATAAGAATCACCTGGGCACCCTGTTAAATGTAGATTTTGATTCAGTATCTCTGGGGTGGGATGCAAATTCTCAGTAGGGTTTCAAACTGGAACAAACTGGTTCAAAGCCCTGCCTAAAATCTCGGTGGCTTACACAACAAATTTTTATTTCTTGTTCATGTTATATGTACTCTCTGGTGTTTTTTCACACTGGAACCTAGGCTGAAGAAGTAGCCCTATGGGTTCATGCCATTCTTGTGGTGGAGGGGACGAGAATATATCACGTGGATACCACATCTACTAGTTCTAGTTGCCAAAGACCATCACACTGCAAGCCAAGTATCAACAGCGGGGTGGAGAGTGGGAACACTGCAGATTACACAGTAACAGTTGAGGATGTGTAATCCCTATACAAAAAAGAGGAAAAGAAACAATTGGGGACAATAATAAAATTTTAATCTGATAGATATTAATCACCCCCCTTCACCCCTCCTGACACTTTCAGAGAGATGAGTAACTGTGATAAACTTCCAGAAGTTGGAAATACCCTTCCAGTTGGGGTCATTAGGGAAAGATTTGGTAAAATGTGAGCTAGTGTTTGAGGGACATGTTACAAGGATGGGCCAGTCCCTGGAGAAGGACATCATGCTTGGTAGAGGGTCAGCAAAAAAGAGGAAGACCCTCAAGGAGATGTAGTGACAGACTGGCTGCAACAATGGGCTCAAACATTGTGAGGACGGCGCAAGATCCCTCAGTTTCCTTCTGTTGTACATAGGGTCACTATGAGTCAAAACTGACTCGACGGCACCTAACAACCACCACAAACTGTATGTCCAGCACAGCTAGGATGGTGGCTGTGAGAACAACAAAAACATCATTTAAAAAGACTCAGAACCAGTGGTTTATGAAATTAGCCTCTCATATCCATCATCCCCCACTGCTGCCAATAATAATACGTTAATCAAACCCATGGAGTCCCTGTGTGGTGCTAAGGGTTAGTGCTCAGCTGCTAATTGAAAAGTTGGAGGTTAGAGTCCATGAAGAAAGGCCTGGCAGTTTACTTCAGCTATTGAAAACTCTAGGGAGCACAGTGTACTCTGACAAACATGGAGTTGCCATGAGGCAGAATCAACACAGTAGCAACTAGAGAAATTAAATCCGCATGAATAAAGCATTTTTAGTGACTTGCTTTTCATATTAATCTGATATACAATACTGGTTTTTCTAAAGAATATAAACTATGCAAAGAAAGTTTCAAGACAAGTTCTCATCCTCCTAGAAGGAAATGGCTGCCCCTAGACCCCCCTACATAGAAAGTCTGTCACTGCCAGGGCTTAATGAGATGTTGGGGGATGAGGAATCCAAATAAGGTCAAAGCCTAGGGCCCGGGCCCTGGGTTACTGGGAGAACGTGTGTATCCAGGTGAGAGTCTCCAACAGGTACCTAGAAATTCAGATCTCAAGCTCTACTTACAGTATACTGGCGTTTCAACAGATAAAAATAACTGTATATGTGAAAATGCTCTGCAACGTGATAAGCACCATTTGAACATCATCTAAATTAAGACTTTATTCTAGGGTCAATTTATACACAATAAGTTCATTATTTATAAAACAAAAAAAATAAACTAATGCTGAATTAACCAGTAAGATTTGTTAAGGGAAAAAATTCACCTTGGTCAAAAAAAAAAAAAAAAAAGGGCAAGCAGAGAGGAAACGGGCCCAGAGAAACTGACAAGGAGATCATTTCGGGAGACCCAGGGAAGAGTCAGCACCGCCAGGTCAGGGGCAAATAGGGCGAGTCTGGGGGAAGCCTTGGAGAGGAGTCCGGAGTGAACTGACTGGGGAGCCAGCCATGTGGACACGCACTCAGCCCTTCCTGAAATGGGACACCACCCTGTGAAGACGGGAAGAAAGAGGGCAGTGGTTCTGGGCCCGCAGGAGTCCACCTTGCAGCGTCCGGAGAGGGTCGCCAAGCCTCCAGCCCGACGGAAGCGACCTTTTAGAGAAGACAAAGACTCCAGGCGCTGGAGGCCGGGAGGGCGCGTGCGCCACGAAGCGCGCGTGCGCGCGGCGGTCAGTGCCGCGGTCCGAAGCACGCTGAGAGGGAGGGCTGGGTAAGGAAAGCGCCTAAAGGATTGAGCAAGGAGGCGGGGAAGACCGAGAGGTAGGGCGTTGGCGCGCGCCCGCTAGTGGCCGGAGGAAAAGACGCCCGCAGAGGCCTAGCTGCCCGACCCTCTCCTGGGGAAGCTCGCGTTCCCGCTGCTCGCGCCTGCGCTACCCGCCGGCCTCGGGAGTGCGCCCTCTCGCCGGCGCGCGCGCTCTCGCAGTCACCAGCACCCGCTAGCTCCGGCACCAGCAGCAGCAGCAGCAGCAGGAGCAGAGCCGCCACCACCACAGCCACCTTTTCCTCCTCCTCCGTCCTCTCCTGTTCTCGACTTCTGTCGACCAGCAGGTAAGCGCCGAGGCTCCGAAATCTGCCTACCCCTTGGCCCCTCAGCATCCCTACGCCGCCGCCCCTCGCCCTCAGCTGCAGAGATAGGCTTCATGCACTGGGCACAGGTGGTGGACAGCGGCGGGGCCCCTCCCTGCGCCCTCTGCCCTCGGGAGCTGGGGCTAGGGCGGCTTGGAAAGGGACGCGTGCAAGGGATGCACGCGCGCGTGTGACTGCGTGTATGTGTGTGCTGGGGGAGAGGGGTCCGCACGCCCGGCTTCACGCGGACCGGGGGCCGAGGCTGTGCCCGCAGGGTGGGGCGCGGATGGCGTCGACCTGGGGAGGGGACTGCTCTGCGCTCTCGAACGCCACCTTTTGCCGCAGTGGGCGTGTGTCTGTGTGTGTGTGGTTGGGGTGATCCAATGATGATCCCCGAAAGCGATCCTGTAATCTGATTTCTCTCTCCCGGTTTGCCATCAGCCCTTAGGAAGGTACAGATCTGGTTCTAGAAAAGATGACTCCCTGACCACCCGTCCCTGGGCCTCCCCGGCAGCGATTCCGACGGGGCTTTCGCTGCCCCTGCTTTAAGGCGGAGGCCCACCCCCTCCCCCTTTTCTTCCTTCAGAAACCGCAGGGGACATTTGGGGGCTGGGAGTGGAATTGGAGAGATGGGGAGGGGTCCAGGCACTGTCACTTTAGCTGCCCTTCCCCCTGTGCGCGTCTGGCACCGAGACGGAGCAGCGCCGTGCCCGAGAGAAGGTAGTGCGTGGATCCCAATGTGGAGGCTTGGAAAGGCGGGGGTCACCCGGCTGTGCGACCGGACAAACTCAGCAGCCGCCAGTCCCTGCTCCTGGACGCGCAGAGCCGCAGCTGCGCACAGCCGGGCGCGGGGGCTGCAGGTGCATTTTGGGGCGGGCCCCTTTCTCTGCGCTCTGCGCCGGGCGCCCGGCGTGTGCGTTCCCTGCCGGAGGCGCTGGGCTGGCGCGCGGGGCTTGCCTCTCACTGCGGCAGTGGGTGTGGACCCGGGTGGGCGAGGAGGGGGAGGATGGGTTGTGCCTTCTCGCATCCATCCCCCGCTTTTTTCCCCTCCGAACGCGAGGTGCCATCTTTTTGCGGCGTGTCACGTACGGTACCGTGCCAGGCCGGGTGGCTGGGCCTCGGAGGAGCAGGGCGGGGACTGCTATTTAAAGGGGGGCAGGCAATCGGCGCTGAAATCTTGGCGTTTTGCTGCTGCGGACGTGAGCACTGGGGGCAAGCACCTGGACCTTTCTCGGGGTCTCGCTGCTTTGTTTGTAGGGGTTACGTGATCTGCGCTCCCAGCCCTGGTTTTTTGGCTTTTAGTCAATGAGGGTGTTTCGCCAAGGTCCCTGGCCTCCCCCCTCCCTTCTTTTTCGTCCCTGCATTTCAGAGCCATTTGTTGGATCTCGGGGTTTACTGGGGTCGATGAACCCAAGTCACAGCCTCACATGCACGCATGAAACGGGTATGTGCCCGTGCGGCCCCCTCCCGGAGCCCAGCCACGCTCCAGAAGCACCCGCCCGGCTGACGGGGTGGAATTTGAGGTGTCGGTGCACCCCGCCAGTGGCCACAGAGGGACCACTCCCCCCAGACCCCGAGCGTCCTGGGACCCACGCCCCACGAGGCTGCCCAGTGAGAGGTGCAGGCGACCCCCCCGCCCGAGATGGGGGAGCTCGAAGGCAGGGCCTGTCTCCACTTTACGCCCTGTTGCTCCGTCCGGCGCGGGTATGTGACAGGGAAGCCTGAGGTTCCCTCGGGTGCTGTGGCCACACCCATCTTTCCGAGTGAACTGGGGTGGGGGTGGGGGTGGGGGGGCTACGTGGAGGCTGCCATGAAAACTACACGCGACCCAGGAAGGGACCTTGGGCTGTTCCCCGCCCCTTCCCCGCGGAGACTGAGGATTCTGGGGTGGGCGGGGCTGTGCCCCCTCGTTCCATTGATGGAGCGGTCGGCCGGAGGCTCTGCCTAATTGGCCACTGGCGGCCTTGGCCACCCAGAGAGGCGTCCCTGATGTCTTTTTATTATTATTATGGCCGTTCTGGTGAATATTGTTTTAGAAACATGCGAGATTTTTTGCATAAAAGCCTGGATTCACTGGTGCCCTTGAAACCAGGGACGGGGGACCCCTTGCTAGCAAGCCCAGGCGTCGCCCTCGTTGCGTTTACATGTTCGCTGAAGCGGGCCCGCGCGGTTTCTGGTTAGTTCTGTCTATTGAAATTGGCGCGGGGGCGCAGATCCGAAGGAGATGGCCGAATCGTCCGCGCTGGCCGTCCAAACTGATCTGAATTCCCGGGGAATGGCTTGGATCGGGGTCGAGAGCCCGCTGGGGTCAGAGCGCCCGTCTTTGGCTGTGGCGTCGGGGTCGGGGCGCTGCGAGGCCTCCCCGCAAAGCTGAGCCCGCTGGAGGCTGGTTGAAGAGCAGCTCCAGGGCCCCGGCCCGGTAGTTCTAGGCGTGGGATTCTTGTGCAGACAGAGTGAGGGTCCTGGGGCGGCCCTGGCAAAGAGGAGCCCGTGGCCACGTCTCCCCGTGGCGACCTGCAGACAGAGATGCCACCTCCTGCCTGTTGGAGGAAAAGGAACTGGCGGGGTGTAGTGCACTTAGCCCAATGCCGGGAACAAAGCGCTGTCCACGCGTCTGAGATTTTGCTCCATTTTGAAATCTGTTGGCGGTTTGAGGGGGCGCTCCGGCCGGCAAGGCCCGGGGGCGGTCCTTCGGGTGGCGATTTGTAGACTCCATCCCTGGCTCCCAGCGCTCTGAGCGCGAGTTAACGAACGACCTCACTCGGGGCATCTCGAGGGATGCAGCGTTTGCATGAACGCTGAAGCGCTGGGCCAGTAGCGAGGCCTCCGGAAATCTCCGAGCACTGATACGAGGGCCACCAACTCACCACCCCGGCCCCCCAACAGGAGGGGCTTCTCATGTCCCGCGAGACCCCAACTCTCAGCCTTCAGTGCTCGGGGACCTGTAAGCCCATACTGTGGTCCCCGCGGCCCCATGACCTGTTGGGATGATGGGCCTGGGGCAGTGATTCCCCGGCCGGCCCCTCCAGGCCACCGCCCTCTCAGGTTTCATGTTCAGCCCAACGGCTTTGGAATTTATCTGATCTCTGTCCGCCAACTTACTTAGAAAAGAGAAATGTCTTTCCTGCCGAACTGTGGCTAATTCTGTGGTGTCATTTTGTGTCTTATGATATGTGATTCCTGAAGGCTGCTTATAAGAATTGCTTATCCATTCCCCTATCTCCAAACCCTTCCTCCTCCCTCTTAAACAAACGAGTGAATGAATGAATGGAACAGTCCGCCCCCTTCCCCCCCCCGCGCCTGTTCCAGAGTGACTCTTGAAACTAATCAATTCCTTGGCCAACATTTGCTTCCCTAACGGACGTGTTCAATGCAATAACCTGGCCTGACACTTCCATTCGCCTTTGGACCACCGCTGTTTGGGGGAGGAGTTTGTTGGCTTTGCTGTGTTTTGGATGAATGACAGTCCATGATTGTTTCTGCTCTCTCAGCCCGCCTCTGCACACTCCCATTGTGGAAGGGCGTGGCTTTTAAGTGGTTTCTAGTATCAGGCACGCTGCCCTGACAGGAACAAAAGAAATGGCTTATTCCCACAAACTGCAAGACGAAAAGTTAGAATTGGTTTGATTGAGGGAGGAAGGGTCAGATTTATTAAGGCTGGAAAAAAGAGCCCCACCTATCGAACGTGCCCTTTGACCCACGTAACCTTTGAGGTCAGTGCCAGCCTGGAGATGTGATAGGATTGTGGTGCCCTTTGTTTAGGCTGAATTTTCTTTCTGCCCTTTTAATGTCAGTTCATGCAGCTCATTTGAGGAGAATTTTAAGAAACTGTTTTATCGCACAGTTCCTCAGCATTTAAGCACATCGTTTGAGTAGCTCTGTAGCTGTGTATATGAACACGTGTTAGTTTTCCAATTGGACGTGTGAGTTTTGAAACTGGACCTTCTGTTTATTTAGTTAGATAGCTGGTGTCTTCCTTACACCTCCTAGAAAAATCACTTGAAAACAAATGAAAACACCCTTAAAAAAAAAAAAAAACAGTTGCTATGGAATCAATTACCACCTATGGTGACCCAATGTATTACAGAATAGAACTGTGCTCCATAAGGTTTCAAGGCTGTGGCCTTTTGGAAGCATATTATCAGGCCTTTCTTCCAGGGCACCCATGGATGGGTTTGAACTGACAACCTTTTGGTTAGTAGTTGAGTGCTTCAACCAAAAAACCAAACCTGTTGCCATCGAGTCAAATTCTGACTCATAACGACCCTATAGGACAGGATAGGACTTCCAAGGCTGTAATCTTTACGGAAGCAGACTGCCACATCTTTCTCCCACCGAGCGGCTGGTGGGTTCGAACCGCGGACATTTCGGTTAGCAGCCGAGCGCTTAACCATTGCACCACCAGTGCTCTTTAGTTGAGCCCTTAGGGGCCTCATATAATGTTTGACATAGAATAGGTATTGGGTCTATGCTAATTTAACAAATAAGTAGATAAAATGGAAGATGCAGGTCAAGAGGGGGTAAAGAAAACCAGAGAGGAGAGCTCCATCTAATCCAGTTTATCTCCAGCTCTGTGTCCAAATGACACCCAGACAGCTGCCTGCACCCTGCGGGTACACCTCTATGCCCTTCCTGTTTCCTCGCTTTCTCCCTTCCCACCTGACAGTCCTGCTTATAATGCCATATAGCTTGGTCCCCACTGCTCACCTCACCATTCTAAGCCAGAAGGGCACAGAACAGATGGGAGGGGAGAGACCCAGGAGAAGGAAGACCCTGCTCTTCTACCTTTGGGGCTGCAGCTGCTGCTCGTGCTGGGGGTCAGTGGGATGGAGGTGGGAGACTCCGATTGTCACTGCGTCTTCTTCTTCCCTCTACCCTACCTTTCCCCTCTACTCTGCCTTTCCCATCATCCCACTGCAGAACGCCCGGGCCCCTCTACACCCCAGAAATGCCCATCTGACCACTCCTAACTTGCCACCCCCTGGACTTAGGTGCTTCTGCCAATGACTTAGAGATGAGGGAGCGGGGCAGGACACCCCAGCTTCACCAGCTGGGCTGCAGTAGGTGGCGGGACCCTGATGTCCAAGCTGGACTCTCAGCTGTTTCCTGTAAAACAGTGGTTCTCAACTGGGGGTGATTTAAGATGTCTGGAGTTAGGGTAGCGTGCTCCTGGCATCCAGTGAATAGAGGCCAGGGATGTTGCTAAACATCCTACAATGCCCAGGACAGCCCTCCACAGGCCCCAAATGTCACTAGTACTGGGGTAGAGAAGCCTGCAGTAGAGGCATTGTTACGCTGACGTTGCTCTCTTAATGGCAGCGTACATTCTTTGAGTGTCTTCTAGGAAGCACTCTTCTAAGTGCTCTGCAGAGATGATGTCATTTATTCCTCACAACACCCCCCCCACACCATGTGGTGAGTGCTATTATTATCTCCGTGTTATGGTTGGGGCACAGAGAGGCTCAGTAACTCACTAAAGATCACACAGCCAGTGAGCAGTGGAGCTGGGATTTAAATCCCAGGCATCTGACAGTAGCCCTCTCTCTCAAGCACATGTGGATTTAATATGCTTTTGTGGGCTAGCCTGGGAACCCGAGCATGATCTGTCACATTGACTCAGTGGGGTATTCTGAATCCAAAATTACTGATTCACAAATATACTTTTTGATGAGTCAGTAATCAGAGGACCACCTGGGATTGGGTTAGAGCAAGATGGAGTTAAACTCATGGCTCCTGATATGGCCTGACACATGGAGCAAAGGAGCACAGTCTACCTCAGTGCCTCTGATTACATAACAAAGGTCAACATCTCTTCCCGGGACTTTGAACCTCTCCCCTCCAATCCGGGGTTTCTAGACTGCTCCGAGAAGGCTGGAATCCAAGATTGGGGCATGGGTTATTTGCACTCTGCTTGTGTCCAGGGGCAAGTCACTGAATTTTTAGGGAAGTCAGATAACCTGTCTTAGGTTTTGCATCTCGGAGAGGTTGGAGCATTGGCATCCACTGTGGGGGCCCAGCTCTGAAACGGTGGGTGCAAGATGAGTTGAGCAGGCATAGGAAGGCCCTCAAGCAAGAATCCCAGGTCTCCCTTGGCAAACATGGGGCCTGGAGACTTGTCTTTTATACCGTGGCTCTCGGGACTGCCTGAGAACCCTCCATCAGGACTCACTGTCATCCGCCCAGGCAAAGGTGTGAGGCTGCTGTGAGTCTGTAGCCCTCCCCACCACTGTGTGGGCAGTCAGGATCTATACTCTACACGCCTGTCTTGCCCTTGTTGCCTTGCCAAAGGGGTTGCTGTCCAAAAATCCATTTCTTGTCCTCAGGTGTCCAGCCTCCTGCCACCTCTACCAAGTTCCCTTCCTGCACATATGGCTCCCATGTGAGTGTGGGGGGATAGTGTGAGGCCAGCCCATGATGGGTTTTGAGCTTTTCGAGTTCTTTGATTAGGAAACATTTTGGAAATGTGCACAGAGAATGGTCTTTGACAAAGTAAAACTTGACTGCCTCCTGGGTGGATTATTTTACTTTTTTTGCTCTGTTGATATTTAAGCAGGCTCTGTGCTTGCCTTTGGAGTCCCTGGGTGGTGCAAATGGGTAAGCACTCAGCTGCTAACCAAAAGGTTGTGGTTCAAGTCCACCCAGAGGCACCTTGGAAGAAGGGCCTGGTGATCTACTTCTGAAAAATCAGCCATTGAAAACCCTACGGAGTACATTTCTACTCTGACACACATGGGGTCACCAAAATTTGGAACAGACTCAACGGCAGCTGGTACTGGTGCTTGGTTCCATCAGGGACACGATAGAAATCCAAACACCAAGTCAATTAATCTCTAAGAGGTGTATTTTGTGCCTCAGCTATTCAAAGGAAGGTTTGTGAGCACCTCGAGGACAGACACTTTTTCCCAACAGGTCCCCAGTGCAGGACAGTGCCTTCCCTGTGGAGACAGTCTGGGCTAATGGTTAAGGGTGTGGACTCTGATCAGGCCTCTTGGGTGCAAATCCTGCTCCCCCCCCGCCCCCCGCCGCCCCCCCCCCCCCCACTCGCTGTGAGACCTAAGCTGTGTTACTTAATGTCTTGGATTGTTTTCTGTGATCTGTAATTTGGGGTTTTGTGGATTTATCTCACAGGTTGTTTAAATGAGATAATGTGGTGCTTAGCCCAGAGCCTGGCACATAGTAACCACACAGTAACTAGCAGCACCTCTGGACGGACGTTTGTGGTTGCACAGGTGACCCTGGTGACACAAGCAGCGTAACAGTGAAATTGTTACAGTGAGTAGGGATTAAGATATGAAAAGTGGGCAGCTGCCCAACCTCTCTGGAATCAGGCATTTATTGTTTAGGTGCAAGTGAATTTCCCCTCCCCCCAAATCACACAAACCCATATTTAAACACACACCCAGAACTCTTCCCCCAGGCAAGCAGAGTGACTTATCATCTGTTGTCCCTGCTGCTGTCCTCTTCCTTCCTGAAATCCACGCCACCTACCAGGAATAGACTGTGTATGCCCCACAGCAGCCTACACTGAACGGCCCGCCCTCCCACCGTCCTGGGAATGGTGACCTGGCTTGATGTGTGGGTTTCAGAGATCCTTCCAGTTTACCCATTGAATAAAAGTGAGAGCTGATGATTGAGAAAGCAGGAAGTAATGGAAGGTGGTGGCAGCGGTGGTGGTGGTGGAGAGACTTTTACAAATAATTAATGAGTGTTGAAGTCAGTAAACTGGCAAGCAGACTCAATGGTGGACAATTGAGAGTCCAGTAGAAAAATGCTAAATAAAGCTAACTCATAGTGTACTGAATCCAAGGAACTTCAAGCATCCGAAAACAGTCGTATGTGAATTAATAAATTAGGCTTAAGAAGCTTTCTTATCCATGAAATCAAGACTGAGAGCCTTAATATATTAGTTTTTTTTATGTTGTTAAATCAGAAGATCATGAAAAACGATACATACATGTTTTAAACACTTCAACTTAAACCATACAGATAGATGTGCGTTCATTCACCCCTCTTCTAGGGGGCCCTGGCCTTCTCTTTGTATTTGGATCAGCTGGTTGGAATTCCTTGTGGTCCGTCTATGTAGGCCACACTTGTAATGCATTATGTAGGACTTCCAATCACGGTTCCTTGGAGCAAGGACTTAAAGACATTTTCAGAGCAATCTGAATGCAGAATCACTCTAGAGTTCTCCTACTTTCTTTGTCATCTTCAACATCCCACTTGATATTAAAAACAGCTACTCACCTTTCAAAGCATTCAACTTAATTTTCTTAAAAACCACTTAATGACTTCAAGAGTTACTCTTTCTTTTTGCATTTCATCAGTTTGCACCTTATTTAAGTTTTGCGATTGTTGTATGATGGACCTAAAGGCTTTGAACAAGCACAGGTGACCTTTGGAAAATGGTTGGCTGTGGTAGGGAGGAGGTCCTGGCTGTGGGTATCAGGCACTGTGGACCCTGGCCCTGGAGTATTTACAGTCCTCATTTCTGCTTTTTATGGGGTGTCAGCAGAGAGCCTACTGTGGAGACTTTTGTGTGAAGGAAATGGTGGGCATCCTACTCCCTACTGTCTTTGCCTCTTCCTGGACTAGCACAACGCTTTGAAGACATTTTCATAGAATCCCAGTTTAAGAGGGTGTTTCAGAATTCTCCCCATAAGGCTCAAAATAAATGTCAATTTACTTTACTGTATTAATTTCCCTTAGTGAAGGAGTTTTAGATCAAGGTTCAACAATTAAAAAACAGTTATAAATCAACAAGTTAGAGTTAAATCTGAAGCCATCGGTAATGATATTTCATTCATCGTCTCCCTCTGAGTCCTGTCCTCCCCACTGCTAAATTCAGGCATCAAAGAGAAGAGGGACATGGATTAATTCTGGTCCCAGCTGCTGGTTTTCTTTCCAGGCTGTGGCCCAGTTTCTATGTTCCTGGGAAGGCTGGGTGATGCTATCTGGGGACCCAAGTCCACAGTTGTACTACAAGTCCAGGGATGTACTTTCATCCTCCCAGGGACACCAAGGACATTACAAGACCCCTGGGTCTATAATTGCCCATCTTGGGATCGGCAGCCAACACATAACACTAAGAAGAAAGTGCTGGGAAGGACCAAGTCATGGAATAATGGAACTCTGCTCCTCCCCTAGGGTAAAGGACAGCTTTCTCCATGAGTTGGATCCAGTGTTCTAACCCCCTTTACATTATAGACTCGGAAAAATGATATACAAACAGAATTATTATGGATCAGATTCAGTTCTGTCACTGATTTATAGGTCACTTCAATGCACTTACTTCCGATTCTTCTTGGACAGTAGCACCAGACCACTGTCTTACCTCACCCCTTCATAGAATTTCCCATGGCCTACCCCTGGAAAAGGCTTATTGGATAATTAGTAATCTAAAGCCAAATGCTTAAATGCCCAAGAGAAGGTCACAACTTAAAGAATCTCTTTGGTTAGAAAAAGCACGCACGCACGTGCGCACTGGTTTTTTAATGTGACTATTCACTACTTTATTTCTTGTATGTCTGGATTTTTGTATTGAATTGCTGAAAACCTGAACAGCTTTCGACTTCGGGTTTGGTAATGCATCAGAATTTAAATCAAACATACGTTAATAGACTAAGCCAAGCTTGTTAATACAAATAACACAGCTGCATATAACCTCCAGAGTCAGAATCCACTTGATGGCAATGGGTTTGGTTTTTTGGATTTGTGTTTTTTTTTTTTTTTTTGTTGCGTTGGGGCACAACCATAATTATGATGTAGACTCATTATGAACCTGTCCCTTTAAAAGCTTCCCATTGCCAAGAATCACCAGAAATAGATGTTTGAAGAGTCGCCACCCCTTTCTGCCTTCCATTTTCTATCTTGTTCTTTCCCTAATAACAGGGGAAATTCCACGCTGGCCCTAACCCACGGTGCAGCACTCAGCTTCTGCCTCTTCCGTCACCCTCCACAAGGCCAGCTTAGAAACGAAGGATTTCACAGAACATCCCTAAATCCGCTTTAACAATGGCGTGATCGTTCACAAACTCACCTGAACTTTTAAACCTATTTAATATTTTCCCCTGGAAATCCTGCAGGGATAACTCGTCTCTTGTGCTTCGCTACACTGGTTGCAGTTCTTCCTCCCCAGTTTTCAAATCCCTCCCTCGCCTGAAAAAAGGCCAGTGAAGGCTACACCCTCTTCCCTGCAGAGTGTTAATAAGATGGAATAAATTGAAATAAATCCTTTTCAATGTCACTAAAGTGCTATAATCATAAACCAGTGTTAGATGTTGGATGGAAAATACAGAAAAAAAATTTTTTTAACTGGAAGGATTCCAGTTATAAAGCAACAACCTGGGGCAAATAAAAACAACACTTTCCGAAAGCTTTCTTTATCATTTGTTGCCGGCAAGACTGAATTCCAGAAGCAAGCCCTCCTCACATTTTGTGGGCTTCTGTTATCACCAGCTGCTTGGGCTTGGCCAACTCTGAATGTAATTACAACCTTCCCATTTATTAACAAAGAGACTTTCGGCAAAGTATATCTTCCTGTACCTCCTTTTTCCCATCTGTAAAATGAGGGTTATGTATACTCTCCCCTCAAATGGACGATAATGTGGTCTCTCTTCCCACTGGGTAGTTGTCGAACTGAAATACAGCAATCTATGAGAATTCCTTTGAGCTTCTCAGAAGACAGGTGCCACCGGGAGGGTTGATGCTTCCCAGGAGCCACAGTTGGGTGTGTGTTCTGGAGTCTCTCGTGGGCTGAGTGGAGCCTGACGCCTGAAAAAATATAGCAGCTGCCCCCGCCTCACCCGCTCCGTATCAGCCAGACGACGCCGCTGATTCGCAGGGGTGAGGCCCCAGGTCAGCAGGGCCGGCAGCCTGGGTGGATGGACTGATGGCTGCAGTTCAGCCTGCTCGGTCCGTGTTTGCACCCTTTCTTGGAAGGAAGGCAGGCCAAGGCCAGGGTGCAGGACAGCGGGGGTGGGGGTGCCAGTAGCATGACTTCAAGTGCTTTCGTGCCCCTGCCAGTGCAGACTTCTCCAGAGAGGGGCTAGGACTGCCTTCTTGGCTCATACGGTGATCCTTGGAATTTCCTGGGAGCCCTTCCATTTTTCCAGGGTTTCCAGTTTCCTCCTAATCAGACCGGGCCTGGATACAGACTCTCACATTCTAATTATGCCCGGAGGCCGCCTCTCCCGCCACTCAGCCTGTTTGGTATGTGGCCAGAATCGATTAAGGCAAGAGTGATTAAATTAAAGCCTGGAGTTGACTTCGATGGTGTAATATTCTGATGGCTGTTCGGAGGTAGGGGGCATGGTGAACACTCATTAACAGCTGCTTGCACTTGGAATTCGAATTGAGCTGGAGCTGGCCTCAAGTTCATTTGCCTTCACCCTGTGAACGGAGGGTTTCCAACCCTGACAACCTCTAGTCACTGTACCCTGCATGGCAGGACTTGAGCACTAGGCCTGGGTGTCTAGTGGCACCCACGTCACCACCCCTTGGTTCAGAGGTGTAGTGAAGGTAATCAGCGCCCAGGGGCAATCTGTAAATTTGCACCCACCACCCCACTGCCCCTGTCAATGGGGGATGATGATTTGCCCACCAGCCTCATACGGTGCCCCCTTGGATTGTACCCGGGGGCAAATGCCCCCCCTAACCTCCCTTTTCTGCCTTCGTGACCCTGCTTCCACCAAATCTACCTTCAGTACAGGTAGTCCCCGGGTATCTTAGTCATCGAGTGCTGTTATAACAGAAATACCACAAGTGGATGGCTTTAACAAAGAGAAATTTATTTCCTCACAGTGAAGTAGGCTAAAAGTCCAAATTTAGGGTGTCAGCTCCAGGGGAAGGCTTTGTCTTTCTGTCAGCCTTCTCAACAATCTTCCCCCGGACTAGGAGCTTCTCCGCGCAGGGAGCCCAGGTCCAAAGGACGCACTCTGTTCCTGCCACTGCTTTCTTGGTGGTATGAGGTCCCCAGTCTCTCTGCTCGCTTCTGTCTTTTATATCTCAAGAGATTGCCTCAAGACACAATCCAATCTCGTAGATTGAGTCCTGCCTCACTAACACAACTGACGCCTGTCCTCCCTCACTAACATCGTAGAGGTAGGATTTACAACATACGGGAAGATCACACAATACCAGGAATCATGGCCCAGCCAAATTAATACACACATTTTTGGGGGGACATAATTCAATCCATGACACTGGGTTACAAACAAGATCCGTTCCTAAGTGTGCCTTTAAGAATTTGTAGGTGAGTCAGACTAGGTACGTACGGTTCTTATTTAGCCTTACCTTAGTGCAGAAGGGGAGCCCTGGTGTCACAGTGGTTAAAGACCTTGGTTGCTAACCAGAAGTCAGCAGTTCGAATCCACCAGCTGCTCCTTGGAAACCTGATGGGGCAATTCTACTCTCTCCTGTAGGGTCACTATGAGTCTGAATCGACTCGATGGCTACGGATTTGGTTTTTGGTTTAGTGCAAGAAAGGAACTTTGGTGGTGCAGTAGTTAAAGTGCTCAGCTGCTAACCAAAAGGTCAGGATTCAAACCCATCAGCTGCCCCTTGTAAAGATTTACAGCCTTGGAAACCCTGTGCAGTTCTGCTCTGTCTTATAGGGTCGTTATGAGTTGGAATTGATTGATGGCAGTGGGTTTGGTTGGATTAATGCAAAAAAAAGGCTTGAAGCCTTTTCAGCGATTTAAAAGCTGTATGTGCAGCAAATGAAGCTGATTGTGATGAATTTATTGGGAGTTGGGGTTGGTTAAGTCCTTTCAAAGTGAGGGCACATTCTCATAACATTAAAGGGCAAGTAGGAGTTGTCCATAAGTCAGACGTTTATAACCTGGGAATTTTTTGTAATGCCTTCTTCAGATTGGTCCCATCCTGGTTTCCCCACTCTGGTCATTGGAACCTGCGGACTTCCAGTCCCCATGTGGCAAGTCTTGGGCTCTTAAATTCTCCTCCCTGTGTGTCTTGGAATTGACTTAACCTTTGGTTTCTTCCTCCCAGACATCACCTCGATTTTCACCCCCCTTTCCAATCCCAGGTCCCTGGGTGACACCAGCAGTTTGTTCTTAGCTACTAACCGAAACATTGCAAGTGCCCACAGGGGCACTGTGGAAGAAAGGCCTAGCAATCTGCTTCCATAAAGATTACAGCCAAGAAAATCCTATGGAGCTCGGTTCTACTCTGTAACACACGGGGTCACCAAGAGTCGGAGTTGACTTGATGGCAATGGATTTGGATTTTGTTTTGGTCTTTCGAATCCCATCCTCACCAGTGCTAGAACAGGTTTAGGCCTTTATCACCTCTCCCTCGGATCATTATGGAAACAATGAGTTGTTCCCAATTTCAGTTTCCAAATTCACTTCCAACCCATTTTAAATGTCATTGCCCAGTTCTTCTTCTCAGAGCAGACCTGTCATTGCATCCTGCCCCTGTTCAAGCATGAGTCCACGAACCAGCTCTCTCACCTGCTAAACCAAGCTCCACCTTGTGCCACCTTCCCAGATCCCCACCCCATGGCCTGGCTTCTCTGTGCAATCCTACATCTCACTGCTGGCCAGCCTGCCCCTTGGCTTCTTCAGAAATGTCATACTCTTTCCACCACTTGTGCATCCATGGTACCCTTACTGAGAATGTCGTCTCCCCTCCCCTCTCCTCCCCCTGTTCAAATCACCCTGACCTTCCCCAAGCTCCATCCTCCCCGAAGTCTTCTCCAACAAGTGTCTATACATTTCATCTGCACCAGCCACCTGTCCTGCAGCGGTTACTGCCTAATTATTTTCCTCTTGCCTTGCTTTGTGTGCATGCCTCATCTCCCCACAGGTCATAAGTCCTCTGAGGGCAAGGACTATGCCTTCTGTGGCTTTCCTGCTCCCCTGGGTCCCTGGCCCAGTTACAGAGCTGGGCATATATAGCTAAAAGTAATTATTCTTGATTACTGCAGTTGGATGCTAATAAACCAAACAGGCTGATGTCAGACGGGTTTTACCTGTTTAAATAAAGTTAGTCCTCTGCCTGCTAGTACACAGTTCTATTTTATATACTATATATACTTGAAAATAATAAAAACTGTGTTTCCTTAAAATATTATGTAGTTATTACTTTGCACTACTTCAGACCTTCTTAACATACACCTGGTCAGTCCAAAGTAGTTTCGCTGTATGAAGATGCTGATAATAATAGATGCATTGTTGTTGTTAGTTGCCATCAAGTCGATTTCGACTCATGGCGACCCCATGTGTTACAGAGTAGAACTACTCCATGGGGTTTTCTTGATTAATTTTTACAGAAGCAGCCCTGGTGGCACGGTGGTTAAAGTGCTCGGCTGCTAACCGAAAGGTTGGCAGTTCAAACCTATCAGCCACTCTGCGGGAGAAAGATGTGGCAGTCTGCTTCCATAAATACTTACAGCCTTGGAAACCCTATGAGGCAGTTCTGCTCTGCACTATAGGGTCGCTCTCAGTTGGAATCGACTTGATGGCAACAAGGAATCTTTATGGAAGGAGCCCTGGTGGCACAACGGTTAAGCACTCAGCTGCTAACAGAAAGGTTGACGATTTGAACCCACCCGGTGGCTCCTCTGGAGAAAGAGCTGCTGATGTGCTCCCATAAGGATTACAACTAAGAAAACCCTATGGGGCAGTTCTGCTCTGTCACATGGGGTCACTATGAGTTGGAATCAACTTGACGGCACCCACCAACAACAGCAATCTTTATGGAAGCAGTTTGCCAGGCCTTTCTTTCACAGAGCCACTAGGTGGGTTTGAATCGCCTACCTTTAGGTTAGCAGCTGATTGCAAACTGCTTGTGCCACCCAGGCTCCAATAACAGCAACGGCAGGTTGCATTATTTTAATAAAAACATCGCCTAGTTGAATCATCACTATCCCAGGCAGGGATTATTACCCTCGCTGTGTAGAGGAGCCAGCTGAGGCTTGGACATCTCTCGGCTGGTGAGTGAGCCAGGTGGTGTCTTAGTCCAGGGCACCAGCTCCCCCACCTTGCCTTGCGGCTTCCCCGCCCTCTGAGCCTCCCCACTCTGGTTCCGCTCTCCACGCCAGCCATGGAGGAGCCAACAGATATGTCTTAAGTGCTAATGACCGGGGGAGCTGTGCCCTCCAGCCTCCATGAATGGGTCATCTGTAACGTGAGCCTGGAGAAATTATTTTAAACAGCAAGCAAGGCTCTAAACTGGGCTGCTGCTTCATGTCGCCGGTGATGGCAAGACCCAATTTAGCGTTGTGGGCAGGTCCACACTTATTAAATAGAGAAGCTCATTTTTCTTCCAGCTCACACAAAGCACGAAAAACGTTCACACCTGCTGAACTTCATGGAGGGGTACATGTGGCTGGCAGTGGGAAAATGTAGATGAGATGACCTGGTGTGTAAACTCAGGGAAGATGCCATCCAGGTTCCCAGGCAGTGTCTGTAGGAGAAATTTAATTAAAAGTGGGGCAGTTTCCCTGGGCAAGGCAAACAAAGCAAGCCTTCTGTGGTTAGGAAGAAGAGGTAGGGATCAGAGTGGAAGGGGAAGGAGAAAAGAGGCAAGCCTGCATTATCCAGCCTGCCTGGGTACACTGCCCCAATCCTCCTTCCTCATCAATCCACTTTATTTTTCCCATATCTACACGAGTGCACTGTATTTCACACTTGTGACCAGGAAAGGGGAGTGTGATGGGGAATAGAGAGCAGAAGGGCTCACCCAGATGAAACTGGGGTTATGCATACTGCAGCCTCCCAGGACACTTTCATATCGAAATAGATTTCTCACAGCCAGCCACCCTCTAACTAAAACAAGAGTCATTTGTCAGCCCTGTTCTTGCCGCCCACCTTCTCCCCAACGTTTTTTGAAATCCACCAGCCATAAAGTTAAGACAGCAAATGTTAGATCCCACCCTAGTTTCTGTTCTTTTGTTTCTTGGGAGGATCATTTCAGTCTGTAAATTGTATTCAGGGTAAGTAGTGAGCAGTTCTTCAAGAAACCTCTTAAAAGCAGCTCAAACTGAAAGATGGAGCCGCCTGGAAAGCACATCGTCAGTGGTAGCGGATCCTTTGGGTCCAAGCGGGAGCCACGGCGTGTGCATGCAAGCCCTGGGTGCAAAGCTAGGCATGTGGGGCAGCTGGGCAGAGGGCATCTCACCTGCTGGACTGCCAACACGTGCTGGTCCCGTCTGTGCCCCTGGGTGCAGGGACCTCGTCAAATCCTGTGACCACATAATAGACACCCATACCCCATGTCACTGAGACTACTACTGCAGCTCCTGGGATTGTCACCTTCTAATGGAACAAACCCTTTCCCCCGATGAACCCAAAGTTTGCAAAGAACGTTCCTGATGACCTGGCTTTCTGGATACGCTATTACTGTACTCACCTGGACTAATTAGGGGAAGGTCAGTCTCAGTTAAAAATCTGGGTCATTTTAATACTCTTATTTGGATGTCAACCTCTAGGTTTTGTGGGGGAGGAAGATAGTGTGGGGACACCTTAAACACACAAGCATGGGGACGGCCTCACATTTGGGTAGCCTATGTGACGTGATTTCAGGATGCTGAGAAGTACCCCCCACCCCCATTTCCCAAATTACTAACAAGTATGTAGTACTTTAGTGTTTATATTATCTCATTCAATCCTTGACATGAGCCTGTGAGTTAAGAATTACGTCCTGTCTTTTACAAATTAGAAAATTGAGGTTTAGGGAGGTTAAGCACGATTCAGGGAGGCACGCAGAGTTCAGGGAAATAAGCAGCGTTCAGGGACCTCCTGAATAGTGGGGTTCCAGGAGGTTAAGTAGGGTGCCGGGAAGTTAAGCAGGGTTCAGGGAGGTTAAGCAGTGTGTGAAATCACATGGCTAGTTTGAGGCTGAAAGAGGATTTGAACCTAAGACTTATGCTTCTAAAGCCAGGGCTTCTGCTCTGCAGAGCACGCCTCACCCTGGCTTTTCCATCCCTAGACGTTCATTAGGAGCCTTGGCGGCAGGTGCAGTGGTGAAGCACTTGGCTGCTAACTGAAAGGTCTGTGGTTCGAACCCACCAGTGGCTTCACAAGAGAAAAACCTGGTCTGCTCCCATGAAGATTACAATTTAGGAAACCCTACAGGGCAGTTCTTCTCTGGAATCAACAACAATAACAGGCATTATTGGCTTTAGCCTGAGGGGGCCTACCATTTGTTAAACTGCCTGTACCTGTGCAGAAGGTAAAGAAGAGTCTCCCTGCTTTTATCCCTCAAGGCAAAGAAAGAAGTTCTTGATTTTTTTTTTTTTTTAATATGGTGGATACCTGGAATTTCAGCCTGAGGCCTTGTACCATATGATAAATAAATGAACAGATTGTTTTTTCCTTAAAAAAAAAAAAAAATCTATTCAGCATAAGATGTGTTTAGGGATAGGTACAATTTGTGTTAAAAGTGTTCCCCCATCCCACACTCCACCCCACCTTAGTATCAGGGAACAGGAGGTGGGCCACTGGTAAAGAGAGAAATCACAGAACAGAAGCAGCCGCGCTCTCGACAAAACTGTGAGAGAACAAAATTCTGTTGTTTTAAGCCACCCAATTTGTGGTAATTTGTTAGAGCAGCCACAAGAAGCTAACACAGTAAGTATGTCCCAGGCAATATTTGGAACATACTTATCTAAAAAAAGCTTTTTACCTGAAATTCAAGTTTAACTGAATATGTTGTATTTTTCTGGCAACCTGGTTCCCAGGGCCAAAGAAAGGGGCTTTTGAAATTTGCAAAAAATGTTGTTTGAAGCTGTCAGGAAGTGGACTTCTTTAACCTGGGAGTCTTTGTAAGCCCCTCACAACTCAACCAATTTGAACTTTACTAACTGCCCTCTGGACAAAAGAAGGGGTAATTGTTGTCGTTTTTAGGTACCATTGAGTTGGTTCTGACTCATAGCAACCCTGTGTACAAAATGTCTTAGGCTGGGTTCTCTAGAGAAGCAGAACCAGTGAAGTGTATGTGTGTGTGTGTATGCGTATACACACACACACATATGTATATATAAATAAAGAGAGAGATTTATTTCAAGGAAATGGCTCACACGTTTTTAGAGGTTGGCAGGTCCCAAGTCTGGGGGTCAGGTGTCAGGCTGGAGGCTTCTCCTGACTCACATAGCTGCAGGGGCTGATGAACCCAGGATCACCAGGTCAGATGGCAGGCTGCTGGCTGACAGGCTGCAGAGGCTGACAAATCCAAGATAGGCAGGTAAGACAGTAGGCTGATGGCTCACAGGCTGCAGAGACCAAGGAATCCGAAGATCAGTAGGCAATATGGAAAGCCTGCTGGCTCAATTTCCAAGAACTGGAGGTCAGATGATGATGAGCCAGATGCAGGATCCAGAGCAAGCAAAAGCCAGTGAGCTTTGCTGGAATGTTTATGTATATTGAATGCAGGCCACACCCCTGAGGAAACACCCCTTACACTGATTGGCTGATCACATCAGATCAGATCATGGAGGTGATTACAGTATATCACAAAATGCAGGATAACTACATCCTTACATAACTGCCAAACTATATTATTTCATTACTGCCAAACCACTGAGAGTCATGGCCCGGCCAACTTGACACACAACTCTAACCATCACAGTCCACCCCTTGTCAACTTGGTACCAGTACACATCTCCTTAAACCATACACAATCTCTAAATAAAGACAATTACAAAGTCATACTTGTACCTAATGTGAAGGGGCAATTAGAAGGTGTTAATGATTTAATCTTTTAACAGTCATTTGAGCATTTACTATAAAACAGAAGGTATGTGTAAGGATGGAGGAGTTAGCCTTTAATCCAGTACATTTAGTCTGTGTTATGAACCATTCCAGATAAATCATGAAATATTGCCATTAGCAGAGCTCGGTGAGTGTGCAGTGCATTTCTGATACCTGAGCTGCACGTGGAGATCTTGCCAGGCTTCCCACCCTTTGACTGAGGGATGGTGAAGACCGTGCAGAAGCGGTATCTCCTGGCTACTGAATGAGAGGATTTTACACCAGGCCTGAAATGGAGGAAGTCAGAAGATATTGTAAGAAAGTGCTGGCTCCAATTCCCGGGAGCTGCTTCAACAGAAGTAGATTCTCCATCATTTCCTGTCGCATCACACCCTAAAATGAGCCAGACAAGGAGAAAATGTTAAAGACAAATGTGGCCCATTTTCTTGAACTAAGAGGGTCGCCTCCCATACCTCCCATTCCCATACTAAGAGGGCTGCCCTCTCCTAGCTTGACCTCTCTGAGCCTAGTTCCTAATCTGAAACATGGAAATAAGATCATGTCTCTTTCAGGACTGCTGTAAGGAGTTGCAGTGATGTGTGTAAAGCACAGAACACAGTGAGTGACTGGCCCTTAGCTATACTGCTGAGCACCTGCCTTGTGGCAGAGCTGTCTGTAGTGACAGGTGGCCTGGTTACACTGTTAAGTGAAACAAACAAAAGAGGAACAAGATGGGTATCATGTGTTACCGTTCGCGTAGAAGGAAGGAGAGTGTGCATGGTGAGCCCATGCATGCGGATCCTAACTCTGGAAGGAAAGACCTAAATCAGGTTTTGATGGTGGCCTTCAGGGAGAGAATTGTGGGTCGGGGCAGGAAACATCATTATCACTCTATACCATTTTCTACTATTAATTTTTTTTTTTTTTGAGATAAATACATACATAACGCTCAGGCCCAGCATACGTCCACAGGGTTAAGGTATCTGGAAGAAGGGTTATTTTAAAAGGCTCCCCAGGTGATGCTCTGATCTGGCCCAGCCCTCTCATTTTACAGAGGGAGACTGAAGCTCTGCTACTGGGCCTTTGTGGGCTAGTCTGGGCACCTGGCTGCCTTAGACAGCGGACCCTTCCAGGTTAGCAGTAGGAATAGGACAGCATGCCAGGAGCACACATACACACAGTGTGTGTGTGTGTAAGAGAGAGAGACATAGAAAGTATGCAGTTGGACACAGAGAGCACCTTTTGAAGTACTCCCTTGAAAGTAGGGATGGCTGAGGGTAGGAGGACAGGGAGGTGACCACTGTGTTTATTTAAGTGTCTAATCTTGTCATGGTTGTGACAACCCAAACTAGCCACTGAGCCACTCGGGTTGCAAAAGTGCTGAGTAACCTGCATCCCAGCTGAGAGCCCCACAGGCATATTCCCTGAGGCTGGGTAAGGTCTCACTTTACTATTTTAATGCCAAATCCTTTTATATCAAAAACAACCTCAATGCTATTTTTTCTCATGGTGCTTTCACACAGACGATCTCATTTCATCCTCCCAGCCACTCCAGGCTACATTTCATCTTTCCCAAGCTACATTTCATCCTCCCAGACACTCCTGACTAGGTGGCACTCCCTGTTTGGAAGGGGAGGAAATGCAAGATGCCATCCCAGACCTGGGCCCCTCAGTGGTTCTGGCTCAGCCCTGCCTTCGGGCAGGGGCCTGTCTGCCCACCCATCCAGCTGCCTGTCTTTTCTGGAGTCCCTTTCACAATGAAGATTCTACACCTGCTCCAGAGTCCTTCCCATTCGCTCCCGTTGTTCCAGAGTTCCTCCAGGATCCCCACGTGTTCACTCATCCTCCATGTTGCTTGAAGTATGTCCAGGACAGCCCCAAGGCCCTCTCCTTGGGGATGCTCCCCACACCCAGAGAAGCAATGCAGCTCTTCCAGTCTTCTGTTTAAGGCTCAGAACATCAGTCCTTCCAGCCAATCCTCTGGGGGCGCCTCTTCAGTCTTAATCTTCTTATGGTCGCATGGACTTTACAGAGAAGCTGAGGGGCAGAGCCAGGCCTTGAGTGCGACTTTCCCGACTCTAAGCCCTGAGCATCCCTCACTGTTTCTTAGTTAAGGATGACTCCACCTGGCCTGTAGGACCCTGATCTCCCAGAGCTGTGGAGGTGGGAGAACCTCAGAGGCCACCTGGTGCCCCCTTCCACCTGATGCCTCAGACCCTTCCCCTTCAGCCTCCTGACAGAGTCATCCAACTCTACTTGGGTACCACCAGTGGTGGGAGCTTACTACCTCATTAACCTTCTAACAAAGGGTCTGGGAGGGATGGGAAAGGAGGGCCCCAAAGAGAAAGGTGATTGTGTTGGGAGAGGCCCCAAACATGTGACATCCTCAGAATGAGTCATCCACTTTCCCTTTAGCTGCCTTTTTTCCTTGAAGGACCTCCCCTTTCCTCACACCCACCCCTCTTTCTGGGGTTATACTGAGAAAAACCTACAGAGAGGTGCCGGAATCACAAGGTGTTAATGGCCGCGAGTTTACTGTTTTAACAGATGCCAGAGCCGCTTGAGAAAGGAGGTAAGTGAGCCCAGAGAGGTCAAGTGACCTTCCCAGAGTCATACAGCAAGTTCATGGCAAAGCTGGGCTAGGATAGGTCTCCTTCCTTGTACGCAGAGCCCTCCTATGCCCCACATCGCCTCCTTCCATTGCCTGGAACACCGGAGGGGGACCCTCACATCCACCTGGTCAGTGGGGCCCACTTACAGTTGAGGCCTGTCTAGGAAGCACCGATATTTGAGACCCTGAGAAATGAAGAGGCAACCTCTCAGGTGACGGGCCAATTAGCAGAACACACAATCTGATTCGTAGGTGTGCCCCCTTTACAGTGCCTTTCCAGAACACCCCCACTTCCTCCCATCGCATGAAGACCTCTTCTCCTGCCCACCTCCTCTAAGGATTCCTAGTTTCACTGACTTGGGTAAATTGGTTGCTTTGTGGAGTGTGAGCTCTGCCTCTGGGGGATCCTGTCAGCCTGAGTTAGTAACTGATACTGAGGCCAAGTAGTTACCCCTCATGTGAGTTGTCATTATGCCTGGTGACTAGGATTTGCCCTCAAGGAGAAAAGTAAATAAAAACAAAAGCAAAAACAACAAACAAATAACATCTCTCAAAGAATGGCTCTGAGTTGCGGTAAATTCCTTTTCACTCAGGCAGCCTGGCTGAATAGTCTTGGCTCCTGGAGAAGCATAAACCCTGCTTAAAAATCAATGCTAATTTTCCTAGAGACTGCCCCATCATTCCTGGAAGACGCAGGGGAGTCCCTAGTGGATAGCCTTCCATTTGGTAAGCAAGCCATTTGCTCTTCCTTCGATGTGCTTAAATAATAGAAGCAACATTTGTTGCTGCAAAATATCAGTTAGGTTAATGAGGTTTCTCTTGCCCATGGAGTTGGAGCAGGTCCCAGCAGTGGAAACCAACATGCTGTGTGGGAAAGAACTGTAGAACCGCCAACCTGTTCAGTCGACCTGTATTGTGAACCCTGAGGATCCGACCCGAAGATCCTGAGGTTGTCTCATTTTAGAGTCCATTTTTCTGTCTTCTCTGGCCATTTCCTCCCTTACTGTCTCCTGGAGCCAACTTCCTTTTCTCTTCCCCCTTTCCAAAGTCAGCCTATCCCTCTGTTAGTGCAAAAGCTACTTAGCAGGCAAAAATTCAGAAAACAATAAATGCTGACAAGGTTGTGGGGAGATTGGAACGCTTATACACTGCTGGTGGGAATGTAAAATGGTATAACCACTATGGAAAACGAGCGCTTCCTTAAAAAGCTAAAAATAGAAATACCATACCATCCAGCAGTCCTACTCCTAGGAATATATCCTAGAGAAATAAGAGCCATCACATGAATAAACATATGCATACCCATGTTCATTGCAGCATTATTCACAATAGCAAAAAGATGGAAACACCCTAAGTGCCCATGAACAGATGACTGGATAAACAAATTATGGAACATACACAATGGAATATACACAATGATAAAGACAATGATGAATCCATGAAACATCTAACAACATGGATGATTATGCTGAGTGAAATAGGTCATTCACAAAAGGACAAATATTGTATGAGACCACTATTATAAAAACCCAAGAAAAAGTTTAACACAGAAAACAACAATCTTTGATGGTTATGAGGGAGGGGAGGGGTGGGGAGAGGAAATCACTAACTAGATAGTAGACATGTGTTAACTTGTCTAACTTGTGAAGGGAAAGACAACACTCAATATAAGGGAAGTCAGTACAACTTGACCAAGATGAAGTCATAGAAGCTTCCTAGACACGTCCAAACACTTTGAGGGACCGAGTTACTGGGGCTGATGGCTATTGGGACCATGGTCTCAGGGCACATCTAGGTCAATTGGCATGACATAGTTCATAAAGAAAATGTTCTACATTCTGCTTTGGTGAGGAGTGTCTGGGGTCTTAAAAGCTTGCCAGCGGCCATCTAAGATATATCTATTGGTCCCATCACATTCGGAGCAAAGGAGAATGAAGAAAACCAAAGACACGAGGAAAATATTAGTCCAAAGGACTAATGGACCACATGAACCACAACCTCCACCAGCCTGAGTCCAGAAGAACTAGATGGTGCCTGGCTACCGCCACTTACCGCTCTGATAGGCATCACAGTAGAGGGTCCTGGACAGAGCATGAGAAAAATGTAGAACAAAATTCAAATTCACAAAAAAGACCAGACTTACTGGTCTGAGAGAGACTGGAGGAACCCCCAAGACTATGGCCCCTGGACACCCTTCCAACTCAGAACTGAAGCCACCACCAAAGTTCACCTGTCAGCCAAAGATTAGACAGGCCTATAAACAATAACACATGTGAGAAACATGCTTCTTTGATCAGTCAAGACCAAATGAGCAACACCCGTCCAAAAGCAAAGATGAGAAGGCAGGAAGGGACAGGAAAACCAGACGAATGGAAATGGGAAACCCAGGGGTGGAAAGGGGGAGAGTGCTGACACATTATGGGAATTGCAACCAATGTCATGAAAAAAATTGTGTTTAAATTTTTGAATGAGAAACGAATTTGCCCTGTAAACTTTCACCTAAAGCACAATAAAATAAAATTTAAAAAAATAGCTACTTAGCAGTTCTCGTTGCACCGGTGTGGCCTGTTCTTAGCTGCTCAAACAATTTTTCCCAGGTGCTGTTTTAATCGTTTCATCATTATGTTGCCTCACTCAAGAAACGGGCATGGGATGCAGTGTACCCACCTCTTCCTGCCATCTTGGAGAGCAGATGAGAGGTGATGGAAAGTACCCAGGCTTTGGAGGAGGACTGACCAGGGTGGAATCTTGGCTCTATCTCCATGTAGCTGTGTGACCTTGGGCAAGTAGCTTAACCTCTCTGGGCCTGGTTCCTCATCTGAAAAATGGGAATAACAGCACCTCTTTTTCAGAGCTGCTGTAAAGAGTGCAGTGATGTATGTAAAGCATGAGCATGTGAGTAACTGGCACTTAGCTCTTAACACTGCTGAGCACCTACCATGATCACCTGTTGCTGTGGCAGAGCTGGCCGTAGTGACATGAAAACAGGCCCATGCTTCAGTAAGGTTTTCAGAGGGAAGGTTGTAGAACTGAAAATGGGTTATAGTGCGGGGGCGGGGGGGGGGGGGGACTCTGACTTTCTGTTTCCTACAGTTTTGTATTTGTTTGAATTTTTTCCAAATTCGGTAGGCCCATATCTCTTTTCATGGGTGGTGCAGACGGTTAAGTGCTTGACTACTAGCAGAAAAGCTGGCAGTTTGAACTCACCCAGAGGCTCCTCTGAAGGCATTATCGAAAAACAAGGCTCCAGGAATCGACGGAATACCAACTGAGATGTTTCAGCAAACGGATGCAGTGCTAGAAGTGCTCGCTCATCTATGCCAAGAACCGTGGAAGACAGCTACCTGGTCAACCAACTGGAAGAGATCCATATTTATGCCTATTCCAAAGGAAAGTGATCCAACCGAATGCAGACATTATTGAACGATATCATTAATATCACACACAAGTAAAATTTTGTTGAAGATCATTCAAAAGCGGTTGCAGCAGTATATCGACAGGGAACTGCTGGAAATTCAAGCTGGATTCAGAAGAGGACGTGGAACAAGGGATTGCTGATGTCAGATGGATCCTGGCTGAAAGCAGAGAATACCAAAAAGATGTTTACCTGTGTTTTGTTGACTATGCAAAGGCATTCAACTGTGTGGATCATAACAAATTATGGGTAACATTGTGAAGAATGGGAGTTCCAGAACACTTAATCGTGCTCATGAGGAACTTGTACATAGATCAACAGGCAGTCGTTGGAATAGAACAAGGGGATACTGTGTGGTTTAAAGTCAGGAAAGGTGTGCATCACGGTTATATCCTTTCACTATACTTTTCAATCTGTATGCTGAGCAAATAATCTGAGAAGCTGGACTATATGAAGAAGAATGGGGCATCTGGATTGGAGGAAGACTTGTTAACAACCTGTGTTATGCAGATGACACAACCTTGCTTGCTGAAAGTGAAGAGGACTTGAAGCACTTACTGGTGAAGATCAAAGACCACAGCCTTCAGTATGGATTACACCTCAACATAAAGAAAACAAAAATCCTCACAACTGGACAAATAAGCAACATCATGATAAATGGAGAAATGATTGAAGTTGTCAAGGATTTCATTTTACTTGGATCTGCAATCGGTGCCCATGGACGCAGCAGTCAAGAAATCCAAAGACGCACTGCATTGGGTAAATCTGCTGCAAAAGACCTCTTTAAAGTGTTAAAGTGCACCTGACCCGAACCATAGTGTTTTAATTGCCTCATATGCGTGCGAAAGCCAGACAATGAATAAGGGAGACCAAAGAAGAATTGACACCTTTAAATTGTGGTGTTGGCGAAGAGTATTGAATATACCATGGACTGCCAAAAGAACGAACAAATCTGTCTTGGAAGAAGTACAACCGGAATGCTTCTTAGAAGGGAGAATGGCGAGACTTCATCTCACGTATTTTGGACATGTTATCAGGAGGGACCAGTCCCTGGAGACCGGATCATGTTTGGCAAAGTAGAGGGTCAGCGAAAAAGAACAGAATACAGGTACCCAGAACATTCTTCCTGGCTCTGTCACACCTGAAGGACACTGAACTCTCACTTGCTTTGTACAGGTCATAAGCCTCAGATTCCTTTTTTTGTTTGGGGAATGGATTTGGCTTTGTCCTGAGCCCTCTCCCCTCTTGTCACCAGATGGCACTCAACACTATTGACCAGCTGCCTGGCTGCAGTTGGCAGTGATGATGGTAACAGATGATAATGGCTACCTAGTTCATCTCATCTCATCTCTATAACGCCCCACTGAAGTTTGTAACTACTATCTCCATTTTTTTCACCTGCGGAAACTGAGGCTCAGAGTGGCCAAGTCATCTGCCTCGGGGCCCTCAGCTCATAATGGTCACACTCAACAGTGCAGTGACCTCCTTGATGTTCAGCCTGAGCGTTGCCTCCAGGGCAGGGCTTCCAACCGGTTTGTTCCGATTTGAGGCCCTGCTGAAAATTTGCATTTCTAACAAGTTCCCAGGCAATGCTAATACTGCTGGTAGGGACCAATTCCGAGAACCACTAGTAGAGCAGTGGTTCTCAACATTTATTATACATGAGAATCACCTGGGGATCTTGTTAAACTGTAGATTCTGATTCAGTATATCTGGGGTGAAATGCAAATTCTCAGCAGGGGTTCAAACCAGAACGAACCGGTTCAAAGCCCTGCTCCAGAGGCTGCCTTTTCTCCCCTGGTGGAGCTTCTGCCTGGAGGCTTCAACCCTGTGCAGGCTTTCTGTGGCTCTGGCCAGGGGCAGAGTAGTGGGGAAGGGGCTGCACAGGCCCTCCAAATGCCTCTGAGTGCCTGGGAGCCCTGCAGACCCTCCCTCAGCCATCCCCTGACCCACAGATGACTTATCTAAGTCCCCAAGACAGCGAGGGTGCGTCTTTGGGATCCAGCTGCAGGGCAACCCGAGTAGTTATATTAACAGCTGACTGGCAACATGGAGCCTTCACCCTGTCCTACCCCTCATCTGCTGTGTAGCACCTGGCACACTGTGGGTACTTGAAAATAATTAAATTGGTAATGAATAGCAAAAGGCCAGCATGTGGTAAATTTTTGCATCTTTGCACAATTGTTATACAGCATGGTGCAAAGATGCATAAACAAGTCATTAATAGTTAATAAGAAATAAAAGTGGATGTGAGAAAAATCTGATTGCAAAGATTTTTACTCCTCCCCCCCACCCCAGACTTTTTTGATAAATTTTAAGGCTTTATTTTTTAGAGCAGTTTTAGGTTTACAGAAAAATCGTGCAGAAAGTACAGAGAATTTCCATGTACCCCCTCTGCCCGCTGCTCACGGCTTCTCCTAGTAACATCTTGCATTCCCATGGTCCATTTGTTATAACTGATAAACCAGAATTGATACATTATTAACTCGTCCATAGTTTACATTAGAGCTCACTCTTTGTGTTGTACAGTCCTGTAAGTTTTGACAAATGGCATGTGTCCACCATTACACTGTCATACAGAATAGTTCCTCTGCCCTAAAAATGCCTTGTGCTCCTCCATTCATCCCTTCCCCCTCCTTCTGAACCGTAGGCAACCATTGATCTTTTTACTGTTTCTATAGTTTCTCCCCAGACTTTCTGTTTTACTGTGGTGAAAAACATACATACATATGGCATCTCAACAATTTCTGTACATACAATTCAGTCACATTGAGTACGTTCTTCAAGTTGTGCAGCCATTCTCACTATCCTTTTCCAAACCATTCCACTGTTATCCCCTCAGACATTTTAATGAAAATTCAAGGATGATGTCTCTTTAGTTGCCCTTGTAGTAGGGTGTGCAGATATAAGAACTGGGTCAAGAAACCTTCTGCACCCCTTCGTTGCGATTTGGCCACGAATGCGGAGTGTTTCTTGCTCGCTGAGAACCTGGTGCGGAGCAAGCCGTGGGAAGTTTTCTCCTCCAGAGCAGGCAGTCAGCGTCCCATCAGAAAAATCCTCTCCTCTGGACCCAGATTCCATCCTCTGGCAGCCATTTTGTAAGTGTGTCCTGGGAGACAAACCTGGTCAGAGCTCGGAGGCTGCTCAGCATGCCCGGGCCACCCCAGTCAGCTCTGCGAGCGAAAAGCGTAGCCCCTCTGCCCCACGGGGCCCGTCAGGTGTCAGCACCTGAGGCAGCCCGCACCTGGTCTGGGGTCACCCAGCCGCAGGGAAAGCAGAGGGGGTTTACTGACTGTTTAGTTAAACGAGTGATAACCAATCGTTTGTTACCACAAGGGACAAGATGCAAAAAGCCCAGATGAGCATATTGTCACCAAATGCTTACATGCAGGGTGAGGGGTGGGGTGGCTCTGGTGAGCCTAAAGGAGCTGCCTCTCCCGGCTCTGGCTGATAGTGGCTGGCGGGGGTGTGGGCCCAGTGTGGCAGATTGTCCGGACTTTTCAAGAGAAATCAGAAACTGGATTTTGATTAAATAGCCTTATTTTCAAGTGTTGGTAACTAATTTTTAAGTTTTAAAACTCTAAGGGCCAAACATACAGGGACAGTGATAGTTCAGTGGTCAAATTCTTGCCTTCCATAAAAGAGACCCAGGTTTGATTCCCAGCCAATGCACCTTATGCACAGCTGCCACCTGTCTTTCCATGGACGCTTACGTGTTGCTATGATGCTGAACAGATTTCAGCAACACTTGCAGACTAAGTCAAACTAGGAAGAAAGGCCTGGTGATCTACTTCCGAAAATCAGCCAACGAAAGCCTTATGAATCACAACAGCTTGATGCCATTGTGCATGGGGTTGCCATGAGTCGGGGGCAGATTGACAGCAGCTAACAACAACAGCAGGCCAAACATAGTTGTGGGCTAAATGTGCTCATGGGCTGGTTGTCTGGTTTAAACGCTTTCTGGAGGAATTCAAGCTGGACAGCAGGAAGAACTTCCTGAGGTGAGGATTGTGAGACTTTGGGGAAAGGAGGCAGGTAACTTGTCTTTGGGGTATTCTGGGTGCCTTCCTACTGAACGTAAGCAGGGGACTAGAAGATTCCCCTTAAGGAGATACAAAGTCCCAAGCACACAAGCCACCTGTAAAGTGTTTGTTGACTTACACTCCGGGAAGTCCCTCTCTGGCTCCGTTGTGGCTGACTGAGCAGTTGTGTGACTCTCAGTTACAACGAGCCTTTTATCCACTTAAAAGATCACTTTTTGTCTTTTGTTCTTTGAAGGGTCTTTAGTCTGCTGCTTATTGGTTGCCATCTTTTAACGTTGGGATGTTTTATCAAAATGTCCAACCAAAGTGTCCAGATAAATTATGCCTTAAAGTTTTAGGAGGTCCAGTCATTCCAATAAAATGCTTGCCATGTACTAGGCACTTTGCGACTTGGGAAGAACTCAGCCCTGTTCTTGAGAAGCTCAGAGTCCCACTAGGGAAGAACACACACACACACACACACACACACACACACACACACACACACACACACACACGCACCAGGGTTTCACAAGTCAGTTCTATATTCTACCTTTGTACATTAAAGGTATTATGTTGAGGCATCTTGACATACAAAGATTCTCTTAAATGAGAGGACACCTAGAACAGATGTGACCTGAAGCTTCACTTCCAAGTAGCGATTGTCTTGTTGTGACTCAAGCTCTTCTCTGAGAATGGGATAGGGACATGGTCCAAAGACTGAACTGACTTTGGGACTAGATGTCCACCAGGAAGTCAGGCAAGGCTAGGACAGGCCCTGGAGCCAGCAGGAAACACCGCTGGAGCTAGAAACAGAATGGAGTTGACTAAACTCAGCCCCAAATCCTGAATTGGACTCAGGACAAGAAAATGATTGAGGGAGTCAGCAAAGTGCACAGCAGAGAGACTCTGGTTAAGCCAGCGTTTTCAGGGAGCAGTGTGGTGAGTGGAGCCCAGGCTCTGGAGTTAGAACTCATCCCAAATCCCGTTCTGCCACTCATTCCCTGTGTGACTTGAGCCAAGTCCCTTGACCTCTTGGAGCCTTTGTGTCCTTATCTATAAAATAGAGATAGCAATGTCTTCCTTGAAAGGGTGTTGTGAAGGTCAGATAGAGCGGCAAGTAGGGGAATCCTGGCTGGGAGGGCTGGGAGTAGGCACGTAATCAATGCTGTCTCTCCCCTTCCCGCCCTGTGTGCTGGGCTCTGCTAGATACTGAGTTCAGGTATGAATGAGACAAAACCCTGTCCTCTGGGAGCCTTTGAGAATCAGAGAACAAGACCTAGTTGCAGAACAAGGGGTTGCAGTGTCTGGTAGAGGGTCTAGGGGAACATGGAGCTGGGAGCTCCCCACCTCTAGTCTGGCCTTGGCCAGGTCAACAGTGGCCCCTCCATGGCCTGTTTGGCCCTATAGGGTTTACTCCTAATTCAAGAGCATGCAACAACCCCTGGGAAGAACAGCCTGGATGTGGTCTAACTATCCCTTGTTTACTTGTGGGCACTGGGGAAATCCTGGACCCAGCCTGCCCTCAGGGCTCTGTGGTTCTGAGTTCCTCCTGTAAAAGGTAATCATCGGTCTTTCTCCTTGTAGTCTTTTCTCCTCTCTGCTGCACGTGCTGAGACTTCGGCTGGTCGTTGACTCAGCAGATATCACCATCGTATGGAGACTTCACCTGCCCACTTTAGTCTTTAGCAGTGGCTCCTTTCTTGAATATTACAAACCAGTAGGGAAATGGAATTCATCTCTTACCTCCAGGAAGTTATTTGCCTTGAGAAAAATTTGTCCTGCAGATTCACTGGCATGGCAGTGAGGATTCACGCACACACTCTAGAGCCAGGCGGCTTGGGCTCAAATCCCAGCTCTGCCATGTCCTAGCTGTGTGGACTTGGGCAAGTCACTCCACCTCTCTGTGCCTGTGTTTCCTCATCTGCAAAATTGAAATCATGAAAATACTTGCCTTATAGGGTGGTGGTGGTGACTGTTGGGTGCCGTCGAATTGGTTCCGACTCATAGTGACCCCGTGTGACAAAGCAGAACTGCCCCATAGGGTTTTCTTGGCTGCAGTCTTTATGGAAACAGATTGCCAGGTCTTTCTTCCTCAAAGCCATTGGGTAGGTTGGAACTGCCAACCTTTAGGTTAGCAGCTGAGCACTTAACCATTGCATAAGAGGATTAAATGAATTAAGATTTGTGAAGTGCTTAGAAGAGAGGCTTGCATATAATAAGTGCTGTAGAAGTGTTCTGAGCCCTAGTGGCACAGTGGTTAAGAGGTCAGCTGCTAACCAAAAGGTCAGCAGTTGGAATCCACCAGTTGCTCCTTGGAAACCCTGTGGGGCAGTTCTACTCTGTCCTGTAGGGTCTCTATGAGTCGGATCAACTCCACAGCAATGGGTTTGGTTGGTTTATAGAAGTGTTTGATTTAAAAAAACCTAAGTAAATTCTTTGTGGATTTCATAAGTGCTACGTTTTGCATTTCAAAACCACACCGTCTCCCTTGAAATCCAAACCGTAACTCTCCTTCACAGGTGTGCGACTGGCTCCAGCAAATCTTGCATGAGGCAGAGAGAAAACAGCCCCCCAGGCCAAGACGGGGAAACTAGTACATAGCACCCTGGCCATGTCCATCTGAAGTCCATTTTCTAATGTGAGTCTAGGGTCTTGAGTCACCTGTCACTCTCTGCTGGCTCCTTTGCTTAGTTGACTATCATTAGCAGAGATCACAGAGAGCGTGGAGCCAGGGCATATCAACTCCCAAATATTGGGGAGTGTTGGGCTGGCCCCCAGCCTCCTGGGGCTCCACTCTTCTTGGCCTATTCATGTATCTCTTGCTCTTTGAAGGCAACAAGTCAGGAAACTGCACCAAAAATAGATAAAGAAATGCCTGGAATTCCCATGACTTCACAGACCTGGCTTCTCTCCTGGGGCAACTGCAATGTCATGCCTGCCTGCTTCCTGACCATGCAGCCCCTGGGGGCCATCGGGGACCCAAAGCATCAATTTCTTTCACACATGTACACCTGTGTGCGCACACAGCCTCCTTGCAGGCCAAAGCCCACCTATCTGGCCGCTAGTGGCTGCTTCTTCCCACCTGGAATCCCGGTGACAGCCAGGAGTTGCTTATGGAAAATCATCCCAATGGAGTGACAGCACATCCACTGCCAACCACTGAAACCAGGAGTTGCCTTTCTCCTTGTAGCTGGAGCCCCTCTTTGTCTGCCGGCTGCTGGCAGAGAAACAGCACCCCCTGGGGCCAGCAAGAGGCCAGCTGTTTCCTTAGGTAACCTTGCTGCCATGTTCTGGGCATTGCTGGGGGAGTGGCAGTGGATGCACACCTGCTTCTTCCCTCCTGCATCTTCTTAGCTGCTTGGATTTTAGAGCAGGCTTAATCTGGGAGTTGTATTATTCAGGGTGGGGGGTGGGGAGTGGTCTGTAGCTATCAATTTAAGTGGTGGTCAGACTATCCTAAGCAAACTTACTGTCATGCTAAACAAAAAACCAGTAGTGCAGTCTGACTCATGGCGAGCCCATGTGTGTCAGAGTAGAACTGTGCTCCACAGGGTTTTCAACAGCTGATTTTTTTGGAAGTGGATTGCCAGGCCTTTCTTCTGAAGTGCCTCTGGGTGGACTCAAACCTCCAACCTTTTGGTTAGTAGCTGAATTCATTAACTGTGTGCACCACCCAGGGACTCCTTACTGTAGTGCACATGGAGTGAATTTAGTTTTGATTCTCTGCCCACCCACCCCCATCCCTACATTGGCACATTCCATCCCTTATTGGATACCAAGATGATCCTGCCCCTTTTCCCGGTCTGTCTCCCTGTCTACTGTGTTGGATACGTGATAGGAATTCAGAAATAAATTTCTGCGGATTTGTTTATTCCTGCAGCTACCATTTCTTGAGTGTGGGCCAGGCAGAGTGCGGTGGTTTCTACACCCCCGCTCCTGTGTTTCCATTATGGAAGATGAATTGCGATGAGTTCCCCCTCTAGGCCGCACCTCCCTCCATCTGTGCCCATCTGTCCTTAACTTCACACAGCACCCCGATAACTCTCAGACTTACTGTTTACTGAGTCTGCTCCCGTACAATTGTAGTGGGAATTAGAAGAAAAAAAAACACATTGCGTCAAGTTGATTCCGACTCATAGTGACCCTATAGGACAGTGTAGAACTGCCCCATAGGGTTTCCAAGGAGCGGTTGGTGGATTTGAACTGCCAGCCTATGGTTAGCCTGAGCATTTGACCACTGTGCCACCAGGGCTCCAGTGGGAATATAGAGGTCTGGATAAATTTCTAAGAAGCAGTTTGGCTCTATGTACAGAGAACCTTAAAAATGTTGCTACCCTTTGACCCAGAATTTCACGTCTAGGAATCTGAAAATATTTATTCACTAAGGTGTTCATCCAAGTGTTGGTTATAATAGGAAATCTTAGAAGCCTGCTAAATGCCCAACCTCTGGGAGATTGTTATGTAGGATAGTATGCTGCCATTAAAAAATGATACTATGGAATTTTTAATGACATGAGAAAATACTTCTGACACATTAAGAGAGCTTAATGCAAATTGTGTGTTCAGTATAACATTGACTGTGTTTAACAATGCATGAAAAAACAGGAAGGAAACTTTAAAGGCAGGGCTATAGGTAAGCACTTCTTTTCACTTTCCTATGCCTGACAACATGTACATATGTTGCTTTTATAATAAGAAAAATATTTAGTATAAATTGGAGGGGGAAAATCTTTTTTAAAAATACCTGCCACAACAAAATAGAATCCTTGACTGAATCCTGGATCAAAGGGAAAAAAATCTATTTCTTTCTAAAAGGACACTAGTGGACAATTGGAGAAATTTACATAAATTACAGCATCAGAGCATGAGATGTGATGATTCCGCAGGAGACTCCTTGTTCTTTGGAGGTATGCTTTTCTCCGCCTTCCCTTTATCGCTCCTCCAAGAAAGTTCGGAGGGGTGAAGTATCATGATGTCAAGGAGCCCTGGTGGCACAATGGTTAAGCGCCTGGCTGCTAACCGAAAGGCTGGTGGTTCGAAATCACCCATCGACTCCAAGGGAGAAAGACCTGGTGATCTACTCCTGTAAAGATTACAGCCTAGAAAACCGTGTGGGGCAGTTCTACTCCGTCACATGGCGTCACTGTGAGTCGAAAATCGACTCAGCTGTATCTAACAACAACATCATCATGATGTCTACAACTAATTCTCAAATAAACCAAAAAAAGAGCCCTGGTGGCACAGTGGTTAAGAGCTCAGCTGCTAACCAAAAGGCCGGCAGTTTAAATCTCAGGAAAAAAAATTATACCTACGCATACAGAGAGAAAGGAGCCCTGGTGGTACAGTGGTTAAGCACTCTGCTGCTAATCAAAAGGTCGGCGGTTGGAACCCACCAGCCGCTCTGTGGGAGAAAACACCTGGTGATCTGCTCCCTTAGAGATTACAGCCCAGGAAACCCTCTGGAGCAGATCTACAGCAAGCAACAACATACAGAGAGACAGAGCAAAAGAGAGAGAAAGTAAATGTTGCAAATGTTAGCAGTTGGTGACTCGACGTGAAGGATATATGGGTGTTCGTTGTATTACTCTTACAACTTTTATGTAGGTTTGCAATTTTTCCAAATAAAAAACCGGGGGAGGGGGTGGGGAGAGGGCCGTATCTGTCCACCTCTTCGCCCTGTCCTTTAGAATACTGGAAATAGAACCAATGTCATTTGACAATTTAATGCCCTTTCCGTTGTGGGCAAATGGTCCTTCAATTTTGCGGGTGGGGGATTATGGAGTGTAGTTGTTTTAGGACAGGGGAAGCCAAAGGCCAGGCCTCCGGGTCCAGCTCTGCTGACCCTAGCGCTGTGGGAGGCCCCGGAGTCAGTGTTTCGGCCGCGCTAATTCAGCACCGTTCAGTCCACGGCCGGCCGAAGTACTCTGTGCGCTCTCCGTCAGGGCTCCGCCCCCACCCCGTGCCCCGGATCCTATCCGCCATCTGGGGGACTTGCTTAGCTTTGCTTTTCTCCGCCTCCTGTTTCTGTCCAACCCTCGTCTACCGACCCATTCCTGTTAAGCGTTTAGGTGGTTTCAGCAATGCCCCTCTCCAAAACAAAACCAAATGCTCCCTTCAGTCAACCACCTTCCTCTTCTTCCCAGCCAGATTTTTAAAAAGCATCCTGGGCACTTTTGCAGCCTCCATTTCTTCCCAGCACACCCACCCTCCTCAGCTGAATCCAGCCTGGACTCAGACTTCGGTATGTCTGCTCCAGTGAAACCTGTGAGAGCCGGAACTCAACGGGACTGCCTCGTGTTTCCGCATCTCACAAGGCTTCCAGCTTTGATAGGCTGCAGTCTCAACACTTTTCCATCGCTTGTTTTAGTGGGAAATATTTGAGTGTTCCTTCTCTGACGGGTTTCCGCCTTACACAGGCTCCGACTTTCGCAGGTTTTACTGTCTAAACTGTGCTGTTCTAGATATTTAGATATTTCGTATAAGTGGGATCATGTAATATTTGTCCTTTTGTGTCTGGCTTGTTTTATGTAACATAATATTTTCAAGGTTCATTCATGTCGTAACATATATCAGAACTTCATTTCTCTTTATGGCTGAATAATATTCCATTGAGTGGCTGTATTACATTTTGTTTATCCATTGGTTTGCTATGAGTCGGAGTCGACTCAATGGCAATGGGTTTGGTTTTGGTTTATTTATCTATTGATGGGCACTTGGGTTGTCTCCACCTTTTGGCTATTGTGAATAATGCCACAGTGAACACTGGTGTACAAATACCTGTTTTGGGTATATACCAAGTAGAATTGCTGGGTCATATGGTAGTTCTATGTTAACTTTTTGAGGAACTGCTAAACTGTTTTCCACACTAGCTACACCATTTTACATTCCCACCAGCAATATGCAAGGGAGGATGGTAAGGATATTTTCCTAGGTAACAATATGCTAATTTCATTTTAACTAAGCTTTATTATGCACCTTACGTAAGGCAAGTCCAGTGTCTCCATGCTTTTACAGCGTAGTCTCTGTGGGGAGGATGTGATTATACCCATTATACAGGCAAGGAAAAGTTACTTAGGTGAGGTGAGCACAGAGAGGCAGTAAAGGATTTCAGGGTTTAGCCAGGGTGTGTTAATCTTTTAATTGCAAGTGACAGAAGCCCAAAGAAACTGGCTTAAGCACAAAAGATAATGTGGTTCCAGGGTTTGAAAAAATCCAGGGATTAGATCTAATTTCAGGTATAGCTGGCTCCAGTCACTCAGATGATGTCACCAAGAACCTGGAAGGCATCTTCTCTTGGTTCTACTTCCCTCTGAGTAATCTTTCCCCAGGTAATGGTAAAAGTGGCCATCAGTACCTCCAGGCTTGGGTCCTATTTGTTGTTGTTAGTTGCTGTCAAGTCATTTCCAACTCATGATAACCCCATGTGTACAGAGTAGAACTGCTTCATAGGGCTTTCAGGGCTGGGACCTTTCGGAAGCAAGTCACCCGGCCTGTCTTTCAAGGTGCCTCTGAGTAGGTTCGAACCACCAACCTTGCAGCTAGTAGTCAAACACTTAACCATTTGGCCACCCAGGGACTCCTGTTTAGTAGGGATATATAGAAAGAGCTTGCCTTAGTCATCTAGTGCTGCTGTAACAGAAATACCACAAGTGGGTGGCTTTAACAAGCAGAAATTTATTTTCTCACAGTTTAGGAGGCTAGAAGTCCAAATTCAGGGTGCTGGCTCTAGAGAAAGGCTTTCTCTCTCTGTTGGCTCTGGGGGAAGGTCCTTGTCTCTTTTCAGCTTCTGTTCCTGGGTTCCTTGGCAATCTTCATGTGGCATGGCTTCTCTCTTCCCCTCCTTTTGTGCCTCATCTGCTGTTTCACATCTCAAAGGCTTAAAACACACCCTGCACTGATATGACCTCATTAACATAACGAAGAAAGTCCTATTCCTAAACGACATTATATCCAGAGGTAGAGGGGTTTAAGATTTACAACACATATTTTGGGAGGACACAATTCAATCCATAACAGAGCTCCCATTTTAGCCCCCACCACAAAACAAAAACAAAACTTCATTACTTTATCACAAATCTTTCTTTCTTGTTATTCTCCCCCACCTGCAATCCAGTCCTCTTTCCTAAGTAAAGAGTGTTCTGATGATTTAGTTTCCATTTCCCACAACTTGCACTTATTTAAAAAAAAAAAAATACTGGGATTACCTGGCCACTGTTTGCTGCTAACAGATTCCTGAAGAACAGGCTCCCAGTAAGTAACCAGTGCCCAGCCCCATCTGTGGCCATTCTCCAGCCAGCCAGCTTCCTTCCTGGATACAGTTTGGGCTTACTCGGCATCTTTAGAGAAGTTTCTGGGCCTGACCACCAAGCCAGCCCTGAGGAGGACGTGGTTCAGCCCCACCAGGCTTTGGATCTGCTCCTGTTGAGTTTCTTATGCCGTTAGTGAAAAGTGAAGGAACAGGAACTAAGATAGCACCAGGCACTTATAATAATTTCACTTTATCACAAGACAGCCTTGAGTGCTGGGCATATATCCCATGTTACAAATAAGGAAACAGGCTCAGAATGGTTAAATCACTTGCCCAAGTTCACACAGCCAGTAAATTACAGACTCAGAATTTAAACCCAGGTCCTTCAGCCTCAAAGCCTGTGTTCTTGCCATACCCTCCGCTTACTCTTTTAATTTCTAAGATCAAACTCTTCTGTCCCCGACACCTGCCTCCCATCCTCAGAAAAAGGTGAACACTGTTCAGAAGGTTTCTATCCTGGGCTCACTCCAGATTTGCTCAATTTCGCTTTGTCACGGCTGCCTGGTCCCTGCCGGAACTGGGAAGTAGGTCACGGCTGCAGGGACCACATGCTCTGGCTGCCTGGAGGGCCAGCCTCAGGTTTCAGGCTGCGCAGGGGCCAGACCCTGCAGGAGCACCACACTCTGGTGCCTGGATTTCTCGCTCCTGGCCTGAGAAGTTACCATGAACCTTCATGTTGTTGAGCTTTCCATTCTAGAATTCACTGTCACTGTAGCTGCTATGGAAGGTGGTGTTTGGAGAAAGGAGCATTAGCCATTAACAGGGAAATTGATGTCTGGGGAAAAAATAATCTTTATTCTCTTGCAGATCTGATCTGTGAGTGATTGAGACTGGCTGATGATGGCCACTCGGTGGTACACCCAAGATTCCTGAGCCAGCCGTTTTTTTATTAGTCTCCTCAAAAGTATCTTCAGAAATAATCATGAAATGAAATGGTGGTAATAATGGCCAGAAAAGAAGCATAGACAATAAAATGTTCCGTTTGTTGAACTTTGTATATAAAATCATGCCAATGAATTTTTTTTAATAAAAAACATTATAATACAAAAAAGGGAAAAAGCCCAACTACATTATTTTGAAAATAGTTTTTATATCTATCTAACTAAGTTTTGATCCTTTGGGTGCAATCCGATATAATAACGTTTTATATAAAATATAAATCATTACATAAAATATAAATTATTGTTCAGTTACTAATGTTGTTCTTAGGTGCTGGCCAGTTATTTCCAACTCATGGTTACCCCATGTGACAGAGTAGAACTGTCCTGTGGGGTTTTCTTGGCTATTATCTTTATAGAAGCAGATAGCCAGGTCTTTCTCCCGTGAAGCCACTGGATGGGTGCAAACCACCAACCTTTCAGTTAACAGCCAAGTGCTTAACCATTGTACCACCAGGGCTCCTTCAGTTACTAATAAGGGAATTTTAATAAAACCAAATATCTGTGAAAGTTGCCAACTACTAAATCTTACCACCAATGTACCAATATAGTTTCTTAATTCATTCTTTAGTTTTAAACAGTATAATTAACAATTTCAAAGGAATAATTTCAATTTTAGAAATATTACTCAAAGTCAGAAAAATATATCATGTATGAAGTAAAATTTGCATTTACCAAAGAAAAGTATTATACTTTGCAGTTCACACTCTGTGTCACTGTTTTAAATTTTAAATGCTGATAAAAACTCCTAAATGGTTACTCAGAAAGACAGAATTGATGAAACTTTGTGAACGCTTCTCTGTCTTTATAATCACAGCACTACCATTGTTTATTTAGAGTCTACTGCTTAAATGCAGGAATATGAGGCCTCACAGGGGTTGGAGATGCAAACAGCGTCTAAAGCGAGCTTGCAATTCTGAACTGGTATTAACTTGCTCTTGGAATGAATGTGTATAGCTAAGTCCACATATGTCAGGGCTGACTGTGTAATTGGAGTTCTCCAAAAACTTCCATGGGGAGAACAAGGTTTACTAAAGGATACATTTTTTAAAGTGCTGATTTGAACCTTATATATGTGTCATGAACACTTAACAGCGATCGAGCCCATTGTTTATAACTTAGATCAAGTATTTTTTCAGGAAGGAGAATTTTATCACTGACATTGTTTAGAATTACCAGTGCATGGTGCTAATAACAAGTAGACTGACTTTTAGTTGGTTTTATTCTTGTTTTTGAATACTCTACAGACAGTCCACCCCTTTATTGCTTGCCCACTCCCTCCACCCCACGCTGGGTCCACCACATCATGCTCCATACCCTTGTCATGGTGGAACTGCAGGGAGATTGTAGACTGTCTCTGGCAATCTTCCTAGGGTGGGGGAAACTGAGGCCCAGCATCATGCAATGCCTTGTTTGTTCAGGAAGATAGACCTGTTGTTAGATCCCATGTCTCTTGAGCTGACTCACAGGAAGCGGTGGACAAGAAGAAGCAGCTCTGCGTTTGAGTGCTGGCTCTGCCAGTGTCTCTACACACTAAAATGTTCTTCGACAGAAGTTTTGCTTATTTCCTTTTTAAAAATAACAGACAAGCAATCAGATGTTAGGTTTGAGAAGACTGAAATGAACAGTTGGTTTGTAACTAAATTCTAGCAAGTGTTCTTAAAAAAAAACAAAAACCCGTTGCCATTGAGTCAATTCCAACTCATGGCAACCCCATGTGTTACAGGGTAGAAACGAGCTCCACAGAGTTTTCTTGGCTATAATCTTTATGGAACCAGGCCTTTCTTCCGTGGTGCTGCTGGGTGGGTTCAAACCGTCAACCTTTAGCAGATGTTCTTAAACTAAACCAAACCAAACCCATTGCTATCGAGTCAATTCTGACTTGTAGTGACCCTATAGGACAGAATAGAACTGCCCCAAAGTGTTTCCAAGGCTGTGATCTTTATGGAAGCAAACTGCCACCTCTTTCTCCCGTGAAGTGGCTGGTGGGTTCGAACCACCAACCTTTCAGTTGGCAGCCAAGCACTTAACCACTGCGCCACCAGGGCTGCTTCAGATGTTCTTAGGAGGAATGATATCTCCAGCTACTTTGCAACTGATTTACTCTGAATAATGAACGAGGCTTCTACAACATCTACAGAACACTCTACCCAACAACAGAATACACATTTTTCTCAAGTGCACATGGAACATTCTCCAGTATAGGCCATAAAACAAACCTCAATATGTTCAAAAGGATAAAAAGAATACAAAGTATGTTCTCTGACCACAATGGAATGAAATTAGAAATCGATAGTAGGAAAAAATATGGGAAACGTACAAATATGTGGAAATTAAAGAGCCCACTCCTAAATAACCAACAGGTCAAAGAGGAAATTAAATAGAAACCAGAAAATGCTCTGAAATGAATGAAAATGGAGACACAACATACCAAAACTTTTGGGCTACAGCTAAAGAAAGAAGCTTCCGTTTGTTGGTTATAGTTTGCCTTATAGCTTGTTTATTTAAATTATAGGCATTTGTGATCATTAAGCCCATTTGCCGTCAAGTCACTTGTGACTCTTAGTGACCCTAGGATAGAGTAGAACTGCCCCATAGGGTTTCCAAGGCTATAACCGTTATGGAAGCAGACTGCCACATCTTTCTCCTGTGGAGCAGCTTGGTGGGCTCAAACCGCCCACCTTTCGGTTAGCGGCTGAATGCTTAACCACTGTACCACCAGCGATATTTAAATAAGGTATGTTAAATCTAAATGATACACGTATTTTATTCTTTTTGTTCAAAGAGTAGTTTATATTGTGGGTTTTAATTTGACTTGAAAAATACTTTTGTTGAGCAAAAGGCAGAGCTAATTTCTTTGTTTTCCTTTGCTACTGACTATCTGGGTGATTCTGGCAGCCTGCTTAGCTTCTCTGTTGCTTCATATGCAAAGTGGAATCACCTTTTCCTCACCAGACAGAAAGTGGGCCCTGAGCCTAAGGCCTTTTTGAGTTGTCCCCCCTCCTCGAAGGACCTCTGATCCTACTGACTATTTAAAAACCACAGGTTAATCATTGGGAAAAGCAAAGGGAAGCGTTTCTGTTTAATAATTATGGCCTTTCTCAAAGTCCCTGGGTGGTGCTAAGCAGCTCTGGGTTCACGTGCTGGCTCTGGGTTAAGTGCTCGGCTGCTAGCCAGAAGGTTGGAGATTCAAGTCCTCCCAGACGTACCTTGGAAGAAAGGCCTAGTGATCTACTTCTGAAAAATCAGCCATTGAAAATCCTATTGACCACAGTTCTACTCTGACACACATGGGAACACCGTGAGTTGGAATCGACTAGATGGCAACAGGTTGGTTGGCTGGTTTGGCCCTTCTCTGGTGGAAAGATGTAAGTCACAGCCTTCTAGGGCAGAGCTCTCTGGGAAAGGTTGCTGTATCCCGAAGCCCATCACCAAGAGTCCAAATACGGCTGTGGTGGAGTCGGCTGACTTTGACAGCTAGTTGGGTGCTGAAGATTGTCCTCCAAAGAGGCCTTTCCATTCCCATGACAGAGTCTTGGTAGCCCCTCCTGGGCACTGTGCTACTCCCCCTACACACAACAGCTCCCCCTATCCCCTCCTCACCCTCCTCATTCTTCTGATGGGGTTTTATGCTGCTGCAACCCTTTGTGATGAGGGAGTGCCAGGGTTCCTCTGCAGCTTGATTATACAACTTGCCACCACTCCTGGTCCAAGGATCACCCCAGAAAGGCTGTCAGAGGTGGCACACAGCCAGGGTCCATTTACTTGCCATCCTCACCCCCCTGAAACTCAGAAGCAACACAGGAATTTGGACTCTGCAAGGATGAGCAGCTCCACCACCAGCCCCAGAGCTAAATCTTCAAGATGCATGCTCTTCAACTTCGCTAATTCCCCAGCAAACAGGATGGTCACAGACAGAGCCTGCCATTGCTCGGGCTCCCTAGGAAGCCGGTCCCCAATGCTGGCACCTGGCCTTAAGTCTCTCTGCTCCAGGCTTCTCCAAAAAGACAGGTCTTTCAACCATCGCCCGTTTTACAAATAATGGCCATTGGCCCGGTGATGGCCCTGTCACCGCCTGTCTCCAACCCGGAGGAAGGCATTCGTCTCTCTGAGCCTGCCCACCCTTCAAATCTTAGTTCAAGTTCACCTTCTCCAGCCTCCCTGATCCCTGTCTTCTCTCAGCTCCTACAATCTTGTTCTTTACACCTGTCCCATACTTAGCTCACAGAATCACAGACTCTCAGGGCTCACACCAGTCTGCATTCTCTCCGACCTGTGGCCTGGGACTGTGTTCATCTCTTTGTCTCACCTCCCAAACCAGACTCCCAGAGGACAGGGAGCTTGTCTTCTGTGCCTGTGCCCAGCATGGAGCCTTACACAGGGTAAACAGGGTTCTGTAAATTGAGTTGACCGTGGAGTCACTTTGCTCTGAAATTAACCCCGTATCACTCAGTATTTGCATAAATGTCTCCCTGGCCACACTAAACACATCCAAGGGCGGGGGCCACACCTCCTTCTTCTGGGTCCCTGCTGGGGGCTGGTACCACTTCCTCGTAATCTGTTCACTGCCCAGGTCCTCAGGGGTCTCCCCACCTGCTCAGCCAGCGCTGGGCCAATGAGGTTGCTCCATCCTGTTTATATCATTCTCTCCCTTCCTGGCCCACTCACTTGCCCACGGGTGTCCTGGGACCGCTTTGGGATTGGAGGGTAGGTATATATGCATGGGAGTGGGGATGGACACACACACACAGCCCCTAAGATGGTATCAATAATGCATTTTGTGCATAGAACGCTGCTGTCTATTACACAGCTGACATGTCTAAATGAGCTCCCAAACCCACCTCCAAGCGTGCCGCGATCAGCAGGCCTGTCACTCGGGTCTACTTTTCTCCATCTGTTAACAATAGATGCTTCATAAAGCCACAGCTTGGCAGCTCTGACTAAAATGTGATCTTAACCTAAGAGCCTAATGGATGGGTCTGAAATTGTGCCTTTTAAGCTCAAAGCATTGCTCTTAATTAACCGGATTCTATCCTTTGGGGTGGGGGAAGGGGGGTAGGCCCTCCCCCAGTTGTATCATTAACTCCACACATCTGGACAACTTTCCCCAAACTCATGTTCCAGGCCAGTCCCAGGTGTGTTCCTGGCCACCTGGGAGCCTTTGAGAGCCACGTGTGCCCCGTAAGTGCACAGAGCGTGCATGCCTTGGGTGGTATGGAAGTGGGGGACACTCAGAGAGATGAATTCCGTGCCATCTGCCTCCACCTGGAAGAGGGTTTCTCCGTCAAATTCAGGGTTCAAAGTGAAAAAGGAGCCCCCCTCCCTGCCCCGCCTCCACACCTAGCCTGCAAATCCATGTGTGATAGGAGAGCACGTGGGTTTGTTGTCATGGGTATGACCCATGTTTGAGGGGTCAGACTCCCCATCTTATTTCTTCCTCCTGCACAGCCCAGAGAGCATTTTCCTTCTCTTCTCTGGGTCCCCACTGTGGGGCCATGCAGAGGGTTGGTGCAGCAGAATGACCACAGCTGTGCAGGGAGAAGCCACCACCCACCTCTGCCTGAAGCCGCCCCTACTGCCTTCCTGGAAGCTGGTGTGCTGATGTGGGAAGAGGGGAGGAGGAGGTCCAGCACCTAACTGGGCAAAATCGGACAGAGCAGGGCCCTGTGGGCTTTTCATACATTGAGCTTGAGTGTAAGGAAAGCTACACAGTGAACTAGAAAGAACCTTGGAGGCAAGCTTACCTGGTTGAAGTCCTGGCCTTAGGCAAGTGTCTTATCCTTAGATTCAGAGCTCTCAGCTGCAAAATAGAGCTGCTGGGACTTACCTCGTTGGAGTGTGGGGCAGACTGAATGTGGCTCATGGTGCAGGGGCTCACAGGATACCTGCTGCACAGCAGACGCACTGTCCAAGTCCACCCACAGTCCAAGAATCAGGTTGTCATTAAGATACTAGCCCATGTTAATGAGCAGATTTATAGAAATTAACTGTATTAGTTTTCTATTTGCTGCTATAACAAATTAACACAAACAGTGGCTTAAAACAATGCAAATTTATTATCTTACAGTTCTGGAGGTCAGAAGTCCAACACAGGTCTTGCTGGGCTAAAATTAAGGTGCTGGTGGGGCTGTATTCCTTTCTGGAGACTCTAGGGGAGAATCTGTTATTCTTGCCTTTTCCAGCTTCTAGAGGCTGTCTGCGTTGCTCGGTTCATTGCCCCATCCTCCATCTTCAAAGCCAGCAATGGACAGTTCAAAACCAGTTGCCACCAAGTCGATTCTGACTCATAGCGACCCCATGTGTGTCAGAGTAGAACTATGCACCATAGGGTTTTCAATGGGTGGTTTTTTGGAAGTAGATTGCCAGGCCTTTCTTTTGAGGCACCTCTGAGTGGACTCGAACCTCCAACCTTTCGGTTAGCAGCCAAGCACCTTAACAGTTTGCATCACCCAGGGATTCCTATGGACAGTCCACAGTTTCTCATACTGTATCACTCTGACTCCAACTCTTCTGCCTCCCCCTTCCATATTTAAGGACTCTTGTGATGACATTGGAGCCCTGGTGGTGCAGTGGTTAACAGCTCAGCTGTTAACTAAAAGGTCGGCAGTTTGAGTCCACCAGCCACTCCTTGGAAACCCTATGGGGGCAGTTCTCCTCTGTCCTATAGGGTCGCTATGAGTCAGGATTAACTCGACAGCAACAGGTTCAGTGATGACATTGGGCCCACCTGGGTAATCCAGGAGACTCTCCCTACTTTAAGGTCAGCTGATTAGGAACCTTAATTCAGCTGATTAGGAACCTTAATTCCATTGGCAACCTTAATTCCCCTTGCCATGTAACCCGACATATTCACAGGTTCCCAGGATTGGGACATGAACATCTTTGGGAGGTCATTATTTTGCCCACCACATTAACTAAATGCAAGTATATATTTTTATTTAATTGAAGATTTAATAATTCATCTTTTTATAACACGATCTGGAAAGGTAGGATTAGGTCTCTAAATTAGGATACAAATAATCTGACTTGTATTTTGTAATATCCTTGGACATATTGCCCTTAACTTCTTATCAGATTTTCCTAAATAAAATCCACTCCTTTTGCCTCCCTGTTGCAGCACCTTCTCTTGTTTTGTATTTTTCCAACCTAGAGTGAGCCTTTAAATCACTGCCTTGAGGTGTTTAGATATTCTTTGCCCCTTGAATATTGCTTATAAATCAGCATTTCATGGCTCCCTGGAAAATGCTGTCCTAATGATAAGCCGTGAGGATGAAAATAAAATGGCAGCGCTCTTTAACGATGAATGGGCTTTTACAAGGAGGTTTCTAATTACTGTGCTCTTTCTCTTGAATTGAGGAATTGCAGTTCAGGTGATGAGCCCTTAACAGGTAACAATGTGATGGGAATTCATCCTGATCCTCCAAGGATCAGGTCACAGGGCACCACACCTCACTCTCCAAAATATCCCGGGGACCATGTCTGAGGAGAACTCTGGGTGGTGGGTGTGGCTGCACACGTGGGGGTTTCTTTTGACATAACAGCTTCCCTGGAGCTTGTTGCAGATTCTGATATTCTTATTTTTCCTGAGTGGAGAAAGGTGTACTCAGTGATCTCATTCACTTTATCTTGTTTTTCTCAGTCATTGTGTAACTTGAAGAAATCAGATCGTTTTCCTCTTCCCTGTTAGGAAGCATTGGAGTCCCTGGGTGGTGCAGTTAATATGTTCAGCTGCTAACTGAAAGGTTGGTGGTTTGAATCCATGCAGAAGCACCTCGGAAGAAAGGCTTGGTGATCTCCTTCCGAAAAATCAGCCATTGAAAACCCCATGGAGCACAGTTCTACTCTGATACACATGGGGTTGCCGTGAGTTGGAATTGAATCGACGGCAGCTGGTTGGTTAGGAAGCGTGTATGCAATGTCCTAGAACAGAGATGGGGACTCAGAGAAAGGAGAATAATTAAATCTGTTAAAAGAGACCAAGATAGCTTTCTATTTTTTATGGCAAAGAGACTATGGTATTTTCTAAATAAGCAGAGACCCACATTTGAGTTGCAGTATCACAGCATCTGTAGAAAAATGATGGTTTTCTGCCTTATCCTGGGGTATCTTCAGTGAAATGTCCTCCTAACTTGGGTTTGAATTCTGGCTTCACAGCTGTCTAGCTGTGTCACTCGGGCAAGTTACTTCACCTCTCTGTGCTTCCATGTCTTCCTCAGTGAACTGGGTATTTAAGACAGCATCTCCCTCGGAGGTTGTGGTGAGGATCTGATGAGCCTTTGCAGGTGCCTGACACATAGTCAGGGCTTAACTGATGTTTTCTGGGCACCCCTCTGCTCCCTGCAACCCCACACACGACCAAGGTCAGGACCTCTGCTCTTTCCCCACCTGGGGCTCATCTCAGCAAAAGCTTCTGAGTGTGTACAGTGACACCTGTGAGAGCCGGAACTGGACAGGACTGCCTTGTTTTTCCAGGTCTTGCAACTTTTCCACCTTTGACAGGGTGCAGTCTTCCCACTTTTCTATCACTTGCTTTAGTGGAGAATATTTGCGTTTCCCTTCTCTGACAAGTTTCTGCCTTACACAGGTTCTGGCTTTCGTGGGTTTTACCGTACAATCAACAGGAAGCCACATTTGTGATTTGTTTTCATTCAGACAAACTTGCCCCAGGGATTCGATTTGAGCCAAAGCCAGATTGTCCAGCAGAGAGGTGGTTTGTATAAACGCTTCTTATATCAGACAGTCCTTGGGGTATTCTGTTTTTCCCCATTCTGGCCAGAGGACTCCTGCAGGAGGACAGGGAGACCAAGCATTGTCTCCAAACACAATGAAGGGCATCTGTGTTTTTAGAAGCGAATGAAAATAGATTTAATTTCAAGCTTCCTTTGCAATTTTTTTAGATATTGTTATTGAAATTCACATACCACAAATTCACCCATTTAAAGTGTACACAGCTCATTGGTTTTAGTATTTCTTTGTGATTTTGACAGTAATTCCGGTAACACTTGGAAGACTCAGAAGCCTCTCAGACACGCGGTGGAGAGTGTTGGCGTCACAGTCTCATTTCCTGGGTCTCCCTCTCCACGAGTGACAGGCATTCAGAATCACCCCTTGCTCCCAGCCCAGGCAGAGTATTTTCTCATTTCCAAGTAGAATTTCATTTCCTATCGGGTTTCTATGGAGCCCTGGTGGCGCAGTGGTTAAGAGCTTGGCTGTTAACTAACAGGTCAGCAGTTTGAATCTACCAGCTGCTCCTTGGAAACCCTATGGGGCAGTTCTACCCTGTCCTACAGGGTTGCTATGAGTTGGAACCGACTCGATAGCAATGGGTTTTTTGGTTTTATATTTTTGTGTGTGTGTGTTTCTAAGTTCTTCGTACTTCCTTTCTCGCCAGTTCTTTCTCTTTCATCTGCTCATTCTCTCCTCCTTCCTTTCTCAACTGTAATACCTGTTTCTGAACATAAACGTTGTCCAGGCCATCCCTTCGCCTTCCTGCTGGATATTGGGCATTTTATGATGAACAGAGGCTGCCTGGGCTCTTCCTGAAATATATAAAATATGTTCTTGGAGCCCAGAACTTAAATGTGTATTTTCCTGGTCTGAATTTCTGATGCGCTCATTTTAATTGATCCAAATATTTGTGCACCTGGATTGGGTCTGCTTCTGAAGTTGCTTTGAAATTCAGCTGTTAGCAAACCACATCACTTTGTCTCAATAATCGCCTTCTACCATGTTCACTTTTCCCATCCAGGGGCCCCTACTGGCTCCATAGGCCTTCACTCCTGACAGGTACCTCTGCAGGTGTTCTTATGGCCCCAGGTGAGGATACCTCACACATATCATCCCCCCAGGGGGCCTCTGTCTTCTTCATGATTGATCACAGAGTGGCCCCAATGCCTAGAATCAGTATTGCATTTCTTGGCTACCTTGCTCCATCAGCCATGTCAGTGACTGCCAACAGTTCATGATATGGGAATAAACAAAGCAGTGTGCTTGGTTGTCAGTGACTTTGTTGCAAGGGTGTTTTCTTTTTCCAAAGCAGGAATGTATGTATTGCTTTTGATCAGACTGTAGACAGCATATATTTATAAAAGAGTGTAGTGAAAGAGAAATGTGGACACTAACAAGAGAAAGTCTCCTAGTTCACGTCCCAGGGAGAATCTCTGTTCAGTGTGTCTCCTTTTGGCCTGTTTGTCTGTACATACACGTTTTCTTGTTTATAAAAATTCTGTACATGCACATTTCTATACTTTTTCCTTTGGTGAAATGCGGTGGACCTCTCTGTATGTCACTGAGTACATTTCTCCCTCATCCTTCTCACAGAGGGGTCAGCTTCACACAGGGAGCACCAGAACGCCGTTTTGGCTGGGTCCCCAGGGCATCACGGGACCAGGGGATGATCTCACAGGGTTCGCCATCCGCCCTGCCTGTCCAGAGCTGCATCAGGAGGGCCAAGGGGCACCCCGTGGCATTGGCACTTTCAAACAAGAGTCCTTAAAGAGAGCTGTGGCTTCTCACAGTCTTTTCTTTTGCTTCCTGGTGTTTTCTTCCCTGGTTCTGTTCCTTCCTTGTGGACTGGGTGGTACAATTAGCTCTGGCACCTGTCCAAACTTAGACTGGGGTGGGGAATTATTAAAAGGCAAATCAAGGCAAAGCCCTCCTTACAGTCCTGTGGGGTAGGACGCTTTACACTGAGAAGCTGTTTATTCTGAAAACACAAACAGAATCCAGAAAGGTCTGGCTAAATGTATGAATGATAAGATCTGAATAATAATGACCATAGCTAGCACTTATGTAGCATTTGGAGTCCCTGGCTGGTGCAAATGGTTAAGCACTTGGCTGTCAACCAAAAGGTTGGAGGTTCAGGTCCACCCAGAGGTGCCTCAGAAGAAAAGCCTGGCGATCTAATTCCAAAAAATCAGCCATTGGGAACCTATGGAGCACAGTACTCTGACACACACAGGGTTGGAATCAACTTGACAGCAAATGGTTTATATGTGTATAGCTGTATATATATATATATATATAATATATATAATAATAAAAAATATATATATAAAACATTTATGGAGAGCCAGGGATTATTCTAAGCATTTGATATATTAAGTCATTGAGTTGTCCCATTATACAGATGAGGAAGTGGAGCTCTGGAAGGTCAAGTGACTCACCCAAGGTCACACAGGTAGTAAGTGGCAGAGCAGGGAGTGGAGCCCAGGCAGCCTGGCTGAGTGTGTGCTCGACACCAGATACTTGAAGGGCCGCTTGGTCATCGACTTAACCCTGGCTGTGATGCTGCCACACAAAAGTGTCCAGACACCTCTGTCAAAGAGAGAAATTCCGGCTGGTGTGCTTGACCCAGTGTGGCATTTCTTATGTGTGTTCAAAGAACGCTATTTATTTTCTGTCCTCCCAAGACCATACTGAGTTTGAGTCATTCATTACTGAGGGACAACTGCTGATTAGCAATAGACTGCCACCATCCTCCTCTCCCCTGCTCCTTCTGGAGTATGACTTTAGACTCAAAAAATAGAAATGAGAACATCTTAAAAGCTACCTGCCTTTCCTTCCTCATTCTTCTCTTCCTGCTCTTTCTTCCTTGCTTCTCCCATCTAATGAAATGTCACAGCAAAAAGAGCCAATTTTGGGTCATTCCTTGTGGCCTTTCAAACTCCCACTTCCCTTACTGCTCCTGGGCACATTTGCAGCAAACCGAGTCCTAGGAGCAAAAAGTTCTGGGCCCTCTGTGCCTCCCCAAATCACTTCCCAGGCCTCTCTGTGCTTGCCCCTTGCTTTGTTTGGGCATCAGCACTAGGAGGGATGGGGCGCAAAGACCCCTAGCTCATCTTTTGAAGGTTTCCCTTTACCCCACCACTTCCCAGACCTTGCCAGAAGTGCCCCCTTGCTTCTTCTCTTCTCCAAGGGTTGACTCAGTGCTGCCTCCTGCCTCTGCCTGTTGTTACTTCCCCTCCTTCAGGGCAGAGGACACAGACAGAGGTCCCTTCAGGTTGAACTTCTTCTTGGCCATCTTAGGAAGTTATCTTGCTTATCACTCAGGTGCCATGGCATCAGTCTAGAATGTCACAGTCGATAAAGAGCTTTCTTTCATGTGTATTGTTTTTGAGACCCTAACAGCAACCCTAGGAGACAGGTGTCATCACCCCCACGTTACAAATGAAAAGTCCATGGTTCAGAGAGGACAAAGTCTGGTTTGTCATCACTTAGCTACTAAGTATCCCCACTAGGACTTGAATGCAGGGCTTTTGATGCCACACCAGGCATCCTTTCTATCCCAGTTCACAGAGGGACTTGAGATGGGAACAGGTTCGCTCTGGAAGATGTGGTGCCCATACCTGCACTTCAGAAGCCAAGGGCTCACAGAGTCCAGTCATTCACTCAACCAACAAGCTGAGCTGAACACTGACTGGTGCATTCAAGAAAGGGGACTTGAGTTGACTGGCCTCTTGGTGGACCTTGGGTGTAGGTACAAATATGGCGTCTCTTGAGATTCTACTTCATGGAAGAGAAGTGGGTTCAAAGAGAGGCCAAGCATGGGACCCTCCAGGATCCCCTTTGGCCCTGGGTGGAGGGTGTAGAGTGGGAGGTCTCCCCAGCCCCAGCTATGAGTACGAGGCAGTGCAGCGTTTGCGAAGAGCCTTGAGGAGGGGGCAGCGTAAGTGCTATGGATCAGCTTGAGTAACAGCTAATGCAGAAGCAGCTGCTTCCAAGAACCCTAATTCTCCTTGGCAAGTGGCCCAAGGGTGCCTCTGAGAGGCCTCGTGGCCCATGAGATGCTGCTGAGGCAAGAGGCTGACTGTGACGAGGCACATCCATCATCAGAGAATGGCCGTGTCTTCATATCTGTGACATCTGTTCCCATCGACCCACAGGTAGTTCCAGCTCTCACTGCCAGCCAACTTCCCATTCCTAAGCTGAGCTTTCCAGCAAATCATCGTGTGCCAGACTCTGTCCCCAGCTCTGCCAACCTCTCTGGATCCATTTGAGATCTGTGCCTCAGTTTCCTTAGCTTCAAAATGGAGCTGAGATGACCTACGCACTCACAAAGGTGTCACTGAGCAGCTTCCTGGACAGTGACAGGGAAGCACCGGCTCGTCCTACATTCGGGCTTCAGCGTGGGGCTTCATGATTCCCTGCTGGAGGTCTCCAAAGACCCACCTAGTTTCAAACTGAGGACTAGGATTGTGGATTCAAAGCCAAATATGTCCTCCCTTAGCCTGGCATCGATGAGTAAAATGGGAATAATAAGATAATAATATTTCCTACTTTGTAGGTTGTGAGGATGAAATAAAATAAAATGTATAAACAGTACCTGAGTGTAGAAATACAGTGCTACCCCGTTATTTGAGGTTTTGTTTTCCACCGCGGTCAACCTCAGTCCACAGTACTTATGTTCAAGTAACTCTAATTTATAAATTAGACACAGTAAGAGATTAACAACAATAACTAATAAAAAAGTAGAAGCACTTTACAGCTTCTTTTTGGCATATGTGAAATGCCAACATCACTACTCTTGAGTTTTGGGGCCATTATTAAGTAAAATAAAACTTTATCATAGGAATGTATGTATAGGAAAACACTATATATAGCGTTCAGTACTATCCACAGTTTCAGGCATCCACTGGGGGTCTTGAATGTACCCCCTCGAATAAGGTGGGGTACTGCTGTATTGACTTTTATTATTACAGGAAGATGATGCATGGCTGAAAATAGCAGGGGAGGGCCTTTAAAAGCTTCCGCGGCGCATTTAAGTAGAACGTTGTGTCGGTTTGTAGACCATCTGCTGCCTGAGGGAGGGGCTGCAGGCCAGAGATCCCTCCTACACCAGCAACACTAGAAACTATATCTGTGGAAGATCGACCAGAAAGTAATATAAAGTTTATTAATACCAGCATATTGTTAAGTGAATAAAGTAAGCTACAGAATAGCTGGTCTAATATGGTCCCATTTAGAGAAAACTGCATGGATGTATAGAAGTGGTATCTGCAAAGATGTTGCCTAAGGTGTTACTAGCAGTTATTTTGCGTTTTTCGTTTACATTTTTGCATTTGACTTTTTAATAATGACCATGAATCCCTTTTATAAAAACAAAAAAGTGCTTTCATCTTTTTTTTTTAAGGATTCGTTGTAGTTTGCACAAGAAATGCAGTTTTTTGTTTTGATTTTCTTGGCTTTGTCATCACGGAAAACTCATTCTTATCCATTTGGTATTCTGCGTTCAGGGGATATATTTCAGGTAGGATGACAATGGTGACCAGGGACACTGGTGGTCCCTGAGTGGGTCAGAGGCTCGCAGCCAGGGACACTGGTGGTCCCTGAGTGGGTCAGAGGCTCGCAGCCAGGGACACTGGTGGTCCCTGAGTGGGTCAGAGGCTCGCAGCCAGGGACACTGGTGGTCCCTGAGTGGGTCAGAGGCTCGCAGCCAGGGACACTGGTGGTCCCTGAGTGGGTCAGAGGCTCAACAGCGGCCGGCTTCTATCACCTATCAGGATGCCCACGTCCCAGTCTCAAATGACAGCTGCTGTCCTGATGAAAGGCTGTAACTGATCAAAAAACTATCAAAAGAAGGTTGAGGGAAAAACTGCTTTAATTCTGAAAATGAATGCCATTCAAGCATGGTATAGCATCCTAACAGATTTTATAAGCATGATTTGGCTATACTAGCAGTTACGAAGTCTTCGGTTTGAAAACAAAACAGAAACCTTCAGCTTAAAACCAGAGTTCTCCTCTCACACAACCTCTGAATTTTCTTATGATGGTGGACATTAGCCAGCTGACATCAGCCGTGGCACACCCGTGTGCCCGCAGCAGTGCCGCCTCCCCCCAGAAGTGGCCTTCATTCATGCTTCCATACAATCGCTGATTGTTCCCTTTGGACCGAGGCCCGGAATTATTTCAGCTTCTTCTCACCAACAAGAGTCTTTCCTCTCTGTGGGCGCCTTTATCTTTTCGCCCATTAAATTGGGCAGTTCTGCTTGAAATCTGGTTTGTCTTTTTGTGTTACTATTCAGATTTGGTTCTAGAACATTCTGTGGTAAATTGTGAAGTGATGTGACTATAAGCTCACACTTCAGTGCTTCTCTGAGGTTTGCAATGTCGTTTTATTGTCTTACCAAGAACCTCCTTGTGCCTTCTTCTGTGCTGGGTGCCATGCCTGGCAGGCGGGAGGGAAGAAGGGCAGAAAAGTCGACACAGGCTCCTTTTCAGACACTAACAGTTGGGGACCAACTGCTTCAGACCGGCCTCTGTAGCATTAGAGTTGCCAAGATCCAGCCTCAAGAGGGTGTTTATTTAAACCCTTGAGGCTCTTTCTGTTCGTTTAGTTACAGTTCACTCCCCTGCTTCCTGAGTAGAGGTATTTCCTAATGACCTTGGACTTCTGATTTCACATTGGCTGGGGAAACTAGTATGCCTGCCCTTTCACTAACCTTTATATTTTAAAGTAAAACAGTTGGACCATAAACATTAGAGAATAGAGCATAAATACAAATAGAACGTTTTCAGAGAAAAAGATCTTCAGTTCAGCACGTGTCCTGATACTCCTTCCCTGTCACCAGTCACTGCTTGATTTAATCACTGTTATCAGGAGGGACCAGTCCCTGGAGAAGGACATTCTTGCTTGGTAAAGTAGAAGGTCATTGAAAAAGACAAAGACCCTCAACAAGATGGATTGACACAGTGGCTGCAACAATGGCCTTAGACATTGCAGTGATTGTGAGGATGGCACAGCATTGTTTGATTCTGTTGTGCATAGGGTTGCTGTGAGTTGGAACTGACTCAAGGGCACCTAACAGCAACAACAACATCAATTGGCTTAACGAGACCTGATTCTGATGCCAGGCTGCCCAGGTTTTAGTTCCTGGCACCATTACATACTTTGGGCATGCAATACATTACATACCTTGGGCATGCAATACATTACATGGCTTGGGCATGCATACATTACATGTCTTGGGCATGCATACATTACATACCTTGGGCATGCATACATTACATACCTTGGACATGCAATACATTACATGGCTTGGACATGCATACATTACATGTCTTGGGCATGCAATATATTACATGGCTTGGGCATGCAATATGTTACATGGCTTGGGCATGCCATATATTACTTGGGCAAGTTACTCAACCTTTCTGTGCCTTGATTTCCCCATCTGTAAAAAGTAGGCAGAATAACAGGCTGTTGTGTAGATTAAATGAGTCAATACCTAGAAAGAATTTAGCACAGTAACCACAACACAAGGCACCCTGGTGGCACAGTGGTTAAGCACTCAGCTGCTAGCTCAAAGATCAGAAGTTCAAACCCACCAGCAGCTCCTTGGGAGAAAAGATCTGGCGATTCGCTCCCATAAAGATTTCAGCCTAGGAAACCCTATGGGCAGTTCTGCCCTGTCTTGTTGGGTCACTATAAGTTGGAATCGACTCGACGGCACACAGCAACAACTGCAACATGGTTCCTTTCATTATGAGCAGTCTTGTTTTCCACCCAAATGTGCTGATGGTATAGAAAAAGGACCAGAGCAAAGCAGAGACTGGAGAGCCAAAAATGACCGTTGAGGACACAGTTCATCCTAAGGTTATGTCTGGATTCTAGGTTTATCTCTACTTGATCTTCAGCTAAGGAGCCCTGGTGGTGCAGTGGTTAAGTGCTCGGATGCTAACCAAAAAGGTCTTGGTTGGAACCCACCATTTGCTCTGCAGAAGAAAGATGTGGCAGTCTGCTTCCATAAAGATTTACAGCCTTGAAAACCCTAGAGGGCAATTCTACCCAGTTCTCTATGGTCACTATGAGTTTGGGTTTGGTTTGATCTTCACTGTCTACCAAAAACCAAACCCGTTGCCATCAAGTCAATTCCAACTCATAGCTACCCTATAGTAAGTACAGAGTAGAACTGCCCCATAGAGTTTCCAAGGAGCAGCTGGTGGATTCGAACTGCCGACGTTTTGGTTAGCAGCGGAGCTCTTAAGAGATCCACTTAGGGTTTTTGTTTTTCATTTTGGGGGGGTGGGTATTTTGCAGCCATTGAGATATAATTCACATATTGTAAACTTCACCCTTTGAAAGGGTGCGATTCATTGCTTTTAATATATTCACAAAGCTGTGCAGCCATCACCACTATCTAATTCCAGTTTGTTTTTTAACCTGAGGGGATGGATCTAAGGGTGATCATCCTTTCTTTAGCTCAGAAGTTCCTGGCCTGGTGGCGGTGATTCTGCTGAATCATAGGCGAGTGTCCGTGGCCGGAGCCTTTGGTCTTTCTTATGGTCGAAGCTCACCACCCCTGCCACACCCCTGCCACCCCCACCCAGCCCAGGCTACAGCAAGCCCCAACCCCAGGCTGGCATCTGTTGCCCCCTAGCAGGGCCTGAAACACCCCACCCAGGCCACTCCCAGAGATGGGATCTCAGGCCTCATTGATTTAGGCACAGACAGCTCAGTCCCACTAGACCGTGCCTAGGTGCCTCCAGCAAGCCGACTGGCTAAGCTGGTGAACCAGGGGGCAGCAGACTTTCCCTTAACTCCTTGCCTCTAACTCCAGCCAGGACAGGGCCATGACATTCAAACCCCCATCTCTCCTCTTCCTTTTATGAAGGTAGTGATCATTACCATAGAGTCCTGGGAGGGAGGAAAAAAACAAAAACACCCAAACCATTGCCATGGAGTCAGTTCTGACTCCTGTCAACCCCACATGTTACAGAGTAGAACTGCTCTATAGGGTTTTCTTGGCTGTAGTCTTTTGGAAGTAAATGCCAGGCCTTTCTTCCATAGCACTACTAAGTGGGTTTGAACCATCTATTCAATCTTTAGGTTAGTAGACAGGTGCAAACCGTTTGGTTCACCCAGGGACTTAAGGGAGGAAAAGGCTATGTTTTTTCACTTTCTGTTGGGAAGGCACCAGTATAATACAGTAGCATAAAGATGGGATTTAGCATCACAAAGATCAGAATTCCAACTCTGTGCTGCTGCTTACTAGCTGTGTGACCTTGAACAGGTTACTGAACTTCTCTGAGCCTCATTTTCCTCATCTGGAAAGTAGAGGCAATAATACTTTCTTACATAATACTCCCCACATGTCTGTCAGTTTGTTGGGTTGTGGTGGCTTGCCTGTTGCTGTGACACTGAAAGTTATGCCACTGGTATTTCAAATACCTACAGGGTCACCCATGGTGGGCAGGTTTCAGTGAAACTTCCAGAAAAGACGGACTAAGAAGAAGGACCTGGAGGTCTACTTCTGAGAAGATTAGCCAGTGAAAACCTTATGAATGGCAGTGGAGCATTATCTGCTATACTGCCAGAGGATGAGCCCCTCAGGTTGGAAGACACTCAAAATACAACTGGGGAAGAGCTGCCTCCTCAAAGCAGAGTCAACCTTAATGACGTGGATGGAGTAAAGCTTTTGGAACCTTCATTTACTAATGTGGCACAACTCAAAATGAAAAGAAACAACTGTAAACATCCATTAATAATAGGAACATGGAAAGTACAAAGTATGAATCTAGGAAAATTGGAAGTCATCAAAAATGAAATGGAATGCATAAAGATTGATATCCTAGGCATTAGTGAGCTGTCCGTGATAGGATAATATTCATATGTCTACACGGAAGACCAGTTAATACGACTATTATTCAAATTTACACACGAACCACTAATGCCAAAGATAAAGAAATTGAAGATTTTTACCAACTTCTGCAGTCTGGAACTGATCAAACATGCAGTCAAGATTCACTGATAGTTACTGGTATTTGGAAGTTGGAAACAAAGAAGAAGGATCAGTAGTTGGAAAATATGGTTTTGATAATAGAAACGACACTGTAGGTCATATGATAGAATTTTGCAAGACCAATGACTTATTCACTGCAAATTCCTTTTTCAACAACAGAAATGGCAACTATACACGTGGGCCTCACCAGATGGCAAACACAGGAATCAAATCAACTACATCTGTGGAAAGAAATGATATAAAAGCTCAGTATCATCAGTCACAATAAGGCCAGGGGCCGGCTGCAGAACAGACCATCAACTGCTGATATGCAAGTTTAAGTTGAAGCTGAAGAAAACTAGTGTAAGTCCGCAAGAACCAAAATATGAACTTGAGTATATCCCACCTGAATTTGGAGACCATCCAAGAATAGATTTGATGCATTGAACACTAATGACCAAAGACCAGAGGAGTTTTGGTATGACATTAAGGACATCATACATGAAGAAAGCAAGAGGTCATTAAAAAGAAAGAAAGAAAAAACCAAAATGGATGTCAGAAGAGACTCTGAAAGTTGCTTTTGAACGTTGAGTAGCTAAAGCTAATGGAAGAAGTGATGAAGCTAAAAGAGATGAATAGAAGATTTCAAAGGGCAGCTCAAGAAGACAAAGTAAAGTATTATAAACAATGAAATGTGCAAAGACCTGGAATTAGAAAACCAAAGGGGAAAAACATGCTTGGCATTTCTCAAGCTGAAAGAAATGAAGAAAAAAATTCAAGCCTCAAGTTGCAATATTGCAGGATTCTATGGGAAAAATATTGAACAGTACAGGAAGCATCAAAAGAAGATGGAAGGAATACAGAGTCACTGTACCAAAAAGAATTGCTGGACATTCAACCATTTCAGAAGGTAGCATATGATCAAGAATCAATGGTGTTGAAGGAAGAAGTCCAAGCTGAACTGAAGGCATTGGTGAAAAACAAGGCTGCAGGAATTGACAGAATACCACTTGAGATATTTCAACAAATGGATGCAGTGCTGGAAGTGCTCATTCATCTATGCCAAGCAATTTGGAAGGCAGCTACCTGGCCAGCTAACTGGAAGAGATCCATATTTGTGCCCATTCCAAAGATAGGTGATCCACCAGAATGTGGAAATTATCGAACAATATTAATACCACATGCAAGTAAAATTTTGCTGAAGATAATTCAAAAATGGTTGCAGCAGTACATCGACAGGGAAATGCCAGAAAGTCGAGACAGATTCAGAAGAGGATGTGGAACAAGGGATATCATTACTAATGTCAGATGTATCTTGGCTGAAAGCAGAGAATACCAGGAAGATGTTTATCTGTGTTTTATTGACTACGCAAAGGCATTCGACTGTGCAGATCATGACAAATTATGGATAACATTATGAAGATTGGGAATTCCAGAACACTTAATTGTGCTCATGCAGAACCTCTGCATAAACCAAGCGGCAGTCCTTTGAACAGAACAAGGGGATACTGAATGGCTTAAGATCAAGAAAGGTGTGCATCAGTGTTGTATCCTTTCACCATGCCTATTCAATCTGTATACTGAGCAAATAATCCGAGAAGCTAGACTATATGAAGAAGGTGACATCAGGATTGGTGGAAGACTCATTAACAACCTGCGATATGCAGAGGACACAACCTCGTTTGCTGAAAGTGTAGACGACTTGAAGCATTTCCTGATGAAGGTCAAAAACTACAGCCTTCAGTATGGATTACACCTCAACATAAAGAAAACAAAAATCCTCACAACTGGACCAATAAGCAACATCATGATAAATGGAAAAAATATTGACATCATGGATTTCATTTTTCTTGGATTCTCAGTCAACATCCATGGAAGCAGCAGTCAAGAAATCAAAGAATGTATTGCATTGGGCAAATTAGCTGCAAAAGACCTCTTCAAAGCGTTGAAAAGCAAAGATATCACTTTGAGGACTAAGGTGTTCCTGACCCAAGCCATGATATTTTCAACACCTCATATGCATGTGAAAGCTGGACAGTGAATAAAGAAGACCAAAGAAGAATTGATGCCTTTGAATTATGGTGTTGGCAAAGAATATTGAATATCAGATGGACTGCCGGAAGAACAAACTAGTCTGTCTTTGAAGAAGTACAGCCAGAATGCTCCTTGGAAGCAAGAATGGCGAGACTTCGTCTCATGAACTTTGGACATGTTATCAGGAGGGACCAGTCCCTGGAGAAGGACATCGTGCTTGGTAAAGTAGAGGATCAGAGAAAAAGAGGAAGACCCTTGATGGGATGGATTGACACAGTGGCTGCAACAATGGGCTCAAACATAGCAACGATTGTAAGGATGGCACAGGAACGGGTGGTGTTTCGTTCTGTTGTACATGGGTCGCTGTGAGTAGAAACAGACTCGAGGGCACCTGACAGCAACAACACTACATACTTATGAATATGAAGCCCCTCACTGTGGGTGGCCCCTCCTCAGTGCTCAAATAAACAGATGCTGTTAATATTCCAAAACTGCCAAACGAGCGTTGAGGGTCACCCCAGGTTTACTCAAGCTGCTTTCTAGAACCTGGATTGCTCATTACCCAAATATTGCCTTGAGTAAGAAAATCAGAAGGTATAAGAAGGATTGTGGTAGGCGGAGGAAGGCCTTTTGCTTTTCACCTCCTTCGGGTAAGAAAGAGCAGCAGATCAGCTGAAGCCCACCATCCCCGGAGGACTGCGTTTCTGTTTTCCAGAGGCTTGTGCAGGGGCAAAGGCTGTGGCTTTATTTTAGGAGTTCTCAGAGAGGTTCTCACTAGGGAGCAACGTTAATAACTGGCTTTTGTAAACAGAGACTTAACTGAAGGAGAAGGTGAAAATGTGTCAGAGTGGGGGAGCTGACAAAGGCATGGAGAATGGGGCGGGTGCGAGTTCCGTGTTTTCTTGTTTCCAAATTTTAGTTTATTAAGAGAATATGGTAGCACAAGGAGGCCCGATAGCGCAACAGTTAAGCACTCAGCTAACCAAAATGTTGGCTGTTTGAACCCATCCATTGGCTCTGCAGGAGAAAGACCTGGCGATCTACTTCTGTAAAGATTACAGCCTAGGAAACCCTATGGGGCAGTTCTGCTCTGTCACATGGGGTCACTATGAGTCGAAAATCAATTCAACGGCACTTAACAACAACAGCATGGTAGCACCAGCCATGATTTGATTCAGTAGTGCATCTTTCCCCATCTTATTACCCCCTTGCTCTCCCATTTCTTCCCCCTTTGCCCTCTCGTCCCCTGCACTGTCTTCTGTGTTCCCTAAACCAAAAAAAAAAAAAACAAACCCGTTGTCATTGAGTCAATAGCAACCCTACTGGACAGAGTAGAACTGCCCAGTAGGGTTTCCAAGGAGCACCTGGTGGGTTCGAACTGCCGACCTTTTGGTTAATAGCCATAGCTCTCAACCACTGTGCCACCAGGGTTTCCCTGGGTCTCTCTAAACCCAGCAAATACTTTTTTCTCTTTCTGTGCCCCACCCACACCCAGTCTTAGCAAGGCAAGACTTGGTACTAGGAGAGTGTGATCCTGTAGGCCAAGGCATGAAGAATCACTCAACAAGCCCTTCCTCTCATGGGGCCTCAGTTTACTCAACTACGAATGAGAGGGACAGTGTCCTCTGGTTCTGATTCTCTCTTGCCAGGAGGCCATGCTTTTCCAAGAGTCCCTAAAAAGTAACCTATTTTTTTCCTCTCCTCCCACTCTGGTTGCCTCTAAGTCACTGCCTGGGAAAACCAACCTGGTGCGTTGAGTTGATTCTGAGTCATAGCAACCCTATAGGCAGAGTGGAACTGCCCCAAAGGGTTTCCAAGGAGCAGCTGGTGGATTTGAACTGCTGACCTTTGGGTTAGCAGCTGAGCTCTTAACCACTGCGCCACAAGGGCTCCCCTGGGAAAATAGCAGGTAGGAAATCTGAGAGAGAGTTTTAGAAGAATAAGAAGGCAAGGCGGGAAAGGCGCAGCCTCAGAAAACAGCATTTGCTGTGTTTATTTTCCTGTCTGTCCTGTCAGGCTTAGATTACAGGGATCTGTGGGGTGATGACCACGTCTGGTCCAGGCCGTGCACCCACCTCGGAGGTGTGCTTGTTTTTCAATCCGCTGCCTTTGCATGAAAGTCTTCAGAGCCAAGATGCATGACGATGCCGTTTGTCAGCTGGTTTACATGTTCTGCATCCAGTTCTTCCAGAGAAATCATTCTGCCATGGCTCTAGAGAGGAGGAAGACAGCAGGGGTCGGAGAGGGGTAGAAGAGCAGCCCCTGGGCTGGGAAGCCAGCGTCACCTGCCTTCCAGTCTGCCCCTCACCCAGTCCTGGGCTCAGGACCTCCTGCTGTCCTATCCCTGTTCACACAGGCCCACTTGGCCCACTTACAATGATATGACGGAGCAGAAAGAGAGCTCAGGGGTCACTGAGTGGCATTTTGTGGATAAAGAACCTAAAGGTTGAGAGAAGTGACTTATTTACATGGCTGGTGAGTGTGAGTCCTAGAAGTGCCCCTTCCACACCCCAGGCCTGTGCCCTGGCATCTTTGCAGAAAGCTGGGGAATGCTTTATGGGCCATAAAGGGCAGTTGAGTGTTACCACTTAGAACGCAGGCTTTGCATCCTGACTTCTCCTTGTACTGGCATGTGACCTTGGGCAGCTCACTTCCCAGATTCCTCATCTGTAAAATGGGACTCATAAGATCTATGATGGTGATGATGATGATACCAACCTGCAAGGCCTGCTGTGAGGGTTCAATGAGGAGTTCCAGAGAAACACTAGTACCTGTGCAACGAAAGCACACCTTCTTTGACAGACCCATGTGAGCGCCCGCTGTATGCCAGGCCCTGGGCTACAGCAGTAAGTGACCCAGACTGGTCTTGCCCCCATGGAGCCTGCATTTTCCTGCTCAGTAAGTGTTCTTCATAAGACCAAGAAGGAGAATTAGTTCATTTTGTCTCCCAGGACATCCTCCTCCTGGGTTCTATTTTCTGTTTCTGTCCAGTAGACTCTTAGGGATGTTCCAGAACACAGACTTATCTTTCCTAACATGACCTGTAGGTACCAAAATGTTAGCACGGGGCAGGTGACCCAGTCAGCCTCTGCGGTATTGAAGAGTCACCTCTTGTGGCTGAGTTGAACCAAAAAGCCCGTAAGCCTAAGGGTGTTTGTTGTTTTGGGATGGGGGTTGAGCCTCCCTGCTTAGTGAGTTCTTCCCATGTGTCCCACTCCTCTACTACAAGAAAGTATTGCTCCTTGAGAAGCACACAGTTTATTTATTTTGCATAGTGAAGAGTAGTCTATGTTTTTAAGGATGATTTTATTCCTCCAGGGGACCCCTGTAATTCATTCAGCTTCCTGTTGGTATGTCTGACTATCTCCTGCCCCAAAGGGTTGGGGGTGGTGGAGTCATTAGGAGCCAGGATAGTGAGACCCATTGCTCTGTTATCTGCTGCATGGGAATGAATGAGGGAGCCCAGCAGTCAGATGTCTCATACCCTGGGAATGATCCTTGGTTCTCCTGCTCCTGACTTGAAACCTGTGGAAAATTCTAGAAGCAGCTGAAGAAAACCCACCCTCCTGTGCCATCTTCACAATGATTGTCATGCTTGAGTCCATTGTTGTAACCACTGTGTATCTGGAGTGCCTTCCAACCTAGGGGCTCATCTCCCAGCACCACATCAGACAATATGCTGTTGTGATCCATGAGTTTTCTTTGGCTAATTTTCAGAAATAGATCTCCAGGCCTTTCTTTCTAGTCTGTCTTAGTCTGGAAGCTCTGCTGAAACCTGTCCACCATGGGTGCCCCTGCTGGTATTTGAAATACCTGTGGCATAGCTTCCAGCATCACAGCTACAACCTTATATGAAAAAAACAAATAGCACAATTACAACTATATTTTTTAAATTCATAAAATAAAAGATTGGAAGGAAGCCCTAAGCCTTTGCAAATCCATAGATTCATGGAAACAGACTTATTTGCACAAGCATTTGGCTTTTCCCTGAGTTATGCATCCATTAAAAGTCAAGTTCTCATACCACAAGTTAACTGCCTTTTCAGATGTGACCAACATGTTCTCTTTTGCTTCAAGGCCATGTGTCACAAAACAATCACATTTTTACCCCTTCTCAAGAGTTCCGACCTGCACCATGGTGACTGAGAACAGCAGAGCTGTGTTGAGATGGGGGTGGGATTCGGGGAGCATTAGGTCCACACTCTAGTATCTCACCCCTCCATGGTACCCCAGAGCAAGACAGGTTCAAATTTATTTTTCAGTCAAATGACACATTCTGTCTGTCCTGAACTTTCAAGTTGTTTACGACTGGTCAAAATTCCAAAAACTTAATCTGTGACTGTCCAGAAGTCTTGTAGGCCAGGATGTTAACAGTAGTTATTTACAAAGGAAAGGTTGAAAGAAAATGAAGGTAACCTGAGAAGTTAGTAGAAGATAACATTGGGAAATATATTTTAAAGAAATTTTAAAAGGTTAAAAATAAGTAAATGGGCTGTTTTTTGCAATTCTTCTGAAGTCCAAAATGATGTCAAAACAACAAGTTAAAACATTAATTAAATGAAAGGTTAAAATCTAGGGTGAAAAATTAAAAGTAAAAATAATGAAATACTATAAGGATGTAAAATAAATCAAAACGTAGACAGTTGACATTTTTAAAGAGTAAGGAATAAAAAGCAAGACCAAAAATTATACAAGTTTAAAGAGAGGAAGTGAAAGTAACTAGAAGAGGGGGGGGGGTTAAAAGATAAGGATAAAAAGAAATATAAAGTAGAAAACAGATAATTTAAAAGGAAGATGTCTTAGTTATCTAAACCTGCTATAACAGAAATACCACAAGTGGATGGCTTTAACAAAAAGAAATTTATTTTCTCACAGTCTAGGAGGTTATAAGTCTGAATTCAGCGTACCAGCTCCAGGGGAAGGCCTTCTCTCTCTGTCAGCTCTGGGGGAAGGTCCTTGTCATCAGTCTTCCCCAGTTGAGGAGTTTCTCAGCCCAGGGACCCTGGGTCCAGAGGATGTGCTATGCTCCTGGTGCTTCTTTCTTGGTGATATGAGGCTCTCGTGTCTCTCTGCTCACTTCTCTCTTTTATATCTCAAAAGAGATTGGCTCAAGATACAACCTAACCTTGTAGATTGAGTCCTTCCTCATCAACAGAACTCCCACTAACCCCATGTCATTAACATCATGGAGAGAGGATTTGCAACACATAGGAAAATCACATCAGATGACAAAATGGTGGACAATCACATAATATTGGGAATCATGGCCTACCCAAGTTGACAGATATTTTAGGGGGACACAATTCAATCCATGACAGAAAGTATCCAAATAAAAGACAGGAGAGTGAAATTACAAAGGTAAAAATGTAAAATAAGTGGTAATTCAAAGCAACACAAACCAGAGCAAAATGGCATGTTTAAAAGTCCAGAAATTCAAAGGTATGAGTGATTTTTAAAATAAAAATATATTCTAAATAAAGATGAAGACCAAGTATAAGAAAACGAGTTTCCAGAAGGCTCTGTTGAGCTGAAGTAGCATCTCCCAGCTGGGGGTTTTTGGGGAAGGGAGTGGCATGTTGCTCTTTAGCCCCAAACCCTCACACTCTCACACGACCCCCAGTGGGCCCTAAATTCAGGACTTATCAGGCCACCAGGAGAACCATCCTGAGAATGCATACCTGAGGGTCCTAATGGACGCCAATGAGTGAAGGCCACAGCCCTGACCTCCAGAGAGGCTCGCTGAGCTCAAACCTGAGGGAATCATGACACCCAGGTCAAGAGTTGGTTTGGCTGTGCCGTGCCTTGTGCTTGAACAATCACTTACCTCCCTGTGCCTCATTTTCCTCATGGGAGATGCCCGGCTGATGCCCTCCCTCTCCTCTTCATAAAAAAACGAAAACAAAAACTTCTAGTCAGCAGCATTTATTTTTTAATGAAGTAGAGGGAGTGCTTGACTGGGAATAATAACAAGTCAGGCTTGCTGAATCTGCCTCATCTGGTGGTTTTGAATATGGACTGAAGTGACATTCACAGTGCTGTAGAGTCAATTCCAACTCATAGAGGTGACATTAGTGAATTAAAAGCACACATAAAGGTAAACAACACTTCGGCAGGGATGGAATTTTGGGAGTAAGGGGGGGTTAGGAGAGGCAGACATCCTGCCTGCAATGAGCTGGAGAGGGGGCACCTTCCTCTGCCTCCCACCCCCAAGCACTCCAAGGGATTCGCTTAGGTCCCTCAGGTTGACATCACAGCCCTCATCCTCCCATCTTCCTTCTCCAGGTGAGCCTTGAACCAGGATGGCTGAGCCCCGCCAGGAGTTCAATGTGATGGAAGAGCATGCTGAGACGTATGAGCTGGGGGAGAGGAAAGATCTCCCCTCTCAGGGAGGCTACACCCTGCTGCAAGACCATGAGGGTGATGCCGACCATGGCCTGAAAGGTTAGTGGACAGCCACACACCCCAGGTCCAGGGTGCCTTGGAAATCACAGTCAACCCACTTGCTTTGGAGAGGGTGGGCAGAAGGGTTCACATCCAGATTTTTAAAGGGTTTTAAGTAGCTCCATTGTGTTGGATTGTCAAGCCAGTGAAGCCTCATTCATTTGGATGGGCCAAGATAACTCAAAATGTGAGGTTATTTGAAAATTTGCCTTTCCAAAGGAGAGTTTACCAGATGAGTGAATGTAGTATGGCAGAGATTACAGGGAGCTTGTCAACCCAATTAATACAGGCTGCACTCTTGAGTCTTTAGCCACACCTATTAACCTGCAAATTAGCAATATCCCTTAGCATGCAAAATACATGGCTTTTTACCCATGCAAAATACATTATTTTTATCTCTTCCTTAAATCAGACCTTGCTGTTGTTGTTGGGTGCCGTCAAGTCAATTCTGACTCCTGGTGGTCCTAGGTGACAGAGTAGAACTGCCCCATAGGGTTGCCTAGGCTGTAATCTTTACGGGAGCAGATCATCAGGTCTTTTCTCCCACAGAGCGGCTGCTGGGTTCAAACCACCGACATTTCGGTTAACAGCTCAGTGCTTAACCATTGCACTACCAAATCAGGCCTATCTGGTCCCTATTTGGCAAGAATTGGGTAGCTCTGGGATTCTTCACACACTCAAATTAATAAACTACGTCAGCTTCTAAATATTCTGTAATTCAGTCATTTGGCCAAATTGGCGTGGCCTCCTCCCCTCCCCTTCCAAACAAATGTGCTTCATTTCACTGTCTGACAACCATGTTTGGGAACCCAGTGGAGCACGTAGAAGCCTCTCTCCCATGCCCCATGGCCAGCCTCCAAGTTACTGTAGGGAGCAGGGCCCATTGTATTTACAGGCAAGGTAGCTTGGTTTAAAAATTAAGTTAAAAACATATATTATACATTCTTCAAAATAACTGCCCCGTATTCTTAAAAAGTATTGAGGTCATGAAAACAAAGAGAGACTATGGAACTGTAGTAGGTTGGAAGAGACTAAGGAGCCATAATAACTAATGCAGTGAAGGATCCTGGACCAGATTTTGACATTAATGAGACATGGGTCAAGTTTGAATAAGGTCTGTAGGTTAATTGATAATATTGTAGCAAGATCATTGAGCTAAGGTGATGTAAGATGTTAACATTTAGGGACCCTGGGTGAAGGGCATGAGAAAACTCTACAATTTTTACAACTTTTTTGGGGTCTGAAATTGTTTAAAAATTAAATATATGTGTATTTATATACATATATATATATATATACACATCCAAAACCAAAACCCACTGCTGTCAAGTCTATTCTGACTCATAGCAACCTCCTAGGGTTTCCAAGGCTGTAAATCTCTACGGAAGCAGACTGCCACATCTTTCTCCCGAGGAACAGCTAGTGGGTTCGAACCCCCGACTTTTCAGTTAGCAGTCGATCACTTTAACCACTGCGCCACCAGGGCTCCTTACGTATCTAGTACATATATATATTTGCAACAAATTTTCCATAATAATCTACAGTATTAATAATAAGGGATACTGGAGGTGGGGTGTATCTGAACTTTCTGTTCTATCTTTGTAATTTTTCTGTAAATAATCATTCTAAAATAAAAAATCCATTTTAAAAAAAATCAGGAAAAAAAGTGATTTTTATCACCCTTACCTTTTTTTCTTTTCTCTTTTATTGTACTTTAGTTGAAGATTTACAGAGCAAATTAGTTTCTTGTTAAACAATTAATACACATATTGTTTTGTGACCTTGGTTGCCAACCCCAGTGACATGCCAACACTCTACCCTTCGTGACCTTGGGTTCCCCGTTACCAGCTTTCCTGTCCCCTCCTGCGTTCTTGTCCTTGCCCCTGAGCTGGTGTGCCCATTTATTCTCATTTTGTTTTATGGGCCTGTCTAATCTTTGGCTGAAGAGTATCACCCTTACTTTTTGAAAGGGAAACGAAATTTAATTTGTAAAGTCAGAACAAGCTTACCAAGTTATTTTGTGCCTCAGTGTTTCCTGAAGTGTATTTGCTAAAACTATTCAGTTCTTTAAGATAAAACAGGATGAGAAGTTGTATGCTAAGAGATTAGATATATATGTATGTGTACGTATATATGTATGTACATATAGCAAATTTTAAATTGCTAACCTTTTTGAAACTGCTGTGAAAGAAAAGCATTTTAGGATCATTTGTTTATGCAAAGAATATACTTCCCAAGAAAGTAAGTAATATCCAAGAGATCTTCATCATTCTTACCAAATTAGCTCTTGCTGCTGAGGATTTAGAATGAGTACTTTTGTATGGGGAGTGACGGATTGGACTTGGCAGCAGTGTAATTTTTATTAGTGACATTTTAGGTAAGGGGCAGAAGTCTATTTTGAATAATAACAAGAAACCACATGTTATAGAACAAGAGAGCATATAAGTGGATGCTAAAAATTGGAATAGGGCAGATACGGCCAAAGAGAACTGGAAAGTGGGTGAAAGTTGGTTAGCTGATAAAATAAGGCACCCTAATGAATTAATGGAGTCCCTGAGTGGTGCAAATGGTTAAGCACTCAGTTACTAACCGAAAGGTTGGTGGTTCAAGTTCACCCAGAGGCACCTCGGAAGAAAGACCTGGCAGTCTACTTCCAAAAGATCACAGCCATTGAAAACCCTATGGAGCACGTTCTACTCTGCCACACATGGGGTTATCATGAGTTGCAATAGACCCAATGGCAACTGTTTGTTTGTTTTTTAATGAATTCATAGATGTTGAGGGGTTAACTTGTAATTCAACAAGAATAATGTAAACGATGAGGATTGCAAATGATGAGCGGTGTTTGGGGGACAAGCGTGCTTGGGTCACCCTTCATGCCCATATACTCCTGTGCCTTGGCAGTCAAGGCTGCTAATGACACAAAACCTGGAAGACCATCTGCATGATGCTTCATCATCATTTCTCCCAAGCCTTCTTGAGGCAGTTTGCAAGCTTTCTTACCTCTTTCTCTGCAAGCTCCAGGACGGCTGGCTGCTGAAGCTTGTTGAGAATTCATCATTCTTACGCTGGATGGGCACAGCAGGGCTAGGGGTTGAGGGTCTGTGTTTTGGCAAAGGGCGTCTGATCTCACAGTGGACTTGACCACCACTAGCCTATGCACAGAACCAGCCCCTGGACCTGAAACTGACTCTAAGGCTGTCCCCCACCCCAGGTAGAGAGGCTTTCTCGGAGCCCCCCAGAGCCTCCCTGAGTTCTTATCTCTGGCTTGCATTTCTGGGTGTGACTGTAGTGGGGACCCCAGGGAGACCAGAGCCTGTGGCAGATCTGGGTCTTGCTCAGGATACAGCTCATGTCCACTTCAGATAAGCGTCCCTTGTACTTTTGTGCTTCTCCTTATCTTGAAACCATTTTCAGCATCTTCTTTACCCACAACTTGGCCTTTACCCTTTGATACCACAGTGCTGGGTCCTCCTGCAGTCACTAGCTCTGGAATGTCCTCTAGCCTCACAGTTGTGACTTTGCCCAGGCATAATGACATCTGAATCTCTAGCTCAGGAAGCCTGTCCCCTTCACCCACAGGACATCTCCACTGAATGTCCCGGCCACCCCTGAAACCTAACAAATCAAAACCCTGCTCCATGCTCCCCTCTCCCTGGACCATTCCTGGTTTCTCCACTGCTGTCAGTGGCACCACCGTCAACTAGTGGAACAGATGACCCATTAGCCCTTCATCACACCCCGCACAACACCCCGGGGATCTTACCCTCCATTACGCCGACCCAGACCGTCTCGCCACAAACCATGATTATGCAAAAACAGCAATCCTCTTGGCCTGTACACCCTCCTCCCTTCATCCTGTCATCCACCAACGGGCAAAAGCCACTCCTCAAAGCTAGGGCCAGCAAATTGTGGCCCACAGGCCAGATCTGGCCTCCAACCTGCTTGTGTCCAACCCTTGAGCTGAGAATGGGTTCTACTTTCTCATATGGTTGGGGAAAAAAATCAAAAGAAGAATAATACTTCATGACACATGACACTTATATGAGATTCAAACTTCAGTGTCCATAAATAAAGTTTTATTGGAACACAGCCATGCTCATTTGTTTATGTATTGTCTGTGCTTGCTTTCACGCTACGATGGCACAATTGAGTAGTTGCAGCAGAGACCTATGGACCACAGAGCCTAAAATTTTACTCCCTGGTCCTTTGCAGAGTGTGTTGACCTCTGCCTTCAGGCATTTATTTTAACAAATTGAACGCTGCTGTGGGCAAGGCTGGGGCCAGGCACTGCAGAGAATACAAGGCAAAGTTTTATGCCTCCAGGAGTTTATAGGCTTTAGGCCAGGATGAAAAAGGTAGCAAACAATGCTGTTGGTATGGTAGAGGATGAGTACCAGTGTGTGGGGGAGACATGGTCTGCAGGAAGGGCTGGACAGAGGAGTTTGGGCAGGAATGATCAGAACAATCTTCAGGGTGGAAGCGAGTTTGAGCAGGATTCTGAAAGGCAGGTGGGACTTCAGGAGGTGTGGGAGGTTCAGATGGGGAGAATAAGTGCATCCAACAGCTAGGAGCCAGGAAAACCCCAAACTGTTCAGGGGTCCTGAGAAGATGGCTTTGAGACTAGAAGGCTAGCAAAATGGTGGTATTTTGTATAAAAATACAGTTTTAAAAGCACATAAAAATTAAAATACAGCAGGTGAGGCAGGAGGAGGAACAGATAGGAAGAAACAGATGGGGGACTAGTTCAGGGCTCACTCACGAGGTCAGTGAATGGGGATGGACGTGTTCACAGGTGTGCCAGGGCCTGAGGACCTGAGCTCCAGAGGGAAGTCAGGATTCAGAGGACAGTCTAGGGGAACTCAGCACAGAGATGAGGGGTGATGTAATGGGAAAGATGGCTTCTTGGAGAGGGAGTGAAGGAGCAAACAGAGTGGAAGTCAAAGCCTCCAGCAAGTCCCACAAATTAGAGAGAGGGTGGAGGAAGAGGAACATCATCATGAACCCAAATCAACCCTGGCAGAACCTTCCAGACCCACCCCTCTCCCATCATTTACAGAAGCTTTGTCACCAGGAAATATGTCTGATTACATATAGAAAGAAGCCCCCAAATAGAGGCATCAACAAGATATAGGGGTTTATTTCCTCTCACATAATGGAAGTCCAGAGGTAAATAGTCAGGGCTGGTGTGAGGCTCCATGTTGTGTGGGGGAGGGGTGCTCAGTCCCCTCCTGTCTTTGTCTTCTGTCCTGAGCTTGTGGCTTCCATCTCCAAGGTGTCTCATGGTTCATAAAGGCCAATGGAAAAGGAGGATGGCGGATGGGCACAAAGAAAGCTCCCCCCAGCTGAGCTGGCCTCCTTTACCGATATTTCCTGGATGTCCACTTCAATGACTTCCTCTAATGTCTCATCACCCACCTATGCTGCACAGGAGGCTGGACGAGCTGACCCTTTAACTGGGTGCAGCACCATCCAGAATCAAATTAGAGCTCTGTAACTGTGAAGGGTGGGGAGAAAGAACACCATGTAGCCACAAAGGGGTGTTTGTAATTTCCAAAAGTCCCCATGTGCTTATTGAGGTGTTCACCTCATGTAGAGTGTGACTACAAAGTGACGCTTGACTTTTCCCAGTGACGTCACTAGGGTTCATGTCACCCAGGACGGTAACTCATGGTTTCACCCCCCGATGGACCTCCTCCCGTACCAGAACATACAGAATCCTTAGTAATGTTTTTTTGTACTAATGTTACTCATAAATCATAATTCCCATATATCACCCCTTCTTTTCGTTTAACTACTACTTCAGTCTCAAAAAAATTATTGCTATAGGTTCACAAATACTAATTACCACAATATTGTACCTAAAACTCCAGAAAATTTGACAAATTCAGTGACTGTAAAAACACCGGTAGCAACGAAAACGACAGCGTGCTTGTAGCGCATGCAGACGAAACCACTTGATTCAAAGCATCGTTGCAATTGGGTAATAATGACAGCTCTGACCGAAGGGCACTAGAAGATTCAAAAAGTAAATTAGCGTAGAGTTTTAGCCTTGTAAGTATATTGATACATGTAACCTGGGCTTACGAAAAATGTTTTTGTTGTTATTACTAATGAAAGGGATATTTTTATAAAAAAATAATAAATCTCTACTAAAACACCGCACAAAAATTTTGTAGACATAGTGATTTTGGTGTCACCTCTCTGACAATGTCACCTGGTGCAGTCCACAGCCCCCACACCCCCCACACCCCCCTAGTGATGCCACTGACTTTTCTTTAGATGGCCAGAGCCTGTAGGTCCATCTGGTTCAATAGTTAGCTACCTGCCCAGGAGCCCCCAGGGACTTGCAGTCAACATCTGCATCACTATCACCACCTCCATTAGCAACATCATCAAAAAAATACTCAGGTTCCTGTTAGTGAGCAATGCTATACTGGGCCCTTTCGCCAAGATGGCATAAAAATGACTGCAATAATAATGGTAATTGCTACCATTTACTCATGGCTTCTCACATGCCAGGCACAGTACTGAGTGCTTTAAATAAGCTTTAAGTGGTTTCATGCTCACAGCAGCCCTGTGAAAAGGTAGGTTAGGTAACTTGCCCAGAGTCCCTCAGGATGTGAGCCTCCACCTGCCTGACTTCAGAGGCTGCCATCTATATCCCTACCTTCCAAACTTCAGTCTAAGCCATGAATAGGACCATTAGATAGCAGAGGAAGCCTATTCAGCCAACATGTACATGAAGAGTGAGGAATCTATCACACAGAGATAAGTGAGTCCATTGGGCTGAGATCTGAGGAGTGTTGACCTAGTGGCTGAGATGCCACTTGGAAGACTGGAGAGGACTTTCTGGGCACACAGGGCTGCTTTGGAGAAGAGAGAGGGTAGGACTGGGTCTGGGGGACAAAGGATGGAGGGTAGAGAGGTGAGGACAAGGGAGGGAAGACCAGGCAAAGGAGAGCTGAGGCAAAGGAGATGAATGGAAGGTCCTGGCAAAGAGCTCAGAAAGTGACAGGAGCTCTTCATGTTACCATCTAACTATCCATATATCCATCCATCCAGTTATCCATCCCTCCATCCAGGCAGAGTAGTTTCAGCTATGACTTACTGTGAGGATCTCCTGACGATAGTTCAGGTGGGACTGAGCTGGAGAGGAAAGCCTAGGGTTGCCCCCATAAATCCTTGACTCCTTCATCCATAGGAACTGAATCCACAAGTATAAATCCTTACGGTTTGCAGTGCATTTCTACTGATGTTCACTCACAGGATCCTTCCCACAGCTCCAGGAGGAGGCAGGTAGGGTCAAAGTCATCTCACCATTTTATAATTGAAGAAACTAAGAGGCAAGTACAAGGCTAGAAAGACTAGAAAGAGGTAGAATTGGAACTTGAACACAGATGTCTTGACCCTGGGTCCTGTGCTCTCTAGACTATAACCCCCACTTCCTGTTAGGAGACCTTCAGGAGGACACTCTTCAGCCAGCCCTGGCCCTGCGCTGGTACACGTGGACACAAGTATTTTGCTCTGTGTGTTTGTCCTTTCTCCCTGCATTAGATTGTGTGCCCTTGGTGGCATTTTGGTTCCTTCCAACCACTTGACTATACACAGTGGATACTCAAGAAGTACTGACCTGGATTTTAAGACCTTGGCTTGCCTAGCCCTAGGATACTGAATGAAGCATTGATAACCCCATAAAATGACCAGGGCACATTGCTCCCTGGTGGCCATGGTGCCATAGGGAAAGGGACAGTTCAGTCCTTGCATGAGGAAGAAGTAGATTTCATTAAGCCAACAAAAGCTGCCTTACCAATGACATGCATGGTGGAGGGTTTGGATGTCAACTTTGGGCCTCTCTCACCCAGGCTTCTGAAAGTACAGTTTTCTTGTAGACAGCCACAGCTGACATTTCAAATATGACTCACAGCTTGTTTGTCAATGCTTGGAGATCTTTCTATGCAAGGAATCTCATGAAGTCCAGACACGCACCCAAGTGTCCATTTAGCAGCAGGCACTGGACCTGCCCTGAGCAAATTCCTTCTCAGAGGAAGGAGATGGATCGCTGAGTGTTTTTCCAGGTGTCTGTTTGTCATTAATGAGAGACTTAATATCTCTAATAAGGAAAGACAGAGCAGCAGGTTCAACACAGAGAGCTTGCTGGTATCTGCTACTGACTGTCAATATAATAGCCTCTGCCTCGATTGGAACCACTAATAGATTAAAAGGCAATTTCTCCTCTCAGCCAGGAGCAAACTCACGTCACCTGCATCTTTGCCCGATGGCCCTGGTGTGGGGGCATGGTTGTGTTGGGTGGGGGTGGGATCAGTCCCCTTTGTGGCCATTTCATCCATCTGGGCTCTCCACTGGGTGATTTTCAGCTTCAAAAGACATTGCTCCCCGAGTTCCTCCTGAGGTCTAAAGGATGGGTGGGGAGAGGCAGCTGTTCTCAGGGGCTCACTGTGTATGTTCCAGAATCTCCCCTGCAGACCCCCGCTGATGATGGATCTGAGGAACCAGGCTCTGAAGCCTCTGCTAAGAGCACTCCGACAGCCGAAGGTGGGGCCTCCCTCCTCTCATTGCTTCATTCAAACAGCTCCCTCCATGCGTCCAGCCTGTGCTTAGCTGTGCTTTGAGCCCATACGTGCCCCCTTTCCTGGCTGCATTTGCTGCTACCTCCTGCTGTGGCCAAAAGATGTGCTTGTTCTGCTTTGCAGGCCAGGGGTCAGGCCCCAGAGTGTTGCAGGAACCCAGCCCAGCTTTCACGTCATGCTCGCTGGTGCCAGGTGTGGGCATCCTATTCTCTATAGTGTCTGTGCTTTGGAGGCAGCCACCCTTGGAGAGGCTGGGATTCGTGGCAGAGCAGTCCCCAAGCACAGTTCCACAAAATCCCCTGTTCCATATCAGTCATCCTTCCAAAATTCCTTCAGAATCCCCTACCTTGCTCTTCTTTCATGAGCCAGCAGGTCTTAGAGCAGCATTTTGGATGAGGGGAGGGGCAGGTCAATGCATGTGTCCAAGCCTACACTTTCAGGACAGGTCTTGGTTTGGTATCTTTCATTTCTTGGGCTCTGTGCTTGTTCTGGGCCTCTGGACTTTGACCATGGTATTTGTTCAGCCCTTCTAACCTGTCCTCTCCATACATTTGGTGTCTGGCTCATTATAAAGCTCCTTATGTTTTTCCTGAAGTGTTTCTTGGTCCTGATTTTGACCATCTTCTCTTGCGTCCCATCTGTGTCAGTCAAGACTGAGTTTGGCTGCAGATAACAAAACCCAACTAACTGTGGCATATATATGAAGAGGTTTATTTGCCTCGCACAATAAGATGCCTGGACTTAGGCAGTAGCTCCCCAGTGTCATTGATGCTCTTCTATCTTTTATCTTCTACCATCCTTTGTGGGTTGGATTGTTGCTTCATGGTTGCAAGATGGCTGCTGCACTTCTAGACATCACATCTGCCTTCTAAGCAGGAAGAAAGTAGCAAAGCAAAGTGGCCAAAAGGACCCTGACCACCAAATATGCCTCCCCCCCCCCCCCCGCTTTTTTTAAAGCAAGAGTTTTCCTGCAAGCCTTAGTAGGCAGACTTCCACTTATGTCTTATTGGCCAGAACTGGCTCTCGTGTTCAGCCCTGGCTGCAAGGGAGGCAGAGACATTGAGCATTTTGCTTTTCAGCCTCTTCAGTAGAAGAAATCAAGGGAGAAGGGAATTGAGAATGGCTTTTGAGTAACCAGTCTGCTGTATCTGCCCCTCCATTTCTCCCTCCTCCCTGAGACGGTTCAAGGTTCCATCCTCAGCACTTCTCCAGGCCCTGCCCATTACTTTGGATGCTGTGTCACAGGGTGAGATTCTGGCCCCAGCATTTCCCCAAGCTTCCATCCTGGGATTAATTCAGAAAGTGACTGTCAAGTACAACCAATTGCCTGGTACAATGGTGCCATCTGTGGAGGATGTAGCAGGCATGGCTCTTACCCAGTGGTTCCTAGCTTGGAGAGGAGAATATCAGGTCAAATTCTCTTTGCTCTCCTTCTTAGAGCAGGTGACGCAAGATGTTTCCTGCTGATCTTGTTAGGACAGTTTTGCAAGTTGCCTCCCACTCTGAGAAAGTCCCGAAACCCTAGTTCCAGATCTCGTGCCAGTCTCCCTGGTCAGGGTTTTAAGTGCTGCCACTGGCATTATTCTGGAAGAAGAGTCTTCCGACCAAGTCTCACCATGCTTCAGACCACAGACATCCAAGAGCTTTGGCTCCCGTCCCACAGGGAGGCGCCCTGCTGGGGCTGGGCTCTGCCCGGCTGCTCCACCTGCACCCGAGGCGACCGTAGTTAAAGTGGACTTCACCTCACTGCCGTGGACCCCTGGAAAGCTGCCGAAGCTGACAACTCCTACGATTGCCAGGAATGGCCAGGGAGCGTGCCAGGGCATTGCTCAGGGACAAATGCTGGTTTGGTAGTGCTCATCTTGGTGAGAGACTGACAGCAACTCCTGGTGGGAGATCTTCACCTTCCTGACTCTGCTGTGAAGGCAGACTCATCTGCAGGCCTGGTGCCAAGTGCCTGACTCTGGACAGGACCGGGCCTGTTCATTGCCACCTACGGGACTCTGTGCTTCTGAACCATGGGTCATGGTTCAGGATGGGATGGGGGTCAGAGCTGGAAGAAATCTTGGAGGTCACCTGGAGGTGACACTCCTCTGTTTTACAGATGGGAAAACTGAGACTCAGAGGGACCAAAGGACTTGCTCAAAGCCTCACAGCAAAGCCATAGGCTCCCAGCCCTAACCCAAGTTCCTGCACTGCCTTAGGGCCAATTCCATCCTCCTGCCTGGCCTTAAGATCAAAGGGCTGTGCGCAATCAGCTGGTTTTCAATCTTTCTTCTTTAAAAATGCCTGGGGCCATCCTCAGCAGTCTCTTGCTGCGGTGGTCCCATGGGGTCTGCCCCCAGCTTTCCTGACAGATAGGCTGGGCGTTTCATGAGCCTTGCCGCTCAAATAGAACTTTAACTTGCCTGCCAGGGAGGTGTTGGGCAGGACAGGATCTGAACCCTGCTTTGTGGGGTTGCTTTTTTGCCCGCGACTGCGTCCCCTCGTTCTTCCCCCTCCCGCACTGCTCCGCAAGAGAAGCAAAGGGGAGGGGCTTGGCGTGGCTTGTTCCAGCCCCTCTAAGGGGATTCTTGACGGTCTCCAGACGTGACAGCGCCCCTAGTGGATGAGAAAGCACCTGGCGAGCAGCCTCACACGAAGATCCCAGAAGGAACCACAGGTGAGGGTGACTCCCCGAGAGAGGGCTTTGGGCCCAAGGGCTCCACTGCTGATGATGGAGGCCCCAGCTGGGTGCCCTGGCTGACCTGCTCGAGTATGGGGGTGTGTGCATTGGGATTATCCAAGTCTCCAAGTGAGGCAAGAATGTGGGCAGGACAGTTTCTGGGAATCTTGGATCATAAGGGGCTTGATGCACTGATGCCCTGGTGGTTCTGTGGCTTGCTGGCCAGCCTTCTGAGGATTTGGGGCTTTCTGAATCCTCTTGGCCAGTGATCAGTGCTAGAGAGTTCCGGAGAGTTCTGGAGGGTTCTCTGAGGAAGGCTGGTTGCAGATCCCTGTTGTCTTTACATCTGAGATCAGTCCACCTTCCTTCTCGGACTCTGCCCAGAAGCAGGGTCACCTCCCAGGGGGCAGTTCCCCCCAGGAGCACCTGAGCAGGCAGCAGAGTCCAGATGACTGAGCATACATTTTGAGGATCCTAATTGGGCAGTCCCTGAGGAAAGGAGATGTAGGTAGTCTAGCATCTATTTCTGGAACTCTGTGGCCTTTGCAAACACAGCTGCATAAAACAAGCATGACAAGACTGTTTTGTCAACACAGATGACAGGGAATAGGTCAGATGAGACACTGGTCAGAAATAGCACTGGACTCAGGGCTGCCAGATTCGCTCGGGAGCTGCCCAGCCCGGCTGCGGGTGCTGTGGGCAGGACTTTCAGGAATGGCCAGCACAGCCTGGTGCTCTCATACCGTTTCCTGCATGTCCCCTGTACTGGGCTCACGTAAAGTTTCCAGCATTGTCTTGGCAATTCAGAAGGTGCCCAGTAGCTCAACAAGAAATGTAGAAGAGTTCTGGACAGGATTTCAGCAACAGTGGAGAAGAGGAAGATGTCCCCGGTCAGGAGTTTGTCTTTCGTCCCTAAAGATGGTGCTCATTGCAGCCGCTTGGGAAGCCTGCAGCATTTTCTAGGGCTCCGTGCACTGAGGACACCTACTACAGAGGCCCAAGCAGCACTACCTCCATCTCCTTCCAAATACATTTCTTCTTCGTGAGATGGTAGAGAATTGTGTCTTCTGAGATGGGTGGAGGGGACCATTCTCAAAGCTGGGCAGGGCCTCATTCTCAAGCACGAAGAGCATTGAAGGTTGTGGAACAGACTCATGGGGTGAGGTCATGAGCAACTTTATGTTTGTCTCCCACTGTTCCTTTATCATTTATTCTGTGGGAGAAATTCTTCTCCTGCCCAGTATGAAAGCTCTAGCTAACTCTGGACTTTTCGATGACTCCTAGGTAATCAAAAGTACTTTAGTCTCCATAAGTCACAAAGCTCATTAGAATGTCCAGTCCCCTGTAGCAGTTGAAGCTCTTAACTTCACTCAGAGTTGCACTCACTCCCGTCGGGGCTGGAGTGGGTTGGGGGAGAGTAAGTGGAGCAGGGAAGCTCTTACTGGATTGGCACTTGTGTGAGCTGTCTGCACTTAGTAGGTGTTTAAAGTTGACTCTTTCTCTCCTGGGAACCTTTGTTGAATTCTTCCAGACTCTTCCTCCCAGTCCTTCACCATCCCCAGTTATCCTTACCTGAGGATCCCTTCGTCTGCACTTTATTCCAGCGGAAATGTACTCTCTTCTTGGCCCCTAAAGATCTACCTTCAGCCTCAACTCTGCTGAGGTCTTCTTGCTCCTGTTGGTGGCCCTCTTGGACATGATCTAAGGTGTCCTCAGGCTGTTCCTAACCTGAACGCATATTAGATCCTTGGGAAACTCGCAGACATTCTTTTCCCAAACAGTTTGGGCCCATGACTGATAGCTGGTATGCGGGACTCATTTCGCTCTGCTACCATCTCTCACCCTCTAGTTTTCACAGGTGGGATTCTGACAGCAGTCTTCCGTGTCCCCTCACCATAGGGGACACACATCAAGCTCTCTAAGTGGTGCCTTGATACCTTTTTGCTGGGTTTGAGATGAAGGTGGCCATTCCCCCCAGCCCCAGTTTGGGAGGAAACTCACAGCACACAAGTCACTCTCTCCAAAGAAATCCTCCTCAAAGCTCTTCACCCCTCTCTACCTTCTGGACTCTTTTATGTCCTCAGTGTGGTAGGAGGTTTCAGAGTTGGGTAGACATTTTTTCACCTATTTGTGCTTACTAATCTGTAGTGAACAATTTCAAAAACTCATGTGAAATTGTTCACTACAGATTAGTAAGTAAGCACAAGTAAGCCCATGTTTACCTTGCTTACTGGGTAATCCGTCCCTGTCAGGGACTGTAAATTTGAAAAGAGGTTTTGATTCTGAAGAAAGGTGCTGTGGGGTTGGGAAAGAAACAGATGCCAACCATACCTAGAAGCAGAATCTTTGATGTGGTGAAAAAATGTGAAATTGCTCACTACAGATGATCTGGTAAGCAAGGTAAGCACTGTGCTTACCCTGCCTATTAGATAACCCACTCCTGACAATATGAGTCACTGCCCTGCTTGGATGAGCATGGCACCCTCTTGTTACCTTGTAAAATACTCTTCGGAGACATACAGAGGCCTGTGATATGATGAGACCACTGTCACACATCCTCCCACCTTTGGTTTCTCTTGGCACCTCCCTTGTTGGGTCAGGGGGAGCTGGGGGATGTCACTGCCTCCGTTTTCTGACTCACGACCAGGAGATCGCTGCTCTGTGTTGGCACATGAAAGCAGAGTCATCTGCCCCGTGCCATGGCAGTGATGTTGCCCTGGAATGCCTCCCTGTGCCCTCTGTCTCGAGGAGTCTATGGTCATTTAACTGGACTTGCTGTCACTCTGAGCCCTTCTTCCATCACCTTGTCAGAAACAAACTCAGACCAAATCTACCCTCTGAGTTGTCCCTCCGTTTCAGTCAGCTCAGCCATGCTCAGTGCTATTGTCAGATGGTGGCTCATGGAGCTGTAACTATTGGACCCCATGGGCAGCACAGTATCTTGGCTGTGGGGGTCCAGAGGGTGTGAGTGCCTATGAGCGGGTGGGTGGTGGGCTTCCTGAGCCCACGGCTGGCCCTTTCCCACCTTGCCACAGCTGCCTGTGACAGCCAACTGGCCAGGTGTTTATGAGGCCATGATGTGGCTGTTGGGAGCTCAGGAAATGTTCTTTTCCCCAATCCCAACTCTCCATGGTGGGCTTGTGCTGGACAGTGGTGGGAACTTTGCATTTCTGCTTTAGGCAGTGATACTGGGTCATCACTGGTGCCTCTTAACAGGTCTGGGAGATAAGACTGATGGTCCATTCTGTAGACTTCTCTCAGAGGTGGTAGCCCTCTCTCTGTCACTGTCTATCAGTGTATCTTGGTTCTTCTGGTGTCATGAGGCCAGTGCATGTCAATGGGTGACCAACTTGTGTCCCAAACTCTTTCTTCTAGAGAACTGTTTTCATTGTCCTATAGCAATATCTCGATTTTTCATGATGCAGAAATTGGCGTTCTAGGTATTAAAGCTTGTTTTTTGTGGTACTATTGTGATCAGGAACTGTTGTCAGTCTTCTTTGTTTTGGGTGAGTGGTGACTCCCTAACCAGGAGCTCAAGACACTCCAGAAGCTGCTCACAGGTGCTGCTGCCCTCCCTCCAGCCAGGTAGCATATGTTCTGGGCTAATGTGGTTAAAGGGGTTTGTCCATTAGTTTATAGGAAAGAAACTCAACAGCTTTTGGGCACCTACCATATGCCAGGCACTTTGCTAAACATGTGCACGTGAATTATCTTATTAACCCTCACCACTGTCCTACAAGATGAAGGATGAAGAGATATAATCACATTGGGGTTCTCAATGAGGAAACGGAGGCTCAGAGAGGTTAAGTAAATGCTGAAGCCTTGGTTTGAACTTGGTCTGCCTGGCTCCAAAGCTCATATACATCATCCTTCCCTGCTCTTTTAGGCACGCTGGCTGGACTGGAGGTGCAGCCATGGCTTGGACGTGGCTCCACATGGCAGTGGCTCAGCTGCAAACTTGTTCTTTGACCTCACCCACCCTGTGCATCATTGTTGACCTTGGTGTTCAGGGCCCTGGACCCACTGTTGAGATCTTTCCTGTTAGGTCATAGTCACATGTCAAGTGTGTGGCTTTTGTGTGTTTTGTTTAGTGAACTTTGTTCATCAACATCCCCAACAATAGCATTTTCAGAGAAGCCAGAGAGAGGTGCAGGACCTGGGTACTTTCAAGATGTACCGTTTGTGAACGTTTTAGGGAAAATACCAGAAGATACAGACAGCTTTGTTTCTAGCAAACAATAACTATCTTTGCTTTTGTCTTCTTCGTTTGCTGATGCATAAATCAGCTGAAGAAGCAGGCACTGGAGAGACCCCCAGTTTGGAGGACCAAGCTGCTGGACACGTGACTCAAGGTCAGTGGACTAGAATTGCCTACCACGATTTGCAGACCGGGGAGGAAGGAGATGGAACACTCGGTTGGGCTGTACCCTGAAAAGGGAATTTGGGGTATTTTGAATTTGACGGTATTTTGAGTCCTGACTACACGTTCCTGTTCCCAGAGAGGCTGCTACCCCACAGTGGGCTAATTCACAGGGTCAAGCCCAGGAGATTTTGGGAGATTGGTTCTTATCAAAAGTGGTTATTTAGATACAGAAAGAGCTCTAGCACTTTTTTCTAACACTATTTCTAAGTCTTTCCTGAGGTGTTTAGTGTCCTGAAAGGAATCTCAGAGTTGCAAATGAATATCCAATAGGAAAGCAAATCTCTACAATGGGGGTTTTCCCTGCAGGCTGTCCTCTGTCCTATCCCAGGAGCAAGGCCTGAACCATACCACCACTCAGCTATTTCTTTCCAACTTTCTTCTGTGCAAACTTCAAACTTCATATGATTTTCTTCTTAGGGATCAAAATTGCTGTGTTCAAGAAAAGCAGCTTTCTATAATCATTTATCATAAATATTTCAAGAATCTAATTTTGAAGGTCCAGAGATTCCTTCTGTTAGGCGATGGGGGCCTCTGATGTAGATACAATATGGGCTCGGTTTGTTTTCTATCATTTGCTGGAAAAATGAACTTGAGAGTCGAGTGTGTAATGTGGAAGCTTCTAGATTATGAAAGAGCCAGGAAGATGCTGTTCTTTTCTCCAGAACATGATACTTGCCCAGTGTTTAACGCCTCCACTGGTGCGGTCTGGTTTTGGGAAGGGAGCCCTGGTGGCACAATGGTTAAGCGCTCGGCTGCGAATTGAAAGGTTGATGGTTCAAACCCACCCAGCTGCTCTGTGGGAGAAAGACATGGCGATCTTTCTCCTAAGAAAACCCTATGGGGCAGTTCTACTCCATCACATGGGATTGCTGTGAGTCAGGATCGTCTCGATAGCACCCAGCAACAACTGAACCTGAAGAAGTGCCTCGCTGAGGGTATTTTGAGTCCTGACTACATGTTCCTGTTCCCAGAGAGGCTGCTACCCCACAGTGGGCTAGTGTTACTCATCTCACATGGCATGGAAGGCATGGTTTTGTTCTTAGGCCAACAAAGAGCTTCAAAAAATATTAGAAGGTATAGGAATGTAAAATGGGGGGAGTCCAGTCTGTGTTAAGTAACTGGAATACTGACACCTGCTTCTTCTAGGTCATGTTTTTTGGCCTAGGTAAAATTAGAGGCCTTTAATATAGTACAGGGAGCCCTGGTGGTGCAGTGGTTAATTGCTCAGCTGCTAACCAAAAGGCTGGCAGTTCAAACCCACCAGCCGTCAACAGGAGAAAGATGGGGGAATCTGCTTCTGTAAAGATTTACTGTCTTGGAAACTTAATGGGGCAGTTCTGCTCTGTCCTGTATGGTCACCATGAGTCTGAATCAACTTGACAGCAATGGGTTTGGTGTTTTTGTTTTGTTTTTTAATAAAGTATAACCTCAGGAATTGGTCATTTGTTTTCCATAAAAAGAAGTGAATTTGAGTTTTTGCTGCAGGTTTGTGTTACAGGCTGTGTCTACACGTTCCTAAAACATAATTCACTCAACAAAAAAATCAGGCCAGCTTCTTTTCTGGAAATTTTACTTTCGTGCTCACTGAATTTCTAAATTTTCAGACAGTGTTCTGGAATCATATAGGTATAAAGATGAACCCCAGGTACCAACTGCAATCAGAAAATTGGCACTAAATAAACAAACGCACAGCGCTTTCTACTTCTGCTCCCATGGCCAATATTAATGTCTTGATCAGAACTGCTCATCTGAATTGCCAAGCCTTATTCCTCAGGTGAAGCCTGGGGAAATCCCAGCACACTGGTCATCCACAAAACATACTTTACTTGCCAACTGTCCGCATTTCTGTCAGATCTAGGAAGAGACATGTAAACAAAAGTACAGTTTTTAGATCTCTTTGTTGCTTTTTCCTTCTGCAGAAGAAAAACCTTCAGCAGTCTCTACTCAGTACCTGAGATAGAAAAATGTACTTTAGGGTAGAGCTACAATATTCTGAGAATAAAATATAGGAGTCCCTGGGTGATGCAAATGGTAACACGTTTGGCTAACCAAAAAATTGGAGTTTTGAGTCCACCCAGAGGTGCCTTGGAAAAAAGCCCTGGTGGTCTAATTCCAAAAAATTAGCCATTGAAAACCCTGTGGAGCACAGTTCTACTCTGACATACATGGGGCTGCCATGAGTCAGAATCAACTCAACAGCAGCCCTTTTTTTTTGAAGATATAGGGAAGGCCTTGCCCATCCCTTGCTTACCCCGAGGGGCAAACCTTTCCTCTATAAGTGTCACAGAGACCAAGTTCTCTGAGGGGCAGGGGGTACAATTTATCCAGACCCCTGAGGCCATCACGCTGTGTTTGCCCAGATACATGGTTACCTCTGGGCTGCCCCTCCCCAGGTGATTGCTGTCTGTAATATTAATGTTTGTCAAGCGCCTCATCTTATCTGAGGAGCCCTGGTGGCACAGTGGTTAAGTGCTTCACTGCTAAGTGAAAGGTGGGTGGTTTGAACCTACCAGCCTTTCCGCAGGAGAAAGATGTGGCAGTCTGCTTCCATAAAGATTACAGCCTTAGAAACCCTGTGGTTCCACCTCTGTCCTGTAGGGTCGCTATGAGTCAGAACTGACTTCGCAGCAATGGGTTTGGTTTGGTCATTTTATCCTGGAAACTGAATAGAATATCCTCCCAGCCTGGCTCCTTCTCCCAGGAGTATAATTGCATTCATTTTAGGCTCCTCATAGATCAACACACACACACTGTACAATCACATATTGGTGACTTTTTAAGGTAGATTTACCATTTATGTTTGGGGCCCTTGTCTCTTTTTTAATGGGGCTCTTTTAAAGTCTCATAGTATATCAAAGTACAACAATATCCCAGTCAGGAGCAATTTCCAGAAAGCTCTGGGAGGAGAGGTTTTTCTGGAAGCCAGTGCAAACCTGGTTGTCTCCATGGCCCAATAGCTAGCAGCTCTGGGGCCTCCAGTCTGTTGAGCTGGCTGGTTGATAAGAAGTCATGGCACAAAGTCACCTGCTCAGGGTTGTCTCCTGACCGCGTCTGGTCCCAGATCTCTGTTGTTCAGGCTGTTCTTCCCGCAGTTTGACCAGGGGTCTATAGACCCTGCAAAAAGCAGAAATCAGTATGTTTTCCTGGCACTAGTTGATCCATGCAGGATACGTTTATTGATCACATACTCTGTGACACAAACTGTGATGGATGCTGGGAACACAGAATGACTAAGAGCGTGAGCTCACAGCTGGTGTAGGAAGGGAGGAAGCAGAGCTGGGCCTGGTTTCTTGGTCATGAGCCAACGCGCATCACACAGGCTGGGGAGAGAGAGACTGGTCCACGTGTTACCCATGTGTGTGCATACCCACGTACATGCATGTGTGCAGGCATACACACATTTCCTACCTCCCTCCCCTCACGTCATCCAAACCACTTCCTTTTCCAAACCCCTCAATCCTTGGGGCAATGGTTTTGTTTAGAGGAGAGCTGAGGAGTTGTGTGGATTATTCTGTTGGGACTCAGTGGGCTGTAAAAGGGTTGGAACTTAAAACTAATAATAATAAAGGGCACTTATTAGGAAAAATAAACAGCGTAATTCTCCTACCCTTAATAGACAGCCAGGTAGTTAAAGAGTGATTCACATGAATGAACCAGAAAAAAATGTGTGCTCTTGATCAACTTGGGTTAATGTGCAGCCAATTATGTGGATTAATCTAGATTAAAGCCACAATCCAGAAGGGCTGGCAATGTCATTATCATTCAGAACCTTTCACAGCCACATGGTCTACCCCATCTAATACAAAAGACTTGTCCATCATTGATGACCTGGATAAATCCAAATCATGTTTCTGTTCTTAGGAATCTATGATAGGTCTAATAGTGAAGTAAAGACTCAATTCCTGATTAAATTTGGATTTTCCAAGGCTATTGGAGCAGGAATTAGGGCAGGGTTTGTTTACAGGCATCCTCGGGTTTCATTTGCCAAAAAGGAGGCAGTGAAGAAAGGGGACCTTTGGTGCATCCAAGCCAGGCCCTGTGCAGGAGCCAGAATCTTCAGGGGGCTCAAATTCCTGCTCCCAAGCCCCTGGAGAGGGGTACAAGTTTCTGTAGCTCTAGTGGATTAAGCACAGGCCAGCCCTGGCACATGCTGGCATGTTCCATGCCAACTAGAGCCCACCAATAGGCAGAGGAATAATGCCAGCCCCAGAAGGGGCCTTGGAGAGTACCAGGTCCAAGCCCCTCTTTTACAGATGAGAAAACCGAGGCCCAGAAAGGGCGGGTGCTCACTCAGGGTCACCCAGTAAGTTGGTGGCAGGTAGACCAAGAGAGCTTTAATTCCGAGTGAATAAAAGCAGCCAGGACAAGCCCTACATGCGCGCCCCTTTTCCTTCATTAGGTGGGCAAGTGATGCTGTTCACATTTCCTTTTCTCACTTCAAGAGTGACGTTCCCTCTCTTAAACAATTAATGTGCCCTTGCTAACCTTTTGCCACCACTGCCTCTTCAAAACCAGAGCAACTGAGAGTTCCAGCCCAGCAGAAGGAGTCACCTGACGGGCTGAGACCCCTGGCCGACGAGCTTAGCGCTCAGGTCCGGCCTGGACACAGCAGAGAAGCTTCTGGGGTCTCAGTGCTGCCTTGCAGGGAAAAAGAACCAGGAGCCCCCGCGCCAGTGGCCTCTCTTCTGTCTCAGCATCATCCCATCTGCCCAGCGGCTCCTCCAACAGGGGGCCCTCAGGAGCCCCACCAGGAGTGGGGACGAAAACATGGGGAGCAAACCAAGGAGGGTGTGGCTGAGTGGAAGCCCACCTCCCCTGGAGATCTCCCCACGGAGCCTGGGAGTGTCAAGGTTGTCCAGGAAGGCATCCTCAGTGAACCAGGGCACTGTGGAGGCGAGGCCACTGACCCAGGTATCCTGGGTCTGACCCAGCAGCTCACTTCCGACATGGCTGGGGCTTCCATCCTGCCTGAAGGCCCCAGAGAGGCCCACCAGCTGGGGACAGAGCTTGAGGACACAGAGGGAAGCCACCGTGGCTCTGAGCTGCTGAAGCGCCAGCTTTTGGAAGACCTGCCCCTGGCAGGGCCCCCTCTGAAGGGTGGCCAGGGCAAAGAGAGGCTGGGGAGCAAGAAGGAGGTTGATGAAGACCGTGACATAGACGAGTCCTCGCCCCAGGACTCCCCTCCCTCCCAGATCTTCCCACATCCACAGATCTCCCCAATGCTAGCCGGGCCACCCCCCCAGACAGTTTCCAGAGAAGCCACTGGCATCCCCAGTCTGCCAGCTGAGAGTGCCATCCACCTCCCAGTTGGTTTCCTCCCCAAAGTTTCCACAGAGACCCAGGTCTCAGAGCTCCATGTGCCCAGCGCAGGGCCAGCGGGGGAGGCAGCAGAGAGACACGATGCTCCGGCCGAGTTCATGTTCCAAGAGGAAATCAAAGCCAATGTGCAGAAGGAACAGGAATGTTCAGAGTTGGATTTGGAAGGGGCTGCACTTCCGGGGAGCCCTGGAGAGGAGCAGGAGGCCCGGGGCCCCTCTGTGGGGGAGGACACCCAAGAGGCTGACCTTCCAGAACCTTCTGAAAAGCAGCCTACAGCTGGTCTGCCGGGGAGGCCTGTCAGCCGGGTACCTCAACTCAAAGGTCTGTGTCTTGAACTCCCTCACACTTCCCTGGGGACCTTGTGTGCCACCCAGGCCATGGGCACCACCGCTGAGCTTCCAGCCCTTCCTTGGCTCCCACTGCTTCTGAGGTTGCCAGGACAGCGCTACACCCACTGACCACGAGGCAGCGCTGCTCGTCTTCCGCAGCCTCCTCGCCCCTAGGGCTTCTGGCAGCATGCTCTCCTCTCATGCTTGCCGTTTGCATGCCGCCAACACCCCCACCCCCACCCAGTGCTTTCTGCCCTGTTCATTTCTCGGACCACTTGACTTATCCACAGTAGTCAGTCCGTCAGCCCACTAGAGGTTGGTGGACTGCACTGCACAGAGAGGATAACAACTTCCCATTTTTGAGGTCTTATTCATTGTCTAGAACCCTCACAGCCCTATCAAGTGGGCATAATTAGCCCCACTTTGCAGATGAGACAGCTAAGGCTTAGAAAGAAGGCTTGCCGAAGGTCACCAAATAGTAAGTGATGGTGCCAGGTTTGGAATCCAGGTAGGTCTGTTCTGAAAGGCACACTCTTTGCTGTATGCCATGGTGCCTTCCAGAAGATGCAGAAGTGTGCCCTGGTAGCATAGAGGTACAGAGGGCACCTGCCTATCTCCTGTGATGTCTTCTGTGGTGTCGGTGGACATCGCATCCACCTGCTGCAGGTCACACACACACAAGCACTTGAACGTGTCCAAGAGCCCAAGCTGAGCTTTGGCTCAACGACCCCTGCCTTCCAACCCTAACTCACCCTGCCTTGTGGCGGCAGAAATGATAAACAGAAACAGAATTTTCTTTTTTTGTTTATTGTTGTAGTTTAAGTGAAAGTTTACATTTCAAGTTAGTCTCTTACATAAAAATTTATACATACATTGTTAGGTAACTCTAATTGCTCTCCCCATACTGTGACAACACAGTCCTCCTTTCCATCCCTGGTTTCCTGTGTCCATTCAACCAGCTCCTGACCCTCTTTGCCTTCCCATCCCACCTCCGGACAGAAGCTGCCCATTTAGCCTCATGTATCTACTTGAGCTAAGAAGCACACTCTTCGCGAGTATCGTTTTATGTCTCACAGTCCAGTCCAATCTTCGTCTGAAGTGTTGGCCTCGGAAATTGTTTTAGTTCTGGGCTGATAGAGAATGTGGGGGCCATGCTTTCCAAGGTTCCTCCAGTCTCAGTCAGACCATTAAGTCTGGTCTTTTTACTAGAATTTGAGTTCTGCACCCCGCCTTTCTCCTGCTCCATCAGGGACTCTTCTGTTGTGTTCCCTGTCAGGATGGTCATTGGTGGTAGCCAGGCACCATCTAGTTCTTCTGGTCTCAGGCTGATGAAGTCTCTGGTTTATGTGGCCCTTAGAAACAGAATTTTCTTGTCCAAAGCACCTCCCTCCTCCCTATGGCAGATGCCCAGGGAATCCCCCACCGGCATTGCAGAGGTCTCAGCCCAGGCCCCTTCTTGAGCCCCGAGAGCATGACCCCAGCCACCCTCCAGGGTCTGGAGAGGTGGGAGAGGAGGTTCCCAAGTGTCAGCATCTCTGTGTCCTGGGCAGTTTCTAGGAGAGGCCTCAGGGCCACAAGTCAAGTGCGTCCATGCGTTTAGGACCTTTAGCATTGTAGAATTATTTACTGGGCCCAGAAATTGATGCTATTGACCTCTCAGTTGGAACCATCTGTTAAATGTTGATTAGATTCTGCTTGTCAAGAAAAACTTCGAAGCCTATATTTAAACTTTAAGACAGAAAAAAAATCCTATACTCTATTTTAAAATAGCCTACGTTCCAAAATACTGGGAAACAAATAGTTATGACTTAACAGTTTACTACAGTGTTTCCTGAAATGATGTTCTATTGAAAACTGGCCTGCTGGTTGGGAATAGGTATGTCAAGGGGAAAAAGAGGTCCATGGCCCAAAACGTTTAGACAAAACAAGCTAGATGAACTTAAGCAGGTTTTGCTGCTGCAGGACTTGTCAGAGCCTTTAATGTACTAATGCACGTTGTGACCCTCCAAGAAGGACAGATAGGATAAGTTCCCCAAATTTATTAGATCCCACCTGCTAACATCTGGAAGCAGGCTTGTTCAGAGGTACCCTAATTTGGAAAATGCTGATCTGCTGGATGCTTCTCTTGTGACATGGATGATGCTGGTTGATTTGGGCAAAGAAAGGAATATGTGAGTCAGATCTACCTGGGGCTCTTGTTAAAATGCAGATTCCTGGGCCCCACCTTAGGCTTCCAGAATCAGAGTCTCGGGTGGACTCAGGAATCTGTATTTTAGCAACCGCTTCAGATGCTGCTGCTGCTGCATTTGAACACTTCTGGGCTAGATAAGCAATGCTGGTCGTTCTAGAAATCCAGACCACAGGTAGTCAGTGAGAAGCACCAAGGGGCCCCAGTGTCCTTGGGTAGGGGGAATATGATATTGAGACCAAGGAAGAAAATTAATCATCAATTCTCATCCATCAGTGTTACAGAAGAAAGCGGTGATGCTAATAGACGAGCTAAGTGGGTGGCTTTCACCAAGGTGTGTGGCTTCTAAGAGCCAGAAGCTGTCATAGTTTACTTCTAAAATCCAGGTGTTGTCTGTAGGATGTTTGATGGTAACTAGTTTATAGCTGATTTGGGGGAATAAGATACAGAGATATTGGGAAATAGTAACCGTTAGTCCCCTTCCAAGGAGCCCTGGTGGTGGCATGGTTAAGTGCTTGACTGCTAACCAAAAGGTTGGCAGTTTGAACCCACCCAGCAGCCCCGTGGGAGAAAAAAGACGTGGCGATTTGTTTCTGTGAAGGTTGCAGCCAAGACAATCCTATGAGGTAGTTTTACTCTGTCACATGGGATCGCTATGAGTTGGAATCAACTCAACGACACCTGACAACGACAGTCCCCTTCCAAGACCTGTAGGTGAGAAGACCTACCTCAACCAGGGCTGGACCAGGGCTGGACCAGGGCTGGGAGGGGCACATCTGAGAGCAGCAGAGGCCGGTGACTGAAGCCCTCATTTGTGAGGGGCAGGCTCTGGGAGTGTGACCAGCAACAGGGCATGAAGTTGTCTCAGCCAGGCTCACCTGTTCTGGTGGCAGGTGATCAGCATGAGAGGAGCCAGGAAGGGGAGCATCAGCACCTCTGGCAAGCTGGCAGCACAGGGCAGGGGACTCAGAGGTGGGCACTGGTCAGTCCCCAAAAGGCCTTCAGATGAACAGGACCCTCTCCAGAAACTCAGTCACAGGGTGGGGAGGAATAACTCACTCCGCCACCCCTGATCCTTGGGCGACAGTGTAAACAGAGGGGAGCCTGCAGGATGGCTAGAGCCTGGCTGAGTGGTGCCATCCCTGCCCTGGAGCTTCATGAGTGCGTCTCCTTGGAGTGGAGTGGTCCCCAGCTGTGTAGGGTGACCCAGGCAGAAGCAGGGAGGTGGTAGTGAGGACTGCAGCGTGAGGCTGGCCTCACCTTCCCTAGACAGCCCCTGTGCCAACCTGGGCCTGAAACAGTTTCCCCTGCGTCCCTTCTGCATGTCCCCACCCTTGGCCAGGCTGCTGTCCCCTCTCACCAGGTTGCTCTGAGCAATGACCCCAGCTTGCTGTGTTGATACTAACAACGTGAGACCTAACAGATTCAAGGGCGAAGAAAACCAACCACGTTTCTACCAAGCCCAAGGGCAAACTAAACAAAACACGGTACACCGATCTTGGGATCTTGGAGAAATTCACCTCAACCGTATCTGGCCTCTGGCTCTGTCTGGGAACTGCGAATATGGGATGTAACACACATTCTCATTTTATGTTTTATCAGCTCGCATGGTCAGTAAAAGCAAGGATGGGACTGGAAGCGATGACAAAAGAGCAAAGGTAAGCTGACAAAGCCTTGAAACTCTCCGGTGCTGGTTGAGTTCATCTAGAAGCCATTTGATGTTTCGACGTCTGAGTTCATTCTCATACGTAATATATGTGGAGCGTTTGGCACTGAAGTACAGCCATCATTTTAAAATGTTTTGTATTTTTGTGCAAGCTTTTGAAAAATGCAGTATTTATCCATTCTAATCCTTATTCCAGGTAAGGAAACCTAGCAAGTTAATGAATTAATGCTCCTAATTGCCCTTTTATTATCATAGTTTAAATGAGACTTTCATAAGTACAGGTATGTTTGAATTTTCTGTAATAAAGTTTGAATTTTGCACATCTTATGCTTCCTGCTATAGACCTAGGTTCAGTAAATATATATACACATGATATATAGAAAATACTGTTTAATTAGGGGGCTGAAGAAGTGTAGAGCAAGGAAGTTATCTTCAACCTAAGGTGGAATGTTCCGGAAGAGCCCTTAGCAAAAACGAGCTATGAGGTAGGCCATGAAGGGAATATAAATGAGAATTGGTGATGCAGGCATAGGAAAAGGTACTCCATGGAGGAGGAACAGCACAAGCAAAGACCTGGAAGCATGAACGGCCAACCCACATTGTAGAACTATAAGCAGATTGGCTTGGTTGAAGTGGAGCTCCATTTGGGGGCTGACACAAGATTGGAAGGATATTGGAGGAGGGAAAACTTGATACACAGCTTAAATACTACGTTGAGAAATGTGGCAGTTCACACTATCTTGAAATCATGCCAAAGAGGTGATTGGTGTATATCCTAGTCAGTCTTCAGAACCCAACCAAGGAACAGTGGTTGAGGCAGCCTGCTCGCTCCAAAACCACATCTAGAACCAGGCCTATCCTCAGCGTTCATTTCTGAGGTGGTTTACTCCCAGATGACTTTGAATCCTGGAAAATGCCTCTGTAGTGTTTTTCCAGGAAAATCACATCATGGCCCTAGATGAAGACTCATTTTTCTTAAAGATATCTGAAATTTTTCAATATAAATTCTACCTGAAACATCTGGACTTCAACCAATACTGGAGCCCTGACTGAGTCTCCGAGGCAGAGTGTAGCTGTGTGGGTTGGGCATAGTGTGTTGAGGGCCACTCTCCGAAGTGGTCTACTCTGTATGAAGTCAGAGTCAGCTACCCCAAAGACAGCTGAGGGCCCCACAGGGACTTAGAGAGCTCTACCCTGGATGCTTGGAGTGGTAGCAACAGTAGCTTCTTGTCAGTCATGATGCACACTTAGTGCTGGTTGGGAGGGAATACCTGCCTCATTCATTCATTCTTTCAGTACACACAGGCCAGGGGCCTTACTGGGCCCCTGGCCTGGAGTTGCTCATAGTCTAATGAGGGGTCAGATTTATCACAAACTGTAGCTGCCCCTCCTCTCAGCTCTTCTTCCTTGTCACCAGCTGCAGGGCCTCAGCCTGTGTCTCTCCCCTCTCACCACTGCCCATCCCTTGGGTTCTCCTCACCATGGCTGGCTGCAGAAAGGGCCTCTGCCACTTCAGCCAGGAATCCAAGGGGCAATGGGGAAACAAGTGTGAGCAGCCCAGTGAAGTTTCCAGTCTGCTCTGTAATTGACTCCCTCCCTGGAACACCTCTAGACTTAGCTTCTCTGCTTTTATTCCTGAAGGTGTGGCCCTGCCCTTCCATCCCACTCTCCTCCATGAGGGCCACAGTTATCTATCAAAGTCTCCCAAACCACAGGCATCAGCCGCCATTCATCAAGTGTCCTCCTTACAAGCGGGCAGCTCCCTCTCTGAGGGCGTCCAGCCTCATGGCCACCTGCCCCACCTAGGCTATTGCCTTTTATGGAATGTGTTGAAGAGTTAACATTGGCCAGATTAGGACTCAACAGTATTAAGTATTAGTCTAGTATTAAGATTAGTCTTATTTGAGACTTTAATCAGAAAGAAAGCACGCGTGTGTGTGTGTGTGTGTGTGTGTGTGTGTAAAACCTAAGTGGTGTCAGATGGAATCTTTAAGGTTTAGAACAGGCACAATCCTTTGTCTAGCAACTATGATTCTATCACTGTGGTAGAAGAGGGCCAAAGGTTAGCGAGCAAGCATAAGCTCCTCACCTGGAACTGAGCAGAAATTGGGGCACTTCTGACCCATGATACATTGGGGATGTTTACTCGAGAAGCATCCTAAGTATCATGTGTCTTCACGATCTCCATTGACTTATTGGGCGTGAACCACCTTTAAACCAGTGGTCTCCAAAGTAGGGGGCACAAGACAGTCCAATGAGCTAGAGAAAGAACATACTAGAACTTTTATTCATTATTCATCTTCTCCTCTTAAAATTTCTATCGTGTGTTAAGTTTTATGGTGTACATCATATGTTGGCATCGTAGCATATGCATTTAACTGATAAATACCTACATGTACAGTGAGGTGCAGGGTCACTTTCTTGTTCTTACTGAAAAGGATACATGATCCAAACAGCTTGGAGATCACCGCTTTAAACCATTACCTGCCTTATTTATTTTTAGTCACTATTCTTTTTCAGTTTGTTTCCCTCCCTCATGTGCTGACTTTTATTTTGATTTTATTTATGTTTATGTTTAAGACATCCACACCTTCCTCTGCTAGAACCCTGAAAAATAGGCCTTGCCTTAGCCCTAAACGCCCCACTCCTGGTAGCTCAGACCCTTTGATCAAACCCTCCAGCCCTGCCGTGTGCCCAGAGCCATCTTCCTCTCCTAAACACGTCTCATCTGTCACACCCCGAACTGGCAGTTCTGGAGCAAAGGAGATGAAACTCAAGGTAAGGACACCACCTTTGAAAAGAATCAGGCTGCTCTCACATGGTTTTCAAATGTCTGTTATTTTAGCCACAAAGACCTTTCTTCAGATGAGCTCTTTCATAGAAGCACCACGTAGAACAGTTAAATTTCTGGTTGAAGAGGGAAAAAGGGGCCTCAGAGCCATGCTTCTCAGCTCCCCTCAGCCCCTCACAGCAGCAGCCCCTAAGGTACACTATGGGAACCTGGTTTGAAGATGGGACTCCACTCTAATTGGCTTCCTTTGTCCATTCCTGAGTTTGTAACTGGAAACGCTCCCAGATTGCCTTCATGTGGGTGGGACAGCCTCACTGCGCCGCAATACCTGCCCCCTGGTTCACGCCATCCTGAACCATCTCATGGTCCTTGATTACTGACAATTTCTTTTTGAGTTTGTGTCATGTCTGAAGGTCATCTACTAGGTAACCAAACCAAACAACGGGCCATGACCAGTACTCGGTGCTTGTGCCAACACTCTCTCTCAGCCTTTGGTCAATTTGTGAACTGATGGCTGTTGTTCACCTGCTAAGGACTCTTAGCACACCTGAAGTGTCATTGAAACGTCAGGGTTGCTTAGAGGAGAACCAAAGAATATAGCCTAGCTCTGTTTAGCACTCTTGGTCAAGTTTAACAGTGTCACCATAGACCAGGCACCTCTGGGGAAACCAACCACTGATCAGTCAAATAAATCCATAATTAGAGTCAGAGAATGGATGTCCACATAGGCATGGCCCAGAAATGTCCTGCTCATTGATCAACACTGACTGGATATGAACCAGATCACTTTTATAAGCATTAGTACCTTTTTATAAAATAGGTTAGTACAACTCGTGATGATAACTAATGTAAACAATTGGGGCTGTGGGTTTGTGTGCCTAGCAAAGGCTTGTGACGGTAGAAGACATTTGTTCCTTCCAGTAGGTGAAGTGTCAGTCCCAGTCTTCGCCTCCTTTTGAGTCAAAGTAAAGAGTGTGGGACTGGCATTGACACTAGGTGACAATAACATTTCCCCATTGTAAAAACCACTATACCATGATTTGGTTTACAGGGGGCAGATAAAACTGGAACGAAGATCGCCACACCCCGGGGAGCCGCCCCTCCAGGCCAGAAAGGCCCAGCCAATGCCACCAGGATTCCCGCGAAAACCACCCCTGCCCCAAAGACACCGCCCAGCACTGGTAAGAAGAATGTTCTGTTGAGTCCAGCTCGGAGGAAGCTCTCAGTAGGCACAACCCCCTCCTCTGAAAACCCCTTGCCATTGAGTCAATTCTGACTCACGGTGACCCCATGTGTTACAGAGTAGAACTGCTAAGTTTTCTTGGTCATAATCTTTACCGAAGCAGATTGCCAAAATCGCCCTTGGCCTTTCTTCCACAGCCCTGCTGGCTGGGTTTGAACCACCAAGCTTTAGTTAGTAGTTGATCACAAACTGTTGGCGCCATCCGGGGACCTCTTCTGCCTCTGAAGGCCCCTGAAAAGTAATAACCCCTGATAGCTGACCAACACCTTGCCGTTTACTGTGCACTGTAGTGTTTGTTTTCTTTTTAATCCTTTTGACAATTTTCTGAGGTAGAGTTGAACCCCCACTTTTTATCAATAAAGAAATCGAGGCTCTGAGAGTTTTCATGACTAGATCTAACCAGCTCACTTTATGCATGAGGAAAATGTAGTCACATGACCAGTGAGTGGTAGGAAAGGGGCTTCTCTGAGCTTCTCTGAACTGAAGTCAGGGCCCTTGGGAGGCAGCCCCAGCGTGAGGTGTTTTTAAGTCCCCAAGTGAGGTGCGTGGCCGCTGTCGCTGGCAACAGCACAGCAGCCTGGGTAGGTCACTATGGATGACCTCACACAGGGCGCAGCCTCTAGGCAGCTCAACTTGCTGGGATTGTTGTGAATCCTGTACTAAACCTGATGGTCTTAGCTGAGCGGTCACACGCTACGCCCGTTCCCCAGTGCGCCTGTGAGTAAAAACCAGCCGTTTTGAGTACCAGTCAAGGCATCTGTCTAGCTATTTTGCTTCCAGTGCTGCTAGTAAGAATACCAACCAGTAAACCAGTTGCCATTGTTGATTCTGATTCATGGCGACCCCATGTGTGTCAGAGTAGAGCTGTGCTCCATAAGGTTTTCAGTGGTTGATTTTTTGCAAGTAGATCACCAGGTCTTTCTTCTGAGGCATCTCTAGGTGAACTTGAACCTCCACCCTTTCAGTTAGCAGTCAAGCACGATAAGCGTTTGCATCACCCAGGGACTCCAAGTAAGAATAGTCACCTCTGTGAGGATTAGGGACAGCCAGGCTGAGCATTTCTCTCCCCAACTGCCTCGGGAGCCTGTCCCAAGCAAGTGGATTTAGATTCTGCATGACCCAGGGGCACCTGGTCTGCAGTAGCTCCGTGAAGGTGCTCAGGAGGCCTGTGGGTCTGGGTGCGGGCTTTGGAGGAGGCCAGGCCTGTTCCATGGTGCCTGTGCTTCTCCTTGGCCTGAGGTGGCCACTGAAAACCCATGATCTGCTGCATGGTTTCGCCGTGGTGGTTGGCCCAGTGGTGTGGTAGCTGTGGAGTCTGCAAGGACAGCTGCTCGTGAAGGCTCATCGGTTTTGTTTACTCTCTAGTGTTTTTTCTTGTGTATATAATACATGCCATTGGGGGTGGTTAACAGGATTGTGATCGGATTTTATTCACAATTTTGCTCCTGCTTTTTTTTCACTTGGCTCATACTTCTTCACTTGAAACCAGGATGACACGTCTTTCCTTTTATTTTTTTTAATTTTATCATGGTAAAATGCATAGCAAAACATTTGCCATTTCAACTATTTTTACATGTACAATTCAGTGACATTAATTACGTTCACCATGTTGTGCAGCCATCACCACTGTTGCCATTTTTGTCCACCCTTCACGAAACTCAGTGCGCCTGGAGCAGCAACTCTGCCTTGCGCCCCCCCACCTGCCCCTGGTAACCACTAGGAAACTTTGGTCTCTGTTCATTTGCCTGTCTAGCTATTTCACGTACGTGGGATCTGCATTATTTGTCCTTTCGTGTCTCACTTACTTCCCTCCACATAATGTTCTCAAGGTTCATCTGTGTCACAACATGTATCAGAACTGTGTTTCTCTTCATGGCTGAATACTATTCCATTGTATGGATGTACCACATTGTGTTTATCGATTCATCTGTTGATGGGCACTTGGGTTGTTTCTACCTTTTGGCTATTGTGATCTTACCTGCTCCTGGGTGGCAGCCTGCAGGAGGACAGATCTCCCCCGCCTACCCTGTTTCTTCCCAGAATGGGCCCTAGCTCCCTGTCCCTGCTCCCTGCCTCGCTCACCGTTGGCTGGGCCACATGTGGCTGGGCACCGGCGCATGAAGAAGACCTCACTGAAGCCCAGTGTCAGCTTGATTATAATGAAGCTTTCTGTGAATTTTTCTTTTTAAGATGCCAAGAAAGTGCAGAGAAAACTGCCCTCTGCAGGGGCTAAATCTGAGAGAGGTAATTCTGAGCCTGCTTCTCCCAGTAGGGAAGGTCCATTTGTGTGTGTGGCTGTTCGTCGGCTTAAGTTTTCAGAGCTGGGAGTACCTGCTTCTGAAATGCAGGTTTCACCCACTGAGCCTGAAGATGGAACAGTCAGAATTCCTATTTCTCTTTTTGTGTGTGGTTTGATGGACCTCTCTAATCCCGCGTGTGCTCATTTACTCTGGGGACAAGGGCATGGCTGAGGGCTGTTGGGGTGGAGGGTGGGGGCAGCATGTGCCGGGAGATAATGGTGGGTGTTGGAGGTTTGGACTGTTCCTAACCCGGGTTTAGGCGTGTGTATTAATTTTCTGGGGCTGCCTAATAAAGTAAGACAAAGTAGGTGGCTTAAAACGACAGGAATTTATTATCCCACAGTTCTGAAGGCCAAATAAAAAAAGAAAAAAGAAACTCATTGCCATTGAGTAGAACTCCCCCATAGGGTTTCCAAGGAGTGGCTGATGGATTCAAACTGCTGACCTTTTGGTTGGTAGCCAAGCTCTTCACCACTGCGCCACCAGAGCTCCTTCTGAAAGCCAGAAGTCTGAATTCAGGGTGTCAGCAGGGCCATGCTCTCTCCAAAGGCTCTAGGGGAAGATGCTTTGTTTTCTCTCCCAGCTTCTGGCCGCCTAGGCATTCCTCGATTTGCAGCTACAGCATAACTCCGCTGCTGCCTCTGTCTTCCCATGTCTTCCTTCTGTGTCTCTTTTCCTCTTTTATAAGGAAGACAATCAGACTGGATTAGGACCCGCCTTACTCCACTATGACCTCATGTTAACTGATAACATCTTCACAGACACTATTTCCAAACAAGGTTACATTCTCACGTACCAGGGGTTAAGACTTCAACACAGCTTTTTGGGGGACATTCTAATATGTAACAGCATGAAGTTCCCACTGGCATAGATTAAACATCCACCCTGTGAGTGACAGGCGCTGAGCTGGACAATACTTGTTACCATATCCAGTCTTCAAAACATAGCCCTGTGGGGTACACTCGCTCTCCACATTTTCCAGATGAGAAGACAGGTTTAGGGAGGTTAAGTGACTTGCCCAAGGTCTCTCTTCAGTTAAGTCGCATGGAAAGGATTTGAAGCCGCCACGAAGCCCACAGACCACCCCTTGTCCCTTGGGGCAGGACGGCAGAAGGTAGGAGGGCTGCAGAGGCAGAGAGAAGGACTGAGACCGGGAAGCAGACGCCCATCGTGGTTTCTGTATGTGGAAAATGAGAAAATTCTTCATTGTCCTGTCACCACAGAACTTGACTAGGAATATCCAATAGGCATGAAAGTTCAAACATTCCAAACTGTGATGCTTAGTCTTCACTGACAAGAGACATCATCGATTCTTTGCACAAAGAGCTACCCTTCTCCAGATAGGGGCCCGCTGCGTCCCATGTTTGTTACAGATTCTTCTTAGGGCTTGGGGGTGGACACTGCTGTGGGAAGCTCAGAGACCAGCAGTAAAACTAGCTGCGCAGGTTCTCAGAGCTGGCCCAGCATCTAGGCCAGGGATTCTGACTTGCATGTGCTCAAGAATCCCCAGGGATCTTGGAGAAAACCAATTTTGCAGGCTTCACCCATGAAGAGTCTGATATAACATGCTTGGATGGGGCCCAGGAATCTGCATTTTACATGTCCCACTCCACCTGGTGGCCCCAGAGATTCTGATGCTGGGGCCCATTAGCCACACTTTGAGAACCACTGATCCCATGAGACACAGAAACATCACCTATTGAAGTGCAGTGGGGGCATGGCAAGTGAAGAAATGGAGGTGCCCAGAGGAGGGCGGGACTGTTGAGGAGAGGAGAAGACCCCAGCAGCCTTCCTGGCGGGATGGCACCTGCACTGTGCTTGGAAAGGTGTGTTGGTATTTGTCTGCACTGGCATGGAGGAAGGAAATTCTAGGCGAGGGGACAGCAGGGCATGAAGTGGCATGGCTTGTTTGGAGAGCTAAGGACAGGTAAGCGTGGAGCAAGTGTATCATTCAGGATCAGGCACCAAAAGGGATCCGGTGGGAAAGGGGCCTTGAACTTGCTGAATAGCTTAAAATACCCTCTGGGGGTAAGCAGTCCAGTGGTGCAGGCCGTGAGGGCAGAAGCGGGGTCCTTTGCTCTATCACCAGCATTCAGGGTAAAGGCCACGTAGAACTGCGCTAGAGTTTTACACTATCACGGCCTGGAGCCTTCCTCACCGCGGGTATGTAATTACTTCCGCTTTCTAGAAGAGTCCCTGAGAGGGGAAATGACTGGCCTGAGACCACACAGCTAGTTGGAGCCCTCTCTGACCCCAGAGCGGCGGGTTGGAGTTGGTCCAGTCTCCGGGAGGGGGTGTTGGGTAGTCCTGGATGACCACTCTGTTGCTTTCCTGGGAAATGGGGTGTCTGTTGCTAAGCGACAAGGCAGGGAAGAGGATACACTTCTCTAGAAATAGGCTCCAGGGCTCTCCTCCTGCTGGTTGTTTCACCTGCTTAATCCAGCCCTGCCTCTGGACGTGGGCCCACAGGACAGCAGCCCCGGGGCCTTTTCTAACTACCCCTCCCCGAATCCTGGCCTCACCCCCTTCCTTTCTTCCTTCCTTCACAGGTGACTCTGGAAAATCTGGGGACCGCAGTGGCTACAGCAGCCCCGGCTCCCCGGGGACTCCTGGGAGCCGCTCCCGCACCCCGTCCCTGCCAACCCCGCCCACCCGGGAGCCCAAGAAGGTGGCAGTGGTCCGCACCCCACCCAAGTCACCGTCCTCAGCCAAGAGCCGCCTGCAGACGGCGCCCGTGCCCATGCCGGACCTGAAGAACGTCAAGTCTAAGATTGGCTCCACCGAAAACCTGAAACACCAGCCAGGCGGCGGGAAGGTAAGGGCAGGCGGAGGGAGCTGAGTGTGTGCCGCGCCCCAGGGGAGGGACCGGAACTTCCCCGAGGCCCCCCCAACCTGGGACAGTTGTGGGTGGGTGCTTCAACTCCCGCCACCTGCGTAGGTCTGCTCGAAAGGGGTACTCCTCATGTAGCACCCCAACCCCCACCTGGACCTCTTCAAGGAAGGAGAATCAGCTTATGGCTCAGTTCTTTGTCAGGGTCACCACCCATGCGTGAGTGCTGTGTCAGTGGAGAGAAAGTACCGGTTCTTACCTTCCCCATTTCAGCCCCGCTGATCTGACCGTATCAGAGATTACAGGGTTGTATCTCCATGGCCTCGGGGTTCTCAGAGTGGGGCACCCACAGGGGTTCCCTAGCCTGTCTTGTGTTCTAACAGGGCACAGTCTGTAGTTGGGTAGCTCTGGCTTTCATTGGATATTCACTTAGATGAGGTTTCTCTTTAATCTTCAATTCTGGGGTAATTAGGCGGTTCCATTTTGGACGATTGATTTTTCCAGAGGCAAGTGGACACTCATGAAATCCTTGGGCCTCCTAAAGTAGGGAAGCATTAGCTTCTGAGGGCCCAAGGTGGAGGGGGCACTGACTGGGACCCCCTTTCTCTTCTTGTTCTGGGTCTCCCTCCTTACCCAGCACCAGGGGAAAGCTGGCTCCCTCCTCACCCAGCACCAGGGGAAAGCTGGCTCCCTCCTCACCCAGCACCAGGGAGGAGGCTGGCTCCCTCCTCACCCAGCACCAGGGAGGAGGCTGGCTCCCTCCTCACCCAGCACCAGGGAGGAGGCTGGCTCCCTCCTCACCCAGCACCAGGGGAAAGCTGGCTCCCTCCTCACCCAGCACCAGGAAGGAGGCTGGCTCCCTCCTCACCCAGCACCAGGGGGAAAGGGTAGAGACGAGGGGGCAGAATGGGGGGCATGTAAAGGATTTTCCCTGCTCCAAGGGGGCCAACCAAGACCATGACTCCGTTGTTGAGACCACAGATGTGTTGGGCCCTCTGGGCTGGGCCGTTTTCAGGGTAGGGTGCCTCCTCGTAGGCTGGAGGAACTTCAGCAACCCTAAACCAACCTAAATCAATGTTTCCCTTTTGGTAGAGACAGCACTTTCTCCCCACAGCGGGAAGGCGGGCAGGCGCGCTGTCCCGCACTGTTGATTTTATTTATTGCCACCTCAGACCCTGGGTCACAGGTGCAGGGAGGGCCTCTCAGTGGGGCCTAGGTCATCTCCTGGCCTTTCCTGAACCCCTGAGTTTTGCTCTCTCTGGAGACTCCCGGACTTCATGTTGCCCTTTTCCAGACCTTGGGGCCCTGAAGGGTCCTCCCCAGTAAGGAGATCAGCAGCCTCTTGGGGTGAATCCCCGCTTCCTGTGGCTGGGAGCTTGGTCTTATTGCAGTGCCAGCATCTCATTGGCTGCTGGTCTTTGGGCAATTTGGGGTGGTCCCCGCCCTCAGTATTGCCTGTCCTCCCCTTTGTAAAGACACCCCACCCCCTTCCAGAAGGGACTCTTGGGCAGCTGCTATGGGGTGCTGGTTTGAAGTCCAGCTCTCTGAAGCTGCTGGAGCAGAGAGACCCCCGGCGAGAGGGTTTCCACGATGGTGCAGTGGTCTCCCACCCCAGCGCACCCTCAGTGGTCAGCCCCTCCTTCAGCACAGTGAGTGTCCTGTGAATGCCCTGTTCGCAGGCACATCTTGACCATTTGCTCCTTTTAAAAATGAAAAACAAAACTCTACACACCAGTCCTCTGCCAGAAGACTGCGTTGCTGTGACCAGTGCTGTCCTGGAGACTCACTACGCCAAAGGACACCAAACCCGCCACCCCACCCCAGCCCGAGGGCTCCCTCTTCCTGCCCACCCTCCTGTGATCCTGCACAGGAAACACCCACCCCACTGATTGCCACTGCGTTGCAGAAACCACATCTTTGCAGCCCCACAAGGCTATGCTGGTGGCAAGCCCTCCTTGAATGTGTGGTTAGTTGGACTTCGTGATGTCTGTGAGTGGATGATTCAGGGAGCCAGAGCTGAAACCCTCAGCTTGGCATGGAGACCAGCTCCCCTGTTGGTCCCTGGGTTCATCTGATGCTGGCTTGGAAGGTTTGGGCACTGTTTGGACCAGTTCTTTCATCTCTGCTGAGAGTAGCAGTGACAGCATTGAGTGGGGAAGAAAACTTTCTGGTGAAGGCCCCTTTCAGGGCTGAGCCCACCCCTTCTACTGCAGGGCTGCCTGTCCTGGACTGACCTGCCTCCTTGTGGCTGAGTGTGTGACTCAGTGCCCAGGAGTGGAAGGGGGAGGTCAGCGCCCTCAGGTTGGGATCTCACCTCACTGGGAGGACATGGTACTTAAATATCTCCTGAAGAGTTAAAGGGGAAAGGGTGAGTTTTCTTGGGATTACTTAGGGGGAAGAGGGAGGACTCCCCTTAAATTCCATGAAAAACCTAGACAATTGAAACAAAGAAAATCTCAGCCTTAACAAAGATGAAGATGTTAATCTCTAGGAAAAAGGAAAAGGAAAAAAGGTATATGGGATCCTTGGAAGAGGCTTTTGAAATGATCTGTTGAGGTGTCTTGTGTATACTTCCTCTGGGCTGGACTGAAGGCTTGGTGAGTTTGAGATCTTTGTGTCCCTGTGGCCTCGTGTAGAGCCTGATATACAGCAAGTGCTCAGTAAATGTTCTGCCACAACAGGGACAGAACTATAGGAGTCTGAAGACTCACTGAACTTTCTAGAGATGATCTCATTGAATAAGGGAGAACTGGAGATGAGTCATGTCTGTAAACCTGCAGAGAACAAAAACCACAGTGGATCGATATACATCATTTGTTGGAAAAAAAATTTAAACCAGGGCTTTGAACTGGTTTGTTTCAGTTTGACCCCTGCTGAGAATTTGATTTCCACCCCATATATACTGACTCAGAATCTACATTTTAACACAATCCCCAGGTGATTCTTATGGATCTCCAGGTGATTCTTAACGTACATAAGAATCACCGGAGGATCGTGTTAAAATGTAGATTCTGAGTCAGTATATCTAGGGTAGAAAGGTAAATTCGCAGCAGGGGGTCGAACTGAAACAAACCGGTTCCAAGCCCTGTTTTAAAGACCTATTTTCTTCTTTGAGCTTTTCTGTTTTCATGATTTGCTACAGTTAATGTGTGTCTTTGTCTCCTAGTATGGCTGTAACAGAATACCACAATTGGGTGGCTGTAAAGAACAGAAATGTATTTTCTCACAGCTCTGGAGACTAGAAATTCGAATTCAGGGTGCTGGCTCTAGGGGAAGGTTCTCTCTGTGTCAGCTCTGGGGGAACATCTGTCCCCTGCAGCATTCCTCAGTTCCTTGCTGATCATCATGTGACATTTCTCTTCCCCCATTTGTGCTCACTGGTCTCTGTGTCTTATCTGCTCTTCTTATAACTCAGAAGTGATTAGGACACACCATACATACACTGATATGGCCTCATTAACATAGCATTAGATTGCATTATGGAAGGAGATTACATCATATTACATCATGTTATATTCACAGGTATAGGGGTTAGGATTCCAACACACATTTTGGCGGGACACAATTGAATCCATAATAATATGTGTTCTGTAACCCATAACATAATAATCCAGAAATTAATTGTATAAGTATCACCAACATAGCCACAATTACTTGGAACTTAAGAACTTTTCCTCTGTAACTGTACTTGTTCAAGCACGTGGGTAAGGAACCCGGACATTATGTGGAGGTGCCCCAAGTTGTACTTAGAAAAGAATGCATAGTTTTAAATACTTTTGTTACTAAGAAAGAAAAAAATTAAATGACTGCAGTATATAAATTATGTTCTTAGTTCGGGGCGAGGGGAGAATAAAAGAAAAGAAATAAGAATAAGGAAACAAATAGCAGAAATAAATTGGAAACATGACCAGTAAAACTAAACATAAAATAGCATCAAAAGCTGGCTCCTTCCTTTATTCCTTCAGCCACTGTTTATGGAGCCCCTCTGAGTGCTAGGCCCATAGCTGATGAGTTCCTGCCCCCAGGGCCCAGGCCAGGGGAGAAATCTGTGTAAAAGGAGCAATTGGAGCAGCAGGAGGGAGCCCTGGTGGCCCACTGGTTAATTAAACTGCTAACCAAAAGGTTGGAAATTTGAACCCAGCAGCAGCTCTGCGGGAGCAAAGTCCTGGCAATCTGCTCCTGTAAAGATTTCAGTCTAGGAAACCCTATGGGGCATTTCTGCTCTGTCCTACAGGGTCACTATGAGTCAGAATTGACTCCGCAGCACACAACAGCAGCAGCAGGGAGAACCAGGCAAGAGGAGAACTTGCTAGGGGAGGGGTTACCTGTGTTGTTGAGTGTCACCCACATGGAGTGTTCCCTACACTGTCAGTGCCACCAAGTTAAAGAAGACAGACCCTTGCTCAGGACCATAAGTGGCTTTTGGAAGGGCAGCCCCTGGAGAGCTCTGGGTGCGCAGGTTGGGTGGGAAGCTGCACAAGTAAATCAAGGCAGAACCAGAGTCGGCTAGGGTAGCCAGAGGGGCGTGTCATTAATAGGAGCGCTAACTGCTAATGGAGAAGGTGCCAGCAGAGGGGTTGGGGCTGCTGTGAACCAGCGGGGGGCCTCGACAAGGACGGCGTTGTCCGCTAGCCAGGATGGAAGAAAAGAAGAGGGAGTGGAGGGCATCCCCCGCAGAGAGGCAGGCTCCATGGTTAGTAGGGTGAAGGGTGTGTGTGGGATGTCCATCAGAGGCAGGGTGAGGGCCCAGCTGAGGTGAAGCTAGCAGGAGCTTCAGCCACCACTGTATGATTAGTGACTTTCTCCCAGTGCCCAGCGTTGAAAAGAGGAGAGTGCCGCACTGGGGTACCAACACAAGCTGAGGAAGCAGAGTCTTGGGTTCCAACGGGGTGAGAGAAGGAGGGGCCGGGGCCGTGTGGTCAGGAGAACTGGGGAGCCCTGTGACTTGCACTTCTACTCTGTTCCATAGGGTCACTGTGAGTCAGAATCCATTTGACGGCAACAGATTTGGGTTTGGGTTTTGGTGATCGCCAAGTGTGACAAGCGATTGTGCAGGGGTCAAGGCCAAGAAGGGCACAGGAGCCTGAGCATGGGAGTGGCCTGCTGGTTATCTCTGAGCAGACACTACAGTCTCTTCCTCTGAGGCTGCCCAGGAGGGAGCGTTAGCCAGGCCAGCAGTTTGGATGTGAAGGTCCGGGGAAGGGCGAGAACATCCCAGAGCTGTGGGCTTCGAACGCCTTGGGCTGCAATATTCTCGATGGCCACGAGATGGCGATGGAACGCTGTAAACATCCCTCTCCAGGCTAGGTCTCAGCCCTGGGAGCTATTTCTTGATTCTCCACGTCGATGTTGACTTCTTTTTCTCTCTTTAAATGTGTGTGTCTGTTTTGTCTTCACTCCTCCTCCTTCCCTTCCCTCAATCTTGGTGTCTCTCTCTCTCCCCATTCACCTCTACCCACCTCTCTTTCTGATCTATTTCTGTCTCCACCCTTCTTCATGGCTCCCATTCACTACAGACATAACAGAAAACTGAAGTGTTTTTAAAAGAATTACATTTTATTAGTAAATTGCTAGTAAACAGGAAAAAAGCACATGTGTAGAACATTTATGTGGAGTCAATTAAGTGATTTGAACCCAGCGGGACTAGGCAGGTTTACCCTTCCTCTGGAACAGTGCCAGGTCAGAGCCAGGCAAGGACCCTCCTCTGGGACAGCCTGTAACCCTGAGAGCCTCTGGCCATCTCTCTGGGCATAGGATCTGTGTTTCTTCAAAATCTTAAAATCTAATCATTTTAAGGGACCTTTGGGAGATCACTGTTTAAAACCAAAAACCTGTTACCGTCGAGTCAATTCCAACTCATAGGGACACTATAGGACAGAGCAGAACTTGCCCAGGAGGTTTCCAAGGAGCAGCTGGTGGATTCAAACTGCTGACCTTTTGGTTAGCAGCCGAGCTCTTAACCACTGTGCCACCAGGGCTCCTCTCTGTTTAAAGGAACAATGTAAATAAGTTTAAAGGTGACTCACTCTTCCCTGTTACCTGATCTCTTTGGCCAGTTGGCTTAACCGGAAGTAGGTAGGTTTTCCTGTGTCATTTCCTGGGCTGACCACCTTGGACTTGAAGAGAGGCTTGGTGTGGGTATCCGGAGCCCACCTCAGGTTAAAGTCTCACGGGAACACCCAGCAGCTACTCCCAGCCCTCAGCACTGGGCCTGTTAACCCTGACGAGGAGACAACTGGCCCAGAACGCCACGTGGTGCTGGAGACAGGCTGAGCCAGAGACAGCTCACTGTCCTCAGCTAGGCCACCCTGGGAGCGCCCATGGGGAGAGGGCAGGCCCAGAGACTCGGAGCAGGGAGGGAGGGCTGGTTCCCTCTGGGCCAGCCCTGAGAAACCTGAGCCCAGATGGAACTAGAGCATGATCTAGTGAGGGTTTGGGACTTCTTAAGGCCCTCCAGGTCAGGGATTAAACCAAAGTAGACTTGCCCTCAGCCCCACTCCAGTCCCAGCCTCCCTTCTAGGGTCAAACCCTGACCTTAGGAATTTCTCCCCTGACTAGGGGTCCCCCGGATCAAAACGTGGAGCTTCCAAAGTTATTCTCTCCTCTGATGGGTATTTCCAGTATCCACAGCTGAGACACAATATACATGTGTACTCCAGCTGAGAAATTAAGTTTCGGGATTCTGATTATGCCAACCAGTGCCTTTCTTTCTCCTTTCTGCAAATCTGGAATTCTGTAAAGTGTGTTTACTTAACATGAGCACTAACAGTAATTCAGATCTGTTTTGTAAATATCCTTGTGTCTATTGCCAAATTCCACAAAAGCTTGTTGCTTTTTTTGTGGGGTTGAAGAAAAAGCCACATGAAAAAAAAAAAAAAAAACACCTACGTATGCTGCAGACCTTGTATTATTGCTTAATGCCCTTGATAAAGACTCATTTGATGAATGTCTTGTTCAGATTAGTACAGAGAATGACATTGTCTTCCTTGAAAAACTAGTAAGTTTACTTTATCAGATAGACTTACGTAACCCAATTTCCCTTTCTGCCTTGGCTTCCAGGAAGCTCAGAGCTCAAAGTAATGATCAGTCTTGTAATTGTCAGTTTAGGTCACCTCTGCTTCCTTTAACATTATCCTTTAAACGTTCTGTTTTATTATTGTGCCTTAAAAAAATAAGTTCTAAACTGCTTCAATTCCTTTCTGAAAGCAGGCAGATCTGCTTCTGGGAAATTTATGAATAAAGAAGGATCCCAAAGAAAGAGTTAGTGTGGGACTTCTTAAAATCTGAGGGTGACACAAGTTGATTCAAAGACATTATGCAGAGGGTGACAGGGACTCCAGCAGCTCTAAGGAGCTGTGTAAGAATGCCCAGTCCACCTCCTCCTCCCAGCTCCAGACCGGGCTGAGGTGGTGTCCTGGTCCCTCCTCACTGGCAGGAGAGAAGGTCAGTGCTCGCCTAAAGGGAATGTTGTTTTTATTGGGTTCATGAGGCAACAGCCTTGAGGACAACCCAGGCGCAACTCTGTTGGCACACAGGTAGGCCGTGGCAGGCAGAAACACCTAGATCTAGGTGCTCGTGTGGGTTCTGCCGCAGAGTTGAGAAAGTCGCTGAGCCTCTCTAGGCTGCAGGTGACCTCATCTGTAAGACAGGAGGATGGTAGGGGAGAAAGGGGAAGGTATCTATCCAAGCTTTAAAGGAGAAATGGTTTTTACGCTTGAAAACCAACCAGAGAAGAGCCTACAAAGGAAGAATTTGCCCGACCTAACGGATCTCGGGCATCTGAAACAGCAGCCCCAACCGAGTTCAAAGGCAGCAACTGAGATCGCAGGGCTATTTCCAAAACCTCAGAAACCAAGCTGCCAGTGCTGATTCTTAATTGGGAATTGCAGGTGGCAGATATTTCTGTGATTAATAAAAACTGAGGCACACTATTTCTGGTCATGGGTTGGATCATTACAGACCTAGCAGACAAAAATCTAGACTTTTTCAACTTTTTCTCTGGACCATGGTTGCCTGTTTATATCATAGCTTTTAGGCAAATGGAGTAAAATTCATTCTTCACCAAAACATTAATATCCCCACACCTCTCTGGTGACCGGAGAAAGAAGAAACAAAAAAAACCCTGCCTTTCTTCCATGGCACCACTGGGTGGGTTTGAACCACTGACCTTTAGGTTAGTAGTCAAGCACAAACTGTTTGCACCACTTCAGGACCTCTGGAAAAAAGGTTGCTGTTAGGTGCTGTTGAGTCGATTTTGACTCATAGTGACCCCATGTTACAGAGTAGAATTGCCCCATAGGGTTTTCTAGGCTGTAATCTTTACAGAAATAGATCTCCAGGTCTTTCTCCCAAAGAGCCGCTAAGTGGATTCAAACCACCAACCTCTGGGTCAGCTGAGTGCTTAACTGTTGTGCCACCAGGCAGGGCTCCTTGGCGAAAGAAGAGCCTCCCAGAAATCCAGTCAAATCATGACCACCTGGGCCACACTTGCTTGCAGAAACGCTGAGAACAATTGGGAACAAGGGCTCAGCTTCCTCTCAGCACCTGGTAGAAGGTGTAGGGGGGAAGAGGGCGGTTGGACAGCGGGGCGGGGAAGGCGCTTGGCCATCTCCCATGAGACAAAGCTCTTATGAAGGGGAGTCTGTGTCTTCTCCACAAAGCCACCTGGGTCCCACCCACGAGGTCTGTGATTCCCACACCTGGCTATGCATCAGAATCACCTGCAAGATGGTCAACAGTCTAGACACTTGCGCCAGACTCAAGTTTCTGATTAATTCTAGGCCAGCAGTGGGGTCTGGGTGTTTTTTTTTTTTTAAATATCCGCAGGTGATTGTAATGCTTAACAGGTCTTGAGAACAGCCACATGAAATTCTTGGTGACTGCTCGGGTGGGTCTGATGGGTGTGTGGATGAAGACGCAGGTGGGACTTTTATTTTTTTCATGTCACTGAACACATTTTTCACTCCATTCCAACCTAGGGAACTTTCAGTTCCGGTTTACAGTTTACAGGCATCCGAGGTGCTTTCTAGGGGGTGTCTGTGATGCAGTCCTTTTGTAAACCGAATAATTGCCTCCTGAGGAATCTGGTTTGTAAACCCCAAAGCTGTAAGGTGGGGCCCACCTCACATCACCTGCCTTTCTGGAATGCCTTCCTGGGGCAGCCCTCTCTTCCCTTGTCATCCTGAAGGTCAATCTCTTTGGCTTCCCTTGGGAGGGGTGACTTGGAGTCCCATGACTCCTCAGAAACCCAGACGATCCCTGCAGGGGGGCCTCGTCTCCCCCGCTGAAGTCAGAGAGCGGAGTCTGTTAGCACAGAGCAGTGGTCCGGGGGTGTGTCACTCATCCTTTTTTCTGGCTGTCAAAGGTGCAGATAATTAATAAGAAGCTGGATCTTAGCAACGTCCAGTCCAAGTGTGGCTCAAAGGATAATATCAAACACGTCCCAGGAGGCGGCAGTGTGAGTACCTTCACACGTTCAATGCACCGTACTGTGGTTTTCTTTTTTCAGAAGTGCCGTAAGTCTATGTACTTGTGAGACATTGCATAGAATAAATCATTCTCAGGCTTGGGACATAGCTGTGTCCCCCACATAAGTATAGCCCAGGCTCCCCAAGTCCCACACTGGTGTCCACTGTTCTCAGAAACCCCTTCACCATATTCTAGGAAGGGAGCCCCTTCAATTATGGGTCTCCTGGCCTGCACGGACTGCATGGGCAGAATAGGAAAAGGGATTGATCCTCTCTCTGCCCCCGCCGGGAGTCCGGGTCCTCTGAGCATAAGACCTATCATGGACCCCACTCACTGCTCAGCACCTGCCTCCAGGGGTCCCCCAGCCCCTGCTTGAGGTTGGGGTGGTCTCCATCCTCCCCCTCCCCCGGGCAGGTTCACCTGGCATGTTTCCACTGTGAACACTGGCCTGTCTCTTCTGACAGGCAGGCACAAAGGTCTTCCTGCCCCACCTGAGGGCAAAACACGTCTGTTCAGCTCTAGTTTCTGCACTGCGAGGGATGAGCCGACCCCCAAGCCTCTCAGCTCTCCCTTAAAACCAGCTCCAGCCTCACCGGCAGGTGCAAAAGAGGCAGACAGCAGTGTGCCCCCTCAGCCTGCCTGAGGAGGTTTGTGGAGAAACTGCTTTTGGCCCTGAGCCTCAGTTCACAAAAGGCCCTCTTTCAATGTGGCTTCCTCCAGATGTCCCTAGGGTCCCAACTGTGTCCCCAGTGGGGTGTGTCCCTATGAGATTCATATGTAAACGTGGTGTTGGGGACTCGAATCCTCACGTCCCACCTGCCCATGTGACCCACTCAGATTCCCTGTCGTCCTCCAGGTCCACGTTCACCTCTGGGTGCGAACTTCACCTGGAGGCTCAGCGCTTCTTTCCTAATGCCCTCCTCAGTCCCCAGCCCCTCTGGGCCAGCTGTAAACAAACATTTAAACACACTGGGAGCTGGAGGTTCAAGACCTGAGGTCCCCCACAAGGGAGGGTGGTTTCTGAAAGTGGCATCTCACTCTGGGGGAGCTCTTTCTCCAGAAGATGCACAGCCTGGGCCTGCACAGCATCCAGTCCAGCCCAGAGGGTTTGTTCTTGCAATGTGCTGCTGCCTCTGGCCCTGACTATGGGGTCCTGACTCTGCATTGAGCCCTCTCCATCCCGGATAGCAAGTTCTTCCTGGCAGCGGCTGCATGGTGCTTTATTAACACCTCCTCACGGTGTCTGCTGGTGTCCCCTGTATCCCCCACCCCTGCTCTCCTGCCCCACCCCACCCTGCCCATGGTGATGCTCTCTGGGGGTGGGTCCTGCCCCAGCTGTGACTTCTGGTTCTCGGCTCCACTGTGGACAAGGGGCTCAGGCCAGAGGACCAAGGCCTTGCACTTGGGGTTGACTCAGTCTGGACTGCCGGCAGGAAGTTGTGTTGGGGAGCCACGCCACGGGCTCCAGCTCCAGTGGGCCGCAGACCACAGTCCTGAGCCGATAGCTCCATGAGCAGAAGCTGGGAGAGTGTGGGGGCAGCACAGGCCTTCCCACTAGTGATGGCTGAGGGAGCTGCATGCAGTGCAGGGGACTCCCTCGGGGGCACCGGACATCTGTCCTGCACTCCCTGCCAGTCTATGACTTGGCAAAGAGCCGCAGGATACCCCGTGCTGGCCCAAGCACTGTCCTTGGCCTGTAGCCACTGCTTGTTTGCAGTAGGAGTCCTCACAGAAAGTTCTTCTCCTGGTGCAAGGTTCTGGCTACAGGCAAGTATGCATCGTCAGCCTCGGCCTCTTTAGTGGGTTCCTGGCCTGGGCTCAGGCCTCTGGCTTCCTCCCCTCCTCTTCCCAGCCTGGAGATAGCCTACATCTCCAAATCCTCTTTCTCAGTTCCCTTGTCCGGGGTGAAGTGAAAAAGAGAGTAAGTTTTGGCCACACTAACACTTACATACAACTCCTTCCTGCCAGGAGTTCCCAGAGCCCCTTGCAGCACCTCCCAGAGCACATGCTCTGAGAATGAGGTGGGGGGGTTCTTTAACACAGAGTTTCCATATCCCTATGGGGCAGCCTCACCTCTCCTCAGAGAGAAGAACATCGTTCACTGTCCAAACGGGAAGTTCAGTGAGGCTTAGGCTTCCTAAGCTTTTATTGACCTCACCATGTGACCTTCTGAGGCTTGGACAGCATCGACCCCAGGTGGTCCCTGTTGACCAGGGGGCTTACTCACTGGCCTCAGAACTAGGAGCGAAAGGCCAAATCATCCCCTGCAAAGGGCTTCCACACCCTGCATCCACCCTCACTCACATGCAGGCTGCCACATCCATGTCCACTCACACCCCACTCCACCCATATAGGCCATGTCCTTCTGTCTGTCTCAGTCAACTCTCCATCAACAAGCAGTAAATGCCAAAATGACTTTAACATAAAATAATTTGGGATTGTTCCAGGTGATTTAGATCTCAGTAGAAAGCTCCTTTGTTTCTCTGGTGTCCTTGTTAAACCCATTCTCTGCCACGAGGCCATCTCTCTTCTGAGTAACTCCAGGGCAGAGAGTGGGAGTGGCTGGCTCCCCTCAGGTGACCCCACACGGTCTCTGCTGGAGCCCTAGGGGCTCTGAAAGTGTCAACTAGTGACTAGCCATCTGGGGACCCTCATAGCCACAGCTTTGTGGAGACTTGCTTCTGGGCGACCAGCCCTTGCTGTGGGGTGTGGTTTTGGGGCTGAGGTCAGTGCGCAGCTGAGGGCCCAGCCTGCCCCCAACCCCGGAGGGTGGCTGTCATGGTGGGGCCGCACACCAGCCCCCAGACCTGGTTCTGAGCCCTGGAGCCCGTTAGACCTCCTGTGTGTGTCCAAGTCTGGGCGAGCTTGCTGAGACGCTAACCTGCCCCAGAGCTCTGCCGTGCCGCCTGTCTGTCCTGCTGGTGTCCTTTCTCCTCTCTGTAAAGAACTCAAACGTCCAGGCCACTTGGTGTGCCCAGGTGCCCACTGAGTTCCCTGAGCCGCTGAGCTGGGCTGGCCCTGCTTGCTGACCCAAATTGCCCTCGTTGTGGGGGCTAGGGTTTGGTTTTTGCCAGAGCTTCTCCTGGGTTAAAGCCTGCCTGTCAGTTCTACCACCACTCTCTCCTCTCGGAAGCCAAGCAGATACAGCCATCTTGCCTTTCTAACGAGACTTGTTCAAATAGATGCTGCACATACAGATCGATTCTTTATCGCCAGTGAATGTGACCTGTCACTTTCACGTCAGGAGATGGTGTGATTTTTTTTGGCCTTTGAGTGGTGTTTGCTAAACATGGCGTGGAACCTGCATGATGACAAGATGTCCCTCCTTTCTGCTGAGGTCTTTTGTCCTTTGGGGATTGAAGACACTTTAATCCCACAGTTATTTTGTGGCGACCCTGCTCCCTTGGGGCAGAGTTAGCAGAATTCCAAAAGCACACTTTCCACCATGACTAGGTTGTACTTCCTTGTGGAAGACGGAAGCCACCGTCTGAGCACAGCCCGGGCTTATACGGCTGCTTTTTACTGAGTTACACCCATAAAATAATTCTACTTTATTCTCTTCGTCTCTCTGTCTGTCTCTCTTTCTTATTCTCTCTCACCTCCAGGTGCAAATAGTCTACAAACCAGTTGACCTGAGCAAGGTGACCTCCAAGTGTGGCTCATTAGGCAACATCCATCATAAACCAGGTAGCCCTTTTGGAAGGGGAGGGCAGGCAGAAGGGTGCTGAGGGTGGGACAGGATTATGTGGTGGAGCTTTCTTCAATGCCTTCTCCTGAAGTGGCTGGGAAGGATTTGTCTGATGGCCATCAAAGGGAGTGTTGAGGGTGGAATTCGCTCCTGAGCAGGGCCATGATGGCCGAGACAAGGTGAGGAAGGAAGGGAGTTGCAGGTCTTCAACCTGACCTGTGACTCCCCAAGCAGGATGTATACTTGGTCCTCAGTTAGCATGGGAGGTATTTCACCAAATGTACCAGCTACAACATGGTACCCCGCGCCATAGCCATGCCCCTACTGTGATTTTGTTTAAACAGAAAATGATGCTATTTGAGCTCCCCCACCCCATGCTTACCCCTCCCATCCCATGTTGTTGTTAGGTTCTGACTCACAGTGACCTTATGTACAACAGCATGAAACACTGCCCGGTCCTGCAGCATCCTCACAATCGTTGCTATGTTTGAGCCCATTGTTACAGCCAGTGTGTCAGTCCATCTCATTGAGGGTCTTCCTTTTATCGATGACCCTCTACCTTACCAAGCATGATGTCCTTCTCCAGGGACTGGTCCCTCCTGATAACATGTCCAAAATATGTGAAATGAAGTCTCGCCATCCTCGCTTCCAAGGAGCACTCTGGCTGTACTTCTTCCAAGACAGACTTGTTCGTTCTTCTGGCAGTCCATGGTATATTCAGTATTCTTCGCTGACACCATAATTCAAAGGCATCGATTCTTCTTCAGTCTTCTTTATTCATTGTCCAGCTTTCACATGCATATGAGGCGATGGAACATACTATGGCTTGGGTCAGGTGCACCTTAGTCCTTAAAGTGACATCTTTGCTGTTTAGCACTTTAATGAGGTCTTTTACTGTGTAGAAATTAGCACTGTCTATAAATCTTTCTGCAATGATGGAAATGTTCTATATCTACACTATCTGATATGGTAGTCACTGACCCTGGGTGGCGCAAATAGTTAAGTGCTTGATTACTAACCAAAAGGTTGGTGGTTTGAACTCATCCAGAGGCGCCTCAGAAGACAGGCTTGGGAGTCTGCTTCTGAAAGGCCACAGCCTTGAAAACCCTATGAAGCAGTTCTACTCTGCATACATGGGGTTGGCATGAGTTAGAATCCACTTGATGGCAACTAACAACAACAACCACATGTGGCTATTCAGCACTTGAAATGTGGCTGGTGCAACTCAGGAACTAATTTGATTTAATAAAAATTTAAATAGCCACGTGTGGCTACTGGCTACCATATTGGAAGCACAGGTATAGATGCTAACTCCCTTCTGGGAGTCTCGAGCAGGGACTTCAGCCTTAGTCGGGCCCTGTTCAAGGCAGAGGTCTTGAGCCACTTCTGTTGGAAGACAAGGTCATCAGAAGCATAGTCCAGAATGTGTCTAATTATTTTCTGTCTCCCTTGGACATTTTGTGAGAGTTTGGTCTCCCAGTGGAAACTACCTCACAACTGGTGCCCATCCTACCACGTTCTTTCTTCAGAGAGCAGCTTTGTTCAGTGGCTTTAATCCTTTTCAGAAAGTAATCTAAATTTTCTCTTCCTCATGCCACGTCTCCCACGCTTGGGCGTGGCACCGAGTGCCCAAGAAGGGCGAAGGGATCACAGCCTTTCCTTCTTCAGTGTGCATTTTGCCATTCAGTTTTATTCCGAGGTCTTGTGGGGCTGTGGTTGACAGTGTTGACATAGAAAGACTTCACTCATTGGGGCGTAACCAATTCAGAATTAGGATAATTTATCCTAGACTGACTGTGATTTACCTTTGCATTATCTAAGAAGGATGAGCTGGCCAAGTAAATATTCGATGCACACTTGATTAGAGAGGTGAAGCAAAATGTTTTTGAACCCTTTGGAAGGACTTACTTGTATACAAACCACATTCTAATTTCTACCATATCGGATAGTGTAGATTTAGAACATTTCCATCATTGCGGAAAGATTTATAGACAGTGCTAATTTCTACACAGTAGATGACTCTCCTCCTAAAGGTTGGTCTCTACTTGGAAACGTTTGCTTAGCCCCTGTTCAAGTCAAAGTGCCAGCCTGAGAGCTGTGTCTTGGTCTGAGCCCTCCACTGACCTGTTTTTTGCTGGGCCCCCAGCAGCCCATGGGCACTTTGCTGTGAAGATCTTATTTAGTGCGTGCAAAAGTCCACTGAACCACAGAAAAAGATGGCAGGATGGTATTGTATTGTTTTCTAGGAGGTGGCCAGGTGGAAGTAAAATCTGAGAAGCTGGACTTCAAGGATAGAGTCCAGTCCAAGATCGGTTCCCTGGATAATATCACCCATGTCCCTGGCGGAGGGAATAAAAAGGTAAAGAGGGCAGGGCAGGGAGGGGGCTACGTTTGGGCCTGGTGTTGCCTTGGCTTCCTAGCGCAGCTATTAAGAGAAATACTACACATGAGTGGCTGTAGAGAACATAAATGTATTTTTTTCTCACAGTTTAGGAGGCTAGAAATCCAGATTCAGGGCACCGGCTATAGGAGAAGGCTCTCTGTCAGCTCTGGGAGAAGATCCTTGTCTCAGCTTCTGTAGCCCCAGCGTTCCGTGGTTCCTTGGCGATCTTTACGCGGCATCTGTCTTTCCCCATTTATATTTTCTTCTGTGTCTAATCTCCTCTTTTTGTAACTCAGAAGTGATTAGGTTTTGGCAGGGCCGGATTACCCAATAAACAAGGTACACACGAGCCCAATTGTGTGTTCCTACCAATCTGCAATGCACAATTTCACCTGTCCTCCACCATGTCGAAGATGTGGTGGAACCCATGTGACATTGCTCACCACAGAGTAGCAAGTAAATACAGTTAAGCCTGAGCGTACCTTGCTCCGTGTTTACTGGTTAATCCGCCCCTGGTTTAGGACACACCCTATGCTGATATGGCCTCATTAACAACAACAACAACAGAAAGACCTTCTTCCCAAACAGGATTACATCCACAGGTATAAAACCAAACCTGTTGCCATCGAATCGATTCCTACTGACATCAGCACTGTAGGACAGAGTAGAACTGCCCCCTCGGGTTTCCAAGGCTGTAATCCTTATGGAAGCCGACCGCCACATCTTTCTCCCGCAGAGCGGCTGGTGGGTTTGAACTGCCAACCTTTTGGTTAGCAGCCAGGTGCTTAACCACTGCACCACCAGGGATCCTTTAGGTATAGAAGTTAGGATTTCAACTCATATTTTGGCAGGGGGATACAATTCAACCCATAACAGGTTTTAATCAAGTAAGATGGACAAAGGTTTGTCCAGTTTTCCAAACGGGAAGAAGGAGGACCCTGTACTGACTGACTAGATGTGATCAGCCCTGTCCAGGGCAGTAGGTCTCAGCCTTAGCTGCCCGCTGCAGTCACCTGGGGAGCGTTAACGTCTTTGCGGCCGGGGCCCCCCACCCCTGAAGAGTCAGAGTTAATTGGTTTTGGATACAGTCTGGGCACCTGGATTTTTTTAAAGTCCCGGATGATTCTTTAGTGCAGCCAAAAATGAGAACCACTATGCTAGGCCCTGTGGCTTGCAAGCACCCACATACAGAAGTAGCCATCTCCAAAGCGAGCCTGGTGCATGAGAGGAAGTCGTGGGACATCACCGAATTTTCTAAATGGGTCACTAGAGCAAAACAGTGATGCTGACGATGGCTGTTTCATCGAAGCTTTGGAAGGTCTGTCCTAGAAGTGTCCGCGAGGAGGCTTGGGGCTGGTCAGATCTCAGCATTCCGGCAGTTTCTAGAGTCTCCAGGTTCTGCTCTTGGTAGCGGTGCACTAAGCAAAAGGTTGGCGGTTTGAACCCACCCAGTGGCTCCACAGGAGAAAGACCTGGTGATCTGCTTCCGTAAAGATCACAGCCGAGAAAACCCAATGGGGAGTGCTACTCTGTCACATGCTGGGTTACCAAGTGTTGGAATCAGCTTCACGCACCTACAACAGCAGTGGTCTGCCTGAGCCTGGGCGGGAGGCCTGGCGGGTGCAGCCCTGAGCAGCTCCCTCTTGGCTGGTGGCAGGATGTGGTCTTGTGGTTGCACATTTGCTCTTCTGCACAAATACAGTGAAGCACCCTGCCTGGGGCTTCCCACCCACGCTGGCCCTGCAGTTCTGGCCCTGGCTCGCCTTCCAGCCTTCAGTGCCTCCCGGCAGCTGACTGGGGAGTGGCGGGGGGGAAGGGATGTCCCAGAAGAGATGTACTGTCTGAGACCAACCCAGCCTGAGAAAGTACGCTGTCCAGGGTGGCCCTGGTGGTTGGAAGGGCCAGGGTGGCTGGGCCGTCTGTCGGCACACCATGCTGGGTGGCAGATAGGAGTTCCCCTGCCCTCAGCATGTCCCCGCCATCCCCTCCTCATCCTTCTCTGCAGCCCAGGCTCCATTCTAAATACAGAGAGGCACCCCTTCTTGTGCTGTGGTGAAAGCTGGCAGTGTGGTTTTGTGGAGCAGCATTTGCTGGAATCATTAAAGCAGAGGCTGCAGACTGAGAACCTGACCCACAGGCAGGGGCCCCAAGGTTGGGGGAGGGCTGCTGCCCCTTGGATGGCCCTGGCCCTCTGGCTCCCTGCAGCTCCCCCTCTGGCCTCCCTGACCCCAAGGTGGACCTAAAGTGGCCATCTACCATCATGCTGTGGCATACATGGCTTCCCAGGTCCAGAAATATTTTCTGGCCTGGGACTCTATTGAAAGTAAGAAAACACAAGGTGGGCCAGGAGGCTGCATGCCTTGAGGGCAGTGGGCTTGGGCCCAATTCCTGGGGAAGTGGGGAATCTTATCTGCAACAGCTATGCTTGTTTCCTTTACTTGCTCCCACCCGGGTTTCAGGCAGGGGCTCCCACCCGGGTTTCAGGCAGGATCTCCCAGCCCTAGGGAGCTTCAAAGATACAGATGCCTGGTCCCCACCTCCAGAGGGGTGTCATGAAAAAAAAAAAAAAGTTGCTGTCAAGTGGATTCTGACTCATGGTAACCCCATGTATGTCAGATAGAATTGCATGTTCCATAGGGTTTTCAGTGGCTGATTTTTCAGATCGCTAGGCCTTTCTTCTGGGTGGACTTGAACCTCCAACCTTTCAGTTAGCAGCCAAGCATGTTAACTGCTTGTACCACCCAGGGATTCCCCACCCCTAGAGAGTCTGACTTAGTGGGTCTGGGTGGGGCTGGGCATCGGTAATGGGTGAAGGGAGGATTTCGCATCTGTCTCTGGAAGTTCTTACGCCCTGGGGAAAGTTCTGGGCTTGACTCTGCTCAGAGATGTGACCTAGAAAAGAGCTGCAAGTGCTCTGAGCCTCAGTTTCTCCTTCAGCAAAATGGGATGGAAATACTACATCCCAGAGTTGTTCTGAGACTCAAACAAGAGTCTGTTCTGGAAGGTACTTGGTGTGGTGTAGTCATAGAAGAACACCAGTTAGATCCAAGTCCAAACCCGAACTTCTCAGCTCCTTCTGCTCTGTGTCCCCCACTTTAGGTGGTCACTCAACAGCCTCCCTCAGGGGCTTCTCTAACTCATCTCTGTGATGGCTCGAAGCCACTGTTCCCAGAGGGTCTCCTCTTTTTCAGCCCCTCATTTCCTTGTGTTGAGCAGAATCACTAAGAAGTGGTAGGACCCGTGCCACCTTTAGTTTGGGGGATTTTTGGACATTCCCAGAAATCTGTCATTTTTTTCTTAAGAAACAAAGCTTTTTTAAAAACATTAGCCTAAAAGTTCTTATCAAAGCTTATGTCAAAATGGCCACTCATGCTGAGAGAAATAAGTCAGCCACAAAAGGACGGATATTGTATGATCCCATTTATATGCAATATCTAGAATAGGCAAGCGTATAGAGACCAAAGGAGCACCAGTGGAGCAATGGTAAAGTGCTCAGCTGCTAACCCGAAGGGTGGAAGTTCGAACCTACCCAGCAGCTCTGTGGGAGAAAGACCTGGCAATCTGCTTCCATAAAAATTACAACCAAGAAAACCCTATGAAGCAGTTCTACTCTGTCACATGGGATTGCTATGAGTTGGAATTGACTCATCGGCACCCAACAACATAGAGGTCATAGTGGTTACCAGAGGTGGACAGGTGGGAGGGAGGAAAGGAGGATTCAATGCTTAGGGGACATTGAGTTTCTGATAAGGGTGATGGTTGAACATGATGAACATAGTTAATGTTACTGAATTGCACATATGAAGATTTTTGAAATGGCCAATGTTTTGTTACATACATATTTACCACAATTAAAAAATGGCTACTCAAATACAGTAGTATGAAAGGGTCCTTTTTTCAAAGCAGCGACCCAAAAAATGAACAAAATATGCATATAACCTGGTTTCTCTCTACACCCCCATTCAAACTCTCTGCAACAGGGGTGCTGCATCTAGGGTCCATGGATTTCTTAAGTAGTGTGGAAAATTATAAACATACCCATGCCTGTGTGTACACATTTTTCTGGTTTCACAAGATGCTCAAAGAGGTCTAGGACCCAAAACAGGTTGAAAACTGCTGAGCTTGTTTTCATCGGAGAGAGACTGTGTCAGCCACTTCAGGAGAGAATCAATATGTGCTATCACATCTCCAGCTAATGCTTCCTGCTTCTGAGTTTCCTGGATATCCTTTGGAGCTAAGACCTCTGGAACGCCTAGCTATGGCATTGTTTCTCTGTTTTAAAAAGGGCTTTCACATCATCATGTTTTCTAGCACAGGTACCAATGCTGCCCTCAGTTGCTGCCATCTCCACATTCCTCCTCAGTCACTGGCAAAGGGGAGGAATGTGTGTGGCTCATGGCTGGGAAGCAGTGGCTCTGGGGACATCCCTTAATCTCTCTAGCTTCTCCTTCAACACTTTGAGTTGCAACTTGGCAATGTTTATCAAAACAAAATGTGTACACCTTTTGACCTATCAGTTCCACTTCTAGGGTACACCTTACAACGTGTGAAATGATGTGTGTACAAGGTTATTCACTGCAGTGGTGTTTGTAATAGCAAAGACTGGAACCAACCTAAACATCCATCAATAGGGGAGTAGGTAAATTTTGGTACACCTCATACAATGGTGAGTCGGAACCAACTCAACCGCAACGGGTTTGGTTTTTGGGTTCATACGATGGTATACTATGCAGCCATCAACAAGGAAGAGGATGCTCTTTATGAACCGATAATGGAAAGTATTCAGTTTAAAAACCAAAGGTGAAGAGTATGTGTATGTTATCATAGGTATTTATACACACGTTTGTATATGTGTGGAATATATCTGAAAGGTACACAAGAAACTTAGAATGGTCACTGCCTGTGGGGAAGGGAGCTGGGTGACTGGGAGGCGGTGAAAGGGTTGTACGTAAGTGGTTGTTGTTAGGTACTGATGAGTCGATTCCGACTCATAGCTACCCGATGTGACGGAGTAGAACAGTCCCATAGGGTTTTCTAAGCTGTCATCTTTACGGAAGCAGATCGCCAGGTTTTCCTCCTGCACAGCCACAGGGTGGGTTTGGACTGCCAACGTTTCGGTTAGCAGCCAAGCGCTTAACCATTGTGTCACCAGGGCTCCTTATGTTAAGTAGTAACTATTGAAAAACAATAAAAACAACAGCAGCCCCCACCATAGGCCAGGCCTCAGAGGGCAGTTGGCAGGGCCGCCCCTTGCCCCTGGCCCGCCATTTCACCCTCCCTCTCCTCCTCTTCTGCAGATTGAAACCCACAAGCTGACCTTCCGCGAGAACGCCAAAGCCAAGACAGACCACGGGGCAGAAATCGTGTACAAGTCGCCCGTGGTGTCTGGGGACACATCTCCACGGCACCTCAGCAATGTCTCCTCCACAGGCAGCATCAACATGGTAGACTCACCCGAGCTCTCCACGCTAGCGGAGGAAGTGTCCGCTTCCCTGGCCAAGCAGGGTTTGTGATCAGGCCCCTGGGGTAGTCCGTAATCGTGGTGGAGAGGAGAGAGAGAGAGTGTGTGGGAAAAAAAAAGAATAATGATTTGGCCCTTCACCCTCTGCCCTCCCCCAGCTGCTCCTCACAGATCAGTTGATCGGTTACTCACTTGACCTGCTTTTGTTGCTGGGCTTTGGCTCGGGACCTCAAAACCAGTGATGGGGGATAAAAGCAAATTTCATCTTTCCAAATTGACGGGTGGGTTAATAACAATAAAACATTTAAAAAACAGAACAAAAAACATTGAAAAAGATAGCCACACCCAACATTTCCTTGGACACTTGCTTTTCCTTTTTTGTCCCCCTCTGTCTGAGTAGAAGGGGGAGAGGCTCTGAGCACTGCTGCTGGGGAATTTCAAGGGACTGGGGGCGCCGGCCTCCTCTGGCCCCATCATGGGGGCTTCTCAGAGGCAGCGCAGCAACAAAGGATTGGAAACTTGGTGCCTTTGTGGAGCCGCGGGCAGATAATGTCAATCTTGTGTGAGCAGGATGGGGTAGGGGGTGGGGGAGACAGGCAGGGAGAGGCTGAGGCAGGGGGTGGGCAGGGGGAGAGTGAGGGGGTCAGAGGGGAGTGGGAGAGGAAGATGTGAGACAGAGGAGGGAGTCGGTGTGGAGCGACACTGACCGCCAACAGGAAGGGCAAACAGCCCTCGCTCAGGCCTCAGAGGCCATCCTAGCTGGGCCGGCTCTGCTGCAGGCGGTGTGCCCTCTTCTGTGGGTGGCCTGTGGGAGAAGGGTTCCAGGCCCTCCCATACTGTGGAGCGACAGTGGCAGGAGAAGAAGGGAGGTTGATAAGAGGGTGGCTGACCTTGATGTCCTGTGAGTGGCTGGCCTCTTCCTCCCTCCCTGCAGGGTGGGGGTACTGAGCAGAGGGGCTTCCCTCTGCCCCGCGGAGCCCCCGTTTGAGTTCCGAAGAAGGTTGGAACTACAGCCACGATTTTGGCCACCTCACAGACCTGGGACTTTAGGGCTAACCAGTTCTCTTTGTAAGGACTTGTGCCTCTTGGGGGACATCCGGCTGTTCCCACGCCTGGAGCTCCGGCATCTCTGGAGTGTGCGGGGGCCTGGGAGGTGGGATCCTGAGCCTCCTGTCCTTCCTATGGCCACTGCAGCCACCTGTCTGCCCCACTGTGCCCGTGTTGTCTGCTATGCAGAGCCCAGTCACTGCCTGTACCCCTCATTATGTCACCTGTTCCCAAGTTCCCAGCCTCACCGACCCCTTCTCAGTAATGAATGCTGGTTAGGTGTAGGAGGCACCTAGTCTGAACTAAGCGGTGAAACCAAGGAAAGTCTCTAGGCACAAGGGTTGGACTTCAGTCTCTGAAGTTCCTCTCATTCAACTAGTGTCTCCCACACGTAATCTGCTGACCTTATTCGGAGCCCTGCCTGCACCTCCCATGACAGAAAATAGAGCACCCCCAGTGGTGTGAACCAGAAGAGGGCTCAGCAATGACCTGAACATTTCTGCCTTGCTGACTTGGAGAGAACGTCCCCCTCCCAGAAGGCCTGGTGGTCTTCCTCTGTTGAGCTGGCAGTGGGAAGTTGGGTGTCCTGGTTGCCAGAGATGGAATCAGGATGGGCAGGCAAGACCCCCAGGGCCAGACCACACTCCCTTGGTCCCAACTTCTGCGCCAGCCTGTGTCTTTGAGCCTCCTGCCAGCCAGCTTTCCAGAGGGCCAAGCCACTGCTCAACCCCATATAATCAACCCGCTACACCCCAAAAAGGGGAAGACACCCGCTTCCCCCCGTCAGATACGGTTCTTGCCCCCAGTCCCCGCTGGAAGCAATGCTGTCTGTCCTGCTGGAGCAGCTGAACATATACATAGATGTTGCCTTTCCCTCCCCATCTGCACCCTGTTGCGTTGTAGTTGGATTTGTCTGTTTATGCTTGGATTCAGCAGAGTGACTGTAATAGTGAAAAAGAAAAAAAAAAAAAAAAAAGACATGTAGCTTGAAATGCTTGCTTTTGTAAAGAGGTTTCTAACCCACTTCCATGGGGGTCCTAGATGTCTCTCACCCCCCACGCTGGGACTCAGCTCCAGGAGGCCAATGTGGCTTTATACTTCTGGGGCATCATTTTTGAAAGGTTTTCATCAGCATCTGGGACCCCCACCCCCACCCCCCCCCCCCACCCCGGAGACCAGATTCTGACATCTGAGGAGAAGCTCTTGGCAGAGAAGAAGGCCTGAAGCAGGACTAGGGCAGAAGCTGTGGTGCCAGCCCCCTCCCTAGTCTCCCCTGCTTTTCCCTTTGTTGAGGCAGAGCCAGTTTCTCCTGGGAGCAGCGTGTCGCTGTGCTGTGTCCCGTGTCTGGCCTGGCTGGCAGCATGACGATGGTCCTCTCTGGTCACGGCCTGGAGAAGCCCCACAGCAGCACTCACGAGGGCCTTTCGACTCCTTGCAGCGTGTGAGAAGTGAAATCAGTCCCAGCTGGGGAGAGGCCTGCAGCCCTCAGCCTGGGGTATCTTGCCAAGCTCTCCCTCAGAAGGGATCCCAGGCCTCCCCTACCAAGGGGCGTACAGCCACAGGAGGGACCTGAGCTGCCTGACAGGAAGGGCACCAAGTCAGAGGACACCCTTCCCAGCCTTGGCCAGAGCCCTGTCAGCCCTCACCTTGTGCAGGCCCCAAGGGCTGCTCTGGGGGAAGGGAAGCACCTTTGCAAAAATGAGCTGTTTGTTTATAAACAAAGTCAGCAGCCTCAGGCCCAGTTCTAACACTTCGGGTTTGGGTGTAGTTCAAGGTAATCCTAGGGGGCAGGGTGGTAAGAGTCTGGGGCTTCTCCCCCACGGCCGGAGGCTTCATTTGCAGACAAAGCCTTCCTTGCAAGGAATCATCGGGGCCTAGAACTTTCCACCCTGTGACTCCTCAGTGTTCTGAGTCCTGGCTGCTCTCAGAAGTGCAGGTTTGTGAGGAAGCAGAAGGAAATGTGGTTTAAAGATTTGGTAGCTGTTAGAGATGTGGTCCTGTCATTGCTGCTGCTGCTTTCGGCTGCGTTTTTTCTCACACCTCTTGCTTCCTTGTCGTGCAATTCCTGCGCCTGCTGTCCAGCCGCTGTGCCTTCCTCAGGAGGCTCTAGACGCTCCCTGGTGGGGGCTGAGCTAGCAGGGGCCAGCCTAAAGGTTGCGGTTTAGGGTTATCAGGTCAGTGTGGCAGGTAGGTTGCAAAAGGATGCTGGCCTGACCTTAAATAAAGACAATCTCCCCAGGGCTGGGTGCCCTTCCCCATGTCCCCCACCTCCAGAGTCAATGTCCCTTGCATGGGCTAGGATATACACCTGGTTCCTTCCAGCTCTCCATTCACTTTATCAGTAGTTCCATTTAAATCAACTTACAGTGGTGAGACTCTGTATCCTGTTTGCGATTGCTTGTTGTACCGTGGGGGAGGGGGGAGGGGGGAGGAACCTGTAAGATATTTAACACGGGCAAAGGGAAGTCTTGGAATGCAGCAGTTTAACTGCCTTGTAACCCTTTTTTCTTCACGATTTCCACCACATTTGTTAGAGAGGAAGATGCCATGGGGCTAGAGGTCCTTGGGGTTTTGCTTTTCCACTGACAGGCTTTCCCAGGTGCAAAAGGCAGCCACCTAGTTCCCTATCCCCTTGCCGGCCAGGGGCAGGCAGTGAGGCCGGTGTGGGATTCTAGAGATTTCGGTCCACTGCTTGCTGCCCCCCCACCCCGCCCCAACAGGGTCCCATGCCCACAATCCCGCCTCCCAGAGACCCTGGCATCCGTTCCTTTAGGCTTGTGGCACCCCAGTGTCACCGTTCCCACCAGCTCCAGACTGTGCTGCCGAGATTTCCTCTTTCACCCTCCTCTCTCGCTGTTCCCCAAGTAAAGCCAAGAGGCGGAGATGAGGGCAAGGTGGAGATCATCAGTTTGCCCCATCTACAGATCTGTGGCTTCATGAGATTTCTGACTTCTCTTCAGCTTGGAAAAGGGTTACACTGGGCACTGACCCAGAAAGTCTCACCTAATGGACCTGGCCCTGTGAATTGGCAGTGCTGGGCAGGACAATTTCTGGCACTTGCAAGTCCCATGATTTTTGTTGGGAATTTTGAGGGTGGGAGGGAAGGGACATGAAATCATCTTAGCTTAGCTTCCGGTCTGTGACTGTCCATATAGTGTTATTGTGTGTTTTAACAAATGATTTACACTGACTGTTGCTGTAAAAGTGAATTTGGAAATAAAGTTATTACTCTGATTAAATAAGGCCTCTGTTCATGCATTCCAGTCACAAGAAAACGACAGGAAGTGACAATGTTGTTAAAACCTGGACATCAGGATTCACCAGTTGATTTTGCTATCTCCTGGGCCCTGAAAGTGAAAGAAGAGCTCTCAGTCATGTTCATTTTCAGCTGATTAGCTCATGCTGCTCTTGGCAAACTAGCCTTGTCCAGGTCAAAGGTCAATACCCTTGTGGCTGAGATCACAATGCTGCAAGGAGTTTCTAAGACAGGTACGGTATATTCAAACTTGAGAAGAGACTGCCCAGCCTGGGTGAAGACGGGTGGATGTATGAGATCATCTGTCCTGGGAAATTAGCCTAGAGCTCTGGGGCTGAAGCACAACACTAGTCCAGTCAGTTGAATGAATGAATGGCTTCGATTCCTTCCAGGTTTATATAGCTCACTTCCCTCTTTCCTTTGGAGCCTTATTATAGATTGGGGAGTGTTTCTGCCAAACTAAGGGATACCAGATAGCTTCCCCTCAGCAATGCCACAAAGGGGAACAAAAACAAAACAGTAACCCATCATACTAATTATTGTTCCTTAGACTAATTGGGTCACAGCCATGATACTGAATCCTTAGATTTTCACACACAGTTTCAAAAATTATTTTCTCGGTTCTTCCTGATGTGCTCAGCCACTGCAGGCGCATGCTAAGTAGAGCAGTTCTTAGCTGCAACCACAGAATCACAAGAAGCAACAGGCCGGCCAAGAGCACACGTGGCTTTTGGAGCTACAGAGGCAGTTTCACTGGCTACTTCAGCTTGACTGTCACGTAAAGCAGAGAAGAGAGGACTGCCATCCACTTATTCATCTTGTACAGACAAAAACAAGCACTGAGCCTCCTCAGAGGAAGGATGCTGTAATTTCAAGTACCAGGCAAGAACCCAGGCCCCATGCAAATTACGTATACATTCTCACTGACCCCAACCACAGAAGCACTAGGGCCTACTTGATGAGTGTTCTGGGCATGAAAAGGTTGATGGCGAAAAGGTAAATGTCCACTAAAGAGCAGTTTAGGATAGATTCAATATGTGACACTCCTGACCTCACTAGAGAAAGGGACACAGCGAAGTGATGGATCAATTACTTTCATTCAACAAAAGAAAATGCAGGTGATACGCACAGACTCCCTTCTCCTGGCACCCCTTAGTCCCCCTACCCTGGTGCAAACACACCTCCATCTCTGCTGACCATGCCATACCCCTGCCAAGTACCCAGAAAACAGAAAAGGGACTTTCCAAGGTTTGGAGCAAGTCAAAGGACCCCAGAGAACTTCCACCAGGACCAGTCCTACTCTGTCACCACAACCGCCACCTGGTACACCCAGTCAGATATGTCAAGGAAGGCCTGGCACACAACACTCTGTAACTTTTTTTTATTATTTTTTTCATTTTTTTCCTTCCTTTTTTTTTAAGCACTAGTCTGTGCTTTGCGAACAGAATCAAGACATTAACAAAGATCAGCTTCTCTGAAGAAAAGCATTTCTATAGAACAAAGACAGCTACATGTTTCGCTGCCATTACACAGCTCAAAGCAGGAAAAGAAAATATTTACAAAATACAAGGTTTTTTTTTCCATTTTTGTTTTTTTTTTTTTTTTTACAATGCTAAAAGGGTTATTCAGAATCTTCAACCTTATAAATAGAAGAAGCACTTTATGCATAGGGATATGGTGCATTATTGTTTTTTTAAAGAAACAATGACAAACCCCTTAACTTGCAAACAGAACCAAAAAGAAATCACTAATGTTGAAAATTGTGAGGGGGAGGAAAAAAAAAAAAAAAAAAAAAAACACAAAACAAAAAACCCCAACCATTAAGCAGTTGTCTACTATTTTTATATGATTACAAAATGGCAAAAAAAAAAAAAAAAAAAAGAGGTCCTTATTCCCTCCCCCCCTTTTGGTGATGTGATTATACATGAGACAGGCACGAGGTTAACAAAGGGAAGTGGTGGGGGATGAGGGGAACCACAGCTAGGACCAGACAATGTTCCACAGGCCAGGGGAACGTGTAAGAGAAAGGGCCCAATCGACACGAAAAGGGAACGCGATGTGAAGGAAACAGGATGAAGCGAGTCAGTGAAAATTATGGGGGAAATGGCTGTTCCTTTCCCAAACCCCCTGGTTTGCAGGGGAGTGGGAACAGAGGTTAAGTAGTCCAAACCCTGTCTTTGTAGACCAGGACGGCGGTAACAATGTTCCACGCGGAAGGATGGTGTGTGGGTGTATGGCATGGGGGAGCAGGCAGGAGGCAGGAAGGGGCAGGGTGGGGACCTGAGCAGCTGCAGCCAGGTTACTGCAGTGAAGGCGTCAAAGCAGAGATGATCCAGTGCAGAGGACAGCCCCATGGGTCTCTTAAAGATCTCGGCAACCGTTCTGCCAGTGGCGAGCTCAGTGACAGCAGCTGGCAGTTATGGCAAAGAGGCTCTGCAGGGGGTGCTCCAGCACAGCTGACCCAACTCCAGATGGGAGGGACGAGGGGAAGAGCTCAAGGCACCCTGCTCTCTCCCCCAGCAACTTAGAAGGCAACGCTGAACTGAAGCTCTCCACCCTCTGCCTACAGGCTCGAGGGAGAGGGACAGCCATCTAATATCATTAAGTCCAGTGATGCAACAGTGCAGAGGGGACCAGGGCCAGGCCAGAGGGGTCTTAGCCTGAACTTCTGTTTGCCAACCGGAGGAAGTGCTCAGGTGTGTGACAAGAAAACATGGAAACCAAAACCAAAACAAAACAAAAATCAAAACAAGGAGAAAAAAAAAAAAAAAAAACCAAAGTAGGACCTAAACTCCTTAAATTCACTAAAAACTGTGAAAATTTCCGGCATATGATGTTTGAATATCAAACACAGAGATTTCTGAAGCTTTAATGCCAATAGTTAGTGAGTCTGTTTAGATTCTTGAATTCCGCTCATCTGTGAGTTGGGCGCTGAGCTGTGACTGTCGCCACCAGATGCCGACTTTTGAGGGGGACAACGGGAGGCGAGGTGGGTGCCACCTCTGTTTCCCGGCCAGTCTTGCTGCCTGAGGTGCGCCGAGTGCAGCGGGCTGCCCGTTCCTGGGCATCCAGCAGGTCCTCACACTCTGCCTGGGGACTGTACGCCAGGGGGAAGGTACGTCGCTCCCAGGGCTGAACACACTGTGGGCAGACAAGGTACCTTGGTGAGGACCCCGTCACAGCCTGCCCCAAAACGAGAGTTCCTAGAGTGGCTGGGAAGATCCCTCAGAGGGCAGACAGCCTTTAACAATAGCCTATCCAGTCCCATGGTACCTTCAGAAGATCAATTTCAAGTGCAGCCCCTTGTCCCCCCAGAATGGGGAGAGGGAGCCATCAAATGAATACTCACCTTCAGCAGGCGCCGTCCCTCCGCAATCCCATCCCCCCACTTCACCAACCCATGCAAAGAAGGCATCCCTCACCTGTTCATCCAGCCCCAGCTCTGGCGTGGAACAACGGGTGTCTTCGCTGGCTAGGTGTCGCAGAGTGTCCCGAGCTACAGGGGTGAGGGGAGCTGAGTGCAGTTCCGGGCTAATGGGGCTCCTAGGAGACTGGCTGTGGGAGAACTCCGACAAAGAGTGGCTACTACTGACATCAGGGGAGGCAGGCTGAGGGGTGGAGGGGTTGGCACTGCCCAGCTGGGGGGTTGTCCGGCCGTCTGATGACCTGTAAGACCTGTACACCAAGAACACAAATCCGAGTGTCCAGGTTAACACAGACTTCTGTTTACTTTTGGGGCACGGGAGAAGGCATGAAAAAGGCATCCCACCCAGAGCAGCTGAGGCAGACTGACACCAACAGCTCTTTCCTAGGATCCACCGAGTCCCCTCATTTCCTCCTACCACTGACTGGAGGGGCAGGACCACAAGATGAGATCTAAGAACTGTGTAAGACAGAGAAAGTGAGGAGCCTACTCCTCATCATCCCAAGTGAAAGCCCAGCTGAACAACGTCAGGGGGCTGATCCCTAGCATAGTGCCCACCGAACTCACTGGGGAAGAGAAATTAGTGCCCACCGAACTCACTGGGGAAGAGAAATTAGTTTAGACTTTGGAAACGGTAGTCAAAGAAAAAAGCCTTCTATTGAAGGTCCTGAGGGCTTCTGTTAACAATAAATGGAGACACGCTGGTGACGTCTATGTGGAAGAGGATAATTCTTTCAAGTAGGACCATAAAACCACACTCTGCTGTCCAAAGGAGGGTGAGGCCTTCAAAGCTCCTCTGGCTAAATCACGACTCCCTACTGGCTTTTAGATGTCACAGACTGCCTGCTCCCAGAGCGCAATTTGTCAGAATTGGACAGTGACTACTCAGCTAGGATCTAGCATTGGATTGTTTATACTCATTAGTTCCCCATAAACACCAAGAAACTTCTGCACATGCAGCCACTGCCAGTAGATGAAAATGACGGAGCAGCCAAGAGGCAGTGACAATTCCATGAACACAGGGAGGCCCCAAACTCCTTGTCCATCCTCCTTCCCACAGGCCCTGATGACCTGCGCCTGGCCCATCACCTGCTGCCACGTCGCTGGGGTGGCACACTCGTGGTCCACAGCCACCGTGTCCTCTCCATCTCCTCACATTTGGCATGCAGGGCGGCGAAGGCTGCATCAGACAGGTCCTCGATCTGCAACAGAGCAGCTTCGTTGATCTCTTTCCTCCAGGAAGCTGAGTTCAGGTATGGGTAGATCAATTCTAGGATCAGCCCCACCCCACTCTAGGCTCTTCTCCATCAGAACAGGAATATAAGGAGCTCGCCACCTGACACCCAGGTCTTGAGGGATCTAGAGCACGTCTACCTACGTGCGTGTGTGTGACCATTACCTCCTCGTTCTCTTCGTCGGGACTCGCCTTCAGAGACTGAAGATCAACCTCCCGCCAGCTGCAAAACCAAGACAGGACAATCCTGAGATGGCAGGCAGAGTGCAGCCCAGGGCAGGATAAATGAACCCATGCAAGTACACCTGTGGGTGACACCGCTCTCTGCTGGGTGGGCTCTGCCCTATCACAGCTTGGTCTCTTTGCCCTCGGAGGCCTCTAGAAGAGACCCCACACTCAAACGCCCACAAGGGCCAGAACTGGGGGGGAAGTGGGCTGAGGGTGGGGCTGGGAGACTGTGTCAAACTCAAGCAAAGGTTCTGTTTAAAGGGGACCACCACTATTCAGCACCAACTGATTACTACCATAAGGGAATGTGTAAACAAGGTTGCCCAATCTTCTGATTTGGCAATAAAAGCTGAAAATAAAAATATACATATGAAATCCTGACCTTTGACGCTGGCAACAAATCTGGTATTCTTAAACACACTATGTGTGTCAAACAAAACATGTCTACAGACCAGACACGGACAGCCGCCTGCCAGACTGTGACCTCTGGACTATTTGGTGTATTCACACAATGGAATAAGAGAAAAAGACTTGCTCTTCAAGGGAAGACAGAACCCGAGGCTAGGAATCAAAGCTTGGTGAGAAGAGAGGAGGAAAATGGGCAGTAACAGAATGAGGACAGGAGCCAGTTATGTAGGGCCTCTACCTGGGAGTCAGGATTTCCTTGTATTGCAGTTTCTCTACACGGGTTGTTGCAGCAACAGACATTGGGATGACAATGTTGTTAATATCGAATGAGCTCTCTCCCCTTCTCCTCCTTATCGGCTGCTGTAAGACAAAGGTAAGTTTAAAAGGGAGGTACAGCTCTACAAACATCGAATCATTCACCTAAGACTTAAAGTCACCAATAACCAGGCCTGGGTCCTTGCGCTGGGGCTGGGCAGTGCTGACAGCAGCTGCTCACACCTAGGCAAGGGATCTCCTACCTGAGAGCCCTCAGGGAAAATACTAGGTGGTCTTGAGGAGTGACTCCCACTCACAAGTCCCACTGTCTGCCTTCTTGCTTCAAGGGCCCATGTGAAAAGAATTTTACAGGGTTGGGTACCCTGGGGCCTTGACTTAACTGTTGGAGTTCTTACCCCTCTGTACACAACTCTATCGCCACCACCTTCTCCCCTTTCAATCCTCCTTTCTGTTGCTCCTTTTTAACCTTGTCTATGACTTAGACCCACAGTGACTCCTAAAAACCATGCTTTAGACTAGTGGTGACTCTATAGGTTAAAAAGATAATTTCCTCATCCTGAGAGATACCCAAAGTCTAGGTCCAGGTCGTCTAATCTTGGTTGTCATGAAAGTACCTCCTTTTTGAAGACGTGAACTGTTCAGGTTAAGTCTACACCTACCATCTGCTCAGCTCACATGTGATTCACCCTCTTACTGGCTATTGTTCTTGGGGAAATTGCCGAGGACTTTCTAGCTGTATCAACGGAGGTGAATGGAAGGAAACTGAAGAAAAGGACCTGGCTATAGCTCACGTCCCTGGAGAAAGGAGATCTGTTTCTATAGGAAGTTGAGAAGATCAAACTCTCAGGAAATAAGACTTCCAAGGATCCAATATCAGAGGAGGAGGTAGGCATTTCCAGCAGCTGGGAGACCAAGGAAAGAATACAGCAGGGAGCCAAAGGCTTGGTCTTTGAGATGGAAGAAAAAGTTCACTAACTGCTTCTGCCCAGATAGCACATACCCTACCCTGAACCAGAGACTGGCAAATGAGCTGTGAAAGGCAAGAGGGAAACAGTGGGATGACAAACATGCTGCCATGGCAACCACACAGCAGGAGACACCTAAGGGGCTATATTCAAACCCAAACCAAGTCAGCCCAGCCCAAGTGAAAGGCTGGTGAAGGAAGATGAGGAAAAGGGTGTTCTACAACTAACCACTCATCCCATCATCATACGAAATTTTTAGAGGACATTAAAAGTTAGTGCATCCTGGGCCAGGATTTCAGCTGCTGTCACCTATGATTTCAGGTGTTCACAACCTCCTTTTCACCTCAATTTCCTTCTCTATCAAATAAGAATAGATGGTCACTGACCTCATAATTCTGGGGTTTAAGTGCTTAACTAAAATGGTTGAAGAGCTTTGCAAATCTTGCCTGGATGAATCCCGTAACTGAGGATTAGTGACCTCACATTATCCAGCCCCACGATAAGTATACCTTACAAAAGCCTCACAAGAGAGAGCCTTCCCTATATCTTGGTCAAGAATGAATGTGACACTGCTACCAGAAACAGGTATGTACTTTCCCAAAATGTTATTTTCCCTGAATCTTCTTGGGTCTACTGTTAGCATCTCCAAGGGAAAGAAACTGCAGTAGGCCATGGAACTGTCTGATAGGCTCCACCTTCCGCCTAGATCCCCCATTCTGTCAAGTCCTCATCTGTTCTAATGTAACTACTCATTCCTCTTTAGAGCCCAAGGCAGACATCAGGTGATGAGAATGGAAAGTGGTTCCCAAGCTGGTTGTACCAGGAGTGTTTAAAAAAAAAAGAAGGTTCTGGGATGTGCTCCTCTTCTGACTATCAAACAAGAATCTTGAGGGGTATTTTTTTAAAAAGCTGCTCAGGTGCTTCTGATGCAGCCACTGGCTTTTGCGAAGCATTGCCATAAACACTCCCCCCCTCCCACCCCACCTCCTGGTTTCTCCCACCCTCTCGTGTCTCTACTTGACTCCAGGTACCTGGTCTATCACTCTTCTTATTAGTAAATAAATCCAGATTCTGTGAAGAAATCTGGCAAAGAGAATCTTAAGTATCAGAAAAGTGCTATGTACACAATTTGTATTCAGTAAGCAAATAAAATTTCAAATGATCCAGGCCTAAGTAAACATTCTCCAGACACAGGAGGGCTGGCAGAGGAGACAAATACGATAGTGATGACCGAGGCCTGGATCTCAGAGTTCAGATTTCTATCAGAATCAGATTTTCTTTTATATCTTTAGATTATCTGAGAGCCTCTGATGGTGGACAATCAATTCCGTGACAGGTACGACACATACATTTAGACAACACTTGGGGGTGTGGGAGGTGAGGAGAGGGGAGGAACAAGGAGGCCATCTGGAAAAGACTGCGTGAATTCCTACCTGACTACAAGAGCCTCGTGAACACATTTTGTGGGCTTGGGAGTTTCTTGATCTAAGCTCTGAAGGGGGCTATCAAAGCACCTGCATGAGCCCCCTCTGCAATGCCCCTCCTTCCTCAGGCTGACACTGTGTAGTGTGATGGTGGAGGGCTGACTCTGCAGTCAGACTGCCTGGTCTGAATCACAATTATAACCCTCGCAAGCTGCCTCACGTTCACAGCTTACTTAACTTTGGAAAGCCTCAGTTTCCCTGCCTACAAAATGGGAACCTGTAATATCACCTACACCTCAAAGGATGTTAAAGGATTAAATGAGGTAACAGTATAAAACACTTAGTACTGATACATATAGTTAAGTGCTCAATAAACATGACAACTGCAGCCCTTTATTACTATAGTTCTAATTATTATACAAAGGACTCTTTAGTGGGCACAAACCAGTCATGGGTATATGTGTTCAAGGAGACACACCTTGAGGGATTAAAGTATGAGAATGAAATGAACAGGAGTATGTGTCTGGAATGACTGCACTAACAGCACCCTGGATGGAGGGTGGTACCGTAAACGCTGATGGGGGGTGGTGGTGTCAGATGACGCACCACTAGGAGACTACCACATGTAGGTAACTGCCAGGTAGCCTGCTGGGTCTGCAATTCTGCTCTGTACACTGATAAAGTACAGGCTCTGCCTTCTCCCTTCCCTTCCAGGCACTCCAACAATCAGGGTTTATTCTCAGACTGCAGCTCCACTTACCAGTAGAGTAAAAATAAAGAAATCAAACACTGTCTCTGACCTGCTTCCTCCAACACCCATCGGAATTTCTCCTCTTTCCCTCCTTTCATGTTTACTTCTTGGACCAACAGGGCCACGGTACTGTTGTCGAGTCCTGTAGGAAACTCAATCCCACAGATCTCAAGTAGCCACAGACCACCTTGCAGAGCTGGTCTCTGCATCAAGCTTTATATGGATAGCTTTATATCCATGTCTACTATGAAAAACAACTCAAGGAAACAACAGAAGGTCAAGTAACACCACTTCGACCTAAAAATAACATACACATCATGATGAGGTGAGTTCCCATCACTGCCCACTCTCTACACTGTCCTCCAGAGCCACTAGAACGAGCTGTAACCCACAGAGGGTACGTCTGGCCATCTCCACACAGGTACTTACAGATGTGCCGGCTGTAACCTGTGAGCTAGAGCTGGTGGGAGCAGAGGTGTCTGATGAGGTGGAGAGCTGTCGCACCAAGGGACTGTGTGGTGGATGCTGGGCGGCTGCCAAGTAGCTTGAACTGCTCATGTCTGTGTGATGCTTCAACACTGCAGAAGTCAACAAAAAGAGAGAAATACATAGCTACCTTAATTGGCTCTACTTTTGGCGCAAGCTGAGAATGCCAGCAATACATATTAAAGGCAAAAATGCTTTCTACACCTGGAAGATAAAAAGGTGAAGCAAATTGGTTGATGGCAGGTAGGGGGCTGGGCAGAGGTTGCTGCAGCAGTTAAGAAGTGACCTGCATTTAGAAGCAGTAGGGTCCCCCGACTCTGCCTTCCTAGAAAGTGAAGGACAAAGCTGGGGGCAATTAAGAGAAGCCCAGGCTGCCCCAGAAAGCCCTGAGCAGGAGCAGGCGCAAATGCAGGCAGAGGTGCCAGGCCTGGCCCTACCTTCACTTCTCTCAGATGAATGGTCTCGCAATCTCATTTTGCTGTGGTTTGGGTCATGCACGGGTGGCGGCGGGTTGAGCGAGCGCTCTGCTTTGGGCGCTGTCACTCGCTCCACCATGGGCACAGCCCCCACATCGTCTAAGTGCTGTCTGTGGGTCCTGTCAGGCCGGATTTGGTGATAGGACAGCTCTGAAGAGGGGAACAGAAAAAGAGCTGTGAAATACCTTCCCTCAAATCTTTTCTTATGTGAGTTCCGAGCTCTTGAGTTCTCTCTAGGCCAGTGCTACACACTCAGAGCAGCAAGACAGTCCGCTGGGATGGAAGCCTCTAGTAAATAACACAACGGCCAGGACAGGCACAGGGAGCCCACAGATTCCTCAACCAGGGAAATGTCACACCAGGCTACAGAAGACAGTCTGCCAACAGATGGACCCAATGCCACGCCACTGCTGGCTTCTCACTAAACATTTTGGGTCTTGCCCCAAGATCCATATGTCTGGAATAGTCAGTCCATCTGAGAGCATCCAAGACAGGCAGAAGCAGACTGTGAGCTGAATTTTCATCAGTCAACTGCTGCTCCCAACCTCGACATACTACCGCAGCAAACCAGTAGTAGCTTAAGAATATAAAAGGAATAGAAAGATAACGAGGGAACTCCCTGGTCCCCTGAAACTTACTGGCTGTTGTTAAGAAGGAGTTGACCAACTTGTGCCTGTCTTTACGAGTTGGATCTGGCAGACTGCCTGGCATGGGTGCTCTGTGCTTAAGTGAAAACTTTTTGGGAGGTTTGATTTTGTCAAAAGGCTTGTTCTGCCACTGAGATTTCAGCATGCTCTGGAAGTGCAGGCTTGTGGGGACATCTGCAAGAAACACAAAACAACACTGCAGCTTAGTCCAGACACCTGACCTCTGGGTTGCTTGCTCATGAAATGAACCTGCTTACCTGTAAGTGTAACTCCCCAGTGGTCAAAACCTACATCACACCCTTCTTACTCGCCCAGTGGCCTGAGGACCAAGCAGGGCAAGTTGCTGTCACACAGACCACCTGTTTATGTGAACTTCACTGAAGGCTATTCCCCTATTCACAAGTAAGTTACTTTTACTTTCAAGTTAAAAAAATAAATAAAATTCCAAGACACCTTTTGTTAGATTTATGGGAGTTTTCTTTGTTCCATGTATTCTTCTAAGTTTGTTGACTTTACTGGTTTGAAAGACTGATATACAGTACATTCTGCTTCTAGTCTTCTAGGGATTTAAAACATACTTAAACCTACTTCCTTCTATCAGTATAGAGTTGATCGGGATTCAGTCACTCAACGAGTGTTTACTAAGTGCCTATTATGTATCAGACACTGCACTGGGTGCTACATCCTCCCCTCAAATAAGAACTACATATTCTTTCTCCTCTTTCCTCCTCAGCACCCCCACCTCAAGATTATATAGGTTTTTAGGTGACTATTTAATATATAGTATCACAAATGAACAATCGTTTAGACTTAATTTTTACTTTTTTTTGCTCACTACTGTTTCTTGTATCTTTCAACTTTTTAGACTCATTTTTTATTTTTCTAAGAATATGTCCTTGAATAATTTTTTCTCCGACTTTAAAGCTATTCTTCCATTGTATTCTAACATCCTGTGCTGCAGATAAGAAGGAAATCTGATTCCTATTCACTTGTAGGTGGTCTGTTTTCTTCTTTTAAGCTTTTGCCAAAACAAAAAAACAGAACAAAACCCCCAAACAAAAACAAAACCCACTGTGGTGTTGCACGGGGTCTCTAAGATCAGTCTGAGGACAGCTGCCATCTCAGTGTCTTTCAGCATGGTTAGGTGGCTTCTCCCCATTTATTTAGGGTTCCTCTAATTTTCTCTCAGTGATGTTTAGCTGCTTTCACTGTACAGGTCTTAACACATTTTATTAAATTTATTCTGGAGTATTTCATATTTTTTGATGCTATTATAAATGACATTACTTTTTAAAATTTCGATTTCCAATTGTTCACTGCTAATATGTAGAAATGCAATAGTTTCACCTTGTATCCTGTGATCTTGCTAAACTCATTTACAGTAGCTTTCTTGATTCTTTAGCACTTTCTACAGACACAATTGCATCATCTACAAACAGAGATTCTTCTACTACTTCCTTTCTAATCTGTACACTTTTTATTTTTATTTCTTATTCTATTTACTCTGGCACCTCTAGTGGTGTTTTGCAGCTTTCAGATTTTTTGTTTATCCTCAATGTTCTGAAATTTCACCATCATGGATACAGGAATGGGTCTTTTTTCAGGGTTCTGTAAAGTACTCCAAGGTCCTTTTAATCTGAAGAACAGCACATTTTTCTCCATTTCCCAGTTTCTCCCAGGAATCAGTAACCACCTGGGGCACACTCAGAAGTTCTAGCCCCAGAGCCTATATACCCAGTGTTAGCGTAGACTCAAACACTACTGGCTTGACAGAAGAAGGCAGAGGTGGGGCAGGGGGACCAAAGGGGGAATCCAACCTAGCTATTCCAAAATGAGTCCTAATATATCACCCAGACAAATGCCCTGGTCTCATCCCTAATCAAGTCACTCAGCTAGGCTTTAGGGTCTTTATCTGTAAAATGAGGCAGTGGGGCTAGATCAGGGCTGTTAGCATCCCAGCACACATGTCGGCTGCAGACGTAGGCTAACCAATTACACATTCTTCCCTGCTGTACCCAGAGACCTCAGTCATCTCAAAAAAAAGAAGAAAACACACACACACATAAAACAACTCCAGGTAGCCACTATCAATTCAAGTAGCACAGGAGACGAAATCTATTAGCTAGACCAGATGACTTCTATGAGGCTCTCAACTCTGACTCTTCAACTAAAACCCCACCCCTGATCCCCTCCCTCCCTCCCTTTCTCTGAAAGGGGCACTGGCACAATTGGAGACCACCACCCATACCACCTGTGCCCTCGAGTGGAGGTATTGAGCAGAACCAAAAGCAACTTTCCCTATAAACCAAACGAATAAGCAGCTAGGGATAATAGTCTGTTTAAGGGACTCAGGCTGCTGCTATCAGACTGTTCTATACGTCTGCTGTGTTTTCATGTAAACACTTTCATGGAAGAGTGAACAGGAATTCAGTTAAGTCCTCTAGTCAGTGAACAGAAATGATCTCTTAGGTACTGTTGGTCTGAGTTCATGATCTAATTGATTAGTTAGAACACCCGGGATCTGCACAGCACTAACACCCTGGAATAGACTGGATATACGACCTGAAAGTAAGCAAAGAAAGCGATATGAGATGGAGACGAACAAACTAGGGATCCACTGAGCTAGAGGCCTCCCCACATTCCATACCTATCCAGGCAACAGGGTCAAAGTGCTACTACTAGAGAAGAGGGTGCAGATCAGGTAAACAACAACAGAAGAGAACTGGTTACTAACCTCACCTTAAATTATTATTTCATCAAAACAAAACGAGTAAAGTGAACTAAAAGACCTGGATTTCAGACCAGCCAGGGTCTGGTGTTCCATGACTCACTTGGCTGCTTCACTCACTACTTTCCACCATTTTCTCAAGTATACTCTCTGGTGGTGTTTTGTAATGCTCGCTTCCTCCTCCTACTGGGAAGCTGATATACGCAGCTAATTGTCCTGGCAAGCTCTCGCAAAACAGCATACACCCTCTTGGCCAGTAGGTGGTGCCCTTTTTCCAAACCTAAATTAAGATTCTTTTCCCCAAGGTTACTATACATCTTCTACATTTCCAGCTAAAGATTACATCTCCAGTGGCACGTATGGAAGCGGCTAAGGCATGGTCAAGATGGGAGACAGAAGTCAAGAATTCAGAGCCAGAGTTGATTCTCATCCTAACAAACGACATGAAGTTGTCAGAACACTGGTATAACTACTAACTCTATTTTAAAAAATTTTTGCCACAGGAGGCTGAAGAACAGCTAAATATCACATTTAAACAATTCTAAAAGTGGAGGGGGAAACCCTAATACCCATTCAAGGAACAAAGAGATCAGTAACGCAATACAACCATTTTTATATCAGGGTTTCATATAAATGCAAGCATCTGTGTGTGGGGCGTGGGTGTGTGAGAGAGAGAGAAACACAAAATAGTACTTACAGACAGGCAGGAAAATGGCCAGAGACAAGGGTACGCTATTGTAGCTTTCCTTCCTTTTCCCTCCCTGCTACTTATACTTGCTTGGAATGGGATGTAGTGGGGGAAGGGAAGGTGTGGCAGCAGGGCAGTGGTCAGATCTGTAGATATTATGCAGTCAGCAGGGACAAAAGTATTAATGGGGAAAAGAAGCGCTTAGTAGAGATGTAGAGTGATGGAATAGGAGATGCCAGGAAGGTGGTCATTAAGACATATTGACAGGGTTTGGGGGAGACTATCTGCAACTGTACATGGTAATACTGTTGACAAAGGCCCCTCAGCTGACATCCTTATCAGAATCACAATACAATTAAAGGCTTCAGACTTGGTTCCTGTCTTTCTCCAAATACTAGACCATGCAATTCAACACTGTAATCCTGACAGAGCAATCCAAGAAATGTTTCTAAATCTTCCTGGTGGCTCTGTTTACAGCCAGAGTGCTGAAATGGGTTGTTGCTGTTAGGTGTCGTCAAGTCGGTTCCTGAAATGGGCAGGGACCTGATTTCTCTTAATAACCTGGCTGGAAAGAAACACAGAATGTACTGAAGGAGGACAGACATCAGATGACCTGGGTTTGAATGCTACAGCCATTCAAACTCATTACCCATTTAGCCTTAGATTAGCTACAATCTCTCTAAGCCTGTTTCTTGATCTATAAAACTGAAGTAACAACCTTACAAGATTACCAAGAGAAGCAAATGAGATAACTATGAGAAAAGTGCTTTGTAAACCATAAAATACTATATAAATAATAACTGAAGTTATGAGGGCTACAATCCAAACAGCAAGAGAAGGTTATATAATCGACGACTCTAGGATCTGAAACACAGAGGTAAATGTTTTAGCATTTTTCACTTTTATGTTCTAAAGTTTATTTACTGCTCCACCACTCCTGATCTAAATCCCTGACTAGCTTGCTATCTATATTTCTAAAATTTTCCCACTCTTAAAAGTCATGTAGTGACAAAAATATTGTATTATACCATGTCCTTTCTCACAACACAAGGCGATTTTGGTAACAAGCCATGGAGTACCACAGGATTTAGGTGGCCAAGAAATAATTCAATCATCTGAAGAACAGGTGCAGAAAAGGGGATTAAAGTCATCCAATGTTTGATCAACTGTCGATTAGAAGAGAGATCCTCTAGAACAGGGGTTGTCAATGTCTGTTTTTGTGAATAAAGTTTTATTGTAACATAGTTACACTTAATGGCTATGGCTGTTTTTGTGCTACAATGGCAGAGCAGTTGCAACACAGACTGCATGGCCTACAAAGCCTAAAATATTTATCATCAGGACCTTTAAGAAAGTTTGCCGACTCCTGGTCTATATAACACTCATGCTAAAACTTGTTTTTTTCCTTCATACCCAAGTAAATCCTCCACCCGACATGATTCTTCTGATTCCTCAGACTCCTGGTTTCAGTCATTCTCCTTTCAAACATTTGCACAGTCTAACAGTAAAGTGTTATGAAAGACAGAAAATGAAAAACATGGTCTTTTATCCTTAGGGAGCTTAAAATCTGGTAATAGAAAATGCTAAGTACAAAACTAGCCATAATATATAAACAAAATACTACAGCAATTCAAGAGGAAATGCGTACTTCTGTAAGCTGGGGTCAAATCACGATGTTATTTGAAAATCAATGAAATCATTCTATCTAGGGCAGTGGTTTCATAATGTTTTTTGTTCACGCACTGCCATCTGAAACGTAATTTAAAAAAAAAAAAAAAAAAAAAAAAAAACCCATGAGCTCAAATAGTTGTAAAGGTTGTACTTTCCAGTATACTACATAGTGTATATACGTCTTAAAAATATTTTTAATCTAAACTTTGGCATGCAGGTATATTTAGCTTAATTACTTTAAAGAAAAATTTGCCATTTAACCTACTTAGTTAGACTTTAGTCAGAATAAAGTCTAACCTCAATTATTAATTCTCTTATATTTATTCTAAGACAGACAAGGCATAGAACCTTGCTATGAACTGTAATCTAGACAAAACAAGGTACCCCCATTTTTTTTTTTTTTTTTAATTCAAAACTCTTTTTTACTTAATTCCCAGGAGATTCTCCCTCAGAACCCATGAACCTGCAGAAATGGTCCCACTGTTTGGTGTCCCCAGTCCCCCACGTTTCTAACACTCTGGGGCAAGACCCACAGTGAGACTCAGTATGAGCAGGAGGAATGCCTTTCTTTTGTACAACGGGAGAAGAGCGACTGCGAAAAGGGAGCTGGGCAAGGAGAAACGGCAGACGCAGAGACTTACAAGGCAGAATAACTTCAGGAAAAAAACAGTACATGGTACTATTGAGGATCTGTGCTTTTGTACACCTGGAGAATTGTACACCAAAATGAAGATATTCTTCTAGAAAAGTACTGCCCCATCTTATTTTACATCATGGCATAAACAGACGATATGTTTTTAAAGATATACTGGGGCAAATGGACCAGGGCTGCTTATGGCGAGAGTCAACTGACTCCAGGCCCCTCTAGGCCACCTGAAAGGTTAAGGGCAAATCTCTCTCTTAGGAAGCTGCAATCCTTTAAGAGAATACGCAGGTCTGGTAGATCTGTTGCACCCTGTTTGCAAAATTCTAAGGGAAGACTTTGTTGATAGAAAAATGATGCCTTGATACTATCTGGGCTACACCAGGAACATGGCTAACTTTCATTCAGTTGAAACCTTCTTAAGTCTCATTCATTAGACTATATTCTGTGGCTTTTCTTACCATCTGGAAATGCAAGAACTGGGTGAACACAGGAGTCCAGCTGGGAAAGACGTTCCAACAGAGGGGCTTCGTAGTGGATTTCAGGAGGCATGGTGCTGACACTGCCTGAACCACACAGCGCGCAGGAGGGATTCACATCACAGCCAGAGCGGATTGTGCTGTTGCGGTGAACCTGTGAAAAGCCAAATAAAAACTCTGAATATTCAGCATCTGGTAAAAACTCAGCCCTCTGCTCATTACCCCAAAGATTTAGTAAACCCTTCTAGGTTATATGATGCTGCTAACAGGAAGTTTGACTAGCTTGTTAAAATACAAATATGTGAAGGAGTCTATCTCTCTTAACACACTGACCTTTCAAAGTAAGTAAACGTGTTTTTTCAATGATGAAATCCATTTACTTGAGGCCTCAAGTACTTTAAATGTAGACATCAAACTTGTGAGTTTAAAGCTACTGAAACTGTGCTTTCTTAGAACACCTCACAAAGCCTACACGTTTTCACCCCCTTATTGAGTCTCAACCATCTTCTAAGGTGAGTAGCTGGCTCCTGATTCTCAGTGGGACGTGATTTGTTCTCTTCTCAGCAATTTTATTCACCTAAAAGCCTTCAGTAACCAACCACACCTCTTCTCTTCTTTTCGTATCTCCTCCCCAAAAGACCTTCCGGTGGTCTCAAACAAAGTGGCAAGTCTTTAAATTAGCGTAAACTCCACTGTTATTTTGTAAAACTTATACATAAGCAATGAAAATAAATTTTGTATGGTGAGGGGTTCTCATTCATCGTCTTTGTGTTACATTATAATTCCAAGAGGATAGAAATTATTTCCATTAAACTGTCCTTGTATACTTGTGGGCAGGGTAATCAATAACTTCTCCAGCTAACTCCAGAGTAAAATATGTTCTAATTAAAGTCTTCAAAATACTTGTTTTTAAAAGAAAAGAAAAGAAAAGAATCTTTACAATTTTATGCTCTATATGAAAAGAAAACTTCAGGTCATGCTGAATGCAGAATCCCTACGTTCTAGTGTTAGGAGGAACAAGTCTACCATTTGCCAAAGCATGACCCATAAAGTCATTTGGGCAGCACACAGTCCTGGAAGAAAGGACCTGTCCCTGGAACAGCACTATGAGAAAGGATGCTAGGAATAAGGGGAGTATCATAGTAAAGACAAGAGGGAGGGTAGCATCAAAACTCTGCTGCAAAAACCCTGTAACAAATGTTAAAGCTGCAGTTATTTCCAGCATAGACTTCTCTTGAAAGCTGTTTGCCTTTAGGACACGTACAGGAGAAGGATAAACATGAAAACAATGTGGTCTTTATCAACATTACCCAACTGTCTCCTCCTGGCAACCACAAAGATGGGTGGCATGCAAAGGAGTCCTCTCTTAAGGTTAGATTGGGCAACTTGTACAAAAGTAAAAGAAGAATTCTAATAAGCTGCAATGGTAGATATACTGCTGAAAGGAAATGATACCAATTAAACATAACACACTACTGTGCAGACAACATTAACTGGTACTGTTTGGGGAAAAAAAATAACCCTTCCACCCTTATCAGGGCTGGCTTTCTGGAGGTGAACATATTGCAGTGAAGAGAAAGGGGCATATGTTGGTTGGGGAATGAAACCACATACCATACAGTAGGTAAACGGGTTTAGGTAATTGATTATGATCTAAAAATTGCACCAAAAACTTCAAATATTAGAAAGAGAGTAGGAAAAGACAATAAAAAATCAAAATAAGAAATTTTGAGGGATAAACTAACCCATGACATCAACTAGGTTCTCCATATGGGACAATTAACAACATCCCATTTTATGGCTATAGAGCATATACCTTAAGCTGACAGTCAATGGGATAGGTGTAGAGTAAAGGAATGTGGGAAGAATAACAAAGTAAAACTAAGTAAAGAGATTCAGATAAAAGCAAAACTAGAAATAGTAGTACCATACGATCCAGCAATCCCGCTCCTTGGAATATATCCTAGAGAAATAAGAGCTGTCACACGAATAGATGTATGCACACCCATGTTCACTGCAGCACAGTTCACAATAGCAAAAAGATGGAAACAACCAAGGTGCCCATCAAAGGCTGAATGGATAAACAAATTATGGTATATCTACACAATGGAATACTACGCAAGGATAAAGAACAACGATGAAGCTGTGAAACATAACGTGGAGGAAGCTGGAGGGCATTATGCTGAATCAATTTAGTCAGTTACAGAAGGACAAATATTGCATAAGACCACTATTGTAAGAACTCAAGAAAAGGTTTAAACACAGAAGGAAATATTCTTTGATGGTTACAAGGGTGGGTAGGGAGGGAGAGGGTTATTCACTAACTAGATAGTAGATAAGAATTGTCTTAGGTGAAGGGAAGGACAGCACACACTACAGGGGAAGTCAGCACAACTTGACTAAACCAAAGCTAAGAAGTCTCCTGAATATAATCAAACACTTTGAGGGACACAGTAGTAGGGGTGGGGGTCTTGGGACCATGGTTTCAGGGGACATCTAGGTCAACTGGTATAACAAAGTTTAATAAGAAAATATTCTGCATCCTACTTTGGTGAGCGGCATCTAGGGTCTTAAAAGCTTGCAAGCGGCCATCTACGAGGCATCAATTGGTCCCAACCACCTGGAGTAAAGGAGAATGAAGAACACCAAAAGACACAAGGAAAGTATTAGCCCAAGAGACAGAAAGGGCCACATAAACCAGAGACTTCATCAGCCTGAGACCAGAAAAACTAGACGGTACCCAGCTAACACCAATGACCACCCTGACAAGGAACACAACAGAGAGTCCCTGATGGAGCAGAAGAAAGGTGGGGTGCAGAACTCAAATTCTAGTAAAAAGACTAGACTTAATGGTCTGAGATTGGAGGCACCCCAGAAAGCATGGCCCCTGGATTCTCTATCAGCCCAGAACTAAAACAATTTCCAAGGCCAACTCTTCAAAGACTGGACTGGACTGTGGGACATAAAATGATACATAAAATGAAGAGTGTGCTTCTTAGCTCAAGCAGGTACCTGAGACTAAACGGGCAGCTTCTGTCTGGAGGTGAGATGAGAAGGTTAGGAGCTGGTTCAATGGACACGGGAAATCAGGGGTGGAAAGGCGGAGTGTGCTGTCACAGTACAGGGAGAGCGGTTTGGATCACATAACAATGTATGTATAAATTTTTGTATAAGAGACTAACTTGAAATGTAAACTTTCACTTAAACAACAATAAACAACAACAACAACAAAAGATAAAAGCAGAAATTACCAAAAGAGGAAATACATGCCAGAAATGACAAACTTAACGACCGTTCTTTGGGAGTTTTTGTTTTCTTCCTTTCCATACTCATATCATCAGTAGGGTGGATAATTAACTACATAAACTATAACACTGGCCTAATGAAGAGAAAGAGGGAAAAAATGTAAACATATAGAATTAGAATACAGTCTCAGAAATGATATTAAAAACAACTGCAAGGCAGCAATATAATAGAAAAAGTCTTGCTCAAAGTCTTAAAAATCTTTAAAATCATCACTAAAATGGAACATTCTATAAGCATAAGCTAAGGTTCTATAACCCCCTAGAGAAATATCCAAGATCTACTACTGCCAAGTTATGTTGGCATAGTAATGTTATCCAAATAACACGTTGATAATATGCAGAAATAGGAAAAGTAGGAAGGAGGCGTGTGCCCTAAACTGTTGATTAGATTATCATGGGGCTGGGGGGGGGTGGGGTGTGAACATTACGGAGGGTTTTCATTTTATATATTACCCATTTCTATAACATTTAAATTCTATATGTTTTTGCATTACATCTAATCAGGGCAAACAAAATACATATCTAAAAAAAGACAGGGGCTCAGATTAATGTTTCCTTAGTAAAGGCTTAAAAAAAAAAATTAAAGAACGGGTAATTCCCATTCAATTTAAATGACTGGTGCTGGAATAAATTAGGAAGGCTTCTACGTTCCTTTTAGGAAAGTAGTAAAATCTTGATTTAAAACCTGACAATGGTATATGTACACATATGAACTTAAATACCAGCCTCACTTTTGAATGAAAAACTATAAAATAAAATATTAATAAATAAAAACTTATGAGTATGTAAAATATATATTTAACACCATTATTAAAGGGTAAAATTTTGGAATTTTTGTGAAGGACAATTTGGACAACTTTAAAATTACTAAATTCATTCCCCCTTTGCATGAATCCACACCTAGAATTTATCCTACAGATATACTTGTTAAGTACACAGACATGCACACACTCTCACTGAAACAAGCTGCCTAATTGTATGTATAAATCCATTTATGTTTTAAAAAATATTCACAATAAACAACTTACCATGAGCAAGAAGGAGTTTATTCCCGATCATTAAGATTATTCAATATAAGGAAATCAACGAATTCAACTGCCTACTCAAGGAGATCCCCGATGAGATGTCTAACCGGCATCTCAAAAGTTAACATGTTCAAAACTGAGATCCTGCTCTTCCCCAACTTGTAGTTGCATAGTCTTAAATTATTGGACTCATCCTAAACTCCTTTCTTTTTCTCACATCCAATATCCAATCACAAAATCCTGTTGGTTCTACTTTCTAAATATATCCAGAATCTGCCCACTTCATATTACCTCAACTGCAACCACCCTGGTCCAAGCCATTATCTTTTCCCATATGGGTTTCAACAGCTTTCTAACTGGTCTTCCATCTAATTAACAGTCTCAGTACAATCTTGTTTTACAACCAAAGTCAGATTATGGTAGATTCTACTTGTTACCTTCCAACAGTTCACTATCTCATGAGGAATAAAAGCCAAAGTCTTACAAATAGAACACACAAGACCCTATATCATCTGTCACCCCCAACCCCTCTGACTTCATTTCCTTGCTACTTTCCCAGCTCACTTTATACCAGTTACTCTGGCTTCCCTGCTACTTCACCAACATGACAGGCAAACTTCTAGATCATGGGTCTTTCCACCTGGAATCTCTATCCATGCAAGTAGCACTCCCCTCCTTTGTGACAACCAAAAATGTCTACATACACTGCCAAATGCTTCCTGGGGTAGGTGGTGGGGAGGATCGGAGAAGGGCAAAATTGTTGAGAACCAATGAGCTAAAATTATGATGTTCACTCCTGGAAGAATTTAAGGCACAAGTTTGATTAGATATTAATGGTGGGAAATAAGAAAGCTCAAAATGACTGATGAGCAAGCTTAAAGATGCTTCCACTAGGCAAAGATTAGACAACTTGAGCATTTAAAAAAAAAAAACAAAACCCACAATGGTTTGAAATACTCCAAATATGTTTCAATTTATGAGTTCATAATGATACATACACCTCACTGATTGCTCCTGGAGGATGGTAGGAAACTAATTTACTATTTTGAAAACTGGTAAATAAAAGGAAATAAACACCAATCATGCCCTTTTCTGTACAAATCTCAGTGTAAAACAAACAGCTGAAAAGGACAACTTTCTCTTTATGGACATATTCTAGCTAATAAATAAAACAGAAATGACACAAGTAGAATATCACCGTTCTTCAACTCCTAATGAAATAGTGGGTCCAGGGCAATGATCACTAGTGGCTGATAAGAACAACAAGAGAGACAAGATATTCTGCATCTTTTGATGTAAGAACACAACGCCACCTGGGTTTTCCTGCCAAAAATTCAAATCAGAATTTGTTCCAGCCACTACACCTAACTACCAGTTTTTAGGAAATGCAGGGGACACAAGAACAGCGCTGACTTTGAAATGCACCAAAATTAAAATGGATTCATGGATGGATATATAAAGCAAGCACAGCAAATGCTAATTGTAGAATCCAGGTAGGTATACAGGTGCTTACTGTAAAACTCCTTCAACTTTGCTGTGTTGTTTGAATAACTTCATAATAAAACATTGGAAAAGACAACAATGACACCACAGGACTTCTGCTTCTGGCCATGATGGAGTAAAAGTGATCAGATTACCTTCTGGAAGTAAACTAGAAAACTGGTCAGTAGGCAGCAGAGACTAAGATCTCTGCGAGAAGGGAAACAAATGAGGCAGGCTTTATGACTGCCCTGGCTTTCTGCCTGGAAGCCCATTTCAGACTGCAGAGCAGGGAGAGGAATCCAAGCAGAGCATAGTGGTTTCATCAAGTTGAGGAAACAGAGATGAGCGTTCAGAGGCTAAGGTAGCTGGAAACTTCAAGGCACAATTCTCGAGAGGAGGGAGCTAGACAGAAAGAGCTCTAGAAATCTTCATGAGATCCCCTCAATCTGTGCTGCATGCATAAGGTGAAACCTCATAAAGTCAGACAAAGAGCAACTGGGGAATTGTGAGGTGAATGGTTTCCAGAGCTCACATAGGCTGGGAGGCTTCTGAATTGTGACTAGCCAAGAGGGGGTGTGGGCATTCAATAGAGACCCCAGAAGGTCCTGCTTTAGAAGTTGAGCTAAACTAAGTAAGCTACTTTCTACTTGCTTGCCTTAACAGAGTTTAAGAACAAGCCCTGGCAGGACAAACTGAACCTAATGTAACTTGACTGCCTACAACAGAAGGCCTCTTTAAAGGAAAATAACATAACCTACATGCTTCAACCCCATAAAATTAAATGTCCAGCATCCAATAAAAAATTGCTAGATATGCCAAGAGACAAGAAAATAATACTGCGGAAATACAGTCAGAAAAATGCAAGCCACAGGAAACTATGGGGTAAATAACCCAGTTTTTTCAGTAAATAAATTACAAGGAAAAAGTGTATGTTAGATAGCTTATGTCAAACCAGCACTCTCACTGAGAACTAGAAAAGCCAGATTTAAAAAAAAAAAAAAAAAAAAAATCAAGATATCAGAGATATGCTAAAACAACGACAATGCTGAGGAGCTAAGATCCCAGAAAGGGAAGAACCATGGAGGTGAGCTCACATTCTGCCGTTGCTTCTTTACTGGGGGCATTCGCAGATTCTGGAAAAGATGCTTAGAATTTGAGCTGTGCCTGAGTAGAGGGCCACCACTTGGGGACAGAAAAATGAGCAGAGCTTTTAGGAGTTTTGAAGGGCTAAAGGGACAACATTAAGAGACTTGAAGAGCCAAATTCCCAGTGAAAAGAGGACAGGGAAATAAGCTTGATATATGTCAGGTTCCCATCCTGCTAAGGCATTTGCCAAATTCTGAAGCTGCGAAGGGTAGGAGGCTAAGAAGTTAAGCAAACAGCCTCTGAAAAGTAGAAAGGAGCTTTTGGTAGTCTCACCCTGATCAGGAGACTAGAATTCAAGTTCAGGACATGCTGCGGAAAGGGCCCTGGTCAACATACCATACTCTCAGCTGGAAGTATGGGTGAGAAACAAGACAATGCCCTAAGAACAAACCAGAGATGGACAGAACCTTACCAAAACTATAACCAAGCCACAACTCAGCTCAGTCTCTAAATGGATTAAGCTGTTTGGCCTCCTCTATACGCCTACCAGAGATAAAAGGTGAATCATCTACAGAGAAAGATATCATCAGAGCATCAACAATTTTTTTTTTTTTTAAACACACAATACTGAAAACAAAACAAAAACGAACCTGCAGTGATCCAGATTTTGGAGTTAGCAGACAAGGATTTTAAGGTAATTCTGATTAATATGTTCAGGAAAATATGGAAGAAAATTGGAGGAAAAGATCACAAAGGCCTTAAATACATAAAAAAAAAAAAGAATCATATGGAAATTTAAAAACTCAACATATGAACATGACATCATACTAGACACAACAGGAGAGCAGATACATAAACTGGTCAACAGGAACTACAAGGAGAAACTGATAAACCACAAAAACAGGTAAAAAGCAGACCAAAGGATACAGTAGATTTGAACACAATAAGCCTAAGATATACGTTAAATTTAGAAGCTTGAAGTCAACAAACAGGATATAGACACAGATTCAGATACACCCACACACAGTCTTTTGTTAGGAAATATGGAATGTTTTAAAAATGTGGAATTGAGAAAAGGATTCGACCACCATTATCAGTAGCAAAGACAAGGAATAAAGGCCAGTTACTACTAAATTTTTCCGGTGATAAACACAAAGTCTGGATACTCCCTGCTCCAAAAAAAAAAACCTCAAACTCGTTGCCATCAAGTCGATCCTGATTCATAGCGACTCTATAGGACAGAGCAGAACTGTCTCACAGGGTTTCCAAGGAACAGCTGGTGGCTTCGAACTGCTGACCTTTGGTTAGCAGCTGAGCTCTTTACCACTGTGCCACCAGGGCTCCAAAGTCTGGATATATAGGCTTATTTATTAAGAACAAGGGGGTAAAAACAAACCAAAAAAACCCCTCACCAATGGGACTCCGAATAAAATACTGCAGAACAAGAGAAAAAGAGCAAATCTGAGAAATTCACAGACAACATATTTCTGGAAAACTATCACACAAATCTGGCCAAACAATGAAACTTTCAGCATTTTCAACAGAGTAAAAGATAACATGGCCTCTTTTATAAAATAACAAGATAAAATGAAGGGCAACAAGATGACATAAAAAGAAAATATATAAACTGAAAAAAAAAAAAAAAAAGAAAAAAAAAGAAAATCTGAATTCACAGTAGCAATATTAACATCTACTTAAAAGGCCTGGGGAACACAGTCCCAGGGGACATCTAGGTCAACTGGCATAACATAGTTCATAAAGAAAACGTTATACATCTCACCTAAAAGCTTGGCAGCAGCCATGTAAGATACATCTATTGGTCCCGTCCCACCCGGAGCAAAGCAGAATAAAGAAAGCCAAAGACACAAGGAAAATATTAGCCCAAAGGATTAAAGGACCACATGAACCAAAGACTCCACCACTCTGAGATCAGAAGAACTAGATGGTGACTGGCTACCACCAACAACCGCCCTGACAGGGATCACAACAAAGAGTCCTGGACAGAGCCGGAAAAACCGTAGAGCAGAATTCAAATTCACATAAAAAGACCAGACTTAACTGGTCTGACAGAGACTGGAGGAACCCTCGAAACTAAGGTCCCCAGACGCTCTGCTGTCCCAGAACCAAAACCATTCCTGAAGCCCACTTTTCAGACAAAGATTAGACAGGCCTATAAAACAAAAAATAACACACGTGAGGAATGTGCTTCTTCGTCCAATCAAATATACGAGACCAAATGGGCAGCTTCTGTCCCAAAGCACGACAAGAAGGCAGCAGGAAGGGACAGGAACTGGATGAATGGACACAGGGAACTCAGTGTGGAAAGGATGCTGTCAAATGCAACCAATGCCACAAAACAATATGTGTATACATTTGTTAATGAGAAATTAATTTGAGCTGTAAACTTTCACTCAGAGCACATGTTCATGCACATGCGCGCAACACACACACACAAACATCTATTTAAGAGGAAATAAAGGTAACACCTGACAATATAAGAAAATTATAAGAGGTGAGTAGCAAATTTAATTGTCTTCTCCCTTTGTACTATGGGGGAGTCAAAAAGATGGAAACAATGAGAAAGAAGTTAACAGGTTAACACTGGAGCACCTATTATGTGCACCTGAACTGTCCCAATCACTTCACATACCTATTTTAATGACCACAACAATGCTGTGAAGCAGGTACTATGAGCTAGATACAAAGGACAGAAAACAACAACATATAAGTAATTGGTGTACTTAAAGAAAGACAACTACAAACTTAAACAAAGCAAAATTCAAAGATATTATAGTAGAAACCTTGACAGAGCTAAACAAAGAACTCTATAGCATGCCACACTGCAGTTCTGCAGTGATAGAAATATTCTATATTTGTGCTGCCTAATACAGTAGCCATTAGTCACATGTGACTATTGAGAACTTGAAATATGGCTGGTGCAACTGAAGTACTGAATTTTTATCTTAGTTAGTTTTAATTTAAATAGCTACATGTGAATGTTGTTGTTGCTGTTAGTTTCCCTCAACTGGGTTTGGACTCATGGTGACCCCACGAGTACAGAGTAGAATTGCTCCACAGAGTTTTCAAGGATGTGACCTTTTGGAAGCAGATTGCCAGCCCTGTCTTCAGAGGCACCTCTGGGTGGGTTCAAAACTGCTAAGTGTTAACCGTTTGCACTACCCAGGGACAGTAGTTACCATGTCGGACAGTGCAGAGTAAAGAATGGGCTTCCTGTGTTCTAGGACAAAACAAAAAAGCTACAATTAGACACATCCTAGAAATACTTAAATACAAGGATGTATATGAGTCCCTGGGTGGTGCAAATGGGTAAGTTCTCAGCTACTAATCAAAAGGTCGGTGGTTCAAATCCACTCTGAGGCACCTCGGAAGAAAGCCCTAGTGATCTACTTCCAAAAGATCACAGCTATTGAAAACCCTACGGAGCTCAGTTCTAGTCTGAAACACATTGAGTTGCCATGAGTCAGAAGAGACTCAATGGCAACTGTTTTTTTTTTTTTTTTTTTAAAAAGTAAAAACAAAAACTCACATGTACCCAATTAGATAAAGTTCAGTTTTCTATAAAAAGGACTGAAAATAAGATTGGTGTCTACTTGATTCTATGCAAAAACAAAAACAAAGGAGTGGAATAGAGCTTGGAGGGAGAAAGGTTACGATCTAAGAGCTTGAAAGATGGTCAAATTTTTCTCACATATAAAAGCAAGATAAGGTCATTCTCAGGACAGGAACAAAGAAAATCTATTACTTGAAACTATACTCTGATCATTAAGCAAAAACCAACTGTCGATCCCCAGTCAAGGCGACCCATGTGTGTCCGAGCAGAACTGTGCTCTGCAGGGTTTTCAATGGCTGACTTTTCAGAAGTAGATCACCAGGCCTTTCTTCCGAGGCACCTTTCGGTGGGTTCAAACCACCAGCCTTTCGGTTAGCAGCCAAGCATCAACCAGGGACTCCACTCTAATCATTAAAGAACTATAATTCCAAATTAAGAATTCAAAAATTGGGGATGTGAAGGTTTAAAAGAGGCTTTCGGTGAACAATTAAAGCAGCTGTAATCAAAATAAGCCTAAGTAATGACTATATTATCTGGTTTTAAAACTGAATACAAAATTAATCCTTAAAGATAATATAACAAGAATTTAAGATCCTATATAATTTTTAATAAAGATTGAAAATACAGAGGGACAATTCTGAACTCCACTAAGTAAAACTGAAAACAACATATGCTTCCCAAATTAAGAGAAGGAAGGGAAAAAAAAAAAAAAGTTCACTTAGAAAAGACAGAAGGTAAGAAAGTCATTGGCAACAACAAACAAACACCCCAGAACATCAGGGTAAGATCAAAGAAAACCAAATGCATATTTAAATATGAATGAAACAAAAGAGAAATTTCAGAAGGTTAAATGAACAAACAAACCGAAATCTGCTTTCATGGTGTTTCAAAAAACATAAACAAAATGCTAAAAGTAAATGGATGAGAAAAATGCAAGAAGAATACATATACATATAGTATCAGAATCAAGAAAGGTGGAATTTAACCCATCAACAGATGAATGGATAAACAAACTATGGTACATACACACAATGATAAAAACAATGATGAATCTGCAAAACATCTCATAACTTGGATGACTTTGGAGGGCCTTAGGCTGAGTGAAATAAGTCAGTCACAAAAGGACAAATATTGTATGAGACCACAATTATAAAAACTCATGAAAAGGTTTACACACAAAAAGAAACAATCTTTGATGGTTATGAGGGAGGGGAAGAGTAGGGAGGGAAAAACACTAAATAGACAATAGGTAAGTGATAACTTTGGTGAAGGGGAAGACAGTATACAATACTGCGGAAGCCAGCACAACTTGTCCGAGGCAAGGCCACGGAAGCTTCACAGACACATCCAAACTCCCTGAGGGACCAAATTACCAGGCTGAGGGCTGGGGACATCTAGCGCAACTGGCATAACATAGTTTATAAAGAAAATGTTCTACATCCTACTTTGGTGAGTAGCGTCTGGGGTCTTAAAAGCTTATGAGCAGCCATCTAAGATCTCCAATGGTCCACCTCATCTGGAGCAAGGGAGAATGAAGAAAACTAAAGACAAAAGGGAAAGATTAGTCCAAAGGTCTAATGGACCAAAACTACCACAACCTCCACCAGACTGAGTCCAGCACAACTAGATGGTGCCCAGCTATCACAACTGACTGCTCTGACAGGGATCACAATAGAGGGTCCCAGACAGAGCTGGAGAAAAAAATAGAACAAAATTCTAACCCACAAAAAAAGACCAGACTTACTGGTCTGACAGAGATTGGAGAAACATGGAGAGTATGGCACCATTTTAACTCAGTACTAAAGTCACTCCTGAAGTTCACCCTTCAGCCAAGATTAGACAGGCCCATAAAATAAAACAAGACTAAATGGGCACACCAACTCAGGGGTGAGGACAAGAAGGCAGGAGGGGCCAGAAAAGCTGATAATGGGGAACCCAAGGTTGAAAAACAGAGAGTGTTGATATGTTGTGGGGTTGGCAACCAATGTCACAAAACAATGTATGTATTAACTGTTTAATGAGAAACTAATTTGCTCTGTAAACCTTCAGCCAAAGCACAATAAAAAGGAAAGAAAAGGTACAATTTAAGACAAAATCAAAACTACTACTGGGACAAGATATGTTATTTTATAAAAACAAAGGCTACAAGCCACAAACAGGACATAATTTCTAAAGAAAAAACTAACCATTTAGAATTTAGATACTCAATTCTTTTCTCTTGGGAAAAGAACTCAAAGCCAATTTACAAATCATAATAATAAGAACATGTCACACATCAAAGGCTGTGGAATGCCATCAAAACAACACTCAGATAAAAACTGAAAAAGTTAAATGCTTTTATTATCACATAAGAAAGAACAGAAAATAAATAAGCTAATAAGCATTCTAAAAAAGTTGGGGGCTGGGGGAGAGAGAAGGCAGCAGGAAGAAGAAATTAATAGCCAAGAACTAATCTTTGAAACAACCAATAAAACAGAAAAATTGTTGACAAGATTAACCAAGAAAAGAGAGACAATTAAATATAATTACAATCTAGAAGTGGATATAGCCACAGATACAAGGGTTTAAAAATCAAGAACTATTTTTATAAAATTCTATGAGTATATCTGAAAATATCTAAGAGTCTTACAATTTTGTGTGAAAAAGGTGCTGGTCTCAGAAGGTTTTACCTTAAGTTCCAGCAAACTCTTAAAGAAAATGGTAGTTCCTCAAAAATCTTTAAACTCTTCCAGAACACTGTAAAAGATGAAGTGTCCCAATTCATTTTAACAAGTTATCCTACATCAAAGATAGTAAGTGCACTACTAAAAGTATTGCCATTAACATCAAGAGTGAGACAAGCACGCCTCGCTATGGCCAACTACTTTTTAACATTGTTCTAAAAGTGCATCTATATAAGGAAATGGAGTAAAGAAGTATATAAAGAGGTGTCAAATTATTTGCTGATGACTGACAGCCTACCTGGAAAATTAAAGGTACAACTGAAAAACTGTTCAAGCGTTCAGAAAAATGTTCAATTACAAAATAAATATTTAAAAACCAACAGCGCTCAAACTAACATAGAGAAAATATAATGGAAGAAAAGATCTCATTGACAATGTAACAGAAATATCAAAAACATAGGAAACCTTAAGAACTGAAGAACGGAGAAATTCCATGTTCCCTTAATACTGTAATGATGTCAGTCCTCTCTGAAGTAAGAAATATTCCATGAAAAATCCAATGCAATACTTAAGGTAGAATTCCTATCTCAAATTAAGGTTCTATTCATCATTCTCTGTTAATCATAGACTATTATCAGTCCAAAGTATTAAAAAAAAAAAATCTTCTGGCTTGAGGATGGTTTGTAATGCTTTGCTTTCATTTCTGCACCTAAAAATCAATGCCTTACCTAACCCACTGTTAGCATTTGAAGGCATTTTCATAGGTATGTAACTTCTATTATGATAGAGTGTATCCCACAACTGGCTCTTGAAGATCCATTAATGTGAAGAAATAAAATATTAGAGCTTCTACTTTTATTTTTATCTCAACCTTTCAGAATTTATTTCGCATATTTTTTTTGATGCAAATATAAAAACTGAGAGATCACAGTTCTAAGCACTGGGTGATTTCTCAGTGAGTACTCTTTGGGTAGTTCTAATTCCTCAGGAACTATAATTTTCCACATAGCACACCTGCTCCTTCCCAGAAGTCTGACGACTACTGAAAGCTTCCTGTCAATAAAGAACATAGCCCATCTGACACCAAATTATTCACTTTTAATACTGATTCATAATAATTTTAGTTCTTCAGTCCTCAACCACAAATGTCATGACACTTGATTTAAATAGGTGAGATTAAAATTAGGAAGTCTAGAATGGTGTATAACTCAACACTTTTACCTATGCTGATGTTCACAGAAAATCTGGGTACATTCCTTAGAGAAGGCCCTATATGTAAATGTCGTCCGTCAAGTGTGAGACAATGAGTAAATACAGTGAGATGAGGTGGAGAACCACTGGGAATTCTACAAAAGCCAACTTTAAATTTTAACCCAAAGCAATCCTATGATATAACTATACTCCAACACAGAGACCACAAAATTCTAAAACCATGCTAGATACTGCCAAACCATTTTATAAGAAATGCTATTTTAAAAAATTAAAAAGAAATGCTATTAAGGCCAATTCAAAAATTTCAAGAGTACGTTAATAAACATGGGCATTATTTGTTCAACTGGCTATCAGCAAAAAGAAAACCAGCTTTTTCAACCATTCATTCCCAAACACTGATGGTTCCCACTGCCAGACTATGTACACGTCTCCAATGGTCCACAGTAAATTGAGAATGAGAACACTGAAGCAAATTATTCATAAAACTACATTCTTTTCTTTTTAAAATACTATTTGTAGTATGATTTATTTAATTTAAAAATAACTTTTCTTGACAAAATAAAAAGAAACAAATTTATTTTTAAAATTTTATTAATCTGAAATCTCAAAATCTGGAAACTAGTGTTTTAGATTAAGCTATAAACATCTCCTTCAGAAGCAGTAGGTCTCTGGCCAAGAAATGAACGTCAAATAATGATGTTCATTTATATTATAAAAGTTTTCCATTTGAGTGTTTCTCTTCACTGGCTTAAAGCTATTCACTAACACCTATCGTACCAGACCCCTAAAGTGATGAAATGCATAGTAAATTGCAATATAATCAACTTGTAATTATCTGTCCTAATGTCACAATGAAATTGTGATATACGAGAGGATCCCATCTTCTCCCCAAGGTTTCCCAATTTCTGAGGAGGATAACATCACTCATTCTCCAAGCTCTCTGTCCTCCCAACCCTGACTGATAATTCACTCACCAAGCCCTAGTGATTTTTCCTTAGGACTACCTTTAAAATCTATTCCATATTCAGAGCTTTAGAGATCTGAAGTCATTACTTCCTCTTGGATTACTGTTGTTAGTCTTTCTGCTTCCAATCTCCTTTATGCCAATCCATTGTAAACATAGACTACTTCCAGATTATCTTCCTGAAAAATAGCTAGCTCAAAAACCTAAAATATAGAGGATAAGATCCAAATAAACAGTTTGGGCATTCAAGGCCTTTATCATCTACTGATAGGTCTCATTTTTATTTCCAACAAGTTTCTCTTACTGAATGAACCTTTTGTTCTAACTACTGCATGTAAGATATATCAATGATATAAAAACAGCCTTTCAGGAGCAAAAAGAAATGTGTTACTACACTGAATGTACATCTCAATAGTAAGATATATTCTAATTCCAGAAACGCTGGTTGAACTTGATAGAATAAATTTCCAGCCATGATCAAAACACAGTAACTGACTGAGATCCCTAAAGTGAGTATTATATTTGGTTTTGGAATGAGTAGGTAAGCCAGTAATGTTGACAATTAAAAAAAAAAAAAAAAACAAGAAAAAAAAAACATTCTATATGCTGGTAAATATACCAGAACCTATCCTTTTTTGGGGGTGGGAAGGGGCGATTACAAAGGTAACTGGAATTAATCCAGAAATACATATTGTTATTGTTAATAAGATTGTTTTCTTTAGAAAACTGAAAGTAAATCTTACCACAATAAATGTGAACTCACTGCCATTTACCAATATCTGCAGATGAATTAGCTGTGACTTCTCCACTGTCCAGTTCTGCCACTAGAAAATAAGCTCCAGAAGGGAAAGCATTTTGCCTTGTTCACCACTGAATACTGGGTGCTTGAATAACATCTGCAACACAGGAGGCACTCAAAAATTCTGTCAAATATAAATATGCTTTGCAAATCAAGCACCTCAAGATGCTGGAAGGCAAGATGCTTGCTTGTTAGCAAATATTATCAAGGATACATCATAAGCAAAGAACCACATGAGACAGTGAGCAATCAAGGTGGAGGGAATGGTCTCTGATACCAACTTTGGCAGAACTTGAGCATTTCTGCTATACCCAGCAAATGGTTTATTTTCCAAACTAGTTTATTTCTTTGTCTTATTTTCCACGCAGCTTACTTTTGTGTATGTCAGGATGATTCTATTTTAGAAAACGGCACTGAAACCAAAGGGTCTTTAGTCTGCCTTACATGTCTTCTCCTCGAACCGTCTTTGAAAATTTTATATGGACCTTCAAAGTACATTAGTTTTAAGGCATGGACCAGAAGAAACTACTATCAAAATCAGCAAGAAAAATTTGCTATTTCATGGTTCAAAACAAAATACAGGAGGCTACCAAACACTTTAGAAAATGTTTATAATACCCCTAGATGTCATGACATGGTGGCTGGCAAACTACCAAAACAGAGGAAGGACGCTAAATTTTTGTTTTTTGACTCTTCCATTTATTTATGTATTTATTTTGGTGTAAAACCACTCAGGGTAAAAAGTGTCAAGGGCATAACCAATGACTATCTTTCTTATACCTGATAATGTATTTTCTTGCTTTTCCAGTAACTCTTCAATCCCTCAGAAAATAATTTATATTTATATGACTATTAATAAAAAATTAAGAGACTCAAATGTCAATGTAATAAACCTACAAAATATCTTATTTTTTCTACTTCTGGTATTTTAGGCAGAGTCTGAGGAATAGAAGGAGCCCTGGTCAGTGGTTAAGCATTCTGCTGCTAAATTAAAGGCTGAATCCACCAGTTGCTCCACAGGAGAAAGATACGGTAGTCTACTTCTGTAAAAATTATAGCCTTGGAAACCCTATGGGGCAGTTCTAGTCTGTCCTATAGGGTTGCTATGAGTTGGAATCCACTCACTGGCCAATGGGTTTTCTGAGGAACAGATAGGGGAGAAATCATACAGATTCCCACTGTAATACTTTCTTTTTAAACAGATTATGGTAAAGTTATATAGTACAGTTGTATAGTAGAATAAAACAGGTCAATCACTGAAAATTCAGTGTTCACATATTAATTTTTCCAGCAATTCTCCCCTCTCCTTTGTTGCCAGTTTCTTCATTAGCAAATATGTTGTAATAGCTCCAACTTAAGACAAAGTCCCCTTTAGTTAAATAGGCTATTTCTCTGCTCTCCTTTACAGCAATATTCTTTGAAAGCATTGTCTATATGGCTCTCTCAACTCCCCCCTACACATTCTCTCCTTAACCTTCTCCAATCACCATTTTTCCTCTAGCAAAACTGCTCACCAAGGTCTCCAAAGTGACCCTGACCCCACCAAATCCAATGATTTAACTCTCAGCCCTCATCTTACTTGAACTGTTGGCACACCCAACACAGATCACTCTTTCCTCTCAGGAAGTTTTTTCACTTGCCTTCCAGGATACCACACTTTCCTAGTTTTCTTCTACAGTTCACTATTCACTCCTGCTGAGTTTTTCACACCTCTAAGCCTTGGAATGTCTCAAGACTCAACCCCCATAACTCTCATCTAAACTCCTCAGCACTTCCAGTTCCCTTCTCTGCTGTACCTTTCTCCACAGTACTTACTGCCATGTGACATACTGTGTACTTCATTTACTTTCTGTCTCTCTCCATCAGAGTACTTCACAAAAATAAGGATTTTTGTTTTTGTCTTGTGTCGTATTCCCAGTGCCTAGAACAGATCTAGCTCACTGTAGGAGCTCAATACATATTTGTTGAATGAGTGAATGAACAAAAACAAAATAACAGTTAACAGCCACCTTCTACTAAGAACTTAATAGCCGCACACCTCAATAAACACGTTACATACATTTTCATTTAATCCTCAAACAATCCTATGAGATATACCTGAGGCCTTGGGGTGGGGATGGAGAGTTAACACGCTCCAAATCACCAAACTACTAAGTGGTAGTGCCAAGATTCAAACCCGAGTTTACTGTCTTCTAAATTAATGCTCTTAACCACTACATGCTACTAATTTTACTGGAATATTTCTTCATTACTTCTGGAATAAATCCAACTCTGTAATTTCAAAAGTCAGCAAGCAATCAACTTAAAAATTTCCTGCAGTTGTGAATCAATCTCTATTTTCTCTGTGAAGGCAAACATTCCTTTAGTAACATCAATTTAGCAATTTTAATGGGGATTCTTAGTCTAAGACAAAGCATTCTATACTACCATTTTCAGTGATAATAGTGCAGGTGAAAAGGCACATGACTTTCTTTCAAAGTGCTGATGGCTCCACTTAAATGTACCCTCTCCCATTTCTATCAAAGAGCTCAAGACAGTAGTTTCCAAACCTGGCTGAAGAGTCACCTAGGAGCTTTATGCTGTTTTAAAACAAAATTCCCAAGCCCAATGCCAGAGCTACTCAATCAGAATCTCTAGGAAATAGGGCCCTGGAACCCAGTATTTTTTAAAAGACCCCCCCCCCCCCCACCACACACACAAGGAAACCTTAGTGATAAGCCAATTTGGAAAACACTAGTTAAGTGAACCAAAGTTGGCAGGAGACTAATATCTCTATCTGAGCGTCTGGCTCACTGCTTGACAATGACCAAGTCTCACTGGTACTGACCTTCTTGGAAAGAGGAATGATGCTGTTAGGTCGAACAAGCCTCCGCTTCTTACAGCTCAGTACAGGACGTGTCCGGGCTGCCACACAGGTGCCATCCAATGATGAAGAAATGAGATTCAGTCGTTGCTTTTTATGCAATTGCTCCTCAGCATCAGAGCCATCACCTGGAATGTGGTCCGCCAAGACAGGCTGGAGACTGTACAAGGGGAAGGGAAGAGTATTCACTTCTCAGAGAATCCAAGGAAACAAAGCCTTAATACTAGTTCAAGTTCCTCTACTCACAAATGTTCAGACACAAACAAGAGAAGAAGGAGGTCATCTCGGATGCTGATGCCTGCTAATCTAAGTGCGTGCTCCATGTCTATACTTATCTGCGAGGCTCTGGGTGTACACTATTAACTGCATGATGTCTGAAAAGTACAAATGTCAATAAATGAACTCAAGTTCTAGTGATGAGTCTCTTCTACAACAAAAACATGAGTGAAATTCTACAAATCTGCAACTGGTGAGAAAATGATGACTTTTACAAATGTAAATGGGATGCTTTAGAACCAGTTCTCCTATGAAACTTGACTTTTAGGAATGTGTACGTATTGTTCACTTGTATAGGCATACCTTGAACGTTCGTTAAAATTTACAAACAGCCTTTAGGGATCTAATCTGTTAGAGGAGTTTCTGTAAACTCTTCTGATAATGGTAGGACCTCCAACTTTCTCCATGTTCAGTCCATTTTAGGTCATATTAAGTAAAAGAGAACACATTACACATATTAACTAAAATATACTTGCTACTGTAGGAAGCATACAAAATATGTATAAGTGATAATGTTTCTGCTTCCTTAAACCAGTGTCAGTCTCGGTTAGGGATCCCTAAGAGCCCCAAACTCACCTTTCACAAGCCTACTGAACATGACAAATAAGAAGTAGGAAAGATAAAACATACGTGTTAATAACTCCATTGACAGGCCTCAGCGTTCCACATGATTTGGTAGACAATGACTCTGAAGGATGACCAATAACAGAGGCACCATGGTTTTCCAGTGGCTGAGAAACAGACTCAATCTAAATAAGGTGTAGAAAAATACATTTATCAACATTTAACCAACAGCACCCCTCCCTGAAAAGCAGCAACATTTCATTTACATGAAGCAGCTAAAATTTCTGACGATCAACTTGAAGAACAGAACTTGTATGACTGAGGAAAAGGAAATAATTACAAGAATTAGCTTTTACTTGGGAGTTGGAAGAACCCAAATATTTAAAAGACTAAATAGTAACTGCCTACTGACAGTGAAATGACCGCAACGATTCCATGGAACACAAGCTCAGCAAAGCAATTACATAGTAACATGCATCTTCAACTAAGGGTCAAGAAAGATATACTAACTTCAGTAACAGGACAACCAAGGGGAAATTTAAATGCAGTCAATATCTGCTTAACCTCACAGTGTGTGTAGGAAGTCTTTTTTGTCTTAAAACTACCCCGTGTGTGTGTGTAGTTCTGTGATACAAGACAATAAAAAAAATCAAAATCTCAGCGAGTAAGTGCTTTACCAGATGCTATCAGGTAGTAACTACTGACTGTACAAATCAAATATAAGCTTAGAATATAAAAATAATCAAAGGAGATGGGGAAGAACCTGAAAAAGCTTGAATTTCGTTATTTCAAAACAAATTATCTATTTACTAGGCTCAAAAGAAGGAGCCCTGGTGGTACAACGATTAAGTGCTTGGTTGCTATCTGAAGGTTTGCAGTTCTAACCCATTCAGCAGCTCTGTGGGAGAAAGACCTAGCGATCTGCTTCCGTAAAGATTAAAGCCAAGAAAACTCTATGGGGCAGTTCTACTCTGTCACATGGGGTTGCTGTGAGTTGAAATCAAAAGGGACAGGGGCAGCTATGAGATGCCCATCATATGAAGTCTCTGAGGCAAAGGCAATAAGGCCACACATGAGTTAACCGTCAGCTCTGGGAGTTGTTGAAATACCACAGGAAGGCTGTTTCATTTTTGGCTCCTTATTCTCAAACTGACTCTGGAGTGTTCTGAAGCCCCCCTACCCCATAAGTGCTACCAGTTCATTTCAAAGTCTCTATTATGAGGCTGAAATTTTACTTAGCAGTGTTGCTTAATTTCTTTTGATCTCCATACCCCCAAAGAGAAAATGCCAAAGCACCTGTAGACCCAAGAGTGATCCTAGACAAATATCAAGAAATGACAGTAGACTCGGGGAACATCTAGCTCAACTGGCATGACACAGCTTATAAAGACAATGCTCTACATTCTACCTTGGTGAGTAGTGTCTGGGGTCTTAAAAGCCTGTGAGCGGCCATCTGAGATACTCCACTGGTCTCATCCCTTCGGGAGCAAGGGAGAATGAAGAGAACAGGATGTAAGGAAAAGATTAGTTCGAAGGACTAATTGTCCACAGCTACCAAGGCCTCCACCAGACTGAGTCCAGTACAGCTAGATGGTGCCCGGCGACCACCACTGACTGTTCTGACCAGGATCACAACAGAGGGTTCTGGACAGAGCTGGAGAAGGATGTAGAGCATAATTCTAACTCATAAAAAAAAAAGACCAGATTTACTGGCCTAAAGGAGACTGGAGAAACCCCGAGAGTATGGCCCCCAGACACCCTTTTAGCTCAGTGGTGAAGCTACCTCCGAGGTTCACTGTTCAGCCTGGGACTGGACAGCCCCGTAACACCAAATGAGACTAATGAGGTACAGGAGTCCAGTGACAAGGGCCAGAAAGCAGAAGGGGACAAGGAAGCTGGTGATAGGGAACCCAACGTTGAGTAAGGACATTGTTGATGTGTTGTGAGATTGTTAACCACTGTCACAGGGCAACATTTGTAGTAACTGTTATATGAAGAACTATTTTGTTCTGTAAGCCTTCATCTTAAGTGAGAATAACAGCACAATTCAAAGAGCTTAGTCAATGTCACTGAATGTAGAAATTTTTGAAACGGTGTTATCTTTGGCTATGTGTATTTTTACCAAAAAAAAAAAAAAGAGGTTGAGAAGTTAGAGGGTTGATATGTTGTGGGGCTGTTAACCAATGTCATAAAATAACGTGTACTTCTGTTTCATGAGAAACTATTTGTTCTGTAAGCCTTCACCTGAACTACAATAAAAAAATAAAAAATAAAAAAAAAGACAGTAGATTGGGAAGATAACATAATGTAAAAGTTTTAAGAATACAAATTATCCAAAAAGCCAGATCATAATATACAGACAAGTTACTTACTACGCTACAATGCACTGGGAAAATGTTCTGTCTTCCTTGCTAGATACTCTATACATCTAACAAACGTAGTATAGATATCTTGAACAATTACATTAGTCAATGCTGTCAAAATTATGGTAAATTTGGTGCACAGACTCACTGCCTTAAACTGTACACTGATTTTCTCTTGGAAAGCAAAATGGTCTTAAGTAGCAAGAGACATAAAAGATGTTCAAATCCTCTGACAAAGTATTTACTAAATCCTAGAAATCTATCCTAAAGGAATAACTTCATAAACACACTCCCAAAAATCTAAATAAAGGTGATCATTGCAATGATATCTATCAATAACCTAAATACTCAGTGTCTGAAGTATAGTTACGATGAAGTTTCCTTTCAACATGAAAATGCTGTGTGAATTTTTTACTGACATGCTGATCTTAAGAGTTTCACAAACTTTTAGCTTTTAGCATAAAATTACAGCAGTGGTCTGATTTATATACCTACATGCTCTAGTAATGGGCTGGTTATTTTTACAGATTATGAAAGAATGAACTGTATAAAGACAAAACAAAATGTTGCTATTCTTTAACAAAATCTCATTTGGAAGCAAATTTATCTTTCCTATAAAAGGTCCAAAGAAGAATAAAGCAAAAAATCACCAGTCATCACACCACTCACAGCTAACCATGGCTAAGAGCCTGTCTTGTTTTTCATGCCCACAGATGTATATATTTAAATGCCACTACTCCTTAATGTGAATTTTATTGATTTTTAAGAAGAAACCTGAACATTCCAGGGGCAATTCAGCCCCCAAATTAAAACTGAAGTCAACAGGAAAAACATTCTTTAGCATAAATATTTGTCGAGAATAAGAAACACACAGTGATCCAAACAGTGAACTCCAGCGTGGGCCTGGATCCGAGTCCCAATCATGTGAGGTGACACTGAAAATTTAGCAGGGATCTGCTTACAGACCTTGGGAAATCCTGTAGTCACACTGAGAATCAAAAGTGGGGCATTTGGGCAGCTAAGCTCATGCTTTCTCAAATGTAAAAGACTATATTCAAGGAGCTTAAAATATTAGTGCAGATTTTCAAATGGTGTTCTATCTTGGTGGGGCGGGGGGTGGGGGGACCGACATACAATTCACGTACATATGGTTTCACTTAGTTTCTTAAATAGGTTCATACTGCCTTAAGACAAAGTGAACACTATCCTTCAGTCCAAAAGGCTGCAAAGACATTAACAGATAATGTAGTGAAACAATAACAAATGGCTCAGTAATGTTAAATCTACATACTAATTTAAGCTTAATCATTACCACCCTCAATGGTTTACATCATTAGTGTTTTCAGAAAACTACAGCATGGCTCAGACATCAGTCATCCAATAGGAAACTAGAAAAAGGATATATGTACTTAAGACTCTTCCATCGGACAGTAGGGGTTATCATAGAAGCTTTCCTTTGAATTTTATTTGGTGTTCAGATGCACTCCGAGGGTATAAGCATCCCACAACTCGAAAGAAAAGAGTAGAAAAGTTGAAGTGGTAGACTGAGCACATCTGTAATCTACCTTCTCTCCAAAGCAAGGCTCTAGGAGATTACCTTTTAGGGCAATCTTAGAGGTAGCAAAGAGGGCTGCTGAACTGATTTTTCCCCAACTGAAAGGGCCAGGTGCACAGAATAAAATGATTAACAGAGCAATGAGATTCAAATTTGTTATTCATGGAAAGGAGGCATCTGGTCAATTCATTATTCTCTTAGATGAATTAACTGTGACAAAGAGCCCCTTAAAAGAAAAGAAAAGCTAGATTAAATAAAGGGGTCTTAAGGGGTAATTTTTCTTGAGGGCTAAAAACTAACGTCCACTAGATTTATTTTACCAAAAAGGAGAGAAAGTAAAGGGGTAAAAACAGAAGCACACATATACAGACACACAAGTTAACACGTTAGGAATAAAATTAAACTCTACCTGCAAGATATGTTCTGTGTATGTATTTTTAATTTAGTCATTCAAGTAATGCCATGTCATACCTGACTGAAATAACATTTTCTTAAATGTACTGCATTCATTTGTCTAGAAAATCTAACAGTTTAGTTTTGGTTAGTTATTCCCTTTCGGACAAATTCTCAAAAATCGAAAGAAAAGGCTAATTGGGTGTCAGGAATTCAAGTGTTATTCCTGGTTCAAAATAAATCAGTTTTTTATATTGGATGAATTATTTCATGTCTCAAGCTGCCCATCTCACTGACGCTCAGCATGATCTTACTTAAAATCATCAAAATATTGTTGGCCTACAAACAGTATACCAGCCATATCCATGAACTAGCACCATAGCCACGTAATTGTGCTAAACTGCAAATGGAACATGTCTGGGAATTCCACTTCCACCAAGTTCCTAGGCTTCAATTTTGCATATGTAAAATGGGGCTATGTGTCTGTTATGGATTGAACTGTGTTCCCCAAAAAGATATGTTCAAGTCCTAACCACCAATATCTGGAATTTGATCTTGTTTGGAAATAGGGTCTCTGAAGATGTTATCAGTTAACATGAAGTCATACTGGAGTAGGGTGGGTCCTAATCCTTGTAAGAAGAGGAGAGACACAGACACAGAGGGAAGGAGTCACTGTGAAGACAAAGGCAGAGGCTGGACTGATGCATCTACAAGCCAAACAATGCCAAGGATTGCTAGCAAGAAGCAAGGAAAGATCTTCCCCTAGAGCTTCTGGAGAGAACATAGCCCTGACAATACCTTGATTTCAGACTTCTAGCCTCTAGAACTGCAAGACAATAAGTTTCTGTCATTTTAAGCACTATAGCAGCCCTAGGAAACTAATAATTACTTTCCTGTCTGTATGTTGAGGTTAAAAGAAAATCTCTGCTCCTGACTATAGGCAAAAATGCATCATCTTTTACCAAGAATATAATATGAAGTGTATGTTTTACATATAAATCCTGGATCAGGTTGAGGAAGTTTTTTTTTATTCCTATAGGACAGAGCAGAACTGCCCCATAGGGTTTCCAAAGAGTGGCTGGTGGATTTGAACTGCCAACCTTTTGGTTAGCAGTCAAGCTCTTAACCACTGCACCACCAGGGCACCTAGCTTACTGACAGTTATTATTACAATAAAATTTTATCAAATGCCTTCTCTGTAGCCACTGGGATGATTACACTGGGATTTTTCCTTTATTATGTTAACACCATTAAGTATACTTTTGAACGTTACACAAACACTGCACTCCTGAGATAAACCCCACCTGTTCATGATATATTATCCTTTTTATATTGCTGGATTTCAAGTTACTAATATTGTATTAAGGATTGTTGCTTCTGTGTTCATGAGGAATAATGGCAAAAAAAGTTTTTTCTTCCAATGTCTTTGTACGGTTTTGCTATTAAGGCTATGCTGGCCTCATAAAATTAGTTGAGAAATTATTCCCCTTCCTTTTTTTTTTTGAAAGCGTTTGGACAGGACCAGTATGATTTCTCCCTTACCAGAGAAATCATCTAAATCTACATATTTCTTTTGGGAAAGTTTTTGATTATGAATTCAATTTAATAAATATGAAGCTATTCATATAGTCTATATATTTTTGTGTCAGTCTGGATAATCTGTGTCTCTTATGGAATGTGAATATTTCCTCTGCTGCTAAATTTATTGGCCCAAAGTTGTTTACATTCACAGGATCTGCAGTGATACCCTCTCTCTCATTCCTCCTATTTGGCAATTGGTTTTTTCTCTTTATCAGTTTTGCTAGTGGTTTATCAACTTTACTAGTCTTTTCAAAGAACAAACTTTTGCTTTCTTCATTTTCTATTGTTTTACTGGTTTCTATTTCACTTACATTACGGATTTGAATAATGGCAAAATTTCGCATTTTGCTCTTTAGTTTATTCAAAACTATTTTCCAGTTAAGAACTATCAATCTCTCAGTGTCTTCATGTCTGTCCCTAGCAACAGCAACGGGATCTGCTAACAATGATAACAACAAAGGATAACAAGCTTTGTTGATTTGCAAATACAAGGACACCGGCTAGGCTAACTCGTAATTTAAAGAGCAAAGCCAGAGCCACACCTAAGTCTCCTGATTCCTAATAACATTCCATAATGCTACCCTTGCTCTGGCTGTGGTGTCTTGAGAGTTAGGAGCTGCTTTTAAATTCTAAGGTCAGCTACGTAGCTGCAGAAGGGGCCTTGTGTTGTCCTATTCAGGAACTTGGATTTTGAAATGTCAAGTGATAAAAGGGGATACAGTTTCCTTCCTTCGGCCAGCGTAAGGATCCTAGTTACAAAAAAAATAAACTGTGCTCCTAGGCCTCACCATGAATTCTCACTCATGTCCCCTTTTCCATCTTTTATACTTACCAGTTTATCGGTCCCACGATCTGTCTTCACCTCAGAGCTAAGTGGAAGAAGGAAGTCTGTGGTGTGCTCTGGGGAAGGTGCCTCCCCAAGAACTATCAACCCCTGTGGGACAGAGAGGAGAGAAACAGTGTAAGTGAATGGTATAAACTACAAATTTAACAAGAGAATCTCAAAAGGTTGGGGAGACAGAGGAGGCTGGTTTGCTAGAGGCTTTTTCCCTTATCCTATGGTTCAGAAACAAACTACACAAGCCACAGCTTTGCTTTCTCACTGTGATATTTTTAACAAAAAGTCTACCAGTAGTCATATCCATAGAAATGTAGCTCTCTTTCACTTGACTGCATGGCTTGTCAGCTATTAAGCATCTTTCATTCAGATTTTCCACATAGGTTATGACATTTTTTACTATAGTGTCAACTAGACTCTACTGGATTAATAGCAGCAGTGCGGTTTTTCTAGTTAACTTGATCACCAACATGGCTTAAGGATTACCAATCTGAGAGTGCTACTGTTATAAATGATGAATTCAACCATATGTATTTCAGCAAATAAAACTATTATGGGGTGAAAGAAAAATGAACAGTCCCTGCAATATATTAGAAAAAGAACTTTTAAAAAAACTGCCAAAAGGCACCTGTTTCTCATAAGCATAAGTAGTACTCCAGATTAAGTTCCTGCTTGACAGTTTCAAATTCAGAACTTACATTCACCACAGGAAATACTAAAAAAAAGAAAAAAGAAATTTAAGACAATCCCACAAACCCTCTCTATAGCAGGTATGCGTCCAGCTTGATAAAGGTAGAAGTTAGCTTACTATGAAAAAACAAACAGAACCCAAAACACCACACAAATGAATCTCTCCTATCTTGATGAATGCAAGAGGTGACCAAACTAAGCTCATGACACTTTGTAACAGCAAGACTAGGATGCAAGTGACCAGGGCCTTGTGTCTCTGGATTCACCTTCCCTGGTCTAGAAAATAAGCAGATCTGAGTAGATTAAATTCTTAATAGAAGTTTTATATTAGAATCACCTGGGGAAACTTATCAAACTATACTTGCCTAGGTCCAATATTGAATCTACTCAGTACCTGTGGAGTTGGGACCTGGTATTCTACATTTTTTTCAAAAGATCCCTGGTAAGCCCTAATGCAAGCGCTAAGAAGAAAAATATTAGACTTGGTCAGTCTTGGCACTACATGAGAAGCCCTCAGAGAACATTCTAAAATACAGACTTCAGTACAGATGCAAAAATTTTCAACAAAATTCTAGCCAATAGAATTCAGCATCATATCAAAAAAAATAATACACCACGACCAAGTAAGATTCATACCAGGAATACAAGGATGGTTCAACATTAGAAAATCAATGTAATCCACCACATAAAGAAAAAAAAATCACACGATCATCTCAATTGACGTAGAAAAGGCATTCGACTAAGTCCAACACCCATTCCTGATAAAAACTCTCAATAAAATAAATATAGAAGTGAAATTTCTCAACATAATAAAGGGCATCTATGCAAAACCAATGGCCAACATCATTCTTAATGGAGAGAGGCTGAAAACATTCCCCTTGATAACAGGTAAAGACAAGGATGCCCTTTATCATCACTCCTACTTAACACTGTGCTGGAAGTCCTAGCTAGAGCAATAAGGCAAGAAAGAGAAATAAAGGGCACCCAAATCAGTAATGAAAAAGTTAAACTGTCCCTATTTGTGGATGATATGATAACTATACATAGAAAACCCTAAAGACTCCACAAGAAAACTACTGGAACTAACAGAAAGATTCAGCAGAGTAGTAGGATACAAGATAAATGTACAAAAATCAGTTGGATTCCTATACACTAATAAAGAGAACGATGAAAAGGAAATCAGGAAAACAGTATCATTTATAATACCCTCTAAAAAAATACTTAGGAATAAATCTAACCAGGGATGTAAAAGACCTGTACAAAGAAAACTACAACACACTACTGCAAGAAACCCAAAGAGATCTACATAAATGGAAGAACATACCACACTCATCGATAGGTAGACTCAACGCTGTGAAAATGACCGTTTTACCCAAAGCTATTTACAAATACAATACAATCCCGATCCAAATACCAACGACATTCTTTAGAGATGGAAAAATTAATCATTAATTTTATATGGAAAGGGAAGAAGCCCCAGATAAGTAAAGCACTACTGAAGAAAAAGTATAAAGTATGAGGACTCGCACTACCTGACCTCAGAACCTACTGTACAGCTACGGTAGTCAAAACAGCCTGGTACTGGTACAACGACGGATACACTGACCAACTGAACAGAATCAAGAACCTACATGTAAATCCATCCACCTACAGTCACCTGATCTTCGACAAGGGCCCAAATTCCATCAAATGGGGAAGACTGTCTTTTTAACAAATGGTGCTGGCAAAACTGAATGTCCATCTGCAAAAAAAATGAAACAGGACCCACACCTCACACCATACACAAAAACTAATTCAAAATGGATCAAAGACCTAAATACGAAACCAAAAACTATAAAGTTCATAGAAGAAAAAATAGGATCCATGCTAGAGGCCCTAATACATGGCATTAGCAGCATACAAACTATAACCAATAACAAACAAACTCCAGAAGATAAGCTAGATAAGTGGGATCTTCTAAAAATTAAACACTTACGCTCATCAAAAGACTTCACCAAAAGAGTAAAAAGAGAACCTACAGACTGGGAAAAAATTTTTGGCCATTACAAATCAGACAAAGGTCTAATCTCTAAAATCTACAAGAAAATCCAACACTTCTACACAAAAAGACAAATAATCCAATTAAAAAATGGGCAGCCGTATCATTTTCCAAAATGGTTCTACCATTTTGCATTCCCACCAGTAGTGCATAAGAGTTCCAAGCTCCCCACCGCCTCTCCAACATTTGTTATTTCCAGTTTTTTTTTATTTGTGCCTGTTAACACTGGGTGAGATGGTATCTCATTGTGGTTTTGATTTGCATTTCTCTAATGGCTAATGATCGGGAGCATTTCCTCCTGTGTCTGTTGGCCACCTGAAGGTCTTCTTTGGTGAAGTGTTCATTTCCTTTGCCCATTGCTCACAATAGCAAAAAGACAGAAACAACCTAGATGCCCATCAATAGATAAATGGGTAAACTATGGTACATACACACAATGGAGTATTATGCAACAATAAAAGACAATAATGAATCTGAGAAGCACCTCATAACATGGATGAATATGGAGGGCATTATGCTGAGTGAAATTAGTCAATCACAAAAGGACAAATATTGTATGCAACCACTACTGTCAAAACTCATGGAAATGTTTACACACAAAAAAGAAACAATCTTTGATGGTTATAAGGGAGTGAAGGGGTGGGAGGGGGACACTGAGTAGACAATAGATAAGTGGTAACTCTGGTGAAGGGTAAGACAGTACACAATACTGGGGAAGCCAGCACAACTTGTATAAGGAAAGGTCATGGAAGCTTCCATCGACACATCCAAACTCCCTGACGGACGGATCTGCTGGGAGGAGGGCTATGGGGACCATGGTCTCGGGAACATCTAGCTCAACTGGCATAACACAGTTTATAAAGAAAATGTTCTACCTTCTACCTTGGTGAGTAGCGTCTGGGGTCTTAAAAGCCTGTGAGCAGCTATCCAAGATAAGATACTTCACTGGTCTCACCCCTTCAGGAGCATGGGAGAATGAAGAAAACAAGATACAAGGGAAAGATTAGTCCAAAGGACTAATGGACCACCACCACCACAGCCTCCACCAGACTGAGTCCAGTACAACTAGATGGTGCCCAGCTACCACCACTAACTGCTCTGACAGGGATCACAACAGAGGGTCCCAGACAGAGCTGGAGAAAAATACAGAACAAAATTCTAATTCACAAAAAAAAAAACAAAAACAAAAAAACACCAGACTTACTGGCATGACAGAGACTGGAGAAACCTCGAGACTATGGCCCTCAGACACCCTTTTAGCTCAGTAATGAAGTCACTCCCGAGGTTCACCCTTCAGCCAAAGATTAGACAGGCCCATAAAACAAAACGAGACTAAAGGGGCACAACAGCCCAGGGACAAGGACTGCAAGGCAGGAGAGGACAGGAAAGCTGATAATAGGGAACCCACGGTCGAAAAGGGAGAGTGTTGACATGTCATGGGGTTGTTAACCAATGTCATAAAACAATATATGTACTGTTTAATGAGTATCTGTTTTGTAAACCTTCATCTAAAGTACAATTAGAAAAAAAAATCCCAAGAAAAAACAAAAATAAAAAATAAAAGATTTTGATGTATCAGTCTAGGGTGGGATCTCAGAGCACCCTGGGCCATTCTGACATAGGTTTTAGTGAGCCACTGAACAAACTCATCCATCCCTAGAGTACTTCTATCTCAAAAATCTCTATGAAATAAGGAATAAAAGGGACCAGCTCCCCTTCCCAAATCTCAATATCTCCTAGACAAACGTCTGAATGTATGTGGGGTTGTTACTGCTGTTCAGAGGTGGGAGTTATTACAAAGCAGACAGTAAATAAGCTTAAATGCTACAATAATGCCTTTTCCTAGGTCTTTGCTTATAGTGATGCTGCCCTTTTTTTATACTGGTATCTGTTCAAATTGCTACTCATCCTTCAAAAGAACTTTTGAAGTCCAAGTCTTAACCTCCTTCCAAGAAAATGTCCCTGATTAACTGAGCTCCAGTTTGGTTTATCCACACTGCCTGACTTCCCAAAGCATGGTGATTGTACCTTATTGTTGTTCGCTGCCGTCAAGTTGGCCACCAACTCATGGTGAACCCCATGCACAATGGGATCAGGCAAGTGGGATCCACTGGGTTTTCACTGGCTGATTTTTCCAAACTAGATCACCAGGTCTTTCTTCCTAGTCTTAGTCTAGAAGCTCCACTGAAACCTGTTCAGCATCATAGCAAGTCTCCACTGACAGACATGTGATGGCTGTGCTTGAGATGCACTGGCCAGAATTTCAACTTGGATTTCCTTTATGGAAAGTGAGAATTCTACCAATGAGCCATCACTGTCCCTGAAGTATCTTACCTTCTCTGTATTTAAATCTCATTTCAGAGCAAAACATCAGGCCAAATTATGTATTTATTTTATTTATTGTTGCCTCAATTTGTTGTTTAAATGTTAAGTAATGGTAAATTCCTTGAAGACTTGGATAAAATACAAATACATTTGAATTCTCCATATCTCCCGTAGCAGAGTCATACATCAAGAAAAGAAATGCATAAAAGTATTAGTTGGATTTTAGGTTTAAAGTCCCCACCCCGCCCCCAAGAGAAAAATGTTAACTTCACATTAATTACAGCCAGGAGTCTAAATAATTCCAACTTCAGGTATAAAATTACTCCTTCAATTTTTTTTTCAGGTGGGTAGGAAAGTCAGGATACGGCAGCCAATTTTCTCCAAAAGGAAGACTTTTTACTTAAACCACTGAATAATTTCTAAAAATAAATACCTCTCAGAGAGACTACAAAGATACCCTCCTGAGAAAGTGTTATGATATCTGGTAGGAACCATCTATTTTCCCTCATTGTATAGACTCAGAGAGGATGCAGGTCCAAGGTCATACATGTCTCAATAGACCAGTCTATGGCAGAACTAGAGCTAAAGGCTGGCTCTGACTACTACTTTGTTCTTTCTTTCAGTTCATTCATTGCAATCAATCTACTTTTCATTTATCCATTCATCAATATTTTTAGGTGCTGGGGTTACAGGAGAGAATTAGAGACTTATCCTTCCTCCCCCATTTGAAAAAAAACAAAAAACAAAAAACCCATTCTTCAAGGTGCTTACATTCTACTACTGGGGGAGAGAGACTATAAACAGTGAGTAAGAAAATTTTATATAGTACCTAAGAAGGTGATAAATGCTAAAGAAAAAGCAAAAGATAGTGAGAGGATCAGGAACTGGAAGCGGATACTATTTCATATTGGGTGGTCAGAATAAGGTGCACTGAGAAGGTGACATTTCAGCAACTAGCTGAAAGAAATGTGTCTTAGGGACATATGGGGGAAGAGCCAATGCAAAGGTTTCAAGGTTGGAGCAGATGATCTGTGCCAGGAAGTCAGCAAGGCTGGAATAAAATGAATGCGGGGAGGCTGTGATGAGAGCCAAGTAAGAGGTAAGACAGGGGTAGATCTTGCAGGAACAAACTTAGTATGAGTACTCTGGCTTGTACTCTGGGACAGAAAGTCACTGGAGAGTTTCAAGAAAAAGGCAAACAATCTGACTGATGATTTAAAAGGACCACTCTAGATACTGTGTTGTCATGGAGACTTGTTGCTGTATGCTGTCGTTGAGCCTACTCTGACTCATAGCGACCCTATATAGACACTAGAGGGGGGCAAACACAGAAGCAAAAAGCAGTTGCCTGGACCAAAGTGGATGGATTCTGGCTATATCAATCAGCTATGCAAATAAGCTGCTCTGGGGTGTGAGGGAAAGGAGGTCAGAGACAGAGCTAAGCTTTCTGGCTTCTGCAACTAGAAAGAGTGCCTGTTAATCCTTCAAAGGTCTTTTCTATGCACCTTAGCTTTAATCAAATCTATTTTTTGCAAATACGTGCTCAAATGCTGTATCAAGTCAACATTCATTTATACATCCCCCCACCAAAAACTAAATTCAGTATAGCATACGAAACCAAACACTGGATTGGATTTTAGGTTTATACTTCATTCCAAAAGGATGAAAGCAGCTAAAATTCATTCATTCAAACAACATTTAATGAACATTTACCATGTGCTAGGCAGTATGAAACCCCAAGCATCAGACAATAAAATAAAATCAATTCCATCCATAAGAAGCTTATCTTCATCTAGTCTCGAACAGACAAATAGGCAAAGTGTCACAATGACAGTGCTACAACAGAAGTTTAGAGAAGGTGATATGAGAGCAGAAAAGAGGTAGAGCCTAATTCTGAAGAGGATGATGGAAGTGAGGCTTTACAGAGAAGGTCTACATGATCCAATTTTCCCTAAAATATATTTAATGTACTCTGAGTTCTAATTATTCATTAAACTGTACATTTATGTTTTATGCCCTTTTCTGTACATAGGCGTTATGTTCCACAGTAAAATTTATTTGGGAAAAAGTTTTTAAATCTTGTTTAATAGCCACAAAAGGAAAGGTTATTATTAGCTAAGAAAACTTCATGAAGTTCCACTCCACACCTGTCATGGCAGCCCTGAAGCTGGGTTTCCCAGGATTCTGGGTTTAAACTGGGTCAATGTTGCATGCTGTGGCATCTACCTACCCTCAGTGGCAATAACCTCAGGGCTCATATACCCTGAAACAGCCAGCAACTGGCAAAGGCCAAAGTAAAAGCCTGAGAGAGTTGTCTCTCCATCTTTTACCACCATTCCCTGAGTCAGACCAGGATCCTGACTAGGCGGCCCAGGTCTGGAGAACTCCCAGGAAGTTGAGGGGAGTTTGTTACCACAGGACCAAAGAAGTTGGGATGTGCCACAGGTACATGGCAGTCTCAACAGATCCTTAATAAAGTACTCCTCTGTGGAAACACAAGGCTGTCTTACATTAAGTTAAAAAAGAAGAAAAATGATATAATATAAACCCAAACAAAAAAGGAAGGAATCGTAGAAGAAACTGTGCTAAGCCTGATTACAAAACAAGGCATAAGAAAGCAAGCGGGGGGCGGGGGGAGAAAAAACACTAAGAAGAAAAAATTAAGTTGTATACTTGAAGTTGTCAAGGGTTTCATTTTACTTGGATGCACAATCAACGCCCATGGAAGCAGCATTTAAGAAATGTAATGACGTCTTGTATTGGGCAAATCTGCTGCAAAAGACCTCTCTAAAAGTGTTAAAAAGCAAAAGATGTCACTTTGAGGACTAAGGTGGGTCTGACCCAAGCCATGGTATTTTCAATCGCCACACATGCATGTGAAACCTGGGCAATGAATAAAGAAGACCAAAGAATTGATGCCTTTGAATTACGGTGTTGGCGAAGAATACTGCATACATCACAGACTGCCAGAAGAACAAACAAATCTGTCTTGGAAGAAGTACAGCCAGAATGCTCCTTAGAAGCAAGCATGACGACACTTTGTCTCACACACTTTGGACACGTTATCAGGAGGGACAGTTTCTGGAGAAGGACATCATGCCTGGTAAAGTAGAGGGCCAGCAAAAGAGAGGAAGACCTCAACAAGATGGATTGACACAGTGGCTGCCAACAATGGGCAAACATAGCAACCACTGTGAGGATGGTGCAGGACCTGGCAGTGTCTCGTTCTGTTGTACACAGGGTTGCTATCAGTCAGAAGCAGTTCAACAGCACCTAACAACAACATACTTGGGTTAATTGCTTCCCCTTACCAATTTCAGATAATAAATGGAGTCAAAGTACAAAATAAAAAACACCAACACTTAATTTGCAATACAGAGTAAAAATGCAATTTCACATACTCTCCTCATTCTGAGCAACTCATTTTAAGATAAACCTTTAAGCCCACTGCAGACCAGTTCCATAAGAAACAACCTGGGCTACCTGGACAAGACACAGCTGTTCAAAATGCCTTGTAACCCTACTGTGATGGGAACCTCAACTCTTTACATCAAATATGAAGACAAAGGTGCTCTAGACTTCTGCTGTTCCATTCAGCTCCTTCTCTATTCAGAAACTTCAATGTGCTTTCACCTCCCCATCAACAATACTTCCATCCTTAGCAATGTGACTGTAATTTCACAGAACAGTCAGAAAGAACAATATAACGTACTAGACATGGATGCTGAAGACTGCTGTGTTAAGAGAAAGAAGTCTCCTTTAACAACAGAACCAGCTCTGTCCCTGTGCTTCCCCTCTATAGTTTTATTTGCCAAGTGTGAAGTTTCAATAAATACTTTCCAGAGCAATGATGACAAAGATCTGTAACAGCAGAGTGTGGTAGAAAAATAATGCTTTGGAGTCACATAAATAGCCCTAAGTTCAAATTTAGTTCTGCCTCTTACAAGTCAGTAAAAGGTAAAATTTACTCTGAGCATTAAATACATATACAGGCAGTCCCCGGGTAATGAACGAGATTCATTTCTGAGTGTGTCTTTAAGAATCTGTGGGTAAGTCAGACTAGGTGCATACAGTTCTTATTTAGCCTTACTTTGGGGCAGTTCTACTCTATCCTATAGGTTCGCTATGAGTCGGAATTGACTCCACGGCAACAGGTTTTTTGGTTAGTGCAAGAAAAGGCTTGAAGCCTTTATGATGGTTTAAAACCTGCACATACAGTGAGTGAAAGTGACTTGTGATGAAGAATTTGTTGTGAGTAGGGGTTGGTTTAATCATTTCAAAGTGGGGGTAAATTTACATAACATTAAAGGACAAGAAGAGTTGTCCCTAAGTTGGACGTTAGTGACTTGGGGGCTGTCTGTATATGGAAAACAAAAGGTAAACACTTATGAACTTACCTGTATATAGTACATACTCAAGGTACATATGTTGTTTTCCTTTCCTCTTGTAAGACACAGGAGTATCTTTTTTTAAAAAAATAAGCTGACCAAATGTGAAAATTAAGATGCCACAATAGTATGGAGAAGACTATAGCTCTTAGAAATTGTATTCTTTCTCCAAAGAGCAACCAAAACCACTGAGTCAATTCCAACTCATAGCGACCCTCTAGGGCAGAGCAGAACTGCCCATTAGGGTTTCCAAGGCCATAAATCTTTACGGAAGCAGACTGCCATATGTTTCTCCCACAGAGCGGCTGCTGGGTTCGAAGCACCGACCTTTTGGTTGACAGCCAAGAGCTTTAACCACTGTGCCACCAGGGCTCCTCAAAGAGCAACAGGAATCATTATTCCCAAAAAGGGCTCTAAAGAGTCATGGAATAACTTGGAAGGTAATAACCTAACTTCTGACAAAACATATACTAGTAACCACCCAGCAGTGGTTCTCAAATATCTTTTCTGGAACAAGCCACTTTAAAAAAAATGAATGTTAGCATGCTACAAAGTAAATCCTTAAAAAGAAGGGGAAAAAAAGGCCCCACCACCCCTCCAATCTCCCACCCAAAGACAAACTGTTACTCTACAACTGATCACCAAACCTAGATTCATCTCATGAAAAGGCCTGTGCATCCCAAGCAAATCGGGCAAATCTGGGAGTAGGATGGAAAATGGGAACACAAATCTATTTTATTATAGCATAGCAAAAATAAATCCTTACATTTCAATAACTCAAAAAAAAAAAAAAAAAGGCCAAGTGCTTAAAGCTACCATTATCTTGGGCAACAGCTCTGAATTCAGATACTCAAATCTCAGCTCTGCACTCACTTGGCTATATGACCATGAACTTGACCTCTCTGACCCTCCATTTATTTGCTCATCTTAAAATTGGGGATAATAGTAGAGTGCTTAGCACAGTGTCTGGTGCGTAGTAAGTGCTCAAAGACTTCTATTATCATAGTACTTATGTAAAGACCAAATTCATGTTAGTATATCTTTGGGGAAAACTTTATAGCATATTTATTGAAAAAGACACTATATAAACAAATATTTAATAAACTTCTAAATTTTCTTGACATTTTACTCATCAGAGCTATCATTCTAGTTTCACTCTTCCTGTAATAACTTTGCAACATAAATTGTATATTCAGGTTACAGACAAAAAATGCTATCTTAAAAGACTATCTTGAATGTCTTATCTTATAGAACAAGAAACTGAGGCTTTTCTTCCCAAGGTCATACAGCTGCCTGGTAGCAAAGCCAGGACCAGAACCAAAGATCTCCAGCCCAAGTCTGGTGTTTCTCTAATACATTATGCCCTGAATGATAACACTCTTGGATTATCAATATTATACACAAAACTCCAGAACAACTACTCCCTAAATATTCAGAAGTATCTAAGGTTTTTTTTTTTTTAAAGTTTCCCAAAACGGCTCTGTCATTCATTACTGCTGAGTGAAGAGCTAAATAAAAAGCCAAAAATGAAGTAAGAGTACCTTCACACACACACTCAGTGAGACTGTAAACTGACACACACTGCCAAAACACTTTCCTGAAGTATGCATCAGGAACATAAAAGTATTCATGCCCTTTGATGCAGGTAAAGATGTTCATCATGGCATGCTTTATAATTTAATAATAAACATAATAATCAACAACGAAGAAATGTAAATAGAATACAGCCAATAAAAATAATGGTATCCCTTCCCTCTACCCCCAAATGAAGGGAAAACGTTCAGGGTGCACATATACTAACATGATTATGTTCAAGCAAATTATTTATGTTCATAGAAAAAAAAAAAAAAAATAGTGGAAGATGCCAGAAAGTTCATAGTGGGTTAACTTTGAGTTTCAGGACTTTTTTGGGGGGAGGAGGGTGATCTTTTATATCCTATACTTCCCAAGTCCCCTAAGAATGATACATAGTATTTCATCAATTCCAAGATACAATTTTTCACATTTCATCATCTTAAATCAGGATGCATCTTACAATTGATAGCATGTTCCAGTTTAACTGAAATAATTTCTTAGTGGCACAGAAAATAATGGCAGTTTTATAAGGGGGGAAATAATGTAATATAATGTAACATAAACACATATAAATATATATGTGAATGCATATGTATATAAAATAGATGAAATAACAAATATAGAAATTCTCATTTAAACACCAACTATAATAGCCTAAAAACAAAACTGAAGAGGTGTCCACGACCAAGCAAGATTATGTTTTCCTCCTCAGGATAGGCATATATCATCCAGTCACCTCCTAGCCATTCTTAGTCACCATTCTAGCTCATAGTCTACAAATCACTTAAAATTTCTTTCGTGAAGAAGAGCTAAGGAAAGCAAAATATTCACTACTCATGGTGAATATTTTCAGTTTTAGTTTTTAGCCTTAATTCCTTACTTGCTGTAGTTTTTTTAGACATCAGGACTTAATTTGTTTCCCTATCTTAGCTCTATTAAAAAAAAAAAAAAAGTAAGCCCTCGGGACTTTGCCCTCAATTATAATATGCAGTACTGAACATTTCTGGTGATTTATACATAAACTCATTTTTGAGAAGCTGAAAAAACTCTTTAGTTGCATTTTTAGGGAAAAAAAAATGATTATACACAGGAGGCCACAAAGCTTTTATTTCCAACCCTAATCATCACCCAGCAATTTACATTATCTATATACTCAAAAGAATTGAAAGCAGGAACTCAAACAGATACTTGTACACAAATGTCCACTGCACCATTTTTCACAATAGCCAAAAGGTAGAAACAACCCAAGTGTCCATCAACAGATGAATGGATAAACAAAATGTGGTGCATACATACAAATGGACTATTACTCAGACATAAAGAGAAATGAAGTTCTGATACATGCTACAGCACGGATGAACCTTGAAAACATAATGCTGAGCAAAATAAGACAGATGCAAAAGCACAAACATTTTATGATCCTAGTTATATGAAATATCTACATACAGACAAAAGTTTATTGTGGATATCAGGGACTAGAGAGAAGGGGGAAAGAGAAGCCAAATTTCTGTTTAACCAGTCGCCACTGAGTTGATTCCAATTCATGGTGGCCCCATGTGCTAGTGTTTAGTGTAATAAAAACATCTGAAAATGGATAGCGGTAATGGTTGTACAACATGGCAAATGTAATCAATGTCACTGAACTGTATACATAAAAATGGTTAAAGTAACAAATGTTTTGTTATATATATTTTACCACAATAACTTTTTTTTAAAAGTTATTGGGGTTTTGATTCATATGCATTTCCTTATGTTACATTCTTACATGTTGTGATATTGCACTTGCATTTAAATATGACTATAATTTAAAAATAAAAAACCCTCATCATTATGTTTGTCCTGTCAGTTGGTCACCCTTTAACTTTTGCCCTACTAATTAATTTAATGAACCCCATTAAAAGAACAGCAATCTTCTCAAGACTGGTTAGCACAAAAACAAGACTTTAAAAAGTTGTGACGCTTATTTTCTGGAGCAGTAGACTCTTCATCTAGGTCCATGTATCAATAAGTCATTGAGTTCAAGCGCACCAAGTTAATAAAAAAAATACCTCACCAGAAAGTAAACTCTGTGAACATAGGATTTTTGTTCACCACTGGGACCCCACTAAGAAGAACAGTGCCTGATACATAGTAGGCACTCAAATATATTTGCATATTTCTCTCTGAATCAAATCCAAATTAAGTACAGGACTTTTTCTAAGTTGATTTTTCAAGAAGAAAAACTATGCATAATATCACTGTCAAAGATAAACACTGTATACTAAGAATCAGTCCTCTGCAGAGATAACATAAGAAAAATCAAAACCCTAATCATCAATGTCTAATTTTGTCTGAATAATCTTTTAGAAAAAAATCCTATTTTCCTCAAGAAAGCAAGGGAAGCAAGCTTAGCAATACAACAGGAACACACCCTAAACAAAAAAGTCAAAAGATGGAAAATCTTCAATAGTCACTGCCACTTGTCCATAAACACAACAAATACGAGGGTTACAATGACTTCCATTATAAAGTTTTTTTCTTATGCTTCCTGTTAGCCCAGATACCCAAAATGTTTTGTTCTAAACAGATGTCCAATTTTTAACACTACGTTCTGTTTTCTGTACTATACTAAACAATATCAGACTCTAAACAAATTAAACCACTATATCAGTTAACATTAAACCATTCTCCTTGACAGAGTTTATAGTCATTGCAGCAGTATGAGGAGGTGGGAGGAAAAAGGGTAGTGGTAGTTTCCAGGTGGGTTGAAAAATACCAGACACTTATTCCTTACCTTATTAGCACGAATCTGTTTGTAAATATCTGTTTGCTGTCGAATTCGATATTCCAAGTCAGAAACATGAGCCTGAAGCCAGTTCCAGCGGCTAACAATGGCTGCTCGGTCTGCAGCCCATTTCCATTCTGACCTGCGCCTCCTAAAAGGAAATAAACTGAGTGAAATCCAAGAGTAGCAGTAAAATCTATACAAAATGGGGAGTGGGGGTGCTAAACTTCCAAAGGCGCATATATAGACTTAACTCTAGTGCCAAAAAAACCCCAAGACTTACATATATCAAAGGACACACACACTGGCATGAAATGCTTCACATATAGATACTGCCCAAATAACTAGGTGGAACTGTCTGCTGGTATTCTGATCCTGTGGCAAGTAATTTCTCTGAAACTGCCTTAATTTCTTAGGAGATAGAAATACTTTCTACTCTAAAATGAGACATATATAAAGAATAGAGATTATCTACATAGAAAATCCAAGAGAGTACGAATTATTAAAGCTAATCAAGAATTCAGCAAAGTTGCTGAGTAAAGATCCAGACACAAAACCTAACAGTTTGCATATGCCAACAAGAAAAGTAGAAAACATTTTTTTTTAAAACACTATTCACAGCAGTAACAAAAGCTAAGATTATATATAATAAAAGATCTTCACAGAGGAAATAATAAAACTTGAAAGACATAAAAGAGCTACATAAATGGTGAGATATGTATTTTTAAGAGGACAATTTGCATATATACCTATAAATTCAAAGAAATTCCAAGTTCCCTACAATGTTTTCAAACGAAGCTGACAGGCATACCCCAAAATTCCCATGGAATAAAAGGACCAACAGCAGAGAAATTCTCAAGAAAGTGTGATGGAAACTTGCAGATATCAAGAACTAGATCTCAAGACTTAATGTAAAGCTATATAATTAAGGTAGTGTGGTACTGGCACAAGGATAGACAAAAAAAACCACCAACAGAGTACCACAAAGGCTCACAATTTAGAATTGGATATATACAAGAGAAGGCATTCTAATCAGTGGGGAAAGGATAAACTACTCAATAAATGGTAGTGAAATGATCAATTTATTACATGAAGAAAGTAAATTTAGTTCTCTGCTTCATGCCATAATTCCATAATTTTGTCTTTTCAAATTCTAAACTCTGAAAAGTGAACATTAAAACAGAAGATTATCTCAGGAAGTTCAGAGAAGGGAAGGATTTCGTAAATAAGACACAAAAACCATTACCTAATTTTCAACATACAATAAAAGATCTAATAAACTTAAAAGGCAAACTGCTGATTGGTAGAAGATATCTGTAACACATGTAACCAAAGATTAAAGATCAGAATTCTCACTTATTTGTAATTCTTACATAACAAAACTTCTACAAATAAGAAAAGACAATTTATCAGAAAAATGAATAGGAAAATCATGTAAGAGAAACCCAAATGGCCAATAAATACATAAAAATATGCCAAGCCTCGTTAGAATTTGGTTAAAATATTAAGGTATCATTTCAAGCCAAGACTGGAAAAAATCAAAGTCTGGTAAGACCAAGTGTTGGTGAGATATGGGAAATAGCAATTAATACATTACTAATAACAGTAAAAACCGGCACCACCACTTTTGAAGAGTAGTTTGAAAATACTTGGCTAGATGGAAAACGTTCATACTGAACCATCATTAAATTGTTTCTGAGAACATAACTTACGCTACACGAGGAGGTTCACTGCAGTAGAGCTTGTAATAGTTAAAAATTAGTTACAATCTAATTCTACTAAAATAGCGAAAAGGACTTTTCTATAGCAATGAAAACTAATTATTTAGAACTGTATGTTTAGCAACATGATTAAGTCTCAAAAGACATGCTGAATGGAAAAACCATATAAACACTAAAAAAAAAAAAAAACAACTAAACAATTATCAGGATTGTTACAGATACAGGTAAGCAGTAAAGGTATAAAAACATGCACAGAAATGACATATGACAAATTCTGGATTAGAGTCCTCATTACCTTTGGGAAGGGAAATGAGGAAGTTGTTTGGCTTTTCTTTAAAAAAAAAAAAAAAAAATCTGATAGAAATATGGTAACATTTTAACATTTCTTAAATGCTAAGAGGAGTAATTGGTGTCTGTGCTATTCTGTAATGAAAATATTTCACAGTCTACCAAAAAACTCTTTTCCAAAAAAGAAGAAACAGTCACGCTGCCCTTAGCTCCACCTCCAATCACGAAATTCATACTTACTACTAAATTTTTACTATAAGTGAACTTTAACACAGGTCACCTACAGGAGAAAGACAACATAAGACTAGTAATAAAAAAGAACACTATGCCTCTTTATGCTACTAGTAAATGAAAATCTAACTACAGTAGGGTTAGAAATGAGTTAATAATACCATAATAATTAAGAGCGAGGGTATTTTACTAACTTTTATATCATCCAAACATAAGTCAATCAAATCAAGTATTAACCAATATTTCTCTTCATTTAGAAACAATGATGTATGATAAAAACATACTTTCTCTTTTAAAAGTTACCTGCTTTGATGTTGGCTGCAGGTCTAGTTCTAGCCCAAATCCAGAAAGGCACTTCAAGAAGTATAATGTTGTGACCATTCTAGACTACAAAAATGTGCTCCTTTTCTAAAAGAATCAAAGCTACTTAACTAACCCTCACATCCTACACCCAGCTTTCTTACCTTTCAAAGTTCATCAACTTCCTATTCTGCAAAACCTCTTGGTTTTACAGATTTCTTTCATTCCTAAAGCTACCACCATAAACAGCTCCCAATCTATCAATCACCACTGGGCAACTCCAACAGCCTCCTTAGGTAATATTCCTAACATCATTTAACCATGCTACTTTTCCTTAATAAACACCCCTCACCCTATCTTCTCCTGTCACTCTATGAGCTTCTTTTCAAATCCCAAATCTTGAAGGAAGCAATACATTATAGGGGGAGTCATATATTGTATAAGACAGTAATTAAAAACCCAAAGGCGATCAATGAAATTAGCAGCAACATTGATTTAATGATAATTTATTCATAGACAAATTTAACAACTGACACTGGCTAGCCAAAATAAAAACCTAATGATGAAAGGGAAAGATGATTTCCATCACTAACAGAAAATTTACAGCACTTCCTCTTCCTTAGTCACCCTTGGTAGACAGAGAATTCTGGCAGTGTCTCCTAATTACCCTGATCTTGGGTCAGAAACCTTCTCACGACAGTGTTCCAGGACACTAAAACCAAAAAAACCAAACCTGCTGCTGTCGAGTTGACTCCGACTCATAGCAACCCACCAAGCACTCTATCTAAATTGGCAGGAAGGATGATTACGACTTGTTATCTGTGAATTTAGACAGATCTTAACCAAAATAAAATTTTTCTTTCTTGCTTAATGTCAAAACATACACACAAAGCCACCAAAACACTTTAATTAATCTGTATGAAAGCTTGAGACTACAAAAGGAAAAGAAAATCACTTAAAAGCATTTCAGTTCCTAAGAACTTGGACAGATAAGCACCATTTTTCTTTGGTACTAATGAACAACCCCTTTTGAGCTTTCCTAAAGTCAGAAGTAATAGGCCTTTACAGGTATTTTCCTGAATACCTATACAAAACTAAGCCTAGCCTCTAGACAATACTTTTGGAGAATGGCTAATGAACTAATTAAAGAAAGGCAGTACAAAGGGAATACTAGAAATCCCCAACTTATGAACAGGCTTTAGTCTACAAATACATTTGCCATGTGACTGTTTGGAACTGGAAGTGATTTCCATCAAAAGTTACCAGGTTGCTATTCCCTAATGTAGCAGAGACTCTGATCATCTGTACTGAAAAACGGAACGCTCCACCCTAACAGACTAAGAGAAGTGTCCAAAAAGTATCATGTGTTCAAAATGCCAGCAATATGGGCAGAAATTTGAGCTGCTAGCAAAGATGAGAGATGTATAATTAACAAGTCTTGGGTGAACTGTGATGATGTTACCACACCCCAGTGGCAGAGCAGACCACCACAAAACATTACTGCAAGGATAAGAGCTTCACATCTTTTTTCTTTTTTTTTCTGTAACAAAAACAAGCCATAGAAACTCAGTTTATCAGAGGTTCCCCTCTAATACCCAAAATGTAAATTTACTGCTTCAGTAACTTATGGCTCAAAATCACAGAAGACACTAATACAACATTCAGGCCATGCTTAATGTTATATAAACCACTGTCATCAAGTCGATTCCGACTCATAGTGACCCTGAAGGACAGAGTGGAACTGTCCCATAGGGTTTTTCCAAGGCTGTAAATCTTTACAGAAGCAGACTGACACATCTTTTTCCCTTAGAGTGGCTGGTAGGTTCAAACTGCTGACCTTCGGTTTGTAGCCAAGTGCTTTAACCACTGCACCACCAGGGCTCCTCCATGTTATATGCCGCACCCCTCACCCCCGACAAGAAAAACCCAAACCCACTGCCATCCATTCGATTCTGACTCATAGTGACACCACAGGGTTTCCAAGACTAAATCTCTAAGGAAGCAGACTGCCACATCTTTCAAGGAGCCACTGGTGGTTTCAAACCACCAACCTTCCAGTTAGCAGTCGATCGCTTTAACCACTGTGCCACCAGGACTCCTTAATGTTATATAGATATATAAAAAGAACACTGAGTCCCTGGGTAGGACAAATGGTTAATATGCTCAGCTGCGAACCAAAATGTTGGCGGTTTAAGTTCTACTTCAGAAAAATCAGCCACTGAAAACCCTATGGAGCGCCGTTCTGCTCTGACACACATGGGGTTTGCCATGAGCTAGAAATGACTCAGTGGCAACTGGTTTTTAAAAAAGAACATACAGGATTAAGGTGGCAGAGTGATACTTTCAATATAATGACGACTTAGTTTCTAATGTAGTCATGATCAATGGTGAAGAGAAAGATCTGGATTCTAAGACAAGTCTTCAGATTTTGGGAGCTAATAATTTTCTAGGTTTTAAAACCTTTATACTATTTTGCCCCTATCATTTGGCTGGGATATTCATTAAAACTCCTATTTTCAGTAGAATCCATTCTACATTTTCCTATTGCTTACTCTGTGCTACTAAATCATTAAAATAACTGCTTTATATGTGTGTCTGAGCAGGACCCTAATATATTATTTTGCTGTATACTTTATGCCAGTCTTTACCAAAACATTTGCTACATATACTCTGATGACTGCCTGAAAGGGTAATTCACTTCAACTTATACTTTGCTCCTTACCTTTATAAACTTTTTACTGGTAAAGTTGCTTTGTCTGTATGTGCTGTATTTTAAGAATCTGTTAAAATGTTACACTATGAACTGTTTTGATTACCAAAATGCAGTAAAATATAGTACCAATATTTGCTTTTGTGATATCATATGAATAGTAAATTTTAATGTTGCCTGCTATGTACCAATATTTGTTTGTACAAATAGATTTCTTTTATAGCTGTGTGAACTGATACTTTAATAGTTCTTTTGGTAGGGTTAGTAGAATAGTAGGAGCCCTGGTGGCTCACTGGTGAAGTGCTCAGCTGCTAACTGAAAGGTCGGTGGTTCAAACCCACCAGCTGCTCCATGGGAGAAAGATGTGGCAGTCTGCTTCCATAAAGATTATAGCCAAGAAAACCCTACGGGGCAGTTCTACTCTGTCCTATTGGGTCACTATGAGTCGGAATGGACTTAGCAGCATCAAACAACTGTAAAATATTTACTACATATCCAAAACTTAGAAAATGTTCTACTGGGTCCAAGAATATATTGTATTTACATGAGCAAAAAAAACCTACCCTCTAAAAAAGTTTTTTATAAACATGTTTAAACCACAGTGAAAAGTGCATTTTTTTTCCTTGAAAATTTAGAGTTCTGCTTACATGCTAGCTAATGTGTCAAACAAAGAAGGAATAGTTTTTGCTTTTAGCTTCTTAAAACTCTCTTGAATGGTACTGTTAATGGAAATGGTTCATTAGAAGAGGACAACCAGGTCAACACAGGGACTTTTACAGAAGATTTAACCTCCCTTAAATGTGGGGGTCCAGACTCCTTCAATCTTATTATAAATTAGAAATTACACATCAAATCCTCAAAGGTGTCACTGAAACAATCTTTTCTACTGTACCATAATAGGTAATGACATGAATCACTTAACTAATAGATGGTCAACCACTAATTTTGTTAAAATAAAAGAGTTAAAAATACAATTTCTGCTAACAAAGAAAGTGAAAAATAAGAACCTGCTACACTATATCCCTTCTGTCAACTTTCTGGTAGTCAATAAAAGAGATGACTAATATTATCAACTTTTTGTACTCTATAAAACCTCTCTTCAGTGCTACAGCACTGCCACAGATAGCAGAGCAAAAGACATCAATGGTGGATACTTCCTTTTTCTCAGAGATAAACTACAGCAAAAGCTAACTGACTTGTCTAAAAGTAACACCAACAGCTAGGAATTGAACCCTGTCCAATACCTGACCTAGTGCTGCCTCTAATTAAGTCATCTAAGTTCTATTCCAAGTAGAATAGAATTACACTTCTCACCCCCCAATCTAGAAATTTTTTAAATCTCATTTAAGCAGAAACAAATATGCCAGAAAGACCTGAACAGGGGTAATTCCATCTTTAATTCTGATTTCAGTCCTATGTCTTGGTTCTTTCTTTTTATGCAAACAAACGTTTTATTAACTAAAAGTGAAATGACTGTCCACAGCAAGTTACTAAGTTACACGGCTCTATATTTAACCAAAAACTGGTTGATACATTATTTGATGAAAGGTTATGTGCTATTTCCAAGTATGCAAGAAAGTCTAAGACAACTAAATTCTAAAATCTCCAAGTTATTTAGATAATTTATAAAACCAATATACTAAAGTAAAACTGATATCATCCCAGAACATTCGTAGCCTACAGTTGCATCTAGGGTAAGCGTTATGACAAGAATAGAAAAATCTTGAACTTGCTAGGAGTCACATACAAATACGTATACAAGTATTCACTACCCAGCTCAAAAGCAGTGTGAAAATAAGAAAAAAAAGAGCAAGACAGGCTCAAGCCAAGTCCTGACTTTTATTTACTTTATATGATCCGAGACATGCACACTGACTACTGTTTCACCATTTATTAAGTGCAAGTAACAGCAGTATCAGCCTCATGGGGTTGTTACTAGTAAGTTGATGTTTTAAGACTAACTTGAAAGAACAACGTGTGTATTTGCAAAAGAATAATTTCTTTAGTAAATACAACCTTAGATTTCAATTCCACATCACAAGAGGTACAAAAGTAGAGGAGAAATAAAGAGATGAAAAGAAATCTCTAAGAGAAAAATTCAGGAAATAGAGGTGTTTTCAATTAGCCACAGGAGGCCATATCCTGAAAAGTTCTTGAGCCTTGGGCTTCACAGTCATCTAAAAGAAGTTCCACTCTATAACAGTAAAAAACCAAAGCAGTCCGTTAGAATAGACATCATATTACCAGCTACAACTTGAACATTACCACCAAAATTTACAGAGATAGAAGAAAATAAAGAAAAAAATAGACTCAAATTGCCTAGTGTCAAATATCCTACATGTTTTAGTTGTAAAATAAAACCAAGGAAAAAAACTTAGATGAGAATGGGTTAAGAGAAAGTCTGTATCTGCCACTCTAACTAGGTTATATCAGCTTTCTAGAGAGATTTGTAGTGATAGGAAGCAAATGTACCAGAGCCAATTCTAAACTGCCAGTTCATTCTCAGAGGACTCTTGGAGCTGTACACTTAACCCTTTTGTTTTACTGCTTAAATTGAAATAAGGTTTGTATATTTAGGGAGGTACCTTAGCTAAGCATTCAAACCACCATGGGCTCTCCCTCCGCCTCCCCCCTCTCCCCGACCCCACTTAACAAATATTTGAGCACCTATTATTTACCAGGGATTATACTAGTTCCGGGGATACAATAACAAACAAGAACTCTGGCTCATTAGCTTAGTTTAATGAGAAGACAGATGTTAATAAATAATCATGCCAAATGTGAGATAAAACAGCATAACAAGGACACCAAATTTAGACTGGGGGATCTGGAAAGACTTCTCTGTGGCATAAACATTTAAAGTGAGCCCCCACAGAATAAATTACGATTTGGACAAGTAAACTGGCCAGAGGTGGGGAGAATGGGGAAAGATACTGGGAGACTGTGGTGTGTCCCAGGAAGAAGAAATAGCGTGTATACAGGTTATGTGGCTGGAGCTCAGACAATGAACAGGAAGAAGAATATACTTGAGTTGACACTGGTATAGTTAGGTAGAGTCAGATGACGTAGAACCCTGTAATTTCATTTAGCTCAGACGTTTTAAAATAAAAGTACAGGTTAAAGAAAAATGAATTTATTAACCAACTTCAACAATTATCAACTCTTGGCCAATCTTATCTCATGTGTAACATCTATTTCCCACTCCCGTGGATTATTTTGAGGCCAATCTCTAACACTACATAATTATATATGTAAATATTTCAGTAGGTGTATACATATATATACACACACACATATATATATAAAGAATCCTCACCTTTTCACACACACGTATTTTTAATTATTGTCATGTCAATTATCCATCAAATTTTCTAAATTGTCTCAGTTGATCTGTCTAAATAATGATCGAATAAGATCCACACACTGCATCTGGTTACTACACCTCAAGTTTGTAACAGATTCCTCTTCTTTTTTTTCTTCTTGCAGTTTATTTGTGGAAGAAACAGAGCTATCTGTAACCTCCCACATGGTGGATTTTGCTGATTGCATCCCTGTTACAATGCCCACACTTTTGAACTTTATATAAATAAAACCTCTAAACTACTGTTAGTTTGATAAAATTATTTTTCGGTAGGTCAGCTGATAAATTATTTGTACTTTTAATTTTTACACATTTAAGACTGAGATACACATTAAAATACACCTAAAAGGTACTTCAAACTTCTCTCAATGTCCATCTGTCCAACTTTTTCACTAAACATGGTGAATATACTCATATTACATACTGTCAAGTACAATATAAGCAAGAAATGTAATAATTCTCCCACACAGTTCCTCAGCTCTACTCAGGCCAATCTGTTTGCCCTACACATGCAATCTCCAACCTGAATATCCAGGAGCATCTTCTATCCCAAAACCCCATCTCCTTCCCGTAAGTCTTTCCTGGTGAATCATATCTCACAATTGATTACTTTTTACTCCTTCATGCGTAGCCTGATCATCTTATCTTGTTATTCTATAATTATTTCCAAGTCATGCCATACATATGATTGGTCTTCAACTAGACTACCCATGCCTCCTATGGGCACTACCATGTGTTTTAACTGTAAATCAATTTTTAATAGTGTCTGCACACATGTAGTTTACAAATAAGAAATTCAGAAGAAATATAAACAAGATGAGACATGCCAAGGGCATGTCCTGCTTAATTTCTAAAACTGTTAAAATACACATAACTGAAGCCTGTATTACACTCCTGTAAGACACATTCTTATTAGGGACATTTTATAGGAAAAGAAAATCGTTAATCATTATTAAACCAGATAATAAAATGAAAATTGTGTCTAGTTACAAGTCACTGGACTCCTGACTGCCAGTTGACACTTAACTGAGTAAGTAACTAGCTTCCCAGAACAACTCTGAACACCACTGAAGTTCATTAGAAAACTGCTTCAGCATTTTACAGGCATGCTAATTTCTTCCCAGAAGGAGTTTCTGAATTACACCACACAGAAAGATTCTGTCCAGTTGAGGTTTAGAACAGTTTTTCTTTTATAGTCTCTCCTTTTGGTTTAGATACTCTCTAAAGATCTGTCTGGGTTAAGGTCTATCTCACTGGGATCATATACTAAAGATCATCAAATAAATCTGCTCAATTTTTTCTTTTACAATACTTAACGGTTTTTATAAGTAAGGCAAGCAGAATTACTTTAAGTAGCAAAAGGGGGTTATGGCAATTTTTCTTTCTCCTTTACTACAGATGAGAAAATGGAATAAGGCTATAGAGAGAAGAAATAATTCTAATGTACTGCTCCTGAAAGCTAAACTGAAATCCCAATAAAATATACATTCTAGAGATGAAGACAATTTTAGAGGTATATTATATAATGGGAGATATGTTATTTTAAACTAAATTAACGACAAAAACTTCACTATGACATTATAAACGAAACAGTTTATTTGCAGAACACTCTGCTTCCCCCAAAAAGTATGCTTAACCAAACCAAACAGCTCGAGGGAGGTCAACAGACACAAGTCTTTGTGGGAGGGTAGAAATGCTAAGGCAACTGCAAAACACACACAGTTTTTAGAGTTTCCCTCAGGGATCGCTAGGATCATCAATGAGAGTGACCATAAAACTCTTCAAGAAGATGCTGCTTACAGACACCAGGCAAAAAAAGACAACAGCAGGTATGTCTTCAGGGTTGGAAATTACAACAGAAACTGTGTTGTTCACATCACATTTTCTGATTAGTTTTAGAACTCACATGACTAATTACAGAATCATGGAAGAATAGGAAGAACCCAGGAAACATGTCTCTTTATAGATAAGAAAACTGACCTGCCAAAACTGATGGCAGAGTGATAACTAGACCTGAGTTTCCCTACTTCCAACTGAGAGGACTTTCTACCACACAAAAATTAAATATTGAGCTAATTTAGATTTTGTTAGAAATAGCTCTGTATATATATTTCCCAAAGGGAACAGAGATATAACCGATAAACCTACTAAACTACTAGAATCTTTTCTATTAAGACACAAAACGTAACAAGTAGCTCAGGAAGAAATAGTAATTCTTAATTCATTTTCATCCTGTGACTCCTCTCTGTTCAGCCTCTACCGATGAGTGGCTCCCTTCACTCATTTAGTACAATGAAATCTCAACTTCACCATTAAAAAGTCTTCAGTAATAGTTTTCCAACAGCATCTCTTCAATTATCCAATATGGCACAAACATTTTTCTAACAATGAGTAAAAGCTGCCATCTTTTTGCTCTTCCACAGCTTTGATACCAGGGAATTATTTTATATGGAGAACAAAAATCCACAGGCTCATAGCTTCTACGAAAGTGCCTGAAAATATTCTTTTAAATGGCAAAACAATCTAAGTAGTCACCAGTAATACTGTACTAATGGTTTAGAGTTTTCTCGAAGTATAAAGTGGTGAATTCAACTTGGAGGGGAAAAAAAAAAGTTTGTATTATGGTAGTTCTGCAACACAGCTGCTAATACTTTGACACTCCTATTGGGATGTGAGGTTCTAACCCTTCCCCTTGAATCTGGGAGGGTTTGTGATCACTTCAGTCAATAGGAGCACATGTAGTTTCTACCTACTTTGCTGTAGGCACAGAGATGCCATGTGTAAGAGGTCTGACAACCTTGAGGCTGCCATGCTGAAGAAGTCACAAGTAGGCACTCGGCCAAGGGTGCCAGCTAAGCCTGGCCTTCTAGCCATCCCTGCCAAGGTGCCAGACGTGTGAGTGAAGAAGTCTTCTTGGAAGTAGACCTTCTAGTCTCAGCTATTACAGGGCCCACCCAGCCTTTGAATCTTCTCAGCAGAGGCCCCAGACACCATGAAACAGAAACAAGCCATTCCTACTGTATCCTGAATTCTGACCCATAGAATCTGTGAGAATAAAAATGGCTGTCGTCTTATGCCATTCAGTTTAGGGTGCTTTGTTAAACAGCAACGATTAACAGCAATAGTCATTATCCTATAAAGTTGAGCATTTGCATACTTTACCTCTCAGCAATTCCATTTGTGGGTACATGCCCCCCAAAACCTTAATACACTATTACCAGGAGGCATGTTCAAGAATGTTCAAAATAATGGCACTGAACAGAACAACCAAAAAAAAAAAAAACCCAAAGGCATATCAAGAAGCAGAATGGATAAATAAATTATGCTATATTCACTCAATGGAGCAGGGAAAATGAATGAACTATAGCTACATGGATAAACCTTAGGATCATAATGTTGAAAATTCAAGACCCATAGACAATTTATAGTATACTCGTTTATAAAGTCTGACTATAAGCAAAAGTAAATAACAGCTTTTTAGGCAAACACAGTTACATGATACAACTGAAAAAGAAAATAGCAAGAGAATAATGATTCAGGGTAGCGGGTAAGAGGGAGTGGAAGGAATGGTAATGGGGGTGATCTTATAGATAAGTTCTTAGTAAGAGTTGTTGGGCTGGGCAGTAGTGTCACAGGTGTATATGATTTTAAAAATAAAGTCATCTACGGACCAGTAACAACAGTGTCACGAAAGCAGGGGTCTGATTAAAAAAATAATAAATGCACACACATACAAAATGGGTGACCAGATACAAAATGCCCCAAAACCAAACGTGCATGCCTAAGAAGTAGGTCAAAAATCTTTATGGAGGGTTAACAGTTTATATATTTGGTCAAATTCTAATTAAAATTCCAGTGGGGAAAAAAAAATTTTTTTTGAGGGAATTTGGGGGAAAAAAAACCCCGATGGATCTGACTACACAAATTTAAAACTTCTGTATTCAAACAACATACAAATAAAAAGCTGAGGAACACAGTTTATGCCTTAAAAAAAAAAAATCAAGTTTTTTAAATGCAAAAGGCCTTTACAAATCAACTAAAAAAGACACATGAGCAAATGATTATAGGAAATTTATACATAAAGTATAACTGGCTAATAAATACAAAGAACAGGGTTAAACTACCTTAGTAAATCAAAGCAATAAAGAGAAGGATGCCTACCAAATTAAAGTCTTTAAAAGGTATATCTAATATCTGCTAGGTTTCAGGGAAACACTGCTAATAGAGAAGTTTCATTCTGGAGAACACCACATTTATCAAACATGTATAAAGCATGAAATTCAGAGACCTTCACAAATCACCATCTGCTTATGCTACGACCAAAAAAATTTCCACCTCTAGAAATTTAACCTACTAATCTGCGATATGAGGTAAGCTTTACCCGTAACAATGTTTTGAAACTCCTACATAAGAGATCACAAATCTAGGGTCACATTCTCCAGTCTGTTTTATTTGCTTGTAGTTGAGTTCTCTTTGGCCTCCATGAGTGTGTCAAATTTTTTTTTCAATTAGTTGCCAGTACTTTAAAATCTATTACATACAAAAACAAGATCTGCCAACACTGGATCTGCAAGCCCCTTAGTGACTAGTAGCTAAACAGTAGCTGATCCCTTCAGGTGTGACACATAGTCTGTAGTTCAAAATTATCCCCCATCTATAAGCTTGATTCATTTATATTTATAAACTCGATCTTCGGAAGTCATCTCATTTGGAAACCCTACACTAGAGGTCAAACTTTCAACTGCATCAGAATCTCCTGCAGGGCTTCCTAAACACAGACTGATGGGTCACCACCTCCAGAGTTTGATTCAGCAGGTCAGAGGTGGGGCTCCAGAATTTACATTTCGAGCAAGTTCGTAGGTGATGCTGATGCTGCTGGTCCACTCTTTTGAGAACCACTGGCTTTGACTCACGAAGCTTCCTCACTGAGTCAGAGTGGCCCTGCTTTCCACGCATCACAAAATTACCAAACTCCTACTCTTGGCTAGTGTGGACTTCTGAAATTTTGGAGATAATAAGTTGTTCTACATGTTCTATTGCTCCACCCTCGACACGGTATCTTCTTTCTATGCATGTCTTTTAGCACTGATTACACTGCAATTATATAGTTAAAAGTTAAGTCTCTCTCTCTCTCACTCCCATCTACAAATTGTGGAACTTCAAGAAAAAGACAGTATCTGAACATCTCTCCATCCCTAGAATGGCGCCCAGTGTCTGGAACTCAGGAGGCACTGAACAAACTTTGCTGAATTAATCTATGTTGTCTTGGAGATTATAAACTTCTGACGGGCAGATTGTGAATCATATACGTTTCCTAATGTACACAGCACAATGTGGCTACCAAGTTACTACGTTAGAAAAACTGAGTAAAATTTAACCTTTGCTATAATTTAAAAAATCTAAATGTTATGGAAACGGCATGTATATATGTAGAAAATAATCCTGGGGAAAAATACAAGAATGTTAAATGTTAGCTGGGTAATGGAATGACCAGTAATTTTCTGTTTTCTTTCTGTGTTTTTAAATGTTTCAATAAAGATCATTTTTGTAATAAAAATTTTTATAAATAAAATTTTCTTTTAAAAATTTCTATTACGAAAAAAAGGGACAAATATCTGGTGTTTTATTTCCTAACACTTTTTTCTGCCTCCAAAACATGCACAAATAAACCCTCACCATAAATTACACTTCTCATCATAAAAAACAACTTTCAGTTAGAGACTAGCTACATATTTCTCAATATTGCAATTGTTTCTGTCCTTCTGTAAGTTTCTCTCCTACAAGGGGGAAAAAAAATCAATAAACTTTAATGCTGAAAATCACAAATCTAAAAGAAACAGGTTTTATTTAAGACTTTGAAATTCTTGGGGTAGTGCTATTTCTCAATTACAGAAGGAAGCACAGACATTCTACTATAATAACAAACATTAAGTACCCACTGTATGATTTTAACTGTGAGATAAACAAAAACAAATACACATCAGACCTTGCTCTTAAGATGAATTAGCATTCAAACAAAATGATATCTAATTCGTCTTCAAAACTCAACCTCTATACAAAAGGCATAAACATGGAAAATCAAGAACCTGTCAGATGTAATCCCTCAAGGGACTATGAGGACATGCGGAACTGGGCTTTGTCACCCAGCAGAGACGTAAGGAATGCCTAAGGGACCCTGCAAAGCAACAATGGCAAGAAGCAGATAACCAACTAAACAAAAGGACAATGAAAGATCAGTGAAAATGCTTTTAAGCCTGTTGTCACACATGGTTCTCCTATTCCTTAAATGTATCATTTACTATTACAAACCACTTAACAAGTTTCAATATATTAGCTATGTCTAAGACAAAAAATTAAGGTAAGAATGCTGTGAAGAGGGACAATATTTACTTGGCCTAAGGAAATAATTCAGAAGTGACTGGGCAATTAAGCAGAATGGAAAGGTCTACTCTGAACATCTAATTGGTATGAAATTATGCTAAAAACAGATCTGAATTAGAGAAAGAAAAAAGGGAATTTGACAAGGAAAATAAGACAGCCCCCCGGCAATGAATCAAAGACCAAGATCAGAGAAAACATGATTCCACAAATCGGCATGATTGATGTTTTTTAAATATATTACACCACCAAAAAAAAAAAAAAAGCTAGATTCAAAGAGAGAACAATGTTCCAGCATCTCAGTATCTTTAACATAGTAATATAAACTGAACTACTAATCTTCTCCCCTTCCCCCAACACCTTCTTTCCACTATCTCCAAAAACCTCTCTTTCACAGCCCACCAACAAATCCTACCTGCTCTGCCTTCCAAACATATCTAGAATCCAACATAACTTTTCACAAACTCTACCCACCACCCAGACTCAAACCACCAATCTTCTTGCTAGGACATTACTCATGTCCTTGCTTCTGCACAGCAGTCAGTGTTCCTTTCAAACTAGGTCAGATCATTTCACACCTCAGCTCAAAGAAGGTACTGGTTTTCCACCTCAGAGTAAAAACTACAACCTTTCTGGCTCCTACACAACTTGTCTCCACCCACCCCAGCCCCCATTCACCTCTAACTTCATCTGCTACTATCTCCCCCTCAGGCACTGTCGTAGTCACACTGGCTAACCTGCTGTGAGAATACTCCAGACAGGCTCTGACCTTGGAGCTTTTGCACCTGCTGTTCCTTTTGCTCAAAATGCCATCCCCAGATTTCTTTATAGTTCACTTCATGTCTTTACACAAGTATCAATTTCACAGTTAGGCCTTCCTAGACTACCCTATTTAAAACCGCATCCCCTCCTTCTTCCTACACTCCTTAACCTCTCCCTTCCCTGTTATTTTTTTTTTCTCCATAGCATTTATCATCATCTAACATGGAGTCTGTAGGTGGTGTTAACAATTAATGTGCTTGACTGCTAACAGAAAGACTAAAGGTTTGAGTCTACCCAGAGGTGCCTGGCAATCTACTTCCTAAAAATTAGTCATTGAAAAACCTATGTAGCATATAATTTTGCAACAACATCAACAAACATGTATACAGGCACATAAGTATGAATATGTGGGTACATATGTGTGCACAGATAGATCTACAGGCATATGTACATACAGATATGTGTGTGCATGCATACATATTCATATATATAATAAACCACAGAGGGGACACAGTTATGGATACTTCTAAGACATAACCAAACTCCTCACAAGGTTGGTTTTCTGGGTTTGAAGGCTTAGGACCATAGTCTTGTGGGACAACTCAGTTAACCGACATAATATAGTTCAGAAAGTGTATGTTCTACAGCCCAATGTGGTTAAGCAGTGTCTGGAGTTTAAAAGTCTGTAAGCGACTATCTAAGATACAACTATTGGTCTCTACTAGTCTGAAAAAAAGAGAAAGACCGAAACCAAAGACTCAGAGAAGGAAGCAGTCTACAGGACTAATATAACTCCACAGGAACCACGGCCTCATCTACCCTGAGACCAGAATAACTACATGGTGCCTGGCTACCACTACTGACCATTCTCATCAGGGCCACAATAGGTGCATCTTTATTGATCAGGAGAAAAATGTGGAACAGAACTCAAATTCTTAAAAAGTAGAGACTTACTGGACCAGTTCAGTCTAGAGGACTCCCCAAGACTACTGCCCTGAGATACACTTTAAACCTTAAACTGAAATTATCCCTTGAGGTCACCTTTTAGCTAAATAACAGACTACCTCGTAAGATTAAAGAGTATCACCCATTAGTAAAGAGCTCCCCTAAAAAATCATCTATAGGAATAGACATCTGTACAACTATGTTCACTGCAGCATTATTCACAATAGCAAAAAGATGGAAACAACCTAAGTGCTCAACAACGGATGAATGGATAAACAAAATGTGCTACATAAATACAATGGTCAAATGGCCAAAAATTACTCTAAAGCAAAGATGAGAAGGTAAGGGGGCAGGGAAACTAGATCAATGGAAATGGTACAACCAGAACAGAATGAAAGAAATACGGATGACACATTATGAAAAATGTAACCAATATCACTGAATAATTTGTGTAGAATTTGTTAAATGGGAACCTAATCTGCTGTGCAAACTTTCACCTTAAACACACACATACACACACAAACACAAAAACAACCCTATGGAGCACAGTCCTACTCTGACACACCATGAGTCGGAATCAACTAGATGGTCAGCTGGTTAACATGATACAGTGAAACCTGTGAGAGTTGGAACTCGACAGGACTGCCTTGTGTTTCTGGGTCTTACAAGTTTTCTGCCTTTGACAGGGTGCAGTCTTAACCACTTTTCTTTTTTTAATTTTATTTATTTATTTATGTTGTTGTTGTTATTGAGAATATACACAGCAAAACATATACCAATTCAACAGTTTCTACATGTACCATTTAGTGACACTGATTACATCCTTAAAGTTGTGCAATCATTCTCACCCTCCTTTTCTGAGTTGTTCCTCCCCCATTAACATAAATTCATTGTCCCCTAAAGTTCCTATCTAATCTTTCAAGTTGCTGGTGTCAATTTGATCCCATATAGATAGTTCTTAAAAGAGCACAATGCTCAAGGTAGACTTTACTTTTTTTTTTTAAATTAGTTAAGCTAAATTATTTTTTGGTTTTAAGGAGACTTCAGTGGATATTTTTGGTTTAAGGTTTAAAAATTATCTCAGGACAATAGTTTCAGGGGTTCATTCAAACTTCATGGCTCCCAGAAGCCTGGAATCCATGAAAATTTGAAATTCTGTTTCACATTTCCTCCTTTTTGATCAGGATTCTTCTAAACTCTTTGATCAAAATGTTCATTAATGGTAGCCTGGCACCATCCAGTTCTTCTGGTCTTATGACAAAGGAGGCAGTTGTTCATAAAGGCAATTAGCCACACATTCCATATTCTCTTATTCCAGACTCTCCTCCTTCCTCTGTTGCTTCAGGTGAATAGAGATCAAATGCTGTGCCTTGGATGGCCACTTGCAAGCTTTTAAGACCCCAGGCACTATGCAAGGAACTAGGAGGTAGAAAAGAAGCACTCAACATGTTATCAGGACAGTTAACTGATACATCCCATGAAACTATGACTCTAAATCTCCAAACCAAGGAACCAAATCCCATGAAGTTTTTGGTTGTACACAGGACTTCAAAATGGTCCATTCTGGTTCAAATCCTGCTGAGAATCTGCATTTCCACCCCAGATATACTGAATCAGAATCTACAGTTTAACAAGATCCCCAGGTGCTTCTTATGTATAATAATGTTGAGAACTACTGCTCTACAGTGGTTCTCAGAATTGGTCCCTAACCAGCAGCATTAGCATTGCCTGGGAACTTGTTAGAAATACAAATTCTCAGGATGGGTTCAGAAAGAAACAGTTTCAAAGCCATGGGTGTACATAAGCAGCTTCAGTAGCTATCCTTCCCCCTTTTTTTGGTCATTGGTGTAAATATATCTATCACACAACTTTTGCCAATTTAACTTTTTATAGGCGTACCACTTACTGACAGCAATTACAATAATCCGCTGTGCAACCCTACCCTTAATCAGTGCAATATTTCCATCACCTTTAACCGCCCCCTCCTCTATCCCTCTCACCCCTAGCAACCACCAATAAACCAGTCTTAACACTTTTCTATCACTCGTTTTATTGGAAAATATTTGCGTTTTCCTTCTCTAACAGGTTTCCAACTTACACAGGTTCTGGCTTTCACAGGTTTTACTCTATATATTCTACTTATTTCCCATCTTGACCTCCCACTAGAAAATAGTGGCAGGGATTTTGATCTGTTTTGTTCTCTACAGCAACGATAAGAATGCAATAAATAGTTGTGGAATGAATGAAAAATTACGGACTAATGAGTTCTGAAGGTGACATAACTGAGTATTGATAGGAAAGTAAAGCTAGAAAGTCGACGTTAGTGTGCATAGTCCTAAAACAGAAAAATTCCCCATCTTAGCAATCCAGTGACTGAGTTTATAAACATGAAATTTCCTTTATCTTTTTAAAGGCTAAAAGTTCCTCTGTTAGAAAATGTCTGAGAGACTGAGCTTCTGCCCTCATGGGGCTTCCCCATGTATTTTCTAGTCCCTAACATAGCCATTAAGTATATCAGATGGGAAAAGATCCTTAGGCAAGGGACACAAATACATTTAGGTTGAAGCATCTGGCTGCTAACCAAAAGGTCGGCAGTTCAAATCCACCAGCACTCCTTGGAAACCCTATGGGGCAGTTCTACTCTGTCCTATAGGGTTGCTATGAGTTGGAATCAACTTGATGCCAACACTTTTTTTCATTTTTTAATCATAAAGATAAAGATGCATTTATCCATAAGTGCTCAAAGATAAACAAGTATTCACATGGCAAAATATGGAACACTTCTAATATCCATAACAAAAATGCTGTAAGAACAAATAACTAGCTTAGAAATGAGGGGAGAATCTATCAACTAAAAGTGATTAGAAACAGGGAAAACTTCTTGTAAAATGGGCAGAACAGAATAAGGAAACTCTGCTCAGTAATATAATAAAACCAACTCTTAGGCTGCCATGAATCAGAATCAACACAAAGGTAACTGGTTTAAATGATTACAAAAAGATTAAAGAACAATGCCTTTCAGATCAATTAGCATGAGTGTGTTCAGCAGTGGCAGATCTACCATCACTGGTGTCCATTTTATTTCAGTTCACAGGCTTTAAAAAAGCAAAAGAATAGAAGGAGATGAGTATACTACACGTTAGAATTAGTAATATTAAAATTAACCATTACTTAGTGAAACCTGAAGGCCTTGACACATTATTTTCTAATCTTTATAACAACCCAACAACACAAATATTGTTATTCCAAGGCTACTATTAGACACCAAGCAATTAGAGCAAACTCACACAGCTTATCAGTGCCAGCAGGAATTCAAACTCGAGTGTTACTCAAAAGTTTGTATTCTAAAATATACTTCAATAAAGCTGTTAAAAAAAAAAAAGTCTGCATTCTTTCCACTAGACCACACTGCTTTTCTTTGTCAAAACTAAAATCCTTATGACAGCTATACAAAGCATACTGGGTCCTGGACAATATCATGGGGTACAATCGGTGGAATACTTTGGCAATTAAGTTAAAGGGAAAAGAGGTTAAAACCTGAAAATCTTTTTCTAATAAGAACTGTACTCTGCTTCCCCCACTTCATATTAAATGAGTTTTAGGCCTCAGTCTTCCAAGGTCCTTTTCTCCAAAACATCTGAGTACACTAAAAACAAATATGTAAATAGCCCAGGTATTTACCTCCTTAGGTTAAGTTGAAAAGATATGTGAAAATGTTTCTGGCTACATTACTCCATAAAAATTTCCCACCCTAAGACACAACTACGGATCTTACTGCCAGGAGCAAAACAGTAAACGGGTAACAAAAAGCACAGAGAAGAAACAAGCCTACATAAGCCACAACCTCATTTACCCTGAGACCAGAAGAACTAGATGGTGCCCAGCTACCAACACTGACCATTCCGACCAGGGTCACAATAGATGGCCCCGGACAGAATGGGAGGAAAATGTGCAGCAAAATTCAAATTCATTTAAAAAAAAAAAAAAAAATCCAGACAAACTGGAACAGTAGAGAACAGAGGACTCCCTGAGACTGTCATCCTGACACTCTTTAAACCTAAAACCAAGCCTATTCCGAGATCACCTTTCAGTCAAACAGCAGAGTAGCACGCAAAATAAAGGATATTACCCGTAAGAGCAGTGCTCTACTTAAAAACCATCTGTGTAAGACCAAAACGTCAACAATTACTCAAAAGCAAAGATGAGAAGATAAGGGGGCAGGGAAACTAGACTACTGCAAATCAAACAAACAGAACACAATTAAAGAGAATGTTAATATATTGTGATAAATGTAATTAATGTCACGGAACAATCTGTGTGGAAATTGTCAAATGGGAACCTAACTTGCTGGGTAAACTTTCACGAAAAACTCTAATAAAGTATTATTTAAAAAAAAAAAAAAATTCCCACCAATAGACAATCTTTCCTTCAAAAATTGTTCATGGTCATTAGCCAGCCTCTAAGCAATACATCCAACTCAATTATGCAGTATTCTAGTTTCCCTATGCTAATAAAGAAAACATAAGAAATTCAAGAGGTAATCATAACTGGCCTTAATGAGACTCATAAACTGGGCCTAACTGGAGGTCAGGCAACATGCTGGGACATGCTGGGATTATGAAAGCCAGCAGCAATCACATTTAACAGAGTATTTTTTACAGAACACCACCACTTTCCTCACGAGAGAATTTTCACCCCTCACAGTTACACTAAGGATAAGGAGGCCAATCATGATTTAGAGCAACAAGATTTTTTGAGAAGGAATTCAATTCTGTTTCTCTTCAGAGTCTTCCTTTCCTAAAACGGTGGTATTAAATTTCATGTATGAATCTGACAGAAAAGAAAAATAAAAAATGAGCTGGAAAACCTGTGCTCATGATCTTCAAAATGGCATCAAATTATAGGATAAGAAAAAGTAAAATGGTGGCACTGAACACAGCCACCATTATAAGCCATTTCCCAAACCAGTTACTAGTGAAAATACCTGTTGTTCACCTTAGTTGAGAACCCATTTAACAAACATTTCACCTTCACTCACATATGAATTTAAAACAGAACAATACAAAAACTACATCAAAAATACAAAAAAGCCGTTCCCTAATTCCTGACATGGACCACAAAGGTCTTGATCTGGCTCCTGCCTGTATCATCAGTACCTCTAGGAAACACTCTCAGAGACTCCTTGCTCTTTCATGCTCTGGCCATACTGGCAGAGACCAAATGAGAGTTCCCTGGTAGTCTCTCTCACAATACCCTTTACCTGTCCTTTGCTACAAATCATAATTAAATTAAAATTTTAATCATGCCATTGAAGCATTTACTGGATGCCTATTATATTTCAAAGTTATAGTGGAGAACAAAACAAAGCCCCTAACAGGTGGAAGCTTACCTTCCAGGTGGAGAAAGACAATAAATTAGAAAGCTAATCAATCAATAATTATATATGTGTGTGTGTAAAACAATGTCACTGGTGATAAGTGTTGTAAAGAAAAAAGCAGGGTAAGAGGATAGAGAGTGAAGTTGTCATTTACAGCTGGTGGTCTGGAACATCTTCTTAAAAAGTGGCAGAGACCTGAATGAAACGAAGAACCAAATGAAGCTAACAGGAAATCTGGGGTAAAGGCTTTCCAGGGAGAAGAAACAGTCAACATACAGACAGAAAGGAGTTTGGCCTGTAAAGTAAATGAAAGAAGACCAGTATGGTTGGACCAAAGGAGCAAAGGGAAGATGATATCAAGGAGGTAAACAGAAGCAGACAGAGCCTGAATACTGCAGGGCCTTGAAGCCCATGATAAGGAGTCTGAATTTTAGTTTCAGTGTGACAGGAAGCCTTTGGGACAACTAGAGCCAGGGGAATATGTGCTATCATTTATATTCTGAAGCTCACTCTGGCTGTTATGTGGAGAACATACTGTAGGTAATCTACAACAGAAGCAGTGAGACAAATTATGAGGCTGCTGAGATCATCCAGTCAAAAGATGATAATGGCCTGGACTACACTGAAAGCAGCTGAAATGGAGAGTGGTATTTATCTAGATTCAGAATGTAATGTGAAGGTGGAGCCGACAAGATTTGCCAATGGGATAAAATGTGGAGATGAAAGAGAAAAATCCGGTATCCGTGTCTCTCCCACCAGAGTATGTCTGACTGCCATAAGAGCAGGGGCCATGTTTGACTTATTCAGGTCCTTAAACATAGGAACAGTGCAATACGTTCTAGTTGAATAAATTAATAAATGGCCTGTTTCACTTCTCAGCAGTGTAAAAATATGGGCAGTTACTTTGACTGACAAACATCAGAAGAGTGTCAGGTATGGAAATGAAGCACCTAAGGAAAAGACAAGGCAGTTAAAAAGCTCCCAAATAAAAAGAAACCAAAGATCTATGTTTTATGGAACTCGCAAACTTAACTCAAAGTACCATCTATCTGATAATAGACATTTAAAAACAGCTTATTTAGAAAAATAAACCACAGTATCTGAGCAACAGTGCTTTGTTGTATCTTATAAGACTGGCTGCATCATCTGACAGGACTACTTAAATTGAATAAGACTTGCCTTGCCAACTAGTTCTAGAGGTCGTTGGTGCCCCGTGATAATCAGGAATCTGGTAAATTCGTCATAAAATTAAGTGTGCCGACTGTTTTAACAGAAGGAAATGAGTTTAGCAAGCAAAGTTTGTTAAAGGAGAGATTTAAAATTATTTTTTAAATAACTCAAAGCCTATTTCAAGTTTTTCAAAATTATAGTATTATATTTCTATGCTTTGAGTAAGATTCGGATTCTACGTTCTTTACCTCCCTCTGTGGTAGCTACAGAGGGTGAAGGGGGAAAAAAACTATAATGCTTTTCCTCCAAGGAATCTACTGGAATCTCCAAAAACAGAACTTAGAACCAAACCCACTGCTATGGAGTCAATTCCAATTCACAGCTACCCTACAGGACCAAACAGAACCGCCCCATAGGGTTTCCAAGGCTGTAAATCTTACGGAAGCAGACTGTCACATCCTTCTTCAGCAGACTGGCTGGTGGGCTCGAACCACTGACCTGTCGTTTAGCACCCAAGCACTTTAACCACTGAGACTTAGGGCAGTATTCCTTAATATTCACTATACATGAGAATCACTTAAAGAGGGTTTTAAAATACGGGACCCAGCCCAAACAAATTATGTAAATCAAAATTCAATTTGGGGGGGAGGTGGTGCTTGGATTTTTTAAAATGCTTCCCAGACGATTCTAAAGTAAAGTTCAAGTGAAGAACTACCTTCTGTAAAGATTAAAAAAAAAAAAAAACGAGATGCTATCCAGTTGATTTCAACTCATGGCAACACCATGTGTCTCAGAGTGTAACTGTGCTCTACAGGTTTTCAATGATTTTTTTGCAAGTAGATTAACAGGCCTTTCTTTCAGGCACTTATGGGTGGACTTGAACCTCCAACCTCTCGATTAGCAGCTAAGGGCATTAACCATCTGCACCACCCAGGGACTCCTCTATAAAAAGACAGTATTTTAAATAAAAAAGCTATAAAGAAACACAACATTTTCTGAGGCATCAGACTTGAACCCCCATATTAACATGCAGGTCACTGTGGTCATCTTGGAGCACAGAATTAAAAAAAGTGAGGGGGGGGGGAGGAGTTGGTTTGGAATGGTAAAAGGTTCTGCTTCATATGTACATAAGGACAGAAAACACCCACCCACCCACACACCCACCCTTTACCTTGGCTAACTACTCCCACATTCTTTTCCAGGGCTTACATTTCTGAAAATTGTAACACTAACATGGCAACAAACTTGAAGCATCAATTTAAGATGTCTTCTTCCCGCAATACTGCCTTCTTGTTGTTAGCTGGCAATGAGTCGTCCGCTTATGGCGACATTAATTAGATTGAAACACTGTGGGTTCTGCACCTTTTTCATAATCGTTGGTGTGTCTGAGTCCACTGTTGGAGCTACTGTGTCAATCTATCTCATTGAGGGTTTCCTTCATTTTCCTTGGCCCTCTACCAAACATAATGCTACCTTAAATCTCTACAAAACAGCACTTGCTGCTGTATACTGCTAAATATGTCTCCAGCCAAAGAAATCCTTACCTAGAAAATAGAAAATAACACTAGCTTGTTCCTCCCTTTCCCCTCCCCTCATCGTGTATCAAAAACTAACTCTGAACAAAGAGTCTGGATTCACTGCACCATTACAGGGGGTCAGAGAAGTGAAATTCCCATTCCTCAGCTGCAAAAATAAACATATTTCTTTAAGAGCAGGAGAGTAACGCAAAATCTTACTAAACTGGCACACCTTCCTATCCTCTTGAACACATGAAGAAGGCCACTAGTTTCTTTTTCAATTATACTCTGAAACCCTCCATCCTACTTTTGAAGCAGCCCATCCTGGTTCTGAAGCACAAGCTGATCTTTACCTCATTACAAATGTTCAAACTGCCACCAGTTTTATTTTTAAATAACAGACAGGTGACAAACCCTTATCTACGATTAGGGATATCTTCTAAGAGACAGGGAAAATTAGTCGGTTTTTGCACAGATTTATGTGATCCCTTTCACAACGAATTAGTCGGCTGCACAAACTGACAGGTGGATGGGAATACAAATAAAATATGGGTAGCATTTTAAGACACAGTATTAGGCTGAAATGTTCTACACAATGTCCCTTATATATACAGTTTCTGGAAATCTGAAGTCAGAACACAGGCTCTTTTCATTTCAGGCTTATATTTAAAGACCAGCTAATTAATTAATCTCAATAAAATGACTTAATTACTGTTTGTCTTATTTTAATTGCATAAAAGCAGCAAAGTGGTAAGAAACTCAACTGCCATGACAAGGAATATTCAGAATTAACTGGTACAACCTATGCATTCAATTTGAGTGCCTAATATGTACCTACCAAAACGATTACAATGACAATCCATCATCTTCATCATCTGAACCATTACAATGTGAACAGCATTCTGCTGAACACTACTGATAATCAAAAGAGAGTTCTTACCCTCAAAAAGCTGAGAGATTTGACTAAGAAGATAGTAATAAAACACATTATAAAGGCCTAAATCAGGCAGTATGAACTAAGTTTTGAGTAGCAGTTCCCAGCCTGGAGCCTCAAACATAGCAACAACAAAAAATTGTTGGTAAGCCAAATAAATAAGAAGTACAACTAGTATATGAGAAAAAAAAAAAAAACAAAAAAAACTTGAGGAACCAAGCCAAGCTTGGAAGCCACTTATCTGATCAAGAAAAGACACTGGGTTGTTTGTGTCTATGCAAGCAAATGGGGGCAGTCTCAACTCTGTCATTTACCAGCTATGTGATCTTCAACAATTTACCCCACCCCTAGCCTGTGCCAAGCCTCGGTTTTTTCACCTTTGAAAGAGGATAATATCCACCAATTACCATGAGAACTAAATGAGATAGTGTCTATAATGCACTTTAAGTTAATCTCAAATATTGGCTACTGTCATCCTTACTGTCAGACCAGGGCAAAATCCTAGAGCTGGCAGGGCTCTTCAAGATTGTCCAATTACCTAGTCCAGGGGTTCAAAGTGTTGGTTCCCAGACAAGCAGCATCAGCATCACATGGGGACTTTAGACATCCGCATTCTAGGCCCATCCCTGACCCACTGAATCAGGAATTCTGAAGTTTGGGCAATTTGGCCTTCAGATGATTCTGATGAGTGTTAAAGTTGGAGAATCACTGCTCTAGTCAAATTCCCTAACTTGACATATTAAGAAATGGAAACCTGAAGAGATTAAGTGACTTGCCCAAAATAACAATATTCATAGAGACCATTTGTTTAGAGTCCACTATATGCCAGTAACTATGCTGGTCACATTACATTTGTTACCTCAGGTTCTCACAACAGTCCGGTAAGGCCCCCATTTAAATAAAATAAAAACTGAGGTTCACAGAAGTGAAGTAATTTGTTATCAATTATCAACTGGTGAAGCCAACATTTAAACTCAAGCATGTGATCCCAAAACCCTTGCTGAACCCATGACTACTGACTGCTGTGAGGGAGCTGCACTGAAAGCGTCCCAAGACTTTTTCACTGAAGGGCTGCAGTATTTTCATTCTATCACATTACCTGAGCTGCAATGATTTTACTATGAAACATAAACAGAAATTACCCTACTTTAAGCAACTCTCAAAACAGAGGTGGTAAAATGGGTCTTCACACCAACTACAAAGGGAAGGATAATGACAGACTACAAAAATAGATATGGGATAGACACAGAAGTCAGGGTATAAAGAAACTGATATGGGACAGGACAATTTTGCAGGCGTATGTTGTTCTGTGGCTCATTTAGTTGTTGGTCGCTGTCAAACTGATACCAACTCATTGCGACCCCATGAGCTGCAGGGCTTACAGGTATAGAATTTGCCATTCAATCCTATTTTCCCTATTCCACAAGAGACTTTTATCATTATAAGCTCACCAACGTGGATCCAGATTTATAAAAGCTCAATGATAATAAGGAGTCTTTATTCTAAAATATTCAAGTTAAAAAATTTTTAAATTCTAAACTTTTTAAGTAAACATTTCAAGTAACTGTCTTCTTTATCCTTCAACCTCCAGTTAATTTAACCATGTTGAACAGTATCCCTTCTTCTGCATCCTCCGGTAACACTGATAAAAAGGAACCAGAAGAAAACAGAAAGACAAAATTCATTATTAACTTCTGTCTTCTCTATTATCTTCATTCATACAATATTTACTGTCTGCTTACCTTGGGTTGGGCACTGAACTACATAGTAACTACCATAATGGAGCTTACATTTCCGTCGGTGAGAAATAAAAACAATGAAACAAATAAAAAATAAATAGCATAATTATAATTAGTGTTATGATGGAGACTGGGTGATGGACAAAATAATTGGGGAAAATCACCTTGAGAAAGGCGGTCAAGAAAGGCATCACTGACATTCGAGCTGTTTCCTGAGGAAGAGACTAGGACAGCCATGCTAAGAGCTGAGGAAAGGGTATTAGAGAGTGAGGGAATAGGAAGTGGTGCAACAGCCCAGAGTTGGGAAAGACATGGAAAGGAGGTCAGAGTACCACAAGGCAGAGAATTAAAAAAAATCAAAAATAAACTTGTAGCTGTCGAGTCAATTCTGACTCATAGCAACCCTATATGGGTAGGAGATAAAACAGGAGAAAAGTCTTAAAGGTTAGGGCCAGAAGTCTAGATTTTATTCTAAGAGCAATGGAAAACTCATGAAGGGTCTATTATGTAATACATGTTTTAAAATGACCACTTAAGCTGCAAAATGAAGAACACTTGCGGCGGGGGGCAGGGGTGCAGTGGGTAGAGGAATACAAGGAAACCAGTTAGGAGGTTACTGCAGTGGTTCAAAGGGAGATAATGGCAGCTGTGGAGACAAAGTATAGATCCAAGACGAGAGAACCAGAAGTCTTGTAGATGCGACTGAGAGCAAATAAGACAAATCAAGGTGGACTTACTATAATTGGGAAGACTTGGGCAAGGAGGTATGACTGCAGTGAAATAATCTGGGTTTTGGCAGGGGAATCAAGAAGTCCATTTTAAACATACTAAATTTGAAGTACTTACAAGACAGACAATTGAGTAAGAGTCTAAACTTCTGATAGGAGAGAGAGCTGTGCAGCGGATATAAATTTGGAATTATTGGTATATGAATGGTACTTCAAGGATAGGACTAAAGATCACCCAGAAGAGTATAGATAAAGAGGAAGAAAAGTCAAGGATTAAATCCTGAGGTACTTCAACTTGATATGGAAGTCTGTGGAGTGGGCAGTAACGCAGAGGGGGTAAAAAAAAAAAAAAGAGTATACCATCTTTTTTTTTTTTTTTTTTTTCAATTTTTTAAATTGTACTTTAGATGAAGGCTTACAGAGCCAACTAGTTTCTCATTAAACAATTAATACACCTACTGTTTTGTGATGTTGGTTGCCAATCCCACGACATGTCAACACTCTCCTCTTCTCAACCTTGGGTTCCCTACCCATTACCAGCTTTCCTGTCCTCTCCTGCCTTCTTGTCCTTGCCCCTGGGTGGGTGTGCCATTTAGTCTCATTCTGTTTCACGGGCCTGTCTAACCTTTGGCTGAAGCCGTGAACCTCAGGAGTGACTTCCTTACTGAGCTGTAAGGGTGTCTGGGTGCCATACGCTTAGGGTTCCTTCTGTCTGTGTCAGACCAGTAAGTCTGTTCTTTTTTCTGTGTGCGTGAGTTAGAATTTTGTTCTCCAATACAAGGGGGAAAAAAAAAAAAGAATTTTGTTCTCCATTTTCCTCCAGCTCTGTCCAGGACCCAAGAGTATACCATCTTCTGATAAAGAAACAGATTTTGGTTCAAGTCTCTTTTATGGATCTAGGTCTACCGAATACTCTTCTGTTCTGTAAGTCAAATATCCAACAACAAACAAATACACAAACCCACTGCCATCAAGTCAATTCCAATTCATGGCAACTCCATGTAGAACTGCTGCATACGGCTTTCTTGGCCAGCTCCACAGGAAAAAAGAGCTGGCAATCTGCTTCCATAAAGATTACAGCTTAGGAAACCATATGAGGCAATTCTACTATCCTAAAGGGTCACTATGAGTTGGAATCAACTCAATGGCACACAACAACAACTATCTTTATGGAAGCAGATCACCAGGCCTTTCTTTCACAGAGCCCCTGGGTGGGTTCAAATCGCCAATCTTTAGGTTAGCAGTCGAGTGCAAACCATTACCACCACTCAGGGACCTAGTCAAATATCATTTGGACCTAATTTCTACTCTTGTCCTCTCTATTTATATAGTCTCAACCTTATTCCTTGGGGGTAGTGATGATCCTGTGGTAGAATTCTCACCTTCCATGCAAAAGACCTAGGTTCCATTCCCAGCCAACGCAGCTCATCATGCATAGGCACCTGCCATCTGTCAGTGGAAGCTTGCATGTTGCTATGATGCTGAAAAGGTTTCAGGGGAGCTTCCAGACTAAGCTGGACTAGAGAGAAAGACCTGGTGATCTACTTCCAAAAATTAGCCAGTGAGAACCCTATCAATCACAACCATCCAATCTGTGACAGATCAAGAGGACGGCACTAGGCAGCATTTGGTTCCATTGTACATAAGGTTACCCTGAGTCGGGGGTCAACCTGATGGCAGCTAACAACAACAGCCTTATTCCTTTATATCTTTTTGAACAAACCACGAAGGAAGGAAAGCCGGGTGGGAGAGATGGGGGACAGCAAAAGAGCATTTATCTAAAATTTTAGAGAGAGATTCTGAAATATTTACAGATGAAATAATATGCTGTATGGAACTGGCTGCAGAATAATTGGCATGGGAGAGGTCTAGATAAAATCAAATAGCTATGAGGTGATGGCTGTTGTAGCTGGGTCATGGTGATGCATACATGGGAGTTCTCCTCTTACACATATTTTTTAATTTTCTACAATAAAACATAAAGGAGAATGAAAAAGTTGGCAAGCACTAGCCCATGAGAAACCTCTTGATTTTACCCATAGTAACAAGAGATATGGATGCAGCACTGGAAGAGCTCACTCATCTATGCCAAGAAATTTGGAAGACAGCTACCTGGCCAACCAACTGGAAGAGATTCCTATGTGTACCACTCCAAAGAAAGGTGATACAACAGAATGCGGAAATTATTGAATAATATCATTAATATTACACACATAAAATTTTGCTGAAGATCTTTCAAAACCGGTTGCAGCAGTACATAGACAGGGAACTGCCAGAAATTCAAGCCGGATGCAAAAGAGGACCCCTGGAACCAGGGATATCATTACTGAGGTTAGATACATCCTGGCTGAAAGCAGAGAATACCAGAAAGATGTTTACCTGTGTTTTACTAACTATGCAAAAGCATTGTGTGGATCCTAAGAAATTATGGATAACACCACAAAAAATGGGAATTTCAGGACACTTAACTGTGCTCACGAGGAACCTGTTCTTGGACCAAGAGGTAGTCATTCAAACAGAACAAGGCATACTGCATGGTTTAAAGTCAAGAAAGATGCGCATCAGGGTTGTATCCTTTCACCACCTATTCAATCTGTATGCTGAGCAAATAATCTGAGAAGCTGACTATATGAAGAAGGACCAGCCATCAGGATTGGAGGAAGACTCATTAACAACCTGCGATATACAGATGACACAACCCTGCCTGCTGAAAGTGAAGAGGACTTGAAGCACTTACTGATGAAGACCAAAAACCACAGCCTTCAGTATTAATTACACCTCAACATAAAGAAAACAAAAATCCTCACAACTGGACCAATAAGCAACATCATGATAAATGGAGAAAAGACTGAAGTCGTTAAGGATTTCATTTTACTTGGATCCACAATCAATACCCATGAAAGCAGCAGTCAAGAAATCAAACAACATTATTGCACTGGGCAAATCTGCTGCAAAAGACCTCTTTAAAGTGTTAAAAAGCATAGATGTCACTTTAAAGATTAAGGTGCACTTGACCCAAGCCATAGTGTTTTCAACTGCCTCTTACGCACGTGAAAGCTGGACAATCAATAGGAAAGACAGAACACTATAGAACTGACGTCTCTGAATTATGGTGCTGGTGAAGAGTATCGACTGCCAGAAGAACGAACAAATCTATCTTGGAAGAAGTACAGCCAGAATGCTCATCATAAGCGAGGATGGCAAGAGTTCGTCTGACATACCCTGGACATGTTATCGGGAAGGACCAGTCCTTGGAGAAGTAGAGGGTCAGTGAAAGAGAGGAAGATCCTCAACGAGATGGACACAGGGGCTACAAAATGGGCTCAAGCATAGCTACTGTGAGGATGGCACAGGACCAGGCAGTGCTTCGTTCTGTTATACACAGGGTTGCTGTCAGTCGGAACTAACTCAACGGCACCTACCAACAACAAAAACAAGAGATATAATCAAGGATCCACAGGTTTGATCCAGACACACTAGAGGATTCAAGGCACACTAACAGACAAAGAGTGAAAGCTTTTTTTCCCCTTAAACTAGACATTCGGTTATCTCAAAACATTTCATAGGTACTTAAGGTCAGGCACAAGTGTATGGAAACAAAGAACGACCCAGCAATTCTTCACAGGGCTATGGCTGGCAAGGCTGTACTAATCATTTTCATTTCTTAATACATCTACATCTACTAGACTTTAATAAAATTTCATTATTTTGAGGATCTCTTACATTAGCCTGGGAAACTACAGAAACATCCATTTAACTGAGAAGGCATCAAGTATTCCCACTCTAGTTAAAAAATCACTCATCACTACACACATTCTGTGAGATGTACTAGGCATGACAGCCATTAACCACCGAGGAGTTGTGTGCTGCATGTTCTCTGGGTCATATCCCTACACGCTAGTCAACAATTTAAGATACTGTATTTGAGAAAATAATAATCCATGGTGATCTTCACACACAAGACTCCAGTTTTAAGATAAGAATTCTGAATCCACATATTCTATAAATATCTTCCACTGAATACAATACAGGCTGATGTACCTTTCCTCAATCAAAACTCTGTTCTGAAACCTGGCAGTTATTTTCAATTCACCACAAGGCTTAAATTAAATTTCACTTTACATGTACACACACGTTCACAGACCCTTAATCATCCCTCTTAGTAGTATCCAAGTCTCTCTACCCTGTTCCCCCTACCAATGCTGAAGACTGAAGCAATCCACAAAAAGTAGAAATTTGGCAACATCAGCACTCACATTTACACTGATCTCCTCAATGCTAAGGTACCTGACATAAACCCACTAACTAGACTGGTTGCCCAAAGGCTAATCCCTCCTCATTCCTCCTGGCAATTATCAACCAAATTCCCAGGACTTTCCAATTGCCAGCTCCACCCTGGTTCTGTCTTCCCAGAAAGCTCCAAAAAGATTCAGGAAGAACCAAAAAGAGAAGGGGAATCCTTTATTAAATGTACATAGTGTCTCTCTCCTCAGAGTTCAAAATTAAACGAAACCAAGAAGACAAAACCAGAAGGTCAATGCACTAATGATCAAGAAGGCAAAGCACAAGTGCAACGTAACTGCCATCATAGACCAAATCACGCCAAAACAGTATTTCCTAGAATCTGTGTAAAGTAAAAAAACAAAGCCCAAATGTCCAAGGTTTAGTTTGTCAAGGTTACTTTTATTTTCTCCCTAAAGCATATGGTATGGAAGCTGAGTCCTGGGAATAGCAGCAAAACTCAAAAAAAAAAAAAAAAAAAAAAAAAAACCTCCAATTATTTCTAGATTAAAATACTTCTTTTGAACATTAGCACTAACACTTGTTTTTTGTGGTTATTTGGAGGGAGAAGGGTAGGGCAGAACTGCAATACAGTATGACACAGGAATAGAAAGCAGATGCAACTCAGTAAGAGGGTCAAACCCTTCTTCTAAAACATTGTGCTCATCTCTTCTTCTGGACCTTTGTTCACACCTCCCTGGCTCATTTCTCTCCCTTGGCACTCCTTCTTTTTACTCTACTCACTTTTGTTTTCTACCCATCCTCATCCTAGTATCTGATAATCAAAATAATAGTTCAGCTAAACATTCTCTGAAATATTCCAACCAGATATGATTCCCTTCTCTAAACCCTAAAGGTTTGTTACAATGGTTTTTGTCTTTTAAGAGGGCATACCTAATTCTGCCTCGTATTTATCACATACAAGTACTTATACATCTGACTTAGTATCCTTAGCCAAAGTTTAGCTATAAACATGTTATCCTCAGAGCCCAGCAAAAATCCTCATATCGAGCAAGCACTCAATATTTATTGAAACAAAAAGGTAGATTCACCACCCCCTTGAAAAACAATCGCCATAAAATTTTTCAGTGTACACTTAAATAATCTGACAACACAGCTTCCCTCTTCCTGTTTTGAAAACTGTTTCACAAGAATGACTCATTCTTCAGTGGAAAAATTCAGATGAAAAGGCACCTAAAGTGTGTTACGATCAGCTCCTAAGCCTCTCTGGAGGAGCCCTGCTGGTGCACTGGTTAAAGCGCTCAACTGCGAACCAAAAGGTTGGTGATTTGAACCTACCGGTCATTCCGTGGGAGACAAATGTGGCAGTTACTTCTGTAAAGATTTACAGCCTTGGAAACCCTATACAGCCGTTCTATTTTGTCCTATAGGGTTGCTATAAATCATAATCTACCAGATGGCAGGGGGTTTGGTTTAGTTTTTTTGGAAGCCACTCCAGTGCACCCTCAGAAGTGAACAATGGCAAACTGCAGGTGAGCCTAGTTAGATGATCTGCCCTAGGTCAGTCAAGCCAGCCCGGAATGTTTTGTTGTCAGATGCCATCGAATTGATTCCGACTCATGGCAACCCCATGTGAGCAGAGCAGAACTACTCCACAGGGTTTTCAAGAGTGTGTGACCTTTCAGAAACAGATCTCCAGGCCTGTTTTCTGAGGCGCCTCTGGGTGGGTTCAAACTGCAAACCTTCCAGCTAATAGTCGATCACTTAACTATTTGGGCCACTCAGGGACTCCAGGGATAGAAGGCACATTTCCTGACTCCTGCTTTGACTTCATGAGAATACTGCTCCCACACATGCAAAGTAAATGCCTGCCTTCAGCTCCCTAAATATAGACCAAGTCTGGTTGTTTGGACATATATTTGGCTAAAGGTTCAAGGTACTTTAAAAATACTAAGCCCAATACAAATATGAGGTGGCTATTCCTCATCTGGAGTCCCTGGGTGGTGCAAACAGTTAATGTGCTCAGATGCTGACCGAAAGGTTGGAGGTTTGAGTCCACCTAGAGGCACGTCAGAAGAAAGGCTTGGTGATCTGTTGTTATGTTGGTAGGTGCTGTCGAGTCGGTTCCAACTCGTAGCAACCCTACGTACAACAGAATAGTCCTGCACCATCCTCACAATCATTGCTATGTTTGACCCCATTGTTGCAGCCACTGTGTCAATCCATCTCGTTGAGGGTCTTCCTATTTTTCGCTGACCCTCTACTTTACCAAGCCTGATGTCCTTCTCCAGGACTGGTACCTCCTGATAACATGTCCAAAATCTGTGAGACAAAGTCCCACCATCCTCGCTTCTAAGGAGCATTTCGGCTGCACTTCTTCCAAAACAGATTTGTCTGTTTTTCTGGAAGTCCATGGTATATATATTCAATATTCTCCGTCAACACCACAATTCAAAGGCATCAATTCTTCTTCGGTCTTTCTTATTCACTGTTCAGCTTTCGCTTGTATATGAGATGATCTACTTCCAAAAAATCAGCCACTGAAACCCCTATGAAGCAGTTGTACTCTGACACACAAAGGGTAGCCATAAATCAGAATCTGTTTGAAGGCAACTGGTTTCTATTCCTCATCTGATTGAAGGACCATGCCTGACAAGCAAGAACTAGAGTCAAAGGATCACCATAGTAACCTACCAACACAGGTACAACCTACAATATTAGGAGAACTCATGGAGTAATATACATACAAGAACACACACAAATTTTACCTTTAACCAGGAATTCTGGGATAGAATTCATTAAACCTGTTCACACCCAACTACTCCCAGTGGCTTAAGAATCCATTCTAAAGGTACCAGACACGGACTATTACCACTGAAGTTTTCTATTTTTAATAAGTATTAACTTATTAAAAGGGAAAGCAGAGAAAAGAATTAGAACATATGCTTCAGAAGAACTGGAAGTCTTTCTTTACTGCTCTATTCCCAAAACCTAGAAGAATGCCAGGAACATCATAGGAAAGCAGTATTTATTTATTAAACCGACAGTAAGTCCCCAGGTTACAAATGCCAGACTTAGGAACAAGTACTTGCCCTTTAATATTATGTAAATCTGCCTCACTTTGAATCAACTGAACCAACCCCTACAGCTTTTCAATCACTGAAAAGGCTTCAAGGCTTTTCGTGCAATAAAGTACAACTAAATAAGAACCATATTCACCTCTTCTGATTTACCTACAAATTCAACTTAAAGACCCACTTAGGAACTGATCATGTTCATAACCAGAGACCGCCTATAAAGAAAAAACTCTTCACCTTTATTAAAGTGAACTCACAGTATTGCTATTATTTTCGGTCCTCTTATGGCATTTGGACAAATTTTTGGAACCAAGTTTAAAATCTTTCATAGGCAAAGAAATGTATAATGCCTAACACCCTTCAGATACTGTGCTAAATCTCATCAAGTTCATCACTGAAGTTCTAGTTCTCTGAAGTCTAAGTTGCTGATTTTACAATTTCCATTATTAATCTTCTTTCCTTTTCTCTTTAACATCTATTTCTCTACCAGGGATCCTCCACCTATTGTATTACTCACTCGCCTATACAGCAGATGCTTACCCAAGCATTAATGAATTGCTTATTATGTACTAGTCATCATGGAGAAGCACAGAGAAACCTATCCTTTGGAGTAATACAAATCTGGTTCTAGTCCTTATTTTTAACCATTTACTAAGCCAGTGACAGTAAGTCACTTAAGATGTCTAGTACTCATTTTTCCAGCATGAAAAAGTATGAAAAATTATGTGAATAAAATTGTGGTGTCAAGAATAGGCACTAAGTGAGGGTTTATTTCCTTCTCTCTTCCCTCTCCTATAATAGCACACCTTCTGACTTTGGAAACTACCACTCCCCCAAGAGAAAGCCTTCTTAGAAAACACTACCCGAAAAAAATACTAAAATTAAAGAAAGCACCTTGGGCACTGCTCTAAAAGCTACCATGATGATTAAAGTAAGTGAGCATGCTCAAAAGAGGAAAAGACAAAAATATTTTTCTATTTTTTTAATTACCAAGAAGAGCTTGTAACACATTTTAAAAGTATTAAAGTAATAAGTGAAAGTAATCCTTCCCCTTTCTCCATCTCATCCCATCCTTCAAAAAAAATCCCTGTTAACACTCTGGTGTATATATATCGCCTAAATAAACCAAAACCGGTACCAAACCCGTTGCCATCGAGTCGATTCCAACTCATAGCAACCCTACTTAACAAAGCAGAACTGCTTCATATAGTTTCCAAGGAGCAGCTGGTGGATTCGAACTGCCAACCTTCTGGTTAGCAGCCAAGCTCTTAACCACTGCATCACCAGGGCTCCATATCACCTACTATACAACCACTCAGATTTTTACAAATAAAAACTATCCGCAGCTAAAGTTACATTTCCATTTGTCTCCTGCAGAGCAGCTGGTAGGTTTGAACTGCCGACCTTTTGGTTAACAGCTAAGAGCTTAACCACTGCACCACCAGTCCATCTTTTATTCATACTAGATGCTGAAGAAAGAATAGGTTTTCAACACATGGTGCTAGGACAACTGGAATGAATGAATTAGGACCCTTACTTGACACCATATACAAAATTAATTCAGTGGATCACAGACCTAAATGTAAGAGCTAAAACTACAAAACTCCTAGAAGAAAACAAAGGAGTAAATTTTCGTGACCTGGGGTTAGACAATGGTTTGTTAGATACCATCAAAAGCAATGAAAGAAAATAAAAACTTGGACTACATCAAAATTAAAACCTTTTGTGCAAAGGACACCATCAAGAAAGTGAAAGGGAGAAAATATTTGCAGATCATATATGACAGGGGACTTATATCCAGAATATATAAAGAATTCCTACAACTCAGCAACTTAAAAAAAAAAACCTCCAATTAAAAAATGGGCAAATGACTTGAATGGACATTTCTCCAAACAAGAAATATAAACGGCCAATAACCACCTAAGGACATGCTCATCATTAGTCATTAGAGAAACACAAATCAAAACCACAATGACATGCCACTGTGCACCCACTAGCATGACTATAATAAAAAAGACGATAAGAAATGTTGGCAACAATGTGGAAAATTGGGACCCTCGTTCACTGCTGGTGGGAATATAAAATGGTGCAGCTGCTTTAGAAGTTTGGTAGCTCCTCAAAAAGTTAAACAGAGTTACCATTTGACCCATCAATTCTACTTCTAGGTACACATCCAAGAGAACTGAAAACATATGTTTATGGAAAAACATATTTCTGAATGTTCATAGCAGCATTAATTCAAGTAAGAACAACAAAGTCCATCAATAGGGGAAAGGATAAACAAAATCTGTTATATCCATACAACGAAATATTTGGTCATAAAAGGAATAAAGTACTGATATATACACTACAACATGGACGAACCCTGAAAACAGCATGCTAAATGAAAATAGCCAGACACAAAAGGCCATATACTGTATGATCCCATTTATGCAGAATGTCTAGAATAGGCAAATCCACAGACAAAAAGTAGATTGGTAGTCGCCAGGGACTGGGGAAGGGAGAATTGTTGAGTGACTGCTAAGGGGTATAGAGTTTCTTTTCGGGGGTGATGAAAATGTTCTAGAGTTAGACAGTGGTGATGGTTGCGCAACGCTGGGAATATACTCAAGACACAGGAATGTACCCTTTAAAAAGGTGGATTTTATGGTATGTGAATTACAACTCAATCAAAAAATAATTTAAAAAAAATTCTGCACTGTGTTACACCAGAAACTAAATTGGTACCTGGCTACTTACAACATGCTTTAACATTAAAGTGCTTTGGTTTTTAAAAAGGAAGATTCTACAAACACATTTAAAATAATTGGAAATGTAACATGTTCTATTTAACTTAATTTTATGTGATCAATAAATTTCTAGAGCATATCAATTTAAGAAAAAAGTTATAGAACGTGGTGATGTCTGCACAACTCTGCAAATACACTAAAAACCAGTGGGCTGTACATTTTCAATGGGTGAAGTATACGGTATGTGAATTATATCTCAATAAAGCTGTTAAAAAATAAAAACACACAGATGAAGGCTCGGTTTTATTCATACTACAGACTGCTATCAAGTCTTTTCAGACTTATAGCAACCCTGTAAGAACAGAGTAGAACTGCCCCACAGGGTTTCCAAAGTTGCAAATCTTCACGGAAACAGACTGCCACATCTCTCTCCTGCAGAGCAACTGGTAGGTTTGAACCGCTAACTTTTCGGTTAACAGCTGAGAGCTTAACCACTGCACCACCAGTCCTTCTTTTATTCATACTAGATTTATCTAGAAGGAAAAATTAAATAAGATGAAATACAGCCTAGCACCTACAAGAATAATAAATGTTAGTTCTCATCCCGACCAACATAACCAGCTTGAAGTGTTCCCATTGCTGAAACACTGGAAATTCCTGCTTTTATACTCTTCCTCTGGCCAACAGCCTGAACTCAGGAGTGAAAATCTTTTAAAAGGTGATCTGGTTAAGAGATTCCATTAAGTAAGGAAAAACCACTCAGGTGACAAAACCATCCAAAGCTTGGTCTTTCTTCACCAATATCACAGGAAGTTGTTTTGACACTCTAAAATTATTTGTAAAGTTTAAGAGCAATCATAGCCTTCACACAAGGAGTGAAAGTCTCCCACAAAAGTCATGAGTTTCCATTAATTATAGACTCTACCGCACCTCTTTCTTTCTGAAATTCAGATTCTTAAATAATCTAGATGAAACAAATGACATCCTTTATTTGCTTTAAACCACTGGTTCTTAAAACCTGCCCCTGCACCAGAATCACCTGGGGGACTTGCTTATTAAAATAAACTGTTAGGCCCCAGCTACAGAGTTTCTGATTCAGTAGGTCTGGGGTATGGCCAGAGAACTTGCATTTCTAACATGGTCCCAGGTGATGCTGATGCTGCTCGTCTTTGAAAATCACTGTTAAATCAAAATTAAACCTAATGGCAAATTTAAAGATCTAGATAAAACTTGAAAATACTGGTATTGCATAATGACATTTGGTGGAGAGTAAATTATTGAAATCAGAAGATGCTGCTTATTTGTTTTTTGATAGTTATTTTTCCCAGAACATTTGCTTAAAGTTAAACCATGCAGATCAGTATCTAATATCTCAAGGAAGCTTACCCTTTCAAAATCTGTAACTTTGATAGAAATAAATCGTGTCTATCCTATAGGCTCTTATACACAGTAGCAATTGATACAAACAGTTCTCAGAAGAAAATTACTTCACAAAAACATCAGAAAGGAATGTAGAGAGGTCTACACATCAAGAAGAGACACTAATAATGTTAGATAGTTCTGGGGTAAAGTTATCCATTATGTTTGAGCGTTACCATAATGAACTATTTCTGAAATGTGTTCCTATTTATCTTCTGCCTCTTTCCCTATTCTAATAAGGATTCTAATCTGTCAGATTCTTCATCTTAAAACATCAATATGTCAGAATCCTGAGCAAAAACATTCCTATTGCTTAAAGAAAAGCATTCTAAACTCCTCCTCCCAGCCTTTAAGACCCTCCACAATCTCATCATTTCAACATCATCTACCATTAGCATCACGGTATGTCATACCTAGATCAGTATCACCACTCGTTAACAATACATATCTGACCTAGGAAAAAGGAAGAGCTACAATTCTATGCCATAAAAGTATTTTAAATTTCTGGCTAAAACTAAGCCAAGTCAAGTCAAGTAGGTGGATTACCAGGTGTGAAAGAGAGAAATCTTGCCGTTTCTGGTCTCATTCCATTTCTTAGCAGATGGTTTAGCTACTCATTCTAGACTAAGACCCACCCCATCCCACCCTCACACTGGGAACCAAAGCTAACTCAATTTTCAAATTATAAATCTACCTTTTTATGAGCTGTTCATACCCACCTACCCAAAAATCCACTGCCATTGAGTCGGTTCCAACTCACAGCAGCCCTGTAAGATTTCCAAAGTTGTAAATCTTTACAGAAGCAGACTGCCACATCTTTCTCCTGCGGAGCGGCTGGTGGGTTCGAATCGCCAACCTTTTAGTAAGCAGCTGACAGCTTTAACCTCTGTGCCACCAGGGCTCCATATCCACCTAGGGTATTTGAATCACCATTTTCCTATAGACAATGGCTCAATGCAACAGCTAACCCAGCTAGAAGGCCCAGAGAAGAAACTTATTTTGGAAAAAGAGACACAGGTTGATGAAGGTACACAACAGCAATTTTGTCATTCAGAACGTCTATCAACTTTCTATGTGTTAAAAGTTAAGGTGCACTGTGGACCAGAAATTCAGATTAATTCTCCATTATTTCTAAGAACAGACAAGATATGCAACTATTAACTAAAGTATTTGTATTTCTCCTTATAAAACTAGATTATATTACGAACTAAACATTTGAAACTGAAAACTGGTTATCTGGTCCTTTTACACTCCCACCTGTAAATGTTCACAACAAGGTGAGAAAAATCCATTAAACCCAAGTAGGTCTTGCGATAGATAGGAACATACACATTTAAACTCAAATTATTCCATGGAACAAGGTCCAAACTGAAGCTTTGCCACTAGGAATTATTTCACATAACCCTAGATTTAGCAAATCTTGGAGACAAGAATCTTTCTCTCCCCTCAAGGTTGTCTACACATCAAACTGGCGGCTACTTGGGGGAGCTGCTTAAGGGGCTAAGACAACTGAACACCTTGAATTTAAAAATGAGCCTTTCTTGCACCAAACTTCAAAACATTCCACTGGGTACAAAATAAAAAGAAGGCAATTTTCAACACATAAGTTAGGAAAATGAAGAATCAAAGCAATAGCTTATGGAAAACTCAAATCTTAAAAATGTTCACCGGTGTGAATTTAGAGCTCGTTCTATATGCCAGTTCATCTAAAACTTAGGCAACTAATCATTTTTATTAAATCATAAAGACTCCAAAAATAAAATGGCATACAATAATAACTGTACTTCTTTGCTTTAATTACATGAAAGTGTCAAAAAAGTTTAAAAAGTCAAACAACACTTTCCAACCCTTCCCATCCCCTTTTAGAGACTGACCATGTTCTCCCAATTAAATTAAAATTTGAAGAGACACGTAAGCTCTTCAGATCATCAAACAGAAGGTCCTCACACTTCTATCCTCCTTTGAAAAGAGGATGACGACCAGTTAAAAGAAAAATTAAGCAAACTGATCAATTTAAAATATATCTTATTAAAACAGTTCTCTACTTTAGAGGTTTATGGATAATCTGTTTCTGCAGTTGGGTTCAAAAATCCAGCCGTACAAAGACAAAGCGGGGGAGACATACATGAGAAATACATGGGTGTAAGTTGATAACAGGCTGAATAAGGCTGCCAAAGTAGCTAAAGCTGCAATAATAAAAAGTATTGTTATACAGAATGGGGAGTGGTTATAGGACCATTACACCCTGTAATATTAATCAAGCCACAGTTATCTCAGAGAGAGATCCAGACAGAGCCATGTTCAAAGAGAAAAACAAGGATGCTCTATCAAACTTTAAAGCAGTTAAAAGAAACAAAGTATTTTATACACAGAAAACAAGACCACATGACATTTATTAAACTAGCCATATAAAAAGTGTTTTGTAAAATAGAGTAAACTAGTCAACTGTTCAGTCTATAGGTAAATAGCTGCTTTCAAATAATTGAGCAGCTATGATCAGAAGTCATTCTATGAAGGGGAAGGAACAAAACTAGCACCAATATAGAAGGTGCAGGAAGAAATTCTCCCCCTTAAGATGAGTAAAAGTTTTCTAACAGTTGCTGTTGTCCAAGGAAGTGGTGAATTCTGCATTCAAGTCACATTATGGATAGCCCTTTGGGAGAGTTAACACAAAATCATAGTCTGTGCTTCAGTCTATGATTTTACTTCCTAATCTATTCCAACAAACTTGAGACCACAGGCAAGCAACTTAACCTTCCTAAGCCTCAGCTTCCCCACTTAAAATATAACGAGGATAGCTCAAGTACCATCTGAGGTCTCTTCCAATTAAGAACATTACTTTTGTAAGAGAAAATAAAAACCATTTGCATTAGAGCACACAGATTACCTAGATTTAGTTCCCATGCCACAGAACTATCACCTTGAAAGAAAACACTGCTAAAAATTTTAGTATGTAGGAATAAACTTTACCAAAAGCAACAGGTCATAAGTCTTACTCAGAGAGAAACGTAACCACACCACCATTAGTGCCTACTATATGGTAGGCACTGATTTTTACTTACACTATTTCATTAAACATTTTAAAGATGTTCAAAATCACTATTAGGTCTTTTCCAGATTTCATAAGTGTTTAAATCACCAGGGTGGTTTTAATTTAGAATATTACTTCTAAATGTCATATTCTTTCAACCTACAATGATTAGGGAGGGGGGAGGAGAAGGCATGTATATATACAATTATGAACTGCTTATCTAAAATAAATTAATTCCTAGTATTACTTGCAGTTATTCTACATTTCTAAAGTAGATACCAGACATCAGATAGAAGATGCAAAATTAGTATTTTTGCTATTTGCCAGCAATAAAATATATAACTAAAGAGATAATACTCATAAAAGCAATAAAAAAGTACAAAATGCTCAAGAATACACTTACAAAATAGGCTAAATGAATATAAAGAAAACTGGACAGCCCATATTCTTGATGGAAAGATATTCTTTTCAAATAACGTTCAGATTTAATTCAACTTAAAAAGTCCCAAACGGAAGTAATGTAAAAATAAGTGGTTTTGGAAAAGGGGGAAAAGGAGGAGAGGTGAACTCATTTACATCCTCACTAAATGCAAATCATGCAACAAAAAATGTTTTGCTGGATTAAGGGGCTAATTTCTAAAAATAAAACCACGAAAAAAAAAAAAATCAAGAAGAAAATAGGAATAAACTTCCTGTTAATATCTGGAAAGATGAAGGATTCCTACTCTTTTAGGTTGAGAAAGAAAGATCAAGTGGAAAGATCAATAGATAAAAAATTTAAACTGTAAGATCTACATAAATGGAAAAACATACCATGCTCATGGATAGCTAGACTCAACATTGTGAAAATGACAATTCTATCCAACGCAATCTACAAATACAATGCAATCCCGATCCAAATACCAACAATATTCTTGAAAGAGATAGACAAAACAATCATTAACTTTACATGGAAAGGGAAGAGGCTTTGGATAAGTAAAGCATTACTGAAGAAGCAGAATAAAGCAGGAGGACTTGCACTACCTAACCTCAGAACCTACTATATAGCTACCGTAGTCAAAACAGCCTGGTACTGGTACAGCGACAGATACACTGACCAACAGAACAGAATCAGGAACCCAGGTGTAAATCCATCCACCTACAGTCATCTGATCTCCGACAAGGGCCCCAAGTCCATCAAATAGGGAAGACAGTCTTTTTAACAAATGGTGCTGGCAAAACTGGATGTCCATCTGCAAAAAAAAAGAAACAGGACCCACACCTCACACCATACACAAAAACTAATTCAAAATGGATCAAAGACCTAAATATAAAACCAAAAACTATAAAGTTCATAGAAGATAAAAATAGGATCAATGCTAGAGACCCTAATACATGGCATTAACAGGATACAATCCATAACTAACAACATAAAAACTCCAGAAGATAAGCTAGATAAGTGGGATCTTCTGAAAATTAAACACTTATGCTCATCAAAAGACTTCACCAAAAGAGTAAAAAGAGAACCTACAGACTGGGAAAAAATTTTTGGCTATTACAAATCCGACAAAGGTCTAATCTCTAAAATCTACAGGAAAATCCAACACCCCTACAACAAAAAGACAAATAATCCAATTAAAAAATGGGTAAAGGAAATGAACAGACACTTCACCAAAGAAGACATTCAACTGGGCAATGGACATAAGGAAATGCTCTCGATCAGTAGCCATTAGAGGAATGCAAATTAAAACCACAATGAGATAACCATCTCACCGCCCCAGACCCCCGGCATTACTGACACGAATCAAAAAACAGAAAATAACAAATGTTGGAGAGGCTGCAGGGAGACTGAAACTCTTATGCACTGCTGGTGGGAATGCAAAATGGTACAACTATTTTGGAAAATGATACGGCAATTCCTTACAAAGCTAGGAATAGAAATACCATATGATCCAGCAATCCCACTCCTAGGAATATATCCTAGAGAAATAAGAGCTGTCACACGAACAGGCATATGCACACTCATGTTGAACAGACATATGCACACTCATGTTCACTGCAGCATTGTTCACACTAGCAAAAAGATGGAAACAACCTAGATGCCCATCAACAGATGAATGGATAAACTATGGTACATACACACAATGGAATACTTGCAACAATAAAGAACAATGATGAATCTGTGAAGCATCTCACAACATGGATGAAACTGGAGAGCACTATGTTGAGCAAAATAAGTCAATCACAGTAAGGACAAATATTGTATGAGACCACTACTTATAAAAACTCATGAACAGGTTTACACACATAAAGAAACAATCTTTGATGGTTACAATGGAGGGGATGGGTGGGGAGAGAAAAATACTAAATAGATAAGTGGTAACTCTGGTGAAGGTTAAGACAGTACACAATATTGGGGAAGCCAACACAGCTTGTTCAGGGCAAGGTCATGGAAGCTCCATGGACAAATCCAAACTCCCTGAGGGACCGAATTACTGGGCTGAGGGCTGTGGGGACCATGGTCTCAGGGAACATCTAGCTCAACTGGCACGATATAACTGATAAAGAAAATGTTCTACATTCTACTTTGGTGAATAGCGTCTGGGGTCTTAAAAGCCTGTGAACAGCCATTTAAGATACTCCACTGGTCTCATCACTTCAGGAGCAAGGGAAAATGAAGAAAACGAAAAGACACAAGGGATAGATCAGTCCAAAGGACTAACAGACCGCAACTACCAGACTGAGTCCAGTACAACTAGAAAGTGCCCAGCTACCATCACTGACGGCTCTGACAGGGATCACAATAGAGGGTCCCAGACAGAGCTGGAGAAAAATATAGAACAAAATTCTAACTCACAAAAAGACCAGACTAACTGACCTGACAGAGACTGGAGAAACCCCGAGAGTATGGCCCCCAGACACCCTTTTACCCCAGTAATGAAGTCACTCCTGAGGTTAACCTTTTAGCCAAAGATTGGACAGGCCCACAGGACAAAATGAGACTACAGGGGCACACCAGCCCAGGGGCAAGGACAAGAAGGCATGAGGGGACAGGAAAGCTAGTAATAGGGAACCCAAGGTCGAGAAGGGAGAGTAATGACATGTCATGGGGTTGTTAACCAAGGTCATAAAATAATGTATGTACTAACTGTTTAATGAGAAGCTAGTGTGTTCTGTAAACCTTCATCTAAAGTACAACAAAAAATAAACTATATTTGCATTTCATCTGAAGTTGATTTTCAATATTTTTAACAAAGGATTACTATATTTACCTCATCAAATAATCATAAAAATTGGTAAGAAAACACCACTCTTTAAAACATATGAGACAATGACAACTTTTAAATGCAAATTTAAATGAAGATGTTGTTTTTTCACCCATCAGTTTAGCAAAGATTTTTAAAGGATCATTCTTCTCCAGGCTAACACAAGTGTGGTTAAACAAAAAACCTGATATTCTGCTGGTATGAACACAAGTAACAGAACCTTTTTGGAAAGCAATCTTAACTAGATATACCTGCAATCTTTTGAATTGTTCACACACTCTTTTATAAAAGAGTCTAAGAACATAAATAAACAAGTAATACAAAAAGCAAGAGTTTTATGGACTAACAGCAAACACTAACAAGTATGTAATAAAGGAAATCTTTTATGATTTTTTCATACTATGTTCAATGCAGCAGATACCTAAAAATGGCAAAATTTATTAAAAATCCAACTCCCTAAGTATACTGCAGACACACAAACACACACGTGCACATGGGTACAATACATCCAAACTAACAAACTCTCAGTGGCCATAAGACAACTGAAAATATGGAACCTTCAGATGAAATAAAGGAAAAAGCAAAAGCAAGGTGAGAATATTAAGAGCCAACTACCATGTATGTGCCCACAAATTAAAATTCTCAGCAATTCTGTGAAGTTATTACGGTCTCATTAGAACACATGAGAAAACTTGAGGTCTAGAGTGTTGAGTGGTGTGTCAGAGAGCTAATAAATTGATGGAGCTGGAACTTTAAGTGTGATTCCAAGTCACATGCTCTCTCCACTATCCCAAAGAAGGGAATGTTTTCTACAATGGCCTTACAACAAATCGAGTAACATTAGGGGAAAACCATTTCTGTTTCACTTATCTGTGGTTCTTTACTTTTGACAAGGAGTTTGTATTACTTTGTTATCGGGGGGGAAAACTTTTTTTCTTTTTTTTTTAAATTAGCCCAAGCAAAGATAAAATTATAACACATCATTTTGAAGGAAAAAATGGTTTACCTTCCAAGGCCTATGTACCTTCAAAATTCCTATTATTCCCAATAGAAGGTGTGGATTGCACACTTCTAGATTTCCCAGGGTGTGCTAAACTCTGGAGATAATCAAGAAATGTTTGCTGAATGAAGAAACAAACAATCAAACCAAACTCTAACTTAAAATTGAACAAGCTATTCCAGATTTCCACCTCAGCAAAGTGGCCTAAAATAACAAACTTCTGAAATAGCAGGCTACTAATTGCATATTTAAATTTAAACCAAAGACCGCTGAACCAACTCTGCCAATTCCTGTGGCTCTCTAAAGGAACTCTTAATACAAAAACACATACTCAGACTCAGCGTTCCTCCTAATCATTTATGAAACTAAAAGCACATAAGGACAGGTTTTAGTGAACTTTAAAAAACTGTCACAGATTGCAGGTGTAGGTTGCCAGGTACATAATCTGTACATGACAATTTGCTCATAGGGAGTTATTATACAGAAATTAGAGGACCCCCACCCCAGCTTTAAAAATATATATAGCCGGGGATACTACATAGCAAAAGATAAATTCCAAGAATGGCATTAAACTCCTTTAGAGCAGCCGGTAATGGTATTTTTTGCTTTGCATCTACTCCCTGCCCCAAAAGAATGATGATGACACTGCCCTTAACTTTCTGTATGAAAAGAGGGAATATTAATCTCCCCAGGCCAAATTTACTGCTACCTTGTGTCTTTTTCCACATAGGATGGAAGGCACTTCCTCTAACTACTCACATTATTCCAGTTTATTTAGATGGCACACGGTAGATGATGAAGAAATAAAGTAGTGAGATAAATATTAATTTGTTTAAAGTTCATCACAAGTTGGATATTTTAAATTCGGTTTGCAATTCTTAGTAGTGTGAACAAGAACAGACTCTATTAGGTGGTTAAAAGGGAAGAGCGTTTGGCTAAAAATAAACCTTTAAGGACTGACAGACAGGTACTACACAAATTCCATCATCCCACCCAAAAATCTGCTTCTTCTAATCTGTGTTAAAACCACTCTAAACAAATAAAGGAGTCCCTGGGTGGGGCAAACATGCTCAGCTGCTAACCAAAAGGCTGGAAGTTCAAGTTCACCCAGAGATGCCCCAGAAGAAAGGCCTGGCAATCTATTTCCGAAAAATCAGCCACTGGAAACCCTGTGGAGCACAGTTCTTCTATGACACACACGGGGTTGCTATGAGTCAGAATCAACACGACAGCAACTGGTTTTTAAACAAAGAAAACCCATGGGAACTTTTCTGCATGAATGCACAGGCCCTTTCTATTATGACTTAAAAGTACTGGCAAACAAAAGTCCATGTTCAACTACTTACTTCATGTTCCAACTCACCCTCTATCGGCCCATTCCTTATTTCAAATACAGATATCACCACTTGACCCTTCCTAAGATTCTTATGAAGACAAATCACTGACTTTATGCAACAGAAACTGTTTCCAATCCTAATTAACCAATATGATAATGTAATATCTGGAGATAGTTCTGAATTCCCTAAGCCTTCTTCATCAAGAATTTTAAAAAGATAAGAGCTACCTAGTAAGGTTATCTTTTTGAAGAATACTGATGTGCTATGCTGAAACGCAGTCTTATTCTTAGAGGCTAAACTAGTGAAGTCTGGATTTTAATGCACTAAATAGCTCTCCATAAGATTATCCAAAAAAACGACGACACTCAAAAGAGCATAAATTGTCAAGATAACAATAATCAGCATACCTCTAACAGCTTACAAAGCCCCTTTGTTGTGAACCAGGAAATCAAACGACGAAATTCATCAAGACGTGTCTAAAATAACACAATAAACTCTAAGTGAAACGATATATAACACAATAAACTCTAAGTGAAACGATAAGCACGACGTGCTACATCCATATTAGCTTCCCTAAAGCCTTTTTATTCATTCTTTTGTTCTCTATTCTAGATAACTAAACACATCTCCTAAAGAGACAACTTGCGTTCCTCCTTATAACCCCTCAGTAAGCAATCAAGGTTTCATTCTGTTATACATAGGGTTGCTATGGGTAGGAGCTGACTGGAAGGCACCTAACAACAACAAAGCACTCATTATTGCGTAAGAGACTAAACTGTGAAAGGCACTAAAATAAACGATCATTCATCCACAAGCTTCAGAGAATACCATCACTTTATACTTGATCTGGCTTTTGGCTTTTGGCTTTCATAGGAACTTTCACACACTCGTTTGATCCTCTTTAAAAACTAAAGGAAACAGGGCGAGCCATCGTGCCATGTATCAATCAGGACATTTAGTAAGAAAGGTTACATGGCTCAATCAAGGTCATAAAGTGACTAACTGGCCCAGTTGGTCCCTGGTCTTATGACAGTTCAAGGCTCTTTCCTCTACACTGATCCTCAGTGTAAAGTTGAAATATATCTATCTAAGGAATTCAATAGGCCTAAGAGTTTTCACACCTAGATTGTTTCTTCTTTTAAAAAGGTAAAAGATGCAATGAATTGAACTAAGAAGTGTGTTACTTCAAATTAGAATGACCTGAAAAAGGCCACTGTACTTGAATGCAAAAATATGGTCCAATTAAAAAAGTAAATATACTCAAAATGCAACAGATAGAGCAACTACGGTCATATAATAATGTGTGTGCATATAAATTTTTGTATGAGAAACTAACTTGAGCTGTAAACTTTTACTTAAAGCACAATAAAACAAAATGGAAAAAAAATTAGCAACTAAACAAGCTGCTTAGCTGCTAAAATATCTTCAACAACTACTGGTTTCAAAACTTAACATTAACTGAGTAACCTACTGTAGGAATTCTAAGATTCTAAGTTTACCAAACACAATGTTTAATGAACCTAGTCACTTAAACTACCTAATAAAGATGATTTTGCAAACAAACCAAAAAAAAAAAAGCAACAGAAGAAATCAATGTGTGTATTTTGTATTACCAATTTTAAATTCTAAACACGCTTTAAAGGAAGAGGGTGAAAAACCTCAACCGACAGTACATAACAACATTATCTCTTGCCTGACAAATATTTAAAAATGTTTTATAAAAAGCAAAAATTTGGGCCAGCACAGGAAAAAGTCTGGGGTAATATTTAGCTGTTTTCCAGATGAGGCAACAGTTGGTAACAGAAGGCTTATACAGCAGTGTTTTTTCCAAGTTTGGTACAAAGATCATAACTGTCAGAGTCACCTGTGAAGGAAAATCCTTGAAAGAAAGGCCCAGGAATCTATATTTTAAGAAGCACTACAGTGATTCTGGAGACCTTGGGTGGTGCAAATGGTTAAGTGTTGGGCCACCAACAGAAAGGTTGGCAGTTCGAACCCACAGAGGTACCTTGGAAGAATGGACTGGTGATCTGCTTCTGAAAAGTCACAGCCAAGAAAACCCTATGGAGCACAGTTCTACTCTTGAAACATACGAGGTTGCTGTGAGTCAGTATCAGGCAACTGGTTTTTTGGGTGATTTTAACGAACATATGATTTAAGAACCACCACAGTACAAATTTAAGACATGAGTTTAGGAGTAAAACTAACTTTGAAAAATTACTTACCCTGAGCCCCGGTTTCCTCAATGATAAAACAGAGGCAGTGGGGGACACAATTTTCCTACTTCACAGAAAAGTTCTAGAGCATTAAAGGAGATAAGTCTGGAAAAAGTGCTTAAGCTCAGTCTCGACACATAGTAGGTACTCAGTAAATAGTTGCTACTATGGTGGAAATTTTCCATATTTATAAATATTTAGCACTCTGACGATAACAGTGTACTAAATAGACAAGTTTGATTTATACATTGTTGCCTCATTTTGCCAGTTTCTCCACAACCACTCTAAAATGAAAGCAGCCTTTTTTTTTTTTAAATAAAATGAGAGGCACTTACAATGAACAGAGAAGGAATCCTCTGAGGTTGAGAGAAGGAAGATATCAACATTATTTCCCTGAAGTCTGAAGGACAACCAGAGTTTTGTCACATTTTAAGGATCAGAGGATTATAAAACATTACATACAATCTGTTATATGTTCATTTAAAAGCCTCCTCTATCCCAAATTATCATCCTCAGTCACTTACAGTTCAAAAAAAGATTTTTAATTCCTTCCTCTCCCTAGACTCCTGAATCTAATCAGTTGTCAAATACAATAAATTCTTCTCTCTCTCATCCATTCTTTCTTTTTTTCTACTAAGTTTACTGCAACCCTGGCCTTCATTCCACTTAACATAAAGGCACACAGATTTAGATCCTAGCTACAACAACAAGGTTGTACAAAGATTTCTGTCTCCGCCTCTCTAATTCAGAGGTCAGCGATTTTTTTTTTTTTAAAAGCAAAGGGCCAGAAGGTAATTATTTTAGGCTTTGCAGCCATTGTAGTACTAAAGCAGACACAGACGGTATGCAAATGAACGAGCATGGCTGTGTTCCAATCAAATTTTATTTACAAAAACTAGTCTCAGGCTGCATTCGGCCTACAGGCCATTAGTGTGCTGATTCCTGCTAATCCAACTCACTAATACTCTTGACAAATCAACTTTCCCAAAGTCCATTATAGATAATGGCATTTCTGATCAAAAAGTCCCATTTTTCACAAAACAAGAGTTCAACACTCCTTAGCCTGATACCCAAAGATTTTCTCCATATGGCTCTAATCTTCATTATCTATGGTTATTTCCCTTCCCCCATCTTACACTCCGGACAAATTGCAATAGGTGATTGTGGCTCCCCACACTGCCCCAATTCCGAGTCTTTTCTTAACCATATACAGAATGTCCTTCCCTCTTTCCCTCTGAACACCTACACCAGCCTTGCTGTCCACTCCCAATCTATGTATAAATCCTATCTATCCTTCCAAAAGTCCCCTTCTCTTTAACAAATTTTTCCTCAACAGAACTTCCATAGTATTTTAATCTTTTGTGACAATTATCGCTTTGTATCTTACACCACAATGTATTATGTAAATATCTTAGCTCTCTTAAGCCTGTCGACAGAATCTATTTATGAGTCATCTCTATATATTCCACAGTACTTAACCAATATTTCAGATAAGAAATGATTATTGTTCAAAGAAAATATTCCTTCAATTACAAGCCTTCACATAACAGCACTTTTAAGGAAATAAGCCTGAGGGAGGCCTTCTTATTCTGCATTTATAAAGCATATTATCTAAAAACTAAAGTCACTGGCTCAACAAGTTATGCCTTCAAAAATCAGTCTCAATCTCATTATTCAGAGGGCCACATGCTACAGTGGGAACAGCATGGCTTCAAAAAGGTCTGGATTCAAATTCTGGTTCTGTCACTGTTGTTGAGACTCTGCTTCTTCCCTTGTAAAACAGGAATAACACTACCTATCTGCGGGGACTAGGAATAACTACTAGCATGTAGTGGGCATTCAGTAAATGACTACACATTAGAATTTCATAAATATAAATTTAAAAATACCTAAGTTGATTACAAAGTCTCTATTCTGTCAAGAAAAACTGTTGAGTATCTTCTGTGCCCAGCATTACAAATATAAAGAATAAAAACATGGATGGTCCCTGTCCTAGCGAAGTTCAGTCTGGTAAAGGAAACATATCCTTCCATAGACACGTAACACAACATAATGAGCACTAACTTCCCAGTTAATTTCTAAAAGATGGAAGTTGAAGATTTTTTCTCAATTATTTCAGGCATAAAGCTAACCATTTAACAACAGTGAGTTACAATCAAGTTCCTATCAAATTGAAATTAAAATATCAACCTTCTTACCATGGCCTCCAGAGCTCTCTGATTTCATCTCCTACCACTCATCATACACCTGGATCACATGTGTGCTCCTACCACCCAGGCCTCCTACCGCAAACCCAACAACCCAAGCTCAGTCCCATCTTAGGGTCTTTGTACTTGTTCTCTTCACCAGGAATGTTCTTCCTCAAGATCTTCACAGGGCTTACTCCTCCTTCACGTCATTTAGGTCTCAGCTCAAATGCCACCTCCTCAGAGAGGCCTTCCCTGGCCATTCCACCCTATTTAAAACAGCCACCTCCCCTTCCATAACCATCACTTTCAATCTCCTTACCCTGTTTTATTGCTTTTTACAGCACTTGTTACCTGGCCTTCAGTCAATTACTCAATCTCTGTCTCCTGTATTAGGATAAAACCCCATGAAAACGGGAATATCTTACTGGCAGCTGTATCCTCAGAAACTAAAACACTGCCTGGACTATAATGAGTACCTGATATATACTTGCTAAATGAATGAATATTTATAAAGGATGAGGAATGTTCCTTCATTGTTACAAATTACATAGTTTCTTATATTCAAATACTTCCCATTAAATTTAGCACGTCAAGGGCTACTCCTAGGACCAAAAAACCCCAAATCAATTGCCATCGAGTTGATTCCAATTCATGGCAACAACCGCGTGTACTTCGGAGCAGAACTGCACTTCACAGGGTTTTCAATGGTCATGATCTTTCGGAAGTACATCACCAGTGCTTTCTTCTGAGGTAGACGCTAACAACGGCTAACAATCCATTGCAGCTAACAACAATCTCAAAAAATTCCTAGAGCAGTGATTTACAACTTGTGGCTACAACATGGAATCCCCTGGAGAACTTTAAAAACACAGGTGCCTCAGTTTCACCCCAGAGATTATGTATTACCTAGTCTTGGGTACAGTCTTAGCATCAGGACTTCTTTTTAATTGTATACCCAGGTGATTCTAATGTACAACCAAAGCTGAGAACCATGCAACTTGGAAGCAACAAATGTTAACTCAATCAGTTTCTCAAGGCTGCTTGGAAGAAAATAAAACTTGAAAATTAAGAACTCTGAAAGAACTGACATCTCTGGCAAACATATTAATAAATTCCTGAATAATTCTACGGCATAAAACCATTTTAAATAAAGATTACTATCTCATCCCCACTAAAATACTGACAGTAAGATTTCAGAGCTCACCCCCAGAACACAAATCACAACATATTTCATACAAAGGTTCACTTCTTAATAACTTACTGGATTATAAAACCTAAATATATCAAGAAAATGAAAAAATACTTTTTGAAGACAAATCAAGGATTGTTTACAACTATGAAGCCCCTGTAGTTTTATTGCCTGAAATTTCTTTGAAGCAATATATTTTCACCAATTAGTGTTCTCATTTAGCCTTTACTGTTACGCAGGATGACAGAAACTGAACTTAGGTGAAACTAATACTGACAACACACACAAAAGGAGAGGAAGAGGGAGGGGAATTTCAGAGATTTATTTAGATCATGCCAAAAAGAGTTTGAAAAGAGCAGCTGCCAGACTGACACAGGTGGCAGGCTTTTTTTTTTTTTAAGTCAAATGAGCAAACATTCAGTATTAAGCCAATTCACTGTCAGCAACATAAGAGTATCAGAGGTTCTGGTATTTACTCCTTTATCCAAGTAGCCCCTTAAAAAATGACTAGCAAGTCAGAGAGCAAAACAGCAAAATGCTAAAGAAATATTTGCGGGATAAACAAACCTAGAAATGCTGAAATCCACAGTAATCATTTTAAATAATTTAAATTTTAGAATCACTAAGGAACTCATCCCATCTACCCCCTCTACCTTGACTCTTGACTGTATGGAGATACCTGCTGACACAGAAGCACCAGGCCGTGTCCATCCAAGATAGAAAGAACATCAGAAAATTGAAGCGATATTTTTTTTTAAATCTAAAAGGGCCTTGCAGCAATTGGCAAAACAAAATTTATGAAGAAAATGTTCTGCATCCTACTTTGGTGAGTGGCGTCTGGGGTCTTAAAAGCTAGCGAGTGGCCATCTAAGACGCATCAACTGGTCCCAACTAAACAGCAGTAAAGGAGAATGAAGAACACCAAAGTCACAAGGAAAGTATCAGCCCAAGAGACAGAAAGGGCCACATAAACCAGAGACTTCATCACCCTGAGACCAGAAGAACTAGATGGTGCCCGGCTACCAACAATGACCGTCCTGATAGGGAACACAACATAGAGTCCCTGATGGAGCGACGGAAAGGTAGGATGCAGAACTCAAATTCTAGCAAAAAGACCAGACTTAATGGTCTGACTAAGACTGGAGAAACCTCAGAAAGCATGGCCCCCGGACTCTCTGTCAACCCAGCAATAAAACCATGCTAGAGGCCAACTCTTCAGACAAAGATTAGACTGGACTATGGGACATAAGACGATACTTGTGAAGAGTGTACTTCTTAGCTCAAGTACATACATGAGACTAAATGAGCAGCTCTTCTCCGGAAGTGAGGGTCAGGAGCTACTTGAATGGACACGGCAAATCGGGGTGGAGAGGAGGAGTGTGCTGTCACAGTATAGGGAGACCAACTAGGGTCACATAACAATGTATGTATAAATTTTTGTATGAGAGACAACCTGAATTGTAAACTTTCGCTTAAAGTACAACAATTAAAAAAAAAAAAAAAAAAACACAATTAACAAAAGTAAAAATAAATAAATAGAAGGGCCTTGTGGGAGAAAGCCAGCTTTCCAGCTATGAAGTCTTCCTAGCTTGACTTCTTGGTCATTTTGCACTGACATTTTGACCTAAGCATTGTTCAGTTCCCTTGTCAAGTAAGTGAAGTAAATTTAGTGAGAAAGTATAAACAAAGACACATACAAGTACACAACCTGCAGTTGTGTACTTGTGTGTGTACATACAACTCATTCCAGCTGAAGAGACTGGAGAGAGATGAGGCTTAAAATGCATAGGAGACAGGAATAATCGTGAAAACGTCAGAGTTCTCATTCCTCTTTAAATTTTCCCTTTTATAAAAATGGGCACAGGAGAAGTTTTAGCTTGCTATGTCACTGTACTCTAAAATAGCATTTTTCTTTGCTCTCTTTTATCAAGAGTCTACAGAAATAAATGTTCCAGGATTAATAAATAGATAAATGAAGCCACAGATACAAATTCCAAAAAACGTGGGCTAGAAATGAAAGTAAAGCAACACAGGATGGTATGAACCCCATAGACCACTTACAAAATGTCTTCATGTACATGGTTCTCATGTAACGGGAACAGGACACTGTCAGAGGGGAAGAGAAAAGGAAAACTACATGGAAGTACTACGTGGAGGTGCAAAAGTTGAAGGCCTCATGAACATCAAAGACATCAGGTCATTTATTCACTAGTAGTTTACCAGCCCAGGAAGAGTGTCACCCCCTCACTCTTTTTAACTTGGAAAGAAGAAAATAAAGGAAAAAGAAAGGATCAGTGGGAAAAAAAAGAGAAGCTAAGAAAGCTTGATCCAAAAGGGACTGCAAGGTGGGGAAAACCCCAGCTTATGAGATACTGCCGAAAGTCAAGGAAAGTAAGACAGCACCCCCCCCACCAAAAAAAAAAAAAAGTACAACAAAGTAACCATTTCAGACAACAGGTGCCTTGCTAGGTAAGGGCTTTAAAAAGAGAAATCTCTCTCTAGCTGCTACTGCTTCTTGCAGCTTGTAATACTGCAACTATAACCCCTCTAGATCAGAGGCAGCATTTTGAAATCAGTCCTACTCCCTTTATAACTCTTAACTTTGGTAGTGTGGACTACAGAACTTACCAGGATCAAAGGAATCAAAGGATATCTGTGGTTTTGTTTTTTTTTTTTGGGGGGGGTGGTGCACAACAGTCATGAGGAAAAGAAGAATAGAAAAGGAATGAGGGAAAAAACTAAAAAGAAAACAGTGACTCTAAAACTTTTCTCTACCCCAACAAAACTGAGGATGGCTGACTGGCATAGCCATGTGTTCGAATCATACACAATTGGAAAAGAAAAGGAGGGGAAGGTTAATTGATTCTGATTTGTCCCTTAGGGGTAAGGTAATATCCCCCCTCATGATTCCCCTTTGAGAGTTTCCACTTTAAATGTACAGTCTGACTCATCAATCCAGCTTCACTGCAAAGCTTAAATACTACCTGAATACAGGCGAAGTATAGTAATTCTAAGGAACCCTGGTGGCGCAGTGGTTAAGCGCTTGACTGCTAATAGAAAGGTTAGTGTTTCAAATCCACCAGCTGCTCCACAGTAGAAAGATGCAGCAGTCTGCTTCGGTAAAGATTATGCCCTGGAAACCCTATGGGGCAGTTCTACTCTGTCTTATAGGGTCGCTATGAGTCAGAATCGACTCGACGGCAGTGGGTTTGGGGTTTTGTCTGTTTATGAAAATTAAGTGAAATAGCTTATATAAAGGGCACACCTGGCATCAAGTATGAATGTTGACATTAGCACCTGTCATGGTTTGAATTATGTCCCCCCAAAAATGTGTATATCAATTTGGCTAGGCCATGATTCCTGGTACTGTGTGATTTTCCTGTATGTTGTAAACCTGCCTCTATGATGTTAATGAGGGAGGATGGGTGGCAGTTGGGTTAGTAAGGCAGGACCTGATCTACAAGACTGGATTGTGTCCTGAGGCAATCTCTTGAGATATAAAAGACAGAAGCAAGCAGTGAGACAGGGGGACCTCATGCCATCAAGAAAGCAGTGCCGGGAGCAGAGCGCATCCTTTGGACTGGGGTCCCTGCACCGAGAAGCTCCTAGTCTGGAGGAACACTGATGAGAAGGCCGAGAGAGAGAAAGCCTTCCCCTGGAGATGACAACATGAATTTAGACTTTTAGTCTACTTTACTGTAAGGAAATAAATTTCTCTTCGTTAAAACCATCCACTTGTGGTATTTCTGTTATGGCAGCACTAGATGACTAAGACAGCACCCTTTCTCTTCTCCAAGGAGATACAGAAGAAGCTGATCCAGCTGCTCTCAACCAGGGGTGATTTTACCCCCCAGGAGACACGTGGCAATGTCTGGAGACATGTTGTTTTCATAAATAAGAAAGGGGGTCACTACTGGCATTTAGTGGACAGGAGCTAAGGATGCTGCAAAACATCCTACAATGCTCAGGACAGCCCTCAAGACAAAGAATGGTTCAGCCCAAAATGTCAACACTGCCTCTGTTGAGAAACCCACCTAAACAAATTCATTTCTAGAAAGCCACACACACATGGAAAAGGAGAATAACAGGAAGAGTCTATTTAGTTCCTACAGTCTGTAAGAAACCTATCTGGAAGGTATCTTAAAAAGAACAATCCCATCTTGTGGCAGCTACTACTCAAAATGACAAAAATGGTAAATGTTAGAAAAGCTTGTCCTGCTAAGTAGTTTAAAAAAAAAAAAAAGCAGATTGAGAACCTGTTAAATTCATTTTTAAAATAGTAATAGTAAAATTCAAGCTTGAAATTAAACTGGCACACGCATATACCAATGAGAACAAGATAAAATGATAAAACCCTTTCAGAAAGCAATCTGAGGAGGGAAAAAAAAAAACAGCCATCAAAATGATGGTATCCTTTGACCTCAGAACCCAATTTAAAAGAATACAATGTACAAAAGTACCCATTACATGATTTGTTATAATTATGAAAAACTGACAATAACGTCCAACAATGAAACACACACACAAAATCTGATTATCATTAATATTACTTATGGGCCAGACCCTGGAATAGGAGATAGGTACTTTACATACATTATCTCACCCAATCCTAATAAAAACTCCATATGTTAAGTGTTGTTAATTCCCATGTCACAGAGGAAACGAAGGTGCAAAAGTCACAGAGTTAGCAAGTCAAGGAGCCTAGATTCAAATCCAGATGGACCAGACTCTAAAGTGTAACTTCTTGTGTCATACTGAATGCAAGAAGTAACTGAGATTAACGTTCGATGGAGTATTATGAATCTATTAAAAAAAATTATGACTACTTATTAGATACATACAGAACTTTGTACCAAACTGAGAACATATACTTTTTAAATACTCATAGAAGTTTTAACAATTAACTAGGTCACAAAAACATAGCCCAAATTCCAAAAATCAGAAATCATATATTCTCTGACCACAATGCAACAAAAAGATAAATCAACAATAAAAAAAGAGTAGCAAAAAAATAAATTGGACTGGAAATTTTAACACATCTTTCTAAATATTATAGTAAAGAGAAACCAAAACTGGTCTCCTCTTTAGAAATGAACAACGATGAAGATACCACATACCAAACTCTTTGGAATTTGACCAAAGAACTACTTGGAGAAAATGTTATAGACTTTTAAGTGAATATTTAAGAAAATAAAAAAGACGGAAAATAAACGAACTAAACATATAATTTCAAGAAACTTTAAAAAACCCAAAGGAAGTAAAAGGAATAAACAAAGATAAAAACAAAACCAATGAAATAAATAGTAAACAAAAAGGTAAATTTGGTAAGTACAACCAAAAGCTATGGTTTTCTTGGTAAAAAAAAAATAATCGAAAGCAGAAAACTATGTATGGGGGGAGGGAAGAGAGAAAGAAAAAAGAGATACAGAAAAAAAAGCAGATACAGCTGGAGAGTTCCCATTGCCATCCAGTCGATACCAACTCATTGCGACCCTACAGGACAGAGCGGAACTGCCCCATAGGGTTTCCAAGGCTGTAAATCTTTGAGGAAGCAGAGTGCCACATCTTTCTCCCACAGAGCAGCTGGTAGGTTTGAACGGCACTGTGCCACCAGGGCTCCTAACTGGAGTGTAAAGAGGTACAAATAATACTCTGTGAGAAGATTTTAAGAGATTACTACCGAGAATTTCTTGTAAATAAATTTGAAAATATAGGCAAAAATGGGTGACTCTCTAGGAAAATGTATTGCCAAAACTGACTCATAAAGGAAGAGGTTGAAAACCTTAATAAACTAATCACCACAAACGAAATTTTAAAAGTAAGCAAAAATCTACTCCTATAAATAAAATGGCAACTGGCTCGATGTTTTTAACAGTCAAGTTCTATCAAAGCATTAGAGAACAGGTAAAGACAGTATCTAGGTTATGAACGTCCAACTTATGAACAACTCGTACTTAGGAACGAATTGCCATAAAGCCTATTATATTAAAAATTTGAGTCAAATACAATGGTTCATAATAATGAATGCATGCACTACTCTGTGACACTCATGAAAACAATGCATGGTTTGCAAGAATTTCTTAAGTGTTTTATATGCAAAGAAAGGTAAAATAGACACTATATACTAAGACAAACATTTGACTGATGCTAAATAAGAACCAGATGCACCTGTTCCTAGCTACCTACTAATTCGACTTAAAGAAAGACTTTGGAATGGGTCTCATTCGTAACCTGGAGACTGACTGCCTGTAATCTCTGTTAAACTACTCCCAAGCATAGAGAGATGGGAAGATTTACCATCTTAACCTATCAGCCTGACAAAACCACATCCATAGGCCAATCCAAGTTATGAACACGGGGAAAGGGAGAGCAGTCAGATAAAACAAAAATTATCAAACAAAATAAAACCACTAACAAATTAAATTTGCCATGTGTTAAAAAGAATAATCCAGGTCATCCAGATAGTCACTGTCTGATACTGCTTAGCCTAAGAAATGCCTACTGGAATGTAAACTACAGAGGGGGCAGGGGGTTTTATCTGTTTTGTTCGCTGCTCTATCTCCAGTGCCTTCAAGAGTTGCTAGCACATAATAAGCACTCAACAAATATTTGTTGAATGAACTAAAGGGCCAATCATCATCAGGAAATCTTTTAAAGGCTCTAAAGGAAAAAAATATATATTACTATCTCCACAGATACTGAAAAAGTACTGATAATGTTTAATACTCATCCGTAACAAAAATTCTTAAGTTAGGAATTGAAAGAACAGTGTCTAACTTAATACAGGTAGGACATCTATCACAAACCTATAGCACAAATTGTACTCAATGGGAAAGCATAACTTTTCTAATTAAAGTCAGAAACCAGACAAGAAAGTCCCCTACCTCTGGTACTATTCAACTGTGTACTGGAGGGTTCCAGTCTATGCAATCAGACAAGAAAAACAGAAAGTCTAACCATTGCAAAGGACAAAACAAAACTGTCACCATCTGTCAAAGATAAGACTGTCTACCTAGTAAAATCAAATAGAAATAACTGAAAGAAATGTTAAGAGTAGGAAAACTCAGTAAGATGGCCAAACACAAAGTTAACAAACAGCAACAGTTTTCCCATATACCAACAAGAAATAATCCCATTAGGCAATAAATTTGTAACACTTAGAAATAAACCTAACAGAAAATGTACAAGGCCTATAGAAGAAAAGTATAAATTTTACTATAAGATCCAAGGGCCTCAACAGAGAAAAATATTATGACTCTGAAAGAGAGGCTCTAATGTTGTCGAGATGTCCTATCTCCAAATTAATCTGTACATTCAATGCAATCTCAACCCTAACATTATTTAAAAGAAGCTGACAACCTGATTATAAAATTCATATGGAAGAAGACAATGCGCAAGAATAGTACCCTCACAAAAAACACGTAATTTTAAGTACAAGGACAACGGAGGTACCCTATTCAGATATTAAAGCTATGGTAAATACTATATATTATAAATAATATGCACTATATATTACAAATTTAAAGGTTTGGTAATTGAAACAGTATGATATTGACAGAGGAAATGACAACAGATCAATGAAACAAGAGAACACAGTAACAGATGTGTATATAGATTTAGTTTACAACAAAAGTGGCATTCCTAATCACAGGAAAAGAATGGTCCCTTTGATATACATACGGACAACTGGGTATCCATTGGGGGAAAATATAAAGTCAAAAATCTTACCTCAAACCACACACAAAAAGATTAAAGAGCTAAACACTCTTTTTTAACAAAAGGCCCTTTTCACACCAAATAATTTCCTTCCCCTCCTTCTCCTTCCTGAATATTGACATCTCTTCTTGCCTCTATTTCTATCAATAGTCTGACAACTTTCTAGGACCAAAATCTAGTTACATTACCAGTTTTCTAAAATGTATAATCGTGGAAAGACATTCGATTTGGAGTCATGACCTCTATTACAAACTTGACTCTTATTCTAACAATCTCTGGCACAGTCGCTTGACCTCTAGATTTCTCATCTGTAAATGACAGATTTGTGCTTATCTCTATTTCAACCACCTTGCATCTGGACCTTTCTATTCATTCTGTATCCATCACCCTGGTTCAAGACCTTTATTTACAGCTAGGCTACCATAATAGCCTCTTTGACTTTATAGTCTTGCCCTGCTCCAATCCATCACATACTTCTGATTCACCCATTACATACCTACCTCCAATTCATCCATTCCACATCAGCATCAAATGACCTTTTTTAGGGCACTTTAATCATGCCATTCCCTTTTAGTGATTCCCCACTACTCTTAGGATAAAGTCCAAATGCAATAGTCTGGCATTCAAAGACAATGTGACCACAATGAACCCTTCTAACCTCATCTTCCACTTTCTTGAACCTTTTTTCAAACCTGTTTTCTCAGGCAGACAGCACTCTTCACCGTTACCAAAACACAACATTCTGGTGACCTGAAACATCTTATAGCCTCTTGGACCTGAAACATCCTACCTCCTCTTGGAAACCTAAGAGTCTACCTTGATCCAAACTCAAGTTCCACCTCAGGTCTTCTGATGACCTTAGCCCATAGTAAACACTCTTTCCTCCTAAGATTTCACATTTAATGCCTGTGTTTTCATCGTTCCTTATTTTACAGCCCGAGACGCATTTCCTTTTTACTCTTTAGGGGCAAAGCTGATCTGGAGGATGGATGATCCTGAAAGGCTAGTCTCTGAATAACTAGAGTTACTTCAAAAATTTATTTATTTATTATTCTGTGCTCAGAGATTTCTGGAATTGCCACAGGGACACTTTTGACTGTCCTCAATAATGACACATCTTAGTTTCTGTTCAGACTATCTACTATAATAATTCCTCTTATCACTGTTGAAAGAATAGCTATTAAAGGAACATAAGCTACAGCTCTTCGAAGGGTGACCTGCTAGGAAATACCTGAGAGCAATTTCTGTACCTTACCCTTACATTCGATAACACAGGCCAGTAAATCTTAACAAGTTATCATTCACGGATGAAATCAAGGACATTTATCTCATATAGTGGAGCCCTGGTGGTACAGTGGTTAAGAGCTCAGCTGCTAACCAAAATGTGGGCAGTTCAAATCCATCAGCAGTTCTACTCTGTCCTATATGGTCACTATGAGTCAGAATTGACTCGATGGCAACTGGTTTACCTCCTATGGTGATAGAATCATACTCTCTATTTAGAGCAAACCATGGAAGCTTGAATCATCTAACATTGCTTTGGACACTGATGAAAATAACAATCTCCCCCACCTAACGTAAAATCAACTATGCACCTATCATGTAAACTTCTTGAATGTACACTTATCTTGCAAATTTCAAGGTCACTTCACAACTCTCAACTCTTATCTGAGACTTATTTACTATCAAGTTATTGCTTAGAACAAATTAAGAGAATTCTCATTGAGAGGACAATCACTACGCCAAGCAAACATTCTCAAATACAAAATTAGCCTTTCTACTGATACTTCCAAGTTAAATTATTGCTACGAATGCTTGAATGTATTTGCATAAGAGATCAATTTCAAATACATCCAGGTAGGGGCAAAAATGAGTCTTAAGCAAGCTTCACTCTTTCATCTTATAAAGAGAAAACCGGCCTGTCTTCCAGCCTTGTGAATAAAAACCTGGCTAAATCCACAATGCATAGGGTGTGCCCGAAGAATACGTGCTGGAAAAATGTGCTGGGGGAGTGCCAGTTTAAAAAGAAAAACATTTTCACCCAGTTGGAAATCCAGAGAAACAGTGGTTGCAGCAACTCAGCCGAAAACTCTCAAGAGCTGAAGAAAAAAAATTTTCTATAAAAACTCCCAGATCTTTCCATTCTCAAAGTAAAATTCTATAAAGGCAACTAAATGAATCAATTCAATTATGTTAACTTTATGCATCTAAAAGGCAATAACTGAAATTCTGCCTTTAATATCTGACAGTGTCAAAAGGCAATAGGCACTTCATTTGTTCTATATAAGTAAACGTTACATACCTATAATAGTTTTTAATCAATTGTTTCTGGGAAAGAAACAGGAAAAAAAATTTTTTTATTGTTTTTTTTAGTAGGATAGCTGTTTTTCATTAGAGAGATTTACTGCCAAACATAACACTCCAACCACAGCTTTATTAGACAAAATTAGGATACCTACCTCTTATAGGCCTTTGCCTTCACTCTCATTACACCCTACCCTCAGAGTCCGTTCATAACAGCATAACCTTACGTTCAGTGGAACACAGCAAAAAAATAAACCGCTAAATAAAGCAGTTCTTCAGGCGCACACACTGGCATCAGGTTGCCTCATGACAGAAACAAGCGGACAGACTGCTGCAGCTCTGCCACTAACTCTGCAGACTCCCTGTGGAAATGCAGCCAATGTGAGCTACACAGTGGGTCGTGTGGTGGGTCACCTGGCTGCTTAGCACACCTCAGCAAAACGGACAGTATGCCTAACAGTGATAGCGACAATAGCCCTTCCCATCATCAGCCTGATTCTATCATTACAAAGCAACAAGCAACATTTTTCAAAAAGGTGTGTAATCCAGATTTTAAAAGTGAAGAACTTAGCATGGTAAGATTAAAAGATAAAATTAAACACTTTCAACAGTTCTCCAGAACTCTATATTTTATACTGCTTCTTCTTTAGTACTAACCTTACAAATGCTAAGAAAAATAATAATCTACAGTTCATCCTTCAGGTTTTCTGGGGATTAGCAAATCAATAAAAGTAAGACATAAATGTTAAAGTAAGACATAAATGTTAATCATAAACTTCCTAAGAACTCAGACACTAAAATAACACAAGTTCAGACCAAGTGGGTCAATCAGAATATTCTTCAATTGCAACTGTATTCCTTCATGTTCTAGATTTAACAGAAACTGTTTAATAAACACTAAATATACGCTTACAATTCACATATATATCAGTTGTAAGCACAAGGGGCAGGGCCCTGGGTGGCACAAACAGTTTTAATTTAATCATATGCTGGGAAGAAATTATGAAATTAGTCTTTCTCTGAATTATTAATACAGCAGAGAAAAATTATTCAACCTTCCCATCAACCCTCATGATCAATGTCACGCCCACCAGTGTACTGTGCCATCTAAGAGCTGTCTGAAGGCGCTACTGTAAACAAGAAAAGCCATGTGCCTTCAGGCTGCTGCATTTCTTGAAACATAATCTTCTTTCTGCTCCCTTCCAGTCAGTTCCAGGAGAAAAACAGAAAGAACTGACTTCTATCTTCATGACCTCAAGCAAACATATCTATAGTTCAGAGCCCTGGTGGTGCAGTGGTTAAGAGCTACAGCTGCTAATCAAAAGGTCAGCAGTTCGAATCCACCAGCCGCTCCTTAGAAACCCTATGGGCCAGTTCTACTCTGTCCTATAGGGTCACTATGAGTCGGGACTGACTCGACAGCAAGAGGTTTTGGTTACAGTCACAACTGTAAAATGAGGATAACACCCTGATTATATGTGTGTTTTGAAAAATATTCCAAATGTAAACCATCTAATGTATGGACGGTGTGATCAATAATGTAAATTCCTTTGTTTCCTTCCCTACCACCCCAGCTGCTTCTTACCTGCTATCTGCTTTGGCAGAACACCTCTCATCCAACTTTTAGACACAAAAGAAATCAGAAGATATTACAGACTTAAGGGAATATTTGGTTAAGATACAGACCAGACCATCATACCTTTCTTCAAAATATATACTGCCAAATTAATTTATATTATTGTAAATTCTCCTGAACATAAAGTTAAATTTACATGTTTAGTAGAGCTCTTTTCAACCCAGTCTAAAGGACAATTTGATTCTGTTTCCACTAATCTATCAAGTATTTATGCCCACGCTCTGGATAAATAGTCTAGATTAATACTTTGTTTCTTATTAGCTTGTAACATTAAACAAGTTACTTAAACTTTCCATTCCTCAGTCTAAGTCTGTAAAATTAGGATAATAATACAGTATCTTCCTCACTGTATTGTTGTAAGGATTAAATAGATTAATCCACATAAAACTCTTACAGCACTGCCTCACACAAAACATTCAACAAATGTAGGCCATTATTATTTCCCTATCAGCATGTCTCAACTCTGTTGTCTGATAAAGCAAAGTTGTCTATGAAGGTTGTTTCACAGCTCACCCAAATCAGTTCAGTCAAATTCCTCGTGGAGCTCTGTGTGGTCTCCCAGGTTTCGGACTAATTTAGTCCCAAAGATTCTAAGGTCTGTTTCCCTCAGTTTAAGATGTTCCCAGGATGCATCTCTCAAGTACCAAAAGAACAAATAGGAAACAGGGAACAGGGATTAAGGGGTGAGGAAGAAAATGGTCACCACAGACCAAAGATAAAGAGAGAATTTTAAGAGCAGTTAGGGATAAACAAAAAGTCATCTACAAAGGAGAGTCAATAAGAATAACCTCAGACTACTCAGCAGAAACCATGAAGGCAAGAAGGCAATGGGATGACATATACAAAAACTGTCTCTCAAATATGACGGTGAAATCAGGGCATTTCCAGATAAACAGAAGTTTAGGGAATTTGCAAAAACCAAAACAAAATTACAAGAAATACTAAAGCGAGTCCTCCGGTTAGAAAATCAGTAACATCAGATAACAACCCAAGACTAGAATACAGGACAGAGCAACCAGATATCAACACAGATAGGGAAGTCACAAAAGTAAATCAAAACTAAAACAGTGAAAATAGGGAAACAGATGTCAATACATAAAAGATGACAACATTGAAACAAAAAAGAGGGACTTAAATGTAGACATAGATTTTTCATATGCAGAGGAAGTCAAGGCGATACAAAGAAATAAAAGACTGGTATAAACTTAGAAAAATAGGGGTAAATATTAAGGTAACCACAAAAGAAACTAACAATACTGCAAGTCAAAATAAAAAACTAGAAAAATATAAAGACTCAGCAAACCCAAAATCAACAACAATGAAAAACATGAAAAGAAAACACTTAAAGAAAAACAACACACCACAGAAAATTAAGTGGAACAAAGAAACTGTGAACAATACACAAAAAAAGACATCAAAATGACAGCACTAAACTCCTACCTATCAATAATTACGCTGAATGTAAACGGACTAAATGCAGCAATAAAGAGACAGCGGCAGACTGGATAAAAAAATACAACCCGTCTATACGCTGCCTACAAGAGACACACCTTAAAGATACAATAAACTAAAACTCAAAGAATGGACAAAAATATATCAAGCAAACAACACTCAAAAAAGAGCAGGAGTGGCAATATTAATCACTGACAAAATAGACATTCAAGTAAAATCCACCACAAAGGATAGGGAAGGACACTATATAATGATTAAAGGGTCAATACACCAGGAGGACACAACTATAATAAATATTTACGCACCCAACGACAGGGCTCCAAAATACATAAAGCAAACTCTAACAGCACTGAAAGGACAGACAGACAGCTCCGCAACAGTAGTAGGAGACTTCAACACACCACCTTTTGTGAAGGAGAGAACATCCTCAAAGAAGCTCTACAAAGATACGGAAGAGCTAAATGCTACAATCAACCAACTTGATCTCACAGACATATACCGAACGCTCCACCCAACAGCAGCCAAGTATACCTTCTTTTCCAACGCACATGGAACGTTCTCCAGAATAGACCACATATTAGGCCATAAAGCAAGCCTTAACAAAATCCAAAGCATCAAATTATTACAAAGCATCTTTTCTGACCATAAAGCCATAAAAGTAGAAATCAACAACAGAAAAAGCAAGGAAAAAAAATCAAACACATAGAAACTGAACAACACCTTGCTCAAAAACGACTGGGTTATAGAAGAAATTAAGGATGGAATAAAGAAATTCATAAAATCAAATGCGAATGAAAACACATCCTACCAGAACCTTTGGGACACCACAAAGCAGTGCTCAGAGGTCAGTTTAGAGCAATAAATCCACATAGCCAATAAGAAACGGCCATAATCAAAACATTAACCCTACAACCGGAACAAGTAGAAAGAGAGCAGCAAAAGAAGTCCTCAGGTGCCAGAAGAAAGGAAATAATAAGAATTAGAGCAGAATTAAATGAAATAGAAAAACAATTGAAACAGTTAACAAGACAAAAAGCTGGTTCTTTGAAAAGATCAACAAAATTGATTTAAAAAAAAAAAAAAACAGGAGAGGAAGGAGATAACCCATATAAAGAAATGAGATGTATGATATCACAACAGACCCAACTGAAAATAAAAGAATCATAACAGAATACTATGAAAAATTGTACTTTAACAAAGTTGAAAACCTAGAGGAAATGGACGAATTTCTAGAAACTCACTACCTACCTAAACTAACACAAAGGTAGAACAACTAAATAAACCCATAACAAAAGAAGAGACTGAAAAGGTAATTTAAAAACTCCCAACCAAAAAAAGCCCTGGCGCCTACAGCTTCACTGGAGAACTCTACCAAACTTTCAGGTAAGAGTTAACACATTACTAAAGATATTTCAGAGCACAGAAGGATGGAATACTCCCAAACTCATTCTGTGAAATCAGCATAACCCTGATACCAAAACTAGGTAAAGACACCACGAAAAAAGAAAATTACAGACCAATATCCCTCAAGAACATTAACGCAAAAACCCTCAACAAAATTCTAGCTAAAAGAATTCAGGAACATATCAAAAAAAGTAATCCATCATGACCAAGTAGGATTTATACCAGGTATGCAGGGATGGTTCAACATTTAGAAAAACAACCAACGTAATCCATCACATAAATAAAACAAAAAACAAGAACCACATGATCTATCAATCCATGCAGAAAAGGCATTTGACAAAGTCCAACACCCATTCATGATAAAAACTCTCAACAAAATAGGAATAGAAGGGAAATTCCTCAATATAATTAAGGGCATTTATACAAAGTCAACAGCCAACATCATCCTAAATAGAGAGACTTTGAAAGCATTCCCCTTCAGAATGTGAACCAGACAAGAATGCCCTTTATCACCACTCTTACTCAACATTGTGCTGGAGGTCCTAGCCAGAGCAATTAGACTAGAAAAAGAAATAAAGGGCATCCAAATTGGTAGGCAAGAAGTATCTCTATTTGCAGATGATATAATCTTATACACAGAAAACCCCAAAGAATCCATAAGAAAACTACCAGAACTAACAGAAAATTTCAGCAAAGTTTCAGGATACAAGAAAAACATACAAAAATCAGTTGGATTCCTTTACACCAACAAAGAGAACCTCGAAGAGGAAATCACCGAATCAATACCACTTACAACAGCCCCCAAGGAGATAAAATACCTAGGAATAAATCTAACCAGAGACATAAAGATCTATACAATGAAAACGACAAGACACTACTGCAAGAAACCAAAAGAGACCTGCATAAGTGGAAAAACATGCCTTGCTCATGGATAGGTAGACCCATCATTGTGAAAATGTCAATTCTACCCAAAGCGATCTACAGATACAATGCAATCCCGATCCAAATTCCACTGGCATTTTTTAGTGAGATGGAGAAACAAATCACCACCTTCATAAGGAAAGAGAAGAGGCCCCGAGTAAGTAAAGCATTACTCAAGAAGAAGAACAAAGTGGGAGGCTTCACACTACCTGATTTTAGAACCTATTATACTGCCATGGTAGTCAAAACAGCCTGTACTGGTACAACAACAGATACACAGACCAATGGAACAGAATTGAGAATCCAGACATAAATTCATCCACCTATGAGCAGCTGATATTTGACAAAGGCCCAAAGTCCGTTAATTGGGGAAAAGACAGTCTCTTTAACAAACGGTGCTGGCAGAACTGGATATCTATCTGCAAAAAACTGAAACAAGACCCATACCTCACACCATGCATAAAAACTAACTCAAAATGGATCAAAGACTTAAATATAAAATCAAAAACGATGAAGATGATGGAGGAAAGAGCCCTAATACATCGCATAAACGCAATACGAACCATAAGTAACAGTGCACAAGCACCAGAAGAGAGACTAGATAAATGGGAGTTCCTAAAAACCAAACATTTATGCTTATCAAAAGACTTCACCAGAAGAGTCAAAAGACTACCTACAGACTGGGAAAAAAAATTTTTGGCTACAACAAACCCAATCAGCGTCTAATCTCTCAAATCTACAAGATACTGCAAAACCTCAACAACAAAAAGACAAATAACCCAATCAAAAAATGGGGAAAGAATATGAACAGACACTTCGGCAAAGAAGACATTCAGTCGGCTAACAGACACATGAGGAAATGCTCACGATCATTAGCCATTAGAGAAATGCAGACCAAAACTACAATGAGATATCATCTCACCCCAACAATGCTAGCATTAATCAAAAAAACACAAAATAAAAAATGCTGGAGAGGATGTGGAGAGACTGGAACACTTACTTACTGCTGGTGGGAATATAAAATGGTACAACTACTTTGGAAATCTATTTGGCGCTTCCTTAAAAAGCCAGAAATAGAAGTACCAAATGATCCAGCAATCCCGCTCCTTGGAATATATCCTAGAGAAATAAGAGCCGCCACACGAATAGATATATGCACACCCATGTTCAATGCAGCACTGTTCACAATAGCAAAAAGATGGAAACAACCTAAGTGCCCATCAACGGACGAATGGATAAACAAATTATGGTGTATCGACATGATGGAATACTACCCAATGATAAAGAATAACGATGAAGCTGTGAAACATAACGTGGACATAGCTGGAGGGCATTAGGCTGAGTGAATTTAGTCAGTTACAGAAGGACAAATATTGTATAAGACCACTATTATAAGAACTCAAGAAAAGGTTTAAACACAGAAGAAAACATTCTTTGATGGTTATGAGGGTGGGGAGGTAGGGTGAGGGTTATTTACTAACTAGAGAGTAGATAAGAATTATCGTAGCTGAAGGGAAGGACAGCACACACTACCGGGGAAATCAGCACAACTGGACTGAACAAAAGCTAAGAAGTTTCCTGAATACAATCAAACACTTAAAGGGATAGAGTAGCAGGGGTAGGGGTCTGGGGACCATGCTTTCAGGGGACATCTAGGTCAACTGGCATAACAAAGCTTATTAAGAAAATGTGCTGTATCCTACTTCAGCGAGCGGCGTCTGGGGTCTTAAAAGCTTCCAAGTGGCCATCTAAGATACATCAGTTGGTCCCAACCACCTGGAGTAAAGGAGAATAAAGAATACCAAAGACACAAGGAAAGGATTAGCCCAAGAGACAGAAAGGGCCACATAAACCAGAGACTCTATCAGCCTGAGACCAGAAGAGCTAGATGGTGCCCAGCTACCACCAATGACTTCCCTGACAGGGAACACAACAGAGTCCCGGATGGAGCAGGAGAAAGGTGGGGCGAAGAACTCAAATTCTAGTAAGAAGACCAACTAAGTGGTCTGACTGAGACTGGAGGGACCCCAGAAAGCATGGCCCCTGGATTCTCTATCAGCCCAGAACTAAAACAATTTCCAAGGCCAACTCTTCAGACAGGGACTGGACTGGACTGTGGGACATAAAGTGATACTTGTGAGGAGTGTGCCTCTTAGCTCAAGTAGATACAAGAGAGTAAACAGACAGCTTCTGTCTGGAGGTGAGGTTGGAAGGCAGAGAGGGTTAGGAGCTGGTTGAATGGTCATGGGGAATCAGGGGTGGAAAGAAGGACGGTGTTGTCACAGTATGTGTAGAACAATTAGAGTCACATAACAATGTATGTATAAATTTTTATATGGGGAAAAAATGAAAATAAATACAAAAAAAGAAAAATGGTCACCACACATATAAGTTAGTCAATTCCCTGGTTATTCTACTAGGGAAAAGTAAAATACCTTATTAAGAAAATGACTTAAAATGAGTATTACCTCTCCCTGGTTGCCATTCCTCAGTTGCCCCATTTCCTCCAAGAAATAATTTTCTCCACAAATTCTCTTAAATGAGTTCTGAATGTAATCTATAGAGTTGCTACAAGGCTACTAAATAGCTTGTCAGAACAATCCACAACATTTACAATGTAAGAGTAACTCTTTCGGTATATTCTGTTTGAGGAACAGACTCTCCATACATTTTCAACAGATTTAAACTGATTTCAAAGCAATTGCGTTTATCACTTTGGTGCAAAAATGTTTCTTAACAATTACACAAATATAAAATCAAACAGATAAGTTAAAGCTGCCCCAAAACCTTATTTATTGGGAATCAAAATTAGTAAGATTTACTCTTTATGGGGGGACACTGGTGGTACAGTGGTAGAATTCTTGTCTTCCATGTGGGAGACCCTCGCCAATGCACCTCATGTGCAGCCACCATCCGTCAGTGGAGGTTTGTGTGTTGCTATGATGCTGAACAGGTTTCAGTGCGGCTTCCAGACTAAGACAGACTAACAGAAAGGCCAGGCAATCTACTTCTGAAAATCAGTCACTGAAAACCCTATGGATCACAATGGTCTGATTCACAGGACCAAGCTCACTGTGCACAGGGTCACCATGAGCCAGAGGGTGACTGCACAGCAGCTAACAACTCTTTATGTATATACGGAGCCCTTTGGTTCAAATTTCTAGAAACTCAAGGCTTTCTTTAAACTGAATATGTGGATATAATTTTCCATGATATACAACGGAAAACAGAAAAAAGTCAAAGCACTAGTAGACATGAAAAGACATGAGTTAGGCATGAATTTTTGCCCAGCTTGCAAAATAATCTAGTCCATTTTGGTCTTTGTTTAGGAAAAGGGTGGGGAAAAAAATTAAAGTACTATTTATTTGTAACAGAATGCAGCTCCAAGCTTTTCCTTTCCTAGTGAAATAATTTATGATGCTGATGAAAGCCTGTTAGGATACTTTATAAATAAAATCAGACCCTTTGGGCATACCCAAATACAGAAAATGTTTAAGTCAAAATTACTTAACATCCACCACCCTCCTATCCCATCTACCTGCTCCTTTTTTATTATAGCAAATCTATCCAATCTAGTTACTACTGCCAAAAATCTGAGAATCATGCTTAGTATCTCTCTTCCCTCTCCCTCACCACCCATTTACCCCATCCACTCATTCACAAGTCCTAGTCACTCTAACTCCAGTATCCAATTCTCTTGCTAATGGCTGAGTCCACCATTCTCTTTCCTGACCTACTGCAACAGCCTAACTGATCTCCCTAAGTCCACCTCCACCCCACTCTCCACACAATAAGAGGGGTCTTTAAAAAAAAAATCTAATCATGAATAAACCCTGTAAATCATTTCACAATAAAATTTTAAGCCTTACTACGACCTACAAGGCCACCTGTATGAATCTGGCCTCTAACTACCTCTCTAGCCTTATTTCCCACCACTCTACTCCTCTTAAATACACTACACTTTGCTCTGTTCCTTGAAAGCATCAAGCACCTTCCAGTCCCAGGGCTTCAGCATATGCTATTTCCTCAGTCTATAATACACACTACTTCTTCCCCACCAATTCCTTATCATCTTTCAGTTATCAGCCTATATGTCACTTCCTCAGAAGACTCTCCATGATATCTTCATCCTCTCTTAAGTGTTCCTGATAGTCACCCTCAGAGCACTCTGAATTTTGGGTCTGTGGCACTCATAAACAATTTTAAGTATACCATTATCTATGTGACTATTTGCTTAAATAATTAATCTCTCTTTCCAACCTATATTCCCCACGAGGGTAGGGACTATGTCTAACTCACTACTATACCCCTAGTATCCCAGCACACAGCAGGCATTCAATAAAGATTTCATTAACTGATTAACTCCAAAGTCCCATAACATAAGGCTCTGCGATCTCTCTGTACAGATCAACTCCTCCCTTTGCTTATATAGGATTATCTAGAAGGTAAATAACTAATAGCATTTTTTAACACCTGCTGGAACTTGTAAGGCATACAGAAACCTTTGTTTTTAAGACTCTAATAAAGAATCCGGACTCTCATGAGCTATTAGGGTTATTTTACAAACTGGGTACTGAAATGTTTGCTACTGGTCACCATCTATACTTGTGGTACTCAGGCTTGAAACTTCAATCATCTATGATAATCCCTGCTTTACTGCCCCCCCCCCCCCACATCCACTGTTTGTAAGTTCCATTAATTCTACGCCTGTATCATCTCAGGAATTATCTCTTTTCCTTTTTACGCTGTTTATTTATCACCTCTTACCTATACTACTAGGTCTCCAACATATCCCCACTTCTAGCCACCAAAGCCCCATGCCTTTAGCCTCTGTCCTCTCTGTGTATGCTGTGCCTTCTACCTGTACTGACCTATATCACTAGGCCACACACCCAAAAAAGGAAACTATCAAAATCCTAGCCACTCTTTAACGCTCATTTCTAATACCCTTTTTTCCCAAGCCCATCAACTAGTTGTGATCTCCTCCTATTCATTTGTATCTTTCAGCATTTACCTTGTATTACTATGTACTAATTACCTATCTTGGTCTTACTATGTCTTCACTCCCCTTCAAAACTATAAACTCCTTGAGGACAGAGCCTCAGTTTATTCAACCATGGCATCTCTTGTGCCCTACACATTTATTCATTAAGTACTTATTATCTGACTAAGACTACCATAAAAGAGCACTTCTACTCAACTTTAGAGAATGAAAACACCAGTCACAAGGCAACAGAAAACATCTGTAGCAATTACATCTGCAGCAAATGGGTAACCCCCAATTCCTACAGCTTAACTTCCTTCTTCCAGAACCCCCTAAGAAGGACTGAGGATAATTTTTACTACCTACATATCTTCTCAGGAAAAAAAGAGGAACGGAGTACGGCGAAATGACAGAAGTTCCTATTTCTGCCACTGGAAGTCATGTGCAGGCTGGCAGAAAAGCAGCATTAAATCAAAGGTGCTCAGCAAGTGAAAACTTTACTCAGATTTAAAATAATTTGTATAAAAACACAATGGAATTATTCTCACATAATGTATCTCAAGTATCAAAAAAATACAATAATCATTTTAATGAACCATGAAAAAAATAAAGAAGCTGGGGCAGTGAAAGAATCAAAGCTCTAAGTTAAAGTCAAGAAATCTGTCTTGTTTCAAGTTACACCAGTGACTTACTGGGACTTTTGCCTCAGCTTCCCCAAAAGCAAACTATGCTGCTAAAAACAGCCCCATCAATGTTATTTAAAATATATATATATATATACTCATATTTCAAAGCAGTTTGAGTCCTACAGATTATCTAGTCCAATTCCCTCTTTTTAAGAGAAAGGTGATTACATGATTAGTCTATATAGCTAATTAGTAGCAGAGAAGGGTTAGAACTTAGGTCTCCTGTCTAATAATGTTCCTTCTACTCCATCATTCTGTGAAAGGACAAACAGTAGGAAATCAAAGACAAATCAATTTGATTTCCACCTTTGCAACAGCACCTGCGTATACTTAACAAATTCAAGTAGAAGCTGCAACATAAAACATTCCAGAGTACCTAACAAGTAAAAATCTACAAACACCCAGTAATTCATTATTCCTTTAAGTCTTAATTAACTCTGAGAGGGTACAGTTCTCCATAAGTAAAGGAAAAGTTACTGCAATCAAGACGATGCAAAATTCAAATAAATGCTTTAGTGTTACTGAACTGTGTATCTATACTGTATTTATACTTAACCCTGATCTGGAACAGACTTCAGGAGGCTATCAGACAAAACACAGTTTAGCAAAAATTATACCAGCAATAAAAGCATGAAAAGTAAAACAAGAATAGGGTGACAAAATGAAGCCAAGAACATGGCTTTCAAAGGATAAAACAAAAAGACCTACACAAGCTTGGCTCTAAACTTCCAAAACCAACAAGGAAACTGAAACCTAGTAAACAACACAAATCATAGCATCCAGCTAATAAAAACAGACTAAAAGCTTAGAAAAAAATTATTATTCTTGGCTGCACATCTTTCTCCCTGCGGTCCTTATTAAGAAGGCACTGTGTACTACAAAGAACAACATCCTCAACAATATTTTAGTAGTCACAATAAAAGGTGTTATGGGATTATTTCTTAGACTGACCGTAAGTATATTCTACGGTGAAACAACAGAGAACAGTTCAGAAAAATAGTAATAATTATTATTCTAGGGCAAAGACACCTACATAATGTGGTCCAGGTACCCTGAACGCTGCTGATCTGACTTAATCTAAGAGCACATTTAAGAGAATATCTGGAAAAAGTGTTATTTTCTTAATAGCAAATACTTACTGTAGAAATTTGTAAGCACAAGGGCCAAGAAAATGAAAACTAAATTTAACAAAATGAGAAGCAGGTCCAAGAATTCACAGTAAAATAGCAGGACGGGAAAGAACTCTTAGAGGGGGAAAAAAGCAGGAGGAATTAAAAAAAAAAAAAAAAAACTAAAGTGAAGAAAAAGAGAACACAGTTACATTACACACAAGACCATTAAATGTATTTATTTCTATTTCTACAATTAAGGATTAAGCATTATGAATGGTTGCACACGGTGAATGTAATCAACGTCACTGAACTATACACTTCAACATGACTAAAATGGCAAATTTTTTGTTACGTGTATTTTACAGTAACTTTTTTTAAAAAGAATCAAACATTATGGTATTTACTGAAACATGCAGCTTCCTTATTAGTCCCATGAATTTAAGACTTTGTTTAAATTCTTATACCCTCGACAGTGATGTTACTAAACAATGACAAAGGATGTCACAACAAACCCTAGTACAGAATTTTCAAAGAAACAGTTACATATTCACTGTACCAAGACAGTGAAACATTTTAGGAAGATTCTTCCAAGAGTTTAGAACAAAAAGGTGTAGCAGTCTTAAACTAAACATATAATTAACCAAAAAAGTAAATTAACCAAGAAGAAAGGAAACAACTTCCCTAACATATCTCATTTTGCAATATACAGTTTACTAACTGTAAGGTATAATACAATGACAAACATACAATTTACCAAAAATTTATCATCATATAAAAATCAATCATTCGGCTACCACTAGCATATGCTTAGGACTTAAAATGGGTCATTGTGCTTCCTCTTGGAGGTAAAAAAAGAAGAAAAAACAACTGAATTCTTAGTGAAGGGCTTGCAGGTTCCACAAAATGATCCATTTGTAATTTAAGCAATCTCATTTAAAAACAACTCATTCCAACATTTGCCTTTACTAAATATTTTCATCACAGCTGCCTAGACTAAATCAAGCCCCGGCAGTTCTACTCTGTCACAGAGTCACCATGAGTCAGAATCGACTCAATGGCAACAGGTTTATGTATCAGGTGGTGCAAATGGATAACACACTCAACTGCTACCGAAAGGCTGGAGGTTTGAATATACCTAAGGTACCTCAGGAAAAAAAGGTCCAGCGATCTACTTCCGAAAAATCAGCCACTGAAAACCCTAGGAGCACAGTTCTACTCTGACACACACGGGGTCGCATTCTTTTGGAATCAACTTAACAGCAACTGGTTTTTATCTCTGGCAGAGGTACTTTAGAAAAGGAGTGAAATATTTAATAGGCTACTGGAAGGGGAAAAAATTAAAAACAAACAAACCTGAAAAGTCACCAACTGGGTCAAGCTCCCAAAGAGTTAAGTAATTTCTAATTCTAGTGCTGAAACTACCAATGTGGTTATGAGATTTGGGAGGAACTATTAGGTCACAGGAGCCCTGGTGGTGTAGCAGTTAGGAGCTCAGCTGCTAACCAAAAAGGCTGACAGTTCGAATATACCAGCTGCTCCTTAGAAATCCTACGGGGCAGTTCTAGGCTGTCTTACAGGGTTCACTATGAGCTGGTATCGACTCGACAGCAACAGGTATTAAGTCACAAGGAAAAAGCTTCTCTGAGTCAAAAGAACTTGCTTCTCTCTCCCCCCAACCCAACCCCCCCCACCCCACCCCATTTTAATTAAAGCAATGCCTCCACCCCCTCATTGTCTGGCCAATTGCTAAAAACCTTTCAAATACTCAGTAGGTCAGCAAAACAGCTGGCTAAATACCAGTCTTAACAGTCAATCTGGTGACCTTGTTCAGTAAGAACCTTAAAAGTTCAAAATATTTTTGCATTATTAGTGGTTTTAATTTAAACTCAACTACAGCATAATGTGCAAAAATATATTTACTTGACAATACTTTAAGTGTCCACATTTTCCTTACTTTAGTATCACCTGATGCATGGAAATTCAAAATTTTAAAACATTACTTAGTTTCATTACAAAAGGATTCAATCGTTCCCCAAGTTTCCTAAAATGATCCCTTGGCTATCCTTATACTTCACACCCTGCCAATCAATAAACTATTATGTGAAAAGAATGCCAGAACAAAGTAGTGAATGGACTAAAAGGTCTTTTCAAGTTACTAGATTATCCTGTGGAATGAGAAAAGTTCTCTCAGGTATTTTGATTTCACTGGATCAGAACACTTACCAACACTATCAAAACCCAGAGATGTTTTCAATACAATGTGTCCTGAAAACATAAGCTAATATATTCTAGATGGTTTTCTCAAATACACAAAATAAGTCCATACAATTTAAAATGCTTCAACTACAGTACGTTACGTGAAATTACTTTTAAGCATAAAATATTTAATATTAAGCAAAATTTTTTAGAAGCAGTGGTTTATGCAGCAAAGTCAGCGTGGATAATGCCACAAATATTGGCAAGCTGACTTACTAATCCGTTTAACAGAAGACAAAAGCAAGTCTCTGAAATATATCTGCTTTAGATCTGAGCTGTACAGAAGTGGAGCCCTCAGCACAGTGAACTATCTCACATGATCATGTGACCAGGTCTACAAAGAAGAAATGCAGCAAAAATTACCCAGATTTTTTCCCCTCAAAATAGAAACATAAAACAAAGTTTCATATTCAGATTCATAACACTGTGCACGTGGATAATATAAACAAATCCAAGAAAACAGGAAATTTACTGCTGAAAAGCATAGCTGTCGACTACCAAACTCCCGTGTGAAAATTGTAGTCACCTTTTTACTACACGTAAGGAAAATCCTATTGTTCCAACATATCCACCCATTTCAGCCTTCTTCAGAATAAATCAGCCTTTACAACATCCCTACCCAAAGAGGAAATGAAAGTGGACCTACTAGTGCACTACCCTGTCCCTCTTTTCCAACTTTCTCATGTTTCCCTCTTAGAAGTCTAATACTTACAGCAGATAAATGCAGGATTGGGAGGAAAAAACAACAGTGAAGCACCTCTGTTCCACCACGCCAATTTGGGATACCACTCACAAAGAGTTTATGTAGTATTTTCTCAAACCAAAAGATTTGGAAAAACCAGTAAGAATTTACTCCAGATATGTCAGCACATTTAATTCAGCTGAGAGAAAATATAATCCCAATCTGATAAAGATGGGCTCTTTTAGGAAGAGAATCAAGCTGTAAAAGCAGACTGTGCTAGGAAACAACCTATGAAATACTCTGTAGCATTTTCTGATTGCTAGTCCTTAAAATGTAAGAAAATCTCTTGTTAAAATTGAAGACTAGGTGTGTTCTCTGCTGCAGGTTCAACTAAAAGCAACTATCAATTCCAGCAGAGTTAACTCGGTCAACTAAACATTTGTACCCAACTACTAAAATCAAATCTGAACAATCGACCAGAAAAACTTAACAAAACTGTCCTATACACAGTTTCAAATCCAATTATTTACTCCAAAAGACAGCACTAGCACTTTTCCCCCATTAATAAAGAATGACACCTTTTAGCCTACAGCAACAAAGCACCGCCTCAGAAATATCTTCCATTTTTTTCAGTAGCAAATACATGCACCCATCTACCTAAAACTAGAAAGAAAAGGACAAATGGAACCTAGGCACCCATATACAAAGAATTCCATTCTCTCCAGAGTGGGAATTCACCAAATCTTTCTCCATGGCCCCAACATTTCTTACGAAGACATTACCCATCGGGTTCTACTCACAGGGGAACATGGCGCTGCTCAGGATCAGCTCTGGTTAGTTCTTCCTCTTCAATATCAGACTCCCCTCCTGAGCTACTGTCAGTGACATCTGAATCAAATGCCTGTTCACTGCACCTCAGGTTGGCTATGCCACTGGCTGTAAATCTCTCCAGTTCTTCTGAAATGGAATCACTTTTCAGGAAGTTGCTGAGGCCCTCTGAAGCGGTGGTCTCACTGGCAGCTTTTCTCAAGGCAGCTTCAGCCTTTCGAGTCAGCATCAACTGGCTCCGGGGCCTTAAGGATTCCAAATTTGGCAGTTTGCTCAAAGTCTTCTCTAAAAATCCACCCAGCTGATGCTGTATATGCCTCTCCACCTGCTTGGCTTGCACGACCTGTAAGCGCTTCTGTAACCTGCGGGCACGGCTCTCAATATCAGCCTGCCGCCGCAGTAAGGCTGTTATCCTTGTGTCAGAATCTAAAGCACTGAAAAGAATGGAAGACAGGGGAGGCTTTTTACCCTCTAACTTGACACCCCCAAAGTCAGAGCTGGAGTCTATGCCAGGTGATAACCTACTGCTTCCTTGAAGTGCCGGCTGTTCCATGGAATTTACAGAAGATTTGTTTGCAGTGCTATTATTGCTATATATAGTTGTGTGTTCTACATCAAGGCTTCTATGTGGAAGAGTGCAATTGGTCATACCCCCCTTCAAGTCCCCAGATTCAGATCCCCCCACTTCACCTCCCTGGAGAGCAGATGAAGTGAGAGCATGTTTTCCCCCATTGAGGGAAGTGGAATTGTCATGATCAGAATGTGTTGAACTTTTAGTCAATTTCTTAGCCAACCCATTTACAGGTGGTTGTGGCAGAGCTGTCTGACCACTAGTATTCATGGTTCTAAGATTTTCTAAGGAAAACTCCAAGACTGGCTGTCTCCCCAACAGCTCAGCTCGGAGTTCATAGGACTGAGATAAAAGAGGGTGAGATTTAAGGACTGTCTGCTTGCTGAAAACTCCCTGCAATTTCAAAGACTCCTTTGAAGGAACAGATGTCACATCGGAGCAAAGATAAGATGCCACCAGTGGTTGCAGCTTTCCCAAGTCTTCCTTGGTAGGATTATTTCGGAAATCTAGACTGGGATCCTCTGCAGCAATGGATTTTCTTTTGGTTCCGTTGGCAGCAATGAGGATATTGGCGTTGCCGTTATTTTCGGCACTGCCAGGCGACAAGGTGGAGGACGGGGGAGCCAGTTTGAACCGGATGTGGTGTGCTTCAGCTGCTGCGTCAGTGAGAGCGGGCGCCATCGCAGCCATTCAGCACAGAGAGACAGGAAGTCCAGCCTCTCCCGGTGCCGAGGCCAGCTCCACGGCCCCTCACTGCCTCCCCAGAGAACAGACTAGAAGAGAAAACAGAAAAGGAAGTTAGAAATACAAGCACATTAGAAAACAACATACATTTTTAATATACGCCCCACTTGAAGCTGTATTCCAAACTCCGCCTCCAGAAGGAAAACACTAACATCATTCTGGAGACTCAGATATCCTTCAGGGGGAGGGGCTTTTGGGAAGAGTAGAGGTACACAATCTCTGCATAAGAAAAAGAATCTCACCCTTCTTCTTTGTCATGGTTACCACAGACTCAAAGTTATCGAAACAGAAGTTCCATTCTGAGAATCGCAAATTGTTAAATTGTCTGCATTTAAAGGACCAATATCTTTAAACTTCTTCAAATTAGTTATTTAAAGCAAATGTATCAAACTAAACACCCAGCAACTGAGCAGAAAAGAAATGAGTAAGGAACTCCCCATCCCTACCAAAAAATCTGTATGCCAAATGGTACGTCTCTGCATTTTTCTGGCCAGGGGATCTAGTTTTCCACTTCTCTACAAGTACAACTTGTACTACAAGCTTAACTATCCCACACCTATAATACCAATTTGCTTCATCCACTTCCTTTTCTTTCAGATCAGAGTGCTCATCAATGTCTTCTCTACGGGCTCCTTTCTCTTACTCAAATCTCCTCTGTCTTCAGTACAGCCTACTTCTTAAATCATTGCTCAACATGTTTCTCTCCTTTTACTCCAAAAGTTCTTGAAACAGTGTAAATAGCTACCTCTGCACTCTTCACTTTTCTATAATCTGGCTTCCATCCCTACTGCTGAGAAAGGTCACCAGTAATCTTATTATCATATCCATTAAGGATTGAACTGCACCCCCCAAAAATATACCTTAAATCCTAAAGTCTATGCCTGTGGTTACAATCTCATTTGGGAATGGGCTGCCTTTGTTATGGTAATGAGGCAGGATTAGTATAGGGTGTGTCTTAAATCAATCTCTTACAAAATATAAAAGGAGCAGATTAAGGAAGCGGAGATGGGGTAAAATAGATGACACATGGAGATCGCCAAGGAAGCAGGAAGCAGAAGCTGAAGAGAAAGGACCTTCCTCCAGAGCTGACAGAGAAAGCCTTCCCCTACAGCCAGTGCTCTGAATTCTGACTTCTAGCCTCCTACCCTGTGAGAAAATAAATGTTTGTTAAAGCCATCCACTTGTGGTATTTCTGTTATAGCAGCACTAGATAACTAAGACAATATTCAATGATCAGGTCTCAGTCCCCATTCTTATGTGATTTCTTTGCAGTATTTGTCAGTGCTGACTATCCCATCCTTCTTGAAATTCTCTTTTCCTGATGTCCTTGACACTACTATCATCCCATTCTCTTCCTCCTGGACCCTTAAATGTTGGTGCTGCCCAGGATCCCTTCCTCTGCCCTCTTCTCTGTCAACTCACTCCCTTGGCAACAACCACTACTATGGTGAGGACTCCTCACCCTCAGAAAAAATTTTTCTGAGCTACACTAACCAGTATTCTCACCTCTATGTTCTTCAAACTCCCTGAAATTCCGAACTCATTTTCTTCTTCCAACACACACTCCTCATCCTATGTTCCCTTATCTTGGTTAAAGGCATTACTTTCACTTAGTAACACCCGATATAAAAACCACAATCAGGTGCCTCTTCTTCATCCCCCCTGGTTTATCTGGTCCAGGAGCAAAGGGAAACCTATGTAAAGAATAAAGAACTAAGCGAGCTGTTCAAAGTGTGGTCTGTGGACTTCTGGATGTCTCAAACATAATTCTGGGGATCCACGAGAGCAAAGCTATTTTCATAGCAATACTCAAATGTTATTTGCCTTTTAAATGACAAAAAAGGTGCAAAAACAAGGGTGAGCAAAAGTGATGTATCTTAGCACAAATCAGGGCAGAGGCAGCAAACTGTACTAACAGTCATCATATTCATCACTCATCCTCAGTTTAAAAAGTCAGTTCCACTTAAGAATGCCCTTGATGAAACAGGCAGTGAAAACAATGGATTTTATTAAATCTCAACCCTTGAATATATTTTTAAAAATACTGTGTGGTGAAATGGGAAGAATGCATAAATTACTTTGGATGCCTCACAAAATCTGAGATATAGTACTTGTACACAATGAGTTGCAAGCTGAACTAGCAGCTTTCTTCATGGAACACTATTTTTATTCAGCACAACTGACAAACTATGGATATTCAGACTTGGGTATTTAGCAGATACATTATTGAAAATGAGCAAAGTGAACCTATCACTCCAAGGAAAACAACTGACAGATTCTGTTGCCAATAAAGAATTTTGTGTTTCAAAGCGAAAATTAGAATTTTGGGAAACTTTCATCTGCTTCCATTTTCCTAATACTTAAAAAGCTGTTTCTGATTAAACAAACTAGTGGTGATGTTAATGAATGTGAATTTATACCACACAATGAAATACATCATTTGGAAGATCTACGTAACTCAGTGAACCAGTATCTTCCAAATGACCAACGCATGATGTTAACAAAATCATGTATGGGGAAAAAGACCGTATTCCAAATTCAAGACAGATCAATGGATTTTAATGTAACAAAGTACAAAAAGTTAGGTTATAGATTCCACATTGCAACCAACCTTTATGAAACTACTACTTGTCCAGTTTAGGTGTAGTGCCAAAGAATATCCACACTTATCTGAAAAGACTATTAAAATACTCCTCTCTTTTCCAACTATGTATCTGTGTGAGGTCGGATTTTCTTTATATGCTTCAGCCAAAATAACGTATTTCAATAGAATGAATGCAGAAGTAGATAACTAGAATCTAGCTGTTTTCTATTAAGTTAGACATTAGAAGATTTGCAAAAATGTAAAGCAATACCATTCACTAAATTATTTTGTAAAAAATTATTTTTCATAACATCTAATGTGTTTGTTATTTGTAAATGAATTTGTTGTTGTTGCTAGGTGCCATCAAGTCGGTTCTCATAGTGACCCCATATACAACAGAACAAAACACTGCCCAGTCCTGTGCCATCCTCACAGGGCTTGACCCCGTATCAGCGAATGAAGGTTCCAAAAGCTTGACTCCATCCACGTCATTAAGGTCAAGTCTACTTGGAGGAGGCAGCTCTTCCTCAGTCGTCTTCTGAGCGCCTTTCATTCTGAGGGGCTCATCTTCCAGCACTATATGGGACAATGTTCTACTGCTATTCATAAGGTCTTCACTAGCTAATTCTTTTCAGAAGTAGACTGCCAGGTCCTTTTTCCTAGTCTGTCTTAGTCTGGAAGCTTGGCTGAAATCTGTTTGCCATAGGTGACCTTGCTGGTATGTGAACACTAGTTGCATAGCTTCCAGCATCACAGCAACACGCAAGCCCCCATGGTATGATGAACTGACAGACGCACAGGGGGTTATGAATTAGTAAATAAATATTTTTAAAATTTCTTAAAAGTTTCTAACACAGGAACTATTGATAGACAATAACCCACAAATGCTCGTTGTGGTTCTCAACAATTTTTAAGAGTGAAAAGGGGTTCTTAGAACAAAAGTTTGAGAATCACTGAAGGAGCACACCATCCAAAAAAAGGGGGGGGGGGGAGACAGAGAGAGCAATCTCTAATTTAGTCAAATTTTTTATCCTTAGATCAATACCAGCACAAACTGGTAGGACCTATACTATAAAGAAGCTTTATGTAGTTCTATGAATATTCAAATCATTAATATCAAAATATTTAATAATTGAGAAAGCATTTATTCAGAGAAACATCAATACACATCCCGGTCAAATGTGTCTACTGCTCCATATAACTGCCAAGTTTCTTTTTCTACGATTGTATTTTAATGAAAAACCAAAAACCAAGCCCTCGAGTCAATTCTGACTCACAGCAACCCCATGTGTTTCAGAGCAGAACTACATTCCATAAGGTTTTCAGTTGCTGTGACCTTTCAGAAGTAGATCGCCAGGCCTTTCCTCTCAGGCCTGTGGGTGGATTCAAATGGCCAACCTTCTGGTTAGAAGCCGAGCCCTTAACCTTTTGCGCCGCCCAAGGACTCCTGTATTTTAATGAACATCCTACGAAATAACTAGATCCTCTGAGGCTTATAGAGTTTTACCCTATGCAACTTCTGGCATATTGCATTCTATATTAACTCAAAACTGTTCTACGTTCGCTTTTCCCATTTCTTACTTTGAATTTAATACTAATTCCTAATATAGCATATAAACTGTTGTTACAGACCAATTGACAGCTGAACCAATGTAAGTTATTTGTTCAGTTTTATAATAGTGTTTTCTCCTGTAAACAAAACAATCATTATGACATCTTCCCCATCAATTCAATCTCCTCTCCTTCTGAATAAACATCAATACACAATTGATAACTAATGATGCAAGGAACCAAATTATCAGTGCCAAGTGATCAATACAATATGTGAGAAGAGTACTGTAGTTGTAGCCTACTGCCCAAGAGCACAACAGCCTCCCTTCCGGGGACCCAAGAAAGGGCACAGACGTTACACAGCTTACACAAAACTTACTCAGTTAGGCTCACCCAGCACAAGAAAAAGACAGCCATAATTAACATCACACCATTTGTTAAGTGCCACTGTGTCAGTTCTGACTCATAGCAACCCTATATACAACAAAATGAAACACTGCCCAGTCCAGTGCCATCCTCACAACCATTGCTATGTCTGATCCCACTGTTGCAGCCACTGTGTCTGTCAATCCATCTCACTGAAGGTCTTCCGCTTCTTTGCCGATCCTCTACCCTACCAAGCATGATGTCCTCTTTCTCCAGGGGCTGGTCCTGATAACATGTCCAACGTACGTGAGACGAAGTCTCGCCATCCTTGCTTCCAAGGAGCACTCTGGCTGTACTTCTTCCAAAACAGACTTAGCTCTTCTGACAGTCCATGGTCTAGTCAATACTCTTCGCCAACACCATAATTCAAATGCATCAAGTCTTCTTTGGTCTTCCTTATTCACTGTCCAGCTTTCATATGCATATGAGGCGACTGTAAATATCATGGCTTGGGTCAGGCATACCTTGGGTCCTCAAAGTGACATTTTTGCCTTTCAGGACTTTGAAGAGGTCTTTTGCAGATCTGCCCAATGCAATACATCCTTTGATCTCCTGACCGCTGCTTCCGTAGGTGTTGATTGTGGATCCAAGTAAAATGAAATCCCTGACAACTTCAATTTTTTCTTCGTTTATCACGATGTTGCTCATTGGTCCAGTTGTGAGGATTTGTGTTCTTTATGTTGAAGTGTAATCCATACTGAAGGCTGTGGTCTTTGATCTTCATCAGTAAGTGCTTCAAGTCCTCTTGACTTTCAGCAAGTATGGTTTTATCATCGGCTTATCGCAGGTTGTTAATGAGTCTTCCTCCAATCCTGATGCCACCATCTTCTTCATATGGTCCAGCTTCTCAGATTATTTGCTCAGCATACAGACTGAGTAAGTATGGTGAAAGGATGCAATGCTGACACACACCTTTCCTGGCTTTAAACCACACAGTATCCCCTTGTTCTGTTCAAATGACCGCCTCCTAGTCTATGTACAGGTTCCCCATGAGTACAATTAAGTGTTCTGGAATTCCCATTCTTCGCAGTGTTATCCATAATTTGTTATGATCCACACCATGGAAGGTACTTAAATAGTAAACACTCCGAAGTAACTTTAGAATTACTCAATTCTTTAAAGTCCACAACTTAAAAAGTAAAATCTGGTAGATCAAACCCCTTCTCTTCCATGAAGTCTTCTCTGAGCATAGCCCTATGAACCAACAGAAATTAGGTCTACGACTGTGACATTAACCACATACATCTTGAAGGCAAGAGTTTATTTTGTTGACACACTTTCTCCTTGGTCATAATCCCTGTAAGATACACTGCAAAGAGTAGCTACTAAAACAATCATTATCTGAATAAATAAAATACGGATGGGGAAAAAGTAACAGTTTCTTCAGAAGCCAAGTCTCATTCTAGCTCCTAAATCTTTCGTTTTCTATACCAAAGAAATAGTACACAGAGTTTTAAAAGATTAAAATCTACATCCCTCTCCTTTTATTGATCTGAAATGCTATGCTGCGACTCCATATTACACCCAACATAATTCATGGATAAGGGGAGCACTGGCTCAAATGAGCCAGCTTGGATTCACATTCTGGCTCTCCCTCATGTAAATTACTTTAAGTATGCTGTATCCACAATTTCCTCATCTGCAAATAACAGACCTTTCCTCATAAGGCTGCTATGAGGATTAAATAAAATACTTTCAATTACTTCGTCTAATGCCTGGCACAACCATCATTACTTGCACCAACTAATATTACAATCTGTAGGCAAAAAAAAAGTAGAAGGAATAAATTTCTTTAAGGCTTTTTAATGCATAGGAAAAATGTAAACCAAAATGTTTCTCTAAAATGTCAATGTACTTGAGGACTCCAAGCATATCCAAAAAAGAAAGCACACTGAAAAAAGAAAAGAAGGATATGGTGCCTAGTGAGCATTCAATATTAGCTATAATTGCCATAAACCTCCATACAATGGGATATTATATGACCATAAAAATTACGCTGCAGAGCTATAGTAACTGACATGAAAACGTTTAATAAAAAAAGGCTACAAAACAAAACATATACTGTGGCTTCATTTTTGTTTTAAAAAGGAAGTGGGAAGATTCTTGTCTTTTTTTTTTTTTGGACATATGTAATTTCTCCACCATAAACATGTATTACCTGTGTAATAAAAGGGAAAGAAGTAAAAAGAAAACAACACAAATTCTTAGAGTCAAAAAATAGAGTAAACAGAGTTTAAGAGTAAAACAAAACTTCACAACTTCTTAAATTTAACACATTGAGCAAAATGTTGATTAACACATGGATTCCCATCCCACTTCACCCCTACAAACCTCAAAAGCAATATAAAGCTCTACTCTTCAACAGTTAAAAGCAGACAAAGACTGTCAAACATAAGCAGTTTTACAAAAACTGTACAACAGCTTACGATAAATCACCTTTCTCCAAAGAATCAAAGCATTAAAGCTATAATTAACTTATTAATCCTCATAACAACCTAGGCAGTAGGTTTAGGGCTGAGATTATAATTTCCCATTTACTGGTGGGAACAGATAATAAAGCCATATTATACATTCGGAATAAAGAATTAAAAGATTACAAATTTTAGCTCATCTAATAAGCCACAATCTGATAAAATAGATACAGATGGAACAACTGCACCTACTGTCACTGACATAAGATTCTGCAGCAAACTTGCAGAGACAAAAGGAAAGGGTCATCTTATCAAGGCCCATTAGCTATAAAAAGTAATAGTTTCCCTCACAGTTCCAAGGAAGCATTTTGGGTGCTGAAAATGTTAAATGAATTCAGTACGCAACATATTTGGGAAACTTCCCTAATGGAGAGGCACAATGCACTTCATCAGGCTGATATGTGAATGTTTGCCTTTACCCAGTCTATTTAACAAATAAACACTTTTTTCCAATACAGCTATAAATATCCCACGGAATACTGGTCAGAGGAATACAAGTTGAGATAAAGTTCAAATATGTACGTTGCGCTTGTCGTGTTGTGATGTGCCATCTAGACAATTCCGACTTATAGAGACCCTACCTGACAGAGTAGAACCGCCCCATAGGGTTTCCTGGGCTAAGCTTTACGGGAGCAGATCACCAGTCTTCCCCCACAGAGCAGCAGCTGGTGGGTTCAAACTGCTGACTTTTTGGTTAGCAGCCAAGTGCTTAACCAGGAGGTCACCAGGCTCCTTTTTTCTGTGCTTATGATACTATTATTCTAAATTGCAATACAGGTCCAAGTATAAACTTCCACCTAACACAAGTGGCACTTGGGAGTCAAAAACATACCCCTATAGCAGAGTTTCTCAACCTCAGCACTACTGACAGACATCTTGGGCCAAATAATTCTTTGCCATAGGGCTGTCCTCCACTGCAGGATGCTCAGCAGCATCCCTGGCCTCTATCCACTAGAAGCCAATAGCGCCCTCCTCTCAAGTATGACAACCAAAATATGGCTCTAGACCTGTCAAACATCCCCTAGGGGGCAAAATCACACACCTTCCAACTGAGAAGCACTGCCAAGATACAAATATATATTCTTTCCAGAAAACAAAAACATAACTACTGGCTTCAAATACCGCAAGCCGGACCTAACTCCACATCTACAAATGAAAAACTTGCTTTATTCCTTTTAAGTCCTCAGCACAGGACACCAAGTATACTATGATAACCTGGAAGCATCCACCTTGCAAAAATCTTGATTTGTTGTTGTGGTGGTGGTGTGCCGTTGAGTTGATTCCGACTCACAGCAACCCTACGTGACAGAGTAGAACCGCCCCACAGGGTCTCCCAAGCAGAAATCTTTACTGGAGTAGATCACCAGGTCATTTCTCTCGCTTAACCGTTGCACCACCAGGCTCCAGATAACCAAAGAAAACGGTTAGGTCATTTGGCTGGCCAATGAGGCAAGAATTACAAGTGCTGAAAACAGAAGCAAAAGTCAAATAGGAAAGAAAAGTCTGGCCATAATGTGGATTCTACTGAACTCTTTCCCACCATTATATCATTATTCTGCACAAAGAAAACAGGGAAAGAAACAGGAGGAGGAAGGCTGGTTAGGGAAGTGTCTATGGAGTTGTCGGAACTTCAGCTGAGACTTGAAAATTAGCTAAATTTCATTATGTAAAAGGCTAGGACAACAGAATGGTACTGTGGCATTCTACTGAGAAAGGAAATGCCATGAGAAAAGGCAAAGCGGTAGGAAACCATAGGACATCCTAGAGGCTAAAAGAAATTAACAATTTGCTTAAAATATAAAGCATATTTTAAGAGAAGAAGCGGTGAAGAGAAAGGTGGAAAGGCAGTTTGAAGCCAGATCATAATGGACAACCTTGAATAGCCAAGCAATCTATTTTATCCTTTACTCAGACTTAAAGGCAGCAAAATGTCATTAAAGATTTTTCAAACAGAGAGTGGCACATCAGAGCTGTGCTTTTAGAGACCAGGTGGGCAGGATGAATTAAAAGTAAAAAGTCTTAGATGTTAAAGCCCAATGAAGAAACTATTACAATAATCCAGATAGGATGTAATGGGAACTTCAACTAAGGTGGTCACCAAAGTAGAATGATCGAAGCTTAAATCCAAGCAAACATACAGGGTCTTAGAGAAAGACCTCTTTTCCTTCATAACTTTATCTCATTTATGATGAAATCTTCCCATTACTTCTCATAAAGCTGTTCACATTTGGTATATCCTGTTACTAACACTATCAACCTAGTCCAGGTCCTCACATCAGCTGACACCTAGATTATCACAACAGCCTTTTCTGACTGGTGTCTCAGTCCTCTAATCCATCCTATCCATTTTTATCTTCTCACATCCCTGCTCCAGAATAAGCCCCCTCAAGAGTCCAAATCCCCGAAGAAGATAAAACCTAAAATAAAATCAGGGCAAGTGCATCTGATGGCACAGACCCAGAACTCCCCACACTGCTTCCCAACTATTTTTGCCTATGCTGCTCTTTCTACCTGAAGACCCTTCTCCCACCCTTCTGGTCCAAAACTTAATACTATTAATCCACATTACTGGTGCAGTGGGTAAGAGCTTGGCTGCTAACAAAAAGGTCAGTAGTTCGAATCCACCAGCTGCTCCTTGGAAACCCTATGGGGCAGCTCTACTCTGTCCTACAGGGTAGCTGTCAGTCAGAACTGACTCGACAGCAACAGGTTTGGTCTTTTTGGTTTGTCTTAGTTTGCTAGTGCTGCTGTAACAGAAATACTACAAGTGGGTGGCCTTACAGAACAGAAATTTATTTTCTCATAGTTCAGGAAGCTGAAAGTCTGAATTCAGGGTATGGCTCTAGGGGAAGGTCTACACCAGCTTCTAGTAGCAGGCAATCCTTCGAGTTTCTGGGCTTGCAGGTTCATCAGCCTCTGTGGTCAGACAATATCTGTCCCCCCACCCCCTCTTGTCTTCCTATCTCTGGGTCTCCTCTGGTCTCTTTACAATTCAGAAGTGATTAGGTTTAGGACCCACTCTGCGCTGGTATGGTCTCATTAACCTAACAAAAGAAAAACCCTATTTTGCAAACAAGGCCACATCCACAGGCACAAGCGCCAGAAGTCAACACTTTTGGGGGACACAATCAATCCACAATACACCATATTCTCCACAAAAACTTCTCCAGACTATTCAGATTTACATTGCTTTTTTCCTGCTTAATTTGTATAATGTATTTAAAATCACTATCACTCAATTCAAATTATCTGAGTGTTCTCTAATTGTCAATTTATTAAGTCTATTTCCAAGACAGGCGAAGTTCCTTAGTAGCACCCTTCTTCTGCATGCTCAATAACTTTATCCAGAACTTGGCACAGAGTAAACACTGTAAGCCCTTACTGAATAAGTAGTCAAAAGTAGTAAAAAGCTGGAGTAGTCAAAAAAGGCTTCTTGAGCTGGGCCTTCAAGTGTAAGATTTTGCTAAGCAAAAAGATGAGGAAATTCCAAACAAGACAATGACACAATAAAAATAAATAAGTAAATAAATATTTGGGGGATTATTCATGCACTTGGATAACTCAAGTGATATATGTACAGCTTCTCAAGATAGAGTACACAGAGGGTGAACGTAGCTATTGTAGTGATCTGTGAGGAAATACTGGAAGCTACAAATTCTAGAATGTCAATTTTAGAGGAAGCACTGAAAAGAATTTCTTCTACCAGAAAACAAATGCAGATTTGTTGTGCAATACAATGGGAAGGGTACAAAATTTTTATTGTAACACAAAGAAGTAACATGGGCCTCACCCTCAAGTCCCTAACACTTTCCTATGCCAACAGGGCTTCTTAACTAAGAAAGTTTTATGATTACCAAGGGAATCATAGCTCTGACTGGACGACAGATAATTATGACCGTTGTTCAGTAACATTAACTTATCTTTTACTACGTCAGCCACTGTGTTATTGTATATATACGCTCATTTAATCTTCACAATAACATTGTAAGTAAGTACAGTACTGTTATCCTGTTATCCTCATTTTATAGACAAGGAACTTGACGGTCAGAAAAGTTCAGTAACTTACCCAAGCTCACACAACTAAGTTGTATAGCCAGGATTCCAACGCAAATCTGTAACTCTAAAGCCCATGCTTTTAACTATTACACTAGTAGTTTAAAGCTAGGTTTAACCTGGAAGGTCCTTATTGCTAGACAACAGTTTCTGAATTTTAGTCTTTAGAGGAAAGCCAATGAGTGAACACCAACTATCTACCGGATATCTCCAATAAATATTTATTAAAATGCCTACAGCAGTCAAAGCATTGCACTAAGTGCCTACAAGGATGACAAGGACCAGTAAAGACAAAAAATACCCTGTGATCACTGCTATCCCTGGGGACCACACATTAGGGGCCCCTCACCCAGGCTAAGAAATGGTGGTGTCAGAGAAGGCTTCCAAGAGGAAATAACTTTTAAGATGAAACCTGAAGAATGAGTAGGATCCAGCATCTCCCATAGAGCTACTTCAAGCTTCTCATATCCAAAATCCATTCTCTGATCCCAACACCAAATCCAAAACCAATTCCTGCCCCTCAACATTCCCAACGTGAGTGAATCATGATACCAATCATCAACCTACCTTCCATCATAAATCTCATTTGTGACAAACATAATGTCTACTAATATGACAGACATAAATGTGTACTAATGCCAGACACAAATAACAGAAAGACTGAAGGAGCCTGCAGTCTAATGTTGGGAACACTAAGAATTGTAGCAGTTTCATCAGGGCCAAAAATAGAAGATATAAATTAAGTGTTAAGGTAGCCCAAATGATAAAACACTGTTTTGCCTGAGGTATCAAGGAAAGCTTCCAGAAAGAGATGACACACTGACTGAATTTTGAAGGTTGATTAGGGAGAGTCCCAATAAGCACCCTCATTCCATTCACTATCTTAGTTCAAAATCTCATTATGTACTGCAATAATCCACGTAATAATAACGCAACTGTTCTTCCTTTTTCCTGTCTCAGCAAGCCCCCAATCTAGCCTCCACAATCAAAATGATCATTAAAGAGGAAGGAAAGGAAGGAGGGAACATAGATACGACCATGTTGTGCTCCTGCTTAAAACTGTTCAGTGACTCTAGGGTTAAGGATGAATCCAAACTCCCCCATACAGCATATTTCTGCTCCTTTTTACATTCAGTCTCATCTCCAACCTGTCCCCACGCCAGCTGCATGAATCTTTTATGGTTTTAGGCTCTTGCATGCCCCTTGCACCTTTGCTCATGCTCTTTCTTTTGAGGGTTCAGTTCCAAGACTACTTCCTCTTTCAAGTATTCCCCATTCCTTCCAGGTTAAGTTAGTTGTCTCTCACTCTAGGTCTTATCTGCACTCCTATGACAACTTGGGCAATAACTAATAGTGGAATATAAGCTCCCAATTTTGTCTGTCTCCTCCTTCACTTGACTGTTATTTCTTAAGAAGAGAGCTATGGCTTGTTTTTTCCTGCCCCCACCCCCATGTAGTACAGTGACTGGCAGACAGTGGATCAGTACAAATTAGTTAATCTGAGCATTCTACACAGAATGCAACAGATGGAAGAAAGAGATCCATTAGGTAGTTAATACAGATGTCTGATCATGAAGTGATAACAAACTAACAAGAAGCAGACATCAACTGGATGTAGGACAGAATTCATCCACATCAAGTTCCAGTCATTTACATGGTCAAGCACCTGCACACAGACTGGCAAACTTTTTAACTCTGCTTTTTAAACTATCAAATTTGGCTATACAAGCCTTTTGAAGGCAATTACCTATCAACATTTTTTATGTAATTTCCCAAAGTTTTACCCAGCAATAAACACTTCTAGGAATCTATCCAGCAGAAATATTCTCATAGGTTCACAAAGATGTATGTGCAAAGACTTTCACTAAGGAATTGTAATACAAAAAAAAAAAAAAAGAAAAGAAAAAAGACACTAGCATATTATGCAGCCATCTAAAAAAAAGAGAACTGTATATGTGAAAAATCTGATATACTAAGTTAAAAAAATCAAGCCACATAACAAGTATGACCCCATTTGTGTTTAAAAATCCATAAACACACAGAAAACTGTTTTGAAGGATGACTATATATCAAATTATTAACATTTTTATCGTATCGAGTTCAAATTTCTACCAGTCTTTAGCTCACAAAAGAGAAAAAACTCGTTTTTATTGTCTTTTCCCAACAAACCCTAATGATAAAAGTGCTTCTGAACAAGTCTAAAATTGGAGACTTCTTGAAGATTCCAAGAAATTTAAAAAAAAAATGGATTATTCTTGGGGGTCCTTGACCAAATTCCAGGGATCTCACTGAAACTCATCTTCTTCCTATACAGTACTGTATTAATGATTTTTTTAAAAATTAAATTTTGCCAATGCCAGGGAAATGTTAAAAGTTAATACTAACATCCTTCCTCCATTCTTTTAGAAGGCTAAAGGGAAAGCCAGAAGGTAAGCAGTAAATCAATAACCAGTGCAACTTTTTTGATAAATCCTTAAGGTACATCCTCAGTTCTCCATGGTAGTATATGAACAGTTTAATAAAAGTTTCCTGACAGTTCAACTTATCAGACTAGTATTTCTACAAAGTCTCGATGCTAGCAAACGTCAGATACTAATTAGCTTTTTGCCTCTATCCCTCACACCCTCTGGTGGAGGTGCTAATGAGCAGTCACAAAGGCCAAAAAGCAAGTAGCAAGAGAAAGCCTGGGTATAAGTTCTTAGCAATTTTTACTTTGACGTTCTAACGACAAAATTTGTTATTCATCTTTTTTATTCCCCAACACTTACCCTCCAAATGAATTTAACCAGGTCTGATCATAACTGCTCCCTTTTAAAAAAGGAATTAAAAGGTGAGGGACTCCATTAAGTTTGATGCCACTCAAGCAACCTTCTCCAAAGAAGGGCAGAATCTGCCGTACTTAAAATTCAGAGTGAGATCTCATTTTGGATTCCTGGTTCAAGTAACAAGAACCAGAGTTTCTGATAACACTTAGATAAAACTTCACTGAATTTACCTCCACCTTACATCTCCTGACCCTCAAGCTTGAGGAGAAACTAAAAGAAAAAAGAAAAAAAAAAAAAAAAGGCAAGCTCACAGCCAACAACAATAAAATATATAGCTAAATAATTCTCCATTTTCCCTAGCAGTATCTGGAATCTAACCCTCTAGATGGTCAGCAAAAAAGAGGAAGACCCTCAATGAGATGGACTGACACTGATTGCAACAATGGATTCAAACACAGCAACGATAGTGAGGATGGCACAGGATCAGGCAAAGTTTCATTCTGTCGTACATAAGGTCGTGATAAGTCGGAACCAACTCAATGGAGCTGGCTTAAAATTTTGGAAAAGCAAGGCTTGCAGGGGGCAATGTTTACTAACCAACTACTATTTCCCAGACACTGTTCTAACGAATGGGGAAACAAGAACTTAAAAGGACTCTGCCCTGAAAGGTCTCTGTGCATAAAGGTTTAAAACCTTCATATAAAATCTTTAAATTTTTATTCAGCCCGCCCAAAGTAGAGGGTCAGTGAAAAAGACGAAGACCCTCAACAAGATGGATTGACACAATGACTACAAAAATGGGTTCGAGCATAACGACAACTGTGAGGATGGCACAAGATAGGTCAGTGTTTCCTTCTGTTGTACACAGGGTCGTTAGGAGTTGGAACCAACTCAACGGCACCTAACAAGAAGTTTGTTTGTGTTTCAATCATAAGCATGAGTTGTGCTCTCTATTTTAGTGAAGTTGGTTTCCTCATACCCTGCATTTTAACTTTACCTCTATCCTCTACCTTAATGACAGGAAAACGTTTTAAAAAATGAAAAAAAAAAAAAAAAAATCTCCTGCGGCCCTTTTTGGAGTCCAGGCTTTTTGGTAAATCATACCTAACGGCTTATTTTCTCCTATATATATATATATTTTACACTACATCCTCAAAACAGGCACATGGCATAACACAGGAACAAATGATAGCCAAACTAATAGATACCTTCCCAACTGTGCATGCTGATCTTTCCCTATAACTCTTGCTATGACCCACAATTCTTCACTCAATTAGGAAGCAACACCCAAGGATATCACTTACCTCCCTCTGGTGGCCTTCAGATGTTGATACCCTCTAGTCCAGGGGGATATTTTCTGTTTCTAACTCACATTATTTTCTCCAACTTGTGGTTCACCTGAGTTTTGATCTCACGTTTCAAGGGACAGGAAGTACTGACGTAAGAGACTTGCTTTGTGTTATGAATCATTAGACTCTGGCAGGAATATCTGCTAATATTTTGTGTGCACAGAGGCTAATATACAATTTATTAGACCAGAAACTACAATGTAACCATACACCTTCAGAAGCAACAAGAAGACACAAAAATTAGTCTTTTAACATAGACTACCAAAAAATAAAGTTCTACTTTAGGGGAAAAAACACAGTCCAAGTCCTCTTTGCACTGACACAGCAGGCAGGACAGGTGTTTGGGGCTATTTTATTTGAGACACCTGCACTGAGCTCCTTTATAAAGTGAGCAAATAAAAGGTCACTACTGTAAAACATGCTTCCTGAGACCTAGACCAATCAGGGTAGAAACTTATTTAAAAAGGAGAAAGAGCACAAAGAAAAAGTGCTTTAAAACTCTAAATAAACCACTCAACAATGAGATTTGCTCAGGGACAGTTAACTGAAGACCACATAGTTCCTCTAAGCTCAAAGGAATAGGGAGGTCTTCTGGAAAAATCTAATAATTTAAAAAATGTTATCTCTTTCTAGGAAGGAAGTCACTCAATTTCTGTATCTTAATGTCCTCACAAGAAGAGGAAAAAAAATAACCCCTGCCAACCCCTCCCCAAGGAAGCAGAATAAATATGAGGAATAAGCACTACTCTTTAAATGCAGGGTTTTCTATAACTACCATTTAAAAGATCCAATATGGATGTGTTAGATTTTTTAGAACATTTTTAAATTGCTCTTCTAGTATAACATGGAACTAAGCTTTACTCACAAAAGGGCCTAACTGAAATCACTCAACACAAAAATACCTTCTCAAACAAGCATCACCAACCATATCCGAACTATGTTTACAGATCAAATGAATCAGGTCATATCAAACAACAAATCTAAAACCTGCTACTTGTTTTAAAACACAAATTAGAACCTCTGGTCAACCCAATAAAATCCAGAGGATGCACAGACACTGGTTACAGTGTAGCACTACTTGAGATGGAAGAAGATTGGCAGTGTTTGAAGAAGGGAGAAAAAAAAAAATGCAGTTACTTTCCTTTCTTCTCACCTTGATAAAACTTCACAACTAAGTAAACTAAGGCTTACTCCTTTTCTAACTTCCAGATTTTTCCTCAACAGGGTAAGTCAACTCACCTAACAATAAAAGAGTGCTCTGCAGTTTAACCATGGAAATAACATGTGTAGGCAGGAAGACAGAAAATCATACAAAAATTTACAATCTCACTTTGGTAAAGCACAAAAGTCAAATACTGATGTTTTGAATAAGGCTTTCAGAAAAGGTGCAAGAACACTTCTAAACACTACCTCAATGAACAAACTGTTCACTTCAACGGATTCAAATCGGTAGAATGACCAAAACTTCACTCTAACTCAAAAGTACTAGTAATACTTAATTGATCACTCTTTTAACTATTTACAGACACATACCAAAATACTTATTACATATATATCTAAATGAGGCAGTCAAGAGAGACCATAATACAGAATTAAGACTACCTACCTTCGTGGTCACAACATCTAATGTTTCCCTCCAAATAGTTCACACTTGAAAAATAAAGTTAACTACCTCAAATTATAAGATTACTAACAAATTCATCAAACGTCAAAGGAATTGCATGCTTTGTTGGATAAACCTACTAGATATCCAACTCAGAATTCCATGACTAAGGGCAGTATCCCACATTTAAAATACATTTTTTAAATTCCCAAGGGTTGAGCATTTTTACCTTGACTTATTTTTAGAACTACACATCACACTGCACGTATCACATGACATGATGTAACTGTTAGCAAAGAAAATGCCCCAAACCATTGAAAATATACGTAGTAAGAGTAAACGGATCAATGCATACTTAAGAATCACTACATTTTATATTTACTTTTTTTAAAAATGTTTTTTAGTTCACAATGAATTTTTTAATTGGAAAAGTGGCTAGTAGCCTATGTAGAAACGACAGATTTATAGAATACTTTATACAAAGTATTTACTTATAAAATTTACTTTGTATTTTATAAAATGGAAATTTACCCAAGTATGGAGAAAACTGACACGAAGAAACAGGTAATGGAACAACACTCTTCTAAATCTAGGGGATTAAAAAGAAAAATTATCTGGACCAAAAACGTAACAGAAATGCTAATGAAATATTCTCAGGTAGAAAACAATTACTACTCAAAAGTATTTACTGTTGTTAGGAGAAAAAAAAAAAGAGTTTTAACTGACAAGGCCAGTAGACAACTGAAAATTTCTAAATTGGTCAGAAAGTATGTTAGAAAATGAATCAGGTATAGTCTATAGATGAGGGGGAGGGGAAAACACACACCTACTTAACCCTTCATAAACAGTGGTGCTTTAAATGACCCAAAAAGCAGAGAAAATAGAAATTATAGACCATTCTGTGACGAGAAACAAATTCTAATGTACTACTTTCCACCCTTGAAAGTACTCTGGAGACGAAGTTCAGTAACAATTTATAACTATACCATGATTATGCAAGGCAAAGATTATGTAATTTTATCGTTTATTTTTAAACGTTTCCCGACTCTACAACTAAAACGTTTTGATCTCTCCAACGGGGAGGGGGGAAGTTCCTCTGGGCTACAATTTAAAAATATAAACACACACCCCAAAACAAACAAACAAACACAATGATTGCTAGCCACGTGACAAAGGAGATGGCAACCCCAGGACTGTGAATGGAGGGGAGGGTGGCGAGGCTGCAGGACTAGAGAGATTTCTCGGAACTTCGGGGACCGCGAAATTCGGGTCTTCTGATCCTTGAGGCACCAAACGTTGAGCCCAAAGATTTGTATTATTAATACTATAAAGTGTAGTTTTATTAAAAGGTCAAGAAAAACGCTCAATGACCTCCAGGATAAAGGGGGGAAAAACGGAGGGGGAGGAAAGAGAGCGATTTAAAGTGGCGCCATCATGTCACTCCCTCTCCCATAAGGCAATCAATAAGCAATAGTGAAGTAACATGTTTCCCTAAAAAAACCACACTGGGATCCCGACATCGGAAAACAAAAAGATTTTTAGGGAAAACATGGGAGTCAGGTTATTTGTCGTATGGAAAACAATCAAACTACTTGCTGAGAATCAAAAGACCATCAGCCGGAAACCAGGCCCCCCAAAAGACAGTAATATTCCAACTCACTTAAAAGCAAATAAATGTCTCTTCCTCTTTAGTTTAAAAAAACAAAAACAAAAAGACAAGCACGTCCGCCTGAGGGATACTAGATCTCAAAACGTAAGCGACCTCGATTTACAGACAACAAGAATAAATAAATAAATGAAACAACCATCTCACTGAACAATCAGAGTTGTGATACAAACCGTGAAACGCGCAAGATGTGTGTTTCAAGCAGAGAAAGGCCTTTTGCAGTCAAGAGAAGTTGAAGGCAAGAGCCAGAGTTTGTTGTTTTTTTGTTGTTTTGTTTTTTACGGGAATAAATCATGCTCTTTAGGCCGCATTTTTAAATAGAACGCCAAAGGAAAACCTGGCGAACTAGGCGGCAGCTGGTGGAGAAGGGCCCCCGCACACCCCCGCCCTTGGGGCGACTCCCAGCCCCGGACCCGCAGCGGGGAAGCCCGGAGAGGCCATTTAAAGTTCCGGGGATTTTTTTCCTCCCCTGCCCTGCCTTTCTAGTTACAACTAACAAAGAGAGGGAGAAATGGGAGCCACAGGGAGAGTGAGGAGAAGGAGAAAGGGCAGCGGGAGGAGGAGGAGGAGAGGAGCAGCAGCAGCAGCACCTACCACGTGATGGAGGAGCGTAGCCCGGGCGGATTCAGCCCCACAAAATGGGCGCAGTTTGCAAACAGCCCCCCGGCCTGGGCGCCGAGGGCCGGCGGCAGCGGCGGCGGGCGACGGGCGGGGACGCGCGGCGGCGGCTCCGGCCCGGGCCCGCCGCTCTCCTCCCCCCCGGCGCCCGGAGCCGCCCTGACTTTCCGGGCGGGGGGGACGCGGCGGAGGGGGAGGGGAAGACGGCGGCAGTGGCGGGGAGCGGCCGCTTTTTCTTCTCTTTCGGGTCCTTTCTCCGGCCTTCCTCCGCTCCGGCTGGGCCTAGGCACGGCCAGGGACCGCAGCCCCGCCGGGAGGGCGGGGGCAGAGAGTGAAGCCGGCCCCCCGCCCCGCACAAACAAGCGCCGCCGTCTGCAGCCCGGAGCCCGCACCCCGAACGCCACCCCCAAGCGTCTCTTCCCGGCCGGGGAGCGCGCTCCGGCCGCCCCCCGCGCCGCCGCGACTAGACGAGTCGGCTTCGCTACGGTGCTGGGTTCTCCCGCCGGCTCCGCGAGCGGTGGCGGCAGTGGCGGCGGCAGTGGGAAAATGGCGGCCGAGCTCCTTTTCCCTCCCCCCCTTTAATCTGAAGCGGAGGGAGAATGGAGCGAGCGGGCGAGCGCCGGGGACACGGGGAGGAGGGACAGCAGCGCCTCCGCCGGCTGCGGCTGCTGCGGCGAAGGGCCGCTCCGCCCCGGCGCGCCGCCAGGGGGCGCCCGCCGCGCCGCCCCCGCGGACCGCCAGGAGGCGCGGCCGCCGCCGCCGCCGCCGCCGCCTCAGTCATGGCTCCTCGCTGCGGTCGCGGTCCCTGCACCTCCATGTGCGGGGGCCGCGGCGCCGGGACATAGGTATTCCCGGGACATGCCAGGACGGCACACAGCACTGCGGCAGGCGGGAGTGGGGCCCTAGCTCTGGCCGACGTGAGGCTAACCTGAGGCACTGAGGCCGTCACATTCCCTCGGCGGTGGGGCTGGCGGAGCCGCGCGCGGGCTATGAGGGGCTAGGCGGACTGGCGCGGCGGAGCGAGAGGACGTGAGCGAGGAACTTGTTTGCACTATGAATTAAACAGGCGAATGCAGTCGGTGCCACACTATTCCGGGGCAAAACGTGCGCTGAATCGGGCAGGAAGCTCCCTGACCAGTAAAGCGGTTTCTGCCGCTCTTTGTCTTAGCAACCAGCCTCTGTACACTGCAGCACGGCTGGGCACTTGCCCCAGCGCCGCGCTTCGCAGCCGCCAGAGTTATTAAAAAAAAAAAAAAAAAAAGTCAGCACTGCGCAGGCGCGGACCAAGGCCCGCGGCGGACCAGCCCGGGAAGGGGCGGCCGGGGGTAGGGGGAGAGGGGAAGTGATGGCCCACCAGCGCCGGGCCCGCTGGGAACTGTAGTTTTCGTTAAGGAGCACGAGGCTTGTTTTGAGTGTCATGGCTTGGCAGATCCACCAAAACGCAAATGGCATTACACAATGAGTGTTTATGCTTCCTGCCGCCACCAAAAGGAAGTTCACTGCTGTGCTAAAAGTTTAACAAAGAACTCCACAAAGAAACCCAAATCTCACAACAAAATGCAAACTTTCCATTCTCCTGCCAGAGTTGGTTTAAACTGGCGGCACCTTATGATTGCTCATAACCAGTTTGTTAGTACAGTACTTTATCCCTGTCCCAAAAGAGGTCTTAAAATAATGGTACCTTCTCTAGATTTAAAAATTTCAGGACTGTAAGGCAAAGTGCCACATTTACACAAATTACAATTCCACAATCCTTTAAAACTAAATTTGCCAAAAGATGAGTTTAGTCCTTTGATATTTTAAAAAGGAATTTATGAAAATATTAGCTTAAATGACTGGGGGGAAGAACGGAGAGACGGTTCCAACAAATCATCAAATTCGGCAGATGAGAAGGGTATGCTCTACTACCAAAAAGGTAGAGAGGAAATGCACAATGCTTTCTTGTGGCTTACCAGAACTGATATCCGGTGGTATACATCACTTCTGCTAGTTAAAAACACCCTCACTGTCGTTACAGAACAGTTTCAGACTGACCACAAAGTTACTCTATCTCACTAGGACCTACTGCATCTGCACCTGTATTCCTGTGACTTTCCATCTGTACTCTTAAATCACAATCCCATAGTCATGGTTCTCAAATATCAAAAGCAGACAGCTAAGAAAATCACAGGATCAAATGATACAAAGAATAAACTAATATAAGTGCACATATTTGTATATACATCCAAAAAGACGCCTTAGTTTGGATTTTTAGCTTACAATCCTGGGGGAAATTTTTTTAGTTGATTAAAAAAAATACCACATATCAACAGTAATTCCACAAAATACAGCAGAAGGTGTTAAACACAGTTCCAGCACCAATAGATGGCGAACTAGAGCCCTAATCTGAGGATTCGTAAATCTAAATTAGCAGCAGAATGAAAAACACCAAATAAGGCAAAGCCCTTTGCAGTGTATACTTAAATATTATGTTCAAAGATACACACCACAAAATAATTAATCTTACTACTGCTCCAACTCTTGAAAATTCAACTACTAGATTTAATTAGGCCCTCCAAATAACCATGGTTATTAAATACATTTTTTTAACGGATTACAAGAAAGGTGGAAAATGCTCATTTTAAAACCATACATTTGGGGCAAAAATAAACTCCCACCTTCCTTTTCTCTCACTGCTTAGCTCAAGAGTCAGAAGTTCACAGTGTTTATGGCACTTAAATCAGTCAACCTGTTTTATATTCTTTTCTCAAATTAGGTGTCATTCTGCTTAGGTACCAATTTTTACAAATAAAGAGCATTCAAAGGTGAGCCACTATAGACATAAAATCCTTAAGTAGAGAAATACATTTTCTTAAAACGTCCCCCAGAGAAAGGGTGTCATGGCTGATTATAAACACACACACCACTCACTTTTCAAATCACTCTTGAAGTGGTCATTGTGGTTGACTCCCCAATATCCATTCTGTCCTAACTGATTAGTCCTACCTAACCCATTCTCTATGCCAATGAATGACTGGGGTTGGGCATGGAACCTGGCCAATGAGAAACGAGTGGAAGCCCCCTGAGAAGCCTCCAAAAATTGTGAGAAAAGCTTTTTCAATCATTAAGAAAAGTTGGAGGAGAAATAGTCCCTTCCCTTCAGACAGTGCTAAATGGAACATCCCAAACTGTTACAGTCACCTTGCAACAAGCCTGAAGATTCAACCAACATCAAAGGGGGCAGAATGGACAGCTGTGAAGAATCGTGGTCCTTAAGCCACTATATCAACCAGTTCTGAGATCTGCCAACTTCTGGAGTTCCAGCTACATGACAACAATGTAACAATAAGAATATGTTATACCACCCTGCTTTTATCGCTTATTTACTTCACCTAACGGATAATGTAGAGAGTTCGCTTATTTACTTCACTGAACGGATAATGTAGAGTTAGCACTATATTAAGCTGAACTTGGTTAAATGTTCTCTGTAATTCCTCTGAGGTTGTTTCACATACCAGTCTTACCTCAAGAAGCCAGCCGGAAAGCCCCTGAACTATGGTTATTCAATTTCAGATCTATTACTCTTATCTATACAACAAAAAAACAATCCAAAAGGGTACTCTAGTACTTCCCTACCATAGACCTCTGACAAGAAGAAATTCCAAAGCACAATATTCAATCACAAGCTTAGTACCTCATATGTCCAAACTAATCTCAAAGGACAAGGAGTAACTTAATTTTTTTGCACTTTAAAAAAAAAAGTTATATAACTCAGGACAAAGTCCTGAAGCCTAGGCCATTTATGTCTCAAAAGCACAGGGACCTAATTTTTGTTATTTACTGTAGGATCCCTGCGAACTAGTCCATCGCCTGGTAGAAAGCAGAAACTTCATAAGAATTTGCTGAATAAATGAAAAAAGGTATAATGTGGTAATTAGTGACCCAGGGGCAGTCCTAGATTTGAATCCTGACTCCATAAATTACCAACTATAATACTTCAGGCAAAGTACTTAATCTATAAGTCTCAATTTCTACTCTTTAAAGTGGAGATAATAGTAGTACCCGTCTCATAAATTTAACTATCAATTATTACTATTATTATTAATGAATGTTACTGTTTTCCATAGTTCTATAATTGAGAAGTTAAAACACAAATTAAACAAAAATCAGTACCTCTTCCATAATTCAAACTTCACATCTCCATCTACCGAAACCAAACCCACTGCTGTTAAGTCAATTCCGATTCATAGCGACCCTACAGGACAGAGTAGAACTGCCCCATAGGATTTCCAAGGTTGTAAATCTTTACGAAAGCGGACTGCCACATCTTTCTCCCACAGAGCAGCTAGTGGGTTCAAACTGCCAACCGTCTGGTTAGGAGCCAAGCGCTTAACCAGTGCGCAACCGTTCTCCACCTACAGACTCCAGCAAAGAATGTTTCCATTCATAAACTCAGATAATACTAAATAAAAATACTTTGAGCTTTCTTAAAATATATTCTAATTCCAAGAAGGATTATTTACAATCATATGTCTAAAGCCACATAAAAAAACTGCTGCTGTTAAGTGCCGTTGAGTCCGTTCTGACTCATAGTGACCCCATGTACAACAGAAAAAAAAAAGTTTAGAACTCATTTATTCAACAAAAACTTAGTGAGCATCTATTAAGACCCTATTCCAGATATCACAGAAATGAGCATATTAACCTATTTAAAAAACAACATTAAAATTACATCATGAAAGAAACATCTTTAAGCTGAAACTGATGCATGCTCTCAATGTTAGTATTTAACTAGCTAAGTATTAAACAGAAAGAATAAACTGAACCAAAGCTAATAAATTGAAATCAAAGAATTTTGGACATAGAAAGAATATGAAAGGCCATCTACATCTAGTTCAACCTCCACATTTTCTTAAGTGGGGAAAAGAGGCCACAGGAGGTCATAAGACAGCCCCAAGTTTCAAAGCTGAAGAACATGCTGGGATCCAGGTCAGTCTCTCATTCTCACTTTTCCCACTGCCTTCCAGAGCCATATCCTCCCAACAGAAGCATGCTACTTACTTGATGAATGAGAAGTGCAAACACGATAAAAGTATTAAATCCAAATAATATTAAGCTATTTCAGTTTCACAAATATCAGTATTTGGCCAAATGCAAGTATAAAACATAAAGTAAAACCTGCGAAAGCCAGAACCTGTGTAAGGAGGAAACCTATCAGAGAAGGAAAACGCAAATATTTTCCACTAAAACAAGCGATAGAAAAGTGTTAAGACTATACCCTGTCAAAGGCTGAAAAGCTGTAAGACTCAGAAAAACAAGGCAATCCCGTCAAGTTCCAGCTCTCACAGGTTTCACTGTAATTCTCACACAGATTACCATGACTATAATGCTCAGAAACCAATACTTTTTTCATTACCATAAATGGAGGCCTCGATTGATCCAAAAATCATAAGTTCTTACATACTGGGTCCAGTAGCAACAAACTTTCAGTAACATTTAACAACATAAGGCATTTGGAAAAGTTCTGTAAATGGTGAAGTATTATAAGAATGCATGGTACGCCTTAGTTTCAATCCCACCTAAAAACAAGGTAATTTTCTTCCTCATACTAGAAGTACAGACTACAGAATTTACATAAAGATATTATCTTACCATCTCACCATAGAAATGATACAATAACTTATGGAGAAGAAAAACAAATCTTAGGCAGCTTCATGATTTAACTATGTTTGATATGAAAACAATAGCTAATGTTACAGGTTAATCCTGAAGCACTGGTAAACCTAGAAATAATCTATTTTGGGATATATCAGAAGACAGCACTAAAACTCAATTGAACACAACTGTATTTCTTGAAGAACAAGTCAGGTTCTCTGAGGCCATCAGCTATCCTTTTCATCTAACATCCAAGATTGATGGTTTTCTCCTGCAGTCTCAGATTTGAAGGTAGGTACACAAACAATGGTTTCTAGTACATGCAGTTTAACCAGAACTTTACATAGATATTTTAATAAAGTTTCTCAAGGAGTCAAACTAAACAAATTAAAAAAAAAAAAAAAAAAAAAACCTGCGCTATTCAGGTGGATTTTAATTAATTCTAATGCTTTGAACTTTAGCACAGAACATTAAAAAATTCTCTAATAACCAGGATATGTGATTAACCATAAAAAGTTCATTGACCCAACATAACAGAAGGAGTGATATAATACACTGATCTGCAGATGAGGCAATGGCAAATGAAACAATCTGCACAGAATCCAAACACTGTATCAGATAATTGATTTAAATGTCAGAAGTTGCCCCAAATTTATCTGGTTTCTTTTCCAAATGAAATGCAAAGATATACATGCAGAAGAACCTCAAGGCAGCTGTGAACAGCCAAGTTGTGGAGGGAGGGCCTGATAAAGAGTCAAGAGAAACAACGTTCAAAGAAAAAAGGGGCAACAGGTGCACAAGGAAAAAGACATAAAAACTAAGTAGGCTGCTGGGTCCAAACGTATGATGCAACTTCTGAAATCTTATTCTGATGGCTTAGGAAACTTCGGGATTTTGGAAGATAGCACACCTGTTTCTTCCAATGAAGAGGCACACTATTCTCGGAAAGGAACTTTAATTTTTAATCAACTAACTCCTGGATTCTTGATCTGGGTTCTGTGTACACTCAGGAGCAATACAGCTGTGGACAAGGCAGTACTCGAAGCCACTGGATAAACAGGAGAGACCTTGCTGGAGTGTCAATAAAAGACTGTAGTAAAACCAGAGACATTTTGTTAAAATAATATATTACAGAACAAAATGCAAAATTCTCAAAATCACTTCAAGATAGAGAGGGAGTCTTCAGAGAAATACTGTGCTGATAACAAGCTGCTCCAGACAACCCCAGGCTCTGCATGTACTTTACAGGAAAAGTTAGAAACAAACTGGTTTTAATCATTAATAGATAAATACACATGGCCAAAAATCCATAGTCCCTTTATGCAGATAATGAAACCTGAACACATCTAACGTATAAACTGTTACGGATACAATATTATAAAACAGACCATACGCTACTGAGAACATGACTGGAATTCAGGAAATGCTAAAGTCCTTGTCTTATCTCTGTCACTCATTTACTAAGAAATCATAAATAATTTTCTCCACAGCAATCTTTCTTCATTTCTGAATTAGAATGACAAGAATAATAGAATTCAATAATCAGTATTTTCAACATATTTCAAATTAATTCCCACAATCAAATTTAGACACAAATATGTCTTACTAAAGTTTGTTCCAAATGAACTAACTTCAACTAGCAAAACCAAAAAAATAAAATAGCTAAACGAAACTATATTTTCCGTGTTAAAAAGAGGGTAAGAATTTTTTATATGCAGGGGAAAAAACAACTCTCCAGAATATCAATGGTGGCAATACCAAAATGTGACCCTGATGGTAATCCGTAGACCAGAGCATTAAAATACTAATATTTATTAACATGACTACAGTACAACTTGTATTCCTGACTTGAATGATTTTCTTTTGATTTTTCAATAAAACTAGACATCCCCCCAAAGCCCCACCATTAATTCCCATCTCAGTCATAAACATTTATTGAGTGCCTATTGGATGTGAAACACTGCACTACTCTGGGAAAAATACTCAGTCACCATCATAAGCTACGTGGTAGCCAAGAAAAATTCCCTTCTAGTCAATGATGTTTTAAATGGCTAAAAATCAAAGTTAAAAAGTGATAAGGGTACAATGAGCAAAATCTTAGTACCTTTACGCTTCTAATTCCACTCTCTTCTGGCCCTTTTTCTGAAGCTTGCCTAAACCACCCCAGGCATGCTAAAATTAGGTGTTATTTATGGCATAACCAGAGTGAGGTAACAAAGCAAGTACCCCAGAATAAAATTGAGAAGAGGTTAAGGAAACCAAGTAAGAAGCAAGGATCTAAAGTGCTGGACTTGGATAAAGACAATGTTCTACATCCTAGTCTGGTCTGGGGTCTTAAAAGCTTGCAAGCGGCCATCCAAGACACAACGACTGGCCTCTACTTGTCCGGAGCCAGAGAAAAAAGGAAATCAAAGACTCAAAGAAGAAACTAGTCTACAGAACCAACAGTCTCTACACTAACAACGACATCACCTACTTTGAAACCAGAAGAACTACATGGTGCCTGGCTACCACTACCAACATTCTGACCAGGAACTCAATAAATGGTCCCAAATAGAATGGGAGAGAAATGTAGAAAGCTCAAATTCCTAAAAAAAGGCCAAACTTACTGAACTGGTAGAGATTAGATGAACACCTGAGGCTACTGCCCTGAGATACGCTTTAAACTTGGATCTTGAACCACTCCCAGAGATCACCTTTGAGCCAAATGACAGGTTGGCACATAAAGAATATCACCCATGGTACTGTGCTCCTCAAAATAATCATCTAGATGAAACCAAATGGTTAACATTTACCCTATACCAAAGATGAGAAGGCAAGGCGGGGACATGGAAGCTAGATTAATGGAAACAGAACAACCAAAATGGAAATAACGAGAATGCTGATACATTGTGCCAAACATAATCAATGTCACTGAACAGTATGTACAGAAATTGTTAAACGAGAACCTAATTTCCTGTGTAAACTTTCACCAATAACACAATAAAATATTTAAATAAATAAGTAAAGTGCTGGACTTGGAAACTATGCCTCAAGGTAGGCAAAAGTTCTAGAAGAGGAAATTTTGTGGCCTAATACAATTGTATTTAATTCTGCATCCACCTTTTATTCTCAAATATTTGCTACTGCCCTGGGTGGAAAGGCTTCTAGTTCTCTTCTGACTGCCACAAGTTCAATAATAAATCATTTTGTAAACATTATTTATACCTTTAACTACTATCTTCATTTGATAATTAGGCAATTAGAGTTTACTATTGCTAAACGAATGTTCAAAGTTAAACCAAAATTATTTCCAAGATGATGCTAAGAATACTTCTCAACTCATTCTATGAGGTCAGTATTACACTGACATCAAAACCAAAGATATCACAAGAGAAGAACACTACAGACTAATATACCTTGTGAATACAGATGTAAAATATATAGCAAAATGAATCCAGCAGCATATAAAAAGGATTATAAACCATTACCCAAGTGATTTATCCCAGGAATTCAAGTTGGTTTAACATCCAAAAATCAATTAATGTAATATACATTATTAATAAAGGATAAAAACCACATAATCATCTCAATAGATGGAGAAAAAGCATTTGACAAAATCCAACACCCCTTATGATAAAAGCATTCAACACACTAGGAATAGAAAGGTACTTTCTCAATCAAAAGGTGTCTATAAAAACCCCCACAGCTAACATCACACTTAACAGGAAAAGTCTGAATGCTTTCTCCGTAAGATCAGAAATAAAACAGGGATGTATAGTCTTACCACTTCTATTCAACACTGTACTGGAGATTCTAGCCAAAACAGTTAGAAAAAGAAATAAAAAGCATTCAGATTGGAAAGGAAGAAGTAAAACTATCTCTTTGCAAATGACGTGATCTTGTATATGAAAAAAATACTAAGGAATCCATAAACTATTGAAACTAATAAGTGAGTTCATCAAGGTTATCAGATACAAGATCAATATACAAAAATCAACTGTATTTCTATACACTTGCAATGAACAATCTAAAAATGAAATTAAGAAAAGCAATTCCATTTACAATAGCATCAAAAAAACAAAGTACTTAACTAATGAACCACAACAACTACCACAGCCTCCACCGGACTGTGTCTAGCACAACTAGATGGTGCCTAGCTACCACCATCAACTGCTCTGACAGGGATCACAATAGAGGGTTCCAGACAGAGCTGGAGAAAAATGTAGAACAAAATTCTATCTCACAAAAAAAAAAAAAAAACTAGACTTACTCGACTGACAGAGACTGGAGACACCCCAAGAGAATAGCCCTCAGACACCCTTATAGCTCAGTAATGAAGTCACTCCTGAGGTTACCCTTCAGCCAAAGACTAGACAGGCCCATAAAACAAAATGAGACTAAACAGGCACACCAGCCCAGAGGCAAGGACGAGAAGGCAGGTGGAGACAGGAAAGATGGTAACAGGGAACACAAGGTCAAGAAGGGGAGAGTGATGACATGTCATGGGGTTGGCAACCAATGTCACAAAATAATGTGTATTAGTTGTTTAATAAGAAACTAATTTGCTCTGTAAACCTTCATCTAAAGTACAATAAAAAAAAGAAAATATTTGAAAATAAATTTAACAAAACAAGTGTAAAATTTATACGCATTGAATGGGTGAATGCTCTGCTGTGTATATTTTCACGAAAAATAAATATTTAAAAAAAAATATTCTGAAAACTACAAAAATTGTCAAAAGAAATTAAAGATGCCCTAATTAAATGGAAAAATATCCCATGTTCATGGATCAGAAGACCTAACATTATGTTTTTGTTGTTGTGGTTAACATTATGATGGCAACACTCCCCAAACTGATCTATGTATTCAATGCAGTCCCAGAATAGCCAAAACAATCTTGAAAAAGAAGAACAAAGTTGGAGGATCCACATTTTCTGTTTCAAAATTTAATTTAAAATTATAGTAATCAAGATAGGCAAGGTAGTGGCATAAGGACAGACATATATATAGATCAATAGAATAGATCGAGAGTCTAGAAATAAACCCTCACATTTACAGTCATTTGATTTTTTACAATGGTGCCAAAACCATTTAACTGGGGAAAGAATGGAAAGAAATATTTTCAACAAATAATTTGGGACTACATAGTACTTACATGCAATAGAATAAAGTTGGACCCCTTTATCTGCCATACACAAAAATTACCTCAAAATGGATCACAGACCTATATGTAAGAGCTAAAACTATAAAACTCCTAGAAAAAAACAGGAGTAAATCTTATTACTTTGGGTTGGGCAATAGTTTTTAATATATGTTACCAAAAGCACAAGTGACAAAAGAAAAAGCAGATAAATCAGACTTCATCAATTTTTTTGTTTTAATTTGTGCATTAAAGGACACCATCAATAAAGTGAAAACACAAGGAAAGTATCAGCCCAAGGGACAGAAAGGGCCACATAAACCGGGGACTGCATCAGCCTGAGACCAAAAGAACTAGACGGTGCCCGGCTACCACCAATGACCATCCTGACAGGGAACACAACATAAAGTCCCTGACAGAGCAGGAGAAAAGTGGGGTACAGAACTCAAATTCTAGTCAAAAGACCAGACTTAATGGTCTGACTGAGACTGGAGGAACCCCAGAAAGCATAGCCCCTGGACTCTCTGTCAACCCAGCACTAAAACCATGCCAGAGGCCAACTCTTCAGACAAAGATTAGACTGGACTATGGGACATAAAATGATACTCCTGAAGAATGTGTTTCTTAGCTCAAGTACATACATGAGACTAAATGAGCAGCTCTTGTCCGGAGGTGAGATGAGAAGGCAGAGAGGGTCAGGAGCTGGTTGAATAGACACAGGAAATCAGGGGTAGAAAGGAGGAACGTGCTGTCACAGTATAGTGAGAGCAATTAGGATCACATAACAATGTATGTATAAATTTTTGTATGAGAGACTAACTTGAATTGTAGACTTTCACTTAAAGTACAATAATAAAAAAAAAAGTGAAAACATAACACACAGAATGGAAGAAAAGATATATCTGACAAGAGACTTGTACCCAGAATATACAAAAGACTGTTACAGCTCAACAATCAAAAGACAAATGATCCAATTTTAAAATGGGTAAAGGATTTGAATAGACATTCTTCAAAGAAAATATACAAATAGTCAATAAGCACATGAAAAGACATTCAACATCATGAGTCATCAAGGAAATGCAAATCAAAACAACAATGTGATACTACTTCACACCCCCTGGGATAGCTATATCCAAAAAGACAAATGGCGAAGATGTGGAGAAATCACAACCCTCCTACACCGCTGGTAGGAATGTAAAATGGTGCAGTGGCTTTGAAAAACAGTTTGTCAGTTCTTCACAGAGTTCAACAGTGTTATCATACTACCTAACAATTCCACTACTCCTGGATACATACTCAAGAGAATTGAGAACATATGTCCACACAAAAACTTGTACACAAATGTTCATAGTAGCATTATTCATAATAGCGAAAAGGGAGAAACAGTCCAAATGTCCATTAACTAATGAATAGATAGACAAAATGTGTTATTATCCATAAAACCCATAACCTGTTGCCATCAAGTCAATTCTGACTCATAGCCACTCTACGGGACAGAGTAGAACTGCCCCATAGGGTTTACAAGGAGCAGCTGGTAGATTCAAAATGCTGACCTTTTGGTTAGCAGCCGAGCTCTTAACCACTGGGCCACCAGGGCCTCCATACAAGCGAATATTATTCAACCAAAAAAAGGAAGAAGTACTGATACATGCTACAACATGGATGAACCTTGAAAATATTATGCTAAGTGAAGAAGCTAGACACAAAAGGCCATATATTATATAATTCCGTTTTTATGAAATGTCCAGAATAGGCAAATCCACAGAGACAGAAAAAGTAGATTAGTGGTTGTCAGGGGTTGGGGAGGGTGGGAAGGGATTGGGAAGTGGCAGGGTTTCTTTTAGAGGTGATGAAGTGTTCTAAAATTAGATTGTGATGGATGCCCAACTCTGGGAATATACTAAAAATCACTTAATTGTACATTTTAAGTGGGTGAATTTTATGATATGTGAAATATAGCTCAATGAAGTTAGGGGAAAAAAAAGATGAACCCAAAATAACACCTGCTTTCTGAACAATTTCACTTCGCAAAAAATATTGTTGATCCACTTGTGAGAATAGTCAGAAGGCAGCTGATAACTTTCCCATTTGTTTCCCCTTGAGAGAGTACCTCTGAGCACTAATTTGCCTTCATGTTATAATTGCAAACTCAATGCCAACAGTATGTTGTTCTTGTGAGTTGCTGTCAATTCTGACTCATGGCGACCCATGTGTGCAGAGGAGAACTCCAACTCATGGGGTTTCAAGGCTGTGACCTTTCTGAAACAAATTGCCAGGCCTTACTTCTGAGGTGCCTCTGGGTGGGTCTGAACCACCAACCTTTTGGTTAGTAGCCCAGCACTTAACCACCTGCACCACCCAGGGACTCTTGCCAACAGTATATGGAAGCAAAAATTAGGTTCCCTTCAAACTCATCTCAGGTTACTCTAAATTACTCTATGTGAGAATGAAATTAGGAAGACCCAACACATGACCAATCCAGTTAGCCATCTGTAGGAATGATACAAGCTAAGACATTATCAGTGAGTACGGAGTTTAAAGAACACAAAATCTCATTACTGGAAGGGTTACTTTCAGGGAGACAGGACTGAAATGTATTATAATTTTAAAAGCTTAAACAAAAGCAACAGTATTATACTTTGTGTGAAGAATATTTTAACAGAGGGTCAGCCATCTACAGAAGGGTAGTTCAAAGAGAAAAACTTGGCATTATCATGCTCAGCACTGTCCAGGTATAAAGAGGATGCCCTAAGTGCTGACCAGGACAGAATATGCTGGTCAATCAACTCCTTTCCCAACCAGATTGATCAGTTTAATTTTTCCCCTGTAAATCAACACATGGTCTAATACAAATGTGATTAGCACAAGTCTGTCCCTCAGGAATCATTACACTGATGTCATTAATGCTGGACTGGCATTCTAGCTCCAGCTCTGCCACTACGTAGCTACGGAACTTTAGACAAATGACTTCAATGCTCTCAGTTTCTTCATGTATAAAACAAGAGAACTAGACTACCTTAAATCAAAGGTTCAACTCTAAAGTTCAATGATTAAGAAACCTAAAAAGTCAATAATAATAATAATGTGGGATTCAACAATCTATGTTTAACAACACACAACTTCTTTGTGAAGGAAATGATAAAAATTTGTAAAGAATACAATAAATACTTTTTCCAGAGAAATCAGAACCTAGTAAGACATACATACAGAACTTGGTTCTAAATCATGTTCAGAAACTGGCATGTATGACCTACTGGTAATGGAGATCAAAACACATTTAATCAAAACTTTCTACAGTCAGGAAAAACTAAAAATGTATTATATGTTTACCCAATTTTAGAAAAAAAAATCAACTTTAGACAGATAAAATTAAAACTTAATTTAAAAAGCAAATCAACACAAAGCACAGAGATGGACTTTAAATACTTTACTGAAAGCAAGAGATCAAAAAAATCAGGTGCTCAACCCAAAATTTTAAATTGCTAAGTATCAAAGCAAAGGAAGCCATTGTAAGAGGAGGGAGAAGGGAGGAAAACAACTCTTCTCAAAATAGAAAAAGACAACACAAAGGAGGGAAAGCAAGAAAAGACTATAAAATGGAGCAGATCAGGAACATTAAGGCTATAATGTAAGCAAAACACCAATTACAATCTTGCAAAAAAATGCGAAGCCACTAAGAGGTGGTTTAAATATATAAAAAGCCAGAAGCCAAATACAGACTGGATAGACCCCTTGATAAACAGGGTATGAACAGTGGCAAAAGGAAGACAGCTGATAGACCTTCTATTTGCTTTAATTTTACTGAGGAAGATGAGGTGTGGGGGGGACTATCTCTAAATTACTTTTTAACTTATACATATCACTGATAGTCAAACAAGATGCTTCTAAACTGATATGTCTGATGTCAGATAATCTAATCATGGGGTCCCAAAATACTTCCTCTGCATTTTAAAAGAATTTAAACGTAAGATGGCAGGGCAGAACACACAAGCTGACGGTCATTCGAGGAACAACCTTCTGTAAGTCCCCAGAGGACAGAGTGCATGTCTGTTTCCTTTACCAACATTTACCCAGTCCCTTGCTAAACTCCTGGCACATTTAGGCACTCAATAAATGTTTGCTGAACAAAAAAATGCTATCCATCTACTCCCATCTACTCAAGAGAAGGGCTCTGGCTGAAAGCCTCGTATCAGCCTAAATGGCAAATCTGTAATAGAGGATGAGATCAAAAGACATATCAGCATGAATAACTGTCTGCGGAAAAGACACCATAGCATGGCTTCTAAAAGATGAAATCACACCAGAACAGTTTACCCAAATTCTCTAGGAAAAAGTACATACATGAATATAATTTATGTGGGCTTTCATAAAAGTCTTGGTAAGACTCTAAACAAAAGGCTATAAAAAAAACCTTGAGTGATCATAGACTTGAGGACATTTACCATAGATAGTGTGTGGTTAGAAATAAAAAAAAGTATGGGTGGACGTTAATACACTTCCCCAGATGAAGACAAATAAGCATAAGATTGATCTTAGGTAATGTTTTGGTAATGATATATTTAACATTTTTAATAAATTATATAAAAGATATAGAGAGTAAAGCCAAACAATATTTTAGCTTAACTAGTAAAAAAGAAAAAAAAAAAGTCTGCCTTGAGCATCATGGTCTTTTTAAGAACTATCTATATAGGATCAAGGAGCCATGGTGGCAGAGTGGTTAAGAGCTCGGCTGCTAACCAAAAGGTTGGCAGTTTGAATCCACCAGCCACTCCTTGGAAACCCTATGGGAGCAGTTCTACTCTGTCCTATAGGGTGGCTATAAGTTGGAATTGACTCGACAGCAAGGGGTGTGGTTTTTTATTTGGTTTATATGAGGTCAAAGTGACCACAGCAACTCAAAAGATCAAATAGGAAGTTTAGGGGGCAGTGAGTTTATGTTAATAGAAGAGGAACAACTCAGAAAAGGAGGGTGAAAATGGTTGCACAACTTGAAGAGTGTAATCAATGTCACTGAATTGTACATGTAGAAACAGTTGAACTGGTGTATGTTTTGCTGTCTATATTCTCAACAACAAAATAAAATTAAAAAAGGAAAAAAAAAGATACAGGGAGAATTCCCCACTTTGCAGATGGAATGGCAATCTTCTTCATAGTAAAATACCACATTAATTGGAAAAATAAGGGAACTGAGAGACAGACAGGATTTTTAAGTGTACCAAATGAGAAACATTTGCAAAAATTGGGATTTTCTTTTCAGTTTAGAGCATACTTTGCCAAGCATGAAAGTTGTCTTCAAATATCTGAAGGGCGGTCCAGCAGAAGAGAAATTAGACTTGCTCTAGGCAGTTCCCGTGTAGACAAAATTAGACCCAAAATGGAAACTCCAAAGGCGCACATCTCCACTCAACATAAGATTAAGCTTTCTAACCAACAGACCTAACTAAAAGGGGGATCCGTATCCTGGACTTTAAAAAGCAAAGATGTCACTCTGATGACTAAGGTGTGCCTGACCCAAGCCATGGTATTTTCGATCGCCTCATATGCACGCGAAACCTGGACAATGAAAAAGGAAGACAAAAGAACTGATGCACTCAAATTATGGTGTTGGCGAAGAATATAGAATATACCATGCACTGCCAGAAGAATGAACGAATCAGTCTCAGAAGAAATACAACCAGAATGCTCATTAAGCAAGGATGGCGAGGCTTCCTCTTGCTTGCTTTGGGCACGTCATCAGGAAAGACCAATCACTAGAAAAGGATATCATGTCTGGTAAAGCAAAGGGTCAATGAAAATGAGGGAAACCCTCCATGAGATGAACTGGCACGACAGCCACAACAAAGGCTCAAACATACCAATGACCTTAAAGGACTAGGCAACATTTCATTCTGTTTTACTTAAGGTCGCCATGAATTGGAGCCAACACAACAGCAACTAACAACAACAGCAGCCCTGTATTACTTCTCAGAGCACACTGAGAGGCTAAAATATTATAGGCAGGTAAATGACAGGTATGTTACAGCATGGACAAATGAAAAATAAGGCAGTGACAGTAAAATATCTAAGTTGTACTTAAAAGACTCATGGCTTCCAGACAAGAAAGGAATTTTTGAATGATTATAGAATGTTCACTGTAGACAATGTAATGTTCTATGCAAAAGAAAAAGAAGAAAAATGATATTGGCAACAACAAGGAAGACTGTAAATAGAACATGTTGTCCTATCCTTCTACCAAATCACAGTTTAGTTATGTCTAAAATGCAGTTCTGACTGGTTACCATAAATTCAGAAAGGCAAAGCAATGCTGACAAAGATCCAGAGAAGTACAAATGGAATGACTAAGAGGTTGAAGGAGGTTTTGTTGGAGATTAAACTTAAAAATCAAGCATCTTCTGCCCATCAACAGATGAACGGATAAACAAACTATGGTACATACACACAATGGAGTACTATGCAACGAGAAAGAACAACAATGAATCTGTGAACCATCTCATAACATGGATGAAACTGGAGGACATTATACTGAGTGAAATAAGTCAATCACAAAAGGACAAATATTGTATGAGACCTCCATTGTAAAAACCCATGAAAAAGTTCACACACAAAATGTAACAATCTTTGTTGGTTACCAGGGATGGGAGGGGTGGGAGGGAAATACTAAATAGGCAATAGATAAGTGGTATCTTGGGTGAAGGGTGAGATGGTACACAATACAGGGGAAACTAGCACAACTTGTACAAGGAACGGTCATGGAAGCTCCATAGACACATCCAAACTCCCTGAGGGACTGAATTGCTGGGCGGAGGGCTCTGGGGACCATGGTCTCGGGGAACATCTAGCTCAATTGGCATGACACAGCTTATAAAGACAATGCTCTGCATTCTACCTTGGTGAGTAGTGTCTGGGGTCTTAAAAGCCTGTGAGCGGCCATCTAAGATACTCCACTGGTCTCATCCCTTCAGGAGCAAGGGAGAATGAAGAGAACAGGATACAAGGAAAAGATTAGTCCGAAGGACTAATTGTCCACAGCTACCAAGGCCTCCACCGGACTGAGTCCAGTACAGCTAGATGGTGCCCGGCAACCACCACTGACTGCTCTGACCAGGATCACAACAGAGGGTTCTGGACAGAGCTGGAGAAGGATGTAGAACATAATTCTAACTCACAAAAAAAAAAAAAACCAGATTTACTGACCGAAAGGAGACTGGAGAAACCCCAAGAGTATGGCCCCCAGACACCCTTTTAGCTCAGTAGTGAAGTTATCTCTGAGGTTCACCGTTCAGCCTGGGAGTGGACAGCCCGGTAAAACCAAATGAGACTAACAAGGTACAGGAGTCCAGTGACAAGGGCAGAAGGGGACAAGGAAGCTGGTGATAGGGAACCCAAGGCTGAGTAAGGATATTGTTGATGTGTTGTGAGATTGTTAACGATTGTCATAGGGCAACATTTGTAGTAACTGTTAAATGAGAAACTATTTGGTTCTGTAAGCCTTCATCTTAAGTGAGAATAACAGCACAACTGGAAGAGCGTAGTCAATGTCACTGAACTGTGCATGTAGAAATTTTTGAAATGGTGTATCTTTGGCTATGTGTATTTTCACCAAAAAAAAAAAAAGGTTGAGAAGTTAGAGGGTTGACATGTTGTGGGGTTGTTAACCAATGTCATAAAACAATACGTGTACTACTGTTTCATGAGAAACTATCTGTTCTGTAAGCCTTCACCTGAAGTACAATAAAAAAAAATTTTAAAAAAATCAACCATCTTCAACTGAGAAACATGAAAGTCAAGGGCAATACGATCAAAATCAGAAACCGTATCAATATGGTACTAATTTATTCACATGGTAATTTATGTCCTAATCTAAGGACAATACATTAAGCTTTTAAGCTTGAAAAGGTAGGGTACTTCTTTCCACAATAGACAAAGAGAAACTTGTAGAATAAGTTATCACCAAGAGGTGTTTAGAGTTAAAAACAGGTTCAACAAGTGCTTAGTTAAATTTATATTAAGTCCATTATGGGACATCAGATGACAGAAGTGAGGCCCTAAATTTCTGAGATTAACATGTTATAAGATAACCATGTCTCATCTCAAAACATCTATTGGTGCGAACTTAGAGACAAGACAATTAGCTGGACGGATCCTTGACTGACAGACTCAGTGAGGCTTGTTGATATAGTTCCTTCCATTCTTTTATCTACATATGTGTGATATACATAAACTTTTATACATTTAGAATCCTCCCTATATAGCTCTGTATCCTGAATTTTTCATTTATCATATATTTAAAATCCAAAAACATTAAAAAGTTCTTCAAAAATATTATATGGCTGTATTTAAGGGTGGCCTTAAATAGACCATAATCTATTTAACCATTAATCATGCTGCTCATTAAGGTTCATTCACACTTCTCGCTAGTATAAATAATGCTACAATGAATGTCTTTGTTTGCAAATCTTCCTATACATCTCTGATTTCCCCCTCTTAGGATAAATTCCTAGAAGTGGAATTGCTGAGTTAAAGGACATTTTTAGGTTTGCTCATATTTGTTGCCAAAATAAATTCCAGAAAACCTGGGCCCAGTGTACACTTCCTCTAGCGGTATTGGAGATTGCCCCCAATTGAATAGGTTGGAAAAAGAAAAAAAGTATCTCATTTTAATCTGCGTTCCTTTGATTACTTGTGAGAATAGAAATGTTTCTCATGGATATGCCTCTTGGTAGTTTGTATTTCACCTTTGTGAACTCTGATCTTTGTCAGTAATGCTTTTCTTACTTTCTCTTGGCTTTGACAAACTTTTGAAAGCCAGTTGAGATAGAGTCACAAATTAGTGACTTCAGCTCCCCCTGCTGGCCAAAAAATTACCACCATGATTAAGCACCAGATAAAAACCTATGGGCTACAGTTACAAACTTGCTCATCTTCTGGGCTATTGCTATAAACACAATTTACACGTAGTGACAAAAGAGAAAAGATTATGTGTCTAAACTCATATTTATTATAGATATTATGGAGAAGGGAAGAGAAGACACCTTTTCATTAATGTGCAAGGACTAATGTCACAAAGAATTCTAAAATTATAAACAGTTCTCTGCCACATATATTACCTGGTTGGTACATCACAATGCTTAAATACTATTCACTTCCCTATACTTTGTTCTAATAGTGTAAAAACATTCTAGCTACCAGATGACACTGGGTTGTCAGCAAACTGCTTTTCTTTTTCAAAAGCAAAAATAAGAAAACAAAAAATCTGTGCCCTTTTAGGATTCAATGGAAGATTTTTTTAAAACCACCACCACCACCACCACCTCTTGGTAATCCTTATTCCAAAACTGCTCACACTTATCAGGTTAGGTTCCACAGCTTTAAAGCGTAGGGCCAGGATTGGCAGATCCATGTGATTAACTCAGCTTTTCCCCTGGTACCCTCCTAAAGATGCATTTCACAAGTTGGGCAATGCAGTCCTTTGGCCATTCATTCAACACGTTTACTAAGTGCCATCGTATAGCAAGCAGTGAAGATAAAAGACAAGACACAGCCCCTAATGTAAGGAACTGAGAGAGTAGCTGGGGTAAAGAAGCAAACCAACAGTCATTGAACAATAGAAGAAGTGCTAGATGCACGTGCATACAGAGACACAGACAGACAGACAGACACAGACACAGACACACACACACACACACACACACACACACACACACGCAAATAATGCCTGAGCAGGTAGGAAGCACTCAATGTCAGCTAGTGTTGTTTCTGTCATTATCATCTGTTATTATCATCACTGTTATTAAAGAACTAGGGAGAGTAAGCTTCCAGAACAGGGTGGAGGCCGTTTTAAGCAAAGGCAACTGAGGAAAGGCCCAGAGGCAAGGAACAACAGGGTGCGCAGAAGGAACTGCAAGCAGTTCAGCACCGTTGAGTGCAGGGTGCTCAGGAAGGAGTGGAGGAGATGATCTGGCAGGGCCCACATCACCAAGAGCTTGGGCACTTGACAAAGGTGTTTGAACTTTATCCCAAAAACTAGGTCCTCCGTGGGGGAGGGGGGTACGATCATATGATGAGATCTACATTTTACAAGGATCACTCTGGCAGCAACTTGAAAGACAGAAGGCAGGCAAGGAGAACGATTAGAAAGTGACTGAAAGTCATGCAGGCAGAGGGTGATGAAGAGCTGAACTCAGAAGGGAGATGTGAATGTGACTAGGGGAACATTATGAGCTAGGATCTCAAGAACGTGGTGACTAACACGGGACAAAAAGAAATCCAAGGGCCTCCTGAGTCCCTAACTTGAGTGACTGAGTGGGAGACAGTGTCACTCACTGGGATATGAAAACAGGAGGAGGTAGGACTTGGGAAGTACATGATGAGATCATTTTTAAATGCCCATGGGACATCCAAGTGGACACGTCCAGGAGGGCAGCTGTGTACATGGGATTGGAGATCAGAAGACCATTCAGAGCTAGAAAAAACACATTTGAAAATCATGGGCCTACAGATGCCAAGTGAGGCACAAAATTAAATGATGTCCCCTAGGAATGCACAGGTGAGAGGAGAGAGAACCAAAGCAGGGCAAATACTGATGTTCTAAGGGTGAAAAAGGAAGAAAGTCTGTGAAGATAACCAAGAAAGTGAAGCCAGAGACAACGATGATGATGGAACTAGCAAGCACTCATATCACATTTTACTCTTTGCCAGTCAGTCTTCTACCTGCTTCACATGTATTAACTCATTTCCTCCTCACAATAGCCCTAGGAGGTAGGTGCTATATCTTCTCCATTTTACAGATGAGATAACTGAAGCATGAAGAGGTTAAATGATTTTCCCAAGGTTACACATAAGTGACAGAGCTGGAATTTGAATCCAGGAATTTGGCTCCAGAGTCCACGTTCTGAACTCCTATGCTATAACACCTCTCCAAAAATGAAGACAAGAGGCCAGAAGGGCCACTGCCACCATCATTGTGATCTAGGTTGCAAACATTTCATAAGATGTTTCTAAGGAAGAAAAAAAAAAATCTAGCAAAATCTAAAATCACGAGATTTTTCAGCATAAAAAAAGATTTTTTCAAAAGATTTTTTTTTCCAATTTCTTCAAATGTAGTATCTGAATATATTCTCTGAGCCTCCAGAACTTACTATGGCTATTCCCTTCATTCTCTGGAGCAAACCAGCCAACAATGCCCAGAGTTGGCTCTTCCTGTCTGTTACCTGATCCCACACCCACTCTATCCCTCCACCACCACCACCACCACGCTGCTGCTAAGCTTGGCCTGGTCTGCACTCTCTCTAGCCTAGTTGAAAGGCCCTCCTCCCACAGTCCAATTACCAAACATGACCAACTCCTTCACTTCAGGATAGGGAGACAGGAAAAGGAATTTGGGAACAAGCTTCTGATGACAACTGACAAAACAATTTCATAACACCTGTTTATCTCTGGCAGTCCCAGACGACTGTAAAAAATCTTTTGAAAGCAATGGACCCTTCCTCTCCACAAAATGCACACAAGCAAGGACACATCATTTTGCATTGTACAAGTCCCTCCAGCCATTACTAAAGGTCTATTTATTCTGGCAAATAGTTTGTACAAGTTTATATCTTTACAGAAGGAGACTGCCACATATTTCTCCCACAGAGTGGCTGGTGTGTCCGAACCGCTGACCTTTTGGTTCAGAGCTAAGCACTTTACTTACTGCACCACCAGGGCTCCGTAGCTTATATCTAGCTTGTATATGCTGGTATCTTAGTCTACAAAAAGAAAGCATTAAAATAGAAGGGAGAGCCGATGGAGGCTGGAACAAGGACAGTAACAGCCTGATACTAAGGCAGGAGATCATCAAAGTATGTAATAACAGACAAAGAATACAGACAAAAGCCCAATAGTGTGTGATAGGTACATACTATCCACTAATACATGTGTATAGTCGCTAAACAAACAAACAACAACAAAAAAAATGTTGCCAACTGATAACAACCCTGTAGACAGAGTAGAACTGCCCCACAGGGTTTCCAAGGAGTGGCTAGTGGATTTGAACTGCTGACTTTTTGGTTAGCAGCTGAGCTCTTAACCACTATGCCACCAGGGGTCGAAAGGCACATTATATTCAGTACAGTACAGTAACTAATGGGTATAATGAGGATCTTCAATAATTTTGAATTATTATTAAAAGGTAAAATTTTTACAGGATGTTTCTTTAAGGAGGCAGGGAATCATGTAATACCTTTTAGAAATATTTTCACCTAAATGGTAACTTTTTAAAGTCTTAACACCCGACTTTAGGAAACTATCAAACAAAGGTCCATACAGGCCAATGGTGAAAAATAAGGTTTAAAACCAAAACAGAAAAGATATTCTATGTTAAAAAGTTTGAACTTTACCCTAAAGGCAAACAGGAGCCACCAAAAGGGGAATGGAAACAGGGAGCTGGCCAAATCACCCAAGGCAGGAGGGGAACTTCCTCACGGTCTTGCTATCTCTGGGGTGATCCATGCTGTCTACCCCAAAAACAACAGTTTGAAGCAAAGTGTTGGGGAATAACCACGCCAACTCCTTCATACATGGCATCCGACTGAATATAAAACATCTATTCACATGGGGAGGAGGGTGTTAATCCCATATATTAGGTGTTCTTACCTCCCAAACCCCTAGAGGCAGACACCAGGGCCTAATTCTCACAGATCCAGGAGACCCCAAGGTTTCATCAGTCCTCACAAAGGATGAGACATGGAGACCAAGACTGTATCTTAACCTTAATTTTTCAGAAGAGAATTTTACTACAGTAGTTAAAATTAGAAAATAAAAATAATCTTACCTTCTAAAGTTTCAAGTTTCAAATATATGTGTGTATATATATATATATATAAAAACAAACCCACTGCCGTCGAGTGGATTTGGACTCATAGCAACCCCATAGGACAGAGCAGAACTGCCCCAAAGGATTTCCAAGGAGCAGCTGGTAGATTAAAACCGCCAACCTTTTGGTTAGCAGCTGTAGTTCTTAACCACTGTGCCACCAGAAATCTATACATATTAAAGATAAATGCATAAGAAGCCTAAAGAGATAATCTAACTCTTTAAGTCATGCTACCAATTTGTACCCAATTTTTCATTTTCTTATGTATAGGTGTTGTGGTCTACCATCCATGCTGAGTGACATAAGTCTGTGGGGCTCAAAAGGAAGGCTACTGGGTGTCAAAAAGAAAATCAGCAGCTCACGTTTACTGAGCACGTACTACTTTCCAGGATTGTTCTATGCACTTTGCATCAATAAGGTCATTTAATCCTTACACAGTCTACCCTAGGAGCTAAGTACTATAACTATACTCTTTTTACAGGTGAGGATACCAAGGCTATAAGTGATTACAAAACTTCCCCAACATCATACAGCTAGAGCGTACACTCTTACCACTAGGCTATGAGGAACTATTACTAATAGTAATAATTATACTAACAGTAGTAGTTCACTAAGCCAGGCACGACACTAAGCTCTTTATAGATATAATGCACATTAACAATCCTCCAATTAAGTGTTATTATTTCCAGTACAAAAGAGGACCCTGCATCTCAGAGAGATTTAAGAAAATCAGCCAAGATCACACAGCCAAGAATGTGATAGTGTAGTTATTTGCCAACTTGAAGGAATGAACAATGAAGATCTTTTTCTACTAAAACTTTAAGAGCAAATAAAATTTTTGAATGCCTGACCTTGCAGTTCAATACTAGAAATATACAGGTAAAAATTCAAAATTTTTCAAGATCCCAAGAGAACATGGGTCCCAGATTACGGGACTCTTTGTGTACGTGTCCCTTCCAGACACACAAGAAAAAAAGATGTGTGGACTGAGATGCTATTTCCAAATTTTTATTATATTATCTTTTTAAATTTTGTATTTAATTTTTTGAAAGGATAACAGTCACATGATACAAACAGCAGACAGTATAAAAAGACATAATAATATAGTGAGAAGTCTCCCTCCCAGCCTGTCCTGTCCTCTACCTGTCCAGTTCCTAGACTTAACAGGTAACCAGCGTTCCCATTTTCTTGTTATTCTTCTAAGGTTTTTTGTTTGTTTGTTTGTTTGTTTGTTTAAAGCATAGACAAGACAATAAAAATTCTCTTTTTCTCCTTTTTTTTTAAAATACAAAAGGTAACATCATACACACTATTCTGCATCACTTAACTGTATAGCTTGGAGATCTTTCCATATCATATGGAATTATATTTTAATTCTGTCCTCTTGCTTGTCAAGAATACTTTTGACTTGCTTTCATCATAGTTCAGTCTAGCACACAAGGCAACCAGCAGCCCCTAAGAGTGACTTGAGACAATTGATAGTGGTACTATGTCACACACCAAAGACCATACATTTCTTCTCTGCTTCTCCCCATCTTCATTTCTTCTTCTCCCACTCCTCTCCCATCTCACCCATGCCCTAACCCTGAAAATTGGACCTGGAAGCGTCAAGGATATTGCTTAGTCATGACTGCCAATATTCAGGGTTAAAAAAGATGTAGACCCATGATATAGAGAGAAAAGAATAAATAATCTTTTCCATGGGAACTTCTAATCAACAAGAGTGCCTTAACTGAGAAGTTTTGCGTTTGAAGTTATTTTTCCTTTGGTATTTATGTTTAGTACTTATGTTTCCTTTGCTACTTTGGTTTGTAATGAGGATAAGTACCGGCACTGTTTGCTGTAAGCATGGAAACAAGCACACACTCTGGTCTAACATTTAAGTAATGCCTGACAGAACTACAAAGTTCATCCTGAAATAAGAAAATCAAAAGCAAAGCATAGGACTACAGAAGCTGAACATTTTGGCTCCAAAGTATACATTTTAATTAACCTATCATTTCTTTTCAATTAAAAATAAATAGCGCCAATCTGAAAATACATCTCAGAAACATTTTAACAATTTTCACAATTGAAAGAGAATAAAATTCCTTTTCTCTCCTTTTATCCTCCAGCCAGCAAATTCAAGTTTATCCTCCCCCCGTAAAGTAAGTGCTTTTCTTCCCTGCCCAGATCAAACATTATAATTTTGAAGTTTTTTTAAGTAATAAAAGTAGGAGGAAAATATTAGCAAATAAAAAATTTGTTTAAACTCAGGTGTCTTTCACTGATCAAAAGATTAGTAGAGAACATAAAATTAAGCCAGTCACATAACTAAATTCGTAAGTAGTTAACAGGTGGTAACTCACACAGTATCAAGCATTTACCTGTGTTTTGTATTCCTGCCATGCCACAGGCCTTTGGTACAACTTCAGGGTAACCATGGAACTATATTATTTATAACACTCCCAAATTCAGAGTGATTTAGATGTACAATCTCAAACATCATACATATCTTAAAAAAGCAAGCCTTTGTGTACCTAATATGTTAATTAAGACCAAAGTGACTAAAATGAAATTCAATACGTATATTGATCCTAATTTCCTTGAGTTTCCAGGGAACTAGGAGCCGTTGGTATCCCCATCTGCTTCCCAAAGAGCACAGAGGCTGCCAGGTACTGGTTCTAAACACATGGTACCAAAGAGAATCATTCCTGTATAATAAGGTCCTCCAATTACTATGGTTCAGGACTTCTGGCTGGGCTCCCCATGCAAACCCTCTAACTCTACAGGAAGAATGGCTGGAAAAACTGTGCCACTTTGGCTTCTTTCATACTAATAAGCACTCATTATCCAACAATAGCAGCTGGAACATAAATGAAGATAAGACCTCAGTCTATATTACCTAAAGATTTCCCACAAGTCCAAATATTTAAAACACAGAGGCTGCCTTATCCTATAATTTATCTACTACATCAACTTGGAACTCCACAGGCAGATTACTACACAACAATCTTAATTGTACTAGCATCAAACTCTAGGTAAGGCAACCTGTGCCATCTGGGGAAACTGGTGAGGACTTCCATCACTCCTTATCTTTCTCTCTCAGTACTTCCTCCCCACATGTCTTAAGCTCTACCCTCTGCTTAGCCTTAATGGAGAGTACTTTAGCCATCTTTGCACAAGGGGTGGGAAGGAGGCGAGACACTGAAGAACAACCACACCAACGACAGTTTTTTCATCTAAAGGCCATTTTGTCCACACTGTCCAAATGACATTTACCCCACTAGATGAAACTTGGCACAAAATGCTACCTGTTTAGAAAAACAGCATAAAATCTCATGCAGAAGACTAGGGAGCATAAGGAGTGCTCTCCAACACAGCTGTCCACGTAGACCAGCATGTCTTAGAATGTACTAATATACTATATGAAGTTTCAAAATAAACAAATGGTTAATGACACATCTTTTGTAACACATGAATCAGCTACTGATTTGCAAGAATGGGACACACCCTAGTACCTATTACTCTCAAGCACCTGTTTGAAAGTGGACCTCGATGTCTGAATTGCCAAGCCATCCTACTGGGATTGGAACAGAATTTTACAACTATGTGGGTTGTCATAACTAAAAGTAAAAAATTGAACAAATCATTATAACAGAAGCTAATCTGAGAACTTCATTAACATTTTAACACCAATAATCAAGAACAGTACCAATACAAAGTAAGGAGTAACCAATCAGTTCCTAGGAAGCAAACACAATAGTAATTTTTGAGGGAAAAGGAGTGTCAGGTGAAGACTTGAATAGCAAATTCAAGACGTAGAATGTTCTCAATTCTAAAGAAAAATAAATGAGGCCATTAATGAAAAAAATAACATGGCTTACCTTAAGAGGCATCCAAATAGCATTCATAGTGTCAGGAAGTTTAGACAATACTCAGAAATGAGCAAGAAGGGAGTCTTAGTAATTCCCGTGGAGTCACCAAGTATAAGCAGGTAGGAAAACTTTTTGTTTCAAGAAGTTATCTGAAAGAGAGAACTTTTGTTTAGACTAAAAAAAATAACCAAGAATAAGCAAATAATATAAGCTACCAGGGCAGAGATTTGAAGTACTATTTGCCTCACCATCCTAAAAAAGATGTACAAAACAGTCTCCTTTTGGAAAAGGGCAAATGTGTAGGTGTATGTGCATCTATCATGTGTATCTATCTATATACATATAAACATATCCTAGATAAAGAGAGTAACTAAAACATATTTTGCTGTTCTTGCTATTTCTATCAAGAATTAGAAAACCAAAATCCCAGAGAGAAAAATGATTACCCAGGGCACTTCATAAACACTATTGAAAGGTGATTTGTGTTTGTTGTTTGTTTTTAAAGCCCCTTGCCACACTTTATTTAGTAAATTAAAACCTTTCTAATCATTCTGATTGTCCTAAGTTTTATTAGGCTTCATTTTCAGAGCTGATTCTACTGAAAAATAAAATCTACTCTTGACTAAACTACTACAATCAAATAAAAGACCCTTCTTCCCTACAGATCTTTAAAAACCGACCAAACAACTTAATTTTGGGGGTGGGAGGGAGACAAGTTTGCCTGGCAGCAAGAAGATGGACTAAATGACCTCTTGCAGGATCCTTGTTCAAGTCCTAGGCCCGAATGTAATTCCAGCTTAACCAGTTACTGCTTCGCTTAAAATGGAGGCTTGCCCGAGTAGGGACAAAAATGACAGCATCCACCTCCTTAAAAATACATTTCGAAAAATCAAAGAGGAAAGTAGCCCCATTTTTAATAAAAAATAAAATAAAAGCCTCTGGAGTGGATTTGTTCCTGGTACGCGTTTGTCACTCTAGATTTGAATACATGGCATCACTTTCCTTACCGCTCATCGAATTTTTTTTTTTTTTTTTGGGTGGGGGGGCAGGTAGAGTTTGACTCTTGAACCAAGTCTCGGGCGTGTTTAATAGGCCCCTCCAAGATCCCCATATCCGAAGCCAGGAGGGGAAAGAAAAGGGAGAGCCCGAGTTCCCACCCCTCCCCCCACCTTGGACCCTTGTCCCAAACCTAATCCCCCCCCCACCTCCCCGCAGTGGGGCGACTCCTCCTGCCCCATTCCCATTGTTGGGGAGGGGGCAAAAGGGAGGAGTGGGCTCAGGGTGGGGGAACCCAGCAGCCGTTGCCCCAGCTCGCTTCTGGAGGGGCGGCCCGCGGGATGCAGCTTCCCTTCCTCTCCGCGTCGGTCCGTCCCACCTCGGCTCGGCCTGGCGCCCCGGGCTCAGCTCGGCGCCCCTGGCTCCGGCTCCGGCCCGTCCCCAGGACAGCCAGGCCCCCATGTCACTCGGCCGGCGACCTGCGGCCCAGTCCTGAGGGTGGGCCCAGGGCAGGGGTCCGTGTGCCCCACACACGCGTCCGCACTCCCCCAGCCCAGCCGCTTCCAGGGCCCTCGGCGGCGCCCGCTCCCCGGGCCCCTCGGCTCCCCGCCTCCCGGCCGGGCCGCCTCCTCGGGCTCTCCCCGTCGGGGCTGCCTCCCCTTCCCAACCATCACCCCTACCCACTCGTGCCCCCACCCCCCAGAGCACCAGTGCCAACGGCGGCTCCCCCAACCCCGGACCTACCTGCACGGCTCAACCAAGCCTAGAAGTGGGGGCGGGGAATCTTCAGCCCTCCTCTGTCTCTCATTGGGCCTTCCGGGACATATCGTGGGCGCCATTGGCTGATGGCGGGTGTCCGTCAGAGCAGGGGGGGCTGGACGGAAGGGGGAGAGGGATGCTGGTGCCTCCGAGTCTCTGTCTCTGTGTATCTCTCTGTCTCTGTCTCTGCCTCGGCTCTTGGAAACTGGAGGCGTTTGGACTAGGCGACTGGAAAGGGACCTGAGGTAGGAAGAATAAGCTAAGGGAATCCTGGCCGAGCTTCCCAACCGTCTGCCACTCTGACCCCCTACCTAAGTCCCCTCTCGGTCCTCTTCTCCATCACCCCCAGCCCCTGCCCCCCACCCCCGTAGGTTTTTCATCCAGGAAGCGATGTGATGAAAACTCAAGGCCCGAAAGCCACAGGGAGGGATTTTATACATGTATGTAAACATATACACATATAAATACTGATATACATATATATAGTCAATCAAATATAAAGTCACCAGGCCTGGAGAGAAAAGGGCACACATCTCTGAGACAGAGGACTTGAAATATAGCCACTATAAGAAGGAATACAAAATCACTCTAAGATCTGATAACAGTGGTTACCTTCTAGGAGGGGAACTGAGTGCCTGGGGGAGCAGGTGGGAGGAAGACTTACATTTCTCTGCATGCCCTGATTTTTCTGCCATTCACAAAGATGAACAATTTTTAAAAATTGGTCTAAATTTTTAAATAATTCCATGATCGCAAAACCAGGGGAACAGGCGAGATGATTGTCCAGGAAATTGGGACAATACAAAGATTTGGGGAGAAATCTTTAATTATTAATACGTTCAGTTCCAGATACCAGTGGTAAAACCAAGCAGAGGTGTCCAGAGGCAACTGAAGTTATGGAATTTACCAAAGGGTGAGCAATCTGAACTACAGAGGATTTAGGGTTCTCTGCCTAAATATGGTGGTCGATGACATGCTAAAGGGTAAACTGACCAAAGTGGAAAAAGACACCCACAGTTAAAGTCAGGTGGATAAAAAAGAAACAGGGTCAGTGAGGTAAGAGGAACAGAATATTGAAGAGTCATGCAAGCTGAGGGAGAAAGGGCCTCTGGAAATACAGGATAATAAAAGCTATGAGAACCTTGCAGGTCTTGAGGCTCTCTTCAGCGATCCTCTTTAGGCTCTGGCAACCATGTGACAGTAAGAATGAAAGCCAAGAAAATACCCGTAAGGCGGGGGTTCTTAACTTTTTTGTACCATGGATCCCCTTGGCAATCTGGTGAAGTATATGGACCCCTTCTCATAACGATGTTTTTAACTGCATAAAAAACATACATAAGAATTTATAAGACACCAAACATATTCAAATACAGTTATCAAAATATTTTTAAAGTGTGATATAGTAATACATGTACTTTTTATTAGCATATTAAATAATAAAAGCTAATGGAAGATCTAATGACCATCATAATTTTGAGGTAGTAAATGAACATAAATAATATTTCAAGATATCTGCAACAACTGTAATGTAATATGAAAATATCTGTGATTTATATTGGTGACAAGATCATGGGTACTGCTAACAGTACTGTGGTTTGTTGTCTACATGCATAACTGAAGGAAATGCTAAATTTGTTTCCTTTAGTAAAAACAAAGACTTTTTCCCCCTATTCAAATTCATGGACTCCCTAATCTGTGGACCACAGGTTAAGAAACCCTATCATTGGAAGTGTTTCCTCCCTACCCTCCACACACCCATACCAGAGTGAGTCCCAACCTTCATCCCTTGTCCCTGTCTCTCCCCATTCCTCACTGGCTCCAGGTACTCTCTGATTCCCAGTCCTGCCTGTGACACAGAGACAAAGAATTATGAGTGAGAGTTGGAAGAAAGATGTATATACCTTGTTTTCCTTCCAAGAAAAAAAGAGAAAACTATGAATGTATTGCAGATCTGATATAATGGAGACAAGAAACCAAGAAAGAAAACAAATTATAAAAAGAAAACATCTTTATTAGTTATGAGTCTTTTCTGAGTTTATTAATTCTGCTTAAATCAGATTAAGAAGACACCTTCAATCTAGCTCCTTCTTTCATATATCTATAAAATGGGGCAAAAAATGGCATCTACCTCCTAGGGTTGCTGTGAAGATTAAAAGCGTTAATACATGTAATAGGTTTAACCAGTGCCTGACACAGGCTAAACACTCAGCTTGCAACTGTTATTCTTATATTTGGCATCTTGTATTCCAGGACATTCCATGAATGTCGCTGGTGTAATTAGTCACATTAATGACATGTATAATAGCAAATTAAGAGCAATAAGGTTAACTCAGAACACTTGATTTTCATTTAAACGTTGCAAAATTGGAATTGTAAACTTGGAAAAAAAATTATTTTTGCTCTTCATATTACAAAGGGATAATTTCCATAATGCTGTACATAAATACCTCCTACAGGTCAATCAATAAAAAATTGCAATCCTCATACACTGCTGGTGGAAGTGTAAACCGGTACTGCCACTTTGGAAGAGACTTTGATATGATCTAATAAAATTTAAGATATGCATATCCTATATCCCAGCAATCCTACTCCTAGACCTAGATTCTAAGGAAATGCATACTTCTTTTTTTCCTTTCATACATATATTTTTTTTTATTGTACTTCAGGTGAAGGTTTACAGAACAAACAGTTTCTCATTAAACAGTCAGTACACACATTGTTTTATGACATTGGTTAACAACCCCACGACATGTCAACCCTCTCCCTTCTCTCTTTTTATTTTTTTGGTGAAAATATACATAATGAAAGATACACCATTTCAAAAATTTCTACATGCACAGTTCAGTGACATCGATTACATTCTTCCAGTTGTGCTGCTATTCTCACTTTAGATGAAGGTTTACAGAACAAAATAGTTTCTCATTAAACAGTACACATGTTGCCCTACGACAATGGTTAACAACCCCACTACATGTCAACACTGTCCTTACTCATCCTTGGGTTCCCTATCACCAGCTTTCCTGTCCCCTTCTGCCTTCTAGTCCTTGTCCCTGGACTGCTGTGCCTCATTAGTCCCGTTTTGTTTTATGGGGTTGTCCAATCCCCGGCTGAACAGTAAACCTCGGAAGTTACTTCACCACTGGGCTAAAAGGGTTTCTGGAGGCCATACTCTCAGGGTTTCTCCAGTTTCTTTCAGGCCAGTGAAGTCTGGTCTTTTCTGTGTGTGTTAAAATTTTGTTCTACATCCTTCTCCAGCTCTGTCCAGAGGAAATGCATACTTTTAAGTGCCAGGGTTACTATATAAGAATGTTCATAGCAGTGTTGTTCCTCATTTCCCAAAACTGGAAATATCTCAAATGTCTACTTAACTGTAAAATGCATAAATTGTGGTGGTATATCCATACAATAAAAATTAACGAACTATGGTTATATTCAACACCATGGGTTAATTTTTACAAAGGTAGTGTTGAACACACAAAATATATATATATACATGCACACACACAGATACACACATAGTAAGATTCCATGTATATAAAGTTCAAAAACAGGCAAAACTAAACTATATTGTTTAAGGATGCAGAGATAGGTGGTAAAATCATGAGGAAAAGCAAGGAAGTGAACACCATAAAAGTTAGGAGAGCCAGTAGTAGGGGATAGCGGGAACTGCAGTTGATGGGGGTGAGGGTGTTCTAAGGGGCTAGCGATGTTCCTTTTTTTTTTTTTTTTTTTTTTACCACATTGGTGGGTTCACAAGTATTGGCTCTATAACCATTTATTTTTGAAATTTTATATATACACACAAAAAATTTTTTATATATATGTTATATTTCAAATAAAAAGTTTTTACAAAAACTCACCTCAGCAGAAAAATGAACAAAGGGTATGTGAGAAATTTCACAAAAAGGAAAATACAAATGGCTCTTAATCAAATGAAAAGATGCTCAACTTCACTAATAGGTACACATTTTAAAACTTCACTGAGATACATTTTCATCTAACAGATCACAAATATAGATAATATATGCTAACAGATTGTATTGGCAACAGACTGGGGGGAAAACGGCATTTTTATCCATTGCTGGTAGAAGTATAAATTGTTATAATACCTATGGAGGGCAATTAGGCCATACCCACTGCCCTTGAGTTTATTCCGACTCATAACTACCCTATAGGACAGAGTAGAACTGCCCCATAGGGTTTCCAAGGCTGTAATCTTTACTGAAGCAGACTGCCACGTCTTTCTCTGGCAGAGCAGCTGGTGTGTTCAAACCACCAACTGTTTGGTTAGCAGCCGGTTTGCTTTAACCACTGACCCACCGGGGCCACAGCCATCAAAATTATACATGCATATGTGTCTTAATTCAGTAATCCCATCTCTAGGGACTTATTTATTCATTCCGCCAAATCTTTATTCAGCACCTGCTATGTGGCAGGCACTATTTCATAGTGTCTGGAAATTATCCCACTGATATACTTACTCTTCGAAAAGTCTGGAAACACGGGGCTATTCATTTCATTATTATCACAGGTTGCACATGAGGAAAAAGGGTTGAATCTCAACCAGAGAATATAATTAAAATTATGTCAGTGCACGTTAAATAAAATTTAAAAAAATATAATAAATAAATATTTTCCCTGTTTAAAAATTTTTAGATACTCTGTATGTACACAGTTATTGGTTAGCTCTTTTTTTTTTAATACATTGTTTGTAGTAGAGCAAAAGATGGGGAAAATAAAGCCTAAATGCCTTTCAGTATGGGATTGTTTACTCCAGAAGTGTCTTAGTTATTTACTGTTGCTGTAAGAGAAATACCACAAGTGGGTGGCTTCAAGAGAGAGAAATTTATTTTCTCAGAGTTTAGGAGGCTAGAAGTCCGAATTTAGGGAGCCATCTCTAGGGGAAGTCTTTCTTTCTCTGATGTCTCTGGGGGAAGGTCTTTATCCCTACAGCTTCTGTTTTCTGGTTCCTTGAAGATCTCCATGTAGCTTGACATCTATCTTTCCCCATCTCTGCTTGCTTCCTTGCTTGTTTAATTTCTTTTATATCTCAAAAGAGATAGATTTAAGACACTCTAAATCAAAAGTGTTCATTAACATAACAAAGACAACTCATTCTCAAATGAGATTATAACCACGGGCATAGAGGTTAGGATTTACAACACATGTTTTTGGTGGACACAATTCAGTCCATAACAAGAAGGGTATATATTTTATAGTCTTGACGCAGAATTTCTTCCTCTCTGGGAAAGCTCAGTTTTGGCTATTAAGGACTTCAACTGACTGGATAAGTCCCACTCACATTATTGAAGGTAATCTCTTTTACTTAGAGTCAACTGATTGTAAATGCTAATCACATCAACAAAATACAACTGGCCACCATAAAACAAACAACAAAAATCCAAACCAGTTGCCGTCAAGTCAGTTCCTATATGACAGAGTAGAACTGCCCCATAGGGTTTCCAAGGCTGTAAATCTTTAGGGGAACATCTTTCTCCCACAGAGCGGCTGGTGAGTTCAAGCCTCCAACCTCTCTGTTCTCAGCTGAGCACTTTAATCACTGAGCCACCAGGGTTCCTTATAAACTACCCTTCCCCCCCCAAAAAAAAAACCATTGCTATAGCAACCCTATAGCCTAACCAAACTGTCACATAAAATTAACCATCACACACCACCCCTTGCACATACAGCATTTTTGGTGCCCCATGTCCACAGAATTCTGGTGGACCCATGATGCGTACGCATGAGAGTTCAGCAAGACTCAAAGTGAGTAAAAGGTAGCATGTTACATCTATGACTGAACAAGCCAGCCACTGACAGCCCTGAGAGGCCACGCTTTCCATTCTGACCAGAACTTGCTTCCAACGTAGATGGAAGGCAATGGTGCTCTAAGAAACGCAAAGGACCAAGGAACCTTCTTTCTTACTTGTGTTACTTCCCTTGTATTAAACCAAAAAAACAAGCCATACTGCCGTCAAATCAATTCTCACTCATAGCTATCCCATTGGACGGAGTAGAACTGCCCTATAGGATTCCCAAGGCTGTAAATCTTTACGGAAGGAAACTGCCACATCTTTCTCCCGAAGAGCAACTCGTAGGTTTGAACCACCAACCTTTCAGTTAGCAGCCGAATATGTAACCACTGCGTCACCAGGGCTCCTTTCCCTTGTGTTAGCCAAACATTTATGCTGAAAATAATAGAAAAACATAGAAGGAAAAGAAAGGTAGGGCAACCCATAGTTGCTTTTCCTTCTTTACTCAAGGAAGCTGAAGGTAGAGAGAGTTGGAAGAATGTGCACATATCAAGAAGTGAAATCAAGGGGGCGGGGCCAAGATGGTGGAGTAGTCAGACACTTCCGGTGGACCCCCTTACAACAAAGACTCAAAAAAACAAGTAAGTCGATTATATATGGCAATCTGGGGGGACCTGAACATCAAAGGCAGAGTTGAGGAAACAGACTGAGTGGCAGGGGGAGGGAGAGACAGTTCAGAAGCAGCAAGGAGTTGCCAGACCTGACCCTGCGAGAGCCTGAGCCCTTCAGGCCCGAGCAGCTTGTGGGTTACTGGTGAGGCAGGCAAGGGGAGGTGCTTTTTCCGCACCAGGAGAGACCCTGAGCCAGAGAGTCTACACAGCCACCCAGAACCAGTGAGAAGTAGCCCTCCAAGAAAGATTAGTACTTGCATACGGCCTATCACATGGATCAAAAACACCCCCCCTTAAAGGGAAAAATTTCTCTCCCATTTACCTCCCCACTCCCTGCTCTGCACTGGGATCCAGACCAGCTTCAGCAATTGTCGAGTCCCCTGGATCCTTCACATACCCGGAGCCATTCTCCCAGCCTTTGAGAGTGAACAAATTAACTAAAAGGGGAGAAAATGAACTGCTGGCTCCCCTAAGCCAGGAACCCAGGGTAGACACAGCTCCTTTGCCTAGGCACAGACATAAGGGATAGAAGGACTTTGAGGACTTTCTCCCTGCGTAGACTTGTTTGGGCCCATCTCAACAGTGTAGACTCTCATTACCGCAGTACAACAGGGTATATACCTGAAGTCTAACTTCAACAGTTTCAGCTGTGAAGTGGCAGGTTCTTGACATTTGACACTGCTCTGCCCATTAAGCAGGGTCTTCACCTACTCACATCAGGGGCCTGAGGACTGGTGACTCCACCACCTGCGATAGGGGCCCATGAAAAAGAGGTGTCCCCCAGTCCTTACAACCAACAGCATTAAGTGCTCATAGTCCAGCTGCAAAACCCACCCACCTACGTGTTCTAGGGAACAGGGACACACCTTCCTCCTGGACACTTGGGGGCAGTCATCAGCACCCTGCCTTTCTCAGCGTGTGTCCCCTTGCTGCAGCTAAATGCCTGTGCCTACACCAATCACCCATGCATGTCTAGGACTGTGAGAGCCTACACCACACACTTGGTGGCTATCTACCCGGTCACCTGAGCTGAATCCATACAGGAGGAATGGGCGGACACCTGAGCTCACATAACTAGTAACAGATCTAACCACCTGGTGACAGGACATTAGATCTTCAAAGGTGGCAATAATCAAACTAGCTCATACGAGCAGCCTATTTGGGCATATCAAAACAAAACAAGAAGCTAGGACACAGTAAGCAAACATAAAATAAATAAATATAATAACTTATTGATGGCTTGGAGACAACAGTCAATATGAGATCACATAAAGAGACAATCCATGGTGGCTTCAGCAAGCTCCCAAAATAAAGAATCTAGAAATTTTCCAGAGGAGGAAAATTTCTTGGAATTACTGGAGGCAGAATACAAAAGATTAATATACAGAACTCTTCAAGAAATTAGGAAGGAAATTAAGCAAAACGCAGGACACACAATAGAGGAAATTAAAAAGATTAGAGAAGAGTATAATGACAAATTTAGCAGACTGAAAGAATCCACAGAGAGATAACAACCAGAAATCCAGAAGATTAACAATGAAATTTCAGAATTAGACAACTCAATAGAAAGTCATAGGAGCAGAATTGAGGAAATGGAAGTCAGAATTAGTGAGATCGAAGATAAAGCATTTGACACTAACTTATATGAGGAAAAATCAGATAAAAGGATTTAAAAAAATGAAGAAACCCTAAGAATTATGTGGGACTGTATCAAGAGGAATAACCTACGACTGATTGGAGTACCAGAACAGGGGGAATAACAAAAAATACAGAGAGAATTGTTGAAGATTTGTTGGCAGAAAACTTCCCTGATATCGTGAAAGATGATAAGGTATCTATCCAAGATGCTCATTGAACCCCACATAAGGTAGATTCCAAAAGAAAGTCACCAAGACATATTATAATCAAACTTGCCAAAACCAAAGATAAAGAGAGAATTTTAAGTGTGGCTAGTGATAAACAATAAGTCATCTACAAAGGAGAGACAATAAGAAAAAGCTCAGACTACTCAGCAGAAACCATGCAGGAAAGAAGGCAATGGGATGACATATACAAAGCCTTGAAGGAAAAAAGCTGCCAGCCAGGAATTATATATCCAGCAAAACTGTCTCTCAAATATGTTGGTGAAATTAGGGAATTTCCAGATAAACAGAAGTTTAGGGAATTTGCAAAAACCAAACAAAAATTACAAGAAATACTAAAGGGAGTTCTCTGGTTAGAAAATCAGTAGCATCAGATAACAACCCAAGACTAGAATACAGGACAGAGCAACCAGAAATCAAACCACATAGGGAATTCACCAAAGTAAATCAAGGTTAAAACACTGAAAATAGGGAAACAGTTGTCAATATGTAAAAGATGACAATGTTAAGACAAAAAACAGGGACTTAAAAAATGTAGACATAGACTTTGCATATTGAGAGGAAGTCAAGACGATATAAAGAAATAAAAGACTGGTATGAATTGGAAAAATAAGGGTAAATATTAAGGTAACCACAAAGGAAACTAACAATCCTACAAGTCAAAATAAAAAACTAGAAAAACATAAAGACCCAGCAAACACAAAATCAACAACAATGAAAAAGACAAAAAGAAAATACATCCAGAAAAACAACTCTGCACAGAAAATTAAGTGGAGCAAAGAAACTGTGAACAACACACAAAAAAAGACATCAAAATGACAGCACTAACCGCGTACTTATCAATAATTACGCTGAATGTAAATGCACTAAATACAGCAATAAAGAGACAGAGAGTAGCTGATTGGATAAAAAAACACAATCTGTCTATATGCTGCCTACAAGAGACATACCTTAAACTTAAAGACACAAACTAAAAAGCAAAGGATGGAAAAAAATGTATCACAGCAAGCAACACTCAAAAAAGAGCAGAAGTGGCAATATTAATCTCTGACAAAATAGACTTAAAAATCCACCACAAAGGATAAGGAAGGACACTATACAATGATTAATGGTCAATACACCAGGAGGACATAACCATAATAAATATTTACACACCCAACAACAGGGCTCCAAAATACATAAAACAAATGCTAACAGCATCAAAAAGAGAAATAGACAGCTCCACAATAGTAGTAGGAGACTTGAATACACCGCTTTTGGTGAAGGACAGAACATCCAGAAAGAAGCTCAACAAAGACATGGAAGAGCTAAATGCTACGATCAACCAACTTGATCTCATAGACATATACTGAGCACTCCACCCAACAGCAGCCAAGCATACTTTCTTTTCCAATGCACATAAAACATTCTCCAGAATAGACCACATATTAGGCCATAAAGCAAGCCTTAACAAAATTCAAAGCATTGAGATATTACAAAGCATCTTTTCTGACCATAAAGCCATAAAAGTAGAAATCAACAACAGGAAAAGCAAGGGAAAAAAATCAAACACATGGAAACTGAACAACACCTTACTCAAAAACTACTGGGTTATAGAAGAAATTAAAGATGGAATAAAGAAATTCATAGAATCAAATGAGAATGAAAACATATCCTACCAGAACCTTTGGGACACAGAAAAAGCAGGGCTCAGAGGTCAGTTTATAGCAATAAATCCACACATCCAAAAAGAAGACAGGGTCATAATCAAAACATTAACCCTACAACTGGAACAAGTAGAAAGAGAGCGCAAAAGAAGCCCTCAGGCACCAGCAGAAAGGAAATAATAAGAATTAGAGCAGAATTAAATAAAATAGAGAAAAGAAAAACAATTGAAAGAGTTAACAAGACCAAAAGCCCATACTTTGAAAAGATCAACAAAATTGATAAACCACTGACCAAACTGGCAAATGAAAAACAGGAGAGAAAGCAGATAACCTGTATAAGAAATGAGATGGTTGATATCACAACAGATCCAAATGAAATTAAAAGAATCATAACAGAATACTATGAAAAATTGTACTCTAACAAATTTGAAAACCTAGTGGAAAAGGTCAAATTTCTAGAAACTCACTACCTACCTAAACTAACACAAACAGAGGTAGAACAACTAAATAAACTCATAACAAAAGAAGAGATTCAAAAGCTAATTTAAAAACTCCCAACAAAAAAAAGCCCTGGCTCGGATGGCTTCACTGGAGAATTCTACCAAACTTTCAGAGAAGAGTTAACACCACTACACTAAAGGTATTTCAGACCGTAGAAAAGGATAGAATACTCCCAAACTCATTCTATGAAGCCAGCATAAACCTGATACCAAAACCAGGTAAAGACATCACAAGAAAAGAAAATTACAGACAAATATCCCTCATGAACATTGACGCAAAAATCCTCAAAAAAAATTCTAGCCAATAGAATTCAACAACATATCAAAAAAATAATTCACCATGACCAAGTGGGATTCATAGCAGGTACGCAGAGATGGTTCAACATTAGAAAAACAACCTTAGTAATCCACCTCATAAATAAAACAAAAGACAAGAACCACATGATCTATCAATCAATGCAGAAAAGGCATTTGACAAAGTCCAACACACATTCATGATAAAAACGCTCAACAAAATAGGAATAGAAGGGAAAATCCTCAGTATAATTAAGGGCATTTATACAAAGCAAACAGCCAACATCATCCTAAATGGAGAGACTTTGAAAGCATTCCCCTTGAGAACAGGAACCAGACAAGGATGCCCTTTACCACCACTCTTATTCAACATTGTGCTGGAGGTCCTAACCAGAGCAATTAGGCTAGAAAAAGAAATAAAGTGCATCCAAATTGGTAGGGAAGAAGTCAAAGTATCTCTATTTGTAGATGATATGGTCTTATACATGGAAAAACCCAAAGAATCCACAAGAAAACTGTTGGAACTAATAGAAGATTTTAGCAAAGTTTCAGGATACAAGAAAAACATACAAAAATCAGTTGGATTCCTTTACACCAACAAAGAGAACCTCAAAGAGGAACTCACCAAAACAATACCATTTATAATAGCCCCCAAGAAGATAAAATACTTAGGAATAAATCTAACCAGAGACATAAAAGATCTATACAATGAAAACGACCAGACACTACTGCAAGAAAACAAAAGAGACCTGCATAAGTAGAAAAACATACCTTGCTCATGGATAGGTAGACTCAACATTGTGAAAAATGTCAATTCTACCCAAAGCGATCTACAGATACAATGCAATCCCGATCCAAATTCCACTGGCATTTTTTAATGAGATGGAGAAACAAATCACCAACTTAATGTGGAAACGGAAGAGGCCCTGAATAAATAAAGCATTACTCAAGAAGAAGAACAAAGAGGGAAGCCTCACACTACCTGATTTTAGAACCTACTATACCGCCACGGTAGTCAAAACAGCCCGGTACTGGTACAACAACAGATACATAGAACAATGGAACAGAATTGAGAACCCAGTCACAAATTCATCCACCTATGAGCAGCTGATATTTGACAAAGGCCCAAAGTCCATTAATTGGGGAAAAGACAGTCTCTTTAACAAATGGTGCTGGCATAACTGGATATCCATGTGCAAAAAACTGAAACAAGACCCATACCTCACACTATGCACAAAAACTAACTCAAAATGGATCAAAGACTTAAATATAAAATCAAAAACAATAAAGATCATGGAAGAAAAAATAGGGACAAAGCTAGGAGCCCTAATACATGGCACAAACGCAAAACAAACCATAAGTAACAATTCACAAGCACCAAGATACATGGGAGCTTCTAAAAAAGTCATCAGAAGACTTCACCAAAAGAGTAGAAAGACAACCTAGAGACTGGAAAAATTTTTGGCTGTGACAAATCCGATCAGCGTCTAATCTCTAAAATCTACAAGATACTGCAAAACCTCAACAACAAAAAGACAAATAACCCAGTTAAAAAATGGGCAAAGGATATGAACAGGCACTTCACCAAAGAAGATTTCAGATGGCTAACAGACACATGAAGAATGCTCACGATCATTAGCCATTAGAGAAATGCAGATCCAAACTGCAATGAAGTATCATCTCACCCCAACAAGGCTAGCATTAATCCAAAAAACACAAAATAATAAATGCTGGGGAGGATGTGGAGAGACTGGAACACTTATACACTGTTGGTGGAAATGTAAAATAGTACAACCACTTTGGAAATTGATTTGGCACATCCTTAAAAAGCTAGAAATAGAAGTACCAAATGATCCAGCAATCCTGCTCCTTGGAATATATCCTAGAGAAATAAGAGCCCTCACACGAATAGATATATGCACACCCATGTTCATTGCAGCACTGTTCACAATAGCAAAAAGATGGAAACAGCCTAGGTGCCCATCAGAGGACAAATGGATAAACAAATTATGGTTTATCCACACAATGAAATACTACACAAAGATAAAGAACAATGAAACTGTGAAACGTAACATGGAGGAACCTGGAGGTTGTTATGCTAAGTGAATTTACTCAGTCACAGAAGGACAAATATTGTATAAGACCACTATTATAAGAACTCAAGAAAAGGTTTAAACACAGAAGAAAACATTCTTTGATGGTTACTAGGGTGGGAGAGAGGGTAACTGTTATTTACTAACTAGGTAGTAGGTAAGAATTATCGTAGGAGAAGGGAAGAACAGCTCATACTACAGGGAAAGTCAGCACAACTGGACTAAACCGAAGCTAAGAAGTTTCCTGAATACAATCAAACACTTTGAGGGACAGAGTAGCAGGGTTAGGGGTCTGGGGACCATGCTTTCAGGGGACATCTAGGTCAACTGGCATAACAAAACTTATTAAGAAAATATTCTGTATCCTACTTTGGTGAGTGGTGTCTGGGTTCTTAAAAGCTTGCAAGCGGCCATCTAAGATGCATTAATTGGTCCCAACCACTTGAAGTAAAGGAGAATGAAGAACACCAAAGACACAAGGAAAGTATTAGCCCAAGAGACAGAAAGGGCCACATAAACCAGAGACTTCATCAGCCTGAGACCAGAAGAGCTAGATGGTGCTCGGCTACCACCAATGACTGTCCTGACAGGGAACACAACAGAGTCCCGGATGGAGGAGGAGAAACGTGGGGTGCAGAACTCAAATTCTAGTAAGAAGATCAACTTAATGGTCTGACTGAGACTGGAGGGACCCCGGGAAGCATGGCCCCTGGATTCTCTATCAGCCCAGAACTAAAACAATTTCTGAGGCCAACTCTTCAGACAGGGATTGGACTGGACTGTGGGACATAAAGTGACACTTGTGAGGAGTATGCCTCTTAGCTCAAGTAGATACAAGAGATTAAAAGGGCAGCTTCTGTCCAGATGTGTGATGGGAAGGCAGAGAGGGTTAGGAGCTGGTTGAATGGACATGGGGAATCAGTGCTGTCACTGTATGAGGAGAGCAATTAGAGTCACATAACAATGTATGCATAAATTTTTGTATGGGAAAAATTTTTTAAAAAATAGAGAAAAAGGAAACTCAAATTTTGTATTAAAAATCAAGTAAATATCAATAAAACTTTAAAGAAATTTAAAAAAACACTGTCAATTATGAGTAAGAGGAACTTGAATGCATTGTACTTTTCAAAGCAGTGTGCTGTTGTTGACGTTGTTAGCTGCTGTCGAGTCAGCCCTTGAGTCATGAAGACCCCACATCTGTCAGAGTAGAACTGTGCTCCATAGGGTTTTCAATGTCTGTGACTTTTTTGGAAGTAGATCTCCAAGCCTTTCTTCTGAGACACCTCTGGGTGGACTCGGACCACCAACCAAGTACTTGAGTGTTTGCACCACCCAGGGACTCCTATGTATATAATACATAATTTTTAAATATAATAAAATGATATGATTTTAAATCTAAAAGAAAAAAGAAGTGTAATCAAAATAGTTTCGTTAGTTTGGTGCAGCATTTTCACTGTTCTGATAAGAAGAAAATACATGTACAATTTACAAAATACAAATTGTTCTATTTTGGTGATTCCACGTACAAGTGAAAAGCTCTTTCAAATTGGCATTGTGCGGTATAGAGATAGATGGTAAAATTTATGCTAATTATTTAAATTTTTAATTTTTCTTAACTTGGAATAACAAAAACACCATGACAAGTCATGAGAGAGATTACGAAAGAAAGGAAACAGCTTTATATATATATATATATATATATATATATATATATATATATATATATATATATATGTATATATTTTGGATGTTTCTTTTTTTTTTCTTCTTTTTTTTATTACTTTAGATGAAGGTTCACAGAACAAATAGTTTCTCATTAAACAGTACACATATTGTTTTATGACAATGGTTAACAACCCCACAAACTGTCCACACTGTCCATTCTCAACCTTGGGTTCGCATTACCAGTTTTTCTGTCCCCTCCTGCCTTCTAGTCATTGTCCCTGGACTGTTGTGCCCCATTAGTCTCGTTTTATTTTATGGGGCTGTCTAATCTTTGACTGAAAGGTGAACCTCAGGAGTGACTTCAGTACTGAGCTAAAAGGGTGTCTGGGGGCCATGCTCTTGGGGTTTCTCCAGTCACTGTCAGGCCAGTAAGTCTGGTTTTTTTTTTGTGAGTTAGAATTTTGTTCTATGTTTTTCTCCATCTCTTTTCAGGACCCTCTGTTGGGATCCTGGTCAGAGCAGTCAGTGGTGGTAGGCAGGCACCATCTAATTATACTGGACTCAGTACGGTGGAGGCCATGGCAGTTGTGGTCCATTAGTCCTTTGGACTAATCTTTTCCCTATATTTTGTTTTTTTCATTCTCCCTTGCTCCCGAAGGGGTGAGACTAGTGGAGTACCTTAGATGGTTGCTCACAGGCTTTTAAGACCCCAGACACTACTCACCAAGGTAGAATGTAGAACATTGTCTTTATAAACTGTGTTATGCTAATTGAGCTAGATGTTCCTGAAGACCACGGTCCCCACAGCCCTCCACCCAGCGATTCAGTCCCTCAGGGAGTTTGGAAGTGTCTAAGGAGCTTCCATAACCTTTCCATGTACAAGTTGTGCTGGCTTCCTCAGTATTGTGTACTGTCTTACCCTTCACCAAAGTTACCACTTATCTATTGTCTATTTAGTATTTCCCCCTCCCACCCCTCCCATCCCTCATAACCAACAAAGATTTGTTTCTTTTTGTATGTAAACTTTTTCATGAGTTTTTACAGTACTGGTCTCTTACAATATTTGTCCTTTTGTGATTGACTTATTTCACTCAGCATAATGTCCTCCAGTTTCATCCATGTTATGAGATGGTTCACAGATTCATTGTTGTTCTTTCTTGTTGCATAGTCCTCCACTGTGTGTATGTACGATAGTTTGTTTATCCATTCATCTGTTGATGGGCATCTAGGTTGTTTCCATCTTTTTGCTATTGTGAACAATGCTGCAGTGAACATGGGTGTGCATATGTCTATTCGTGTGATGGCTCTTATTTCTCTAGGATATATTCCTAGGAGTGATATGCTGGATCATATGGTATTTCTATTTCTAGCTTTCTAAGGAAGTGCCATATCGTTTTCCAAAGTGGTTGTATCATTTTGCATTTCTGCTAGCAGTGCATAAGAGTTCCGATCTCCCCACAGCCTCTCCAACATTTGTTATTTCCAGTGTTTTTGATTTATGCCAGTAATGCCAGGGTAAGATGATACCTCATTGTGGTTTTAATTTGCATTTCCCTAGTGGCTAGTGATCGCGGGCATCTCCTTATGTGTCTGTTGGCTGCTTGAATGTCTTCTTTGGTGAAGTGTCTGTTCATTTCCTTTGCCCATTTTTTTATTGGATTATTTGTCTTTTTGTTGTAGAGGTGTTGGATTTTTTTTGTAGATTTTAGAGATTAGACCTTTGTCTGACTTGAAATGTCCAAAATTTTTTTCCCAGTCTCTAGGTTCTCTTTTTACTCTTTTGCTGAAGTCTTTTGATAAGCATAAGTGTTTGATTTTTAGAAGATCCCAGTTATCTAGCTTATCTTCTGGAGTTTGCGTGTTGTTGGTTATGGTTTGTATCCTGTTAATGCTGTGTATTAGGGCCTCTAGCATGGATCCTATTTTTTCTTCTATGAACTTTATAGTTTTGGGCTTTATATTTGGGTCTTTGATCCGTTTTGAATTAGTTTTTGTATGTGGTGTGAGGTATGGGTCCTGTTTCATTTTTTTTTGCAGAGGGACATCCAGTTTTGCCAGCACCATTTGTTAAAAAGACTGTCTTTTCCCCATTTAATGGACTTCAGGCCCTTGTTGAAGATCAGGTGACCATAGGTGGATGGATTTACATCTGGGTTCTAGATCCTGTTTCATTAGTCAATGTATCTGTCATTGTACCAGTACCAGGCTGTTTTGACTACCGTAGGTGTATAGTAGGCTCTGAGGTCAGGTAGTGCAAGTCCTCCTACTTTATACTTCTTCTTCAATAGTGCTTTACTTCTGCGGGGCTTCTTCCCTTTCCATATAAAATTAATGATTAGTTTTTCCATCTCTTTAAAGAATGTTGTTGGTATTTGGATCGGGATTGCATTGTATTTGTAAATAGCTTTGGGTAGAATGGTCATTTTCACAATGTTGAGTCTACCTATCCATGAGCGTGGTATGTTTTTCCATTTATGTAGATCTCTTTGGGTTTCTTACGGTTGTGTGTTGTAGTTTTCTTTGTACAGGTCTTTTACATTCCTGGTTAGATTTATTCCTAAGTATTTTATTTTTTTAGGGGCTATTATAAGTGGTATTGTTTTCCTGATTTCCTTGTCATCATTCTCTTTATTGCTGTATAGGAATCCAACTGATTTTTGTATGTTTGTCTTGTATCCTGCTACTCTGAATCTTTCTACTAGTTCCAGTAGATTTCTCATGGAGTCTTTAGTATAGTATCATATCATCTGCAAACCGGGACAGTTTAACTTCTTCATTACCAATTTGGATGCTTTTTATTTCTTTTTCTTGCCTTATTGCTCTAGCTAGGACTTCCAGCACAATGTGAAATAGGAGTGGAGATAAAGGGCATCCTTGTCTTGTTCCTGTTCTTAAGGGGAATGTTTTCAGCCTCTCCCCATTAAGAATGATGTTGACCATTGGTTTACAGAAATGCCTTTTATTATGGTGAGAGATATCACTTCTAAACCTATTTTAGTGACAGTTTTTATCAGGAATGAGTGTTGGACTTTGTCAAACGCCTTTTCTGTGTCAATGGAGATGATCATGTGATTCTTTTCTTTCCTTTTATTTATGTGGTGGATTACGCTGATTGATTTTCTAATGTTGAAACATCCTTACATACCTTATATGAATCCTACTTGGTCATGGTGTATTATTTTTTTGATATGATGCTGATTCTATTGGCTACAATTTTTGCATCTATATTCATGAGATATATTGGTCTGTAATTTTCTTTTTTTGTGGTATCTTTGCCTGGTTTTGGTATCAGGGTTATGCTGGCTTCATAGAATGAATTCAAAAGTGTCAATTTCTTTTCTATATTCTGAAATAGTTTGAGGAGTACTGGTATAAGCTCTTCTCTGAATGTTTGGTAGAATTCTCCAGTGGAGTCATCTGGGCCAGGGCTGTTTTTTTGTTGGGATTTTTTTTTTTTTTTTTTTTTGGCCTTTTCAATCTCTTCTCTTGTTATGGGTCTGCTCAGATTTTCAACGTCACTTTGTGTTACTTCAGGTAGGTAGCATATTTCTAGAAATTTATCCATTTTCCCTAGGTCTTCAAATTTGTTGGAGTATAGTTTTTCATAATACTCAGTTACGATCTTTTTTATTTCAGTTGGGTCTGTTGTAATGTCCTCCATTTCATTTCTTATTTGGATTATTTGTGTCCCCTCCTGTTTTCTTTTATCAGTCTGGCCAATGGTTTGTCAATTTTCTTGATCCTTTCAAAGAACCAACTTTTGGTTTTGTTGATTCTTTCTATTGTTTGTCTATTCTCTATTTCGTTTATTTCTGCTCTGGTCGTCATTATTTCCTTTATTCTAGTGGCTGTGGGCTTTTTTTTGTTCTCTTTCTATTTGTTCGAGTTCTGTAGTTAATGTTTTGATTTTGTCCTTTTCTTCTTTTTTGATGTGTGCATCTATTTCTATAAATTGTCCTCTGAGGACTGCGTTTGCTGTTTCCCAAGGGTTTTGGTGTGATGTATTTTTGTTATTGTTTGATTCTAGGAATTTTTTTATTCCATCTCTGGTCTCTTGTACTACCCAGTGGTTTGTAAGTAGGGTGTTATTCAATTTCCATGTAATTGTTTTTTTTCCTTGCTTTTCCTGTTGTTAATTTCTACTTTGATGGTGTGGTGGTCAGAGAAGATACTTTGTATTATCTCAACGTTTTGGATCTCGTTGAGGATTTCGCTGTGGCCTAAGATGTGGTCTATTCTGGAGAATGTTCCCTGTGCATTGGAAAACAATGTGTACTTTGCAGGTGTTGGGTGGAGTGTTCTATATATGTTTATGAGGTCAAGTTGGCTGATTGTGCCCTTTAGGTCTTCTGTATCTTTGTTGAGTTTCCTTCTAGATGTTCTGTCCTTTACCAAGAGTGGTGTGTTGAAGTCTCCTACTACTATTGTGGAACTGTCCATTTCTCTTTTCAGTGCTGTTAGAGTTTATTTTATGTATTTTGGAGCCCTGTCATTGGGTCCATAGATGTTTATTATGGTTATGTCTTCAAGATGGATTGTCCCCTTAATCATTATATAGTGTCCTACTTTGTATTTTATTGTGGATTTTGTTTTAAAGTCTGTTTTATCTGAGATTAGTATTGCCACTCCTGCTCTTTTTTAGTAGCTGTTCGCTTGATATATTTTTTCCCATCCTTTGATTTTTAATAAATTTACGTCGTTGTTTCTAAGATGTGTCTCTTGTAGACAGCATATTGATGGATCCTGTTTTTTATCCATTCTGTCACTGTCTGTCTCTTTTTGGGTGCATTTAGGCCATTAACATTCAGTGTAATTATTTGATAGGTGTGAGTTTATTGCTGTATTTTTGTAGTGCCTTTTTTTGTGGTGCCAACGATTTCCTTGTTCCTCTTACTCTCCTGTGCTGAATTCCTTTTGTTTATGTTTTTTTTTTTTTCCATTTCTTTTGTTTTTGTAGGTTTTGTTTTTGCTGAGACTTCATGTTTTTCTTATTTTGATGGGTAGGTTTGTTAACTTTCTTTGTGGTTACCTTGAAATTTGCCCTTATCTTTCTAGGTTTGAACCAGTCTATTATTACTTGGTATTGCCTTGCCTTCCTCTCCATTAGAAGGTTCTATACTTACTCCATTTATTCATTATTTTATTGTTCTAATGTTGTTGTCATTTACAGATTAACCTCTCTGGTTCCTTCTTGTAATTCTTTTGGTTTTGGATATCCTTGAGAGTTCATTTCCTAGGTTGGTATCTGGCTGGTACAATCCTGTGTCCTAGATTCATCCTGTGGTCTGATGTTATTTGTTCTCAGATCAAAGGACTCCCTTTCATAATTCTTGTAAGTTTGGTTTAGTTTTAACATATTCCCTTAATTTCTGTTTATCTGGAAATCTCCTATTTTCACCATCATTTTTAAAAAAAATATTTTATTGTACTTCAGGTGAAGGCTTACAGAACAAATAGTTTCTCATGAAACAGTACTACACATGTTGTTTTATGACATTGGTTAACAACCCCACAACATATTAACCCTCTAACTTCTCAACCTTTTTTTTTCACCATCATATTTAAATGAGAGTTTTGCAGGATATGTTATTCTTGGCTGGCAGGTTTTTTCTTTCAAGGTTTTATGTATGTCATCCCATTTCCTTCTTGCCTGCATGGGTTCTGCTGAATAATCTGAGCTTAGTCTTATTGTTTGTCCTCTGTATGTGACTTTTGGTTTTTCTCAAGCTGCTTTCAGGATTCTTTGCCTCTCTCTGGTTTTAGCGAGTGTGATTATCATATGACTTGGTGATTCTCTTTTGAGGTCTATCCTATATGGAGTTTGTCGAGCTTCTTGGATGGTCAGCTTTTCATCTTTCATGACGTTGGGGAAATTTTCTGTCAGCAGTTCTTCAAAGATCCTCTATGTGTTTTCTGTTTTCTCTCACTGTTCTGGAACTCTGATCACTCTCAAATTTTTGCTTTTGGTTGTATCTCACATAATTCTGAAGGTTTCTTCATTTTTCTTTGTCTTTTTTCTGATTTTTCCTCAAACAGAATCATATCCAAGTGTTTGTCTTCAATTTCACTGATCCTGTCTTCCATCGTTTCAAACCTGCTCCTCAGCCCTTCTATGACACTGTCCATTTGCGAAATCTTGCTGTTTATCTTTTGGATTTCTAATTGTTGTTTTTGTATGATTTCTAGTTGTGGATTTATTTTAACATTTTGTTCCTGTATTATTTTCCTGAGTTATTCCATTTTTTTGTCTGTATTTTCCATTAATTTGTCTACTTTTTCCTCATTTTTGTCTGCTTTTTGCTTCAACTCTTGGATAGCTCTGAATATTAGAGATTTGAATTCTCTATCAGGTAGTTCTAGTGCTTTTTCTTCTACTGAAAAGTCATCTGGTGCTTTATTTTGGACACCTACTCGAACCATCCTGTCCTGTTTTTGTAAATGTTTCGATATTGTCTGCTGTCTTCGGGACGTTCAGTAGTTATTTGCCTCATTTATTAATTGCAGATTTGTCTCATCCTCCTTTCTTTCTTTCTTTTTGTTATGTCTGAGCAGTTGGCTGTGCATTCTTTGTTGTTTGCTCGTCTGTATGCACAATAGTTTTTGCCTCCTTCTCCAATGGGCAGGGTCAGTCGGTCAGGTATGGTATAGCAGGGCAGGTTCAGCTGAAGGGGAGTTGCTGAGATGGGTTGTTTGTGGCACGTACTAGGGTCGACAGGGTGGGCCGGGAATCAGTGCAGGGGAGGTTCCTGTAGGCTGTGCCTGTGCTGCTTGGGGATGTGATGTTCAGTGCATGGTGCAAGTAGGTAGGAAGGAGAGAGGAAATTGTGATGTGTTGAGCTAAGATGGGTATGGGACAGAGGAAACAGAGGAGAGAGGAACAGGGGCCAAAAACATACAAACAAACAAAATAGAGCATTAAGGGAGCTTGCCGTTGGAGTGGAGAGATGAGAGACTGAGAAATGGAGAAAAACAAAATGAAAAAAATATAAAAATGGTAAAAAAAAAAAAAATGAATAAATAAAAATAAGAAAAGCCCCCGGGTATCCCACCAGTGCAGCTGCGAGGACTGGGGAGGTTGCTCCCAGGCTGTGAATTACAGCTTGACTAGAAAGGGTAGAGGTGTCGCACAGAGCCAGGTATTCAGGAGACAGGACGAGAAGGAAAGTATAGAGAGATGAGAAACTGAGAAATGAAGAAAGACAAAGGGAAAAAGAGAGAGAAGAAAACACAGTGAAGAAACAAACAAACAAACAAAAAAACAGAAAAAAAAATGAACAAGAAAAAAGAAACGCCCTCATGGATCCCACTGTGCTGCACAGTACTGCCCGGCTAGACGGGGCTCCCAAGTCAAGAAAAGAAAAAGAAACCAAACAAATCAAAACAGAACAAATCAGAACAAACAAACAAAAAAGTCCTGGGGATCCTACCAGCATGGCAGCACAGGCAAAGAAGCAGTTTCACAGTGGAGTGATGTTTCGCAGCCTTTCAGGAAGAAGCAAAGATGGCACATGGAGCCAGGTATTTGAGAGAAAGGAGGGGGAGGTGATGAGAGGTGAGGAAGAAATCAAAAGAAGCAGAAAAAAGCAACACTAGCAGCCAACAAAATGGCACTCAGGGAGCCGGCCAGTGTGTGTGGGTGGAATCCAAGTGGCACCAGAGTGAAGCCAGTGCTTCTCCGCCAAGAGATTGTGGCCACAGGAAGCAGAGGAGGCCAAGTAGGGGTGAAGAAGGGTGGAGGGCGGGAAAGCGTATATCGCTGGTTACTGGTTTTTCTGTCTCCTGCTAGAAGCTCCATGAAGCTGCTTTCTCATACCCCCTGTTCACTGAGCTCTGATAGGTGTCCAAGATGGCAGATCCATGCTGCATTAGCTGATAGGGGACCTCTGCGTGTATCTCTCCTCGCTCTCTGTTCTCTGTCAGTTTCTTATTCCATTTGGTGCTTGGCTGAGTTCTTTATCTTTTCATTTGCTGCTTAGGGTTTCAGGATTGACATTCATCTCTGTTTGGCTTGGTTTTTTGCATCTTTGCTGTGGAGAGACAGCGTGGTGCTTCTGTCTATAGTGCCATGTTGCCTGGAAATCGCTTTATATTTTAAGACTTTCTTTTCCTGCACTTTTTCCTGCTTTTTTAACAAGGAGCCCCACATTTTCATTTTGCACTTAGACATGCGAATTATATAGCTTGTCCTGTCCGTCACTCAATACTTGAGTCACATTAGGCAAGCTATTTAAACCCTCAGTAGATCAGTTTCTTTCTCTGTAAAATGGAGATAATAATCATACCAATTTCATAGGGTTATTGGGAAGATTAAATACTCTAATATAAGGAAGACTCAGAAGAGTGTTCAGCTATTATGTCAGTGGAGTCCCTGGATGGTTCAAACAGTTAATATGCTCAGCTGGTAACAGAAAGGTTGGAGGTTTGAATCCACCCTGAGGTACCTCAGAAGAAAGGCCTGATCTACTTCTGAAAAATAATCAGCCATTAAAAACCCTATGGAGCACAGATCTACTCTGACACATGGGGTTGCCATGTTAGAGTCAACAAAATGGCAAATGGTTTTTATATAAGCATTTGGTATTATTATCATTATTGTTGTGCTGCTATTATCAAATACACAATGGAAGAATATCCAGCCATAAAAAAGATAGAGCGAGCCTTACCTACATGCACTGCTAAAGCATGATCTCCAAAATATATTGTTAAGTGAAAAAAAAGTGCCAAACAATGTGTATGACATGTTTCCATTTGGAAGGAATGAGAGAATGTACTGATATATGTAATTGAACATACTTAAAACATATTTCTAAAAGGATTGTTGTTAGCTGCCTTCAAGTCAATTCCAACTCATGGCTACCCCATGTGTGTAGAGCAGAACTGCTCCATAGGGTTTTCTTGGCTGTAATCTTAACAGAAGCAGATCAGCAGCCCTTTTCTTCCATGATACCACCGGGTGAGTTCCAACTGCCAACCTTTAGGTTAACAGTAGAATTGAAACTGTTTGCGCCAGCTACACAATAAATTAAATAACATTGGTTGCTTCCAAGGACAGGAAACAGGTAGCTGGAAGATAAAGTGAAAGAAGAATTTTCCCTTTAAGCTTTTGAACCATGTGACTGTGTCATGTATTCAATAAACAAATTAACTTAAACATTTTAAATAGATTATAAATTCCTTGAGGGCAGGAACTGTCTTCGTATTTTATTTTACAAAACGCACTGCCATACACAAAACCAAAATAAATGTTAGCTGAAATATTTTTTTAAAGTTTAAGAAATTAAGATCAGTTATAAGCTCTTCTTTCTAAATCAAACCTACTTATTACCTATTGCCATCTAGTCGATTTTGACGCATAGTGACCATATAGAACAGAGTAGAACTGCCCCATAGGGTTTCCAAGGCTATAGTCTTTACAGATGCAGACTGCCACATCTTTCTCCCGCAGACCTTTCAGTAAGCAGCCTAGCACTTAACCAATGTGCCAAAAGGCGGAGGCTCTAAATCAGACACAAAAGTATTATTTTTCTCTTTTACTTTTTTTTCACATACAAAAATTTATACATACATTGTTATGTGACTCTAATTGCTCTCCCCATACTGTGACAGCACACTCCTCCTTTCCACCCCTGATTCCCCATGTCCATTCAACCAGCTCCTAACCCTCTCTGCCTTCCCATCACACATCTGGACAGAAGCTGCCCTTTTAATCTCTTGTATCTACTTGAGCTAAGAGGTACACTCCTCACGAGTATCACTATGTGTCCCACAGTCCAGTCCAATCCCTGTCTGAAGAGTTGGCCTCGGAAATTGTTTTAGTTCTGGGCTGATAGAGAATCCAGGGGCCATGTTTTCCAGGGTTCCTCCAGTTTCAGTCAGACCATTAAGTCTGGTCTTCTTACTAGAAATTGAGTTCTGCACTGCACCTTTCTCCTGCTCCATCCGGAACTCTCTGTTCTGTTGTTTGTCAGAGCGGTCATTGTTGGTAGCCGGGCACCATCTAATTCTTCTAATCTCAGGCTGATGAAGTCTCTGGTTTATGTGGCCCTTTCTGTCTCTTGGGCTAATACTTTCCTTGTGTCTTTGGTGTTCTTCATTCTCCTTTACTTCAAGTGGTTGGGACCAATTAATGCATCTTAGATGGCCGCTTGCAAGCTTTTAAGAACCCAGACACCACTCACCAAAGTAGGATACAGAATATTTTCTTAATAAGTTTTGTTATGCCAGTTGACCTAGATGTCCCCTGAAAGCATGGTCCCCAGACCCCTACCCCTGCTACTCTGTCCCTCAAAGTGTTTGATTGTATTCAGGAAACTTCTTAGCTTTGGTTTAGTCCAGTTGTGCTGATTTCCCCTGTAGTGTGTGCTGTCCTTCCCTTCACCTATGATAATTCTTATCTACTATCTAGTTAGTAAATAACCATCACCCTCCCTCCCCACCCTCGAAACCATTAAAGAATGTTTTCTTCTGTGTTTAAACCTTTTCTTGAGTTCTTATAATAGTGGTTTTATACAATATTTGTCCTTCTGTGACTGACTAAATTCACTCAGCATAATGACTTCCAGCTTCTTCGGCGTTATAAGATGTTTCACGACTTCATCATTGTCCTTTCTCATTGGGTAGTCTTCCTTCGTGTGGATATAGCATAATTTGTTTATCCATTCATCCGTTGATGGGCACCTAGGTTGTTTCCATCTTTTTGCTATTGTGAACAGTGCTGCAATGAACATGGGTGTGCATATATCTGTTTATGTGACGGCTCTTATTTCTCTAGGATATATTCCAAGGAGCAGGATAGCTGGATTGTATGGCACTTCTATTTCTAGCTTTTTAAAGAAGCACCAAATCGATTTCCAAAGTGGTTGTACCATTTTACATTCCCACCAACAGTGTAAAGTGTTCCTGTCTCTCCACAACTTCTCCAGAACTTATTATTTTGTGTTTTTTGGGTTAATGCTAGCCTTGTTAGGGTGAGAAGATATTTCATTGCAGTTTGGATCTGCATTTCTCTAATGGCTAATGATCATGAGCATTTCTTCAAGTGTCTGTCAGCTGCCTGAATATCTTCTTTGGCAAAGTGCCTGTTCATATCCTTTGCCCATTTTTTAATTGGGTTATTTGTCTTTTTGTTGTTGAGGTTTTGCAGTATCTTATAGATTTTAGAGACTAGACCCTGATTGGATTTGTCGTAGCCAAAAATTTTCTCCCAGTCTGTAGGTTGTCTTTTCACGCTTTTGGTGAAGTCTTTTGATGAGCATGTGTGTTTGATTTTTAGGAGCTCCCAGTTATCTAGTCTCTCTTTTGGTGCTTGTGCGTTGTTACTTATGGTTCGTATTGCATTTATGCCATGTATTAGGGCTCCTAGCGTTGTCCCTATTTTTTTTCTGTGATCTTTATCATTTTTGATTTTATATTTAAGTCTTTGATCCATTTTGAGTTAGTTTTTGTGCATGGTGTGAGGTATGGGTCTTCTTTCAGTTTTTTGCACATGGATATCCAGTTATGCCAGCACCATTTGTTAAAAGAGACTGTCTTTTCCCCAGTTAATGGACTTTGGGCCTTTGCCAAATATCAGCTGCTGATAGGTGGATGAATTTATGACTGGGTTCTCAATTCTGTTCCATTGTTCTATGTATCTGTTGTTGTACCAGTACCAGGCTGTTTTGACTACCGTGGCGGTATAGTAGGTTCTAAAGTCAGGTAGTGTGAAGCCTCCCACTTTGTTTTTCTTCTTGAGTAATGCTTTATTTATTCAGGGCCTCTTCCGTTTCCATATGAAGTTGGTGATTTGTTTCTCCATCTCATTAAAAAATCCCAGTGGAATTTGGATTGGGATTGCATTGTATCTGTAGATCGCTTTGGGTAGAATTGACATTTTCACAATATTGAGCCTTCCTATCCATGATCAATGCATGTTTTTGCACCTATGCAGGTCTCTTTTGTTTTCTTGCAGTAGTGTCTGGTCGTTTTCATTGTATAGATCTCTTATGTCTCTGGTTAGATTTATTCCTAAGTATTTTATCTTCTTGGGGGCTATTATAAATGGTATTGTTTTGGTGATTTCCTCTTCAAGGTTCTCTTTGTTGGTGTAAAGGAATCCAACTGATTTTTGTATGTTTTTCTTGTATCCTGAAACTTTGCTGAAATCTTCTATTAGTTCCAACAGTTTTCTTGTGGATTGTTTGGGGTTTTCTGCGTATAAGACCATATCATCTACAAATAGAGATACTTTGACTTCTTCCCCACCAATCTGGATACCCTTTATTTCTTTTTCTAGCCTAATTGCTCTGGTTAGGACCTCCAGCACAATGTTGAATAAGAGTGGTGATAAAGGGCATCCTTGTCTGGTTCCTGTTCTCAAGGGGAATGCTTTCAAAGTCTCTCCATTTAAGATGATGTTGGCTGTTGGAAACGTATTATTTTAAATATACTCATTTTTTATTATCTACTTGGCTTCCTGTTTAAGTGATCATGAAATCAAGGCTGGTTACAAAGGAAGCAAAATCAAAAAATATAAAGATTATATAAGATCAAAGAAATATAAAAACAAAAAATATAATGATTAATAGGATTTTGCCTCCATAAAATGGAAGAACTGGGGAAATGGGAGTAAGGAAGCAAAAAAGCTGGGAAGAATTAAGATTGTAGATTAGAATGACAACAACAAAAGAGTAGCTGCTGAGGCTGCTTATGTATAACCAAAAACCATCTGGGATTTGGTCTGGAGGTTTGGAGGTTTAGGGTCATGGTTTCATGGGACATCCCAATTAATTGGCCTAATAACGTGATTAGTACTTCTGTTCTATCTCCTAGTTTGTCGGGTAGTGCCTGAGGTCTTAAAAACTTGCAAACAGCTATCCAAAGCATGAGAATTGGTCTCTATTCACCTGGAGCAACACAGGAGTCAGGAGATCAGGAACACCTGTCCCCTTTGCCATGAGACCAGAAGAACTGGATGGTGCCTGGCTACCATTACTGAACATTTTGATCAAAGATTATATAGGAGAATCTTGATCAAAAGGGGGGAAATATAGAACAGAATTTCAAATTGTCATGGACTCCATACTTTCTGGAGCCATGGGGGCTGGATAAACCCCTGAAACTATTGTCCTGAGATAATCTTTAAAACTTAAACTATGAGAAACTATTTTGTTCTGTAAGCCTTCATCTTAAGTGAGAATAACAGCACAGTTGGAATAGCGTAGTCAATGTCACTGAACTGTGTATGTAGAAATTTTTGAACCGGTGTATCTTTGGCTATCTGTATTTTCATCAAAAAAAAAAAAAAGGTTGAGAATTTAGAGGCTTACTATGTTGTGGGGTTGTTAACCAATGTCATAAAACAACATGTGTACTACTGTTTCATGAGAAACTATTTGTTCTGTAAGCCTTCACCTGAAGTACAATAAAATATTTAAAAAAAAAAAAAACTTAAACTAAAAGTATGTCCTGAAGTCTTCTTAAAACCAAATAATAGTTTACCTTACCTAGTAAAACGTGTCTGCCTTCAGCATTATGCTCTTTGAAGAACTATACATATGGGATCAAAGTGACAACAGCAACTTGAAAGATTAGATAGGAACCGTAGGGAGCAGTGAGTTTATGTCAATCGGTGAGGAACAACTTGGAAAAGGAGGGTGAGAATGGTTGCACAACTCAAATAATGTAATCAATGTCGTTGAATTGTACATGTAGAAACAGTTGCATTTGTGTATGTCTTACTGTGTGTGTTCTCAACAACGCCAGCAAAATAAAATAAAAATAAAAAAAGAAAACTCTATGGAGCACAGTTCTTCTCTGACACACTTTGGGGCTTTTATGCAAATGTCCATACCAGGAAAAAAAGAAAAAAAGATTATAGATCAGAGAATTGGATCATGGGGATTAGAGTTTCAGAGAAGGAGCATGTCTAGTCCTGGGAAGCTCCCTTTTATGGTCATGGGTGGGGGGCTGCTTTTGAAGGTCATTGATGTTGAATGATGAGGAAAGATGAAGCATAGATGTTAGTCAGCCAGGATGATGGAAAGAAAGACAGCAACCTAGGTGTCTGAATTAGTTTCCTAAGCCTTCTGCAACAAATTACCACAAACTAGATGGCTTAAGACAACATAAACACATTCTCTTAAAATTCTGAAGGCTAGAAGTTGAAAATGAAGGTGTCGATGGGGCCATGCTCACTCCAGAGACTGTAGGGAAGAATCCTTCCTTGACTCTTCTAGTTTCTGGTGGTTGCTGGCAATCCTTGGCTTTCCTTAGCTGTGGCAGGAGAATTCCAATCTCTGCCTCTATCTTCACATGGCCTTCTTCCCTGTGTGTCTCTCTCTGAATCCCTACATGATCTTCCTATAAGAGCACAAGTCATTGGATTTAAGGCCCACCCTAATCCAGTTTGACCTTATCTTAACTAATTACATCTGCAAAGACCCTATTTCCAAATAAGTTCACATTCGGAGGTTCTGTGTAGACATAAATTTTGGGGTGACGCTATTCAACCCAGTACAGAGCCCAAAGCATAAATTAACCTGGAGGAATGGCTGGGAGATTGGTGAATAATGGAGTTGAGGCGGAGAATTGTGTATCAGAGCCAGACAACATAAACCTCAAAAGAAAGAGACTGTACATGAGGAGCCAAGATATGGGTGCAGCAGTGGGGAGCTATGGGAATTGTATCCTTCTTTATTCTGCATTCTCTCCATCTCCACAAACCTCATAATCCAGTAAGCCTCTTCTCTGGAAATAGTGTCTCTTATGACAGGGTTAACTTCTGTTTTGGTCTTCTTCATGTTTTTACACTTATATTGACAATCACAATAAAGCCTTGATCTAACTGCAGGTTTCATCATTCATTTTACTGGTTCCTTAAATTGGACCAAAGGGGAAAGATATGAGGGAGGGAATAAAATGTGGCTTCTTACACCTGTGACAATCAAATACCCCAGATTTTTAAGAACAGTCCACATTTCAGGTATTCAATGCCTTTGTTAAAAGCATGCCTTAGGTGATATGGTTTCTGGTTTGCAAAATATAGTTATTATTATAGTTATTATTTTTATAACATCTTTGGAGTGACCCAATGGGGGTGAATGCTGTGTTTCTGAAGTTTAGACTAGAAACTTCAAAGTTCCCAAAGGGCAATCCTGTATGCCTTCTCCATCCTAAAATTTATATCACTGATCAGTGGCTAAGACCAATGTGAAATGTGCTTGAGAGTCAGCAAGGAGGAGAGCCCTCTGGAAAGAACATTGGACCTGTGGATCTGTGGGACAGTTCATTTTTGAAAGAAGTCAGTCAGCATTAAAAATGTAATTATTCAAAATGTAGTCAGAAAATAGCTACCATTATAGGCATAACTCATTATAGGTATAATGAGTTTGCCCTAGGGAGCCGCTGTAGATGCAGGTTACATTGTCATAGGAGTCCAGCTGACACTGGGTTGATTAGTGTCCAGGCCAGAAGCTGAAGGGAGGAATGGTTCAAAGAATGGGGACCAGGTTGAGCAGGTATAGTCAAAGGGACTTGGCGGAGTATGGTAGAAGAAGGAGTGATGTTCTGGAGGCTGAACAGGGCAGTGTTAGACAAGGGTATCTTGGCTCAGATGTCCTTGACCCAGGTTAACTTTTTATGCCCCTTCCTTTTAAAGGTAATGAATGCCTCTGGCATTATAGTCGTCTCCTGGATAACCATAACATTTGTCTCCATTCATGCCTGGCTCTAGGTTAACTCTAGATGAGCAATGAGTGGACTGACCAATTAACCAAATTATCAACCCACCAAAATCTTTTTAATTAATAATTCATAAAGTTTAAAGCAGTTCATGTTTTGTTGAAGTTGCCAAATATTCAAAGTATTTTGGAATAGAAAATTTCCAGTGTAGCATGATTCTTTTTCTTCCATAGTTATTCTCTTCTTTCTTATTTATTTGAAATATAATATGCATTCAGAAATGTGTCATATTTACTGTTTCACAAATATTTATAAAGCAAACACCTGCATAATCAGCTCCAGTATTAGTTCCACAAAAGCCCCCTTGATTCTTTTCTGGATCACAATACCTTTCCCATCCCTGGGATAATCACTATGCTGACTTTTACTGTGCTTTTCCTTAGAGCTGTATCAACTCTGTACACATCCCTAAACAAAAAGTTTAGTTTTGTCTTCTAGAATAATTATATAAATAGAATTATACTGTATATATTATTTTAACATTTTATCTTGAAATAATTTCAGACCTACAGAAAAGTTCCAAAAAAAAGTACACAGAACTCCCATCTATTCTTCATTGAGATTGCTCAAATGTTAACATTTTACCGAGTTTGCTTTGTAACTTTCTCTCTATACACACACATATAAAGAATTTTTTTTTTTCAGGACTGTTTGAGAGTAAATTGAATATAGAATGCTCCTTTACCCCTAAATCCTCAGTGTGTATTTCATAAAACAAGGACATTCTCTTATATCACAGTACAGTTATCAAATTCAAGAAATTAACATTGATACAATGCTATTATTTAATTTATAGATCTTTTTACCTTATTCAATTTTTTCTAATTATCCTGCTAATGTCCTTTATAGGAAAAGAAAATTTAAAAAGCATTTTTTTTTTTGTCCAAGATCCAATCCAGCATCACATGTTACATTTAATTGTCAATTTAGTTTCCTTTAATCTTGAAGAGTTCCTTACTCTGTCTTTGTCTTTCATAACCTTGACCCTTTTGAAGATTATAGGTCACTTACCACATAAAATGCCCCTCAGTATGAGTTCGTCTGGTGTTTCCTTATGATCAGATTCAGGTTACACATTTTTGGCAGGAATACCCCAGAAGTGATGCTGTGTACATCCCCATGCATCCTATCAGGAGGCTAAGTCAATACAATTTTGATTAGCAGTGGTGAAAATGGCAAGTGTAAGAAGATAAAGTTGAGGCAACCTCCTAAACAGTGGAGCAAAAAAATAAGAATGTAAAGGCCTAGTCTAAGAGGTATAACATCCAAATAACAGGAGTTTCAGAAAGGGGCAGAAAAGAGAGTCAAAATTCCTCAACGAAATAATTCAAGAAAACTTTCCAGAACTGAAGGACATGAGTTTCTAAAATGAATAACCTTGACCGATGTCCAGCACAATGCATGAAAATTAAACTTCACGAAGGACAGCACCGTGAAATTTTGGAAAACTTGGGGACAAAAAAGAAGATCCTACAAATTTCAGGGATGAAAAACAGGTCATATACAGAGGATTAGAAATCACAATGGAAGTAGACTATTCCACAGGAATATCGAAAGCTAGAAGTCAAGGAACAAGGCCTTTGAAATTTATGAAAGGACATTATTCCCAACCTAGAATTCTATACTCACTTATCAATCCAGTATGACATACATGTAAGATCTCATATGCATGAGAAATCTGGACAATAAATAATGAAGACTGAAGAAGACTTGATGGGTTTAAATTATGGTGTTGGCAAAGAATATTGACTATACCATGGACTGCCAGAAGAATGAACACATCTGCCTTGGAAGAAGTACAGCCAGAATGCTCCTTAGAAGGAAGGATGGCGAGACTTTGTCTCATGCACTTTGTAGTTTGGAGATGTTATTAGCAGGGACCAGTCCCTGCAGAAGTACATCATGCTTGGTAAAGTAGAGAGTCAGTGATGAAGAAGACCCTCAACAAGATGCAGGATGGATTACCCAATAAGCACAATTTCTCCTGTTTTTCACTATGTCAAAGATGTGGTGAAACCCATGTGAAATAGTGCACTACAGATTAGTATCATGGATTGAATTGTGTCCCCCTAAAATGTGTGTCAACTTGATTCCCAGGCCATGATTCCCAGTACTGTGTTATGGTCCACCATTTTGTCATCTGAGGTAATTATCCTATGTGTTGTAAATTCTAACCTCTATGATGTTAATGAGGCAGGATTAGAGGCAGTTATGTTAATGAGGTAGGACTCAATCTATAGGATTAGGTTGTATCTTGAGTCAATCTCTTTTGAGATATAAAAGAGAGAATGGAGCAGAGAGAAGGGGATCTCTTATCACCACGAAAGAATTGCTGGGAGTGGAGTGTGTTCTTTGGACCCAGGGTCCATGCACTTAGAAGCTCCTAGATCAGGGGAAGATTGATGATGAGGACCTTCCCCCAGAACTGACAGACAGAGAAAGTCTTCCCCTAGAGCTAGCACCCTGAAATGGGAATTCTAGCTTCCTAGAACGTGAGAGAATAAGTTTCTGTTTGTTAAAACAATCCACTTGTGGTATTTCTGTCATAGCAGCACTAGAAAACTAAGACAGTAAGTAAACACAATTAAGCCCATGGATATCTTGTTTGTTAATCCATCCCTGAGTCTAGATGGACTGACAGTGGCTGCAATAATGGGCTCAAACATACCAACGATTGTGAGGATGGCACAGAACTGGGTAGTGTTTTGTTCTGTTGTACATAGGGTTGCTATGAGTCAGAACCAACTGATGACACCTAACAACAAGATCTCAGAATGTTTACCTCTTGTGGTGGACATGTATATGCAGCCCAGACCTTCACAGTAATCAAGGACTTATTCCCCCCCAGCTGCTCAGAGTGCTAACAGCAGAAAAGCCTTCTATTGTTGGTCCTTTACAGGAATTGCCTCAGTTAAAGACAGTTGCCTTGTCCAGGGTCACTTTCCCTTCCTGGGACATCCAATATGGGAATATGAAGGCCTGGTCCCCTTGCCCTAGCTCAGGACAACTCTAAAGGGTTGCTGGGTCACCTAGTATGATTTTTATAAATACTTGAAAAGCATATCTTATTTGCCCCCCCCCCAAAGTAAACTTGTTTTGAGTGTTTTTCACCTCATTTTGTCAAACTGTAAACATGTACTTAAACAATGTTGTAAACATATTTCTGTAAAACTTTTTGATTTTTTGAGAAAAGTGTTAAAAAGGTATAAAATATGTTTTTAGCTGGAAATGGAGTAAACAAGTTGTTTGTGTTTGGAAAAAAGCCTATATGGAAGCACTGATAAGGATCCATGCTAAGACTCCTGGCTGCTGAAGCCCCTAATCCCCTGGTAAATATTTTAGTATAAATGCCTGACCTACTATACAGTCTCTGAGCATCGAGCAGAGCTCAGGCACCCCTTGTCTCTCATGGAGAACGCCAAATCGAGTTATTTGTAGACTTTGACAGGCAGATGGGACTGCTAGGCAGCTCCAATCTCTGTGTGCAGATTGTAGGGAGAAAATTTTGCTAACAGAGACCACTGACACACTGGCTAGGAGTCTGCAGCCACGAAAATAGAGGGACTGGCCCTTCAAATAAGATTATGTGTCAGTAACCACCTGGGAATAAATTTAACAAAAAATCAGATTAAACCCATTCTTCTCTCCATTAGCTTGCTCCCTGTTTAACTTGTTGAAGGAGAATGAACGTACATCAGGGCTTTGAACCAGCTCCTTCTGGTTGGAACCCCTGTTGAGAGCTTCTGTTTCTAACAAGTTCCCAATACTAATGCCGCTGGTTAGGGACCAGTTCTGAGAATCACTAGTAGAGCAGTGGTTCTCAAATTTTATTATACGTTAGAATCACCTGGAGATCTTGTTAAACTGTAGATGCTGATTCAGTATATCTGGGGTGGACTGAACCGGTTTGAAGCCCTGATGCAAACTGACGCATTAAAATCAGGCGTTCACAACAGTACCTCCAATTCCAATTAATCCCACGGGGTTGTTTCTTGCCTTCTCTTCTCCATATTCCTATGTACCGTCTTCCATAGTTAAAACCCTGATTCTCAGTGATAACACATTTATTCATTTGCTCAATTCTATATCTAAGCTTCCCAATTGCTTCTCCCATACCGTTAAAATAAGTAAACCTACTTAAGAGAGATCAGGATTTGTTTGCATTCCTCTCCCCAATACGTGATCCCAACATACATCCAACTCTGCCCAAGACTGAGGATAGTCAAATACTGTGTTCATAAATTACTTGAATTAGTCATTCTTAGTCCTCCAGTATGTTTATGGTATTCATTTGAAATAGAATTAGGTTCATTTGTTTCAGTTTTACAGTTTTTCTTCTCATTCTTGTTTTGTGTTTTTGAATATATAGAATATTAAGATGGTTTCAAGTAAAAATATTACAGACAGGTATACTCAGAGAAGTGTCACTCCCTCCCAAATCCCTTTCACCCTATTCTTTCTCATCCTTGTAAGGTAACCAACTTCATTGTTTCCTAGTTTATCCTCCCAGTGTTTCTTTTTGTAAAGATAAGCAGATAAAGGTCTTTTCCTTATATCCTTCTTTCATACACAAAAGGTAGCACACTTTGTGCTCTTTTGTACTTTGTTTTTCACTTAATACCATCCCCTAAAATCAGTCCATAAACAGTTCATATAGACCTTCCTCATTCTTTTTTACAGCTGCATAGTACTCCATTGTGTGTGTACACCAGAGTTTATCCAATCAAGCTCCTATGCTTGGCCATTTAGGTCATTTCCAATATTTTGCCATTATGAATAACACTGGATTGAATAACCTTATTCATATGTATTTTTCATATTGCTAAAGTGTAAATTCAGGGTAAATTCCTAAAAGTGGAATTGCTGGGTTGAAGAGTAGATGTATATGTAGTTTGTTGGATACTGACAAATTCCTCTCCATGGGAGTTGTATCATTTTGCATTCCCACCACCAATGTACCAGTGTCTGTTCCCCACGGCCTGACCAACTGGGTGCATTGTCAACATTTTAATTTTTGCTGATCTTTTGGGTGAAGAATCGTATCTCAATGTAGTTTTAATTTCTTGTTCTTATGGGTGAAGTTAAACAACTTTTTATGTGTTTAAGGGCTATTATTATATATTATTGTGAACTGTATCTTTTGTCCATTTTTCTATAGTTTTTCCTCAAATTTAATAATTATTTTTTAAATAAATTAAGAGAATTAGCTCTTCATCTGATGTATGTGGAAAATATTTCTTCCCAGCTTTTGATTTATCTTCTATTATGGTGCTTTTTGCCATGGAAAGGCTTTTATTTTCATATAGTCACATTTATCCAATTTTTTGTCCATTTCTATTCATTTTTTCTAAAGTGGTTTTCACCTTCATATACATACATATATATTTAATTTTAAGAATATTTGTTTGCTTCAGCCTTGTGGCTTGTTTTTGGGGGAAGACTTTTAAACAGCGGATAAACTTTAACTCACATTTTCTGGGTTTTTCAAGTTTTGTATGGATGTGGACCACTTTATTCCAAATACAAAGCCCCTTTCCCGACGTGAGAGCTATAATCTACGAAGTCCCAACCTGTGTTCAGTATTTTGGCATAATTATTTCATTCTCTTTCTGGAGATTCTGTCTGTGTTTCTTTTAAGTACTCTACTCCATTCTACTCTGTCTTCTACTCCCATTCTATTCCTTGTCCTTGGGTGTTTTAACCTCCTTTTCTTTGCTCTCCAGACCCAGAGGCTTGTGGTGGGAGCAGGATCCCTATTAGCTCTTCCTCTATTTACAGGTAATTTGAAGTTATGGTGTTCACCTAGTAATGAAGGTATGAGCCGTATGTAGCTTTTATTTGTTCTCTTTGATTTTATGGTTGTTTTGGGTGAGGGGAAGACTTGGAATCAGGCAACTGCTATTGTTCTCCAGCCGCAAGAGTCTCAACATGCTTTTAATAGAAACATTGCAGCACCTAATTATGATGAAGACGATTGAAAAATAGAAGGGAGCTATATTAATTAGTATTGAGTATCACTGGTTATAAACAGTAGCTGAAGTAGTTGAGTGTTGAGAATGGCAACGAGATTAACAAAGGGAACACACTGCCTATCAGTGGCTTTAGTTTGTATCATCGAGTTGAAAGCATGTGTCAAATTTGTGAAAATTAAGATGCACTTTCTGTAAGATTGGGAATAAGATAATGAATGCTTGCCATTCTCACTGCTACTGTTCAACATTAATATTGGTGATCCTGGCCAAGATAATAAGGAATGAAAAAAGAAACGAGGCACTTCATGCAAGGATTAGAAACGAACATCATTTGCAGATAACATAATATTTAAATAGCTACAAATTCTTAGAATAAGAAAGTTCACTAAGGTTGCTGAATACAAGGATCAATTTACAAAGACCAGTGACTCCACTACAGCTGTGTGGCAGGTGTTCTTGGCTGCTGAGCCAACAGCCATTCATCTTCTTCTTCCTTGCTAACAAAACCCCAATTTCTTTGTGCCAACCCCAGGAGATAAACATGATTTACCTAAACCAGTCATTGCAAATCCATTCCCCTTTAACAGATTCTAATTTTACCAGCATCCCTCGCAGCTAGGGATGATTATATAACCCAGTCCTGCCCAATAACCTGTAAGCAAAAGTATGCTGGGCTGTTTCTGGAATTTTTCTTTTCTTTTTTTCACAAGTGACTTGGTTTCTCTTAGCCTTACATTTTATTGGCTCAGAGCTTATACATGCTTTGTTTTACAAGACTGTAAAGATGAAATGGAATTATGTGTGTATCAAAGTACTCTATAAATGTCAAATATAAAATAAACAAATTTAAGATACACAAATGATCATAGATGCAGATGTAGAATCAACTAGTATAAGTGCTACAAACTAGCAGTAAGTTTAAGGAGTGCCATTATATAAAAGGAAATCCCTTTACCCAACCATTAAGAAACTAAGAACTACTGTTGAATTTTGCTTCTTGTGTAGCACCTTGGTCAGTGACGTACTCAATTTAACACCTCAGATCTTTCGGTGATTTGCAGATCATCATGCCAATACAGCTTTAAGTTCTAGATCAGGGGTCGCAAAATCTTTTCTATAAAAAAACAGTAAATATTTTAAGGCTTTGTAGGCCATAGAGTCTCTGTCACAACTACTCAACTCTGTCATTCTGGCCAGAAAGCAGCCATACCTGTTGCTGTAAAGTCAATTTGAAGTCATAGCGATCCTATAGGACAGAGTGGAACTGCCTCATAAGGTTTCCAACCAGCGGCTGGTGGATTCTGCCGACCTTTTGGTTAGCAGCCGTAGCTCGCTGTAGCTCTTCACCAGTGGGCGTGGCTGTGTTCCAATAAAACTTTATAAAGCAGACAATGGGCCAATTTGACCTGCAGGGTATAATTCGTCAATACCTGTTCTAGACCACAATATAGCTCTTCAGTGCATTTGTCTCACAGGAATCATGTATTGGGATCAGTCCATTCAGCTTCCCAGCACATCATCTCCACCTTATTAATACCACTATATACTTGTATAGTGCTTTAGTTTTACAAAGCTCTTCCACAATAATTTAACACACTCATGCTCACAAAGGTTTCTGTGAGGTAAAGGTAGATCTTATCTTCTTTGTACTGGTGACAAAAAAAATTTAGTAAACTGCATCACAACACAGCTATACTGAGGAGCAAAATCTACATTTCCTAGATACCAGTTTAGTGCTTTTTAAAAATATATGATTAGAAATCTTAATTATACTCCATTGTTCTTAGATTTCCACTGTTACTCTACTTCTTTTCTTATTCAAACTCTACTGAAGCATTCTGCATTTTCAAGGCTTTGATTTCACCTCCTCAGAGCTCTTAGCCCTACACTGAAAATTCTACTTTGATAGCGTTGAATATAAAAAGGATGCTTGCTATAGGAGAAACTGCAAAGAAAAAAATGTAAGAGCTGAAAGAAAATTAAGGAATTAAACCTTTCTGCTTTAAATCAAGTTCTAGCCACTCAAAGGAGAAAAAACACACTTCCAATTTTAGTGTGAGGAAGTAGAGGCAAGATACAGATCAAAGCCTCATCAAGGGACTACACATATGATAGATGTGAATCTATGGTTTATAATAAAGAAACCTGGACTTCTATATGATACTCTCTAGTAGACTATTTCAATATGCTGGAAGGGACACACAATAGTTAACATTAGACATAACTGGAAACTTCCAGAGAAGTCCAAACTAAATAAAACAGTGAACATCACTAATGCCAAAAGTGTCCAGTCTATCACTTACTAGTCCAGCCTCAGTTTTCTCTTTTGTAAAATGGGGTAATACCTACCTTGTAGGGATGTTTTGAGGATTGAAAATATCATACACAAACCAATTACCAGTACACATAGCAAGCTTTCACTAAACATAGCTATTTAACAAAGTATGCAGTTACAAAGAAAAATAAAACCTACACTGAACCTTCACGAGCCATCCTTTAGCATTTAAACAAGCCAAAGAACACTTCCATGTCTAGCTTCTATTTATGGCTTCCTGACGACAGTAAATGTCAGGTCCTAGGCAAGGTTAGAGAGCCCCTGGGTGGCACAAATGGTTAACCGCTTAGGTACTAGACGAATGGCTGGCAGTTTGAAAGCAGAGGCTTCTTGCAGGACAGGCCTGGTGATCTGCTTCCAAAAGGTCACAATCCTGAAAACCCTATGGAGTTCTACTCTGCACACACAGGGTCACCATGAGTTGGAACTGACTTAATGGCAAATAACAAGAAGCAAGGTTAATAAGTCGTGGATCTGTCCTGCTCAACCTCCACTTTGTTTTTTCTGTTGCTACCCTTTCTTCCAGTCTGAACAAAACCTGTCAGCTCTCTACACTTTCTCCAAGATAGCAAAAAAGTAAGATTTTCAAGCTAGAATAAAATTTAGTTTCTATATCTACCTCTTTCAGATCTTGATTTTTAAATAGATTCTAACTGGAACAAAAAGCTCTGTGTCCCTTTTAAAGGAATTTCAGAAATTATTTAAAAAAAGCAGTTGACTTGCAAAGTCACAGCTGCTGCCAAGGGGCATACGGAGTTAGAAAATAATATATTCTAGAAATTACCATTGCTTTTAGTCACAATATTTATTTTGAAATTCCAAATAATACTAAAAGAGGGTGTGAGTTTTTAAAAATATATATATTAGAAGAGGGCATAAGTTAAAAAATTAGAGAAACATTGCCCTAGACTTCTGTGGAACATAAAACTGTAATCTTTCATCTGTTTAGCTGTGCCTTACTATAGAAATACAGACGGCACAGATCTTATACAGTTTTAACAACTTGATTATAAATTGTTTTCAAAAGTAATTTATTTGGATTTTCCATATCCTTTAATGAATTGCAAATATATTAACAGAAAAGACTCCCCCCACAAGACTGTACAATTTCTGAAATAAGTCAGGAAAAGCCAAAAGAAGACACAAAATTACATTGTTTCAATGCAAATAGAACACACATATCATACTCACACTTGCAATTTCCTAGGTTTTCACAAAGAAAAATGGTTCACCATATTTCTCAGTGAAGACCCATACTACACTCTGGCTAATCAGAGACTTCCAAACTTTTTTCTTCAAAAAGAGCATTTTTAATAGACTAAATACTGGTTATCACTGAGTTTTTGTTTAAGGTACAACAGCAGCATGGTTCAAATGTTATTTGCGGTTCTTGGAAAAAATTTAAAAATTTAAAGTAATGAAATACAGAAAAATTAGGGACTGCCTTTCATTATTCTGAGTACCATAGTTCTCTTGAAAACATATTTCCAACCTTATAAAATCCCAGAGTTAAGAACCATTTCCAAGGGGAAAAAATCCAACCCTATAGCATAATTTCTGAACAGAAGTGTGTGTGTTTATGTATGTATGTGTGAGTGTGTGTGTGAAAAGCTTACACAGAAAAAAGGATGTCAAAGTACTTAGGATTTTCACTTTCCTTCAAAGTAACATCTGAAATTTGAAGAAACATTTTGCCAGATCAAAATGTGTTTCCTCTTCTGGTTGTTTGATCCCCATTCTATGTGAAACAAATAAAACAAAGTAGCCAGAAACAGTTACTAGGTGAGAAATAAGGCTCCCTACAACTAAATGACTTTGAAAGTAGGTGTGAGGGAAAAAAAAATTAGGCCAAGATTGGGCTGGGAGTTTCCCTCAGCCAGCCATTGCCATGGTATGCCCTCTACAACCATCCTTTTACCCTTGGTCTCAAAATCAGTACCAGAAATATTCTCACCTCTGGCACAGGACATAAATTCCTACTACAAAAAGATAACTAATTATACTTCGGCAAATTACATTATGAGCTTAGTTTTCTCCAGGCTCTGTAACACAGAGCTCAGGTTGAAGCTTTCTACGAGACTCTAGATTTGATACGGTTATACAGCTGGCTTATGATTTGCCAATTAAAAAAATAAAAGAATCTAAAATTAAATATTAGAGAACTAACAGGTAATAAAATGGAATATTCGTTAGAATCCAAGCATTAGCCTGTGGGAATTTTTAATGATACTCACTTACTCCCAGTCTTTCCTTATAAGTGTTTTTTTAAAGTAGCACATAGATTTAGGAAGGAAATTTTGTTTAACACCTGTCTGGCACCCAATACCTAATCCAGGATTCTGATTTGAATTCATTTATAATGGTATCTAATCCATGTTCAAAAACGAGCAGATTAACAGCAAATGGTAGAAATTTACTGCATCTACAGGTTAAAATTTTTTCCAAATCTTCTGTAATCCACCTTATTTTCACAGTTTGACTAACAAACATAGATAACCAGTAGATAAGTTTGTCCTTTGTCAAATAATCCAAAATAATAACTGTAGGCCTGTCATTCATTAAGAAACTATAATTCGTTCTATTCTGAAATTGGCACTTAATAAAATGTTAACTAAAGTTTCTCTAAAATTTTCAACAATTAAAATAAAGGAGATACACAATTTAAGACTGTTTAAATGTTACTGTGAAATTCCAATAATTCTCAATTTATTATGCGTAATTAGAACTTTAAAATTGTGGCCATCTCCGAAAGACACCAACCTATATTATGAATTAAACTCAGGAGAGAACTTATGTCTCCTTCATAAGAACGTTTTTTTCCCCCCAACTAAAAATTTCCAGTATCCTAAACCCGATCTCTTAGTAAATGTTTTGGTGACCGATACTACTGAAAATAATCAAAAGCAGAGAACTGAAAAGAATGGATACGACCTTAACCAAAGGTAACCACATATTCTTGCACCCTGTTTAAAGGTTAGAAAAGTCAAAGGGATACTGTCTTGAACAAATATAGATTCAAGGTAGGTGCAGTTATGGTTGTATTAAGGCTTTTACTGTCACGATCTCTTCAAGTCTCTCCACTTTAGTGTTCTCATACTGATTCTTATGGTGAACTTAAGTGGTTATTAAGGGCCTTGTTTTCGCTTTTCAGTGGGCAACCACGCTATCACCTCTGAATGTTAAAGGTGATCCCACAGAGCTCAAAGAGAAGAGACAATATGGTTAAGGATCAACTTTAAAGTTTTCAATACCAAGATAACAATGATCAACACTGTGAAGCAGGATGAATAAATTAAATTCTTGGTTAGACATCAAAGCACTCTTGCCAAGAATAAGTGTACGCTATATGGAAGGATATTTGATTCCTACACATGAGTCCCAATATACCCATTACACTTGTTTATGGGAGACACTGCAATTTACATTCCTTGGCAATCAAGTTACTCTGTTATAGGCAATGTCTTTTATTGTTCCTTCTGGCACTTGCTAACACCATTCTTGAAGAACCTAGAAATGAAGGTCAGTCACTCTGTTTATCAAGAACAGAACCAAATAAAGACAAAATTTTGGAAAAAAAAGAAATTCTGGTTCATCACTATTTTCCCTATCTAATGGTTCTTTCAAGATAAAACATAACTCTTCCTTCCATGATAGCTTTCCAACAAAGGGAGGTTAAAGAAAAAAAGAAAAGAAAGTCCCCCACCCTACTCCCCTAAATTGTCATTCATACTGGTGAAAGAGCCAGTCTTGTTAGCAGCTAAATATTGCACTGCCTTTCATTCTGTGTACAGTCAGGGTCCAATGAAAGTGGCACACTCATGGTATAAGCGATGGATGATGACACCGCCGGCTCAAGAGTGAAGACTCAGTATTTGGAGGGACAAGTAACATGTGAGCACTAGTCACACATCCAGTTGCAAAAGTCTGATTTCCAGAAGTTAAAATTCATCACTTTCAGCTGCATGAAGTTGTGTGTCATCTGCATCTGTCATGCTGCTCTCCTGGGATTCATCTGTTCCCACTTTAAAAACAAAACAAAAGTCTACAGTAAGGTATCTGACAAGTATTTCTTTTTGATTCATGAAAACAAGTAAGGAAAACTGTATTACATTCAGACTGAGATGAAAGTGTTAAGTAAAGGCCCTTAAAAAAGCCCAAATCCTCATTTTTAATAAAATGCAATTCAAGTTCTTTACAGGATGTCTGAGATTACTTTATCATACTTAAACTTTAAGGGTTTTAACTACCAAAACTGCTTCTCCCTAATAAATTCCTTATTCCTGTCCTAGGTACTTGGGCATCAATTTTAGATGTTTAATCAAAAGAACATTCTACACATGATAGTTCTCTAAGACATAAAGAAAGACTAACATCCCGCTACCCCCAATCATCAGCTCTACTTTGGGGCTAGTCCTTGCTAGTCCACAGAAATAAAGAACATAACCTTCAAAAAATAAGTTATTGGGATTATAGGAATTATAATTTCAATTAGAAACCTTCCACCAAGTTTTCTAGAACAAAAGCATTTTAGTTTATCTCATTAGCAGTTTCTCAATTATTTTTTTAAAAAATATTGATACACTGAATCTTGGTTCTAATTATTTTAAGACATACACTCAGTTTAGAGATAGACTATTTACTGCTTTAAAGTATAATTTTTTGTTCCCTCTTCCCCCCCCCCCAAATTTACATATATTAGCCATATATTTGGATTTTGGATTTACTGGTGTCTCAAAGAATTTTAATAGCCACTACTACAGATCTACTCATTTACTTAGTACTCATAATGTCTTCAGCATACCTTCAAAATATCTTTTTTCTACTACACTTTTATGAAGAGATAAGGTAGGCAATAGATATACATTCAAATGTAAATTAAGGCCTAGGTAAAAATCAGCAATGGATTTGTCAACATCACACAGCAAACTAGATCCTGACTTGAGATTAATTACCTGACTCCATATGTACCTGTTCACCCTGTTCAATTTCCCTAAAATTCCATTTGCTATAAAGAATACATCACAGTTGGAAAAATAAAGAGAGTAGCCCACAAATTCTTATGCAAAAGGTAGCTTTCTGAATACTCAAAAAATTTGTTTACTCTGTCATAAAGAAATATGTTTCATTTTACCAAATTTTGATGTGGTTTTTCACTAGATCTCTGGTTTCAGTAACCATATACAAGCCTAATTCATATGGATGATACTCACTGATCTGTTCTTCTTGAGTTATTGGCTCCTCATCATCTGGAAGGTAGCGCTTATCAATTGCCTCTTTAATCTGGTTATTAGCTCCTTTAGGATCTAAATCCATAGCCCAAGAGAAATTCATCAGGGCGAGGTGCGTTTGACCTAACTTCTTGTAAACCTAAAAATAAACAGCAGCACTACATTTTTCATTAAGTTGTGAGCTTCAACTATAAAATCTTAAACATTTATCATTTAAATTAGGCTCCTGATTTATGTCTTCTAATCTATTCTGGATTTCCCTGGGTGGCGCAAATGGTTCAGAGCTTGACTACTAACCGAAAGGTTGATAGTTCAAATCCACATAGGCACCACATAAGAAAGGCCTGGTGATCTACTTCTGAAAGATCACAGCCATTGAAAACCCTATGGAGAAGTGTTCTTGGAGTCCCTGGGCAGCACAAATGATTAGGTGCTCAACTACTAACCAAAAGGTTGGTGGTTTGAACCCACCCAAAGGTACCTCAGAAGAAAGGTCTGGAGATCTGCTTCCAAAAGGCTACAGCATTGAACACTCTGGTGTGCAGTTCTACTCTGCACACATGGGGTAGCCATGAATTGGAATCAACTCAAGGGCAACTGGTTTTATCTCAGGTGCTGAGCTTCCAATAAATCTAACTCTGACACTGGAACAATGACAATGGGCAGAAGTAGACTCGAAGCTGCTTTATTAGCATTCATTTACATTGGTTTTAAATGCAGTTATATCAGCTCTCAACACCTGTCCACTATTTCTAGCTACCTTAACCAATTGGCATCTGGGGGCCCAGTCTGTAAAGTCCTGTCTAGTCTTGGAAAACGTAGAAGCTTTTTCTTCTAATCATGGCAACACAGTACCATTAATGTTCTTCTTGGGGATTTCTAAATATCTTATTGTGAATCAGAAACTCAGGGCTTTCCATGAGGTAGTCTCAGTTATGAACTCATTATTGGTCTTGGGCTGCCAGTGCTAATCTACTTCTAATACCATAGTAGGGTTAGGATTTTGGAATGTGTGTTTTTGCTCCTTCATTAGGATATCACCTTAAATATTAAAACTAAATCCACTTTTTGTTCCCAGAACACTTAGTTCAGAGTTCTAGTTGAATTTGCTTGATAAATGTTGTACAACCAGTGTCATATTTATTCTTCAAAAGTTAGTATTTGCTATGAAAGTCACAGTTTAGGACTATGGCCCCAATCTTTACCTTTCCTATTAAGAAGTAAACGAGGGATTCTTTGGGAACAATTTGTTTCAGTTCTTCAAGTTCTTGTAAAGCAGACTGGGGGGGGAAAAACAAAACAAAAAAACCCTTAGAATAGCAAAATTTTACAAAGTTTTGACTAGGCAAGTGTTTTTATTTATTAGATTTCCCAAATCATCTTAATAAAAGCTTATTAAATCTCAATCAATGTACTTCCTTACTAGATTAATTCTTGTTGTGAAAAAGAATGCATGAAAAATACTTATGACAACAGGGACTAAGAAATGGCAGGCATTCACCAGAAGTACACTGAAAACACACACACACACAATCTCTCTGTGAAATATGTAGGTGGTGACAAGCCTTGCTGTTGTTACCATTTTATTTAGAATAACAATAATCCATTACACTGTGTGTAAAAGTGCTTTGAAAATTAAGTTGCAGAACAAAACAAATCTGAAGTTCTGTGAATGGCTCTTCTCCCTGATGCAACCACTAAGCTTTGAATACTAACCTGCCATTTCAACTACTGGTGAAGAGGCTAAAGTGTAACCTTCTGAATTGAGTTAAAGCTGTCTAGTAATCTTGTGACCATTCATTGCTAAAGCGTAGGTTGACTGAGAGAAAAGACAGGAGAAAGAATTAAATTTGTACTTAAAGGAGATCATCATTAAAACTGGCCTCAAAAATGAGATTCTGCTTCATTTTTTTATCTAGAAAAGGGACAAAAAATAAAAATCTGATGTTACATAAAATTAGCATGAGTGAGCGGAAACAGGTATCCTGATCACTGAGGGTGGAAGTGTAAATTGACGCAATCTGTTTGTGAGGACAATTCAGCATTATCTATCAAGTTAAAAAGTACATGTAACCATTGATTAAGCAATCCCACTGCTAGGAATTTGCACCAGGGATATACTCAAAAAAGTTCACTGAGTAATCTATATAAGAACAATCAACCCCACGGTATCATTTGTTATTGCAAAACACTAAAAACAACCAAAGTGCCTAACTGCAGCCTAGTTAAATAAATTATGGTCCCAACTCTATGGAACACTGTGCAGTTGTTACAAAGAATGAGGCACATCTGTAGGTGCTCAACTGTAAGTGGAAAAAAAGCAGAAGCAAGATGTACAGTACTGTGTACTGTACTATTCCTTCCGGAGTCAAAACACACGTGCCACACATACACTTAAGTGGGTATATGCATACATATTTTACAAATACATTGATGTGAGCATATGCATAATTTTTTTTTCCCCCAGGCAGAAATCAATACATATATGCCCTCAAACTAGGTAAGAATGGTTTACCTTTGGGGAAGAGATGATTGAGGGAATGAGGGGCGAGCTTTCGATTTTTCATTTGGTAGCTTTCTCTACTTTTTAAATTTTCTAATATTATGAACATTATACTTTATTTCCCTTTAATGTCCACAGAGGTTACCTACTTTTGGTTTTCTTCTCTGTGCGTCTTTGTCATAAACAAAATCCCTTGTAGGTTAGGTTAAAAAAAAAAAAAAAAAAAAAAAGTACCGCTATCTATTAACAGGGCTCCAACTATTAACAGGGGAGTGTTAAATGAAAAAAGCAAGTTGTAGAACAGCATGTGTAATTGTATTAGTTTTCTATTGCTGCTGTAACATATTACTACAAATCTGATGGCTTAAAACAACAGATTTATTATTTTACAGTTCTGTAGGTTAAAAGTTCAACACATGTCTCTCCGGGCTAAAATCGAGGCGTCAGCATGGCTGCCCTCTTTTCCGGACAGAACTGTTTCCCTGCCTTTCCCAGATTCTAGAGGCTGCCTGTATTCCTGGACTTGTAACCCCCCTTCCTCCATCTTCAAAGCCAGAAACAGCTGGTTGAGTCCTTCTCAAGCTGCTGTGAGTCAGTCGGATTCTCTGTAGCCTGGAAAGGTCCTCCATGTTTAAGGATTTATGTGCTTAGATTGGGCCTATGAAAATAATCCAGGATTAACTCCTATCTCAAGGTTCATAATCTTAATTACATCTGCAAAGACCCTTTTACCATGTAAGATATATTTACAGGTACTGACGATTAGGGTGTACACATCTTTTGTGGGGCATTATGATGCTTACTATAGTAGTATAAACCTGGTTGGTTAAAAACAATTAAAAAAAAATAGGAAAAAGAAATAGAGAAGTACAGAGCTGTTCATAGTTCTCATCCATGAATGAGCGAGCTTAAGTTTATAAGGCACATTTACTTTCATATAAAGAAAAAATAACAAAGAAAGAGTAAACCAGTAATCAAAGACGGTGGGCTAGTAAGGGTATCAGAGTTACAGAATTTAGATAGTATAAGGAAATTGCTTTCTTTATTGGCATCCTTAGTATGAGCATCCTTTGGAGACCTGGTGGCACAGTAGTTAAGAGCCTGGCTGCTAACCAAAAGGTTGGCAGTTTGAATCCACCAGCAGCTCCTTGGAAACCCTATGGGGCAGTTCTACTCTGTCCTATAGGGTTGCTATGAGTCGGAATCGTCTCAACAGCAATAGGTTTGGTTTGGTTGGTTTAATATGACTTTAGTTTTATTTCTCTTAAAAGGGTGTAAGAATGAGGAATCAATTCTATTTCATAGTTCCAAAAAAGTTTAATAATTTTTTCCCCCTTAACTAAAGGCCAAATGTAATGTCTTGGCTTTTATAAATTTTTTGTTGCATTCTAGGGGACATTTAAGAAGTTACTTAAAATCTTTTTGTGGGAAGTAATGTGGAAAGTAAGGAGCCCTGGTGGTGCGATGGTTAAAGTGCTAGCTGCTAACTGAAAGGTCATCAGTTGGAAGCTACCAGTGGCTCCTCAGAAGAAAAGACCTCACAATCTGTTTCAGTAAAGATTTCAGCCTAGGAAACCCTATGGGGCAGTTCTACTCTATTCTACAGGGTCACTGAGTTAGAACTGACTCAACAGCACACAACAACCGTGTGGAAAGTAACTGGGTAGTCTGGTGCATGAAGATTCATTATACTCTTATTCTACCAACTATAGTGTTGTTTTGAAAATTTCTATAATAAAAAGTGGGATAAAAAGAAGGCACAACACACACATACACACAAACACACATCATCACAGGCAGTGTATTTGTTTAAAAGGCTATAAGTTTTTTAGGCAAGTATGTAAGTTTGTAGGGAGCCAATATGGTGCATTTTTAACACCCCACTCCCTTCCTAGACAGACTAGGAAGAAGGACCTCACAGTCTACTTCTGAAAAGAATTAGCCAGTGAAAACCTTATGAATAACAGCGGAACACTGTCTGATATACTGCCTGAAGATGAGCCCCCCAGGTTGGAAGGCACTGACAAGACAACTGGGGAAGAGCTGCCTCCTCAAAGTAGAGTCGACCTTAATGATGTGGATGGAGACAAGCTTTTGGGACCTTCATCTGTTGATGTGGCACGACTCAAAATGAGCAGAAACAGCTGCAAACATCCATTAATAACTGGAACATGGAATGTACAAAGTATGAATCTAGGAAAATCGGAAATCATCAAAAATGAATTGGAATGCATAAACATCAATATCCTAGCCATCAGTGAGCTGAAAGAGACCAGTATTGGCCATTTTGAATCGGACAACCATATGGTCTACTATGCTAGGAATGACAACTTAAAGAGGAATGGCGTTGCATTCATCGTCAAAAAGAACATCTGAAGATCTATCATGAAGTACAACGCTGTCAATGATAGGATAATATCCATACGCCTACAAGGAAGACCAGTTACTATGACCATTATTCACATTTACGCACCAACCACTAAGGCCAAAGATGAAGAAATTGAAGATTTTTACCAACTTCTTCAGTCTGAAACTGATCAAACATGCAATCAGGATGCATAGATAATTACTGCTGATTGGAATGCGGAAGTTGGAAACAAAGAAGGATCGGTAGTTGGAAAATATGGCCTTGGTGACAGAAATGATGCCGGAGATCGCATGATAGACTTTTGCAAGACCAATGACTTCTTCATTGCAAATACCTTTTCTCACCAACATAAATGTCAACTATACACGTGGACCTTGCAGGATGGAATACACAGGAATCAAATCAACTACATCTGTGGAAAGAGACGATGGAAATGCTCAATATCATCAGTCAGAACAAGGCTAGGGACTGACTGCAGAACAGACCATCGATTGCTCATATGCAAGTTCAAGTTGAAACTGAAGAAAAATTAGAACAAGTCCACAAGAGCCAAAGTATGACCTTGAGTATATCCCACTGAATTTAGAGACCATCTCGAGAATAGATTTGACACATTGAACACTAATGACCGAAGACCAGACGAGTTGTGGAAGGACATCATACATGAAGAAAGCAAGAGGTGATTAAAAAGACAGGAAAGAAAGAAAAGACCAAAATGGATGTCAGAAAACTCTGAAACTTGCTCTTGAACGTCAAGTAGCTAAAGCAAAAGGAAAAAATAATAAAGTAAAAGAAATGAACAGAAGATTTCGAAGAGCAGCTCAAGAAGACAAAGTATTACAATGACATGTGCAAACAGCTGGAGATAGAAAACCAAAAGGGAAGAACATGCTTGGCATTCCTCAAACTGAAAGAACTGAAGAAAAAATTCAAGCCTCAAGTTGCAGTAGTGAAGAATTCTATGGGAAAAATATTAAATATATTAAATGATACAGGAAGCATCAAAAGAAGATGGAAGGAATATCCAGAGTCATTATACCAAAAAGAATTGGTCGATGTTCAACCATTTCAAGAGGTAGCATATGATCAGGAACCGATGGTACTGAAGAAAGAAGTCCAAGCTACACTGAAGGCACTGGCAAAAAACAAAGCTCCAGGAATTGACGGAATATCAACTGAGATGTTTTAACAAATGGATGCAGTGCTGGAAGTGCTCACTTGTCTATGGCAAGCAATCTGGAAGACAGCTACCTGGCTAACCAACTGGAAGAGATCCATACTTATAGCTATTCCCAAGAAAGGTGATCCAACCAAATGTGGAAATTATTGAACAATATCATAATATCACATGCAAGTAAAATTTTGCTGAAGATCATTCTAAAGCAGCTGCAGCAGTATGTTGATAGGGAACTGCCAGAAATTCAAGCCGAATTCAGAAGAGGACGTGGAACCAGGGTTATCATTGCTGATGTCAGATGGATCCTGGCTGAAAGCAGAGAATACCAGAAAGATGTTCACCTGTATTTTATTGACTATGCAAGGGCATTCGATTGTGTGGATCATAACGAATTATGGATAACATTGGGAGGAATGGGAATTCCAGAACACTTAATTGTGCTCATGAGGAACATGTACACAGATCAAGATGCAGCTGTTTGGAACTTGTATAAGAAAAGGTCACAGAAGCTCCACAGACACATCCAAACTCCCTGAGGGACTGAATTGCTGGGTGAAGAGCTGTGGGGACCATGGTCTCAGGGAACATCTAGCTCAACTGGCATAACACAGTTTATAAAGAAAATGTTCTACATTCTACCTTGGTGAGTAGTGTCTGGGGTATCAAAGGCCTGTGAGCAGCCATCTAAGATACTCCACTGGTCTCACTCCTTCGGAAGCAAGGGAGAATGAAGAAAACAAGATAGAAGGAAAAGATTAGTCCAAAGGACTAATGGATCACAACTACCATGGCCTCCACCATACTGAGTCCAGTATAATTAGATGGTGCCTGCCTACCACCACTGACTGCTCTGACCAGGATCACAACAGAGGGTTCTAGAAAGAGATGGAGAAAAACGTAGAACAAAATTCTAACTCACAAAAAAAAGACCAGACTTACTGGCCTGACAGAGACTGGAGAAACTCTGAGAGCATGGCCCCCAGACACCCTTTTAGCTCAGTACTGAAGTCACTCCTGAGGTTCACCTTTCAGTCAAAGAAGACAGCCCCATAAAACAAAATGAGACTAATGGGGCACAACAGTCCAGGGACAACGACTAGAAGGCAGGAGGGGACAGAAAAACTGGTAATGGGAACCCAAGGTTGAGAAGGGACAGTGTGGACACTTCGTGGGGTTGTTAACCATTGTTATAAAACAATATGTGTACTAACTGTTTAATGAGAAACTGTTTGTTCTGTAAACCTTCATCTAAAGTACAATAAAATTAAAAGAGGCAGCTGTTCGGACAGAACAAGGAATACCACGTGGTTTAAAGTTAGGAAAGGTGTGCGCCAGGGTTGCGCCCTTTCACCATACCTATTCAATCTGTATGCTGAGCAAATAATCCGAGAAGCTGGACTGTATGAAGAAGAAAGGGGCATCAGGACTGGAGGAAGACTCATTAATAACCTGTGATAAGCAGATGACACAACCTTGCTTGCTGAAAGTGAAGAAGACTTGAAGCACTTACTGGTGAACATCAAAGACCACAGCCTTCAGTATGGATTACACCTCAACATCAAGAAAACACAAATCCTCACAACTGGACCAATAAGCAACATCATGATAAATGGAGAAAAGACTGAAGTTGTCAAGGATTTAATTTTACTTAGATCCACAATCAACGTCCACAGAAGTAGCAGTTAGGAAATCAAAAGACGCATTGCATTGGGCAAATCTGCTGCAAAAGACCTCTTTAAAGTGTTGGAAAGCAAAGATGTCACCTTGAAGACTAAGGTGCACCTGACCCAAGCCATGGTATTTTCAGTCGCCTCATATGCGTGGGAAAGCTGGACAATGAATAAGGAAGACCGAAGAAGAACTGATGCCTTTGAATTGTAGTATTGGCAAAGAATACTGAATATACCATGGACTGCTAAAAGAATGAAATCTGTCTTGGAAGAAGTACAACCAGAATGCCCCTTAGAAGGAAGAATGGCGAGACTATGTCTTACATACTTTGGACATGTTGTCAGGAGGGATCAGTCCCCGGAGAAGAACATCATGCTTGGTAAAGTACAGGGTCAGCGAAACAGAGGAAGACCCTCAATGAGATGGACTGACACAGTGGCTGCAACAATGGGCTCAGGCGTAACAATGATTGTGAGCATGGCACAGGACCAGGCAGTGTTTTGTTCTGTGGTGCAAAGGGTCACTATGAGTCGGAACCGACTTGATGGCACCTAACAACAAAAACAACAACACTCGCTTCTTAATTACTGGCAACCCAAGAGAAATCGACTCAAAGGAACTGAGAGGCTAAATGTGTCTGAGAATCAGAGCTGCATGCAGGGAATGAAAGATTTATTAAATATGGTAGTTCTATGAGGTAGACTGCTTCTTTTTCCTTTCATAGCATTAAAAATTGCAGAATATACATGGAACAGAAAAGCAAAATGAAAGATCTGTGGGCACGGATATTAGTTAAGATCAATGAGTTATACTTGTCAAACATCACTGATAATGACTGATGAAGCCTGTATCACAACGAAGAGGCCTGAGATTAATTTTAATACCTTAGGGCAGTAATTATCACACTTTCTGATCTCAGGATTTTTTATGCTCTTAAAGTTTACTGAGGAGTCGAAGAGTTTTTGTTAATGTGCGTTACACCTAGTAATACTTAACATACCAGAAATTAAAACTGAGTTTAAAAAATATTTATTCGTTAATTTAAAAGTAACAATAAACCTATTACACAGTAACATGATGTATTTTTTTTTATGAAAAATAACCGTATTTTCCAGAACAAAACAACAACAAAAAAATCAGTGAGAAGAGTGCCATAGTTTAATATTTTTGCAGATTTCTTTCATGTCTGGCTTAATAGGAGACAGCTGGATTCTCATATCTACTTCTGCATTCAATCTGCTGTGATATCACATATCATGTAGTCTTTGGAAAATTCCATTGTACATTCATGAGAGTGAAAAAGGTACTATTCACAAGAGTGAAAAAGGCAAATAAGATCTAGGTATTATTTTGAAAATAGTTTTGATCTCACGGACCCCTTGAAAGGGTTTTGAGGACACCAGGAGTCCCTGCACTACACTTTGAGAACCGCTGCTTTAAAGAAATTTTAATCAGGATGACTCACTCCAACTCTTTTCCATCACTACAAAATTCAGAATTGATAAGTGCTTTCTTTCTATGACTGTATTTTATAATTGTTACCAAATTTCATGCAACTATCGTTCCCTCCAATAGGCTGATTACAAAGATTCATTGAGAAATAGTATCTAACATAGCATCAGATTTCTTATTTTTGCCTTAAAAAAAAACTTAAATGATTAGATATCTATACCACATATTAAATAGGGTGGTGGCTAGCAATGTTTAGCCACAGGGAGGTCAAAGTGTCCCTTTTCCAACATTTGATTTCTATTTTGGAACCAAGATATTTCAGAAGCAATTGGTAACTTTTCATATAGTCATCATCTATCTATATTTAATTCATGCATCAAAGCAGGCCTTTTAATTTAGCCAGCCCCCAAGCTTGTACCCAAAAATGGCTATAACCATCACAGTCTAGACAACGTATCAGATCAGAACTTAAGCTTCTTGAAGCAAGTACAGGGCTGATTTACATGTAATCCTGGTAGGTGTGTTGGCATTAAAATGGCTTTAAAGAATAATAAACTGAATAAAATCCTTCAACTGAAGAAACTGACTACAAATCTAAAAAAGAGCAATGAAGCAAAACCATGAAAACATACGGTGAATTATAGTACCTCAAAGGGCAATTTAAAAGTTCAAAGGTGTTAATTAGATTAAAATAAGCTTTTTTACAAGAACAAAAACAAAGGATTAGAAAATCTATTTCTTCACAAAGAAAAATGAAGTAAGACTAGAAGAATTACTGAATAAATGACAAAGGATAAATTATATATTTAATCTCCTTATATATCTTTATTGGTCTTGAAAAAAGTTAAGAGCTTATAACTGGTTTTGTATTTTCAATTTTAGCGAATTTCAATGTGTAGCAGAAGAACAGATTTCTAAGGGAAAGAGTCTACTAAAATGGATTATTTGGCCCAAGTTTTTCTGTGCACTAAATTCTGTGTACTTAATTTTTTAAGTACATTTTTACTTTTTTTAGTAAGAACTTTAATTTTTCAAAAGTAACCTGAACTTTAAAACAAAACTTCAGATTTCTGGTTTATGACTAAATAAATCGTAACAAAAATCCCGTTACTTTATGCCTTGTCTCTTCCTTAATTTTCCTCATCACTTTTTTCAGGTTATGGGTCTATAATTTGAGAAACAGAGTAGGAATTAAAGAGATAAATACATTGGACTAGATATGTTCTCCTTGTGATAAGCCATAGCTCACTAATATTTTTCCTTCATGTACTTAACATGTATTACTTTTGTGATTATTTGGCCAATGTCTGTTCTCCGTCTAGGAGGGATACTAGATGGTAAGCTCCCCAAAGGCAGGAAATGTGGCTGCTTTTCTTGCCACTATATTCTTAGTACCGACATACAGCATCGTACCTGACACACAGTAGGTGCTTAATATACATTTGTTGAATAAATGCATACACACATATACACATATATTCCTTTGACATCCATTCATTTATTTTGGTCCTGTGAGGATGGCTTAGGTCTTACCTCTAAGATAACTCCTTGATGGATTGCCTTTCTATATACTGAAACTGAAATTTTCAATTTCTATATACTTAAATTTCTATATACTGAAATTGCCTTTCTATACACTGAATCTTTACAAGGGATAACCATACATTCCTAAATATCCATACTCCCATACTTCCTATGGTTATTTCATGAAGTAAAGTCACAAAAGAAAATGAAATTAATAGCTTTTGAAAATGGGATAAATGAACCGTCTCAGATCAAAATTAAAGTCTAAATAACTTTGTTTATTAAAACAAGGGGTACAAAATTAAGCAACACAATTCAGAAGACCATTACAATATATATCTTACCTTATATTTTTCATTTGCAAATAAAACTGAGGCTCTGTGAAATTTGCATAGAGGGTTCTTGGGGTCAATAACAATGGCTTTGTTTAGGGTATCCAAAGCCTTCTCTGATTTTTTCAGTGCATGTTGAACCTATAAGAAATAAAGATCGTAGTAATGTTCCCTCTTGATAGTTATGAAGAAAGGTGAGAACCAGTGTGACTCAAAACCAACTTAACGATAACAAAACTATTAGAGATAAGGCTGTATGGTCTAGCTGGGCTGTCCTTTGGGTTAACTGGACTTAGTAACTATCAAAATAATACAATAGATTATCTCTGAAATCTCCTCCAATTTTCATTTAACTGCTTCACTTTAAAGATGAGAATACTGAAGTCTAGAGATGCTAAATAACTTGCTCTGGGATCAGAATCTAGGTCCTCGGGTTTCCAACTCAGTACTCTCTCAGTCACCATTATGCATCCATATAATAATCAAGATACTATCTTTAAAGCACATAAGTCTAGAAGGCAAGAAAACTTTGGTTTCCCCTTCACAAGAAAAACCTGCACTATTTAGCTAGATAACACTCATATTTCAAAAGGTCTACTATAGTCCTCTAAATATTAGAATTTTTAAGACTGTGTTAAAAGAACATGCAGAAGATTTGGCTTTAAACCTTATCAACCCTGTTTCACTCAGAACGATTATACTTTTTACCTACTTCAGGAATTTATTTGAAAAAATGATTCTTCTACTTTATAGATTTGAAAAATGCTGATCTGTAATACTGGGAAATAAATTATTTAAATTTTAAATAACTTTAAAATTTTAAAGATTTAAAAAAATTACCAAGCCTACCATTCATTCAGAGTCCCTGGGTTATGCCACGGTTAAGTGGTCCCTGGTTTATGCCACGGTTAAGTGCTCAGCTGCTAACTGAAATATACCCAGAGATGCCTAGAAAAAAAGGTTAGGTGACCTACTTTTGAAAGGTCACAGCCATTGAAAAATCTATGGAGCAAAGTTCTATTCTGACATGCATGGGATCACCAGGAGTCGGAACTGACTCAGTGGCAGCGGGTTACTATTTATTTATGTGCGTATACAGGTAGTCCCCGACTTAAGACTTAATCGAGTTACGACGAACCACACTTACATTTTTGGTACATCTTATTTTAAGTAATATGTACTACATACAATTTTGCAGCGTGTAATTTGCTGATATATTCGCAGATGTTCACTCGCAGATGTTCAGTGTTATGATTTACTGATCAAAACACTGTCATATAGCAGCAGGCTGTGGCCTGGTCTACAATGAAGTCTGTGTCGGTGTAGGGAGTCTTTAACGAATAGAAAGATGGGCAATGTTCAACTCTAATAACACAAGACAACTGAACTGCACACATGACAACCGAACTGTGCGCGTGCCCAACAGCTGTTATGACACTGACTTCATTGTTACAACACTGATGCTGAACAATAAAGATTGGATTTTTAAAGATACTGATAATAAAAGGCAATAATAATGAACACTTAAAAAAAAAAGAAAAGTTATTCAACTTACGTCAGAACCAACTTAAGATGGAGTCATTGGACTGTAACCCTATCCAAAGTCAGGGACTACCTATACTCATATTCTGTTATGTTTCTACATTGGACAAATTATACGTTAAAAATAAAGTAAGGTGAATGGATGCAGCTGTGTACTTTAATAACAAATATCACGGTCATAAGAATATTGGTTGCTAAACTCATCTATGCAATGATTTTTTTTTTTTAAAATAATACTTTATTGAGTTTTTTGGTGAAACTTTACACAGCAAGTTAGGTTCCCATTTGGCAATTTCCACACAAATTGTTCAGTGACATTAGTTACATTTATTACAATGTGGCAACATTCTGTGTTCAGTTTGTTCCCATTTCAATACTCTAGTTTCCCAACCCCCTTATCTTCTGATATTTGGTTTTGAATAACTGTAAACCTTTTGGTCTCATACTGATGGTTTTTAAGTAGGGCACCAAACTATCCTTTATTTTGTGTGCCACTCTATTTTGCTAGAAGGTGACCTCAGGGAATAGGCTTGGTTCTAGGTTTAAAGAGTATCTCAGGGTGACAGTCTCAGGGAATCCTCTGTTCTCTACTGTTCCAGTTTGTCTGGCTTTTTTGTTTTGATAAGAATTTGAGTTCTGTTGCATATTTTTCTCCCACTCTATCTGGGACCAACTATTGTGACCCTGGTCAGAATGGTCAGTGGTGATAGCAGGGCACCATCTAGTTCTTCTGATCTCACGGTAGATGAGGTTGTGGCTCCTGCAGACTTGTTTCTTCTCTGCACTTTTGGTTACCTTCTCACTGTTTTGCTCCTGGTGAACAGAGACCTGTAGTTGTGTCTTAGAAGCCTGCTCACAAGCTTTAAGACCCCAGACACTACTCACTTCACTAGGATGCAGATTTTGATTTTTCTGAACTATGTTATGTCAATCAGCTGAGCTATCCCATGAGACTATGGACCTAAGCCTTCAAACCCAGAAAACCAGTGTTGGAAGGTATTTGGTTATGTCTGAAGAGTATCCATATTTGTGTATTCAAGGAATATATGTGCCTGCATTCACATATCTGTATTTACACACACCTATAGATACTTCTATCTGTTCTCACCTATGTACACACCTTTACCTACCCGTAAACCAATCTGCCTATACCAATCCATATGTGCTCAAATACTCATTTTTACTTTGATTGTGCTGTGCTCACACATCCACATTCGAAATTACTTTTCCCATTGCCAAAAATAACTAGCCTCTATAAAGTGTACCTTCTCCATCCCTCCTTCTCTCCCTGGTAACCACCAATGAACATTGGTCTCTCTATATCTATTTTTGTCTTCTTATAAAAGACAGCTCATACAGTATTTGTCCTTATATGCTTGACCTATTTCACTCAGCATTATGCCTTCTAGGTCCATCCATGTTATGCTTCATGGACTCATTGTTCTTTATGGTTGCACAGTATTCCACTGTATGTATGTACTACAATTTGCTTATTCATTCATCCGTTGATGGGCACTTTGGTTGTTTCCATTTATTTGCTATTGTGAATAAAGCAGCAATGAATATAAGTGTGTATATGTCTGTTTCTGTCACTATTTTTGGGTCTCTAGGGTATATACCTAAGCATGGGATTGCTGGACCATAGGGTAGTTCTATTTTTAGCTTTTTGACAAAGCACCATACAGTCTTCCATAGTGGCTGTACCATTTTATAGTCCCACCAACAATGGATAAGGGTTCCAATCTCCCCCCATCCTTGCCAACATTTGTTGTTAACTGTTTTTTTTTTTTTTTAATCAGTGCCATTTTAGCCAGGGTAAGATGGTATCTCACTGTAGTTTTGATTCACATCTCTCTAATGGCTAATGATTGTGAACATCTTTTCATATGTTTGTTGGTAGCTAGGATGTCTTCTTTGGTGAATGTTCTGTTCCTATCTTTTGCCCATTTTGTGACTGGGTTGTCTTTTTGTTGCTGAGTTGTTGAAGTTTTCTATAGATTTGGAGATTAGGCCCTTATCGGGTAAGTTGTTTACGAAGATCTTTTCCCCCCACTTTGCAGGTTGTCTACTTATTCTTTTAATAAAGTCTTTTGATAAGCATAAGTTTTTAATTTTTATGAGGTCTCATTTATCTATTTTGTCTTCTTCTATTTATGCATTTGTTGTATCTGATATTCTACTTTTACAAAAGATTAGGTCCACAGTTTTCTCCCTATGTTGTCTTCTAGGAATTTTATGGTTTTAGGTTTAACAATTAGGTCTTTGATCTATTTTCAGTTAGCTTTTGTGTATGGTGTGAGGTATAGGTCCTATTTCATTTTTCTGCAGGTTGATAGCCAGTTCTGCCAGAACCATCTCTTAAAGAGATTGCTTCTGCCCCATTGATTGGACTTTGACCCTTTGTCGAAAATCAATTGTCCATAGATGGCTGGGTTTAATTCTGAGTTCTTAATTCTATTCCACTGGTCCATGTGTTTACTGTAGAACCAATACCAAGCTGTTCTGATTACAGCGGCTGTACAGCATGTTTTGATATTGCTTTGGCTATTCGGGGTTTCTTAGTTTTAATATTTCAGTAAAGAATGTTGTCTGGATTTGTATCGGGATTGCACTGTAACTGTAGATCACTTTAGGTAGAATTGACATTTTCACTATAGTAAGTCTTCCAAGCCATGAGCATGGGACATCTTTCTATTTTTATCGGTCTATTTTAGTCTCCTGCAGTGTTTTTTAATTTTTATTGTATAAGTCTTTTATGCCCCTAGTTAGGCTAACTCAAGTATTTTATCGATCTGAGGGCTATTGTAAATGGTACTACTTTCTTGATTTCTTTTTTGTAGAAGTCTTTGTTAGTGTAGAGGAACCCAACTGATTTTTCTGTGTTGATCTTGTACCCTGCAATGTTGCTAAACTCTTCTGTTAGTTCCAGCAGTTTTCTTGTGGAATCTTTAGGGTCTTCTATGGAAAGAAACAATGGAAAAGCTCAATATCATCAGTCAGAACAAGGCTAAGGTCTGACTGCAGAACAGACCATCAATTGCTCATATGCAAGGTTAAGGTGAAGCTGCAGAAAATTTAAATAAGTCAACGAGACCCAAAATAAGACCTTGAGTATATCCCCCCGAATTTGGAGACCATCTCAAGAATAGATTTGACGTGTTGAATGCTAATGACCAAAGATCAGATGAGTTGTGGGATCATATCAAGGACATCATACAATAAGACAGCAAACGGTCATCAAAAAGCCAAGAAAGACATAAAAGACAAAAATTGATGTCAGAGGAGACTCTGAAACTTGCTCTCAAACGTAGAGTAACTAAAGTGAATAGAAGAAATGATGAAGTAGAAAAGAGCTCAACAGAAGTTTTCAAAGGGTGGCTTGAGAAGGCAAAGTAAGTATTATAATGAAATGTGGAAAGACCTGGATTTCAAAAACCAAAAAAGAAGAACGTGCTTGACATTTCTCAAGCTGAAAGAACTGAAGAAAAAATTCAAGCATCGAGCTGCAATTTTGAAGGATTCTATGGGCAAAATACTGAATAATACAGGAAGTATCAAAAGATGGAGGAATATACAGAATTACTGTACCCAGAAGAATTGGTCAATGTTCAACCATTTCAGGAGATAACATATGACCAAGAACAAGTGGTACTGAAGGAAGAAATGCAAGCTGCACTGAATGCATTGGTAAAAAACAAGGCTCCAGGAATTGATGGAATGCCAACTGAGATGTTTCAACAAACAGATGCAGTGCCCACTCATATATGCCAAGAAATCTGGAAGACAGTTACTTGGCCAACTGACTGGAAAGAGAGATCCATATCTGTGCCCATTCCACAGTAAGGTGATCCAACAGAATGTGGAAATTATCAAAAAATATCATTAATATCACACACAAACAAAATTTTGCTGAAGATAATTCAAAAACAGTTGCAGCAGTACGTCAACAGGGAATGTCAGAAAGTCCATCTGGATACAGAAGAGGATGTGGAACAAGGAATATCACTGCTGGTATCAGATGGATCTTGGCTGAAAGCAGAGAAAACCAGAAAGATGTTTACCTGTGTTTTATTGACTATGCAAAGGCATTTGGCTGTGTGCATCATAACAAATTATGGAAAACATTACGAAGAATGTGAATTCTGAAACACTTAACTGTGCTCATGCAGAACCTGTACATAAATCAAGAGGCAGTTATTTGAACAGAACAAGGGGATACTATGTGGTTTAAAGTCAGGAAAAGTGTGCATCAGGGTTGTATCCTTTCACCATATTACTCAATTTGTATGCTGTGTAAATAATCTGAGAAGCTGGACTATATGAAGAAGAACATGGCATCAGGATTGGTGTAAGGCTCATTGACAACCTGTGATATACAGATGACACAACCTTGAGTGCTGAAAGTGAAGAGGATTTGAGGCACTTACTGATGAAGATCAAAGACTACAGCCTCCAGTATGGATTACAACTCAACATAAAGAAAACAAAAGTCCTCACAACTGGACCAGTAAGTAACATCATGATAAACAGAGAAAAGATTGAGGTTGTCAAGGATTTCATTTTACTTGGATCCACAATCAACACCCATAGAAGCAGCAGTCAAGAAATCAAATTACATATTGCATTAGGCAAATCTGCTGCAAAAGACCTCTCTTAAGTGTTAAAAAGCAAAGATGTCACTTTGAAAACTAAGATGAGTCTGACCCAAGCTATGGTATTTTCAATCGCCTCATATACATGTGAAAGCTGGATGATGAATAATGAAGACTGAAGAAGAACTGATGCCTTTGAATTATGGTATTAGTGAAGAATACTGAATATACTAGGGACTGCCAGAAGAATGAACAAATCTGTCTTGGAAGAAGTACAGCCAGAATGCTCCTTAGACGTGAGGATGGCGAGACTTCGTCTCAGGTACTTCGGACATACTATCAAGAGGGACTAGTTCCTGGAGAAGAACATTATGCTTGGTAAAGTAGAGTGTCATCAAAAAAGAGGAAGCCCCTCAACGAGATGAACTGACATAGTGGCTGCAACAATGGGCTCAAACACAGCAATGACTGTGAGGATGGCACAGGACCAGGCAGTGTTTTGTTCTGTTGTACAGAGGGTCGCTGTGAGTCTGAACTGACTCAATGGCACTTAACAATTATTTAGTTTCCATGTATTTATTTATTCTTCCTGTTGTTGATTTCTAGCTCCATACTGTTAAGGTCAGAGAAGATGCTTTGTACGATTTCAATCTTTTTTTTTTAAACTCAGATTCTTTTTATTAAATTTTATTGTGCTTTAGGGAAAAGTTTACAGCTCAAGTTAACTTCTCATTGAACAATGTATACACATATTGTTCTGTGATATTGGTTGCAATCCTCACAATGTCACAGTGTGACAGCACGGGTTCTCTGTGTTCATAAAAATATGGAACGCTTCACGAATTTGTGTGTCATTCTTGTGCAGGGGCCATGCTAATCTCTGTATCATTCCAATTTTAGTATACACGCTGCCGAAGTGACCACAGATTTCATTCTTTTTAAATTTGTTGAGACTTGTTTTGTGTCCTAGCATATGGGTCTATTCCAGAAAATGACCCATGTGTGCTGGAGAAAAATGTGTATTATTCCGATGCTGGTGGAGTGTTCTGTATATGTCTGTTAGGTCCAATTGGCTTACGGTTTTATTTAAGTTCTCCATGTCCTTAGTGATCTTCTTTTTAGATATTCTATCATTTAAAGTGGTGTGTTGAAGCCCCCTACTATTGTGGGGTTATGCATTTCTCCTTTCATATTAGTATATGTTTCATGTATTTTGGTGCATTGCTGTTAGGTGCATATATACTTATAATTATTATGTCTTCTTGCGGGATTAACCCTTTTATTATCACGTAATGTCATTCTTTATCTCTTGTAATAGATCTTGACTTAAAGTCTATTTTATCTGATACCAATATGGTCACTCTGCTTTTTTTTTGTTTACTGGTTGCATGGAATATTTTTCTCTATCCTTTTATTTTCGGTCTGTTTGTGTCCTTATGTTAAGGTGTGTTTCTTGCAGACAGAAAAAGGATGGATCATGTTTTTTTATCCATTCTGCTACTCTTGGTCATTTGCATGGGGCTTTTAGACCATTTACATTTAAGGCTAGTACTGAAAATGAAGCATCCACCTCATTCGTTTTTTGAGTGGTTTGTATCTTCTTTGCTGTTTTATTTTGATTTTTCTATTGTTTTTTGTATTTGGCTGCTTTCTTGTGATGAGCCTTTTTGCTAACTTCCTTCTTCTGAACGTTTTTTCTTGGTGATTTCTTAGTGGTTACCATATATGTTACATTATATAACCTACAATTTATGCAATGATCTTTGCAGAAAGTTATTACTACATGTGGCCAAATATTGAGACCCTATAAACTAGTTCCCTAAAAGAGAAAAGCATATTCTCTTATCTGAAATTTCTTCAAATAAGCCACTCAGAATTTTAAAACAATCTGTTCTACAATAACTTTAAAAAATAGGGAACTTCAACAAAGGTGTCAAGAGATACTCAAGTTTGATCTGCTTATCTTAAAAAGATGGCAAAACAAAATAAACTTAAGTGGATATATTTCCTCTATATCGTTTGCATAGTATGTAATATACAAGAATCTACTACGTCGATTTTTAAGGAAATTATCATGGCCGATTTCATCATAGTCAATAAAGAACTAGAATTCTTCCCCAAAATAAACAGTGAAATTCCAAACTAACATAATATCCTCATACTGTATGTCCATCCCACAAAAGCCAAACTCGGTATGTATATATATATGTGTGTGTGTGTGTGTGTGTGCGTGCGTCTGCGCGCGTATGTGTGTGCATGTGCGTGAGAGCTGGAGAGAGAAGGAAGAGAGAAAAAGAATGAGGACCTAATATACCATACTTACAGAGAAACTAACTAATAAATGAGATTTTTAAAAGCAAACAAAGATACCTTTTCTCCTATTAAAGTACAATTTATCATTAGATATATTTTAAAGATGTAAACATGAAATAGTGATCCATATTGCCTTATAAGAATTTTAATTTGTTCTGATATACCTGTATCACTCATGCATAAACACAAGAAATCACTTGCTTTGAAATAGTAATTACTTAATCTTGGAGCTAAATGTTAACATATGGAAAAGTGTTTTAAAAAATATGAACTGTCTCACTTGAGTCTCATAACAACCCTATGAAATAGGCAAAGCAGGTATTGCTGACATTAATAAAATAGAAGCTCAGAAAAATTAAGTGACTTGGCCAAGGGTAAGGGCACTCCAGAGACCTTTCCTTATGCCAAGTAAAAAGGTGATGCTTTTGGCCACAAATGACCTCAGGATACTGTTTACAAGAACAACAACAAGCTCCAATTTTCATTATAGCAATTAAGTCAATAAATACATTTCAAAATGGAGATTAATAAAACAGTAATGTTAAGAAAAGGACATCATGTTTGGTAAAGTAAAAAGTCAGTGAAAATGAGGGAAAATCTCACTGAGATGGATTGATTCAATAGCCACAACAATGGACTCAAACATACCATGATCACAAAGACAGCCCAGGACAAGGCAACATTTCATTCTGTTAAACATAAGGTCATCATGAGCCAGAGCTGACTCGAGGACAACTAATAACAATGTTTGGAAAGCTACTTACTACTCCAATGTGGCAAAGTAAAACTGAACTTTGAGGGTTGATATCAAGTGCTTTCTGGAAATGCATTTCTGCAAGACTGAACTTTTCTTGTTTGTAATAAATCATTCCCAAACCATACCTGAAAGTATAAAAAGTATAATTTTAGGGACATGAACTTTTGGTGTTAATTTAGTGCAGCTAATAATAAGATGCTGCTAACCAAAAGGCTGGCAGCTCGAATCCACCAGCTGCTCCTTAGAAACTCTATGGGGCAGTTCTACTCTGTTCTGTAGGGTCACTATGAGGTGGAACTGACTTGATGGTAACGTGTTTGGCTTATTAATTTTTTTAGAAGGGAGGCAAAAAGCATCAGTCATGATTAAAAAAAACAAATCTTAATCATAATGCAGTTTCTACATTCTTTGCTCAAATGTGTATATATTTTATATCCTTATAATTATAGTATACATAGTATCATATTTGGCTTCCCTTCCCCCTCACTTTATCAAATACATGCTCCTATATTTATAGACTTCAAAATTACAATTTGCAAAGGCTATGTAGTAGTGAATAAAGATGACATACAGGAATTTCTCCCAAATTTTCAAAACATCAAATGAATATAGTATAACTGATCTACACTAAGGATATCTCTCTTGGCCATATGACTACATGATGATGAGGATTGAATACCACAGGCATAAGCAAAAAGGCACAACATGTCTGTTTTGAGAGTGGCTTTATCATTATAATGGTGCTATATGTGAAGAAAACATAAAAAGCTTTATGCTAATGATGGTGAAGGTAGAAATAACAAAAGAAAGGCTATTTATTCTAGAATTGGAACAATAAATTTGCTCGGTGTTTAGCTAGATACTTTGAGAGGCCTAAATATCTCTTTATTTAATTCCTTCTAGTAAAAGCTTGCCATTCTGAATTTTCCTCTTTTCCTCCAATTTAAACAATATTTTTATAACAATTTTTGACTATGGCAAAGTTTCTTAAGAATCCAACTACTGCAATATAGCAGAACATGTACTAAAACCCAAAAACCAAACCCACTGCCTTCGAGTTGATTCCAACTCATAACGACCCTATAGGACAGAGCAGAACTGCCTCATAGGGTTTCCATGGAGTGGCTGGTGGATTCGAACTGCCAACCTTTTGGTTAGCAGCTGAGCTCTTAACCACTGTGCCGCCAGGGCTATATACTACACATTTAAAAACCAATACAGATCCTGTTAAGAACTAAGCTCTTAAAATATTGGAGAACTTCTACCTATGTGAAGAGAAGGCAGTATCAGAAAGTTTGAGTATCTCCTATGGCAGCAAAAACCTGCAATTATCAGGCTATCTTTTAGGCAATACAATTACTTAGAAATTAATCCATTAAAAAATACATACAAATTCAAAAATATACACTAGTTATCCAATGTTTTTCATTTAGCAACAAATAGAATGATAAAATTCAATTAAAATGATTAAATTCAAAAAAAAATCTAACATACAGACTACTATAGTTATAAATTCAGAACTGCACTTCTCCTTGATCTTTAAACTATGAAGTTAGTCAAGAAAAATACAATAAAATGTAAATATGGTATTGAGGCAGAAATAGGAACAAATTTTTTCATGTCTTCTTCATTTGATAACAAAATAAGCCAGATAGTAAACTTTCTATTTGTCTACTTGAGCACAAGTACAAAAAAGTAAAATAGAGACATTACTTAATAAACCAGAACACTGAGTTGAAATAAATATTCATGATTACATGTCAAAGAGCAAAAACTAGTGTATATTTTTTAATGTTTATTCTCCATTAATACAGGTGAATTATACTATTCCCTCCTCCCCACTTTCTGAAACGTTTTCTATGTTAACCATAATTTCAGTGTTAAAAGAAAAAGTAACAAATCAAGAAGCAAAACCAACTATTTGCAAAAGCTTGGTAGAGAAATGGCTGAAACTGTTGACTATAAGGATGTGGTATTCTAATAATCATTAGTTAAGAGTTGGTTAAAAGTATAAATTCCACATAAAAACATTAGTTAGAAGTTATCAACCAGTAACATCTTTAAGTATTAGTAACCAAACTCATGACAGTAAAGAGAAATCTAACAAGAAACACTACCAAGTATCAGCCTCTCAATAAGATTTTGTCTTTGCACTTTATTAGCACTTACCATGCATTATAATGTCTAGGATTGACTCTGATAGCATTTCGAAAACAAGCTAATGCTTTGTCTAGTTCTTCAGTTAACACAAACTCATGACCTAATAGAGTATAGGCATAAGCATAATTTGGATCAACCTGGATAGCTCTCTGGAAGAATTTGATTGCAATATCATGTTCCCGTTGCAAACTGAAACAGTTCCCTGCAGCACACCAGGCCTTAAAAAAAACGTAAGCAAAAACCACACAATTAAAATTTTATTTTATTTTTTCTAATTAACAAACCAAATCTAAGACTGAAATCAAGACTCAGACTTCACTTAGAATATAAAAACTGAAGTGTTTTAATAGATATATTTAATTTTAAGCTTAAATATGTTATGAAAAGCAACATCACTCAACATTCTTGATATGCACTGAAATGTAGTTCCTACAGGAGTACAGCATATAAACTAACTGTGCCTATGGCTTAAAATGACAATTGAAATTACTAATTTAAAATTGGCACTTCTTTCAATCTATACAACTCTTTAATGAAATCTCAACATGGTGACAATAGCAATTTTAATAGTTGTATCTTGAATAATCCTGAACAAAGTATCTACTTTGTGATTTGTCTATTTGTTAATTTCCACCATATATTTTAGAACTTTCTCTTCTTCTCTGGGTCCCTGCCTAGATGGAGGAGGATATAAAAACAAATGCAGGTGATACTAAATTGTGTTTGATTTGGTTGAACTCCATTTGTAAAGGGTGATCAAAAGGTAACTATATAAGCAAAATGTTTCAGTCAACATACCTCTGGTGAATTTTTATCCATGTCTGTTAAATCTTTTGAAAGAACTGAAAGAGCAACATCTTTTTGAAGATGCCAAAGTGTTGTAGAGTAGATCTCCATGCCTTCAACTCTATAATTCTCAATCCTTCTAACCTCTGAGAATATTCTTTCAGCCTGAAATAGAAAAACTTGTAAGGGGAAAGCAAGCTGATATAATTTACATATATATGGGTAGAGCACTAGGCACTGGCTTCACAAGACCTAAATGCTGCCTTCTACTATGGTTTTTACACAGAAATGTTAATAACACAAGGCCAAATTGAGCCCCTGGCCTTGTGTTACTACTTATAAAAGTCAAGACAAAAACATGAACTCTGGGGAAAAATATATTTCCACCAAAAAGACAGATGAGAATTCTATACAAAGTTACAGCTTAAAAAGGACATGTCAGTATTTTATTCTCAAAAAGTACAGGCTCAAGTCTTAATAACAGCTTTACTGAATAACTCACAGGAAAGGTGATGGAAGAATGACTTCTGTAACAAAAAAATCTATTTTTCCACTGACTTTTATTAAGGGACTGAGCTGAAAACTCTAGGGGAAAAAACAGGTTAAAGTAGCCCATGCGATATCTAAGATCAGCTTGATGATTTGTAACTTCCCTGAAATCTCTTAAAAGTTATACAGATAAGTTTTTCAAATAGGCATTTAACCCATCAACGGTTACAAGATGGCACACCTAGCCAATGCCAAATACAGATACCTCTTCTTTACATGGAGCCCTGGTGGTACAGCAGTTAAGAGCTCAGCTGCTAGCTAAAAGGTTGGCAGTTCAAATCCACCAGCCACTCCGTGAAAACCCTATGGGGCAGTTCTACAGTCTTACAGGGTTGCTATGAGTTGGAATGGAGATGGCTGCAATGGGTTTGGTTTGGTTCTGGGGTTTCTTTAAACATTTGGGTCACTGTTCTGTAACTAGGGTAAACAACAAAATTCATGTATTTTTAAAGTATCTGTGAAATAACACAGGAGCCGTGGTGGCACAGGGGTTAAAGTGCTTGGCTGTTAACCAAAAGACTAGTGGTTCAAATCCACTAGCCGCTGCACAGAAGAAAGATGTGGCAGTCTGCTTCCGTGAAGATTTACAGTCTTGGAAACCCTATGGGACAGTCCTATTTTGTCCTATACGGTGGCTATGCGTTGGAATGGACTACAGCAGTGAGTGGGTGAAACAACTAGAAATAATTTTGAAAAGGGCTTGTCAAAGAAAGTTTTTGCCTGTCTGTGTATTGGTAAAGGGCCATAATCTAAATATGGATTAGTCTCTGGGTGTTGCAAACAGTTTGCACTTGGCTGCTAACTGAAAGGTTGGAGGGCCAAGTCCACCAAGCAGCACTGTGTAAGAAAAGGTCTCGTGATCTACTTCCATAAATTTACAGCCATTGAAAACCCTATGCACAATTCTACTCTGAAAAACGTAGAGTCACCATGAGTCGGAACCGACTCGATGGCAACGGGTTTGGTTTTGAGCAATGTAAGACTTTCTGACTACAACCCTCTTTTCTTTACTAAACAAAATTACATGAATAGGTGAACCTGCATTTATTCATTCTCTGCCTGGAAGAACATTTCCCCCCATATCTTTGCATGGCTCATGAAGGGAGAAGGAACTTTTCTTCTCTGAGCACCACACTTCACTATCCTCCAAACTCCTTACCATGTGTTATTTTCTTCATATGATTTACAGCTACTTATCATTATACATTTATTGGCCTACAATCTCTTTCTTTTACTAGAAGTGTAAGCTCCAAGAAGGCAAGAAATTCTGTTTAGCTGTATTCCAGAGTCTAGAAGACTATCTGGCACATAATTAGTACTTAAATATATGTTGAACAACTGAAAATAAATACCGCAGAAAGTAATCTTATTATCAATTGTAAATAATCCATATTAGAGGAATTTTATTAATATATAGCTTTGTTAGAAGGTGTGTTTTAGTTTAGGTTTAGAAGGCAGGAGAGAAAATGCTTTGGTAACAAGTGGGGAGGTTATTTAAACTGGAAATTAGACTCTTCTTTGGCTCTAGGTTAATCATTCTCTCCTTTTCTGTCACAAACAGATGACTTAAGCAACGAATATAATTAAAATTAAAAGGATAAAAACCTTGTGATAAGGGCATTATGTCCTCGATTAAATACAACTTTCTTCATAGCAATCTTCAAGTTTTTAAAATATAATGCCAAAAATTCATCCTAGTAGGTAACTCAATATTATGTTGTAAAAAGAATTTAGACCATATGTATTATATCATAAATATGTATTTCAGCTCCAATTAATAAAGGTACAAGTGTTTCACCTAAGAATATATTGATAACTTGGTTTTTCACAAATCTATCTCAGGTCATCTTACAGAACTTAAATTACTCACCCTTCAACACAAGAGATATTTGTATTTATAAATTATAAATTTTGAAAAAAAAATAAGTATAACAATGTTACATAATAAATATTATCCTTTTAGATCTAACCTTCTCAAGCATAAAAATTTTAATTAATTATCTCTAGAAAGGCATATATAACTGTTTTCTATACTTACTTGCATGTATTCTGAAAGTTCAAAATACGCCCTTCCAATTTGGCACAGTACCCAACCCGTATTGTAGTGGTGAGAAGGTAGATGGCTCAGTATATTTATAGCTTCTTTGCAGTTGTATGAACACAAAGCTAGATAACCTTTCCCCATTTCACGAAGAAGGCTCATCAAACCTTCTAGGAGAAAATAATATAGTAAACAAAGGAGAAAAACAAAAAACCAGTCTGGTTTTCTAGAAAGGCTAATTACCAAAAACTCATTAAAAATTTCAACATCTATGCAGAAAATACTAAAGGGGCTGTAGTGAACATAAAGAGGATTTACTTAAAATAAGTGGGTAATAAAATAAAATACAAAGAAGATGTTAAAAGTTAAAAACAAACCTGCTGCTGCCTTCTGTAGAGTAAAAGCCTGTATCTGCGGTGTGATTGTGGATATTTTCCCTTCTGAAATGATGGAAGAATCCAATTTTGTAATTTCCAGGCTATCATTTATGTTAGGTTGAGTTATTCCTCCTTTATTAGTTTTACTTTTTGTTTTTCTGTTTGGGATTTTGGGTGGAAACTTCATTTTTAATTTTTTACTATTCTCCTGTAAAAAGGGGGGGAAATTCCACACTTGTTATACTTGTATATTTTAGATCTCCCCTCTACCCCTTCTCAAGTATTATATATAAGTGTGCAATCTTAATTAATCTAAATTTTTCTCAGAAGAAACTATAAAAACAAAGGTTTTCAAAGTAATTTAATTTTAAATGCAACAACTCTGAAAATAAACTGCATTAACTGACTAGCTAGTGATTAAGGTGAGAGTAAGCATTAAGTATTGCTCTCTTCTAAAAGTATATCACACTTTCATTTATTATTTAAAAATAAGAAAATAAATAGATGCAATACTACCTAAGTGTCTCAACAGCATTAAAATTGTTGATCTGTGTATGTTAAAGTTAAAGACTGCCTATAACATCTGTCAATGGACCAAGAAAATTTGCAAAGGGATAAGGAGGTCCTCCCATTTTTAACTTTTTATTTTGAAATAATTTTAGATCCACAAGGAGTTATACAAATAATACAGAGAATTCCCATTTACCTTTCACCCAACTTCCCTCAATCTGACATAACCACAGTACATCATCAAATCCAGGAAACCGCCATTGGTATTAATACTATGAACTAAACTATAGACCTTATTCGGATTTCATCAGTTTTCACATACATTCTTTTTTTGTTCTTTGGTGTAGAGTTCTACGACATTTTATCACACATATGGATTTGTGTAATCAACCACAATAATCAGGATACAGGACTATTTCATCATCTCAAAGAAATTCCTTGGCTGTCCTTTAGTAGTCATACACCCACAATCCTAACTCCTGGTAACAACGAATCTGTTCTCCAACAGTACAGTTTCCTCATTTCAGGAATATTATATAGTGATATTTATCAAAGGACCAAAAAATTTTATAAAATGTATAAGGCCATCCAAGTTAAAAAATTTTTTTTAATTCTAAATTTAAGGAAATTTATTTATTGGGATAAACTTTAGGGAAGTTATTTATTAGAGACAGAGTTATCGATGAACAGAAATTTTGGAGAGGGGGATGCATTCAGTACATGTGACTTACAGACATCTTTAAATTACCTTGGTTGTAGAGCTGTCACTAGTAAAAAGTCGTGAACTTCTTCGAGGCAGTGCGTTTGGGGGAGATGTGATAGTGGGGCTCAATACCTGAGGTGTTGTACTAAAAAACAATTATAAAAGAAGACATTTATTTTTCACTCCATTTACGACCATGAACTTTGTTTCAAAAAATATTCATTTATCATGTTTGTACTCTAAAGCTGATGAGTTTGATTGGTCCTTTTCTTTTCCCCCTTATGTTACCATAAAATGTTACCATAAAATGGTAAAGATTATAGCACAGATCCTCATTCTATCTGTAACTGCTAATTTGAATTTAGAACAATCTACATAAAAATTCTGGGCCAATAAATGGTAAATATATCTATAAGCCTATTATATCCAGCCCTCATTTGCAACTATAGCAAGTTAAGGAAAAGGAAAAGAGCTGGCCATGGAAATTCACAATTGTGGGATTATTTGTCAACAAATATATACCACTAGAACAACTAATACTTGAGAAGTTATTTCCCTGTAAATTCAAACAGCCCCATCAAGGTTTATTCAGTTTAGAGCAAAAGGATTTTGATAATCACTTGGATATATTTTTTACTTTAAAGGCAAACCTAAGATACAAGAATTTCATTCTTAGAAAGCAAGCAAACTTAAAACCTGAGATCATCTAATTGAGAGTGGTTAAGTCATGGACTAAAGTGCCTACACTTTATGGGAAATCTTGTTAGTTACCTGAGCCTGGGGGAAAGAAGCGTCTAAAAATAAAAAAAGAGATGCTGACCAGTGAGTAAAGAATGCCTAGGGCTGTCCTTAATCATTCAAAAGACAGAGCCCCAAATCAGGAATTTTTGCAAGTGAGGTCATTTAGGTCAACCAATTCGTTTTTAAAAGTAGAATATCCCTTATTTGGAAAGAAGAACTATGTGTCAGTTACACTACAAATATGAATTATATTTTGTTAATACTTGTTACTGTTGATTCCAACTCATAATGACCTTATAGGACAGAGTAGAACTGCCCCATAGGGTTTTCAAGGCCGCAATCTTTACAGAAGCAGACTGCCACATCTTTCTCTTATAGAGCAACTGGTGGGTTCAAACCACCCACCTTTAGGTTAGAGGCCAAGCCCTTAACCACTGTGCCACCAGAGTTCCTTATTTTGTTATTAAGATTGCCTAACTGTAGAAAAGTGTTTTGCCTGAGAAGTGAGAGAGAATAATTTCATAGCATGGAGCAGCCTGAGAATGTTGCTAAGATTGCTTTAAATAGACAGAAGGCTGCATGAGGATAGCATAAATCTTGTGGGGCAGAAGTAAAAATAATAAAAAGAGGTGTTCTGGGGCTGGGAGGAGAAAACAAACTCTTCCTATGTTATAATTTTGGTTAGTATTCTGTTAGCTCCAAAGGCTGACATTACACAAGGAAAAAATGCCCCAAATATGACAGGTACCACAAAAACGAAGCAGGATACTGAGTGATTTTGAAATATTGGTCACATCATATGAAATATTTATATATTAATAATTATAACTTGCATCCGTTTAACTAGGAGTTTGACGATGAAAGGACTGCCTAGGTTTGAAATCAGGCTCCACCACTTGCAAGCTCTGTGAATATGTGCCAGTTGTTTTAAACTTATTTTTTGTAAAGTCTGTATAAATAGTATCGTTTTATGGTTTTCTCATAAAATATGAAGTGTTCTGATAGTTATAAAAATACTATGAAAATATATAAAAATTATTTTTAGAGGAAAATTTACATAGAGAAAATGACACACAAACTTTGTTGGGCCATTTAGCTAAGAATACTATATCATTCTAATTTAAATAAAAAAAGCAAAAAATTTTCTAAATACAAAGAACAGACCTCTGCTACCAGCCATGATTTTATAATAATATGGGACTGGATTTACTCTCCTTGTTAAACAACTACAACACCTAACAAAGTATATGAAACAATGGTTTTCAGACAATGGACAAAAGGTAGCACATGCCTGAGGAGACTTTCAATGCTGCAGGGAAGGGGAACACAAATACAGCTCAGTGGTCTCCCTGTGTTGAGAAGAAAATGTTGAGAAGTAGAAGAGGCCAAGGGAGCTAGAATTTGTGGGACAGAGTAGTGGAGAGGAGAAAGCTACAGAGGGACGCTCCAAAGATCTGCATGAGGATTTCCCTTGAGTCTTTAGCTGAAAACATCAGTGCAAGAGTGTGAGTAAACACCTGAAGCTGGGGGAAAGAACCACTGGAAAGGAACAGGCAGAACAGTTGTTGGATCCAACCCCAGGCTGGGAATAGTTCACACTTCTAATAGCCAGAGTGGAGAAACTCCAGAATAAATGGGCCATTGGGTAAAGTACTCAAAGAGTATTGCCTCAATAGTGGGGCAACATTAGTCCAGACTAAAGGCTGCTCTTTCCCATCGAAACAAAGCTTAAAAAAGCAAGACTTAAAAGGATCAAACTGTTTCCAAGCAACTGAAACTGCACCCCAGAACAAAACTTAAAAACACTTAAAGGAAAAAAAAAAAAATCTAGCATTCAACAACGTAAAATTTACAATAACTGGCATCCAGTAAAAAAAAATCAGGTATGCAAAGAAGCAGGAAAATATGATCTATAATAAAGAGAAAAATCAAGCAATAAAAACAGACCCAGATATGACACAGTAACAGAATTACTAGTTAAAAATATTACAAGAGCTATTATAAATATGCTCCATATGTTCAAAAAGGTACAAGAAAGTAAGGGCATGTTAAGGAGAGACCCAAATCAAGCTTTAGAGATGAAAAATTCAGTGTCTGAGATGAAAAATATAATGCATGGGATTAACAGATAATTAGACACTGCAGAAGAAAAGATTAAATAACTTCAATACATATCAATAAACACTATGCAAAATGAAACATGGAGAGGAAAAAGTCTAAAAAAAAATAAGCAGAGAGTCTGTGAACTTGGAAGCTAAAGGGACAACTTCAAGTGGTCTAATATACATGTACCTGGAGGCTCAGAAGAGTAGAGGGACATGGACAGAAAAAATATTTGAAGAAATAATAGCCAAAAATTAGCCAAATTTGATAAAAAACTACAAACTCACAGATCCAAAATGCTAGATGAACCCCAAGGCCAAGAACCATGAAGAAAACTACACTAGGGTATATCATAATCAAATTGCTTAAAACTAGTGATAAAGAAAAAAAATCTTAAAACAGCCAGAGAAAAAAGACACATTACATATAAAGGAACAAACATGAGAATGGCATTGGACTTCTTGTCTGAAACAGCGAAAGCCAGAAGACAGTAAAGCAGTTATCTTTGAGGAAAAAAACTGTCAACTAGAATTCTATACCCAGTAAAAATACTTTTAAAAGCAAAGATGAAATAAAGATTTTTTTTTACATACAAAAGCTGAAAGATTTCATTACCAGCAGACCTGGACAACCAGAAATATTAAAGGAAGTCCTTCAGGTTGTAGGAAAATGATACCAGATAAAAATATGGATCTAAAGAAAGAAAGAACACCAAAAATAATAAACACAAAACAGACTTATTTTTCTTATTTTAAAAAATTTCTATAAAAGATAAAAGACTGTTTAAAGCAGAAACGAAAACTATTCACTGTGGGATTTACAACGTATGTAGAAATAAAATATATGACAATTGCATAAAGACAGGGGAGGAACATGGAAGTATACTGTTGTAAAGTTTTACACTATACGTGAACGGGTATAATATTACTGGAAGGTACACTTTGATGAGTTAGATGTATACTATAAACCTAAACAACCTCTAAAAAGACAAAACAAAGAGTAATTGTTAATAAGGCAATAAACAACAACAACAAAAAACCAAACCCACTGCCATCCAGTTGATTTCGACTCCTAGCGACCCTACAGGACAGAGCAGAATGGCCCCAATAGAGTTTCCAAGGAGTGGCTGGTGGATTCGAACTGCTGACCTTTTGGTTAGCAGCTGAGCTCTTAACCACTGCACCACCAGGGCTCCAATAAGGCAATAAAAAGGAGATAAAATGGAATAATCAATACAAAGGACATAGTTATTAATAGTTTATCCTTATTACAGTTATAATTCAGTAGAGTTATGTTTACATATTCTTTAGGACTAGCATATGTTGTTGTTAGGTGCCATCCAGTTGATTTTGACTCATGGTGACCCTGTGTGACAGAGTAGAACTGTCCAAGAACTGCCTCACAGGGTTTTCTGGGCTGTAATCTTTATGAGAGCAGATCGTCAGGTCTTTTTCCGGTAGAGCTACTAGCATACACTGAGCCTATATAGTGCTGCTCTGCAGAAATCCTCAGGATCCTTCTCTTAACAGAGCCCCAGGCAATTACTATTACTTGTCTGCAAGCTGGCACTCAAGATGAGACTGACTTACCATTCCAGCTTTATAGAAATATTGAGGTCTTTTATACAGTCAAGGTATATATATACATATTTGTGTCTGTTTTAATATTTATGATATATTTTCACTATTTTAGAAGACAGAGTTGCATCTTTTGTAATATTATAATTGATATTTTTGAGTCCTTGAATAAGAAAAAAAATCCTATTTAACACCCTTTCTGTGTAGAAATAAATTCGTTATTTGACTATTTATTTGAAGATCTGGTTTATGATCTGGTTATAGACGTGCATATGGGGGAAAAGTAAGGGGAGAATGAGAACTATTGGTACTTGATATATAGAGAAGGTCATATGCATATGAAGAAAAATATTTTGGAGGACTGTTTAGAATATTTTAGACTCATGCGACAGAGTAAAACCATTTTAGCTAAGTCTCATCTTGATTTACATTATAATATTCAACTAAAAATTGTACTAGTCTTAGAAGGCAGGAGGGGACAGGAAAACTGGTGATAGGGAACCCAAGGCTGAGAAGGGTCAGTGTTGACATGTCGTGGGGTTGTTAACTATTGTCATAGGGCAATATGTGTACTGTTTAATGAGAAAATATTTGTTCTGCAAACCTTCATCTAAGGTACAGAAAAAAAAAAAAGAATTATCTATGTGAGATCAAACTGACAACAGCAACTCAAAAGATTTGATCGGAAGCCTAGGGGGCAGTGAGTTGAAGATAATGGTGACAGAATTAATTTGGAAAAGGATCGTGAGAATAGCAGCACAACTGGAAAAATGTAATTTATGTTACTGAATTGTACATGTAGAAACTTTTGAAATGGTGTAACTTCGGCTATGTACATCCGGCTATATATATACAAAAAAGGTCCTCCAAGGTCTAGAAGGGAGAGTGTTGATATGTCACAGGGTTGTTAACCAATGTCATAAAACAATATGTGCACTAACTGTTTAATGAGAAACTATTTGTTCTGTAAACCTTCATCTAAATTACAATTAAAAAAAAAATTGTACTAGTCTTTTCAGTGAGTTAGGAATTTCAAAATTGATATATCTGTAATTTATAACAGTCATTTTACAACTCCTGGGGGACAGGGGTAAAATCCTGCCTAAATTGAAGAAATATAAAGAATCAAGTTTAACAGCAAGAAAAGAAATGAGAATGCAGTTGAACAATGTCAAATAATGACAGTATAATAAATACCTTGTTTGTGGGCCAGAACTTTGTGTTTGTGCGACAAGAACTGGAGTTACCTCTCGACTATTTCCACTCTGCGAGAAGACAGACTTTGTTCCAGTTTGGCCGATTCTTGCAACAGACTGTAAAACACAAAAAATCTAAGGTTTGTGAATTTTAAACTGCTTTGTAAATGATATAAGACACCACAACTAGCCCATCTGCATTCTCCCAATGAAAGATTTCATAATATATACCATCATCTTAAAACTATCGAACTATTTAATAAATCATTATTTATCTAATATGAACATCAGTCTACACCCTCATTTTCACCTCAGAGTATTTTTATTTCTATATTATCCTTTTACCTTTTCCTTTAGTTTTAAAGGAAAGGCTCCAAATTCCCAGAAGCTATTCTTTTTATCTTATTGTGATCATTCTCTGTTTATTACACACCCTCTCTATTTGGGGCTAAGTGCTGGGCACTAGAGATAAAAAGAGTTTTAAGAAAAATACCATTATCAAGATTTATGATAAAATTTAATATACATTAAAAAAATAACATAGTAAGATTTTATGCTACTTCTTTGGCACTTAGTAAAAAACAGTTCTATAGGACTTTGGAGGAGAAGATTAAAAAATCCAATTATTTCCCAAATTCTAAGGATATTGCTCTTAGACTTACTATTTCCTTTCAGTATACCCATCTTTCAACAACGTCTCCGTTGGAAAAAAAAGCAAATCTTTGCTTGCCCCTTCTGTTTCCTCTAATTTATCACCTTATTTCTATTGATTTTCATCATCCAGCTTCTTTAAGAAGTGATGTATGACTATTGTTTCAGTAGACTTTTTTTAACCACCAGCTAATTTTCTTCAAAACTTACTGTTACTCTGCTTTCTGCTGTAAATAATTCTTAAATTGCTCACTACAAAATCACTGATAACAATGTTCTCACTAGATTTTAAAGTCTTATTTTGGTCTTTCCTGCATTCCATATCATTGATCATACCTTCCTTTTTGAAATTTCATGTAACTTCCTTGGGTTAAGAAGGGATCAGGGGCAGAAGAGGATGAGAAGGCAAATGGCTTTTATTATTTGGGCACTGAAGCTAACTCTTGTCTGTTTCACTGCCTAACTTGTCCTTGGTAGATATGGCTCTCTTGGTTTTGGCCTACTTCACTTGGTATGCTAATAACTACCATGCTACCATGCCTTTTTTATAGCTGTAATAAACTGATTTCCACAACTATATTTCACTCCCATAACACAAGAGCTGGTAGTTTCCAACTTTTAAAAATAAAGTTTTAAACAATTCATACATAAACTGCTTTGTAATCCCTTGTTACTACTCCTGGAGTTCCTATTATCATTTACTAAGGAGCTATTATAGCAGAAAATTTTTCAGAGATTCTGAGGTTCAGGAGGGGAAGAGATGTTAAAAAAAACAACAAAAACAAGGAGAGTAAAGGAGTTATGTCAGTCATTCATATACCAGTATTACTTATTTAGCCTCTATTTCTTGAACATTCATTAGGTTCTAGGCATGGCAATAGGCATTTTACATACATAAATTAATTTAACTCTCACAGGAGATATACTGACACAGATACATTTTAAACAAATGGCACTCTGGCCTCTACTGCCCTAGACCTATATAAAGGAACATTATAAAATCCTAATTCTTTTAAAAAAAGAAATTAAAAGTAAATATCTGTATGTTTATTTAGCTACATGCCTAAATAAACTAGACTTTTTGAGTTACAATCTTACTTAAACAAAAGAACAAGCAGCTTTTTGTACCCTATGATAACCAGGAGGCTATGATGATGACCTACGTACATTTAGATAAACAATTCCAGGGCAAAAACAATGATAAAAAGTTAGTTTCTCTGAAACGACCTTTTGTTGTTATTGTTGGTTGAGTCGATTCCGACTCATGGTGACCCCATGTGTGCAGAGTAGAACTGCTCCACAGGGTTTTTAAGGCTGTGACCCTTCAGAAGCAGATTGCCAGGCCTGTCTTCTGAGGTGCCTCTGGGGGGGTTCAAACCATCCACTTCTCGGCTAGCAGTTCAGCGCTTAACTGTCTACACCACCCAGGGACTCCTGAAATAACCTTTAACAGATTGGAATTTTATATGAGTTTCTTTTACCAATACTAAGCTGCGTTTTACATGTAAAGTACCTTTTTTGAAGGGGCTCCGGTAGATGGCACATCAATTACAGAAGTTGTATTAGTGTAGTTTTGTAAATAGGATCCATCTCCAGGACTTGGGGTTTCTAATGGCAAAATCCCAAAACTGAGAAGAGGTTGAAATCAAGGTGTCAAAAAGTCATCAAGGCATATATAAAGCAGCAGTATACTTAAATTAGAAGGTCTAAAAGGAAGAGAATGGCAAATCAGTCTTGGGGGCAGTGAAGATCTGAGGGGCAGATTAAAAATAAGCTGTGAATGTAGACTATTCCACCCACCATAACAAAAATTAAAAAAAAAAAAAAATCAAACAAGGAACTAAATTGAGCAGCAACTATTGACTTCAGGAGACTTACTAGAAATAAAAAAGAGTGGCTTTATAAAAGCTAAGATCCAAATGATAAAATTACTTTAAATTTTTGGAATTTAGACACAATTACAGGGGAAATGTCTCTAGAGAAAACTGAATGTCTCTAATCATACTTCATATTGATAGATGTAAATTCTTCCTCCATATTTTGGAAAATAACATTTCAAACGATAACTACTGCTGATTTCATCATAAGCATATAAGCGTCTCAAGGGGGTCACTGCTATCCACTGCTGCAGAGTCATAAGGACAATATCTTTTAATGTACACACTAGCTGAATAAGGCATATGTAAGAGTTTTAAAAATTTCTCCAACATTTAACATTATTTTTATCACATGCAGTGTACTTATTTTCTGAAAGAAGGATAGGTCCATTATTGACTTATTAAGTGCCTCAATTTCCATAGTGATTTAGGAATTTGCTGTTCAGATTTACATTATTAATTAATATGAATTATTATAAGATCATTTACTATTACAGCATATTTTGAAGTATCTTTTTTTGTCTTACCTTGGGGTTAATGGGCTAAGAGCAGCTGGTCCTCCTAGTAAACTCCGACCAGTTTTTGGTTTATTTTGAACCTGTTTAGATAATATGGAAGTTCCTGTTCCAAGAGGGACAGTATCTGGTGAAATTACAGCCGAGTCAATATAAGACACCGAGGAATCTGTATTCAAGGAGTACTTTGAATTGGAAGATTCTAAATTCAGTCTGTTTAATTCCTGAAATAGAAATTTTCTACCATGTCATTTACCATATATTATTTAGTTCAGATCTTGCTTTCTAGATTTCACAATATTCAGAACACTAGAGTATGATACACTTACAATTGTGTCTTGGGGTGTCTCCGTAAGAACTGTCTCTGGTTGTCTGTGAGATAAGCTATGATTAGATACTAATGTTGTACACGAGTTGGGCAGACAGTTACTAAAGTTCTGTAAAGATGTTAATTTAAATGTTTGGTCAGGATCTGGCTTTTCACCTGTGAGGACAAAAAAAAAGGAAATGAGGATTAATTTTTTTCAAATATGCATCAATCAGCTGAAATAAAGCCTTATCCAGAGTTTTCAAATTTTTCTGTCTGTTTCAGCTAATCAAATTTATCTCCCAAAAGCCCATCTATCAACTTATGGTTAAAAAACAAACAAACAAAAAAACCCAAGATAAAGCTATACACTTAGGAAATAAACTAAACTGCAAGGTGTTGATTTTAAATATAATAAATTACAAGAAAACACAGGTTTCTGTGGTTGAAAGCTGAAAGCAACTATCTCTTTTTTCAAGGCAAAGGACAGGAGTAGGGGGTTGAAACTATTGTAGATATTAAACTTTGAAGCACTTCCATGTTATCTGGACACAATGATTTAAAATGGCCCTTTATGCATCCCACAGCATATGTACTGAGACACCTTCTCCCCATACTGTCCATGTCTTATTCATATAACAGTTTCTGCCCCAGGCATTCTATTATTTTCATTGGACAGTTCTTAAACAGAAAGTCATTTTGGCTAGTGCTAAACTCATAATACAACACATTCTAGAGGACACAAGATATTTAAGCTAGGTTGGCTAAACAGAAGAGACTACTGGACTTAATCTTTGGGGTTAGAGTAATGTAAGGCCATATTCCTGAAACATATGATTCTAACATATTTCTTGTTCTCAACTTTAACAGCCCTTAGCATTGAAAAATCCTTTTCTTGTGGATAGATGATTTGAATTACTCTTCAAAAATTAATCAAGAAAAACAAAAGAGAAAGAACAGGAAATGGGGTAACCCTCCCCTGCCACCTCTACAAACCTACCTATTTCACATAATGATTCAAAGGGGGACCAGAGGAAAGGATTTAAACTAAGGCTCTTTTGGTAACATTCTGATCCTTTGGCAAGCCGATCTGTCTTGCTGTAGAGAGAAACAAATAGATTAAACAAGCTAGAAAACCCAAAACATTTATTATAAAGAAATTTTTGGAACAGAAAATTAGATAAATCTTACATATGTTCTAAGAGCACACTTTCCTAAACTATCAATTCCCCCTTTTTATCATGCTCCAATCAGTATAAGTTAGGACAGTTCAAGTTAAGCCAGGTGAAAGTGCACAGAATATGAACTGAAAGGAACACTAACAAACTAAACTATCATTGCTTTACTGAATATTGCCACTGCTTTTAATTTCCTGTCAGATACTTAATTAGTGAAGGAGATACAGAAAACATCCGAACTCTTCAATCTTATTCTTAACTTCTAATAACACATCCCAGTGGCAATTCTGAAAGTGACTTAAATGCATATTCAAATGATCAGATTTTTTATCAAAGTAAAGGTGGTAGCTCTTAATGAGAAGGAAAATTTACGTTTCTTTTAATATCAGGTGTAAAATGGCTTATATTTGGAATCTAGACAATACTCCTGGGAACATACATGTACTTGGAACAATCCGGGATTATCGGCATGGACTTGCTGCCTCGCTAGCTTTTAAACGAAGGGGGTGGGTTAGTGGTTAATAAGATTCACTGGAGCTTTCAGGTGAAAAATACTAATCACCTGATCTGAGGTTGAAATTTTTCAATACCAAATGGAGAAAAATAAAGAAACAGCAGTTCTTCCAAAACTCTAAAGTTTTATGAAGGACCAGATGGCATCTAGCCAAGATTTTCAAAAGAACCCTAAGTGAAACTATCAGCTAACTCATGTAATCTGACTGTCAGTGTCTCCTCTGAGAATTGTAAAGATGATTCCTTGGGGAACTAGACATTAGTTTGCCTCATTTCCAAAATTTGCAAGTTAATAGAAACAAGAATAAATGTTAAAATAAAGAGGAGAAAGTACGACTAGCTGAAAGATATTTAGCTTCCTGAATGTGCCTAATATGAGCCAATAAACACACGGGTAAAAAGGGGAACAGGAGGCCAAAATGACTTTTGGACAATTTAAATAAGTTTTGTCAAAGTCTATACCAAAAATTGTTTAGATGAAATTTTAACAAGGCAAAATAATTGTCACAATATTGACATAATTTTCTACCATTGATAGAAAGGAGGGTACCTTAAAAATAAAAATCAAAGAAAATACCACTTTCTGAAAGTAATAAATCAAGTTTGGGAACTTGTAACATAAGGCTGGGAAAAGGAAAATACAACAAAATCTCCACACCTGAGGATTATCCTAAACTTCAAATAGTTCTGTGACCATTTCTTCTATATTTTTCTCTTTTAATTCCTAAATAAAGCCATTCCCTGTGTCCTAAGTCCTCTTCTTTATATAATCTCCTCTTGTCGTAATCAATTCTATAGAGATGATTCCTAAATCTACTTTCTTGACTTCAAACTTACCTTTCCTCTGCCTGCTGGATATTCTTTTAGGGCAAGTTTACAGCAGTGTAAACAAATAAACCAAAAAACCCGTTGCCATCCAGCCGACTCCCACTAATAGCAATCCTATAGGGAAGAATAGAACTGCCCCATAGGTTTCCAAGGAGTGGCTACTGGATTCCAACTGCTGACCTTTTGGTCAGTAGCTGAGCTCTTTACCACTGCACCACCATACAGGACATGTTTACTCTGTGTGATACTGCAGTGGTGGACACAGAGCCATCAAACATTTATTGTAACCCATAGGATTGTACAACACAAAAAGTGGACCCTAATGTAAACTATGGACTTCAGTTAAAAATAATGTATCAATACTGGTTAATCAACTGTAACAAATGTACCACAGGAATGCAAGATGTAATAGAAGAAATGACATTCACGGGGGGAGGCAGTAAATGGGAACTCTGTACTTTCTGCAAGATTTTTCTGTAAACCTAAAACTGCTCTAAAAAATAAAGTCTATTAAAAAAAAATTCTACTTAGAGACATAATCAACTTACTTTTCTTCCCTGGCCTTTTAGCCAATCAATGTTATACAACAGAATGAAACACTGCCTGGTCCTGTGTCATCCTCATGATTGGCTGTGGATTAGACTGTTGTGATCCATCGGGTTTTCACTTGCTGATTTTTGAAAGTGGATCACCAGGCCTTTCTTCCTAATCCATCTCAGTCGGGAAGCTCCGCTGAAACCTGTTCAGCATCATAGCAACACGGACAACACTGATGGACAGCCAGTCAGTAACTGAGCCTTAAATTTTGTACTTTCATTTTATCTCTGGTTTAAAAACATTCCCTCCCCATTTTCACTGTTATGATCTTACTGCTTCTCACCTAACTACCCAATAGATCCTAATTAATACCTCATGTTGCTCCTTATCCCTTCAATTCATGTTATATAGTACCCTCCTCTTTTATAGTACTAACCATAGTCTATCTGCCTTAGTTATTGATCTTTCGTATGTTCTCTCTTATAACTTATTATAAGGTTCCTCAGGATAGAGAATTAGATCTTTCTCATTTTCATATTACTTCTTTCCTGTTTTCAAGTAGCCCTGCCCCCATGCTTTGCTTACAATGTAACAAAGTATGTACTTCTATTAATAATTCTCAAAATTGTACTGAATTGTATGAATTATTTAAATAGCTAGAAAAGAGGTACACAAATATTGGTTTAAGCAAAGATAATCTATCCAGGGGAAAATATTCTGGAAATCTAAGATGTGATCCTTTGTTACGAAAAGCCTCTTCAATATTATTTAAATTATAATTGCATTTCCTTTTAACTTTAGCAAAAGGAAAATTCCTTCAGACATTTTGATAAGTTGGAAAGGCTGCTTTTTATAATGCATCATGATCTGATTGGTAGACCATAGAATAGAAAAAATTTAAAACAAAATTAGCTAAGAAAAGATTAGACATATACACAAACATATACATCTAGACAGATATAAATGTATAAATGATATAAGAGCAAACTAGGGGAGAAGCCAGGTGTGGGATTATAATCTAGTCTGGGAGATAAAATTTCTAATTATTTAATAGAGTGATTAAAGGGAAAAAAGATTTAAGAAAATTAAACTGCTGGGGATGCTGAAAGTTAAGACAGATTTTTTTAAAACTAAAATGAGGGTCTTTACACAAAGCCCACCAAGGAGTTTCCCAAAGAATTAGGGTAAAAAAATTACTTAGATGGTATTGGTAAGAAATAGGTTAATTTAAGTACCAGACTTAGTATCAACTATGTCCTGAAGACAGAAGTCTCACGTGCTATACCAAACCAAAAACCAAACCTGTTGCCACTGAGTCAATTCCGACTCATAGCGACCCTATAGGACAGAGTAGAACTACCCCACAGGGTTTCCAAGGAGAGACTGGTGGATTCAAACTGCTAACCTTTTGGTTAGCAGCCAAACACTTAACTACTGCGTCATAGTAGACAAGAAGACCAATAAAATGTCCACCAAAAATATGGAGATAAAAAAGAAAACCTAACATGCCTTAGCTACAACTGCAATATGTATCTAGATTACTGTGTGCAATTCTGGTCACAAGACAGGCTTATGATAGCTAAAATAAAAAGCTAGTTTTGGGTCAGGGTTGTCCTCCTTTGGAAACTCAACCTTTTTATCTTTATGTTGAATAAAAAGAAAGCATTCTTATTTCTCTCAAGAAAGAAAAAAATTACTTCAACCTTCTTCTTCATGAGTAGGAGCTTCCTTATCATAACACACACACACACACACACACACACACACTCACCTTTCTAAGAATCTGATTCAACTGCACCTTCAAACACTTTAAAATAATTTTCTTTAAAATAGTAATACATACGTGGCATTTTTGTGATTTTAACACTTTATTTTTTTAAACTTTATTTTGAAATAATTTTAGATTCATATAGAAGTTGCAAAAATAATATAGAGTTCCCATGTACTCTACACCCAGCTTCCCCCAGTGATAACATCTGACATAACCAAAGTACAATTATCAAAACTGGAAAACTGACATTACTACACTACAGCCCTTATTCAGATTTCGGCATTTTTTACATGCACTCGTTCGTGTGTGTATGCGTATGGTTTTATAAAATGCTATAACATGTATAGATTTGTATAACCACTACCACAATTAGGATACAGAACTGTTGCAACATCCCAAAGAAATTCCTTCAGGTTATCGTTTATACACTTGCCCCAATCCTAACCCCTGAACAACCACTAATCTGTTCTCATCACTGGAATTTTTTCATTTCAAGACTGTTATATAAATGGGATCATACAGTACGTAAACTTTTGAACTAGGCTTTTTTCACCCACCATAATTCCCTTATTGCACCCATGAATCGTTTGTTCCTCTTTAATGCTGAGCATATGGATGTAACAGTTTATCCATTCATCCATCAAAGGACATTTGGATTGTTTCCAGTTTTTTGCTTTCACAAATAAAGCTGCTATGAACATTTGTATACAGGTATTTTACATCCCCACCAGCAATGTATGAGTGATCCCTTTGCTCTGCATCCTGTATTGTCAGTAATTTTTATTTTCGCCACTCTAGTAGGAGTGTAAGGAGCCCTGTTGATGCAGCGGTCAAGCACTCGGCTGCTAACCAAAAGGTCAGCAGTTTGAACCCACCAGTTGCTCCATGGGAGAAAGATGTGGCAGTCTGCTTCTGTAAAGATTTACAGCCTTGGAAATCCTATGGGGCAGTTCTACTCTGTCATACAGGGTTGTTGTAAGTCAGAATCGACTTAAGGGCAGTGGGTTTGGTTTTCATTTAATAGGAGTGTAGTGGTATATAACATAAGCATTTGATACTATACATTTCCCTCTAAGCACTCTTTTAGCTACATCCCAGTTTTAAATAAGCTGTGTTTTCCTTCTCATTCATTTCAATATTTTTTTTTTCTGTGAGACTTCCTCTTCGATCTATGAATTATTTAGAAGTGTACTGTTTAATTTCCAAGTGTTTGCAGATTTTCCTGTCTGTGCATGGCTTTTTATCACCTAACTCAATTCTTCTGACCGAAGAATAATATTTATAATATGTATTTTAGTCAATATTCTAAAAGTAAAACGATATGGTACTCTCTAAGAATTAATATTTCCACAACATTCCTCTCACAAAATTTTTGCCAACTTCCTTCATCAATCTGCCCCCATTCTCCAATTTTTATATTATCACTCCCCTCAGATAATTTATACTCCTCATTTACCTTTCCTTTGGAAGTCACTCAATAGATATGAAAATGTCAAATTTTACTTTTTCTACCAAGTGTTTCCTAGTTATTATCTTACCTCTCATCTTATCCAGGTAAAACTGATTATCATCTCATTTGTGTCCCTCAAAATACTGCTAAAATTTTATCATACCACTTTCAGTGCAATGATTAAAACATAAACTTTATTTATTGCTTCTCTCCTCTTATTCTATTATAAACTCTAAAGGGCAGGAACTCTATCTTCGTATTTCCAATGCCAAGTACTGTGTCTAGCCAAAAGTTCTTGAAAAAATGACAAGAAGGATCATACTTCCATGAACTAAATCCATTACTTCCAGTCCTTTTCTTAAGATATATGAATATATTGATAATATATTTTAATTCACTCTTGTTCTCAAAAGAGTAGTGTCAATAGCTAGACACCCCTCTACCAGTCTGAAAATGAGTACCAAAATTCAGCCAAATAATTTATTCTGTTCAAAAAGACATTTTTAAGGTTTCTTTAAAAATCACTATTCAAAATGGCCTCAGTTTATCTTAAAACAGATGATATTCTGCTTCTTTGGACAGGCAGTCCTCCATCATTTCTCCCATGATACACAACAGATGACATTTACACATACGATGTACTCCCTTGGGCAGAGTTATGAACAATTCCTTTTATGCTAATTGTTACCCACTACCCCCCCAAATCAAAAAGTATTTCAGACTGAAAATGAGTGAGAATAACGTTATTACAATGATAACTAACTTTGGATTCACTTATTTTTTAAAAAAGTAGTTTATTTGCAAATTCACTATTATTTCAACTACCACTGTAGGAAATTTCTTGTGACATACCTCAAAATTATTACGACTTACCAGATAAGAACTGATATTACTGAAACTTGTATTCAAGTCTCTTGCTAAAGAGTAACAGTGATATTTAATACTAGAGAAAAAATTTCTCTTTTATTCTTTTTCCTCAGTGAGTCACATGAAGATATTTTCCTCATCCAAGGTTTAAAAAAAAAACAAAGCACAACAGTATTATGTGCATTCAATTGTTAGGCAGTGCTACCATAGCTATTATCATTAAGGTTAATGGAGAGCCAAAAATGGGACCAACATCTTTACTACAGGTTTAACAATGGCATGGGACCAGGAAAGTGTGGACCTACTTAGCCACATGCTATTTGATAAACATAGACCAACATAGGTTTTTTAAACTACAAACATTCTAATTTTGGAAACAATTTTCTGTCAGTTTGTATCATTCTTACTTACCAATATACATGTCCCAACAATGAAAGAGTAAAGCAAGCTGAATCACCAAACTCAGTAACAATATCATCATGGCTTTTCTGCTTATTTAACACTCCACCAGACAAGATCTGTTCCCCTTCCGCAAGCCTTTAAAACACAAATTTACAGATTTTTAAAAATTAATATAGAACACTGTATATAAAGATATTCTTTATTACCAATATACTTCTAATTATGGAAATAAAGTAAAAAATTCATAATACTTTTAGAAAAGCTGTAAACTTGCATTTAGAATCATTCAGGAGGCTGGGAATTTATCATCTTAAAATTCTAGTCTTGCTTTTAAAAACAGAACCAGTTAAATTTAGTTTTTGTATGTATAAATCTAGTCTGAATAGGGTATTCATTACTTATGTCAAAAGAAATGCAAGAAGACTATTATACTGGGAAGAGAAGACATGAATGGTTCTTCATTTTAAAATGTCGTGGTCCTTCTTAGTTTCCATAATTTCTTGAAACAGGAATCTGTAACCACATTAAACAAGACTAATATATCTTCTTTTTTTACCGCTCTTTTAAAGCGTTTACTGGAATCAAATACAGCTTTGTGGTATCATCGGGGCAGAAATTTATCTCGTGTGTAACAGATCTTAATCAAAAACTGTACAGTATCAGCCTGAGATGAATCTCAATTTTTTTTTTAATTGTTGTGCTTTAAGTGAAAGTTTACGACTCAAGTTAGTCTCATACAAAAATTTATACATACATTGTTTTGTGACCCTAGTTGCTCTCCCTATACTGTGACAGCACTATCTTTCTTTTCCACCCTGGATTTCCCATGTCCATTCAACCAGGTCCTGATCCTCTCTGCCTTCTCATCTCACCTCTGGACAGAAGCTGCCCATTTAGTGTCATGTATCTACTTGAGCTAAGAAGCACACTCTTCACGAGTATCATTTTATGTCCCATAGTCCAGTCTAATCTTCGTCTGAAAAGTTGACCTCGGGAATGGTTTTAGTTTTGCGCTGACAGAGTCTGGGGGCCATGTCTTCCAGGGTCACTCCAGTCTCAATCAAACCGTTAAGTCTGGTCTTTTTACTAGAATTTGAGTTCTGCACCCAACTTTTCTCCTGTTCCTTCAAGGACTCTCTGTTGTGTTCCCTGTCAGTGCGGTCATTGGTGGTAGCTGGACACCATCTAATTCTTCTGTTCTCAGGCTGATGAGGTCTCTGGTTTATGTGGCCTTTTCTGTCTCTTGGGCTAATACTTCCCTTGTGTCTATGGTGTTCTTCATTCTCCTTTACTCCAGGTGGGTTGGGACAAATTGATGCATCTTAGGTGGCCACTCACCAGCTTTTAAGACGCCAGACGCCACTCACCAAAGCGGGATGCAGAACATTTTCTTAAAAAACTTTGTTAAGCCAATTGACCTAGATGTCCTCTGAAACCATTGTCCCCAGACCCCCACCCCTGCTACTCTGTCCCTCGAAGTGTTTGGCTGTATTCAGGAAACTTCTTAGCTTTGGTTTAGTCCATTTGTGCTGACTTCCCCTGTAGTATGTGCTGTCCTTCCCTTCACCTAAGATAATTCTTGTCTACTATCTAATTAGTGAATAACCCTCGCCCTCACTCCCCACCCTCATAGCCATCAAAGAATGTTGTCTTCTGTGTTTAAACATTTTCTTGAGTTCTTATAATAGTGGTCTTATACAGTATTTGTCCTTTTGTGACTAAGTTCACTCAGCATAATACCTTCCCGATTCCTCCATGTTATGTTTCACAGATTCATTGTTGTTCTTTATCGTTGCATAGTATTCTATTGTGTGAATATACCATAATTTGTTTATCCATTCATCTTCTGATGGGCACCTAGGTTGTTTCCATCTTTTTGCTGTCGTGAACAGTGCTGCAATGAACATGGGTGTGCATATATCTGTTTATGTGACGGCTCTTATTTCTCTAGGATATATTCCAAGGAGCAGGATTGCTGGATCATATGGTACTTCTATCTCTAGCTTTTTAAGGAAGCGCCAAATCGATTTCCAAACTGATTGTACCATTTTACATTCCCACCAACAGTGTATAAGTGTTCCAGTCTCTCCACAACCTCTCCAGCATTTATTATTTGGTGTTTTTTGGATTAATGCTAGCCTTGTTGGGGTGAGATGGTATCTCATTGTAGTTTTGATCTGCATTTCTCTAATGGCTAATAATCGTGAGCATTTCCTCATGTGTCTGTTAGCTGTGTGAATGTCTTCTTTGGCGAAGTACCTGTTCATATCCTTTGCCCATTTTTTAATTGGGCTGTTTGTCTTTTTGTCGTTGAGGTTTTGCAGTATCTTATAGATTTGAGATTAGACACTGATCGGACTTGTTGTAGCCAAAAATTTTTTCCCAGACTATAGGTTGTCTTTTTACTCTTTTGGTAAAGTCTTTTGATGAATGTGTTTGATTTTTAAGAGCTCCTAGTTATCTATTTTCTCTTCTGGTGTTTATATATTGTTAGTAACGTTTTGTATTCTGTTTGTGCCATGTATTAGGGCTCCTAGCGTTGTCCCTATTTTTTCTTCCATGATCTTTATCATTTAAGATTTTATATTTAGGTTTTGATCCATTTTGAGTTATTTTTTGTGCATGGTGTGAGGTATGGGTCTTAAACAAGACTAATATATCTTAATTAAAAATTACATACTTAATGGAGTCAGTCACTTTAAGTCTTAAGTCTAAGATTTTTATAAATAAAACTTGAATAGCACTTCACCTCTTTTTATCTGTCAATTACGTTTTCTTGATATAGAAAATCATAAACTTATTCCTCAAATCTAAAAAACCTGCCTGATTTCATTATATACTTTTAGTACATCAGAATTTGTAATGGTTTGTGTTTAAAGTTTTTGATTAAAAAAAATTATGTGGAAAAACTCTCAAGTAAGTTTACACAGCCTATCCTCAACATAAAAGGTGATATATAAAGTTCCTTTACTTTTAGCGGGACTTAAAAAAACATGAATATTGATGAACGGGATAAGAATGTCTAACAAGAATTGGCTTGAGAAACTAACTGACAAATAAGAAAGTATATTTTTAAAATTTTAGCATTAGAATCTGGATTTTAATGTTAAACTTCTCAGAAATTTTATAGATGTTTTAGCTAGCCTTATTTTAAAAGTCATCAATTAGTCACTGGACAAATAAAAATTATTTTAAATTTTTTATGAGGCTAAGTTGTATCCCCTCACTGTAAACCTATAAACTAAATACACATATAGGCTTTTACAAATACCTAACTGTTTAGTAACTTTTACCATTATTCCATCTCACACAGCATAGAAAAGAGTTTAAGAACCAAATCAAACTAAATCTGTTGCTGTCAAGTTGATTCCGACTCACACAATAGAACTGCTCCAAGGAGCGACTGGTGGATTCGAACTGCCAGCCTTTTGGTTGGCAGCCTAGCTCTTAACCACTGTGCCATCAGGTCTACAGTTTAAGAACATAACTATATTTCTAGCTGTCTATTTCATTACAGAGACAGCTGACTTGGTTTAGTTGTAATGTGCAACAGAGATGCTCTCCTGAAACTGTTCCATTGCTTCAAAGATGTACGGGATAGTGGTTCCCAAACAGAATGATCCTTTTTTTTTTTAAATTGTGCTTCAAGTGAAAGTTACAGTTCAAGTTAGTTTCTCATTGAAAAGTTTACATACAAATTGTTTTGTGACATTGGTTGCAATCCCCACAACGTGACAGTATGCTCCCCCTTTCCACCCCTGGTTCTGTGAGTTTATTTGTCCAGTTCCTGTCCCTTCCTGCCTTCTATCCTGATTTTGGACAGCAGTTGCCCATTTGGTCTCGTACATTTGATTGAATAAGAAGCACAATCCTCCTGTCTGTTATTTTTTGTTTTATAGGGCTATCTAATCTTTGTCTGAAAAGTCGGCTTTGGGAATGGTTTCAGTTCTGGGTTAGGAGAGTGTCCAGGGGCCATAGTCTCAGGGGTTCCTCTAGTCTCTGTCAGACCAGTAAGTCTGGTCTTTTTTCATGAATTTGAATTCTGTTCTACATTTTTCTCCCCCTCCGTCCGGCACCAAATAGAACGATCTTGGAAGGAAATTCTTAATTACACAACTACCTAAAACTGCCAAGAGGGCATTAATCTCAGATGAACTGGTAGGTAGGCAGGCTTATTCTAACTAGTCTAACACTGAAAGCAAAGGAAAGGAAATATCATTTGTGATCACTTTAGATTTTAGGAACTGATGGGAATTAGTTATAAGTTTCTCCAGAGTTAAAATCTATTATTAATTATTATAACAATGAAATCTCCCCATAACAAACATAATGTCATAGGCAACAGTATAAACGTTTCAAATGTTACTGAAATAGACAAATCCTTACTACCAAAAAAGAGAGGGGAAAAGGCAGTCAATTTAATCTCTCAAAAAATTTTTATCCACAACTCTACAGTGTAAGTAGAACAAAATTAGCGAGAAAAGATTTAAAAACTTACTTGCTGAGATCAACACAACACTTTGCAAGCAGGTATTTACATTGTGGAGTAGTACAGCTGTGTCCTTTCAAGAGTCTATATGCTTTATATGCCTTTCCTGAGCGGTAATAACAGGTTGCCAGTAAAAACAAGGCTTCTTCGGAGTGTACTAAGAACACATATATATATGAAAAGAAAAGTTGCCTATTATTCAGTATGTTGAGTGGTAATCATAACTTATCTGGCAGTAAACAAGATTAACAACAAAAGAAAATTAAGCATCTTACTTAACACAAAACGATTATTTATTAATTCAAACTTGAATTAAAGAGAAATATTTTGTTGATAGAAAAGTTAGTTACCCAACTCCTGATTACCTTCTCCCTACAAGGAACCAAGGAAATAATAGAAGGAGACTCATGGTGTTCTATGTAAGTCCTTAAAAAAAGCAAAACACATACCAAAAGAAAAAAAAACACAAAAACAAAAACAAAACCCATTGCCACCAAGTCGAATTCCACTCATAGCGACTCTATAGGACAGAGTAGAACTGCCCCATAGTTTCCAAGGAGTGCCTGGTGGATTCAAACTTCCGACGTTTTGGTTAGCAGCCATAGCACTTAACCACTACGCCACCAGGGTTTCCAAAACACATACACATACCTTTAAATAGATTTTAAAAAACCCACTGCCGTCAAGGTGATTCCAACTCATTGTGACCCTACAGGACAGAGCAGAATTGCCCCACAGGATTTCCAAGGCTGTAATCTTTACTGGAAGCAGACTGCCACATCTTTTTCCCTTAGAGCAGCTGGTGGGTTTGAACCACCACCCTCTTGGTTAGCAGTCGAGCACTATAATCACTGTGCTACCAGGGCTTCTTTTAAATAGATTACTAGTAAAGTATCCTGATTTTTAACGTTATATCTTTCTGATAGAGCCTTTGCAGGATAGACGTCAAACTTCAGTAGGGAGGGAAACTGAGAGTTATAAACCTTTTTATCGATCTGAATAATTTCTACCGCAAGGAAAAGGCCAGATTAAAAAAAAGAAAAAAGAAAAAAGAAAAAAAAAAAAAAAAACCACAACATTTATTTTCTCTAATACCCAATATACACTAAATTATATTCAAGATAGTTTAGGATAACGGGAAGAAAACAAAATTAAATTGCGAATACCCATTATCATTTTAATTCAGTTGACAGACTTGATACTTGTACAGTAACAATTAAATTGCTCTCCAACGGCAAACTTGCCACATTTTCCTGAAATGTTAACTTCACTCAAAGATTTAGGCTAAAAAAATGACTTGAAATTTTGTTCTTGTAAGTTTTTTGTCATATATACGTTCAAGTAAAAATCAATGGAATACTTCTACTCTGATTCCTCTTATGATTTTTCATGAAACTCTAGTATCAAAAATGTTAATATGCCATAAATAAGAAATCTTGTACTTGCGTTATTGGGATAAACAACAGTATTAGTGCTAGAGATACAAATAAAAATAAAAATAAACAGGAAGCTCTACTACTGCAGTAGGAAGAGATTGTTAATCTCACTGAGTTGCAAGTGCTAGTCTTAATTCCAATACTCATTCATAGGAGTTAGAAAGGTGATTTCTTCTAGATTTTGCAAAGGTCTAGTTTCTTGTTATCTTATAAATTAATTTTTAAGAAATTATTGATCATACCAATAAATAATGGCTCTCACAAATTAGTTTAACTCCCAGCCACATAATACTTTATCAAATGTTTTGTTTATAAACATGATTATGTTTAAGTTCGTTTTTTATTGCAATGAAATTCCCTAGTAACAAAAATATGAAATACCTGCATGTGTGTGTGATTTTAGTGTCATACTGCAATTACCTTTTTGATGTGTAATAACCTAAAAGGCTGGTAATTAAAAAAAAAAAAAAAAAAAAACTGCTGTCATTTGTAGTCACATATTTCTGTGTGTTTGGACTCTCAATATCATGGCTAAGACAGAAAAGAGGAATAGACGCTGAATCTGTTACCCTGGTTCAGTTCTCTTCTGAGCTGAGCCCAATTTACTAAAATTGATATACCCAATGCAATCTCTATATCTGGCCCGTTAAACAATAAGACAGGTAGAAAACTGCTGAACAATCTTATGGTAAGGTACAATATTTTCATATTAAAAAATAAACATTTTATAGTATAGGATACAAAACCTACATTAAAAACACTAGATTTCAAGCAATTTTGAGCTTTGGACTGGACTCTCAAAATAACCCAGAAATACATGCTGACCCTCCTCTGAAGAAATATTTGAGAAACAATGCCTTTAGTTGTTTCTCTCTTTCTCCTTTCCTTTTACCAGTTACAATTCCCAGTCCTATATGGCCTTATAGATAACAATTGTTCATCATTCCCCAGAAGTCATGGGCAGCTTCTTATGAAAAAACAAAAAGGCACATAAAACTTAGATTTGGATAATTTCTTCAACATAAATAAATCATATTTTAATATTTCCTTTCTCTCTCTGAGGACCCACTATATTAGCTGCATGAACGTTTTCTTTCCCCACGTAGTCTAAGAGACTGTTTCTATTGGTCCCTAACCACTCATTTCTATTCATTCCTAACAGTTAAATATTTACAATTACATTTAAAAATCTTAGAAACTTTTAGAAATGCTACATACTACCTACCAGAACAAGGGGAAAAGCTTTGAGTCTATATTCTGACCAAGTTAATTAATAAGCAATGGAGAAAAACCTTGGTCAGAAGAATTAAGTATTGACAGTGAAAAGGAAAATTATGTGCTTACAACACGGGAAGGGGATTTGGAGGTAGATGATAAGATTAAGGCAGGGTTTTTCCAAATGGCAAGTCTCAGCTCACTAGTGGACTATGAAATCAATTTAGTAGGTTTTGAGTTGCATTAAAAACAAAACGAACAAACAAACGGTAAAGGTAAAAAAATCTCAGAAGTCACTGTACTAGAAATTCTAGGGCAAAGAGGGAACTTGTAAAGAGCTTCCTACATGTCAGAAACCACAACAGACTCTTTATGTACGTACATAATTATATTTAATCCTTAAAAATACTTTGTTAATTAGATGTTTCCCTTCCCATTTTAAAGATGAGGAAAATTATGCTCAGAATAACTTCTTGCCTAAGATCAAAGGGCTAATGAATATCTGTGTTGGGATTCTCTCCTATATCACTCTGCTGTTCTTTCTCTCTTATACCAGATTTAAGTGTGCTATTTATGGAATTCTTAAGAGAAAGACAAATGGGTGATAAGGAAATAGTTAAGCTGAGAAATTTTTTCAAGAATTTGACTCACAGAAGATTCAACCCATCAAATCCTTTATTAGTTTCATGCTCTGTTGGATAACACAGGAACTACCATGAGTGGCATAGGAGGCCACCAAAAAAGAAAACAGGTATACCTAGCGTAGCAACTCTGATGAACTGATATTGTCAGTCTACAGCATTGTATTGACAAGAACTCTGAGGCTGGTTCAGTGGGAAAGAGTACTGACGGATTAGTGATGTCTACCATGGTTGCAAGTTAGAGGAGTGGTAGTATTTGCTATCCTTGGTAAAGCTGAGCCAGAAGAGATCTGCCACTTACTGATCATTGACAATGAGCTCTCTGCTGAGTTAACTGGGCGAAAGGTAATTTGTGGTAGAATTGATCATACCCTTTGACTCAGACATTCCATTTTAGAATATACAACTCAAGGAAATGACTCAAAACAAACCAAACCAAAAAGTTGTACACAATTACCTATATCAGCTTCTACAAAGAGAATTACAATAGTTTAAGGACAGAAACAAAACATATGTTAACAGTAAATAATGTTTATAGAGCATTTATGACAACGCCAGAAGGCCGTGCTAAGTGCTTTAAATACATTATCTCATTTAGTTCTTCAACTGATTCTATGAGGAAATTTTTATCATCCCTATTTTATAGATAAAAAATCTGAAATACTCAGAGATTAAGTAATTCGTGCAAGGTTTCACAGCTGTACAATTAAGTGACCAGGTTAGGGTTTGGACTAAGTCCACAGCCTAAATCCATGCTCTTCGTCACAGAACATAAACTCTACCCTAATGAAAAACTTGGAAAAAATACCTGAAGATTGGAAAATGATTAAGTAAATTCTACAGTTATTAAAAGTAACATATAACAGAGCAACAGGTAAAGTTTTTATGAACTAGTGGCAATCATAAAGCAAAAAACAAAAAAAAAATAAGCATGCAATTATAACTAAGAACAGTGAGGATCAAAAAAATACCCAGAATCTTCTTATGGTCATAAAACATGATGAAATTCCATGTATTTTATCCTTCATTTATAGCTCTATAGCAATGAACAGATTGCATACCTTCTGCATACAGTCTTTCTGCGAGGAAAACTGCATCTCGGTATGCATAGTGGTTTAGTGCTTGCCATATAGCAGCCTGTAAGGAAGGAAAAAGAACATGAATATGTTATTGTTGTTTGCTGTAGAGTAAATTCTGACTCATGGTGACCCTATAGGATAGAGGAGAACTGCCCCATAGGGCTTCCTAGGCTGTAATCTTTACGGAAGCAGACTGTCACATCTTTCTCCTGTGGAGCCACTGGTGGGTTCTAACTACTAAACTTGTGGTTAGCTGCTTAACTATTGTACCACCAGGGCCCCTTGAACATAAACATACATACGTATATATTTTCAAGGTAAGTCCTAGTGTAGAGTCTTATATATCCCTATTCAAGTGATAAAATCCTGATGCCCACAGTGCAAACTCCTCAGTGTGTTAAGTAAGGCTCTTTACACTATGGTTCCTAATTTATCTGAATTGACTCACTCAACTCTCTATGGACTTGCAGGCCTCTGTGCCTTTGTACATGCTTTTCCTTCTTTGGGGAATTGTGAGCGCCCCCCCCCCACCCCCTTATTTTGCTCATCCCTAAAAGACCCAGTTTAAATAACATCTACTCCATAAAGCTTTCCTTGGTAATCCCTAGCCTTTTTTTTTTTAACACATACCTCTAGTGGAACACTTATATGATATTGCAGTTATTTCTTTATGGGTCTGCCTACCCCACTAAATTATAGGCTCTTATAGCAGTGGTTCTCAACCATTTTTCATGATGTACATGAGGGACATGTTCAAATGTATGTCATCCTCTCACACAAACTTCCCCATCTATCAGCTTTAACGGCACCCTATTGTTACCCCCTCAAGGATGCATATTGTAATGCAAATGAAAGTGAAGTTATCATAGAAATAATCTTTAATCTATTCCAGTATGTTTTTCTTTTTTAAAATTATGAAACGTATCACATAACATATATATTAGATAGAAGTACTCTTCAGATAATAAGAAAAAACATTTACACCCATGTAGTCACTACTCAGCTCAAGAAGAAAAATACCTTTGAAGCCACCATATACCCCTACTTGATCACATTACATCTCTCTGCCCTAAAAGGAAATCACCACCCTGGTTTTGATAATCTTTTTTTTGGTATTCTTTACAATTTTATCCATTTGTCTATATCATCCCCAAGCAATATAACACTTAGTTTTCTGTTTTTGAACTTTAATTATAAACAATGGTGTAATGAGCACTCTTCTATTTGTCTCTTGGAGTACATGCATAAGAATCTCTTCAAACTAGGACTGATACTTAGGAATGGAATTACAGGGCTGTTGAGTATGCACATGCTCATCTTTACTAGGTACTGTCAAATCATTTTCTAAAATGTCTAAGAGTTCCCATTATTCCACATCCTTGTCTACACTAAGTATTGTCAAACTTTTTAAAAGATTTCTACAAATTCAATGGATGCAAAATGCTTATCTTATGCTTTTAATTAACATTTCCCTGAATACTAAAATGAAGCTGAACATCTTTTCATGTGTTCATTGGTAATTTCATGTTTACCGGTCTTCTGGAAAATGTTCATGTCACATACATTTATTGACCCTTTTGTGGGAATACTTTTTATATTCTATATTGGGGTCAGCAAACTATGGCATGCGGGCCAAATCTGGGCTGCTGTCTATTTTTGTGTGAGCCACAAACATTCATTTATATACTGTCTATGGCTGTTCACACATTGTAAGAACAGAGTCAAGTAGTTACAACAGAGACTCATCATTATGTTCCTTTTTTTAAATTATATTTATTACAGTATTATATTTTACATATACGTATATACACACGCACTTTTAGTAAGTTTTTTAATTGTGCTTTAAGTTTAAGTTTACAGTTCAAGTCAGTTTCTCATACAAAAATTTATACACACATTGTTATGTTACACTAGCTGCTCTCCCTATAATGTGACAGCACACTCCTTTCCACCTCAGATTTCCTGTGTCCATTCAACCAGCTCCTGTCCCTTTTTGCCTTCTCATCTGGCCTCTGGACAGGTGCTGTCCATTTAGTCTCATGTTCATGAGTATCACGTTATGTCCCATAGTCCAACCTAATCTTTGTCTGAAGAGCTGGTTTCGGGAATGGTTTTGGTTCTGGGCTAAAGGACAGTCTGGGGCCATGTCTTCTGAGGTCCCTCCAGTTTCAGTCAGACCATTAAGTCTGGTCTTTTTACGACACACACACATACACTTTTTAATGTTTAGCCAGCACTTTTAGAAGCACTAAACCAGGAGACCCTGGTGGCATAGTGGTTAAGAGCTACGGCTGCTAACCAAAAGGTCGGCAGTTCGAATCCACCAGGTGCTCCCTGGAAACCTTATCTGGCAGTTTTACTCTGTCCTATAGGGTCAACTATGAGTTGGAAACAACTCGACAGCAACGGGTTTGGTTTTTCTTTAAAACCAGGAGAGGTTTCTTTTAACTTTTAGTCTATCATATTACAAGAAACTAAAGCCTCCAATTTGATTTTTAAAAAATAAATCATTCATAAACATACTTATTTTTAGTAACAAATTACTTTTGAGATATCTCAAAAACTGATTATGACACAACAGTGTTATCTTTTATTTTTAGCATGCTAAAAATGAACACCAGCTCATAATTTGTTCAATAATTTCACAAATAAGGGATACAAGAAAACCAGTAAATTCTAACTCACAAAAAAAAAAAGACCAGATTTACTGGCCTAAAGGAGACTGGAGAAACACCGAGAGTATGGTCCCCAGACACCCTTTTAGCTCAGTGGTGAAGTCATTTCCGAGGCTCACCATTCAGCCAGGGATTGGACAGCCCGATAAAACCAAATGGGACTAATGAGGCACAGCAGTCCAGGGACAAGGGCCAGAAGGCAGAAGGGAACTGGAAAGCTGGTGATAGGGAACCCAAGGTTGAGTAAGGATAGTGTTGATGCATTATGAGGTTGTTAACCATTGTCATAGGGCAACATGTGTACTGTTAAATGAGAAACTATTTTGTTCTGTAAGCCTTCATCTAAAGTGAGAATAGCAGCACATCTGGAAGAGTGTAGTCAATGTCACTGAACTGTGCATGAAGAAATTTTTGAAATGCTGTATCTTTGGCTATGTGTATTTTCACCAAAAAAAAAAAGGTTGAGAAGTTACAGGGTTGATATGTTGTGGGGTTGTTAACCAATGTCATAAAACAATATGTGTACTACCGTGTCATGAGAAACTATTTGTTCTGTAAGCCTTCACCTGAAGTACAATTAAAAAAAGAAAACCAGTGAAGATTTGGTTACCTTAATGAAGATCACTAACTAGCATTATAACAGTAATTAAAATAACATTTAAATAAGTGATTAATATGCCTTGAATATAGTAAAAGCTCAATAGGAATTTGTTGAATGAAAAGCAAATGTTTGATAACATTGCTATTAGTATTATTAATTATAATATTTAAATTAAAAGTCCTAATAGATAACTTACTTAGCCTAAAGGTGTATTTTTCTATTCCCTCAAGAGAGAATAGTAAATTAACTCAGTTTGGGGTCTCTAGAGCCTTTTGTTTCTGGAGCCCTGGTGGCACAATGGTTAAGAGCTCAGCTGCTAACCAAAACGTCAGCAGTTCAAATCCCCCAGCTGCTCCTTGGAAATCCTATGGGGCAGTTCTATTCTGTCCTGTAGGGTTACTATGAGTCAGAAGCAACTTGACGGCACTTAACAACAACAACAAAGCATTTTGTTTAACCCTATTGTCTATACAGCCTACATTTTATAAAATATCAAAGACGTTTGACTTGACCATTCCCCATCCTGATACGAGGGAAAGAAGGAAGGCGAGAATTTAATATTACTTACAAGTAAACTATACTAACACAGGCAGCATCTTTCTCACAGATCCAGTGTTAGTCTTCCTAACCCATTCATTTCCTGTTACTTCAAAGAACTATCTAAAAGTTTGATACTCAAAGTATGGTCCTGAGAACAGTTAACACTGGCATCACCTGGGAGCTTTCTAGAAGTGTAGAATCTCAGACCTCACCCCAGACCTAGTAAATCAGAATCTGCATTTTAACAGGATCTCCAGGTGATTCGTATGCATAGTACAGTTTGAGAATCACTGATTTAAAAAGATTTATTCTCATTAAAAACCTCCTTATTAAACAGAATCCCAAAGCCAAAGAGGTTAAGTGTCTCATCCAATATTACTCCAATGTTAGTAAAATAATTTCTAAATCTTCAGCTCACGTCTCTTTGCTTTAAAAGAAAGGCTTGAATCACTCAAATCCAAAGGCCTCTCGTTCATAGGTCTTAATGCTCTTCCGGGTCCTAACCCATCTCTTACACCTGTTAAAACACTCTATATATTAATGGCAAATAATCACGAAACCATCTCGTTTGAAAATCCATCCAAACGAGGTTGGGCTACAAAGAAATCTCTCTTTAGTTTGAAACTTAATATAACTACCATTTCCCTCTCCCCCAATATTTTCAGAAGTAGTTGGCATATCCTGTAAAATGATCCCAGCAGTGTACATAAAAATATGATACTGTCTAGGCTGCCCAAAATCAGAAAAGTCCTGGAACTTCCAGATGGTTACAGACTCTGCAGTAAAGATAATTTGTTGCCAAAAATCTTGATTTATCACAACACCCCCCAACGCATAATTTACAGAAGACAAAGGGGTTCACATAATTGTAATTTTGCCACACTTCAGTATTCTGCCAGTTGTCATAGATGTTTCTTTCTGGAATACCTCTATACAAATTAATTCCACGATGCCCCTCAATCTCACAGAAAGAAACACTTATAAAACTAAAATATACCACACTAAGAAGACTGATTAGTAATCTCAGGATCCTCCCTATTATATGGAGAATAAAGAGGATAAGAAGAGAAAAAAGCAAAGGGTCACTAACCATCAACAGGGCCTGTTAAGGTTTGTTTGATCACTATGATTCTTCCTCAGTTCGAGCCACCTAAATAAAAAAGGTACCAAACAAGCTGTGCTAAAGAGCCAGAATCCCTAATAAAATGTTCTACTGTATTTGCTACTGCTAACTCTTTCAGAGACCATTAGCCAAGGGATCTGAGGTTCTTACTCCTTACCTAAGAATGACGGTTTGTTGGGCTACTTCTGATACCACTGTCTGGATACCAACAACATACTTAGCTATTTAAAGTATAAAGGTATACAATCATTGGTGAAGAAATCTAGGGAACACATATTAAAGGGTATTATCTAGTATAAAGATTTTTTTTTAACTGACTCCAGCATGACTTGCCATGATAGGCAATGGGTGAATAAAAACCAAACTCACTGCTGTCAAGTCGATTCCGACTCATAGCGACTCTACAGGACAGAGCAGAACTGCCCCATAGGGTTTCCAATGAGCGCCTGGTAGATTCGAACTGTCGACCTTTTGGTTAGCCGTAGCGCTTAATCACTATGCCACCTGGGTTTCCAAATGGGGAAGGAGGTTTTTTGTTTTTTCCTGAATTGGAGGCTCTAGTACTCATCCATTCAATAAATGTTTACTAAGTGCAGGCAATTTCTAGACTCCAGAAGTAAAGAAATGAACAATAGTTTTTGCTCTCATAGAGTACATTTTAGTGTCACTCCTGTCTAGAGCAGTGGCTCTCAACCTTGGCTTGGGGTGCTTTACCTCAGATCCACTGAAATATAATTCCTGGGTTGAGTTTAAGGATAATTTTTAAATCCTTCCACTGGTGATAGATAAGCATTCAGGGTTCAGAACCATTCTTTCACCGTTTTCGATATGTGGTTCTCTCCCTCTTATAACAACACACTCTTTCAAAAAACCTATGAAAGCTACAGATCCCTTCCACAGAAGAAAGCACATTTGCATATACAGTTGGCCCTCTGGGTTCTGCATCCACAGATTCAACTAACTAGGGATCAAAAATATTTGGAAAAAAAAGAAAGTTTCAAAAAGTAAAACTTGAATTTGCCATGCACCAAGCACTACACTGAATCCACGCAAATGAATGATGTGTAGGCATACCCTGCTGTAGCCTCCCACCATTTCACAGATTCTCAGTCTCTCTCTAGGAGGATGTGCGTAAGTTATATGCAAATACCACGCCATTTTATATAAGGGACTTGAGCATCCCCAGATTTTGTTATCTCTGGGGGTCCTGGAACCAATCCCCCACAGATACCAAGGGACGACTGTATATTAAAAAATCTATATACAGTCTTAGGGGTTTGCAGATACCCTGGTTCATTAAGAATCACTGTTCTATCTATGTATAGGCAACCAAAGATGGAACTGATGGGATGCAATATTAGACGTTAATATGTAATAGGTGTTCAATAAATATTTGTGGAATTGAATTTAGATACTTAAAAGAGGAAAAAATATTTGTGGAATTGAATTTAGATATTTAAAAGAAAGGGGAAAAGGACAAGTTACTGACCAAGAAAGATGTGTCACTTTTGCACTAAACAAGCCCTGGTGATGCAATGGTTAAAAGCTCAGCTGCTAAGTGAAAGGTTGGCAGTTCAACCCCACCAGAGGCTCCATGGGAGAAAAGACCTGGTGATCTACTCCCATAAAGAGTACTGCCTGGGAAACACTATGTGGCAGTTCTACTCTGCCCTACAGGGTCACTATGAGTCGGAATCAACTCCGTGGCCACAATAGCAACATTAATACCTTGAGGAAGAAAGGCCTGGCAATCTACTTCCAAAAATCAGCCAATGAAAACCATATGTCTGTGATATATTTACAATTGTGTGATATATTTACAACAATGATAGGAAAAAAAAAAAACAGTGGCTGCTGAGGCTACTTATGTACAACCAAAAACCTTACAGATTTTGGTTCCTTGGTTTGGAAGTTCAGGGTCATGGTTTCATGGGACATTCTAGTTAATTGGCCTAATAACATATTTAGTGCTTCCGTTCTACCTCTTAGCTCACTGTATAGTGCCTGGGGACTTACAAGCTTGCAAGTGACCATCCAAGGCACAACAAATGGTCTCTATTTGCTAGGGCAACAGAGGAAGGAGAGTCAGAAATAGGAGGAGGATATGGAAGGTGTGGCTAATTGCCTCCATGAACAACTGTCTCCTTTCCAATGATACCAGAAGAACTGGATGGTACCAGGCTACCATTACTGAATGCTTTGATCAAAGGCTTTATAGACAAATCCTGATCAAAAGAGGCAAAATGTGGAACAGAATTTCAAATTCTCATGGACTCCAAACTTTCTGGAGCCAAGGGGGCTGGATGAACCCCTGAGACTACTGCCTTGAAATAATCTTTAAAACTTAAACCAAAAATATCCCCTGAAGTCTTCTTAAAACCAAACAATAGTTTAGCTTAACTAATAAAAAATGTCTGTCTTGAGCATTACGTTCTTTTAAGAACTATCTATAGGGGCTCAAAGTGACAACAGCACTTCGAAAGATTAGATAGGAACCTTAGGGAGCAGTGAGTTTATGTTAATGGGAGAGGAACAACTCAGAAAAGGGGGGTGAGAGTGGCTGCACAACTCAAATAACAATTAATGCCACTGAACCTTACATGTAGAAAAGGTTGAATTGGTGTATGTTTTGCTGTGTATATTTTCAACAACAACAACAAAATAAAATTAAAAAGAAAGAAAACACTATGGATCACAATTGTCTCATCCCAGTGTGCGTGGAGTTGCCATGAGTAGGGGGCTGACTCCACGGCAGCTAACAACAATAACGACAACAACTAATACTGGCAATTCAATTTGGGTACATTTTGGACTCAAAAGGTTTTAATGGATTGATCAGTGAACTTAACCATCGCTTACAAAATTTCTCCTAAAGAAAGTCTTTGAATTTATCCCCTCTTTTCTAGTCCTATACACAACAGAATCTTTTTCCTCAAAACTCTTAGTCTCCTAAATGGCCTTCTGGTAATTCATCCTGTCCCGTAACTACCTTCCTCAAACACAAATATCATCACTGGGGAACAGTGGGAGGCTTGGGTTCAAATCTGTGTTCCACTACGGCTGTGTATCTTGGGCAAGTAATTTAATGTATCTTAAGTCTTAGTTTCTTCATTTAAAGTACATAATTGTACATAACTCTTCATTTAAAGTACATAATTGCTCCTAGCACACGTCTAATAATTACTCAATAAATTTTAGCTGCTGCTGTCATCATCCTTTCTTCTTCCCTGATCAAAATTCTCAAACAATTCTTCTTGGATAGCCCCACAAAGTTTACCAAATAAATAGCTAAAAAATAAAGCACAAACTCCTTAGTAGGATATTCATATCCCCCTTTCAGCTCTATTTTCCCATCTCACCAACGCTGCCTGTTACGGATGAATTGTACCCCCTGAAAATAAGTTTCGAAGTCCTGGCCTGTGTATCTGTGGATCCTGTTTGGAAATAGGGGATTCTTCTGCTATGTTAATGAGGTAATAGCAGAGCAGGATGGGTCCTAAACTAATCACTTCTGAGTTATAGAAAAAAGCAGAACAGACACAGAGACACAGACGGGGGAAGACAGACGCCATATAAGAACCATCTATAAGCAAAGGAACACCAAGGATTGCCAGTGATACCAGAAGCTAGGACACCACAGGAGGAGTCAACAAGGCTTAGACCCTGATTTGGACTTTTACGAATAGGAATAAAAAAAAAACATTAATTAATTAATTAATCTGATAAGTAGATTGAGTCAAAGTCTGACAGAGGGTTGGAACAGATCAGGCTTTTGGGCAACAAAATCTCGTACAGGTGTGATCTATAAATACCCGGATGATATTCAGATTTTTCTGGTTAACAGCCTAGAGCATGTTGTATAGTTCCCTCCACACTAGTCAGATAATTTACCCTACCATCTCACTTGATACATCTACTACTTCTGAAAAACATGCATCCACTCAGTAAACATTTACTGAGCACCTATTTCATTTGCTGTGTGATCCTGATTTCAGTAAAAAGCAAACAACAAAAAAAAACCAAGTTGACTTAAGAAAATCAAGTTCTTCAGGTGTGCTGTACTAAGCCTTAACATTTTGGATTTTCAGGTCTCCACTGACAAAAAGAAATTATGAATAAGCCAGGCATTATTCCACAAGCACTTATTTGGTTGCTCTCATTGTGGGTGCTTTTGTTTTCTTACCACAAAACTGGGAAGCTGAACCTTAGAATGAAAATATGTGGGATTGGCAAAGGGTGAATGCAAGGACAGGTTTTAAAATATGCTATAGAATCACTGCTATTTTAGCCTACATGTCTTCCACACTACAACATGGGAAAGAGACAGATAAAAGGTATGTGATAAACTACAGGTGTTCTCTTCTGGGAATTTCAAGATCTGGATTTAATAGTAATAATAAAGGTCATTCAGAAAACAATAGGCTAATGGGTATTCAAATTTAATTTGATTCAACAATAATGTCTTGAATGCCTAGTATGATCTCCACACCCCAGTTCAGGGCAGATAAAGAAGAGCCCTTTGACACTAATCAAGGTGACAAAATCACTGTTCTGAGCTTTAGCTTTATCATCTGTAAAATAAGGATAAAAACAACTATTTCCTAGTTAGGTGTATGAAAGTCTAGCACAGTGCTTGGCTAAATCCTACACCCCCACAAAAATTGAACTGGTTTTCTGGGGTTCTAGCAGACCAGATATGACCTAGAGTTCTGGAATCATGCATATAAGTACCTTTCAAAATGACATTCAATTAAGCAACACAGTAATAGTGAAAGGAAGATACTCAATAAACATTTACATTTTTAAGGCAGACCATTTTTTGCCTGGACTACTTTAGTAGTGTCTTAATTAGTCTCCCTGAATTCTTTCTCATCCTATGACCATTCTCTCCCTGTGAGCTTTTCACAAATCAAATCTGACCATATCACTCCTTTGTTTAAAATCTATCAGTGGCTTCTCACTGCCCATAGGAATTTTAATTGAGGTAAAAATATATATAACAAAACATTTGTCAATTCAACAGTTTTTTGCTTGTCTAATTAATTCAGTGGCAATGATTATGTTCCAAATTACTCCACCACCATTAACAGAAAACTCAGTGCTCCTTATAAACCAAAAAAACCAAACTTGTTGCCTTCGAGTCGATTTTGACTCATTATACAACTGCTTATTTTGTAACACATAAGCCACAAAAGACTCAAATGATTCACCAGCTACCTTAGTACTACCAATTACCGGGAAAACATGACACACACACACACTAAGGCCAAAAACTCCTAGAACTTTGAATTTTTTTTTCTGATTTTTTTAATCAAAAAATGAAAGGGGGAGGAAAAAAAAATCATATTCAAGGGACTATCCATTTCTGATTTAAAATCAGGCTTTGCTCAGGACAACATTGCTCCTTATTGCTAATTCTTAAAAGCATTAGAAAAAGATATTGACAGCAGCCAGCTCCAACTCCCATGAACCCCAGAAGTAAAACTTGCACTTAGAGAACACCACATACAGCTTCCATCACCACTGTGCTCAATCACCTTTAAATTCCTGAATGATGGTATCTCTTGTAGGGGTATGGGGTGGTGAACAGATTATTCTCTAAGGCATTACAAATTGGTAGTTGATGATAAACAGCGCTAAGATCAGCTCCCTGGTTATTCACTTACCTCTGTCCAACTGCTGGTGTGGGCCTCCCCCTAAATGAATAGCCCTCAGTGCATCACCTCTAGAGTTCTACAAATCAAAGAGTTCTACACATCAAAAGCCAGATGGATGAAATGCTGCTAAAAGAAAGTTATGAAGCCAAACAGAGCAATGTCCTCCCCCACAAACAAGTTTAAAAAAGAAATTCTACTGATTAAATTAGGAGTTACTGGGTGGTGCAAACAGTTAAATGCTCAACTACTAACCAGCCCACCCAGAGGCATCTCAGGAGATAGGCCTGGTGATCTGCTTCCAAAAGTTCACAGCCTTGAAAACCCTATGGAACAGCTCTACTCTGCACACATGGGGTTACCATGAATCAGAATCGACTAGACAGCAGCTAACAACAACTGATTAAAGTAATGGGTTAGCTCTAGGTTGTGTTTATTTAAAAGATAAATAAATCAACAGAATAAAAATTAAATTACTGAGCTCCTTACTTGCTAGCTCTTCTTAGACATGAAATGGCAAACTTCTGTAAGTTGTACAACTAATTCAGACTTAAATGTGACTACTATAAATTTTGGGTTTATTGTTGTTGCTGTCAAAAAAGAAAATAGCTGCCCTTTTTTTTAAGACTATAAAACAAATAGGTGATAAAAGCTTTAGACAATATGACAAAGTATAAGAAAAAAAAAAAAGTGGAAATTTCATGTTGTAAATCACAACCTAATTTCTAGAATTCTAATTTACTTTACATTTGTATCAGTGGTTCTCAATCATCATTTTGCCTCCTAAGGGACATCTGGCAAGGTCTGGGGGGTCATTTTTGGTTGCCACAAATAAAAGGAGAGTGCTACTGGCATCTAATGGGTGGAAGCCAGGGATGCTATAAAACATCTGACGATATACAGGACAGCCCCCTACAACAAAAAATTAGCTTGTCCAAAATGTCAATAGTGCCAAGGTTGAGAAATCCTGGTCTACATTACCATGTAACTGGATTATTCTACTAGCCTGTATGTCTCCCTAACTCTGCCTCTTCTCACTTTCCCAACAGTCCCAGATTAATCTTCCTGGAGTGTTACTTTAGTCACAAAATTTTTCTGCTCAAAAACCTATAAAGGCTATTTATTACCAATACATTAAATCCAAACTCCTCAGCCTGGATGGTAAGTCCCCTATAACCTGACTTTACCTAGCTAACAAAGCTTTATCTCCTTCTGCTTTGCAATTCCCACCCTAGTCAAGACAACATTCTACTGCTCTCTTCTCCCTGGCCACCATTATCATTATCAACATCGGGCTTTTGCTGATGCCACGCCACGCCAGGAATATTCTTTCTCTTCTCTACTAATTCAAACCCTTAACAACTTCTAAGGCTTTAAGTTCTACTCCTTCAAGAAGCCTTTATCATGTTTTCAGTTTACAAGGATCTCTCTTTCCTGAATTGCTTTATTATGACCTGTGCAATCAAATATATACTGACTTGCAGCATCATCCAATTGTTCCCATGTAGCATTCTTATTTTCCCAACAAGATTAGAACCCTCAAAAGATTAATAGGAGTTATGTCTCCATGTTTCTACTCAGTGATCCTACAAATACCTCCAACTTAATTTGTTCAAAACAGAATGTTTAATTGCCCCCCTTCAAATCTGCCTCCTATTCCCATCCAAATAAAGGATTCTCCATTTTTAAAATGGTACCACCAAAACAGAATCCAGGAAGTCATTCTGGTTCCCTCCCACAAACATATCCAATCAGTTTCCAAGTCTCATCAGTTCCACCTCCAAAACATTTTTCAAATTCATCTACTTCTCTCCTACCTCTTCTACTCCACTCCTACCACTTTAGTCAAGGTTACCATCATCTCCAAGATTACTGCTTTTATTCCTGGTCCCTCTATCCCCACCCCACATTACATTTCTTATAGTCAGACAGATCTTTACATATGTATCAGATTATGTCACTCTGCTGCTGAAAATTCTCTGTGATTTCCCACTACACTTAGAATGGAAACTGAATTCCTTACCTCTGCCCTCTGCTTACCTCATCATTTGCTATTTCCTTCTCCCTTACTGTGCAACTCCAGCCACAATGGTCTTCTTCCAATGCCAAGCTTTGCTGTGTCTTAGGGACTTTGCACATGCTATTTTCTCTGCCGTAATGTTCTTCAAATTACTGTTCCCTTCTCAACCCTCAGATCTTAGCTTAAATGTCATTTCCTCAAAAAAGGACTTTCCTGACACCCTTTTTAGAGGTTTCAGAATGTCTCTTATACTCTTCTATGCTTAGCATATAGCAGGTGTCTATCACATTCTTTCAAATTTGATTTTTTCACTGAAGCTGCTTTTTAACTTTTTGCTGCTTTGCAGTACCTCCTTTAGTGGTCCAATTGCAAACCTGACATCTGGGCTTATGTCAGATCCCTTCTACTAAAATTTCTCACAAAATTCTATCTATAGTGTCCTTATTATCACAGTACGTAATTATTGATTTGTGAGTATTTGTCTGATGTTTTTCTCTACCTATAGAACACAGGCTCAACAAGGGCTATGTCAAGACATTAGTCCCTAAAGGCATTAAATTATTAGGTACTTGCAATAGCTTTTTTTCACCCCAAAGCTTATTCTCTCAGTTTAAGTCCTATGTAGTATTGTCTTCAAGATACTATATTATACCTAAATATAAGGTAATCTCTCATTTCCCCAAAGAAAATTTCAAAAACAAGTGCATTTCAGCCAACTTGGATATATCAACTTTTAGGAATGTAGATCAAAATCAAATGTTTATTTATTAATTTAGTTACACACAAAATATGTCTCAATTTTTTTCTACTCTTACTACATAAAACAGTTTTATTCAAACTCTTCACATGCATCTTTGACATCAGTATCTGTTATCATTAAAACCACTTTTTTAGTCATCTAACACAGTCTTCCAGAGCACATCACTCTCAATTCTAAATTATGTGAAATATGGTACTCTGAATCCATGTTAGACGCTGTCCCTGGACATCTTACCCCAAGCTAAAAGTACTCCCACACTATCTAGTGATCTCCACATTGTTATCATATATACAGTACCCATGTACTATACCATACTCCTTATCAAGGTGATTTTAAGGCTTGTTTAAACTTCATCTAGCCCTTCGAACTATGAAACGCTCCCCCAGGAACAATTGTTAAATCTATATGTCTTTGCCTTTTTATGAAAAACTAATTTTGTCAAGTGACTTTTATAAACATCCAACTTAGTACTGACTAAAGTCATTTAGGCTAATGTGCCTTCCTCAGACAGTTACTACTAAAAACAACTGATAGAACTTCTGCCTCATAATAGGAGAGATTTTTGTAAAGACTCAAATATAAAGTAATACTTTTCTATGAGCGGTAACTTGGGGGAGGAGTGATTCCATCGTATTTAGGCACATATGCTTATCAGACTGGCTCTTCCAAGCTAAATCTTTAAAGAAAAAAAAAAAGTAGAAAATATTTGCTCATCTTTCCTCTCAATTTTTTCCTATGTTGGGTAATACTATGAACCCTGAGGCATCCCAAGAAAGGAAACAAAGTAATTTTCCAGTGTACTCCCCCTCCTTCCCAGATATATGTAATCAGTTACAGTTTTTAAAAATATTTATAAAAACAAATCATATTCATCTGCCCTATTTTTATTCTCTTCCACAGTAATTCTTTCCCATCTTCAGCACTATCCTTTGTCATTTGATCTTTATCATCACAGCTAAAGTTGCTTGCTCCTCTCACTGCTCAAGATCCCTTCTTGAGTGGCTTCCTTTTATACTATAAATTACAAGCATAATTCTCACCTAGTCATATTTCAAAACTCATTACCACCATCCCAGAATGGACAAAGCTAGTGGGGGGAAAAGAACTTAATTTGACTTTTAATCCTTAAAAATACCTAAGTGCATTACTGCTAAGAGTACTTTAAGGAAATAGAAAAACCTGACGGGCACTATCTCGGAATAGGCTACATATTTCCTTTCTTTTCTATGATTTTATACAGGTTGGTATTATTACTAAATAGTGGTTATATGCTATCAATGAAACTAGTTTACCACTTGGAAGTTTTTGGGGCCAGAGAAAGCAAATGATAAGATAAAAACCCCAAGGATATGAAATGGAAATTAAGCAATGTAAGTAATACGTTTAGCTATTTAAGAAAGTACAGACAGCAAATTCTAATTGCATGTTAGGCCCCAAAAATTGTTTAAAAGGGACTCTTTACCGGTAAGAGGAATATGAATGGAAAGAGATAGCTTTGGAAACAATAGTACAACTAACTTGTAAACAGGTAAATTTCCTAAACTAGAATCCCACAATACATCAATTCAAACACTAATAGCTGCTATAGGTAATGAGCTAGAGAAGAAGGCAAACTAGAAGTATTTCATGCTGTGAAGAAAAATTAAGGAAATATGCAAGTAGTAATGTACTAAAATATTTACTACTAGATATCACAGGCCTATTGGGGACAATATGAAGTAATTTCTAAAAAATCAGATCACTTTATAACTCTAAAAAGAAAATTCACTACTCAATGACAGCAGTTGATAGAGGTCAACTCTTCTGATCAAGTCAAAGATCACATGGTGGGTTGAAAGTCCCCCAAACCTGGTCCATCACCAAGGGACACAAGATTCAGTTTCTTTGATGGCAGGGGGAAAATGACCTGGCACTGCATCACACACTTAAAATCCAGTTGGGTTTCTTTGATGCTAACAGAGCACTGTGCATCAAAGCATACCTTGGTATGGTAAGGACAGTGAAATGAATGGAAAAGCCATTATTAGTCTTTCGTTTCCCACTTTATAAACATGCAAAATAAAATACTCCTGACCCCCATCACGGGTAATGAGGGGGGAAAAAAAAACACCCCGATTTGCTGTTTCTACCTCCCTCCCTTTTGGATAGGTATTCGCACCTCAGCACTGGCCTTAGAGTTCTCTTCTCAGATAACTGTCCTGTGGAAAATCCACTGAATGAGAAAAGCAACGTGGACTAGAAAGTCTGTTAACCAAAACGGCAATCAGTATTAAAAATACGGATCTTACCCTCCCCTTCCACTCTCTCATGTAAAACAAAAATAACCCCCGCAAACTTGCCCCACCGTTCTGAGGATCATACAAGCTCTGATCAAATGTGCTTCTCAACCGTCCTTCTGGCAGGAGAGCACCTGGGGCGAGTTTTCGGTCCCTCATCTCTCACCCCTGGCCCGGCCAGGCCACTAGACTGACAGATGGGGCCGGCCAGACGTTGGCTCCGAGGAGAAAGGCGGTATTAACGCCGCACCCCGCTCAGATTAGCGTAGAAGTAATGTAGGACCAGGAGTGTCACGGCTTACGTTGCGGGCAAGGCCGCCGGACTGACGAAAAGATAGGCAGGAACCGGCATCAAGGGAGGCGGGAGAAGCAGCCCGGCCTAGGCCGCACCAGGCCGCGGAGTGGCCATACGCTGCTTCCTGGCCGAGGCTGCGACCCAAGCTTCAGAGAAGGGGGTTATCATTACCTGGACGGGTTCCTGCAGCACCGTCATCCTTGAGGCTCAGGCCCACTTTCTGCAGTGCCTCAGGCCCCCCCCGTAGCGGTTCCAGCCCGGCCAGCCCCGGCTCATTTAAACTCACCAGCGACCGTTACCGGGGGATGGGGGAGGCCGAGCGATTGCCGAGTCTCTCCGAGCGGGACACGGAAATACCCGAAGTGAAACGCTGCAAGCAGGAGCTATACGGGAAGGCCCGAAAGGGATCGGAAATACCCGAGGAGAAATGGGGGAGGAGGAGACCGTTGCCGGAAACTGTCGAGGATTACCGGAGATTACCGAGAGCGAAATTCCCCATCTCAGCCACGCCCCCACCCACGCACGCCACGCCCCATCGGTCACCAGGAGGCTGGGCCACACCCAATCGGGAACGAGCAGGCTGGGCGTGGCTTGACGGAACGGAAGGGGAGCGTTACGTCGCGGGGCTGCTGTTTCAATTCCCCGCTGAGTTCTTCTGAAGTAATTGGTTCGCGGTAGTTTTAAGCGAAGAGTAAAACCCGAAGAGTTTGGAGCTGACATTAATCAAGACGTATTTGTCTGTTGAGTTTAGGTAATTCATCCATTCCAGAACCAGAAGTAGTCACTCTGTCCCAGCTCAGAGGGAAATCGGAAGAAATTTGGAAGGATCGCCAGCCCGAAGATTCAGTATGGCCTCAAGGAAATTACGGTGTACTTAAGGGAAAAGCAATATAACAAAGAGCTCTACATTACATGATGCTCATTAGAAGTGATGTAAAAACTCAGAGGAGAGGGAAATTAATTGGGGTTGAAGATGAGGAAGGTTTCATGGAAGGACAAAAGGAGATTTAAACTGGACTTTACAGGATGGGTAGATTAGAAGAAAAGAAAGGAGCGTGTAAATGAAGGGAAACAGATATCAGTCTGGTAAGAGTTAAGGGATTAACTGGAAATAGTTACCTAGATGATCAGATTATGGAGAATCTCAAAAGGCATAATAGGAGAGGCATTCTCATCTATTGGGAAGAGCGTGGCATTGGAAATCCAGAGCTGGTTTTGAATTTCGTCTCTGGCACTGACTGGTTTTAGGTCCTTAGGCAAGTTACAACTTCTCTGAGCTTCTATTTGCTTGGTCTGGAAAAAACAGTCTAAAAGAATTATATGCATTAATGTATGCGGCTGTGTCTAGTACACAGAGTGAAAAAAAAACCCAAAAAAACATTGCAGTCGAGTCCCTTCCGACTCATAGCAACCCTATAGGACAGAGTAGAACTGCCTCATAAGGTTTCCAAGGAGCAGCTGGTGGATTCAAACTGCTGGCCTTTTGGATAGCAGCCGAATGCTTAACCACTGTACACGTAGTAGGCTGTCTCAAATTTCCTTTCTGCCAAATGAAAAGTGAGGGGTCAGGGAACTACTAAAACTTTGTTTTTTCAAAAGATGAGAACAGTTTTTAAGAGTTAATTTTCTAGTCAGGATATCTGACATCTGTATGCTAGATGTGGGACTCCTGGTATACTCCGTTTTGTAGAAAATCCCCTTTCTGATTCTCACATTTTTATGCAGATAAAATCGAGTTCTAAGTGGAGGTGCTACCTAAAATGTAGAAGTAGTTTTGGAATTGGATAATGGATGGAGGCTGAAAGAGTTTTAAGGTGCCTGATAGTAAAAGCCTAAATTGCCTTGAAGAGACTTGGTAGAATTATGGACGTCAAAGGCAATTCTGGTGAGGGCTCAGAAGGAAGTGAGAGCTATACGGAAGGTGTCGTCTTAGAGAAGAGACGAGGACCTTCCTCCAGAATGGGCAGAGAGAGAATGCCTTCCCCTAGAGCCAGCAGCCTGGATTTGGACTTCTAGCCTCCTAAACTATGAGAAAATTAATTTCTGTTTGTTAAAGCCACCCATTTGTGGTGTTTCTGTTACAGCAGCACTAAGTAAGACACAACCCCCTTCCTGTTGCTGATGTTGGAGGAAGGTCTTTTTCTTTTTTGAAAAACAAAACCTACCAGCTAACAGAGCTGTATCCTCCACTAACCATGTCTGGTCACTGTGTATGTACTTGTAGTCTCACAAAGGACAGGTGCCAAAGTGATTTTCTGCTTCCCTGTGCCCTATTCTTTTAGCAAGGTTATGTTAGATTAAAGAAGCCCTGGCGGTAAAAATGTTTAAGCACATGGCTGCTAACTTAATGGCTCTGTGGGAGAAAGACCTGGTGATCTGCTCCCATAAAGATTACAGCCAAGAAAACCCAGTGGGGTAGTTCTACTCCATAACACATGGGGTTGCTATAAGTCGGAATCAACTCAATAGCTCTCAACAACATGTTAGATTAATTAGAGAATAGACTTCTACTTTGTCCAATATGGTATTGTGATTGTATGCTGACTCATAGCAACCCTATATGACTGAGTAGAACTGCCCCATAGGGTTTCCTAGGATATAATCTTTATGGGAGCAGATCACCAGGTCTTTCTGCCAAAGAGCTGTTGGGTGGGTTCAAATCACCAGCCTTCAGTTAGCAGTTGAACACTTAACCATTGCAGCACCAGGGCTCCTTTCAAATATGGTAGTTAGTAGCTATTTAAAGTTTAATGAATTAAAATTAAATAAGAAAGTTCTTCAGTGGCCGGAGCCACGTTCCAAGGTCTTATAGACATAAATGGCTGCAATATTGGGCAGTACAGATGTAGAACATTACCATCATTGTAGAAAGTTCTATCAGACAGCACTGGACTAATGATACTAGTTAACATTTACTGAGCATTTACTATGTGTTCAGCACTGTTCCAAACTCTTTGGATTAACTCTTTTAAATTCTCTTAACAACCCAACAGAGGTAGATTCTATTATTAGCTGCATTTTACAGATGAAGACATTGAGGGTAAGTAACTTCCCCAAGGTCAAACAAACAGATTCAAGCCCAGGTGATCTAGCTTCACATTCCATACTTAACAACCGTGCTATGCTATGGAGAATAATTTACAAAACCAAACCTGTTGCCATTGAGTCAATTCCAACTTATAACGACCATGTAAATGATGGAGAATAATTAGGAGCTCATATTAGTGATCTGAGTGTTTCAGGTGCCTGTTGTTCTTCTCACCCTACACATTCCCCCAAAACTTAGTGGCTTATAACCACAACCATTTTATTGTTCATGATTCTGTGAGTGAGGGATTCAGGCAGAGTTCTGTGGGGTGGCTCATTCTGGCTCCATGTGGTGGAAGCTGGGGTGGTTTGACTGGGGCTGGATGATCCAAGATGGTTTCACTCACTTGTCTGGGATTTTGGTGCTAGCTGTTGGCTGGGGCCCCTCAGTTCTCTTCCATGTGAACTTTCTCCCCACGTGGTCTCTCACTGGTCAGTAGTCTAACCCCAGCTTCTTGACTTGGGTGGCTGACAACCAAGAGGACAAAAACAGAAGCTGCAAGACCCCTTAAGGCCTAGGTTTGTAAGTCAAACCCATCACTTTTTGTTTGTCAAAGTAAGACATAGGACCAGCCTGTATTCACTGGGAGGAGAAACAGACTCCAGCTTTTGATTTGAGGATGGACAAAGTGAAGCTGCTAAAGGCATTTGAGAGGGGAGGGATTGTTGGGCCATCTTTGGAAACAATCTACCACACCAGATATGAGATGAGACCTCCTGGTAGTGGGCATGGAAAGAAAGGGATGGATAAGAGATACAACTTTTAAAATTTGACCATTTTAACTAAACATGAGGTACCTTTGGGTGATGCAAATGACTAAGCACTCGGCTACTAGCTGCAAGGTTGGCAGCTTAAACCCATCCAGAGGTACCTCAGAAGACAAGCTTGGAGATCTGTTTCTGAAAGGTCACAGCCTTGAAAATTCTATGGAGCATTTCTACTCTGCACATATGGGGTCACCATGAGTTGGAAATTGACTAGATGACAACAATAATAACAACAGTAATAATAGTAATAATTAAATACCCAGATTTGTTCTAATCAGTTCAGAAAGCAGAACGTTATAGATTGAACTGTGTCCCCCCAAAATGTGTGTCAACTTGGCTAGTCCATGATTCCCAGTATTGTGCGATTGTCCACTATTTTGTCATCTGATGTGATTTTCCTGTGTGTTGTAAATCCTATCTCCGTGATGTTAATGAGGTGGAATTATGGCAGTTATGTTAATGAGGCAGGAGATTAGGTTGTGTTTCAAATCAATCTCTTTTAAGATACAAAAGAGAATCGAGCAGAGAGACATGGGGACCTCATACCACCAAGAAACAAGAGCCAGGAGAATAGCGCATGCTTTGGACCCAGGGTCCCTGCTCTGAGGGACTGGGGAAGATTGATGACAAGGACCTTCCCCTAGAGCCGACAAAGAGAGAAAGACTTCCCATGGAGCTGACATCATGAATTCAGACTTCTAGCCCCTAGACTGTGAGAGAATAAATTTCTCTTTGTTAAAGTCATCCACTTGTGGTATTTCTGTTATAGCAGCATTAGATAGCTAAGACACAGTATGACTATTACTTTTATTATCTGGACACTTCTCTTAAGGGAGACTAAAGTTGTATTTGCATTTTTTAGCAGCCACATGACACTGTTTGTTCATGCTAACCTTGTGGTCATTTTACAAATCCAGCTCTTTTCCACAGCATGCTGCCAACCCAGGTCCTGTATTTGTGCAATAGATTTTTTGCAAACCTAAATGTAGAATCTTACCACACAGGATAGATAAAGATGATTCTTCTTGTGTAAAAATGTGTATCTAGAGTGAGCATTTAAAGAGTCTCTCACTCTTGGCACTCTGGCTGTTAAGCTTAGAATTTATCTAGAGCCTTTTTTTTTCTAAAACAAAAACAAAACAAACAATCATTTCTTTTGTGACTGTTGTTCACCCAGCCAATACATCTGTTGTGGTTTTCTAATCATCCATAGCAAGGCCACATTGTTTGAAGTTGTGCTTTGATGTGGTCTTTTAGAACATTTTTGCTTCCTACTCTGTTCTTTTATTTTTATTTTTTAATTTTTTTCCCTTTTCTGTTCTAGATTGTTCTGTTGAAACTCACCAGTAGGAACACTTGGACATCTGGCTATCATCCATTACCCACATATGTTAGCTGGTGAGTGAAGTTGGGCTGCAATAAGCATTATTCCCAAAATGGTAAACTATCTCTTCTCCTAAACCTACTTGATTTCATGTTCAGTCAGATTTAGGAAACTATTTAGGCATAAGGGAACTATTCAAGAAGGTAGACATGGTATCATTGGCAAGAGGCAGGTTCCACCGAAGAGTAGCCCAGAGTAAGTGTGCTCTTCCTCTGAAGTCCTTCATTGCTCCTTGTCTGCAGCCTTCATTTTGTCCCTATTGCATTCTGTCTTATATCTTCCTTATCTTACTGACCTGGAGGCTTTTTTTTTTTTCTTCAACCTTTACTTCTTCCTGGTCAAATCTTCCCCTGCTTTTGGCTTCTCTGACAACATGGTCTTCTGGTTTTTCTCCTGCTCTGTCCCTTATAGGTTTCCTTTGCAGCCCCTCTAGCAGCCCCTTGAATGTTAGAGTGCTTCTGGGGTCTGTTTTATGCCTTCTTCACGCCCTATACATTCTTCTTAGACAAATCAATCCATTCTTGTGGCCCCAGTTTCTTATCTACAAGTTGTTCCCAAAATCTGTATTGTCAGTCAGGCTGCTTCTTAGAGCTCCAGACCCCAATGCTTAGCTGCCAACTGGATGTCTCTGTCTGGATGTCGTACAGGTAACTTGTTCAAAACGAAACTCCTCATTCCCCATACCTGAAATATTTTCTATCTTAGTTTAAGACATCACTGGCCTCTCCACTGCTTCAATCAGAGACTGCTCTTTTTCTTTTACCCCAACATCTACTCACAAAGACCTACCAATTTTATCTCCTGAATATACCTTCTTCTCGCCTCTTTCTGTCTCTAGTCTTAACCTGCCTCCTCCAGAAACAGCTCTGATCATGTCAAGACTCTCACACACACCCCGTCCCCCAACCTCAGGGCTCTCCATAGCCCTCAGGATGTAGTCCGAACCCATTAACTTGTCTTACAAGGCCCTCCAAGGTCTGGTACCTGCCTCCTTATTCAGCCTCATCTCACCCCATCTCTTCCTTATACTCTACATTTCAGCCACATGGAACTTCTTGACCCACCCTCTTGCCTCAGAGTCTTTGCATGTGCTGCTCTCTCTTCCCAGAACACCCTCACTTCCACTCTTCACCTACCTTTGCTCATTCTCCAAATATACTTCTTCCAGCCTTTTTCTGACACACTGAAATAGGTTGGCTGTCTCTGCTATTGCCTCAGTGCTACCATCCTTGTCATTACTTTCATCACCCTTTACTGGAATTACTTCTTTAATTGTCCATCATCTCATCTAGCCTATAAGCTCCATCAGGTCAGAATCCCTGTCTGCCTTGTTTCTGAATGTGTTCTCCAAACCTAGTACAGAATCTGGTACATAATGGGTGCTTATTCTTATTTGTTTGTATGTGTGGTTTTTTTTTATTGTGTTTTTGGAGAAGGTTTATGTAACTGTTTAGGTTCTCATTCAGCAATTTCTACACAAGTTGTTCAGTGACATAGGTTACATTCTTCACAATGTGTGAACCTTGTTATTATTTCCATTCTGGTTGTTCCGTTTCTATTAATCTAGTTTCCCCATCCTCTTAGGTTCTCATCTTTGTTTTAAAGTAATTGTTGACCATTTGGTCTCATATAGGTGATTTTTTAAAATTCTTATTTGCTTAATAACTGAACAGGATAAACTCATTCTGTTCTATTATTATTTTTTGGTTTTTGATTGATTATTTTATTTATGTCTTGTCTCCCTAAGGGAAGGCCAAGTCTTATACTTCTCTGTGAAAAACATCACACATTTAATAGGTGCTTAATAAATATTGACTGAGTGGTTAAAGTATAAGCCTTTACACATGTTATTCCTTCTTCCTAGAACTTTCCCCTTATTCTTTGACCAGTTAAATTCTACAAATCCTTCATGCCTCAGGTTCAATATCACATCCTCAGAATATTTCTTGTCATACCTAATTTAAATTACTAGCTCCACCCTATTCTGTCTCACAGCGTCTTTGTTCTTTTCCTTCATAGCATGTAAGGTAATTTTAATTATATTTGTTTACTATAAGCTCCATGAAGGCAGGGACTTTGGCTCACCATGATGTCTCCATCACCTAGCACAGTGCCCTGCAAAAATATTATTAAAAGGTATTAAAATATTATAAACATATACATATTTTTGGACTACATGATGATCGAATGACCTGACTACTAATTTTATATCTTATTGGTCTAAACTTGATGTTTTTTTTTTATTTTCCCTTTCTTGATTCAAAGGACATGCTGACCTTGTATAGAAGTCTTCAAGGCCTTTAAAGTTAAGGAGGTGTCTGAATTGTAAGGCTGATCAGAAAATGCATCTTGGTTGAGGTGAGCTCTGAGATGTGCTACTTGGTCTGAGGGCTAGGAGGGCAAGGGTAGATTCAAAGGCACAGGGGCAGAAAAAAACTAGAAGTGGTAAATCAGCTTGCCTGGAGTGGAGGCTCAAAAAGCTTGGTTAAAATGGTGGTGTTGGGAACAGTTAGTAAAAAGGTTTGAGTTCCAGCTTGATGACTTTAGATCTGATTAAAAATAGACCTAGGGAGCTGCTGGTGGTGATTGAGCTGAGTGACCTCATGAAAATGGAATTTGAGAAAGATTATGATAACAGCTGAGGATTATGTGAATTGGAGGAAGGAGAGACTAAGGGGCTGGAAATGCAGAAAAGAGGCTGCTAAAGCGTGTAGGCAGCTCTAGATTTCCATGATTCTAGTATCTTAAATAGTTGAATCTGAAAACAGAAAGAAAATGAGAACAGTTCCAACTTACTCATTTACAGTGAGAAATATTCTTATCCAATTCCTTCTCCTTAGGAAATTACAGCACTTGACATTCAGATTCTAACAAGAAGGCTGTTTGATGAGCACAGACTAAGAACCAAAAGAGTGAATTGAATGATTTTACTAGCTATTGTCTTCTTTTCCTCCAAAGGGACATACATGCCTGACTTATAGATAAAAATATCTATGTCATTGGGAAAGAGTGCCCTGCAAATAATAGGTTCTTTATTTCTTTCTTTTCTAGGTTCTAAGCAGACTTTCTTTTTTTTTTTCTCTAGATATATTGCAAAGCAATAGATTAAACACGTATTTGGTTACATTCCAGTCTTCAGTATGCACTGTAGTTGCCTTGAGTAGACTTGTTTCACTGTTATTGTTGTTTGTTTGTTTTAAATATATGATTTGGCAAGAAGACAATTATTGTATAACCTCACTTATATAAAAAGACAAGAACCGGCAAATGTATAGAGACCAGAGTTTTTTAATGGTTACTGGGAGTGGGAGGGAGTAGAGTGTGGGGGGAATTATTGCTTATGGAATACTGAGTTTTGGTTTACAGTGATGGAAAAATTGTATTGATTAATGTAATTAGCACAGCCAATGAATGTAATGGCCGTCAATAATTTGTACACCTCTAAAAAGTTGAATTGGAAAAAGTTGTATGATAGCTATATTTACAACAATGACAAAAAAAAAAAAAAAAAAGAGTAGCTGCTGAGGCTGCTTAAGTACAACAAATACCTCATTGAATTTAGTTCCTTGGTTGGGAGATTTAGGGTCATGGTTTCATGGGACAGTCCAGTTAATTGGCCTGCTAATGTGTTTAGTGCTTCTGTTCCGCCTCCTAGTTTGTTGCATAGTACTTGAGGTCTTAAAAGCTTGTAAGCAGCCATCAAGCCACAACAGTTGGCCTGTATTCACCTGGAGAAACAGAGGAACAGGAATTAAATGGAGTCAGGAATTAAAAAAAAAGTCCAACATCCATTCCTGATGAAAACTCTCAATAAAATAGGAATAGAAGGGAAATTCCTCAACATAATAAAGGGCATCTACACAAAAGCAACAGCCAACATCATTCTCAACAGAGAGAGGCTGAAAACATTCCCCCTGAGAAGAGGAACAAGACAAGGATGCCCTTTATCATGACTCCTATTTAACATTGTGCTGGAAGTCCTAGCTAGAGCAGTAAGGCAAGAAAAAAAAATAAAGGGCATCCAAATTGGTAAGGAAGAAGTAAAACTACCCCATTTGCGGATGATATGATACTCTACATAGAGAACCCTAAAGACTTCACAAGAAAACTACTGGAACTAATAGATTCAACAGAGTAGCAGGATGCAAGATAAACATACAAAAATCAGTTGAATTGCTATACACCAATAAATAGATCTATGAAAAGGAAATCAGGAAAGCACTACCATTTATAATAGCCCCTAAAAAAATAAAATGTTTAGGAATAAATCTAACTAGGGACATAAAAAAAAAAAAAAAACAAAAACGAAACTGTAAAACATTACTGCAAGAGACCAAAAGAGACCTACATAAATGGAAAAACATGCCATGCTCGTGGATAGGTAGACGCAACATTATGAAAATGTCAATTCTACCCAAAGCAATCTACAAATACACTGCAATCCCAATCCAAATACCAACAGCATTCTTTAATGAGATGAAAAAACTAATCATTAACTTTATATGGAAAGGAAAGAGGCCCTGGGTAAGTAAAGCACTATTTAAGAAAAAGAATAAAGTAGGAAGACTTACACTACTAGACCACAGAATCTACTATACAGCTACGGTAGTCAAAACAGCCTGTAACTGGTACAACAGCAGACACATTGACCAATAGAACAGAATGGAGAACCCAGATGTAAACCCATCCACCTACGGTCACCTGATCTTTGATAAAGGCCCAAAGTTAATCAAATGGGGGAAAGACAGTCTTTTTAACAAATGGTGCTAGCAAAACTGGATGTCCATCTTTAAAAAAATGATACAGGACCCATACCTCACACCATACACAGAAACTAACTCAGAATGGATCAAAAATCTAAATATAAAACTGAAAACCATAAAGATCATAGAAAAAAAAAATAAAGTCAATGCTAGAGGCCCTAATACGTGGCATAAATAGGATATAAGCCATAACTAACAATACACAAACACCAGAAGATAAGCTAGATAACTAGAATCTTCTAAAAATTAAACACATGTGCTCATCAAAACACTTCACCAAAAGAATAAAAAGAGAAACTACAGACAGGGAAAAAAAATTTTGGCTATGACATATCTGACAAAGGTTTAATCTCTAAAATCTATAAGAAAATCCAACAACTCTACAACAAAAACACAAATAATCCAGTTAAAAAATGGGCAAAGAATATGAACAGACATTTCACCAAAGAAGATATTCAGGTGGTTAACAGACACATGAGGAAATGCTCTCGATGACTAGCCATTAGAGAAATGCAAATCAAAACTACAATGAGATACCATCTTAACCCAACATTATTGGCATGAATCAAAAAAACTGAAAATAACAAACGTTGGAGAGGCTGCAGGGAGGTTGGAACTCTTATGCACTGCTGACAGGAATGTAAAATGGTACAACCGTTTTGGAAAACGATATGGCGCCTCCTTAGAAAGCTGGAAATAGAAATACCATATGATCTACCAGTCCCACTCCTAGGAATATACCCTAGAGAAATAAGAGTTGTTGATGGTTAAGATTGTATGTCAACTCGGCTAGGCTGTGATTCTCCATGTTTTAGTAGTTGTATGGTGTTGTGATCACTTCCCTTTTGAAATTTGATATGTGATCACCCCCATGATGGAATCTGCTGAGTAGTACCGATGGGGGTGGGACCTGTGGCAGCTCACCATCCCCTCATCTTCATCTCTCTGCTCTCCGGTGGTTACTGCCTGCCTGCTCGCCTTGCCAAAGTTTTTGGCTTGTTCCAGACTCAACAGCTGTCTCTTGTCTTCTCACCTCTGGTTCCTGGGACTTGAGCTAGCAGCTTACCTGTCGATCTTGGAATTCGTAGACCTTCACAACCTGTGAGCAGGAGCCCTGTTCTCCAACCTACTGACCTTGGGTTCACCAGCTTCTGTGGCTGTGTAAATTGGGAGAAGCCTCTACCCTGATCCATGGACTTGGGACATTTTAGCCTCTACAATCGTGTGAGCTATTTCCTTGATATAAATCTCTCTCTGTATATATTTATATGCTTTACTGGTTTTGCTTCTCTAGAGAACCCAGCCTAAGACACCCATGTTCATTCCAGCATTATTTACAATATCAAAAAGATGGAAATAACCTAAGTGCCCATCAATAGATGAATGCATAAACACACTATGGTATATACACCCAATGGAATATTATGCAACAATAAAGAACCATGATGAATCTGGGAAACATCCCACACCATGGATGAATCTGGAGGGCATTGGGCTGAGTGAAATAAGTCAATCACAAAAGGACAAATACTGTATGAAACCACCATTATAAAAACTCATGAAAATGTTCCCACACAGAAAGAAACAATCTTTGATGGTTACTAAGGACAGAAGCAGTGGGAAAGGAAAAACACTAACTAGATAACATAAGTGGTAACTCTGGTGAAGGGTAAGACAGCTCACAGTACTAGGGACGTCAGCACAACTTGACCAAGGCAAAGTCAAAGCAGCTTCATAGACACACCCAAACTCCCTGAGGTATCAAGTTACTGGGCTGAGGGCTGACGACTATGGTCTCCGCGGACACCTAGCTCAATTGGCATAACATAGTTTATAAATATTCTACATCCTACCTTGGTGAGTAGTGTCTGGGATATTAAAAGCTTGTGAGCGGCCGTCTAAGATACTCCACTGGTCTCACCCTTTTGGGAGCAAGGGATAATGAAGAAAACCAAAGATCCAAGGAAAAGATTAGTCCAAAGGACTAATGGACCACAACTACCATAGCCTCCACCAGACTGAGTCCAGCACAACTAGATGGTGCCCAGCTACCACCATTGACTCCTCTGACAGGTATCACAATAGAGGGTCCCGGACAGAGCTGGATAAAAATGTAGAACAAAATTCTAACTCACAAAAAAAAGACCAGACTTACTAGTCTGACAAAGACTGGAGAAACCTGGGAGTATGGCCCTTGGAAACTTTTAACTCAGTACTGAAGTCACTTCTAAGGTTCACCCCTCAGCGAAAGATTAGACAAGCCCATAAAACAATAATACACATAGCTCAACTATGTATACAAGACTAAATGGGCACACCAGCCCAGGGGAAGGATGTGAAGGCAGAGGAGACAGGAAAGCTGGACAAATGGAAATGGGGAACCCAAGATCGAGAAGGGGAGAGTGTTGATACATTGTGGGGCTGGCAATCAATGTCGCCAAACAATAAGTGTATTAATTGTTTAAGGAGAAACTAATTTGCTCTGTAAACCTTCATCTAAAACACAATTAAAAAAAAAAAAAAACCAAACAAACAATAAAACCCATTGCCGTCTAGTCGATTCTAACTCATAGCAACCCTATAGGACAGAGTAGAACTTCCCAAGGGTTTCCAAGGCTGATATCTTTATGGAAGCAGACTGCCACATCTTTCTCCCATAGAGCAGCTGATGGGTTCAAACTGCCACCCTTCTGGTTAGCAGCTGAGTGCTTAACCACTGTGCCGCCAGTGCTCCATGAGTCAGGAATAGAAGGAGGAAATGGAATATGTGGCTAATTGCCTTCATAAACAACTACCTCATTTGCCATGAGACCAGAAGAACTGGATGGTGCCCGGCTACCATTATGGAACATTTTGATCAAAGATGCTATAGAAGAATCCTGATCATTACAGGGAAACTGCAGAACAGAATTTTAAATTCTTGTAGAGTCCAGATTTTCTGGAGCCGTGGAGGTTGAATGAGCCCCCAAAACTATTGCCCTGAGATAAACTTTAAACTTAAATAAAAAATACCCCCAAAGTCTTCTTAAAACCAAACAATAGTTTAGTTTAACTAGTAAAGAATGTTTGCCTTGAGCATTGTGTTCTTTTAAGATCTATCTACGTGGGATCAAATTGACAACAGCAACTGGAAAGATTAGATAGGAAACTTAGAGGGCAGTGAGTTTATGTTAATGGGGGAGAAACAACTCTGAAAATGAGGGTGAGAATGGTTGTAGAACTTGAAGAATGTAATCAGTGTCACTGAATTGTACATGTAGAAACTGTTGGATTGGTGTATGTTCTGCTGTGTATATTCTCAACAACAAAAAATAAAATAAATTTTTAAAAAAAGTATGATTTGGGAGATAAATGATGGGTCAGGTTTAAAGTTTGCTGAGTTTGACAACTGGCGTAACATAGTTTATAAAGAAAATGTTGTACATCTACCGTCCTGAGTAGCATCTGGGGTCTTAAAAGCCTGTGAGCGACCATCTAAGATACTCCACTGGTCTCACCCCTTTGGGAGCAAGGGAGAATGAAGAAAACAAGATACAAGGGAAAGATTAGTCCAGAGGACTAATGGACCACAGCTACCACGGCCTCCACCAGACTGAGTTCAGTACAACTAGATGGTGCCTGGCTACCACCACTGACTCCTCTGACAGGGATCACAATAGAGGGTCCTGGACAGAGCTGGAGAAAGATGTAGAACAAAATTCTAACTCACAAAAGAAGACTGGACTTACTGGCCTGACAGAGACTGGAGAAACCCTGAGAGAATGGCCCTCGGACACTCTTTTAGCTCAGTAATGAAGTCACTCCTAAGGTTCACCCTTCAGCCAAAAATTAGACAGGTCCATTAAACAAATCGAGACTAAAGGGGCACAACAGCCCAGGGACAAGGACTAGAAGGTAGGAGAGGACAGGAAAGCTGGTAATAGGAAACCCAAGGGTGAGAAGGGAGAGTGTTGACATGTCGTGGGGTTGTTAACCAGTATCATAAAACAATATGTGTACTAACTTTAATAAGAAACTAGTTTGTTCTGTAAACCTTCATTTAAAGTACGATAAAAAAAATTTGCTGAGTTTGAAATACCTCAGTTGAGAATGTCAAAGGTCAATTCAAAATGTGGAGCTTGAACAATTTGGGAAATAAGTTGGGACTGGAGATATGGATTTTTCTATATCTTAACTGTATTCTTTTTTGTTTATGCAATACCTTATAAACACCTTTATGAGAGCTTTTATCATTATATTAAAACTATTTATTTATATGTCTGTATCCTCCACACAAGACAGCAAGCTCCTGGGGGCCAGGGATGGCCTCTTAGTAAAGGTACATATAGTAGGTGCTTAGTAAATGTTAGTTGAATGAATTAATGAGAGTAATCTGGATGAAATCACCAAAGGCGAGTGTAGAGATGAAGGAGAGAGGAGGGTCAGTGACAGAACTTTGGCACTGCTAAGTAAGCAGAGAAGGCCCAAGACCATTAGATCTAGCCACAGGGAAGTCAGTGGTGGAGTGCTAGGAGGGAAGTCAGAATTTAAGAAGTAAAAGAAAAAGGAAACCAAGAAAAGAACATCATCTTTAGCACTATAAGCATGTCCCCAAATGTTGAGAAAAAGTACCTGCTAAGGTTTTGAGTCTCTTCCTTATTACTGAGAGTCACTCATGCTGTGAATGCCAGGGTCATTTCTTTCATTGATGCCTCCTTGCTTCCTTCCAGGCATCTCCCTCAGGGAACCCATACTAGCTCTGCAAGCTCCCACTGTTGCCTTAGAGTGATATTAGGGAAATAGCCCAGGAATTGGGAAATTGAAGTCCTGGGTTCTAGTCTCAGTTCTGCCAGGCTCACAGGGTGACCTTGGGCAAGTCACCCCCTCCTGTCTGAGCCCCTAAAGTCCTATGCAGCTGTCAGGATGTCTGGGAGAATGCAGTTTGGACGACTGGTGAGGATTCTGGCTGGTCCTCTGGTGCTTTTCAAGTATAAATTGCTTCACCAAACACCAGCTGTCCTGTGCTCTGCTTTAGATCCTCAGGTCGACTCTAACCCACCTGTTGTTGGATGCCTGCCAGTGTCTTCCTCACATGGTTCAGTTCATAAACTCATCACGAGGCAGCACTGCCTTGGTCGCAGCACAGAAATTGGCTTCAACCGTTTAAACTGACTGTTGAGTGATTATAAGAAGCCCTGGTGGCGCAGTGGTTAAAGCGATTGACTGCTATCCAAAAAAGATCGGCAGTTCGAAACCACCAGTGGTTCTGCGGGAGAAAGATGTGGCAGTCTGCTTCTGTAGAGATTTACAGCCTCAGAAACCCTATAGGGTCACTATGAGTCAGAATCGGCTCAACAGGAGTGGGCTTTTTTTTTTTTTTTTTTTGGGAGGTGGTGCGGGTTGAGTGGTTAAGCCAAACATTCTCCACCTATGCTAAAGCCGCATTTTCTACCTTCACCTTTGGTGCTCTGGGCATTAGAGATCACTAAGTCCTCAGGTTATTCATTGCTTTTCTTTTTCCCTCTCTCCTTGGTGAGAAGGAATCTCTGATACAGATGATGGAGTTAAACCTTCTCCATTTCTGGCCTGTTTTCATCAGTTGTCCGTGTAAGGCCCCTCTTGTTTGTTTATGTATGTGCCCTTTTACCTTCTGCGCCCATCCCATCCAGACTACACATACCTTAGGCAGCCATCTGGTATTTTAAATGCGTATTTTTTTGTTTGTATGTATTCTTAAATAACAGGTAATGCTTTTAGAATGCATGTTTTTAAAATTTTTTAGCAAAGTATTTTATTTAACTTAGTACATCCAAAATGTTGCCATTTCAACGTGCAATCAGTGTAAAAATTATTAAGATATTTTACATTCTTTTTTTTTATACTAAGTCTTTGAAATTTAGTATGTGTTTTAGTCCTAGCATATCCCAGTTTGGATGCTAAATTTTCTTCATAAATGCTTGATGTGTATTTAGATTTCATGAAATTCACAGTTGAAAGTGAGTTCATAGACCTAGGTTGTTCCAAGCATACTTAAAAGTTTTGCAATAACAGACTTAAAGACCAAAATAATCATTTTCCTTTAATATCCACATGCATATTGACAAACCTACTTAATCTGTTTTAAAATTGATTTGGCTTTGGAGCAAAAGTGTATCAGTTTCAAAACTATGTTTGTCTAAATTAAGTAAATTCCTTAACTCTTGTGTCAACTCAGTGTTATTAAGTTCAAAGGAGTATTACATAAGTTGAAAAGCAATTCTGAATTTCTTAGTATCAACCCATTTTTGCACCCATTTTACAATGTTGTTGATTACAGTTAAAATCTTCTGCATATTTACATTAGAAAACGGTGTATTGATTTGCATTAGGAAAGGTTTTAATGTAAGCATAAATTCTTGTACCTGTATAGTTAGGTCACAAACCTTTTCTTTCCTTGGAATTCCAATTTTAGCTTATTCATATGTAGTATTATCAATGAGATTGTATGCATATATTTTTAGTTTATAGAAATGTTATTGTGGTTTATAGTGCATTCATTTTCTTACTCATCATTCTGTTTCTTCTATGTGTACATCTAACCCTTTGCTTTAACTGATACAGACTTCTTTATGGTGCGTCCACACAGCAAGTTTTCAAGATCCTTAAGCCTGCAGCCTGATTAAACTAGCCTGATGTCTGGTCTCTCCCCCAAGATCAACCTCAGAAGAACTATGAAGAGAAAACACCAAGAAATGAAGAATACTGTGAGAAACACCTTGGGTGAAGGAGAAGGGCCTGTTTTGAACTGCTGTGTGTGTATGGTAGGGGGGTAGCTTTGGTTTGGGGGCAAGAGGTGGCCAGGATATTCTGCTGTTTTTCAAATCTATTGTGTGCTCCATTTTAGTTATTAATTTTTCATACCTCAGATATCTGATTTTTTCTTCTTCTTTTAACTGTTAACTTTTTTTCATATCTGATATTTCTGTTTGGTTCCTTTTTATGTTTTCTTGGTCTGGGTGTCATATTGACAATATTGTCCTTTATCTCTTTAAATATGTTCATTAGGCTACTTCTAAAATCTTGGTCTGTCTTTTGTCATGTTTCTACTTAAAGTAGAATCTGCAATCAAGTAAGTTGTTTCCTTTTGAATTAGTTGTGTTCTTCATCTGTCTTGTTATTTTGCCCCTGGGGATATAGGTTGCTCTGTCTAACAATGCATACCAGTGCCATTGAGCTCAGGCGGTGAAGGTGGGCATGGATGAGCCCTAAGACTGAGAACTCCATGCACCAAAACTCCTAAATCAGCCAGGCCCACCCCCACAAAATAATTCCTCAAGTCAGGGCTTCACCCTTCACACCCCTCCGCCTCCCCCCACCCCCACAGCAAGAAGCAGCCCTAGGGGAAGAAGGCACTTCTCAGACTGTGATTCACCTGCTGCCCTGGGAATTTTGAGGGGATGAGGAGAAGCAATTGCCTCAAATTAGGTTGCTCTGCACCTGTTTTTACCAGTGCCTCACAAGCAGAGTGCCACTGCCCTGTCCTGATGTTACCCTTACCAACTCCTGGAGCACAGGTTTGAGTCATGGCAGAGGAGGAGGGGGCACTGTATGTTCCAAGACATTGTCCTCTAGACAAATCTTAGAGGAAAAGAGATCAGAGTCCAAAGAGCCCAAGAGCTCTTTTTATTTTGTATCATTTCACAGCCCAGCCTGGCCACCTCCTGCCCCAAACCAAAGCTACCTCTTTAACAGGGGCCTATCTACGGAAAATAGTGCCTATGGCAATTAGTTTTAAATTGCTTAATAATCTCTCACAGCTGGAGATGGAAACTGCACTGGCCAATTGAAACTGCTCATTGGTGCTGCTCCTCAAGTGGTGTCCAGGGCACGTGCCCTACCTGTCATTCCTTAGTTACACCTCTGCCCCCTACCACACACACACCAGTTGAAAACAGGTCTCTCACTTTCATGCAAAGTATTTCTTACAGTTTTCTTCGTATCTTGGTATTTTCTCTTCGTAATTGTTCTACGGTTGATCTTGGATGCGGGAGCAGACCCCACGCTAGTTCGATCAGGACCCAAGATTAGGGTTTTCGAGCACTTGCTCTGTGTTAGATACTGTCCTAAGCCTGTCACCTCTATCAACTCATTTAATCCTCATAATCACCCTGGGAGGTATTAGCCACCCATTTTACAGATGAGAAAACTGAGACATAAAGAAATTAACTAACTTGCCCAAGGAAGTAACAGCATCTAATCCAGTCTAACTACTAACCGAGGCAGTCTGGTTACTGAGTGGACCCTTTTAACCTCTGCCTTGCAGCAAAGCCTGATTTACCCATCTCCTCTATGGGGACTAACATAGAGTTGGCTGGGCCATTGCCCTGTGATGTCCAGGCTTATGAGACATTGGCTAGAGAAGAGGAGGAGGGTGACAAGGACAAGGCTTTGGCAGCCAGGCCTACTGTCAGCAGCATTTGATCCCCTGCGGATCTCTCTCAGGGCAGGACACGGGCTTTGCGTGGTTCGGGGTAAACGGAGGAGGAGATATGAATGTGCGCCTGCAGCCCAGCCCAAATGAGGGCTGATGTCAGTTCTTCTCTGTGCGTTTGTCTCCTAATTTGACAAAAGTGATGTAAACTGGCTGAAGTGAAATTCTGTCCTGCGTTTTCTGTAGTCTGAGTCCTTCCAGCAGGAGTGTTTAGGTGGGCTCAGGAACCACTGCAGGCAGTTGTTGGGCTGCCCGTATGCACTGCCATACTTGCCTCTTCACACTTCTGCCCCTCCTTCTTTCCTTCTGTCTCCCTTTCCTTTCCTCTGAATGTTGTTGTTAGTTGCCGAGTCAGTTCTAACTCACGATGAACCCAGGTGTGTAGAGCACAGCTGCTGTATAGGGTTTTCAAGGCTGTGACCTTTCGAAAACAGATTGCCAGGCTTGTCTTTCGAGGCGCCTCTGAGTGGATTCCAATCGCCAACCTTTCTGCTAGTAGTCGAGTGTTTAGTGAGCATTTAACCAGTTGAGCCACCCAGGGACTCCTTTTCTCTGATTAGTCAACATGTATTGGAGGGTCAGGCCCTGCCATAGGCCCTGAAGGAAGGATAAGATTTAAAGGTGGAAGGAAGTTAGTGGCTGTGAAACAGAATGAGGACCTTAAGAAAATGAAGCCCCTGACTCCGGTTACATTCGCCCTGGGCTCTGATGAACTGTTGGTTGTCTGAAGTTTTAGTAACAAGGCTGGTATTTAGTGTCTTGACTCTAGACTCATGGCTCTTTCCCCTGAAACCACAGCTCTCTTCTAGTTGTGTCTGAAGTGCCAGGCACTTTTTTAGCTTGGCTTTCCCTGAAAAGAATCAGAAGCTGATTTGAGGTGTGTCTCCTTCCCCGATGGGGCGTCTGTGGCCTAAGGTTTCAGGCAGGCTGGCTCCTCAGCTGAGTGTTCGATGACAGGCAGGCTGCCTGGCCCCAGGGACCTGCCACATGCCTTCTGAGCCACAAATATTTCACACCATGGGTTCCCAGCTGCTGCCCTTCCCACTGCTCCATGCATCTCTGTCTCTTCCTCGGTCCTAAACCCACACTTTACAATCCCTTCAGCCACTACCACCTCACCTTGTCCCTCCCTCATGCAGCCCCCCATCACTGAGTTCCTTCAGGGAAATCTGAGGAACCCAGAACCCCTTTAGCTTCATTTGTCTGGGAAAGCAATCTATGAATGTTTTCTGTGTGCCAGAGCTTGTTTGCGGTGCTTTACTTCCATTATTTCGTATAACTGGGCCCAAGATTTGTTGTTGTGTGCTGTCAAGTCACTCATAGCAACCCTGTATGACGAAGTAGAACTACCCCATAGGGTTTCCTAGGCTATAATCTTTACAAGAGCAGATTGCCAAGTCTTTTCTCCTGTTGTGCGGCCAGTAGGTTCGAACTGCCAGCCTTTTGGCTAGCAAAACCAGGATTCAGACCTATGGTTGTCTGTCTCTAAAGCCCTCACTTTCTGTGTTTTCAGGTGCCCTTAATGTCCCATTTAGCTTCCCCAGTTTCCTAATCTCATAGCTCTGTTCCCATGCAGATTTGATATTTTGCTTCCTCTTAGAATTTAAAAAAAAAAAAAGGAAAGGAAAGAACAACTTCCCAACTCTGGATTTTGAGGATTATATTCCTCCTAGAAAAACTAGAATGACTTTTTTTTTAACTGGGAGGGAACATTTGAGAGCTTCCCACCTAGTGGTTATTTTTAAACTTTTAAACCATGGAACCATTCCTTAGAAAATGATCGTCCGAACTCCAGTATATAAACCGCACAAAAGTTGTGCTGTCCTGATGGAAGTGGCAGGGAACTGGGGTGTGGGGAACCCAAGACCTGGATCGGTACGTCCCTACAGCCGGAAGCATGTTGGCAGAGCCTTAGAATTCTGGTGAACACAATTTGAAAACTCCTGATTATCTCTCGTTTTAGAGATAAGCAAGCTGAGGCCTAGAGAGGGAAAGTGGCTTGCAAAATCAGAACTAGTGCCTGGGCCTTCCAGCTTCCAGCCTGCATCTCTCTAGAGAAACTCCAATTTGTGTATCACTGTCCAAACCTGTCAGGACACCTCATCTAGGAAGGAGGTGTGTGTTGGGGGGGGGGGGGGGCGGGTACAGATGGAGGAGGAGCTGGCCTTCCTGTTTCTCTACTTCCTCATCACCAACAGCCTGAGCTCCCAACTCCCTTGGGGAATGAGGTGGGCCAGGGAAGGAACAAAAAGGGAACACGGAAGGATGCCAGCAGAGGTATGAGGGAGTAGGTGATAAAGAGTTAGTTTTGATGGGCGGGAAGGAAGAGAGATGGGGCAGTAGACAAGGGGAAGCAGTGAGGTGAAAAGAAGGAAGGAGCTTCCACCCTAGCCCAGAACCAAAAGGACTGGCCTTGTGTCTGGGCCCTGGTCTTGCTCTGGAACTCCCTTGGGCAAGTCCTGGCCCCTTCTCTTGCCTCAGTTTCCTTTGAAGGTTTCTCTGCCCACCAGCAGTGACAGCATGTGTGGGCTGAAGGAGGGGCAGTGTGGCAAGAGAGCACAGCACACAAGGAGTCGGAAGTAGCTGGCCCAGCTTGGCCAGAAACAGCTGAATGTCCCAAGACAGCTCAAAAGTCTTCCTGGACCTGAATTTCCTTTTCCATAAAATGTGATAGGACAAGATGCTCTCTTGGTCCTGTTTGGCTCTGAATTTAGTAATCTGAGAGAGGGAGCATATGCTTGGAGAGTTGGGGAATTGGGCAGACATGTACTTCAAATAAAAAAAAAACAAAAACCTAAACCCATTGCCATTGAGTCAATGTCGACTCATAGTGATCCTATAGGAAGGGGTAGAACTACCCCATAGGGTTTCCAAGGCTGCAGATCTTTACAGAAGCAACCTCTTTCTCTTGTGGAGTGGCTGGTGAGTTCGAACTGCTGACCTTTTGGTTAGCGGCCGAGCCCTTACCCACTGCACCAGCAGGGCTGACATGGGCTCCAGAGTACCAGAACTGCAAACTTCGAGCTAGCAGGGACCTGACATCATGCAGTCTAGTTGTTGTTGTTAGGTGCCATCAAGTCTATTTTTGACTCATAGTGACCCCATGTGACGGAGTAGTACTTCCCCATAGAGTTTTCTAGGCTGAAAGGAGCCCCGATGGCATGGTGGGTAAGTGCTTGGCTGCTAACTGAACCCACCAACCACTCCCAGGGGGAAAGATGTGGCAATCTGCTTCCATACAGATTACAGCCTAGGAAATCCTATGGGGGCAGTTCTACTCTGTCCTACAGGGTCATAATGAGTCAGAATCAACTTGACAGCAATGGGTTTTTTTGGTTAATCTTTATGGGAGCAAATCGCCAGGTCTTTCTCCTGTGGAGCTGCTGGGTGGGCTCGAACTGCCAACCTGTTGGTAAGGACTGAGTGCTTAACCTGTAGTCTAGTAATCTCATTTTGTAGATGAGAAAACTGGGCCTAGAAAGAAAGGCCGAGTGACTTTTCTGCTTCTCTCAGCTTTCTTCCTCTTTCTCATTTGAACTTTAGAGTCTAAAGATTCAGCTCAAAATAGTTCTGTGCAGTAGATAAGCTTTTGTGTTGTTGCTCTCTTGAACATTTTATTGTCAATTTTTTTTTAACAGAAACAATACATGCTTGTTATAAAATTTTCCATTAATACAGGAAGTGAAAAAAGTTAAAAAGAAAAGAAAAGAAAATTGTTGCCATCCTTCTGCCCTCAACCCCTCAGTCCCCAGGGTGTCTTCTGTTAACAGTTCAGTGTGTAAGTGTGTATCCATCCTGACCTTTTTGATGAACATAAAACCAAAACAACAACAACAACAACAACAACAACAACAAAAACTCATTGCCCTCGAGTCAATTCAGATTTTTTTCCAAATAAATAGGATTATGATATAAATTATTCAAACATAAATTTTAAAATCAGATACACCTGGTTCTAATCTCAGCTCGGAGCTACTTAACTGAGTGGCCTCGGCCAAATTAAACTTTTTAGCCTCAGTCTCCCTGTGTGTAAAACGGGAGTAATAAAATTATCTGCCTTGTAGGATTGTGGTGAAGATTTAATAAGCTACTATAGAAATAACTCTTAACAGTGGCACAACAGTTAAGCGTTTGGCTGCTAACCAAAAGGTTGGCAGTTTGAATCCATAGCCGCTCCTGGAAACCCTACGCAGGGTTGCTATGAATCGGAATCGAATCAAATTGACGGCAACGGGTTTGGTTTTTTGTTTTTGGTCGGTACATAGTAAGCACTACACACATACAGAATACAGGGGGTACAGAGTAAGTTGAGGTAGGTTAAAAACCAGATCGCAAGTTTTCTGACCCTCTGGCCCATCAACTCTCTGTTTCTCACCCGGGCCCCCCTGTTGCTCAACCCCATGTGACAGAGTAGAATTGCCCCATTGGGTTTTCTTGGCTGTAATCTTTACAGATCGACAGAGTCTTTCTTCTACAGAGGCGCTAGGTGAGTTCAAACCTTTCGGTTAGCAGCTGAACACTTAACCATTGTGCTACCAGGAATCGTTCAGGCCTAGCTAGGCACATGTTAAGTGCTCAACACTTGTTGAATGATTGAGGCTGGGTCTGGGGGGGGCGGGGAGGGGAGGGGGCCGTAGACCTAGAGATTTGAGGTCTGGAGTTCCTGGGATGCCTGCTCTGGAAAATGGTGGATTTCACCCTGGGAAGTGGCACAACTGGGTTGGCCAGACCAGCTGTTGCTCCAGGGCTCCTGGCTGGAGAGCTGAGCCTTAGGACAGAGCTGAGGGCCCAGAGTGCATCTCAGCTTAAAGGATCTTGGCTTAAAAGGAATGTGCAGTGGGCTGCGTCTGCTCAGGAGGGGCTAAAAAAAGCCTGACCCTCCCCTGGGCTTTGTGTGAGGGTTATCAACTGCTCAACTCAGCTCATCTCTCTGGCTAGACTCTGGCATTTTTTAGAGGGTCTGTTTTCCTGGCCCCTATGGGTGTAGTGCCTACCAGTTGGCAGGAAGGGGTCAGCCTGTCCCAGAGGTAGAGGCCGTGAGGAATGTGGGGTGTGGGGGAGGGGGGCTGGGAGCCCCAAACCCGGTGACAATACACAGTTGTCAGCTGTCCCCTGCTGCTGTTTCTTCCTTTTATAGTCAGCAGCAGTTGCTCTTGCTCTCACCCAGCCCCTCTGTGGGGGCTCCTGCCCAGGATAAAAGGGAGGCAGGAGGCCCAGTCTCCTGTCTTGTCTTCCAGGCGCTGCATTCTCTCGCTCCTTCCTGAGGTCCCACTTCCACCAAAGAGCCCAACAAGACAAAATGCCTCCCAAGAAGCCTGAGCCTAAGAAGGAGGTGACCAAGGCCCCAGCCCCGGCCCCAGCCCCGGCCCCAGCCCCAGCCCCTGAGCCGCCAAAGGAACCTGCCTTTGACCCCAAGAGTGTAAAGGTGAGTGAGCCACCAGGAGGGAAGTAGGGATGGCATTCAGGATCCTATTTGCCCTGGAGGCTAGAGATCTACTTGGATTGATGTCGGCTGGGCTGGGATGAGGATTATGTGTCCGTGGTCCAGATTATAGTCCCACGGGTCAGTGGAGTGGGTATGGGGCTGGTGAGGGGTATTTCAGGGTATAGGACTTTTCCCTCAAGAACAGGTTGCTGCTTTGTCTTAGAAAGTTCTGCTCTATCACCCCAAATTTGCTCAGCGGAGTTGGAAATGGTGGACAGGTGGAACCAACCAACCATCCAACCTTTTTTAAGGCAGTGTGGGGTCCACCATAGCAAAGTAAAAGAGACTTTTTCCTCAGTGGTCTTGTGATATGTTTATGAAGAAGAAGCATGTAATGGTAACTGGCGGTGTAACGTGGACTAAGTGATGTAAGCAGAACTGGAGCTCAAGGAGCATGCACCCTGTGTACTGGGGCCGGGAGATGGGAGTGGCTGTAGATAAGGTGAGAGGAGCCTGCTTCCCTCTTCTCCTCTTTCCTTACCCAGGTGGGCCCCTCCTTCTGTGGCCTCAGCCTGGGCTCCCACCTGGAGTATGCAGAGGCCTGGCTTCATCCCAGGGCCTCTCTCTAACCTAGTGAGGGAGCTGGGCTTTGTTCCCTCTGCCTCCCCAGTTCCAGTCCCTCTCTGCTCCACCCTGCTCCCCTCACACTAGAGTGTTCCTCTTCCTGGAGCTGACTGAGTCATTTTAGGCCTCCCAGCTTTCTGGCCCAGCTGCTGAAGAAATGGAACTAGGAGGGGTGGATCAAGGGGGCACAGAGGCCTCTAGAGAGTGAAACCGTTTTAAGCCTTGGCACCAGAATGTAAGAGGTCAAGTGGCTACCAGTATGAACAGCTATTAATAACAGGTTGGGAGTGGTCAGCCCTTGGGGATCTCTGCCTTGGAGCAGGGCTAGGGTGGTGGAGAATGAGGTAAAAGTAAGAGCCCAGGACGAGGTCCTATGATAGGTAGACAGGGAAACGAAAACCTAGGGCTCTAATTGTATGACCCTCCTTGCAGCCCTGCTAGGGACTATGTGATTGTTGTGCCAGGGGACCTGGGGTTGAGCCATGGTAATCCCCTACAAGGGACAGGAGTTAAGCAAAGGTGACTTGGCTAAGAGATAGAGGCAGTTGTCCCATTTCTTGCCCAACCAGTTGCTTGGTTATGGCATACTCTGGGGAAACTGAGGCATAGTGTAAGACCTTGAAAGTACCTGACGGCTTTCCTAGGTCATATATCATTCCCTCTTTGGGCAGAGCCTGGCAGGTAAAGCTGACTGTCTCCCCCTCTCAGAGTCCTTCCTAGGTTTTAGTTCTGATTTGCTGTGATTAAGCACCTCTCCAGAGGGACAGCCACTTCCCCAATTTCTCATCCCTGTTGTAATCCTCTTTGCCATGTCTGGATCTTCCAATCCTGGGGATTGGAGGTTGTTATTGTTGTTGTTTTTTTAAAGGCATGATTACATTTACCCAGTTCCTTTGCTCAGAAGATTCTTTGCTCAGGAGATTCTTTGCTCAAAGATAGAACAAAAGTGAATTTAAACCCAACGTGTGGTTATGACCATATGTTCTGATTTTATGTTTCTTTATACTAATTTCCCATGGTTACTCCTGGGGCTTAAAACATTGCAAAGTAAGGCAAACTACACCTTTTCCTCAGAGAGTTTATGCAAAGCATTCTTCACCCCATTTACTTAGGGTTTTCGTTTAACTTCCTTGCCCCCACTTCTTCAGTAAAGTCCACTCCTGGGCACAGCTAGTTTCCTTCCCAAGCCAGGATGGGCATCTTTCTCCCACTCTCCTAGCCCATGCCAGCCACCCCCAGGGTCCTCATTAACAGAGGACAGTTCTAGGAGATGAGGGGGTGAGATGGACACAGGACAAGCAGCAGAATTAGGACTAGGAATGGTGGTACATGAAGAAGATGCTCCAGGATGGATGCTCAGTGAAGAAAGGACTGGGGTGGGAGAGGGGATAAGGACAATAAAGTAAAATATAAGATCCTAAATTGAAAGGATGATTCATATTTGTTCATTCTTTATTTATGTCATTCATTTGCAGAGCCTCCCACTTAAATCTTCTGTATTCAGCATTGAATTATTATGCATTATGGGGAGAAGTCCAAAACGTATTCCTTCATTCAGCAATTATTTATTGAGTGCCTACTATGTGCCATGGATGAATGTACAGTGACAAAAATCCCTGCCTTCAAAAATCCCTGGCTTCAGGGAGACAGGGCATACATAAAGGCACAACTAGAAAAAATTATGAAGCATTGAGGGCCCATACGATGTACCCTTGCCATCCCAGAGTGCCTGAAAGGGACTTGTGCTGAAGGAAGGGTCAGAGTGGAATAGGGGGTGAGGGAAGGCTTAATTAAAGGAGGTGGATTTAAAATCAGCATCAAGTAGAAAAAGGAGTCTAAGGGTGGCATGTGGTGGGTGCAAAGGCACAAGGAGGTTGGAGGATTGTGGAGTTAGGAGAGACTGAAGGGGTGACAGTGAGGGTGTTTATGGTTGGCTGGGATGAGGAATTTACATTGGATCGGAAGGAATTATAATAGGGAGTCGGTGTAGGTTCTAGAATTATCTGAGTAGGGTATTTCTCTTTTCCTCTTCCTTTTTGCCCAGAGCCATCACTTAAGTAGTATTGAGGGCACTCTGGAGGCTGTATTATTTTAAAGCCTGTTAGTAGATTGGTGTTTTACGCTTAGTTTGGAGCCTCCTGCTGGAGATGATCCAGATTGCGGTAGAAGCCACTTCTGCTTCTCTGTAGAAGCCATTAGCAGCCCCAGCCCTCACCCCTGTGTTTTCCTTCCCTGCAGATAGACTTCTCTGCTGACCAGATTGAAGGTGAGTACTAACAATCCCACCTCCCCTCACCCACCTCTCTATTCCACTTTTCTGGAGTAGTAGTAGTAGTAGTAATCACAATCGTAATCACAGCAAACCTGTACTGAGCACCTGTTACGTGCTAGGCACAGTCTTAAGCCCTTTACATGGATTAACTCATTTAATTCTGACAACAACCCTGTGAGATAGGGACTATTACCACCCCTATTTTACAGGTAAGAAAATTAAGGCATAGAGAGGTTGGGAGGCTTACCCAGTCTCACGTAGGCAGTCAGTGGTGGAGCCAGGATTCAAACTCGGTGGAAAGAACACTATTTGGGAGTCAGGAGACTTTGGTATTAGCCCTAATTCTGCCACTCTCTGGCCAAGAGACTTTGGGCCAGTCTCTTAACTTCTTTAAACCTAAATTTTCTTGTTTGCAAAGCAAGGGTGTTTGGTTCTTTCAATTCATAAATTCTGTGACTTGGCATCTTCTAGATATCTGCCATCCATTTGTTATCAAATCACTTCTTAACCTTAGATTCTCCAGGCAATATGGATCCAGTTTCTTCTGTACTTTCTTCTCATGGGAGCTAGCTTCTAACTTTTGACTTGCTTCTCTGCTCCCTCTTTAGATTTCCTTATCTTTCTAGAAAGGTGTTGACCACCACTAGACTCATTGCCTTATAAGCAGATGACTACTGCAGACTGTTGAGGAAAGGCTTCTTTGGGGTCCATGAATATCATGTTTCCTATAATACCCTTCAGGATCACACTGACTTTTTTTTTCCTAGTAGTAATCTTAAGGCTGCCTGGTTGGTGCAAACGGTTAAGTGCTCGACTACTAACTGAAAGGTTGGCAGTTTAAACCCACCCAGAGGTACTTTGAAAGACAGGCCTGGCGACCTATTTCCAAAAGGTCACAGCCACAAAAACCCTATGGAGTGCAGTTCTACTCTGTAACACATGGGGTCACTATGAGTTGGAATCGACTTGATGGCAATTTTTTTTTTCCCATACGAAAATTTATACATACGTTTTTATGTGATCCTAATTGCTCTCCCCATACTGTGACAGCACACTTCTCCTTTCCACCCTTGATTCCCCATGTCCATTCAACCATCTCCTAACCCTCTCCGCCTTCCCATCTCACCTCTGGACAGAAGCTGCCCTTTTAATCTCTTGTATCTACTTGAGCTAAGAGGCACACTCCTCATGAGTATCACTTTATGTCCCACAGTCCAGTCCAGTCCCTGTCTGAAGAGCTGGCCTTGGAAATTGTTTTAGTTCTGGGCTGATAGAGAATCCAGGGGCCATGCTTTCTGGGGTTCCTCAAGTCTAAGTCAGACCATTTAGTCTGGCCTTCTTACTAGAATTTGAGTTCTTTATCCCACCTTTCTCCTGCTCCAGCCGGGACTCTCTGTTGTGTTCCCTGTCAGGGTGATCATTGGTGTTAGCCAGGCAGCATCTAGTTCTTCTGGTCTCAGGCTGATGAAGTCTCTGGTTTATGTGGCCCTTTCTGTCTCTTGGGCTACTACTTTCCTTGTGTCTTTGGTGTTCTTCATTCTCCTTTACTTCAGGTGGTTGGGACCAATTGATGCATCTTAGATGGCCGCTTGCAAGCTTTTAAGACCCCAGACGCCACTCACCAAAGTAGGATGCAGAGCATTTTCTTAATAAGCTTTGTTATACCAACTGACCTAGATGTCCCCTGAAAGCATGGTCCCCAGATCCCTACCCCTGCTACTCTGTCCCTCAAAGTGTTTGATTGTATTCAGGAAACTTCTTAGCTTTGGTTTAGTCCAGTTGTGCTGACTTCCCCTGTAGTGTGTGCTGTCCTTCCCTTCATCTAAGATAATTCTTATCTACTATCTAGTTAGTAAATAACCCTCACCCTCCCTCCCTATGCTCGTAACCATCAAAGAATGTTTTCTTCTGTGTTTAAACCTTTTCTTGAGTTCTTATAATAGTGGTCTTATAACAACTTTTTTTTTTTTTTTAATTTTAAAAATCTTAAACTTCAGTGTTTGGTTTACGCACTGTCTTGGTCATTTAGTGCTGCTATAATAGAAATACCACAAGTGGATGGCTTAAACAGAGAAGTTTATTCTGTCACAGTCCCGTAGGCTAGAAGTTTGAATTCAGGGTGCCGGCTCCAGGGGAAGGCTTCCTCTCTCTGTCGGCTCTGTAGGAAGGTCCTTGTGATGTGTCAGACTTCCCTTGGTCTGGGAGCATCTCTGTGCAGGAACCTCAGGTCCAAAGGACATGCTCTGCTCCAGGCACAGCTTTCTTGGTGGTAGGAGGTGCCCGCCCCTCAATTCTCTCTTTTATATCTCTAAAGAGATTTGCTTAAGACATTATCTAATCTTGCAGATCTCATCAACATAACTGCCACTAATCCATTTAATTAACATCATAGTGATCATAGTGATAGGATTTACAACACATAGGGAAATCACATCAGATGACAAAATAGTAGACGGTCATACAATACTGGGAATCATGGCCTAACCAGGTTGACACATATTTTTGGGGGGCACAATTTAATCCATGACATGCACATACCAGGCTTCCAAGCAGGCTGGGTAATAGGTTGGAGCATTAGCAGGTACAGCTGGTTACTTCCTCCTCTTTCTTCCTCCCCACCGTTTCATTTGGGAACATAGTTTCTTTTTGGTAGTAGTCACATCTGTATTGGCCAGTAAATGTGGAGAATAATACCTATAGCATAAGATTATTATAAAATTTAATGAGATAGACCATGCAAAATTATCAGCTTAGAGCCTAGCCCACTGTAAGTGCTCAAATCTCAGGTCATTGTTATTGTTACTCCTCCTCCCCATGTTCCACTCTCCTATTAAGCATCATTGTATCTTTTTTTATGAGGAAACTTCTCTCTTTTATTAAATCTAACCTCACTCTTCTGAATGAACTAGGAGAAGATCAAAAAGTCTGAGTTCTGATTCAACTAACAAAATATATTTATGAACATTGAATTTGTGCCAAATATGGTGCTAATTGTTTTTAAAAGTTAAAAAAAAAAAGAAAGAAAGAAAGAAAGAAATCCTTATAACAAGGCTGAGCAGTAGGTGTTATTCCCTTTTTACAGAGGAGAAAACCAAGGTTCAATGAGGGTGAGTGACTTGGCCCAGATTCCATAGTCAAGTGGTAAAATTGGGACTAAACTCAGTAAGATAATAATAACAGCATTTTTTTTGTATTTGAGCATTTTCTATGGGCCAGACATTGTGTTAAGGTTTTTACATGCATTGTTGTACTGAATTCTCACAAGGATCCTATGAGGTAGGTGCCGTATATGGAGGAGAAGAGGTTTAGAGAGGTTAAATATTTACTTGTCCAAGGCCACACAGCTAGTAAACAATGGAAGTGGAATTTGAACTCAATTATTCAGTAATGTGAAAGACATCCAGTTTTATATCTTTTAAATATGTACAAAGCCTAGTAAAGAGTTGCAAGTAGGAGTCTTGGGGGAACCTGCTTTGATAATGTGGAAAGATTTGTAAATAGTCCATATACAGCCTCTAAGTAAATAAGTGTTTCTAAAGTACTTGTAGAAGCTTAAAAACAGCTTTTCTCCTATGTAGTTCACACATTATTCTTTGATTTATACTGTTAATCTGCTTAGTGAATCACTTCTTTGTGAATAGCATAAGGTAACTTCAGTGCCACTGCAGTCTAAATTATCCCCAGTAATGAATTGGCTGAGTCCAATATAATGAGGAACCAAGGTTCTTTGCAAAGGACCCAGCGGTGCCTTAATTTGGCCTTGCTCCTTGGACACCTGCCCTGCTGTCTCCAGGGAATCCAGTGCCTATAGTTCTGAGCTGGCTCCAGAACTAGTAAATATAATAACTAGTTGATTTGTTTGATTCCCTTACCACATGATAGACACTGTGCTTGGCCCACTGTGTACTCTCCCCAACAACTAGCTCAGGTGGATGTTGCATCCCCATTTACAGCTAACAGAGAAGGACCCAGTGAGGTTAATAGTCTGCCCAAGGTCACATATGTGTCAGTGGCAGAGCTGGGGTGGTCTGGCTCCAAGGTGCCGTCATCTTTTAGCCTGGAACAGGTAGTACTGATAATAACTGAATTTGAACAGGTCATATCACTTTGCAAGGTGCTTCCATATACTGCCACCTCCTTTGACACAGTAACTCAGAGGGGTGGGTGGAGTGGAGTTGTTACTTCCTGCGTGTGCACAAGGAGTGGCATCTTATTTTGGCAGTGCTAAGATGAGAACCCAAGGCCCCTGACTCCCGGTCCAGAGCTGTTTTCACTTTCTGCCATTTTTAGCAGTCAGGAACCTCACCTGCACCAGGGACGGATGGGTAGATGGGGAGGGGTGGTGGAAGCAGAGGAGACATTCAAATTATCTAACAACTGACTGATCAGAAGAGATACCAGAGAGGCCCAGTGCTGGAGCACGCGTGGCAGCCCTTGTGGGGCCAGGCTGTGTCTTTGGTTATCAGAAGATGGAGTGAAGGCAGGTTCCAGGAAGAGACCAGGATGGGTGGTGGAGGGGAAGTATTGCAATATTTTGACAACTGTGTTGACCTGCTACTCAGCCTTGGTGGAGGCTAATGGGCACCAAGCCACTGCCTTTACTTGGTCCAGGGGCCTGCAGCTGGGTCTTCTCTCTGCAGAGTTCAAAGAGGCTTTCTCATTGTTTGACCGGACCCCAACTGGAGAGATGAAGATCACCTATGGGCAGTGTGGGGATGTGCTGAGGGCCCTGGGCCAGAACCCCACCAACGCTGAGGTGCTGCGTGTCCTGGGCAAGCCCAAGCCTGAAGGTCAGCATGGGCCCAAGCGAGTGGCCTCCTCTGGTGCCTGCTCACAGCCCCTGGGCTCCTAGCCCAGCCCTATCTCCTGTCAACTGCTCTCTCTCTTCTCCCCCTTTAGCCCTCCAGGATCAGCCTTACCTCCCTAAGTTACCCTCGTCCCACTGAGACAATCCATCTAGCAGCTCCTGGCACTTATTTGACCCTTGAAGAATGTAGCCTGGGCTTGTTCTTGCTTCCTCCATGAAGCTGGGGGCTTCTGGAGGGAAGGAGCTACATTTTATTGCTTCTGTGTCTTCCCCTGACTCCTCAGGATGCCAGGGATGCAGCAGGCAGGAAGGGTGGGTGGGAATTTGATAATTAAACCCCTGCCGGCTCTCCACAGCCCAGGAGCCCTTGGTGGAGGTGTCATAGCACTGCAGTGTTGTGTGACCATTATGAGTTGTATCACAAATAATTTGTTTTTAATAATGGTTATAGCACCAAAGTTTGAAATTTATTCATTTTATGTAAATTAGAGCAGATTCAAGACTCACTCTGTAGTGATGCCTCTTTCACTCACTCATTTGTACTTCAATGGGTTTTGTTGAGTGAGAATAGTATAGAATGGGGTGCCTTGATAGCTAGCATCCTGGAAACTGTGCAAGGAGAGTGTCCCATTTGTGAATGTTACCTTTCGTGTGTGGCAGCAGGGGAAAAAAGTTAACAGCTGCTCTAAGCCACACATGTCCTTCTCATCCTCAAAGGTGTAGGCACTAGGCGGGGCCAGGCAGCCTTGGGCAGGAGCCTCCCAGCAAGGGTGGATGTCTCTAGGAGCTTCCCGGGCCCCATCTTTGTCCTCCCTCCTTCTTCCTTTGTTCTGGCTCTTTCTCCTCTTGTAGCTAAAGATACCATTGGGGGGGTTAAGGAAGTGGGTAGGAAAGGGCCAGAGGGCTAGGAGCTTACCCATGTCAGCAGGGCTTCAGAGATATCTGGGCCATTTCCATTTTGGGGGGTTTCTGGGTTGTTTGGTTCCCTGGGTGGCACAAACAATTAAGTGCTTGACTAATAACTGAAAGGTTGTTGGTTCAAACCCACCGCAAGGCGCCTCAGAAGACAGGCCTGGTGATTGCTTCCAAAGATCACACCTTGAAAATCCTATGGAGCAGTTCTACTCTGGCACTCATGAGGTTGCCATGAGTCGGAATCTACTTGACAGTAACCAACAACAACAGCAACAACCTGGTTGTTAAAAAAAGAAAGAAATGCCAAAATCTGTAGTATCCAAAAATGTTTACATCTACTAAATTAAGGCTTTTTAACACACTACAAAGTGGAAGAAGTGTGCTGTTCATAAGATAATTGCAGATTTAGAAAGATGATGACTCAGAGTAACTCCAGGCAGTGTGGTCTAGTACTGAGACCCAAATGCAGTTATGCAGAAATTTCTTTTTTTGATCCTGTCGGTTTACTTCTGTGACCATATATCTGTCACGTATCGGAGGTCTCAATTGTGAATGTGAGGCCTGGGCTGTGAGGCCCTTTGGGCTCCTCTAAATGCCCCTGCCGCCACCCTCAGCTCTTCGGCCTAGCTGGCCACCTGAGCTCGCAGTTCTGGGATGAACCACGGTTCTTTTTCCCTTTGGCCTAGTCCTTTCACAGAGAAGAGGGTGTCCCAGTTTCAGCCACCGACCTCTCCTCATGGACTCTGTGTCCTCTGGGATCACCCAGAAGCAGCTGCAGTCTAAGGCCTGGGTGTTGCCAGCTTACAGGGCTGGGTCTGACCTGGCAGAGGTGGGTAAGGCCCTTCTGCTCACGTTGCTTTCTCTCTCCCTGCCTGTGCGTGCCTGAAGAGATGAACGCCAAGATGCTGGACTTCGAGACATTCCTGCCCATCCTGCAGCACATCTCCCGCAACAAGGAGCAGGGCACCTACGAGGACTTCGTGGAGGGGCTGCGTGTTTTTGACAAGGAGAGCAATGGCACAGTCATGGGTGCTGAGCTTCGGCATGTCCTGGCCACCCTGGGTACACCAGCTGGGCAGAGGCTGAACCCCAAGGGGGAGGGGTGGGTGGATGGGAGCACCTAAGTGGCATATGTTGGGGGATATATGGGAGGCCCCTGCATCCTGAGGGTCAGTCACATCCTGATCCTGTCTCGCTGGAGGGACTGCAAGAACAACCTTTCCCAGCGAGGTTTGCTCAGCAGGTACTAAGGTTAGGAGACGAGAGGAGCACAGGCTCAGGTTGGCAGGGCGGGAGGCGGTTACTGCTGAGGCCTGGGAGGTGGGACACCGGGGTTCTGCCCTTGGCTTTGTCTCGGGCTCTGGGGTCCTGGTCTGCTCACCCTGTGGTGGATGTAAGGCAGAGGAAAAGGCCTCAGGGACAAGGCAGGGCCTCCGAGACCCTTGGCTCTACCCTCCAAAGCCTTTGGGGGAGGCTTGGTATAAACTACTTCTCAGCCCCAGGGAGCCTTGGGCCTTCGGATTTGAGGAGGTACTTGGGTTTTGCCTGCTTTCCCTTTGCCATCTGTAACAAAGAGTTCACTGCCCCCTACCCAGGGGAGAAGTTGACTGAGGCTGAAGTGGAGCAGCTGTTAGCTGGGCAAGAGGATGCCAATGGCTGCATCAATTACGAAGGTATCAGGTCATGCTCTTGCTTCCTGGGCACTTGATGGATGTGGGGTGGTGGGGAGGCAGGTACATTTTGGGCTGGGTGGGTCTGTAGAAGGTTCAGGAGCTGTAGGATATGAGCACCAGATGGGTTTGGTGGACCCCTGATGGGTGTTGTTCTTTTCCATCCTGACAGTGAGCATCATGATGGAATGAAAGGTACATAGATTTGGAGACAGCTCTGTGATATACAAGTTGTATGACCTTGAACAAGTCATTTGCTTTCTCATAGCCTCAATTTTCTCATCTACAAAATGAGGGTGATACTGGCATCTTTCTCAAGGTTGTGGGGACTAACTGAGTTAATGGAGCTCACTTCGTCTACGTTGAGTATCAGCATACAGAGTGGAGACAGAGCAGGGTTTAGGTCTCTTCCCTTCCTCTACCTTTTCCCAACCAGGAGAAAGAATCACAGTCTGGAGAAGAAGTCGCTGGAAGGGCTGAAGTCAGGCAATAGAGGGGACAGGGGAGGTGTAAAGGGCTGAGAGGGAAACAACGCCCCCAGAGGGGGCCGAGTCCAGTAGCTGATTTTCATCTTCTTTCTTAGCCTTTGTCAAGCACATCATGTCTGGGTGAAGCAGACTCCTCCAGGGTGAGTACAGCCTTCCCTTCCTGGTCCTTTCTGGAGCTTAGGAACACCACCATATGCCCAAGAGGTCTGTTCCAGTCCCGACCCTGTCAGAGGAAGCTGCATGGGATCAGCATATGAGAGCAGCCTGGCCCGTCATCATTTCTCCTCTACCCTTAGTGCTCCCTACACCTCCCCTCATTCCCTTCCCACCTGCCTCCTGCCCTCCCTTGTCTTTTCACCCTGTTTTCCCCCTCATCAGTCACTTCTTCTCCCAGGTTTTCTTAAGGCAAGACGTTCCCTCAGGTACAGGCTCGTGGGGGCGAGAACGCAGGATCCCAACTGCAAGAGTGTCTGTGGCCTGTGCTCTTGACCCTGTTCCTCCTCACTCCCCCTGGGCTTCGTGCTGTCCTGCTAGGGAGATGGGATTTGTGGTAAGGGCTGGGGAAGGGGAGGGTGAAATGCTCTTTCCATCTAGTGCTTTCTTTCAGGTGCCTGGTCCTTGGCTTTAGCATCCTAGGGTAAGTTAGAAAGAGGCCCAGAGTGACTGAGCTGGAACTGGAGTCCCGGACCTGTCACTGCACCACAGCCCCAAGGACCCCATGCCTCACAGCCCTTCCTGTAAATAAACATCCCAGCCAAAACTGGGCCAAGTTCCCTGGTTCCCACCTGTCTCTGAGTTCTTTTTTTTTTTTGTGATAGTCTCACCTGAGGCCTCATGTCTATTCCTCAGAGAAATGAGTAGTTAACTGGAAGTTGGAGAGGCAAAGGCAAAAGCCTATGAATCCAGAAAAAGTAGGGTCAGATATACGAGCAGGGAGCTCTGGGAAGGTCTGCAGTTTGAGGAGTTGTAATCAGGAGGAGTTTCATTTCCTTCTAAGGCTCACTGTCCACTCATCTCACCTCCAGGTGGCAGACAGGAAGAGGAAAACCAAAGAGCCAAATTAGGGAATTCCCAAATGGTCCTTGCTTCTTGATGTGGGCCTCTTCCCCTGAGTGCAAAGTCCTTTGTTCCTGTTTCATTCCTGCTTGTTCTGGACATCTCACTGACCCTCTGCTGCAAACCCGGGGCTAGAGACCTGGAGGCCAGCTCAGGGCCCCAGAGGTTCAGAGTCACGAACTTCAGGGGAGTGGGAAGAGGCAAGTGGGGCAAAGAGACAGACAAGAAAAGGAGCAACTGGGGAGAAGGAGAAAGATGATGTGATGAAGTTAAAGACACACACACACGAGCAGAAAAACTTGCATTGGAGGTCAGGGACCCAGTCATCCCAGTATGGGGGTCCCTACACCCCTGAGAACTCCTGCAATGTGAAGTAGGAACTGTTCTCTACTTCATGGCTTTTCTGCTGCCCTGTCAGGGCATCCAGCCACAGGAACTTGCTGGAACATCTCCTATGAATCCAGCCACAGCTGCCTGCCATAGGAAGCGGAAAACCATGAACTGAAATTCAGTCTTCTCAGAATTTCCAGTCTGGTTGGGGAGATAAGACTGAGGCCCATGCATACTCTTTCTTCTTTGAGGAGAGGCTCAGGCAGTGGGAGCGGACTGGTTGAATCATAAAACCACCGATCTTTATACAGTTGGGAGGGAATCATTGAATCCAGTGGTTTTCAAACTATTTTAGCCCATAGCCTTTTGTTCAAACTAACTTCTTTGAGAAGCCAATGCGTAAAGCAGAAGGGAACAGAGCTTCTCTAGCTGAGGAAGTGAGGGGCCTGGATTCCAGCCTCTTGGAGCCTCTAGCCTGGCTCCTTGGAGCATAGCTAGGAGATCACTGATTTAGTGAGAACTCCTATTTATAAAAATAAAGAAATCGATCCTTCGCGGTAAGTGACTCACCTAGGTCACAGCTAATGGAAGTTGAGCCATGTCCCCTGAGTCTCATTTTGTTCCCTTTTTAAGCACATCAACCTACTTTTGAAATTTTTTTCTACTTTGGCTCCTGGGACTTACTCTTCTGTTTGCCCCCCTCCTCTCTGACTGGTCTTTTTTTGACCCGACTTACTGCCCTTTTTTTTTAAATTACTCTCTCCAACTTGAATGCAAACATTTCTTCTCAGTGTTGAGAACTTGGCAGGTTTTTCTTCCCCCTCCCTTTCTTTCTTCAACAAGTATTTATTGTTCATTATATGCATTTATAAAGAATTGGGGTTGAGGTTCCCAATTATTAAAAACTGAAAATGTGCTTTCCCTGTCGGAGAGTAGCTTACAGTCCAGTTAAGCAAGGAAATAAACATTCAGGTACTACGTAGAGAAGGACCCTCAAATAGCATAACAACAGATGAGAATGCCGTCTGTGTAACATACAGTATATGTTCTAATGCACCTGCAAGAAGAAGAACCAGAGGAAGTGAGGTGCAACAGGGAAGATCTTCTGGGGAGGTGAGCTCTCAGACTTCCAGGGCGGCCTCCTAGAGAGAAAATGGACAAAGCAGTGACTAGAGCGAAGGTGACCATGTAAGGGGTTAAAGAGAGCACTGTTAACTCACTGAACACCTACTATGTTCTGGGCACTTCACATAACATTCTCTCATAGCAACCTATGAGGTAAGGGTTATCATCCCCGTATAAGAATTTTGAACTATCACATAGAAAGAATAAGGACAACAAACCTGACTCTTCATTCTTTTAGCTTCTCCCCTCCAGTTGAAGGCTATAGCATGGCATAATAATAGTCCTAAAATACCATTTTTTATCAAATTACTTCCAGATTAGAACTTACAAAAGGTTCATGTTGCCTATTGGGTCATTTCCAAACCCTTCTATCTGGTTCCTAAGGCCTTCCTTTACTTGTTCCTGATCTCCTAGGAAGATACTTGCTGGCTGACTGCCTTCCTCTCAGTTGGCTCCCCTACCCTCTCTCTTCTTTCTCCTCCCTTGCCCTTCACCCTTTTGATCCATCTCTTTCCTCCCTCTGATGTGCGCTCCCCTTTCTGCCCCTTCCAATTATTTCCACCCTTCAAGACTGACATCAAGGCTCACCCCTTCCCTAGAGCTTCTCCCACTGCAACAGGCACTTCTCTGCACTAAGTAGCAAAGACCACAGTTTAGTCTCCTTAACATAGCCGCCAAAATGGAACTGAAGATGTCAGAGCCAGAGGAGCCCTGATCCTGGATATTTCTAGTAGAGTGTAATTACCTGAGGGCAGTTTAGCATAGTGTCGTCACGCGTTTGTTCTTGTTTGCCTTCAGGTAGGTTCCGACTCAAAGCAACTCTATAGTAGCACTGCCCCATAGGTCATGCATTTGGCACCCTATAAAAACTTGTCTTTCATGTGTTGGTGGGTTCGCGGGTACTGCAATGTCTACCTCCCACCACTAGATGGCACAATTGCAACGATGTGCTTCCAACAGGCCGCCAAACGTATGATCATACAGAAGAAATTAATTAGAGGAAAACTGATTCCGTTTGGGCTGGAAGGAAACTTCAGAAGTCACTTCGTCCAACTCTATGCCTTCAGGCAAATGGAGGCTTTATCCACTTTGAAAGACTGACAGAGATTAGTTTGCTTGCATTGGTACCCTGCAAAGGTTTTGCAATGAAGGGTCATAGAGAGGACACTGGCCTGGACATGTGGAGACCTGCCTTCTAATTGTAGTTCTGCTCCTAAGTCACGTACCTACGCAACTTCAGTTCCACAGGTTGCAAAATGAGGCATTGGTAGATCATCTTCAAAGTCCCTCTGGCTCTCTGAGACTGATCATTTAGAACTGGACTGCCTCTTGCTATATTCAGCTTTAGTCCATTTGTTTTATTTTTACTCTTATTGTGTATATATGTATAAGTGGTGGAAAGCTCAAGCATTCTTTCAAAATAATTATTGAGTGCACCGTATTAGGTACTCTTTAAAAAAAAACAAAAACTAAACCCACTGCTGTTGAGTCAATTTTGAGTCATAGCCACCCTATAGGACAGAGTAGAGCTGCCCCCTAGGGAGACACAGGGAAACAGACTGCCGCATCTTTCTGCCATGGAGTGACCGGTGGGCTCAAACTGCCAACCTTTAGATTAGCAGCTCAGCACTTAACCACTGAGCCTGCAGGGCTCCTTCTAGGAGATTAAAAACAAAGTTACCCATGATCTTTCTCTGCATGAGTTTATACTCTATTTGAGGACAAATGATAATACATGTGAAAAGTAAACTATGGTATAAAGCAAAATAGAAGAGAAGACTCTAGCAATGTATGTCTTAAGATCAAGGGAGAGGAGTAGGACAAGAGCACTAGGAGCTTAGAGGAGCAGGAGTGGTCAGGGAAGGCTTCACAGAAGAGGTGGTACAAGCATAGATGGGATGTAAAAAGAAGAGAAGGGGAGATCTCAGTCAGGAGGCACAAGACACCTGCTCTTCCAACTGTAACCGTAATCCTTGCATATTAGGATCTGAGTAAAGAGAAACGAAGAATAAAATAAGAGCGAGAAAAAGAACTGGAGAATGGGACACAAGGGCAGGAGAAGGGAAGAGAGAGGGTGGAGGGCTGAGTAGGGATCACACTCTGGAGTGATGTGCACCAACTCAGACTTAAAGAAGCAAAGTTTAAAAATCTAAAGATGAACTGGGAAAGTACTCATTCTTTTCTCCCCTAATCTTTTAGAACCGCAGAACTATAGGCTTTCAGCATTACAAAGACCTGTAGTTCAAACCCTTTCATAAAAGCCCTGTAAAACAATTGCCCAGTGTTCACTTGAATACCAGCTGTCACATGGGACTCACTACCTTCCTAGATAGCCCATTCCATGTGGGAGAAGCTCTGATCGATATTACATTCTTCCTAGTAGGAATTTGACATCCACATTCTGAGACTTCCATCCACTGGTTCTGGGTTTGCTGCCATGTGACCCAGACACGCTGTAAGATCACTTCGCAGGTTAGAAGTCATAGCTGCCTCTTCTCTCAGCCATTTCCCCTAGTACCTCCCAGCAGGTGCTTGTCTCAGGCCAGGACCTCTGAATCCATTTAAAGTGACCAGTTGCTTTCTAATTTGTTCTGTCTTGGGTCTCAGTTCCCCTTAGCAACAGTATTCTCACACTTCAGAGTTTGACAATCAATTTTCTTGACAGAAAAGAAAAAACTAGCTTAAAATAGAGGTTGGGAAGTTCTGCTAATCGTGAACTGCTAGCACAAAAGCCGATGCCCTTCCTGTTCCTCTTGCTCTGAGAAGAAGTATAAAAACAAAGTTTTGTTGATTTTAAAACTTAAAAAAAATTTCACCTCATTTAGGACTAAACCTTCCTGGCCTTGTTCTCACAGCTCCAGGCCACAACTTGGTGTTCATAATTAGCTCTCAGCTGCCCTTCCTTTCGTCTACTGCATATAAGAACCCCTCAGAACTCTCTTTCCTCAGCCCTTTCAGCCTCTTTGGCTCCCCATTCCCACCCATTTCCTTATTTGGTTGAAATTCCACTGTTAGAATTTTCCTTTTGAGAACCATCCATCCCTCTTGCAATAGGAACAGAGGTTCTTAAACAGAAAAGACCTTGGTGGGCACATTTATGATCTTTTTCCAAGAAACAGATTTACACTTTTCATCATATTTTCAAAGGTGTCAGAGACCCAAAAAAGGTTAAGAAAGAACCGCTATTTCAGAGCCTTTGTGGGATTCTGATTATCTTTCCCCTGAATGTTCTGGCACGCATCTGGCGTGGCCAGCCTTCCTCCTGGGCTATCAGGAACTCTAAGATAGCGGTGTCTTCTTCTCCCAGGACTCTCTTCACTTCCTCCTCTTCCTGCAGCCATTCCTTGGGTCACACTTAGGTTTAGAGATGCAGTTCACCTTATTACTTTTGCTTTTTCTGAGGCCTGGCTTTTAGCAGAATAAGCATTCCCACACAGGCTCCTCTGAGTCTTACCCTAGACCCCGCTGGACCTGCCTGGGGATGAGGCATATACTCCCCAGCGGGATCGAGGGCCCATAGGCTCATTGCCAAACCAGTTGTCATTTCTGCCCCTCTCTTCCTTTACCTAGTTCCGGTGGTCTCCCCTGGGCTTCCTCCCTCAGACGGGCAGGTTCCCGTGGATGTGAATCTTCTTGATGGTCAGTACTCATGTGCCCGCTCTCCTACCAGTTTTTCTTTAGAATGGAGTAACTGTCAAAAGGAGATGATTTCGGTCTTGCAAAGTCCAGGTCATATCTAAGAGAGTATGGAAATTTTCTTTAAAATCTTAGTCTCTTGCTTTTACATACATCCTATATGGTATTGGAGTCCCTGGGTGGTACAAACGGTTAACACACTTGGCTACTAATCGAAAGTTTGGAGGTTCCAGTCCACCCAGAGATGCCTCAGAAGAAAGTCCTGGCGATCTACTTCCAAAAATCAGCCATTGAAAACCCTGCGGAGCACAGTTATACTCTGACACACATGAGGTCGCCGTGAGTCAGAATCAACTCCACAGCAACTAGTTTGATATGGCATTAGTTATTAGGGATCAACCCACTGCCGTCGAGTCAATCTGACTCATAGCAACCCTGTAGGACAGAGTAGAACTGGCCCATAGGGTTTCCAAGGCTGTAAATTTTACAGAAGCAGACTGCCACATCTTTCTCCCGTGGAGCAAATGGTGGGTTCAAACCACTGACCTTTCGGTTAGCAGCCGAGCGCTTTAATCACCTTGTCACCAGGGCTCCTTTTATTAGGGACAGAAGCATCATTTTGTAACAAAGAGCTGTGGTTGGTGTAGGGACAGGGAGTCGAAGGTGCTCCTGTCTCCGTTTTCTTCGTGGCACGTGAGGCTTTGGTCTTGGTATCTGAGGACTTGAAACAGCATGTCTGGCGGTGCTAGTCACAGGGCTCCTTCAACTTCCTGGCCCCCAGGGCTTCAAGGAGATTACAAAAGGGCATTTCTGACCTTAGCCCTTCTCTCATTCCATTTCCACCACACTTCAACTCTTACTCAGCCCCTCTCTGCACTACGTTCTTTTTTTTTTTTCTGATTTTTAAAGTGAACTTTATTTTAATTGATATTTAGGTTATCTCTACCTTCGGAGCCCTGGTGGCACAGAGGTGAAGGGCTCGGCTGCTAACCAAAATGTTGGCAGTTCAAACCCACCAGCTGCTCCTTGGAAACACTATGGGGCAGTTCTACCCTGTTCTATAGGATAGCTATGAGTTGGAACCGACTGGACGGCGGTGGGTTTGGCTTTGGTTTATACCTTATTTCAAGACACTGGTTTATTGGAAATTTAAAATTTAAAATTCCCACTCAACAATTCATGAACTATTTTCATGCCTTAGAAAATGGATATGGAGACATTCCTTTTAAGTATTAACATATCTTGTTATTTAAGTTCAAATAATACTTGTTTTGAAACTGTTTATTATTTTTCCCTTCAGATAGTCTCGTAACCATTTTTTAAATTACATAATGGAAAACTTAAAGATTTAAAAAGAAAATTTGTATCGCACTACCTCGAGTTAACTGACTATTGTTAACATTTTGGTATATGTCCTCCAAGACTGTTTTCTTATACAAATTTATTTATTATAAAGTGGATCATAATATCTTTTTATTGTGCTTTAGGTGAAAGTTTAGAGCGCAAATTGGTTTCTCATTCAAAAATTTACACACAAATTCTTCTGTGACGTTGGTTGCAATTCTGGCAATGTGTCAGCACTCTCCCCCTATCCACCCCGGGTTCCCCTTGTCCATTCATCCAGTTTTCTTGTCCCTTCTTACCTTCTTGTCTTTGCTTTTGAGCAGATATTGTCTATTTGGTCTTGTATACTTGATTGAACTAAGAAGCACATTCCTCACGTGTGTTATTGTATGTTTATAGGCCTGTCTAATCTTTGGCTGAAAGGTGGATTTTGGGAGTGGCTTCACTTCTGAGTTAGCAGGGTGTCTGGGGGCCATAGTCTTGGGGGTTCCTCCAGTCTTTGTCAGACCAGTAAGTCTGGTCTTTTTTTTTTTAATGAATTTGTGTTTTATTCTATAACTTTCTCCCACTCTGTCCAGGACCCTCTATTGTGACCGCTGTCAGAGCAGTATGTGGTGGTAGTGGGGCACCGTGTAGTTCTTCTGGGCTCAGGCTGGTGGAGACTGTGGTTCATGTGGTCTATTAGTCCTTTGGACTAATATTTTCCTTGTATCTTTGGTTTTCTTCATTCCCCTTTGCTCTGGACAAGATGGGACCAACAGATGTATCTTAGTTCACCACTCGCAAGTTTTTAAGACCCCAGACTCTGTACTACATTTTAAGGAAAAGCCAGTGGTCAAACAAAGATCCAGCATTAAAAGCTTGGTTGCATTGCCAGTTGGAATGTGGAGAGAGCTCTTGCGTAGTTAGTTTCATAATTATTTACTTAATGCATTTTAGAGCTAATACTGCAAGTTTTTGTTTTGATTTAGAATTCAGTCTTCGTGTTATTTTGCAAACAAGTGTCTAGTTTATTTTAACAGCAGTTGGCATTTTGCCAGGCTGTTGGGGCTTATAAATTTGAATAGGACCTGGTGTTTGCCTTCAAGGAGTATTAAGTATGATAGGGAAGTAAGACATGTATTGTGCACAAATTAAAAAATACCAAGTAGAAGGCAGGTGCTGTAAGACAGATACTAACAAAGAAGTGGGGGAATTTTAAAGAGAGAGGCAGGATTATTTTCAGTTAGGAGATCAGAGAAGCCTTCTTGGAGGAGGATGTGGCATTCAAACTGCACCCTGAAAGCTGGGCTTGATTTAGATACACTCATAGAAGCAGGAGAGTCAGAATGTGCCCACAACTCATAGCTGTGTGACCTTGGGCAAATTTGTCAACCTCTTCAAGCCTCAACTTTCTAATTTATAAAATGGAGATAATTGTAGAATGACCTCATTAGGTTATTATGAGGATTAAATGAGCTAATACATGTAAAGTACTTAAACATAGTGTCTGTAACATAGTCAGGACCCAAGCATTGGTTCTATAGGGGAGAAGGGCAGTCTAGGCAGGGGAGGAGTAGCCTTAGCATAAAAAGGAAAATGAGAGAACTATTATTCTTTTGGAAGGCTCAAAAATAATAGCAATACCTGGGAAAAAAATGAAGAGAGAAATAATGCTCATAATAATAGCAACTTCCCTTTACTGCATACTTACTTGGTGTTAATGCTGTTCCAAGTGCTTTGTGTGCATTGCCTATTTATTCTTCCCAGTGACTCCACCTGGAGTAGATGTGATTATCCCTATTTTAAAATTGAAAAATACCAAGGCTTATAGATGTGAAGTTTCACTTCACAAGTAAGTGGAAGCTTCAGGAACGAGACGAATGCTCCTTCTGCCTAAGCCTGTGTTCTTGGTGTCGTTAGCCGCCGCTGTCCAGTTGGCCTCCAACCCATGATGATCCCATGCACAACAGAAGGAAATGTTGCCCAGTCCTGCACCATCCCCAGGATTGGTTAGGGATTGGACCATTGTGATCCATAGGGTTTTCATTGGCTGATTTTTGGAAGTAGATGGTCAGACCTTTCTTCCTTTTTTTTTGTCTGGAAGCTCCATTGAAACCTGTTTAGCATCAAAGCAACATGCAAGCCTCTACTGACAAACAGGTGGGTGGTGGCTGTGCATGAGGTGCATTGGTTGGGAATTGAACCTGGGTCTCTCTCATGGAAGGCAAGATTTCTACCAGTGAACCACCAATGCCCCAAGCTTGTGTTCTTAAGCACACTATATCATAGCCCTTTGACCTCCTTGGCCCTTCCCTGCCCCTGCAAAACTGCCTGGTCCTTCCTTGCCACCGGCCAAGCTTGTCTGTCACCTTATCAAGTCACTTTCTCATTAGGGGTTTCAGTTTCCTTTTGAAGTAAAGGAATTGAAGGATACTCCAGAAGTCCCTTGCAGCTCTAAAGAGTATGATTTCTTTTTCTCCCCTCCCCTCAATGCTTGTCTTTATTTGGCTGCCGTGTATAATATCATTCCGGCCACCCAATAACCTGCTGATAGAATGACGAGGAAGGAGAGAGCAAAGAACCCAGCTCTCTTGGTACAAAACTTCCCACCCTACACCCATTGCTGTCGAGTGGATTCCGACTCATAGCAACCGTATCGGGTGGAGGAGAGCTGCCCCATAGGGTTTCCAAGGCTGCAAATCTTTACGGAAGCAGACTGCCACATCTTTCTCCCGCGGAGTGGCTGGTGGGTTCAAACCTCTGACCTTTAAGTTAGCAGCTGAATGCTTTAACCACTGCACCACCAGTGCTCCTTACAAAACTGCCAGCAAGTTTTTTTTTTTTTTTTTTTTTTTTTAAAAAAATCAGACCAGCATGTCACAAAGCTAAGGCATAAAGACCAAGATAATTTGAGTCAGGAAGTGGCCAGAGACTAGAGGTGAGTCAGCCTTACTTCCTAGAGAGTTCTAGTCATTGTGAAAGCAGGCCTGGAAAGAAATGACGAATGCTGTTTTGGGTTCCGGTTAGGAAGGTGAAATTAGGGAACAGTTTCCTGGTGACCTCGTCCCTCTGGTCTTTTCTTTGTGGTACCTGTGGCATCTGGTTGAGATGAATCTTGTGGGTTGTGGGGAGAGAGACGGAGCAGGGAGAGGGTATGGAGGAGGGTGGAGAGGAGAGGCAGTGAGTCACCTGTGTGATATGATTTTTTAAAATATAATTTATTTGTTATTGTTGTTGTTGAGAATATACACAGCCAAAACATACACCAATTCAAGTTTCTACATGTACACTTCAGTGACACTGATTACATTCTTCGAGTTGTGCAACCATTCTCACCCTCCTTTTCTGAGTTGTTCCTCCCCCATTAACATAAACTCACTGCCCCCTAAGGTTCCTATCTAATCTTTCCAGTTGCTGTTGTCAGTTTGATCCCATATAGATGGATGTTTAAACAGCACAGTGTTCAAGGCAGACATTCTTTATTAGTTAAGCTAAACTATTGTTTGATTTTAAGAAGACTTAAGGGGATATTTTATTTATCTATTTTAATTTTACTGTGTTTTAGGTGAAAGTTTACAGCACGTATTAGTTTCTCATTCAAAAATTTATACACAAATTGTTTTCTGACATTAGTGCAATCCCTGCAATGTGTCAGTACTCTCCCCCTTTCTACCCCAGGCTCCCCGTGCCCATTCGTCCAGTTTTCCTGTCTCTTCCTGCCTTCTCGTCTTTGCTATTGGGCAGGTGTTGCCCATTTCGTCTCGTATACTTGATTGAACTAAGAAGTGCATTCCTCACGTGTGTTATTGTTTGTTTTATAGGCTGTCTTATCTTTGACTAAAAGGTGGACTTTGGGTGTGGCTTCAGTTCTGAGTTAGCAAGGTGTCTGGGGCCATAGTCTTCAGGGTTCCTCCAGTCTATGTCAGACCAGTAAGTCTGGTCTTTTTTTTGTGAATTTGCATTTTGTTCTACATTTTTCTCCTGCTCTGTCTGGGACCCTCGATTGTGACCCTTGTCAGAGTGGTTGGTGGTGGTAGTGGGGCACTGTCTAGTTCTTCTGGGCTCAGGCTAGTAGAGGCTGTGGTTCATGTGGTCCATTAGTCCTTTGGACAAATATTTTCCTTGTGTCTTTGGTTTTCTTCATTCCCCTTTTCTCTGCACAGAATGGGACCAGTAGACATGCCTCAGCTGGCTGCTTGCAAGCTTTTAAGACCCCAGATGCTACTCACCAAAGTAGGATGTAGAACACTTTCTTTATGCACTATGTTATGCCAATTGACTAGATATCCCCTGAGACTGTGGTCCCCAGCCCTCAGCCCCAGTAACTCGGTATCTCAAGGTGTTTGGATGTGTCTAGAAAGCTTCTGTGACTTTGCCTTGGTCAGGTTGTGCTGACTCCCCCTATATTGTGTGTTGTCTTTCCCTTCAACAAAGTTAACACTTGTCTACTCTCCATTGTAACCATTAAAGATTGTTTTTTCTGTGTGTAAACTTTTTCTTGAGTTTTTATAGTAGTGGCCTCATACAATATTTGTCTTTTTGTGATTGACTTACTTCACTCAGCCTAATGCCCTCCAGATTCATGCCTGTTGTGAGATGTTTCTCGGATTCCTCATTGTTCTTTATTGTTGCATAGTATTCCATTGTATGTATGTACCATAGTTTGTTTATCCATTCATCTGTTGATGGGCACTTAGGTTGTTTCCATCTTTTTGTTATTGTAAATAATTTTGCAGTGAACATGGGTGTGCATATGTCTATTCGTGTGATGGCTCTTATTTTTCTAAAATATATTCCTAGGAATGGGATTGCTGGATCCTATGGTATTGCTCCTTAGAAGGAAGGATGGTAAGACTACGTCTTGCATACTTTGGACATGTTGTCAGGAGGGATCAGTCCCTGGAGAAGGACATTATGCTTGGTAAAGTATAGGGTCAGCGAAAAACAGGAAGACCCTCAACGAGATGGACTGACACAGTGGCAGCAACAATGGACTCAGGCATAACAACGATTGTGAGCATGGTGCAGGACCGGGCAGTGTTTCGTTCTGTGATGCGTAGGGTTGCTATGAGTCGAAACTGACTTGACGGCACCTAACAACAACAACAACGTGGTATTTCCATTTCTAGCTTTTTAAGGAGGTACCATATAGTTTTCCATACTGGTTGCATCATTTTACGTTTCCATCAGCATACATGAGTTCCAATCCCCCTGCAACCTCTCCATCATTTGTTACTTTCTGTTTTTTTGATTCATGCCAGTAATGTCGGGGTGAGATGGTATCTCACTGTAGTTTTGATTTGTTCAGGGGATATTTTTGATTTAAGGTATAAAGATTATCTCAGGGTAATAGTTTTGAGGGTTTATCCTGCCTCCATGGCTTCAGAAAATCTGGAGTCCATGAGAATTTGAAATTCTGTTCTGCATTTTCCCCCTTTTGATTAGAATTCTTCTATAGAATCTTTGATCAAAATGTTCAGTAATGGTAGCCACACACCATCTAGTTCTTCCGGTCTCATGGATGGCAAAGGTGGCAGTTGTTTATGGAGGCAATTAGCTGCACATTCCATTTCCTCCTCCTATTTCTGACTCTCCTTCTTCCTCTGTTGCTCAGGTGAAGAGACCAGTTGTTGTGCTTGGATGGCCTCTTACAAGCTTTTAAGACTTCATGCACTACACAGTGAACTAGGAGGTAGAACACAGGCACTAAACACATTATTAGGTCAATTAACTGGGATTTCCCATAAATCCATGACCCTAAACCTCCATACCGAGGAACCAAATCCCAAGAGGTGTTTAGTTGTATATAAGCAGCCTGAGCCTTGTGTACTATGATCTGAAGTTTAACCTGTTGCTGACTCATAGCAACCCTATAGGACAGAGTAGAACTGCCCCATTGAGTTTCCTAGGCCATAATCTTTATAGAAGCAGATTGCCACATCTTTCTCCTGTACCACCGACTTTTTGAGCATTTAACCACAGTGCCACGAGAGCTCCTTGTTTGAAGCTTACGTGTATGTCTTACTAAATTTCTTTTTTCTGTGGAGTGGAGCACAGGATATTTGGACTTGGTAGAAGTAGTCTTCCTACAAAATTGCTCTCAATTTTTTATTTTTTTTTCTGCCTTGTTGAAAAGTTTTAAAATAATTTGTCACAGGTAAATAGGGCTGGGACTTAAACGTCTTCTAACCTATTATCATGGATTGAATTATGTCCCCCAAAAGTATCTGTCAACTTGGCTGTGCCATAATTACCACTATTGTCTGATTGTCTACCATTTTGTCATCTGATGTGATTTTCCCGTATGTTGTAAATCCTATCTCTAGGATGTTAATGAGATGGGATTAGTGGCAGTTATATTAATGAGGCAAGACTCAATGTACAAGATTGGATTGTGTTTTAAGCTGATCTCTTTTGAGATATAAAAGAGAGAAGCAAGTAGAGAGACATGGGGACCTCATATCACCAAGTAACAAGAGCCAGGGGAGAAGAGCGCATCCTTTGGACCCAGAGTCCCTGCACTGAGAAGCTCCTTGACTGGGGAAGATTGATGACAAGGACCTTCCCCTAGAGCTGACAGAGACGGAAAGCCTTCCCTTGGAGCTGGCACCCTGAATTCAGACTTCTAGCCTCCCAGACTGTGAGAGAACAAATTTCTCTTTGTTAAAGCCGTCCACTTGTGGTATTTCTGTTATGGCAGCACTAGATGACTAAGGCACATATATAACTGATTATATGTAACTTTGGCAGTTCTATCATGTGCTTCTCCCCCATCCTCTGCCATAATACAATGATTTCTTGAGGAACTTTAAGAGTTCTGCCCCCCTACCACAAAGAGCACCCATGATCGCCTGCTACACGGCCCCAAATGTTGATTATTATTTGGGAGGTAGGCACTGAAGACTCCTGGGTATGACTTGGTTGTTAAGTATTTGGGCTCCAAAGCCAGACTGCCAGTGTTTGGAACAGAGGTCTCCAGCTGACCATCTGAATGACCTTGAGCAAGTGACTCTCCTCAGTTTCTTCATCTGTAAAACAGGCGTAAAAACAATATCCATCTCATCTTTAAACCATTTAACTCATCTAATAAAGAAAGTTCGCCTTCAGCATTGTGCTCTTTCAAGGAAGTATCTATATGAGATTAAATGGACAACAGTAACTCTAAAACACAGATGAGAACTTTAAAGGGCAGAGAGTCTAAGTTAACGATGGTGAAACAATATGGGCAGGGCTAGGGAGAATGGTGACACGATGTGAAGTATGCAGCCATTGTCAATGAACTGAACATGTGAAAATTGTTGAATGGGTATCTGTTTTGTTGTGTATATTTTCACCAAAAAAAACAAAACAAAATTAAAAAACCCAATACTCATCTCATGGAGGGATGTTGTAAGGATTTTATGAGGTAATATGTATAAAACATTTTGTACAGTGCCTGGCACATACTATGAAGTCATCACCACTCTCTCGTCTTAGCTTAAATCTTACTCAGTGGATTGCTTAATAGAGTTCTGAGCGAGTAGGAAATGTGACCTTAATACTCCCCAGCATGTTTTCTCCTTTTCAAATGGGCAACTGTGGGCTTGACATAACTAATGCCATAATGAACCTATTAAGTATTTTCTTTTTTCTTTGACTTCTCCCTTTTCGCATCCCTTCCTTAATGGCTTTGTTTTGTGCATACCTTTGTTAATGACTTTGTTTTATGACTTAGGATCCCCCACAGGAAGACTAGAGCCCACATGTCAGAGGTGTATATCTTTAGCTTGATAAGGAAATGTCTGGTTCCCTATCTCTTTAATACGGTAAAGAGTCTCTTGTAATTATCTTGGAGGGAATAACAACACTTCTAACCTTTGTAAAAATCATATATAAGCTCTAATGTAAAAATGCCTTTTGGGACTACCTAAGGACAGCCTGAGTTGCTGCTGGGTCCTTGGTGGTGCACACTTCCTAAATTAAAACTTTCACACTCTTTCTGACTTGGAGTGTGTTTCATTGGCTCGATTGCTCCGGGGCACGAACCCTATTTGGGTAACAGGAAACAAGTTCATTTTGCCATCTGGGAAAGGAAAGTTCTTGAAAATGGGACATTCATTAACAGGGAAGTTCCCAGTCTGAAGGTTTTACCACATATAAAATCCCCTGAGCATTTAGGAGATGAGTGTGAGAGTACAAAGTTCCTAGGGCAGGATCAAAAAAAAGGGTGAGGAAGACAGATAAAGTCTTGCTAGGAACACAGCCCTTGGGGTAGTTTAGGTGTGTGAGCCCCTATGAAGAGAATGGAGGGAGAGGAAAGGAGAGGAGGGAGGGAAGAAGGAGGGCCAGACAAGCAGAGACTGCTCTCCTGCCAGGGGTCCTGGTCACAGTGAAGGAAGTATAGGCTCACCCCTTCCACTACTTCCTCAGGCTTGTGATTTCCAGATCAGGGCTGAGGACTGCGGGTCTTATTGGGTTGGAAACAGCCAGAGTCATGGGAAAGTGAAGCATACTGCTGATCATGCTCCCAGCTCATAGTCATCCCACTCTATTTCCTGAGATTTTGTCATCATGCCAAGGAAAACCTGAAACCCAGGGGCCCGTTGTTTAGACCAGTCCTTGGGCTAATGCCCAGGTTTTTCCCATGTGGCTGTCATATCTCAGGATTCAGCTGGGCATGGCTGGTAACTTTTTGTAATACTACTCTAGACAGGAAGTAGTCAGTACCTGAAAACAGAGCAGCCTAGGGGGAAGGGAGGCAGGCAGAACTGACCCAGCTTTGGGTGTTTTCCTGGGCTACTGGCACAGAATTCCTGGACTTGGCCTGAGGTACGGGGATACTAGGAATAGCTCCCTCTTTACGGATTTCCTAATCTTATCTCAAAAAAATGGGAAATCCCAGAGTGTTTTATGCATTAACACAGCAATGTCCACTTGAAACATTTGGGGTGTGTCTGGCATCCTATACCCACAGTTACAGTAGGCGAGACAATGGGTTATATAAGCTCAGCATTGGAGTCAGACCAAACCTACTTCTGAATCCCAGCTTAGCCATTTACTACCTATGTGCTCATGGCTAATTATCCCGTCTCTCTGAGCCTTTGTTTTTTTCATTTGTAAATTCAAGATTCCATGCCAACCTTGTGCTGGCTAAATAAAATGAGGTATGAAAAAATTTTTAGCATAGTACCTTATACATAATAACTGCAAAATAAATGGCAGCTAATAATACTAATAGTCCCTTTACCCCTCCAAGATTCAGTTTCTGCCTCTGTAAAATGAGTTATTCTAAGGATTAAGGGAGGGGACAATCAGTATTTATAAAGAAGGTGGTATATAGTAGGTGCTTTCAAATTTTAGTTCCCTCCCTTGGATGAAAACCATACTCTGGAGAGAAGGCCCTGCCCAGCAGGTTATCAGGGTTAGAGAAGAAGAGGTGCAGGGGAAAGAGAGGTCACTCCTTGGCTGGAGGAAACCTGTAGAGATGACCCTCACAGTTGAGTAGAAATGTGGGGGACTGAATTGGATTCAGGAAGATTTAGGGAGCCTACTGACTAGGTCTTGCTTCTGCAGAGAAGCTGGCATGGTGGTAGCTTGGAGGAAATAGAGAATACTGTGGACACTGGCTACAGTGAAGCCTACACTGAGTCCTCAGTAGCCTATCAGCCTCATGAGTATCTAGATGCTAGGATTCCCCTATAGTAGTAGTTCTTAACATTTGGGATCACAGACACATTTGAGAAGCTAAGGATTGAGTCCGTAGAAAAATTTACATTACACAAATTTTTGCATATAATAAGGGGTTCCCCCTGAAACTCATCCAAGGACCTCAGGTAAAGAAACCCTGTCCCTGGGCTCAGAAGGCGTAAGTGCCTTGGATGCTTTAGGTATTGGCAAGCAGAGGGGACCATGAACTTGGGCTAAGCTGCCACTTGCCCTAGCAGCACTAAGTAAGCCCAAGAGTTAGCCACTAGATCAACCCATGGGTTGGTTAGGAGCCAGGAGGCCTGACCCAGGAGCTGTCAGAGGATGGTCAGTTTGAACACCAAGGACACTGCCCATAATTTATAACATCCTTCTGCTTCAATTCAGCCAACATCGATCAGGGGATTAGTGACAGGGAGCAACACTGAAGCAGCTGGTATCCTGACTTGGAGGCAGAATTTGGGGACAGGCTGGGAATCCTAAGGAAAGATGAGGTGATCTCAAAGAAAAAGAAGTAGCTCACATTTACTGAATACTTATGATATGCTAGTCACTGTGCTAAGTGGCTTACAGGAATTTTTTTCCCATCTTATCCTCATTTTTCAAACGGGGAAACTGAGGCCTAGGAAGTTAAGTAACTTACTTAGTTAGAGTCACTCAGCTAGCAAGTGGGAGGTCAGGACTCAAATCCTGGCCACCTAACTATTATGCAGGCAATCCTTACACTACTCTGCCTCTTAAGAAGGTGAGTAAGGAGTGCCTGAGAAATCTGAAATACGTGTCAGGAGCACAGCTACAAGTCTGGATTCACTGCAACAGGGCCCCAAGCAGGGTGACTGGGGATTTGGAATATACTAGAACAGTAATCTGAGGCCAGAAGCCAAGAAGCTGCCCCATTGTCAGAATCTGGCAGCACTTGTTGGTTGGGGGTTGGATGGAGAAGGAGTCTAGATTGGCCTGAGAGGGGGCATGAGTGATCAAATGATGACCTCTCTGTGTGCAGAGCTTGAATCCAGGCTTGGCCAGGTGGTACCTTGTAGGCTGAGCTGGGATGGGAAGTCATTGGGAATCTCACTTTTCTTTCTCAGCAGAGGAAGGACGGGCTCCCCGTGGCGATGAGGGAGGAGTTGCACTTTAGAGACAGAAGTGATTGCCTCAGGCTCAAGCTCTGGGAGGGCAGGGCCTGACGTCATCCACCCCTGTATCCCAGTGTCCTAAGTTCCTGGCATAACTGTATGTGCCTAATACATGTGGGTGAATAAATGCTGAATGCCAAGGCTGAGCTCTTCTTTCCACAACTACCTTGATGAAAAAAAGACCTAGAGGTACTTTCTTAGAAAGCTCCCCAGAGCCCAGAAATGCCAAACTATACCATTTTTAACCAGTGTGGAATTTGAAAAGCTCATTCTCCTTAAAGCCAAAGGAGCAGCTGGATCATCTCCTCTGTCTCAATGGACAGAAGAAGAGCCTCTGCCAAATGTGTAGGAGGAGAAGATTCTGAGTCAATATGCTACCCCATACTTAGTCTCCTTAACTAGAGGAATGAGTTTGCACTAAAGGATCTACAATCTCTCTACAAATAACACTAATAATGAGAACATATTACTCTGTGCTTTTCACATTCCAAAAAGCTTTCATATGATATATCAATATAAAATGTTAACGTTAGGGGAAGCTGAATGAGTGGTATAAGGGAACTTTCTTTAGTATTTTGTAACTTTTCTGTAAGATTATTTCAAAATTAAAAGTAAAAAAAAGTCAGCGAGAAAAGACAGGAAACAAGAATATAAATGATGACTGACTTTCTCAAAAACAATGGATACCAGAAAACAGTGGAATAACATCTTTAAAGTACTGAAAGAAAAAACCTTGTCAACCTAGAAATTGATATCTAAGATATATTATAAAAAATGAGGGTGAAGCAAAAATGAAAGCTAAGCATACTTGTTGCCAGTAGAATTTCATTACAAGAATTGTTAAAGAAGTTCTTCAGGCTGTAGGAAAATGATACCAGATGGAATCTCAGAACAGCAGCTGCAGAAATAGTAAATAGGGTAAATTTAAAAGGCTATCTTTTTATCCCCTTATTTAACTTCTTTAAGAGGCAATTGTTTAAAGCAAAAATAAAAATGTTATATTATAGGGTTTGTAATGCATTTAGTAGTAAGATACCAGACAATACTAGCATAGAGGATGGGATTTTGTCAATGGACTTATTCTGTTGTTAAGGTTCTTACATTTTACATGAAGTGATACAATACTAATTCTAAAAAGATATTATGATAAATCAAGGATGTATATTTTAATCCCTAGAGAAACCATACCCACACATACACAAACACCCAACACACACCACAAAGAAGAAGTACAGCTAAAAAGCCAGTACCAAAAGAAACCAAACCCAGTGCTATTGAGTTGCTTCCAACTCATAGTGACCCCACAGGACAGAGTAGACCTGCCCCATAGGGTTTTCAAGGCTGTAATCTTTGTGGAAGCAGACTGCCACATCATTCTCCCACTGAGTAGCTGGTGGGTTCGAACCGCTGACCTTTCAGTTGGCAGCTGAGCACTTAACCACTGCACCATCAGGGCTCCATTATCAATTATTACACTAAACGTAAATGGACTAGCCCCTTTCCCATCCCTAGGGCTGGGAGTTCAGCAGGAACTCCTAACCCCTGGTATCTGTGATTGTGACCTTGTTTGGAGTTAGGATCTTTGAAGATGTTACCAGTTAACACAAGGTCATACTGCAGTGGGGTGCATCCTATAAAAGAGAAGAAACACAGAGGCATATAGAGGGAAGGCAGCAACGTGACAGTGGAGTTATGCTATAGCTGCAAGCCAAGGAAAGCCTGCAGCTACCAGAAGCTGGGAGAGACAAGAAAGGCTTTTCCCTTAGAGCCTCTAGGGAGATCATGGCCCAGTTGTCACCCTGATCTCTGACTCATAGCCTTCAGGACTGTAAGAAAATAAATTGCTGTTCTTATAAGCCACCCAATTTGTCGTACTTTGCTATGGCAACCGTAGGAAACTAATACAGTTGCTGAGGCTGGGAACAGAGTGGGGAACTTGCTGGCATGTTTGCTAGGGCCTGGGCTACACACACACACACACATACATACATATATATATATGTATATACAGGAGCCCTAGTGGCACAGCGGTTAAGAGCTGCGCCTTAACCACTGTATTAATATACAACTATCGAAATAAATATAGATGATGAATGTGTGTGTGTGTATGTATTCCCATTTCCCCCCAGCTCTGTCTACTAAGAGGCTCTATAATCAATGACACCCTGTGTAGCCATCCTGCAGAAGCATAATGAACCTTAATCCAAAATGTGGTTCAAACGTCAAGACTGATGACTCCACACTAAGAGGCTATGCAAAGGTTTAGTACTAACATAATGAGGCTTTCTGGGGGACAGTAGGGTGATTCCCAAGGAGGTCTGAAAATGGCTTGAGAGAGCAAGGAAAGGAAACTAGCTTGGGGTTTTTATGGTGGTTAGGAGTTGGGACTAGGCTAAGGGTTCCCACACGTGGTTTGGACTTCCTGTCAATGCCAAAGGAGGGAGCGCTTGGGCTTTCCTTTCGGCTTGCCAAGGTGCGGGGCAGAAGAGGAGAGAGAGGTGAGGCTTAAAAGACGTCAGCAGTCAAACATCAAAAAATGGAGTCAGATTCTTTATTACATACCCCAGTAGTATAACTTCATATCTTGGTTTCTAAATACTGCTGTCCACTAAAAGGAACCAGTGTTTAGCAAAAAAAATGGCTGATGCCAAGGGGAAAGTGCAAGATGAGCCTGGAACATCTTATTGTGCCAGAAAGTAAGAAAGTGCTCAACAAATAATGGGAGCATGTCAGCAAGAAAAAGGATACTATTTGTTGAAATGGCTAATGTTTTATTACATATATGTATATTTACCGCAGTAACAACAAGAAAGGAATGAGTCACTGACACACGCAACAACATGGTGAATCTCAAAACCATTTTGTTGAGCAAAAGAAACCAGATGCAAAAGCGTACATAGTGTATGATTCCATTTTATGTGTGGTTCAAAACCAGGCAAAACTAATCTATGGTGATGGAAATCGGAACGGTGATTGCCTATGGAGGTGGAGATTGACTGGAAGAGGACTCAAGGGAACTTTCTGGGGTGATAAAATGTCCTATGGCGAGATACCGCTCGTGCCTCTCACTGTATGTAAAATTAACCTCAATTTAAAATAAATAATAGCAAATTACAATACAACCTGCAAGGCAGAGATGTAACCAGGAAGCTGACCTGGATTTTGCTTCAGGACAACGATATTTTAAAGGATATAAAATGTCAAAAGAATGATATAAAAAGATTTGCACATTGTTAAGATTTCTCCAGATACTGCAAGCTATCTCTAGCTTCCACACTCCCAACACTGTTGAAGTGACTTCTGGCCTAGGGGTTCTCAGTAACCCAGGGTGGTAGATGGAGCTGGAGTCTCAAAGTCCAGGTCAGGGAGCCCAGCTACCCGGGCCTCTAACCAAGCCAACCCAACCCAACCAAACCGGTTGCCTTCGAGTCAATTCTGACTCATTGTGACCCTATAGGACAGAGTAGAACTGCCCATAGGGTTTCCAAGAAGCAGCTGGTGGATTTGAACTGCTGACCTTTTGGTTAGCAGCCGAGCTCTTAACCACCTGGGCCTCTATTCCCTCCCAAATGGCCAGTGACACTTTTGCTTATGTGTGCTACTATTAAGGTGTATCTTAGTGGTATGGGAGGTAGTGCAGAGGGTGGGGCTGGAGGGGAGGGGGGTGGTAGGACAAGATTACAAGGAAGAGATAATATCTGAAACGTCTTGAAAGATAGATGGAATTTTCCAGGTGGAAAAAGGAAGGAAGATCAGTCAGAAAGCATAGCACTTGGGAATGATGAGTATGTTCTAGATCTGCTGTGGGAGATAAGGCTAGAAAAATGAGTCAGGGCCAGTTGTCAAGGGATCTTGTGCATCTAGGGAGAGGGCCCGCAGCATGAGAGGACTTAGGGAGGCTCAGGAGCTCCAGAGACTTTCTGTCCCTCTCTCATCGGCCCCTCAGGCTTTGTTCTCATACAGTCAGAACCACCCATTTCAGCAGCTTGCACGGCTCCCAGTCACTCCCTGCGAGGCCTCTTGCTCACAGCCCTAGCAGTGCTGCTCTGAGCCTCCAGAGGTTTTCTTTCCGGGGAAGACCCAGGGGAGGAGAGGAAGGAGTCTAGGGAGTAGTGGGCAGGAGACCTGTGAGGAAAATACAATGAGGCTCTCAAACCTGTGAGTTTGAGTTTGGAGGCAGTGCACTGACTGTGTCCTGAAAAGGTAATCAGACACCTGCTATATGCAAGCGTAGAGTATTTGTGCAGAGAGGCCCTTTCTAGATCTATCATGGCTTACACAAGCTTGGGGTGTGGTCTTGTCCTCAAGAAGCTTACAGTCTACGGTAACAAAACTAATCCAAGAAAACATTCAACCCGTTGTCCTCGAGTTGATTCCGACTCATAGTGATCCTATAGGACAGAGTACAACTGCCCCATAGGTAATCTTTAAGGAAGCAATTGAGCGGCTGGTGGGTTCAGTCGCTGACCTTTCGGTTAGCAGCCCAGCGCTTAACCACTGCGGCACCGGGGCTCCTTTTAAGAAGACGTAAGTGGATAATAAAGGACTAAATTGGTAGACTGCATAGAGTAGACATTCAACAGATATTTGCCAATTAAATGAATGAAAGAGTGAATGAAAGAAACTCCTGGTACTGATGGAAAGTACCCCAGGAGTTAAGGCGAAAGAGAAATCCTTGTGGATGCCTCCGGAGGGTCAGAAAAGGGGCCACAAATTCCTGGACTTTCGGAGCGTGCCACGTGCCAGGGCGCGGAGCCTCGGACCAGGAAGGGCTCCCACGACCCTTTCTGGCTCTGGCCTCCGCTTGCCGGCCGGCCGGTCGGCGGATCTTTGTGGGCAGAGGCGAGCTGCAAGATACGAGCCGCGGTTTCCCACAGCCTCTCTTCCCGCGCAGGGTCCAGAAAAAGGCCCGCGGGAGGAAGCGCAAAGCCGCGGCCCGCCCCGTCGTCCCACCCACCGCGTCCCCACCCCTCCGGCTGCGGGAAAAGCGGCCGCGGGCGCCGCTGCTCGCTGTGCGGCAGCGGGCGCGGCCGAAACGGAGCGCGTGGCCAGCGGAAAGATGCGAGCGCGGCGGCCGGCTCGGCCGCTCTGGGCAGCTCTGCTGGCGCTGGGGGCGCTGGCGGGCGTCGGCGTCGGAGGTGAGTGAGGCTCCGCGCCCCCTCCGCCACAGCCGAGTCTGCAGACGTGGAGCCAGGAGACCTGGGCAGGCGGGGCTCGCGCGGCTGCTCTCGGAGTGCAGGGGCCCCGGCTGGGGCCATCGGAGCCCGGGCCTGGGGACCTTCCCGGGCCCGCGGTGGCAGGGACGACAGGCCCCCGGTGCCAGGGGGTGGGCCTTCTGGGACGCTGGAGCCGGTGGCCAGGTTGGGCGCCTCGGTGGGGCAGACTCTGCACCGAGCCCCGCGCTGAGTGCCCGCTGTGCGCATCCCGGGTGGTCCCCGCCGTGCTAGGGAAGACCGGCCCGGCCTGGGAGCCGAGGCGACGTGGGCTTTCTGGGGCTATCCCGCGCGTTGGCAGAGGGATGTGCTTGTAGATTTTCGGGTGAGAATGCACGCGCAGGTTCGCCAGTTATTTGACATTCCTCTTTCTCCTTGTGCTACACTTTCTCCTAAGTTTTTCTGACTTGGTGGCTCCCCGTGGGAGCGTTTTGAAGCAGGATAAGGGCGCTGCCCCCTACAGTGTCCCTAGCGGTGCCTCTGCTTTTGTGACAGACCCCGGATCCGAAAAATCTTTACTGTATGCGAGGAGTCATGCCAAGGGTCCCTGGGGCTGGCTGGGATCCCTGGCTTCGCCTCTCCTGCTGCTGCGCGCGAATCGTCAGCTTCCAGAGCAGTGGACATTCTGTCGCTTTGATGCTGGGGAGGGCGGTGAAGGGGCAGAGCAAGGCACAGCCCTGGGGTACTGCCCTTGGGCCTTCTGGAGCCCTGGTGATCTTCCCGGAAGAGCTCTTGCTCTGGGACCGCTGGGATCAAGCCTTCCTCAGAGGACGCACGAGTATGCATACGTATACTTTTAATGAAAACAGTAACACTCGTAAAACGTAAGCATTTAGACCATGTTTCCATTAGACCATGTAGAAGGGCTTAAAAAAAAAGTAAGAATTATCGATAAGTCCATTTCAAAGATCAAAAATACTTTGGTGACTGCCTTTCAGATTCTTCTATGTATATATAGACAATGTATGTAAAAAGATCATACTGAACAGAGTGACAATATCTTAATGTCGATGTGTAAAAAACCAAAACCCTTTGACGTCGAGCTGATTCCGACTCATAGCGACCCTATAGGACAGAGTAGAATTGCCCCATAGGATTTCCAAGGAGGGGCTGGTAGAGTTGAACTGCCAGCCTTTTGGTTAGCAGCGGATCTCTTAACTGCTGATGTATAGGGGGCTGTTTAGGTTGTCATTACTGAAACTTCCTATGTGATAGAGACTAACACGGGTCAGCTGATGTCTTCATCCTGCAGTGAGTAGCCTGATGACTGTCACACAGAAATACGAATCACCAGCATTCTGCCCCAGAGATGTTAGCACGTTGGGTTCGATGCTGCGCTGTTGATTCGAATGGAGAAATCTATGAGGGCAACTCAGCTATCTCCTACTGCTTCCATGAACTTGAAACATTTTTTGCTTTCATTTGTTTTGTTTTGTTTTTACATCCCCAGCATTGTAAATTCACTTTTGTTTATAATTGTGATGTTTTCCTATAGTTTAAGAAGTAATTAGATAACATAAGGTAGTGCCTAGCCTGGTGCTTAGCTCAATGTTAGTGAAGATACGTTATTTTGCTGTCTCTCCCAAGCTCCCGTCCCCAGTATATCTTGTGTTGATGTAGTTCACACAGTTGTAATGGCCCATTAAGATTTCACTGCATTGACATACCTAAGTTTGGTTGGCAGTTCCTTGCGTGAGAGGTCCTTTAGGAGATGTGTTCACAGATTTGTTGGTGTGATTAGGGCGATTCTCGGCAGTGGTGATGGGCTGTGCAGAGCTAGCCCCAGACTCCCTCTGAAAGGCAGGGTAGAGTAGTGTTTAACAGCAAGGGCTCTAGAGTCAGACCCCTGAGTAAAAGACCCCCTATTAAAAGCAGTTGGTATTATATTTACATTCTCCATCCAGTGTTAGGAGCCCTGGTGGTACACCAGTTAAGAACTCTGCTGCTAACTGGAAGGTTCATGGTTGGTGGTTTGAACCCACCCAGCCTCTCTGTGAGAGAAAGACCTGCTCCATAAGGATTGCTATCTAGAAAACCCTGTGGGGCAGTTCTCAATCTGTCATGTGGAGTTGCTCTGAGTTGAAGTTGACTCAGTGGCACCCAACAACAACAACCCCAGTGTTGATAGCAGGATCGCAGGTCCCTGGGAAGCAGCTGGTGGGGTGAGAGTAAGAGAATTGTGTTGATGAAAGGACACAGAAGGGGTAGGGGGAGTGGCATAGAAAGGCTGTCCCAGAGTAGGAGAGTCTGGTATGGGGAGATGGGAGGTTGCTTGAAAGTAGAATTGAGTTTTGGATTCAACTGAATTCTCCCAAGAAGTATTGGATTTTGTGGCTTCCCCATATTTAGATCTTTATTCTAAACCGAATCCTGATGGATAACAAGTTTTGTTTGCTATCACCATCTGAATTGGCTAGTGCTGAGCTGAGGTTGATTTTTTCTCCTGAGTTTATATCCTGGAAACTCTCCAACCAAAGCCCTCTGCAGGAACGCTCAGGGGCTAGAGAGAATTGGGAGGAAGGCTTGTTAGCTGAGAAAAGGGACAGCTGTGGTTTAGAGCCAGTGGGATGTGGGTTTGATTCTTGACTTTGCCTCTTATTAGCTGTGTGACCTTGGGCAACTTACTCTCTTGGGGCCTCGGTTTCCTTACATGTAAAGTATAGAAAATAATACTTCTATAACTATGCCGATTAAATGAGATAGAGGCACAAAGTAAGTGTTCAGTAAATGGCAACTACTATTAGTACCATTACTTTTTGGCTCCATAGAATCCACCATATATGGGGTCAAGAGCTGTTACTCTTCCATGCATGCGTGCAATCTAGGCTTGCGGACTGAGACTAATGGGATCCATTTTCCCACTCCTATCAAGGAGAGGACCCCTCTTATTTTTAACACATTCCTCGTTGGTTGCTTGGCATATCTCAACCATTCTGACCCAGCAAGAACCCATGGGAGAGGCCAAGGAAGGGAGAGGCTCATACATTTGCTTTATTCATGAGAAAACCTCAAGTCTTGTCTCTAGGAAAAGAGAGAGGTAGGGATGTACACAAGATTTCAGGTTCCATGAGGAGAGGGACATGTCTATTTTGTTCAGACACGCTATCCTCAGTGCCTGGCACAGGGCTGGCAAAATAAATATCTATGGAATGCTGTGAGAAGGCACCTAGAAGGAGTGGACCTCACTTTAAAGATCACAGTATTTGAATATCTTCACTCGCATAAGACCCTCAAGTGCTCCAACTGGGCATTCTGGAGAGCATTAGAATCCCGCTGAGACCGGTAGTTCTTTGGGTGTTGAGTACTGTTGTACCATCTGGACCTCTGAGGATGCTGGAAACTCAGTGTATGCTCTGTGAAGTGTCTACCTTCTTTTTTTCCCTTCCAAGAGGAACCTTAACTCCTCTAACCTCCACAAAGTTGTGGGAGTGAGGGCAAAGTTGAGGCGTGACAGAGGCCTCCTGGGAGCAGCACAAGATGGGACAAGGAGAAGGAGGAGTTTGGATATGATTGCAATTTTAGAATAGAAATTTCTCCGCAATTCTCCACCCTGCTCAGGACCTCTGGTTATCATCCCCTCCCAGTCCCAAGAATCTTTCTGCCCTCATTGGCAGGAATAGCTAAGAAGCATGCCCACAGGAACCACAGCTCATGAATCAGCAGACTGGAGGAGTGACTGAGTAGCTTTAGGGATAAACCGCTTGTCTTGGCGCAGCAGTCTCTGCTGCCCGCAGAGCTGGCCTGTGACTTCACCCCATCTACTCTTCTCCCATCTCTGGAACTCTGGCTCTTCCTGAGTGGGAAGATTATCATGCTTGGTGGAGCTCAGGTCAGTAGTGGAAATGAAGGTGGAAGCAGGGAAAGGATACAGTTTAGTGAAACTGACTGATCCCCTGTGTCAACTGCTGGTATTTATTCATATGTAAGATTCTCCAGCAAAAACTTTATAAAATCAATCTCTCCATGCACACAGTGTCCCCCAAAACACTCTTCTTTTCTCTTTTTTTAAAGTTAGGTTTCCAAAACCAAAAGCCTGTTGCTGTCAAGTCGATTCCGATTTATAATTTGCATACAGTAAAATTCATCTTTTTCAGTTGTACAGTTCTATGAATTTTGACAAATGCGTACAATCAAGTAACCACCACTATAGTCAAGATACAGAATATTTCCATCACTCCAAAAAGTTTCAGTGAGCCCCTTTGTAATCAATCCTCTAACCCCACCCTGAGTCCATGGCAACCACCATCTGTCCCTATAGTTCTACCTTTTCCAGAATGTCATATAAATTAAATCTTATAGTTTGTAGCCTTTCCAATCTGTCTGCTTTCACTTAGCATAATACATTTTAGATTCATCCATGTCCTTGCATGTATCAATAATCTGTTTCTTTTCCTTGCTAAGTAGCATTCTGTTGTATGGGTGCCCCACAGTTTTGTTTATCCATTCATCAACAGAAGGATATTTGCATTGTTTCTACCTTTTTGGAATTATTAATGTTGTTAGCTGCTGTCAGTTCACCACCTGACTTATGATGATCCAATGCAGAAGGCACTATAAACATTTGTGTGCAGATTTTTGTGTAAACCTGTTTTATTTCTCTTGAGTAAATATCCAGGAGTGGGATTGCTACGTTTTATGGTATGTTTAACTTTATAAAAAGCTGCCAAACTATTTTCCAAAGTGGCTGTACCATTTTTCATTCCTACCAGAACAACACCTGGCAATTTGATCCCATAAAGATTACAGCCTAGGAAACCCTACTGGGTAGTTGTACACTGTCACGTGGGGCCGCTATGAGTTGGAATCAACGGGATGGCACACAACAATAGCTAATTATGTTGAACAGCCTGCATGTGTCTATTTTCCATCTGCATTTCTTTTCTGGCAAAGTATCTGTTCAAATCTTTTGCCTATTTTTTAATTGGGTTGTTTTCTTATTTTTGTGTTATAAGAGTTTATTAATATGTACTCTAGATAGCAGTCCTTGATCAGATATGTGGTTTACAAATATTTTATCTAGTCTGTGGCTTGTCTTTTCATTTTTTTGAAGTAATCTTTAAATTTTCATGAAGTCCAGTGTATCAGGCTTTTCCTTATGGATTATTCTTTTGGTGTCCTGTTGAAGAAATCTTTGCCTAACTTAAAGTTCCAAAAGATTTTCTACATTTTCTTCTAGAAGTTCTATAGTTTTAGGCTTTACATTTAGGTTTATGATCCATTAAAATTTTTTCTTATCATGATAAAATAAATATAATAAAATAATTTGCCATTTCAAACATTTTTATGTGTACAAGTCAGTGATTATGATCCATTTTGAATTAATTTTTGTGTATGGGTTTTGTTTCATTCATTTTGCACATTGATGCCCAAGCTAGAAATCCTCTTGCTTTTTCTTCAAGTGCACCTTTCTTTCACAAACCCCAAAGTCATGAGGGACCACTTCGATGGTGTTTATATCCATTGTGCCATTCCACACTTAGCTAGGCAGAGTTTTCAGAATTAGTACATTCCCATTTCAATGTTCTAAAGATCTTTAGGTTTGATTTATGTCAAGGTTTGTACTCATTCTATCCAAGGAAATCTTTCTGCTCATGAGAATCAGAGACTCACTCTTGGAGGCTACCTGAGGCAACTCTATCTTTTGTGGGTGTTGAGATAGTTACCTTGAAAGCAGTGAGGCTAGAGCTGTTAAATCCTTGAGATGTCATCCAGCTTTTGATTTCTAAATTTTCTAATTAGATAGATGCATTCAGGCCATGTATAAGCTATTTTATTAGTTTCCCCAAATGCTAAATAGTTAAGGACCTCAGGATATTGAGAAGATTTTGCAGCAACCAGAACTTTTGTTATGATTATTTTTATTGTACTTTAGATGAAGGTTTACAGAGCAAATTAGTTTCTCATTAAACAATTAATATACATATTGTTTTGTGACATTGGTTGCTAATCCCACGACATACCAACACTCTCCCCTTCTTGACCTTGGGTTCCCCATTACCAGCTTTCCTGTCCCCTTCTGCCTTCTCATCCTTGCCCCTGGGCTGGTGTGCCCGTTTAGTCTCATTTTGTTTTATGGGCCTGTCTAATCTTTGGCTGAAGGGTGAAGCTCAGAAGTGACTTCATTACTGATCTGTAAGGGTGTCCAGGGGCCATACACTTGGGGTTTCTTCAGTCTCCGTCAGACCAGTAAATCTGGTCTTTTTTTTTTTTTCTTTGTGAGTTAGCATTTTGTTCTACATTCTTCTCCAGCTCTAACTGGGACCCTATATTGTGATCCCTGTCAGAGCAGTTGGTAGTGGTAGCTGGGTACCATCTAGTTGTGCTGGAGTTAGTCTGGTGGAGGCTGTGGTAGTTGGTGGTCCGTTAGTCCTTTGGACCAGTCTTCCCCTTGTGTCTTTTGGTTTTCTTCATTCTCCCTTGCTCCCAACTGGGTGAGACCAGTGGAGTATCTTAGATGGCTGCTCACAAGCTTTTAAGATGGTTGCTCACCAAAGTAGGATATAGGACATTTTCTTTATAAACTGTGTTATGCCAATTGAGCTAGATGTCTCCCGAGACCAAGAACTTTTATTATTCTTTCCTAAAAGCAATGAACATTTTGTGGCCAAATATGGTATGTCATAATTCCTGGAGCCAGAAACTGTTAAGTAAACCTGGGGCTAGTCTACCTTTTTTTTTTTTTTGGTGTGTCTCGGGGGGAAAAAAACAAAACAACCAGTTATAAGTCTTCCTCTCTGTTTTCTGTCATGTTCGCATAAAAAGACTACTCACCTACACATCTCCTCTGCCCAATGTTGCTTAGCTCACTTAATGGAGATGTTCATATATTCAAGGTGAGAAAGAAAGAGACAATACATGATCATTATAAGAAGGTCAAACAACAGAGAGTAAAATTGCTGGTTCCCTTCTATTTCCCTATAATGTCTACTCTTAACCAGGTGGTGCGTTCTACTCAGACTTTTCCCCCTTGCATATTATATCATTCTCACATGTGAGTGTGTGTGTGTGTGTGTGTATTCCTTTACCTAAACACGTGTTACAAAGCTACTTCCTTTCATATGAAAAGAAAACTCCATGTGAAAAAAAGCTTTGGGTCTGGAATTAAGAAACCTACACTTCATTAATGGCTCTGTAGGATTTTTTTTAATCAACTCGCTGTGTGACTTTGAACAAGTCACTTGCCTCTGAGCCTCAGTTCCCTCTCTGTCATATGATGAAATTAGACTAGATGGTGGTTTTCAGTGTCTCAGGAGTTGCAAAGACGAAGAGAGAGACTTCGATTTGCTCCTGTCCCTCCCCACCTTCAACTCGAGACATTTCTCCTTTGTCTGATTGTTGTTGTTGGGTGCTGTCAAGTTGATTTTGGATTCGTAGCGTATCCCATGTGATGGAGTAGAACTCCCCCATAGCATTTTCTAGGCTGTGATCTTTATGGGAGCAGATTGCCAGGTCTTTTCTCCAGTGGAGCCACTGGGTGGGTTTGTACCACCAACCTTTTGGTTAGCAGCTGAGTGCTTAACTGTTGTGCCACCAGGGCTCCTTTTTATCTGATTAATAACTTGAAATTCCATGTAAGGATTTCTTTGGGGAGGAACAGGGAGGTCCTGCTATTAAAAACAAGCTTGGAAAACTCGCTGGAAGAGAGCTCCAGAAGTTTGGCAAAAGGTGTGTTCTGTAGCCATGTTAAAAGTCCCTGTAGTCAACCCCAAAATCTCTGTACTGGTGAAATTCTTGGGTAGAGAAAACTTGGGTCTATAAGATCTACTGATAGTTCCAAACTCCTGCTTTAGTCACCACACATGATAAACTCCTTCAGATCAAACCTTTGCATAAGGATCATGTTTGATCAAACCCTCTGGACCGTCTTCCCCGTGCAGGAGAGTGATGTCCCTGTCTTGGGACTTCTACATGTTGAGAACAGCCATACTCTGTCCTGGGTGATTCCTGAAGGGTACGGGAAAATCTGGACAAAGCTTATTCTTGAGTTCCTGTCAGGTTCTGGGATTCCAAGAGGCCACAGGGTTCTGATGCTGAAGGTGCTTGAGTTTGTAGAAAACCCAGCTTGCTTTGGGAGACTGGGTTTAAATGGATGCAAATGTAGAAAGAGAGGTGGAACAAAGACACTTAAAATTAGCTCTAATTTTGTTTTAGCTTACAAAAGTAATTCAGCTTGTTGTAAAAAAAGTCAAATAGTCCAGAAATCTAATATTAGAAAGTACAAGTTCTTTGTAGTCTTTTTCTCAAAGATAGCCATTGTTAAGAGTTACTCCAGAGTTTTTTTCTGTGTATATGCCAGCATGTAATTACTTATTATTATTGTTACTTCTCAAATAGATCACTCATAATGGGATCATTGTCCCTTAATAGTATATCCTAGGCATCTTTTCTTGTCAGTTTATGGCTTCCCATCTTTTCTCCAAGATCTGTAATTCTAGCCAGCAGGCTTATTGTCATATGGATATACCTGGATTTACTTAACCAGTTCTCTGTTGGCAGACACTGGGATCATTCCCAATTATTTGATACTACAAATAAAGCTGCAGGAAATATTCTTGTTAGTTTATTATGCACCCTCATGCAAGTGTTTTACAGAGTAAATTTATTGAACTAAAATTGCTGGGTCAAAGGGTGTGAATATTTTAAATTTAAATTTTAATAGGTGTTGCCAAATTGTCCTCCAAAATGATTGAACCGACTGCCTTCCCACCAAGAGTGGGGCTGACAGTGGAAATTGGTAACAGCACCGCTGTTTGCTGTCCACATGCTCGAGGCATGAGCTGGGGGAGGAAAGCAGTGGAACCGGAGAGCTGGATGCCAAGGAGGTCACCAGCAGGGCACCACTGGCCTGGGCCTCAGGCGGAGCTTGATGCAAGCATGCCTTTTCTGTACACTGAATGACTCAGATGGAAGGTGGGGCCTGTGCTGATAAAATTTTCCAGAACTTTGAAATGCAGCATTTGCATCAAATGTCAGTTAGGCCATTAGGAGGACATGACCACTTGTGCATTGTTGCTATATTTGAGGGTTCTTGGGCTCTGGGATACCAGGCTTCCTAGAGTATAAGTCACCGTGTTGATGCTTTCTGGCTGGAGTATATACTTCCAGGGCTGGCAGCACCTTCAATATCATCTAATCCAACACCGTTCGTTCTACAGATAAGCAAAAAGGGAAGCCCTGAGAGGTGAAATAACCTGCCTAAGATCACACAGCTAGTTTAGTGCCATGGGTAGGCTCTAGCCCTAGGTGCACCTGACTCCTGGTTAGGGTGATTTCTTCACTATAGCCTGTCAGAGGCAAAGGGCCCTCTCACCTCTGACTCTGAGATGGAGGGGAGAGGGAGAAGGACGTGATAAGAGTAAAGGTAAAGGGGAAGGAAAAAACACTTACTTTGCATCCATTATGGGTGGTTCTTCCACATATGTTACCTCATTTAATCTAACAACAACTCATGAAGTATGTACCAAGCCCATATTTGGGAGCATGTTGGGGGAGGAAATAGCTGTTGGGGTCTCCAGTGCTTGGCTGATGTGACTGGTTTAGACTGTTAAATACTGTTGTTGTTAGGCAGGGGCGGATTATCTAATAGGCAAGGTAAGCACGGTGCTTACCTTGCTTACCACATCATCTGTAGTGAACAATTTCACAAGGATTTCACCACATCAGTCTGGAAGCAGATTGCCAGGTCCTTTTCCCATGGAGCTGCTGGGTGGGTTCAAACCACCAACTTTTCGGTTAACAGCTGAGCACTTACCCGTTGGGCCACCAGGGCTCCTTTGTTAAATAGTAGGAAGCAATGATAGGTTCTTGAATAGGGATTTGACATACAATCAGAGTCCCTGGACCTTAGAGAGACCATCTGAGAGGTGGAATGGCAGAGGTGGTTTTAGACCTAGAGTCTCCTGCCTACCAATCTACATATTTTCCCCACCACATCCACTATTAGGCAATAATATTTGTTGTTTTACTACCCCTGCCCTTACGTTGTTTGCTAAAGGCTGAGTGTCAATTTTAGATCTGATCCATACAGAAGATGGGTTTTATACATTGTTCAGCACATGGCTACCTAATTAACCCAGTTGGAGATGGTAACCAGACATTATCTGACTTCAATTACAAGGGTAGGTCCTACTGATGAAGGGTCAGTGAAAGGTGATGACCAGTGGTGAAAACATCTGAATTTTGTCCAAAGGGGATCCACTTGCTCAGGCCCAAGTCCTTCCTGTCTTTCCCTCATGTCCCACATGTAATACATCAGCAAGTCCTCAGATTATATCCAGTCTGACCATTTCACACCATCCTCACCGCTGTTATCCAAATCCAAACCACTGCCATCTTTTGCCTGTCCTGTTGTAAGAGCTTTCTAAGTTGTCTTGTCTCCTTCTTGTTTCTACAGTCTATCCTCCATGTAGTAGCCAGGATGATCTTTTCCCGCTCATCTCTGCTCAGATTCCTCCAGTGGCTTCCCAACACGCGAAGAGTGGAAGCCACACTCCCTACCATGGCCTACAGCTTCCTAGTGCTCTGGTTCCTGCTACTTCTCCAGTCTCCTCTCTGCCTCTCTCCTTCTCTCTCTCTTTATATTCCAGCTATACTGGCCTTCCTGATATTTCTCTAACAGGCTGAGCTCTAACCAGCACAGGGCCTGTCTTAGATATCTAGTGCCAACGTAACAGAAATACCACAAGTGGATGGCTTTAACAAACAGAAATTCATTCTCTCAGTCTAGCAGGGTAGAAGTCCAAATTCAGGACACCAGCTCCAGGGGAAGTCTTTCCCTCTCTGTTAGTTCTGGGGGAAAGTCCTGGTCATCATTCTTCCCCTGGTCTAGGAGCTTCTCAGCACAGGGACCCTGGGTACAAAGGATGAGCTGTGCTCCTGGCTCTTCTTCTTCTTCTTTTTTTTTTTTTTCTTTTTAGTACACCTATTGTTTTATGATATTGGTTAACAACCCCATGACATGTCAATACTGTCCTTTTTGGACCTTGGGATCCCTATTACCAGATTTCCTGTCCCTTTCTGCCTTCTAATCCTTGCCCCTGGGCTGGTGTGCCCCTTTAGTCTCATTTTGTCCTATGGCTTTGGCTAAAAGGTGAACCTCAGGAGTGACCTCCTTACTGAGCTAAAGGGGTGTCGAGGGGCCATACTCTCAGGGTTTCTCTGGTCTCTGTCAGGCCAGTAAGTCTGGTCTTTTTTTTTGAGTTAGAATTTTGTTCTACATTTTTCTCCAGCTCTGTCCAGGACCCTCTATTGTGATTCTGTCAGAGCGGTCAGTGGTGGTGCCTGGGTGCCATCTAGTTGTACTGGACTCAGTCTGGTAGAGGGTGTGGTAGCTGTGGTCTGTTAGTCCTTTGGACTAATCTTTCCTTTGTGTCTTTAGTTTTCTTCATTTTCCTTTGCTCTTGAAGGGGTGAGATGAGTGGAGTATCTTAGATGAAGCTCACAGGATTTTCAGACCCCAGACACTATTCACCAAGGTAGAATGTAGAACATTTTCTTTATGTTATGCCAGTTGAGCTAGATGTTCCCTGAGACCATGGTCCCCACAGCCCTCAGCCCAGTAATTCGGTCCCTCAGGGAGTTTGGATTTGTCAATGGAGTTTCCATGACCTTACCCTGAACAAGTTGTGCTGACTTCCCCAGTATTGTGTACTGTCTTACCCTTCACCACTTATCTGTTGTCTATTTAGTGTTTTTCTACCCCCACCCCGTCCCTCCCTCATAACCATTAAAACTTATTTCTTTTTGTGTGTAAACTTTTTCGTGAGTTTTTATAGTAGTGGTCTCATACAGTATTTGTCCTTTTGTGATTGACTTATTTCACTCAGCATAATGCCCTCCAGATTCATCCATGTTGTGAGATGCTTCGCAGATTCATCATTGTTCTTTATCGTTGTGTAGTACTCCACTGTATATATGCACTATAGTTTGTTTATTTATTTATCTGTTGATGGGCATCTAGGTTGTTTCCATGTTTTTGCTATTGTGAACATTGCTGCAATGAACATGGGTGTGCATATGTCTATTCGTATGATGGCTCTTATTTCTCTAGGACATATTCCTAGAAGTGGGATTGCTGGATCATATGGTATTTCTATTTTGAGCTTTCTAAGGAGGCACCATATTGTTTTCCAAAATGTTTGTACCATTTTACATTCCCACCAGCAGTGCATAAGAGTTCCAGTCTCCCTGCAGCCTCTCACACATTTGTTATTTTCTGCTTTTTTGATTCGTGCCAGTAATGCTGCCATGAGATGGTATCTCATTGTGGTTTTGATTTGCATTTCTCTAATGGCTAGTGATCGTGAGCATTTCCTCATGTGTCTGTTAGCCACTTGAATGTCTTCTGTGGTGAAGTGTCTGTTCATTTCCTCTGCCCATTTTTTAAATTGGATTATTTGTCTTTTTGTTGTAGAGGTGTTGGATTTTCCTGTAGATTTTAGAGATTAGACCTTTGTCGGATTTGTAATAGCCCCAAATTTTTTCCCAGTCTGGAGGTTCTGTTTTTACTCTTTTGATGAAGTCTTTTGATGAGCATAAGTGTTAAATTTTTAGAAGATCCCAGTTATCTAGCTTATCTTCTGGAGTTTGTATGTCATTAGTTTTAGTTTGTATCCTGTTACTGCCATGTATTAGGGTCTCTAGCATTGATCCTATTTTTTCTTCTATGATTTTTATAGTTTTTGGTTTTATATTTAGGTCTTTGATCCATTTTGAATTAGTTTTTGTGTATGGTGTGAGGTGTGGGTCCTGTTTCATTTTTTTGCAGATGGACATCCACTTTTGCCAGCACCATTTGTTAAGAAGACTGTCTTTTCCCCATTTGATGGACTTTGGACCTTTGTCGAAGATCAGGTGACTGTAGGTGGATGGATTTACATCTGGGTTCTCGATTCTGTTCTATTGGTCAGTGTACCTGTTGTTGTACCAGTACAAGGCTGTTTTGACTACCGTAGCTGTATGGTAGGTTCTGAGGTCAGGTAGTGCGTGTCCTCCTACTTTATTCTTCTTATTCAATAGTGCTTTACTTATCTGGGGCCTCTTCTATTTCTATATAAAGTTAGTGATTGTTTTGTCTATCTCTTTAAAGAATGTTGTTAGTATTTAGACGGGGATTGCATTGTATTTGTAGATTGCTTTGGGTAGAATGGTCATTTTCACAATGTTGAGTCTGCCTATCCATGAGCATGGTATGTTTTTCCATTTATGTAGATCTCTTTGGGTTTCATGCAGTGGTGTTTTATACTTTTCTTTGTATAGGTCTTTTACATCCCTAGTTAGATTTATTCCTAAGTATTTTATTTTTTTAGGGGGTATTATAAATGGTATTATTTTCCTGATTTCCTTTTCCTTGTTGTCTTTATTGGTATATAGGAATCCAGTGGGTTTTTGTATGCTTATCTTGTATCCTGCTGCTCTGCTGAATCTTTCTATTAGTTTCAGTAGTTTTCTCTTGGAGTATTTTGGGTTTTCTATATATAGTATCATATCATCTGCAAGTAGGGACAGTTTTACTTCTTTATTATCAATTTGGATGCCCTTTATTTCTTTTTCTTGCCTTATTGCTCTAGCTAGGACTTCCAGTACAGTATTAAATAGGACTGGTGATAAAGGACATTCTTGTCTTCTTCCTGTTCTCGGGGGAATGTTTTCAGCCTCTCTCTGTTGAGAATGATGTTGGCTGTTGGTTTTGTGTGGATGCCCTTTATTACGTTTTACGTTGAGGAGTTTCCCTTCTGTACCTATTTTATTGAGAGTTTTTATCAGGAATGGGTGTTGGACTTTGTCAAATGCCTTTTCTGCATCGATTGAGATGATCATGTGATTCTTTTCTTTTATATATATGGTGGATTACATTGATTGATTTTCTAGTGTTGAACCATCCTTGCATGCCTGGTATGAACCCTCCTTGGTTGTGTTGTATTATTTTTTTGATATGTTGCTGAATTCTATTGGCTAGAATTTTGTGGAGAATTTTTGCCTCTATATTCATGAAAATTATTGGTCTGTAATTTTCTTTTTTTTTTGGGGGGGTGTTTTTGCTTGGTTTTGGTGTCAGGGTTATGCAGGCTTCATAGAATGAATTTGGAAGTATCCCTTCCTTTTATATGTTCTGAATTAGTTTGAGTAGTAGTGGTGTAAGCTCTTTTCTGAATCTTTAGTAGAATTCTCCATGAAGCCATCTGGGCCAGGGCTTTTTTTGTTGAGAGTTTTTTATTACCTTTTCAGTCTCTTCTCTTGTTATGGGCCTGTTCAGATTTTCAACAACAATTTGTGATAGTTTGGGTAGGTAGTGTGTTTCTAGAAATTTATCCATTTCCTCTAGGTTTTCAAATTTGTTGGAGTATAGTTTTTCATAGTACTCTGTCATGATCCTTTTTATTTCAGTTGCGTCTGTTGTAAGTCCCCCATGTCATTTCTTATTTGCGTCCTCCTGTTTTTCTTTGGTCAGTTTGGCTAGTGGTTTGTCGATTTTGTTGATCCTTGCAAAGAACCAACTTTTTGATTCCTTATGTTGTTTTCTATTCTCTGTTTCATTTATTTCTGCTCTGATCTTTATTATTTCCTTTCTTCTGGTTGCTGTAGACTTCTTTTGCTGTTCTCTTTCTATTTGTTCGAGTTTTGTAACCAATGTTTTGATTTTGGCCCTTTCTTCTTTTTTGACAGGTGCATCTGTTGCTATAAATCGACCTCTGAGCACTGCCTTTGCTATGTCCCAAAGGTTTTGGTATGATGTGTTTTCATTCTCATTTGATTCTAGGAATTTTTTATTCCATCTTTGATTTCTTCTATTAAGCAGGGTGTTATTTAGCTTCCATGTAGTTGTTTTTTTTTTCCTTGCTCTTCTTGTTATTAATTTCTACTTTGATAGTGTTGTGATCAGAGAAGATACTTTGTATTAACTCAGTGTTTTGGATTTTGTTGAGGGTTGCTTTGTGGCCTAAGATGTGGTCTATTCTGGACAATGTTCCATGTGCATTGGAAAAGAATGTGTACTTTGCAGCCGTTGGGTGGAGTGTTCTATATATGTCTGTGAGTTCAAGTTGGCTTATCGTGGCCTTTAGATCTTCTATATCTTTGTTGAGTTTCTTTCTAGATGTTCTGTCCTTTACCGAGAGTGGTGTGTTGAAATCTCCTACTATTATAGTGGAACTGTCAATTTCTCTTTTCAGTGCTGTTAAAGTTTGTTTTATGTATTTTGGAGCCCTGTCATTGGGTGTGTATATTTATTGTGGTTATGTCTTCATGCTGGGTCATCCCTTTAATCATGATATAGCGCCCTTCTTTGTCGTTTGTGGTGGATTTTGTTTTAAAGTCTATTTTATCTGAGATTAGTATTGCCACTCCTGCTCTTTTTTGGTGTCTGTTTGCTTGATGTATTTTTTCCATCCTTTGATTTTTTATAAATTTGTGTCTTTGTTTCTAAGGTGTGTCTCTTGTAGACAGCATATTGATGGATCTGGATCCTGTTTTTTTTTTTTTCTTTTTTTTTTTTTAATCCATTCTGCCACTCTTGGTCTCTTTATGGGTGCATTTAGGCCATTTATGTTCAGTGTGATTATTGATAGGTCTGAGTTTATTGCTGTCATTTTTTGTGATGCCAACGATTTCTTTGTTCCTCTTACTCTACTGTGCTGAATTCCTTTTATTTGTAGATTTTTTTCATTTGTTTTTGTAGATTTTGTTTTACTGAGACTTTATGTTTTTCTTCTTTATTTTGATGAGTAGGTTTGTTAAGTTTCTTTGTGGTTACCTTGAAATTTACCCTTATCTTCCTATGTTTGAACCAGTCTATTATTACATGGTATTGCCTTGTCTTTCTTTCCATTAGAAAGTTCTATACCTATACTGTTTATTCCCTCTTTTATTGTTCTGATGTTGTTGTCATTTGCAGATTAACCTCTCTGGTTCCCTGTTGTAGATCTTTTGGTTTTTAATAGTCCTTGAGAGTTCATTTCCTAGGTTGGTGTCTGGCCTGTGTGATCTTGCGCCCTAGATTCAAGCTGTCATCTGATGCTATTTGTTCTCAAATCGAAGGACTCCCTTTGTTAATTCTTGAAGTTTGGTTTGGTTTTTACATATTCCCTAACTTTCTGTTTATCTGGAAATGTCCTAATTTCACCATCATATTTGAACAAGAGTTTTGCAGGATATATTATTCTTGGTTGGCAGTATTTTTCTTTCAAGGTTTTATATATGTCATCCCATTGTCTTCTTGCCTTTGTTGTTTCTGCTGAATAATCAGAGATTAATGTCTTATTGTTTCTCCTCTGTGACTTTTCATTTTTTTTCAAGCTGCTCTCCAGATTGTTTCTTTGTCTTAGGTTTTAGTGAGTGTGATTATGATATGCCCTGGTGATTTTCTTTTGGGGTCTATCCTATATGGAGTTCTTTGAGCTTCTTGGATGGCCAGCTTTTCATCTTTCATGGTATTAGGGAAGTTTTCTGTCAGCAGTTCTTCAATGATCCTCTCTGGTTTCCATTTTCTACCTCTGTTCTGGAACTCCTATCACAAGCAAATTTTTTAAAAAAATTTTTCATCGTTGTGTTTTAAGTGAAAATTTATAATTCAAATTAGTCTCTCATAGAAAAATTTATACATACATCGATATGTGACCCTATTTGCTCTCCCTATACTGTGACGGCACATTCTTCCTTTCCACACCAGATTTCCCGTGTCCATTCAACCAGCTCCTGATCCTCTCTGCCTTCTTATTTCATCTCTGGATGGGAGCTGCGCATTTAATGTCATATATCTACTTGAGCTAAGAAGCACACTCTTCATAAGTATCATTTTATGTCCCATAGTCCAGTCTAATCTTTGTCTGAAGAGTTGGCCTCGGGAATGATTTTAGTTATGGGCTAACAGAGAATCTGGGGGCCATGTCTTCCTGGGTCTCTCCAGTCTCAATCAAACCATTAAGTCTGGTCTTTTTACTATAATTTGAGTTCTGTACCCCACTTTTCTCCTGCTCCATCAGGGACTCTCTGTTGTGTTCCCTGTCAGTGAGGTCATTGGTGCTAGCCGGGCACCATCTAATTCTTCTGGTCTCAGGCTGATGAAGTCTCTGGTTTATGTGGAACTTTCTGTCTTTTGGGATAATACTTTCCTTGTGTCTGTGGTATTCTTCATTATCCTTTATTCCAGGTGGGTTGGGACCAAGTGATGCATCTTAGATGGCAGCTCATTAGCTTTTAAGACTCCAGATGCCACTCACCAGAGTGGGATGCAGAACATTTCTCAAAAAACTTTGTTATGCCAATTGACCTAGATGTCCCCAGACCCCCGCCTTTGCTAATGTGTCCTTAAAGTGTTTGGTTGTATTCAGGAAACTTCTTAGCTTTGGTTTAGTCCAGTTGTGCTGACTTCGTCTGTAGTGTGTGCTGTCCTTCCCTTCACCTAAGATGATTCTTGTCTACTATCTAGTTAGTGAATAACTCTGTCCCTCCCTCCCCGCCCTCGTGACCATCAAAGAATGTTTTCTTCTGTGTTTAAACCTTTTCTTGAGTTCTTATAATAGGGGTCTTATACAATATTTGTCCTTTTGTGACTGACTAAATTCACTCAGCATAATGCCTTCCAGATTCCTCCATATTATAAGATGTTTCACATATTCATCATTGTTCTTTATCACTGCATAGTATTCCATTGTGTGAATATACCATAATTTGTTTATCATTTCATCCGTTGATGGTCACCTAGTGTCTTAGTCATCTAGTGCTGCTACAACAGAAATACCACAAGTGGATGGCTTTAACAAAGAGAAATTTATTTCTTCACAGTAAAGTACGCTGAAAGTCCAAATTCAGGGTGTCAGCTCCAGGGGAAGGCTTTCTCTCTCTGTTGGCTTTCTCATCAGTGTTCCTCTGGACTAGGAGCTTCTCCGCGCAGGGACTCCAGGTCCAAAGGACACGCTGTACTCCTGGCACTGCTTTCTTGGTGGTATGAGGTCCCCCCTCCCCACTCACTTCTCTCTTTTATATCTCAAGAGATTGCCTCAGGACACAAGCCAGTCTTGTACATTGAGTCCTGCCTTACTAACACAACTGCCATCCATCCTCCCTCATTAACATCATAGACGCTGGATTTACAACATACAAGAAAATCACACGATACCAGGAATCATGGCTCAGCCAAGTTGACACACACATTTTTGTGGGGAGATAATTCAATCCATAACACCTAGGTGGTTTTCATCTTTCTGCTATTGTGAACAGTGCTGCAGTGAACACGGGTATGCGAATTGTCTATTTGTGTGACAGGTCTTATTTCTCTAGGGTTTATTCCAAGGAGTGGGATTGTTGGATCATATGGTACTCCTATTTCGAGCTTTTTAAGGAAGCATCAAATCGATTTCCAAAGTGGTTGTACCATTTTACATTCCCACCAACTGTGTATAAGTGTTCCAGTCTCTCCACAACCACTCCAGCATTTATTGTTTTGTGTTTTTTGGATTGATGCTAGCCTTGTTGGGGTGAGATGGTATCTCATTGTAGTTTTGATTTGTGTTTGTCTAATGGCTAATGATCGTGAGCATTTCCTTGTGTGTCTGTTAGCCACCTGAATGTCTTCTTTGGTGACGTGCCTGTTCATATCCTTTGCCAATTTTTTAATTGTGTTGTTTGTCTTTTTGTTGTTGAGGTTTTGCAGTATCTTGAAGGTTTTAGAGATTAGATCCTGATCGGATTTGTTGTAGCCAAAATTTTTTTCCCAATCTGTAGGTTGTTTTTTGACTCTTTTGGTAAAGTCTTTTGATGGGCATAAGTGTTTGATTTTTAGGAACTCCCGGTTATCTAGTTTCTCTTCTGTTGTTTGTGCATTGTTAGTAATGTTTTGTATTCTGTTTATGCCATGTATTAGGGCTCCTAGCACTGTCCCTATTTTTTCTTCCATTGTCTTTACAATTTTAGATTTTATAGATTTTATGTTTAGGTCCTTGATCCATTTTGAGTTAGTTTTTTTTTTTTAATACTTTTTTTATTGTACTTTAAGTGAAGGCTTACAGAACAAATAGTTTTTCATTAAACAGTCAGTACACATATTGTTTTATAACAGTGTTTAACAACCCCATGACATGTCAACACTCTCTCTTCTTGACCTTGGAGGACTTTTTTTTTTTTTTTTTGGTGAAAATATACATAGCCAAAGCTACACCATTTCAAAAATTTCTACATGTACGATTCACTGACATTGATTACGTTCTTCCAGTTGTGCTGCTATTCTCATTATCCTTTTCCAAATTATTCCATCACCGTTGTCTTCAGTTCACTGTCCCCTAGACTTCCAGCAAACCTTTTGAGTTGCTGTTGTCAATTTGACCTCACATAGATAATTCTTTTTTTTTTTGTGCTCTAGATGAAGGTTTACAGAACAAAGTAGTTTCTCATTAAACTGTTAGTGCACATATTGCCCTGTGACAATGGTTAACAACCCCATGACCTGTCAACGGTGTCCTTTCTCAACCTTGGGTTCCCTATCACCAGGTTTCCTGTCCCCTCCTGCCTTCTAGTCCTTGTCCCTGGACTGATGTGCCTCATTAGTCCCATTTTGTTTTATGTGGCTGTCCAATCCCCGGTTGAACGGTGAACCTCGGGAGTGACTTCACCACTGAGCTAAAGGGGTGTTCAGGGACCATACTCTCGGGGTTTCTCCAGTCTCTGTCAGGCCAGTAAATCTGGTCTTTTTTGTGTGTTAGAATTTTGTTCTACATCCTTCTTCAGCTCTGTCCGGGGCCCTCTGTTGTGATCCTGGTCAGAGAAGTCAGTGGTGGTAGCCGGGCACCACGACGCTCCCCGCTCCCTCTGTCCCCCTCTGGTGGCCCCTTCCTTTTTCCAGCCCTTCTGCTCTTTCTTACATTCTCCTCTACCCGCTTCTTTCTCCCTCTGTGCCCTCCCTCTCTGTTCTTCCCGCCTGAGCTAGTGGCCTAAGGCTGCCGTGAGAACTCTTACCTGGTCTGTCCAACTTAGAAATGGAGCCAGCAGGCCCTGGGCCTTGGACTCACCAGAAGGGCCGGGATGCAAGCTGCACTGGGTGCAAACTTAGTGGTTTTGCTCACCCATCACACAGGCTGTAGGAAGTCAGTGTGTCAGGCCGTCAGTCCAGCGGCCCTTTCTGCCCCGTCCCTTCCCTCCCCTTCCTGCCCAAGTTGCTGGATCTCTTTATAGACCCTGAGTGGCCCTTCACACAACATGGCCTAGAAAACTGAAAAGGGCAGCAAGGTTCCAAAGTCCTGACGCAGTTGTGATTTTCCACTGAGCGTGGGGTGTGGGGAGGGATGTCCCTGACGGCAGACCCCTGGTCCTGACCTGGGCCTGCAGGGCCGTGTGCCGGGCGCCAAGGGAGACACAGCACTGAGGCACTGGCTGCATCACCACACGTGCCCCACAGAACATGCCGGAAGTGTGCTGGCGGTCTTGTAAGGTCTCGCTTCAAGATTATCCAGAGAGCGATGACAAGTCAGAACACTGTGTCATTTACAGAAGCTTCAGAGGGAAGAACGTGGGTTTGTTGGGATCAAGAACACTGAGTCCTGGTACTCTCGTGCTAGTGACCTCCCAGGCCCCTTGTGAGTATCATGTAAAGGAACAAGTGATCAAGGGTCTGGTGAACGATGCACCAGGGCTCAAATGCAGGGCTTGGTTGGTCAAGCATTTTAGATGTCCTCTAGGAGAACATGAGACAGCCGCAGCAAGTCAGCAGAGGGTTAAATGGAGGCCTGTTTTTAATAGAAGGAGGGACTCTGACATTGAGAGCTGTTCAGTGCTGATCTTAGCTGTCTTGAAAGCAGTTAGGCCACCCAGCATGTGAGTGTCGAACGGGAGGCTGAAGGCAGCAGGCCGTGGTGAGAAGGGGCCAGACAGCTGAGGTAGCTGTGGTCCATTAGTCCTTTGGACTAATCTTTTCCTTATATCTTGTTCTCTTCATTCTCCCTTGCTCCCGAAGGGGTGAGACCAGTGGAGTATCTTAGATGGCTGCTCACAGGCTTTTAAGACCCCAGACGTTACTCCCCAAGGTAGAATGTAGAAAATTGTCTTTATAAACTGTGTTATGCTAATTGAGCTAGATGTTCACCAAGACCATGGTCCCCACAGCCCTCCACCCAGCAATTCGGTCCCTCAGGGTGTTTGGATGTGTCTGTGAAGCTTCCATGACCTTTGCTTGTACAAGTTGTGCTGGCTTCCCCAGTATTGTGTACTGTTTTACCCTTCACAGAAGTTACCACTTATCTGTTGTCTATTTAGTATCCCCCCCACCCCTCCCATCCCTCATAACCAATAAAGATTGTTACTTTTTGTGTGTAAACTTTTTCATGAGATTTTGTAGTAGGGGTCTCATACAATATTTGTCCTTTTGTGATTGACTTATTTCACTCAGCATAATGCCCTCCAGTTTCATGCATGTTATGAGATGCTTCTCAGATTCATCATTGTTCTTTATCGTTGCAATAACACTCCATTTTGTGTATGTACCATAGTTTGTTTATCCGTTCATCTGTTGCTAGGCATCTGGGTTGAAGCCATCTGGACCAGGGATTTTTTGTTGTTGTTGGGAGTATTTTTATTACCTTTTCAATCTCTTCTCTTGTTATGGGTCTGTTCAGATTTTCAGCATCACTTTGTAATAGTTTGGGTAGGTAGTGTGTTTCTAGAAATTTATCCATTTCTTCTAGGTTTTCAAATTTGTTGGAGTATAGTTTTTCATAATACTCTGTTATGATCCTTTTTATTTCAGTTGGGTCTGTTGTAATGCCCCCCATTTCATTTCTTATTTGGGTTATAGGTTAGTATGCCACTCCTGCTCTTTTTTGGTAGTTGTTTGCTAGATATATTTTTTTCCAACCTTTGATTTTTAATAAATTTACATCTTTGTTTCTAAGGTGTATCTCTTGTAGACAGCATATTGATGGATTCTGTTTTTTTATCCATTCTGTCACTATCCATCTCTTTATGGGTGCATTTAGGCCGTTTACATTCAATGTAATTATTGATAGGTGTGAGTTTATTGCTGTCATTTTGTATTGCTGACGTTTTCTTTGTTCCTCTTTATGATGATTAAGATTGTGTGTCAACTTGGCTGGGCCATGGTTCTCTGTGTTTTAATGTAATCAATCCCATGATCGAATATACTGTGAGTAGCCAATCAGATGAAAGGGAGTCTTCTTGGGGGTGTGGCCTGCATCTGTATATAAGCAGACGTTCTGGCTTTTTGCTTTCTCTGGATCCTGTGGCTGCTTCCTGTCGTCTCATCTCCCGTTCTTGGGACTTGAGCTGTCAGCTTATCTGCTGAACCTGGAGATTCGTCAATCTGCACAGCCTGTGAGTGGGAGTCCTGCTCTCCGACCTTCCGATCTTGGGCTTGCCAGCTTCTACAGCTGTGTGACTTGGGAGAGGCCTCTACCCTGATCCACGGACTTGGGGTGTTCTAGCTGCTACAGTCACGTGAGCTGTTTCCTTGATATAATCTCTCTCTATATATATTTATACACTTTACTGGTTTTGCTTCTCTAGAGAACCCAGCCTAAGACACTCTTACTCTCCTGTGCTGAATTCCTTTTGTTTGTGGATTTTGTTTCATTTCTTTTGTTTTTGTAGGTTTTGTTTTTACTGAGACTTTATGTTTTTCCTCTTTATGTTGATGAGTAGGTTGTTAACTTTCTTTGTGGTTACTGTGAAATTTACCCTTTTCTTTCTAAGTTTGAAACAGTCTATTATTACTTGGTATCGCCTGCCTTCCTCTCCGCTTGCAGGTTCTATACCTAAACCATTTATTCCTTCTTTTATTGTTTTGATGTTTTTGTCATTTACAGATTAACTTCTCTGATTCCATGTTATACTTCTTTTGGTTTTGGATAGTCCTTGAAAGTTCATTTCCTAGATTGGTATCTGGCCGGTACGTTCCTGTGTCCTAGATTCAGCCTGTGAGCTGATGTTGTTTGTTCTCAGATCGAAGGACTCCCTTTAATAGTTCTTGTAGGTTTGGTTTGGTTTTTACATAGTCCCTTAATTTCTGTTTATCTGGAAATGTCCTAATTTCACCATCATATTTGAATGAGAGTTTTGCAGGGTATGTTATTCTTGGCTGCCAATTTTTTTCTCTCAAGATTTTATATATGTCATCCCATTGCCTTCTTGCCTGCATGGTTTCTGCTGAATAATCTGAGCTTAGTCTTATTGTTTCTCCTCTGTACGTGACTTTTTGGTTTTCCTCTAGCTGCTCTCAGGATTCTTTGTTTGTATTTGGTTTTAGTGAGTGTGATTGTGATATGCCTTGGTTATTTTCTTTTGGGGTCTGTCCTATATGGGGTTCGTTGAGCTTCTTGGATGGCCAGCTTTTCATTTTTCATGATATTGGGGAAGTTTTCTGTCAGCAGTTCTTCAGTGATCCTCTGTGTTTTCTGTTTTCTCCCCCTGTTCTGGAATTCTGATCACTTGCAAAAATTTGCTTTTGATTGTATCCCACATAATTCTCAGGGTCTCTCCACTTTTCTTCATTCTTTTTTCTGATTTTTCCTCACACAGAGTTGTATCCAAGTGTTTGTCTTCAATTTCACTGATCCTGTCTTCCACCATTTCAAACCTGCCCCTCAGCTCTTCTATGACACTGTCCATTATTGAAACCTTGTTGTTTATCTTTTGGATTTCTAATTGTTGTTTTTGTATGATTTGTAGCTGTGAATTTATTTTGGCATTTTGTTCCTACATTATTTTCCTGAATTCTTCCATTTTTTGTCTGTATTTTCCATGAATTTGTCTATATTTTCCTCATTTTTGTCTGCTTTTTGCTTCAACTTTTGGATAGCTCTGAATATTAGAGATTTGAATTCCATATCAGGTAGTTCTAGTGCATTTTCTTCTACTGGAAAGTCATCTGGTGTTTTATTTTGGACGCCTTCTGGAACCATCCTGTACTGTTTTTTATATGGTTTGATATTGTCTGCTGTCTTTGGGGGCATTCAGTAGTTATCTTCCTCATTTATTGATTGTAGATTTGTTTGTTTTGTCCTGCTTTTTTATTTTATTTGTCTCTGTCTGAGCAGGAGGGCTGTGTGTTCTTTGTTGTTTGCTCGTCTGTGGGCACAATACTTCCCGCCTCCTTCTCCAATTGGCAGGGTCAGTTGCTCAGATATGGTACAGCAGGGCGGGTCTAGCTGAAAAGGAGTTGCTGGGATGGGTTGTTTGTGGCACTTTCCACGGCCACCAATGTGGGCTGGTAATCAGTGCAGGGAAGGTTCTGGTCGGCCATGCCCTGGCTGCTTGGTGGTGTGATGTTAAGTGCACAGTGCAGGTAGGCAGGATGGAAGGGAGATATTGTGATGTGTGGAGCTAAGATGCATATGGGAGAGAGGAGAGAGAGGAGAGAGGAACAGGAGCCAAAAACATACAAACAAACAAAAAAGAGTGCTAGGGGATCTTGCCGTTGGAGAGATGAGAGACTATGAAATGGAGAAAAACAAAAAGGAGAAGAAGAAAAAATGAATAAATAAAAATTAGAAAGAAAAAAGAAAAGCAGAGCTCCCAGGGATCCCACTAGTGTGGCTGCGAGGTCTGGGGAAGTTGCTGCCAGGCCGTGAAGTACAGCCTGGCTAGAAGAGGTAGAGGTGTCACTCAGCACCAAGTATTCAGGGGACAGAAAGAAAAGGAAAGTATAGAGAGATGAAAAACTGAGTAATGAAGAAACACAAAAAGGGGAAAAGATGGAAAACAGAACAAAACAAATGAATAAAAAATGAACAAGGTCCCCCTCAAAAAAAAAAAAAAAACCACAGGAAAAAAAAAACAAACAAAAAAAAAATAGAAGAAAAAAGAAATACTCTCAGGGATCGCTCTGCGCATCTGCACAAACTGAGGGGGTAGGTCCCAAGCTGCGTAGTACTGCCAGGCTAGAATGTGCTCCCAATTTGAGAAAAGAAAAAGAAAACAAACAAACAAACAACTCAAAACAAACAAAAAAAGCCTCAGGATCCCAGCAGCATGGCAGCACTGTACGAGTAGCAGTTTCACATTCGAGCGGCGTTTCACAGCCTTTCTGGAAGAAGCAAAGATGTTGCATGGAGCCAGGTATTTGAGAGAAAGGAGGGGGTGGTGGTGAGAGATAAGGAAGAAATCTAAAGAAGCAGAAAAAAGCAACACCAGCAGCCAACAAATGGCACTTAAGGAGCCAGCCAGTGCGGGTGGGTGGAATCCAAGTGACACCGGGGTGAAGCCAGTGCTTCCCGGCCAAGAGAGTGTGGCTGCAGGAAGCAGAGGAGGCCGAGTGGGAGTGAAGAAGGGTGGGCGGTGGGAAAGCATATATCACTCATTACCAATTGTTCTGTCTCCTGCTGGAAGTTCTGTGAAGTTGCTTTCTCGTACCCCGTTTGCTGATCTCTGATAGGAGTCCAAGATGGTGGAACCGTGCTGTGTTAACTGATACCTCTGCATGTATCTCTCCTCGCTGTCTGTTCTCTGTCAGTTTCTTATTCCATTTGGTGCTTGGCTGAGTTCTTTATGTCTTCATTTGATGCTTAGGATTTCAGGATTGCTGTTTTCTCTCTTTGGCTTAGTTTTTCCGATCTTTGCTGTGGAGGGATGATGTGGTGCTTCTGCCTAAGTGCCATGTTGCCCAGAAGTCTTGACTTAGTTTTTGTGCCTGGTGTGAGGTATGAGTCTTGTTTCATTTTTTTGCAGTTGGATATATGGCACCATTTGTTATGTGGCACCATTTGTTAAATAGATTGTCTTTTCCTCAATTACTGGACTTTGGGCCTTTGTCAAATATCAGCTGCTTATAGGTGGATGAATTTATGTCTGGATTCCCAATTCTGTTCCATTGGTCAATGTATCTGTTGTTGTACCAGTACCAGGCTGTTTTGACTACCGTGGTGGTATAGGTTCTAAAATCAGGTAGCGTGAGGCCTCCCACTTTGTTCTTCTTCAGTAATGCTTTACTTATCAGGGGCCTCTTCTCTTTCCATATGAAGTTGATGAATTGTTTTTCCATCTCATTAAAAAATGCCATTGGAATTCGGATCAGGATTGCATTGTATCTATAGATGGCTTTGGATAGAATAGACATTTTCCCAATGTTTAGTCTTCCTATCCATGAGCAAGGTATGTTTTTCCACTTATGTAGGTCTCTTTTGGTTTCTTGCAGTAGTGTCTCGTAGTTTTCATTGTATAGGTCTTTTACATCTCTGGCTAGAGTTATTCCTAAGTATTTTATCTTCTTGGGGGCTATTGTAAATGGTATTGACTTGGTGATTTCCTCTTCGAAGTTCTCTTTGTTGGTGTAGAGGAAGCCAACCGATTTTTATCTTGTATTTATGTTTATCTTGTATCCTGAAACTTCGCTTAAATCTTCTATTAGTTCCAGTAGTTGTCTTGTGGATTCTTCAGGGTTTTCTGCATGTATGATTATATTATCTGCAGATAGAGATACTTTTACTTCTTCCTTACCACTATGGGTGCCCTTTATTTAGTTTTCTAGCCTAATTGCTCTGGCGAGGATCTCCAGCACAATGTTGAGTCAGTCACTTGCAAATTTTTGGTTTTGATTGTATCCCACATAATTCTCAGGGTTTCTTCATTTTTTTTCTTTCTTTTTTTCTGATTTTTTCTCAGAGTTGTATCCAAGTGTTTGTCTTCAATTTCACTGATCCTGTCTTCTATAGTTTCAAATCTGCTCCTCAGCCCTTCTATGACACTGTCCATTTCTGAAATCTTGTTTATCTTTTAGATTTTTAATTGTTGTTTTTGTATGATTTCTAGTTGTAAATTTATTTTGGCACTTTGTTCCCGTATTATTTTCCTGAATTCTTCCATTTTTTGGTCTGTATTTTCCATTAATTTGTCTTTTTTCTTCTTTTTTGTCTGATTTTTGCTTCAACTCTTGGATAGCTCTGAATATTAGAGATTTGAATTCTCTATCAGGTAGTTCTAGTGCCTTTTCTTATACTGGAAAGTCATCTGGTGTTTTATTTTGGACACCTACTGGAGCCATCCTGTCCTGTTTTTTATATGTTTGGATATTGTCTCCTGTCTTTGGGATTTTCAATAGTTACTTCTTCATTTATTGATTGTAGGTTTATTTTTTTTGTCCTGCTTTTTTGTTTTATTTGGTTACGTCTGAGCAGGCAGGATGTGTGTTCTTTGTTGCTCGCTGGTCTGTGGACACACTATTTTTTACCTCCTTATCCAATGGGCAGGGCCAGTCGCTCAGCTATAGTGCAGCAGGGCAGGTCCGGCCGAAGGGGAGGGGCTGGGATGTGTTGTTTTTGGCATGTACTGGGGCCAACAAGGTGATCCTGGAGTCAGTGCAGGGCAGGTTCCGGTAGGCAGTGCCTGTGCTGCTCGGCAGTTCAATGTTCAGCACACAGTGCAGATAGTCAGGAGAGAGGGGGAGGGGGAGTTTGTGATATGTGGAGCTAGGTTGGGTATGGGAAAGAAGAGAGAGAGGAGAGAGGAACAGGGGTCAAAAAAAAAAGTGCTGAAGGAGACTGCCATTGGAGTGGAGAGATGAGAAACTGAGAAATGAAGAAAAAAAAGGAAAAAATAAATAAAAATTTTAAAAAATGCTCCCAGGGATCCCACTGGCATGGCTGTGCAGACTGGGGAGTGACTCCCAAGCTGCACAGTACAGCCTGGCTAGAAGGGATGGAAACGATACACAGTTCCAAGTATTCAAGAGACAGGAAAAAAAGAGATGAGAAACCAAGAAATGAAGAAAACTAAAAAGGAACAAAGAAAGAGAAAACAAAAAATAAAAATAAAATAAAAAGCCCCTAGGGATACCAGCAGCGTGGCTGTGTGGACTGGGGAAGCAGTTCCCTAGCTGAGCAGCACTTCACAGCCTGTCAAGAGGAAGCAAAGATGGTACGTGGAGTCAGGTGTTCAAAAGAAAGGAGGGGGAGGAGGTGAGAGGCAGGGAAGAAACCAAAAGAGGCCGAAAAAAGTAACACCAGCAACAGCGAAATGGCACTGAATTAGCCGGCCGGTGTGGGCGGGGTGAATCTGAGTGGCATGGAACCGGTGCCTCCTGTACCGTGGTCACGGCCCGCTGGGAAGTTGCGGATCGGCCCATCAAAAAGATGCCAACTGGCCCTCTGGGAAGCCACAGACTGGCCAGCCAGGAAGCTGCAGATTGGCCTTCCAGGAAGCAGTGAAGACTGAACAGGGGGAGGTAAGGTGGGGGGTGGGAAAGCGTGTATTGCTGGTTACTGGGCGCTCTGTCTCCTGCTTGGAGCTCCGTGAGTCTGCTTTCCTGTATTCCCTGTCCACTAATCTCTGACAGGAGTCCAAGATGGTGGATCCATGCTGCGTTAGCTGATAGGAGACCTCCACTGATAACTCTCCTCACTCTTTGTTTTCTGTCAGTTTCTTATTCCATTCGGTGCTTGATTGAGTTCTTTATTTCTTCGTTTGACACTTAGGGTTCCAGGATTGACATTTGTTTCTGTTTTACTTAGTTTTTCCAGTCTTTGCTGTGGAGGGACAGCGTGGTGCTTCTGTCTATAGTGCCACGTTGGCTCAGCCTCTTTTTCCTGGCTGTTCTTGCTTGGTGGTAATGAGGTCTCTATGTCTCTGCTTGCTTCTCTCTCCTTTTATCTCTTGTAAGATAAAAGGTGGTGCAGGCCACACCCCAGGGAAATTCCCTTTACATGGTTCAGGGCTGTGACCTGAGTAAGGGTGCTGCATCCCACCTTAATCCTCTTTAACATAACCTAATCTTTCCTCATTAACCACAGGCAGAGATTAGGATTTACAACACGTAGGAAAATTACATCATATCACAAAATGGAGGATAACCATACAATACTGGAAATCATGACCTAGCCAAGGTGACACATATTTTTGAGGGACACAATTCAATCCATGACACAGCCATTGCCCTTGTGGCTTCTCTCTAGAATGCTCATCTCTTGGGCCTTCGCATGACTCAGTTCTTCACATCCTTTTGAAAAGTCACATCCTCTTGAAAAGTCACATCCTCAGAGAGGTCTTCCCTGATCACTTTCTCCAAAGGAATCTCCCTCCCCTCATTGCCCTATTCCTTTATCCTGCTTTATTTTCCTAAAAGCCCTTGTCACTGTTAGAAATTGTACCTTTTTGCTGTGTATGCTTTGTATATCATCTTTCACTAAAATTTAAGCTTCACAGGAACAGGGACTTTGTTTAGTTCATCAGTGTAACTCCAGTGCCTAGGAGAATGCTTGGTACACGTAGGTACTCAATGAATATTTGTTAAGTGAATGAATGAATGAATCCTGACACCAGTGATATATATTGGTAGAAATGTATGAAGTTACCGTAACCACCTTTCCATTATCCATAAGTAGATTAACCATAGCAAAGTTTTCATTCTAGGATGGCTTCCCTCAATCATGCACGGTATTTCAGGGTCATATATGCTATAGAGATACAAATCGTGTCATATATGCTATAGAGATACAAATCCATTTTAATATTGGTGGAGGCAAATTATAAACAAATGCCTTCCAATAATAAGTGCCTTATTTAATTGGATCTGATGCACTCTTTTTTTTTTTTTTTTAATTTTAACGTCTCTGAAATCAGGATGCATCTTACCTCCATAGTCTTAGAGTAGATGAAATATGGTAGTTTGGACAATGCCTACTAGAGCTTTTTGCTCAAACCACAGAGGTGTGTATTACCCTGAACCTCACCTTCCTGCCTCCTTCCCCTTCCTTGGGTTACTGAGCTGTTGCTATGTGTAGTGAAGGAACAAAAGTAAAACAAGCTTTCTCAGTAACTTGCTCTAGAGAAACCCCTTGTGTATTCATAGGCCAGTTAGCATGAGATATTTTGTTCTTGGATGCCTCACCCAGCCAGGTGAATGCAATGGAAGATCCCGCATCTGAGTCACCCAGTGTCCCCATGGACCAATTGGGAAGTGACCAGTCAAAGGTCAGTGGCAGGGCTAGGGACCCAGGCTCCTCTCTGGCAGACAGCATAAGAGAGATGTCTATAGTGTTTGCTATACAGATCACCCTCCCTTCCAGCTCTGGGTTAGCTCTCTGCCGAAGTCCCCTGGCTACATTAGGGTGGCCTGTTCCTGCATTCTGACATCCTGTCTCATTGGACAATATGCCCTCAAAATAGCCCTCACTGACGCATTATGACTTCCACCAGTTCAACTTCCTTCCTTTTTTCTCCATTTTTTTCACCCTTTGTCTCTCTCCTTGTCCTGTGAGTCAGGCTGAGGTGCCAAACCACAGCCTCTACTTCTACTTTCCAGGCAAACTTCTTGGCTTCTCTTGTCTATCCCATCTAATTGGCCTTCTCTTCCTGGCCATCCTTCTGAGACTGGATTTTTGAATGCTAATATTCCTAACTCTGTTTAGAAGCCAGATCTGAAAATCAGTCATTTTGCCCTAGCTTGATGCTTTTTTTCTCCACCTCCCACCATTTCCTTGTTTAGGGCATACTCAGCTGTGTGTATAGTGTCCTGTAGAATGATGCCTTCAAAGAAAATTAAAAAAGTACAACATTCACCTACCTTAAACCAGCTTGGGACTCAAGATAACAACAGCAACAACTATAACAGCAATGTTTATTGAGTACTTCCAGTTTGCCAGCCACTGTGGTTTTACAGAGATTGTTGTTGTTTGGTGCTGTCTTTTCCTGTGGAGCCACAGGATGGGTTCAAACCACTAACCTTTTGGTTAGCACTATCAGGGTTCCTTTTAGAGAGGTTAGTTTTTTCTATCCTTACAACTATCCTGTGATGTAGTGAACGAGGGCCAGCCCACCTGGTGTCTTTGCTCTGGCTAAATTGTCAGAGGAAAGGGGTGGTAGGAGTTGTTAATTCTAATCAATGAAACTGGTGAAGATTCACCCTTTTCTGGTAGGGCTGAGTCTGAGCTTCTGAGGCTGAGCAGGCCTTATGAATGCCTGAAAACAAAGGCCCAGATGCCTTCCAGATGTTCTGAAGGGAGGGGCAACCTCAGAGCAGCAGCTCATTGAATCATCATGGCCCAGGCACCAAGACTTCTGATGAGTCAGATGCGTTCAGCCTCTGCATTCCAGGGAACCTGGCTTTGGTGGCAGGACTTGGTGGCGGGCATCCTAGAGGATCATTGGTTCTCAGAATATCAACCTGTGATTCATTAAAAAGACAGGGTAAGGGTAACTGGGTAACCATGACTCCCCAGGTATGACTTCCTAAAAAACAAATCCCAGCAGCTCAGCTCATCCTCTGGGGTTAGGGACTGCTTGTTTACTAGAAGGGGGCCTGCTGCTATTTATTTCATATCTGGCAAGGCTTTCTTTTGTGGCTATGAGTCAGGGACTCATAGGGAAATGCTAATTTGAGAATGAATGGATGGATAAAAGGATTGACTGGGAAAAGTTTTCAAAAATAATTTGACAGTGCCCACACCTCCCATGGTCCTCTTCTTTCTAACTCTTGCCAAGGTCACCTTATGTTTCTCCTCTCCCTAGTGAAAATTGATGGCCTTTATGTCCAGAATCCTCCTCCCCATGCCAATTCCCATGGAAATTCCAAAAAGGAAGGCAGACATCTAAAATAGTTCAGAACTCTTCCGATAAGGCAAAAAGGAGGGTGGTGGTGCAAATGGTTTGTGCTCAACTACTAACCTAAAGATTGGAGGGTTGAACTCACCCAGTGGTGCCGTGGAGGAAGGCCTGTTGATCTGCTACCGTAAAGATTATAGCCAAGAAAACCCTATGGAGCAGTTCTACTCTGAAGCACGTGGAGCCGCCATGAATCAGAACTGACTCCGCAGCAGCAGGTTATCCTCATTATCTGGATGAAGAATGAGCAATTGTGAGGCCAGGAGATGGCTAGGCAGCCCCTGCAGGGAGAGGCCTCCTGGTTGCATTGTTGTTGGTTCTGAACATTCAGGTATTCAGAATTTGGCAGCTCTAGGAAGACTGGTTACCTTTCCATTGTAGCTATTAAACGACTGTGGCCTGTCCCAACTCAGAGGCAGCCTTCATGCTTTGGGACCCGGTGTGGAACCATAGCCATAATTCCCACCCCATAGCCCTCACGTTCTGAGGTTGTAGTCAAGGCACAGAGTGGAGCTTCAGTGGTTACTTATGAGCTTATAATGGAATCTCGTTTGAAGAAATTTAGAGTTGGGAAAGGCCTTTGAAGTCAGACAGACCCAAGACCCTGAGGAAACCTGGGGCTTCCAGGAGGTGCTTCAAGGTTTCCATATACACTAGTCTAGTGTTTTTTTTTTTTTTTGGAGAACAATGAAGGTTTAATTTGTACAACGATCTATTTACATGTTTTATATTGGAATTCTATGCACAATTTTGAGAAATGAGCTGAGTTGCTTAAAAAATAAAACTCTGATCTAGTTCAACACTTTTTGATTCGATTCAAGGCATAATTGTTGAACATCTCCTTTGAGCAGGACTGGGGCTGGGCTGGGCAGGGCTGGCCTCAAGGGGCTTAATTAAAATCTATTGGGTGGTGGTGGTGTTAAGGCAGATACATAAATAATTATAGTATGGCAGGAATATTAGAGTTGAGGAAATTGTATCAGTAAGACGTTAAGACTAGCTTAAAAGAGAATTTAAGGAAGGGAAGATTTATAGTTGGACAGCTGGAAGAATGTCGCAGTGAATTAGCTAATAGATTCAGGTTTGGTTAATCAAAGGCAATAAACCTGAACCTTCGGAGATTACCTTTTCTACCAGACAGAAATCATTTGCAATGCTATTTGATGAGAATTCCATGCACTGTTCTCAAGAATCATTTCCACTGTTACTAACTTTCTACAAATTAACCTTAACTCTTACAGAGTTGTTAAAAAAAAAATCCTAATCAATAGAAGTCAAACAAAGGAACACATTTCTAGAAAATCAGATAATCCCCGAGCATGGTGGGCTTATCAATGCCCTGCATTACATTGAAAGTACACCCAGTAATCCCTTTGCCTATTTTCAAATTTTGGATAGTTTTTCTTAACAATATGTGTGAGTATGTATATACTAATTTTCTGAGTGTGTTTGTGGGGAGTGAGGGAGTTGAGTAACACAATAGGATCACTAAGAGTTGACTTGATGGCAAAGGGTTTTTTAAAATAATGAAATGGACTGAGACATTCAGCTTGATGAGAAGTTTTGGGAACACTGGCAAAACACCCCAATAGTCAGGATGATTTCTCAAAAAAATAGATTTACTGGTCTCACCAGCTGGGGGCAAAGGGGCCCCTTTATAAAATTGGATAAAGAAATTATCAGGGTAACTGGGCCCTGAGGAAGAGCGAGTCTTCTTTATTCCTGCTTCTTATATTGGAAACCAGAAGACAGGCCTGGTGACCTGCTTCTGGAAGGTCACAGCCTTGAAAACCAATGGAGCAGTTCTACTCTGCACATGTGGGGTCGCCAGGAGTTGTAATCAACTTCAGGGGAACTAACACCAACATATTGGAAAAGACTGGTGGGGAGGGGGCAGTGTAGGGAGAGGAGGGTTAGCTGGCTGAGGCCAGGAAGGCTGAGCGAAGGGAAGCAAATTTCTGGCTTTTGCTTCCAGGCTGGGCTTCTCAGGGCTGTTTTGGCCCCTGTAGTTGTCTCTGCTTCTCCCCCCAGCTTTTTCTGTTTCATTTGACAGTATGAGGACTGTTCACATTTGAATGGCATTTTGTAGTATTCCAAGCAGTGTTTCCTTACCTCACTGAATTCTTGCCCAAATCCTGTTAGATAGATATTATCATTTCATAGAGGTTCAGTGACTTGCGGAAGGTCACGACACAACTAGTAAGAAGAGGATTCAGAATTCAGACACAGGCTTTCCAACTCCAAAATTCCATGTTTTTCCAGCAAACACCAATCAAAACAAAACAAAAAAATCCATTGCCATCATGTCAATTCTGACTCATAGTGACCCTGTAGGACAGAGCAGAACTGCCTCATAGGGTTCCCAAGGAATGGCTGGTGGATTTGAACTGCCAACCTTTTGGTTAGCAGCCGAACTCTTAACCACTGCACCACCAGGGCTCCAAATACCAATCAGTCTTTTCTAACACTTTTGTGCTTCTCCCTGGAGCATTCTACATTTGGATCCCAAAATGTATAGACTGGGAAGGGATGAAAGCTTGAGAAGTTTTCAGAAGATTTGCTTTGCCCTGGCAGGCCGACCTGACATTGCCACTGTGTCCCCTCTCCCCATCTGCCAGATGTAGGTTCTGCTAATGTTAGTGCATCTGGACCTTGGACCGCTGTGTAGTGGCTGTGAATATATCAATAGAATAATTGAAGAACGGACAAGTTGCTATCTCTTTGGGCCTCAGATTTTCATTTGCATAATGTACGGTGTAAACCCTTTCCATTGGTTTTGATCTGACACTTTGGGTCCATGGTCAGCCTTGCTCTATCACTTTGGCATCAGTGTGGCCTCATCAACTGATGATGAGTTCTCCTGAGTTTCCTCATTGTCCTTTCTCCTTACCAACCAGCCTATGTTTGGTAAATGGCTATGGTTAGGGTGTGTTTATGTGTATCTGAGAGCCCAAATCTGGGCATTTGGTCAAGTTGGGAAGGATGGGGCAGGCCAGTTACTTCCATGAGCTGATTCAGGCTCTAATGCCCTTGTCTCTCTGTTGCAGGGCCCAACATCTGTATCACCCGAGGTGTGAGCTCCTGCCAGCAGTGTTTGGCTGTGAGTCCCATGTGTGCCTGGTGCTCAGATGAGGTAAGCAACAGACACCTGACCCTTCTTGTTACCCAGACTTAGCTGCTTTTGTGCAAGAGTGGACCCATGGAGATATCCTCTTCCTCCTAAATGTACAAGCCCCCTGTCCTTTCTCAGCAAAACTAGGTGAAGCCTTCCCACTGACGGATGGCAAAGCAAGCTGTCCTGTGGGTGTTGCTGAGAATGCCATTCAGAGTCTAGTGTGTAACCGCACCCCTAGCCAATTCACTACAGCCATGGCCACCTTACCACACTTCACTTGCTTTTTGTTGGGGTGGAATATTCCAGAGAAGCAGGGCCTCAAGTCTCAAAAGGAGAGGCAGGAGGGGGGCATAGGTATGAAGGGGGTGTTGGTCTACAGCCATCCCAGAATTCTAAAAAGGCAAATAAAAGAGGAATCTTCTGCTTGTGTGGGAGTGTTTAGTCAGAAGAACTTTTCTCTATTCCTCTCTGGTGATTGGACCCCCACAGCTTTACCTTTTTCTTTCTCTCTCTTCTTTTCCTGCTTACTTCCCTCTCCTAGGTGTCAGTAAGGGAAGGAGCTGGGCCTATTTGGTAAGGATGGGAAGGTGACGAAGTCCCTGGGTGTGGCAAACGGTTAATGTGCTTGGCTACTAAGCAAAAGGTTGGAGGTTCGAGTCCATGCAGAGGCATCTCAGAAGAAAGGCCTGGTGTTCTACTTCCAAAAAGCTGCCATTGAAAACCCTATGGAACACAATTCTACTCTGACACACAGGGGGTTGCCATGAATCGGGATCGACTTGACAGCAGCTGGTTTGGGAGGGTGACAAGAAAGGATTAGCTGTGTCTAGGCAGAGGGTTTGTTGTGTCTGGGGCCCTAGGGAATGAGTGTGTCTGAGGGAATGGCTGTTTGTGGCTGGGATGGGAGTTTGGAGCTGGCAAGAGCTGGTGGGTGAATGTGGCTAGAGAGGCTCCCGGTGATTACAGAGTCTGAGGCTGAGTCATTGGCCTGACCGATGGCAGGTGGTTACCTGAGCTCCTGGCCTGGCTGTTTCTCAGCTACCTGAGGCTCTGTCTCTGTCATGACATCAGGTCCCTGCCTTCTCTGCAGTTTTTATGACCACTCCCACCTGGCCCTTCATTCTCTCTGTCTGCTTCTGTTTCTGACCCACTGAGTTTCCTAAAAAGGCAACCTCCCCGGCAGGCTGAGGGTTGGGGGGCTGGGTGGGAAGAGGAGGGGGAGCTGGGAGGCTGTGTTTATTCCTTGACAGGAGGCCTGCCAGAAAAGCTGAGGCCAGCTCAACATGCTGCTTTGGCCTCTGCGCTCAGCTGCATGGGAACTTCTCCCAGAGGCAGCTGCCCAACATCTGGGCCACACTGATTTCATTTAGCAAATGAAACATTCCCTGGGGCTAGGGGCAGGCTAAAAGAGTGAGTCTTTTCCCTCCACCCTGGCCAGGTTCTCCTCCCCTCTGGGCTGAGCTGGGCTCTTCAAGCGTGATGTGGCCTCCTCCCTTCTCATTTGCCTTGTCTTCCTTCCTTTGGTCGCCATTACAATATTATCAAGCTTCCATTACAAGGGAGTTGCAGTTCTGCAACTGAATCCTGGAATCGGAGAGAAGGAGGGAGGGCTGGATGCAGAAGATGTCTCATTTGAATTGGAGGATATGAAGCTGGCTGGAGCAGAGGCATGGGAAGAGAAGCCCTAGCAACACTCAATGGATGCTCTCCCTTCTTCCCCTCCTTTTCAACCCAAAGCAAGAGAAAATGTAGGCAACTGGCCCAGAGGAGCCTGGGAAAAAAGAAAACATATTCTTAGAGGGTCTGCCCTCTTCTTCCCCCAACCCCCATTTTACACCTGCTTGACCTGCACAGGGAGAAACCAGGTATGCTGACCAGACAAAGCCCTTAGGTCATGTGATCAGATTTTTGTGATGCCAGTGTAGACTATTTATGGGTGACCATGGTGAATCTTGTCCCCTAAGGCAGGCTAGGTGAGAGCAGACAGGAAGTTGCCAGGTAAGATCAAAGCATGAGATGTAGGACCAGCCTAGGGATGGGTTGGGGTCAGAGAGGACGTGGGTGTAGCTAGGACCAAATAAAACTGTGGGGAGGTGGAAAATCCAATGAGATATTCTCTGGGAGAATGGAATATAATTATGTAAGTAGGGGAGGTCAAGGGTTTAGTGAGTGACAGCTGTCATTAAGCAAGAGAGAGGAAGGGAGAGGAGGGAGGGCGGGAGAGCCAAGTGTGGGGCAAAATGTGTCAACCAGGGAGGAATGGGTGTGGGAATCCTGGGGTGTGACCTGAACAGACTGCTGTGCTTTTTCTGAGGGTAGCAGGGCTTCCCGGGTACAGGCTGAGTTTAGCTGCTGAAAGTGCCTCAACCGTTCACTTAAAAAACAGAAGGTGAAGGTCTGGGCCGTTTTGTATGGGATTTGTTGAATAATTGACCTTGGAGACCCCCGCTGTGCTTCTGCCTCCACTGCCTTGGCTGTTTAGGCAGGGCTGGCAGTGCCTTGAAAAACAACTGGTTGGGCTTAGCTTTCCCTTGGTAGCTAGAGGACTGCAGCCCTGGGTGTGTATAGCGATTACTTGGCTGGGTAATAGGAAAACCTAGCCAACGTGGATGTAAATGGAGTTTTGGGCTCATCTGTGTAGGGTGTGTTCTTGGAGAGTTTCGATACTGACATAGGTTGGGTTGGTTTGATGGTGTGCTGTGTCTGGGCTGTGAATCTAACAAAGAGGCCTGCTTCATATAGAGATTTAACTTGTGGTCTTGGCCTCAGTGTTGCCATGCTGGAATCTAGAACCTCCCAAACTCTGGTAGTAAGACTCTTCTGGGGTACTTGTTAAAAATAAAGTTTCCCAGGACTCATCCTGGACCTCCTGCGTCAGAATGGGTTCTTACGATAGCAAGTTGGGCAGGCGATGATCATCGGGTCAAGGTGGGTAGGAGTGGAGTAAGGTTGCCAGATAAAATACAGGACACCCTGTTAACTTTGAATTAAATAAGAAATATATTTTTAGAGTAAATATGTCCCAAATATTTGTTAAGTTTGGCAATCCTAAGGCGGAGGGAAGTAATAAGAATTCTTATATAGGCCTGAGTGTACACTGGAAGGTGGACCAGCTCATACCCAGCCTGATACCCAAGAATGGAAAAGGAAGAGTGAGTTTGGGGCTAGCAAAGTGGAGGAAGACTCCAATAGGACTTATTTCTCATTTTCTTTTCTGTCAATACAGGGAAAAGATGAGGAGTTGACTATTGACATTTCATTTTAGCCACTCACATAATTAAAAAAAAATTCTCTTATACTTATTTTTCCAAATCTAGCAGGTAAATGTCCATCTTGAGAGTATTGCAGGCATTTTGCTCCAAGTTGTTATTGTTAAAAAAAAGTATATTAAAAGTGCTCCTCCCCATGTAAATAATGAGGTGCGAATTCCAGTAACTCTAAACTCTGAAATGCTTTCCTTTTCCTCTCCTCCCTCTTTCTGTCCCCTCCACACTTCTCTGAATATTCAAGTGATTTCTCTTCTTCACCAGGTGAGTCAATCAAGATGACGTTAATTTATTTGTTTGGAGGTGTTTCGGTAGTTCTCTGGGAAAACACAAACAACCAACAGCAAAAAAATCCAGGGCATATTGACCCTTGTCTTTCAAGAAAGAAGCATGCGATAATATTAGTAGTTCTAATAGTGATAGTAGAAAAGTCCACTAGCCCTAGTGGTGCAGTGGTTAAGTACTTGGCTGCTAACCGAAAGCTTGCCAGTTTGAACCCACCCAGTGGCTTAGGAGAAAGACCTGGCAATCTGCTTCCATAAAGATTACAGCCAAGAAAACGCTTTGGGGCAGTTCTACTCTGTCACATGGGGTCGCTATGAGTCAGAATTGACTTGACAGCACCTGACAACAACAGAAAAAAGTCACATTTGCATTTATTTATCTCTTATCAAAAAAGATTTGAGTATATTTTAATTATATTGAAATTTATATATTTTGAAAGCATTTCACACTCACAGTATTATTTTATCCTCTGACCAACCCCGTGAAGTTTGTAGGACAATGACGTATTCATGCTGTACTTTCCCTATTTCCAAAATGAGAGTCCTGGAGAGTGGTACTAACAGCATGTGTCATTCTCCCAGGAAAGGGAGGTAGCTTGGCAAGCTCACAGAGCATGTGGGCTGGAACCTTCAGCCTCTGTACTCAGGCTCTTCCTTGGGTCTTGGTTATTTTTGTCCTTTTTGTGCAACATCCCATTTCACTGGGAACTGGGACTTTAGTGTTTCTCCCCTTCCACTTTTCTCCCTGAGTAACCTGGAGACATTCCTTTTATCTCCTCATTCTGGGATATTAAGAAGCGAATGTTGTCCAAGTGTGTTGAGGTCACTACCTTGGTATCCTTCCGGGGACAGGAGGCTCTCAGCGAGAGCTTGGCTTAGAAGCTGTCCTGGTATGTTCCTGACCTGTGATGTCAGTGGCCACAAAGGGAGGGAGGGAGGGAGGCAGTTTTTGTTTCTCAGTGTTTATATTTCTAAGGAAATTCATAAAAAACTATAACGACTGTCAGCAGGGCCTAGCACTTGAAACCCTCTTCTGATAAGGGCTGTCATGTTAGAAAATGGGGGTCAAGAACCACCACTCGGCCAAAAATAAAATTCTCTTTCTCCGCGGATGCAGCCTGGGATACACAATGGCCTTACTATTTGCATTCAGTTTCCTTGTCTTTCCCCTTTCTGTGCTCTTTCCTTCAACATCTGCCTTGGTCTATCCATTATTGCCTTTTTGGGAAGGTTTTCTCCCTGGGGCTTTGTGGGCAGCTGGAATCAGAGATAAGGTGGCAGGGAGCGGGGGTGGTGGTGGGGATTTGAAGAAAGGAGAAAGAGACTACCTCCTGAGGGAAAAAAATTGGGAGAAGTGGGCAGGGACAGCAGGAGCAATCTGGGCACAAAAACCTGAAGTGCCTGTGAGTTCTCCTCTCTGCCATTTTGTCCTTGGCCAAAGCTGGGTGTGGGGAAGGAATTTTCACCTCCCTCAGAGACTTGGAGAGTCTATGATGTTCACTTTTGGCATATTGGTGCCGGAAAAGTTAAGTCCTATGTACTGTTACCCATTGCTGACACTATTTCTCTACCCTCATACGTGCAAAGCTGAGAGAAAGAAGGAAGCTGCTTGCCTGGGCCAGAGTGGTCCCTATGCCCTTGGTGTTGCTCGTGTTTCCATCCATATGGGGAAGCCTCCAGCATATCAGGAGGACTATGTGGGCAAGGGAAAGAGACTTCAAGCATCAGGAGAGGGTTTGGGCTACAGAATCCTGGTTTTCCGAGTATGGAGGGCTCCTCATGGCCAAGTCTCTATCTGGCAGTACCGCTACCTGGTCACCTGAGGGGGCTGAGGGGGCTGAGAAGGCAGGACATTAGCTATCCTTCCCCACACCTCCCCCATTCCCATCTTGTATCCTGTTCTCTACCTGGGGCATTCTGTGGTATGGCTCTTCCTAGGACCATCCTTTCCATACTCCTCTGTTTTTGCTTTGACCCTCACTTGATACAGAATATAATAAACCTTAGCATTTTATGAGAATAATTACAGTCAGACAATCTAGGTTAGAATCTCACATCTGCCGCTTCTTAGCTATGCAACTTCGAGCAAGTTGCTTAACTTTTCCAACCCTCAGATTCCTTACATGTAAAACTGGGTTTCTCACTTGTAAAGCCTCCAAGTCTCAGGTTCCTGTCTTGTAAAGTAGTAATAGCTCCAGCCTGACAGAACTGTCAAGAGGATTGTAATAATCCATATAAAGTGCTTATCACAGTGTCTGGCATACAGTAAGTGCTCAATAAATGTTGGCAGTAGTTGTTTTGGCATATTCGTATGGGTTATCCAGCAGACTCTTAGAAGTGGTTGTGAGAGAGGGTGTGTAGGGTTGGAGGGTGTAGGGCCTGAAGGTCTAGGTCTTGTGAAATAGGTCTATGTAGGGGTTTTGCAGCTTTCCGGCCAGTTCCTGAAACCTGGCAAGGAGCCCTCATGGACATGTGCCCACACAGTGCTGGCTAAATTTGCTGAATGTCAGAGCAGGAAGGGACAGAAAACACCATGTCAACTCACCGCTTTATCTTACAAGCCAGGAAACCAAGGCTCAAAGAAATGGCTTTGATGTTTTGAACAAGCTCCCAGTAGATAGACCCTTATCAAAAACAGGAAAAATTGTGGAACAGAACTTCAAATTCATATGGAACCAGACTTACTGGATCTGTTGAGACTGGGGGAACCCCTGAATCTATTGCCTGGAAATCTTTAAACCTTGAACCAAAATGATCCCATGAAGTCATCGTTAAACTAAACAACAGTTCAGCTCAATTAATAAAGAATGTTTGCTTTAGAATTGTGCTTTTATAAACAAGTATCTGTATGGTTCAAATTGACAACAGTTAATCTAAAGCACGGATGAGAACTTTAAGGGGCAGAGAGTTTAAATTAATGGTGATGAAACTGTGCGGGTAGAGATAGTGAGAATGGTGACACAATGTGAAGAATGTAACCAATGTCACTGAATTGTACATGTAGAATTGTGAAATGGATGTATGTTTGGTTGTGTATACTGCTACCAAAAAAAAAAAAAGTGGCTTTGTGGTCACATGGTTAGTTAGTGGCAGACTTAGTGTGGAACCTGTTTCCTGATTTCCAGTGTTCTTTCCAATACAACATGTACCCCATTCAGTACTCAAGTGTAAGCACACACAGAGCCCTAGAGGGCCGTGGGATGCACGCCATCCCCTGGGTTTTTGGAAGGGTGCTCAATTTGTCCTTTGTCCAGGGTGAAAGAGGAAGCTGAAGTGATAGGCTAGGCTCTGGTTAGTGGCCTGCCATTGGAATTTGCTGAGGTTTGTGGAGGGTATTCATAATTAATTTATCCAGGAAATATTTATCAAGCACCTCATAATAACAGCTAACACTTATTGAGTACTTGCGCTGTGCCAGACACTGTGGTACATGTTTTATGTGCTTTGTCTTATTTAGAATAGCATCCCTGTGTGATGCAAATGGTTTGCACTAAACTACAAACTTAAAGGTTGGTGGTTCAACCTCTGCGGAAGGCCTGGCGATCTGCTTTCATAGAGATCACAGCCAAGAAAACCCTGTGGATCCTTAAAAAGCTAGAAATAGAAGTACCATGCGATCTAGCAATCCCGCTCCTTGGACTATATCCTAGAGAAATAAGAGCCATCACACGAATAGATATATGCACACCCATGTTCATTGCAGCACTGTTCATGATAGCAAAAAGATGGAAACAAGGTAGGTGCCCATCAACAGATATATGGATAAAGAAATTACGGTATATTCACACAATGGAATACTATGCAACAATAAAGAACAACAATGAATCCGTGAAAGATAACATGGAGGAATCTGGAAGGCATTATGCTGAGTGAATTTAGTCAGTCACAAAAGGACAAATATTGTATAAGACCACTATTATAAGAAGTCAAGAAAAGTTTTAAACACAGAAGAAAACATTCTTTGATGGTTATGAGGGTGGGGAGGGAGGGAGAGGGTTATTCGCTAACTAGATAGTAGACAAGAATTATCTTAGGTGAAGGGAAGGACAGCACACACTGCAGAGGAAGTCAGCACCACTGGACTAAACCAAAGCTAAGAAGTTTCCTAAATACAACCAAACACAACGAGGGACAGAGTAGCAGTGGTGGGGGTCTGGAGACCATGATTTCAGGAGACATCTAGGTCAATTGGCATAACAAAGTTTATTAAGAAAATGTTCTGCATCCTACTTTGGTGAGTGGTGTCTCGGATCTTAAAAGCTAGCAAGTGGCCATCTAAGATGCATCAATCAGTCCCAAGCCACCTGGAGTAAAGAAGAATGAAGAACACCAAAGTCACAAGGAAAGCATTACCCCAAGAGACAGAAAGGGCCACATAAACTGGAGACTGCATCAGCCTGAGACCAGAAGAACTGGATGGTGTCCAGCTACCACCAATGACCTCCCTGACAGGGAACACAACAGAGAGTCCCTGATGGAGCAGAAGAAAAGTGGGGTACAGAACTCAAATTATAGTAAAAAAACCAGACTTAATGGTCTGACTGAAACTGGAGGAACCCCAGAAAGCATGGCCCCTGGACTGTCAGCCCAGCACTAAAACCATTCCTGAGGTCAACTCTTCAGTCAAAGATTAGACTGGACTATGGCGCATAAAATGATATTCGTGAAGAGTGTGCTTCTTAGCTCAAGTAGATACATGAGAGTAAATGGGCAGCTCCTGTCCGGAGGTGAGATGAGAAGGCAGAGAGGGTCAGGAGCTGGTTGAATGGACATGAGAAGTCAGGGGTGGAAAGGAGGAATGTGCTGTCACAGTATAGGGAGAGAAATAGGGTCACATGACAATGTATGTATAAATTTTTGTGTGAGAGACTACCTTGAATTGTAAACTTTTACTTAAAGTACAACAATAAAATTTAAAAAAAGACCAAAAAAAAAAAAAAAAAACCCTGTGGAGCAGTTCTACTCTGTAACAGATTGGATCACCATGAGTTGGAATGGTGATGGTAATGGGTTTAGCTTTTTTTTTTTTTTTTTTTTAAGCATCCCTACATGGGAGGGACTATTATTATGTTCATGCTAGAGCTGAGGAAACTAGACTTGGAGAGCTTAGGTAACCTGCCCTAGTAACCAGCTAATAAGTGGCAGAATATTCTCCACTATAGTGCTAGAAGATGAGCCCCCTAGGTTGGAAGGCACTCAGAATACACAGTGACCACAACAGTGGACTTGAGCATACTGAAGATCATAAAGGTGGTGCAGGACTGGGCAACATTTTGTTCTGTTGTGCATGCTGGTGCCGTGACATAGAGCTGATTCTATGGCAACTAACAATAACAAAAGTGGCAGAGCCAGGATTTAATCTTGGCCAATCTACTCCTGAACTCTTAACTCCTACTCTCTACTGCCTTCTGATACTTCCTTCCCCTGTCTCCTTTGTGCTAAATCCTGGGCTGGGTGCTGGGAATAGAGCAAGAACAAGACACACACAGCCCTGCCCTCGTGAATCTCACGGCCTAGCCAGTGACTAACATGACAGCTTCCAAACTGCTTTGACCCCGACCTATATAAAGAAATGTATTGTACATCATTATTATACATATTATGCTCTACTCCCATTATATAAAGTTTCATGAAACAATACTTACTTTTACTACATATACACTTTGATATTTTCTATTTGATTCGATTGCATTTTATTTAATAAAATGATGGTGAGATCGACTAAATTGATTTTGGGACTCATAAATGGGTTGCATTTCACAGTTTAAAAAAACACCTGAGTCTAACAGGCATCTTCCTCCTGTTAGAAAACACGATGAGGGGACAGAAAACACCATGTGATCTCACCGTTTTATATTACAAGTGAGGAAACTGAGGCTCAGAGAAATGGCTTTGATGTTTTGATCAAGGCTCCAACAGATCCTAGCTACCAATCCATGAACAGGTACTCACTGAGACTTTCTGATGTCTCATTTCCCCCCTTCCATTCAGTGGGCCTAGGGATTATCCTAGGAATGTCACACCAGTTCATTTATGGTAGTTGAGCTCCAAAGGGCTGGGTAAACTCTAGGCCACTGGAAGGTGGCAGGGACTTCAAGAGGCAGAGGGCCACCAGAGCTCTGACCATAGTGTTTCTCCTTGGCCTCCTGTCTTACAGAATCTGCCTGTGGGTACGCCTCGCTGTAACTTGAAGGAGAACTTGCTGAAGGACAGCTGTGCCCCAGAGTCCATCGAGTTTCCGATCAGTGAGGCCCGTATACTGGAGGATAGACCCCTCAGTGACAAGGGCTCTGGAGACAGCTCCCAGGTTACTCAAGTCAGTCCCCAGAGGATTGCACTCCGGCTACGACCAGGTAGGGATGAGGTTCATCTCAAGGAGAGACCCCATACAGGTGGGCACAGAGCACAAGGTGTGGGCAGGATGTTGTCGTGGTGTGAGCAGGAAGTTATCTTGGTGTGAGCGGGAAGTTGTCTTGGAGAAGCAGCTCAGAAAGGAGATGAGGTGGGAAAAAAAGAATGGGTGTGGGGAAATGTGGGCAGGAGAATGGAAGAAAATGGAAGGTGTTGGGACTTGAAGTCAGAGATCTGAGTTTGAATGTTGACTCCACCATATATTAGCTATTTGACCTTGGGCAAATTACTTAACCCCCCTGACATAGTAGGCACTCAAAAAATGTTTGTTTCTTCTTTCCCCCAATGCCTGTTTTTACCTACCTTACAGTTTTGTGTTACGATTCAAATTAGATATAGAATGAGAATGCAATTTATCAGCCCCTTTTCCATGTGAGATTAAGGCAGAAACATAGGGGCAGAGGATCTGCAGATGGAGGCAGGATTAGGGTAAGAGACAGGTTTTTTGAAGCACTGATTTTGACTTTACAGTTAAATGAAGAATGTGAAATAGTACCTTCTGTGTGCAAGGCATGTGTTGGCGCCTTCAATTCAGAGAAGGGTAGACTCAGTTCTTGCCTTTTACAGAGTCTAAAGGGTAGTAACTGCTAAAATGTCTGTGACTCAGGGTGGGAGTACCTTGGGACCTGGAGCTTTAGACAGATGGGGATTTAGAGAGGGTGGAAAATTTTAGACTGGAAAAGAAGAGGGTAAGAATAGGAAGGTCAAGAGATTGGAAGAGGAAAAGAATTTGCAAGGAGAGAGGAGATGGGATCTCAGAACTTTCAAGTCTGGTTTGATCAAGCAGTTACTTAGTCCCAACTGTGTCCAAATCCACTTACTAAGTCTCAGAGGGAGAAGAGGAGAAAAACTAAAATCCTGCTGTCTTCCAGATGATTCGAAGAATTTCTCCATCCAAGTGCGGCAGGTGGAGGATTACCCTGTGGACATCTACTACTTGATGGACCTGTCCTACTCTATGAAGGATGATCTGCAGAGCATCCAGAGCCTGGGTACCAACCTGGCCTCCCAGATGCGCAAGCTCACCAGCAACCTGCGTATTGGCTTCGGGGCCTTTGTGGACAAGCCTATGTCACCATACATGTACATCTCTCCACCAGAGGCCCTCAAAAACCCTTGCCATTAGTAAGTCTGTCTCCAGAAGCCAGGGCAGCACCCTTCTCTATAGTCCCAGGCAGGACTGAGTCCTGGTTCCTATTTCTAGTTCTTGGGCAGCTTTTGTTGGCTGCCTGCTGGCCAAAACATACCTCCTCTCTACTTTGATCTTCCTGTCAAATGGGCTAGTTGATCTGGAGTGTTGTGTCAGTAGAGTCCAAGGCTGCTTGGAGACCTGGAAAGAGAAATCATTAGCTTCTTGGTCTTGGTCGTAAATAAAAGGAGGCAAGAAAGAACGCAAGAGAAATGAGGTAAGAAGTTGAGAGAAACTTATGGATAAGTAAACAGAGGAATTATAATTTCAAAAGGATTGATTCCATTGTTCTCATCATTATCCTTCTCATCGTCAAGGGATGAGTCCTACAGGGTGAAAATCCAAGGAATTAAGTCCTAGAGGAATATAAAAGAACGTAAATGACATTGAACCCTTTAGTAGTCTGTAAATTGATAGATTGTGCTTCTGTTGACCCCTTGGCTTATAACTGAATAACTTATTTATGTAGTTGGTGGAGACTGCACAAATCCATGGATTGCAATAATTTAAAATGATGGTTATTGAGCCTGACAAGGTGTGAATTTACTCTTTAGTTTTCAAAGGTATATGATGTGACTTTTAACCTTCTGCTGGGGTTGTAAGGTTCCCCAGTAAAGACACTAGTCATCAATTAACAAATAAACCATTAGGGTACAGAAATGCCCCTATTGGCCTGATTTAGCAATTTGTTGATGGTTTAAAAACATTAACTTATTGATAAACTTTTGCTTTATTGTTGTGTTAGTGTTACTTTAGAGAAGTGTTAAGTATAAAATGATAGCAACAACAATTAGAGCTTTTTCTAAGTGCTTAACATGTATTAACTCCTTTAAGCCTCACAACTACTATTAAGAGATATAAGCTATTATTATCCCTTTTTTAAAGGTTAAGTTTAAGAAGCTTGCCTAAATTACAATGGTGGGGCTACGAGTTGAACCCAGGGAGTCTGTTTCTACAGCCTATTCTCTTATCCCATAAGCTAGCTGTGGGTGAGGTTGATGTGATGCCTCAGGTAATTTGAAGTTTGGAGGCTAAACTGGCTGGGTTATATATATAGAAGTGATCTGGGCATACCACTATCCATATTTGTCCCCCCCTTTCCTTTCCATTCCCTATTCCACCTTTTCCATCAGAGTGTGCTTAAATTATCTCCTATTCCTCCCCAGTATGAAGACTACCTGCTTGCCCATGTTTGGGTACAAACATGTGCTGACCCTAACTGACCAGGTGACCCGCTTCAATGAGGAGGTGAAGAAGCAGAATGTGTCACGAAACCGAGATGCCCCAGAGGGTGGCTTTGATGCCATCATGCAGGCTACAGTCTGTGATGTGAGTATGGAGGGCTTAGTGTACCAGGTGTGGCTGGCATGGATAAAAATGGGGAAGGTAGTGGCTCAACCCTGGGGATTTCTGGTGTGAAGTTAGAGATAGGAATGGAGCAAAGCCATGGGCAGGTATGAGCAATAACCACCTCTGCTTGTATCCACACCCTGGCCGGAGCTGACATTCCTTGAACTTCAGTGGTCCCAGATGTTTACTGGGGAGAGCATCTTCCCACCTTCTCTGGAAGTATTTCAAAGTCAAAGCCAGGTTAACTTAACCTAAGCAAAGTGGGAAGATGTTGAGATGAAATTTCTTTTAGGCCAGCCCAGCTTTGCAGGTGAGCAACGTGACTGTAATTGAAAGATTTATGTGTATATAAGTGTGTCATTCAGCTATTTGAAATAATCAGCTGAGACTGTTTTCCTAAGATAACATAAACCCTCGAGTTGGAAGGCACCAGCTTGGGTTCCAAGGACTAGGATTGAGGCCCTCCTCCAAGAAGACTTGTCCAGCCCTTCAGGCAGGGAGGTTTTGAGTCTTTGTTTTCTTCCAATGCATAACTAAAGTTGCTTTATTTTCTTTGCCTTTTTTTAAACAGGAAAAGATTGGTTGGAGAAATGATGCATCTCACTTGCTGGTGTTTACCACTGATGCCAAAACTCATATAGCATTGGATGGAAGGCTGGCAGGAATTGTCCAGCCCAATGATGGGCAGTGCCACATTGGCAGTGACAACCTTTACTCTGCTTCCACTACCCTGGTGAGATCCCTGGCACCATCTATGGTACCTATTCTCTATGCCCTGACCCAGGCAGTGCCTGTGTATGAATATGAAAATGGCAGCCCTTCCTCTGGGCAGGGTGTAGGACTTGTTTTCAACTTTCCCTCCCCAACTGGACACCCTCATCCAGGGTATAACTTGCGCAACCATTAGCAATGGGCCTGACTGTGGTCAGTGTTATTCCCACCTCCACCACCGCCAGCACCAGTAATAGCATCATGGCATCCAGAATGAACCCAGGTTCAGCTAGAAAGAAGCCCTTCCTCTCTACTCTGCCCTGATTATCCCTTTCTTGGAATACCATCATCACTTGTGGTTATTGGAAGAAGGTAGAGGAAAAAGGGATAAAGATCATCAAAAGCATGGAAAGCATGTCTTATAAGGAAAGATTAAAGGGATCAGATTCATTTAGCTTGACGGAAAGGCCGAAGGATGATTTAGCTGATACATGGGAAGACTTCTTATAAGTCAAAGATGTGGTGAAACCCATGTGAAATTGTTCACAACAGATTAGTAAGTAAACGCAATTAAGCTCGTGCATATCTAGCTTACTGTAAACCCGTCCGTACCTTGCTTACTAGTTAATCTGTCCCAGCACAGGATACATGATTAGTGCTAAATGGGTGGCACAGTCAATGATGGCTGTAGGTATCTCAAAGGAGGAAAGTTCATCATGAGCTGGGATGGTCAAGGAAGGCTTCCTGGAGAAGGTGGGACTTGAGCTGTGTCCTAAGGAAGGAGGGCACTCCAGATGGAAGGGAGTGTTCCAGGTCAGTGGTGAGTGAAATTGGGAGAGTGGCGAGTGGATGGTTGGAAAGGAAAGTTGAGACCACATGGTGGAGGATCATGAGTACCCAGGCCAAGGTATTTGTCAGTAGGTTCAAAACAATGAGACCCTAGGCATGGCTGAATACTGTATTATTTTTATCAGTAATTTGCACAGCCAGACACCATGCAAAAGTGTTATCTTCCCTTTAAAATGTTTATGATGTATTTTAAGTTTTTTTTCATGGTATATCATTATTAAAAGTGAATACAAATAAGTAAAATAGTAACAATAGCTTTCAAGAGCTGCTCAGTGCTGGTTAAATTGAACTATTCTGCTATTTTGTATGCTATGTGCTTGTGTATGGCTTCCAAATGCAATATTTAAATTGCTGTGGTCGTAATGAACTCTCAATAAATGACTTTCAAAAACAAACAGAAACAAGGAGACCCAGCCCCGTGCCTGTCCCATTGAATCTGCTCTGAAGTGTTAATGAATTAAATTAGAGCAGGAAGAATAAGGTGCTCATTTTTGGCATCACCCATCTGCAACTCTTCATCTGTCCCTGGAGTTCATAATTGGGTTTGGTCCCCAATGAGCTGCTACTTACCTTCTTGCCCCACTTTGATCATGGGGTGAAAAGGTTTAAGTACCACCACTGTCTGGCCCACAGTCCGAATCAGCTAAGCTCTAAGACTTGAAGCCAGGAATATTATGTGGATTTCTCTGTTGTTATTAGATGCTATCGAGGTGATTTTGACTCATAGAGACCCCATGTGACAGAGCAGAACCCGCACAGGGTTTTCTAGGCTGTAATCTTTATAGGAGCAGATCGCCAGGTCTTTCTCCCATGGAGCTGCTTGATGGGTTTGAACCACCAACCTTTTGGTTAGCAGTTGAGCACCACCAGATTTCTCTACAAACCTCCAATTCTGTCTCTCTTTTTTTAGGATTATCCCTCTCTGGGGCTAATGACCGAGAAGCTGTCGCAAAAGAACATCAATTTGATCTTTGCAGTGACTGAAGGTTTAGTCAGTCTCTACCAGGTGACTATGCCTTTGGGCTTCCTGGAGTGGGGCCTGTGATGGGTGGACCTGAACCAGGCAGTGAGCCCAGGGGAGTCTGTGCTTGGATCATGATCCCCAACCAGGAAAGCCCCTCTTCCAACCTGTTTCCCAGGAGCTAAAGATTCCTCTCTGTGGGGCTCTCTCCTCCAACCTTGACCTTACCAAGAGGGGTGTGTTGGTATTCTCAGTGCTGGAGGGGCAGTACTGAGCGGGATGAGGGGTATGAAGGGTTCTCTATAATTTTGCTCAGGGCTGAAGAACTACTGATAGTGACAAGTAAAGTATTCAATGCTTTCTCCTAATCTTCATTTCAAAACCTTCAACCTGATTTGGGGAGGGCCTTTGGAGACCACCACCTTCCTCTGGTAAGTCCTGGGCATCTTTATTTTCCTTTCTAGAATTACAGTGAGCTCATCCCAGGGACCACAGTGGGGGTTCTTTCCACAGATTCCAGCAATGTCCTCCAGCTCATTGTTGATGCCTACGGGGTGAGTGCCTTCAGTGGGGAATGGGCCTGCTGAGAGTTTAACTCTCTTGGTATTACCAAGCAGGGCTCAGATTTGGGGGTACTGGCTTCCAGTCCACCACATAGCTTTACTGCCACTGTAACAACGGCTTAGGGGTGGTGTCTGACCTCCTCCAACCCCACAAGGGGGAAGGAGAACCAAGATCAAGAGCCCAAGGCTGATTCCTGTGAGGTGGAGGTCAGACATGCCTCCGCTCTCAGCCCTCTTTACCAACTCTGACACCAACTGTTCCTCCCACAGCACTCTCTACTGAGTTTGATAATTCATTGTAATGGCCACACAGAACTCACAGACCATACTCACGATTATGGGGTTTATTAGGGAAGTAACATTTACAATTCTTGGCTCAGGACCCCTTAGGGGTACAGTTCTTTCATCAGGACATCAGGACAGCTTCTTTCCAGCTGTGCTCACAGGCACACCTCTCCCTGGCCCTAGGCCTTTGCCCAAAGGCAACTCAGCTTTCTCTCTCCATGGGCTGGCAAGCTGACCACACTGTCTCCTGTGCTTGGTCTCTCCTTCCTTGATGGTAGTGGGCTCCTCCTCTCTGTTCTGGAATTTGCTTTCTTTAGAGGCAAAACTAACTGACCAATCCCCTTGGTAGGCCACAATTACCCTATCACACAATCACTTGGGTGGGAGTTACAACACCATGGCTAGAAAGGCCACACACAAAAGTAATTAATCACGATGCACTGCTTTTCTCTTTTTCCCCAGAGGTCAGGCAGTGGCCAGCACTGAGAAGATGCAGGCTTCCAATAAAGAAATGTCTCAGAAAGGAATGCCAGGGAAGAGCAGGGACAACGGGTAGAGAGTTTAGAGGAGGTGGAAAAGAGAGAGGGGATGTGGCTGAGGACTGTGGTTATATGAGGAGAGAGCAGGGCCCTGAGATTGTGGGGTTCAGAGTGAGGGACCACTGGGCTTAATGACAGAGAAAAAGAGGGAGCTGATTCCTGGAAAAGGCAAAACTGATTAAAAATTAGACAGTGTTACTACCCAAGGTGGCTAGCATTATACTGCCCCTTGGTGCACCCATGAGGTCTGTAGGAAGGTGTTGCTGGTTTAGATTTTACTCAGACTTGCTTAGATAGAAGCGGGAACAGAGAGAGGAAGCAGTTTCCTGGGCAGGAAACAGAGTCTCCTGAGGTGCTCTGGAAGTTTCCAGGCAAACCTCAGCATCTGGCACAGCCAGGATGAGTCCAGGGTTTGGGATAGAATTGCCTCTTGAGCATTTCCTCTCAGCCCAATCCCTTGTCTTCTTTTGTCCCTTTCTGCTTAGAAAATCCGCTCTAAAGTAGAGCTGGAAGTGCGTGATCTCCCTGAGGAGTTGTCTCTATCCTTCAACGCCACATGCCTCAACAACGAGGTCATCCCGGGCCTCAAGTCTTGCGTTGGACTCAAGATTGGAGACACGGTGAGGTGGGCTGGGCAGGGGCCGAAGCTGCACCTCTGATCCTACGTTCTGGAGCATGTGTGGATACCCCCACTCCGTTCCTTCCTTGTACCTTCTTCCTGGTGAAGGTCATCACAAGTTACATGTAATGGAGCTGCCAACTTTTTCCTCTGAGGCTTCTATTGCTTAAACTTCCTTTCTCTATCTGCTAAGAAAACTTTACTCTCAGGATTTTTTTTTTTTAAATTTGCACTTAGGGTACCTCTGTTTGTTTATGCAGAGTTGATTGCAAATGAAAACATTTCTAACCTTCAGCCTGTAACCAGTCCCCAACCTTTCCTCAAGGCAATGCCTTTTTTTCCTCACATGACCAGTGTAAAATGGCAGTGTCATCTATTCCATAAATATTTATTGAGGCTGTGTGCCAGGCAAGGAGCCCTGGTGGCGCACCGGTTAAGCTCTTGGCTGGTAACTGAGTGGTTGGTGTTTCGAACCCACCCAGCTGCTCTGTGGGAAAAAGACTTGGTGATCTGCTTCTGTAAAGATTACAGCCTAGAAAACCCTATGGGGCAGTTATACTCTCTGATATGGGGTCTCTATGAGTCAAAATCGACTGGATGGCACCTAACAACAACAACATGTGCCAGGCATTGTTCTAGCCATTGAATGTACAACAGCAAACCAAACAGGCAGAAGTACCTGCCCTCAAGTAATTGGAACATGCAAATGCTCGTTTTGCTCCTCCAGTCCCTCCTAGGGCTTTCCTTATTGATTTATTGTCTGTTTCTGCCTAAGGGGAGAGGGGTGGGTGGATACTGAGGGCGAGGGAGATCCTGGACACTCTTACACCCCATGCAAGAAACATTGGCTTGCAACTTGCTTGCCTGCATGAGTGATGAAATGTGATGAGAAATTGGACATTAGATCCTGAGCCTGAGGTTGGCCACTGTGTGGTGCAAAATAGTGCTTTGTGTGTCTTGCTGATATTGTGCAATCAGTGTAGTTAGTTGGCCGGAGCAGAGTGTTCACAAGATGACAGGCTCTGTTTTGCTTAGGCTGGTTTATTTCACACATGGATTTTAAAAACAGCTCTTTATTTTATGACTGTAAGCTGTGTTGGACCCAGTCAGATACGTCACGACGGCACAACTGTCCAGTGCACTTGTATTTACTTTGCAGCCTTTGGTAGTGGGAAGGCTGAGGAGCCTCAGATTCTGGGAGGATGAGACCGGGTACTCTTTGGTAGGGCAGGGGTGGCTGCTTTTCCTCCAGGGCCCACCTGTGTCTAAATGAGATCTTGCTTTTCATCCAGGTGAGCTTCAGCATTGAGGCCAAGGTACGTGGCTGCCCTCAGGAGAAGGAGAAGTCCTTTACCATCAAGCCTGTGGGTTTCAAAGACAGCCTCACCATCCAGGTCACCTTCGACTGTGACTGTGCCTGCCAGGCCCGGGCTGAGCTTTACAGCCCCCGCTGCAACAATGGCAATGGGACCTTTGAATGTGGGGTGTGCCTCTGCGGGCCTGGCTGGCTGGGGCCCCAGTGCGAGTGCTCAGAGGAGAGCTACCACCCCTCGCAGCAGGATGAGTGCAGCCCCCGGGAGGGCCAGCCTGTCTGCAGCCAGCGGGGCGAGTGCCTGTGCGGCCAGTGTGTCTGCCACAGCAGTGACTTTGGCAAGATCACGGGCAAGTACTGCGAGTGTGATGACTTCTCCTGTGTCCGCTACAAGGGGGAGATGTGCTCGGGTGAGTAGAACTGAACGCCCCACCGGTCCCTCTTACACACAGTCACACACCTGTGGAAGGTGGCCACACAAAGGAACCCAGGTAGACACACAGGAATGCCTTGGGGACAGAGGTGAGTAGATGGTGTTCCATTCCAGTGGCAGAAAAACACAAACACTCCCCTTCCCTGTGTCCATGTTTGTTGAGAGTACAAGAAAGGTAAAATGTCCTATACTTCCAGAATGCTTCTCTCCCAGAATAGCAGGGGAAGCAGTGAGGAAACCTCAAGGTGAATGTCACTTTTTTCTTCTTTTATCTGCTCCCTCTGCTAATTTTTTTAAGTCACTGGTTCCTAATCTTTTGAGTATAAGAACCAGCTCCTTTTGAAGGTTAAAAAAAAATCACTGACTGATGGTAATTACATTTTTAGTACTTATAGATTTAGAAAATACATGATATCAGAACGTATAGTAAAGTTAGTAAAAATTTTGTAGGATTTTATTTTTTTATCACAATAGACTTGGAAGACAGTAGTATATATGTATGTAGTTAAGATATAATACACTTAGAACAATGCCTGGAAAATAGTAAGCTCTTGCTAAACGTTAGCACTATTTTATTATTACTATTACTACTACAGTACTTTTTTGGATTCTAGATCTGTGCCATCCAATACGGTAGCCGCATGTGGCTATTACATTTAAATTAGTAAAAATTAAAGTAAATTAAAAATACAGTTCCTCTTTTGCTCAACTGCAACATGTGGCTAGTGGCTACCATATTGGACAGTGCAGATATAGAACATCTCAAGATTGCAGAAAGTTTTATAGGATAGTGCTGCTATAGTGATTCCCAGCCTGCAGACTGAGGATTACCAATTTGAGCCTTTCTACTCTGCAGGATGCTGAGTTGTCCTTCTTATTATGAAATTCAATAAAATCTTGAGGCCCACTAATAATCCCAGGCTGGTTTCTCATTGCCCCAAAGACCATTCCCAGGTACTTCCCCAGCTAGGAGAAGTTGAACTAATTTTAATATAGTCTTTCTATGTGCAGACAACACTATTAGAGGGACAATAGGCAGTTTGAGTTGTTCCTAGGGCACTGGGGATAGATTTTGCTGGGCTATAATGACTGTGACTTAATAACTCTTGTGACAGATTGATGGCAGATATTTGCACGTTGGGTGGATTGGGTTATGAGTGTATTCTGTGGCCAGTGCAACACAGAGATTTTAATCGGCTCTTACGGTGATCAAATCCCGGACCCAATCAACTTCATTAGCATTGGGTTCTGACAGCTGACCTAATCCACAGAGATGTTCACTTTAACGTTAACATCAGCCTTGATTGGAAAGGCTTGATTAGAAAGGTAATTCTTTGGCATTGTAAAGCATGCCAAAATAATATGAAACAACTCCTTTTTATTATTTACACATTGTTTTCTTTATTCATGCCAACAATTTTGAGAGAGAGAGATGGGAGGAAAGAGATATCAGAGAGTTCAGGGGGGAGAGAAGTCAGGGACACACAAATGTACATATACAAGCCACAGCAGAACATTTCAGTATTTAAAAGTATTTATGCCATATGCAGAGTACCAAAGGAAATGGATAAGTTTGAGATGGGAGGCCCATGGCGAGAAGGCTGGGACTAAGGGGGAGTGAGAGGGTTGCCCTAGAAGAGGCCTAAAGATAGCTTACTGGAGGCCTCGGTGGTGAAGGGAGGCCGGCTCCCCTCCCTGGCCTGGTCTGGTGTGAGGCACTATGGGAGGGAGCCCAGCCAGAGTGTGTTTCCTTTGGCTGCCAGCCCCATTGAAGCCCACAGAACAAAGATGCCCTGGGTCGGCAGCCCCAGTTCCTGCCTCCCACCAGTGCAAGAACAGTTTGTCCTCAGTGTGCTCCAGTCTAATGCATGAGCGGAATCCCCGGCAGCCGCTTCAGGGGTGTTGGTGCCCAGCCGGTGTCAGGTCTGGGCCCTGTGGTGCTGTCATCACATCCTCCAGTGGGGACACACATTCCTTGAACCCCTGCTCTGAGCCACACAGTAAGTCATTGTGGATGAACAGGAGGTCCATTCCTGACATTTAGGACATGACAGCCCAGCTTGTCATTGTCGCTGCCTAGAGCTGCTGGCCCTGTGGTCTAAAAGAGTGTCCGAGGGCCATTCTCTCAGGGTTTCTCCAGTCTCTGTCAGGCCAGTAAATTTGGTCTTGTGAGTTAGAATTTTGCTCTACATTTTTCTCCAGCTCTGTCTGGGACCCTCTATTGTGATCCCTGTCAGAGCAGTTGGTGATGGTAGCCAGGCACCATCTGGTTGTGCTGGACTCAGTCTGGTGAAGGCCATGGTACTTGTGGTCCATTAGTCATTTGGACTAATGTTTCCCTTGTGTCTTAGTTATCTTCATTCTCCCTTGCTCCCAACTGGGTGAGACCAGTGGAGTATCTTAGATGGCTGCTCACAAGCTTTTAAAACCCCAGACACTATTCACCAAAGTAGAATGTAGAACACTTTCTTTATAAACTGTGTTATGCCAATTGAGCTAGATGTTCCCCGAGACCATGGTAGGGACCAATTCTGAGAACCACTAGTAGAGCAGTGGTTCTCAAAATTTATTATTATAAAATGTAGATTCTGATTCAGTATAACTGGGGTGGAAAGGCAAATTCTCAGCAGCGGTTTGAACCAGAACAAACTGGGTTGAATTCCTGGTTGGAATAGACTTGGAGGCAACTAACAACAACAACCCTTTAATTTGTCTAGGGATAATTCACAACACAAGGAGGTATCTGCTGGTTCCAGAAGTGAGGTGTCCTCAGGGAGAGTTTTAGGAGTCCACTGGAGAGAGGCCCATTATAGACAGGGGGAGGACTTGGAGGCTTCACGGAGGAGAGGGGATGTCTGGTAAATCTCAAGGAAGAATTGGCTCATAAATGAGAGGCATGGAATGGTGCGTCAGAGCCCAGAAGGCCTAGCTGCACCAGGGGAATGATTGCATTCCCTCTGGCTTAAGAAGCCTGCTCCTCCTTCCTCTTCCCTTTCCCTCTCCTTCCTTCTCTTCTTCTTCCTCCTCTTTCTCATATTCTTTTTCTTCATTTCTCACCCACCTCCTCTGACTTTCCTGCGAACCCAGGCTCGGTCTCCCTTTTGCTGGAGGAGTACCAGTTCTGTGACACTACCACACTATGGCTTCCTTTAAGGACTGACCCTGCAAGAGTTTGGGGTCAGCCTGCTGGCTCTGGCCTGCCACTTCCACTCCTGACCTGGGTGGGCTGGCAGTCATCTTCTCAAAGACCATTTTGTTTAGCCTCACAAATAAAATACTATGGGACAAGGGTTCCTGAGGAGGCTGAGGCCTCTGAGTGCTGCCAGGCCTCTGCGGTATTGGTCTTTCCCCGTCTGTGAGTCATGGCCAGAGGCAGAGTGTACTGGATGCTGTGGGGCCCACTCTTTTTTTTTTTTTTTTTTTTTAATTTAGATGAAGGTTTAAAGAACAAATAGTTTCTCATTAAACAGTACACATATTGTTTTATGATAATCGTTAACAAGTTCACGACATGTCAACAGTGTTCCTTCTCAACTTCGGGTTCCCTATTCCAACTTTCCTGTCCCCTCCTGCCTTCTAGTCCTTGTCCCTGGACTGTTGTGTCCCATTAGTCTCATTTTGTTTTATGAGGCTATCTAATCTTTGGCTGAAGGGTGAACCTTGGGAGTGACTTCATTACTGAGCTAAAAGGGTGTCCGAGCGCCATACTCTCGCCATACTCTCAGGGTTTCTCCAGTTTCTGTCAGGCCAGTAAGTTTGGTCTTGTGAATTAGAATCTTGCTGTACATTTTTCTCCAGCTCTGTCCGGGACCCTCTGTTGGGATCCCTGTCAGAGCAGTCAGTGGTGGTAGAAGGGCACCATCTAGTTGTACTGGACTCAGGCTGGTGGAGACCATTGTAGTTGTGGTCCATTAATCTTTTGGACTAATCTTTCTCTTGTATCTTGTTTTTTTCATTCTCCCTTGCTCCCCGAGGGGTGAGACCAGTAGAGTATCTTAGATGGCTGCTCACAGGCTTTTAAGACCCCAGACACTACTCACCAAGGTAGAACGTAGAACATTTTCTTTATAAACTGTGCTATGCCAGTTGAGCTAGATGTTCCCCGAGACCATGGTCTGTGGGGCCCAGTCTTAATTTCTCACCCTCCCAGACTCAGCCTCCCTTTTGGCTGGAGGAGTGCCAGTCCTGTGACACTGGCTGACACACCCATCCCCCAGCTACTGTGAGGGTTGCCTGCTAATAGCTCACAGCTGCCGCTTCTATGGAGAATTGCCCTCAGCTGACAGGAGATGCCTTGCACCCACATCTTGGCCAATGACTGATGGGTTGGTGTTGTTGTTAGTTACTGTCGGGTTAATTCGGGCTCCTGGCAATTCCATGTGTACAGAGTAGAACCATTCCAAGGCCGTCACCTTTCAGAAGCAGTTCTCTGGGCCTGTCTTCCAAGTTGCCTCTTGGTGTGTTTGAACCTTCAACCTTTTGGTTAGTAGTCTAGCACTTAACCATTTGTGCCACCCAGGGAATTCTGACTGATGGATAAAATGCTACTAAATGCTCAAGGTGGGACTAGCTCTGTGGTGCTCTTCATGCTGCAGAGCCCACCATGGGATCAGCTGAAGTGAGTCTCTGGCTGAGGCGACATTTCTGCCAGCTTTTAACTCCTGCACTATCCTGCTTGTTTCCTCTCTCCCTTCCACTTCCCCAGTAAATCACTTGAATAAGAATCCTTGCCTCAAACTGTACTTCTGGGGAACCCAACCTAAGACACAGACATTTTTCTTTCCCCATCCCCTGCTAACCCAACATCCCTGCTCTCCAGATATCCTGGCAACCAGTAGTGTTCCCCATCCTTCCTGGGGACAGACATTTCTTTCCAAGGCAGTGAAAATGTGTCTGAGCCTTGAATGCTGTTGTGGTTACTAGAGGATGGTGTTGGGGTCACTGACGGAGGGATTCACAGTGGCCAAGAGACACTAGTTGGACCCACTGGGAGCCTGGGGGAGCAGCAGATGCTGGTTAGTTGCTGTTTGAACCTGACCATGTATCCTGTCCTGCACCTCCCCAGGGTCCTTTTGCTCACACAGTGGTGTGGTTTCCAAACCAGTTCAGGCTACTTCCTCCCTTACTCCCTGTCTTTCCTCTGATTAACAATCAGATTTTTATTATTCATCCACTCCTTCCTGATTCAGAGCACTGGAGAATGAGTCACCTTTCTACAAGGGTTTAGGAGCCAATTTTTAAATCCAAAAAAACCCAAACCTGTTACTGTCGAGTTGATTCTGACTCATGGTGACACAGGCTAGTTAAATAACTAATAGAGGCGTGTGGCATTGTGAGTTAATGCCTGCATTTAAGCAGTCTAATCCCCCACGCCAGGAGTCCCTGGATGGTGCAAACAGTTAATGTGCTTGGCCGCTAACCAAAAGGTCGGCATTCACCCAGAGGTGCTTTGAAAGTAAGGCCGGGTGATCTACTTCTGAAAAATCAGTTATTGAAAACTCTATGGAGCACAGTTCTACTCTGATATACACAAAGGCTTAGCTCTTGAGACTCCTTTGCTTCACTATAACTCAGACCAAGTCCTGCCGTACCTTGGGGGCACCTAGAGAACTGTTTGTTCTCAATGGGTAGGCCTCCCCCGAGAGTGAGCCAACCAGGAGACTTCTTATCTGTCTGGTGGGAGAATGAGGTGGCTGTTTGCAGCCCGCTGCCCTGGGGTTGGGGGCCTCACCAGCTGGCCCACCCCGTTGGGCTATGTGCTTTCAGGTCATGGCCAGTGTAGCTGTGGGGACTGCCTCTGTGACTCTGACTGGACTGGCTACTACTGCAACTGTACCACACACACTGACACCTGCATGTCCAGCAACGGGCTGCTGTGCAGTGGCCGGGGCAAGTGTGAATGTGGCAGCTGTGTCTGCACCCAGCCCGGCTCCTACGGGGACACCTGTGAGAAGTGTCCCACCTGCCCTGATGCCTGCACCTTTAAGAAGTGAGTGGGCAGCTTGGAGAGAGTTGGAATGCTGGGAGGTGGGTCAGGGTTCATCCCCAACTCTCCAGGTTTTTTGTCTCTTACCAAATTGTTAGGGAGAGGGGTCTGCCCCAGCCACATGGCTAGTTCCCCACTTTCCATATGAAAGGTTTGGAGAAGTTGGAGGTGGGGCCAACCAGGGACTCGAGTTGGAGAAACTCCTCTACTAGGATGGCATCCTGAATCCTCTGAGTTGGGAGAAAGGCTAAACCAGATAACTTCCACAGGACATTCTGGTGCTGATAGTCTGATTCTATGAAAGGTGTGGGACTGGACACTGTGTGAAACAAGGAAGTTTCACCGGTACAGTCCCGTTAGGGGTCAGAGGAAGCCCCTGTCAGCACAAGTCCATAGCACTGCCATTCCTCTTACCATTTTAAGCAGGGCTGGCTTCACGGGCATGTGACCTATGCAGTCACACAGGACCCTGTACTTACAGGGTCCCCATACCAGGCTTAATGCTCTGCTATTGCTGCCTGAAAATTCTTAGTAACTTTTGAACGAGGAACCCCACATTTTCATTTTGTATTGGGGCCCGAAGTTATGTACCCAGTTGTGACGTTAAGCTCACAGAACTAGCATAGTGTTCAGTCTTCTGTCACAGCCCTGGATGGGACATTAGGAGGTTTAATGAAGGAGCGGGGCCTTTGGACACTCTTGAATTCCAGAGTTGACTGTGTGGGCTTGTCTTACAGATTTTTTTTTTAAACTGAGGTGGAGCAGCTTGCCTAATGGCTTGTGGAGGCCAGAGCTGGATTGGAACACACTTAGGTTTGCACCTCTCCTGCCTTAATCCCTGTTTGCTCTTTCCTTTAGGGGGTGTGTGGAGTGTAAGAAGTTTGACCGGGGAGAGCTGCACGAGGAAAACACCTGCAACCGTTACTGCCGTGATGAGATTGAGCTTGTGAAGGAGCTAAGTAAGTGTACCGTGACTTACAGTCCTACGCTGCCAAGTTCCAGAATTTTCTGATTCAATTACAGAACCTTTCCAACTCTCCTATAAAATGGAATACTAAATCCTACTTCACAGGAATTTTGTGCAGGCCTGATGCACAGTAGGCACTTAATAAAAGCTGATTTCCCTGAAAGCCATCTTGTACCCCTAGTAATCGTTCAGCAGTCCTTCCCCTTTTTGCTCCCAGAGCCCACAGATTCAGCATGACCCTGCAAATAACTTCTACAGTATATATAAATCAGGCAACCTAGTCCCACTTCCCCAAGGAACGGAATATAATGTACCCTCATTTTACAGATGAAGAAACTGAGGCATAGAGCTGCGGGGTGGTCGCCCATGACGGTCATCACCTGAATTTACCAGGCCAATAGCATTTAATAAGCATGCCTTTGAGGTTAAGCAACGCTTTGCTGGTTTGGAAGGAAACCTCCACTCTTAGGGATTTGTCACCAAAATCTGTATCATAAAGCCCTTCCTTTTCTGTCTTGCCTGGAGGCCCTCCTGGAGCAAGGCAGAAATACAAATAGTGGGGAGTAAAACTCTTGGCTGAACTGTTTTGGTCTGTACTTCATCTTGAAGGAGCCCTTGTGGCACAGTGGTTAAAGGGATCGAGTGCTAACTGAAAGAAAGGTCTGAAGTTTGAAACCACCAGTGGCTCTGCAGGAGGAAGATGTGGCAGTCTACTTCCATCAAGATTTACAGTGTTGGAAATCCTATGGGGTCGCTATGAGTTGGAATTGACTCAACAGCAGTGGGTTTGGTTTCATCTTGACTTCAAAGGAGATGGGCTTTGCTGCTGTAAGCACATCTGGTGTCGTTATCTGGGTTAGCTGGGTATTGGGTGGTGCCAGGGCGATGGCAATCTCTCCAAAGATAGCAATCTCCTACGAAGGCAGAAAACTGACACAGTCAGTCAGCCAGCTTTCAGGTGGGAGTTTTATTAAAAAGAGTCAGATATCTGGATCCTTTGGCTAATATCAGAAATGGGACTGGAGTGAGGGTGGCCATTTGAACATGGAGTTTGAAGGGGCATTTTTGTTCTCTAGAAAAGACTGGGCCTCAGAGGGGAGAGGCTTCTAAGATGCCGAGGTATTTTTATGATCTAGACCAGGTGGGTACTATAGGTGAGTTGATAAACATTTCTCCTGCCTCCCCCTCCATGATAATCATAATAATAATTGCTTATCTATGTGGAATTTTATAACTTGTTAAAGTATCTTTTATAGAGATACTTAATTAGATAAATGTGTATCAAAGATACACATTATCTTATTTATCTCCTAACATGAAGTAGAACTATAGTACTGTTGTTGTCTTCATTTTGCAGATGAGGAAATTGAGACTCAGGAAATTTAAGTAACTTGCCCAAGCAAGGAAGTGGTAAGTTAGATCAGAACTAAAAAACGAAACCAAACCCATTGCCATCAAGTTTATTCCGACTCAGTGACCCTATAGGAAAGAGTAGAATTGCCCCATACGGTTTTCAAGGAGTAAGTTGGTGGATTAGAACTGCCAGTCTTTTGGTTAGCAGCCAAGGTCTTAACCACTGCGCCACTGTGGCTCCCAGATTAGAACTAGATCCTTAAATTCTTACTCTTTCCACTGTGCTATAATACCACTGGGTTACTAAGTATTGTAAGCAACAGTCAATTGGCTTATTAAGTTCAGGCCTGTAGAATGTACTTTGAGACTGATGTTCTAGTCCTGCTCCATCTCTTATTTGTTGTGTGACCTTGGTACACACTTAATCTCATTGTGTGTCAGTTTTACCCATCTGGATTCATCAGTGCAGGGCACAGTGCAGCTGGTGGAGGGTAACCCATAGTTTTACTGGCAGCATTACAGGTTTTAGAATCAGAAGAGATGAAGCCTAGAAAAGATGATGGGAGTCAGAAGACAACTCTGCAGAGGTACACTGGATCAGAAGCAGAAATGGAAGAAATATAAGCTTGAATTTGGAAACTACTGAGAATCATTGAGCAAGATGAGAAATGTAAGAGAGGGAAGGCAACACCGACAGTGTGTTAGGTACTATTTAATTTAATTCTCTCCATAACTCTGTGAGGTGGAGGTATTATTTTCCTTTTATAAATAAAGAAAGAGAGACTCAGTGAGGTCAAGATCACACAGCTGGTAGGTGGTAGAGACAGGTTTTGAACCCATTCCAGAGGAAGGAAGAGGAAACAAAATGGATCTGTGAGGGGCAAAACCCATCAGTGAGGATCATCTGGAGGCAATTGCCAGGCATGGTAGCCATTTGAAATCTAGACTTCTTGCCTAATGTCAGGCATAAGGTTTCCTGCCACATACTTTCCCATAAGTCTCATGACTGGGGTTTTGGTGGAGGGTGAGCCCATGTCCCAGGAATTGACTCATTTTTTATTTTTCCACGCCCCCTCCCCCCAGAGGACACTGGCAAGGATGCAGTGAATTGTACCTACAAGAATGAGGATGACTGCGTGGTCAGATTCCAGTATTATGAAGACTCCAGTGGAAAGTCCATCCTCTATGTGGTGGAAGAACCAGGTGAGTGAACCCTGAGGGCTCAGGAAGAGGGGGAACAATGCTCAGCAGTAATTTCCTCCCATTACCTATTTATACTGCCAGGTTAAGCCTAGCCTTACAAGTGATAAGTTAGGGGCTGTTGTGTGGATAAGGGGTCATATGTAAAGGTAAGTATTAGCAAGAAAGTGACTTGCTAACTGAGGAGACAGAAAAACAAGATGAAAAGAGAGAAGGTAGGTAAGGAAAGGAAGAAGGTATGGATCTCATCAAGGGACAAAACGTACCTTGGCATTTTCGAGGGGATTATATCAAGAAGTAAGGAATTTAAATTCTATGACTTTTCTACATAAGGTATCTGCTCTATTAAAAGTGAGATGGTTGTCAAGAGCGACATGCCTGCTGCTTTAGATAAAGGCCTGATGGTTTGAGGCATTGACCATTTTGCCAGGTTCATCACAAGACATCGTGATGGGTTTGTGGCACTTACCCAAGGCTACTCTGAACACTGAAAAGATAGCACTTGCTTTCAATGCCCTCTGGAAGCAGGGAGACCTGTTGGACCTCAGACCAACCACAAGTCTGTCAACCATCTGGCACAAATTTGCTTCCTTCCCCTTACTACCTTCATTTCCTTTCTTTCCCCTAGACAACAGATTAAGATATTATCTTAGTTATCTAGTGCTACTATAACAGACATACTACAAGTGGATGGCTTTAATGAACAGACATTTATTCTCTCACAGTCTAGGAGTCTAGAAGTCCAAATTCAGGGCACTAGCTCCTGAGGAATGCTTTTTCTCTTTGTCAATTCTGGGGGAAGGTCGTTGTCATCAATCTTCCCCTGGTTTAGGAGTTTCTCAGCTCAGGGACACCAGATCCAAAGGACATGCTCTGCTCATCTCTCTTGGTAATATGAGGTCTCCGTGCTGTCTTATTGTTATATCTCCATGCTTAGCTCAGTCATCTACAGAGAAGACATTTAATAAATAGTTTTTGAATGATTTAATAGGACTGATTATTCTTTGAGGGCAGGTGGGCTTAACTCATCTTGGAATCTGTTAGGAGAATTTTGGCTGCTTGAGGAAGGAAGGGGATGAATGAAGGTAGAAAAGGGAGGAATAAAAGTCTGGAGGGGCCCCCTCATCTCACACTTCCTTTTGGAAGGGCTGCTATAGCCATGTCACCTAGGGTATTGGCTGTCTCCTTTGGGAGAGGAGAGTGTTGTGTCCCTGTCTGGGATATTGCTCATCTACTCTTCAAAGAGGTCTTACCATTTATAAAGGAGAAAGAAGGAAAAGAAAGAGAATTGCCTTAATTTTATTCAGTGACTCAAGGGAAAGTTGACATGGGGAAGGGGCAAGGGATGAATCTGGGTATATATCTGTTGGGGAGTGGATGTGGATTAGTTTGATTATAACTTCCCAACACTTTCCTACCTGTACATATATTTCACAGATTTTTCCACACCTACACTATCTATACCATTGTCTCTTCTGATTTCAGAAGGGTAGTGTCTTAGTTATCTATTTATTTTCTCACAGTCCGGTGGGCTAGAAGTCCAAATTCAGGGCGTCAGCTCCAGGGGAAGGCTTTCTGTCTCTGTCAGCTCTGGAGGAAGGTCCTTGTCATCAATCTTCCCCTGCACTAGGAGCTTCTCTGCGCAGGAACCCTGGGTCCAAAGGATGCGCTCTGCTCCCAGCACTAATTTCTTGGTGGTATGAAGTCCCTAATTCTCTTCTTGCTTCCTTTTCCTTTTATCTTTTGTAAGATAAAAGGTGGTGCAGGCCACACCCTAGGGAAACTCCCTTACATTGGATCAGGGATGTGACCTTAGGAAGGGTGTTATATGATTCCACCCTAATCTTCTTGAACATAAAATTACAATCACACAATGGAGGACAACCACACAATACTGGGAATCATGGCCCAGCCAAATTGATTTACACATTTTTGGGGGGACATAATTCAGTCCATGACAGGCAGTATGTCTTTGCTTTTGGGTTTAACATTATTTCATCTCTTTACTATAATGATTTTTGCTGGTGATACTACTGGATCACTTACCAAAATCGTTTGCCTTCATATTCTTAGACTGAATCCACTACCTGAGGGTGTGAGGAACAAAGGAGATGACAACTTGGGTTGGTACAGTAACCCCTGGGTGGGCAACTTTTCTGGCTCGTCCTCAGTAGACCCCTCCCTCAACATCAGGAGAGGGACCAGAGATCCAGAGTCCCATATTTTATATCTTGCTGCCTTGTACTTCCAGGCTCTGCTCTCCTCCTCCTCCCCCTCAACCATTTCCAGAAGTCCCAGAGTATGGGAAAGAATTATTCCCCATCCATTTCCCAGCTCATGTCCTTGCAAATGCTCTCTTTGAAGGGCTAAGCCACTGCAGGGCAGTATAAAGAGTATTGCCAAAGGAGCTGGCATTGGCCAAGCAGAGCTTTAGCCCATGTGGAATGGGCTGTCCTGAGATGGGCCCTCATTACTCCCAGATAAGGTTACCGGATGAAATACAGTATGCTCCATGCAACATAAGGCTAAAAAGTTATTTGTTGTTTTTCCAAAATTGAAATTTAACTGGGTGTCCTGTACTTTTGTTTGCTAAATCTTCCAGCTGTACCCAGACTTCATTGAACGTGGGTCATCATCCCGTGGGTCTTCACCACTGTGGCTGGGAGGGCCCTCCAGAGACCACCTGATCTTGTCTTCTGCTTCCAGGAAGCCTGTGTCCACTCCTTTCAGGAAAGATGGTTAACAGATTTTTTTTTTTTTTGTTCCCTGAAGACTTCTTGGCATTCTACCTGTCCTGTTCAACTAACATGCAGTATTGAAGGGATTTTGCTTTGAGGTTTGAGGGTCATTCCTACACCAATCTGCCAGATAATTCATAATTGCTTTGCCTAGAATTCAGTCCCTTCACTCCTGGGAACGCGGACTCTGGAACCTCATAGCCTTTCTCCAGACACTTCAATTATAGACAGAGGTTGTAATTTGGTGGGTTGGGAAATAGCCAGCTGCAGTTTGTGGTGGTGATGGCTTTTGCATAGTGTGTGGTATACAAGGTGTATGTTTAGGGAAAAAGGAGACAATGTGGTAAGTGGGTGTGACCCCCTCTCCAGACTTATTCATACCCACAAATACAAATACCTAGTTATGTAACACCTGAGGAGTTACCTGAGTGAGATCACCCATCAGACACCCATGGCTTATGAGAAGCAGAGCTCTAAATGATGAGCATACACAGGCTTGTCCCTTAGAGGGGTGAGGCACATCTGTCTGTCTTGGTTATTGACTGGGGTTGAACAGGAAGATGGCTCTCAATAGGGTTAGGATTGTAGATGACTAAATATTTTGGGAAATAATCCAAAATATTGTCTTAGCCTCTTGGTCTCTAAAGATGTTAAAAAGTTCATTGGGTTCCCAGGACTCAGGGATGTAAATATCTGAACGAAGGTAACAAATACAAATGCCTACAGGGTTAGGTAGGCAAATAAATTAGTGAAAACAGCTGGGTATAATAATACCAACAGTAGTAATGGTACTCTGTGCCAGGCACTGTTCTGGGTTTTTAAAATACATTAACCTGATTATTCCTTATAACAAGTTTCTGAGGTCAGTGCTAGTATTTTCTCCACTTTAATGATGGAGAAACAGGAAACATACATCCAGAAAGGTTAAATAATTTACCCAAGGTCACATAGAAAAGTGAGTGAGAATCTAGCATTCAAACCCAGGCAGTCTGGCTCCAAAGTGCATGGTAGCACAGATACAATGATAAGTCACACTTGGCCTTGGTTTGGGGGAAAAAAATACAGAGTGGTGAGGACTGTGGAAAACTAGAGAACATATGTCCCATCTAAAAGGGGCAGCTGCTTCTCAGCTCTGGCCAGTTGCTGCCAAGTAGGAATGTTGATTCAGTATTTATAGATCTTTTCATTTTTTATTTTTTTGAAGAGATGATGAAGAAAACCCTGAAATTTGGGGAGAAAATCTCATTATTCAATGTTGCCAATAAAATTTAAAATGTTTTAATAAACGCTTGTTTGAACCAACACTGAGCAGGCTGGGCTCAGCCCGGGGGTGACCAACTAACAGCCTGTGATTTAAACCACTCAGGACAAATGATTGCCGTCCTAATGATCGCCTTTCTTTTTGAAAGACTCCTGTTTCCTTCAGAGATCTTTCCAGTACTTTATAATTTTGTCAAGAAGACCTTGTTCATAGTCTGTTCAAATGGTTCCTGTATCACTCACAACCATCCTGCTCTGTGCTCTTTCCTGATAGACTGTCCCAAGGGCCCTGACATCCTGGTGGTCCTGCTCTCGGTGATGGGAGCCATTCTGCTCATCGGCCTTGCTGCTCTGCTCATCTGGAAGCTCCTCATCACCATCCATGACCGGAAGGAGTTTGCCAAATTTGAGGAAGAGCGAGCCAGAGCAAAATGGGACACAGTAAGAGGCTGGGCTGGGAGTTTTGATTTCATAGCCTGAACTAGAAACAGTAGATGCTCAGGGTGGCAGGTTCAGCCAACAAAATAGTTTCCAGTTCTGCAAACTGGGAGATGGTCTGACTGTCCCCTTGTCCTTAAGCTTCCTGGAAACCCCTAATTCTGTTTCTACCATACAATGACCATGAGTCACGTCAGTGAGTATTGGCTGAGGACACCTAGTGCCTGGCTCTGCTATGAATACTATGAGGAAATTAAAAAAGAAATGTATCCTCAATTGAGGGAGATAGGACAAAATTGAGAATTTTACATTGAGAATATATAGCATATCATACACTAACAAAGTCTAAAGCATTAAACCACAAATTGAAAATAAGAGAATAGCTAATGTTTGTTAAGTATTTACCATGTGTCAGGAACTATTTTAGATACTTTTCATGTATAAACTTATTTCATCCTTGTAACAACCATGGACACCCTGGTGGTGTAGTGGTTAAGAGTTCAGCTGCTCACCAAAAGGCCAGCAGTTCAAATCCACCAGGTGCTCCTTGCAAACCTTATAGGGAGTTCTACTCTGTCCTGTAGGGTCGCTATGAGTCAGAATCGACTTGATAGCAATGGGTTTTTTTTTTTTTATTTATAACAACCTAGTGATGGCCCCTATTATTTTTCTCATTTTACAAATAAACTGAGCACAGAGAAAGGAATTACATAACTTGCCCAATTGTGGGAGGGAATTAGGTTAATATAGGAATTCCGTTGTGGGTCAGCCTCTTAGAAATAGTGGCAGGATGGCATTTCACCCCATTCTTTTTTTTTTCCCCCTCAAATGATGAGATGATATCTCCCAAATTGGACTGCACTCTTATGCTTTCTTTCCAATTTACCCTGGTTTAATTCAATCAGACAGACATTTACTGAGAACCTCTCTATACCTAATTTTACTCGATTTTCCTTAATTCATCTTCTATATTTTAACTTTTTTCTGGACCTTCCAAATGGCTGTTTGACTCTCTGAAGGTCCAAGGTTAGGCTGCAAGTTTTTTCCTAAGGGTCCCAAGAAGGTAAGAGTTCTACCACTAAACCACCACTGCCCCCTCCCCACCAAGACTAAGTTTAACCCCTTTGAAATAGTGGCAGAATGGCATTCTATCTCACCTTTCCTTCTCTTCTTATTCATTCCCATTCTGAGAGCTAATGTATGGGTAAAATGAGCATTAAGCTGTTTCATTGATGGTATATCTCAGAGAAGGGTGTCTTAGGCAAACTTTTCAAATGAAATTTAATCTTTCAGGAGAGGAAAGGATCAAGGAATTCACTGTAAAGCTTTTCTGTTCTCTCCTCAGGCCAACAACCCATTGTATAAAGAGGCCACATCCACCTTCACCAATATCACCTACCAGGGCACTTCATAACAAGCAGTCGTCCTCGGATCATTATCAGACTATCCCAGGATTGTGGGAGTCTCTCCCATCGTGTTTACAGTGGAGAGTATCTACGGGGTGGGATTTGGGGCTTGAAGTGGGGTGGATTGGGAGAATGTCTGTATGTGGAGGTGTGGATCTCTGTGTATATGTGTGTATGACTGTGTTGCGTGTGGGAGCATGTGTAATTTAAAACTTGTGATGTATCCCGGTTAAGGGGAACTCCTCAGCCTTTGTCCTCAGAATGCCTCCTACAGGGATTCTTCCTGCTTAGCTTGAGGGTGACCTGTATGGCCAAGCAGGTATTCTTCATTACCTCAGTGAGAAACCAGCTTTCCTTGTTGGGCCATTCTCCCTGAAGAGAAGGGCTAGGCTGAGGCCCCTTATTCCAGAGGAAGGAATGCCAAGCCTCAGCTCTACCCTGATGATGAGTTTATGGTTCTTGGGACTGCCCCTCAGCAGCTATGGTGGGAACTGCTTTGCACCCGGTTGTGTCATCTGTACCCCTATCTCCTTCCCTTCCCTCAGGTCGAAGGAATCAGTAGAGAGCTGAACCATGAGAGCTGCCTGTGCCTTTTGCCATCACCTCAATTCAGCCTATAAGGGGAGTCCTTGCTACCTAATTCTGTGACTTATTGGGAGTGAGAATGGCAGGGTCACCAAGAGGTCATGCATAACCAGCATCCCCCAGTTCACAATCACAACCCTTCAGGTTTGCCTCATTGAGGGCTCCTGGAGGTTCATTTAGAAATGTGTCACTCTTAGACCAGCACCATCGCCTTACTTCCTACTTCCACACTCTCACTGGTATAGACATTTGCTATGTACTGAGGATTTCTCTCATGACCAAGGGAAGTTCTATGGTTAGTGCCAGATGTCTGGCCCTGACCCTTCAGGCCTTCTTCCGTTTGTCCAGGGTACCACCACACACCCACCCCTGTGTCTCTGTGTACTACATCTATCCGTGGGGCTGATTGCATTTATCTACCTCTCGGGTGTCTTGTGAAGGAACCATTCTTGTGGGTCTCTGAGCCTGCCGGACAAAAGTGCCAGGGTGGAATGATGGGCCAGTTGTGTCAGCATGTGTGGCCTGTTCTAGGGCTGGGCAATGTCATTTTAACTCAGTCTTTAATTTGAGAGGCCACAAGTGCCATTTTATTTTATTTTTCTCTTGGGGCACCTGAAACCACAATGAGGCTTGTTTAATATAAAAGGACATGTGTATAAGTACACTTGTTTATAAATACAATTATAGTTGTAATTTTATTTGATAACAAGGAAGGGAACCATAAAAAACTACAGACTTGGGATGGATACAGACACTCCTACCTGGCATCATTCCAAGCGAGCTGCTGCCCAGCCAGTGGGTCTGAAAAGCCTGTGGGGATGGACATATGGATGTACTGGACCTTTCCTGAGGAGGAGGGAAATAGGTTGTTCTTTTTACTCCTAGCGATAGGTGTCCCTCAGCCCCAGAAAAAAGTAAAAGACCTATAAACAGTGATCTGAGAATCAGAAGATCTGAGTCCTGATCTCAGTATTGCAGTTAAGGAGTCTTTAATATTCATTTAATTAATTAAACATTAAGAACACCTGTGCTCAGTTTTCTAGTTTGAAAAATCAGCTTGGACTAGCTGACCTTGAAAGGTTTCTTTCAGGATTGTGAGATTCAGAAGGAGCCCTGGTGGAGCAATGGTTAAGCGCTCAGCTGCTAACCACATGGTTGGCAGTTCAAACTCAGCCAGCAGCTCTGAAGGAGAAAGACCTGGCATTCTTCTCCTCTATAAGATAGCCTAGAAAACCCCATGGGGAAGTTCTATTCTGTCCTATAGGGTTGCTATGAGTTGGAACAGATTCAAAGGCACCCAACAACAATAACAGTATTCTAAGATTCTAGAACTTAACCGTGACATCAAACATACAATCTCAAGATTCTGTAGAATGTTGATACTGTTTTTTTTTTTTTTTTTTTTCAGTTGGGAGGTCTCAGAGATTGGCTTTGGCAAGAGCAGATGTCATTCTATATCACCTTTCTCTATGAAAAAGCCTTATTCTTTGATCTTTTAGAACCCCTCCTCCATCTTCTGTTACCAGTTACATCTCCTGACGTAGCACTTAAGCTCCACTTAGCTCTTATTTCTTAATTCACTTTGCACATATGTGTATCCACATATTAGGGAAGAGGAATCCATGACAAGTAGCTGGAACTTGTATTCTGTATCCATGTGATAATATTGAGAATAAGCCTTAGAAGTACGAACAGGGCAAATGACTGAACTGCTGTGTCACCCATGGATTACTCCTTACTATAGGGGATGGGAATGTGATAGAGGAATAAATGAGGGAGGGGTGGAGATGATTGCAAATTCAAGAAGTTTTAGAACCTAGTTTTAATCTTTAGCTTCTGAGATGTAGTGTTCATTAGAGTAGTAGTGGCACATTTTCTTTAGACAAGATGATTTATATGAAGAAACTATATCAAAGGGGGAAGAAAGTATATCCAGAGGATGGAAGCGTCACTAGGAATCCTGTCTGAGCTTCTGGAATGAGGCTCACAGGCCTTGAAGACCAGTACTGTTTGTCAACCTGTTGGTGTGCTCATAAGATAGCACACAGTCAGTTCTGATGTTATGTAGGAGGAACATATAAGTAGTATTTTGGCATCAGACAACACAGCCCAAATGGGCTGTTTTTGCCCAGCTCTTTTGGAGCTTATTTATGTCCAGTCTCAGGGTCTATGGACAATAGTGGAAAACTTTAAACATTCCTGACTTCTAGGCAACAAGTTGCCACATAAGGAGTCAGTTCTTTACCTCTCAGCTATTCCTAGAACACCCATGATTTTAAGATACTTCTATTTGTTAAGTATTCCTGGTTGAAATTACTTGTGTCTTCCTAATTTTATAACCATCTCCTCTGTCTGAGTTGTACAATAGTGTATTAAAAGTGCTTAAAAAAAAAATTGGCCAAAGGCTGTTCAGTGCTTCCTGTGTTATTTCTGTTTCCTTTGGGTGAAAAGAGTAAGTGTCATTCCCTCACAGAATGATTATTTTAGAACAATCATGTTTCCAAATGTTACAGAGTGGTGACTGTTACGGGAACTGAAGCTAGTCAGAATCCAGAGTTCTTTAGATTTTAATAATAACATCCTAAAAATGAGTAGATTATTACCATTCTAAGAGTTTAAGATGTTATTTCTTTTTAATTGAGGTTTATTTAGTAATTTGTGCCACTTCCATAGAACAGAATATTAATTCAGCCTAGGTTTTGTTTGCAGGAAGCAGACAATGGTAAAAGAAATTATTTACAGGATCATTCAAATGACCAACTTTTATTTAAGGCAGTCAGTCTCAAAATGTGGTCCCAGGACCAGCAGCATCAGTATCACCTGAGAACTTGTTAGAAATGAAAATTCTTAGGCCCCACCCCAAACCTACTGAATCAGAAAATCTGAGGGTGGAGTTCAACAACCTATTTTAGTAAGCCCTCCTAATGATTCTGATGCCCGCTCAAGTCTGAAAACAACTGATGTCAGGAATAAAGCATGTATCCTTCTGGCCTAGAAAGAAGTTTATAGTAAGTCAGCTCAGTTACTCTAATGTTAAGAACACATCTTGGCTGATAGATTCAGGAAACCAAATATCCACCACACAAAATCAAAATTTACTTTTGATCCATCTTCCAAGTTAAGTGATCACAGGCTTCTTGGGTTCACTCACAGCCACAAGTTTCCATGAAAACCTAAGAGAAGTTATAGATTAGAATTACAAGGGGAAGAAAATACAGCTAACAGGATTCTTGGCAGGCACCTATTTTTTTTTTTTTATGTGCACCAAGCTGCACAGAATTTATTCACAGGAGATGGGACTGAAATCTTAACATTATCATCCCATAGGATGCCAGAGTAAGACTTTATTATTTGTAACTTCACTTTTTGCTGTTTAAAATTTATTGAGCACTGACAGTGTGGGATTGAAGTACTTTACACAACACCCATAACATAATCTTTGCCTCTGAGTCTTAAATTCCTTACATAATGTACATTTTCCCAGCACAATACGGCGCACGTCATCATGAAACAATTATGTGGACACAGACTGAACCTTTTATGGTGAACTTTTGTGAGATTTACTGTGTTTTATTTACATAGTAGTAACCGATGACTAAATGTCTGGTTGAAATGGAGGACTTTATGTGATAATGAAATGAAAAGCCATACGTCAAACAACATTTATAATCCTTTAACTCTTGGCATCTGCAGTCTGAGTTTCATAGTCACAGAGCCATTTAATGATCACTGGGCCCAATTACAAGCAGACGGCCTGGGAATTACAGTACTTAATTATTCACACTGATATGAAGGAGGAATAATGTATGCTGTGCAAGTAAGCTATTTAAGAAATATTTGTTGAAAAAATAATTGCTATTTGGTTTTGTAATACAATATATTTTTGGAAATATATTTTCTTAATTTGTTTTAGTTTGGTTAAAGCACACAAGAAGGCAGTCTTACATGCTTGCGATCAGGGTTAACCATATCAAATAAATTTTAAAAATCCACCCAATGTGGCTACCCAATGACGGTTTGCATGTGAAGGGAAAACGAAGAGATCGGGAATATACTTGCCTTCTTTTTAGCGGCTAATGTCATAGTGATGTCCCTCCAGCCCCTTGCACAGAGAAAACATTTTTCAAAAGCTGTGTATTTGCTGACAATACACCAAAGCATGTGCACAAAATATTAGTATCTAGGAAGAATATTTAGGACATTTCAGAGCTTTTAAGCAAAGCCTCCATTGTCGATTATTCTTTAGCAGAGTCCCTGAAAAGAACATTATAAGGAAAAAGTTTTCCAGTTGATTGTGTTTTACCTAATGTATTAGTTGGGTTTTCCAGTGTCTCATACACAATTGACATGATTCTTTGGAGGGGTTGGCGGGATGAATGTAAGTGTTTCTTCGGTGGCCAATGAAGTACTTCGTTAAGAAAACAGAAAAAATGTTGATGGGTTTATAATGGACTTTGCTTTTCCTGACCCTTATTATCACCCAGTGTGACAGAGTTTGCAAATTGTGCCCCAGCATCTATTCTCCCCTTCTCACCAAAACCAAACCCAAATCCACTGCTGTCGAGTTGATTCCTACTCAGAGTGAATTTATAGGACACAGTAGAACTGTCCCATAGGGTTTTCAAGGTTGAGAATCTTTACGGAAGAAGACTGCCACATCTTCCTCGTGTGGAGCGGCTGGTGGGTTCCAACCACCAACCTTTTGATTAGCAGCCAACCACTGTGCCACTAGGGCTCCTTCCCCTTCTCACATAGGCCTAGAAAGAAGTTTATAGTAAGACAGCTCAGTTTAATGTTAAGAACACATCGTGGCTGATAGATTAAGAATACCAAATACCTACCCACACAAACTCAAAATCTACTTTTGATCCATCTTCCAAGTTAAGTGATCACAGGCCTCTTGGGTTCACTCACAGCCACAAATTTATAGTTGGGCACATGGCAACCCAGAATAAATACTATGTTTCCTAGCCTCTCTTGCAGCTGGGTGTGGTATGTCCATCTCATAGGCAATGAGATACAAATGAATGAGGTGCATGCAACTCCAGCAAGTGTCAGTTAAGGGAGGGAGAATGCCTTTTTTTCTCCCTTTTCTTCCAGCAGGCTGCTGTATAGAGGTAGTAGCTGGAACTTAAGCAGCAATTGTGCATCAAGATATGACCTAGGGAATTGTATTAGTTATCTACTACTACACAACAAATTACCCCACCATTTAGCAGCTGAAAACAACAACCATCTTGCAGGGCCTGTGGTCAGGCATTCAGGAAGGGCTTGGCTCAGAGTCTCTCATGAGGTTGCAGACAAGCTGTTGACTGGGGTTGCAGCCAACTGAAGGCTCAAAGGGGCTGGAGGATCCTCTTGCAAGATAGTTTACTCACATGGCTGCTGGCAGGAGACATTTGTTCTGCACTGGCTATTTGCAGTAAGTTTTAGTTCCTCATCACTTAGATGTCTCCATAGGGCTGTTTGGGTGTCCTCACAACATATCAGATGACTTCTCCCAGAATGAGTAATCCAAGAGAGCGCAAGAAGGAAGCCATGCCTTTTATGAGTTTTTTAAGTGCCATATTATCCCTCTGCCATATTCTATTCATTAGAAGTAGTTCATTAAATTCAGTGAAAGAGAGGGGAATTGAGAGCCACGTCTTGAAGGGAGGAGGACGGTGGTAGACAGAATAAAGGTCCTCCCAAAATGTCCATGCCCTAATCTTCAGAACCTCTGAGTATGTTACATAGAAAAAAATCCGACTTTGCCGATTAAGTTAATGATCTTTCTTTTGAGGTGCCTCTGGGTGCTACCTGAACCTCCAACCTTTCGGTTAGCAGCCGAGAGTGTTCATTAACAAGCCTTAAAAATGATTAATTTCACCGAATTCGGTTTACACAATCTTCTGTGGAAATAATGGGGAAAGCCAGGAAAAATGGGCTTGCTTTTTCTTTTACCAACATTATTTCATCTGCAGGATGCACGAAGGAAAACTATTTCCAAAGAAAAAGTATCTTCCGAAGGGAAGCTTAGTATCCAGAAGGACATCCTAGAACAAATTTAAGCAAAATAGTGGGACAAATGGCTTTCGGACTGCTGTCCATTATTGAGTAGTAGAAACTAAGAAGGATGGAATCTTCTAGAAGAAAAGGAGGGCGGGAGGTATTCAAAGAAAGGATGGAAGACACACTTGAAGTGAGGTCAGACTATGACGGGGCAGCGCACCAGAGCTACGGAATGAACAGAACTGCAGGAAAAGTAGGAAGCGTGTAGGGCGGAGGGCGAAATCGAGGCAGGAAATGCGGCAAATAAAGCGCGTGGAAAGGAGGTTCTTCGCTCGTGTCCAGGGCCTGGCTGTAACCCAGCCAGGCCCCATGAGGTCACAGGCCCTTATGAGGTGGGACCGACGGACCAAAGGGTGCGGCCGCACCGCTTTGCAGTTGCCGCAGTGGCGGCGAGGTCAGCCGCTCCCCGCGGCACCGGAGCCTCTGGGCTGCGGCAGCGATAGGGGTAGCGGCCTGGATCCCGCGCCCTCGTGGCACAGTCTGCTGCGTGGGCGGAGCGTCGGGCTCCGTCAGGTGACTGCAGGGACGAGGCCGCGCCGCACGGGATCCCGGGAACGCGGCGGAGCGGGAACGTCGAGCCTACAAGGGGCCTGAGGGGCCAGCGGCGAGGATGGGCGGTAGTGAGGGAAGGAGACACAGCCGGAAGAAGCGTGAGGGGGGCGGTGGCAGGACCCTCAGGGGACTGAGGTGGGGAGGCGAAACTTGCTGAAGCGGCGGGAAGTCATCTCATCTGAGGCTGAGGGAGAACACCACATGGTATGAGGGCAAAGTAGGACAGTTACGGAGATGGGCGAAGGTTCCAGAAAGAGACAGCAAGATGACCAAGTGGGACAGTCAAGAGGGGCAGAGTGAAAAGTGACAGGGTCTGGGGTGGGTGATGCCTCAGAAATGTTGGTAATTCTAGAAGGGTGGAGGTCAGGGTGGGTGGTTGAGAAGCTTCATTGCTCCTTCGCATACAGTTTTCACCACGATTAGAGCACTTATTTTAATTTTCCTTGTAGTTTATTTTTTCACATGTCTACTTATTTTCACAAAAAAGTCATAGGTTTTATAAGGGCAGGGCCTATCGGAATCTCCACAGCGTAGATTCTTGTATGAGGTGGATGGTCAATAATTGTTAAATAAAATAGTTGGGAGTGATAAATTTAACGATATCTGTTAAATCAGAAAATTCTTAAAATTCTGTCAAGAATTGGAAAACTCTTTATTGAAAATGGAGCCCTGGTGGTGCAGTGGTTACCAGCCCGTCTATTAACTGAAAGGTCACCGTTTTTGTTTTTGTTTTTAAAGTGAAAATATGATAGCTTGATCTACATAGGGATTGAATCAGTCATGGTACTTTGATTTTAAATATTCCTTTGATGTATTGAAGCATGTTGAATATCTTCACTTACTTTTGATAGTTTTTGATGAATTAGTTGGTGACAACCAGGATGTAAGGGAAAATGAAGGAGGAGAAAGTGTGTTTGGGAGTGGGATGGACAGACTGCAGGGTATGGGTAATGGTGACTGTTTTCGCTTACTCCCCTAGTGCTACTGGGACCCCAGGAAGGATAGATGCCCTCCTTGATTCTGATAGCTGCTTCCAGACCTCTCTTCCTCCCACTCTCAAAACATTGTTTTGCATCTCACATTATCAGACTATATCACCCACTTCCAATCCTTGTTGCAGTCAAATTTCAGCTCCTGGCTTTCTGCCACTCTAACACTACTCCTGTTGCAGATGGAAATTTTCAAACATGGAGGCACTAATCTCAGGACATGAATGGTGGGATCAACATGCATTCCCAGGAAGCAAAAGGTCAGGATGTAAACAATTTGTTCCTAGGAAGAAAGTGTATAACTGAACTGCTTGGTGCCACTCACCTAGGGAGTAAAACTCACTACCTGCCCCCCAGCCAAATGGCTGACCTTTAACATTTCAAAAGACTCCAAAGCTGAAGCTGAATCAGTCATTAACCCACTACCTTTCCTTTGTTCTCTATGCATAAAAAATCTCTAACTTGATAGAGACAGTGGAGTGCTTTGTATTTTTACTCAGCACTGCCCAGTTCAAGCTGTATTATTCCTCAATAAAACTCCTTTTCTTTCATGCCCGATAGTACAAGATTTTCTTCTTTGACACTGTCATAATTCTTGTGATTTCACCTTCCTTGGTCACCACTCCCTTCTTTGTAACTTTGACTTTATTTTACTGATAACTGCAACTCCAATATCTCAATTTCAAATGTCCCACTCTCCCACAATCACATTCTTATCTTTCAGGTTCATTCCCAACTCTAAACAACCCTTTGACCACACCAGGATCTTCAGTCTACATTTTTATGTCCCTCATCCACTCTTGTTCTTATTTCTTACCCACCTACCCAGTTTAAGTTTCAGGATCAATCATTAAAACCACTCCCTTGCATATTTCCCCAGCTCCCTTGCCTCCTTTTCAGTTTATTTTACTATCTTGGCCAAGTCATAATTCTGGACTAAATCCAGATTTATGCCTACTAAGTGCTAGCATTTCTGCAGTGAACATGGCTAGAGAAAAAGTACTCTACTTTAGACACTTCCCTTAAGGAGCTTTCATACTGCTCATGAGATTTGGTGCTGCTGTGTGATTGGTCTCCCTCTAAATTCATGATCACGAACCTCAAGGGCCCCTTGAGGCTACCCAGCAATCATATCAGATTCCTCTGGACTATTTTTCCACTCTCCTAGATGACTATTTTATATCACCTCTTCCATCATACCTCCAGCACCTCCTCTTCCGTTGTTATTCTCAGTTGATAACCCTGCTTCATATTTCACTAAGAAAGCTAAAGCAGTCAGAGATGAATTTGTACAAGCTCTGACAACTACATCTACTCACCCATTCTACTTGTAATTGTGCCCAAATATTCTGCTGTGTCTCCTGTTACTATGGATATGTTTCTTAGCTAAAGTCATACCTTCCCTTTGTGTTCTAAGTCCCATCTCTTTTCTCCTTCCTGAGAATATTGTTCCAGTAGTTCTCCCCTCCTATATCATCAATTCCCTCTCTGTACTGGATCATTCCTATCAGCATATGAACATACTTTTACTTTCCCATCCTAAACCCTCATGACCCCATTTTCCCCTCAAGTACTATCTCATTTCTCTTTTTCCCTTTATTGCATATCTCTTTGAAGGAGTCATCTCTACTGGCTGTCTACAGTTTCTCTCCCCCATTCTCTCTTGCTCTGGTATCCTTAGCAGAGCAACCAGATGGCTCCTCTCAAGGTTATCAGTGTCTGCTACGTTGCAAAATCTAATGAGTTATTCAGTGCTCATCTTGATCTATCAGCAGAATTTTTTGCAGTTGATTACTCAATCTGTTTTGTTTTTATTGTGGTAAAATAAAGACAACATGAAATTTGCCATTTTAGCAGTTTTCAAGGTACAGTCCAGTGGCATTAATCACTCGTACAATCTTGTGCAACCACCATCACTGTTTGTTTCCAAAACTTTTCTATCACCCCATACTGAAACTTTGCACCCATTATGCAGTAACTCCCCATTCCGTCCTTTTTCAAGTCTATGGTAACCACTAATCTAGTACTTTTTGCCTGTATGCATTTGTCTATTCTAGATATTTCATCTAAACAGATCATACAATATTTGTCCTTTTGGATCTGGTTTATTTCACTTCACATAATGTTTTCAAAGTTCATCCTTGCTGTAACATGTATTAGAACTTCATTCCTTTTAATGGCGAAATAATACTACAATGTACATATTTACCACATTTTATCCATTCATCTGTTGATGGACACTTGGGTTGTTTCCATCATTTGCCTATTGTGTAATGCTGTCAATTTTCTTTCTTTTTTTAATTTTTATTTTTTTACTGTTTTTCTTTCTTTTTTATCGTGTTTTAGGTGAAAATTTACAACTCAAGTTAGTTTCTCATACATTTATACACACATTGTAATGTGACCCAAGTTACCATCCCTACAATGTGACCACACATTCCTCCTTTCCACCCCAGATTGCCTGTGTCCATTCAGCCAGCTCCTGTCCGTTTCTGCCTTCTCATCATGCCTCCAGACAGGAGCTGTCCATTTAGTCTCCTGTATCTACTTGAACTAAGAGGCACACTCTTCACGAGTATCACTTTATGTCTTATAGTCCAGTCTATTCTTTGTCTGAAGAGTTGGCTTCAGGAATGGTTTTAGTTCTGGGTTAACAGAGAGTCCGGGGGCCATATCTTGTGAGGTTCCTCCAGTCTGTCAGACCATTCAGTCTGGTCTTTTTTACTAGAATTTTAGTTCTGCACCCCACTTTTCTCCTGTGCTGTCAGGGACTCTCTATTGTGTTCCCTGTTAGGGCAGTCATTGGTGGTATCCAGGTACCATCTAGTTCTTCTGGTCTCAGGCTGATGGAGTCTCTGGTTTACATGGTCCCTTTTGTCTCTTGGGCTAATATTTTCCTTGTGTCTTTGGTGTTCTTCATTCTTCTTTGCTGCAGGTGGGTTGGGACCAATTGATGCATCTTAGATGGCCACTCGCTAGCTTTTAAGACACCAGATGCCACTCACCAAAGTAGGATGCAGAACATTTTTCTAATATTTTGTTATGCCAGTTGACCTAGATGTTCCCTGAAACCATGGTCCCCAGACCCCTGCCCCTGCTACACTGTCCCTTGAAGTGTTTGGTTGTGTTCAGGAAACTTCTTAGCTTTTGATTTAGTCCAGTGATGCTGATTTCCCTTGTATTGTGTGTTGTCCTTCCCTTCACCTAAGATAATTCTTGTCTACTATCTAGTTAGTGAATTCCCTTCTCCCTCCCTCCCCACCCTCGTAACCATCAAAGAATGTTTTCTTCTGTGTTTAAACCTTTTCTTGGGTTCTTATAATAGTGGTCTTATACGATATTTGTCCTTTTGCTGTTGACTAATTTTACTCAGCATAGTGCCTTCCAGATTCATCCATGTTATGAGGTGTTTCGCAGATTCCTCATAGTCCTTTATTGTTGCGTAGCATTCCATTGTGTGAGTATACCATAATTTGTTTATCCATTCATCTGTTGATGGGTACCTGGGTTGTTTCCATCTTTTTGCTATTGTGAACAGTGCTGCAATGAACATGGGTGTGCATATATCTATTCATGTGATGGCTCTTATTTCTTTAGGATATATTCCAAGGAGTGAGTTAGCTGGATCATATGGTACTTCTATTTCTAGCTTTTTAAGGAAGTGCCAAATCGATTTTCAAAGTGGTTGTACCGTTCTACATTCCCACCAACAGTGTATAAGTGTTCCAGTCTCTCCACAATCTCTCCAACATTTATTATTTTGTGTTTTTTTGATTAATGCTAGCCTTGTTGGGGTGAGATGGTATCTTATTGTAGTTTTGATTTGCATTTCTCTAATGACTAATGATCGTGAGCATTTCCTCATGTATCTGTTAGCTGCCTGAATGTCTTCTTTTGAGAAGTGCCTGTTCATCTCCTTTGCCCATTTTTTAATTAAGTTGTTTGTCTTTTTGTTGTAGAGGTTTTGCAGTATCTTGCAGATTTTAGAGATTAGACCCTGATCATATTTGTCATAGCCAAAAATTTTTTTTTCCAGTTTTAGGTTGTCTTTTTACTCTTTTGGTGAAGTCTTTTGATGAGCATAAGTGTTTGATTTTTAGGAGCCCCCAGTGATCTAGTTTCTCTTCTGTTGTTTGTGCGTTGTTAGTAATGTTTTGTACTCTATTTATGCCATGTATTGCAGCTGCTAGTGTTGTCCCTATTTTTTCTTCCATGACCTTTATCGTTTTAGTTTTTATATTTAGGTTTTTGATCCATTTTGAGTTAGATTTTGTGCATGGTGTGAGGTATGGGTCTTGTTTCATTTTTTTGCAGATGGATATCAAGTTATGCCAGCATCACTTGTTAAAGAGACTGTCTTTTCCCCCATTTAATGGACTTTGGGCCTTTGTCAAATATCACCTGCTCATGGGTGGATGATTTTACATCTGGATTCTCTATTCTGTTCCATTGGTCTATGAATATGTTGTTGTACCAGTACCAAGCTGTTTTGACTACCATGGCAGTATAATAGGTTCTAAAATAAGCTAGTGTGAGGCCTACCACTTTATTCTTCTTCTTCCTTTTTAAGGAAGGATGTATCCGGGGCCTCTTCTTCTTTTTTTTTTTTTTTTTTAAATATTTTATTGTACTTAAGGTGAAGGCTTACAGAACAAATAGTTTCTCATGAAACAGTAGTACACATGTTGTTTTATGACATTGGTTAACAACCCCACAACATATCAACCTTCTAACTTCTCAACCTTTTTTTTTTTTTTGGTGAAAATACACATAGCCAAAGATAGACCGTTTCAAAAATTTCTACATACACAGTTCAGTGACATTGACTACGCTCTTCCAATTGTGCTGTTATTCTCACTTAAGATGAAGGCTTACAGAACAAAATAGTTTCTCATTTAACAGTTACTACAAATGTTGCGGGGCCTCTTCTTTTTCCATATGAAGTTTTTGATTTGTTTCTCCATCTCATTGAAAAATTCCAGTGGAATTTGGATCGGGATTGCATTGTATCTGTAGATCGCATTGGGTAGAATAGACATTTTCACAATGTTGAGTCTTGCTATCCATGAGCAAGGTATATTTTTCCACTTATGCAGGTCTCTTTTGGTTTCTTGCAGTAGTGTCTTGTAGTTTTCATTGTATAGGTCTTTTACATCTCTGGTTAGATTTATTCCTAAGTATTTTATCTTCTTGGGGGCTATGGTAAACGGTATTGATTTGGTGATTTCCTCTTCGAAGTTCTCTTTGTTGGTGTAGAGAAATCCATCTGATTTTTGTATGTTTATTTCGTATCCTGATACTTTGCTGAAATCTCCTATTAGTTCCAGTAGTTTTCTTGTGGATTCTTTGGGGTTTTCTATGTATAAGATAATGTCATTTGCAAATAGAGATATTTTTACTTCTTCCTCACCAATTTGGATACCCTTTATTTCTTTTTCTAGCCTACATGCTCTGGCTAGGACCTCCAGCACAATGTTGAATAAGACTGATGATAAAGGGCATCCTTGTCTGGTTCCTGTTCTCAAGGGGAATGCTTTCAGACTCTCTCCATTTAGGAGGATGCTGACTGTTGGCTTTGTATAAATGCCCCTAATTATGTTGAGGAATTTCCCTTCTATTCCTATTTTGCTGAGATTTTTTTTTTTTTATCATGAATGGGTGTTGGATTTGTTAAATGCCTTTTCTGCATCAATTGATAAGATCATGTGGTTGTCTTTTGTTTTATTTATGTGATGGATTACATTGATTGTTTTTATAATGTTGAACCATCCCTGGATACCTGGTATGAATCCCACTTGGTCATGGTGAATTATTTTTTTGATATGTTGCTGAATTCTATTGGCTAGAATTTTGTTGAGGATTTTTGCGTCAATATTTATGAGGGATATTGGTCTGTAATTTTCTTTTTTTTGTGGTATCTTTACCTGGTTTTGGTATCAGGGTTATGCTGGCCTCATAGAATGCTTTTGGGAGTATTCCATCCTTTCCTATGCTCTGAAATAGTAGTAGTGGTGTTAACTCTTCTCTGAAAGTTTGGTAGAATTCTCCAGTGAAACCATCAGGGCCAGGGCTTTTTTTTGTTAGAAGTTTTTAAATTACCTTTTCAATCTTTTCTTTTGTTATAGGTTTATTTAGTTGTTCTGTCTCTGTTTGTGTCAGTTTAGGTAGGTAGTGTGTTTCTAGAAATTTGTCCATTTCCTCTAGGTTTTCAAATTTGTTAGAGTACAATTTTCTGTAGTATTCAGTTATGACTCTTTTAATTTCAGTGGTCTGTTGTGATATCACCCGTCTTGTTTCTTATTCGTGTTATTTGCTTCCTCTCCTGTTTTTCTTCTGTCAGTTTGACCAGTGGTTTATCGATTTTGTTCATCTTTTCAAAGAACCAACTTTTGGTCTTGTTAACTCTTTCAGTTGTTTTTCTATTTTCTATTTTCAGATTCATCATCATTCTTTGTCATTGTATAATACACCATTGTGTGTATGTACCATAGTTTGTTTATCTATTCATCTGTTGATGGGCATCGAGGTTGTTTCTATCTTTTTGCTATTGTGAACAATGCTGCAGTGAACATGGATGTACATACGTCTATTCCTGTGATAGCTCTTATTTCTCTACGATATATTCCTTGGAGTGAGATTGCTGGATCATGTGGTATTTCTATTTCTAGCTTTTTAAGGAAGCGCCGTATTGTTTTCCAAAATGATTGTACCATTTTGCCTTCCCACCAGCAGTGCATAAGAGTTCCAATCTCCCCGCAGCTTCTCCAATATTTGTTATTTCCAGTTTTTTTGATTCGTGCCAGTAATGTCGGGGTGAGATGGTATCTTGTTGTGGTTTTGATTTACATTTCTCTAATGGCTAGTGATCAAGAGCAGTTCCTCATGTGTCTGCTGGCCATTTGAATGTCTTCTTTGGTGAAGTGTCTGTTCATTTCCTTTGCCGATTTTTGTAACTGGATTAGTTGTCTTTTTGTTGTAGAAGTGTTGGATTTTCTTGTAGATTTTAGAGTTAGAACTTTGTCTGATTTGTAATGGCCAACAATTTTTTTCCCTTTCTGTAGGTTCTCTTTTTACTCTTTTGGTGAAGTCTTTTGATGAGCATAAGTGTTTAATTTTTAGAAGATCCCAGTTATCTAGCTTATCTTCTGGAGTTTGTGTGTTGTTGGTTATGGTCTGTATCCTGTTAATGCCGTGTATTATGGCCTCTAGAGTTCATCCTGTTTTTTCTTCTATGATCTTTATAGTTTTTGATTTTATATTTAGATCTTTGATCCATTTTGAATTAGTTTTTGTATATGGTGTTAGGTGTGGGTCCTGTTTCATTTTTTTGCAGGTGGACATCCAGTTTTACCAGCATCATTTGTTTAAAAGACTCTCTGTTGCCCATTTGATAGACTTCGGGCCCTTGTCGAAGATCAGGTGACCATAGGTGGATAGATTTACATCTGGGTTCTCAATTCTGTTCTGTTGGTCAGTGTATCTGTCATTGTACCAGTATCAGGCTGTTTTGACTACCACAGCTGTATAGTAGGTTCTGAGGTCAGGTAGTGAGAGTCCTCCTACTTTATTCTTCGTCTACAATAGTGCTTTACTTATCCGGGGCTTCTTCCCTTTCCGTATAAAGTTAATGATTAGCTTTTCCATCTCTTTGAAGAATGTTGTTGGTATTTGGATAGGGATTGCATTGTATTTGTAAATTGCTTTGGGTAGAATTTTCATTTTCACAATGTTGAGTCTGCCTATCCATGAGCATGGTATGTTTTCCCATTTATGTCGATCTCTTTGGGTTTCTTGCAGTAGTGTTTTGTGGTTTTCTTTATATACGTCTGTTACATCCCTGGTTAGATTTATTCCTAAGTATTTTATTTTTTTAGTGGATATTATAAATGGTATTGTTTTCCTGATTTCCTTTTCATCGTTCTCCTTACTGGTGTATAGGAATCCAACTGATTTTTGAATGTTTATCTTGTATCCTGCTACTCTGCTGAATCTTTCTATTAGTTCCAGTAGATTTCTCGTGGAGTCTTTAGGGTTTTCTATGTATACTATCATATCATCTGCAAACAGGGAAAGTTTAACTTCTTCATTACCAATTTGGATGCCCTTTATTTCTTTTTCTTGCCTTATTGCTCTAGCTAGAACTTCCAGCACAATGTTAAATAGGAGTGGTGATAGAGGGAATCCTTGTCTTGTTCGTGTTTTCAAGGGGAATGTTTTCAGCCTCTCTCCATTAAGAATGATGTTGGCCATTGGTTTTGCATAGATGCCCTTTATTATGTTGAGAAATTTCCCCTCTATATTTACTTTTTTGAGAGTTTTTATCAGGAATTGGTGTTGGACTTCGTTGAATACCTTTTCTGCATTAATTGAGATGATCATGTGATTCTTTTCTTTCCTTTTATTTATGTGGTGGATCATATTGATTGATTTTCTAATGTTGAACCATCCTTGCATACCTGGTATGAATCCTACTTGGTTGTGGTGTATTATTTTTTTGATATGATACTGAATTCTATTGGCTAGAATTTTGTTGAGAATCTTTGCATCTATATTCATGAGAGATATTGGTCTGTAATTTCCTTTTTTTGTGGTGTCTTTGCCTGGTTTTTGTATCAGGGTTATGCTGGCTTCATGGAATGAATTTGGAAGTCTCGCTTCCTTTTCTATGTTCTGAAATACTTTGAGTAGTAGTGGTGTAAGCTCTTCTCTGAACGTTCAGTAGAATTCTCCAGTGAAGCCATCTGGGACAGGGTTTTTTTTTTTTGGTTGGAAGTTTTTAAAATTACCTCTTCAGTCTCTTCTTTTGTTATATGTGTGTTCAGATTTTCAACATCAGTTAGTGTTAGTTTGGGTAGGTAGTGTGTTTCTAGAAATTTATCCATTTCCTCTAGGTTTTCAAATTTGTTGGAGTATTGTTTTTCATAGTACTCTGTTATGATCCTTTTTATTTCAGTTGGGTCTGTTGTAATGTCCCCCATTTCATTTCTTGTTTGGGTTATTTGTGTTCTCTCCTGTTTTTTTTTTTTGTCACTTTGGCCAGTGGTTTGTCGATTTTGTTGATTCTATCAAAGAACCAACTTTTGGTTTTGTTGATTTTTTCTATTGTTTTTCTATTCTCTGTTTCATTTATTTCTGCTCTGATCTTTATTATTTCTTTTCTTCTGGTGGCTATGGGCTTTTTTTTGCTATTCTCTTTCTATTTGTTTGAATTGTGTAGTTAATGTTTTGATTTTGGCCCTTTCTTCTTTTTGGATGTGTGTGTTTATTGGTATAAATTGACCTCTGAGTGCTGCTTTTGCTGTGTGCCACAGGTTCTTGTAGGATGTGTTTTCGTTCTTATTTGATTCTGTGAATTTCTTTATTCCATCCTTAATTTTTTCTATAACTCAGTAGTTTTTGAGCAAGGTGTTGTTCAATTCACATATATTTGGTTTTTTTCCCCTTGGTTTTCCTGTTATTGTTTTCTACTTTTATGGCTTTATGGTCAGGAAAGACACTTTTAATATTTTGTTGTTTTGGATTCTGTTAAGGCTTGTTTTGTGGTCTAAGATGTGGTCTATTCTGGAGAATGTTCCATGGGCATTGAAAAGAAACTATATTTGGTTGCTGTTGGGTGGAGTGTTCTGTATATGTCTATGAGATCGAATGAGTTTATTGTGGTGTTTAGATCTTCTGTGTCATTACTGAGCTTTTTCTGGATGTTGTGTTCTTCATTGAAAGTTGTGTTGAAATCTCCTTTTATTATTTTGGAGCTGTCTATTTCTGTTTTCAGTGCTGTTAGAGCTTATTTTATATATTTTGGAGACCTGTCATTGGGTGCATAATTATTTATTAAGGTTATGTCCTCCAGGTGTACTGACCCTTTAATCATTATGTAGTGTCCTTCCTTATCCATTGTGGCGGATTTTGCTTTAAAGTCTATTTTGTCAGAGATTAGTATATTGCCACTCCTGCTCTTTTTTGAGTGTTGTTTGCTTGATATATTTTTTTCCCATCCTTTGAGTTTTAGTTTGTTTGTGTCTTTAAGTCTAAGGTTTGTCTCTCGTAGGCTGCATATAGATGGATGGTGTTTTTAAATCCATTCTGCCAGTCTATCTCTTTATTGGTGCATTTAGTCCATTTACATTTGGCATAATTACTGATAGGTATGAGTTTAGTGCTGTCTTTTTGATGTCTTTTTTTGGTGTTGTTGACTGTTGCTTTGTTCCACTTATTTTTCTGTGCTGATTCGTTTTTCTTTATGTATTTCCTTTTCATCTTTTTCCTTGTTGTTGACTTTGTATTTGCTCAGTGTTTTTGTTTTTCTTGTTTTTTATTTTAATGTATGGGATTGTTAGTTTCTTCTGTGGTTACCGTAATGCTTACCCCTGTTTTTCTAAGTTTAAACCAATCTTTTATTTCTTTACATCGCCTTGATTTCTTCTCCACATGAAAGATCTATGACTACGTTTTTTAGTCCCTCTTTTTTGTTTTAATATTGTCATCTTTTACATATTGACATCTGTTTCCCTATTTTCAGTGTTTTAGCTTTGATTTATTTTAGTGACTTCCCTTTCTGGGTTGATATCTGGTAGCTCTGTCCTGTGTTCTAGTTTTGGGTTGTTATCTAATGTTATTGATTTTCTAACCAGAGGACTCCCTTTAGTGTTTCTTGTAATTTTGGTTTGGTTTTTACAAATTCCCTAAACTTCTGTTTGTCTGGAAATGCCCTGATTTCACTATCATATTTGAGAGACAGTTTTGCTGGATATATAATTCTTGGTTGGCAATTTTTTTCCTTCAAGGCTTTATATATGTCATACCATTGCCTTCTTGCCTCCATGGTTTCTGTTGAGTAGCCAGAGCTTAGTCTTACTGACTCTTCTTTGTAGGTGACTTTTCATTTATCCCTAGCTGCTCTTAAAATTCTGTCTTTATCTTTGGTTTTGGTGAGTTTGATTATAATATGTCTTGGTGACTTCCTTTTGGGATCTACCTTGTGTGAGGTTCAATGAGGTTCTTGGATAGATATCTTCTCATCTTTCATGATATCAGGGAAGTTTTCTCTCAACAAATCTTCAACAATTCCCTCTGTATTCTCTGATATCCCCCTCTGTTGTCATATTCTAGTGACTGGTAGATTATTCTTCTTGATAGAGTCCCACATAATTTGTAGGGTTTCTTCATATTTTTGAATTCTTTTATCTGATTTTTCCTCAGATAAGTTGGTGTCGAGTGCTTTGTCTTCAGTCTCACTATTTCTGTCTTCTATTGCCTCAGTTTTGTTCCTATGAATTTCTGTTGAGTTCTAATTCTGAAATTTTATTGTTAATCCTTTGGATTTCTGATTGCTGTCTCTCTGTGGATTCTTGCAGCCTGTTAAATTTATCATTATGCTCTTGAATAACCTTGTTAAGTTTGTCTATTACTTTGTCTGTGTGTTCCTTATTTTGTTCTGCATTTTGCTTGATCTCCTTCCTGATTTCTTGAAGAGTCTGTATATTAGTCTTTTGAATTCTACCTCCAGTAATTCCAAGAAGTTCTCTTCCTCTGGAAGGTTTTTTGATTCTTTGTTTTGGTGGCTTGCTGAAGCCATCATGGTCTCCTCTTTAAGTGATTTGGTATTGACTGTTGTCTCTGAGCCATTAATAAATTATTATATTTATTTATTTTATGTTTGCTTACTGTGTCCTAGTTTCTTGTTTTGTTTTGCTTTGATATGCCCAAATAGACTGATCTTGTGAGCTAGTTTTATTACTGGCATCTTTGAAGCTCTCACGTGCTGTCTTCAGGTGACTAGAGCTGTTACTAGGTATGTGAACCCAAGAGTCCGTTTACTTTTCTTGTGTGGATTCAGCTCAGGTGTCCAGGTCATCAGTTACTGAGTGCCTGGTGCAGGTCTCATCTGCAGTCCTAGAAAGGCAGGGGTGATTGGCGTAGGCACAGGTATATGGCTGCAGTAGGGAGTGATGCACACTGATCAAGGCAGGGGGCTGACTGCTGTCTGGCTGTCTGGGTGGAAGACATGTCCCTGTTCCCTAGAGCACACAGGTAGGTGGGTTTTGCAGCCAGACTATAGGCACCCAATGCTGTTGGCTGTAAGGACTGGGAGTCACCACTTCTTGGACCCCTGTCATGGGTGCCTTGGTGGAGTGGGTGGAGCCACCAGTCCTCAGGCCCCTGGTGTGGGTAGGTGAGGATCCTGCTTTATGGGCAGGGTGGTGTCAAATGTCATGAATCTGCCACCCCCTTATAGCAGGTACAGATGAAAACAGGCTTCAGGTATATACCCTGGTATACTGTGCTAATGAGGGCCTACGCTGTTGAAATGGGCCCACACAGATCTATGTAGGGGTGAAAGGCATTCAAAGTCCGTGGACCTTATGCCTGTACCTAGGGAAAGGGGCTGTGCCTGCCCTGAGTTCCCAGTTTAGGGGAGATGGCAGATTATTTTTTCTGTTTGCTAATTTGTTCCCTCTCCAAAGCTGGGAGAACGGTTCAGGGCACGCAACAGGTCCTACCTCTGGCCCAGGGAGAGCAGCAATCTACGAAGCCAGACTCTGGACTGGAGCAGAGTGGGGAGGGAGCAGGTAAATCGTAGAGAGGTATTTCCCAAAAGAAGGGTTTTTTTTTTTGATCTGCACGGTAGGTTAGACACTTGTACTTATCTTCCGCTGACTGAGCACCATTTCTCGCTGGTTCTGGAGGTTTGAGTTGACTCTCTGCCACTTGGTCTCTCTTGATGTGAAAAACGGGTCCTGAGCGCCACTGCTTGCCTCACTGCTTGCGTCAGCTGATCCCACCTGCAGGATGCCAGTACCGGCAAGGTCAAGTCTGGCAAGTCCTCACTGCTTCTGAACTGTCTCTCCGTCCCCCTGCTGCTTAATCCAGTTCCTCAACTTTGTCTTTGACGTTCAGGACTCCTAGATTGTCGTATATTATTGATTCACTTGTTTTTTTCGGTCTTTGTTGTAAGGGGGACCACAGGAAGCCATCTTGGCCTTGCCTCTGTCAATCTTCTTTTGAAACACTTTTTTCACTTGACTTCTAAGAACCCAGACCTATCTAATTTTTTTTCTCCTGCTTTTCTGATCATAGCAGCCAGAGCGATCCTTTCAGGAATTAGATTATATCATCTCTTTGCTCATAACTCTCCAATGGTTTTCCCTCCACTCTGAGTACAAACCAAAGTTCATACTGTGACCTAGGGGCCTTCCTTTGGCGTCTCTGATCTCTTTCTTTTCCTTCTTTCCCATTTGTCGTTTCTGCGTCAGTCTCATGGGTCTCCTCTTGAACATTCAGGCTCCTTGCCTCAGGGCCTTTGAACTTGCTTTGCTCTCTGGCTGGAATACTCTTCCCTAAGTACTTACTGGAAACCCTGATGGTGTAGTGGTTAGGAGCTACGGCTCCTAACCAAAAGGTTGGCAGTTAGAATCCACAAGGCTGTCCTTGGAAAGTCTATAGTGTAGTTCTACTCTGTCCTATAGGGTTGCTATGAGTCAGAATGGACTCGATGGCAACGTTTTTTTTTTTTTTTTTTTTAAAGATACTTATTGTCTACCGACTTTATTTAATTCTTTCATGTCTATACTCAAAAGTCTCTCTCTCAGTAAGGCTACCGTATCTATTCCCCTGCACCTTTCCCACTATATACTCCATTTACCCCTGTCCTGCTTTACTTTTTTTCCATAGTACTTATCACAGATAACATACTATATATTTTACTTATTTATCTATTTTATTGTCTCTGTCTCCCCCACTAGACTATAAGCTTCATGAAGGTAAGACTTTTTTTTTTCTGTTTTTGCTCATTGCTATACCCCCAGAGCCTGGAACAGAGCCTAGCACATAGTGGGCATGCAATACATATGTGTTGAATAAATTGGTAGATGGAAGGATGAATAGATAGATGATTGGAGAAGAGGGATACAAATTCCTTTATTTCTCTTGGTGTTTTCCTGCAAGTTCACAGATGTGTCATAGGATTAAAGGCCTGAGGAACAGTTTTGTTGGCAGAGTTATGGGGAAGAGACTCCCTATGCTATTTTTTTCTCTTAGCTTTGAGAAGGTTATGTGATATTTTATTCACCCGATAGATTAAGACCTGCCAATTTTTTGATAATCAGGTCAGTAAATTATGAAACAGTTCTTTCTTTCAAAGGTTTATTTAAATCATGCTTATAGGGTCACTATGAGTTGGAATCGACTCTACAGCAACAGGTTTTGGTTTCACTCTGCTTATTAAGTACTTTGCTGACTTAAGAACTCTTGATGAGTAGCGCAATAGGGAGGGAATTCCTCTTTTCCTTTTCTCCTTCCTTTTCTCTTTCTTGTTTCTTCCCTCCTTCCCTTTCTTTATTCCCTCATTTCTTTCATCCTTCCTTCATTTTATGTATATAGCATTGGCTAGGTATTGTGAAATAATTCAAAGAATGATAACATGACAGTCTCAGTTCTTTAGAAATTTAGGCTATAGTTGAGATAAGAGAGATACATGTGAATAATTAAAAATATAAGGCAAATGATTAGTGCCAGTTGAATAGTGAAGATGGTAAATCTACTGCCAAGTAGTTTAGAGGTAAAGATTGAACTGGTTAGAGAAGATCTAGAAGAAGTGACATAGAATTGGTTGCTGGAGAAACCTGTATATATTTCTAATGTCTTCTGAGATGGGTATTCTTAATGTGGCTTCATTTTAATATATTTTGAATTCTGGGAACATTGAACATATAACATTCAGCAGTAATTACTGCAACATATTTCAGAAATAAATACAAATGTTTTTAAAGCATCATCCTTCCATTAGACAGAATATTAATACTTGCAGTTAAACTTCACACTATGAGAAGGACACTGATAACTGGAACTAGCAATATATAGCCAGCAACGTAATCAACAACTCATAAAATGTGACTTAGATATAATGGGTAAGAAATTTTTGGAAATTTCTAAAAGTGTTGGCTGTCACATTTGCATAATGTAAAACTTCTCTGGATTAAAACCAGGTCGAAACATCTTCTTCTTTTTTTTTTAGTGTAAAACTTTATTAGGTCATGTTGTGGTTGTCAGGTGCTGTCGAGTTGATTCTGACTCATAGCGACCCTATGTATAACAGAACGAAACACTGCCTGGTCCTGTGCGATCCTCTCAATTGTTATGCTTGAGCCCATTGTTGCAGCCACTGTGTCAATCTACTTCGTTGAGGATCTTCCTCTTTTTCACTGACCCTGTACTTTACCAAGCATGGTGTCCTTCTCCAGGGACTGGTCCCTTCTGATACAATGTCCAAATTATGTAAGATGAAATCTCTCCATCCTTCTATAAGGAGCATTCTGGCTGTACTTCTTCCGAGACAGATTTGTTTGTTCTTCTGGCAGTATATTCAGTATTCTTTGCCAATACCATAATTCAAAAGCATCAATTCTTCTTTGGTCTTCCTTTTTCATTGTCCAGCTTTCACATGCATATGAGGCGACTGGATTATTATTTTTTATTTTATTTATTTTGTTGTTGAGAATATACACAGCAAAACATACACCAATTCAGCGGTTTCTATGTGTATCATTTAGTGACATTGATTATATTCTTCCAGCTGTGCAACCGTTCTCACTCTGCTTTTCTGAGGTGTTCCTCCCTATTGGCATAAATTCACTTCCCCCTAAGGTTCCTATCTAATCTATCAAGTTGCTGTTGTCAGTTTGATCCCATTTTGATAGTACTTAAAATACCTTAATGCTCAAGGCAGATTTTTTTTTACTAGTTAAGCTAAACTATTGTTTGGTTAAAACGTCTTTTGTTAGCAGTCATATTGTTATTTTGAGAAGCAATATTGTATAGTGTTGAAGACGATGGACTCTGCAGTTAGACTGCCTGAATTAAAATTCTGACTCCACCACTTGCTGGCTGTGTGATCTTGGGCAAGTTGATCTCTTCAAGTCTTTATTTTCCTTGTCTGTGAAATTGAGGCAATGATAATTTCTTAAAGAATATTGGTAAGGAATAAATGAAATAATGCACATCCAAATGTTTATCATAATATTTAGCACACAGTAAGCATTTAATAACATTGGCTATTACCACTATTTTAGTAGTTCTGCCTCTCACGGTTTTTTAGAATAAATAAATGTAATTGGATTTCTCTCCTTTCCATGCCATCTGAAATTGTATTTCTTGACTTCTTCCTGTACCATGAAAGCGAAAGTTAAAAAACTAGATGAAGCCCTGTGATTTATGATCTACTAACAACTTTTTCTAGCTTTTGCCAACAAATCTGTGTTGGTGAATATCTATTAGCTATGTCACAAGTGAGTGTTACATCAAAGAGATAACTTCAGGTAGGTAAATGTGATTACTTAAGTCTCCTATAACAGGCGTATGATTTTTTTTTCTTCTTTTTCTTGGCAGGAAATTCTTTTGTACTGCTGCTCAGTGACACTTGTTCGTCAGTCTTTGAGTCCTCAAGGGAAGAATTTATGTAAAGATGGAAACTAAAGTACAATTGTTCTGTCAGGTATTCTTTCAAAACTATTACTAAAAATTCCTTCTTTTTCTTACTAGTTTATATTATCTCACATCCATAATCAGTGAGCAAATTCATACAGTAATAAAGTTATAAGGAACTTGCCTAAAAACTGAGATAGTTTTTGAGGTTTTTCAGTAGACATGTACTGAACTCTTATTCCAGCAATCCACATAGTACCAAGAGATCTGTGGTATATGATGAGAGTATTTCTTGGGGCAGGGGGCTGGATAATTTTTCAAGAGACCAAAGGATTTGAACTTATACTTGAGGTTGTAGATAATGCAGTTAATGATGTGGGAGTCTAACCAAAAGATAATATAATAGATATCAAGTTTCTCTAGCCTTCTTATCTGTGATTGAGGGGATGTTCTTATCCATTGGCCAGTGTTGAGTCCTACTCTTTTAAGCGTATTCTTTTAATGATATATAATCTTGTAAAAACATATTTTCTTTAAGCCTTGGATCTGGTGCCACCATATGAGGCATGTACTCATTACTATAATCAAAGAAGTAATTTCTGAGCTTCCTACTAAGTACCGAGATATGAGTGTTATGTCTATGTACATGTATACATACATATATATTCCACTTTTTCATACCTAGTACTTTGTTCATTTTTCCCTTATAAATTTATTTGAAGAGGAATTCTTTTAAAAATTGCTAGTTTGTTTTTCTTAGGCTATGTGGTCTATGGTATTTGCAATGAAGAGATTGTTAGTCTTGCAAAATTCTATCATGCGATCTCTGGGATCGTTTCTATCACCAAGACCATATTTTCCAACTACCGATCCTTCTTCTTTGTTTCCAACTTTTGCATTCCAATCACCAGTAATTATTAATGCATCCTGATTGTATGTTCAATCAATTTCAGACTGCAGAAGCTGGTAAAAATCTTCAGTTTCTTCATCTTTGGCATTAGTGGTTGGTGCGTAAATTTGAATAATAGTCGTATTAACTGGTCTTCCTTGTAGGCCTGTGGATATTATCCTGTCACTGACAGTGTTGTACTTCAGAATAGATCTTGAACTGTTCCTCTTGATGATGAATGCAATAATGGCATTCCTGTTCAAATAATCATTCCCGGCATAGTAGACCATATGATTGTCTGATACACAGGATGGAATACACAGGAATCAAATCGACTACATCTGTGGAAGGAGACAATGGAAAAGCTCAGTATCATCAGTCAGAACAAGGCCAGGGGCTGACTGTGGAACAGACCATCAATTGCTCGTGTGCAAGTTCAAGTTGAAACTGAGGAAAATAAAAACAAGTCCATGAGAGCCAAAGTACGACCTTGAGTATATCCCACCTGAACTTAGAGACCATCTCAAGAATAGATTTGACGCATTGAACTCTAATGACCAAAGACCAGATGAGTTGGGGGATGACACCAAGGACATCATACATGAAGAAAGCAAGAGGTCATTATAAAAACAGGAAAGAAAGAAAAGACCAAAATGGATGTCAGAAGAGACTGAAACTTGCTCTTGAACATCAAGTAGCTAAAGCAAAAGGAAGAAATGATGAAGTAAAAGAACTGAAGAGAAGATTTCAAAGGCAGCTCAAGAAGACAAAGGAACGTATTATAATGACATGTGCAAAGAGCTGGAGATAGAAAACCAAAAGGGAAGAACATGCTCGGCATTTCTCAAGCTGAAAGAACTGAAGAAAAAATTCAAGTCTCGAGTTGCAATAGTGAAGATTCTATGGGGAAAATATTAAACGATGCAGGAACCATCAAAAGAAGATGGAAGGAATACACAGAGTTACTACACCAAAAAGAATTGGTCGACGTTCAACCATTTCAGGAGGTAGCATATGATCAGGAACCAATGGTACTGAAGGAAGAAGTCAAAGCTGTACTGAAAGCATTGGCGAAAAACAAGGCTCCAAGAATTGATGGAATATCAATTAGATGTTTCAGCAAACGGATGCAGTGCTGGAAGTGCTCACTCGTCTATGCCAAGAAATTTGGAAGACAGCCACCTGGACAACCGACTGGAAGAGATCCATATTTATGCCTATTCCCAAGAAAGGTGATCCAAGCGAATGTGGAAATTATTGAACAATATTGTGAATAACACACACAAGTAAAATTTTGCTGAAGATCATTTAAAAGCGGCTGCAGCAGTATATCGACAGGGAGCTGCCAGAAATTCAGGCAGAATTCAGAAGAGGACGTGGAACCAGCGATATCATTGCTGATGTCAGATGGATCCTGGCTGAAAGCAGCGAATATCAGAAAGATGTTTACCTGTGTTTTATTGACTATGCAAAGGCATTCAACTGTGGATCGTAACAAATTATGAATAACATTGTGAAGAATGGGAATTCCAGAACACTTAACTATGCTCATGAGGAACCTGTACATAGATCAAGAGGTAGTCATTCGAACAGAACAAGGTGATGCTGCAAGATTTAAAATCAGGAAGGGTGTGCGTCAGGGTTGTATCCTTTCACCATACATATTCAATCTGTATGCTGAACAAATAATCCGAGAAGCTGTGCTATATGAAGAAGAACATGGCATCAGGATTGGTGGAAGACTCATTAACAAGCTTCGATATGCAGAGGACACAACCTTGCTTGCCGAAAGTCAGGAAGATTTGAAGCACTTACTGATGAAGATCAGAGACCACAGCCTTCAGTATGGATTACGATCTCAACATCAAGAAAACGCAAATCCTCACAACTGGACCAATAAGCAACATCATGATAAACTAAGAAAATATTGAAGTTGTCAAGGATTTCATTTTACTTGGGTCCACAATCAACACCCATGGAAGCAGCAGTCAGGAAACCAAATGACACATTGTATTGGGCAGAGCTGCTGCAAAAGACCTCTTTAAAGTGTTGAAAAGCAAAAATGTCATTTTAAAAACTAAGGTGCGCCTGACCCAAGCCATGGTATTTTCAATCACATCACATGTATGCAAAAGCTGGACAATGAATGATTATGGAAGACTGAAGAATTGATGCTTTAGAATTGTGGTGTTGGTGAAGATATTGACTATACCATGGACTGCCAAAAGAACCAACAAATCTGTCTTCGAAGAAGTACGACTAGAATGCCCCTTAGAAGCAAGGATGGTGAAACTATGTCTTGCATCTTTTGGACATGTTGTCAGGAGGGATCAGTCCCTGGAGAAGGACATCATTCTTGGTAAAGTACAGGATCAGTGAAACAGAGGAAGACTCTCAATGAAAGAGATAGACACAGTGGCTGCAACAGTGGGCTCAGGCATAACAATTGCGAGCATGGCACAGGACCAGGCAGTGTTTTGTTCTGTAGTACACAGGGTTACTATGAGTTGGAACCAATTCGACCACACCTAACAACAACAACATGTAGTTTATACTTCACAAATGGTTCACCTTTAACCCCAAGTGTTTCAGAGATTCTTTTCTTCCCTTTTTCTTCTGTGTCAGTTTCTGCTCACAAAGTATTTGACTGTTTCCATTCACCAGGCCTTTGATACAGGTTTTTATGCCCCTCTTTTTAGACCTCTTTTTTTTCTTCTGGTTTTTATTTTGGATCTTTTTTTTAGGAATCCTTTTATCATTCACGTTAAGTGTCTCAAGGCAGGAAATCAGATTGCCTTTTGAAATGAGTTGTTAAAGGCTAGCCTCTGTTATAAGACAAATGCATGTAGATTCTAAAAGTCACTGAAAGAGTACTCTTAATTTTCATCTCACATGGAACATTTGATCAAGTAATGCAGTTCAATTGTCTTAAGCAAACTGCCAAAGAGACATTTAATCAGAATATTTTAAACTTTCATTGTTTTTTTTCCAAATGTGTTCATTGCTACTAGGTTCTAGTTAATTTTTGTATAATAAAAAATTATTGCTTTGCACAGTACATGTATACTTGCAGCTTGATGCTTTAAGAGCTGGATCCAGTAACTGTTAGATGCATTCATGAATGCTGTACATTTTCTAGCTGGATAATACACTAATGAAAGTTGGAGGTATTTAGTATATGTACTTAATCTGGAATAATAATGCATTCATGAATAAAATGCTTTTAACAAAATTCCCTTTGATAGCACTATTTTGTAGAGAATTTTGATCTAAAATGAATTATTAGTCTGACCCATAATGTCATATTTAATGTATATGTGCAAAGAGAGCATGGCTGATTGTGATTCTTGATTGTTTCCCAGGCAGAAGAAAATATTGACATATTGGATGCTGGCTCTCATTCTTTTGCAACTGACTTGCCATCAAGAAATATTTACAGCAAGAAGTACATCAAGTTTTCTAAAACAACAGAGAAGAAAATTTCACCATTAATTTCACCTGAAATTAGGGGTTTGAGCCCAGAACACAAAAAAACGTAAGTTAAAAACTCTGAGCTTTTTTTTTTTTATTGAATTATATTTTTTTACATGTTTAAGAGCACCAAAAATAAAACTCACATGTGTTCTCATAATACAGCAAGTATATGGAATCATGTTTATTTGTGACCATTCTCTCAGGAGCATAGTTTTAACTCCCAAATAACCATTCTTACACTTTTTCTCACAACTCTCATAGTCATGTAGAAGCCTATAAATGATTATAGGCTTCCAGTTATAGGAGAGCAAGTATCCATATGTCTGTAAGTTTGACTTAAAGAGAATGTAGGAAGGAAATAGAGAGAAATGTTCTTCAGTCTGGGCTTAGGTTTGTACTCTTCATGAAACTGAGCCCCTTGTATCCTCTGGCAATTGTTCTTTGTGTGCTGCATTGCCCGGTTGACTTTTATTAGTTATAGAATAAACTCTAGCATTTCATATGCTCCTAGGAGAAATACCCAACCCATATTTTTAACATTTAAAAAATGACTGAAAAAGAAAAAATACCCATCAGAAAGAGGAAAGCCTCTGGGAAAATGTTCAGGGCTCATGTCACTTTATCTTTCTTCTACTAAATGCTAGTCTTACCTGTTGGTGAAATTGAGAATTAACTGCACGTTGTAATTGGAGAGACATCTAAACCAATAACTCTCCTCTACCTACCATAAGTCTGTTTTCCGCTCTTGTTTAGCCTGACATTTTCATCACTAAGCCATTACATTAGATGACAAAAGGCAAGGTAATTATTTCCAGAAGACGACGTTAAAACTTACCTAGGAAGGGATGAAAGGTGGTGGGAGTGTCCCTTTACCTTCTTTCATTAGCATGGTTTAAATAGGTCAGTTAATACCTGAGGAGACACAGTGCCCCAGTGTTTTTACTTATTCACTATTTATGCCAAACCATCCCTATTTCCATAAAATATTTGAGGCAACTCATAATTAAGAAATATACTTTTTTTAAATAGGTAAAAGATAAAAAAATCATGTAATGGAGTAGAAGCTATAATTATACCAAAATAGGAAGATTGAATTTTTATGGAGATATATGGGCAGGGGATGGGGGACTCTTAAGTTGTACCCATCGGTGAGTCATTAAATTAGTAGGTCACAACTAGTTTTTTTTTGAGAAATAGATTAGAATAGAATTGAAGACATTAGAGTGTTTTGCACATCATAAGGGTATTGTTTTGTGAAATTGTTTCAGTTATCTATATATATGCATACTGCATCTCAAAAATGTATTTTATACTGTGAATCATATTAAAAATACTTGAAAATCATTGCCTTTGTGACTGGAGGACTGCAGAGGGGACTGATCAGAGGGCAGCTTCAGAGGGGCTGAGAGAATGATAATGGTGATGTCAGGGCAGGGATTCAGATTAGATTAGATTTAAAGGGATAGAATGTCAAAAGAGCAAAGTACCTGCTACAGAAGAGGAATAGGGTACATGATAAAATTTCCCTTATTTCACAACTTTGCTTAGGGCTAAGCTTACCCAAAGATTTAATCTAGTCATTGTATGTGTATCCCCTAAGTATAGAAGGTTACTCTAAAAAGGAGCCATTTTTGCTAAAGGGCTTTTTTGTTTTTATACAAGGAAGACTAAATTAGTTCTAAGATACTGATTTATAAGCACAGTTGGTGTGAGTTCTGGGTCAGAATAAGCCTGTGGTGGTTTGCACAGTTTACTACAGTGATTCCTAGATTATCTGCATGTTAGAATTCCCTGGCTATCTTTTTAAAATTCCAATCCTCAGGCATCACTCTAAAACAAATCACGATTTCTGATGCTAGAACACGGGCATCAATATTTTTTTTGAAGTTCTCTACGTGGTTCTACTATCCATACTAGTTTGGGATCTAGTTCATCCCAGAATCTTTCCTAGTCCATAGGGTCCCAGGAGCACAAAAGTAATTTTAGGGTTGTCCTTGTAATTTGGGTCTATTCTGGATTACCTGAAGTAATGTATACCATTTCCAAGAGTATGGGTCTTCTCTTTTCATATTTAATTCAGGCTTTTTGACTCATTGTTGTACAGTCTATGGAGTGTTCGTGCTGTGAGACTTTCTGACAATCCAATAATAAGAGGAGGGAAAGAAAGCAGAATAAGAGAAAACTAAACAATAAGAAAGCAGGATAATGATTAAAAAGCAGTTCAGCTTTTAATACCCAGGTTATATTCTTGATAAGCTATTTCTTTTTTTCTATTGTTGTAAAAACGTAGATAATGTTTGCCAATTCAGCATTTTTCGTGTGTACAGTTCAGTGAGACCAAAAGCATCAATCATATTGTGCAACCATCACCAATACCCGTTGCCAAATTTTTCATCACCATAAACAGAAACCAGTGCTCCCTAAACAATGATTCCCTCTCCCTCCTCCTCCATTACTACTATTAAACTCTGATCTCTACACATCTGCCTATTCTAGATATTTCATACTAGATCATACAATATTTGTCCTTTTGTAATTGACTTATTTCACTCAGCATGTTTTCAAGGTTAATCCATGTTGTGGATCCATGTATCTGGACTTCATTTCTCTTTATGGCAGAGTAGTATTCCATCGTATGGGTATACCACATTTTGTTTATCCTTTCATTGACTGAGGAACATTTAGATTGTTTCCACTTTTGGCTGTTTTGAATAGTACTGTAATGAATATTGGTGTAAACGTGTCTGTTTGTATCACTGCTTTCAAGTCTCCTGGGTATATACCTCATGGTGAAATTGCTGGGTTATATGGTAGCTGTATGTTTTAACTTTTTGAAGAACTGTTCCCTGGCTATACCATTTTACATTCCCACTGGCGATGGATGAGGGTTCCGATTTCTCCACATACTTGACAACATTTGTTGTTTTCCGTTTCTTTTCTTTTTTTTTTATCTTATCCATTCTAGTAGGAGTGAAGTGGTATCTCATTGGGGTTTTGATTTGCAGGATCCTTGGTGGCGCAGTGGTTAAGTGCTCACCTGCTAACCAAAAGATCAGCAGTTCGAACCCACTAGCCACTCTGTGGGAGAAAGATGTGGCAGTCTGTTTCCATAAAGATTACAGCCTTGGAAGCCTTATGGGGCAGTTCTACTCGGTCCTGTAGGGTCACTATGAGTTGAAATTCAACTCAGTGGTGATGGGTTTGATTTAGTTTAATGACTAATGACGTTGAGCGTCTTTTTACGTGTTTGTTGGCCATTTGTATACCCTCTTTGGTGAAGTGTCTGTTCATGTCTTTTGCCCATTTTTTGATTGGGTTGTTCATCTTTTTCTTATTAAGTTGTAGGAGTTCTTTATATATTCTGGATATTAAACCCTTATCAGATACATGGAAACCCTGGTGGCGTAGTGGTTAAGAGCTACAGCTGCTAACCAAAAGTTTGGCAGTTCGAATCCACCAGGCGCCCCTTGGAAACCCTATTGGGCAGTTCTGCTCTGTCTTATAGGGTCACTATTAGTCAGAATCGACTTGATGGCAATGAGTTTGGTTTGGTTTTATCCAGTATATGGATCCCCAGAATTTTCTCCCAGCCTGTAAGTTGTGTCTTCACTTTATTTATAAAGTATTTTGATGTGCAGAAGTTTTTTTAGTTTTTATGAGATCTGTTTCATCCATTTTGTCTTTTGTTGCTTATGCTTTTGGTGTCACATCTAAGAATCCATTGTTGAAGACTAGGCCTTGAAGCATTACCCTCATTTTCTTCTAAGAGTTTTTTGGTTTTAGGTCATACATTTCAGTCTTTGATCCATTTTGAGTGAGTTTTTGTATATGGTGTGAGATATGGGTCTATCTTCATTTTTTTGTATATGGAGATCCAGTTGTCCCAGCACCATTTATTAACGAGACTGTTCTTTCCTCGTTGATGACTTTAGTGCCCTTGTTGAAGATGTTTGTACTTGTTTCTGGACTTTGAATTCTATTCCATTGGTCAGTATATCTATAATTGTACAAGTATCAGATGGTTTTCATTATTATAGCCTTATAATTATGTTTTGAGATAAGGAAGTGTGAGTCCTCCTACTGTGTTCTTTTTCAAGATTGCTTTGACTGTTGGGGGCCAACTTTGCAGCTGAGGGTTAGCTTTTCCATTTCTGCAAAGAAGACTGTTGGAATTTTAATGGACATTGCATTGAATTTATATATAGAAAACCTTAAAGAACTACCCACCCAAACTATTTGAGCTAAAAATTAAATTCATCAAAATTTCAGGATACAAAATCAGTACACAAAAAGCGGTTGCATTTCTATACACTAGTAATGAACAGCTGGAAGAGAAAATGAAAGCAATTACATTCACAACATCATCTAAAGAAATAAAGTACTTAGGAATAAATTTATTTAAGACTTTTACACTGAAAACTATAAAACATTGCTGAAAAAAATTTATGAAGACCTAAATAAATGGAAAGGCATCCCCCGTGTTCATGAATTGGAAGATTTAATATTGTTTTGATGACGATACTATCCAAAGGCACACACAGATTCAGTGCAATCACTGTCAAAATCCCAATGATGTTATTTGCAGAAATGGAAAAACCCATCCTAAAATTTGTATGGAATTGCAAGGGATGCCAAATAGCTAAGACAAGCTTGGAAAAGAAGAACAAAGTTGGAGGAACACATTTCCCGATGTCAAAACTTACTACAAAGCTAAAGCAATCAAAACAGTGTGGTACTGGCATAGGATAGATACATAGACTAACTGAATAGAAGTGAAAGCCCAGAAAAAAATCCTCACATCTATGCCAATTTATTTTGGGCAAGAGTGGCAGACTATTCAATGGAAAAGGAATAGAGTCTCTTCAACAAATAGTGCTGGGGAAACTAAACATCAACATGCAAAAGAAAAGGAATAGAGTCTCTTCAACAAATAGTGCTGGGGAAACTAAACATCAACATGCAAAAGAATGAATTTGGACCTCTGTCTCACATTATATATGCAGATTAATTCAAAATGGATCAACAACCTAAATATAAGAGCTAAAGCTATAAAATTTGTAGAAGAAACATAGGGGAAAATCTATATAACTTTGGATTTAGCAATTGTTTCCTAAATATGGCACCAAAAGGAAGCAACAAAAGAAAAAAAAAGATAAATTGGACTTCATCAAAATTAAAAACTTTGTACATCAAAGGACCTTGTTGAGAGTGAAAGCACAACCCAGCATGAGAGAAAGTATTTGCAAATTATATATCTGATAGGGGTTTACTCTCCAGAATATATAAAGAACTACAACTCAGCAACAAAAGACAAACAACTTAATTAAAAATTGGGCAAAGAATTTGAATAGACACTTCTTCAGTGAAGATTTACAAATGACCAATAGAACACGAAAAGATGCTGAACATCATTTGTCATTAACGGGATGCAAATCAAAACCACAATGAGATACCAGTTCATACACACTGCAGACCAGTTGCCATCAAGTTGACTCTGACTCATGGCAGCCTTATGTGTGTCAGAATAGAACTGTGCTCCATAGGGTTTTTAATGGCTGATTTTTTGGAAGTAGATCACCAGGCCTTTCTTCTGAGGCACCTCTGAGTGGACTCTAATCTTCTTTCGGTTAGCTGCTGAGTGTGTTAACCATTTACACCACCCAGGGACTCTGCACACCCACTAGGATGGCTATAATAAAAAAAAGAAAAATAACAAGTGTTGGTAAGGATGTGGAGAAATTGGAACCCTTGTACGTTGATGGTAGAATTGCAGAATGGTACAGCCACTGTGGAAAATAGTTTTGTGGCTCTTTAGAATGTTAATCATAGAATTAGTGCATGATGCAGCAATTCCACTACTTGGTATATATACAAAAGAATTGAAAACGGAGACTCAAACAGATACTTGTACGTGAAAGTTCGTAACAGCATTATTCACAATAGCCAAAAAGTAGAAACAACCCAAGTGTCTATCAACAGATTAATAAACAAAATGTAATATATCCATACAATGGATTCTTATTCAGCTCTGAAAAGGAATGAAGTTTTGATACATGTTACACCAAGATAAACCTTGAAAACATTATGCTCAGTGAAATAAATCAGGCACAAAAGGATATTGTATGATTCTACTTATATGAAATATCTGGAATAGGCAAATGCATAGAGACAGAAAGAAGATTAGAGCTACCAGGGGCTAAAGTGGGCTGGGGAATGATGAGTTTTTGCTCAGTAGGTTTTTGCTCAATGGATAGTGGTGATGGTTGCACAATTATGTGAATGCAATTAATGTCATTGAATGGTACACTTAAAATGGCTAAAATGGCAAAGTTTTAGTTGTATATATATATTTTTCTTTTTAATTTAACTGTATTTCTTACAACTTTTTGACGCAGCAGATGATGTGGGCACTACACTTCCACTCACAAGCTCAGTGGAATTACTTTTCAAACTGACTTTACGATAGCCTAGGTAGGTGTAGAATTATGCTACTCTAATCAATACTTTTTTCTTTGGAAAACAGGCCTTATGGATACTTACGTCCCATCGGGTCGGTTCAGGGTAGCATAGTAACACCTAGAGGCCTAGTACGTGCAGAGTTGGTAACTACAGGGGATGGAAGGCTTAAAAAGAAGATTCTAGAAAATGAAACTCAAGTTATCTTAACAAATATTTTTCTTTTAAACATTAAGGTATATATCAACACTTCAGTGATAAAAAATTTGGTTTACCAAGGAATTTTCTTAATAGCTAATAGACCACTGAGTTAACGTTAGGTTACACACACCTTACAACAAATGTTACCTCAATCTGTTAAATAAGCCAATGTGAAACTAGAAAAAAATTACTAGCTCTGCTTTAGTGCCTAAAGTATCACAGCATCACACTTAGAGAAGTAGAAAGAAATCATATCTTCCCCTTAGTTATTGTCATGCCATACAGATTTTTAAAATGTTAACAAAAATAAAGAAAAAAAATCCTTGAAAATGTATTATCAGAGGCAATAAAGATAAAGTATTGAACACGTGTACAAGTGATTCCTCAGCCAGAGCTTAGTCGACTTCTTCCATGCGTGACGTGTCATCATCTCCTTTGAGGAGTGGCATTTCTTCAGTGACAGCAGAACTGGTATTGTCACTGGTAGGGTCATCTTCATCAATATCCAGACCAAGTTTGATCAGCCTGTTGCTATTAACATGTGTCTGGGGATCTTCTAGACTAAAGCCAGAAGACAGGAGTGTGGTTTCATAGAGTAAGATGACCAGATCAAAAAGCTATTAAAAAGAATGTCATTGGGACAATTGGTGACGTTTGAATTTGGTTTGTAGATTAGAGAATAAGATTGAGTAATGTTACTTTCCTAGTTTTTTTATACTATGGTTATGTACTGTCCATCACACAAATGGAAAATTTAGGTGTAAAGGGGCATGATATCTACAACTAGGTGTTAGAAAAATAATATATAGAGAGATAAAATGATAAATGTGGCATGATGTTGACATCTAGGGAATATGGGTGAAGGGTACGTGGGAATGCTTTGTGTAATTCTTGTAACTCTTTGTAGATGTGAAATAAAATAAAAATGAAAACAGAGGCATACTAACCAACCATAATATGAGAACCTCATTGGGTTCTGATGCAAAGTGTTAAAATAATTCATGAGATTTATGAGACAATTGGAAATTTTAAAACTTACTGGATATTTGGTTATATTAAGGAATTATTGTTAATTCTTTAGGTGTCATAATGGTATTGTACATAATGCTTTTTAAAAGAAAAAACACCTTGTAGAGATGCATACTAAAGTATTAAATGAAATGATATGATAATGGGATTTGCTTTAAAATAATAATGGATGGGAGCAGGGATAAAAGTATAGGTGAAATAGGATTGCCCATGAGTTGATAATTATCAAAGCAGGGTGATGGGTACATGGTGGAATCATCATATTATTCTCTGTATTTTTGCATATGATTGAAAATTTCCATAATTAAAAGCTAAAATGAAGAAAAAGCAAGAAAAAAAGCAATTCAGGAATTATTCCAATTTTCTGTGCAATTTAGGTATGAAACATCAGTATTCCTACATGAAGAAAAATACTCTGACAAAATCAGGAAAAAGAAAAGTTTACAACTGCATAGTAAAAGAACTGAGGTAAAGAATTGGAAATATTTCTTTAAAAAATTTATTTTATTTTTTATTGTTGTAAAAATAATGGATAACGCAACATTTGCCAATTCAGCATTTTCACTTATACAATTCAGTGAGATCAGCTATGTCAATCTTGTTGTGCAACCATGGAAATATCTCATTGACCTTCAAGTGGTGTTCTTAGCCCTCAAACATTACATTTTAGTCCAATTATTAAAATGTCACAGTCTTAAATATTTCTTCTCTATCTCTTTCTCCTTCTTCTTCTAGCACAGAACAGAGAATCCTTTTGGAAGACTATGAATTTTTTTCCTGTTTTCTCCACTAAACCAATAATTTTATTACTGTGTTCTCTGTTAGCATTTCTTCTGCTTTGACAATGACCCTAAGAAACTTTCAACTCATGAAGATATTTCAGAATTATCAAAGATTAAATTATGTTCTGTAGTTTTAGTGTTAATGTCTTTTTTGTTTTCTAATTGTTTAATATATTCTCTTTGATGTTGGTATTCTGTAATTTCACTATATTAGTTTCCTGGGTTGCCATAACAAATCATTAACTTTATGGCTAAAACAACAGAAATTAATCCTCTCACAGTTTTGGAGGCCAGAAGTCCAAAATCAAGGTGTTGGTAGGGCCACCCTCTGCAAAAGCTTAAGGGGAGAATCCTTGCTTGTTTCTTCCAGCTTCTGTTGGCACCCAGTGTTCTTGGATTGTGGCAGCATAACTACAATTTCTGCCTTTGTCTTCACATGGGTCTTCATATGAGTTTGTGTCTCAAATCTCCTTCTACCTTATTCTTATAAAGATGCCTGTCATTGGATTCAGGACCTACTCTAAATGTGGGATGATCTCATCTCAATATATTTAACTTGATTACATTGGTAATGACTCTTTTTCCAAATAAGGTCACATTCACAGGTTCCGGGGATTAGGACACGGACAATCTTTTTGGGTGGCCACCTGTCTTAGGCTGGGTTCTCTAGAGAGAACTATATGTATATGTAGTTGTATAAATACATACATACACACAAACACACACACACACACACATATATATATATATATATATATATATATATATACAGGTAGAGAGAGAGAGTGAGAGAGAATTATCTCAAGGAAATAGCTCACATGGTTGTAGAGGCTGGCAAATGCTAAGTCCATTGGCCAGGTGTCATTCCGGAGGCTTCTCCTGATTCACATAGCTGCAGCAGCTGATGAACCCAAGATCAGCAGGTCAGATGGCAGGACACTAGCTCACTAGAGGCTGATGAATCCAAGATTGGCAGGTAAAATGGAAGGCTGCTGACTGACTCATGGGCTGCAGAGGCCAATGAATCCCAAGATCAGCAGGCAGTATGACAGCCTGCTGGCTCAAGTCCCAAGAACTGAAGGTCAGATGATGATGAGCCAGATGTGAGATCCAGCTCAAAAGCCAGTGAACTTTGCCAGAACATCCATATATATTGGATGTAGGCCACACCTCTGAGGAAACTCCTCCTGCAACTGATTGACTGATCACATCATGGAGGTGATTACATCAGATCACAAAATGGAAGATGACTACATCATTACACAACTGCCAGACTGCATCATAACTGCCAAACCACTGAGAATCATGGCCCAGCTAAGTTGACACACAACCTTAACCATCACACCACCATTCTTTCTACTGCTCTCACTGTGATATACATAGGTTTATATTTGTTTTTATTTCTCAGTCTTTGTGTTTGTTGTGTTTCCTGAATTGAGAATGCATGCTTTCCATCAATTCTGGAAAATTCTTATGCAGTGTCTTTTAGAATATTTCCTTTACTCCAATCTCTTTATTCTGTCCTTCTGGGTCTTCTATTATATATGTATTAGACCTTATCATAGATGAACTCTATGTTCTTTAGCATTGCTTTATATTTTTCTCTATTTTGTTCTGAGTAATTTCACCCCATCTGTTCTCTAGTTCACTTATACTTTTTTCAGCTGAATCTGTCTTCTGTTAGTCTGTCCTTTGAGATTTTAATTTCAGAAATTATATTTTTTATATCTAGAAGTTTTATTTGGTTCTTCTTTAAATATGCCTTATGTCATGTTCTTAGTTCATGTTCCATAGTTGTTTCAAGATTTATATCTTTAAGTCAAATATATAAAGTTCTTGGTGGATCTAAATCTTCCATTAGTTGTTTCTCTGATTCTCACTCATAGTAACTTGTGTCCTTGGGTGTTTTATTCCTTTCTTTTTTTCTGTCTGGAGCTGAGACAGAGATAGATGTTACTCTCCATCCTCTTTCTGTTAGAGGATAAGTTTTTTCCTTGCCCACTCTTGCTGGAAACATTGCCTTTTGAAGATTTTGGCTGTACGTGGAATCTCAGTACCAATTCCCAACCTTGTGTGATCCTAGAGTCTTGTCTCCATACTCTGCATGATCTTTAAAAGTAAAATAGAAGACACCTACAACTAGAGTCCTCATTTTTTAAAGTGGTATTTTTTTTATCTGCCTAACTGCTTGTCTCTTTTGAATCTTTTTTTTAAAAGATTCTTTTTTTTAAAAAATTGTACTTTAGATGAAGGTTTACAGAGCAAACTAGTTTTTCATTAAACAATTAATACACTTATTGTTTTGTGACATTGGTTACCAACCCCCTGACATGTCAACACTGTCCTCTTCTTGACCTTGGATTCCCCATTACCAGCTTTCCTGTCCCCTCCTGCCTTCTTGTCCTTGCCCCTGGGCTGGTGTGCCTATTTAGTCTTGTTGTGTTTTATGGGCCTGTCTAATCTTTGGCTGAAGGGTGAACCTCAGGAGTGTTGAATCTTGTTTATGCATGCAATATTAAGTGGATTAGTCAATCGTAAGGATAATTTAAAGAAAAATTACCTGTATCATTTGAATAACTGTATTATTTCTCACATTAATTTGCACAGATAGTCAAGGCTTGTGTACGTACTGTAGAGTCTGGTGGTTAAGTCATCTTGTTCTCATTCTACCATAGGTTTTCTCTGCTTTGTAAGATTCATGACTATAATCAACTAAATATTAATTAGGAGATAATTAGTTGCATACTTAAGAAAAACATAGCTTTTCAGAAGAATATTGTATAGTTTATTTAAAAATTCAGTGTATATAAAATGTAATTTAATTTCAAAAAAGCAATTTTGCATCAGAAGAATAGTTAAGTTAGAGGCCAGTATAACTAATTATTCTTTAAGAGGTTTCTAGATTACCAATGTTATCTCAGACACTAAATAAATACATTGTTGCGTTTGGCTCCAGATTATCTCTTCCTCTGTGAAGCTGTCAAAGGAGAAGATAACTAAGAAAGAAAGCTCTTTATGTAAGTTGCCGAATCAGTACAGAGTTCACAGGACTTCATCACCTATAAGAAAATCTTCAATTACTGGGTATTTAAATCATTGTATTTTGTTCCTTGAATGTTGGGTTCAGACTTGAGATTTTTCTTTCTTGAATCATTTATCTCTTCCATACAAAGAATGCCAGATAGTTTGTGCAAAGTAAGTGACTATCTTCTTCACAAGGGTAGTGTAGAGATAAGAGCACTGATTGGAGTCCTGATTGACCTCACATGCTAGCTGTAGGCTCATGTATAATTCACTTTACATCTCTAAGCTTTAGATTCCACATCTGTACAACAAGAAGCTTTTACTAGATGGACTCCTAAGATTTCTTCCAACAGTAACATTCTAAAATTTCAATTATTTACATGTATGATATCAGATGAATTGTCTTTTCGAGACCTTTTTACTAAGAGGTGATAGAATTTGGAATTCTTTGGCTGTTTACGTATGTTCTTGTTTGCCTTATTACAGTAACATTCTTTAAAAATTGAATTAAAAGTAGGAAAAGTTGTATCACAGCCAAAGGATAGAGTGGGCCATGGGCACTACTTACTGACTAGGGTAAATTCTGCTCCATGGAGAAATACCACCTAAAGGAGACAAGATGGGAATGTTGGAGTGTAATTTAATTTCAAAAAGCAAATTTATATCAGAAATATAGTTAAGTTAGAGCCCAGTATAATGATTCTTTAAGATGTTTCTAGATTTTTTTCAAGAAAGACTCTCTGGAGTAAGAGAATTGAAGAATATAAGACTATTGAGAGCTTGATTTGCTAATACATTAAAATGGGATGTTGTATATTTTCTCTGCTGCTTTCTAATGTGGCTGTTTCTTTGACAGGAAAAAGGAAACACCTTCTAAACTCTATCAGAAGTTATATGATGAACTACCCTGCGGATGCTTGTACTCACAAGAGCTAAATGGTAATAAAAAGTTCTAGAATTTCTTGAATAGATTTTGTGGTTAAGACTTGTTTCAGTTGTCAGTGTCTCTTCCAGTACTCTCTTAGTGGCTTATGGTATCAGCTAATACTACATGATATGGCAAATGCTGTAGGCTGTGAGGAAGCATAATGTGAGAGTTTAATCTGTAACTATTGTGCTGTATTGGTAAAATAGGCAAAAAATATTTTACATATACTTATTCCAGTCCAAATTTTTTTTTGGGGGAAAGTCAGGATATTTACATACTCTAAGTAAATTAGTAAGCACTGGTGTCACTGATTTCATTTGAATTTAGTCTTTGGTACCTAAATATTAAATCTGATACTACCCTTCACTCCTTTTTGACACTGACCTCTATCATGTCTTGGGCCTCTCCTTCAAATTTAGGCTGTTGGGCAGAATCTTCCTGAACATCCTACCCTCTTCTCATTGGAAAAGGTTCCCTTCCACCAGACTAAACCTGTCACTCGTCATTTGGATCAAATTTTCTTCTGCTTCCTCAGGGACTATGCTTTATCAATTTTTATACTCTGTGTTTCCCAGGGAAGCTTCTTAAAGAGTTTTCATTAATTACTGTTTATTTACTTCCCATTTTACTGAAATTTGGCTTCCACTTCCATCACTCTGCTAAAACTCCTGTTATTGAAATCACTATTACCTATTTTTAGGTCTTTCTCTGTATTTAACACTGTCATCTATTACCTTTTTTTATTTTTAAGTAAAAATTGAACTCAATTTAATTCAACAAATGTTTTGGGAATCTATTTTGAAATAGCTACTTATAATAGAAGAACGAAAAATCTTGCCCTCTAGAAGCTGACAGTTTAGTGAGGGATATTGACTACTGACATGCAAAGAATCACAATACCAAGAGCTTTGAGTGAGATACGTACTAAGTGCTATAGGAACACAGAGAACGGATTTAATATTCCTAGGGAAAGCTGTGGAAGTCTTTGCCTATGTGAGCCCTGTATGACTTTCCTGACAGTTTCTGAGAGTTCCTTAGAAAATTGTGGTAGACTGAGAGTTTACTGGCTCCAGACATACCTACATAAGTAATGAAGATCAATTTTAAAGCAGTGAATCTAGAAAACAAAGATTTAGTCCCCTTTCTTCTTTTACTTATTATTGTTTTTTTTTTTCACCCTTGAGAAAGTGGGGGGTGGTGAAGTATTATCATTCCTCTGAATTAATTAGCCATATGTTTTGTTATATGTATATAGCACTTCAGAAAGCCTGTAAACTTTTTAGTAAAATTCAGAATGGTAAGATTTACGTGAATGATCTGCCAGTGATCCTATGCACCTTGAAGATTTCTGTAAATGATTCAGAAATGCGACAGGCACTAAAGACTATTGATATTGATGGTAAGTTCTTGTTTTCATTATTAGTCTAAGGGTCTGCAAGCATGGATATAAGTTGTTATGTTGGTCAAATTACAAATATATAAATGCTAAGTTTTAAAAATATATTATAAAAACATAATTTTGGGGGCTACATTTCCAATAAGGACATTAAAAATTGGGCCTCAGGTGCACAGAATTGGATTGATTGTTTATTGAATTGAATTATGACATACTCTCATCACTGGTCCATGCATGGCCTAATTTTAGTTAGTTATTTAATATTAGTTTAATAATGTAGTAAATATCTTGGATCCACTACCCAAAATAAAAACTAGGATCTTGACAATAACATATCTAACCATAAAGTCCCCCAAACAGACTATTTTACTGCCTCCCCCAATCTGAGGTAAGCAGTATTCTGAATCCTGTGCTTATCATTACCTTTTTTTTTTATTGTGATCAAAAAAATATATAATGAAAAGTTTACCATTTAATGATTTTGAAGTACACAGTTCAGTGACACTAATTAAGTTCACCAGATTGTGCTACCATCACTGCTATCTATTCCTAAAAGTTTTTTTTATCACCCTAAACAGAAACTCAGTATACCTTCAACAATAATGCCTCATTATCCACTCTCCCTGGTCCTTAGTAACCACTAATAAACATTCATCTCTATGCATTTGCTTATGGTAAATATTTCATATAAGTGGGATCATATACTATTTGTCCTTTTGTGTCTGACTTATCTCACTCAGCATGAGGTTTTCAAGGTTCATGCTTACCTTTTTATATAGTTTTTTGTATGGATTTGTATTTTTGTAAAGTATACAAAGACTACAGCCTTCAGTATGGATTACACCTCAACATAAAGAAAACAAAAATCCTCACAACTGGGTTAATAAGCAGTGTTGTGATAAACAGAGAAAATATTGAAGTTGTTAAGAATTTCATTTTACTTGGATCCACAATCAACACCCCTGGAAGCAGCAGTCAGGAAATCAAATGACACATTGCATTGGGCAAATCTGCTGCAGAAGACCTCTTTAAAGTGTTAAAAAAAGCAAAGATGTCACTTTAAGGACTGAGGTGTGCCTGACCCAAGCCTTGGTGTTTTCAGTCGCATCATAGGCATGCGAAAGCTGGACAGTGAATAAGGAAGACCGAAGAAGAATTGATGCCTTTGAATTAGGGTGTTGTTGAAGAATATTGAATATACCATGGACTGCCAGAAGAATGAACAAATCTGTCTTGGAAGAAATACAGCCAGAATGCTCCTTAGAAGCAAGGATGATGAGACTTTGTCTCAAATACTTTGGACATGTTATCAGGAGGGACCAGTCCCTGGTTAAGGACATCATGCTTGGTAAAGCAGAGGGTCAGTAAAAAAGAGGAAGACTGCCAAAGAGGTGGATTGACACAGTGGCTGCAACAATGAGCTCAAGCATAGCAATGATTGTGAGGATGGCGCAGGACCAGGCAGTGTTTTGTTTCTGTTGTACATAGGGTCGCCATGAGTTGGAACCGACTCAATAGCACCTAATAACAACAAAGAATATTTTAAAAATTTTAATTGTCTTTAGCTTTATTAAAAAGTTCATCCATGATGTATGTAGTATTTTGGGACTTTTTCACTTAATATAATATGGCTAAAACTTATTCATATTGTTGCGTTCTGCTTTAGTTTACTTGTTTGTATAATATTATCATGTGTGAATATCACAGTTTACTCATGTACTCTCTCACTGATAAGCAGTTGGGTTTTCCAGGTTTTAGTTATTGTGATCGCTGTTTGCCATGTCTGTCTTGCATGTGTTTCCTGATACACACGTACAGAGTTTCTCTTGGGTATATACCCACAGTAGAACTAGAGGTATATGAATTAATGTCATACTGTTTTCTAGAGAAGTTACACCACTTTACACATTCACCAGCAATATACCTGAATAAGGTATCCTGTAGATCAACTTTCCATTTGGTATTTTCAGTATTTTAATTTTTGCTAATTACATGAATGTGAAATGATATTATGGGGTAGGGAAAATTTCTTAAACAAGGCAAAAAAAGTTTGATGTATTTGACTATATTAAAATTAAGAAATTTTGTTCATCAAAAGACACCTTAAAGTGAAAAGACAAAGCTTGGAGGAGATATTTCCAATTCACACAACTGACAAAGGGTTAGTTTTAAGAATGCCAAATGTAAAAATACAAATCAATAGCAAACAATGAAATAGAAAAATGGGCAAGAAACTGAACAAATATTTCACAGAAAAGAAAACACATGTAGCCAATAATCACATAAAAAGATGATAGTCAAGGAAATTCAAACCAAGATCCTAATAACCACATTTTAAGCATGTAGAAAGATAATTATTCTTTTGTAATCAATGTCTGATACTTTAAGAAGTGGAGAACAGAGAACTCACTACATTTACAGACTATCCCAAGCTTGTTAAGGAGAGATAAGTTTAGAATAAAAATGACATAGGTAAGTGGAAGGAATAGTCAGAAATTAAAATAAATTTAGTACACCCAAATGCAAAGTAGTACTCTAAGGTTGAAAACATCAAACTGCTCAGAAATAAGATGTGGATTTATTACTGTAAAAAAATCATGGAAGAAAAATTCTAGAAGTCAAAACAGACCATAAACAGAATGTTACTAAACAATCTAATAGTAACTGGCAAGTGGCAATTGTATGCATGCATCCATTCATCTACCCACCAGGTCACCCAACATTTTTTGAGCATCTGCTATGTGAAAGCTTTCTAATGGTATAAAAATAAATAAACGTGTACCTAATTTTTAAGAAGCTCAAAGCACAACCCTATTTTTTTTACATGTTTAGTTATCTATTATGTTAATTGGTTTTTGACATAATTTTTTTGAGATTTATATTAAAATATTTTTTCTAAACTAGAAATAACTTCATTTCTTAAAGGCACAGAAGAATCTAAAGGTGAAAGTCAAAATCACCTGTAATCTCACTACTCAGAGCCAACTATTGGTATTTTGGTGTATGTCTTTCTAGACTTTTTCTAAGAATATGTGTTTTTATGTGTGTGTGTGTATAACTGGTGTATACACACATATGAATACATGATTTTTACAGACAGGTGTGGACTGACATGCATACAGTTTTATTACCCTTTTCTATTACATTGTACTGTAGTCAACTTTCCATGTGAATAAATACAGATCTACACTGCCATTTTCAATGGCTGTGAGTTATTCTCTAGAACAGATTTGTTTTCAAAATAAAATTTCTGTTGATGGTCATATAGGTTATTTCTAATATTTTTGCTATTATGAAGAGTGCTGTTCTCACTTTCTCTCATCAGACAAGCTAAGATAGATAACTAAAATTGAAATTACTAGGTGAAAGAATGTGAACTTTTTAAGGCTTTTAAAGAATAATATTATTATAAATTCAGAATAATAAAACTTTAGAACTTTAGAAATTCAGGACTTTAGAAATTGTTCTAATCACCCAGATTTACTGTGGGAGTAACTGAGGGATAGAAAGGTGAAGATTCTGGTCTAAAGCCATACAACCAGTTTTAGATGACACATATTTAAACTTTTGCTCTTTAATTTTTGCAATGGAAATAATGTAACACTGCATTGAACACCTTGGTAATAAATGTCAGTACAAAAAGAAGTTGAATAACTGATATAGTTGTGTCCTGCCATTATTTTGTATAGAGAAGGTTTTTTATTTTTATTTATTTAGTGTTTTTAGCTCACAGAAGGTGGTTATATATTAAAAAATAAAAATTGTCTGTTTGCCCCAGACTTTTCCTACAATCCTAGAGGTAAACACTGTTAATAATTTGATAGATATCCTTCCTGACCTGTATGTATGTGTGTATGTGTATAATGATTTTTAACCAGTCTCGTATTTATTAATGGTGAAGTTGCCTTTAAAATTTTTGCTACTACAAATAATGCTACAAAGAACTTCCTTGTACTTCACTTCTTGGATATTTGTGCAAGTATTTCTATAAGATAAATTTCAAGAAATGAAAATGCTGTGTGAAAGGATATACACATACCAAACTTTGACAGGTACTGCAAAATTGTCTCCCATCGCCCAATAACAACAACAAAAACTTCCAAAACAAGCAAGAAAGCAAACAAACAAAACATTTTTTGTACCTGTAGTCCCAAAGCAATGACCATGAGTGCCCTTTAGAAATAGAGGTTCTAAACTTGTATTGATTACAAATTATTGCCTTTAGTTAATCCGTGGATGCTTTTTAGGTGGTCCACGAACTGGCCCCTCTCAGTGTGATTTTTCTTTGATTTCTTTCTTATAACCCTGAAAATTGCCCATGGGAAAGTGATTTATGTTAAATTAGGTACTAAAGTATTGTTTACCCCAGAAAAGTATAGGATGGAATGGATTACTAAGTTTTTTATAGGGTCAGGTTAGGTGCACATCATTTTGTCAATATTTTATGGCCAGTTACATAGTTTGCTATTGATAGGAATTAAGAGCACTGTGCCATTATGACTATAGACATCTGTCTTTGTATAAATTAAGCTAGTTTAAGTTGAAAAATGTCAGAGAAAAAGTACATCAAAGCTTGTGAACTTTTTGGTTTTACTTTCATCTCTGAACATAATGGGATATAAAAGCTAGAGTGCTTTTTAAGACACTTCTTACTAACATAAGCATAACGATGAAGAAGTTCCTTCTTACTGTCTCGAAAGGACGTCACAAAGTGTGGGTCCTTTTTGTAAAAAAAAAAAAAAAAAAAAAAAGCCCTGATTTTTAAAGGCAGGAATTTTTCCAGACTTGGATTTTCTTGACCACATGGTCAAGAAGCATTTTACAGGATTGTTTACCAAGCATGCAAGCCACACACGTGATTAGAGAATCCTTGTTTATGCACCCTGAAAATGATTGACCTAATTTGTGGCTTGGATTAGAGTAAGAAAATTGAAGCTGAGCTTCTACAAAATGTTTTATTCACCCCAGAACTCTAGATACTTTTTTTTTAATCTTTTAAAGGAGGTATTAGAAAAACTAGTAGCTGTACTCTTTCCCTTCATCCAATTAGATGAAACTCTTTGTATCTATCTACTAGTCTAGTCAGTTCCAGTTTTTTAACTATCATGCTATTACAAGTGGAATGACACAATCAAATAAGATCTATTTGTAAGCTGTGCCGTTTCTCTTCAGCATAAAAGTGGATAAAATTACTGATGTTTCCCAATGCAACCTAACTCTTGCACACTGATGAATCAAAGAAGAGTCGTATTTTGTAAGCACCATTTAGAAATTTCATAGGTCTGTGACATCTTTAGAATGGTGGCAAGTTTTTTTTTAAAGAGCAAAGCTTTCATTTGAAGAAAAATCTGGCTTTTATGTGTAACCACAGTGCACCTCAGACAGCTGGCTTTCTCCTTTGATGAAGAAATAATCTTCCTATGTCATGACTCATTGCTTCATATTGACATTAATTAATTAATTATGCAAAAATTCTGAAAGACATATATATGGCTGTTAAAATTGCCATTTTTATCAGAGTCAGAAACTTGAATTATTGCCTTTTCAAGAGTTTTTGTCAAAAAATGGGAGCAAAGTATGGAGTTTTCTAATGTGCTGGTTTTTAAAAACTTTTTGTATGTTTTCACAGTTTTATTGACATAATTGACACAATAAACTGCACATATTTAAAGTGTACAATTTGATAAATTGTGTCCCCCAAAGATGTGTCAACTTGGCTAGGCCATGATTCCTAGTATTGTGTGATTGTCCCCCATTTTATCATCTGATATGATTTTCCCATGTGTTGTAAATCCTACTCTATGATGTTAACGAGGCAGGATTAGTTGAAGTTATGTTAATGAGGCAGGACTCAACCTACAAGATTAGATTGTGTCTTAAGTCAATCTCTCTTGAGATATAAAAGAGAGAAATGAGCAGAGAGACATGGGGACCTCATACCACCAAGAAAGTAGAGCCAGGGGCGCGCGCCCTTTGGACTCAGGGTCCCTGCACTGAGAAGCTCCTAGAGCAGGGGAAGATTGATGACAAGGACCTCCCCCGAGGGCAGACAGAGAGAGAAAGGCTTCCCTTGGAGCTGACACCCTGAATTTGGACTTCTAACCACCTAGACTGTGACAGAATAGAATTCTGTTTGTTAAAGCCATCCACTTGTGGTATTTCTGTTACAGCAGCACTAGATGACTAAGACAGAATTTGGTACTGGGAGTGGGGTGCTGCTCAACAGATACCTAAAATGTGGAAGCAGTTTTGAAACTGAATGAATAGAGGCTATAAGAGTTTTAAAATGCCTAATAACAAAAGCCTATATTGCCTTGAAGAGACTGTTGGTGTAATTAGGGATGTCAAAGACAATTCTGGTGAGGACTCAGAAGGAAGTGAGGGGAGCTGTTACACTGGAGATGGCACAGATGGCAAGAAGCAGCATCAGAGAGACAGCAGCAGCAGAACCAGGAGCCCAGCCGACCCATGAAGCAAGAGATCTGAGTACCTTTGCGCAGGAGGCTTCCTGGTGGAGTAGGGTACCTCTAAGCACTTATTGGTGGAGCTAGGCTCGCTGTCAATGCGCCAAATCTATTCTTGAGATGGTCTCTAAATTCAGGTGGGATGTACTCAAGGTTGTACTTTGGCTCTCGTGGACTTGTTCTAATTTTCTTCAGTTTCGACTTGACCTTGTATATGAGCAATTGATGGTCTGTTCCTCAGTCAGCCCATGGCCTTGTTCTGACTGATGGTATTGAGCTTTTTGATCATCTCTTTCCACAGATACAGTTGATTTGATTCCTATATATTCCATCTGGTGATGTCCACGTGTATAGCCGATGTTTATGTTGTTGAAAAAAGGTATTTGCGATGAAGAAGTCATTTGTCTTGCAATATTCCATCATGAGATCTCCGGCGTAGTTTCTATCACCAAGACCATATTTTCCAAGTACCCATCCTTCTTCGTTTCCAACTTTCGCATTCTAGTCACCAGTAGTTATCAATCCATCCTGATTGCCTGTTCGATCGATTTCAGATTGCAGAAGTTGGTAAAAATCTTCAGTTTCTTCATCTTTGGCCTTAGTGGTTGGTGCGTAAATTTGAATAATAGTCGTATTAACTGGTCTTTCTTGTAGGCGCATGGATGTTATCCTATCACTGACAGCGTCGTACTCCAGGATAGTTCTTGAAATGTTCTTTTTGAAGATGAATGCAATGCCATTCCTCTTCAAACTGTCATTCCTGGCATAGTAGGCCATATGCTTGTCTGATTCAAAATGGCAGATACTAGTCCGTTTCAGCTCACTAATGCCTAGGATATCGATGTTTATGCGTTCCATTTCATTTCTGGTGATTTCCAGTTTTCCTAGATTCATACTTCTGCATTTCAAGTTCTGATTATTAGTGGATGTTTGCAACTGTTTCTTCTCATTTTGAGTTATACCACAGCAGAAATGAAGGTCCTGAAAGCTTGACTCTATTGATGTCATTAAGATTGACTCTACTTTGAGGAGGCAACTCTTCCCGGTCATCTTTTGAGTGCCTTCCAACCATTGGGGTTCATCTTCTGGCACTGTATCAGACAGTGTTCCACTGCTATTCATAAGGTTTTCACTGGCTAATTCTTTTTAGAAGTAGACTGCCAGGTCCTTCTTCCTAGTCTGTCTTAGTCTGGAAGCTCAGCTGAAATCTGTCTGACATGGGTGACTCTGCTGGTATTTGAATACTTGTGGCATAGCTTCCAGCGTCACAGCAACACATAAGCCCCCACAGTATGACAAACTGACAGATGCATTGAACACTAATGACCGAAGACCAGATGAGTTGTGGAATGACATCAAGGACATTATACATGATTCTGTGAGAGAATAAATTTCTGTTAAAGTCATTCACTTGTGGTTTTTCTGTTAAATAGCAGTACTAGATGACTAAGACAACTGTGAAACCATTATCACAATCAAGATAGTGAACATGTTCATCAATCCGAGTTTCCTCATACCCCTTTGTAAACTCTGTCTCCCTCTCCATACCTGCCCCATCTCCATCCCCAGGCAGACATTGATCTCCTTTCTGTCACTTTAGTTTGCATTTCTAGAATTTTACATAAACGGAATCATGTAGTATGTACTAGTTTTTTGTCTGCTTTTTTTTCACACCTTAGTTTTTGGTGAGAGTCATCAATTTTTTGTATTTATCAATAGTTCATTTCTTTTTATTGCTGAATAGTATTCCATTATATGGATATACTACAATTTGTTTATCCATTCATTAATTGATGGGCATTTGGGTTGTTTGTGGTTTTTGACTGTTACAAATAAAGCTGGTGTAAACATTCAAGTGGCTGTCTTTGTGTGGTCATATGCTTTCATTTTTCTTGGGTAAATACCTAGTAGTAGAATGGTTGGGTCATATCCTAGATGTGTGTTTAACTTTTTAAGAAACTGCCAAGCTGTGTTTGTGAAGTGATTGTACCATTTTACCATTCCACCAGCAATATGAGAGTTCCAGTTACTACACATTCTTGCAAACGCTTGATGTGGTCAGCCTTTTAAAATTATAGTCATTCTAATAGATGTGTAGTGGTATCTCATTATAGTTTTAATTTACATTTTCTTTTTTACATTCCATATTTAATGTTAGTGTGGACTGCTCTTGTGTATAGACTATGGTATTGTAATGTCATCAGTTAATTCTATTTGTATTTTTAGTTTGGATTTTTATCTTATGTTCTTAGTGAGTTTCTGATAATAAGTATTTTGATACAGTTTTTTTCCTGGTTTCTCAACCATTCTTATAGGAAATGGACTGCTGGATTTTTCAACTTTCCTTAAGGCTTTGAATGATGTTTCTTATTTGGTCTCTCAGGATCCAGGTAAAAGACTAGTCTTCAAAAGTATAGAAGAGGATAATTGTGATAGTAGTTGATTTTTGGATGGAGTGGTTATATGAATTTGTGTGTTTCTTAACTCCATTTTTCCTAGTTTAGGTTGAAAAAAATTAGACATGAGTTGTTTCATAAAAGGCATTTAAAAACCTGGATTGCTGCCATACCATCGTAACTTTGTATCTCTAATCCCTGCTTTACCCTGCATACAACTGCTAGACTAATTCTCTTAAAACACTGTTTTTGCCATGTTACTCTCCTACTCAAGAATTTAGATGCTTTTCTTATTAACAAATGACCCTAATCCAAACTGTTATGCTTGTCTTTCTCACCTGTTCATAGTTTGGCTCACTGCTCCTCTCTTCTTCATAGGATCTTTCCCAGGCAAGAACCCTATGCTCCAGTTAGTCATAAATCTTCACACATGCCAATATCATTCTTATTTCCGTGCCTTTGTTCATTTTTTTCTTCCTGTTGATGTCTCACATCTCTTTTGTTCTGTACCCTTAACAGTTTCTTCACTGTGTCTGAAATCTGTATTTCTCCCTAAAAATTGCAGATACTTACGGGTCTTCTAATAACTTTGAGTTAACATTACATATAAATTGTAAAGAAAGTGCTTGGAAGAACTATTCATGTTAATGATAGAAATAGTGGTTCCAAAAGTTTGAGAAGAACTCTAGTGTCCATGACCAGAGTTTATCATTTCCTGTGTTTCTCCATTAAGCAAGGTAAAGTACCCATGATCAGTCCTTGGAATTATATACTTTTAGACTGTATTTTCTTAGAATTAAGGCTATATGAAGATAGTAGTCTTCATATCCCTGGTTAACCAAGTTAAGAGGCAGGAAAAACTATTCAGTGTTTATTAATTTATGTAGTAAATATTATTAAATACTGACAATATGCAACAATGAACAATACAGATATGATGCTTGGCTTGCTTTTTCCTTTTTGATTCCTTACTTCCTACTTGGTATTTTGATGAACTCCTATGATATCTAGTTTCTCCTGGTTCTTCTTTGCTTCCTTGGCTTTCCTAACCAAAGATTTACATGATGATTGAATGAGATATCCCATACTGTGTGTCTGGCACATAGTCAGTGCTCAATAAACATCAGATATTTTTCTTAGTGGAACCCTGATGGCACAGTGGTTAAGAGCTACAGCTGCTAACCAAAAGGTCGACAGTTCAAATCCACCAGTCTCTCCTTGGAAACCCTATGGGGGCAGTTCTACTCTGTTCTGTAGGGCTGCTATGAGTCAGAACTGGCTTGACAGCACCTAACAACAACATTTTTATTAGTAAAATAATACTAGTAGTGATAATAACAAAAATCAGTTTTTATACTAGAAATATGGCCAGATTTTGGGCAAATGCCTACTTGGAAGTAAATTTTTAGAGTACACTATGCCTATGTTAGTTTTTTTTCCCCTAGTAGGTTATTGACACAAAATCAGCTCCTTCTCCAAGAGAAGCTGTTGATTCTTATGTTAGAATTATTTCTTTGTTAATTGGTTTTGCAGCATTCCAGGATGCCTTGAAGATATTCTGTAGAATAAAAGATGGTCAAGTTGCAACTGATGAATTGGCTCCAGTTTTGAGTAGTATGAATATCTTTGTAGATCCTGAGACTGTTCAAGAGACGATAAACTATACCTTTGTTGACAGTGAGTAATTTGAATTGATATGTGTGTGTGTATATATATGTCTTTTTTGGATATCAATTTTGTGATTCATTGTTTGTTTCTCCTCCTTTTCCCTCTTGATTCTCACCTTTTTTGCCATCAGCACTGCTTACTGGTAAGAGATAGTATAGAAAAATAAAATGAGAAATTTCTAAAATTGTTATTTTTTTGGTAATTTTGGTTAAAGTGTGAGAAAAAATATGTATTTTTTCTTTTCTGTCTTATGTCTCTTTTCCAACAGCCACTGCTTGTCTTTATGGTGATATAGTTCCTTGTAGTGTCAAGAACATTGGCTCCACAAGTTAGGAGGCCTAAACTTCTTGAATTCTCAATTTTATTGAGCTCTAATTAGAAAATTTTCTTATGCTGTTTAGTTACTCTCTGCAAATTGTTGATTTCTTGATTTCTTTACACATTGTAGTTATATTTAGTGTTTTGTGAGTGATAGATGCTTAAATGTGACCAAGGGATGTCCTGTCTTAATGGAGTGATTAATGGTTGATTGATTCATTCACTTAATGAGTCAGATGGTCAATCATTTAATATCTACTGTGCTTGGAATTAGGTGGCAAAAATGAGTAAAACACATTCCTTGTTCAAAGGATTTCACATTCGAAGATGGGAGAGAGTTGAGTAAAGTTAAAATTATGATGTGTGGTAAATAACTATATTATAATAATATAATATGCTACTACTGCATATTAGAGGCACCAGGGAAGGATTATCAGAGGAGATGACGTTGAACTAAATCTTCAAGGATCAAACTAAAATAACCTAACCCATTGCCATCAAGTCAATTCTGACTCATAGCAACCCTATAGGACAGGGTGGAACTGCCCCATAGAGTTTCCAAGGAGCAGCTGGTGGATTCGAACTGCTGACCTTTTGGTTAACAGCCATAGCTCTGAATCACTGCACCACCAGGGCTCACTTCAAGGACCAGTAGGGGTTAAGTTTTTGAAGGTCATGGTGAAGTGTGAGAAAGACATTGTAGACTGAGGGGAAAGTCTGTGTAAATGTGACAGGAAAATAACCAGACATGGCATCTTTTCCAGTGGGCTCCCACTGTTTTTTTGTCATTTGTTAGTGTTGGCTTTGTAGTAGTGGGCCTTTTCTTGTTGAAATGTAGTCTGGAGATAGAACCAGGCTACATGTAATTCTACTAGATGATCATTTTATGGTAGACTCTGGGGTAGTAAACATGAGAAGAGGGATGTACCAGGGCATGAAGATGTCTGTAAAATAGGGCTTTTAAAGACTAATCTCAAACCATACTATGAAATAGTCCTTGGGGCACTCTACCAGGAGCAGCAGAAATCTTGCATAAAACCACTGCAACACCTTGCTTTTTGCCTCATGGAATTCTGATCTGAGACTCCAGGTCTCCTACTTTACATGGAGAGGTAGACTGGAGAAATGATACTAATTTCATAGGATTGTTGTAGGGGTTAAATACAAGAATCTATCACAGTGCGTGGCACATAGAACAGACTCAAGAAATAGTAGGCAGAAACCTGAGTCATCCTTGAAAACTCTTTTTCTCTCCTCCTCATGCAGTCATTATGAAGTCCTATTATTTTAATATTGAATGTACCACCGACTGCCTGAAGAATGAACAAACCTGTCTTAGAAGAAGTACAGCCAGAATGCTCCTTAGAAGCAAGAATGGCGAGACTTCATCTCATGTACTCTGAACATGTTATCAGGAGGGACCAGTCCCTGGAGAAGGACATCATGCTTGGTAAAGAAGAGGGTCAGTGAAAAAGAGGAAGACCCTCAACAAGATGGATTGACACAGTGGCTGCAACAATGGGCTCAAGCATAACAACAATTGTGAGGGTGGCGCAGGACTGAGCAGTGTTTCATTCTGTTATATGTAGGGTCACTATGAATTGGAACCAACTCGACAGCACCTAACAACAACAACAACATTAGTTTAAACTGCTAGATATCTCTTAAGTCTCTCTATTTCATCCTAACTGATCTACCCATATCCACTCTTATCCCTCTTTATGCTGCAGCCAGGATGATCTTTTCAAAACACAGATTTGATTTTATTGCCCTCTTACATAAAACCTAATGGCTCTTGGGATAGAGAACTACTTTATGTGGTTTATCCACATCTTCAGCTTCATCTCAGGCCACATTTTCCTTTGCTCCCTGTGCCTTCTTAGAGTTTCAACTATATACTATGCCCACTTCTGTCACATAGTCATTGCATATATGCTTTTCTCTTCCTGGAATATTCCTTTCCTCCTAGTTAATTCCTACTTATACTTTAGATGTAAACTCAGCTGTTTATTCTTCAGGGATGCTTTTTCCACACCTCTCTGACTAAGTTAACTTTCCCTGTTATATACTCTCATAGCACTAATCACATTTGCAATTTGTATTTTTGGTTAAGATCTGTATCTCTAATAAGACTAAGCACCAGGAGAGCAGATATCTGTTTTTTTTCTTTTTTACTGTGCTTTAGGTGAAAGTTTACAGCTCCAGTTAATTTCTTATTCAAAAATTAATACACATATTGTTTTGTGACATTTGTTGCAATCCCCACAATGTGACAGCACACTCCCCCTGTCCATCCTGGGTTCCCTGTGTCCATTCGACCAGTTCCTGTCCCTTCCTGCCTTCTCATCTGCTTTTGGACAGGAGCTGCCCATTTGGTCTCATTTATCTGATTGAACTAAGAAGCATGTTCCTCACGTGTAGTATTTTTTGTTTTATAGTCCTGTCTAATCTTTGAAGAGTGGGCTTCGGGAATGGTTTCAGTTCTGGGTTAACAGAGCATCCGGGGGCTATAATTTTGGGGGTTCCTCCAGTCTCTGTCAGACCATTGCTCTGGTCTTTTTATGTGAATTTGAATTCTGTTCTACATTTTTCTCCTCTGTCCAGGACTCTCTGTTGTGTTCCCTGTCAGGGCAGTCATTGGTGGTACCTGGGCACCATCTAGTTCCTCTGGTCTCGGGCTGGTGGAGTCTCTGGTTCATTTGGTCCTTTAGTCCCTTAGGCTAATATTTTCCTTGTGTCTTTGGTTTCCTTCATTATCCTTTGCTCTGAGTGGGATGGGACCAACATATGTATCTTAGATGGTCGTTTGCAAGCTTTTAAAACCCCAGACGCTACTCACCAAGGTGGAATGTAGAACAATTTCTTGATAAACTATGTTATGCCAGTTGACCTAGATGTCCCACAAAACTATGGTCACCAGGCCCCGCCCCAGCTACTCTGTCCCTCAAAGTGTTTGGATGTGTCTAGGAAACTTCTTTGCTTTTGCTTTGGTCCAGTTATGCTGACTTCTCCTGTATTGTGTGTTGTTCTTCCCTTCACCGAAGTTGACCTTTGACTACTATCTAGTTAGTGATTTCCCCTCACGCTCCCTCCTGACCCTCATAACCACCAAAGAATGCTTTTTTCTGTGTTTAAACCTTTTCTTGAGTTCTTATAATAGTGGTTTCATACAATATATGTCCTTTTGTGATTGACTAATTTCACTCAGCATAATGCCCTCCAGATTCATCCATGCTGTGAGATGTTTCGCAGATTCATCATTGTTCTTTATCGTTGCATAGTATTCCAATGTGTGTATCTACTATAATTTGTTTATCCATTCATCTGTTAATAGGCATTTAGGTTGTTTCTGTCTTTTTGCTATTGTGGATAGTGCTGCAATGAACATATGTGTGCATATGTCTATTTGTGTGACAGCTCTTATTTCTCTTGGGTATATTCCTAGGAGTGGGATTGCTGGATCATATAGTATTTCTATTTCTAGCTTTTTAAGGAAGTGCCAAATCATTTTCCAAAGTGGTTGTACCATTTTACATTCCCATGAGCAGTGCATAAGAGTTCTGATCTCCCCACAACCTCTCCAACATTTGTTCTTTTGTGTTTTTTGGGTTAGTTCCAGCCTTGTTGGGTTGAGATGATATCTCATTGTAGTTTTGATTTGCATTTTTCAAAGACTAATGATCATTGAGCATTTCCTCATGTGTCTGTTAGCTGCCTGAATGTCTTCTTTGGTGAAGTGCCTGTTCATATCCTTTGCCCAATTTTTTTTTTTTTATTGTACTTCAGGTGAAGGCTTACAGAACAAATAGTTTCTCATGAAACAGTAGTACACATATTGTTTTATGACATTGGTTAACAACTGCACAACATGTCAACCCTCTAACTTCTCAACCTTTATTTTGGTGAAAATACACATAGCCAAAGGTACACCATTTCAAAAATTTCTACATGCACAGTTCAGCAACATTGACTACGCTCTTCCAATTGTGCTGTTATTCTCACTTAACGTGAAGGCTTACAGAACAAAATAGTTTCTCATTTAACAGTTACTACAAATGTTGACCTGTGACAATGGTTAACAATCTCACAACACATCAACAATATCCTTACTCAACCTTGGGTTCCCTATCACCAGCTTCCTTGTCCCTTTCTGCCTTCTGGCCCTTGTCACTGGACTACTGTACCTCGTTAGTCTCATTTGGTTTTATGGGGCTGTCCTCTCCCAGGCTGAAAGGTGAACCTCGGAGATAACTTCACCACTGAGCTAAAAGGGTGTCTGGGGGCCATACTCCCAGGGTTTCTCCAGTCTCCTTTAGGCTGGCAAATCTGATCTTTTTTTTTGTGAGTTAGAATTATGCTCTACATCCTTCTCCAGCTCTGTCCAGAGCCCTCCGTTGTGATCCTGGTCAGAGCAGTCAGTGGTAGCCGGGCACCATCTAGCTGTACTGGACTCAGTCCGGTGGAGGCCTTGGTAGCTGCGGACAGTTAGTCCTTCGGACTAATCTTTTCCTTGTATCCTGTTCTCTTCATTCTCCCTTGCTCCCGAAGGGATGAGACCAGTGGAGTATCTTAGATGGCCGCTCACCAGCTTTTAAGACCCCAGACACTACTCACCAAGGTAGAATGTAGAGCATTGTCTTCATAAGCTGTGTCATGCCAATTGTGCTAGATGTTCCCTGAGACCATGGTCCCCACAGCCTTCTGCCCAGCAATTCAGTCCCACAGGGAGTTTGGATGTGTTCATGGGGCTTCCATGACCTTTCCTTGTACAAGTTGTGCTAGTTTCCCCTGTATTGTGTACTGTCTCACCCTTCACCCAAAATACCAATTATCTATTGCCTATTTAGTATTTCCCCCCCACTCCTCCCATCCCTGGTAACCAACAAAGATTGTTACATTTTGTGTGTGAACTTTTTCATGGGTTTTAACAATAGAGGTCTTGTACAATATTTTCCTTTTCTGATTGACTTATTTCACTCAGCATAATGTCCTCCAGTTTCATCCATGTTATGAGATGGTTCACAGATTCATTGTTGTTCTTTCTCATTGCATAGTACTCCATTGTGTGTATGTACATTGTTTGTTTATCCATTCATGTGTTGATGGTCATCTAGGTTGTTTCCATCATTTTGCTACTGTGAACAATGCTGCCATGAACATAGGTGTGCATATGTCTATTTGAGTGACGACTCTTATTTCTCTAGGATATATTCCTAGGAGTGGAATTGCTGGATCGAATGGTATGTCTATTTCTAGCTTTCTGAGGAAGTGCCATATCATTTTCCAAAATGGTTGTATCATTTTGCATTCCCAACAGCAGTGCATAAGAGTTCCCATCTCCCCGCAGCCCCTCCAACATTCGTTATTTCCACTGTTTTTGATTCGTGCCAGTAATGCCAGGGTGAGATGTTATCTCATTGTAGTTTTAATTTGCATTTCTCTAATGGCTAGTGATCGCGAGCATTTCCTCATGTATCTGTTAGCCGTTTGTATGTCTTCTTTGGTGAAGTGTCTGTTCATTTCCTTTGCCCATTTTTTAATAGGATTATTTGTCTTTTTGTTGTAGAGGTGTTGGATTTTCTTATAGATTATGGAGATTAGACCTTTGTCTGACTTGGACTGTCCAAAAATTTTTTCCCAGTCTGTAGGTTCTCTTTTTACTCTTCTGGTGAAGTCTTTTGAAGAGCATAGGTGTTTGATTTTTAGAAGATCCCAGTTATCTAGCTTATCTATTGGGGTTTGTGCGTTGATGGTTATGGTTTGTATCCTGTTAATGCCATGTATTAAGGTCTGTAGTGTTGGTCCTATTTTTACTTCTATGAACTTTATAGTGTTAGGCTTTATATTCAGGTGTTTAATCCATTTTGAAGTAGTTTTTGTATACAGCGTGAGGTATGGGTCCTGTTTCATTTTTTTGCAGATGGATATCCAGTTTTGCCAGCACCATTTGTTAAAAAGACTGTCTTTTCCCCATTTGATGGACTTTCGGCCCTTGTCAAAGATCAGGTGACCGTAGGTGGATGGATTTACATCTGGGTTCTCAATTCTGTTCCATTGGTCAATGTATCTGTCGTCGTACCAGCACCAGGCTGTTTTGACTACTGTAGCTGTATAGTAGGTTCTGAAGTCAGGTAGTGTGAGTCCTCCAACTTTATTCTTCTTCTTCAGTAGTGCTTTACTTATTCGGGGCTTCTTCCCTTTCCATATAAAGGTAATGATTAGTTTTTCCATCTCTTTGAAGAATGTTGTCGGTATTTGGATCGGGGTTGCGTTGTATCTGTAAATTGCTTTGGGTAGAATTGTCATTTTCCCAATGTTGAGTCTGCCTATCCATGAGCATGGTATGTTTTTCTGTTTATGTAGATCCCTTTGGGTTTCATGCAGTAGTGTTTTGTAGTTTTCTTTGTATAGGTCTTTTACATCCCTGGTCAGATTTATTCCTAAGTAGTTTATGTTTTTAGGGGCTATTGAAAATGGTATTGTTTTCCTGATTTCCTTTTCATCATTCTCCTTATTGGTGTACAGGAATGCAACCGATTTTTGAATGTTTATCTTATATCCTGCTACTCTGCTGAATCTTTCTATTAGTTCCAGTAGATTTCTCGTGGAGTCTTTAGGGTTTTCTATGTATAGTATCATATCATCTGCAAACAGGGACAGTTTAACTTCTTCATTACCAATTTGGATGCCCTTGATTTCTTTTTCTTGCCTTATTGCTCTAGCTAGAACTTCCAGCACAATGTTAAATAGGAGTGGTGATAAAGGGTATCCTTGTCTTGTTCCTGTTTTCAGCCTCTCTCCATCAAGAATGATGTTGGCTGTTGGTTTTGCATAAATGCCCTTTATTATGTTGAGAAATTTCCCTTCTATACCTATTTTATTGAGAGTTTTTATCAGGAATGGGTGTTGGACTTTGTCAAATGCCTTTTCTGCGTCAGTTGAGATGATCATGTGATTCTTTTCTTTCCTTTTATTTATGTGGTGGATTACGTTGATCGATTTTCTAATGTTGAACCATCCTTGCATACCTGGTATGAATCCTACTTGGTCGTGGTGTATTATTTTTTTGATATGATGCTGATTCTATTGGCTAGAATTTCGTTAAGAATTTTTGCATTTATATTCATGAGAGAGATTAGTCTGTAATTTTCTTTTTTTGTGATGTCTTTGCCTGGTTTTGGTTGCAGCATTATGCTGGCTTCATAGAATGAATTTGGAAGTGTTGCTTCCTCCTCTATGCTCTGAAATAGCTTGAGTAGTACTGGTACAAGCTCTTCTGTAAATGTTTTGTAGAATTCTCCAGTGAAGCCAACTGGGCCAGGGCTTTTTTTTGTTGGGAGTTTTTTTTTTTTTTTTTTTTTTTAACCTTTTCAATCTCTTCTCTTGTTATGGGTCTGTTAAGATTTTCAACATCACTTTGTTGTAGTTTGGGTAGGCTGTGTGTTTCTAGAAATTTATCCATTTCCTCTAGGTTTTCAAATTTGTTGGAGTGTAGTTTTTCATAATATTCTGTTATAATCCTTTTTATTTCAGTTGGGTCTGTTGTAACGTCTGCCATTTCATTTCTTATTTGGGTTATTTGTGTCCTCTCCTGTTTTTCTTTTGTCAGTCTGGCCAGTGGTTTGTCGATTTTGTTGATTGTTTCAAAGAACCAACTTTTGGTTTTGTTGATTCGGTTGTTTTTCTGTTTTCTATTTCATTTATTTCTGCTCTCATGTTGACTATTTCCTTTCTTCCAGTGGTTGTGGGCTGTTTTTGCTGTTCTCTGTTTGAGTTCTGTAGTTAATGTTTTGATTTTGTCCTTTTCTTCTTTTTTGATATGTGCATCTATTGCTATAAATTGTCCTCCGAGGACTGCCTTTGCTGTGTCCCAAAGGTTTTGGTATGATATGTTTTCATTCTCATTTGTTTCTAGGAATTCTTTGAATCCATCTCTGATTTCTTCTATTACGCAGTGATGTGTAAGCAGGGTATTATTCAGTTTCCATGTAGTTGAGTTTTTTTCCTTGCTCTTTCTATTGTTAATTTCTACCTTGATGGTATTGTGGTCAGAGAAGATACTTGGAATTATCTCAACGTTTTGGATCTTGTTGAGGATTGCTCTGTGGCCTAAGATGTGATCTATTCTGTAGAACATTCCACGTGCATTGGAAAAGAATGTGTACTTTGCAGCGGTTGGATGGAGTGTTCTATATATGTCTATGAGGTCCAGTTGGCTGATTGTGCCCTTTAGGTCTTCTGTATCTTTGCTGAGTTTTTTTTAGTTGTTCTGTCCTTTTCTGAGGGTGGTGTGTTGATGTCTCCTACTATTATTGTGGAACTGTCAATTTCTCTTTTCAGTGTTGTTGGAGTTTGTTTTATGTATTTTGGAGCCCTGTCATTGGGTGCGTAGATGTTTATTATGGTTATGTCTTCATGATGGATCGTCCCCTTAATCGTTATATAGTGTCATTTTTTGTCTTTTATGGTAGATTTCCTTTTAAAGTCTATTTTATCTGAGATTAGAATTGCCACTCCTGCTCTTTTTTGGTAGTTGTTAGCTTGATATATTTTTTTCCAACCTTTGACTTTTAATAAATTCACATCTTTGTTTCTAAGGTGTGTCTCTTGTAGACAGCATGTTGATGGATCCTGTTTTCTTATCCATTCTGTCACCCTCCGTCTCTTTATGGGTGCATTGAGTCCATTTATATTCAGTGTAATTATTGATAGATGTGAGTTTGTTGCTGTCATTTTGTAGTGCTTTTTTTTTTGTGGTGCTGAAGTTTTATTTGTTCTTCTTACTTTTTTGTGCTGAGTTACTTTTGTTTGTGGATTTTTTTTTCATTTATTTTGTTTTTGTCAGTTTTGTTTTTGCTGAGACTTTATGTTTTTCCTCTTTTTATTTTTAAGAGTATGTTTGTTAACTTTCTTTGTGGGTACCATGAATTTTACCCTTATGTTTCTAAGTTTGAAGCAGTCTACCATTACTTGGTATCGCCTTGCCCTCCTCTCCATTAGAAGTTTCTATACCTATGCCGTTTATTCCCTCTTTTATTGTTTTGATGTTGTCATTTACTGATTAACTGCTCTGATTCCCTGTTGTATTTCTTTTGGTTTTGGATAGTCCTTGAGAGTTCATTTCCTAGATGGTATCTGGCTGGTATGATCCTGCGTCCTACATTCTGCCTGTGAGCTGAAGCTGTTTGTCCTCAGATCGAAGAACTCCCTTTAATAATTCTTGTAAGTTTGGTTTGACCTTTACATATTCCCTTAATTTCTGTTTATCTGGAAATGACCTAATTTCACCATCAAATTTGAACGAGAGTTTTTCAGGATATATTATTCTTGGCTGGCAATTTTTTTCTTTCAAGATTTTATATATGTCATCCCATTGCCTTCTTGCCTGCATGGTTTCTGCCAAATAATCTGAGCTTAGTCTTATTGTTTCTGCTCTGTATGTGACTTCTTGTTTTTCATGAGCCGCTCTCAGGATTCTTTGTTTGTCTTTGGTTTTGGCGAGTGTGATTATGATATGCCTTGGTGATTTTCTTTTGGGGTCTCTCCTATATGGGGTTCGTTGAGCTTCTTGGATGGCCAGATTTTCATCTTTTGTGATATGGGATAAGTTTTCTGTCAGCTGTTCTTCAATGATCCTCTCTGTGTTTTCTGTTTTCTCCCCCTGTTCTGGAATTCCAATCACTTGAAAATTTTTGCTTTTGATTGTATCCCACATAATTCTCAGTGTCTCTTCATTTTTCTTTGTTCTTTTTTTCTGAGTTTTCCTGAAACAAAGTTGTAGCCAAGTGTTTGTCTTCAATTCCACTGATCCTGTCTTCCACCATTTCAAATCTGCTTCTCAGCCCTTCTGTGACACCATCCATTTCTGAAATCGTGTTTATCTTTTGGATTTCTATTTGTTGTCTTTGTATAATTTCTAGTTGTGAATTTATTTTTGCATTTTTTCCTACATTATTGTCCTGAATTCTTCCAATTTTTTGTCTGTATTTTCCATGAATTTGTCTATTTTATCCTCGTGTTTGCCAGCTTTTTTCCTCAGCTCTTGGAGAACTCTGAGTATTAGAGATTTGAATTCCCTATCAGGTAGTTCTAGTGCATTTTCTTCCACAGGAGAGTCATCTGGTGTTTTATTTTGGATGCCTACTGGGCCCATCCTGTCCTGTTTTTGTAAATGTTTTGATATTGTATGCTGTCCTCAGGGCATTCAGTAATTATTTTTCTCGTTTATTGATTGTAGATTTGTTTGTTTTGTCTCCCTTTTTTTTAAAATTTGACTATGTCTGAGCAGGCGGACTGTGTGTTCTTTGTTGTTTGCTCGTCTGTGGCACAATAGTTTTCACCTCCTTCTCCAACTGGCAGGCTCAGTCACTCAGATATGGTATGGCAGAGCAGGTCTAGCTGAAGAGGAATTACTGGGACGGGTTGTTTGTGGCACTTACTACAGCCACCAGAGCGGGTCGGTAATCATTGCAGGGCAGGTTCCAGTAGGCCGTGCCTGTGTTGGTTGGTGGTGTGATGTCAAGCGCACAGTGCAGGTAGGCAGGATGCAGTGGGGATATTGTTATGTGTAGAGCTAAGATGGATATGGGAGAGAGGAGAGAGGAACAGGAGCCAAAAACATACAAACAAACAAAAAAGAAAGCTAGGGGAGCTTGCCGTTGGAGTGGAGAGATGAGAGACTATGAAATGGAGAAAAACAGAAAGGGGAAGAGGAAGAAAAGAAAAGAATGAATAAATAAAAATCAGAAAGGTTAATGAACGGCAAAGTTCCCAGGGATCCCTCCGGTGTAGCTATGAGGTCTGGGGAAGTCACTCTCAGGTGTTGCAGTACAGCCTGGCTAGAAGGCATAGAGGTATACAACGCCAGGTATTCAGGGAATAGAAAGAGAAGGAAGATATGGAGAGACGAGAAATTGAGCAATGAAGAAAAACAGAAAGGGAAAAAGAGGGAAAAGAAAACAAAAAAATTAAAAACAAAAGAACAAGAATGGCCCCCAAAGAAACAGGGGGGAAAAAAAAAAAAAAACCAACAGAAAAAGAAATGCCCTCAGGGATCCCTATGCACGTCTGTGCAAGCCGAGGGGGAAGTCTCGTTGCCACACAACACTGCTTGTCCAGAAAGGGCTCCCAACTCAAGAAAAGGAAAAGAAAACAAAGAAACAATTCAAAACAAAGGAACAAAAGCCCCGGGATCCCACCAGCGCAGCAGCCCAGACCGGGAAGCAGCTCCACACTCGAACGGAGCTCTGCAGCCCCTCAGGAAGAAGCAAAGATGGTGCACTGAGCCAGGTATTTGAGCAAAAGGAGGGGGAGGTGGTTAGAGGTAAGGAAGAAATCAAAAGAAGCAGAAAAACGAGCAACACTAGCAGCCAACAAATGGCACTCAGAGAGCCAGCTAGTGCAGGCTGGTGTTTCTCGGACAAGATACTGTGTCCACGGGAAGCAGAGGGGGCCGAGTGTGGGTGAAGAAGGGTAGGGATTGGGAAAGCATATATCACAAATTACCAGAGCTCTGCAGCCCCTCAGGAAGAAGCAAAGATGGCGCATGGAGCCAGGTATTTGCGCGAAGGGAGGGGGAGGTGGTGAGAGGTAAGGAAGAAATACAAAGAAGTGGAAAAAAGCAACACCAGCAGCCAACAAATGGCACTCAGAGAGCTGGCCTGTTTGGGTGTGTGGACTCCAAGCAGCCGGTGATTCCCGGTCAAGAGATTGTGGCCACGGGAAGCAGAGGAGGCCGAGTGGGGGTGAAGAAGGGTTGGGGGTGGGAAAGCATATATCGCAAATTACCGGTTGTTTTGTCTCCCACTGGTCACTCTATGAGGCTGCTTTCTCCTACCCCCTGTTAACTGGTCTGTGATAGGAGTCCAAGATGGTGGATCTGTGCTGTGTTAGCTGGTAGGGGGCCTCTGCATGAATCTCTCCTTGCTCTCCGTTCTCTGTAAGTTTTCTCAGTCCGTTTGGTGTTTGGCTGAGTTTTTATCTCTTCATTTGATGTTTTAAGGTTTCAGGATTGTTGTATTCTCTGTTCAGCTTAGTTTTTCGGATCTTTGCTGTGGAGGGATGGTGTGGTGTTTCTGCCTAGAGCGCCATTTTGCTGGAACTCCCTTCGCCCATTTTTTAATTGGATTATTTGTCTTTTTGTTGTTGAGGTGTTGCAGTATCTTGTAGATTTTAGAGATTAGACCCTTATGGGATATGTTGTAGCCCAAATATTTTTCCCAGTCTCTAGGTTCTCTTTTTACTCTTTTGGTGACGTGTTTTGATGAGCATAATTGTTTGATATTTAGGAGCTCCCAGTTATCTAGTTTCTCTTCTGGTGTTTGTGCATTGTTAGTTATGGTTTATATACTATTTATGCCATGTATTAGGGCCCCTAACGTTGACCCTGTTTTTTCTTCCCTGATCTTTATCATTTTAGATTTTATATTTAGGTCTTTGGTCCACTTTGAAGTTAGTTTTTGTGTATGGTGTGAGGTATGGGTCCTTCTTCTTTTTTTTTTTTACAGATGAATATCCAGTTATGCCAGTACCATTTGTTGAAGAGACTCTCTTTTTCCCATTTATCAGACTTTGGGCCTTGTCAAATATCAGCTGCTCATCGGTGGATGGATTTACATCTGGGTTCTCAATTATGTTCCATTGGTCTATGTGTTTGTTGTTGTACCAGTACCAGGCTGTTTTGACTACCGTGGTAGTATAATAGGTTCTAAAATCAGGTAGTGTGAGGCCTCCCACTTTCTTCTTCTTCTTCAGTAATGCTTTACTTATCTAGGGCTACTTTCCTTTCCATGTGAAGTTGGTGATTTGTTTTTCCATCTCGTTAAAAAATGCCACTGGAATTTGGATCAGGATTACATCATATCTGTAGATTGCTTTGGGTAGAACTGACATTTTCACAGTGTTGAGTCTTCCTACCCATGTGCAAGGTATGTTTTTCCACTGATGTAGGTCTCTTTTGGTTTCTTGTGTAGTGTCTTGTAGTTTTCATTGTATAGGTCTTTTACATCTCTGGTTAGATTTATTCCTAAGTATTTTATATTCTTGGGGGCTATTGTAAATGGTATTGATTTGGTGGTTTCCTCTTCGAAGTTCTCTTTGTTGGTGTAGAGGAAGGCAACTGAGTTTTGTATGTTTCTCTTGTGTCCTGATACTTTGCTGAAATCTTCTGTTAGTTCGACTAGTTCCCTTTTTGATTCTTTGGCGTTTTCTGTGTATAAGATCATACCATCTGTGAATAGGGATAATTTGCTTCTTCCTTATCGATTTGGATAGCCTTTATTTCTTTTTCTTGCCTTATTGCTCTAGCTAGGACCTCCAGCACAATGTTGAATAAGAGTGATGATAAAGGGCATCATTGTCTGTTTCCCGTTCTCAAAGGGAATGTTTTCAGAAACTCTCCATTTAGGATGTAGGCTTTGTATAAGTGCCCTTTATTATCCTGAGGAATTTCCCTTCTATTCCTATTTTGCTGAGAGTTTTTATTATGAATCGGTGTTGGACTTTGTCAAATGCCTTTTCTGCATTGATTGATAAGACCATGTGGTTCTTTTCTTCTGTTTTATCTGTATGATGGATTATGTTGAGTGATTTTCTAATGTTGAACCATCCCTGCATACCTGGTATGAATCCCACTTGATCATGATGAATTAGTTTTTTTGATATGCTGTTGAATTCTATTGGCTAGAATTTTGTTGAGGACTTTTCCTTCTGTATTCATGAGGGATATTGGTCTGTAATTTTCTTTTTTTGTTGTGTCTTTGCCTGGCTTTGGAATCAGGGTTATGCTGGCTTCATAGAATGAGTTTGGGAATATTCCATCCTTTACTATGCTCTGAAATACCTTTAGTAGTATTGGTGTTAACTCTTCTCTGAAAGTTTGGTAGAATTCTCCAGTGAAGCTATCCGGGCCAGGGCTTTTTTTTTGTTGGGATTTTTTTTTTATTACCTCTTCAATCTCTTCTTTTGTTATGAGTTTCTTTAGTTTTTCTACCTTGGTTTGTGTTAGTTTAGGTAGGTAGTGTGTTTCTAGAAATTTGTTTATTTCCTCTAGGTTTTCCAATTTTTTGGAGTACAGTTCTTTATAGTGTTCTGTTATCATCCTTCTTATTTAAGTTGGGTCTGTTGTGATATCACCCATCTCATTTCTTATTTGGGTTATTTGCTTCCTCTTCTGTTTTTCTTTTGTCAGTTTGGGCAATGGTTTGTCGATTTTGTTGATCTTTTCAAAGAACCAATTTTTGGTCTTGTTGACTCTTTCAGATTGTTCTTCTGTTCTCTATTTCATTTGTTTCTGCTCTAATCTTTATTATTTCGTTTTTATGGTGCCTGAGGGCTACTTTTGCTGCTGTCTTTCTATTTGTTTATGTTGTAGGGTTAATGTTTTGATTTTGGCCCTTTCTTATTTTTGGATGTGTGCATTTATTGCTGTAAATTGACCTCTAAGCACTGCTTTGCTGTGTCCCAAAGGTTCTGGTAGGATGTGTTTTCATTTTCATTTGATTCAATGAATTTTTTTATTCCATCCTTGGTTTCTTTTATAGCCCAGTAGGTTTTAAGCAAGGTGTTGTTCAGTTTCCATGTATTGGATTTTTTTTCCCTTGCTGTTTCTGTTATTGAGTTCTACTTTTATGGCATTATGATCAGAAAAGATGCTTTGTATTATTTCAGTGATTTGGATTCTGTTAAGGCTTGCTTTGTGGCCTAAAATGTGGTCTATTCTGGAGACTATTTCACGTGTGTTGGAAAAAATGTACACTTGTCTGCTGTTGGGTGGAGTGTTCTGTATATGTCAGTGAGGTCAAATTGATTGATTGTGGCATTTAGATATTCTGTATCTTTATTGATTTTCTATCTAAATGTTTTGTGTTTCACCAAAAGTGGTGTGTTGAAGTCTTCTACTATTGTTGTGGAGCTGTTTATTTTTCTTTTCAGTGCTGTTAGAGTTAGTTTTATGTACTCTGGAGGCCTGTCATTGGGTGCATATATATTTATTATGGGTATATCCTCCTGTTGTATTGACCCTTTAATCATTATATAGTGTCCTTCCTTATCCATTGTGGTGGATTTTGCTTTAAAGTCTATTTTGTCAGAGATTAATATTGCCACTCCTGCTCTTTTTTGGTTGTTGTTTGCTTGATATATTTTTTCCCATCCTTTGAGTTTTAGTTTGTTTATGTCTTTGTGTTTAAAGTGTGTCTGTTATAGACAGCATGTAGATGGATTGTGTTTTTTAATCCATTCTGCCACTCTCTGTATCTTTACTGGCACATTTAGGTCATTTATATTCAGTGCAGTTATTGATAGGTGTGAGTTTACTGCTGTCATTTTGATGTAATTTTTTTGTGTGTGTGTGTTGACAGTTTCTGTGTTCTGCTTAATTTTATGTGCTGAGTTCTTTTTATGTATTTTTTCATTATTTTTGATTTTGAGTTTGCTGAGTCTTTATGTTTTTGTTCTTTTTTATTTTGACATGTAGGTTTGTTAGCTTCCTTTGTGGTTATCTTGAAATTTTTCTCCATTTTTCTAAGTTTAAACCAATCTTTTATTTCTTGATATTGCCTTAACTTCCACTCCATATAGCAGTTCTGTTACTACCCTGTTTATTCTCTCTTTTTTGTTTTGACATTGTCACTGTTTATGTATTGATGTCTCTGACTCTCTATTTTCAGTCTTTTAGCTTTGATTTGTTTTTGTAAATTCCTTATCTGGGTTGATAACTGGTTGATCTGTCCTGTGTTCTAGTCTTGGATTGTTGTCTGATATTGTTGATTCTCTAACCAGAGGACTCCTTTTAATATTTCTTGTAATTTTGATTTGTTTTTCACCAATTCCCTTAACAGCTGTTTATCTGCAAATGACCTAATTTTGCCATCGTATTTGAGAGACAGTTTTGCTGGATATATAATTATTGGCTGGCCATTTTTTTCCTTCCAGGCTTTATATATGTCATCCCATTGCCTTCTTGCCTGCATGGTTTCTGCTGAGTAGTCAGAGCTTAGTCTTATTGCTTCTCCTTTGTAGGTGGCTTTTCATTTATCCCTAGCTGTTCTCAAGATTCTATCTTTGTCTTTGGTTTTGGCAAGTTTGATTTTGATAATGTGTTTGTGACTTTCTTTTGGGGTCTACCCTGTATGGGGTTTGTAGAGCTTCTTGGATAGATATTTTCTTGTCTTTCATGATATGAGGAAAGTTTTCTGCCAGCAAATCTTCGACAATTCTATTTGTGTTTTCTGTTATCCCCCCATTCTGGTACCCCGATCACTTGTAGGTTTTTCCTCTTGATAGTGTCCCACATAATTCTTAGGCTTTCTTCATTTTTTTAAATTCCTTTTTTCTGATTTTTCCTCAAATAAATTGATGTCAAGGGATTTATCTTCAGTCTCACTAATTCTGACTTCCATTGTACTATGACCGTCTATTGAGGTGTCTAATTCTGAAATTTTATTGTTAATCTTTTGGATTTCTAGTTGCTGTCTCTGTATGGCTGCTAGCAACTTGTTAATTTTGCCATTTTGTTATTGTATTGTTTTCCCAACTTCCTCTATTGCTTTGTCTATGTGTTCTTTGGCATTGTCTGAGTTTTGACTGGTCTCCGTCTTGATATCTTGGAGAGCCCTATATATTAGTCTTTCGAATTCTTTCTCAGGTGGTTCCATTGCCTTATCTTCCTCCAGAAGGGTTCTTGGTTCTTTTTGGTCACTTGCTGGAGCCATCTTGACCTGCTTCTTTATGTTATTTGATATTGACTCTTGTCTCTGAGGCATCAATAACTTATTATATTTATTTATTTATTGTATATTTGTTTACTGTGTCCTCATTTTTTGTTTTGTTATGCCCAAATAGGATGGGTGTATGAGCTACTTTGGTTGTTGGCATTTTTTAAGCTCTCACATCCTGTCTTCAGGTGATCAGAGCAGCTACTAGGTGTGTGAGCCCAAGAGTCTGTTCACTTTTCTTGTGGGAGTGCAGCACAGGTGTCCAGATCATCAGTCACTGAGTGTGTGGTGCAGACTCTCACCTACAGTCCTAGGTGGTCAGGGCTGTGTAGAGGTGTTCAGAGGAGGCACAGGTATCTGGCTGCAGTGGGGGGGCTCTGTGTGGAGCACGGCTGATGGCTGTGCCTGGGTGCCTGGGTGGAGGGTGTGTCCTGTCCCTAGAGTGCATAGTGGCGGGGGGTATTGCAGATGGTCCTTGAGCACCCATTGCTGTTGGCTGGATGGACTGGGAGGCACCACTAGTTCTCAGACTCCTGTTGTGAGTGGCTAAATGAAGTGCGTGGTACTGCCAGCCCTCAGGCCATGGTGTGGGTGGGTGAGGCCCCTGCTTAGGGGGCAGGGCTATGTAAAATGTCATGAATCTGCAGCTCCCCCTTGGCTGCTGCAGTTGAAAATGGGCTTCAGGTGTATGCCCTGCTGTTTTATGCTAATGAGGACATGTGGTGTTGAATTGGCCCACACAGATCTGGGAAGGAGCGAAGGGCACTGCAAGTCCATGGACCCCTTATACCAATGGGTGGGCAAAGGGGCAGGGCCTTCTGACCAGCCCTGAGTTCCTGGCTTCTGACCAAGCCATGAGCATGGCTTTTTTTATTGACATGAGATGTGTGGGAGCAGAGAGCCCTGAGTTCCTGGCTTAGGGGGCATGGCTTTTTTAATACTCCAGCACCTAACAACAACAACAACAACCCCACCCCACCTCCTCTAATCAGGAAAAAGAGGATGATATGGCACATATTAACTGCTCAGTAAATATTTGTTGAATGAACTAATAATTCTCACCACCTGCCTCACCCCCTGGAAACCCTAGTGGTGTAGTGGTTAAGAGCTATGGCTGTTAACCAAAAGATTGGCAGTTCAAATCCACCAGGCACTCTTTGGAAACTCTATGCGGCAGTTCTGCTCTGTCCTGTAGGGTCGCTATGAGTCAGAATCGACTTGATGGCAATGAGTTTACCCCACCCCCACCTCCTCTAATCAGGGAAAAGAGGATTTTTTCATTTTGTCATATTAATAAGCTGACTGCAATTTGAGGCAAAATTCTTCGTAAAGAAGGTCCTAGGAAAATCATCTTGATGGATATGTTTAATTATGGGAGTCAATGTCTACTGGGAAAAGCCTAGACTAAACAAAAGGTAAAGTGCAATACATAAGAAAGTAACAGGAATTTGTAATACAGTGGGGCTCACTGGCAGCTGGAGGAAGAGGATTGAGGAAACCAAAGAGTGAGTGGGGGGCTACCAATTGGTAGAGAATAGCCATGATTTTTTCAATTGCCTCATATGCACATGAAAGCTGGAAAATGGAAAAGGGAGGCAGAAGAATTGATGCATTCGAATTGTGATGCTGGTAAAGAATACTGAGTATAGCATGGACTGCAAGAAGAATGAATAAATCAGTCTTAGAAGAAATTCAGCCAGAATGCTTCTTAGAATTGAGGATGGTGAGACTTTGTCTTCCTTACGTTAAATGTGTCATCAGGAAGACCAGTCCCTAGAAATGGACATCATGTTTGATAAAGCAGTGGGCCAACAAAAATGAGGGAAATCCTCAATGAGATGGATTGACAGAGTAGCCACCACAGTGGGCTCAAACATACCAATGATTATGTGGATGGCACAGAACCTGGAGCCATACATAAGGTCACCATGAGTTGAAGCTGACTCAAAGGCAACTAACAACAACAACAGCCATAGAACTTTGGGACAATAGTGTATAGTTGCTTGTCATGCTGTTAAGAATGCTTACTCTCATTAACTGCAAATTATCAGTAATAGTTGGTTATATCAACAGCTTTGTTGTAGAATGTATAGAAGCAAGGAATAAATTTTGATTAAGAGCTAGTCAATCTGTGGAAGTGATTGGCTACCACATTCTCATTAGGTGATTTTGGACCTCTGTCCATAAGAGGGAGTCTTTCAAGTGAAGGACCGGTAAAACATTATCTCCTCCCCAGTTGTATTCCCAGAATGTATTTATGATCCTACAGAATACTTTTCTGCAGTCAAATTCAAAAGCTTGAGGGCTGAAGCCTTGAGTGACCTTTGGACTTAAGCTATGGTCTAAGAAATTGAGATAGGGAATCAGTCTACTGTGAGTGCCAGGAATTCATTGGGGGAAAACTTTGGGATATGTTAGAACCATAATGAAGAACAGAATGTGGATAAATAGCAAGGGAATAGGAAACCAGAATATAGGAGGCAGTTCCTAATTAGAATACAACCTAGCACCAATTTGGTCTAGCAGTTCTTTGACTGGGTCAAATACATGCTGGTTTTGCAGTGATATAAAGGCTGGACCTACATAGGTTACCAATTTTTAAATAATTAGAGTGACTAAAACTATACTGTATATAATTTAATCCTTCTTTGACTCAGAAGGCACTTTAAAAATCCACATTTTTCTCAGAGTCCTCACTTTTATGCATAGTATTGAACAGTTGATTTCTTATGAATACATTGAAGAATAAACCCAGTATTATTGTAGATAGATAACCTTGGATGACAAACAAAGCCAAACATTTGGAGGCAAGAGCTATTAGAAGAAGCTTTTTCTGCCTCTGCACAATTGGAGTGACATTGTTCAAGGTCAGTGCATCTGAACCCATCCTTATTTATGCATGATCTGCAAAAGAGTGGTTTCACACAGGGGCATGGGCAGGAATGGTAGGAAGTTGTAATTGTGGGAGTGCCAGACACATAGGTGCTTAGTAAATAATTATCTGCTATTCACAATGTAGATATTAGGCTATTCTTTATGGCCTTCAGTAGTTTATTTGGTTCATTCAAAATTTTATATGGTATGAAGTAGATACTTTGCAAGACATTGGAGAAACAAAGGAAAGACAGCCTCTTTTCTTGAGGAGCTCATACTCTCATGAGGAAGATAAAAGAATACATAATTTAAATATTGTGTGAGAAGTACCCTACCTATAGTGGACTCTCAATAAGTGTTTGTTAATTGAATAAACATTATTCTGACTATCTAGCTTAGGGGTTTAAAATGAGACTGGTTTCTTTTGATGGGAAACCCTTTTATTAAGGAGGAAAAAAAATATGGTCTTAGTCTTATGTTTCAGTGTGTACAGAGTTATTAATTCACAATTCCAGATATCATTCAAGACCCGTGATAGCTGGCCCTCTGTTCCTACTTCCACACATCTCTGTGTTATCTTTACATTAGCATAAGATGGCAGCTATATATATTTTCATAAGTAAAGACAGTATCTGAACTTATTCTTTCTATTATAGGTAACAACATGGTGGATATGGGAAATATTATATTTATATTGAATGAACTGCAACAACAGTATGAGGATGTTTGTAAGTGAGCTCTTGTTGCTATAGCAAGTTTTAGTTATAAATAAATTGTCTTTAAATTAAATCCAAACTTATAGGCTTTATCTTCAGGATTTTGAAAGCTTTCTCTGAACTCTTTACCCTAATTCTTAAATCACAGACATAACAACTTAATGTAATATCTAAATATGCCTAATTAATATTGATTATATACAATGAAGGAGCTCTGGTGGTGCAATGGTTAAGTGCTCGACCGCTAACCGAAAGGTCTGTGGTTTGATCCCACCAACTGCTCTATGGGAAAAAATTTGGCTGTCTCCTCTCGTAAAAAGTATAGCCTTGGAAATCCTCTTGGAGCAGTTCTACTGTGTCCTTTTGGGTTGCTATGAGTTAGAGTCAATGGTAGTGAGTTTGGTTTTGGTATATACAATGACTATTATCAATTTTATCTTTTTCTCAATATATTGCAACAGAAAGTCAATTTTAAAATGAAATAGTAACAGTAAAAAAAGACAAAACTTAGTTTGCAATTTATAGGTCATTCTGACATACTGACATTGACCCTTTAAAAATTTTTACTGTGTTTTTAGCTATCATTTGTTATTTAGTTTTTCTTCATTAGTACATTGTTTTTATTCGTTCCTGTTGCACATCATGTTACTCCTTACTGTTTCTCTGATTTGTCCAAATATCATTTGGTCAAGATTATCCATGCACACACTTTTAAGAATTATTTGGTTCTGTGAAGCTTGTTAAATACCGCCCCCCTCCTTCAAATTAGCCTCTAGCCTGGCCTTCCTCCCAGCTTCTCTAGAGGCCGATATTTAAAAAGTTTTAGCTGATTGCTTGATATTTATCTTCATAACTCTAAAAAACGTGTTTATATTGCTATTTCTTTTTTTTATAGTTTATGTTATTTTATTTTGTTGAGAATACACACAGCAGAACACACCAATTCAACAGTTGCTATGTGTACAATTCAGTGACATTGATTACATTGAGTTGTATAACCATTCTCACCCTCCTTTTCTGAGTTATTTCTTCCCCATTAATATAAACTCACTGCCCCCTAAGTTTTCTATCTTATCTTTCCAGTTGCTATTGTCAATTTGATCCCATATAGATAGATTTTAAAAGAGCATAATGCTCAAGGCAGACAGTCTTTACTAGTTAAGCTAAACTATTGTTTGGTTTTAAGAAAACTATAGGGGATATTTTTGGTTTATGTTTTAAAGATTATCTCAAGGCAAGTTTTGGGGGTTCACCCAGCCTCTACGAATCCAGAAAATCTGGATTCCATGAGAATTGGAAATCCTGTTTTGCATTTTGTATTGCAATTTCTTGATTTTTAAATTTTGAGTAGACACAGTGTCTACTTCCTACTGTGAAAAATAAGGATTTAGCTCTGTTTGATCTTCCCTGTTCCCACCACGCACACTTACTTTTCATATACTTACCTATACTTCCAATATAGTTATATGGTAATTTAATTAATTTTTATTCAGTATTTATATTAATATGTCTATATAAACCCTATTCACAGCTGAGCCATATAGTATCCATGGTTACTTTCTTTTTCTGTGCAATCCCCTCCCAACTTCGAGTTAAGAATTGTCTTATTTATTTGCTTGTTTCTTAAAAGTATTTTTATTACTAATCCAAGCCCAAACTCTGCCAACCACAAACTCTGTCTCGATAATCCTCTCCATAAATTTGGATACACCAGGTATTCTATCAGTTTTGTCTTCTTGATGAAATCTCCCTTAGATACTTCTGGTAGTCTCCAATATGGATTTGTTGCCCTCCACATCTTAAGTGCTGCTATCAGCCTGTGATTTCCATTCACTTCTTTTATTTCTCTCCTGTATCAGCGCTCTAGTTTCCTTCCCCTGTGTCTTTCTCTCTATTTCTCTTTTTAAAATTTCCTTATTTTGTTGTGGAGCACATTATCTAGGAACTTACTGAGAAAAGGTTTGTGGGAAACAATTTTTTAACATCTTGAAATTGTCTTTATTCTGTCTTCAGGCTTGATTCATAGTTTGGTTGAGTATAGAATTCTAGATTGGAAATAATTTTCTCTTACAATTTTGAAGTTTCTAGCTTTCAATGTTGCTGTTGATGTCCAAAGCTATCCTGGTTTCTGATCCTGATTTTTCTCTTTGGAAGCTTATAGGATATTTTATTTGTATCCAGTGTTCTAAAATTTCATGATGATGTACCTTGATAGATGGGGTTTTTTTTTTTTTTTTTTTGCAACTGTTGGGCTGGGTACAGTGTCCATTAGTTCTTTGAAATTAAAAAAAATATGGTCTTTTCTTTCCTCTATTTTCTCTGTTCTCTCTCTTTTTTTATTGTGGTAAATATATAGGTAACAAAACATTTGACATTTCAACAGTCTTCATTTATACAATTCATTGACATTAAACATGTTGTTCATCATGTTATTCAACATCACAATTCTTGAATTTTTCCTTTACCCTTAACAGAAGCTAAATGTCTCTCTAACTCTTATTATTCAGATATTTGATGCCCTGGACTGGTTCTCCATTTTTTTAAAAAAATCATTTTTTTCTACTGCTTTCCTTTTTGTTTTGCTTTCTGGGAGACTTTCTTTCTTTTCTATTTTTTACTATGTTTTGTTCTGTTACACAGAAGTTTCCATGAGTTGGAGCTGACTCAAGGGCAACTAACACTAAATAGTTAGAATGCAGTTTGATTTGCTCAGGCCACACTTGTAGTGGGTTAAAGGACATCTGTTTTCTATGTAGAGAGGTAAAGGATTAGAATCATGCTACTGCAGTTTCCATTTCTCTGAAATATAGCTGCTGCCAGTCCTTTTTTCTCACAGACAACTCCATAATTAATTCTTCCTCTGTGATTTTTTTTTTATTGTGCTTTAGATGAAGGTTTACAGAGCAAATTAGTTTCTCATTGAACAATTAATACACATATTGTTTTGTGACATTGGTTGCCAATACCATGGTGTGTCAACAGTCTCCCCTTCTCAACGTTGGGTTCCCTATTACCAGCTTTCTTGTCCCCTTCTGCCTTCTCGTCCTTGCCCCTGTGCTGGTATGCCCATTAAGACTCATTTTGTTTTATGGGCCTATCTACTCTTTGGCTGAAGGGTGAACCTGAGGAGTGATTTCAGTACTGAGTTAAAAGGTGTCTGGGAGCCATACTCTGAGGGTTTCTCTAGTTTCTGTCAGACCGGTAAGTCTTTTTGTGTTTGAGTTAGAATTTTGTTCTACATTTTTCTCCAACTCTGTCCAGGATCCTCTATTGTGCTCCCTGTCAGAGCAGTTGGTGGTGGTAGCTGGGCACCATCTAGTTGTTCTAGATTCAGTCTGGTGGAGGCTGTAGTAGTTGTGGTCCGTTAGTCCTTTGGACCAATATTTCCCTTTTCTCTTTGGTTTTCTTCATTCTGGGAGATTTTCTTAACTTTATCTTCTGTTTCTTCTATTTAACCTTTCTTCTGTGTAACTTTTTCAATTTTCAAAAGCTCTTTTTTGTTCTCTGAATGTTGTTTTATTTTAAAATCCTCCTCTTGTTTCATGGACACTCCTTTTCTTGTTTTTTTGTATGTAATTAATATCTTCTAAAACACTGAGGTTATTGATAATGTTTTAAAAAATTTCCTTTTCATTTTTACTCTCTTTCTTCCAAGTTGCTTTTCTCTATTTTTCATCTTAGAGGCATTTCTCAGATGTCTGGTGATCTTTGGTTGTCTGTTCATATTTGAGAATGGTGAACTAAAAAGTTGTTTGGAAGCTCTGAGACTGAGGTTAGAACTAATTGACTATGGGCTCATCACAGTAGAGCCATGGTTCTCAATTGGAGGCAATCTCCCTGCTATCCTATCCCTCCAGGGACATCTGGCAATGTCTGGAGACATTTTTTTTTTAAATTGTGCTTTAGGTGAAAGTTTACAGAGCAAATTAGTTTCCGATTAAACAATTAATACACAAATTGTTTTGTGACATTGGTTGCCAACCCCATGATGTGTCAACACTCTCCCCTTCTCCACCCCCAGTTCCCTGTTTCTATTCATCCAGTTTTCCTGTTCCTTCCTGCACTCTTGTCCTTGCTTTTGGGCTTGTATACGTGATTAAACTATGAAGCACGTTTCTCCCATGTGTTATTGCTTGTCCTATAGAACTGTATAATCTTTAGTTGAAAGATGAACCTCGGGAGTGACTTCAGTACTGAGTGAAAAGGGTGTCCAGGAGCCATACTCTCAGGGTTTCTCTAGTCTTTCAGATCAGCAAGTCTGGTCCTTTTTTATTTGTGAATTTGAAGTTTGTTATACATTTTTCTACCGCTCTGTCCAGGACCCTCTATTGTGATACTCTGTCAGAGCAGTTGATGGTGGTAGCCGGGCACCATCTTGTTGTTCAGGGCTCAGTCTGGTGGAGGTTGTGGTAGTTGTGGTCCATTAGTCCTTTGGACTAATCTTTCCCTTGTGTCTTTGGTTTTCTTCATTCTGCTTTACTCCAGCTGGGATGGGACCAGTAGATGTATCTTAGATGGCCGCTCGCAGACTTTTAAGATGCCAGACGCTGCTCACCACAGTCAGATGTAGAACATTTTCTTTATAAACTATGTTATGCCAATTGAGCTAGATATCTCCCGAGACCATGGTCGCAAGCCCTCAGCCCAGTAGCTAGGTCCCTCAGGGAGTTTGGATGTCTGTGAAACTTCTATGACTTTGACTTGGTCAAGTTTTGCTGATGTCCCCAGTCTTGTGTCTTGTCTTACACTTCACCAAAGTTACCACTAATCTATTGTCATTTAGTGTTTTCCCTCCCTGCCCCTCCCATCCCTCATAACCATCAAAGATTATTTCATTCTGTGTGTAAACCTTTTCATGAGTTTTTATAATAGTGGTCTCATATAGTATTTGCCCTTTTGTGATTGACTTATTTCACTGAGCGTAATGCCCTCCAGATTCATCCATGTTGTGAGATGTTTCTCAGATTCATCATTGTTCTTTTTTGTTGCTTGGTATTCCATCGTGTCTATGTACCGTAGATTGTTTATCCATCTATCTGTTGATGGTCACTTAGGTTATTCCCATCTTTTTGCTATTGTGAATAATGCTGCAGTGATCATGGATGTGCATATGTCTATTCGTGTGATGGCTTTTATTTCTCTAGGATACGTTGCTAGAAATGGGATTGCTGGATCATATGGTATTTCTATTTCTAGCTTTTTAAGCTAGCACCATATCATTTTCCAAAACAGTTGTACCATTTTGCATTCCCACCAGCAGTGCATAAGAGTTCCAATCACCCCCATGTTTGTTTTTTTTTTTTTTAATGGAGACGTTTTTGGTTATCACAACTTGGGTGGTGTTATGAACATCAAGTGAGTAGAGGCCAGGAATGCTGCCAAACATCATGCAATGCACAAGACTGCCCCCTTCAACAAATAATTATCTGGTCCAAAATGTCAGTAACGCTGAGGTTGAGAAGTGCTGCTATTTGTTCCTTCTTTAAATGCTTACTGTCCTGTGCTGCCTATTGCCCAGTGTCTGAAAACTGTGACTTTCCATATATTTTGTCTCATTTTTTAGTTGGAGGATAAATCTAGTCCCTATTACTGTGTCTTGGCCCAAATCAAAAAAGTTTGAAGTGGAAGTATTTAAACATATTAAATCAGCAGAATATATTTAATCTAGTTAATAGCTCAGTGTTTTGTTAATCAGCTCTGTTAGATTTTTCACCCTAATAACTTTGCTTTATGTGTTTAAGCAACTGATAATTTCTTGAATAGCTTTTATGAGGACTTTGTTTTTGAAAAATATTACAAGTTGTAGAGGTAAATAAAATAATTGAATATGTATCCCTTACCTAGCAATTATGGAAGAGCCAGACCTGGATGAAACTACTTCAGTTCGAAAGTTATCAAAGCTATCTCGACGCTCTCTACAGTTTAAGAAGACAGGCAGTTTACCTTCCAGACTGTCTGAAATTTCAGTAACCCAAAAGTTAAACAGAAAAAGCCTCCAACATCATAGTAAAATTTTGGAGAATAATGATAACCTTGAATTTAAAAGTCCAAAAAATACTTGGCAAATAAAAAAAATCTTGGAAGAAGATGATGACAGCGATGTAGGATCCCAGGAATCATATCCAAAGGATGGCATAAACCTAAAAAAACATTCAGACAAGGCTGAAATTCATGACTTAAAATATAAACCACAAAGGTTGAAAAGTATTTCAAACTTCAAAAAGTCTCTGTATAAAAGTGATATTTCTAGTATTCCAGAATTAAAGAAGCCAGCTGTAAGAAGGCATTCCAGCTTGCTAAAAGAGATTTCATCTAAGGAAAAAACTGCAGTTGATACTCTGGGTCAGTATCATATACATAAGTCAGAATTTAGGTCATTGAATTTTTGTATTATCATAGAAATGAGAAGAATGAATCACGTATTAGATAGTCTTAAGCATTTCAGTTGTCAATAATTTGTGTAACCACCATCTATGGTACATAGGCCAGTGGATGCAATACTGTGGTTTTGATGGTAGTTTCTTTCCAGATGCCCCAACTTTCCATAGTTTGGGGGATCCCAACCTTGATACGTTTATTTAGTGATTGATTGGAGTCATGGAAGTTCCATAGCAAGTAGAGGGCTTCTTTTCCTTTGGAAATCTGTTTATTTTGTAGTTTATTTAGCCAAAGTTATAGGAAGTCTATATGAAATTTGTGCTTAGAGTTCCATAATTTAAATATATGGTATCCATAGTACTTAAGGTATTATCTCTTATGGATACGGGACTATCAAGACAAAATAATTCATAACTACACATCCAAGTCCCCCAAGGCTTTATGGTCTTCCTTAAAGATGAGCAGTGGCTTCCCAACAAATATGTGTGACACCTCCGCCCTCTTTCTGTACTACTTCAGTCACATAGATGCTGTCTGTGGAACCTAATTAAACACTCCTTCCTGTAATCCTTTGCTGAAGTTACTTACTTGATGGTAATTGAGCAGCTATGAAATGTGACTGCTTCCAGAATTAAAACAATTTTTTTAGACTTTTCATTTGAAAATAATTTTATATTTATAAAAGTCTTAAAAATTGTTAAAAATTCCCATATACCCTTCATCGTTTCCCCAAATGTTAAGATCTTATATAGCCACAACATAACTAGGAAATTTATACTGACACAATACTGTTTATTAATCTGCAGACCTTATTCAAATATTGTCTAGTGTTCTACAAATGTCCTTTTGGTCCAGGATCCAATCCAGGATCACGTATTACATTTAGTTTTCATGTGTCCTTAGTCTCCTCCAATCTGGATGGTTCCTTAGTTTTTCATTTGACACTTTTGAAGAGGATTGGCAAGATAGTTTGTATAACATCCTTCATTTTGTGTTTTCCTGATATTTCTTAATGAATAAATTCAGGTTATGCCTTTTTGGCCAGAATACCATCGAAAGGGTAGTGTGGCTTCTCAGTGCATCAGATCAGGGGGCTGATGATGTGCATGTGTATCTGCTCCCTGGGCTTTATGTTTTTGAAGGTTGTGAACTGAAAGCATGGTACAGTAAAGTGAAAGGGAGAGAGAAGAAATTTCAAAAATTTTTGCTTGGAATCCTGGAATTTAAATAAAACACATTGGTGTTTTGATCTCTTGGACTTATTCGTTATATTCTAATCACAAGAAAGTAGCATTGGCTAGGCCACTGGAACAGGCTGTTCAAATAAGTAGGCTATACATGTTTATAGAATTTCAGTACAGTTTTGGGCTTGAGTTATAGGAGAATGGTTAACTATAAAGCACAACAGAAAAGTGGAGAGAAAAGTAATCCTTCTGTAAGGTAATACTAAGTAGATAAAAGTTTCTTTTTGATTATTAAAGATTTTAGGTACCAATTTTTATTGTTAGACATACAAATTCTGTTGCTTACTAATCCTCCACATTTTTCAGATTTAGAAAGTGTCTGTAAAGCTATCCATAAACTCAAAGAAAATTACGTTGCTGCAGAAGAACTTCAGTCCATTTTGCCTTCAGTAGGAATTACTTTATCAGATAAAGAGTTCCAGAAGATTGTGACAGACACTACTAGAAATGGTGCGATATATAATAACAAAATTTTCGGGAAGTTTCGATATTTTTATGGGATAATATTAAATATTGGTGCAAGTTCTATCAACTTGGAATGGGACAGAATGGGTCATTCTAAAGGAACTTCAGAAAGAACAGATATAAAAATAGAAAGTAGTAAAAATAGAAAGTCTGACCTAATGGATTAGTTTGGAGGAGGTAGGCCTTCCATATTTCAGAATTGTTTCGGTATGGCTCTTTATCACTAACCCTAGCTGTGCCTTCTAGGGTGAGACAGACCCTGGGAAAGCCTGATCTGGTTGTACAGAGATTCAGATAGTAAGACCACAGTCTTCAAGGAGTATAAAAATCTCTAAGCAAATAGCCCAGGGTTCCAAAAAAATAATTGGAGATACCAAAATGTAGTTGGAATTTAGGGCTAGTGATACTTAAACAATCCTGGCAGGCATTTAGCATCTGGATGTTTAATGGCATATTACAGTCACCATGCTAAGTTCAAGGGAGAGTTTAAGTTTAGTTTTTGTATTGGAGACGTTGTTTTATCAGTAACTAAGAATTGCCCACAGCTGAAGTTGAGTTGAGAAGAGGGAAGAGGCAAATTTTTTTTTTTTTTTTAATATATATTTTATTGTACTTCAGGTGAAAGCTTACAGAGCAAATAGTTTCTCATGAAATAGTAGTACACATGTTGTTTTTTGACATTGGTTAACAACCCCACAACGTATTAAGCCTCTACATTCTCAACCTTTTTTTTTGATGAAAATTACAGATGGCCAAAGATACACCGTTTCAAAAATTTCTACATTCACAGTTCAGTGACATTGACTACGCTCTTCCAACTGTGCTGTTATTCTCACTTAAGATGAAGGCTTACAGAAAAAATAGTTTTTCATTTAACAATTACTACACATGTTGCCCTATGACAATGGTTAACAATCTCACAGCACATCAAGAATATCCTTACTCCACCTTGTATTCCCTATCACCAGGGGGCTTCCTTGTCCCCTTCTGTCTTCTGGACCTTGTCAGTGGACTATTGTACCTCTTTAGTCTCATTTGTTTATTTATTTATTTATTTATTTATTTTTATTTTATTTAAACACCATTTCAAAACTTTTTACTTACACATTTAAGTGATATTGACTATGCTCTTCCAATTGTGCTGCCATTCTCGCCCAAGATGAAGGCTTACAGGACAAAACAGCCTCCCATTTAATAGTTACTACAAATGTTGCCCTATAGCAGTGGTCAACAATCTCACAATACATCGACAGTGTCCTTATTCAATTTGTGTTCCTTATCATCAGTTTCCTACTCTCCCTCTGCCTTCTGGCCCTTGTCACCGGACTCCTGTACATCGTTAGTCCCATTTAGTTTTACTGGGGTGTCCATTCCCAGGCTTAACATCGAACCTTGAAGGTAACTTCCCCTCTGAGCTGAAAGGGTGTCTGGGGGCCACACTCTCGAGGTTTCTCTAGTATTCTTTAGGCCAGTATATCTGGTCTTCTTTTTTTTTTTTTTTTTTTGGGAGTTAAAATTATACTCTACATCCTACTCCAGCTCTGCCCAGAACCCTCTGTTGTGATCCTGGTCAGAGGAGTCATTGGTGGTAGCCGGGCACCATCCAGCTGTACTGGGCTCAGTCCCGTGGAGGCCTTGGTAGCTGTGGACCATTAGTCCTTCGGACTAATCTTTTCCTTGTATCCTGTTCTCTTCGTTCTCCCTTGTTCCCGAAGGGATGAGATCAGTGGAGTATCTTAGATGGCCGCTCATAGGCTTTTAAGACCCCAGACACTACTCACCAAGGTAGAATGTAGAGCATTATCTTTATAAGTAGTGTCATGCCAATTGAGCTAGATGTTCCCCGAGATCATGGTCCCCAGAGCCCTCCGTCCAACAACTCAGTCCCTCGGGGGGTTTGGATGTGTCTATAGGGCCTCCATGACCTTTCCTTGTGCAGGTTGTGTTAGTTTCCCCTGTACTATGTACTATCTCATCTCTCACCCAAGTTACCACTTACCTATTACCTATTTAGTATTCCCCCCCCCCTCCCATCCCTGGTAACCAACAAGGATTGTTACATTTTGCATGTGAATTTTTTCATGGGTTTTTACAATAGAGGTCTCATACAATATTTGTCCTTTTGTGATTGACTTATTTCACTCAGCATGATGTCCTCCAGTTTCATCCATGTTATGAGATGGTTCACCGATTCATTGTTCTTTCTCGTTGCATAGTACTCCATTGTGTGTATGTACCATAGTTTGTGTATCCATTCGTCTGTTGATGGACATCGAGGTTGTTTCCATCGTTTTGCTATTGTGAATAATGCTGCCATGAACATAGGTGTGCATATGTCTATTCGAGTGATGACTCTTATTTCTCTAGGATATATTCCTAGGAGTGGGATTGCTGGATCGAATGGTACGTCTATTTCTAGCTTTCTGAGGAAACGCCATATCATTTTCCAAAATGGCTGTATCATTTTGCATTCCCACCAGCAGTGTATAAGAGTTCCCGTCTCCCCGCAGCCCCTCCAACATTTGTTATTTCCAGTGTTTTTCATTCGTGCCAGTAATGCCGGGGTGAGATGGTATCTCATTGTGGTTTTAATTTGCATTTCTCTAATGGCTAGTGATCGCGAGCATTTCCTCATGTGTCTGTTGGCCATTTGAATGTCTTCCTTGGTGAAGTGTCTGTTCATTTCCTTTGCCCATTTTTTGATAGGATTGGTTGTCTTTTTGTTGTAGAGGTGTTGGATTTTCTTGTAGATTATGGAGATTAGACCTTTGTCTTACTTGTACTGTCCAAAAATTTTTTCCCAGTCTGTAGGTTCTCTTTTAACTCTTTTGGTGAAATCTTTTGAAGAGCATAGATGTTTGATTTTTAGAAGATCCCAATTATCTAGTTTATCTGTTGGGTTTTTTGTGTTGATGTTTATGGTTTGTATCCTGTTAATGCCATGTATTAAGGTCTGAAGTGTTGGTCCTATTTTTTCTTCTATGAATTTTATAGTTTGAGGCTTTATATTCAGGTCTTTGATCCATTTTGAAGTAGTTTTTGTATATGGTGTGAGGTATGGGTCCTGTTTCATTTTTCTACAAATGGATATCCAGTTTTGCCAGCACCATTTGTTAAAAAGACTGTCTTTTCCCCATTTGATGTATTTTGGGCCCTTGTCAAAAATCAGGTGACCGTAGGTGGATGGATTTACATCTGAGTTCTCAATTCTGTTCCATTGGTCAATGTCTCTGTTGTTGTACCAGTACCAGGCTGTTTTGAGTTCTGTAGCTGTATAGTAGGTTCTCAAGTCAGGTAGTGTGAGTCCTCCAACTTTATTCTTCTTCTTCAGTAGTGCTTTACTTATTCGGGGTTTCTTCCCTTTCCATATAAAGTTAATAATTAGTTTTTCCATCTCTTTGAAGAATGTTGTTGGTATTTGTATCGGAATTGCATTGTATTTGTAAATTGCTTTAGGTAGAATTGCCATTTTCACAATGTTGAGTCTGCCTATCCATGAGCATGGTATGTTTTTCCATTTATGTAGATCCCTTTGGGTTTCATGCAGCAGTGTTTTGTAGTTTTCTTTGTATAGGTCTTTTATATTCCTGGTCAGATTTATTCCTAAGTATTTTATCTTTTTAGGGGCTATTGAAAATGGTATTGATTTCCTGATCTCCTTTTCATCGTTCTCTTTACTGGTGTATAGGAATCCAACTGATTTTTGAATGTTTATCTTGTATCCTGCTACTCTGCTGAATCTTTCTATTAGTTCCAGTAAATTTCTCGTGGAGTCTTTAGGGTTTTCTATGTATAGTATCATATCATCTGCAAACAGGGAGAGTTTAACTTCTTCATTACCAATTTGGATGCCCTTTATTTCTTTCTCTTGCCTTACTGCTCTAGCGAGAACTTCCAGCACAATGTTAAATAGGAGTGGTGATAAAGGGCATCCTTGTCTTGTTCCTGTTTTCAGGGGGAATGTTTTCAGCCTTTCTCCATTAAGAATGATGTTGGCTGTTGGTTTTGCATAGATGCCCTTTATGATGTTGAGAAATTTCCCTTCTATACCTATTTTATTGAGAGCTTTTATCAGGAATGGGTGTTGGACTTTGTCAAATGCCTTTTCTGCATCAATTGAGATAATCATGTGATTTTTTTCTTTCCTTTTATTTATGTGGTGGATTACGTTGATGGATTTTCTAATGTTAAACCATCCTTGCATACCTGGTATGAATCCTACTTGGTCGTGGTGTATTATTTTTTTGATATGATACTGAATTCTATTGGCTAAAATTTTGTTCAGAATTTTTGCATCTATATTCATGAGAGATATTGGTCTGTAATTTTCTTTTTTTGTGATGTCTTTGCCTGGTTTTGGTATCAGCGTTATGCTGGCTTCATAGAATGAATTTGGAAGTGTTGCTTCCTCTTCTATGCTCTGAAATAACTTGAGTAGAACTGGTACGAGCTCTTCTGTAAATGTTTTGTAGAATTCTCCAGTGAAGCCATCTGGGCCAGGGCTTTTTTTGGTTGGGAGTTTTTTTATTACCTTTTCAATCTGGAAGAGGCAAAATTTTGATAAAGTCTGACTTAAGATAACGTTTGAAGTAAATTCTCAGAACCTGATCGCAATTTCTTAGCTAAGGTAGATAGGAAGGAGGATTTTTTGATTAAAAGAAATATCTGTTGTTGCTGTTAGGTGCTGTTGAGTTGGTTCTGACTCATAACAACCCTATGCACAGCAAAACAAAATATTGACCGGTTCTGCACCTTCCTCCCAATTATTGCTGTGTTTGAGCCCCTTGTTGCAGCCACTGTGTCAGTCCATCTCGTTGAGGGGCTTCCTCTTTTTCACTGACCCTCAACCTTACCAAGCATGATGTCCTTCTCCAGAAACTGGTCCCTCCTGATAACATGTCCGAAGTATGTGAGATGTAGTCTCACCATCCTCACTTCCGAGAAGCACTCTGCCTGTACTTCTTCTAAGACAGACTTATTTGTTCTTCTGGCAGTTCATGGTATTTTCTCAAAGGCATCAGTTCTTCTTTGATCTTCCTTATTCATTGTCCAGCTTTCGCATGCATATTAGGCGATTAAAAATACCACAGCTTGGGTCAGGCACCCTTAGTCCTCAGAGTGAAATCTTCACTTTGCGACACTTTGAAGAGGTATTTTGCAGCAGATTTGCCCAATGCAATACGTTTTTTGATTTCTTGACTGCTGCTTCCATGGGTATTGATTGTGGATCCAAGTAAAATGAAATCCTTGACAACTTCAATATTTTCTCCGTTTATCTTGATGTTGCTTATTGGTCCAGTTGTGACGACTTGTGTTTTCTTGATGTTGAGGTGTAATCCTTACTGAAGGCTGTAGTCTTTGATCTTCATCAGTAAGTGCTTTAAGTCCTCTTCACTTTCAGCAAGCAAGGTTGTGTTACCTGCATATCGAAGTTTGTTAATGAGTCTTCCACCAATCCTGATGCCCTGTTCTTCTTCATATGGTCCAGCTTCTCAAATTATTTTCTCTGCATAGAGGTTGAATAAGTATGGTGAAAGGATACAATCCCAATGCACACTTTTCCTGATTTTAAACCACACAATAATCTCTTGTTCTGTTTGAACAACTTCCTCCTGATCTATGTACAGGTTCCGCATGAGCACAATTAAGTGTTCTGGAATTCCCATTCTTCTCAATGTTATCCATAATCTGTTATGGTCCATACAGTCAAATGCCTTTGCATAGTCTATAAAACACAGGTAAACATCTTTCTGGTATTCTCTGCTTTCAGCCAGGATGCATCTGACATTAGCAATGATATCCCTCATTCCATGTCCTCTTCTGAATCCGGCTTGAATTTCTGGCGGTTCCCTGTCAATGTACTGCTACAACCATTTTTGAATTATCTTCAGCAAAATTTTATTTGCATGTGATATTAATGATATTATTTGATAATTTCTGCATTGTTGGATCACCTTTCTTTTGGAATGGGCACAAATATAGATCTCTTCCAGTCAGTTGGCCAGGTAGCTGTCTTCTAAATTTTTTGGCATATTTGGAAGTTATGTGCGTCTCCAGTGCTGCATCCATTTGTTGAAACATTTCAGTTGGTATTCGGTCAGTTCCTGGAGCCTTGTTTTTCGCCATTCCCTTCAGCACAGCTTGGACTTCTTCCTTCAGTACCACAGGTTCTTGATCATATGCTACTGCCTAAAATGGCTGAACATCAATCAATTTTTTTTGGTACAGTGACTGTGTATTTCTTGCATCTTCCTTTGATGCTTCCTGCGTCATTCAATATTTTGCCCATAGAGTCCTTCAGTATTGCAACTTGAGTCTTCAATTTTTAATTCAGTTCTTTCATGTTGAGAAATGCCGAGCGTGTTCTTCCCTTTTGGTTTTCTAACTCTAGGTCTTTGCATGTGTCATTATAATACTTTACTTTGTCTTCTCAAGCCGCTCTTTGAAATCTTCTGTTTAGCTCTTTTACTTCATTTCTTCCATTTGCTTTAGCTACTCGACGTTCAAGAGCAAGTTTCAGAGTCTCTTCTGACATCCATTTTGGTCTTTTCTTTCTTTCCTGTCTTTTTAATGACACTTTGCTTTCTTCATATATGATGTCCTTGATGTCATCCCACAGCTCATCTGGTCTTTGGTCATTAGTGTTCAATGTGTCACATCTGTTCTTGAGATGATCTCCAAATTCAGGTGGGCTATACTCAGGGTTGTATTTTGGTTCTCATGGACTTGTTTTAATTTTCTTTAGCTCCAACTTGCATATGAGCAATTGATGGTCTGTTCCACAGTTGGCCCCTGGCCTTGTTCTGTCTGATGATATTGAACTTTTCCATTGTCTCTTTCCACAGATATAGTTAATTTGATTCCTGTGTTTTCCATTTGGTGAGGTCCAAGTGTATAGTAGCCATTTATGTTGTTGAAAAAATGTGTTTGTAATGAATAAGTCGTTGGTCTTGCAAAATTCTATCATGCAATCTCTGGCATCATTTCTGTCTCCAAGGGCATATTTTCCAAGTACCCATCCTTCTTCTTTGTTTCCAACTTCTGCATTCCAATCACCAGTAATTATCAATGCATCTTGATTGCATGTTTGATCTATTTCAGACTGCAGAAGTTGGTAAAAATCTTCAATTTCCTCATCTTAGAAATATCTAAGGAGTGAGTATCAGTATAACTACTGAGCCCTTTTTGCTTCTTATCAGGATTGGTATGATCACCATAGAGGGCTTATATCTGAAAATAGGTAGTTAAGTGAATCAGCTGTGAACTAGGGGTACATACATATCTATGAAAAAAGAAAACCATTGCTATTGAGTTGATTCCGACTCATAACGACCCTACAGGACAGAGTAGGACTTCCTCATAGGATTTTCAAGGAGTGGCTGGTATATTCAAACTGCCAGCCTTTTGGGTGGCAGCCGAGCTCTTAACCACTGCGTTACCAGGGTTCTGAACTAGGGGTGAGGGTAGGAATACTAGGATCTGTTAAGACTGGTTAGTATTGTCAAGGTATCCTAACTGATAGCATATTGACTGAGTTTTCATAATGGTGTGATATAAATATACTCCTTAACTTTGCTATGGTCGCCTTTCCTTTTTCTGATCTATGGAGAATTTAATACCTAACTCAATCCTTTGCACACAATAGGTATTGAAAAGGCAGGGACCATGTCTTACATATTTTTGTATCTTGGTGCCTAGCACAGTTCTTGGCACTAATATGCCCTCAATAATTGCTGAAATAAAATGTACTGACCTAATTTAGAAAGGTTCATCTTAAATGTAGGAAGTAAATAAGAAATAGGATGATGATGAAATGAAGGATCAAATAATATTTTTAATAGTTGTATTAAAATGTTAATTTCCCTTTTATGTAAAAATACAACAGAACTTATGACCTAAACTATTTTACAGAAAATGAAATGGTGAAGTTAGATGACTTTATGAGAGCTCTCGCCAAGGAGCGAAGTCTCTCCAAATGTGCTGGTAGGTAGAAATTTATTTTAAAATTATTTGGTGGAAAGACAACTTCAATTGAGAAGAATTAAGTTCAATAGAACTGGGTTTGCTTTTGGATAGATTCTTAATAGCCCTGTAATCCTTAGGCAAGCCATTTAGCAATTTTTTATTAACTCGCTACATCAAATAGCTAACTTGCCTATCTCACAGATTGTCATGTGGATTTTACAAGCTGAAAAGTGCTACTCAGATGTACAGTAATATTAATGATAATGATAAGATCAAATAGATAATTATCCCCAGTAATTAGTAATTAATGGGTGATTTGATTTTTTATAAAGAACTTGTTTGGTTCACTTTTGGTTTAGAACATTTTAAAAACAGTTTTATTGAGTTATAATTTATATACATACTATTAAAACTGGAAACAATTCAAATGTCCATTAACTGGTGGGCTATCAACAAAATGGAGTATGTTGTTGTTGTGGTTAGGTGCCGTCAAGTCGGTTCCGACTCATAGCAACCCTGTGTACAACAGAACGAAACACTGCTGGGTCCTGCGCCATCCTTACAACCGCTGTTATGCTTGAGCCCATTGTTGCAGCCACTGTGTCAGTCCGTCTCATTGAGGGTCTTCCTCTCTTTCACCTCTGCTTTACCAAGCATGATGTCCTTCACCAGGGACTGATCCCTCCTGATAACGTGTCCAAAGAATATGAGATGTAATCTTGCCATGTTTGCTTCTAAGGAGCGTTCTGGTTATACTGCTTCCAAGACAGATTTGTTCGTATATCCATATAACTTAATGCTATTTAGCAATACGAAGTAATGAACTAGTAATACATGCTACAACATGAATTAACCTAAAATCATTATGCAAAGTGAAGGAAGCTAGGCATAATAGACTTACGTATTATATGATTCCATTTATAGTCAGTGTCCAGAAAAGGCAAATTTATAGAGACAGAAAGCAGAGCAGTGGTTGGCTAGGAATGAGACTGGGGATGGGCATGAGGGAATTTGGGGAGTGACAGAAATGTTATAAAACTGGATTGTGGTGACGGTTACATAACTCTAATTTTACTAAAAATCAGTGAATGGATTAATTTTATTCATGTATATTATACCTTAATAAAACTCTTTCTGCTACTGAGAAACGGACTACTAGGGAATTTTTAATTGCTGGCGAATTAAATGGAGAAATTTTATATTTTTCCTATGTATATTTAGTGATATTCTTATCAGTGCAGTTAAATTGGTGCTTCCTTAGGTGCAGAGACTATAACAAAGTCATATTCTGTGTTTTTGACTCTAATTTTGAAACATATTTTCAGTATTATTGAAGATACCACATTTCTGAAGTGGTTTATATTTTTGCTAACTTAGTGTTAGAACTAAAATTCATCTTATTTATTGCTGGCATTTTCCTTTGAATTTCCATTTTTAACATGTATTAGCACATTGCTTTATTTCAGGATTGTCTGATGTCATTAAAGCCATTGATAAAATCAAAGAGGAAAATGTCGATTGTGAGGATCTGAATACTTGTCTTCAAAATTTTGGAGTTTATCTTTCTAAGTCAGAATTTGAGAAGATCAAAGATTTGACTCAAGTTGATGGTAAGTACAACATTTTCAGGCAAACTAGATTGACACATCTGGAGGGAGGGTCAGTTTGTAATTTTTTTCCTCAGAATAAGGGCTTCATTGTTTTTATTAGAAAAATATTCATAAAAATTAAACCAATACTGAAAAATTAAAAAAATACTTTAAAGTGCAGAGAAAATTCATTCAAAATCACAATATCTAGAAACAACCAGTATTAATAGTCTTTTCAGACATTTTTCCCTAGGCAAAAATGCAAATAAAAAGAAAGCAGGGTTTGTGATCTTGCTATTTGACAGGTAGAAATCAGGACAGAAAGCATTAAATAGGACAAAGAAAGACTTCTTATCATGTCAAAGGCCCCAAGTCACAATGAAGGTATACCAGTTTTGAATATCTGTGCCCCATATAACTTAGAAGCAACTTTCCTAAAGTAGAAACTATAGCAGTTGTGTGAGGTAGAATAGACAAACACACTAATAGGAGATTTTAAACATAATACTCAGTCCAAACAGGTCTAGTGAACCAAAAAAAAAAAGAAAGGAAAGATACATAGAAGATCTAAGTGACATAATCAAAAAGGTAGATCGTAAAGATACAATAATTCGATATCGTTAAGATGTCACTTCTCTCCTTGATAATACATAAATATAATCCTAATAACAATACCAAAAATATTTATTCTATATACAAAAAATTTAATTCTAAAGTTCCCATGGAAAATTCATCAAAGAAGACTAGCCAGGAAAACTCTGAAATAGATGAATAAGTATGGAACCGTTCTGTTGTTAGTTGCTGTCAAGTCAATTCTGGTTGATAGTGACCCCAAGTGTACAGAGTAGAACAACTTCATAGGATTTTTCAAGGCTGTGACTTTTTGGAAACAGATTGCCAGGTCTGTCTCCTGAGGAGCAACCGAGAAACTTCTGGGTGGACTCAAATGGCCGACCTTTTGGCTAGTAGTCAAGTGCTTAACTGTTTGTGTCAGCTAGGGAACAGTTCTACCAGATAATAAATCATACTGTAAAGCCTATGTGGACAGGCCAGTGGGACAAAATAGATGGTCCAGAAATACACCTAGCTACTTGAGGACGTTAGTATATGGTAAAGGTGGCATCTTAAATGGCTGGGGGAAAATGGACTTTCAATAGTCTGGGAAAAAAAAAACAAAAAACCAAGTGCTTGTAAGTAGAGAATAAGTTGAATAAACTCTAGTACATTCACATCTGCGAAAAGGAGTGAGGAATCTCTCTGTGCTCTATAGAGTGATGTCTAGGACAGTTTGTTAAGTGAAAATGAAAAGGCAGAGGAAAGTTGTGTAGAGTAGGCTAGCTTTTATCTGTCAGTTGGAGAGGCAGTATATGAATATACATAGGCATTTCCTTATATTAAAAAAGGAAATAGAAACCAAAAAATTAACCCTTCTTTCCTATGGAAAATACAAATTACTAATAATCATATGAAAAGATTCTAGTAATGAGGCATGTGCAAAATTTAGGTCACAATGAGATACCTTTTTATACCAAGTAAATTGGCAAAAATGAAGAAGTCCGTTAATGCAAGTGTTACTAAATATGATAAAAGTGATAAAACCACTTTGGAAAACAATATGTAGTATCTTGTAAAGTTTTTATACTCCATGGCTCAGAAACTCCACTCTTAGCTATAAATCTCAGAATATCTCTTGAACTTACATACCAGGAGCCATGCTGAAGAATGTACATGATGGAACTGATCTTAATAGCAAAAACAAAAACAAACCAAAAAAACACCCCAAATGTTCACCAACAGAATGTATAAATAAATTGTGGTATATTCATATAATGGAAAACTGCACACTAGTGAAAATGAACTACAGTGATATGTGAAAATGAACTATAGTGATACATGAAAATAAATAAATATTATATTATTATGTATAATATATATTATATATGAATAATAAAGTCTTAGGTTGTGTATAGTGTAATATCAATTTTTATAAAGCTCAAAAACAAGAAAGTTAAAGAATAATCTATTCTGTTTAAGATTACATATAAAAAAGCCAGAGATTAGTAAAGCTGAAAAAATTCAAAGTGTTCTCATTGTGGGGGCAGAAGGAGTGAAATGGGAAGAGCCCAAAAGCAGATACAATACTACTGGTAATGTTTATCAGTTGGATGATGGGTTCACATTTGTTTATTTTATTATCATGTTTCATAATTCATGTTTGTTAAAAATTTTCTTTTTATGTATAAAATAAATGTTATCAAAGATAAGAGAATCATTTATTTATTGCTCAGAAATTTACATCTTCCTGTTAGGGAATATTAAATTTTCATTAACTTCAACATTCTCCCAGGAATTTTCAAGGTCATTTTTTTATGTCTCCAAAAATTTGGCTATGAACACAAAGTAGTTTGGTGCTGTTTGAAATAAACTGCTCAAAGGAATGTTTAATCTCTACTAGGAATAGGCTGGAATAGGCTGTGCTTTATCTTTTACGATTGCTTTAGAATTTTTTTTGTCAATGGGATAAAAAAAGGACTAGAGTTACCAAAAACTCGTCATATCTATATAAAACCTTTGTGTGGCCTTACAAAATTCTTAGAATTTTTTTTATCCATTCTAACATTGGGATATTATGAGGAATTACATGTTACCAAGGAAAGATATTTTCTAAGTATAAAATGACTATTAAAATGTTTATTGGTTTCAGTAGAATTCTGGAGTAAAGATATCAGTGTAAATCTAGATAGCTTGATGTGGAAAAAAGCAGGAGTCAGGAGAGCTTGCTTCTAATCCCTGATTTTGTATTTCCCCTGTGACCTTAGAAAAAGTCACATTATCGTACAAATTATTTTAAATAGCATTTTTAATCTGTAAAAGAGCATACTAATATTTCACCTACATATCTAACTGAATTGTTGTATAATGTATGTTAAAATTTAAAAATGTTGTATATGTGAAAGAGACCATAGTGATTTTGATAAATTTTCTTGTTGGTTTTCAGTGTTTACTTTTTGACTTAAGTTGAACTGCATTTTCCCTTTACATCTATATATTTTTATTGCCTAGTATTAGTTGGTAGCTATAATTATGTTAGTTATATATTCCTGAATATATGACTTATTTTTACATAAATCAGTATTTGTCATAATAATTTAATACTTAATGATACTGAAGAAAATATGTTTCTTTCTCCCTTAGAAATGAGAAAAGTAAATTTTAAAGAATTCGTTGATAACATGATGAACAACACGGAACGCTTCTCTGAAAAATTATGTAAGAATGTCATGTCTTGTGCTTTATGTGGATCAAGCTGTTTGACAGATTTTAGAAGAATAAAGATACTAAGAGAGCTAGTTATCCTGTATGTCATCAGGCAAATAAACACCTGGGTTACTGCTGCTACGTTTGGGCTTACTCATCTCACTATCTCCCCCTGATTCTACAACAGCTTCCACATGCAGTCGAATTGAAAGCTATTGTCATCTTACTTTTCATCCTGACACTTTATTATAGAGAGCTAGAACCATGTACTTGAGATTCATTACTTGAAGGATTTAAAATGTCTTCCACTTTGAGAAAGTGATGCCATCTAGTGGCTATAGCTGAACACCGACATGCAGAATTTCTGGTTTCAAGCTGTTTGCAATTCTTTCCATCTTTCAATTTATTCATTAACATTTATTGAGCCATTACTAAGTACCAAACTTTATGTTAAGTTTTGAGTGTGCTAAGATGAAAAAGACAGTCTTTGCCACTAAGAAACTCACTGTAAAGAAATATAAGGTCGTATTTGTGTATTTTAAACGGAACAAAAACTTGATACTGTATTGAGTGAAGTTAATACTTTAAAAATTGGGGTTAAAGTAACAATTGTGCTATTTTGTGCTTATATATTTGACAATAGCAGATTTTAAGTAACAGTTATTTTTTACCTTATAATACAAATCAAGTTAATTTGTCCCCTATACAAGGGTATACAATAAATTGAGTGAAGAGATTATATTGTCAAAGTCCCTTCATTTTTCCTAGGAATTTCAATTTCGTGGAGATCAAACATTTTATTAGCACAAATTAATATGTTTAATTATATAATATATTATCTTATTCATATCTGTGGTTATATTTCCTTACTCACTCTTAATATTTTATGTTTGTGTTTACTTCCTTTCCTTTTTTCTTTATCATACTGCTCAGGGACATGTCTTATTTGTTGGTCTCTATACCTCATTGGGACCTTCCATCCATTTGCCTGTCTACTTTCTCCTTATCCATTGGTCTTCTCCTGTTTTTACATTTCTTCCTTATCCAGTTTAAATTCTCTAGTCTCTCTCTCCCCAATACCATAAATTCCCTTGCCCCTATATCATTTTGTTACACCTATCTGGCAGCACTTCCAGTCTTGAATGAACCCAATTATCTGCCTTCTCCTTTCCTTGTATCTAACAGCATTTCTGGAGGAAAATCACACAACTGAGCAGACTGAAGAAGTACCACTATAAAAAATCTTGATTGTCAATGTCTGCTGACCATCAGTACTACCCAGGAATTATGTGATTTTCCTTTTATTTGGTTAGCTCATCCTCCCACTTTCTGAAACAAGTATTTAAAAGTCTTCTCCTTCCCTGCTCTCGTCTGTTACTCTCTTTCTCCTTTCTTTCTCAGCCAAACATTTCCAAAGTGTTGTCTACACCTATTATCTCCACTTCGTCACATCCCACTTCAATCTGACTTCTGCCTTCATCCTCCACTGAAATTGCCCCATGTTACAGAGTGGAATGTTCTATCCGTCCTCTTTTGTGATCTCTCAGAACTTTTAGACATAGCTAACTATTGTTCTTTTTGAGCCCAAGACACTGAGCTTGGCATAGTGCCTTCATTGTGCTTAGGGGTTATTTATTCAGTGTTAGATTATGTAACTTTGCCCTTTCATGTCAGAACACAGAAAAATATTCTGATATAGTCATTAGCCTCTTTTACTCACTTTTCACCAAAAAATTCACCTATTTTTGTTCTGCCTTCTACTTCTTTTCACTACAAACAAATACTGGCTGAAAAGCATTTCCCCATACTACTTCTATAAAATAGTATTTAATTAGTAAAACTGATGAAACTGATTTCCAGTCATTTTTTTTTCCCCTGAGCAAGTGGATGTTTTAAGACTGAATGCACACAGAAACATTTCTGTATAGCATATGCGAGTTGGACTTATCTGTAGTAGTGTAAAAATGATATGGTAGGTTCCTACTATTAATTTCTACTATTTGTGGTTAAGCATCAATCATGGAATGGCACAGGACGGGGCAGTGTTTTATTCCATTGTGCAAGAGGTCACTATGAGTTGGGACTGACTTGACAGCAGCTAATAACAAAAACATGGTTAAGCAGACAGTTTAATTTTTGCTCTGGTTGGATTTGACCGTATTTCTGCAAGCATAATCTGTGTGTCTGTCTTTATCTGTATTCATCCAGAAGATATTTATTAAGCATTACTATATACACAGGCTTTTTCTAGACATAGAATATGAAAATAAGTAAGGAATAATTCTGGCTTACAAGGAGTTTAGAATTTAGAAAGGGAGATGAAAAATACACTAAAAATTCAAGGTATAAAGAGATTTAAATAAAGTGCTACATAGTTGAGAAAAGGGAACTTTGGTTGGGAAATTAAAGGAAACTTGTATAGGAAGCAGCATTTCAGAAATCAATGAAAGGTGGGAAGATTATAGACTTTGGACATGTGAAGATAAGGTGAAGGTTCCAAGTTGATGAGATCTATGAGCAAAGAAACATGGTGGATAAGTTCAGGGTGCCAAATGTAGGGTGTATATAAACTGGAAAGGTAGAAGGTAGGATCAGATCATGAATATTTTAAATGTCTGGCTTAAGGATTTTATATGTTACTTGGTAAATATGAAACCCGTATATTAAAATTGATGAGGAGGAGAGTGAGGTGATTTGAGTTGTATCAGTATATGGGATACATGAGATGGAGGACAAACCTGTCTGGATATAGGTAATCCTTATCGGTATAATGATGACTTTGTATTAGATAACATCTAAGATTCTCTTTGGGTCTAGAATTTTATTTAACCATTCACCCATCCAGTAAATAATTATCGAGCACCTACTATGTGCTAGACACTGAGCTAAGCCCTGGGGATACAGTGGTGAGAAAAACATATGGTTTTAACCTCCATAGGAGCAGATAGCTTCACTTGTAAATTCTACCAAATATTTAAAGAAGAATTCACACAAATACTTCTCAAACACTTCTGGAAAATAGGAGCGAATACTTCCTAACTCATTCTGTGAGGCCAGCATTACCCTGATGTCAAAGCCAGACAGACATCACAGTAATTTAAAATAATAGACCAGTGACTAATATTCTTTATGAATATGGATGCAAACATTCTCAACAAAATAATAGGAATCCTAATCCAATAACATTTTAAAAGGATTATACACCATGACCAAATGGGATTTATTCCAGGAATGCAAGGGTGGGTCAACATTACCAAACCAATCAATTAATAGAATGATCATCTCAATTGATGCAGAAAAGGCATTTGACAAAGTCCAACACCTTTTCATGATAAAAGCACTTAGCGAACTAGGAATAGAATGAAAATTCCTCAACATGATAAAGGGTATTTATGAAAAACCCACAGCTAACATCATACTTAGTGGTTAAAGACTGAAAGCTTTCTACTTCAGATTAGGAGCAAAACAAGGATGCCCACTTTCACCACTGCTACTCAACATTGCTGTGGAAGTTCTACCAGATCAATTAGGCAAGAAAAAGAAATAGAAGGCATCCAGATCAGAAGGCAGAAGTAAAAATATCTCTATTTTCAGATATAGAAAACTCCAAAGAGACCACAGGAAAGCTACTAGGGCTAATAAATGAATTCAGAAAAGTTGTACAGGATGTACACAAAGAAATCAGTTGTATCTTATATACCAGCATCAAACAATCTGTAAAGCAAACTGAGAAAACCATTCCTGTTTACAACAGCATCCAAAGGAATAAAATAGCTAGGAAAAAGTTTAGCCAAGGAGGTGAAAGTGTTGTACATTGAAAACTGTAAAATATTGCTGAAAGAAATCAAAGGAGATCTAATAAATGGAAAGACATCCCATGCTGATGTGTTAGAAGACTTAATATTGTTAAGATGTCAGTACTACTCAAAGTGATACGCTGATTCAACACAATCCTTATCAAAATTCCAACAGTTGTTTTTGTATAAATGGAAAAGCTGATCCTCAAATTCATACGGAGTTACAAAAAAAAACCAAATGAAACCTTTGCTGTCGAGTCAATTGTGACTCATAGTGATCCTATATGTCAGAGTAGAACTGCCCTATAGGGTTTCAAACTGCAGACCTTTTGGTTAGCAGCTAAATGCTTAACCACTGTGCTACCACATCTCCATTCACATAGAGTTACAAGGGACCCCAAATAGCCAAAACAATCTTAAAAAAAAAAAAAAAAGCATTCACACTTCCTGATTTAAGAATGTATTACAAAGCTACAGTAATCAAAACAGTTTGGTACTGTATAAGGATAGACATAAAGACCAATGGACTAGAAATGACAGTCCAGAAGTAAACCCATACATTTGTGGTCAGTTGATTTTCCATAAGGCTTCCAAATCAATTTGATGGGGGAAAGAATAGTCTCTTCAAAAAATGGTGCTGGAACAACTGGATCTCCACATGCAAAAGAATGGACTTGGACCTATACTTTATACCATATACAATAATTAATTAAAAATGAACCAATGACCCAAATATAAGAGATAAAACAACTTTTAACAAAACTGTATGGATTGAATTATATCTCCCCCAAATATGTATGGAAATCCTCAGTCCCATTCTCTAGTTTATTGTATTCTATTGAAGTCTTGGCCCCTGCACCTATGTGACCCTATTTGGAAATAGTTTTCTTTTATTATGAAAGAGTAGGGTGAGTCCTAAACCTAATCACATCTCTGTTATAAAAAGAGCAGCGTAGACATAAAGACATATACAGGGGGAAGACAGACACCAAGGAATGCCAGGGAACACCAAGGAATGTTGCTAGATACCAGAAACTAAAAGAGAGGCTCATAGAAGGAATCGACATAGCTGAAACCCTGATTTGTAGCCATTAACTTGGCCTTCCCTCGTGTTACAATGGAAGATTTTTTCCTGCATCTTTTTGAAGCCAGTTCTCTAGTTGTTGTCTGTATCTGTTTTGCTCTTGCAAACCCTGCAACTATCCCCTCTTGTTTTTCTGTCATTGTTTTGTGGATTTCTGCTGGATTATTTTGATATTTCATTCATTCATTTATTCACTAAGCATCTGTTGAGCACCTGCTATGTGTGCAGTACTTTTCTAAGTATTAGGGTTACAGCAATGAACAAAACAAAGTCCCTGCTCTAATGAAACTTAGATTCAGGGATACAAAACTATTCAACAGAGTTGTCTATCTCTACTTTTATACCTCTCATTTTCTTTTCTTCCTGTTATTTTGCTTTCTATCTCAATTTTATATTTCTGATTTAATTGTATTGTTTGGGACCTCTAGTACAATAGAAATAATAATAACAATTATCTTTCTCTTATTCTTGACTTTGAGGGAAATGTCATGGCATTTACTTGTTTAGTGAGTATTCTATTCTCAAGTTAAGAAAGGCCCCCTCTATTTCCAGTTTCCTAAGAGTTTTTTTTTTTAAATCAAGAATGGATAATGAATTTTATCAAATTTATTTTATTTTATTTTTTGATATGATCATGTAGTTTTTCTCCTTTAACATGTGGATGGCATTAATAGATTTTCTAATATTAAGGTGTCTTTGTACTCCTAGAATAAATTCTGTTTGTTCATAATGTTTGAAAATTCATTCTGGATTTTTTTTTTTTAAGCAAAAAGAAAGTTTCATTCAGCATATATTCAAAAAGGCAGAAGTGGGAAACGGACAGCCATGCTGCCAGAGCCGTGTCTGCCCGGGTCCAAGGAATATTGTAGAATAGGCAAGAGTGAAAAAACAGGCAAGCATGCTGCCACAGCCATGTTTGCCCGAGTCCAGGGAGCGTTACAGAGCCACCAGTACGGGCAAAACCATTAAAAGCTTTACCTTTTCACAGATTGGCTAGAAATTGTGATCCTACCTTTTGAATTGTCTTTCTTAACAATCATTGGTACAGTTTCAGTCAGGAGGGTCTTCATTGGTCCAACAAATTTCTATTCACTAATGCTAATAGAAAAAGAGTAGAAAGTCTTTTGTGTTCTGTTTGTTTGGCTTTATGTGAAAGTTTTCCTAAAGCATATTTCCCAAGATTATCTTAGCTATTTTCTCTATACCTCAGGGCCAGTTGATGTGTCCTTGTGAGTCCTTGTGAGCCCTTGTGAGCCCAGCTCCAGCTAGGTCACGTTCTCTATGCTCAAGGACAGGGAATAATAACTCCCAATATTTTCTAAATCATTCCCTCGTTTTGATCAAAGATTGGAGGTCACACATTGATGATCAATACCTGTACTTAGTCAAGCTCCTAGATGGTGGCCATTGCAGACTCTTTAAACTCATGGTGCTGGTTTTCCACCAGATCCCATCTTGTTCTTCACCAGGTATTAAGTAAGAGTGATGTTTTCATCAATCACATTGCTGGAGTGAGCAGACGCAACATACATCAACATTTTAGCCGAAGACCTTCTTTGCCTTTTAAGTGTCTAAGACAATAGAAGATAAATTTTATTATGCCTAATACTATCAGGATGTAGACTACGAATATTACTATTCCTTGCAATAGTAATCTAGCCCATGTACTTTTTCCTAATGGTAACCAACCAAATTAATCTGTTGTTTGTAAGTGTTTTACAGTGTATAACCAAATAGCTTGCTCTCCAATTCTATGTATATCTTGTTCTACTTCTCCTGTGTTATTTATCCAAATGTAACAAGAGGTATTTGCTACAGCACAGACTACACTAATAAAAAAATCTAAGGCTATTTTGTTATCTCATGTCACCTTGGCTTATGAGATCAGAGCTTACTGTTGTGCTTCCATCAGTAGCAACTTCATCTGTTATTTGTCCCACAGTGACTGACAAATTTTTTTTAAGATTTCTCCACTTCAGCTGTACCATAAGTAGGAATTAAAGCTACCAACCATATCCTGAGTGTTGGACCAATGAGTTTTCTTCTGACTTTTCATTTTACAATGTGTAACGAATTAACATTAGCTTTCCAATATTTACTAGCATCATTACTGTGAATATCTAAAGGTAATCCTAAAGTTTTCAAAGTGCATTGACCACACATTCGTCAGGAATCTAAAAAGTGATTCTCCACATAAATTCACTGTTAGTTGGAAAGGGATCATCTAAACTAGTATAGTTGGATCTACCACACAGGAATACATATCCATAAAGAGTGCTCAAAGTTTGTCAGTTCAGGTTGTATATTTCTTCTTGAGTCAGAGAAAACAAAAAATATAGAAAAATTTACATGTGACAACAAAGTTTCCATTAGAGAATTAATGATTAGCAAGATAATATTAGACCTTTTGACAAAACCTGAGCATCAAGCAAAGTTCTCTAAAGAGGAAAGAAAGGACAACACAAATGAAAGCTCATTTTCCCAAAGTGGTCACTGAAATTCCACATTACTTCTAGTATACTTAGTTTATAGTGTCTTTAAATATGAACCCCAAACCAGCGTCTCAGTAGTAGGGGGGAGATTCAGGCTCTTTTATCAAAGATGTTAAGCTCTAAGGTTCAAGCTTTTGGTTTCCTTCTTTTTGAACTTAATTCTTTCTGACGGCTAGAGACCTAGTCTCTTATTTTAGACCTTAAATATATTAGTTTTTCCAATTGGAAAGTACTTTAAAGCTACTGATGATTTTAATTTTAACATTGTGATTCTTTATTAAGAAACTGTATCATAAAAAAAGGTACAAAGCTACCACTTCTCCCTTAAATATCATAACACAGGTTAGAAGCTCCCCCACCAACCCCATGAATTTGGCAAGACGGGTCAGGAGCTGCCACCTTCCCCTGCAAATTTGGCAAAACAGAGCACTATTTTCTAGGTTTTCTCTGGGCCACAAAAAGGCCTGAATTTTGTGGCTTATAGGGACTCAAAGCTCTTTGAAACAGAATTATCTCTTTACTGTTTCAAATGCCCAAATCTGGACCTAAACTGAAGTTCGCCTGAAGAGTTACTAAATGTCACACTTAACCAAACGATCAAGCAAAAATCTAAGAAAGATTCTCCTTAATCAAACAACTGGTTTTTTAAACAAATATGCCAAACAGAACTTAAGAAAACATGAGAAAGAGAACAAAAAACATAAGCAAAGGCTCGTTTTCCGAGAGCACTCACTCTGTTCATGTTGAAGGGACATGAAGTGGGACTACATGGGTCTAGAAGATAGGACCTCTCTTTGCTCCACAGTCCAGGTCTCCTGAAGGTCGACTGGATTCGTAGTTTCAGAAATCCTTGATGACTACGCAATTAACTGTTATAGGGGAAAAATATCACAAAGTTTAGTAAAGCAAACAAAGTTTTATTCAGCATATATTCGAAAAAGCAAAAGTGAGAAATGGACAACCATGCTGCCAGAGCCATGTCTGCCTGAGTCCAAGGAAATATCACAGAACAGACAAAAGTGGGAAAATGGACAAGCATGCTGCTAGAGCCATGTCTGCCCAAGTCCAAAGAATATTACAGACTCGGCAAGAGTGAGCAAACAGACAAGCATGCTGCCACAGCCATGTCTGCCCGAGTCCTGGATTTGGTTTTGAAAATATTTTTTATTATCTTTTTGATCTTTGCATATTTAGCCTATAATTTTCCTATTCTTTTCTTGTTTTGGTATCACAGTTATATTTGCCTCATAAAATAAGTAAGGAGATTGTATAAGATAGGGACTTAGAAAATTTGCCTTCAGGGCTTGCTTTGTTTTTATAAAATAAAATCTATGTTTTAATATTTTTCTACTATTGACTCAATATCTTTAATGGTTACATGTCATTTCAGGTTGTATATTTCTTGAGTCAGTTTTGGTAATTTATATGTCTAGAAAATTATACATTTCTTCTTAAGTTTTTCAATTTATTGGCATAAATTTATCCATTGTATTCTGTTAGAATTTTAAAAAAATCTGTTCTATCTGTAGTTATTTTCTCTAATATGGTTTATGCCATCTCTTCTAATCTTGACAGGTTTGTCTTATTAGTCTTATTAAAAAAACAAGGAATCTGCTATTGTATTTATTGTTTACTTCTTTCTGGGTTGCTGTTTTTCCAGTTTCTTGATTTGGATACTTACTAATTTTCAGTATTTAAGAAAATAATATAGGCATTTTAACTTATAACTTTCCCTTTAATATTGCCTTTGCAGCAGCCCTCATGTTCCGGTATGTAGTGTCTTTGATATTGTTTAGTTCTAAATATTTCCTCATTTCCATCATTTTATTTTTTCAGAAGTATATTTGGTTTTCAAACATAGGTAGATTTTTATATACTTTGTTTTCCTTTTGCTATTTCTTCATTATTATTGTTAAATTTATTGAGTGCTATGTGCCAGTACTGTTATAAATATTTTATATTTATTAATTCATTTAATTATATCAAGTGTATTATTATGTTTATTTTATAGATGAGAAAACCAAGGCACAGAGGTTAAAAAAATATGCTTAAAGTCACACAGCTCGTATGTAGTAGAGTTGAGATTTGAACTCGGGTCTGACTGCTGAGCCGTCAGTTCAGACACATACACAGTTAATATTTTTTCCTGATTTCTGGCATCTGGGGATTTCCCTTCCTTTTGAGCTTAGCACCCAGTTGTCTGGGCCCCAAAACTTCGGAGTCATTCTTGATTCCTTTCTTTCTCTCATGGCCTCAGCCCTACTCCTACTCCCCTCATGCAGTCTATTGCCAAATGTTATTTTTATTGATATTGTTTGCGTTGGAGGTTAAAGGGGGGGTTTGGCTAGCCTCAATCTCTTCTGTCTTTTAAAATACTCATTCAGGATTTTGTCCTTGCTATTCCATACTAGCTTTTTACAAAATGCTAAATCTCATCTTGCTAAATCTTATGGTCGATTCTCTGTCTTCATCTTGTTCCACATCTAGCAGCTTTTAATGTATTTCTTTCCTAAAATTTTCTCATCTCACGTTTTCTGTGAAACTATAATCTCTTAATTTTCCTGCCATTTTCTTGGTATCTCCTTTTCAGTCTTATTTGCTATCTTCTTTTCTGGCTGACCTTTAAGTATTAGCATGACTTCAGACTCCATCCTTAGTCTCATTCTCTAACTAAGGCTCTTCCTGAGTGATCTTATTGCTTTAAATGATGTCTGTATTCTTTCAACACCCAATCTATCTCAAACTTAATGTGTATAAAAGAGATCTCTTGTTCTTTTCCATCAAATGTGTTCTTTCTGCAGTCTTTTATCTTAGTTATTGACATGACTATCCACCCAGTTGCTCAGGCCTCAAACCTAGGAGTTCTTTTTCTTCCTTCATGATCCCAGTGCCCTTAGCCTCCCTTCAATTCATCACTAAATTCTTCAGCTTAAGTCTCAAAATACTTCCTGAATTTGCCCACATCTCATTATCTCAATCACTATCACCCTTGTCGAAGCCACTGTCTTGTCTTTCTTTGAACTCCAGCAATGGCTTCGTGTCTGACTTTCCAGAGTCCCTTCTCTATATAGCAGCAAAGTGATCTCTTTATGCATTCACAGTAAGATAATTTCACCCTCCTGCTTAAAACTCTCTAAAGGTTTTCTTTTGAAATTTTAATAAAAAACCCAGACTTCTTTTCATGGTCTGCAGGAGTATACTGAAGAGGAAGCAGGAACCAGGGAAGAATTCTGGGGGAAGATATAGAACAAAAGCTATTTAATTCATTGTTGTATCAATTACAAATGCTCGTGAATTCAGACCTTTGCATATCTGTAATTCAATGAAAATTATTCTTTAAAAATGATTACTGAGGGGCGAAATATTTCTGAATCTTCAAAGATACATTAAATTTGGTGTTTAATATTTTTTCTTTTTTATAGTGGTAAAATATATGTAATACAATATTTGCTAATTCAACATTTTTTACATGTACTGTTCAGTGATGTCGATCACATTAACCATGCTGTGTACTACCACCAGTATCCACTGCCAAATTTTCCATTACCATAAACTGATACCCAATACTTCCTAAACAATGACTGCTTCTTCCCTCTTCCCTCCTCCCCCTGGTAACCACTAATAAATTGATTTCTATACATTTGCCTATTCCGTATATTTAATAAAAGTGGAATCATACAATATTTGTCCTTTTGTGATTGACTTAACTTCACTCAGCATCATGTTTTCAAGGTTCATCCATGATGTAGCATGGACTGCATCAGGACTGCATTTCTCTTTATGGCAGAGTAATATTCCAGTGTGTGTGTGTGTGTGTCTATATATATATATACATATATACCACATTATGTTTATCTACTTATTTGTTGATGGACATCTAGGTTGTTTCTACCTTTGCTGATGGACATCTAGGTTGTTTCCACCTTTTGGTGTTGTGAATAGAGGTGCACTGAACATTGGTCTACATATGTTTGTTTGTGTCACTAATTTCAAGTCTCTTGTGTATATACCTAGGAGTGGAATTACTGGGTCATATAGTGTCGCTATGAGTCAGAATCAACTCTACGGCAGTGGGTTTGGTTTTTTCATTTTTTTGGATGATAGTACTGTAATCTGGTGGCACAGTGGTTAAGAGCTTGGCTGCTAACCAAAAGGTTGGCAGTTCGAATCCACCAGCCACTCCATGGAAACCCTATAGGGCTGTTCTACTCTGTCCTATAGGGTTGTTACTAGTCGGAATCAACTCAACGGCAATGGGTTTGGGTTTTTTTTTTAAGGTCATTCTGTTTAACTTCTTGAGGAACTGCCAAATTGTTTTCAACAGCAGCTGTACCATTTTGCATTCCCACTGGCAATGGAGGAGGGTTCTAATTTCTCCACATCCTTGCCAACATTTGTTGTTTTTCTTCTTTTTAAAATTTTATTTATTGTTTTTGAGAATATACACAGCAAAACATACACCAAGTCAACAGTTTCTACGTGTATGGTTTAGTGACATTGATTACATTCTTCGAGTTGTGCAACCATTCTCACCCTCCTTTTCTGAGTTGTTCCTCCTCCATTAACATAAATTCACTGCCCCCTGACTTCTTTTTTTTAAATCTTAGCTATCCTAATGGGCGCGAAGTGGTATTTCATTGTGGTTAGTGTTGAATATTTTGTTGTCCTTTGATATTCGAAAATTAACAATTCATTCATGTTATATTTGTTATTCCTCTCAACCAGAAGAACCTAATTCCTGACTACTTCAGGTAACAGTTTATTGTATTAACTTCTTGCATAAGAATGCTGTAAAACTTGTGTTTTTTCTCCCCTTTAGTATTGCCTGATGCTATTGAAAACCTCAACAATCTCAGCAAAGAGAAGATGAATGTTTCTGACCTGTGGAACATTCTGTCTAGTTTGAATAGTAATTTAAAAAAAGACAAATTCTTAGCTGCCATGAAACTAGCACCAGTTGATGGTGGGTATTCCCAATAATTAAAAACGTATACAAGAATATAGCTTTATTTTCTGTTAACCTTTGTCCTTTTATATTTGGTGAGATAGAGTGTTGTAGATGAAATAGAAAGTTCAGATAGTTTGTCCTGTAGAAAAAACATAAATATCTATTTTTTATTACTCTAAATGGATCAAATATGTACTGAATACCTTCAAGTTGTGTACCATATTACTGGAAAGTGGCACACCCCAGTGAACACAGAGGGGATGATTAAGAAATGTGAAGAGAGCTGTCCAAGTTTTATAGTAACGCTACTTGGGATAGCCGTACTATTTTGATGAAATAGACTTTTACTTAATTTTCTAGGAAAACACGTCTTCTGCTGGCTACCACTTCTTAGCAAGAAAAAAACAAAACAAAACTTTTTTTTTTTAAATCCATTCATCTGTCAATGGACATTTAGGTTGTTTCCACCTTTGGCTATTGTAAATAGTGCTGCAATGAATATTGAAGCATTGAATATCTGTTTATGGTGATGAAAAATTTGGCAACAGATACTCATGATGATTGTATAACATGATTAATGTAATTAGTGTCACTGAATTATACATGTAAAAATGTTGGATTAGCAAATATTGTGTTATATATATTTTTACCACAATAAAAAAGAACATAAGTGGCAAAATTTTTTGTTATATATATAAAAAGAAAAAAAATGCTAAAAAAAGGTTTTTCTTGCAGAAGGTGACGAAGTACAATTTGAAGAATTGGCAGAAGTGGCAAAGAATGTACATGATGCCTCAAGATTAGATGGTAAGTACTGGAGTATTTGTGATTGATGAAGTTACTTTTATTGAGTGGAAGTCTTCTTTTGTTTTTGTTTTTAATTTTTTTTTTTAGCATTTCTGGTTAATAGCTGCTAATTTCTGATTAATATGTTGACATTGATCTGTTTATAGGCAGTCAGAACTTAGTTTTGTTTAAAAATTGGCAGCTTCTATAGTGAAAGAAATAAAGCTTTTTAAGATAAATCTATTTTTATTCTTTTATTATGTTAACCCTAAGAGGACTCCATCTGTATATAGGCTTCTATATTATAGGATTTCTCACAAATCTCCTGCTGGTTCCTTTAGCAGATGTTCTTCATGTTCTTTTCTTTACTTCTATTAAATGCATTTTGGTAACACAGTTACTTGACTTCCATTTAATTTAAAAGTTAACACAGGACTAAAATTAATGAAGATAGTACTTTTGAGGTTTGAGTACTTTTTTGTTTGGAGACTGTTTAAAACTTAGTATTACTGGTAATTCATTTGAATAATTTAAATTATTGTTTGGTCAGCTAACACTCTCAGTAAAAGATAAACAATACAAATAAATGTTTAGGGAAACAAATACAGGGTCATTTCTGTACACAAAGAAGTAGACACCTAGTTTTCAAATTTTTAATAACCAGTCTACCCTGGCATGTGAAATTCCGGCAATAGTTTCTCTTCTAGGTTAAGAAAGATGTTTATTAATTCCCTGTTAAATATCAGTATGTTACCTGGGTCAAGTAACGTAATTATCATCCACGTAATATATTAGTTAATTAGATTAGCTACACTATAGGAAATAATATACAGAAGTAGAGAAGAGTATGGGTTTTGGAGTAAGAAGGATATGGATTTGTGATTCTTTCACTTTCCAGATAGGTGATTTCTCTAAGCCATTCTGGTTTCTTCATCTTTCAAATGAGGAGGCTAACAACATCATATTTCCCATGGGTTTGTTGTCAGGATCAAATGCAGTAACACATATAAAGCATATAACCTAGTACTAGGCACATATTAGGGAGCCTTGGTGGCGTAGTTGTTGAGAGCTAGGGCTAGCTACGGCTACTAACTAAAAGGTTGGCAGTTTGAATCCACCAGCTGCTCCTTGGAAACTCTATGGGGAAGTTCTGTTCTGTCCTATGGAGTTGCTATGTGTCAGAATTGGCTTGATGGCAGTGGGTTTGGTTTTGCTTTTTTTAGTCTTGGGTTGCTATCTGATGTTACTGATTTTCTAACCAGAGGACTCCCTTTAGTATTTTTTGTAATTTTGGTTTGGTTTTTGCAAATTCTCTAAACTACTGTTTATCTGGAAATGCCCTAATTTTGCCATCATATTTGAGAGACAGTTTTGCTGGATATATAATTCTTGGCTGGCAGTTTTTTCCTTCAAGGCTTTATATATGTCATCTCATTGCCTTCTTGCCTGCCTGGTTTCTGCTGAGTAGTCCGAGCTTAGTCTTATTGACTGTCCTTTGAAGATGACTTTCCATTTATCCCTAGCTGCTCTTAAAATTCTCTTTATCTTTGGTTTTGGCAAGTTTGATTATAATATGTCTTGGTGACTTTCTTTTGGGATCTACCTTGTGTGGGGTTCGATGAGCATCTTGGATAGCTATCTTGTCATCTTTCACGATATCAGGGAAGTTTTCTGCCAACAAATCTTCAGCAATTCTCTCTGTATTTTCTGTTATCCTCCCCTGTTCTGGTACTCGAATCACTCATAGGTTATTCCTCTTGATAGAGTCCCACATAATTCTTAGGGTTTCTTCATTTTTTAAAATTGTTTTATCTGAGTTTTCCCCAAATAAGTTGGTGTCAAGTGCTTTATCTTCAATCTCACTAATTCTGACTTCCATTGCCTCAATTCTGCTCTTATGACTTTCTATTGAGTTGTCTAATTCTGAAATTTTATTGTTAATCTTCTGGATTTCTGTTTGCTGTCTCTCTATGGATTTTTGCAGCCTGTTAAATTTGTCATTATGCTCTTCTCTAATCTTCTTAAGTTCCTCTGTTGCTTTGTCTGTGTGTTCCTTGGCTTGTTCTGTGTTTTGCCTGATCTCCTTCCTGATATCTTGAAAATCTCTGTATATTAATCTTTTGAATTCTACCTCCAGTAATTCCAAGAAGTTCTCTTCCTCCAGAAGGTTTTTTGTTTCTTTGTTTTGGTGGCTTGCTGAAGCCATCGTATTCTGTCTCTTTATGTGATTTGATATTGACTGTTGTCTCTGAGTCATCAATAAGTTATTATATTTATTTATTTTATGTTTGCTTACTGTGTCCTAGCTGCTTGTTTTGTTTTGATATGCCCAAATAGACTGATCATGTGAGTAGTTTGATTATTGGCACCTTTGAAACTCTAACATCCTGTCACCAGGTGGTTAGATCTGTTACTAGGCATGTGAGCCCAGGAGTCCATTTACTTTTCTTGTATGGATTCAACTCAGGTGTCCAGGTAGTCGGCCACCAAGTATGTGGTGCAGGCTCTCACCTACGGTCCTAGATGGGTAGGGGTGATTGGTGTAGGCACAGGTATCTGGCTGCAGTAGGGGGTCACATGCTGATCAAGGCAGGGGGCTGCTGGCTGCCCCTGAGTGTCCAGGAGGAAAGCATGTCCCTGTTTTCTAGAGCATGTTGTGGGTGGGTTTTCAGCCGGACTTTTGGCACCCAGTGCTGTTGGCTGTAAGGACTGGGAGACACCACTTATTCTTGGACATCTGTTATAGGTGGCTAGGTGGCATGGGTAGAGCCACCAGTCCTCAGGCCCCTGATGTGGGTAGGTGAAGACCCTGCTTAATGGGCAGAGTGGTGTCAAATGTCACGAACCTACCACTCCACCATATAGGTGACAGTTAAAGTTAGGCTTTAGGTATATACCATGTTGTTCTGTGCTAGTGAGAGCCTGTGCTGTTGAAATGAGCCCACACAGGTCTATGCAGGGGTGAAAGGCATTCAGAGTATGTGGATCCTTTATGCCTGTGCCTAGGCAAAGGAGCTGTGCCTACCCTAAGTTCCCGGCTTAGGGGAGCTGGCAGATTATTTATCCCTGTTTGTTAGTTTGTTCCCTCTCCAAGGTCAGGAGAATGCCTCACGGCATGTGATGGGCCCTTACTTCGGCCCAGGGAACACAGCAGTGGCTAAAGCTGGCCTGGGACTGGTACAGAGTGGGGAGGGGGCAGGTCAATGGGAGAGAGGTTTTTCCCAAAGGGGGTGTTTTTTGATCTGCACAGTAGGTTAGTTACATGTACTTATCTTTTGCCGATTGAGCACCACTTTTCACTGGTTCTGGAGGCTTGAGTAGACTCTCCCCCACTCAGTCTCTCCCGATGTGGAAAATGCATCCGAGTGCCACTGCTTGCCTCATCCTGTATGCCGGCTGCAGGGTACCGGTTCCCACCGAGTCAGGTCTGGCAACTAACTCTTCGCTGCTTCTGAACCATCTTTCCCTCCCCCTGCCAGTCACTCTAATTCCTCAACTTTGCCTTTGATGTTCAGGGCTCCTAGATTGTCATATATAATCAATTCACTTGTTTTCTTGGGTCTTTGTTGTAAGAGGGACCACAGGAACCATCTGACTATTCCGCTATCTTGGCCCCGCCTCTCATTTTGTTATTTTTTAAGGTGCATATTAAGTGCTTATTAAATGGTAGTTATCATTTTTATAATTAATTTTAAAATCAGAGAGCAGGACTCAGGAAAACTGGTATTCAGGACATGGAACTTTTCATAAAGAGTAAGGAAAAATTTTTGAAATCAAGCTATTGAGGAAAGTGAGCAGATATGGGTGAGGTACCTGAATCTGGGGCATGTTTGTAGGGGTTAAGGGGTTGGGATGGAATCTGCCAGCCAGTGCAGTATAAGGTCAATAACTATTGGCAAAAGTAGGAAGGGCCACCTGAGTAGGAAAGAATTAACATAGCAGGCGTCTGTCTTTAGAAGAGCCTGTTGAAAGGTTGGCTGGCATCTGGAACTTAGCTTTCTCAGTGTTCCCTCCATTGCTAACTGATAACTCTGGTTCACCCTGTCTAGCTATTTTTGGAAAACTTGGAGGAGCCAAGAGAATAGGCATAGTGTGAATAAAGTCCTATGCTTTTCTTCACTGTATACACATACAGTTATAAGGGATTGTGGTCAGAGTCTGATCTTGTAGTTTAGATTTTAAAGGTGGGGCAGGCAAGTCTAGGTAGTAAGGAGGATTAAGGGTAGCTATTCCCAAGAAAGGTGATCCAACTGAATGTGGAAATTATCGAACAATGTCATTAATATCACATGCAAGTAAAATTTTGCTGAAGATCATTCAAAAGCAGCTGCAGCAGTGTATCGACAGGGAACTTCCAGAAATTCAGGCCGGATTCAGGAGAGGATGTGAAACCAGGGATATCACTGCTGGTGTCAGATGGATCCTGGCTGAAAGCAGAGAATACCATAAAGATATTTACCTGTGTTTTATTGACTATGCAAAGGCATTTGACTGTGTGGATCATAACAAATTATGGATAACATTGCAAAGAATGGGATTTCCAGAACACTTAATTGTGCTCATGAGGAACCTGTACATAGATCAAGAGGCAGTTGTTCGGACAGAACAAGGTGATACCGCATGGTTTAAAGTCAGGAAACGTGCGCGTCAAGGTTGCATCCTTTCACCATACCTATTCAGTCTGTATGCTGAGCAGATACTCCGAGAAGCTGGACTATATGAAGAAGAACAGAGCATCAGGATTGGAGGAAGACTCATTAACAACCTACATCATGCAGATGACACAACCTTGCTTGCTGAAAGTGAAGAGGACTTGAAGCACTTACTGATGAAGATCAAAGACCACAGCCTTCAGTATGGATTACATCTCAACATAAAACAAAAATCCTCACAACTGGACCAATAGGCAATATCATGATAAACGGAGAAAAGATTGAAGTTGTCAAGGATTTCATTTTACTTGGATCCACAATCAACACCCATGGAAGCAGCAGTCAAGAAATCAAAAGATACATTGCATTGGGCAAATCTGCTGCAAAATACTCTTTAAAGTATTGAAAAGCAAAGATGTCACCTTGAAAACTAAGGTGTGCCTGACTCAAGCCATGGTATTTTCAGTCACATCATATGTGTGTGAAAGCTGGACAATGAATGAGGATGACCAGAGAAGAATTGACACCTTCGAATTGTGGTGTTGATGAAGAATATTGAATATACCATGGACTACCAAAAGAACGAACAAATCTGACTTGGAAAAAGTACAGCCAGAATGCTCCTGAGAAGCAAGAATGGCGAGACAAATCTTAACGTACTGTGGACATGTTGTCAGGAGGGATCAGTCTCTGGAGAGCGACATCATGCTTGGTAAGGTACATTATCGGCAAAAAAGAGGAAGACCTTCAACGAGATGGATTGACACAGTGGCTGCAACAATTGACTCAAGCATATAACAACAATTGTGAGCATGGCGCAGAACCAGGCAGTATTTCGTTCTGTGATACAGGGTGGCTATGAGTCGGAACCGACTCGACGGCACCTAACAACAACAACAACAACAACAACAACAACATTGGTGTGGATAACTTTGGAAAGGAAGTGAAGGTTCTTTGGAGTTAAAAGGTCAAGGCGCTCTGAGGCTAGGCTTGGATGGTAATGGGATATGGGGTGGAGGAGAGGATTATGATCAAGTACCAGTATCCTCAACGAATGTGAAAGAGGGATCAGAAAGTAGTAGATGATGGTGTCAGAGGAGTGGCATAGTTGAATGACACACATGGGCCTCAAAAGGGAGGGATGAGGTGTGATTAAAGGTATAACTAAAACGGCTTGATAGTAGCTGCAGAAAGCTAGATGGGTGTGTTCTGCTTTCTGATCCTATGTATGTGGAGCATGGGAGGATGAGCAGATTCCACTCAAGAATGTTGTGCAAGGAAAACAATGTTTTCAAATGAGACCAAGTTTTAGTTAAGACAGAGCAGCAGAGCTGATACAGGTTTTCAGGTGCTGGAAAAGCTGAGATTGCCATCTGCAGTGACCTCCTAATGTGTTAGGGGGACAGGAAGTGAGGCAGATTCTAAGGTACTAAGCAACTGTGATTACTATTTGCAGCTAGTTCCTGTTGGCGTTAGTAATCGTAATAATGCTATTCATAATATAGCATTTATTGAACCCTTACTATATGGCTAACACTGTTTTAAGTGCTTTTTTCATACTTATCATATTTAATCTTCACACCAACCTCATGAGGTAGATATTATTATTCAATTTTAGAGATAAGACTAATGAAGTTTATAGAGGGGGTTAAGTAGTAATAATTTGCTCATGGTCACACAGCTAATAAGAGGTGGAGCTGGGATTTGAATTCAGGTCTGTCTGACTTAACCATTGTTTCCTTTGAGAAGGCTGGAAGTGAAGCAAAATTCCAGAAGCTAGGGTGCAGTTGGGTCCTGGTAGAATTGAAAAGGAAAGCTATGACTGAGACCTTGTGACTCTTGTCGTATATTTTATATTTCTCAAAATTCTGAAGTTTATTTTCTGGGTTAATTTTTTGCTTCCATTAGAGCTCCATGGCAAAATAAGTACTTAGTATAATTACAATAAAAAACTCAGCTATTGGTGTCATTTTTACAAATTTACCAATTTTATACTAGCACCAGAGAAAACATGATAGGCCAAGAATTCCATGCATATTGTGCTGCTGGCCATAGAATTCCCTGAAGGACAGATTCTTTGCTGCAATTTCTTATACTTCAGTTCAGGACCATTGACTGGCACTGATAAAAGTCTTTAGTGATGGCTAATGGTTTTTTATTTTTTTAATCAAAGGTTAGTTCTGTTACCAAATAACATTTCTGTTTGTTTCTAGAATTAAAGAAGGTTACCTTTGCCCTCAATTCACTTGAAGGTGACATGATAGCTGGGAAGAACTTAGAAGAATTCCTAAGAAATATTGGGATTAAGTCACCTAAAGAAGAGGTAGAGAAAATTCTTCAATCAGATTTTATTTCTGGTAAGCATTTTAAATATTAGTATCAGTTTTTGTAAGGAGCTCTGGTGGCACGGTGCCACAGTTAAGCACTCAGCTGCTAACGAGAAGCTTGACAGTTCAAACTCACCAGCTGCTCCTTGGGAGAAAGATGTGGCAATCTGCTTCCTTAAAGATTACAGTTTTGAAAACCCTGTGGGGCAGTTCTATGCTGTCCTGTAGGGTTGCTATGAGTCAGAATCAACTAGATGACAAACAACAACAACAATCTTTGAAAAGGAGCCTTTCCTTTTAAAATTTGCTTGTTTGCAGTTATGAAAATACTTTTAACAAGCAGTTCTAAGTTTTCTGGGAAGTGGGCATGTTGGAATGCATCAAAGAAAATCCCTTGTCCTCAGAGGTACTTGATTTAGTGACTGAAGAATTGTTGCAAATTCAGGTTCTGTAATAATCCTAGCTTTGCCATCTTTGATCATCACTGGATGTTGTAAGTTATTGGTACTTGAGTTCTCTTAGAGATAGAATCAGAACTAGTGTATCTATAACCTTGTAGCGTTGTTGCAGGGAATACTAGATAGGAATGAATCCAAAATACCTTGTAAATACAGTGTTCAAGAAATATATAAAAGTTATATGCTGATTTTAATACTAGTCTTTTGTTATTATCTTGTGCAGAAATTGTTCTTTGTCACCTCTCTCTTTTCCTTCCAGAAGATAGCATGGTGAATATTAAAGACTGTATGAGGGCTTTGAGGGACACCAAGAAGTTTTCCAATTTTATGGGTAAGAACTCTATGGTAAAACGGGTAAAAGGCAACAATGCAGGACTCCTTAAAAGGCCATCAAGTCAAACACTGTATTTGGTGTTTAAATCTTCTTTATAGTGTCTGTGCCAAATGTTTGTTTTGTCTATACTCAAACACTTGCGATTATAGAAAACATACTAAATTTTTAATTTAACACTAAAATATATAAACTTATTTTTTAATTAAATTAAATGTTTATTTTAAATTTTGTGATTGAAAAGATTGGAAAAATCACAAGGTTGTGGTTATTTTCCCATAGTTTAAATAAGAAATCTTTATTATATTCTAATGGCAAAGTTTTTAAAAGTAAAAAAAAAAAAAAAGACACAGAAATATGAGAAATATAGTTTAGCAAGCCTCTTGTGTTTATGTACCATAGATTGTTTATCCATTCATCTGTTGATGGGCACTTAGGTTGTTTCCATCTTTTTGCTATTGTGAATAATGCTGCAATGAACATGGGTGTGCATATGTCTATTCTTGTGACAGCTCTTACTTCTCTAGTATATACCGCTAGGAGTGGGATTGCTGGATTGTCTGGTATTTCTATTTCTAGATTTTTAAGAAGGTTTCCTGTTGTTTTCCGTAGTGGTTGTTCCATTTCACATTCCTACCAGCAGTGCATAAGAGTTCCAAGCTCCCTGCAGCCTCTCCAACATTTGTTATTTTGTGTTTTTTGGATTAGTGCCAGCCTTGTTGAGCTGAGATGGTATCTCATTGTAGTTTTGATTTGCATTTCTCTTATGATTAATGATAGTGAGCATTTCCTCACGTGTCTGTTAGCTGCCTGAATGTCTTCTTTGGTGAAGTGTCTGTTCATATCCTTTGCCCATTTTTTAATTGGATTATTGGTTTTTTTGTTGTTGAGCTGTTGTAGTATCTTGTAGACTTTAGAGATTAGACCCTTATTGGATATGTTATAGCCCAAATTTTTCTCCCACTCTGTAGGTTCTCATTTTACTCTTTTGGTGAAGTCTTTTGATGAGCATGTTTGATTTTTAGGAGCTCCTAGTTATCTAGTTTCTCTTCTGGTGTTTGTGCATTGTTAGTTACTATTTATGCCGTGTGTTAGGGCCCCTAGCATTGTCCCTATTTTTTCTTCCATAACAAAATAATTTTAAGAATAAAAAAAAAAGGGCCATAGAAAACTATAAGAGTGGAGAATGGACTGCTCTACTTAGGGGAAATTGATTAAAGAGCTAAGAATACATAATCAGAATTTAGGGCAAAACTCTTAACTTCTCTATGCCTCTCTAGGGAGACCTGTGAAAAACAGGAAAAATAGTATCAGTTTATTTTACTAAAATTTAGGAGGTGATAAATTAGAAACACTTTGTAATTTGAAGGTATAATGGTAATACTTTTAGAGTAGTGGAGATACACTGTTCTGATAAATTTCTTTTTTCTCTATAGGGAAACTTTTTTTTAATGAGAAGATCGATATGATACAATGAACATTTTAAATGCATATTAAATAATGATAATAGTATTTTAGAACTAGAATGGTCCTTAAGTAAAATTATGTAAGTTAATTTAAAATAAAGTTTTACAAAAATATATTAATATATTTACAAAATATGTTAAAGGCTTCTGTTAAATAGTATCATGAACGTGTTATCTTGTATATAGGAATCACTATATACAAAAGTTAAAAACTCAGAATAAATTAATTTCTCAAGTCTTTTAAATGCTACTGAATTATAGAAATGATTTCTCTTACAAGTAAACATTTGGAATTTGCAAAAGGAAGCTTTTACTTTTTACTCAGAAGTAATCATGTTTGCTTGCAAAGATGTCATAAGAATTCTTGGTAGAATTTTAAGTGAAATCTTAACATAAAATTCTATATACAGTATGTTTAGAAATCCCTCAAAACAAAAATGGAAAATTCAAAAAGAAGAATAGAAGGAAATACATCAAAATATTAATAGTGGGTTGGTGGGCTGGTGCAATTAGAATAATTTTAAAAACTTTTCTGTGTAGCAAATTTCTTTGATGAGTATGTATTATTATATACATAATTTTATTTGATGAATAAGTATTGTTATAAAATAGAATTCCATTTGTCATGAATGATTGCAATTTCAGAACTTGTGACAGTCCATTGTAGTTTGTCTAGATAGAACTTTCTGTGATGACAGAAATGTTCTGTAACTGCACTGTCCAATGTGGTAGTCACATGTGACTATTGAGCACTTGAATATGGTTAGGGCAAGTGAGAAACTGGATTTTAAATTTTATTTAAATGTAAATGGCCACATGTGGCTAGTGACTGCTCTGTTTGGATAGTGCAGATCTAGAAAAGGCCATGAGGTTTATTGTTATGCTCAAAAGATTTAGATCAACATACTGAATTACATATTGTATCTATATTTTCTGTGTGTTTGTAGCATTGAATGAGGCCATCAATACATTGGACTGCATGAAAGAAAGTTATCAATCTGATAATGACAAACATTCAGATGCACTTGAAAACACCGCTGTACCTTATTTCACTGAAGAAACCCTTCAAGGGATACTGGATGATTCCTATGTTGAGGGTGAGTTGATTGAGCAGACGACCAACACCTTGTAATAAAAATTCCTTTTAATGGGATAGCAGATTTTTATCCCAGGGTTTCAAGGTATTTTACCAAGTGCTAATTAACTCTTCAGTAGTTAGTTCCCAAATAGTACTGTCAGAACAATGTTTACTATACCCTGGATTTAGGAATACCCATTATATTCTATTCAAAGAGATTTAATTATTACCGTATCAAAAGCCTGGATGATCTTATAGCATGGACTGTAAAATTGGTCTCAGAGTGTATATATATATATGTTGTTACATGACTTTGGAATAATGTTTCTTCCTAAAGTAATTTCATTTCAAAGTTAACCCCTTTCCTTTTATGTATTTTAGAGAGGTCTTAATAGTTTCCTAGCTTTCTTTAAGAAGAATGGAAATTCTAGAACACTTAATTATGCTCATGCAGAACCTGTACATAGACCAAGAGGCAGTTGTTTGAACAGAACAAGGCATACTGCATGATTTAAAATCAGGAAAGATGTGAATCAGGGTTGTATCCTTTCACCATACTTACTTAATCTGTATGCTGAGTAAATAATCCAAGAAGCTAGACTATTTGAAGAAGAACGCAGCATCAGGATTGGAGGAAGACTCATTGACAACCTGCTACATGCAGATGACACAATCTTGCATGGTGAAAGTAAAGAGGAATAGGGTACACCCACACTAATGGACTGATTTTATTTCTATCATATGTTTCTCACACAGCTCTGTGCCAGTTGGCATCTCTGTATTAAGTGTGTGGGATGGGTGGGTATAAATGCAACTTGTCTTTAGGAAAAGCTTTAAGATTAGATAGGCAGGCAAGCAGAGACAGGGAAGAACAATTTAGACTAATATTTAAACATTTTATTTAATGGATAGGTTGGGGATTTCCCCTCTTAGTGACAAAGGAAGCATCTGTGACTTTAGAAATTCTGCCACATTAAAGGAGCAGGTGGAGATTAGGAGTCCATGAAGCAGTCTGAGAAGTAGGAGAAGAATGAGGAGAGAATGATATTCTGGGAAGCAGAGGAAGATTTTGAGAAGGGAATGGTCATCAATGATAAATGTTATGAGAAATGAAGTATTTAGTATACCCGTTGGTTTCCTTTCCAGCTGGGTAATATCAGGATGCCATTCATCATCATGTAATCTCACTCTCTCTAATTTTGCAGATTTTAGGAAAGAGGTTGTGTCTTTAAATCTGAAATTTCCAAATGAAAATGGTGAGTAAGAAGTTTATATATAAGAGAAAACTTTTCCATAAAAAGATAATTTTTAGGGTCATTATCAAGTGCTAATGCATTGCTAATCTATTCTGCCCACTCTAGCTAGAGTGGGTTTTTTTATTCCAAAAGAGTAATCTGATCATGTTACTTCCCACTATTTATAACTCTTCAAACATTCCCCTTTTTACTTAGGATGAAGATCAAAATACCACATGCCCTACCTCTCTAGTATTATTTTGCACCGTTATCCTTGCTTTCTGAATTTCAACTTCATTGGCCTTTCAGTTCCTCAGGTACTCTGTTTACCCCAAAACTTTCATATGTTCTATTCCCTGGAATATTATCCCTGACCCTCTTTGCCTGGTTAATATCTACTCATTTTTCAGATGAGTGTCAAGTTCCTCAGGAAAGTCTATCATTATCTGCTAGTCTAGGTCAGTTTCCTTTGTTATATGTTCTTATCAAACTACGTTCCTTTCCTTCATAGCACTTATTTCATATTATAAACATTCATGTTTTTGATGATCATGCTCCACTTTGCTTATCGTTGTACTTATATCCAGAACCTAGCACAATCCTGGCTTTTAATGGACTCTTAATAACAGCTAGTATAAACAGTACTTGTAGTTATACAGTATTAACTATATAATATTTGGAAGCCCTTGTGGTGTAGTTGTTAAGAATTCGGCTGATAACCAAAGGGTCGGCAGTTTGAATCACCAAGCGCTCCTTGGAAACTCTGTGGGGCAGTTCTGCTCTGTCCTGTAGGGTTGCTATGAGTCGGAATTGACTCAACCGCAACGGGTTTGGTTTTTTTGGTTTATTGTATTATGTAGCCATATGTTGTTGTTGTTATTGTTGTTAGGTGCTGTTGAGTCAGTTCTGACTCATAGCAACCCTATGTATAACAGAACAAAATACTGCCCAGTGCTGAACTATCCTCATAATTGTTGCTATATTTGAGCCCATTGTTGCAGCCACTGTGTCAATCCATCTCGTTGAGGATCTTCCTCTTTTTTTTCTAATGGTACTTTAGATGAAGGTTTACAGAGCAAATTAGTTTCTTACTAAACAATTAATATACATATTGTTTTGTGACATGGTTGCCAAGGCAGTAACATGTCAACGCTCTCCCCTTCTCAATCTTGGGTTCCCCATTACCAGCTTTCCTGTCCTCTCCTCCCTTCTTGTCCTTGCCCCTGGGCTGGTGTGCCCATACAGTCTTGTTTTGTTTTATGGGTCTGTCTAATCTATGGCTGAAGGGTGAACCTCAGGAGTGACTTCAGTACTGAGTTTAAAGGGTGTCTAGGGGCCATACTCTGGAGGTTTCTTCAGTCTCATAGAGGCTGTGGTAGTTGTGGTCCATTAGTCCTTTGGACTAGTCTTTCCCTCATGTATTTGGTTTTCTTCATTCTCCCTTGCTTCTGATGGGGTGGGACCAGCTTTTAAGACCCCAGACGCTACTTACCACAGTCAGATGTAGAAAATTTTCTTTATAAACTGTGTTATGCCAGTTGAGGTAGATGCCACCCAAGGAGGGTCTTCCTCATTTTCACTGGCCCTCTACCTTACCAAGCATGATGTCCTTCTCCAGGGACTGGTCCCTCCTGATAAGATGTCCTAAATACGTGAAATGAAATCTTGCCATCCTCCCTTTCAAGGAACACTATGGCTGTATTTCTTTCAAGACAGACTTCTTTGTTCTTCTGGCAGTCCATATTATATTCAATATTCTTCACCAACACCATAATTCAAAGGCATTGATTCTTCTTCAGTCTTCCTTGTTTATTGTCCAGCTTTCACATGCATATGAGGCGACTGAAAACAATATGGCTTGGATCAGGCACACCTTAGTCATCAAAGTGACATCTTTGCTTTTCAGCACTTTAAAGAGGTTTTTTGCAGCAGATTTGCCCAATGCAATATGTTGTTTGATTTCTTGAGTGCTGCTTCCATGGAAGTTGATTGGGGATTCAAGTAAAATGAAATCCTTGACAACTTCAATATTGTCACCTATTATCATGATGTTGCTTATCGGTCCAGTTGTGAGGATTTTTGTTTTCTTTTTGTTGAGGTGTAATCCATACTGAAGGCTGTAGTCTTTAATCTTCATCAGCAAGTGCTTCAAGTCCTCTTCACTTTCAGTAAGCAAGGTCGTGTCGTCTGCATAACACAGGTTGTTAACGAGTCTTCCTTCAATCCTGATGCTACATTCTTCTTCATATAATCCAGCTTCTTGGATTGTTTGCTTAGCATGCAGATTGAATAAGAATGGTGAAAAGATACAACCCTGATGCATACCTTTTTTGGTTTTAAACCACGCAGCATCACCTTGTTCTTTTTGAGTGACTTACCTCTTGGTCTATGTACAAGCTTTGCATGAGCACGAGTAAGTGTTCTGGAATCCCCATTCTTTGCAATGTTATCCATAATTTGTTATGATCCATATAGTCGAATGCCTTTGCATAGTCAATAAAACACAGGTAAACATCTTTCTCGTATTCTGTGCTTTCAGCCAAGGTCTATCTGACATCAGCAACGATATCACTTGTTCCTTGTCCTTTTCTGAATCTGGTTGAATTTCTGGAAGTTCCTGTTAATGCACTGCTGCACCTGATTTTGAATAATCTTCAGCAGAATTTTACTAGCATGAGATATTAATGATATTTTTCAGTAATTTCCACATTTTGTTGAATTACCTTTCTTTGGAATGGGCGCACATATGGATCTCTTCCAGTTGGTTGGTCAGGTAGCTCTCTTCCAAATTTCTTGGCATAGATAAGTGAACCCCTCCAGCAATGTGTTTGTTTGTTGAAACACCTCAACTGGTATTCCATCAATTCCTGGAGACTTGTTTTTCACCAGTGCCTTCAGTGCAGCTTGGACTTCTTCTTTCAGTACCATCAGTTCTTGATCATATGCTACCTTCTGGTATGCTGGAACATCCATCAGTTCTTTTTGGTACAGTGACTCTGTGTATTCCTTCTATCTTCTTTTGATGCTTCCTGTGTTGTTCAATATTTTGTCCATAGAATCCTTCAGAATTGCACCTCAAGTCTTGATTTTTTTCCTTCAGTTCTTTCAGCTTGAGAAATGCTGAGGATGTTTTCCCCTTTTGGTTTTCTACCTCTAGGTCTTTGTGCATTTCACTGTGGTACTTTACTTTGTCTTCTCAAGCCACCCTTTGAAATCTTCTCTTCGTTCTTTTACTTGATCTTTTCTTCCTTTCGCTTTAGCTGCTTGACATTCAAGAGCAAGTTTCAGACTCTCTTCTGACATCCATTTTGGTATTACTTGTCTTCCCTGTCTTTTCAATGACCTCTTGCTTTCTTCAGGTATGATGTCCTTGATGTCATCCACAGCTTGTCTGGTCTTTGGTCATTAGTGTTCAATGCATCAAATCTGTTCTTGAGATGGTCTCCTGATTCACATGGGATATACTCCAGGTCATATTTTAGTTCTTATGGACTTGTTTTAATTTTCTTCACCTTCAACTTAAACTTGCACATGAACGATTGATGGTCTCTTCTGCTGTTGGCCCTGGCCTTGTTCTGATTGATGATACTGAGCTTTTCCATTGTCTCTTTCCACAGATATAGTTGATTTGATTCTTATGTTTTCCATCTTGTGAGATCCATGTGTATAGTTACCATTTATGTTATTGAAAAAAGGTATTTGCAGTGTATAAGTTGTCAGTCTCACAAAATTCTATCATGTGATCTCCGACGTCATTTCTATCACTAAGTCCTTATTTTCCAACTACTGTTCCTTCTTCTTTGTCTCCAACTTTCACATTCCAATCACCGTAATTATCAATATATCTTGACTGCATGTTTGATCTATTTCAGACTGCAGATGTTGGTAAAAGTCTTTATTTCTTCATCTTTGGCATTAGTGTGTAAATTTGAATAATAGTTGTATTAAGTTTTCTTCCTTGTAGGCTTATAGATGTTATCCTATCACAAACAGTGCTGTAGTTCAGGATAGATATTGAAATGTGCTTTTTGACAATGAATGCAACGCCGTTCCTCTTCAATTTGTAAAATTCCCGGCACAGTAGACCATATGATTGTCTGATTTAAAATGGTCAATATCGATCCATTTCAGTTCACTAATGCTTAGGATATCGATCTTTATGCCTTCCATTTCATTTTTGATGATGTCCAGTTTTCCTAGATTCATACTTCATACATTCCATGTTCCAGTTATTAATGGATGTTTGCAGCTGTTTCTTCTTATTTTGAGTCATGCCACATCAGAAAATGAAGGTCCCAAAAGCTTTACTCCATTCATGTCATTAAGATTGACTCTGCTTTGAGGAGGCAGCTCTTCCCCAGTCATATTTTGAGTGCTTTCCAACCTGAGGGGCTCATTTTTCGGCACTATATAACAGTGTTCCACTGCTATTCATAAGGTTTTCACTGGCCATTTTTTTCAGAAGTAGACTGCCAGGTCCTTCTTCCTAGTCTGTCTTAGTCTGGAAGCTCCAGTGAAACCTCCACCTTGGGTGACCCTGCTGGTATTTGAAATACTGGTGGCATAGCTTCCAGCATCACAGCAACCCATAAGCCACTACAGTATGACAAACTGACAGACACGTGGTAGATATAGCCATACCACTTACAATGATTTAAACTGGCTCTATTTTTTTTTTCTTTTGTTCTGTGTTTTCACAAGCAGTTACATGAACTGTATATACTCCCTGTATACAACCAACTCACATTTTTTTCTCCAAACTCAGTTCAAATGTCACCTCCCACTCCATAGGACTTCCCAGAGCTCATCACTCATTAAATTTTGGTTAAATGAAACTTCTCTCTGCTTCCATAATTCCCTGTGCACATTTTTCTCAGAGCACTGACTATATAATGCAATATATTATAAATTTGTTTACAAAGATGACAGACTGAGTTCCTGACCTCAATGAATTTACAGGAAACTCTTTGATGAAAGGGACTGGATTCTTTGCCATTAGTCTCAGTAACTGTAAAGTAACTCTTAGTAGAATCAGTGTAGCTTTAGGATGGTATTTTGATGTTTTTTCTAAGTGACATCCATAAAGTTTTAGATCTGCTAGTGTAATGTAACAATTTTCAAAATATGAAAACATAATAGAACCACTTGATTTGGGGGTTGAGGGAGAAATGGAATGGGAAATGATATACATAAAAAATTTAAATACCTAATGATGATGATTTTTTATATTTTAAATTGGTCTAGGATTAACAGAACTGCTGTGCTTGATTGTATGGGTTGTGCCTTGCTCAAAGGTGCCTGGCTGACAAAGTAAAAGTAAAGGCTGGAACACAGCCCATACTCCACTATGCTCTCTAAGCCTTTGAACCCCAGTGGTAGATTGCAGCCACTCAGAGGAAGGTGAACCTTATTGTAACTGATGCAAAGAGAGGGAGGTTTTTTTCCAATTTACACAAGAGTACAATGTAGACTAGCAGAGGCCCTGGGGATCAAGAGTTTCAGCCTCAAATTTTAGCCTTTAATTGTTCACCTACTCAGTTGATAGAAGTCTTTAAACCTTCTACATGTAAAGGGCATAAGTATTATTTAAGAGGCTTACAACTCACTCAGTATTTAATGGATGAACTGATTCAGATCAAATCTTTTTACAATGTATACCGATAGTCCATCATATTCTCTTTACTGTGAAATTTTCTTTTTTAAAATACTGCTTGAAATAAGTGGGTATTCAGTTATAAATAGAAAATATTTTTCTTTTTTACAGAGATTTTGCTTCAGATAAATATTTAATTTGCGGCTTTAACTACAGTAGACTTTGGGCAAATTATTTTGCATGTTTTTTTGCACAGTAATATCTTGTATATATTAATTTCTCCTTGCAGAGATTAAAGAAACTGCGTACATCTTATCACATGTTGATAATGGCAGAATTAGTATATCTAACTTGGAGCATGCCTTGAAAAATTTAAATGTTAATTTAACTGAGAAGGATTTCAGTGAAGCTCTTAAACGTTGTGACATCAATGGTAAGCATTTTTGGCTTTAGTAGGTTTAAGGGCCCTTTGATTAATATAAAGATCAACGTATATAATTTGTAGAGGTCAGAAGACACTAGTAAATATTCCACAACTCATGAAGACTTATTTTAAAAGATACAAGAATACAAATAAATTGTGATGAGATGGGAAAAAGTGGTGATACCTTACTTACTATATAGTAATGTCAAGAGTGCCCCAGTTACCCATGACACAGACAAGAATGCTGAATATAGGGCCTTATTTTCAGTTTTATGTTATTTATATTATTATTGTTAATTTTTATTTTACAAGTATTTTCATTCTGATATTTAATTATTTCCCTTCCTAGCATGCACAATTAATATCATTATAAATGTAAATATTTTATAGTCACTTAATTTGTGTAACTGATTTATATTTGAAGAAAATTAAGTTTTATCCAGTTATGATGTCCCTTGTTTTGGAGCGTGGGAAAAGCAGGAAATAAAAACCCTTTGTTGGTCAACTGGCCAGGTGGTGGTTTATGCTGTGTATCTTCTGTTGCTCACATTGAAGGAGTACAGTTGTATCCAAGAAGTAGAAGCAATCAGTAGTCCACATACTTCTGGTGGAACACACATATATGGACAGACAGACAAACGTACACATACACACAGGCATACAAGCACGTAGAACTCTGAAGGATACATGATCACTTATTTATTTCAGGATCAAGAAATAGAATCCAATCTATGTAGTATCAGGAAGATGGCCCAAGTCTAATTAACTTATTCAAGTGCATCTTCCAGATCATATAAAAGCCTTTGCAAAGTGCCTTATATATAGAGAGAGATGAAGAAAGCATGCCTCTCTCCCTTGCATCTTTTCTACCGCCTCAATTATTTAGTCTTTTAAATTCTTTCTCTGCCCACCTACCAAACCCCCTGCTCCCACTTACATTAACAGTCTTAGCATCTTGAGAATGGAGAGGAAAGTGATACAGGTGATCTACTCTCACTGGTGGGTAACAACTCTTGTTGTGAGGGTTATATGTATCTTGCTGGCATATCTTTTGTAACTTATGCCAAAAGACTATCTTTCTTATTGGTGGACATTGAATTACATTACAAATTTAGCCGTTTACTTTAACTTTATGAAGTGCCAGGCTGAAATGGGGCTAAAAAGATTAGGGGTTGGGGAAAGGAGATAATGAAACCTGAAACATTTAAAATTAAGAAACAATGTAAAGTGTGATGATTATATTTTGCTGGGACCAAAAATTCTAAAACCAGAATTGTATACTACTGGGCCCTGCCACCACTATTGCCACCTGCCTTAGTTATCCAGTGCTGCTCTAACAGAAATACCACAAGTGGTTGGCTTCAACAAACAGAAGTTTATTCTTTCACAGTCTAGTAGGCTACAAGTCCAAATTCAGGGTGTCAGCTCCAGGGGAAGGCTTTCTGTCTCTGTTGGCTCTGGAAGAAAGTCCTTGTCATCAATCTTCCCCTGGTCTAGGAGCTTTTCAGTGCAGGGACCCTGGGTCCAAAGACACACTGTGCTCCTGGCACTACTTTCTTGGTGGTATGAGGTCCTCCTGTCTCCCTGCTTGCTTCTCTCTTTTATATCTCAAAAGAGATTGACTTAAGACACAAACTAATCTTGTAGATTGAGTCCTGCCTTATTAACATAACTGCCACTAATCCCATCTCATCAACATCATAGAGGTAGGATTTACAACACATAGGAAAATCACATCAGATGACAAAATTTATGGACGGTAACACAGTACTGGGACTCATGGACTAGCCAAATTTACACACTTTTTTTTTAGGGGGGGACACAATTCAATCCATAACACCACCCTAACCCCCCACCTCTCCCCAGTATAAACATAATAAAAGAACAAAGCCAGACAAAGGAAAACTGGTTTGGGTTTAGATTCCAGAGCCCTAGAAAGAATACCATAACTTTGGTAAGCTTGATTGGATCACATGGCAGCTCCTTATGCCTAGAGCAAACAGATCTAAGTGGCCCCCTTTCCTCTGTTCTCTGCCCTGGTTTCCATTCAGAGCTGGGCTTCATCCAAGCTGGAGGCTGTTCCAAGTCAATATAATAGTACTTACACGGTGCAAGAAAGAGAGGACTAAAAACGACATTGGAGAGGATTGCCAAAGAGGCTCCAAAGAGATTAAACTATCTCTAATAGGATTAGAGGTTTAACTTTTTCCCTCAGCACAGCAAAGCTTTATTCTTCTGTCAGTTCTCCTTTCCCCAAGCCCCGTGTAACCTCTAATCTACTGTAACACATACTTGCCTTGATTCTGACCTATTCTTGGAATGTTCAGGAGACAGGAAGCTCAAATCAGAGACCAAGGTATTAAAGATTTTCTCTTCATATTTGGTGTTCTGTATTTTCACCATAATGTAATAAAGTATATGGAATTTTACTTTTTAAAAACTTGCTTGGAGTTTGGTGTGCTTTCATCTGAGGATTTATGCTGTGTTCAGAAACCCAGAAGTAACAATGATTTAAACCAGGGGGTTGACAAGCTGGCTTGTGGGCTAAATTTGGTCCACTGCCAGTTTTGTAAAAAGTTTAATTGAAACATAGCTATGCTCATTTGTTTATGTATTATCTATTGCTGCTTTTGTGCTATAATGGCAGAGTTGGATAGTTTTGACAGAGACTGTATAGCCTGCAAAAGTCTAAAATATTTCTATTTGGCCCTTTACAGAAAAAGTTTGTCAAACCCTGGCTGAAACAGTATAAGTTCATTCTTTTGTCATTTAAATTTGGAGTTAGGCAGTTCAGATAACTCTATAAAATTGTTAGAGAACCAAGGTCCTTCTAGCTCACTACTGTGCCATCGAGTGGTCAAAGATGGTGGCTAGTTTCAGCCACAATCCAGGCAGTAAAATGGAGGAAAGGATAAAGAGAGGTCAAAGGCTATTTGCTAGCTCTCCTTCTCTTTTTTTTTTTCTTTAAAATTCTTTTCTTATGGCAAAATATATATAACATAAAATTTGCCATTCTTACAGTTTTTAAGTTTGCAGCTCTGTGGCATTTAGTATATTCACAATATTGTGCAACCATCACCATTATCTACTTCCAAAATTTTTTTATCACTACAAATGGAAACTCTGTATACGTTAAGCAATAACTGTCTGTTTCTTCCTCCCCCAAGCCTTGTGAAACCTCTAATCTACTTTCTGTCTCTGAATTTGCCTATTCTAGGTATTTTATGTAAGTGGAATCATAAAATATTTGTACTTTTGTGTCGGCGTATTTCGCTTAGCAGAATTTTTTCAACACTCATCCATGTTGTAGCATGTATCAGAACTTTATTTCTCTTTATGGCTGAATAATTGTATGCATATACCACATTTTGTTTATCCATTTATCTCGTGGTGGACATTTGGGCTGTTGCTGCCTTTTGGCTATTGTGAGTAATGCTGCAGTGAACATTGGTGTACAGGTATCTGGTTGAATCACTGCTTTCAATTCTTTTGCATATATACCTTGGATTGGAATTGCTGGGTCGTATGGTAACTCTATGTTTAACTTCTTAACGAACCACCGAACTGTTTTCCACAGTGACTGCACCACTTTACATTCCAACCAGCAATGTTTGAGGCTTTTAGTTTCTCCACATGCTCACCAACACTTGTTACTTTCTTTTCTATTATTTTTTTTTATTATAGCAATGCTAGTAAGTGTGAAGTGATATCTCATTGTGGTTTTGATTTGTATTTATCTAATGAATAATGATGTTGAACAACTCTTCATGTGCTTATTTGACTTTTGTATATCTTCTTTGGTGAAATGTTTATTCAAGTCCTTTGCCCATTTTTTAATTGGGTTGTTTGTCTTTTTTGTAGTTGAGTTGTAGGACTGCTTTACCTATTCTGGATATTAAACCCTTATCCAAGATATGTTTCCCAAATATTTTCTCCCATTCTGTAGGTTGTCTTTTCACTGTCTTGATGTCATTTGTTGCACAAAAGTTTTTCTTTTTGATAAAGTCCAGTTTATCCATTTTTTTTTTGTTGCTGGTGTGTGATTGATTTCCTATTGTTGAATCACTCTTGCTTTCCTAGGATAAATCCCACTAGGTCATGGTGTATAATCCATTTAACATGCTTGTGGATTTGGTTTGCTATTATATTTTTGATGATTTTTGCATCTTTATTCATAAGGGATATTGGTATATAATTTTCTCGTTATGTCTTTATATGGCTTTGGATCAGAGTAATACTAGCTTCATAGAATGATTTTGGAATGTTATCTCCTCTTCTACTTTTTAGAAGAGTTTAGAAGAATTGGTATTATTTCTTCTTTAAACGTTTGGTAAGATTCACCTGTAAAGGCGTCTGTTCCTATACTTTTCTTTGTTGGGAAGTTTTTTTTTTAAATTTTTTTTATTGTGCTTTAGGTGGAAGTTTACAGAGCAAATTAGTTTCTCATTAAACATTAATACACAAATTGTTTTGTGACATTGGTTGCGAACTCCACGATGTGTCAACACTCTCGCCTTCTCGACCTCTGGTTTCCCATTTCTACTTGTCCAGTTTTTCTGTCCCTTCTTGCCTTCTCATCGTAGCTTTTGAGCTGGTGTGCCCATTTAGCCTCATACACATGGTTGAACTACGTGTGTTATTGTTTGTTTTATAGGCCTGTCTAATCTTTGGCTGAAGGGTAAACCTCAGGAGTGAGTTCAGTACTGAGTTAAAAGGCTGTCCGGAGCCGTACTCTAGGGGTTTCTCCAGTCTCTGTCAGACTAGTAAGTCTGGTCTTTTTTTTTTTTTAGTTAGAATTTTGTTCTACATTTTTCTCTAGCTGTGTCTGGGAGCTTCTAGTGATCCCTGTCAGAGCAGTCAGTGGTGGTAGCTGGGAACCATCTACTTGTGCTGGACTTAGTCTGGTGGAGGCTATGGTAGTTGTGGTCCATTAGTTCTTTGGACTAATCTTTCCCTTATAGCTTTGATTTTCTTTCTTCTGCCTTGCTCCAGATGGGGTGGGACCAGTAGATGTATATTAGTTGGCTGCTTACAGGCTTTTAAGACCCCAGATGCTATTCACCAAAGTAGGATGTAGAACATTTTCTTTATAAACGTATATTATGCCAATTGAGCTAGATGTCCCCCAAGACCATGGCCTGCAGCCCTTAGCCTAGCAACTTGGTCCCTCAGGGAGTTTGGATGTGTTTGTGAAGCTTCTATGACTTTGCCTTGGTCAAACTGTGCTGGCTTCCCCAGTATTGTGTACTGTCTTACCCTTCACCAGAGTTAACACTTATCTAATGTCTAGTTAGTGTTTTTCCCTCCCCACCCCTCCCCTCTCTGATAACTATCAAAAATTGTTTCTTTCTGTGTGTAAGCCTTTTCATGAGTTTTCATAATAGTGGTCTCATAAAATATTTGTCCTTTTATGCTTGACTTATTTCTCTCAGCATAATGCCCTCCAGATTCATCCATGTTGTGAAATATTTTGCAGATTCATCATTGTTCTTTATTGCTGTATATTATTCCGTTGTGTTTATGCACTATAGTTTGTTTATCCATTCATCTGTTGATGGGCACTTAGATTGTTTCCATCTTTTTGCTATTGTGGATAATGAACATGGGTGTGAATATGTCTATTTGTGTGATGGTTCCTATTTCTCTAGGATATATTCCTAGGAGTGGGATTGCTGGATCATATGGCATTTCTATTTATAGCTTTTTAAGGGAGCACCATATTGTTTTCCAAAATGGTTGTACCATTTTGCATTCCCACCAGCAGTGCATAAGAGTTCCAATCTCCAGGAAGCCTCTCCAACATTTGTTATTTTCTGTTTCTGTGGTTAGTGCCAGTAATGTTGGGGTTAGATGGTATTCATTGTGGTTTTAATTTGCATTTCTCTAATAGCTAATGAATCGCGAGCATTTCCTCATGTTTGTTAGCTGCCTGAATGTCTTCTTGGTGAAATGTCTGTTCATATCCTTTGCCCGTTTTTTAATTAGGTCATTTGTCTTTTTGTTGTAGAGGTGTTGGATTTTCCTATAGATTTTAGAGATTAGACCTTTGTTGTATATGTCGTAGTCAATTTTTTTTTCCCAGTCTGTAGGTTCTCTTTTTCCACTTTTGTTAAAGTTTTCTGATGAGTGGCAGTTTTTTTTCTTCAAAGTTTTATATATGTCATCGCATTGCCTTCTTGTCTGCATGATTTCTGCTGAGTAATCAGAGCTTAATCGTATTGCTTCCCCTTTGTATATGACTGTTTTTTCTCAAGCTGCTCTCAGAATTCTTTTTGTCTTTTATTTTGGCAAGTGTGATTATGATATATGTTGGTGACTTTCTTTTGGGGTTTATCCTATATGGAATTCATTGAGCTTCTTGGATGGTCAGCTTTTCATCTTTCATGATATTAGGGAAGTTTTCTGTCAGCAAATCTTCAATGATCCTCTCTGTGTTTTCTGTTTTCTCCCCATTCTGGAACTCTGATCATGCGCAAATTTTTGCTCTTGATTGTATCCCAGATAGTTCTTAGGTTTTCTTCATTCTTTTATCTGATTTTTCCACAAAAAAGTGGCACCCATGGATTCATCTTCGATTTTACTGATTCTGTCTTCCATTCAGTTTTGCTCCTAAAACGTTCTATTTTGTTGTCCATTTCTGGAAAAAAAAATTTTTTTTTCTAGTTATGGTCCATTAATCCTTTGGACTAATCTTTCTCTTGTGTCTTTAGTTTTCTTCATTCTCCCGTGCTCCTGACAGAATGAGACCAGTGGAGTATCTTAGATGGCCACTCACAAGCTTTCAAGACCCTCAATTCTACTCACCAAAGTAGAATGTAGAACATTTTCTTTATAAACTATGTTATGCCAATTGAGCTAGATGTTTCTCAAGACCATGGTTCCCACAGTCTTCAGCCCAGTAATTTGGTCCCTCAGGGACATTTCTGCAATTTTGTTGTTTATCTTTTGGATTTCTAAATTACTATTTTTGTATGATTTCTAATTGTTTATTTATGTTGCCATTTTGTTCTTGTATTATTTTCCTGAAGCCTTCTATTGCTTTATCAGTGTTTTCCTTGATTATGACTATGTTGAGGTTGGTTTTGTCTGTGTTTTCCATGATTTTGTCTATGTTTTCCTTGATCTCTTTTCTAAATTCTTAGAGATCCCTGAATATTAGACTTTTGCATTCCCTATCAGGTAGTTCCTGTGCTTCTTCTTCTGCCAGAAGGTCAACTGGTGCTTTCTTTTGGTCACTTACTAGAGCGATCTTGTCATGTTTATTTATGTTTATTGTGCTTTAGATGAAGGTTTACAGAGCAAATTTGTTTCTCATTAAACAATTAATACATGTATTGTTTTGAGACATTGATTGCCAACCCCACCATGTGTCAACACTCTCCCCTTTGTGACCTTGGGTTCCCCATTTCCATTTATTCAGCTTTTCTGTCCCCTCTTGCCTTCTCATCCTTTCCCTTAGGCTGGTGTGCCCATTTAGTCTTGTATACATGATTGAGCTACATGTATTATTGTTTGTTTTATGGGCCTGTCTAATCTTTGGCTGAAGGGTGAACCTCAGGAGTGACTTCAGTACTGAGTTAAAAGGGTTGTCCTTTTTAAAATATGTTTTGATATTGTCTCCTGCCTCTGAGACATTCTTGTATTATTTTCTTTATTTATTGATTGTAGGTTTGTTTGCTTTGTCCTGCTTTTTTGTTTTGTTTGGTTATGTCTGGGTGGGCAGGCTGGGCATACTTTGTTGCTTGCCCATCTGTGGGCATGATAGTTCTCACCACCTTGCCTGGGGTGTGCAGGGCCGATAGCTCAACTATGGCACAGCAGGGCAGGTCCAACGGGGGGCGGGGAGGGGTGGAGATGGGTCATTTGTCTGTGGTATAAACTGGGCCTGGGAAGGGGGCTATAGTGGGACTTTTTCCCCTTAGGGCCATGGAGCATGGTGGGACAGGGCTGAAGCCAGTGGTGATGGGGGGGTCTGGGGTCTGGGCCTGTTCCCCTCAGGGCCGTGGTACATGGTGAGGCAGCCAGAGCCAGGGGGGGCGGGGTAACTGGGGTCCAGGTTGGTTCCCCTCGGGGCTGTGGAGTATGACAAGGTGGGATCGAGCTGGTGGTGGTGGGGGTCCAGGGTCCAGGCTGATTCCCCTCAGGGCTGCAGAGTGTGGCAAGGCAGGGCCTGAGCTGGCGGGGGGCTTCCAGGGTCTGGGCTGGT